>OX637880.1:5820727-8702341 GCA_951802675.2 Boloria euphrosyne | reverse complement strand
CGCTTTCAATAATAATAAATCGAACTCAAGGTCTCATGCATATGTACAATATGTACATATTATGTATAGTATAAGATATTTGACTGACTTTAAGAAAAAGATACTCAAGTCGTCTTTATTTTTGCTTATCAAATTCGTCAAGTAAGTGAAAAATTAACATTTTTATTTTCCCCTGAAAAGTGAAATGAAATGGAGTTTCGAATTAAAGTATCGATATATGAACATTATTGTATAATGGAAATTGTAATAAGGAGCCCCTACTACGGTATTGGTATATATTACTTAAAAATATTCTTATTGTACTTTATTGACATAATAATATGTACCTACTATATACCTCTATATGTACAACAACAAGCTTTTAGCCGACTATATCACATTATTTATATTAAAAATAATCTTTCCAGATCCCCCAGCGAAAATCACATACAAGAGCAGACACCGATAATCCCCATCGTTGTGACGTCCGCGGACCCCGAAGCCTGACCCGTCGCCACGCGCCGGCCGCGCGCGAAACAATACCCACGTCAGGTTTAGTGATAGCACGTACACTGTTGAAGTAGATGACTCGCCTAAAGGAATATGGTTGAATCCACAAGAAATAAAACATACCAAAATTTACTATTCGGATTAGGCTTTTAATGACTTAATGAAAGATGTTAGAATTTATACAAAATTTTAGGTTTTTTATAAAAAATAATAATAATATAAATTACTTAGTACCTACTCATTAATATCTTGTGCCAAAATTAGAGGTTTTTATTAAAAAAATGTGATATGTACGACTTTACATTAGCGATAATGCTTACTAAAAATAAATAAATAATTTATTGATGTAAACGCTTTCTATAGGTTTAATTAGATAAAATTCTGTAAGCGCTTCAGATCATAGAAAAGCATACTTAAAAATAAACTTAACTAGTTATACCTATTCCGGAAGAGTTTGAATTCATCTAGTAATTTTCACTGGCTTCAGGCCAAAGTTATATTTGCTCTATGACAGCTGCTAAAAAGCGTAATAAAATCAATATAATTATTTTAGTGAAGGGTTCCTAAGAAGTTACAAAAGATAGATAAAGGTTTAACGACTGTTTAACTCTTAACCTTCATCGTCGGTGATATCACTTCGAATAATAATTTGTACAAATAAAATTTTAAAGAGCAAATAGCGACTTCAATTTTAATGATCACATTTTTAATTTTTAATTATTATAAAGTAACAAGGGCGAATTGAAATATACAATTATCCAAATGAGTATTTATAAACATAGTAAGGAATAAGCTTATCGTTTTTTATATTAATTAAATACAATGTCATGTAGAACGAACATTTTCTAAGTTTCATCTATTTCAACAGTCTGCAAAAGAGACAGGGTTATATTTAGACCAAGTATTTATTTAGATTGTATTAGCGAAATTGGGAAGGACAACTTCTGTACCGATACAGCTTTAAAATAATAAACTCGTGTCCTCAACTATTTTGAAATTTAGGTCAATTTCTATCACAAGTCAAACTAAAGATAGAAAATTTTCCACGTTAAAGTTCAATGTCACGTAAAATAGCCTTATAAATGGCCGTGAACAAATCGAATTTACGCTAAATGTAAAACATATGGCCCCTGTTGATGTTATGTAAATTACAATTTACTTGTAATTTTTGTCGTACCAGTTTATAATGTATTGAGTTTAGTTGAATCGTATACGATGTGTTAAACTGAGGATTTAATCCGGACATGCAAATATCATTGATGTACAAATTGAAATATAGTCCTATGCTTGACGCTAATGCCATGTTAGATTAAAAGTATTATAAAATGCGTTCCTTTATAAGAATAGTCATATTAAGTACTTATTTATATATGATTTTATATAGTTAATTATAATTTAGACGACTTCTTCTGATATGTAATACCATGATGAGTTTAATTTTTACCAGTTTTTACTTAACTAATTTTTTGAATTAAGTATTAGTTATACTAATGCTTGAAATAGTAAAAGAGCAAAATACTGAAAATTTCTTCATGAGCGCTAATAAGCATTTGTATATAGCGACGCTAAATACTTTTTATTACTCTCTACTTAACTTTGTTTATACAATAATGAGAATCAAACAATTTATTTTGATATAAAGTTTATGTAGAAAATGTATTAACATTGTAAATGTAATGTTCGAAAAATAAATTATATATTAAATATATTTATAACTTTTTATAAAATGGCTGTCATCATAAACTTTTCGCCTTTATTATTTTTAGACAATCAGGGGCCTGTACGGCGCTGGCGCCGCAAAATTATTTAGTCCAATGAAAGCTTCTTATCTCTCTTTTTATTAGTGATAATAAAACATTGTACTTATAATTTTTATACGAGTTTTATTGAACCCTACTTTTATAAACATAATTAGTAATTAGTTCATCTGTATATAATATGTATAACGTTAATACCTTTCTATTCGGAAATTATTCGTATAAAAGTTTTTCTTTAAAACTCTTCCTAGAACAAAGTATACAAAATATTTTTTAATATACAATATTATTTATTTTAAAATATAGTATAATCATAAATTCTAAATATTTTTGTACAAAAAAATGTATCCTTATCTTGTAATACTTGCTATTAGGCACTAGATGGCGCTGCTAATATAATCTTAAACTTTAATTTCATGCTTCTGAATATTCGGGTCATTTTTTTCGCAGTTTTCCTCATCATCACTAGATGATGAAGATTGTTCTCCTAAATTATTGAAATAGTCGGGAGGATATTTAATAATAGTAGGTCTTCTTGTAAGACTTGCTCGTTTGATGGCGTCCACTACTAATCTGTCAGAAATATTGGCTAATGGTGAACCTGCCTTTTCGTATAACATGCCTGGCAGTGGCGGACCATTCATAGAGCCTGAAAATATAATAATTTAACATTAACATTTTATTTACACACAATATAAAAAATATGAAAAAATATAAATTGCAAGTAATTAAGGATTTTGTTGTTCTTAGTATTGTATGCGTCTTAGGATGATTTAATTTGAGGTAAGTAAAAAAAGTAAATAAGCGTTGGCTCTGTTGTATTTTTATTATTTAAATGCCTTGATTCCTACATATGTACAAAAGCTTAGCTATTTTAATTGTCCGGTTGATATCAAAGATGATGTAGAGTTAAATACTTCTTCTAATATTATCTTTTTACACAAAAACGGAACATATTTCTATGAAATTTGACATGTATCTAGACTGCATCATAGGACATAGGTAACTATCATTTACTAAATCGCCTACAAAGGGTTCGTAAAAACAGGTAGTCTAAGCATAGGATTTTGTTCTTTTTTCTTAAATTTTCTTTTTTTTTAACACAGACAAGGCTTATTACGTGACTTTCTATAACGCTATATCACTTGGCTCTACTAAACCTCTACATAAGTAATTTTAGTAGAAATTGTCCGTTTTATAACATTATCCTATAAAAAACTAAGTATATTTAAAAAAAAATTATGACATAAAATGTTCTATTCTAAAATTATTTATTTGTTATGTTAATTATAAATAAGTACTAATATTAAACATGGTCTAACATTAAATATGCCGCGATAAGTTGTTTGAATATCAACACGTTCCATAAAAAGTCAAAATATTAAGTAAGGTGTACACATTACCTGTCCATGGTTTCTTATCTTGTAGGACTTCACAGTTTATCAACACCAACTATGACGAACACTCATACAATAAATATTTTTGTAAAGAATGGAAATATACTTAGTAACGTTCACCAATTCAACTAATTGCATTGTTAATTTCTAGTGTTCTGTTGAATTATTTATAATTGTATTAAAAATCAAGTTTCCTTAAAATATATCTTTTAAATTACAGTAATTGAATTGATTATAGCTCCAATCTCTACATATAATCTTGTCATCCGACACCAAATTATATAAAGCGACATATACCAAAACCATTGAAGCAAACGATCACAAGCTCATATAACAATTTCAATGTGAAACAGTAGTCGTAACTGTAATGTAATAATACTACTTAATAACTATAATGGGAATAAAGTTATAAGTTCTAATTTATTAGTCAGCAATATCATTTAATAAGTAACTATATTTTTTTATTTTTAACAATTAACTAAATAGATAAATCTTCTTTTCATTTACGATTCATCATTAAGGTTCTATCTCTCGAAATTGGAGCAGAAGTCGTCCACACTGCGTCACCGCCCCGATCGGTCCACCTTTTCGTTAAAGATTTGTTATATAATAACTTGTAAGGCCTTATGACGTTTTCAAAGGTATTGTAAATTAAACACGAGTCAACGATACAACATAAATTATTCATTCAATATTTACGTCGAACAAAATCATATCCATATAATACGATCTCTATCTTCTCTTTTATATAAAGGTACATTATATTATTGTAATGCTATCTTCACAAACCGAACTGATAAAGTAATTTAATAGATGCTAAACTAATGGTAGAAAACTAGTATAGCATTTATTACATAATATGTACTCGTATATGTAATTATAGTTAGTATCTCTCCTTCTTTAGTGATAGTAAAATACTACTTTTAATTATTATTATTCCTTTAAGGGAAGATAGCATTACATTTTAGTTAAATTAAATCTAAACGACAAAAACTACTAAATCAATAAATCACAATACAATCTCTCGTTTAAAGTTTTATTTAAATGAGCGGTAACTACAAATGATACAACAAGCAGTAAAATTAAATATATGTTATATTTAACACTTGACGAAATATACATATACCTCTTGACACTAACTTGTAAATTATCATATAGAAATACAATTTTATAAAAATAATTGGAATGTATATCAATAGAAGGCACAATCGCACAACCTTACAGGAAGACCATCTCTTATATATAACAATATAATCATAATAATTTGAAAAATATTTCTATTCTCTGCGAGATTCTTTAGTGTACTGTGTACTATTTTGATGTGACTAGCTGAAAATTATGGAGTCCATTAATCCATTAAACACAATTTTATAGTCCGATACAAAGACTAGTTGAAATCAATAACAATAACTTTACTTACTCGTATTACTACTCATATTACATATATACATACTTCTATAATATCTAAGTTCACATATACTCGTATTAACAACTAGAGATTCTATTTCATTTAAAATAAATGTATTTTACTTGAATATTGTTTTTTTTTTATTTTCGTGTATTAAAAATTATGAAAAATAAAAGAAATTCCAAGATTTTATTAAAATTTAAAACAATAATCGATGCTAGATAAATGAAATTCGATATAATAATTTCTACAAACTTATGAAGTCTCAGACTAAAAGAACAACATAGACGAAGCGTTTCCATAATTAATACCAATATCATAAATATAATTATAATTTAATTATTAATATTTTTAATGAGCTTTTTGGTCCATATAAATTTACAATATGGCATGATTATTCTATTATTATTTTTTTATTTGTTGCTCAACCTTAACTCAGTTGGCGCAGCTGCAAGCTGTTGTAGAGCCATATTATAAAACACCATTTCAGTCTTCAATGGCTGCTTCAATCAATCATGATGCGATACAAGAATAACATAAAAAATACTTTTAGTCTGAGCGTGGAGTACTTTTAGTTAGAGCGTGACGGTAAAATCTCCATTTTTCTGTTCGGCTTTAGGCGCTGGAGTATCTGGGGCGGGCGGGGACACCGTCGTCTTCGGCGGTCGATCTGGCAGCTTCAAAATCATATGTTCCGTACTTTCTGCGATACAACACAAACATGTACTTATACAATATAAAAACCTATTAATACTATAAATAACAATAAAGGCTAGAATTTAACATTTCTTTGTTTTTTATTTATTTACTAAATGGAAAATAAACGATACTTACGATGTGTGAATTTGAAAAAAAATACTATGCAATGTTAGAACATCAATACATAATGTATGTGTAAAGTGAAATATATTAGTAACATAAGAAAGGTTAAGCAGTAACAATTCAAGTTTTAAAACACTTGTTTAGAATAAAATATAAGAATATAAATTTTAGTACACACTACGATGAATACCTAGGATCGTTGCAAGCAAACATGTTTTATAAATAAATGTTTGTGGTATGATTTATAATTTCTATCAATATCTTATCATGATTATTTACACTGAAAAACCATATCGTATTATAAATAAATATAATACAAATATTACGACATGCATATATTATGAGTGAAAAGAAAACAATACATACTGAAGGCATTCGCTGTATGCAAAGCTTTTTACTTTCATAAGGCAGATTTGTAAAAGGATTATTACAATTTATTAAAGATGATTATATTAAAACAACGCTTAAGTCAAATTTTGAGTCATTCACCAAAAATTTTTTATTTTTTAACCGTTAAAAACCGGCTGTAAAACTTCAACCGGTATGTGAAATCTAAGAATTTAGTTTCCGGACTATAAAATGCGGCCGGTGTCGCGGGAAATGATAGTCCTCAATGAAAAAATACAACAAAATTATAGCACAAAATTTCTATTAAATAAATAGTACACGACACGTATGTTAATGAAAACCCCCTAATTACATGTCACTTGGTATCTAGACACTAAATATAAGCAAATCTATTTAATTTTTGTTCATTCATTTAGAAACATATACTGAGTGTCAGGTACATTAAGTTAGTTGTAGTACTTAGTATGTTTACGTACATTTTAAAGACATATTAAAATATCGATTTGTAAATAATAAATAGTCGTAAATCCAATCGTCTGAGCGACAATTTAACTTAACATTAAAATTGTTTGCTGTCACATTAAGAATAATGGTCCAAATTGACCATCGTAACAGTGGTTCTTAAAACGTGAGCGAAATATTATATGTATCCTGCTTTAAAGAGAGGGAGTGGTGAATTATTTGACAAAATGATACATCCTGTTAAGATTTACATATGGGAAGAAGATTATATTGCTAGCGCAGGCGGAAACGTTTATCATGCGATTTTTTTGACGTAGTTTTCGTTGTTATGTGACATCTTAGTACTTATATCGTTTTACAATTCTCAATTTTCTATTAGCGTAGTACGATTCACAATACTGCATCGAACAATACCTATATAACTTTCTACTCACAGATTCTTCTGTACATTAAAATATTTTTTGGAAAATCTTATTGGAAGAAATAGTCATTATTATCTATATATACAGGCTGTTACGCTGTATCTATAGTTCTTAGAATGTTCGTTTATATGTCGGTGACCGAGACGAGGTGACCATCACGAGATAACCATTGGATAAATTTTGATGAATTTTGGTATGCCACCATGGCTGGGTATCCGCGTCAACATACGATACAATTTTTAGTGTGGGAAATCTATGCTAATTTAAATTATAACAGAGAACAAACGAGTCGCTATTCACAACAAAAAATATATGATTTTCGTAAGGACTATATTTGAAAACAAACCATATTGACTTATTATAGATAGATACATGCAACTTTTTATCAACTTTTCATTATTTGCCGACTCCAAAAACCTGTAGACACTACATTTTCATTGAACACAATCTAGTTTATCTATTCTACAATCATTTATTGCAAATGTTCTTGAAGATATTGATCTTCCTTTGATAATAACATAATAAAGATTTAGTTCTATAGGAAATAGTGACTATGTTTGTGTATGCTTCTTAATAGGTGTAGTTATCAACATGTCAAAGCGATACAATTTTCACTACATTATTTATTCTGAAAACAATTAAACATTTACTGTGTTATTGAATACTAGCAATTGCCGCGGCTCCGCCCGTGTTCAATGAAAATTTAGGGTTATAATATAAGTATTTTTGATGCCAAATCATAAAAAAGTAAATAGTAAAAATTTGGTCTAAAAATAAAAAATAAAATATCTGGAGAGGGCACCGATTTTCATGCTGTTTTCACCAATGGATAGAGTTGTTCTCGAGGAAGGTTGTAGTATATAATTTGTTAATTTTTTTGTATACATTTAACAGAGGAACCAGCGGCTTCGCTTATGTTAAATCGGGACGAACACGAGCGAAGCGAGGGTGAGTCGCTAGTAGGTATATATTTTTTTTGTTATAATTTCATGTTACATGTAATACTCTTAAGCACTTACAACATAGTCATCTATTGGTGCAATTATGAAAACATTCTCCTTTTAGTTCTTTGTCATTCAGTTAACAAAAGATCACGTGAAATTACAATTACTAAGAAATCATGAATCAAGTGATATTTAACTTTAGAAGTCTGATTCAGAGAAAACAACTAATTATTTATATACATTATCTTCACGACCAGTAATAATTATAAAATAGATATATATCATTATATAATAAATAAAATAAATTACAATAATATCAATAGTAGGGGTAATAAAGATAGTCTACTCATTATAGGTACAGTTTGCGTGCATTGTGGGTTAAAAAGCAAATTAACATGGGCAATATTGCACTATTTTGCAGTAATTTCTCGGGTAGTAAATATGTTATTATCACTACTGTTATGAGAAAGACAGTTGGTTTGTTGACCCTAGATAAATTGAGTCTTAGATAATTCTAAATAGTTCGTCACGGAAATGTATGATTTTACACTATAGTAGATTTATGTTTTATAGTTTCTTATATGCATAATTTAAAACGGTAAAGAGGCAAAGTTTTTCGCTCGTCAATCTATCGTTTAAAATAAAGATAAAATTTTTAGTATGATAAGCTGACATGAAAAGCAAACAGCATTACGATTACAGATTTTTGCGCAAATAACCGTCCACCACCGAACCCATGAGTTAGCCTTATAAAGAATAAAAAACTTACCAATTGATCTGCGGTCTGCTTGATTCCCATAGAATTCATCCAATTCCTTAGCGGAGCAAAGTGGAGTATCGACTTGTGAAGTGTCATCGAATTTAGAGTAATCTACCTCGTATCCTTGGCGCTCGCGGTTATATGTCACTAATGGCAAAAATCTATGTCCCCACATTATTTCACTTGTTGTATAACTAGATCGCGCTTGCGTCGTCTGTCCCGTAGATTCGATAGTTCCCTCTAGAATAACTACGATTTCAAACTTTTCTTGAAGCACATCTGCAGCAGAAACACCATAGAACGGGCTGTTAGCGTTTATTTTATGAACCATTGTAATTGGCCAAATGAAGAAAAGATTGCTATCACAGCCGTCCGCATTCAATTCTAGTTCAGTTTGATAATGCGATAACAGCTCTCCTTCCTTAGTTGTCCTAGATCGAATTAATTGAGCTCTCACGCTGGCTCCGATTATATGAGATTTTCTCAAGTCACCGACCCGGAACATAAGACATAATTCACCATCTCTTTGACAGACCACTGCATATTTGGAGAATAGAAGTGTCTGTGTTCTATGTTTAGGTCTCGTCATCTTAGCAAATACAATGCCCACCATGAACGCTTGAATCATCACCCCGACTATACTTTGTAAGCACATTATAAATATTGCTTCTGGGCATTCTTCTGTCGTAGTACGTGATCCGTAGCCAATTGTATGTTGCGTTTCAATACTGAATAAGAAACATGACGTAAAATCGTGAATATTAAAAACACATGGTTTAAACCCCGTGGATTCTTGCATCGGGGGTAGGTGGTCCGGTTCCAGGTCGCCATGTGTGAATGCTATGAGCCACCAGATAAGTGCGAACCCCAACCAGGATAATATAAATGAAAGAGTAAATATAAGGAGGGTCCACCGCCACTGAGCATCTACGAGTGTTGTAAACATATCTTGAAGAAATCGCAATTTACGCTGTGAGATCCGTGACTTGAGAATATTACATTCGCCATTTTTGAGGATAGCCCGTCTTCGTGTTCTCCTAGAAGCGCCATGTCTATGCGCGCGGCTCCTGTAAACAAATACACACAGTACTCATTACACTAATCTAACTCAATGATCTTCAAACATATGTAGATGATCGATTGTAAGTGAACGCGTAGATCACGCTCCTATAGTCGCTACGCTGCTACGACCTTCGTCAATGTTAATAATCTTAATGTGTAACATTTCAATAACTCTATTTACTATAAGTAAATTTATATATATTAACATGAAAACCAAAAAAAAAACTTTATAAAATGTAAGAAATAGAAAGCGATAGTACAGGAGTGTATTCGGAGTCGCAGGTTGTCGCGGATCGAACCTCTTGATGCTGGGGTAATAGACTCCAGGAGAAAGGTTGCCATTTCCAGGAACAGCCTTGATTTTGAGCCACTCATCTGGCAGGAGATGCGCCTCCTCGCGGGAGGCGGGTGACTCTGGGTCGTGCATTGTCTCGGTGGCGTCGTGCGTGCGGCTCACTCGCGGCCGATCGTCTGCGCCACCATCCCCCGGAGCTCTCGTGCCTCCTGAAGCATCGCACGCGATAATGTCGCGATCACGACTGCCTCTATCGTGCTCGGTCGACGCGTTAAACGCTTTATAATTGTATCGCGAAATTCTATATCAAAATTATCAGTTTGCCTTGGAAAATAAAGTTTTGTTAGTGCCTATTTTGATGTTCTTACTGTATACAGAATGTTCTCTAATTACGTCAGTGTTATGCTTTTTTTTTATTAAAACTATTATAATAATAATGTTATAAGCAATTATATGTTAAAACATTATACGAGTATATAGAGAAAACAATATAACTCATATATCAATAATCATCACATTAAAAATATATAATATAATTTTGCGTATATATGTATTTGAGATTATAAATGAAACTATCTTTTCGGATTTTGTCGCGGATTTATTTAGATTTTGGTTCCCGACGCGACGTTTCGAATGCTTTACAGCAATCATGGTCATAGGAGAGACTCTATCAAAATAAATTCGCGACAAAATCCGAAAAGATAGTTTCATTCATAATGTATGTACTTATATCGTATTTACTTATGTACCTATTTGAAGAATTCGCTCCTATAGAAAATCTAAGTGCTTCAATTCAAAGTTAACTAAAAATACCGGAAAAATTCATTAAACACTTATTAATATTATTAACACGTATTCGTACTAATACTGCATTTCCTGTTTTGAAGTAAGACTGTGGTATGACAAAGCCGAATTTTTCTATTAAGCGAAAAAGAGTATTTTCAACTTAGCTCAAACAGAACCCAGACGACTTTTTATATTACGAGTATAACCAAATACACTAATAAAACCAAACTGTACACTTTTATAAGTCATCTAGAGACTAGAGTAAGTATGATAGAGAGATATGAAAAAATAAAATTTAATCCTTCTGACTTCGAAAACTCATTACTCTAAGCCTTTTTTGTATTTTAAAACGTGTAGTGAATGTATATACTATTGTATGTATCGTGTTGAGTTTTAAACAAAAGTGTATTTTGAAGTATGTAAGTACTTCAAGTAGGTAAGTACTCATATATGCTCCATCACCAAGGACAGAGATTTACGGTACTGTTATAAAATAAATACAATTTTCTGTTTAATATCGTTTTATTAGTATTTGAAATTTTTTAAAAGTATTTTCTCGATCATTCTGTAGATCACTCTCAGATCTTTAAAATTTTATAACTAATCTGACAGTGCAAATTAGTACGTTAACATGCATTGTTAAAGCTCTAATTTGTAACTCTCGACTTATTATGATGAAGGTTATTTCAAATATTCTATATTTGAGCACGTCATAAACCATTATTTACAAATATTTGACTTACGTCTTTAAGATTTTGACGTTTTTAAATAACTATAGTTCTACGGAATAACTAAGGTAGATAATAACTTCTTTACGGATTCCATAAATTTCGCTCTTGTCCGTGGCAAGCATTTAATTAAATAAGTTACATATTTTATATATATTTATGATCTAGTTAATGTAAGTGGCACCGCCGCGCCGTTCTAATTAGATGTAAATAAATAAATAAATCAATAAATAAATGATATCGAAAGTAGCCAGAAATCGAAAGTAGGCATGAAAAATGGTAAATATAAATTTTATTACAAAAGGTACACCGAACAATTTTTCTTTTCTTGTAGCATAGATGTTATAATAACTTATAATAAAAAAATTACGGTTAAAAAAAACTAAAAACTTCGAAAGGTAACGGATCTTATTTTTTTATATGCATATACAGGAGTACCTATTGTATGTATCTTTATTCGTCATACATTTACTTTACCTTGCGTTGCTTATAGCCCCGTTCAAAAATAACTAATTAAAATCTATTGTAAATAAAAAACTTTTTAGCTATAAATAATTCTTGATTGACTTCAAAAGAGGAGGATAACTCAGCTGCCTTTTCCTTAGATAAATATATAGTAGGTATACGAAAATTATATATTTTTTTCCTAATATGAGGATCTCTATAATTGAATCGTATTTTATGTAAATACGTAAAATTTATTTCAAAACAGCTACGCTACGATAGAGCCTGATTTAATCAATTATTCTCTAAATAATGAAAATTGAATGTTAAAAATGGAGAGCGCATACTTTTCCTTCCTTTACCCATAAATTAAAAAGGATATTTAAAAATTTCGTACTAAGTAATAGTAATTTATAATTTTAATATCTGCATCATCTGGAAATACCTTAAAAGAAACCCCCACAAAGCTTGTTTATATTATCTCAATTATATGTTATAATTTTTAAATGTACTTTAAACAAGTAATAATGGTGTGTCAATATGTAGATTTCAAATAGAGCCTCTTAAAGAGATTTAGCTTTTTATCTGTGGCTTAAAAGAGATAATTCTTTACATTATGTAATATTATTTCAAACTTCGGCCTAGCTTTGTCCTGTGATATAATTGGAGGAAATACAGCGCCTCTGTCATCAATATTTATGTATATGTTACTGTAAAACCCCGAAGTACGGTAAATCCTAAGATTTTACAGTAAATCCTAAGATTTACCAACTCTTAATGGTAAAAGTCAAACCGTTCTATAATCATCGTATATTTCGGATTTTTACCATCATTCACTTGGTAAAGGCTAAGGCTATTCGGACACTAGCGTGACTACAGCGGTAATTTAGCGTGACTGGCACTCGAGATAAATTATCTAAAGAATTAGCGTTAACATTTAATTATTGGCACTCGCCGGCCGCTGCCGCGGCACGCTTCGCTCGGCTCGTGCGATTTGGTCATATATCTAACCTAACCTAACCAACCTAGAAAGAAAGAAAAGTTTTTAAAATTAACCTTTTGAACCTATGTTATCTAAATCGAAAGAAAATAATCTTTGTGCCAGTCACGCTAAATTACCGCTGTAGTCACGCTAGTGTCCGAATAGCCTTACCCATGTACTAAATTCTAATGGTAAAAGCCCGATAAAGTCGTTTCTTTTTTTCATATTCTTACATTTACCGACTCATGTTGGTAAACCTTAAGATTTATTGGTAAAACCTAAGATTTACCAATATTCGGGCTTTTACAGTAACATATATAAGGAAAATTGGTAAGACCAATTCGTATTACCTACTTATTACTATTCACTCGTTTATGTCTTAAATTCTTGTAATTTTTTTTGAATTCAACATGGAAAAGGATCGAAATTTAAAAAAATGTTTGAATCTTTTAATTACGACGTAAGAACTTAAAATTCTACCAATACTAAAAAATATTCAAAATATCCTACTTAAGTGAAGTAACGATGTAGTTGTGCCTTCGTCGTTTAAAGTAATTGATTGATTTGCACCACACCTCCAAGTAAATATGTCGATGCACGATTTTATATTTGCCATCAACGATAATAAATAGGATGAGTGTCGTGATAGCAGAATCAGCACTCATTTGCTATAGTACTTTTGTTTGTACTAGATCATATAAATATTCCAAGTGACGTGCTTTGGTAAAGTATTAAAAAAAGTGGGCGTTTCGTATATTCGTGTAAATTATGTTTTGCTAAGTAAATATTAAATCAAAGATACATATTTGTACTAATGAATTTAAGCTTTACGTTTTAAAAATATCAAGTAGGTTCAATAAAATATATATATATCATCTTTAACCGACACTTATTTTTCTTAACCACGCATTTTTGTATAAAATAGTATACTTTGTAGCCAAGGAAGTTGAAGTTTTTACATGTTTTTATAGAAAATTCTTAAAATGTAGACAGTAAAAAGATAGAAATTGAAGGTCTGAATAATAGTTTTAAAAGTACCTAACTGATCAAGCTAGAGTTAAGTCACTTCAAAATCATTAACTTATAGGTATTCCGATTTTATTTAAAGGATAACACTTATCTAAGCAGAATTAAAATAATGTCTTATGATAAATAAATATACCCACATAGGATTGCGATAGGTGTATTGATAATAGGTACAAAAGTTCCAATTCCATAGTATTCCTACTTAATGAATTTAAAGTTTTTACATTTTTACGGTAATTTTTTTAAAACACGCATTCTTTATATAAAATTCCTTTTTCGTCGAAAATGGCGTTGAAAGTATAACGTTGTAGTATACATGTGTAATAATACGTCGAAAATATAACGTTGTAGTATTCTGGTTGTGGTAAACAAGTACGAGTACCTATAGATGTTACGATTTTTTTCCTAATATGGATTTTCATTCCCTTTGACGTCTTTATCCGCTCTACTGTACTAAAAAAATCAATATACTCTAAGCACCTTGTTGATTCTCTTAGCCTCTAAAAGGACTTAAATAATATAAAATGCATGGACTTGCATTTTACTTTTTATTTAAATAAGCAATAAAATACAGGCTTATTTACATTCAAGATATATTCGTAACTATTCTACGCCGTAGACCGCGGATTATAAAGGCGTGCGATTAGTCATTGTCCGTACATATTATGTTCCAATAATTTATAAAATTGAGTCGCACCTAAGTTTTTAAACAGACTGATAAAAAACCGTATTATTTATGTGCAAATGCTTGCAGAAAATAAGCAATGCTAATGATCACTAATGTAATTTCCTCAAAAACGAACTAACAATGTATGCTAAAAATAGTACAGTAACCAGATCCACATCCCGATCAAAGAGATATAAATCAAAATGAATCCAGCGCGACACCCTGCAAATTGTCTCGGTTAGCGCTCGTAATCATGCACTTCTGTCAAGCGCGTGTCGAGTGCGTTTAAACTATACTATACTATTCAAGGAAATGCAGAAGGTTTATTATAACATAGACTGACATTTAATTTTAATCAATAATCTTAATCCGCTCGCTTGAGTAACCGAATGAAGCTGGTTAAAATCCGGGTCTCGCACCTCTGATATTTTCATGTCATGTGTAATTTTTTACATTTTAACTTATATTTTTAAGTATTATATTATAATCTTTATAAATAGCTAGATTATGGCTTATTCCTATCGATGTATCTAAGGTATTTAAAGATGAGATTAGTGGACATACCTACAATCTACAAATTAACATTATGTATATCTTTTTTGCAGACCAATGTTAAGTTTATTTTGTAAAAATTATCCTCAATTACAAAACTAAACTTATTGAAATCTATACTCTATAATATAGATAAATATATACTTATAGAGTCTATACTATATAGTAAAAATATAATTGAAAATCATTATTAACGATACAGAAGCCGAATTTATAGTTTTTAAATTTTTTATCGGTCTGTCTCTTTGTGACCGTATCACTAGAAACCACTGGACAAATTTTGATGAAATTTGGGATGATGATAGCTGGTTCTAGGTCAACATACAGAATACTTTTTACTGTACGGTTTACGGTTAAAACGTAATCTCAGAATTTGGTTAACGCGGGCGGAGACGCCACGCTCCATACAACCTCGCCCTTTTAGAAGTTAGGTTAATATGAAAGTCAATGTCTGAGTGGAAAGATATTTAGACGTGATTAATCATATTATCTCGACACGTATCAATGTTTACCGATTTTCATGGATTAACTGTTTATCCTTCAGTTTGTAGCACTTTTACAAGGACCTTGAAACCTGACGACATTTTAACGAGAAATTAAGGTGAGAGAGATTATCTTTGAGAAGCAAGGATTATATGGATAAATTTGATGTACTATGGTTTAAACTCACTGACATGGATTAACCATATGATATTCCACATTTTTTTACCTGTAATACTTTCATTTTCAATGCATAAAACAAACATTTAGTTAATCTATAATTTTTGAATTGATATAAAATTTAACAACTGTTAAGGTGCAGCTGACATAGACAATATTTTGATATCACACTGAAATATATTATAATATGAGGTTTAACTAGAGCCTCCTTTTTAAAGACACTTTAGACTCATAATTTTAAATCGACCTAGGCTAAAATGTTGAACCTGAATTTGAATCTATTCATATTAAAAAGATCATCTTCTACGAACGAAGTGAGACGCACCACCGTTTGTTTTAGATAATGTATAATAACATGAAAATAGGCACAGCAATTTTTATTATAAAGCGTTTAACAAAAACTTTGTCAAATAGATATAAATTATAACTAACTTTGTCTTGTCAGATTACCCATCAAAATGGGTACCTCTACCTTGTCACTCCAATACTATTCAACGAAAGTAGAACACAAATGGTCAACAATGATAATATCTTATCTACTATTTACACCTGCGACGCATCTCCAAACACTTCACTTGTTTCTGAATTTTCATTTTCATACACTATTAAAATACCGAAACATCACAAAATCACTTTAAAATACCGTTTTAATAATCGGAGAACAATAAAACATGTGCCTTCATGTGCGAATTTTTTTCAAAACTATTTGATTTCGATAAGTAAATAATTTATCTTTAACTGATTAGATATTGAATTGTCAAGGATTGATTCACAGTAAACGCTGGCTAAGTCTATATTTAAGATGCACAAAAACGACAAAGAGGCACTAGACCTTCCAAACATTTTATTTAGGTTTTTTTTATTTATATATATAAATATGTTTCTGTAATGTTTGAAAATTATTATGTAATAAGTGATACATAATTATTATGTAATTCATTATTTTCCTTCTGTTTCCGAGAAATTTCAATACATTTTCGTGATTACTCTTGATTACCAAAATATTCGAGCTATATATTTCTTTAAATTGACGACACGTTTGGGTCAGTTTGTAGTAACCTTTCTTGTTGTGCCAGCGGTCGCGGGTTTAAGTCTGGGTCGCTGGGGGCATTCATTTGCGTGATGAGCTGTATGAGCTGATGAGCGAATGCTGGTACTCCAGTTAAGGGTGTTTATATTTATAACGTGTACTTAGTTATATAATATGTAGTGTGTGAACTATCTGGTATTCATAACACAACCCTCGTAGCTAACCATAGAACAAGATAGTGATATTATGTGTTAATGTCGCAACATAGTATGGTTTACATACTTATTTATATTTATACATTTCATTCCAACAGCAACTTTACAACCCACGCTCCAGTCGAGTTTGTCCCTACGCCTAGATACGTATTTACTGTGAGCATAGAGTCCTCAGATAAAGTATGTTTCCGCAGTAAAATGTATTATATGTTTTCTCATGGATAACCAGCTATTATCATCCCAAATTCTATAAAAATCTATTCCCAGACCGACAGACAAAACTTCTAAAGCCTCGATAGTAATGACTATTTCAATAAAATTTTCCAAAAAAAAAATATGTACAGATTTAAACTCAGTTAAGTATTTTAGTATAAGTAAGATAATAAGATGTAAATAAAGTAATAATCGATCTTTCACTATGTCTATTGTATATGTATTCTGTATTTCAAGGAGCTAGAGGAAGAGAGAATTTAGCTATTAGTGACCAATATCATAATCAAGAGGTAGATTTCGCCACCATTAGTATAAGCATCGATGTAACAAGTAAATTTCAAATTTTGCATTTAAAACTGAACTGGAAATAGAATTGTAAAGAATCCGAACTAGATATCTTGTAAGCACAGAGCTTTAAAAGTTTTTTTTATTTGTAGCATTCAAAATCACAAACATTATTTAAAACTAAAAAGGATCTATCGTTAACGATACTTGATTAAAAGATAACATTTAATACTAATCCATTTGTTTATTATTTAAGTGACGTCATCTTCTTAACTTTATTCTGGATTTTCCGCTATAGGTAAGATAACTAAGTATCTTGGCGTATTTGATATACTATTAATACATATTATGGTTCTAGAAATTTTATTATCTAATACAATTTGCATGTCTAATGAAAAATACGAAATAAAAACTTTATAATCTCCATATTATAAGTATATAATTATAAAAAGATTATAATGCATTTGTCATATCTCAACATTTATCACAATGAGTATTGAGCTATAAAGTTTATTAATTTATGTAAAAGCCTTATTAATTAATTATTACAAATATTACGCTGTACACTACTCAGATTAAGGACATAAGCTAATTAACGGTGCAAGTGACTACATCGCTTAAGATAAGTAATTAGATAAAATTAAGAAATCTAAATATATAAAAGCGAAAGGTCACTCACTCATCACGAAAACCGTTTGACGTATAGATAAAGATGCTTCGATCATATACATGTATATGATCGAAGTAAAGATGTTTGGCAGGAGGTAGATTTAGTTAAGAGACATCTGTTAAGAACGGATTTTGTGATAGGGCCAGATTAAGGAGATCTATGAGCTCTCGCAAATTTGTTCATTATTATATTGTAATTTTCACATTATTATATTGTAAATAATACTAATTGTGATCAATATCGTAATCAAGACTTCAAAAAATGAAGGACTGAAGGTCCTTCATTTTTTGCATTTTTTGTGCTACAAACTCAAAATTTGTCACCAAGGGACGAACCTGAACGAAGCGAGGGTGACGCGCAAGTTACACAATATATAAATACAGAATACTATACATAGTCAATCAAATACATCTTCATTTTAAAATTATATTTCCAAGTTTTCTACCATTAAAATAAAGAAATTGCATGTATCTCATCTTTTTTGGTAGTCGGTTAAAAATAGAACAGATGGCCTTGGGATTTTGCATTTAAAATTTATTACAGACTAGAGATACTTACGTTTTTCAATATGTTTTATATATATATATATATATATATATATATATATATATATATTATAGCAAACTTTAAGCCTACCTGCAAGTATCATGACGATAAACAGTGCTGTGCCCGATAGAGCTGCTATATGTTGGTATTCTATGAAGACTACTGGACTGATGAAGAGGCGGCCTTAAAAATCCACTTCCACTATATCCAATTCCAATCATAGGGGACTCCATAATAGAACTATCCAGGACACTAGTCTCATCCGTCTCTTCTTCAATAGCTCCTGGCTTGTAGAAAATCTTTCCTGAGGATAGAGTTGGTTTTGATCTCTCTTTCTGCTCCTCATCTTTCCTCACTTGCATCTCGTAAGATGAAGGTTCTATACTCATATTGATTAAAATTATTGTCACGATATTGTAAAGCCCCTCAGAACTTCAAATAAAGCTATTATGTCTATATAATTGCAATCGGCAATCATTTTGTATGCTCGATTTGTTGACTTAGTCATAATCGTTGATGGAGAGTACCTAAAAATATAAAAAGAGATTACAATTTATAATTTCATTGCACATGATGTCTTGCTTATAGTATTTATTGCCTGGTCGCAGATTGAATACATAACGTACATCAGAAAAAAGATGCAAAATAGTATTAAAATTGGCAACAATTGTATAGATTCTCATTTGCTAAAAAAGTTGCAATCGAAAAAGTGAAAATGATTCTTTATATTATATTAATTATTATGTATTGTATTGTAACAGATTACTCTTTACGAAAGTCAAAAACTTTTAACAAAACGTTTTATTTTAGACAGAGTGCTAACCGTCGCGTCAAGAAATATAAATATACACCAGTGACATCTGTTGTCGAATAGTTTAACAAAAAAACTTTTATAATTACTTATTATATTTTTATACATAATATAACAAAAATTCAACACTAATAATTTATTGAATAAATATTAACTCGCATGTATAGTTTTTATATTAGCTTTATACTTAAATCATATTTAACATTTAAAAATATTAACGTATTTTCCAATACTAGTGCTGCTATCTATATTTTTATATTTAAAGTTTGATGATTTGTATAAAATACACACTAAGAAGACCGATCATGACTAAGTTATTACTCCCTTAGATCCGTGGTGGAATTTAGTATTTACTGTCATATATATATATTGTACATGCCTACTGTACAATTTCATACGATTTTCCAAAATCAAACGATTTATCGCTGTAATATTAAATGCCACGTTTCTTAGTTTAGAACTTTAAGGATTCGTAAACAGACTAGGTATCACACCAGTGAAAGGCAAAGGGAGTGAGATTGCTGAAAACATCGATTTTGATAACTTAATAAAAGAGTTAGCCGATAGAAAGACTAAAAAAGTACAAAAAAGAAATAGGTTCATTTATAAATGGATGTTTCTTTGAATTAAAGGTTATTTGAACTGCAAACGGGTTGCAGTTTCGGGGCGCCGTAGAAATTTCGCCCAGTGCGCTATTAGAGCTGAAATCGGCACTGCAAATAATAATTGCATCAGAGTCGTCAAAACTTAAGATTCACAAGATTTGATTACATATTTAGTTTCAAGTGAAACCAATGGTGAACTAAGTAGGTAATATGTTTATGTATTTGTAATAGAACCGCCTATGATTTAAAATTGGAAAGTCACCCCTTAAGGAAACACTAAAAGATGGCTAGATTTTAATGATCTATAATAATATATATACGAGTATATAGGTTAAAGCTAGAAAAAATCAAGGTAATAGTTATCACGCGGTTTGTTACGTTTTGACACGACACGTCCTTGCACTCATTAGGATGTGCTCGATCTCCATGACAACTGACGGATGCTTTTATTTCCTCCCACTAAGATTATTCCGTCATATTGCGGAAAACCTCGTAAAAGACGCTCTATTCTCCCTATTTGTTGCAAGATTCCGCGTCGTAAAGTGCCTCATTTTCTCACACTGTAATATACTTTAACCTGTAGGTAGCGTTATACAGTCAAAGATTCAGAATGTTTATATTTAGTTATATACCATATAATGTTTAAAAAACATAATATATTTTTTCAAGCCTTCTTTGTTGAACTGGCTTATTATTATAAACTTAATTAATTATTTAAAATTGAATAATAAATGACTTACAAATATTTTTCTCGCTGAAAATTTTACAACTTACTTTTCACGAGCGTAACCACAACCTCCTATTTAATTTTAGTTTAATTGTTCATGGCTTTAATTATAAATAATATATTATTTATATAAATTTAAATATTTATATAAGTATTAATATGACGAAATTAAAACCAGTTCATCATAACATCATTTTGAAGTATACTATGAAGATATGTAGTATCTATAACAGATCATGCGCTTGCGTCTATCAACGTATACCTGGAGTGATCATGAAGGCCAATTTAAATTACCGTGTCTGACCACTAATTACGAGTATGTCTTAAAACTACCAGAATTAGACAAACGTATTTTGCATTTTATACCAATTATGACGGACATAAAAACATGTAAGAAGTAATTTAATATTAGTAGCTTAAGTGCATACGTAACTCTCGTTGAAATATGTATAATGTGCGCTTTTACAAGCTCTCACTTAAAATTTAGATATTATCTAATAATTTAAGAAAAATAAAATGATTATTTGTAATACTTGACTGTCAAAAGTTTAACGTAAAGTAGAAGCCCAGAAAAAAGCTTAGAAAGCCTTATAACAATATATCTATTAATCTACACTTACCGCCGCACTCAGAGTCACTTAAGTCTAGAATCTCCATACTAAAGAACCACTTAATGGTACATTAAGTGACCCTGAGTGCGGCGGTAGTCTTACATTAATATGCCCGAAATAATCTAAGTTTCACAAGAACATTTCCTCTCTCTATATATTTCCTATCAGAAAAGATAGAGTTACTAACAACTTTTAATATACGCGTTAGTTAAACCAAATTACTAGACCATACCATAAAGGACAAAAGATTAATACAATTTATGAATACAGTATTATAATTTCCGGTCACAAATATTAGGCCATATTAGAAACCGGAAGTTACGACGTGTTATAATAATGTCAGATCTACGAGTATCATAACATAGCTGTAATAATATAATCAAAATTGACTATTAGTCAAAATTACATGTCACTATTATTTAATGTCCAGACTATGTCTTGTAAGCATATGCTTCATCTTCTTCTTCTTCTAATCTCTAATATATAAAAATCACCAAAAACCTCCGAAACGACTTGACCGATTTTTATGATTTCTTTTTGTTTATATTTGGTAGGCCTGAGAATAGGTCGTAGACTATTTTTACCCTCTAGGTGATGAGGGTGGCCTTTCTCCAGGTTTTTTATTTTTGGGCCAATTTTGTTTCATGATTTAACATCAAAAATACATATAACCCTAAATTTCAACCTTCTACCACCAATCTCTATTTTTAATAGTAAATAGAACGCTGGCGGAGCCGCGGGTTTTTTTCCGATATAAATTATACTATGATTATATTTACTATGAGTATTATGGAAATGAAATTTTATTCAACGTTAACTAAAGCTATATTAACTATTATGTTCTTTGTTCTGTGGCTTACAAGCGCGTCATATGGGCACAGCTTCTTTGCCAATGTATGTATGATTGAAATTGATAGACTTAAATTTATTGATCCTGCTATCTTGAAATATATACATAATTGTAAAATCTGTATCCTTTTATGATAAACGACGTTCCTGAGGAGTGTTATTAGGGGTTTCCTATTTATAAATATATAGACAAACAGATAAAAAAAAAACACTTTTTCTATCTCTCGATTCCTTCTGAAATAAAGAGGAAAACCTTTGCAAATAGGTAGGTCTAAGAGCTGATCGAAAATGACGCGCCACAATTTTTTCAAGTTAGTAGAGTTCCAATTGGTCATCAATAGTAAATATTTCTTTAATATTTTAATTCATTATAGGTTGCAGTTATAAAATTATTGACACATTAAAAGATTATTGATTTAAATATGATATACACATTTGTAACATTACATTTGAGATAAATAATAATAATGGACATAATATTATGTTAACTACAATATTTATTTCTGATTAATTTTTATGTTTATGTATTTTAATGATAAAATATCTGATGAGTTTATTCACTTTTTTAAGTTGTAGCAAAACAGCAACACAGTAAATCGATTGGACAAAGAGGAAGAAGAACTATTGTTGCTCTTACTATAACTCAGGCGCTAAAAGTCTTAATTGTCTACATTATTGTGTATAATTTTTCTTTTTCACGTTATTTACCATCAACTAAATATATTAATTAAGTGTATGTGACACTATCGTCGAGTTTTGATCGTATCGTCGAAAATGTTCAGCAATAAAAATATAAAATATGATGATATATATCTGAAAAAAAAATACATTTTCTAATTTATTTTTATTGCAATATTTGCAAATATTAATTATAACATAGTCTCAGCAAAATTCTAAAAAAATATAAATATGAAAAATGTAAGTAAGCGGAAGTACCTACAAGCAGTTTAAACTATGACCATCGCAACGGGAAGTCTCTATTTTGGGGGCAATTGATTGCAAGCATAGATTGCGTACACGACCACGAGTAGTTCACGGTTCATCTTTGATTTAGTATGCCCTAATTGCTTTTGCATAGCTCATCTTATTTTTGATTAAATGATGATATTTTTGTCTAATATTTAAAAGTACACGTACGCTTAGACTCTACATAGATGAAACCTACATAAAAACGCTCTATTATATTAATAAAAAAATCTTTATAAATATTTTTGTATCCTAGTTAAGTACTTATATATTAAGTAGTTATTGCAATGATGTTAGAATACATTTAATTTTCTCACAGATATATACTCGTAAGCTTCTTTAGACTTCTGTATATAATGGTAGCAATTCCTGCGGCTCCGCCCGCGCCCGCAGGATGAAAATTTAGGGTTATAAGAATTTTTTGATGCCAAATCATTAAAAATTGAAAAATAAAAATTTAGTCTAAAATAAAATATCTGGAGAGGGCCACCCTTATCAACCACGGGAATAAAAATTAGTCTACAACGTATTCTCAGACCTACCAAATATACACAAAAAAATCATAAAAATCGGTAAAGCCTTTTCGGAGGAGTTTGATAACAAACACTGTGACACGAGATTTTTATGCATATATTAGATATTGCACTAGCGACTCACTCTAGCTCCACTCAGGTTTGTACCTTACATACATTATTATTTCGTATACATTTCAATATGAGATTTGTCGGCGTAAAAAGTATCTTATATGTCGACCTGAATAACTTGCTATCAAGATACTAAATTTTATGAAAAGACAAAATTCTAAGAAGTAAAAATTCGACCTATGAATCGGTAATAGTGACTATTTCATTACAATTTTTTAAAAATATTTAATTAACAGATTCGACTCTATTACTCGTATTTGTATAGATACTTTCGGTTTGATTTTATCTATACTAATATTATAAATAAGTGAAGTTTGTGTGTTTGTATATTTGTTAGATTGTAAGGGGTAATCTCGGGATCTACTGAACTTTCTTTCTTTTTTTAATTTGAATAAACATTTTAAGTCATTGCTAATGACAAACCATTATATAATATTATGGATTGAGATTCTAATCATGATTCAATTCCAGTTACGATATATAAGTACAATATTATGCTAAACATTATTGAAAGTAACATTCGAGTGTTCACACAATAAAAATATCACGTTCATTGAAAACTAAGAAAGGGAAAGTTTAGAAAATATGAATACTCACTGATTTTGATAACTAAGTACCTACCTACTTGCTTATAACTATGTTATCGGATGAGCAAGTAAGAAACATAATATTAAGTTAAATTTGAATATTAACGGTTACGTAGCAATCTGGATATGATACGACACTTGCAAAACGTACCTACATATGAGTCAACACTCGACATACAATTAGATGTCAACAAGAAGATGACTGACACTAGAAATATAATGCGTTAAATCTAATTACGGCATTTTAAATATACCGCTACTTTACCAATTTCTTACTCTTAATGCCCAACTGTCATACACTCACATAGTATTTGATTATTTAGGTAGGTACTTACATATATTTACTTATAAATTTATTCTATTTTTTTAATAACATATGTTTTTTGTTTTTATAACTTAAGTATTATAGACAAAAGCTTAATTTCGCCGTTAATAATGTGCCGTATACGCCGTGAAATTCTTACACGAATATTACACAAAATAGTTCTAGTACCTAGTTCTAGATTATTCTTATTAGAAGTAACAAAGTATTGTTTTGAAGACAATCACAAACGTGAGTATAACATAAAAGCTTAACGTAACTTCTTCCGTAGAGCTATATGCATTGGCGTACATAATATTTACAATTCAAATGATGAGGCGTAAGATGGAATCTAGATTAAACAATAGATCGTGCCTACTTTCATTAATTTACTTGTCATACTTGCTGTAAGGTGATCTAATTTACGCAGAATGCACTCCACGTGGGTGTATACTCATAAATCAGCTGATCTCAACAATGTCAGCCACTATATGTCGTTATCGAGCCATACTCAAATTTAGTTTCATACTCACCATGTCTCATTTCCATCAAAAGTGCAAAACCGTCAACCACTATCAAAGTAAACAATAGTCACTTTCATGGTATAAAAACATTTTTGTCTATGGCCAACTTTGATCTGTCATAGACTGCTTACGCTCAAACTTTTTTTTATTTTAGGTTTCTTTTAAAGTTAGATTTCAGGTATTCGCGTAATATTTAAGATGATTTTCGGTTCCAGGATTGTCACCCTCTGCGTGCGGTCAGAGTGCCAGGATAGCGATGACTGGCAAGCGTGCAGACAACTCTTGCCTCATGGTACCTACGCCAATTGTGAGCCGAGTTTATTTGTTAACTAGCCACGCGCTCGGAAACAATTGACGGTGTTTCACTGTTATCCTCTGCAGATAAGATTTAAATGTCCGTTTTAGGTACATATGCTTACAATAAGAGTAAAAATGTATATATAATAACGCTCTTGTATAATTTAACACTAATAGTTAGGTTTAAAAGTTTTACTAATTGTGTGACGTGGTAATAGCATTGCCTTTTGTATTTCAAAATAATCCTCCATTTTATGTGGTAAGAGATGACTTATTGAAAAAAATAAATCAAATATCAGTACAACGTAATGCAAGTACTCTTAACAAAGAGAAGCAATTTTTAAATGTTATTCACTTTGTAGCTTGCATAATCAAATAATTAACAAAAAAAAACTCAAGCAATGGCTTTTACAAATAGTCAAATGCAATATCTACTTTCTAGTTAGCTCTAGTTTACTGTCTTAAACTTCTAAAACAAACACAGTGCGTGTGTTTTTTTTTTGTTATTTGACAGATACTTATTAATTATTCTTATTAAGAACACTTTTTTAGGGTTCCGTAGCCAAAAGGCAAAAAACGGAACCCTTATGGATTCGTCATGTCTGTCTGTTTGTCCGTCTGTATGGCACAGCCACTTTTTTGCGAAACTATAAGAACTATACTGTTGAAACTTGGTAAGTAGATGTATTCAGTGAACCGCAATAAGATTTTCACACAAAAAAAAACAATAAATTCTGGGGGTTCCCCATACTTAGAAGTGAAACTTAAAAAATATTTTTCATCAAACCATTACGTGTGGGGGTAGCTATAGCTATTCAAAAATGATGTTGAGGTTTATAGTAAAAATTTTTTCTAAACAGAATACTTTGCGCGAGAGACACTTCCTAAGTGGTAAAATGTGTCTACAACTACCTCCCCCCCCCCTGTAACTTCTAAAATAAGAGAATGATAAAACTAAAAAAAATATGATGTACATTACCATGCTAACTTCCACCGAAAATTGGTTTGAACGAAATCTAGTAAGTAAGTAGTTTTTATTTAATACGTCATAAATCGTAAACCGGAATTTACCTTTCATTCAACCAACTCAAATATAAAAAACATTTTATTTCATAAACATAGACATTATGGCTATGCATGTGAAATATTATTATAGATAATGGTACGGAACCCTTCATGCGCGAGTCCGACTCGCACTTGGCTGATTTTTTCAGATTCTTCTTTAAGTAAACGGTTTACCTTTTAAAGGTACATTATAAACTTAAATTGCCTATATTTTAATGTATAATATATTTCTTGTATGTGGATTGAAGCAGTTGTAAGGAGTGGAAATTGGCAGACAAAGCATACGGGATGTTAGCGACCAAGGCAATACTTACGATGATCCATTGTTTGGTTATCAAGAAGGACATTCATATTTTGTATGCACACATACAAAAAAGAATTTCCCAAAGCAAAATTTAAAGAAGTTACGCTTTATGTACAAATTTTATTAAAACATTATAATAGGATGGAGCATCATTAAATATAAGTTAAAAACCTTACTGAATCTAATAGTTTTCACAAATAATAATACTTACACTCAAAGAAAATAAATAATTGAATACAAACAAATCACGGTATAGATAGATGCAAACATTCAGCAAGTATATATATTCAAATAAATTGTAAACTTAATCTTTAGTTACGCTACCTATTTGATAGCATAACTAGATATAAGTAACCATTATATTTTATACAAAAGTATAGTCAACATTCCCCTTTGCGACAATTACGTTCTCCAAAGTGTCAGAAAGACTGATCGCTGTGGCTCGATCAAGAGCAATGCGATTATCAAATTACGTTCCCTGTTCGCCATTGTCATTGCTCTTTCGACTGTCATGGCCGTTGCTCATTCCAGTCGGCCTCAGGTGCATCCCGGGACCCCGCTGGAAATGAAAAAATCTATTTGACACTCCATTATATAGTTAACTGCAATGTTCTGAATGATCAACTAGGTGTTTAAAGCTATGTAACTACGAAGGATTTCTATTTAAAAGATTAAACATTTTACTTTGGTTTGGCTTAAATTATTATTCGACTTATGATTTTTTAAATCATTAACTATGATCAAAGTACATGATTTAACAAAAATAATGAAAGAAAATGTATAAATTTATTGTTCCTTCACAATTGATGTAACCCATTTAATACTTTTTATAAGGTCGAGCGATCAAACAACTATGTAAAGTTTAACAGTATTTACGAGTTCGATACACTAATAGATAATGTCCTCCTGATCGATTTTAGTGCATAAATGTACAAGGCAATCGCCCAGGGCCTCGCTCTTGCAGGGGCCTCGCGCAACAACCCAAGCAAATTTTTAAAAATGTAAATTTTTTTAACTATATTTTTTTTATTTTAAACTCTTGATTTTGATCCTTAATTACTTATTAAGGTTATAACATAACAGTAAATTAAAAGAAAGTTAGTTACCTAATTCATTTATTCAAAACATATTTGAGGAATTCGATGACACAAAATCGGCTTTCAGCCTTTCAGCCCTTGCTATTTTTTCAATCGAAAATGACGTAGCTCATTTTTGGATTATTGTGCTTTAATTAAAGATTTTAGTCTTAGGAAAAGCCGCAAACATCAATTTTGAAATTTATCATTTTTATTTATTTATTTATTTATTTATTTATTTTTTTATTAGGGAAACAAACAATGGTAATGGTACTTCTACAATACTAAATACAACAGTACATACATCAGCTAAGTTTCCACTGATAACAAATACATAAACACTAGCATAAATAAAAAGACAATTGGTAACAAACAGTACGTAGGCAACTTAACTTCAAATGAAATTTATAATATGCGATAATTTAATCAATATAAATTAAATGTGGCTAGCGACGTACATAAAAGAGAAATCTAATAATATGAAAATGTGGCTACAGGGAAAATATTATAACCATAAATATATTTATTATGTATATTAGGAAATTAAAATGTAATGTTTTCATTTCTCTTATGTATTTTACATTTAAAAGAACTAATTTTTTCAAATAAAATGTCAATATCTGAATATGTTTTATTATAATTTTGGCAGCTACGGTATAAGAAGATATTGCTAGTGCATTTTGTTTTAAAAATTGGCAGATTAAATAGTGGCTTATACCTGGAATTAATTCGTGGGCAGTTAAATTCTAAGTTAGATAATAAGAAAGGTGATTCAATAAAATTATTAATTATCTTATATAAGAAAAGTTGGTCTCTCGCTTGTCTACGCGATATAAGGAGAGGCATAGGTTGAACATCAGCAGAAGTATCAGCCCTATAACACAAATGCTTATAGAATTTTCTTTGTACTGATTCTAAGTCATTTATATAAGTTTTATATTGTGGGTTCCAAACAGTGGAGGCATACTCAAGAATAGAACGAACGTACGAGTTATAGAGTAGTATCAGAGTTGAGCATTGTCTGAAATCCTTACAGACTCTTAAAATAAACCCAAGCATACGATAGGCTTTAGATGTAATGTAGGATATATGAGAAGCATAAGTTAGCTTGGAGTCTAAGACAACACCCAAGTCCTTTACCTCCGATACCTTACTCAAAGATATATTATTTAGTTTATAGTCATAAGCTATTGAATTTTTTTTTCTAGTGAAAGATATAGTGTTGCATTTTTTAACATTAAGTGTCAAACGATTATTATTACAAAAGTTGCAAAGATTATTTAAGTCACTCTGTAATAGAATACAATCATCGGGAGAATTTATCTTTTTATAAAATTTTAAATCATCAGCATAAAGTATAAATTTACTATTTTGAAAAGTTAAATTAATATCGTTTATAAATATAATAAATAATAACGGACCAAGGTGGGAACCTTGAGGCACACCGGATGTAATTGGCACAAAAGAAGAACTAAAACCTTTGACGGTTACAGCTTGATGGCGGTTTCTAAGGTAAGATTCTAACCATCGAAGTAAATCACCGTGTATACCAAAATTTTTAAGTTTCTTTACTAATAAAAAGTGGGATAATTTATCGAACGCTTTAGAAAAATCTGTATAAATTACATCCATTTGACCACTGCTGTCCATTGCTTGCGCAACTTGATGAGTGAATTCACAAAGATTAGACTCCGTAGATTTTCTGTTTATAAAACCATGCTGCTGTTGAATTAAATGAGGTCTGATGAGGGGGAATATTTTATCATAAATGATCTTTTCGAATAATTTCGCAATAACATTAAGTTTAGAGATAGGTCTATAATTTTGAATGTTATGCTTATCGCCAGATTTGTAAATAGGAACAATATGAGACTCTTTCCATATGTTAGGAATTTTGCCAGAACTAAGTGACCGTTTGAACAAAAGAAACAAAGGATGTGCTATAAGTTTTCGGCAAGATTTTAAGAATAAGGGTGATATACCATCTGGCCCATAGCCTTTATTAACATCCAATTGTTTAAGGTAGTGTGAGATCGATTCAATTGATAATTCAATACCACTAATGAACGTACACCCTTCGTTCATAGTGTTATAAGTAGCTGAGCTATTGATTAAAGGAGCGTTATCGGACTCAAAAGAAGACTGAAAGTAACTATTAAACAAATTACAGATCTCAAAACCATTCGAAGAATGCATGTCATTAAGATACATAGAACTTGGTATTTGGTGTGATGTTTGCTTTTGTTTAACAAAATTCCAAAACAATTTACTGTTGCGTTTAATGACGCCTTCTGCATTCAAGATAAAATTATCGTAACACGAAATTTGAACACGTTTCTGGCGGTCTCTATATAAACAAAAATTATCATAGTCGCTTGGTCTTTGATAGACTTTCCATTTTTTATGAAATTTAAGTTTTTTATTTATAATTTTTATTAACATCCTAGAAAACCAAGGAGGAAATCGAGTGCCATAAGTTCTCTTCAAAGGAACATATTTTGCGATAATTTTATTAATGATTTCATAAAATTTACGAACAGCAACATCTATATTATCAGAGTCCAGAGTATTATTCCAGTCAATTTGTGCCAGTTCAAAATTAACAGCGTCATAATCAGCAGCCTGAAATATACGTATACTACTGGGAACTTGTTTAAGTGAACTTAAATTATGAGTAATGACATGGATCAACAGCGCTGGATGGTGAACATCTTCTTTGATCAAAGGATCGTTACAATGGTAAACTGTACATTCATTTCCACTAATTACTAAATCCAATTGTCTATCGTTCACATTCAACGTCAAGTTAAATTGGGAAAAATTAGTAAAATTAAGAAAACTATACAAATACCTTAATAAGTCGTTGTCATTTTTATTTTTTTTTTTTTTTTTTTTTTTTTTTTTTTTTTTTTTTTTTTGAATCTTCCAATGTAAAATATTTTAAAACTCAAATTTTATTTATTTGTATAACTTTAACATTTCTCCTAAAACATGACAAATACCTAAACCAAGGAACCAGACCTACCTGCCGCCCGGAGCCTCGGAATGGGTAAGGCCGCCTCTGAGTAATTGCTTTCATAACATTTGTTTCACCTAATTATTGGGTATATGTTATGTAGTTTAACAATTCGGTGATTTTTTGTTTTTATTTGAATGTAAGTCACAATATTAAAATAATAAATAAATATATAATAAATAAATATGTTGGGACATTATTACAATAGCGCCATCTAGTTCCGCAGTAAGCTACGTAACGTGCTTCTGTTGCGGATACCAGATAGTTGATATACTACATATATACATTTTAAATACATACATATTATAAGTATAACCACCCATGACTGTAGTACAAACATTCGTGATTAGCAAATGAATGCCCCCAGCGGGACTCGAACCCGCGACCGCTGGCGTAGAAAGTAGGGTCACTACCAACTGAGCCAAACGAGTCGTCAAATAAACAATATTAACTTCTACTTAACCCGCGACCGCTGGCGTAGAAAGTAGGGTCACTACCAACTGAGCCAAACGAGTCGTCAAATAAACAATATTAACTTCTACTTATGTTAGCCTTTACTTTTACACTGACACCTATTGCTGAGATGTAATGAGTTGCGTACCTATGTTGTTTTTCCGTAACCTAGTCATCATCAGCCCTTTTTAACGTCCCACTGCTGGGCACAGGCCTCCCTCAGCACGAGGGGGATCAGGCCATAGTCCACCGCGCTGGCCTAGTGCGTGTTGGCGAACTTCATATGTCTTTCGAAAACTTGCTAGGTTTTCTCAGACTTGCAGGTTTCCTCACGATGTTTTCCTTCACCGTAAGAGAAGTGGTAGTCATGATAGAAATGATTCGCACATGAAAATATCAGAGGTGCTAGACCTGGATTTGAACCCGCATCACTCGGTTATACAAGCGAGCGCGTTACCGCTGGGCTACCATTGCCTTAAACTAGTAACCATAGACTATATACTATCGAGTAACTACTAACTAGTAAGAATAAGATTGAATAGGTGGCCACTAAATTAGTGCGACTCACTCTCTACGACTGCGTGACCACTTACCATCCGGACTCCGGTGGAACGTAGTTAAGCATTACTTCAGAATAGTATTAAAAAATCTATTTGACTTTTTAATATTTTGCAAAAATTCAACTAACTTTTTGTTAAGATTTATATATATTATAATCAAATCACTTCATAAGCAAAACCGACAAGTAAAATCCATATTGTCGTCACTATCACTTAAAACAAACATTAACGTCTTAAACGTTTCAATGAATGTAGATACGGAAGTCCACCAACCAACCAGTGATCTCGTAGATTTCAACGCTGAATACATTGTGATAATTTGAGGAAAAACATTATTATACTTACATTCCCTAAAACTCAAGTTCTTTGTCATTATACGCTGAACCAAAACATTCAATTATTATGACTCAAAAAGAAGCCCATAGTGAAAAACATCACGTCCTTTGCCGATATAGAAGGTAAGACTAAGAAACAATACAATAGCAACATCAAACTCTTTTTAAAAGATATTATGTAGGCATGTTTAAAAATGTAGAGCTTGATTGAAATACCTATCTATTAAAATAATCTCTTCAAGATTAAATATAACTTGTGCAAAATAAAAGAAACATAAACTTACCTACTAAATGTTTTACTTTTCAGACATATCCAACAAAGAAAATCGGTGCGCCGCATTAATGAACGACTTGTGTTTAAATGTGGAGAATTTAACTTAGAAAAACCAACAGCCGATACTAAGTTTCGTATGATATCTAACATAATTTTGACATTTGTTGAAGCCAAGTGGAAGTGGTGTCTGTTATTTTGTGTTGCAATATATATATTTATCTGGCTTACATTTGCCGTGATCTGGTGGTCGATTATGTACTTACATGGCGATTTTGAAATTGAAAATTTGTCACAATCAATTAATAATACAGACTGGAAGCCATGTGTGCGAGAAATTTATAGCTTTACATCAATTTTTCTGTTTAGTGTAGAAATACATACCACAGTCGGTTATGGCAAGAGAGCAATTACATTAGAATGCCCCACGGCCATGTTTACAATGTGTATCGAAAGTATAGCAGGACATATTACCCAGGCTGTAATCGTTGGAATAGTGTTTGCCAAAATAACTAGGCCCAAAAACAGAGCCAACACTCTAGTTTTTTCAAAAAATGCTATTATTAATCAAAGAAATGGTTGCTTATGTCTTTTATTTAGAGTGGGTAATATGAGAAAGTCGAGAATAATATGTGCAAATATAAAAGCATTTTTAATAAGATACGAAAGAAAAACTGATTATAATATAATAAATCCTGAACAAATTGAATTGAATGTAAAAGTTGATCAAAGTGATGATATTCTTTTCATATCTCCCGTAACTGCGGTTCATAAAATTGATGAAAGGAGTCCACTTTACAATATATCGGCGAGGAACATGCTAGAACTTGATTTAGAAATACTTGTAGCTTTTGAGGGCATCATAGAATCTACCGGCCAGCCTGTTCAGGCAATATCGAGTTACATTACTCAAGAAATTCTTTGGGGTCGCCGTTTTACACAATCTACTTTCTATCAAAAAGGGAAACAAGGATTTGTTAAAGACTTTGCTAAGTTCGATGAAACGTATAGTGTAAATACGCCTCTATGCAAAGCAAGTGATCTTGATAATTATTACAAAAAAAGAACAACATTACTGATACAAAAATATCTTCAAAACTTACATGATATAATTTCTTCAAGTACACCATCAAAAATAAAATAATCTTGGTTTTAAATTTGGATGCAATATTAATAAAAGTTTTCTGAGTTCCATTATATCGTGATACATAGTTTTCATAGCTAATAACTGCATTTCTATGTGACACAATCTTAATTTTATTGCAATTAATTGTCTACAACAACTTTTAATATCATGATCTAGTTTTAATATTTTTCGCTTATTAATATCTAAATTTTCTTTTAAAAAACATATTATCGTCATTTTGTAACACTTGCAAATTGTAATGAAACTTCTTAGTAAAATATGATTACTTACTACATGTGCATAACATTTTCCTCCTACAGTCGAATAAAGAAATCTAATCTTGATAAATTTCGGTAATCGGACCAATGAGCAATGAACAATAAGATAAGAGTAACGGCCAAGCTGTAGGTGCATCTGTCTTTGGTTAAAATTGCTAATATAATATCAAAGACATTTTGAAAGTGCAAATATTATTATTACTATTTAATATGGATACGATTTTTTTAATACTTATGGACTTTAAACTGAAATTTAGCAACGATTTAATAAAGACATGAGAATTTGAGTGGACGCTTTACTCGATACTTCTACCCAAACCTAGTAGTCTAAAACCCCTATCCATGTGATGCACCACAAACTCTTTTTCTGGCCGAAATATATTTCGGAAACCATCTATAAATATGCACACAGCCTACCGCTGATCTTAGAGACCTGACCAGTATATTCTATACTCTTTGGACCTGACCCTTGAAACTTGAACCTGAAACTTGGAGGGTGTGTTCTTTGTATGACGTAGACATCCGAAAAGAAAGGATTTTCCGAAATACTACCCGTAAGGGAGTGAAAAACGAGTGTAACGTTTTTATGGAAGCCCCTTAATGGGACAACGTGATTACTTGGTTCAATCTACTTCAAATTTTGCACCATAATATTTCTTTAACAGAATTGGGGTTAAAAAGTGGTATAGAGATATTATGGGGGTGATTTGTATAGAAGTTGATATCAATACTCCTTAGTGCTTTTGATTTAAATAACATTTTATTTTGATCTCAGAACAATAACTAAAGCATATATGGCGCTTTAGCCTTTACGTCATGACATTTGAAGCCATGGAGATTAGAGACCCACTGACCTCTATAATACCACATGTAGCAATATACTCTAATGAATACCACTGAACTGGCTGTTCCAAGCGTTAGACAGCAATTTTTTTGTGTCCATTTGAAGCGTTTTTGTAACTCCAAGTTTCCGACTGCGCAAAGCAAACGTGTTCTTTCTGGGTTATAGTATTCGCATGTATAATAAGATCCTACAAACAATTTTGGATTTGTCTAAACATAAATTTAAAGTTTTTATTAAAAATAGATTAATAGATAAAGCATTGTTCGGTGCAGGATTACATAGTAGATAAAGATGTGTGGACTTAGTGACGCTGTATTTCATGCAAGATATAACTCATTTTGTACTAAAACCCAGTTTATATATTATTTTCAAAAGAGTAACTACGGAGTTTCTTGCCGATTCTTCTCTGCAGAATCTACATTCCGAATCGGTGGTAGCTTCCCTTTTAAAAATATTAAACACTTTAAAATTATAATTTGTAAAATGACGATTCGAAAGTGCTCTTTAGGCCTATTTGAATAAAGTTATTTTTGATTTTGACCACAGACACTTGAAAAACAAACATTTGCAATAGTTAAATTCTAGAGAATAAGGAATGGATTACAAAATAAATAATACAAATAGTATGAGGTATTTATTTATTAATTGACCTTCATGCTATATTTGTTACAGTTGGCAAGAAAATACAGTTCAAATAATGTCAGTACAATTATTTTAAACCTTAATTTTTTATTTTTATTTGGAAAACAAACAGTATTTATAACACAAAAATATTGGTACACATTAACATATTCAATGACCAGTAAAGTTTCATAAGTTTTATAAGTTGGTATAGCGTTGGCCTTTAATAATAAACGAGAATTAACAGTGTAAAAGCAGGAAGGTACGAAGTGATGACTGCATACGACTGAATTTTTCGTAATTTTTTGCTTCACATCTATACTGCTGAGCCATTTCATTCGCAATTCTTTATTTTTTGGGAAACTGTAACAATAGTACAACATTTAGGAACTGATTTACTCGACCACACAAATGACACGTTAAGAACGCATGGTCACCATATTTGTTAGATTTACAGTAATTGTTATTTTATAGCTTACCTGTGAAAATATATATTGCAACCACTAAATGATTGACTTGAACAAGTATATACGCAACACTTTTTCACCTTTCACTATGATAACCCTTAAAATTGTTTTAAAATCGAAAGATAGTTGCGAAACAACTATGGAGGGTAGAAATAAGGAGAACCGACTCATATGGGGGAAAAGTTGAAAACTTGTCCAGCTCAATACTGAAAATAAAGTTTCCATTACCTACCACAATAGCGCTGGGGTGCAAATAGTTTCAATATGAACATAGCAGCGGTAAACTGAGTGAAGTGTGTTTAGCCCACTTGCACCGTGGCGCCACCACGAATAAGATTTTAAAATTTATCCATTAGCAATGTGGCGCCACCCTAATTTACCGCGTTTTTACTGCCACTTTTTCGTGTACGAGTTGGTCCTCCTTATATCTACCCTCCATAGAAACAACGTTAACAACAAACAATTTAAACATTTCACTGTGACGTTTACCAGGGCTACCATAAGAAATAAAAGAAATAGGCAAAATAATAATTTATGTGTTCTTTTTTATTTAAGAATATATTTAAAGAAATCATTTCAATTATGATTTGCTTACTTACAATTGTTAAAATAAAATTAAAATGGAATTGTTTCAATGGAGTTTTAGATCAGCCATAATTTTTGATCAGAAACATTTTTATGCTGGCAATATGAAAGAACGAGACACAAGGCCTCCGTTGTGACTATCTTTCTCGGCTCGTTTTAGCCTCTGTATAATGCACAACCGAATATAATACTTAAGACGTTGGAATAGTGTTCATTATCGTAAATACAAATTGTCACAGTGCTCGGTCCTGTTAGTATATTACGTCCATGATTGCCCTAGAATGTAGTGTCTCCATGTTTGAAGCATAATTTGAAGAGCTGCACAATTTAAGCACCCCATCGAAGGATTTTTGAAATCAAATTGACCTTAATCGATAGGTCTACGTTCAGTCTGTATAGGTCCACTATCATTTTTGTTAGGTCATCTGTAGTTTTTTTTAAAAAATATATTAGCAAAAGGTATCTACTCTCTAGTAGGGTTAAATATTTTATCCTTAACTGAATTAGCCATTCTGGGTAACTTTGAACAAGAATTATAACGTGTAACCATATCCTTAACACTTTTTTATTGATATTAATCAATAACTCAGCAATGAAACCAATTGCAACAGCAATTATTTGTAAATAATAAAGAAATTAAAAAATATATGCAATTTTATATTTTTTCATTATTATTTATTACGTATTTTTATCATTTTATGACAAAAGGTTACCAAAAACAGATTATCTAAACTGTGGAGTGTACAGTCATAGAGTTAAAATCGAGATGACATTCAGTTTGAACAATATTGAAGACAAAATTTGTAATTTTGACTAAGTGAGCTGTCAATTTTCTGTCTGTCGAAGAATCATCATATATACGAAATACTAAAACAAAAATTTGTTTGCTGTGAACGTTCTTTTAAATAGGAAAAATGTTTCGAGCTAATAATTTTGACAAATTATTGGGTAAGCGATTTGAAATCTTGTTACATTGTGAAGAACTATTATGATGTGTTATCTTTTGTAAAACAATTCGACGATTAATTTACCTAATTTGCATCACTTTCTTTTTGATTATTTACGTTTTTCAAAAAGTATTTTATCCCTATTAATTAAAAGTATGAGTATACATTTTACTAAATGTTTTTAACCTTAAAAGAAATGATGAAACAGTTTCTAATTTGTTCTAGATAAAGCGACAAGTAATCTACGCCTGGATCCCGATTGGCCCTCGATTCTACAAATATGTGATTTAATTAGACAAAATGATTGTTCGTGAGTAAAATTTCAACTTTAATATCAATGTTCTAGAGTTATTATGACGTGCCAAATAAATTCCAATGTCATATTTTATAAGTGAACTTCTCATTTTTTTAGACCAAAGTATGCTGTTGCTGCTGTGAAAAAGAAACTTTACTCACAAAATCCCCATCAGGCTATGTTTGCTCTCCTTACTTTAGAAAGTATTGTTAAAAATTGTGGTATGTATTTCTGTTTCTTTTAACTTTCATAGTAAGTACATACATTATTTATAAGGTAAAAATATTAAATATTCTCTCATTATATACTCTTTACTAAAATCAAAGTATTAAATATTACTACTAATTACTATGTATTACTACATCAACAATATATTTTTTTAAATGTGCAAGGAAGGTTGTATTAATATGTTTATTAAATTTATTTTATATTTAGTTATTGTATTTTTTTATAAACAAGTAACTTACATAGCATTTGGCAATGTTACACTACCATTTGTATATACTTTTAAATTTAAACATGACTAAATAACAAATCACTCCATTTGTACATGTAATCAGTCTTAGTGTAGTTTTCTCATATTCACTGGTATTCTACAAGACATTAGTGTAGTAAACTGTGCCCACCCGGCACTCTTGCAAGCCATTGAAGAAAATAATTGAATTGAAACTAATATAACAATTTTACAGGTTCTGGGGTTCATGATGAAGTTGCATCTAAGGCATTTTGTGAAATGCTCCGTGATTTAGTAAAGTCAACGCAACATGACAACTTAAAAAGCAAAATATTAGAATTAATACAAGCATGGGGTTTTGCTTTTCGCAATAATCCCAAATACAGAGCAGTTCAGGTTGGTGTTTTTATCAAATGAAATATATTTTAATAATACATAAAAAATCCAATAATATAAATTTATTTCAAAAATTAAATCAAATAAAATTATAATAAGCAGGGTTGTGTATAAGACACTATTGGTTAATCTGGTGTCTTAATTGGTTAGTGGTATAAGAACTATATGATATGCATAAAAAAAAATATGTTATACTTTTACAATGTAGCCAAGATACTGTGATTATTTTATAAATTATAAAATAAATCTCTAGGTTCAAAGGACTATCTTGCAAACTATCAAACAAAGTAATTTATGTTATCATTGTTTCTATTTATATTGTGTCTGATTATTTACTGAACTCAATTGGCTTTATGTAGATTTAATAAGGAATTTTTGTTTTTTTTATGGAGGTGTATTATAATTGACCTTAAAACCATGTCCACCATAGGGGGCTTAGTCAAATATCTAAAACCTTAAAGTCTAGAACTTTTAGAGTTTAGTCTATATACTATAGAACATTTGCAGGTTTTTCAGAATGTGTTCTCGTCTCTAGGGCTACTTTTGTTGGCATTGTGGTCCATTAGAGCAATCCCTTGGTTATTGTAGGCTGCTTTGGCTGGCCTGCCTCGGGAATGTAGTGGTTGATTCTGTGTCACTCCAATTAAGGCAGAGGGTGTTCTGTTTGATTTTAGTTGGTAGAACTGGCTTTAGTAGCTGATGAGTCAAACTGTAGTCACTCTAATTTAAACCACCTGCATAATATGCTAATGCATTTTCTAACTATAAAAAGAATGCTTAGGGAATGCAAAATAATATAGAGACAAAAACATGACATTAATGGACTATTAAATGATTATTTAAATTTATTCAACACTACTAAATATATTATGTAACAAGCTTTTGGAGTAGAGGGAATACCTGTGAATCTAGTGATCATAATGTTACAAGATGTAACTCAAATAATTTTCTTCAGGCCAATAGAAATTTCATTAAAATCTATCAACTATAAACTATATTCTTTCTATTCTTTACCCTGTATTACTTCTTACATAAAAATTTGAAGGAGCTTACAATACTTGCATGCATCCTCTATTTCATGAAAGCCTTGTTAAAAACTTTTCAGCTCGTTTCGACTGACTTCGAGATATCTTTGAGTACAAATAGAAAAACATCAAGTAGCCTTTGGGTTAATCCAGAAGTATAAAACATCACAAAATATACCTTATGAATAATTATAATAAAACATATTTCCAATGTTATAGATAGTATATGAATATAATAAATAATATATAATAAATATGTGCCACCCACATAGTATACCTTATATTAGTAATTCTCTATGATTATTGATCTTTCTTTATCCAATTAAGCACCACTGCGGTAACCTCATTCCACCTATAACTGTGCTGTTACATTATTTGTGAAGAATTACATATCTTATGAAGTATATTGTTATTGTATTTGTAAAGGACTAGGTAAAGATAAAATATAGTATTTAAATATATCTCTTATTATCAGTGGAGTCAATGACCTTATAAAACGTTATAATATGGAGGTACATAGGTAATGTTCAACAGGAACTCTTTTTTTGTTACTTATAGTTGTTAGTGTAGAAAAAACTAATAAATATATAATTCGGAAAATAAATCTCAGTTTCTTGAACTTCTCATTGTTTTACGTAGCATTGTGACGTAATACATACTTTTATTAACACATTATCAGACATGAGTCATATCTCTTTATCTTATTCATCTGACAACAAAAACATTATACTTGCCTATGATGTACAAAAATGTTTCTATAAGTTTTCCTTATTACATTGAATTATTTATTGTATACTTTTTAATAGGACACTGTTAACATTCTGAAAGCTGAAGGACATAAGTTCCCCCCATTAAAAGAATCAGACGCGATGTTTTCGGCTGATACAGCTCCTGAGTGGGCAGATGGAGAAGTTTGTCACAGGTTAGTCTAAATTATTTATTATCTAACCAAATCTCATATTTTTAAATAATCATTATATTCATATTGTTATTCCTAGATGCCGTACGGCATTTACTCTGATGGTGAGACGGCACCACTGCCGAGCCTGTGGGCAAGTATTTTGTCAACAATGCAGTTCTAAAACATCCACTCTACCTAAATTTGGTATAGAAAAAGAGGTAAGAGAACAAAGGAAACTTCTAAATATCTATTATGTTAATATGAATAATATTGATAAATGTATTGATCCTGTATCTAGGAAATTCAAAGGACAAACAAAAGAACATATTTTATCAAGAATGTATAACATATTTTTTAAGAAGATTTTATTTGCTTTAGTTCACATATTTTTTCTTTGGCTTTGTTTAGGTACCTTGTCTTGCATCGCCTATCAACTTATGAGATCTTGATACTTATGAGATATCTACTTTAAGATTCTTTAGGCAAAACAATTAATCAAAAGCATCAATGTTTAATTTCGTAATTAAATGCAGTTACAAAGTATTGTTAATTTTTTCAAATAATAGAATTAAACTTAAGTTTTAATTTTACGAGTTTGAAGTAATGTAATAAAAACCATGTAGGTTGTGAAATATAGAACTTAGAAAAATATGAGTATGACAAATTGCTTTATGTAACTCAATATGACTTTTTAATTAATTCAAACTTCATGTCAAATTATAACAATTTATATGTATCTGTAGGTCAGAGTGTGCGATGCATGCTTTGATAAAGTAAGTCGTCCACCATCTTCAACTGCTAAGCTGGAAATTGTTGACACAGCTAATGACTATGGTCCTGCTCAAACACAGGTAGGTCAAGTTTTTCTTATAACTTTATATCTAACCTCTCCTTCAATACTTTACATACACTATAGTTTATAACTTACAGTATTCAGGTTATAGTTATTAGATATTGGACTAATTAATTGATGATTTGTGTTTTACTTACTAATTATATATATGAAATATTTAGTGTTTTCCATGTTTAGCTCTAAATGAGGATATTTATAAAACAAATTAATATCACTTGTTATCATCAATGAAATTTATCAAATAAAACAACGTAAAAGCTTAAAATTACGTTTATTTTAACCTAGAAACATCACTTTATTGTCCATCATACGACTCTCCCGGCATTTCACCTCCAGGCACTAACATTGCTATGTTATTTCCGTTGAGCAAAATTTGATCTAACTTAGTAATTTTTCTTCCTTCTGGCGTTGATTCATATTCAGTGACATCATCTAATAACATATTCACAAAATCATCAAAACCTTGCAGCGTTCCCACCATTTCTTTATCGTTCTTCATGATGATATGAATTCTTGAGCCAATACATTTATCTACCAGCTCAAGTGGTAATAAAGTGTTAGGATTAGGCAGACTTTGGGCCATCGTTGTATCGTTAGATATTTATGATAGATTCTTTTTTATCAATTAATACCTAATTATTTAACACTTCGGTTCACTTCATGTCATGTAATGTCAGAGAGACATGTTTGATGTTATTTCCTAAAAAAAAATGACATTTGTGACCATAAACTATAGACTAGCTTTGTAATTCGTTCATTGTGGTGATTTCGTATGACGTCTGCTCCGGGTGTGGCAACACTAAAGAAAAGAAACGATTGGTAGTTATGACAATTGACAGCAGTTTCAATTTGAAATACGTTTAAAATAACGGTGTTAGTTTTTACGTGAACAATAAATAACATCAATTTGATTTTGTTTTTAAAGTTGAGTGATACGTAAAATGTCTAAAAAATTTGTAACAAACTTTAGAGGTGAATATACACCTAATGGAAATACACGTATTAAAAATGAACCAGTTACACCAGCTGAAGAAGATTTTGGCTTTTACCAAAACCTGGATTATGATTATGATTTTGAAAATGATTTTAATATGAGAAAATCTATGTCAATGAATGACATAGCTACACTTAGAGAAGATTTAATAAAGTTAGAATTCACTGAAAACAAGGAAGATGTGTATCGAAGACATAGGAGACCAACAGGACTTCATCAAGATTTGTCTAAAACTAAATTTGTGTCCATGGCAGAGGCTATATATCATTATCAAAGAGACACACCCGATCGTTTCCACTCAAGTAGACCTCGGTCTTTTCGCCCACAAAACAATTTTGAACGCATTGGTCTTACTGTTCCTCAATCACCTATGTTAAGATGCAAAGCCCGCTCACGCCCACAACATATTATATCTCAAAAAGAGAAAGAAGAATTAGAAATTGAGGAACTAAAGAAATTTAAAATTAAAGCTAATCCCATTCCTAAATCTGTTATTGAGGGTCCTATACATTTACCTGAAGTCCCTAAAAAGCCTATTACGATTCCAGAACCATTTAAATTAACAGAAATACCAAAAAAGACGATTCAGTCGCCAGGTCAAGTTCATAATTTTAAAGCTCGACCAGCTCCTAAACATATTCTAGAGAAACCTCAAATACCACCTAAGGCTCTTCCCCAAGTGACTAAAGCTGTAAGTCCTAAATTTCATTACAAAAGGGCCAATTCTGTTGATCATCTTAAACATGGTATTAAAACAAGTGATTCAACGGCAAATGATAAGAAATCTGAGAAGTGTGAGAAAACAATGCATCGTCAAGGCCCTGTTAAACCAGAACCTTTTTCATTTGAAAAGAGAGATGAGGAATTAAAACGAAAACGAGAGGAAAGAATAAAGAAGCAGTTAGAAGAGGAAAGAAAACTTGCTTCCCAATTCAAAGCTCAGCCATTACCTACAGCTGTAAAAAAAAGGATGCAAAATGCTACCTCACTATGCAGTGCATCTAATGCGTCATCTGAAAATAAAGAAAATCATACAAAATTTGAGGCTAAGCCACCTGTTGTTCTATATAAAGAACCCTTTAAACCTGTTCTCCAACCAGTGCAATTGATTAAATCAGTTCCATTTGAATTGACCACAGAAAAAAGAGCAGCTGAAAGAGAAAGGTTTGAGAAGCAGTTAAAAGAAAAAGAAAAGGAAAATGAAAGATTGAGACAGCAGAAAGAAAAAGAGCAGCAAGAGGCAGAAGAAAGAGCTATTGCAGAATTAAGATCTAAACTGGTGCATCATGCTAAACCAGTTCCACCATTAAATCCATTTGTACCAGAGAAATCTGATGCACCAGTTACAGTTCCTGAGACGCCTTTATTTGTTAGGAGATTAAAACAACGTTAAAATAAATTATTATTTTATAAACAATATTAATCATGTTGCAAGTTATTCAATTTGATGATGATGTACTCATACTATTATGTACTGACTTTGCTTATGTTTTGACATTATTTACTTTGATTTGTAATATCTAAATATATAAATATATATATTATAAAATTCAGATTTTTTTATTTGTAACACATTATACTAAGTTGTAAGGTTATTTATAATATTATATTTCTATTTAAACCCCTTAGCTTGCTGATACTATTATTTAAATATCACATTTAAGTGATAATGTGATGTGATATATCTAAATGCAATATTTAAATCTATGTTTTATAGTTGTCAATAGTGTGCCAATAGGGTTATAATTTACTTAAGATCATATACAATATTTGCTAGCTTCCTTCACTTAGCCTTCAGTCTGCCAGGGTTCATCCCTAGATACATTTTAACTGTTAACAATGATTTCTCAATAATGAGATATTGTCCTGCAGTTAAAACCCATATCATCATCAGCTATCATCATACCAAATTTCATCAAAATCATACCAGTCTTCTCATAATGCAGTCACAGACCAATAAATCTATATAATGACTATTTCAATTAGGTTATCCAAATAATATTTTACTAAGTACAGATTCAACTAAGTTAATAATGTCCATAGAACTAATAGTAGTAACATTTACTTAGAGCAAATTAGTATTTTATTACATTAATTTCACTATATTATTATGAAAATCTATTGCAAATTAAGTTGAGTTTATTATTTGATTGTATGAAATATAGAAGAAACCTGGTAAGACTGCTGAAGAGCTTCAAGAGGAAGAGGAATTGCAGCTAGCCCTCGCCTTGAGCCAATCTGAAGCAGAGCACAAGGAAAAAGAACGCAAGACCAGATCATATATTGCACCAGAAAATACTTTGCATCCTACAAGTAAATGCTATTTTTTTTAAATCATTCTTAATTTAAAAAGACATGTAAAAAAAAATATTGGGTGAGGATATGTTTAATCATTTTTCTGATATTTATTTACACATGACAAATTAAGAATTAAAAATTTTAGATTTAAAGATACCCAAGAAAAATAAATTCCTCATTTTTTATTCAATGAATTGACTTTTGTTCAGGAAAATTATTATAGATTCTGTGTGTGAAATGCGAAAACAAAGTCCTAACTTTGTTTTCACATTTTGCATATTTCAGAACACACTACACACTTATGATATAAATGATGATATCACACATCAATGATAATATGAATGAATTAGATTAAACAAAATATGTACCATGAACTAGAGTGCCCTTTATACAACATAGCCATTAATAAAATACATATTAATTCAATATTGCAGTTTCACCGACCCCATCGTCAGTAAGTGCGTCTCCCGAGCACAGTGTAACGAACTCTGAGCTGTCTCGCTACTTGGATAGGAACTACTGGGAGCAAAGGTTGACCCGTGAGGCTGCCAATGCGCCCACCGCTCCCTCTTCACACGCTACCAACGAACCTACTGAGGTTTGTGCTATCCATTTTTAGGGTTCCGTACCCAAAAGGTAAAACGACCCTATTACTAAGACTCCACTCTCTGTGTGTCTGTCACTAGGCTGTATCTCAGGAACCGTGATAGTTAGGCGGTTGAATAGTACAGATTATGTACTGTATTTTTGTTGCCGCTATAATCAACAGAGTTAAATAAATATTTAAGGGCTCCCATGCAAAAATTTGTTTGTTTGCTCATTTTTGCTCGATATTGATAACAGCAATAGATAGAGACTTGAGATATTCACAAATTATTTAGTTATATATTCACTTTAAATAATATAATTAAAATAAAACAAATATTTAATGGGGTTCCCATACAATAGACATGATTTTTTTGTTGTTTTTATAGATTGAATGATAATGAAAATTTATTTTTAAACTTTCAGCCAGAATTTGTGAACACAAATACAAATACTGCCACGAATCAGGATGATGAAGCTGAAGAAAAGGAAATTGATGAATTTGTTGAATCTCTTAAATCTCAGGTGGAAATTTTTGTGAACAGGATGAAAAGCAATTCGTCACGGTATGTTCTTATTTTGCAGTAATTTTTTAATATTAACTTTATGTTATTATTGTATTATTATTTATACTATTCTTATTCTATGGATGTGAGAAATCAACAATTTTTAATATATTTTTTGATTGTTTATTTAAATCTTTTACCCAATGTCACTATTTTAATTAAATTTAATATCTAACCAGTATTATAAATTCGAAAATTAGTGTGACATTTTCACTTTTTCACTTTGTAACATTTATAGATTTTATTGAAAGTTCTTCTTTATATATATAATTCTTCCGTGCGTGTGTGTGACTAAACTCCTATTAACGGCTGAACCGATTTTAATGATTTTTTTTGTGTACAGGGCAACGTCTGTCGGGTTTGCTAGCTTATAGGTATTTTACTACGGACACGTACGCTCGCACGTTTCATTGATTTTAATTTTCAATGCGGAACCTTAATTCTTTTTAATAAAAAATAATACCCTAAAGAAATCCTTATAATAATTTCACCCATGCATTGACAAGTCAAAATATGAAATAAAAACTTTTGAAATAAACTATCAAAAAGTTGAGATTTGTGAAGGCATGCATAGTTTTTTTAATGGATAATAATGTTATGTATGTGATAGTTTTTCAGTAAAGTGTACCGCAAAATGCTCAGGTTGTGGGATAGTGTTAGGTCTCGCTTCGCTCGCCCTAATAAATTATATATAAACAATGAATCTAAAATATTGTTTCAGTGGTCGTTCAATCGCAAACGACACGTCGGTGCAGACGCTGTTCATGAACATCACCGCGATGCACTCCAAGCTGCTGCGCTACATTCAGCAGCAGGATGACAAGCGCGTGTATTTGGAAAGCTTACAGGTAAAATGACCTGGACAATACGATTAAGTAAAATATATATTCAATTGTTTACGTGATTAGTGCATAGTTAATATAGAGAGGAACAACACCATTGTTTTAGGTTATTTTATGTAAAAGTAGTTTTTTTATTTAATAAATTAACATTTCCTTAGTCAAATGCTAAAACTAAGTTAATTAACCATGGGGATATGGCACTGACAGCTGATGCACAGGTTTTTCCTAGTTCGGCTGCACTCTGCAGATACTATATTTCATATAAATAAGTATACTTTTGTTACTACTTCTTGTTGGAAATAGTCATTTTATTATTATAGTTTATTTAACTACCGCGGTGGCTAGTTAGTAAGTCTTTCTATTTGGTAAGCCTTGCTAACAGCCTGGAGTTGAGAAGTTGGTGATGTGTCACCCCCGTGCCTTGGAGAGCACGTAAAGCCATCGGTCCTGCGCCTTAGCTTTTACTGGTCGTATCGAGTAGTCGTCCCACCGGAGTATGAGAGTGATAGGAACAAGTGTGCACTTGTGTCTGCGCGTGCATGCGATGCAATATTATGTTTCCTGCATTGTCTCAATGAAATTAACCGTCATGGAATCGGTACCGATAGAGCATTCATTATTATGTAGTGTGTAACACTATAAATTTTTGTTATTTCATATTTTTTTGTTTACTAGATTTTAATATTTTGTAAATGAAAAAGTTAAGTGTTTTTTGCCTTTTCTTCACACTGTGAAAGTTTCACGGGATTGAGATTTTGGGATGATAATATTCCATTTAGATTCCTCATCACATTCCCTATCTAATGTTACTTTCTGATGACATACTTACCTTAAATATTATTGACTATATTATATATTACTAACTATACTTAAATATTTCTAATGTTAATATTGTATAACAGGACAAAATAAACCAAGTACGTGATAGCCGTGCAGCTTTAGACACGCTACGAGCAGAGCACGCCGCGCGCCTCGCGCAGGCGGCTGAAGCCGCGGAAAGGCAGCGACAGATGCAAATGGCGGTCAAATTGCAAGCTATGAGGAAGAAGAAACACGAGTACCTCCAGTATCAAAGGCAGTTGGCCCTCCAGCGGGTACAGGTGAGTGGAACTGACAGTTAAATAATTAATAATTACAATGGCATGAATTATTAATTTCTTGATTATAAATGCTTCATGCATATGTTTATAGGAAATAATACCAAGAGATTTTTTTTTAATTAAACAGGAACAAGAAAGAGAAATGCAAATGAGACAAGAGCAGCAGAAGCATCAGTACATGATGTCTGCCAATAGTGGCTTCTATATGCCCGGCGTCTCCATGCATCAGTACCAGCCAGGTTACCCCAACCAGGGTCTGTACTCCAATCCACAATTTCATCCACAAATGATGCCACCAGCCGCCAACGATGGTAACCTCCAAATGCCTGGCCAACCGCAAGCAAACAACCCCATGAGTGTAAATCAAATATCCCAATCAATGCCCCAAATGAGCAATAACTTTGTCATGACTGCACCAGGAATGACATTAGCCCAGCCGCCAAGTTTACCAACTACAATGAACCAACCCAACATGCGGCCCGGCATGAATCAGCAACTTGCACTACAACAGCAAGTCATGATGCAACAAATGCAGCAGATGCGCTTGCCCAATCAACCAGGTGTCCACCAAATGATACCACCTAATGTACAGAATGGACAAAATATGCCACATAATCCCCAAACTACTCAACAGCTACCAAAGCAAAATGTACCAAATCCAGGTCAGCAAACTAACCCCATGATGCCACCAATGACCCTCGGTCAACAACCCAATTCTGCAAATCCGATGTTTACAATGCAAATGCCAAATATGCGAATGCCAATAATGCAAGGCAATCAACCAAATAATAACCAGCAAATTCCAGTTTCTTACCCTATGAATGTGCAGAATCCACAAAGCAGTCAGCAGGGAACAAATATACCTCATATGCCACAAATGCAGTTGCCAGGCCAACCAATGCCCATGCCTGGTCAACCAATGATGCAAAATCAGGCAATGCCTGGAAACCAACAGCTACCCCAAGCACCGCAGGTTCCGCAAAGTCAGGGCCAACAGATTTCTCAACCACAAATATCTCAACAAACAATGGCAATGCCAGGACATCCTCCGCAGCAACATAATCAGCAAATGCCTAATCAAATGGCTAATCAGCTAGGCCAAATTGCTAATCAACCGAGCCAAATGGCTCCACCCCAACAGGTGCCTCAAATGATGGCAGGTGCAATGCAACAGGTGCCACAAATGCAAGGTCAAATACCCAATCAGGGTCAACAGCAAGTCCAGGGCCAAATACCACAAAATGTCCAAAACCAAGGTATAAAATTGCAACAAAACTATGGAAATGGCCCGCCTAATCAACAACAAGTACCGAACCAACAGTTGCAGCAGGTTCAGACACCAGTCAAGTCTGAAAATAACAATAACACCGCAGAACTCATAAGCTTTGACTGAATTTAAGCGTACTCATAAAAGAGATCTATTTATTAGACTATTTATTTATAAAGAAATTCTTGACAAACTCACAAATATCCATATAGAATTGTAAATTGGTGTTAAAATTTTTAAATAATTTATGCATGTATGTACTTTCAGCTTGTGAACCTTGATGTTGGATTATTGTTAAAATTAGTATGTTATTCTGAATTTTAAATGTTATATAACATCACATTCACGCGTAAAATACTGTAAAGATTCACAGGTAGTAGTCAATTTAGGTTTTAGAAGATGGCCTTGTAATCTATGTAAATGTGCTAAACTGTAAAAATGTCTGTCGTATTGTAGTTACTTAGATAATAATATAATATTCAAATTATAATTTTATTTTTTATTTACATTTTTTGTTTTATAATAGTAAATATTTAAGTTACGATTTATTATGTATACTAATAAAGATCCTTTAAAACTTGAAATTTATTATTTATCCAGTTCAAAGTTCTGTCTTAGACCAAAGTAAAACCTTTTTGAGTGTTTAAAATTATATTTATGCATATATAATTCTAACAGAGTCGAATCTGAAGATTATAATAGCTCGCGCCAAACTTCTTGGCCGTCCCGAACTAGGCTCATTGCATTGCGCAGAACACAAAATCAGGTATTAGCGGGACGCACAAGAGCTTGGGGGCAGGGCCACACCCCGCGCGCCCGCACCGCTCACCCGCGACGCGCGCTGGTAGTGTGAGTGCTACGTCCGTACACAAATCACGCACTTGTTGAGCTCTGAGAGTACTGTCGCGTTCAGAATTCGTTCGATCGTTTCGTTAATTTGTTATAGTTTTTAGTTATTGTTACTTGTTGTTATTGTTAAGAGTTATTAATATTGAGGAAGAATATAAGAAAATGTGATGTCATCATAGATGACCTAACTGAAAACATAATAGTTCACGTGAGCGATAATGAATCAGATGAAGAAGATTTGGATATTTTTTGAGAAGAGAGTGATTCGGATGCGGAATTTATGGAAGGTGTGGCCCCATTGTGAATATAGTTTTTATTTATATTAATGTTTTTTATTTACATTTATCCTATTATTACCTAACCTATATGTTTTACAAATAACACATACATTGTATATTAAATTAAATAAAATAACCTATGAAATAAACACGAACTTTATAATCAACAAATAAAAATAAATTGACATAATATAATAAGTATTAAAAATGTTAGATAACGAAAATTGTTTGGTTGATTACGTATTGCCCACTCGACTGTACCATGCGCAAGTTCGGACTCGCGGCTATATTCAAGGCGGTCACAAAGTTTGGCGCGGGCTATATCTAAGCTCAATGCCACCGGTCTAGTTGTGTAACTACAACTAGTCTAAACAAAAAGCCACAAATCACAATGTATTTTATGTATTAGATTATGTGATCTTTGGTATGAGTTTTGTCGATTGACACATTCTACTTCTCTAATTAATATTTTTTAGATTACACATTTTTATTAATTTAATTAAAAAAATATATTTTAAAGTTATCATATCATTAATATGTTTAAGCCCCTAGTTGCCCACGCATCGCTCAGGTGCACCGTGTATTTTATTAACCGAAACTCCAACTTTTTTTGAATAATTAGAAGCTAAATAAAAGTTGCCTAAGTTACTCCGTAGCAATATACTCTATGGTTACTCCTTATAAGTTATAACATTAGGTATCCCATATCAGCAAGTGAAAGTCCCGTCTAAATCAGTCCAACCGTTTCAGAGGTTCGTCGCCCGTCGGAAATCGGAATAAACCACTGACCTCTATAATACCACTGGACTGGCTGTTGCAAGCGTTTGACAGCAATTTTTTTGTGTCCATTTGAAGCGCCACTAGCGAGAGTCCCGAGAACTAATTTTTACCTATATTGCAAATGACAGCGAGAAGTGTTTGCTTACTGTAAAGTTTGTAATTATGATGATACGGTTATTGATTAATAAAAAAATAAAAATCTTTATATCGACATCATTAGTTTTAGTACCACAAACTCTCGCTACGTCCGACAGCGGCGGACAGCGCCAAAATGGCGAATATCAAGCAGCCACAAAAGCACGTTGACAACAGCCAGTCCAGTGGTATTATAGAGGTCAGTGGAATAAGCAGACACAGACAAAAATTAAAAAAATGTCTTTTGATGAAAATACCGAATATACTATGGAGGGTAGAAATAAGGAGAACCGACTCATATGGGGGAAAAGTTTAAAACTTGTCCAGCTCAATACTGAAAATAAAGTTTCCATTACCTACCACAATAGCGCTGGGGTGCAAATAGTTTCAATATGAACATAGCAGCGGTAAACTGCTTTGAGGTGAGAAATATATTATTATATCTATGGTAAACTGAGTGAAGTGTGTTTAGCCCACTTGCACCGTGGCGCCACCACGAATAAGATTTTAAAATTTATCCATTAGCAATGTGGCGCCACCCTAATTTACCGCGTTTTTACTGCCACTTTTTCGTGTACGAGTTGGTCCTCCTTATATCTACCCTCCATAGAATATACTTAAGTATGCATTTAGTGAAAAGCTGTTACTTTGAAATTACAAACGGACGCTTAAATTTTATTTATAAGTACTGATGTACTGATAAAATATGCTGATGGAATAACTTTTAAGTAGTAAATTCTTTAATCCTTTCCTTTGCTATACTAATTATCTTTATCCGTTTCCGTTTAAATGAGGTGCTAAGTTGCAAAATTTAAAAAAAATATTTATTAAAAAACTACAGGTGACCTAACAAAAATGATAGTAGACCTATATAGACTGAACGTAGACCTATCGATTAAGGTCATTTTGATTTCAAAAGTCCTTCGATGGGGTGCTAAAATTGTGAAGCTATGCCCATTATGATTTTATGAAAAAATTCGCGTCCGCCATCTTGAACTTTGAAATATATTGTCATATTCGTAATCGGGCCAAAAACCGTTCTGAGAAAAGACAAAAATCTAGTAAACATTAATATGCATAATTTAGCCTAATATTGCAGCCCCTCCAGATTAGCCAACACAAATTCTAAAAAATCAAATTTTTAAATTTTCGCTTCGGTCAATCGTTTGTGAATCGTTTGTGAACGTTTGTGACACCTTTTTTTTCGTTTGTGACTAATTAGTTAATTAATTAAGGCATACTGATTAGCCAACACATATTAAAACTAAATTATAATATAGGGTACTCAATCGATCGGAAATCGTTTGTGAATTCCAAATATATTAATAAAAACGTTTGTGACAACGTTGTTTTTAAGAAAAAATAAAAAACTAAGCTCCTATCTATCCACTGACCTCTAAAATACCACTGGACTGAAGCGCCACTAGCGAGAGTCCCGAGAACTAATTTTGACGTATATTGCCAATGATAGCGAGATCATGGAGATTAGAAACCAGGAGAACCATCGCTTCATACTAAAGCGTTACCCGCCTGTCTCTGAAAATGTGTAGAATTTACAACGCGCTGTCGATGGTAAGTAGTATCTGTGAAGTTAGCTATTTATGAGTACTGTCGCTATTGTGAAAACGTGAAGTTAGGCATTGAGACAACATAGCGATCGCAGCGCCTCCTTGGTTTGACAATATTTTTGAGACACTACATTCTAGGGCCTTGGTCCTCCTGGTCTCAAACAATCCGCAAGCGGGCCCTATCGACTAATGAAAACGGTTAACGCATGCTGGCCCTATCGCATGCTTAACTAGAAATCTCCCGTACCTCGTATGCGAGCCCTATCGACTAATGAAAACGATTACAGCATGCGGTCCCTATGGCATGCGGGAACAGTAATCTCTCGCACCCCGAATGCGTGCTCTAACGACTAATGAAAATGAGCCCTAATGAAAATGAGCCCTTACGTGGCGCATAAAGTAGCGACAGCGAGCGATACATCCACCCTCCGTAAGCGCTTAACGCTCTGCGCGGTCTGCTCAGTGCTCACAGATTAAGTATTAGTTACTACGATCTGCTCCGCTAGGGGAGTAATTGTGTTCTGTGGCGTTCTGAAGCTAAGGACCGCCGGTTCCGAGATTTATACTGATTTTATCATTGCACAAAACAATTGATAATTGAAATATTGTTTAACTTTTTGGGCTAATTATTTTTTCAAGCAAGGTATACTTCGCACCATGGTTTATGAGCGCTCAGTGAAAGGAGTGGGGATTCTTGCGCAGGTGTACTCTCGCGCACATAATTCCCTAAATACAAAATAGCGAACATGCATGTGATTTAAATTTGGTTCATTTTTTCCTTCTTTTTTATTTTTTCATTTTTGAATAGGTATTATATCTAAACTATTATTTTCTTATTTAGTTAATTTTTAATTGCATAAATTAATAGGTAAACACTGCTAAAGTCTATGCTTTGATTCAATTTTTTTATGGAACTGGAATATTTTCAACGTTAATTAAATTTAGTTAAAAATGTATAAAAAATTTTCAGATATGAGACCTAGCTAGAAAAACACCCCTATATTGCAAATTTCATAAAAAATTGTTGAATTCATGACTCAGTTTTAATAAATGTATTAACTTCGTACACCATTTTTCTTGCCTTCCGAGTTAAAATCTTGGTTTTCGGCATCTTAATAATTAAAAAGAATTATATATATTACATATAATTACGTAATGTAAAAAGTTTGCTAAGGTAGTTGCGCGCGCGACTGTACTAAAAGGTAAGCGGGACGTTCGTGCGGTGCAGGGTAGCAGGGGGAACTGATCGGGCCAATAGCGCACGCCTCACCCGCGCGTCCCGCCAAATATATCCAAAAATTAACTTTTGCGCATTTAAGGTCAGCGCTCATAATTCGTTGCGAGACTTATAAGATACTAACCTAAGTTATTATAATATATTTTTTATCTGAATTTCGATACTATATTCGGAGATAAAAATTATATTTCGGACGAAAAAATGACATTATCCCTCTGATTTTGGGAATTATTTTTGGTATATTACTGTATGAAATTTAATAAATTGCCTTGAGCGCTCCCAACTACAATATTCAGTTGTACTATAGATATTTTTATATATTATTATATCATTATACCATCTAAAGATGCCCAAAACTAGAATTTTATTAAACATCCTTTACAGAAACAAGGTTTTTACTGATTTATATATACAAATTGAAATATTTGTTTAGAGCGCTCCCTAGACAAATAATCGAACTTTGTCGTGCATATTTTTTTTTTAATTTTGTGGCCATATCTAAGCCATAATCACTCGTCAAATATAATCAAATACGAGAAAAAATGTGATAGCACCCTTAAGCTTTTGCTTTCTTTTTACTAACGCGCCGTTTGTAATTTGTATTATTTACCTCTACGCTAAACACGCTCTATAATCCATTCCACTTGAATAAACGACAGTAACGCTCACAAGAAAGTGGAACGGGAAAAACTGCATTCGTGAGCGTGATCGTTGTGAACGCTTAGTGGAACGTAGCATAAAGGAGCATTTTGATCGTTGTGGGCGCTTAGTGGAACGCAGCATTCAATTCAATTCAATTCTTTGGTTTGATGGCTTCAATGGGAACGCAGCATATACCAATCATTTATGATTACTGATTTGACAACTGAGACGTCGCGGGAATATTTGACAATTTATATAGTGGTGTGATAAATGGAAATATAAATAATTTTAATAAATATAAATGCAACTTTTTATGTCAAAAATATGGAAGATGATAATAATGACGGTCCGTTTGCCGTATGGCATTTGTTTAATGCACCTACTTTAGTTTTGTTTAACAACATAGAACATGCAGAAGATGGTTTATATACACTCTTGACTTCTATATTAAAGTTATCAGGGTGAGAGAAATATATATTTTAAAACAAATACAATAAAATTTGTAAAGTTAAAGAATGTTTTACTAAACTTACATTAAATTTATCAACAGAGATTCAGAAGTGTTAGTGCCCCGATGTATTAATCCCAAATGTCCAGATTCTCTCTATAGTGCATTTAATACATGGCTTCTTGGCAGATTATTTTATGTTTGTTCAGTTAATGAATTATCTAGGTAAGATTGAATCACTAAACTTATTTAGGTAATTCTTTAAATTGTAATTTGAAACATGACATATAATAAAATTTATTTTTTAGAATACATACAATGAGTAAGGATGCACAGCTAACAATTCTCAACATATTGTGTGTAAATGGAGCTTCTTTTTACAGTAAACTATATTCACAATATTTTTTGATATTAATTAATCTCTTGGAATATTATAAAGATTTTCCAAATAATGATAAGAAAATAGTAACATTGCAATATTTTACACCCGAAGTTATACAAATATCCAATAAAGATATTAATCTGGAACCTATTTATGTTAAAGTAAAAGATATATCAACATGCAAAACTTTAATAAATTTTATTTTACAATTACTTTCTGAAAGCATACCATTAAGTTTATTGCAATATAAACTAAATGATCTTGAAGAGCAAGCTTTCACATGCATAATAGATGCTATTCGACATTTTAGCACTGATGTTAAATATATGAGCTTAGTTTTTTTTTGCAATCTCATAAATAATATGAATAAACAGTCTGTCACCAAATTTTATGAGACTTTTCCAAATGTTTACATACTTGTGTTACATTGTCTTGAAGCCATTGTTCAAAATATGACTGTACTGGTTGATAAGTGTGAAGTTGACAATGTGCTATTGAATGATTTTAACAAAATGATTTTAGAATTTCTAAAAATAATTGAGAATGACAATAAAACTGCAAGCCAACAGATTTTAATAAGAATTTGTTCAGTGATATTGAGTAAAATTTCAAGTAGAATATTCAATAAAGAATTGAAGTTACACTGTTTACTACTAAGCAGAAAAATTGAACTACCCAAAGATCTCTTGAATATATCGGATAATATGGATTCTTGTGAAATTGAAAAGTTAAGAGATCATTACAGCAAAAATATTTTAGAAGATATTCAAGTCAGTAGAAAAATTAATAAACCTATTGACACAAATAAAAGTTGGTTTTGTACACAAGTGCTGTCTGTAGTTAATTCTATCAAGTCTTGTGAACAATCAACAAACAAAGATATTTTTCTCATTAACCACTACTTACAAAGATGTCATAAAGCTTTAGAAATATTAGAGTTTGTGGCTTTTGAAGTGAAAAGATTGTATGACGATGAAAAGTCATATGATTTAATTTCTATTCAAAACATAAGGAATGTCTGGAGTACATTAATTCAGTTGCAAAAACAACATACCTTCCTAATAGTGAATAATGATAACTGTTATGAGTCAATAACGAAAATAGTGATTTCAACAATAAATTTATGTAAAAAATTTACAAAAGAAGATATCACGTTGTTACTCCAACTCCTCTGTCTCCATGAAATACAATCTCCAGAGAAAAAAATGCCATATAGTGATAGTTTAAGATTAAAAATACTGACATCTTTACTTGTTGCTAAAATTCACATAAAACAAAAAAATAGTGAGTGGGATAGTATGATCACATTACTATATACATCTTTAGTTAAAAATAAGGAGTCCACCATTATGAAAGAGGTAAATACAAAAACAAATGTAGTTTGTATAAAATAATTTACTTAATACATAATAATATAAGAGTTATCTTATCTCGACGGAATTCATCATAATGTTCTTTTTGTTGACTAACAATAAAAAATTTAATTTTTTACTTTTCAAAACTTGCTATATTTGTAAATCTATTAAAACTTTTATGTAGTAATTCCACATTTCTTTGCAGGTTATACATTTATGTCCATTTTTAGTATTAAACAAAGTAGTTTCAGCGAGTAAAATCATAGGTGATGTCCTGATGCCAGTCTTTATGAGAAAGGAGATTGAAGTTCAAAATGAAGTTCTGAAGATATTAAAGCCTATTTCTTGCATATCTTTAGGAACTTACAGTATTGTAATTAACACTGATAAACATAAAATGGGTCAAGTTATATACACAAATAATAGTATGAATATTAGCATCATTTGTACTAAGTGCCATACTTTGAATGATCAATTAAGTTCTTCTGAAGCCATTTGCTTAGAAGTTAAAAAGAAATATAAAGTTTTATTAAGTGATAGTAATGCAATAACACCGACAAAAGTTTCAACTCACGATGGGTTGAGGAAACTGTTTGGAAATTTTCTCACTTTGAAAGTGTGCAAAGGAAATGTAGAATTTTGGCATTTGGTTAGATCCCTGTCAAACCATTATTGCATTTTTAATTATAATGTTTCAACAACAATCATCAGTGACCAGTTTTTGAAAGAAGTGCTCCACACTTTTAAGCCTTTTATGGATGATACTCAGGTATATTTTGTTTAGTTTTAATGGTACAATTGAATTAATAAATAATAAATATAATAATAATTTTTTTTTTTATGTTAGGTTTCCAAATATGCCCATTGGAATTCATTTAGAGATACAATAATGGATATGTGTCTGAATATGTTAGTAAATTTAACAAGGACATGCCTACAAAATAGTGATGTAAGCCTACAAACGCAAACTCTGGAATATATTAATGACTTGGGCTTATGTCAAAATCCTAAATTAATATTGCCTGTAACAAAGTTACTGGTTTTCTTTATAATGCACCCACAGTGTCCTTTATCTCCAAAAGCAGTGGTTTATTTGGAAGATATATGTGAATTCCAAGGTTTTACCCCAAACCAGATCTACCACAGATACAAGAAGGATTATTGCAAATTGTTTGTTGAGTGCAGTTTGTATAATGGCAAAGACTTCATTATTTATCTTCTCAAAGCCATAAAAGCTTTTGGATTTGTAGGCTACAGAGAATTTATATCCAAAGATATTCATCATTTTTTGCCATATCTCATACCTTACTCCGTCACTGTGAAGGAAGTTTCATCTATGATCGAAGAGATCGCGGCATTGGTTCAATGCTCCATATCAGATTTGCTTATTGAAAGATTTCCTCATATATACGTTCATGTATATTTGAATGAAACCGACCACTCGGCTAAGAAATGTTACGAGTTTCTTGAAACGTTGACCAAAACCAGTACTTTGAATCTAATAAAAAAACACTTTCGGGTCATTTTGACGGAGTTTCTATTACAATATTGCACTAATCCAGAAAAAGTATTGAATGCATGCAGACACTTAGCGTGCAATGATCCGGACATATCTACTTCACAGTTTAGCATGAGCATGAGTACGACGCAAATTGCAGATTTCCTTAATCCAAAATTTTTGGGAGTTTTAGCATATTTCGATCACAAATTAGTTAATGCTAAAGTGGCATCGTCGGTCAAACGTAAGGCCTTGAAGAGCTTTCCCGATATTATGCAGTTAATGGGAGCAAAATATTTAACGCCATTGAGATTTAAAGTGCTTGCTACCTTGAGATCAGCGTTGCCGTTAGCCAAAGAATTCCCAAAGATTTTAGCAGAAGCGTGGGACGCTTTTATACATAATATCGATAGTGTCTGCTTAGGTCCTTTGTTGTCAAATTTGGCCGTGTCATTGCTCCATCAGTTCGAATACGCACCTCAAGAAATAAATAAGATTTTCCACTATCTCATACTAAATAATGAACATTTATTGAGCTCTCATATCTCCGATTTATTCTTCGTCGTAGATTCAGATATTTCTGAAAATGTTAAGTCGGTAATAAACGAACACGTAAAGAGGACTCAACCTGAAGGTTTTCAGGATAAAATCAAGTGGTATTTGCAGCATTTAAATCACGATATTCCTAACATCAAAGCGCATGCTTTTTCGCATTTGGATAAACTGCTGAAAAGCAATAGATCTGAAATACAGGTCGCCGTATTTGGTAGTAAAAATATTGAAAGTACTATCGTGGAACTGATAGACAGTTTACTTGCTGGTAAGTTTATGTTTGAATTTTACTTTTAGTAAATATATTTTAAATAATATTTTTATAGATCTACAATATAGATATTGGTTAATTTTAATAATTCCACTTGTCTTCTTCAAATTAAGCTCATTTTTATTCTTTAATAATTAAAAGGTAAAAAAATGTTATTTTTTTACATTTATATATTGCCATTGTTTTAAGTAATGAATGTTCACAATTAATTCCAGGCTGCAAAGACTCCGATCCTCAAGTGGCCTTAGCCAGTGCCTCCTGCCTTGGTCAGCTCGGGGCTATAGAGGCCGGTCACTTGCCTCGCCAATATGTGCAAGATAGTTCGCCATTTGCATTCTCTCTCAATGATGATTGCTTCGCCGCAACAGCATTAGTGGAGTTGACGAGAGCATTCCAATATGAGAAGGATACTATTGTTAGTACTTTGTTTATTTTTGAAGATGTAAAAAGTTGTAGCTCTAAATACTCTTATAGTCTCCCGCGGTATTGCTTTGTTAATTGATTACTCGATTGTAGATTAATCTAAAACTATCAAACAAACAACAAACTATCTTTTCGGATTTTGTCGCGGACTTATTTAATTTATGGAGAAATTTTAAGTTTTTGTGATATTATATAATTGGGCTTATAGCTTAAAATATCAACGTTTTCCGTAAATCTTATTGTTTATACATATAGTAAAATTGTAACTGAGTCGAATCTATATATTAATATATTTTTTTTAAAATCTAATAGTCATTATTCTCGATACAGAGGCCGTATAGTTATTAGAATTTTTGTCTCTCTGTGGACAAAATCACACGATAGATTTTGATGAAATTTAGTATGATGATAACTGATTATCCAGGTCAACAAATAGGATACTTTTTAAACCGGAAAAATATTTCGTCTCTGAGAAATGAACTCTAAACTCTGAACGAGTTTGTATGAAAATTGGCATAGACATAGATTAGTTTAGAATAGCACATAGATTACGTTATTTGGTCCATTACAGAATATGGACAGCTACGCTTTATCGATTCAAGAAATATTGAAGGTTTACGAGATATCTCCAACTGGCTCTAAAAAGGAAGTGTGGAACAGCTTTCCTGAGAACATGCACCAAATTATGCATCCATTACTAAGCTCCAGGTATAATATTTGTTTTTTTTTCGTAGTTTTTTTTTTGCATGTGTTTTGTGACCTTTTTGCTTCTGTTAATGGTCTTATACTATAAATCATTTAATTTTACATTATTATTGTATATTTTTATTTTAGGTACACCTTGGCATATCCATTGCAACCGAAGAAGGTACATCCATTATTTGGATCAGTGCATGCTACTACGTTTTTGGAATGGGCTCACAAGTAAGTTATATTTTTTAGTTCAAGCATATAGAACATTAATATGATTTTTATGATAAATGTCAAATAAAAAAAAAATATGAAATAACCCTCGTGCCTTTTTTGACCTTTAGTATCGATCAGTCATCATCAGATTTATTATAACAGTTTATCGAAATTTGTGCTGTTAAGCATTCGCAACCAATAACAAAGAGAAAGTATTATTTCTAAGAAGTAAATTAACTTTTTCACGCAACCCAGTTGGGCAGGTCAGCTAATCCCGCTAATAAAGTCTGAAAGTATCCGCGACTTGCTACGCACCGCGCTCCCGAGCATGCGGCGCGACGTGCGCACGCTGTTCCTGTTCCTGCCGTACGTGTTGCTGCACGCGGTGCTGTCCGACACCCGCGCGCAGTACATACGGGAGGAGATACTGGCGGTTATTGGTATGTTGCCTTGTTAATTCGCCAGAGGTCGTGGGTTCGAGACCTGCTGGTGGCATTCGTTTGTTGAGCATGGTTTTTAGGTTGATTATGATTCTCTGATCTGGATGACTGAGTGTATATTTAAATTTTATTATTTCATCATTTCCACAAATATAAATATAAACATAAGATAAAACAAGAGTGGATTAAGGCGATATGTCGCATTTTCACTGTTTTATGTATAGATGCAGTTTTAAATATTAAAACAGATATATTTTTGACTATTACAGTTCAGTTGGTGTCACTTGACAGCCATTTTATGAATGTACTTAACACATTACACAAACTTTGAAATCAATGTTCACGAAATTAGAATGTAGCGACATATCACCTTCATCCATTAATGTATTCAATTGTAATCCACAAAATCGAATATTTATAAAAATAACTGCTGATATATGGAGAGTGTGGATATTGAATTTTCCAGGACTAGAAAGTATTGAAGGTCATAACCCAAGATTGACATCGAATGTAAATTCCATCCAAGCGGAAGAAGGCAATCAGGTATAATAGAGAAGATACTTATATTATTATAAACTTTATTGTTCTAATAATGCTAAACTTAAAAAGTGGTATATGTCTAAATAAACCTGATTTTGGATTTCATGACTGAGGTTTAAAAATTAAAAAGTATAACATTAGATGAGCTTGACTTATTATGACGTATTTTATTATTTTATTTTTAGGGAAAATGCAGTAAAACAATATATACACTATTGGACTTCCTAAATAGATGGCTTCTAGAATTCATGCACGTGAAGCAGAAACCCTTGGAAAATGAAAATTATAAGTAAGTGTTATATGACTATACTTATTATAGTGATTATATTCAACCGTATTGACATCCAAATACAGGGCCTACAATCAATGTGAGAAGGATCGGTCCATAGTCCTCCTGCGGGCCAAGGCTTGGCGGACTTCACAAATGTTTCGGAGGCTTGTTAAGTACTTTGAGACATGCAGGTTTCCTAACGACGTTTTCTTTCACTATTATAATATAATTATTATATTATAATAGTGAAATATTATATACTTCCTACTAATATTATAAATGCGAAAGTTTGTGAGTATGGATGTTTGTTACTCTTTCACGCAAATACTACTGAACCGATTACGATGAAATTTGGTATGTAGGTAGCTGAAGACCCAGAATAACATATAGGCTACTTTTATCCCGGAGTTCCCGCGGGATTGACTCTTAATATTTAAAAAATTAACGCGGGCGAAGCCGCGGGTACTGCTAGTACTGAATAATAATGTTAAAAATGAAAAATAGGATATGATTTATTAACGTTGATGAACATACGTAGAATAGAGTTAGACCAAGAATGGTAAATCTTACACAAAATCTGAGAGAAGATGAGTGTGAGCTAAGATGACGGCTGATAGAGCGAAACGGTACAAGAAAACATATCCCTGACACGTAATGTAGGATAAGGACAAGAAGAACTAAAACTAAAGTTAAACTGAAGTTCAATATCGTTCTTATATTTCCAGATTAATCGAAAATTTTATGAATACTTTTGATAACCTAGTGATAGCGCGCGGTAATTTCGCGTGCGGCGAACTTGAACGTGCGCTGCAGTACTTGGAGTTATATATGGACAAAAATAAAGATAATATGCAGGAGCAATTGTCTTTCATGGCCGAAATATATGCTTTGTTGGACGAGCCTGACTCCGTTGCAGGTAAATAAATGTTTTAAAATATATGTTATCTGTGTCCAATAAGTACACTACTGAAACATACCGTAAGAAAATACTTATCGTTTTACTAACAGTTCTCTATGACATGAGATTTTCTCTCGAATTTTCCAGTAGTAGGTAATTATGCTCGAAATGATTCGTATATTAAAACGTCAGTGGATCTTAACACGGTATTTGAACCCAATACACAGTTTTCCTACTAAGAAATATACTACATAAAAAGCGATGGCGGTAACTCTTCCAAGACTTATAGAATATGTGGGCTAGTTTTTTTTCTAACTTCTTTTACCTCAGCAGTCTGTTTTAATTTAAGAAATTTTACAGACATAGATCAATACAAATACTTCTACTCCAGGTATTCTCTCCATCAAGAGGTCAGAGCCGTCACTAAAAGAGTTGATTTTGACTCAAGTAGTGACCGGGCGCTTGCAAGACGCAGCGCTGTGCTACGAACGCTTGGCGCAAGAGGGACAGCTGGATAGGCACAGCTTGCAGGTTAGATATTATAATTTTTATTTCAGTGGGAGGTTTCACGTCAAGATTGGCTCAGATGGCGCCAATCGCAAACCAGCGCATATCGTCACCAACGAAAACCTCAACGCCGCCTATTTTGACAGACGTGTTTATTATTATAGAATAGTTTAGTTAAGTTTTGTAAAATCAAATATAAGATGGAAAAATACGGTGTTTCAACTATTTTTGAACTAAAAAATTTGACATAAAATAATTTGACATACACTATATACATTCTTGACGTGGTTTACGTTATGCGCTTGTAGCGCCACCAACGGCTAAAACTCGCAGTGAGACCTCTCATAAATGTAAAAGTGAAAGATATAATAATTTTATTTTTATTAATGTTCTTTACATTATTAAAACTCAATTAACGTCTTAATAAGAAAAAAATATGATCACAAATCAATATTTTACATCACTTATGCATGTACATAAAAACTGTTAAGTAGCTAATCACGGAACTAGATGGCGCTGTGTGTAATAATGTCCCAACATATTTGCCTCAGCATATATTCATTGTCCTCCAGGGAATGGTGGACTGCTACTTAGGGCTGGACCAGCCGTTCACAGCGCACCGGCTGCTCAGCGAGCACGACTCCGACATGGAGGAGTTGACGGCTGAGCCGCTGTGGAGGCTCGGCAGGTTCGAACAACTGGAACAGCTGGCTAGTAAATCTGTGGCAAGTTGTGTTGTGTCTGGATATTTATGTTTTTGATGGTCAAAATATTACTTAGATGTTGTATGAAGTTAATTCGAACTAATGTAATATAGGTATACAATATTAATGAAATTTCTTCTTTTATATTAAATCTGTCCAGAGGTTGTCTCATGGTGCGGTCACGAACAGACAGATTTTAAAATTGATAGTAGTAGTATCGATAAAAATGACTATTTCAATAAAATTTGCAAAAAATAATCATTGTACAGATTCAACTAAGAATTTTATTTTGATTAGAATATTATATATAAAATGAATTAAAATGCATACTAACGTAAGTCAGGTTTGATTTTATTAATATTTTAGCCACCGTCACGTGAAAATTGGGGACTTCTGATGGGTCGCATTCTACTCGCATATCGCAAACAGGATCATGATGTTTTTAAAATAACTTGTGACGAAGCAAAGAGTAAGCTATTGGTACAAATGGACGGAGAGAGTAGGGGCGAGAGTGCTCTTAAAAGTGGATACCAGAGTGTGTTAGGGCTGCACATTATCACTGAAGCAGGACATGCTGAAGAGGTTTTAAGAAGGTAGTATGATAGAGTTGATAATAATAATAATTTATGTATTGAGCAGGGTAAACTGCGTGTCTGAGAGAACCAAGTTTTCAAAAGACATGTGAAGTCCGCCAACCCGCACTAGGCCAGCGCGGTGGACTATGGCCTGATCATCTAAGGAAGGTCAGTGCCCAGCCGTGGGACGTTAAAAAAGGGAAAATGTTCGAAGCATCAAAAGGTCCTGAAACTTCTATTCTTTATTCTTATGACGTTCTTCGAAAGCGCCATCTTCTTGTTAGAGTAACGCTAAAAATGCATTATCATAAAAATGTTTGCTTAGCCCACCATGATTTTTCTACAGGCTCATGTAACAAAATGTATTATTTTAGGTTAAAAGAACTAAATGATAACAACAAAGAAGGTACCGAAATTATAAATAAGTTATTGAGTGAGTGGCGATTGAGACTTTCGTTGGTGCAGTCCGACGTGCGGACGGTCGAGCCGCTGCTGAGGTTGAGAAGGATACTCTTGCAACAGACACAGGTAAGACCTAAATACCTAAATCTATTATACGCACTTTCATACCTATTTAAATCATCAATTACTGATAGAAAAAAATGTCAGTTAGTTTAAGTGACAGATATTTAATATTACAGATTTTTTAAACTTGTACTTTGTTCTTAGGTTTTGACCGAAAAATGATTAATTTTATAGCAAAATGTTTTGAATTTTTCTTTAGGAATTATTAGAGCCAACTCATCCTATCACTGCTAGCAACCTGAAGGCCTGTATAGGTGACTTGTGGCTCGAAAGTGCGAAACACGCGCGGAAAGCCGGAATATATCAACAAGTAAGTTTACAGTTCCCTAAATGCATTGTTCCATTGCAGTATATAAATATATTATTGTTTTACTCCCGATATACTTTCACTTAGCTCTGGTACATCGCTAGGCCTGACATTTGTTGTGCTTTACAGTAAAAGATTTTATCCTCTGTATTAAAAACCAATCTTTACTAAATTATATTCATTTAGCCAAGGGAAGAAAGGGAACTAAAAATCACTCACTTCACTTATGATGTCAAATATTGGCGTAAACCTAATAAAGTATTATACAAAACAATTTCAGTCATACATGTACATACTGAACGCGGAGGAGTACAAGCCGGAGGAGCTGTTCATAGAGAAGGCGAAGATGTACTGGGCGCGCGCGCAGCACGAGCACGCCTTCACCACGCTGCGGCGCGGCCTCGACGACGCGTACCCGTCCGTGGACGCGCTCACGCCCGACCAGAGGTCAGAGACTTGCGGAGGTTCTGGGTTCGATACCCGGCCTGGATCAATTTGTATTCAAATTTTTTTTTATGGGACAAAGGGGGCAAACGGGCAGGAGGCTCACCTGATGGTAAGTGATCACCGCCGCCCATGGGCATCTGTAACACCACAGGGCTTGCAGATGCGTTGCCGGCCTTTCAGGAAGGGGAGTTAGGGAGGAGGGAGAAGGACGGGATAGGGATGGGAAATGGGCCTCCCGAACTCTCACTTACCGGACGAAACGCGACAGCATAGCTGCCACTTCACGCCGGTCTTCTGTGAGAGAGTGGTACTATACGGGGCGTGCCGGCCCATTCGGCTGCTACCTGAAGGTAACAAGCATGGCACTACCACTTGTGAACTGCACTGCATGGCACATGCCTTCCTTCTATATCAAGTAATAGTTCGCAAGCCTAGTGCTGGTTGGCGGATTTCACATGTCTTTCAGAAACTTGCAAGGTTCTGTCAGACATGCAGGTCTCCTTACAATGTTTTCCTTCACCGTATGACAAGAGATATTCATGTTAGAAATTACTCGTACATGAAAATATCAGAAGTGCGCGACTCGGATTTGAACCCGCATCACTCGGTTATCCAAGCGAGCTCGGTACTACTGGGCTTCCACTGCCAGTGCCAATTTAAGTTATTAATTACATGTCCTATGTAGCATGGCTAATCTCAGTGACATAATCATCATAAAGATTTAAGATATTGCAAATTGCAATGTTAATATTATTTTGTATTTGGAAGTTAAAATAATTTATTCAGCTACTAACTACTAATAAGTTATTTTAGGTTCAATGAAAACTAAGATGAATGGTCATACGCTACATTGATACAATGTTGGTTCGCGGAATTTAAACATCTTTTTAGTACTAGTTAAAAGTATATATATTATTTTTAACATTATTTTGTATAGTTTGTGTTATACACAGGAAAATTTGTGCAAAGGCAAGACTACTTATTGCGAAATATAACGACGAAACCACAAAAGTAGATGTTGATGTTAATATCGAATATTACAAAGAGTCTGTTGAAGCATTTAAAAAGTGGGAAAAAAGCTTGGTAAGTACACCTATTAAATAGTACTTTTAAATTCGCAGAAAACTGCGTCACGTCAAGTATATATCAAAATATTTTACTAAATGTTAAAAATCTTTAATGTTCCACTGCTTTGTACGGCCTTTGTCCTTTGGCCTTTTGTAAAGTAGTATTACGACTAAGATCAGTATCAGTCCATAGTTCACCTAGCTGGAAAAGAAGATTAGTCACATGTTTCCTCTGCAGGTTTCCTAACAATGTTTTCCTTCACCATAATACAAGTGGTAATCATGGAAATTAATTTCGAGATATAACAGGTGCGATACCTAAAACATAAACTCGCATCACTTAGTTTCTCTAGTGGCAACGCGCTCGCTTGGGTAACTAAATGAACCAAGTGAAGGGTCCAAATTATATTTTCATGTGCGAATCATTTCCAACATGACTACCAGTTACCACTTGTTTTACTGTGAAGGGAAACATCGTCAGGAAACCTGCATATATCAGAGAATTTAAAAAGTTTTCGAAAGACGTGAAGTTCGCTAACCCGCCCTAGGCCAGCGTGATGGACTATGGCCCGATCCCCCGATTGAAGGGAGGCTTGTGCCCAGCAACAATGATATTATATACAAGATACGCCACAAACGCACCAAACGCGTGCCGTGGACCAGTCAGTCAATTGCGAGTACGCTTGTCGAATATCTGTCTCTTTCACTCTTACGCTTTGCGTATTTCCTGTCGCACTTATAGCGTGTGTTTACATGTACGATGTACAGTGTTATTAAATGTGTATGTGTGTGTCGCGTCACAATTATGTTGTGCGTGCAGTATCAACGTGACGTATCTTGTATATAATATCATTGCCCAGCAATAGGACTTTATAACGGGCTGAACACATACACATACAATGAATTTGGCAGGTATGTCTCGGCTCGTACTACGAGAGAGCTAGCAGCAACGACTCCACGGCCAGCCCCAGCACGGTGTGGTCGCGGCGACTCTACGCACTCAACAGCTACGGCAAGTCGCTGCAGTACGGCCACAAGTATTTGTATCAAAGTATGCCGAGGATGTTGTCGATATGGTTCGTTCTTACCTGATTTGGCTGGCTATGAGTAGTTTTTAAAGAAAATTTATAATTACTTAATTATATATATGCTAATATTTTACTTAATTTCCATTATTTTCTTAAGTTTAAATTTACTTTTATGGAACAAATAAAAGTATTAGGATTAAATGCCTCATGGTTAAAGAAATTAGAGTTTTTATTTTCATTTTAGGCTAGATGTAGAGGTAACTCCGTCGGACAAAAGCATACATTTAGTGTTGGCTCAAATGACGGAAATTATTAAAACTTATTCTGAAAGGCTGCCCATTTACTTGTTTTTAACGGCATTCTCGCAGATTGTGTCCAGAATATGTCACCCTGTTAAAGAAGTAAGTATTCATTGAAATAAAACTTATTTAATACTATCATAAATAAGTAAAAATGGATGTAAAATAAAGAAAAGTAAAATACTGTCGTTACGTAAGGATCGTTAATTAGCATCATTTTTATGCAAAATTAAGACAAAAAGCGACCAAAAAAAAATCCCTCAATTATTTCTTTAAAAAATAATAATTTAAAAACACTTTCGTAGTATTTGTCTCTCCTTAGCTATTTTTATATTTGAAAAACCCAAAATTGTTATTACATGACTCCAATTTCAAACCAGGTGTACCTCCAACTGAAATCCATAATAGTGGAGTTGATCGTCGCCTACCCACAACACACGCTGTGGATGATGATGAGCGTGATCAAATCCAGCTACCCGCAGCGCATCAAGCGCTGCAACGATGTGTTTTCAGACCCGCGTCTAAAGGAGCCGAAAATGTTAAAGCTGCTGAACGATTTCCAGCAGCTCGCTGAGAGGTTGATTGAACTGTGCAACAAGCCGATTGCTACGGCTGGATCGGTTAGTTTTATGTAAAAGATAGTTTTTTATTGTATGTCAATTCTCATTCTCAAGCCGTTTCTGGTAAAAATGCCTTCTAACTCTAGTATGACGTGGAAGATGAAGAGTAATTATAAGCTTAATGTAGTCGTAGCTATTAGAGTTTATCACAAAAATATAACATGTTTATAAAATTGTCAAAAGAAAGTTCTAAATTTATTATAAATAACTTCTTAATTATGTGTAGATTTAGCGCGAGCAAAGCCGCAGGCTCCGCTAGATTATATATTTATTTATTAATTTAGGATCGTCAACAGACAACACATATGATTAGTTAGGTAGTCTACTTACAGACAATCACAGCAAAATAAAGTAAAGTAAATTTAGGTACTTTTTAACAAATATAAAATAACGATTTTTGAACTAAATATAGAAATAAATGAGAAAATATACAGCTTAAATTTATTTACGCAGACAACAACAGTGTCATCCCTATCGCGTACTCTCCCACTACTGCTGGACTCGGACAACTTCAGCCACGTGATGATGCCGTTCCAGCAGTTCTGTCGCGTGTCGCTGCCTAGCGCGGCGGCGCGGCGCGAGCGCGTGCACCTCCGCATCCCCGCTGAGCCCCTGGTACACATCGCCGGCATCGAGGACCAGGTCACCATACTACCCTCGCTGCAGAAGCCCAGGAAAGTTACATTGAGAGGTCAGTAACTTCAGTCATAGTCTACTAATCCATACTTTCTTGATGTAAACAAGGTAGGCGTGACAGGCGATCATGTTGGCGGGGTGTCTTTTTGGGGCTTTGGTGGGGGATGGAGGGACGATGGGTAAGAATTAAGATACACCCGACTGTCATACTTTTACGTGATTGTTTGATGGTGCGTCAAGGACCATACTGCCCTCGCTGCAGAAGCCCAGGAAAGTTACATTGAGAGGTTAGTAACTTCAGTCATAGTCTACTAATCTATACTTTCTTGATGGAAACAAGGTAGGCGTGACAGGCGATCATGTTGGCGGGGTGTCTTTTTGGGGCTTTGGTGGGGGGTGGAGGGACGATGGGTAAGAATCAAGATACACCCGACTGTCATACTTTTACGTGATAGTTTGATGGTGCGAAATGAGTATCTATAGCCGGCGTCAAGGACCATACTGCCCTCGCTGCAGAAGCCCAGGAAAGTTACATTGAGAGGTTAGTAACTTCAGTCTTAAGTTTACTAATCCAAACTTTCTTGTTGTAAACAAGGTAGACGTGACAAGCAATCATGTTGACGGGGTTTCTTTTTGGGGCATCGGTGGGGGGTGGAGGGATGATGGGTAAGATACACCCGACTGTCATACGTACTTTTACATGATGGTTTGATGGTGCGAAATGAGTATCTATAGCCGGGCGTCAAGTACCGTACTGCCCTCGCTGCAGAGGCCCAAGGAAGTCACCTTGAGAGGTTAGTTCTTCAATCATAATAGTCTACTAATCCATATAAGGCTTTGGCGGGGGATGGGATGTGTTCAGGTGGAAGGGGAAGAGGGGGGGGGGGGTGTTTGAGTCAAGTACGCCTTGCAAATGAGTTTTTTAATAACGAGCTTGTCTCATTACACTTTAATGAGGAGTTTACACGGGTGACTAAAGCCGCACGATTTTTGCCGCCCGGCGTAAATTGACCATCTAAATGGCAATTAGGCTAAGTCGCAAGTGACTAAAGCCGCAAGCCCCAAAGTTGGGTAGCATCCGACTTTGGCCGCGCGGCGACCGGTGACTAAAATCGACCGTGTAAACGATCAGTTGCAGGCGATAAGTTCTTTAAACAATTGTTGAATAATTGAATAATTAATTATTTCAATTCCGGCATAAACGGCTATTCTGCTCAACATTTTCGATGGAAATGACCGAACCGCATGCGATTTTAGTGTAAAATCGACCCGTGTAAATACCGCTTAAGACAGTACTAATAAGACTTGATACTGCGTAGTGTAATAGGCTCTATACTCTTATAATATTAGAGCTGGGGCCTGGGAGGCGTAGTGCGAGCGCGATCACCTCCACATCCCCGCTGAGCTCCTGGTACCATGTCGCCATGCTACATTCGCTTTTCTTTTAATGTTGGTAATTTACCTGTACGTATACAAGGTAATTTACCAACAATGTTGGCCCTATCAGTTCTAACTTTTTACTCAGTAATCGCTACCCTTATTTGCGTTGTAAAGATGTTGTAAGGATGAACGTTTAAATGTGCATTTTCCAATCTAAAAAATCTATAGCACACCACACTGGCCAGATGAGGAAAGGCGGATTATACGTTTATCGTAAACTTTGGGTTCTTCGAAACCTGGTTTCACCTCACAATATTTTCCATAATAATAATTTAAAATTAAATTTGAATATAAAAATAATGGAAACACGGAACTTAGATTTGAACTAAATAGTCATGATGATTTGCTCGTACTTCTGTCTGTTTATTGATAACTAATTCTACAGTAAAAAGCCGAATTGAGAGAGTAATGCCTTGCGAGCCAGTATGTCATCATTCAATTTATCTTAAAGATGAAGGCAGTAAGGCCAAGGTCATTGATTGTATTACGTTTACATTTACCTTTTTAGTTCACTTAATCGTGGAACTTTTCTACAACAATTCTACAACAACAACAACAAACGCCAAACTAGAGAGGAAGTTCATTATTACATAACAAAAACACTCATTTTACAGCAATGGAGGGTACTATTAATATTAAATACTAATATTCTATTATGTACTTACGTGGTTATATATTGTGACATCTTGTTTGTTGTCGGTCCAGATCATAATGATCTTATTTTACATGAAATCGAGTTTCAGTGTAACTCTTTTTAATTTATACTGATCCATCTCAATCGTGCCTTCTCTATTTAACGTTACATTAATGAAGTAAACTGAACCTATAACACAAGTAATAATATTAGAATAAATAAATATAGGTACAATCTGTCTATAACTTTGAGCTAGTTTTAAAAATATGTATTTTACTACACGCAGGTACATGAATATGTCAGGGTACTGCACGTTTAAAACCCATCCCATAATAAATATTAATGCGAAAGATTGGATGGATGTTTGTTAGTTAATCACGCCGAAATAGCTGAACTTTAGCTCAGAGGTAGATTATAGTCTGGAACAGCACCTAGGTTACTTTACCACACGTTATACTTTCTATCCCGGAAAAATGTACGGACCCATGGGATAGAGTTTTTCTATTCCATTCTAACCGCTTAAACGTATCTTAACAACTACTATTAATTACTGCTTTATTGCAACTTTAAATATAAATTTCCTTATTGCCTGAAAAGTATAATTCAACATTTTTAATCGAGTTCGTGAAACTTTAATTACTTTTAGCAATTTTATTTCTTTTGTCTCAACTTCCTGATACTATGTTTATTGATCAAATAAAAGTTTTTATCACACTTCACTTCTGTAGGTCGAATAATAAATATTTTCGTATTAATAAAGCGAAAACCAAAATTGTGTTCGTGCTAGCAAAGAGTTAAAAATAAATATTTGTTTAGTGTATCGTGATATTGAAAACAGCGACAACATCACGCTTCATTCCGTGTAGTGTACACACTAATGGAGTGTCGAAGTCAAGGTTGATGTTTTTATTAACAGTCAATTATTTAACGGTTTTTTCGTGTACATTTTTGGTCAGTTTTCTCAGAATTGTAGTTAAGACTTTTTGCAAGTATAAGTATTTTTCTAAATATAACTTTGACGCGATCGCAACCGCTGTCTAAGAAAACCTCGCTCATACAGCGCGTGTTTGCAATATAATTATTTTATGAGAATATGCAAGAATTAATCAATCTATTTGTTCATTGTTACGCTGAAACCGCTCGACTATTTTAGGTGGCATTTATGGTTTTTGTGGCATTTACACTAATCTAGATTGATCGTAAGAACTGGCATAAGCGCCAAAATTAACAATAAAAACATAGTGATAGTACAAATTAATTAAGAAAATATTGACTGAAGCTACCTATAGTATAAAACTATTAGTTTTAGAATAATCTATCCAATGAACATAAAATTGTGAATGTTAACTTTTTTAATGTTTATAAAATTGTATTTTTTTTTACAGATAACACATCTAGATATGAATTTAAATTACTATATTAAAGCACAAATCTATAGGCGTGATAGTTTTTCAGTAAAGTGTACTGCAAAACGCTCAGATTGTAAGATAGTTTTTGAACTCACTTCGCTCGCCCTAATCTTCTTCTCTAATATATAAAAATCTAATGTTACAGTGTTTGTTATCGAAGTCCTCCGATACGGCTTGACCGATTTTAATTTTTTTTTGTGTGTATTTGGTAGGTATGAGAATAGGTCGTAGGCTAATTTTTATTTCCCTAGGTGATAAGGGTGTGCCCCTCTTCAGGTATTTTATTTTTTATTTTAGACCAAATTATAAATTTTTACTTTTATATGATTTTGTATGAAAAAAAATGATATAATCTAAAATGTCCATCCTTTGGGAGCGGATTCGCGCGATTTGCTAGTAATATACAAAAATCTTTTCCAGGTTCTGATGGTAAAGCTTACATAATAATGTTAAAACCACGTGATGATCTGCGAAAAGATTTCCGCTTGATGGAGTTCAACACAGTAGTGAACAGGTTCCTTCAAGACGACCCCGAGACGCGGCGCAGGAGACTCCACATAAGGACTTACAGTGTCCTGCCATTGAATGAAGAATGTGGAATCATTGAGTGGGTTCCGAATCTAGTGGGCTTAAGACCTGTGTTGTTGCATATTTATAAACAAAAAGGTTATTTTTTATTTTTCATTTTCTAATAATCAGTAGCACGTGGATACACAATATCCATTAAGGATTGGTTTTTCTAATAAAAGGATAAAAAGTCATAGGAAAGATTTTGTTGAGATTGACTTAGTTAAAATAAAAACGATGAAAATCGGTTCACAATTAGTAAAAGTCGTATTTACCATACACAAATAATGTACACCTGAATAGCTCAACTCAACCTCCTCCGTTTGAAGTTGCCGAGAAAATATTAAAAATTATTTAACACAAAAAAAAAAGAAACAACTTTAAATTAAATAAGCAACACAATAGGCTAGTTGACTAAATTTGAAAAATTGCTTAATAGTGGACATTAGCACCTATTTAACACGAAAAACATTTTATTTTTTTAAAAAATCATCATTAACATTAAATATTTTGCATTTTTAAAAACCAATTTAAAATTATCTGAAAAACGCTCCGTACTGTCATGGCGTCTTGAATGACGTCACTTCTCGCGATACTAATAGTGTTTCTGTATACCGTAGTTACTATAATTTTGTTTTCTTTAATAAAAAATGAATTTCTCATATTATAAGTACTGTGTAGTACCCCAGTGTAAAAGCACAACTATAAAAACGCGAAACAAGTTATTTATATACGTTCCAAACAATAAACAAATACGGTAAAAGTAAATAAAACTTGCGAGGAGAGATAATCCTAATAGTTTGTCTACAGTTTTCCGAATGTATTTTTGTGAAGATCATTTTGATATCAGTATTTACACAATGAATGTCTTAATCTAAAGCTGTTGAAGCTGTTGAAGTTTGCAGAATCAGCATTTGTAAGAATTTTTAGTACTAGTAGCTGGGTACTTTATGTACTATGATATTTAAGTTCAGGTGTCTTAGTATTCTGATTTAAAATCATTTTTTTAGTTTCATATTTATATTTATTATAATAAACACAGTTGCTTTATTTTTTTGTTGCCAAATGATATGGTTAATTACATAGAGTATCATATTATCACAAGGACATAACAGTATCACAAGTGCGCATGAAACCTGGTTGTACTCCACGTAAATAAGAATGTCAAGAAGACGGGAGAAAATGGATGTATAGCAGTATAGAACGGCTATAATTGTAAAAAAAACAAAGAACTATGTCTCAATGATTCGGAAAACTGTATTAATGTTATGAAAACGAAGTGTATCAATAACCTGTTCACTTCACTGACAGCACAGATGATGTACAGCTGCGAGGCGTGACGTCAAGCTTCTCTGATTGGTGTTTAATGTCACGTGATTAAATAAGTAATTTTGCCGATTTTAATTTCCAAAAATATTTGTAATCTTATATTATTTTAGTAAAAAAGTTGTTTTTTTGTTTACTACATATCATGATTAATCATTAGAAACTCTAAGCCATCCGATTCATTCTTAGTGGAAACAAGCCTATTATCCCAACCAGGCATACTCACGACCAATCGTGTGCTGAGAGAAATGATGTGCTCCAAGAACGACCTGTACGAGAAGAAGCGGCACACATACGAAGAGCTGGTGTTGCGGCACCCGCCTGTTTTCCAGGAGTGGTTCCGAAGAGTTTTCTCTGACCCATATGGATGGTTAGAACTGATTCTAAATAATAATAAAAATAATTAATACTATATTTTTTCGTCGTCTCTAGGTCATTTAGCATAAAATTTTTACAAACTTTGAAAAATTAAAAAAATAAGTTCCAAGCTTCTAGCTTTAAAATTGACGTAATTTTCACACAAACTTTCATCCCCTATTTCAACCCTTTACAGGCCTTTTTTCGCCTTAAAAAGTAGCCTATGTCCTTTCTCAGGCTCTAGACTAGATGTGTAATTTCATTAAAATCGGTCTAGAATTTTTGAGTTATTCGTTACATACAAAAATACAAATCTTTCCTCTTTATAATATTATTATAGTATAGATTGCCTGTTCTTTTTTAGGTTTTTTTTAGTGATGAGATAAAAACAAATTTCATGTGATAGAGGTAACGATTTTTAATGGCTTTAATCTTATCATCTTCTTTTTTTCTTTTGCTTCGCAAAATAGCTACAATAATAAATAAATATATGTTGGGATGTCTCGCAGGTACCAAGCCCGGTCGGCGTATATCAGGACAACAGCAGTAATGTCTATGATCGGATACATTTTGGGTAAGAATTGTTATTTTGGGATATTATTACACGCAGCGCTGTTTCTCTCAGGTATCACTGCGACTTTTAGAAGTTGGTGGCGCTACAAGCGCATAACGTAAACAACGTTAAGTATGTATGTAGTGTATGTCAAATTATTTTATGTCAAATTTTATGTGAATTTTTTTAATTCAACTATAGCTAAAACACCGTATTTTTCCATCTTATATTTGATTTTACAAAACTTAACTAAACTATTCTATAATAATAAACGCGTCTGTCAAAATAGGCGGCATTGAGGTTTTCGTTGGTGACGTTATGCGCTGGTAGCGCCATCTGAGCTGAGCTTGGCGTGAAACCTCCCATTGGAATTGATTTTATTATTTTTTATGTAAACCTAGGTCTAGGCGATAGACACGGGGAGAACATATGCTTCGACTCCACCAACGGGGACACCGTGCACGTGGACTTCAACTGCCTGTTCAACAAGGGCGAGTCCTTCGAGTGGCCCGAGCGCGTGCCCTTCCGCCTCACGCACAATATGGAGGCGGCCATGGGCCCGCTTAAACACGAGGGCATGTATAGGTTAGCACTTAGCAGATTATATATTTGTACTAGCAATTCCTACGGCTCCGTCCGCTTTCTAATCACTATTAAAAATTAGGATTAGAAGAATTTTGCCAAATCATTAAAAAAGTAACAATTGAAATGCGTGCGTACAAAGTACACATGTTAGAAGTGAAACTTCTCTGGCAAAGTAATATTTAAATCTCGTTTATATTTATACTAATCTAAAACTTTAGATATCCGAAACTTAGAGGGAGGGATTTTTCCCTCCCTCTAAGTTTCGAATAAATAAATAAAATTATAATTATATTATTATAATTTTGTAAATAGTCTAATAAAAGCATGGAGATTAGAAACCAGGAGAACCAAGGCCCTAGAATGTAGTGTCTCAGAAATATTGTCAAACCAAGGAGGCGCTGCGATCGCTATGTTGTCTCAATGCCTAACTTCACGTTGTCACAATAGTGACAGTACTCATAAATAGCTAACTTCACAGATACTACTTATTGACGGCAGCGCGCTATAAATTCTACAAATTTTCAGAGACAGGCGGGTAATGCTTTAGTACGAAGCGTTGGTTCTCCTGTATCTAACCTCCATGAATAAAAGTGTCAAAAATGAATACAAATGCTCTTTCTCGCTCTCTCTCAATCGTTCTCAATCGCTCTCTCCCTCTTCTCAAAAACGTTTCACATCCGTTTCATGTCGTGTTTCATCCGTAAAAATTTTACCCTCATGCGCGCAAAGAAGGTTCACTTCAAAAAATTTGTTGTAAAAATAAAAATCTGGACAGGGCCACCCTTATCACCTAGGGAATAAAAATAGCCTACGACCTATTCTCTGACCTACCAAATATACACAAAAAAAATATATAATAAAAATTGGTCAAGCCGTTTTGGAGGAGTTTGATAACAAACATTTTTGCATATTAGATGTTGTTTTCTTTTTAATTAGCCTATTTAAAAAAAATATTATAGAATGATAAGTATATTACTACTATCTACTTTTCTGACATACTTCCCATATATTTTATTGCTTAACTTCAAACTGTTTATGCAGAACACTATAGTGTTCTGTGGTAAAAAGTGATAAAGATGCTTAATGACCAGTTTTTTCCAGTTAAATTTATATTTATGTAGTGAACACGTTTTTATCGAAATGCAAAATTGGCACTCGGTGGTAATAAATTCGCTTTCTATTTTATATCAATGAAAAAAAAAAAAACAACGATTGGATCAATACTTTCAAACTGCGGCTTCTGTTATTTTATATTCTATATACCAATAATAAAATTCTAACTTTGTCGAAGCTTGCGTTGAAATGAGTATTTTTTGGAAAATCTAATTGAAATAGACATTAATAACGATACAAAGGCCGAGTCTTAGTTTTTAGAATTTTTGTCTGTTTGTCTGTGACTGCATCACGAGATCGAGAGTTATCGGAATCATCATATATGATACTTTTAATGCTGGATAATATCGCTTTTCAGAAAAAATTATACTAACAGTTAATACGTCATCAGCCCTTTTTAACGGGCGCGGGCCTCTCAGTACGAGGGGATCAGGCCATAGTCCACGCGCTGGCCTAGTGCGTGTTGGTGGACTTCACATGTCTTTCGAAAACTTGCTAGGTTTTCTCAGACTTGCAGGTTTCCTCACGATGTTTTCCTTCACCGTAAGACAAGTGGTAATTATGTTAGAAATGATTCGCACATGAAAATATAAGAGGTGCGATTGATTTGAGCGACCCGGATTTGAACCCGCATCACTCGGTCATACAAGCGACGTATTCTCTAGTAAATATAAAATTTAAGAATCGAGAAGAAAAGTCTTTGCATGCGGAGCCGTGGGAAATGCTAGTTATGATATAAATATTGCCTTTAGGAAAAGCTGCGAAGCAGTGATGCGAGTGCTGCGCTCCCAGACCGCGGCGCTCATGTCGGTGATCGGGCCCTTCGTGTACGACCCGCTGGTGTCGTGGGGCGGCGGTCGCGCGCGCGCGGACTGCGCGGAGCGCACCAACGAACAGGCCCTGCTCAACTTGGCGCATATCCGGAATAGACTCAATGGCATGGTGGGTACTGTTCACTGTGTAACTGCCTCGGTGGTGTAGTTGCTAGCATGTACGGCCACACATCGAGAGGTCCTGGGTTTGAGTCCGCCGCGTTTCCCGATCGCTAACTTCACAGGATCCTCGCTGGGCTAACCTGAAAATTAATACACACATCGTTATATATTTATAAAGAAAAAATAAGGATCTACTTATCCTTACTTCTCTCGGTTGGGTTTCAACTTCCACAGTATTTATTACATTATATAAAGAAACTGTTGACAAATTGAATTACTAACACTATTCATTAGTGTTACATTATATATTACACAGTCAATTAGTGTACTAAATTTTAACCAAATTTTTCCAGCCATTTCAAGACCAAACAGTAATAAAATTGAAACATTCGCATTTATAAGAGGAGTCCGATTAAAATTCTAATACAGTTTATTTTTATTGCAGGTAAAAACGAAAAATAAGCAACTATCACTGTCGCTATCGCCCGAAGGGCAAGTCGAGCACTTGATTGTGGAAGCCACAAGTATAGAGAACTTGTGCGAAATGTATATCGGATGGGGACCATTCCTGTGATTTAGATACATATATAATAAGTTTTGTTATAATAATAATTAAAATAAAGAAATATTTTTAAATATATTTTCTTTTTTATTTAAAACATTTAAATGAAAAGTGAATTGTTGCAGATTTGAAGTCTGTGAGATGAAGAAATATTTAGTCAAAAAATAATAATAATAAAGAAATATTATGTCTCTCAAACGTAAAGGTACCTAATCTTTATGGTTCAACAATTACCAACAGCTTTAATAACAGTTCACAGTTAGGTCTTAAATTCTACACTACATAAATAAAATCATTCAAGTTATTAAGATTCACATAATATTCATTATTATATAATAACATAATTAATTATAATTTTATTTCATTGCTATGTTTCATTAACTTGGAGTTCTGTTGTTTAATCACATCTCGGAAAAAATTGATTTCGTTTAGTTAAATTAAAATGTGAGTCTGTTGAGATATTCCACGCACTGCTTGTAACATTGGCAATTTGTTCTCACCTGGCACGCTTTGAAGCCATTAACAAGAGAATAGAATTGAATTGAAAATTGAAACCTCTTATAGTTAAGGTCCTCACTTATTCTTCTACTTAAATATTTTAAGCGATACCTTCGTTAATGTTTCTGACCCACTCCATCGTGATAAATAACACGACGTAATAATAAAGATTTTTTAGGCTTCTTAAAGTTCCTAATCTCTAGGATTCCCATCCCAGGGTTTTTTTTTGCATTTTATTATAGCTTATTTACTGTATAATACATTGCTGCGAGTTGCGACCCTTAGAAAAGGAGTAGGAAATTCTGCTATACGTGCTCTGTATATAAATAAAATATTATGCTCGCAACGTCGTAATGTATGAAAAATATTCTTTTTAACTTCAATTAATCTTTATATACGTAATTAATATTAAAAGAACAACATTCCGTAGAATACTATAAATACTTAAATCGATCACGTTATGATATCTTGGTGACTTGAGGAAGACAATTTCGTGAGGTCGTGATACAAGTATCAACTTCATGATTCATCATAATATTATGTTTTAAATACTTTAAACGTCATATTTTACTCGCATACTTATAAAATCTTACTGATTTTTAAACATGTTGACCGATTTAAGCCAAGATTTACGTGGTCTTTGGGTCATCTTTTTTTTTCGATGACAAGTGAGTCTTTGCAGAATTAGAAAAAATGTATTTTTATATTATACGTATCTCCTAAACCCAATGGCAATCTTTATGTGTGTTCAACAAAAACAAACAGCTTAGTTAACAGTTCACAGATCACAGTTACACTGAGCTTTAAACCTCCGTCAAGTTATTAATACCTATTTTACGTATTCGTTACCCAATTACATTTTTTGTACAAAAATAGTAGAATTAAAAAAAAAACACAAAAGCTAAGTACAAATATGAAATATGGGTAGAATTAAATAAAACACGGAGGATGGATTTATATCCATAGCCACAAGAAATAAAAGCTTTAAAACTCTGCAACATGCATATTACAGGTCACACTCATAAAAAGTTATGCAAGTACTAAGTAGGTATGCAAAGTGAAATGTAAACCCACAATAACAATTGATGCGAGACCGTCCAAGTTACGTAAAATCAGTACCGATTACCACATTAAATTATGTTATTTTTATTTACAACGCGGTCCTTTAAAGGAGAACAATGATGGTGCATATTTTCCACACTTTATTGCGATGTTTAGTGTTACAAATTGTTTTAGCGTCCGAAATGAAATACATATAAATTATAAATTTAGGTATTTGTTATTAGACCATTGCATATAAATTGAGCGTGATTTACATTCATGACCATAATAATATTAAATTTAACATTACCTAACTACCTATATCCAATTATTATTTTTGATCGATATTTATATATGTATAGATTAGTGAGTATTGTATTATCAAGTAATAGCGTGTTTGATAAATTATATAGTTAATGCTCGCGTAAATTGATATTTTTTTATTTTTAGGTTTATATATAATTCTCCCATTGATTGTACAAATATTTCTAATTAGCGTTATACAGCCTTATGTCGGTGCTGTGTCCACGTTAAACAAAAGCAAGTCAAATAAAATTCTACTCGCCAGTCGCTGTTAGAGCGCAATACGGATAGACTTAAATTGAATTTACTCCTACCCCTACAGCTTTTATTAACTTTGAGTTGGGAAAGAACTACTATTAGGTATTTATATACCTAGATACAACTGAAGAAGGTGAATTGATGAAATTTTATTACCTCCTTGAAACTTATTTATGTATGGCCGTCTAGAATCTTGATCAAACACTGCTCCTTTTAGTTTATTATTTACAGCTATTTTATTTATAAATAATCATGATATTTTATCTGAAAGACTACTTCGAAACAACTTTTACTATTACAAGTAAAATTCTTTCTTCACATTTAATTGGAATTTATGGCATGAGGTTCAGTTATAAGATTACTTTGCAAAGAAAGAGTATTGAAAAAGAGACATATGTCTTATCATATTTTCAATAAGTATTTTAATTCTGGAAAAAGTGACAAGAGTAAATATAATAAAATTCATTTAATGGCTTAAAAAAAGTGAAATAAAATGAAATGCGCTCTATAATCGTACTTGTACAATAGTTTTGTAATTTGTAGAGTCATGTGCTGCTACATATACCTACGACTTACAATCTACGTTAAAAGGTGATATTTTTTTGCTTTTTAATAAATCCCATATTTTAAACATATAAAATATGTATACAGTTATTTTAATAAGTGTACACAAACTTATCAAAATTAAAATATTACGTATAAGCAAACTACTTTATTACTATCTCATCAGATTTAACTCTATAACACAATTCACTCACAATGGATTGTTAGCGAAACCATAGCTAAAACTACTACTTCAAAATAATTTTCTCATAAACATTAAATCGATCGAATCCATTTGTTTATGGTTAAATGAATAAACCAATTTAACCGGAACTATATGATGACATTTGCTGCACAGCAACGCGAATATCCGATCTGATGATTTATTTCACGATTTACTGGATTCAATTCGGATTTGTCACGGTGTGAAGTGACTTTATAAAGGTCGCTATTGTGTTTTGTTTAAGCATAACAGATTACTATTGTCCATCGCAGCATCCTATTATCGTAATAGTTATCGACGGCCACAATCAAGGCCCTATTGGTGCAGATGAAATTCAAAATAACAGTTTTAATAAAGATAATTTTACCGAATTGTATTTGACGAACTTATGTTATATTTTCATGTATAAAACAAACCCGTGTCTTGTTGTATGATTAATCCTTACAATTAAATTTGATCTGATTTATAAAACTGCCCGTCATTTGATTGATTTCGGTAGAACTAAAACAATATTCACGAATAATGATTTTGTTAAAGCATTAATTATATTGAACTATAATTTGTATTAGTTATTCATTATTTATCATAAAACTATGTACGAGTATGTACATTGTAAATTATAGACTAGATGTACCTACTACTTTAACTTAAGTAAGTAGTATATAATGTTCAACTTTTCAAAAATGTTTAATGTACGACATAGACCTCGATTTATTTTTTATGTACTGAGAGTTCTCTATTTAAATGTAATATTTTTTATAATCGTGCTACGAAAAAAATGTAGATTAGCGTCACAGGCAACATATTATAAAGAACGCTGAAAAGCTTTGGTATATTATTTTTATAAAAAAAACAATAGGTAATATTACTTGTAGTAACTTCTAATGAGTAAAACTTTTCTGGGCTTATGTTTGAGGAGTTTGAACTTGAAACCTGAATAAAATGATTTAGTTATATTTCAAAGTTATGGTTTTTGCAGTTTGTGGAGGAGAAAGTTTCTTTTCACCTCGTATTTGTCTTTTCATTAAGTTCATTGTGAATAATAATATAAAGTTGGCTTTATCTCGAGTATGGTCTTCATTGTGTAATGTTTAATGAGTGCTTGCTATTGTTAATTCGAGTTACAGTTGCTTTAGGCTTCGACTTTCAAAAATGTTCAGACATGAAATAAGTTTTTTGTTTTATTTTGAGATGTTCGTTTCCAAACAAAATATATAAAAGTAATATAATATAATAAAAATATATAAGGGTATTAATGCTTTATTGCGCCAGCCACACTCGCACTTTATACATTTTCGTTAATTTACAATTTTTTTTATAAGTGTTTATATGTAGAATCTCTCACTTTTAAATATCATCTATGTAATGAAGTGCCAAGTCTTCAAAACAAATTTTTGTCCAGCAAAGTGTACATTTTGTTTGTAAATGTTATACCTACAAATTAGCTAGTGTGGTAGAGTACATTGGAAAATATTTGTTGACGAAAATAGACCCTAAGTTTGGTAATTGATAGATGATAAAGGTCTTTCATATATAAAGTCCCTAGAGTAAGTTATTTATTACTGCAAATAAGGACTTTATAACTACGAACTATATTTTAGTTATATACCTATTGACTCGCGTTAATCGTAAGTGATATTAATGTATAATGATATTATATTAGAGATAGTTTTTATTCTGGAATCTGGAATTATCTTGGAAATATTACAATCAAAATTTGTTTAGCAAATATAAACTTCTTTGTTTAGTTCTTCAAGAGAAAATAATCTCGTACCAGATACACAGAAATGCTCTATATAAAAATGTTTCTTATCGTACAATAAATATAACGTTGCGAAATATCCGTCACTGCACCCGATGTTAAGTACAAATATTGTTCCACAATAAAAATGTGAACAATGCAGTGACTGGGCTTTAAATAAACGAAAAGACAAAATAACTTTTTAATTGCGCTATGAAATAAATTATGACGTAATTTCAGCTCCGTGTTTTTATTTGCTTCCTCTTCCTGTGGTTTGTAGCACGTTCCCTGGAAAGCGTGAAAACGATTATTTATCGGGCTTATGAAAATTAAATATTGCAACGAAAATATTTATAAAACATACGGGAAATTGATCAAGGCGAATGTTAAGTTTAATGTCCTATGTGTATTACGTGAAATTCAAGTTAATTCCCAAGTTATATTAAAGTTATTCAACTAATAACTAATATTGGTTTAATAGTAATACAATCATGAAGTAGTGTGATTTCCCATCGGTATAATAATCAAGAGTGAATACAACAAAGTTGAAATGATTTTAATAATTTAGCGGATGACTGTTTAATGAAATATAAAATATTTAATTTATACTAAAATCCTTTTTATTCCTAAATAATCGTTATATTTGAATGTGAGATAACGTAATTGTCCAAAAAAGGACCTGAAACTGGGATTCGGATCTTGGCCACCGAGTCAGTTAGAAGGGCAGTAATAACAATTATAATTAGCGGTAGCGGTATTGTTAGTTAGTTAAATCAATATTATTAGGTATTAAATAGATATTTCTATTTTTAAAATCAAATTTATATCTCCACGAAACTGAAAGCTATTTAAAGTTTATGGTAAAGTACACTGTCATTTGCTGTATGTCCACATCCAGTGGCCTATCGGTAGACGCTTGACAGGCAATATCCGGATGATCCATTGTTCTCCTCATTGCGGATTCAGAGCGAGCTGCGGTCCCTTCTCTCTACCCTACCTTTACACTGAAAGTAAATGAGTTGAAAAACATTTTAAATAATATCCCTATTATATTATAATAGCTTTGAAAATTATATCTTTTAGGTCGTGCTGGTTAAGTTGATGATTAAATAATTTAACAGTTAAAGCCTTTATAAATTAGGTGTTTATATTTAAACTAGCAATTCCCGCGGCTCCACCCGTGTTCTCTTCCCTATTGAAAAATAGGGATTGTTTGTAGAAGGATGAAAATTTTGGATTATAAGTATGTTTTGATGCCAAATCATAAAAAAATAAAAAGTAAAAAGTTTGGTCTAAAAATAAAAATAAAACTGGAGAGCGCCAATCAAAAATAGCCTACAACCTATTCTCAGACCTACCAAATAAGTACACAAAAAAATTTCATAATAATCCATTGAGTTATTATTACTAGAGTAGACGCCGCGAACAAAATCTGTTCGCCACTAGCGGCCGCCCGGGGCGCGGGGGAGGAGGCGACCGCATCATAGATTACTATGCAGAAGGGACACGGACACTTTGTTTATATTCTGCCTAATGAGCATACAACTAATTATTTTATTTACAATCGCCGCCGTCGCGGCCGCGCTCAAAGCCCGCGATAGAAGCTATGCAATAGCTTAATAAAAAAGTATATATATAATAATATAAAATGTTTTATCTGATAGGGAACTACAAAATAATTTCATTATCTGTATTAATTAACATAGCAACTCGATATTGTCACTTCTGCGTAGACCTTTTTTTTACTCTTTGATTTCAACAATCATGGCCGCCGCCGCATGGCGCGTCGGCATGACTTTAAAATTATACAAAATTATTAAATTAAGCGTGATTAAACGAAAATGCAGTAAACTTACGCGTGAAAAGTCACTCCTTGACTTTTATTTGATTTTCCTGAACGGTTTGTACAGTACCTCACTACACATGACGGCATATTTAGACGTAATAATTTTTACTCCAATGCGTCAAGCTACCGCAGCCGCTCGGCACAGACTAAACGCGTATATGCCGATCGGCCTATACAGGTGTTTGAATAAATCTAGTTGAGGCGCCCACTCTATACGTAGTAATAATAACTCAATGTAATAATCGGTCAAATCGTTAGAATATATATTTTAAAATCTTCACTTCTTCACCGATATAATCCACTTAGAAATTCCGGCGTCAGATAAAAGGTGCCGTAAATAGAAATAAATGTCCCTTGAATCCAGATTAGAACCTACTAATGAAAAAGTTTTAAATTCTACGCAATATGCTTCGCAATTTAATTCCGAAGAGTTCAGAGACGGTCCGACCTTCAGATTTTTATTTTCTCTTCGACTAACTTATACTAACTTCTGTGTATTCAAAATGAATCAGAATCACAAGTAGCTAAGTTTAAGCATCTTTAGATAATTTTATTTTAAATCAAAAGAAATGTAATGACGGAAGTAAAATTGAAGCTTTTTAAATAAAAAAATATTATAACTTTGCAATGTTTTACAAGAATATCAACTTCCAAAAAATTATAGGTAGGAAATAGAGGGATAAGTTTATGCATTTTATATAATTTATTAGGCATTGTTATTTTACCTGTTACCTGTTTATTATGAGCTTTTTGAAGTAATCACGACGTGATACATGCTTTGCTGACGCTGAATAAATCAATGGTTGGTTGTGGTGTAACGGTAACTTCCACGAGTAAAGTATTTGTGAAAATTAGCAATTCCCGCGGCTCCACCCGCGCCCAAAATATGAAAATTTAGGGTTATAAGATTTTTTTGATGCCAAATCATAAAAAAGTGAAAGATAACAATTTAGTCTAAAAATAAAAAAATAAAATATGGAGAGGGCTACCCTTATCCTATAGGGAAATATAAAATAGCCTACGCTACGACCTATTCTCAGATCTACCAAATATACACAAAAAAAAAAAGAAAGAATCATAAAAATCGGTCAAGCCGTTTCGGAGGAGTTCGATAACAAACATTGTGACAAGAGATTTTTATTTATTAGATAAATAAAAATAAATAAATTTTATTTATTCTAGCCTGATTTAATTAACAATTTTGTTACGTGTTTTATTATTTAAATAGAGGAGAACGATGGTTGATATTTTACGTTCCTTAAGATTTATATACCAATTAAACTATGTTATAATTATTCAGGAAGATAATATTTATTTCATTATTTTTTTCATTTTGAGTATAGATTTAAATCTATACTCAAATGTAATGTACTATTTATTAATTTATTTACATGTATCTAAAGTTGTATATATTATGTAAGAATATAATAGTTGTCCTAGCGGGTTCTGAAATTGCTAGGTTTTCTCAAACATGTAGGTTTCCTCACGATGTTGTCATTCACCGAAAGACAAGTGACCATCATGTTAGAAAAGATTCGCACATGAAAATATCAGAATTGCGAGACCCGGATTTGAACCCGCATCACTCTATTATCCAAGCGAACTTGTTACCACTGGGCTATTACTGCCTTAAAAAATTATATTTACACAAAATTTACATGAAATGCTTTTGTGTTAAGCAAAACAATCACACTCAAAAGTATATGTACTTATTATAAAATGTGTTTTTTTTTTAAATAAAAATTGGCTTTATATTGTCGCGTAATATAGTGTGAACTCGTCATAATAGCACGCCTGTACCATGCCTAAGAACGGCGACTGTCAATTTTTAGCTTATGTCAATTACATGACAGGAACAGTTTATTACAAATTCGAATGTGTTAGAGAGAGACAAAACGCTTTCGGGAAAGGATTCGAAATTACTAGAAACATTTTGAATTTTCGATACTAGAATGTTCTAATATCTATGCATATAAAAAGGCCGGCAGTGTGTCGAGAGATCAGTTGACATCGAGACGAAGTTAAGTGAAGACTAGAAGGAATACGAAATTGTGGAAAAGTGAAGAGGTAGTGAAGAAGCATTGAGAAGGAGTATTACAGTGCTCGTAGACTAGTGTTGTGTACAGACTGTGCTTGTGTTTTTAAATAATTAAAAGAACTTTGGTACAAGAACGCTATTAATTTCCGATCCCGAACCAGTAGTACGTAACAATTGGTGTCAGAAGTGGGATCGGAAATGCCGTTAGTACCAAGGCACGAGAAGGAAGGCGTCACTACACGTGCAATGGCGGAGCAACAAAGGGAAGAATCTGGCCCTAGTTCTTCGAGTGGAGAGACCGCTGCTCAACAGACCACCATGCCAGACATGAACGCCCTTCTGCAACAAATAACGTTTATGATGCAAGAGCAGACACGCCGCCAGGAGGAGCAAGCCCATCGCCAGGAGGAACAGCTGCGCGCACTCCAAGAAGAGCAGGCTCGCCGCGAAGAAGAACATGCGCGCCGCCAGGAAGAACAGCTGCGCGCACTCCAAGAAGAGCAGGCTCGCCGCGAAGAAGAACATGCGCGCCGTCAGGAAGAACAGCTGCGCGTACTCCAAGAAGAGCAGGCTCGCCGCGAAGAAGAACATGCGCGCCGTCAGGAAGAACAGCTTCGCGCACTCCAGGAGGAACAGGTTCGACGTCAGGAGGAACAGCTGCGCACACTACAAGAGGGCATTCACAAGGATGTCATAGCCGCTCTTCAACAGAATAAGGAGAGGGTGGAAGCCGTTGAAAAGGAAGTGGAGGGAATAAAGACAACACTCGGTGAGGCTTTAGAGGAGTATGACTCAAAACTATCTAAAATAGAGAAGAGGGTCGACTACATAGAAACTCACAGAGTACCGCATAGTGTCGACATTAGCTCATCATCAACAAAGAGCTTTAAAGTCCCGTACTACGACGGAAAATCTTCATGGGCCGCCTTCAAGTTCCAATTTGAGACTGTCAAGGAGACGAGTGGATGGACGGATGACGAAGCCCGATCTGCCCTTACAGTTGCACTTCGAGATGAGGCTTTGACTATATTGGAGGCTCTTTGTGTTAGCGACACCGGCCGGAAGATCACATACAGTGAACTTCTCAACGCCCTAGAGTCGCGGTATGGTGATAGTCACCTGGAGCACGTATACAGGGCTCAAATTAAAGAACGTTCGCAACGAGCTAATGAAACCCTGCAGCAATGGTCAGTGGAAATTGAGCGACTCGTGCGGAAGGCATATCAATCTTCGCCATCCACCGTAGAAACCATTCTTCTGCAGGCTTTTGTTGACGGAATTCGCGACTCGGAGGTACGTGCCACTGTACGCCTAAGACACCATACGAGTCTCAAGGAAGCTGTCGCTCATGCTTTGGAGGTTGAAGCCGTGCGCCATGACACAAGAGCTTGGAAGGTGCGGGAAGTGGTCAATACGGAGGGATTATTCACCCGGAGACGTTTTTTTAACCCAAGATGCTACGAGTGCGGCGAGCGGGGCCATCTCAGAAGTAACTGCCCTAAAATAACGAACGTTCGGAGACAGTCAGATGTGGCTGTATCTACTTCTGACCAGCCACTAATTCCAGCCAGGGCTGCGGGGTGGGCGCTGGCCGGGGGATCTACAACCCCACAAATAGAAGTGAAGCAGACAGTAGATGGAAACACTTTGGTTATACATGGCGCTATTAATGGAGTAGCATGTAAACTGACGCTGGATACCGGAGCATCACGAACCATTATTAACAACCAATTGCTGAAACACATTGCGGACAATAATTTACAAGATAAAAGGCACATCACTCTTATGACAGCCACCGGCCAGCGCATACCTGTTTGGGGGGAAAGGAAAATTGCAATCAAAATTGGGGACAACATCTATTGGCATAAAGCAATAGTTGCGGATATCGTCGATGATTGCATTATTGGATTGGACTTTCTTCAAAATTACCAGTGTACAATTGACATGAAACATGGAGTTTTGCGATGCAGAAATAGAGAAGTGCCGATAAGTGGTGGAATTCACGGAAAAGTTTGTTGCTTGAAAGACACCGCTCTTCCACCCAGATCGCAGACTCTAGTACCAGTCGCTTTACCTCAGAGCAAGTCAGGCCGTCCATGGTCATGTGCTATTATAGAGAAGTTGGAAGATGAGAGCTCATGGATCCCGGCAAGAGTTATTGTAGGTAAAGCTTCGACAACTATGGTTCCGGTTCTGAATACCAGTAATTCTACTCAAACCATTCGAAGAGGCGAAGTTGTGGGGACTTGTGAAGAGATAGCCTGGTTAAGCAGATGTCAACCGAAAGAAAAGGTGTTGAACAAGGATAAAGAGCAAGCGATGAAACTTTTGGAAGATTGTAAGGAAGATCTCACAAGTTCACAGAAGGCGAAAGCTGGAAATTTACTGTACCGATATTCAGATTTGTTCTCCAAACATGATGGCGATATAGGAAGAACCGGATTAGTTAAGCATAAAATTAATACTGGGGACGTAGCGCCTATTCGACAACGACCTAGACGAATTCCTTGGGCTAAGGAAAAGGAAGTTGACGACATGATCCAAGACATGAGAAAGAATAACATCATCGAACACTCCACTAGTCCTTGGTGTTCGCCAGTGGTACTAGTAAGGAAGAAGGATGGATCTACAAGGTTTTGCATCGATTACCGTAGGCTCAACGATGTAACCAAAAAGGATTGTTATCCCCTGCCCCGAATCGACGATACCCTAGACACTCTCAGCGGTATGAAATGGTTTTCAACTCTCGACTTGAAGAGTGGCTACTGGCAAGTGGACATGGACCCTGTGGATAAGGAGAAAACTGCGTTTTCAACTGGAAAAGGGTTGTGGCAGTTTAAGGTTATGCCGTTCGGGTTATGCAATGCACCAGCCACATTCGAGAGATTGATGGAACGTGTACTCGCTGGATTACTGGGAGAAGCTTGTCTTGTTTATCTGGATGACATAATTATTGTGGGACGAGATTTTGAAGACCATCTGAAGAAACTCGAAGCAGTATTCGATAAACTAAGAGAAGCTAATTTAAAATTAAGTCCGAAGAAGTGCTCATTCTTCAGGAAACAAGTGAATTACCTTGGACACGTAGTTTCGGAAAACGGAGTAGAAACGGACCCGGGAAAAATCACTGCTGTGAAAGATTGGCCAACCCCTAAGGACAAGACTCAAGTGAGAGCATTTCTAGGATTGTGCTCTTACTATCGACGGTTTGTGAAAGGCTTTTCTGACATCGCGAAACCGCTTCATAAGCTAACCGAGGAAAAGAGACCTTTTGTATGGGATAATAATTGCGAATCGGCCTTCCAAGAACTAAAGAAACATCTCTGCCAAACACCGATCCTTGGGTATCCTGACGTAAAGGGACAATTTATTGTCGACACTGACGCCAGCAATATCGGTATTGGAGGTGTATTGTCCCAGCGGAAGGGTGATGAAGAAGTGGTTATCGCATATTTTAGTAAATCCCTATCTAAACCGGAGAAGAACTATTGTGTAACTCGAAGAGAGCTACTTGCTGTAGTCAAAACCTTACAGCACTTCAAGAAGTACTTGTTAGGTCGTAAGTTTTTGATAAGAACCGATCACGCTGCCTTGAAATGGTTATTGGAGTTCAAGGATCCTGAAGGACAGGTGGCGCGATGGATTGAACAACTGCAAGAATTTCAGTTTGAAATAGAACATCGTGGGGGTAAAAATCACAACAACGCCGATGCACTATCCAGAAGACCATGTGAAGAAGACTGCAAGCATTGTCAAAGACAAGAGGCGAAGGAATTAGAGTCAATTAAAATTATTAGGACAGATTCGGTAGATGAACGTTGGAGCGATGATGCCATGAAGAAAGCACAAGAAGAAGATCGAGACATACGACCCATTCTGGAATGGTTAAGGAGTGGTAGACCAAAACCTAAGTGGTCTGATATTGCTCAATACAGTACCGCTACAAAGAGTTTGTGGGCTCAATGGAAGAGTTTGCTGTTACACAATGGAGTGTTGTGCCGCAAATGGGAAACGACAAGAGGAAATGATAGCCATCTTCAATTAGTTGTACCTAAAATAAAAGTATCCAAGGTACTTCGAGCTTATCATGATGGTTCTTCTGGTGGACATTTAGGGGTAAGAAGAACGCTGATCAAGATCAAGGCGCGATTTTACTGGTTGCATTGTCGAGAGGAGGTGCAATGAAATTATACAACGTTGGGGCACCTTGGGAGAGAATCGCATTAGACGTAGCAGGACCATTTCCGATTACTGACTCTGGGAACCGATACATTTTAGTAGTAATAGACTATTTTACAAAATGGCCCGAAGCATTCGCCATACCAAATCAAGAAGCAGTAACTGTTGCTAACAAATTGGTAAAAGATGTATTTTGCAGATTTGGTATTCCATTAGAAATGCACAGTGATCAAGGAAGAAACTTCGAATCACAGGTGTTTCAAGAAGTGTGTAAAATCATGGGGGTGCATAAAACTAGAACTACGCCTTGTCACCCACAGTCCGATGGAATGGTAGAGAGATTCAATCAGACTTTAGAACGACATCTAGCCAAGGTTGTAGATAGTCATCAAAAAGATTGGGACGACTATTTATCACTGTTTCTTCTATCTTATCGGACCGCCCTACACGAAAGCATTGCAATGACACCTGCCTTTGCCAATTTCGGAAGAGAGTTACGGTTACCAGCGGATTTGTTAAGTGGTTGCCCACCAGATACCCCCAGTTGTATCACCGAATATGCCAGTGACCTAAGAGCGAAGATGATTGATGTTCACGAGCAGATACGAGATGCAGGGCTACAAGCAAGTGAACGCATGAAAACGCGTTACGACCGGAAGGCGGCAGGAACGAAATTCGAGGAAGGCTCTTTTGTATGGCTGCATAACCCAGTGAGAAGAAAGGGTAAATCACCAAAGCTACAACCCAGTTGGGAGGGGCCTTATAAGGTTGTAACGAAAATTAACGACGTCACTTTCCGAATTCAACGAACATCTAGAAGTCCAGCTAAGATCGTACATGTGGACCGGTTGGCTAAGTACCATGGCAACAACGATGCTCGAGACGAGCATAACTAAGGAGGGGGTAGTGTCGCGTAATATAGTGTGAACTCGTCATAATAGCACGCCTGTACCATGCCTAAGAACGGCGACTGTCAATTTTTAGCTTATGTCAATTACATGACAGGAACAGTTTATTACAAATTCTAATGTGTTAGAGAGAGACAAAACGCTTTCGGGAAAGGATTCGAAATTACTAGAAACATTTTGAATTTTCGATACTAGAATGTTCTAATATCTATGCATATAAAAAGGCCGGCAGTGTGTCGAGAGATCAGTTGACATCGAGACGAAGTTAAGTGAAGACTAGAAGGAATACGAAATTGTGGAAAAGTGAAGAGGTAGTGAAGAAGCATTGAGAAGGAGTATTACAGTGCTCGTAGACTAGTGTTGTGTACAGACTGTGCTTGTGTTTTTAAATAATTAAAAGAACTTTGGTACAAGAACGCTATTAATTTCCGATCCCGAACCAGTAGTACGTAACAATATTTTCCTTTCTATTGAGAAGGTTACTCAACTCAGAGAAATAGACCAGATAATATGTAAATCTACACCAGTCATACTATAATTTTACGTCTAGGTCTATAGGTAAAGAAATAAATCGAGACAATAAAAATAATTGTTATTTATTCTTTATTATTTAAACTTTAACAAGGTGACATAAAATAAAATTTATAGATTAATTTTTTTACAAAAAAATAAGGAATGTTTTACTTGTGATAAGTGTTTTTAACGGCCTTTGCGTGGCCGTCAATTTTTTATTGCATCGCCCATAATATTTATACTGCAATAAAACTGAACTGAAATAGAATGGTTCTCCAAGAAGGTTTTAGTATATAATTTGTCACGTTATTGTATATATTGGCTAAAATATAATGATATTTGTTGTTGTTGTGTCTGTGTTGAAAAAATAAGCCGTCTGGGAGCTTTCAACGAAAACGCTGCCTAAACCCTTTGAGATATAACTAAATGATGTATGGTGGAATTGTGTATCTTATATAGGTCTACAAAAAAGTCCGCGATGGCACATATTTTTCTCTTGAGGATAACATACTATATCAAAAAAGTTAGGAAATTAAAAAAAAACTTTATAAAATAAACGTCGTTTGACGTATCATGTTATGACCGTTGCCATGGTGCGTGTAATGGTAATTCATATTATAATCGAGTCAAGTATATACCGAGCAGTGCGAAGTAAATATATACAACACGTACCTATTTGTTACATATTTTTTATTAAATGTACGACTTATTCGTAACGTACGAGCGCTTGTAATAAATAGTTTGACTGTAACACGACTAACATGATTTCACATCAGCCCTGATGGTCATTGGTCATATTTTGTATATTATATAATTCCAGTAGTCCAGAGTAATTTTTAGAAATTCCAATTTTTATACAAAGATCTGTGAATTAAATAAAGTACTAAGAAAACATAACATTATTTAAAGAACTAATTATAGTTTCATATTTTCTTAAGACTAAGCATTGTACAGTAATTAACGTTCCAAAAGTCATGTAAAATAGAAAGAAGTGGAATAGAACTCTATCTCATGCCGTATCTAGACAGGTATATATGAAAGAATAAGAAATACTTCCATTTTAAAAATAATAACAATTATTGAAAGACTATTGTGTCCTCTTATCTCTTAGGTATTTCGAAGTAAAATTATTAAAGTAATTTCCTTTCGTTACATAATCAAATTCAGCCTCGTAATTGACCATTCTATCAAATTATTTTATTCAATTGTGAACTATTCAGCCGTGTAACTAATCAATTGCAACACTTAAATAGGTTTTCTTGACTAGAATCATAAATAGGTTTTGTTTAGTTTTATAAGTTTTTCGACAGTATCTTACGATCTACTCGTAGGTAACAGGCAATAATTCTCGAAAGTCAGGCAAGTGCGAGCCTGTATACTGCCTGCAGTTCCTAGCATCGTTAAAATATATATTGTTTTAACTTGCCTAATTTGTTTATGTTAAAATCAAATGAAAAATTAAAACTATATACTACTATAAATAATGTACTTAAAATCTGTACATGAAATATATTTAAAAAACAATGAATGTAACGTAAGTATATTATGTATTGAGTATAGACCCTAAAACAATATTTATTAAAATTTAATTGGTCTGACAACGCATACAGGAAAGTTTGCAATAGTAAAATATATCAGCTGTCTCCTAAGGTACACTCGCAATATTTGTTTTTATCTATACCAGTAACTTAGCTAATCAAAGTATGCGTTCACAAAAATAACACTGAACCGATTTAACTAAAGTTTGTGTAATGACAGATTAATTATTACTAAGGTCTCTATAATTAGAATACCTTTTGATATAGGAAATGCTTTTATTCAGGAAAATCATGTTAGAAATGATTCGCACGTGAAAATATCAGAGGTGCGCGGATTTGATCCCGCACCACTCGGTTATCCTCATAAATGAGCGAACTTTAAATGGGAAATCAATCGTTGGTACATTATAACTTATAAGTAATAGCATAAAGTCAAAGATTTTTTTTTTACTCTAAGCACGAGTGAATCCGCGGGTTCCGCTATAGTCTATACTATTTATAAAACAAATATAGGTACCTACTATTTATATATGAAAATTTAAAAAGTAGGTAATATATTAAGTTTACACGAATCTGTAATTGAATCTCTTGACTCTGTAATTACTACATTAAATATTTTATGAGGAATCTTATTGAAATGGAGATCGGTACACAGGCCGTATCTATAGTTTAAAATAGTTTAAAAATGATTGTCTGACTGCCTGCAGTGACCACATCATGAGAAAACAACGAATTATGAAATTTGGAATTATGTTAGCTGGTTATCCGGGACAAAATATCTATAGGACATCTTTTACTCCAAGACAATATCTCATTTCTGAATAATCTACACTAACCGCTAAAAAGTGTCTAAATGTCGCTAGTTAATTAATTCAGCTCATTTATAATCATTGCATTAAAACAAACTTTAAATTAATGCTACATGATAAGAATATTGTTCGATAGTTCAAGGTAATCAGAAGGATTTTCCTTAAGAAAAAATGTTTGGATGCTAATTATTTCTAAGATAATTAAATAGGAAGCCAATTCATCATCAGCCCTTTTTAACGTCCCACTGCTGGGCACGGGCCTCCCTCAGTACGAGGGGGATCAGGCCATAGTCCGCCGCGCTGGCCTAGTGCGTGTTGGCGGACTTCACATGTCTTACGAAAACTTGCTAGGTTTTCTCAGACATGCAGGTTTCCTCACGATGTTTTCCTTCACCGTAAGACAAGTGGTAATCATGATAGAAATGATTCGCGCATGAAAATATCAGAGGTGCGAGACCCGGATTTGAACCCGCATCACTCGGTTATACAAGCGACGCGTTACCGCTGGGCTACCACTGTCTGTCCACTGTAGGAAGCCAATTATTATATTATTATTAAAATAAATTTAACGGTTTTTATAATTTTCTAATAAAATAAATGTAGCCTAAGTTACTTCTTATAACATTAGTTATCTATGAATCAAATTCCCGTCAAAATCGGTACAGCCGTTTCGGAGATTAGCCGAAACCAACAGACAGACAAAAATTAAAAAAATTGAGTTTTTGATATAAGTACCTACCTATATACTTTCATATGCATTTAGTGAAAAGCTGTGTCTGTTAATTTGAAATTTTATAATAACAAACACTTCAATCCTTTATTTTATATTTATAAAAATAAAATAAAATTACGTAGGCACGATATAATTTTTGTTATCGACTTTCAAGGAGAGATTGCTTATGACAATGAGTAGGTTCTATGTTCGTTCTTATGTATGATACTGTATTCTCGGAGAGGACTTAACTGACTTATCCTGAAAATTTTGAAGAAGGTCTCAAGGTAGTTTCATAAAATTATGCTCGATATAGAGTATCTTCAACGAGTTTTTATTACATTCTATTACATTCGAATTTCAAACATTTCTCAAAATATTAAGTACAAGCTCATAACTACTTAGTACCTACTTACTTATAAAATTATAGGCACAAAATTTTGAAAAGTAATGTTTTTAAAAAATCTTAGAATGGTTATTTCTTACGTAAATATAAAGATGTGACGGAAAAATAAATAATTTATAGGATGATTGTGTCATTTGTACTAAGTACTACTAGGCAGTTTACATTACACCGTCGTTCAATGCGCAGGCGAAAAAGTTTTCGCGCGCAAGCGTTTTGACGAGCGCGGGAAAACTATACACAACAATAATAATAATTTTTTTCTATTCGTGCTAAAATGTGATTGCAAATAATTAGTGAAATGAAATAATATAATTTGTGAATAACTCTGTTAACAACTATGTTATTTTAAATTATATTCCAGTTTTTATCATTGAATTTTGCATATGACATAAAAAAACAGGTAAGTACGTACATAAGTACTGATAAAAATAATTATTGTCGCCTTTTCAATGAAAGCATAACCGTGTTCTTATGCTGGTTAAAATTCTAAAATGTGAGAATGTTTTAACTACTTCACCTGTGCATTAGTATAAAGTTAAAGGTACCTGGGTGATAAAATACAATTAGACCAAACATTACATTACATAATATAATATACATACATATACAATCTCATAAGTTTAAAACATAAGATTTTCAAATTGCAAATGTAATGTAAATATACCAAAATTTATTTTTTGTTAACTACAATTTCACTATAATTTAATATTTCCTCTACAGGAATAATATACTCGTAAGCTTAAATGTACATTAAACTATGTAGTTAGTCTATATATTTTGTAGGTATATACACCATGCATTTTTGGGAAATATTTTTTTAATTTCTTTACATAAATATATGTATACAAATTATAGAGATTGAATCCATTTGTAGGAAAATGTTGAAAGTGGATCCATTGAGATTAGTTGGGCGAGTATTCCCTATTGTTCGCTGGTCGAGGACTTATGACTTGCGGTCAGGGATCGGCGATTTGATTGCTGGAATCACTGTTGCGCTTACTCTAGTACCACAGTCTATAGCGTATGCTTCTCTCGCAGGATTTGAACCGCAGGTATGTTTGTCTTAATTGGTTAATTGTACAAAAAGAAAATAATTTTGCAATATTTATTTGTCATTGCATTGCTTAAAAATGGATAATTTAATTTAAATTTAAATTAAAGTGGATGATCAAATGTATACAAATAACTAATATTATGCTTTTATACATACTTTGTGGAATCATATTAAGTAGGTAATTTACCTTCGCGCCCCCTTAATACCACCAATTTTTTCGATAAATCATTTAGTGCGCAGGTAAACAGCCGGCCTTATTTATCGCCACGGCAATTATATCTAGTTCAATCCAAGGGAAACATTTTAATATAATATAGTCATAAGCTCTTGTAATTTGCGTATAGTAGATATCAAGCTTTTAACTTTTATAAAACCTGAATCAAATATATCTATTGGTTTTTAGTAAGCGCAGGTACGTACCTACTAGATTACTAAAATACAACAAAACTATACTACTACTCTCCTAATTTATTGTCCTTTTTGGTTTTTATGTTCATGTTTACGATGAACTATGAACTATGAGTACTTCAACTCAAAATATTATTTATTAATATATGTATATATTACATTATATGTACATTTTATATGTATTACATATGTAAATTTTTTATGATCATTATTTTTTTCTAAATTATTACTTTACTCGTTATTACTTAGTTCAACAAAGAACAGTTTTAAATAATTACTAATAGTTGTAACACTTCTTGCTTGAAGGTCACTAAGTTATTTTTTTTTAAAACATATTAGTAAAACCGCATCAATAGATTTTTCAACGAGTGCTTAATAAAATAAGGGGAGTTCCCGCACAAGGAACGTGTTTTAAGATATTTCCTCTTAAGTAGAGACGATTTTTGTTAAGCTGTCGGTTTGATTCGCTCCATGACTTTTGATTTTTGATCGTTTTTTTTCCTTATCATCCTATATCTTAGGCAGTTATACATTGTATAAGTGGCAGGGAAATCGTAAAAACTGAAATTATAAACTTTCAACAGTCCTCTTCATTTCGAGCATAGGATAATCTTAATTTCTTTATACTTAATTTCACAAAGCAAATTCAATGACATTAGTTAAATTTTCAAAAGTACCCATACTTGGATGTGATAAAAAGCCTGAGTCCGTTTTGAGTGGTCGATTCACTATAAACGTAAATATGATTCTTGCCCGCCAATATATTTCTTGTTATGGTTTTGACGGTACAGTCAATGGATATTTAGAAAGGCTTTCGTTTTTATTTCAATTGTGTCATTTACATTTTATACATATTATGTGCATTCAGTCATTTTTACATCTACTTCGATTTCCCATGCAAGCCCATTACCACTGTGGTATCACTGTCAATTATTATTTCTATCTCAATTATTACAAATACATACTTAATACTATTTAAAATATTTGTTTATATTGAATTTCATATTTTTCAGTATGGACTTTACGCATCCTTTACGGGCGGTTTTGTATACGCCTTAATGGGGACGTGTCCACAAATCAACATTGGGCCCACTGCGTTACTCTCGCTTCTTACTTTCACTTATACAAATGGAAAAAATCCTGATTATGCAGTGTTATTATGTTTTATTGGTGGGATCATTCAATTGATTGCCGGCATCGTACAACTTGGTAAGCAGCTTTACGTATAAATTCTTTATTTATGACATAATTTTTATTTGAAATATATGAAACAGTATTTAATGAAAGGTACTGACTTCAAAATATATATGTATAATATAATAGGTATGTATATAATGTGTGGAAGTCGGTTTTTATTTATTTTTTCAATTCACACTATGTGGAAGTTTGAAAGTTAATTCTTAATTTAATTCGCTCTTTATTCCTAAGTGATACACTAACAAACCGGGTTTTTCACCGACAAGTCAGTTTAGTCGTAAAAACAAACACACGTTTGTGAAATATAATAATGAGTTAACTCACGTAGTTATAGGTATATCATTTCAATTCAAACAATATAGGCGCTATAAAACTATAAATTGAATAAAAGAAATTAAATATTATAATCGCTACCGAGAACTAACCTCATTTCCTTCTCTACGTGGTAATATTTTTTACTGCTATAACAGCGTTAAGTATGGAATCGATATGCAATACGATACATACATAAAAGTATCGAATATATTATATATCGATTTAATAAAAATGCAGTCATAACATTAAATTTTAAAACTCAATACTTTATACTTTGTTGAGACGTACTCGTACCTACGTTTGTAATTTTACTGTGTGACGTATTCTAATATTTATTTCTTAATTAACAAAAAACAAAAACCGACTTCAAAACTAAACAAATCTAAACTAAAAAGTAGAAAATAATACTTTTAAGAACTTCGTTAATTTTGAAGTCGGTGCCAGCTAAGACGGATATATACTTATCTTGCCTTTGCAAGGAACTTTCGAACGGTATTTTGATTATGTTTACAAATATTATAGATATAGATTAATCGAATATATGTCTATTTAAGGTTATTTATATTTTGCTTTGGCTGGCACCGACTTCTAAATTAACGAAGTTCTTAAAAGTATTATTTTCTACTTTTTAGTTTAGATTTGTTTAGTTTTGAAGTCGGTTTTTGTTTTTTGTTAAAAATAATTTATTTTCAAATTTTTAACGGAAAGTAGATACTTATTTTGTTTATGTACAAAAAAGAATTTTCCAAATCGGTCCAGTCATCTTCGAGTAATGGGGAACATACATAAAAAAAGGCCCCAACGAATTGAGAACCTCCTCCTTTTTTTAGAGTCGGTTAATAAGAGCCTGAAAGAATTTAACTATCGGTCTATAATTACGTATAATATTGAAAGAATTTTCTTTTAACTCCTAACCGTTGAGGAGTTGTACCTTCCATCATTAGCTCAACCACAGGAGATGATGATTATCAGACGCAAATACTTGAACAGCTTTAGAAAATATATGAAAAGCGTAATAAGTGCCTATAAAATTTGAGAGTTGTCTTCGATTTCCCTGGGATCCCATCATCAGATCGTGACTTGGTGACTATGGGACCAACTAGAAACTATACCCTTTCAAACAAAAAAAGAATTTTCCAAATCGGTCCAGCCATCGTCGAGTTATCGGGGAACATACATAGAAAAAAAAAAAGTCCCCGACGAATTGAGAACCTCCTCCTTTTTTGAAGTCGGTTAATTAAAAAGATGAACTTAATTTTTCACGGGCTATTCTTAACAAAATACAGCCTTTGGTATCTAGACTGATATTAGGATATTCAGGATAAAAGTTAAAGTATTAAAAAGTTTTTTGTTAATTTTGAGTTTCTACCACCTGGGGAAAGTACAAGTTTTAGTGATATAGTATCCCTTAGTTTAAAATACTGTTGTTCGTTTGAAATGTGAATTTTGTAAATTACCTACCTAGTAAATTGGCATCTAATTAAAAAACCTACCAAAATATGCTATTAAACCGAATCCGAAAGTGCGATTGGGCCCCAATGTTTATTATACGATGGCCTGGTTGGTGTAGAGAATTATGATATTGGACATTGGCCATATATATGTGAGTTATGTAAACGAAGGCTTTTTAAAATGAACTGCAGAGTACATTAAATAACTAATTAACATTGCTTAAACATCTCTCTCATGTAACCGTCAGTAGAAAACGGTAGAAAGCAGTATGTGATGATACGCTCAATACTAAAAGAATTAACACTTTAAAAAGCTAAATGCATCTTAGCTATATATATTCTAACTTAGTCGAATCTGCACAATAAATCATTTTGGAAAATGTTATTGAAAACAGTCGTATTATAGATATAGAAGCTAATTTTTTTTAGAATTTCTCCTGTCTATCTGTGGTTACAAACAAGTGGACACATTTTAATGAAATTCGGTATGATGGTATGATGATAGCTGATTTTTCAAGTCAACCTATTGAATACTTTTACTGCGGGAAAATATCATATCATTGAGAAATCTATACGAACCTTCACTAGTAGGTATATACTAGCTATAGGTTCTAGCAGTTTGATTTAGCCTAAATTTAAAACATATTAATTATTAAACCAATAACTTCTACAATACTTTCCCAATTTTGTTCCAGGTTTTCTCGTAGAATTTGTTTCATTACCAGTAGTGTCTGGTTTTACATCTGCCGCTGCTATTACTATCGCGTCGTCACAAATCAAAGGTCTTTTAGGACTAAGGTTCAACGCGGAGACTTTTACAGCGACTTGGCGAGGTGTTTTTCATAATATAGGGAGAACGAGGATGGAAGATAGTCTTTTGGGCCTATCTTGCTGCATAATTCTAATGGGCATGAAGGTGAGTAAAACATATTGATAAATACTTATATAAAATCAAATAGATTCTCTTTAGTATATTACTATATATTTGGTAGGTCTGAGAATAGGTCGTAGGCTAATTTATATTCTCCTAGGTGATAAGTGTGGCCCTCTCCAGATATTTTATTTTTAGACTTAATTTATTTTTCACTTTTTTATAATTTAGCATCAATGTAGTAAAAATATAATAAGTATAATAATACGAGTAACTTACAACGTCTTTTTCTTTTTTTTAACGTTGGGAAATGCATTGACGCATATCACCAGGTGGTTATGTAGGACTCACCAGCTTAAAACAAGCCAGTACTACCCACTGAAACCCAACAGACCTTGCGCTTGCGCATTCAACTTAACACGGAACTTACAAGGTCCTAGCGCAGTCCATTAACGGCCACATAATAATGATATAGGAATACACAAAGTATTTCCCTTTATATATATTTATTTTTATTCAATAGCCAAATTCATGTACAGTCAAATTACACAATTATGTGACCATGAGTACTTGCGATATCGACGCATCGTATTGTAATCGCCGTTCCCTTAATTGATCTAACTGCTCACTACCGGTACATTGTTAAAGTGTTTTCTCACAGATGTCCTTCATGCAATTTTAAGATCAGGCATTTTGTTTTGAATTTAACTCTCATCAATTTTATGATACAGTATCATCATGTATCTATTATTTAGTTTTTCACCACTGTGTCTACGTTTTACAATAAAATTTTGACGTAAAACCTATGCAGAGGCAGGCTTTAATTTACGAAATTTTTCTTGTCTTTTTTTGTCTATCTTTCATGGCTATTTCAGCCGGTTATCTTGTGGTAGTTATATATTTTATGTACTTCCCAACGAGAAGTGTACAATATACTTTTTACTGAGAAAGTTAATTTAAAAAAGATATTCGATCGACAGCGTAACGAATAAAAAAACTGACTTCATGTATAGTTTTGAAGTCAGTACCAAGTTTGAACCAACAATAAAGTAAAAAATAACTGTTTTAATTACTTTGTTATTTTTGGAGTCGAGTTAATTTGTTATTTTTCAGAACATCCTTCTTTTTGAAGTCGGTTGAGTACATTTGTTAACAATTTAAAATACTTAGAATAGTTACTTTATTTCAAGAACAGCAATAATAACTTTAATTTTGTTTTAGAAATACTTTAACTAATCCACCAGACATAAAACAAAAAATTCTAGATAAGCGCCGCCTAAGAAGAATATGGCATCAATCGCGCCACCCTCTGGATAAGGCAAGATTGAACAGAGAAATAAAGGAACTGAAGGCTATCTTGAGAGAATCGGCAAATGAAATGGCGAAGAAAAACCTTGAGTCTTTGTCCCCATCTGGAATTGGAGTGCATTCTCTTTGGAAAGCAACACAACACCTAAACAAACCACAAAAATCCTATCCTCCGATTAGATCACAGAACTCTTGGGCCAGGACGGATTCAGAAAAAGCAGAAGTTTTTGCAGCACATCTAGCAGCTGTCTTCGTTCCAAACGAGAGCTCTTCTGACGAGACAGACATCGACGCAATCCTTCATCAGGATCTACAAATGAGTACTCCAATAACCCCAACCTCACCTAGAGAAATCGCTAGTGAGATTAAGGCACTCGAGTCCGGTAAAGCGCCGGGGTACGATCTAATCACCCCGGCCATATTAAAAAATCTTCCCAGAAAGAGCATCGTATTCCTAACCTATCTATTCAACGCAATTCTTAGAATCTCACATTTCCCGACCCTCTGGAAAACTTCCCAAGTTGTGATGATTCACAAACCAGGAAAACCTGAACATGAACCATCATCATATCGGCCAATAAGCCTAACGCCAGCACTATCCAAACTATGGGAAAGAATATTCCTCGTAAGACTAAAAACAGCTTTAGATAATCTCGCTGTCATTCCATCTCATCAATTTGGTTTTCGCAAATCTCATTCAACGATCGAACAAGTACATCGAGTATATCACACTATTAGACAGAGCTTTGAACGCAAAAAATACTGCTCAGCCGCCTTCCTTGATGTGCAACAGGCTTTTGACCGTGTGTGGCACAGAGGGCTGCTAGTAAAAATTAAAGAAAACCTCCCACATACGATGTTCCTGCTAGTTGCATCATACCTCTCTGATCGATCCTTCCAGGTCAAACAAGGGGAAGCTAGGTCAAGTCTTCATCGCATAGAGGCTGGGGTACCTCAAGGATCGGTTCTTGGGCCAGTACTATACAATATATTCACATCTGACTTACCTGTGAACAACAACATTACCGTAGCAACGTATGCCGATGACATAGCTTACTTGTCTGTCGATGATGATCCAGCTACTGCCAGCCTTAATCTTCAAGAGCAACTAGATGCGACCCACAATTGGTTGCGTAAGTGGCGTATACGTACTAGTGCAGCAAAGTCAAACCATATCACGTTTGCCTTGAGAAAAGGAGACTGTCCACCTGTAAGACTTGGCAGCGACATCTTACCACATTCCGACTGCGTGAAATACCTTGGGTTTCACCTTGATAGGCGCCTCTCATGGAAACACCACATAAAACAAAAGAGAGACCAAGTCAACCTCCATTTTCGTAACATGTACTGGCTCATGGGTAGAAATTCAGTATTGTCGGTGGATAATAAGCTTCTTATATACAACTCTGTACTAAAACCAGTATGGACCTATGGAATCCAGCTATGGGGTGTTGCAAGTAAAAGTAACATACTCTGTCTGCAACGAGTACAAAATTGCATCCTGAGGGCAATAGTTAACGCTCCCTGGTACACAAGAAATGACGAAATCCATGAATATCTTAACGTGCCGACAGTGACATCTGAAATCGAGCGGTATAGGAAGCAACACATAGAGCGCTTAACTTCACACCAAAATCCACTTATAGCGGATTTGCTGGACATGTCTGCGGTGGTCAGGAGACTTAGAAGGGGCCACCTTATTTGATTGGTAGGGGCAGCGCTGGCAGCCTCACCATAAAAGCCATTATCTCACAACCAATTCGCTTATGGTCCAACGACCGATCGCAAATATTTATTATCACAAAAAAAAAAAAAAAAGAAATACATACTATAAACAAAGCTTATACATTTTACCTGTCTAGATTTTCCTTTATTTTAAAACTACTATTGTTATTTTGTTTTTTATTTATTGTTTACTTTAGTTATTCAAATTAAAAATACATACTTCTAAATGTCTACTCACATTGTTTTTCTTGAGTAATTTGTATGTATTGGGATAATAAGTCTCTAAAAGTAACAAACTGTGAAAAAAAGTGTGACCAATTCGTTGCCTCACTGCTTCTAAACAAATTTTCCAATGCTAACGATTAATATAAACAACTAATACAAATAAATAATCATTTTTACGAGCAAGTTACAGTTGATTTAAGTGGCCTAAAAATGAACTCTACGCGACGGTTTTATTATATATTACCTAAATGATGATCTCATCTGGAGATTTAGGTCATAATAGGTACATTACCTTTAAGTTAGGATTTGTTAAAATTATCGCATAACGGGGTTAATTATGACATGAAAGTTTGAATCTGTAAAAGTATATAAAATCAACGAAGAGAATTATAATCGCTTTATTTGAGAAGGCGTATCTATATGTTATTATTGTACGTATGTTAATTAACTAAGCTCAACTAAACTAACTTTATTAAAGCTATTAAGTTCACACTATTACATGCCAATATTAAAATCGAATAACCGATTCTTCTAGGCATAGAGACATTTTTAAAACTGCTGCTGTTCTCTTGTTGATATGATATCCATTGTTGTTACATGTTTAAATAATTCAAATCGATTACTTAGTAATTGATTGAAACATAACTACAAGTTGCAAACCAAGTTCTATAATTCACACTTATTATATAAGCCATAATAACATCACTACTTCAATAGCAAGACAATTTGTGTTTAAACTAAGCGCTATACCAATCCCGCGTAGGCTAATTCTAGCACATATTAAACTCTGTCGTGGAATATAATTGCCAGTTCTATTGTTTGTAGACACTAGTTTTACAACTTGTTACATCTCAATTCCCAGAGTCCACTTAATAATCTCACAGTATTTTCTGAACAGAGAACTTTAGAAATACTATGTTTGATTGTTATTTTTTAATTTTTTTTGCTGTATAATCTTTCATGTAGTTAATTTTTCCTTTTATCAATTTATCTTTAAAATATACTTTTTTTTAAAAAAAAGGTGTAGTAAAAAACTGTGTTAACATTAGACATACATACGTACATATTTACATAATTTATTTATTTATCTTACTTACACCCGACGACGAAGGTCGTCGTAAGCAGCTTTATTGCAGAATTATTTATTTGTTTTCTAATTTTGTAATTCTCTTTTCTTTGTTTCTTACTATTCACAATAAGTTTAATTACGGCAACTAAGTTGGCAGTCCTATGGTGTGATGCGTTGAGTACAGAGCTTATTTCGTGTAACATAAGATCGTTAATCGTAATCTAAGAGCATAACAATATTAAATATTCCTTACGATTCTCCTTACGATTATCAGCCTCATTAATAACATGATATTATACTGCATAATATTCCTACTGTACCATTTTAATATTTTCCAGTTCTGACAATGGCATCCATGAGAAAACCATATAACTAAGTCTTAAAAGTTAAAGCATTAATTATGTGTGCAACAAATGGACGAATAACTCAATATCACGCAAACCGATTTTGATGATACTTTTTTTATTGGAAAGAATGTACTTCAGGGGTAGTTCGATAAGAATTTAGTTAGGTTCTGATCTTAAGATCCATGACAAAGAAACGGAACTCTTCAATTCTTAGGAGCAAATGAACAATACTCAGCGGAATCTTTTATAGGCTATCCGGATATTTGAGTCACCTACCGTAACGTCGTTATCATGTCAATGAGCTGACGATTGAAGGTACAACTCCACAACGGTTAGGAGTTGAAAGAAAATTCTTTCAATATTATACGCATTTATCGACCGATAGTTGTATTCTTTCAGGCTATTAGGTTTACCTGATAATAGAAGGTACATTTTTATAATCATTAACTTCTGGAAGTTAAGCGGAAAACTGGACTTAACTAAGTTCTTAAAAGTATTATTTTCTACTTTTTAGTTTAGATTTGTTTAGTTTTGAAGTCGGTTTTTGTTTTTTTGTTAAAAATAATTTTGACATGACAATAACACTACTAAGTTGTACTCGTAACCTTAGTTTAGTATAGAATAGCTGTTGACATACCTAACTATCTTTCCCGACGAAAAAATCAAATTCGCGATATAATACGAAAATATAGTTTCATTTATACTCGTAAAGAACGACTTTCATTTTATTTGTCCTATAAATTTATCTATGCGTCATTCTTATTTACATATTACGAATACGTATTGGTGTAAAATTTGGTATAAAATCACAAAACATTTAATGCAGTAGTAGAATAAGTAATTATGTTGTTCTTTGACTCTAAACTGTGTTAAAATCATCGCTTCTGGCTTGTTGTTATTAGCCTTCTAACATAAGAAATTTGCTTATTTGCCTGGTCAAACTTTAAGTGTCTATAGAAAAAATATGTTTGGACACTAGCAGGTTTTCTTACGTTATTCTCCTTCAAACTTATAGGTCAGTGGTTATTTTCCATATGAATATGCAAATAATTATTTGAATCGTATGAAAGTATCATTCGGGTTTGAACACGCTACGCAAATTGGTACCACAGTCCGTCCGGATATATTGAGCTAATGTATTATGATGATTAAGTACAAAGTTTAACTAAGAGTCAAAAGGGTCTGTCTGCTAACTCTGCTGATTGATTAGTTCAAAGTAATTATTTATTTTACAAAACAATTAAGTACTTAGTCTCTAGATTTCAGTTTGCTTTCGTTGTTTTGTTTGTATTCTATTGTATGACAAGCTAAGCTTAACTTGAAAGTTTATTTATTTTTCTTATTAAAGATGAACGATGTTATATTGATAATATTATTTTTTTTGTTTTTATTTACTAAAAACATTATCAAATTAAATATTGTTAAAAAATGATTCGCACATGATAATATTATAGGTGGCAGATCCAGGATTTAAACTGGCATCACTTGCTTTCCAAGCGAACCATTGGGCCACCACCTGGCATATGTCATGGTTATGACATAAAAATTTCAATACAAAATCATTACTAATAACCATGGAGGTTAGATACAGGAGAACCATCGCTTCATACTAAAGCATTAACCGCCTGTCTCTGAAAATTTGTAGAATTTATAGCGCGCTGCCGTCAATAAGTAGTATCTGTGAAGTTAGTTATTTATGAGTACTGTCACTATTGTGACAACGTGAAGTTAGGCATTGAGACAACATAGCGATCGCAGCGCCTCCTTGGTTTGACAATATTTCTGAGACACTACATTCTAGGGCCTTGGTTCTCCTCGTCTCTAATCTCCATGCTAATAACAGTGGAATAAATTAAATATTTCTGTTTAACATCTTTTGGATATTTGTATACCTTTATCTTTTTTTAATAAAATTAACACGTATAACAAAATTAAAACTAAGCCGAATTTGTATATTAAAATATATTTTAGAAAATCTTATTGAAGTAATCAATATCGATATAAGTAGTACACGAGAAAACCACTGGGCATATTTTGATGGAATTTGGACCGCGGGAAAATATCTTATTTCTGACAATTTTTTCTTTGAACTCGAGTGGAACGAGGGTTTTTTTTATGGGACAAAGGGGGCAAACGGGCAGGAGGCTCACCTGATGGTAAGTGATCACCTCCGCCCATGGACATCTGCAACACCACAGGGCTCAGGAAAGGGAGGGAGGGAGGAGTGAGAAGGACGGGAGTAGGGATGGGGAGTGGGCCTCCCGGACTCTCACTTACCGGACGAAACGCGACAGCATAGCTGCCACTTCACGCCGGTCTTCTGTGAGAGAGTGGTACGATACGGGGCGTGCCGGCCCATTCGGCTGCTACCCGAAGGTAACAAGCATGGCACTCCCACTAGTAAAGGGTGTCTCTAGTAATAATAATAAGTACCAATAAACATGATTGATATTTAATAAATCAAATGTCGTCGTCGCGTACATTATGTTTGTTATTAAATATTTTTCAAAATATTTATCGGCTCATAATATTTGTATTATAAAACTCTATTCTTATTTTTATAATTTTCATTTGCATAAAAAAATAAATGAACTATGTAAAATATGTGCGACAAATTAGAAATAATGTAACAACGCCATTGTATTACTCGTAGAACAAAATGTGAGTCAAATGCCAAGACATTGTGCATTAATATTTTCGAGTTACGTGTAATATTTTAAGTGTTTGTAGAAAAAATACTTATTTTTGTGGGTCATTGCTTAACAGGTTAACAGATATCAGTTTAGAGTTGTATAAATATTTTCCTTGTTTTATAAATTTAAAATATCGATAAAATATTTTCAACTGATATTTATCGATGCGATGACATAAGAACCATCAATTTATAGTAGGTATGTACATATACTTAAAATGATCCCATTTCTATCGTTTCATCTTCTAAGGCTATATCTGTATTGCAACGAATAAAAAGTAATTGCACTTGCTCCTTTCGGATTATTGTTATAACAACAACTTTGTGAACTTGTATTGCTACGCCAGTTCGCAACTTTGCCTGAATACGAAATTGGATTATTTTTAGTGTTCCTACTTACGAAGATTAAGTACAATATTGGAAATTGAATTATGTCTTTGCTATCTATATTATAACAAATAGGACTTAAAAGCTTAACTTAAACGAAAGCTTAACAGATAATGTATTATGTAATGTATAACTTAATAAAGAAAAATTATAAGTCATGGGAACATTGTTATATGAATAAAATAAATTAACTATTTGTACATAGCATACAAGTTTCAATTATTTAGGTCTCTCTTTGCCATAATTAAAGAAAGACATTATTAAAAAATAGGCGTTTGAGCTAATAGAAATCGTGTTCACACTATATTTAGTTTTCTGTTAGATAATCCGTAATCAAAGTTATCTACAAGCGTACATCATGAACGTCATCTAAGCATATTTTATGCTAATTACTTGTTATATCACCACATATTATAAAACATAATCCTCCGCCGCGTCTGTCTGTCTGTCTGTCTACTCGCGATAAATTCAAAAACTACAGCACCGATTTTCATGCTGCTTTCACTAATGGATAGAGTGGTTCTCGAGAAAGGTTTTAATTTATATTTTGTCAAGTTTTTGTATACATTTACTAGCGGAACACGCGGTAAAATATATAATTTCAACAAATGGTAGAAAAAGCGAGCGTTGACAAAGCTTAGAACGCAACTCGAAAGCGCATTAAAAAGTCATACTTCTTATATTTACGTAGGTATATATGTAGAGATATATACACTTACATATTCTAAGATTTAACTACGTTCTTGAATGTCTAAATGACTAAATCAAACAAAATGCGGAGCGAAAAATACTAATAAAGCAGTTCATATAACTTAATTATACAAAACAACAATACTGCCTAAATTTCACAGATGTTCTTCAATCTCGTACATAAATGAAATCCCATGCATATTTATAATAACAGCTCAACGTTACTTCGCCGCAATCAAATATCCACGTTTGTAACATTGGTAATATGGAATAATAAATTACCAAAAGCACGTTTTGCGCTTCTAAGTCCCTAAACAGGGCTGCTAACAGCATTTTGTAAAAAAATATCAATTGGTATCATTTAGATTTAAACATGTATTAAATATAAACAGAGGTAGTGTAAATAAATATAAATTACATAAATGGAACTGCAAAAGTTTATATGGTATAAAATTATTATACATACTTATTTATCTTTCATAATAATTTGCAATATGTGCAAAAGTAAAAAAAAAGTATGACATTATTTGAAGAGGCATCCCTAGTAGCAACAGCTGTCACAGATTGCCGTACAATGAACTGAATATTCTAGCGAATGTAAGAGCGCGTGTACACTGTTTTAATTAGTTCATATTTGCTACGTAAATTCTGAATTAAGTTCACTGCATAGGTAACATTTAATGCTTAAACCCAATAAAGCATTATGCGAATGCATTTAATTTTAATTAATCATGAGAATGTATTGTTACCTAATGGTAACGTAACAATTTATGGGAATACATGTAGAAAGTTAACGAATGAGTCGTAGAAATCGAATTTCTAATAATTATTAATTATTTTTTATTTTTAGAATAAAAATGTGAACGATGTGACCGGACGAATTAACTATGCAGAGGTGACGTCCAAATACCGAAAGCGCTTATTGACCGAAAAGAATAATAACAACACGGGATCATTCATAGCCATTTTTGACCACAAGACATTGCGGATATCAACAGATATCATTAGTTTATTTTTCTTATAAGATTTGCTGTCCTTGGCCAAGACGTTTTAAAATAATTTTGTCATTCATTCTAATATTTACTATAAATTGTAGGCGTTAAAGGATTTTCAATTCAAAAGCAAGGACGAGAAAGATCGACGCACAGTAATATTACGACGCAGTTTTTGGTTCGCTGGCGTATCAAGGAACGCTGTTGTTGTGGTCATCGCATCTGTGATTGCGTTCTTCGTACACGAAGATAAGAATGTTCCGTTAATACTTACTGGTGAGTACTATTTATTACTACTAACTACTATAATTTATAGTTGTTTGATAGGAGGCCAAATATTTTATGGTTTTGTATAATAAGTTTTATATATAAGCTTTTAGAAAAAAAAACACTATTGACTTTGTACTCGTATGTTATTAACCGCGATTAATAAAATTAAAAAATTAAATACATAGTTATATTGCGTGATCAGTGAAAATTTAATTATGATACAAATTATAAGCATCGAAAAGGCGTTATATTTTTTATGCTTTAACAATTATATTTTTTATACAGAAATTATATCTTTTACAACACACGAAGCTTTAGTCGCAAGTAATCAAATGTATTTCCTAAAAATGCATACGTTACATACTAACCGACAAACACACATTCAATATTATGATCAAATAGATTAAAAAAAACGTAACATAATTTAAAATATATGAATGAAACTATTTATAATTTGGTTTCTTATAAAAATATAAACTTTGTAAACTCATATAGAAGCTTCACTTGTACTAAAATATTGGCTCGTAAAGTTGCATTCAAAACGTTTAAAAGGTCGCCACAATCATACTGCTTGCTCTACATTTGTGTGTTTCGAAAATATCAAAGCACGTTTCCTAAATAAAAAGATTGTGCTATATTTGAGGACTTTTTTATTGTGTTTATATTATAATTTTAGTGTGACATTATCTCAATATATAAAAGCGAAAAGGTCACTCACGTCTAGTGAGACATCACGAAATATCGGAAACCGCTAAACGTATAAAAATGAAAATTGGCAGGGAGATAGTTTATAATTAGTAGACGTCCATTGAGAACGGATTTTGCAACAAGGACGGATTAAGGAGGTCTAAAAGCTGTCGCAAGTTTGTTTAAAAGTCATTCTTTTTTTTGTTAAAAGCTTTAAATTTGGCAGAGAGCACGTAGATACGAACCTTTTTTTATTATTTTTTTATAGTAGGGAAATGCATTAACGCATACCACCTGTAGAAAACAGGTGAGCCCTCTCTGCGCGTTTCTTGGCCGGATTGCCGTACGAATCTGAGCGAAGTAAGGTTGAGTCAATATTATTTTAATAATTTATTGAAATATCTAAATTAGAAAATTCCGAATATATTCGAAACTAAAATTTATCTCGGAAACATTAAAGATAAAAAAAAAATATTGAAAGAAACCATTAAAACACCAAGCCACAAAATACATACACGCCATAGTCACGGCCGAAGAGAAAGCAGATGATATAAACGGTATAATGAACTTAGGCAATAATAAGGCGGAAATAACAATTTATCAACAAAGTGTGACGCGTCTGGCGATTTACTGCTATTGCAAGTTGCTGCAATATTATCATTGTGTGTTTATGGCTTTATTAAAGGGCAAAAATTAATGGAACATTCCGTAATAGATAATGTTACGAGCTATGGACCACAAATGAGGTTGTAATATTTTTTCCTCTATAAATTTTCCACCTAGTCTTTGTACTGTATCATCACACTCGAATGGACAGTATTATATAGTTTTTAATAACTACTTACGAACAAACGAGATGTTTATAGAAACAGAACCATAATATGTTGTTTTAAATTTATATGCTCATATTACTTTTTTGGATTTATAGAAAAAAAATTTACTTAAAAACATGAAATGTTTATTTTTCCACCTAATATCAAACAAGCCGATTTTTGGTCTCCCATACGGCACAGTAGCAACTTGCTTTCTACTCGTATTCTTCCACTTTATATTTATGCAAAATCGTGAAATATTACTGCATTTTTAGTTTTGTATAAGAAAAATGCCAACCAGATGTTAAAATATATTTACTGCTCGATTCAAGTGTCGTTGCAGTGCGCTGTCACATTACTGTGATATATTTTGTTCACATTTTGCGAACTTTATACTTGTTTCTGTATACCAAAGTTACATGACTGATACTCTCTATAATATTTTTTTACATTGTTAAATACTTTTTTATATTTTTGGTCAACTAGAAAGTATTTCTTGAATGGCAATACTAGATTTTCCTTTATTTCAAGTACAACACTTAGTTAATTAAAATTCTATTGACATTGTGATATTTATGATGAAATATAATGTAAAATATGTAGGTATACTAAGTATAAAGGAATGTAACTTTGTTATCATATTGATTTATATAATCGTTTAATCGTACTAATAAGCATAAAATATACAATAATTACATTATATTTAAATTGGTTTAGTAAATTAGTTTTTATTTAACGTCTACATCTTTAAAGTAATTTTTATATGAGCATAAGTATTGAACATTTATAGGAATATTTTAAAACAGGTACTTATTTTAACAATTTGCCAGTAGCAACCTATGATACCCTTAATAGTTTTAATGAAATTAGAAATACTTAGATGCGTATTTTTTATATTTTTATATTTACTGTTTACTATACAGAAGGTATATATGGCTGTATCGTTTCGTTCGTACGATTGATTCGAAGGGCATCGATCGCCAAACTTCATTACATACATTCGCATGCCAGTCGCAACGCGTAGCAATGTATGAGCCTTTACCATTAGGCGAATATGGCTTAGTAATTTTTTATTCATTATTGTTACTAAAACGATAGAAATAAAGCTAACAGCTTTATTTCGATCATTGATAAAAATACAATTAATGTAATGCGAATTAAAATTAAAATCACTTCTCCACATAGGTAAGTACATACTTTCTATAAAACGCCCAAAATCATAAAATTACTACCATTTGCTTATATGATGTCATGAAAAAGTATATTTAATATTTTTATTCCTAAAAAAGAACTTTATCTTCGAAAACATTTTATGTCGACTCGATCAGGTCCCTAGTGTTTCTTTGCAATATACTAATATCTCGTGGGTATAACTTGATATATTGAGATCAAAAACACCCCAAAACATTCCGTCTCATAAAACTACATAATAAGTCAAATAAAGTTTGTTTATCATTATGGCTGTTCGTCGTAGAAAATGAAGAAAAAACTTACATTTATAATTATATATGTATTATAAAACAAATTCCTCCACCGCGTCTGTCTGTTCGCGATTAATTTAAAAACTACTGCACCGGTTTTCACTAATGGATATAGTGATTCTCGAGGAACCATTCTATCCATTATCTTTGCTCGCGCTAAATCTTAGGATGAACCCGAGCGAAGCGAGGTTGAGTCGCTAGTATTTTATAATATTAGTAAAGAGTATTATTTTATTTCTAGGTAACATAACACCAGGTATACCTAACCCTCAACTGCCGCCATTTTACTCGATAGTTGGTAACACAACAGTGTATGCGGGGGAAATGCTGGCGCATCTCGGCTCAGGCCTCTTCGTCGTGCCATTAGTTGGTGTGATATCCAACGTTGCTATTGCGAAAGCGTTCTGTAAGTAAATAATATATTTATTTAATATACTGTGTGCTACTCATTTTATATAGTCTTCAACTATTAAAAATAAGCCGCTTAAATAAGGGCGTGCAAGAAAACTTTTTAAAATTGCGACACTGGAATATTAGAAAATATTCCCTTAACTTAAATACCAAACAATTTTCCATGTTACAATTTACATGACGATAAAAAAAGGCATAAGAACAATGTGATATTCAGATTTTCTGTGACGTTCCTCACGATGTTTTTCTTCACCGTAAAGGAAGTAGTAGGTTACCTAGTAAGTAGTAAATGGGCGACTAAACTAAAAGTGAAACTAATTGTAAAACATCAAAACTTCAAAAGTTCATAAAGAATTGGTTCTTTTATATAAACGATGAAAATTAATGAAAATTAATTAAATTAAAATTAATTAATTACGCTACGTTTTTACCGTCTACTTCACAATAATATAAGGAAAGTGATAATAAAGGAAAACAATGTAAATGTAGTAGCAAACACGCATCTCCTCGAGTCCGTACTCGAGGACATAAAAATTCATTTAAATCGATCAGACCACAGTATTATCTACTACAAGATTCATCAAAATTAATGAACTTGTAATATCAAAGGTTTTTTCCACAAAATATTCACCTCTTAATTTTTTATTTCGAAAAGAGAATAAAAATCAAGGGTCGGTTAAATTAAGATGTAAGGCAAATTTTCAATATGATTAGAAAGACCTAAGTGTCCTTTAGCTATGCTTACTAATTACCGTCCGTAATAAGATGTTGTTCAAAAGAAAAGGATATTTGTAGGAAAATTGAGCTTGTTTCGTGTACATTAAAACATATAGTCGCTTGTGATTATTTTTTGCTCAGTAAAACCTGCTCGCAATATTAATAGGACATGGATTAATGAGGAAAAATTATAAATTATTATTTTATTTAAGCTCCTTTGAACTGGAATAAAAAACGCTATTTTGAATTGATTTAAAAGCTAAGAAGCAATCTAGCGTTTAAGTTACTATGATATTAGAGGGAAAAGTCGTGTGGTGTCTGTTTAATTAAAACTTAATTAAACAGACACCACACGAGCGCACTTATCGATAAATTTTCATCACCTGTTTCATCTATTCTGTGCTCTAAGTTTAAAAAAATATTTAGTATAATTTTTACAATATAATATACCTACATATTACATACCTATAATAAAATTCTATCAGATCTGATCAAATCTGTAGGTATGTAAAATATTTTTGACAAATCTTATAGAAATAGTCATTACTATCGATACAGAAGCCGAATCTATGGTTTAGGAACGTATCACGACAAACCTATTGGACAGATTTTGATAAAGTTTGCTATAATGATAGCTTTTTATTCGGGTCAACATATAGTATACTCCTTACTGCGGGAAAGTATCTCATTTCTGAGAAATTAAAAATAGCTGGTATATTATACGACTTACGATTGTTCTTTTCACGTCAAAAGCTGTAAGTAATTATTAAACTTAAACTAGGCTACTTACAAGCATTTGTTACATAAATACGAGTAGTACCTGGCGATTGAGCATTTTTTGTTTTTTAGAAAAGATACAAAATTGCATTTTTTTAGAAAATACACTTACAATAAATAGACTTAATAAGTAAAACTTGTCTAAGTACAAAGTTTGAAATTAAATTGTTATACAAATTTTTCTTGCATTAGATATTTATTAATACTATAGCTCTAATAGTGAAATAAACTAAATTATTCAATAATACCTAATTAATAATAATTAAAAAGTAACGCATGCGACCATGCACGGCTCAATTTATGTTGGATATCGCAACCAGTACCCCCTTTTGTTATTTTTAAGTGCTAATGCCTTTTTTATGAGCAATACGAATACAAAGAGCGTAAAATGCATACAAAGCGAAAAGTTGACTCGAATTACTGAAACAAATTATGACCAACACACTCCATTAAAAATAGCTCGAGGCGTCTCCATGTTCTGTGCTTGAATAAAACAATCTTATTTAAATGTAAATTTGAACAAAAGTAGTCTTTATTACATTATAATAACGATGTTCAAAAATGTCCCAGACAGTTCGTTGTACCAAAGTTTGTGCAATATTTTTATAGTCGAATAACAATTTGTCGTAGTAATATATGCGATGGATCTAATGCTGATATATTATACACGAACTTAGTGCATTCTAAGAACTCGGTGTTCTCTTCGTGTTGTTCTAAGGAATTTTATTGGATGTAAGCTCATAAATTTAACTTTCGTTTTAAATTATATACCGTGAATAGTCTTGGCGGAGACTTAAGAAATAAAAGATTTTATGTAGAGTGCATGTAATAGGTACATTTTATATTTGCATCACAAACTATAACTTACATATTGTGTAGTAGGTAAATTATTGTTTTTGTGTAGTAGGTCAATTACTTTTAAATATTTTTAATATAAAATAATGTAAACTGAGATTTAAAGTAAGACAAAATAGTAATTTGAATTAATTAAATTTTCTACAGTTTTAGTAGTAAGTATTATTAAATAAAACGTTCAAAATTTATAAAGCGAGATTCAAGAAAATTACAGGTCTATGAAAGTTGATACTTAGGTATTATATTATATGGAAATATTCAGAGCACTATGTTCGAATACGACTGTCAAAAATAATGAGCGCGACGATTTTTGAAGTGTTCTCATATCCTTTAAAATATAACTTCTTTATTGCAGTGCACTATAATTAAAAATAAGATTTAATCTATAAATATACCGTAGAAGTAATGGGGTCATGATATTCCAATATTTTTAGTATATTAAAAGTGACATTAGTATAGGAGATGTTTACAACAAACTAGAACCAAAATTAAACAATGTTTTTTATTATGTCCTAACATATTCGTAATCGTTTTTAATTTATAAAAAAATACGTTATATATTATTTAACAATATATATCTACATTACATTAATAGTATCTATTAAGTCTGAAGATGCTTTTAGCGTCTATTTTAAGAGTTATTCTTCTACAAACAAACTTACATCTAAGGTAGAGCCAGCCTGTAATATATTCAAATTATTTTTCATACTAAAAAATCGAATGGTTAGTTTCATGTAGGTTCCAGGTCAAAGTTTTTGCTCGGTCATTCAATTTTTAATTTAAAGTTCTAATTGAATTTACAGTTCACATCTCCAACAGTAGTATGGTATAGACATATTTTATTGAAGGCTTGCTGGCAAATACGATGAAACCATAGTAAAATAAAAATATTACGTTGTGATGTCGTTCGAGATAAACCTTTGTATTACAAAATAACACGACATTATCCTTACAGATATTAATAAAAATGCCCTGAATGTGTGTCAATGGGCTTGTAAACTCGAAATGTAGATATTTTAAAACAAAATATGTTATAAATCATGTCGCGTCTTTATTATCGAAGAAAATTTACAAACATCTTTAAAGTATTACATATTATAAGCCAAGCGTATTTTGTTTCTAAAAACTTTCTGCATAGGTACAAGTACAATTAATATAAAAGGAGATTGCATAGAAGTAATTAATTAACTTGGAAAAGGTAATTTTAGTTTGCACTCTGAACTTGCTAGATTCACATTGCATATATAATAAAAAAATACACAATTTAACTAATTGCCATCAAAATGTTTAGTCAAATTTCTTAGTTAATAAGAATAGTTTTATAGTAAGTAATATCATCAACTGCGTTCTATGCGTATCGCTAATATCATATGTTGTCCTCTAATAGCGTCCAATATCATAACAAAACACAATATGCGGTGTTTTTAAGTCAGGCTCTCTGCCATTAAACCAACCTGTGTAACTTTTTATGGCAACTGTCATTACCCATGTACGTACACGTAAATTGAGCATAAAATAATTTGGTTGAAATACGTTGCGTGTTTTGCGAGCACTGAGATAATGAAAATGGATGAAATTTATCATTCGTGTTATTTGATGATTCTTTAGATGTGTGTTACGAGTATATTAATGTGTGAAACAAGAATGATTTCCACTCATTTTAAATAATGATCATATTTGCGCCTTTAAATATAGATGTAGTATATTAAAAAAATATTCACATCTAACGTGTATAAAAGCGAAAGATTCATTCTCTCACTAGTCAGTGAGAAACATGAAATTTTGAAAATTACTTGACCTAACAAGTGACAAGCTTATTTTTGGCGAGCAGTTTAAAGGTAGGAACGTCAGTTAAGAATAGTTTTTACGACAGGGGGATTAAGGGGATCTAAAGTCTATCGTAAGTTTATATCAAATTCCTAAGCTTTTGCTACCAGAGAGTAAAACATAAAGACAAGTTATTGAGATAAGTAGGCGGAGCCGTGGGCAAGGCTAGTATGTAATAAAATAAAATGTTATATGCCTATATGTGTTAAAAATTGATGATTGATGAAGTTCAATATTTTTATTGCAAAACGTAATAAACTATGTAAATATGCTGACCTGAGTGTTAACAGAGGTGATTGGATATTTCAGCGAAAGGTAAAACGTTGGACGCCACTCAGGAGATAGTGGCTTTGGGCGCTTGCAATATTATAGGCGCTTTCTTCCATTCGTTTCCAGTAAACGGATCATTTACTAGAAGCGCTGTAAGCGACGCTTCTGGCGTGATCACGCCAGCCGCAGGGTTCTATACAGGTAAGTAACAATGTACTTATTGTACAGTTGTTTTGTATGCGATATGAATAGCTTTTGATTGTAGAGCTTTTAAATCATCTTTTTAATTACTTTATGAAATATGTAAAGTTTATGGCCTTTGCAGTTAAGGGTGAATAATGATTATGATATTAAACTCAAATCGTATTTTAAAATAATGATTTTTTTTTGCCTTAGTAAGACATATAAAAAACGGATGAAATTAACTTCAGTTATGTCAGTAAATCACAACATACACGCCACAATAGTAATTTATTTGTAGCTTTGAGGTACTAGTAATTTCTACTCACATATATCTACATAGTAAGCTTATCCTTGTAAGTATTCATGTAGGTTTGCACCCACTTGTATGAGAGCGTAGAGAATAGGAAATGCATCTTTCAAAGAAATGTTTGATGCAGACAGTTGAGTGCTATAACAACAAAAAAATCATTAAAATCCAATAGTTTTTGAATTATGCCTGACTTAGAAGTCTAATTCAATTTTATTAATTCACGTACAATGTACATAAATGTTCAAAATTTGACTTCAAAAATAAGACTCTTCTTATGATAATTATAATAATAAATAAGAACTATACGTATTATATGATGTTATACGACTCTATTTATGTGTAAATACGTCTAAACTAAGCATTAATTTTCTAAAATACTTGAGTGATTTTAATTTATAATTATAACTAAGAAATCACAAAAGAACAAACAAAGATACATATTTTTATTAAGATAAATCAAATAATGTAGAGATGTGTAATTATGGAAATGAATTTCGCATACGGCAAATACTTGAGTGCGGCTCAGACATCTTGTTTTATATCAAAACTTTCATTACCTGTTTTCGTAATTAATTCCAAATGTGATATCGTAATATAGGAAAATTTTCCTTTGTTGCTCTGAAGTTGTAAAGTAATTTTCTATGTCGTTTTTCATCTCATTTTGTTTTGAGTGCTGTTGACATTTCTATAGAATAAGTTAAATTGGTTTCTAGAATATTCTATATGCACATATGCATCATTTTTCATTCTGAAACTAGAGCATAAATCTCAAAGTTATCTGGATAGTTATTGTCGCCCAGTTCTGAATTTTTGATATACTTTAAGTCTCCGTTAGAAGCATCAAGTTTTAAATCTACAGCTTTGTTATCTCGGAGGAGGAAACTGCATTAAAATGTCGCCCTAGTGAGTGAATTAAATTACTATGAGTTATGGCTTACATAGCTGGTAGTATGGAAGAGTATTTTTAACTTAGTCTGTATCCAGTTACTATTTGCTATACGAGTGGTACACAAGTTAGCTTTTATCTGAACAGATAAATAACATTGAAGTCTGTTTGTAACAGCAACACAAAGGCTTTTTACTAAATGCATATTATGTAATTATATATTACGGTACTTATAACAATAACGCAATTTTTAACATTTTTGTACATTACATTTTTGTCCCTAGTTACGAGTATGTTAAACCTTAACTAGGGACTACCAACTCTAGCGAAACGAGTGTCAGTCGCTAGTATTACTTATTATATCGTTCTAGTTTTACAGAGCACTTTCATAGCAAACTTTCTGTGTAAACAAAATAGTTTCATTAAATTATACCGCGCATGAGTTAGTTTTATTGGCCAAAATATACGACTGTCTGCTAATGAAACTATGAGAGTCTATTTTTTAACCTTATTGTAAATGTTAAGTTAAAATGTAATTAAACTTGTCTTTCATGTTCTCATGCTTATTTCCATTTTTATGACAATGTCCTATTTTGCTGTCTTTTAATTTCTATTTGTGTCAATAAAATAAAATAATAAAATTCTTAGTCAAACCTCTACATTCAATTTTTTTTGGAAAATCTTATTGAAATAGTCATTGTTATCGATACAAAAGCTGAATGTGTAGTTTTCAGACCTTGTATGTTAGTTTATCTATGACTACATCATAAGGAAACCGCTGGAACGATTTTGATAGATAACAGCTGGTTATCGGGTCAACATATGAATATAAGAGTTAAAAAAGTACACAGTGGTAGAATATATCTTACGTTTTTTAATGACTGGCTATAATAAAAATTGCTAAGGAACAAAAAATATGTCTTTAATTACAATTAATATGGCTTTAATTTCTAATAGGTATAATAGTATTATTAACACTGGGGCTGCTCACACCATACTTTTACTTCATCCCGCGCGCTGCGCTTGCCGCTGTCATAGTCTGCGCGGTGTTACACATGGTGGATGTTGCTATATTGAAGAAATTGTGGAAAACCAATAGTGAGTATACATGCTTTTAATTGAAGTTACTATCATGGCTTATCTATTGAATATAAGTAAGTAGGCATTGTTATTGTGAGTGTTCATTCGATTCAAACGAGCATTCAATGTCTAGGTTTCGTCTGCTTAATATTTCTTTAAATATTTCTTTTAAAAGATTTCTTTTTAATGCGTTTATAATACGTAAGTTAGACAAACTAATTATACATTTTATATTATTAATATCAAAATAAATTATCCGACTCATTTATATGTTAGTAATAATATCACCATAATACAGTTACTATACAAATGTATACGAAGCCAGAGATTTGTATGTTACACAAAGTTAAATCCGTTTAATTAAATTTATCAAATGACTGATGTAATTTGGATTGTCGGGGTAGGAACGATGGGAGCGAATGAGTTTGTTCCTAATTTTTGTTGAAACGAATTGTTTATCAACTTTTAACTTTGATAGCAATTTTATAATTAAAGACATGAATGAATGAAGGTGATTTAAAAGTTATATATATATATTTAGTATAGTAGTAGTGTAGTTTACTACTTTCTGCGCCAGCGGTCGCATTCATTTGTTGAGCACGAATTACAAACATTCGTACAACTCCAGTGATGGGAGTTTATATTTATAATCTATATGTATTTAAAGTTATATATATTTATGTAGTATATCAACTATCTGGTATCCGTAACATAAGCCTCGTAGCTTACCACGGAACTAGATGGCGTTGTGTGTAATAATGCCATATTACATATATTTATTTATTTACTCACCTATAACACCGCTATCTAAGTATAAAACAACGAAAATTTGTAAATGCGACTAATGAACTTCATCCATTCACGTCTTCAATTAAACTCTCCGTCTCTACATTAAATACACTATAAACAAAAAGCTTCAAATAGGTAATACATAAATCCGACAATTTACGAGTGTGCTTCACGGTTTAGCTGACGAATAAAAAGTGCTTCAAAACAAGGAAAACCAATTAAAATTTTTCGCCTACTCTGAAAATATGTAAACCGATGTAAAAACATTCAACAATGTACAGACGTCTCGAGTGCAATTTATTTGTGCAGCGTTTAAAGATGCGTATTTCAAAAATGTAATAACTGTAGTGGAAACACAAAGCCGAAAGCTTATACGTACTAATTATAAATTAGCTTACATCCAACAATTATAGTGAAGGTTTAAGTTTTACTAATATTATAGTGTGTTTTTTTTTTGAAATTAATAAATTCTCTTTATTTTTATTCGTATATACGTATAAAGTGGTTTCACGGTTAAAAGAGTATATCAAAGCAGTCTGAACAAAATCTATGAAAGGTTCTTTGCAAATCAACCTCAAAAGGCAAAACATGGTGTGATGCATTTTGCCTATACGGAAAAACTATTTCAGAGTTTTAATTTTATACGTAAATATGGCCAGAGGCTTGATTTATATAAAAATTTGATTAAAATTTTTAATATAATAATAAATACAGTGGTAGCCCAGCGGTAACGCATCGCTTGTATAACCGGGTGATGCGGGTGCAAATCCGGGTCTCGCACCTCTGATATTTTCATGTGCGAATCATTTCTATCATGATTACCACTTGTCTTACGGTGAAGGAAAGCATTGTGAGGAAACCTGCATGTCTGAGAAAACCTAGCAAGTTTTCGTAAGACATGTGAAGTCCGCCAACACGCACTAGGCCAGCGCGGTGGACTATGGCCTGATCTCCCTCCTACTGAGGGAGGCCCGTGCCCAGCAGTGGGACGTCAAAAAGGGCTGATGATGAATGAATGAATGAATAAATACAGTTTGCATCAAAAATACTGTATTACATACAAATTTTAGAAATACAATAAAAAAAATTTTTTTATCATTGTCGAAAGTATTTTAAAGTATATATATACCAATGTATTTATAACAAAGAAAATTTATTGAAATTGCAAAAGGTGTATAAACAAAATTATATACACAAAATAAATGTAGATTTATTTATTAGTGAATAAATAATATCCGCGCGAAATTGTGGTAAGCGCGCTAGTCGAACTCCCACACTGAATAGCAATATTATCTTTTGGGCGGAAAAACCAGCTACTCGAGTTACTATTATTTACTTTTGTTTCGATAAACACAATATTTAGACTTCAGAAGCAATGTGATAGTTAGAAATTGTTTAATAAGATAAAAAAGGCGTTTTGAATCATTAATTTCATTTTAGTAGCCTATCCAAAGGCACTAACTTATTCTCTATTTATTTGATCACTCAATTACAATTGCTTAATATATTGTCTTCACTATTTTTTACTTTTAATATGAGACTTTATTATTGTACCGAATTTCAGTTTTATTTGAGTAACATAATACATAGTTACAAAAAAAGAATTTGTGTCGCCTATGTAATGGAATCTATAAGAAATAGCAACATTATATCGTATTTACTATTAATTATATAAATTTTAACTAACATAAAATTGAGGAGACTATTTACTTGGGACGTATTTTTGTGTTTATATTAGTTAAGTTATATCTTCGCCTATTGTAAACGAATTTTAATGAAAGATTTTACCTTGAAGGTAAATTTAATTTTCAAAGAAATTCTACCCTTGAGTTTATTTAGGAATCATTTTATAAGGAATCATTTTATAAATATTAATTATTATCATATTAATTATTATTTACTCAGATAATATTTTGGTAATTTTCACAACTCTTGAAAACATCAATAGAAGTTCCAAATTAATATAAAATAAAAAACAACTTTCCTACAAATAAATACAAAAAAGTTTAACTACTTACTACGTTAAAAAATACAAATTTTAGCTGTATCTGAACATTTATATTCTCATAGCGGTATCGTTTTTATCTTTTAATTGCAATCCACTTCAATGCGCCGATGTGGATTCACAACATGGTTTTGCAAAAATAATTGCACATAAAGCGAGGGTAAAGCCTCATTTTGCATCATGCGCCGTCTGCGTGACGCCTGTCATTGTGAGCAAACTCCCGCAGGCTTTACATGCGCCTCTCGCAGATTGTGAATAGAAACACACGAGCCATAAATTGTACATGATTTATGAGTTATGACATAGTGGTTATTACACAAGTTTGGTGCTTTATATTGTATTCAACCCTTTTTAACGTCCCACTGCTGGGCCCGGGCCTTTCTTTAATCAGGCCACAGCCCACTACGCTAGCTAAGTACGGGCTTGTGAACTTTTTTCAATGTTTCCATTTACTACCACTTCTAAGGAAATAAATTTCTAGTTTGCTAAATAACCTTTACATGTATAAAGTAAGTAATTCTTACGTATTATAGAAAACGTAACAAACATTTCAACAGTAATTATTGCAAGAAATAGTTAGTAGTGCCTTACGGTTATTAAAAGCCGATATTGACTGATGTTAAATTGCTATTGAATTTGTAATAAAAGTAAGTAAAAGTAAGTTTTTTTTTGAATATAGAAATACGACCCGTATGTCGTTGCTGCAGGATGGAAACGATTACTTTGGTTGTATGACTCTATTAGACTTTGTAGAGTTTGACTTCCGTAGGAAGCGAATCCGTTAATGTAGTCGTATATACAGTCCTGCATGCCACTTTAGCACTGAATTTTGTAATATACACGGTTCCAGAAAATCAAATAGGTATTTCTTTTGCCGCATTAAAAAGTGTAATTTTATGGTCTTTTATTAAGGTACATAAGTGTCGTTATATCAATATCAGTCAAAGTGCTCATAAAAATACGCTACGATTAAAACATAAACACTCTGTAAGGTTTTACATTTTCTTAAAATTTGCAAGGAGTTTTTAAGTCTTTATCCTTTAAAAATCTACGCTTATATGTTTCCTGTTTCTCTCAGTAAAACAAGCGGTCGATACAGATTAAACAGATTCTTTTAATAAAATTAAATAATAGAGTTTTATCAAATTGACAAATAATAATAATTTTATTATTTTTTATTCAAAGCAACTAAATAGGTACTATTTTTCCATACTCGACGAGAAAAATATCTAATATTTGTATAGCCATATATACTGTAGCAATAGAAATTCGTTATTCTGAACGTAAATCATTTCGAACAAAACAATAAAGAATTTCACGGTCATTTACGCTTCACTGGGAAATTCTCTTACGCGTATTGTTCGGATATATTGTCTCACCCCTTCCGGCACTCGACAAACGTATGCCATATATCCGTCCGTATTTCAAGCCTCGAATAAATAATTCATTATTATGGACTGAAGCACTCTCCTTAATCGTTTCACCTGACATCTCCTGATTTATTATACAACTTAGGAATATCTTCTTATAATACTATCTCTAATTACGCAGTAAAGCGTGTTTCAATTCACGATGTATTAAATAGTCATGGTTCGTACTTATTTCAAATACGGTTAAGAGATGATGTCTAAAAGGTACTTAATAAAAGCATTACATAAATAAAATTGATATACCTAAATATTCAACGTTTTAGCTTGCTTATAGTCGCTACTCTAGAATGATACATCATACAAGAATGTTATATTTTACGTGTCAGTACAATATAGCTATCACTGTTGAAATTATAAGTATTTTCGTTGAAACGGTTTCTTCAGTTAAGCAGTATAAAAGGGATCTCAGAAAATATATTACAAAAAGGCACTTCATTTAAATACAGTAAAGTGATAAAGGCATCGGAATTTAGGGTACGACGAAATTCTTTACAGAATTAGACACTCGAACGGCTTTAAAAATGCCTGAAGATTCAAATTAGGGACGGCAGTGAGGACGCAAAATAAAGAACAAAGTCTATTTACTCGCTGATTTGAGGAGATAACTTCATTGAGCGGGTGTCGGTTTGCATCAAACAGTTTGGTACGTTGCTTGGTTGAAAGGAGCCAATCATAGCCCTTTGTAAGCTTTTCTTCAGCTCAATACGATTTTCGGTCTAATAAGAAACCCTTTTGGTTGCGTAGAACGTTATTTTTATATAGCAATCTTAAAAGTAGTTATTTTGTTATATAAGGAAATCTGGATAAATCTCGAAAATCTACAATGAAATGAAAACTATTTACTATAATTTTCAATATTTTTAGTATAGGAATGATTTTTTAATAGATGAATAAGAAATTAATAGCTAATATTACCTATATTATATTAACTATTCATTTTTGTCTTCGGGCTTGCGTAGTTCAAGTCAATTATGTTTACTATAACTCTATATACTCGTAGTACCAAAGTCATACGCTTAGAACTTTTAAACTAGGCACGCAATGGATTTTAATGCGATTTTCGTCAATAGACACAGTGGTTCAAGCCTTTCTCTTGAATCAAGAGATAGGCTTACATGTTTAATGCAAATATGCATATTTTACTAGAAAGAAGCCGTGAAAATATCACATTTATGAGAAATCCGTTAAAACGTGTCAAGGAACGAATACGAGCAGAGCAAGGAAGAGTCGCTTGTTAAAATATAATCTATAAGTCTAAATTATATTCTTTGATGTATTAGCATTATTATTATAAGTTTTATCTTTTAGTATCTAAATGTCCATATATTTTACTCGTACGATTTTGCATTTCGCATTTGCATATAGTTGGACGTCGGGTTAAAAGGAACACTTTTATGTTTGTTGTTACTTTAATTACATCAATAAATACCTAGAAAAACAAATTTCTCTAGGTATTTATTGATGTTAATTTACTGTTTTGAGTAGGCGTTAAATGCTCGCTATTTTTCTTTTCTTGTACAGAAGAAAACATCCAGATACGTATAATTTATCCAGGTTTGTTAGTTTCGACATCTACACGAGTACATAAATAATATATTCTGAGAATGTTCCTAGGGTATCGTTGATAATGCTTAACTCCAAACCAATAATAATAAAATGTGTGAACATCAATAGCACTAGTAGTACTACTGTTGTAGGTTTAAAATAAGTACCTATAAAGTAATCACCAAATACAGTGAAAATTAAAAAGCAGTTTGACGATTTAGTTTTAGTTTTTATTAATACACTTTTATGAAGCTAATTTTTTTCTCCCCTGTCTTAAGATATTGTTTAATAATGTAATTTATATTGCGTTTTTATTATAGTGTTTTAATATATAAAATTTAGGTAAACTCGTATTTTCTTTCAAAAGGCAGACAATATTTTAAAAGAATATTTAACATACTTCAATGAAACTCGTCAAGTATAAACGAACTTCATAATACAGTTTATTATATGTGTATAGATGTTTACAGGGTTAGATGTGATCCCGCTCGTGGGAACATTTGTGTGCAGCCTCGCGCTGGGAGTAGAGCTGGGGTTGGGGTGTGGAGTCGCCATCGACGTGCTATTGTTACTTTATTACCAGTCGCGACCGTCGCTGGATATAAAGTATATTGATGTAAGTAATATAGACCTATTTACATCAGGCCCTGAATTGAAGAACAGCCTAACCGACATTTTTTTCGACGTATATACTACAAAGTATTTTAAATATAGTAAAGCTATTAAACTTTTGTGTAAATTATAACACAAGACCTGAGTGCAGTTTTAATTGTATAGAAAAGGTGTTAAGAATGTTATTGCATTTTATCTAATTCTACTTTTTGGAAATGCAAAAATAACCTAAGCTTCTCTAACTATGGAAATATTTAAAGGCCTTTTTTTAAAGCAGCTAGTTAGTAGGTTAGGCTTTATTGCGCTGACGGCTTTATCTATTGTATTGTATTCAGGGATCAAGCCATAGTCCACCACGCCGGGTAAGTACGAGTTGGCGTACAGCTTATTCATATATTAACGATTTATTTCTATTGGTTTATTTCTAGGTAGGTAACATTAGCCTTTGTGTTACTTTAGGCCTATTTGTAAAGTAAATTTTATCCCAATCCATCTAGTCGAGTCAGCCTGAATAATTGAGGCACATGTATATATTACGTAAAAACGACTAAACTCGTAGTATTAGCCTTATATTTTATGGAGAACGTATTGGCGTAGTGAGATCACACATATTTTATGAGTGGATCAAATAAGTCTTAATCTCAGACTTAAGAATAAGTAGTATGGATGGGGGGGGGGGGGGTGTGACATAGCAAGCACCAAAACATGAAGCCCTCTAATAATAGAATACCAATTATAATTTACACTAATTCATTATGACTAAAAAATTCATAATGAGTAAAAAAACCGCACAAATAAATAAATAAGCAATAATATACGAATACTGTGCAATCTCTCTTTCTAGGTACTAATACTTAAAAATCGAGACCATACAGTATTATTTTTATATAACATTTCTATTTTTAACTCCTCAGTTTCACTTTCGAGGTTTTAATTAGGGCGAGCGAAGCCAGACCTAACACTAACCCACCACCAGAGCATTTTGTGGTACACTTTACTAAAAAACTATTACGACTCTACATTTGTGTTTTAACTTCATATTTAGATATGTTATCTATCAAAAATATATGAACATTAACAATTTTGTATTCATTGGATAGAATGTTATATTACTACTAACACCATCTGTTAGAAAACCAGAGTTAGCATCGCTGTAACATTATTAGTTATTACCCGTTATAAAAACTACGCGAGCCCTCACAAAGCTCAGCTTTTTGTTAGTATATTATATATACCTAAATATGATGTAAGAGGAAACAATTATCCTTAATCAAACATAGCAAAAAATGTTGGTCTCTTGCTATATTTTTTTATAATTAATTGATGCTAGTGTATATATATTATGTTTATATATCATATTGAAATACAACTTCAAATGAATTGTGTGATGTAACTTTAAATATTGACACTATTTCTATTTTAAGAGTATATTTATCATGTTAATTTGAATCGTTTGAAAGGTCAAACTTTTTAGAGAGATCAATTTACTGAGTTAAGTAAATATTTATAAATTACAAGAACAGGAAAATTAGGAAAAAAACTGAGATTTCGTGACGCAGAAGAGTTAATATTATAAGGAATTATAATTAATCATAACACTCTGAAAAACATAACATTATAAATACCATAATATAGGTGTACTGTACATATTCCTTAAAGTTCTATTAGGTTTATCATGTTATATGTCAACGTAATAATAAGGAGTGATTATTACCTGACGTTAATATATTGGAACATTATTACGCATAGCGTGATCTAGTTCTGTGGTAAGCTACGTGGCTTGTGTTACACCACACATATATAGCATAAATACATACATATAATTAATATAAGCATCCATGTTTAATATAATAAATGAATGCCCCCAGCGGGAGTCAAACCCTTGACCGCTCGCGCAGCATGTACGGTCACTACAAACTGAGCCAAACGTGTCGTCAAGTTTTTAATGTTGGGGCAAACAATTAATAAAAAATGTATTAAGCCACTTTCTTAAAAATGTAATCTTTATCTACCATAAAATAGGTACTATAACTTTGTTATTTTTAAAGTCTGAAAGTGAATTAGCTCATCCAGTAAAATCCGTTCTTTGCAGGACGGTCTTCTTCCGCCTCACTATTCCGTACACCCAATCGGCGGATTTCACTTTGCAAGTGCTGAAAAAGTCCGATCCAGATTGATCTCTCTGAAACGTACACAAAAAGTACCAAATACAGATGTGAGATTGGAAAATCTGACTATCATACCAGATGGTATTAGCAATGGTGCGGTCGAACCGAGACGAGCCGCCAACGTGCTAGTGGTGCATTGCGACGCGCTTTGCAGATTGGACTATACTTTTTTACAGGTATGTAATGTTTTTTATAGCTTTTCTATACATATATGTATATTTTAATATATTAAGTGTTTTAACCCGTCCGTGACATTGACATAATAATAAGAAGCTATTTAAATTGTTTCACTAGTATTCACATAGAATACTTTTAAATATTCACTTAAAAATCGCAAATAGTGTTTTTTGGGAATAAGTTATATAATTTCACTTTAATCGCGTACTCAAATCTAGAACATGTTATTCTAATAAAACTACGAATAAATCTCGTCTACTACAGTCGACTTTTACAAAAGGCATGTTAGTGTAGAGTGCAAAGTTGCAAAGGATAAAATAATTGAACGAGCCGAAAATTTATTACAGTTTAGACAGAAAATGTACTACACAATTTTAAAATTTGTTTACAATATGGGTTTCTTAAGGGTATAAATCCAATAAATGTATAACACGTCCTATTAAGTTTTCATATTATTTTTATAGTGATTTAAAAATAAGGTTGTGTTGTGTATATTTCTATAGACAGATATTTAGTAAATTGTCCATTCTAATACCATCTAAGGTTCAAAATTTAAATAGATTTGTCAGTCACATTGCCATAAATGTAATCAATATGCTTGCATTGCTTGCATTTAATTGGTCAAAAAGTTCACTTTATTTTACCAAGTATCAATATAATTTAATCGTGCACATCAAGCGTATAAATTTATAATTGTAAAAGATATGTACTCGTAAGTATCATCTGAAAGTAGAGTAAATTAAGAACGAAAATGTTGGTAATTAATAGTTTCTATAATGTTTTCCACGTAAAGGGAGATCGGGACCTGGCCTTGCTAAGTTTGTTTTGCCACTAAACACCGTTTTCCTCGGAGACAACAGAGTCCTCTATAAATATCTTCCATGTTTATTCCATAAGGGACAGGGCGTTATAAGTTTTCGTTGTACATATTCGGAGTTCTTAATGAGATTTGTGATAGTACTCCCGTGTCGATAGCAATTCTGCCGAAAAACATTTTTAAGGAAATGCTGGAGATATTCCGCCTTTTGCTTGTTTAATTATCTCCTTTTAGATCAAACTTCCTAAAAAATCGTATTTTTCTTAAATAATATGTATTACTTCTTTTATCATATTTACAATAAAATTTTAAAAGAAATTTTATTTGAGAAGAAATTTTAATACTGAACGATACCACAACGCTTGAACAGATTCACAAAGAAGAAAATCTTTGAACACATCGGTGATTCATTTTGAAGCGCATAGCACTCGTAGGTACGACTAAAACGATTGCGATTCAGCCATGTTGCCTCTTTCCCTTAATTTTTTATATACACTACAATTTAAGTTTATTTGTGACTATATTGTTTAGTTTATTTACAATTTTATTAATTTTATTGATTAAAGTTATCTGATTGTTAATTTGAGTTAGCGATTAAAAGCTAAGCTTTTTAGAATAGAAATGCATTTATATATCTATCAGGATAAAACTGATTATATAGTCATAGTTACTGTGAAAATTAACATTGTAAAATTAAAATTTCAAGAAAGAAAATCGTATACGCCGGGAATAGGACAGAACATTTTGTTTTCTAAATACGACACCTTTTTAACATTATTCTTATCTCGATATATAAATTCACAGTATGTACCACATAAAGTAAGGTTTAATTTGGAGATAAAACTAACCACTATTATATATTTTAAGCGTTCACAATTTTCTTTTCGTTAAAGCTTCGTTTTCTTTACTAAAATCTCTTAGTACCTACCTACTTGTGTATTGTTTCCGATTTTTTAGTACGAGAAGTATTTAAAAATCGATTATGTAAAATCGATAAAAATAACTCATAAAAGGTTCTGATAATGTTGAATTTTTTATTTAAATAGATTGGAAATATTAAGCATGATAAAACAAAAGTGTATCATGAAATTAAAAATATCAATAAAGTGTAGCGAGCGTGGCCTATGTAATATATCCGTTATAAATGTATTTTCTCGCATCGGTAAATACCCGTGTCGGTTTTTGTAGTCCTTTCTGCTGTCAAACCACGTGTATTTAAAAACGAGTTCGTTATTTTACAAAAGTATACATGCATGTTCATTGCATGTATTTCCCCTTTTTGTAGAATTTAATTTATATTTTTACCTTAACACGTACACGTAGCGTTAACATGATAATTACATATGTTCATACGGTTTTGGGAATTCTGTTTCATTTTTTTAAATAAAACATTTTTCTATTGTTTTTTGTTTGGACAAAAACACAGCGATCTCTTGTGTTATGGATACCAGTGATGCAATACATATAAAAGTTTAGATATATACACATTATATAAGCACCCATGACTGTAGTGCAAATATCCGTGCTCACACTAATGAATGTCCTAGCCGGGACCCGAACCTACGACCGCTGGCACAGCAAGTAGTCACTGCAAACTGAGCTAAGCGTGTCGTAAAAATAGTGAAGTATTGATTTTAGTAGGAACCTACAATCTCATCATCATCATTAATAAATAATATTAAATAGACGTAAAAACCTATTACATTGATAAATAATTTAGTTTTGTAAAACTAACAAATTATACATAAATATAGTAATAATTGTTGGTAAAATTTAGTTTGCACATTTTAATGATTTAGCTTGATTTAACCTGCAGTATAAAGGTGCAGTAAAACGTGTGGTTTCGATAACAACACGCTTGTGATTTGACGTTGCGGTAGTGGTCCGGAATGGATACTAACATGCGTAAATTACTATACAATTTTTAATTTATATCTAAACATATAGTAAAAGTCTATCTCAGTCGTAAATATTTTTTGGAAAATCTTATTGAAATAGTAATTGTTATCGACACAGACTAAAATAGTTTCAAGAATTTTCGTCTGTCTGTCAGTCTGTAACCGCTTCACGAGAAAACTGCTGAACAGATTTTGATGAAATTTGGTATTATGATTACTAATTATGCGAATCAATATGTCAGATACTTTTTACAACCTTTAAACTATATAAGGGACGAAATCGAGCGGAGCGAATGTGTCGCTAGTCGATATTCATAAGTCATAAATTAATTCAATGTTCACGTCACGCATGAGAAAATTATCGTAATTCCGATACGTTTAGTGTATTTATTTTAACTTGATTTATTAAGCCGTTGGTTTTCATTACGGTCAACGTTTGCTATATCGCTATATCGTTAAAACGTCATTTATGTTTGGTTATTTAGTGTACCTAATTTGCTTATATTAAAGCTAACTGCAAAACATATTATTATATTTTTTTTAATTTCATGTTTTTCGTATCTGTTGATAGTTATAGTTTGAGACACTGATAAAGTATCTAAAAATAGCTATTTCGTAAAAGTCGTTTCTTAGTACAGTCTTTTAAAATGGTACAACAAAAACACTAAAATTTAAAAAGTCAGTCAATTATTTAAAAAAAAAAATTAAACCGACTTCAAAAAATCTGCACTAAAAAGAAAAAAATCTATACTTGAGCCACATTAGAGAAATAATGTTTAATAACAAAGTGTTGCAAGGCAACCATCTGAAAGCATGGGTGAAAAACATTTTTTATTAATGTTTATTGTTGTAAATGCTAATACTTTAGAATGATAATTAATAATGATTGTCAGTAAATAATTAAGTTTTTAAACCTATAAAACTGCTAAAGAAGATAAAATAAAACAAAATGGAAGTTAATTTTTTACATTTATTATAATTTTTATTATTAACAAATTATAATGAAATCTGTGACAAGTTTCATCAACCGTTAGCAAAGCATTTATCCCGTCCAACGCTTACCTTACTCCTCACTCAAAGTCTCATTTTACGCGAAATCAATGGATTTGGCAGCACCACATAACATTGGATATTTTTTAAGAATCGATAAATAATACGACTAATTTAAAAAACAGTAAACTATTCGGTTAGTATAGGGTACTTGGTGGTATTTTTCATTTGATGACATTATAAAAATATTATGTAAAAATGTTTACGATATCTTCCAAAAAAGGCAGAAAGCTTTAGGGATGGCATAATTATCCACCATCACAACCCAATATAATTAAAAATGTAAAAAATAATTACTTACATGTGATTTGAAATGTTTATTAATCATGTATTATCTTTTACGTGTCTTTAAAATTAGGTATTATGAAAACTCTGATAGATATTTAGGGTAAAACTATTGAAAGTGTGAAATCGTGATTTATTCTGAAGTGGGAACCCTAAAAATCAGCTGTTGTGGTTTGTTTACAAACATTATTTCTCTAAAGTGGCTGAAGTATAAACTAAAAAGTAGAAAATAATACTTTTAAGAACTTTGTTAATTTTGGAGTCGGTGCCAGCCAAAGCAAAATAACCCTAAATAGATACATGTATTCGATTAATCTATCAATTTGTAAACATAATCATAATACCTGGCTGTCACCGACTCCAAAATTAACAAAGTTCTTAAAAGTATTATTTTCTACTTTTTAGTTTAGATTTTTCTCTTTTTAGTGCAGATTTTTTGAAGTCGGTTTAATTTTTTTTTAAAAATAACTTATTTTTCCATTTTTAGTGTGCCTTTTATTTAGCTGATTTAATTATAGTGACTTACTATTGTTTTATGTTTACATTCCCCATACGAAATAGTTTAAATAAACCACGTCCATTATTCCACCTAACTCCTAGAGGTTAATGAGATTTACCTTCTATTATCATATTAACGTAAAAGCCTGGAAGAACACAACTATCAGTCTATATGTATGTATAATTTTAAAGGAATTTCCTTTCAACTCCTAGCCGTTGAGGAGTTGTACCTTCCATCATCAGCTTATCCACATGAGATGGTAATTATCAGATGCAAATCCTTAAAAAACTTTAGAAAATATATGAAAAATGTACTAAGTGCCTATAAAATTTAAGAGTTGCCATCGATTTCCCTAGGATCCCATTATCAGATCCTAACTTGGTGACAATGGGAACATCCTGGAAGTATACCCTACCAAACAAAAAATAAATTTTTGAAATCGGCCTACAATTGACGCATATATCGGTGAACACAGATAAACAATAACATTTGAAGAATTCTACCTTCCATCATCAGCTCATCACATAAGATTACGATTTTCAGACGCAAATGCTTGAACAGCTTTAGAAAATATATAAAAAACATAATAGGTGCCTATAAATTTTGAAAGTTGCCCTGGATTTCCCTGGGATCCCATCATCAGATCCTGATTTTGTGATAATGGGACCCCCTCAGAACTATACCCTACCGAACAAAAGAAAAATTTTTGAAATCGGCCCACAGTTGGCGGAGAAATCGGTGAACATACATAAAAAAAAAATACATACATCGGAACATATAACCTCCTCCTTTTTTGAAGTCGGTTAAAAATACATACATTGGAACATATAACCTCCTCCTTTTTTGAAGTCGGTTAAAAATTAAATTGATGAAATTATATTTATATACACATATACCTACCTACCTACAAAACGTATAAAAACAATTTAATAGTAAAATAATAATTGATGCCACAAAATATTAACATTGCGTAATTGATATCAACAAACGATACGTAATTAAATATTCTCATTAAGCCTTCGCAATAAAAATTGAAATCTGAATGATGAAACAATTTATATGAAAATCTAAAATGATTTAACCAATAAACGAGTATATAGTGAACAACGTATTGTACTTACAATTAGCTGTAATTACATAGGTAGTTGATTCTTTGTTCCTGCCAGCGGTATACTTTATCCCGATATGGCGATATCTAGAATAAAAGCAAATTAAAACAATTGTGGTTTTGATATCAACATGCAAGTGATTTGACGTTGTGGTTGCGGTTCGCATTGAACTGATGCGAACACGAGACTGCATTATCATACAATTTTCATATTCTACTGTTAATTAATTCCATGTTGTAAACCAATTATGCCAAAGTTACGTTAGTATAAATCTGTTCGGCCTATATATTTATGATACAAAATTGTAATATCGGTTTTGATCGTAATTCTAAATTGATGTACCTATTGCGTTTTACGTCAATTACATAATTTTGTATGAAACTTTTGGTGTTGCTCATTTTTGTCATAATATTATTGTTTCATAATATTTGATATACATATTATGTTGGGACATCATTACAACTGCGCCATCTAGTTTCGCAGTAAGCTACGTTACGTGCTTGAGTTACGGATACCAGATAGTTTATATACTAGTCATATAAATTTGAAATACATACATATTATTAATATAAACACCCATGACTGGAGTACAAACATTCGTGATTAGCAAATGAATGCCCTCAGCGGGACTCGAACCCGCGACCGCTGGCGCAGAAAGTAGGGTCACTACCAACTGAGCCACGTGAACGAGTCGTCAAATCGTATAAATTATTATTTCAAAAGTGGCTTGGATACATATTTAATTAAATAAGCATATAAGTTATATTTATATATATATATAAGTTTTTTTTAAAATAACCACTAACCAATAAAGAACCTATTTATTAGTGATCGACGTGACTACTAGACACGTAACTAATGTACAAGTCATTAAGCACAAACGGAGCCTTAAGCGATTATTCCCCTATTAACAACCTTTGATCACCACTACAGCAGTTCTTTAGGGTAAAATGGTTTTATATGAGAAAAAATATACATATGTGCCATATTTCATTATTTATCTTTCTAGTGGAATCTACACATGGAACTATATGGAATTATATCTTAGGCAGTAAGTCGCTCCCGTGATTCTAGCCCCCGATAGTGATTTCTTTCATAAATTTCTATGTCCCGACATAATTGAGTCCGTCAGCGTAAACAAGCTAGCACACTATACAGAAAAATAAAAATAAAAAAATATTTTGTAGCTTTACTTTAGTCAGTATTTTCCTAATTTTATTTATAAGAAATACAATATAAGGAACTCTACCAGACTTACTTTGTTTACTACGTTAATACCAACTTATTACGATCACGTAGCATAACTAAGTTTCACCTACATAATATTCTTACAAACATTAACAAGCTTAAAGCTGAAAATCTTCATAGAATAATAAACCTTGTTTAAAAATTTTATATAATCCTCTAAAGAGAGAAGTTGTAGGATAATGAAATATTCTTGTTTAAGTTTTTTTTTTACTTTCAGAGTTTGAAAATGTTAGTTCAAGAATGGTCACGCAATGGTCGTGTTGTGTGGTGCGATGCGAGTTCGTTAATTAAAGAACAATTGAATAGTGTTCTACAAGAGCCCTTGTACTGTGATAATAGAAACTTGAGAGTATACTTGTTAGGTAAGTTCACATCAAGGTATATTTTTAATATGTCATATTGTTTATAACTATATATATAATAGAAGTACCTACTAATAATTATAAATAAATAAATATGAATATGTTGGGACACATCACACATCACCGTGTAGTTCCACGGTAATGTATGAATTTTGTGTTATGGATATCAGATAGTTGACACACTACCCATGTATAGCGTTAAATACATACGTATTATAAATATAAACACCCATGACTGGAGTACAAGCACTCGTGATCATCATACAAATGACTCGAACCCGCGACCACTGGCGCAGTAAGCAGTCACTAAAAACTGAACAAAATGTGTCGTCATTGTGTTTAATATTTCATTATACTATTTATAAATGTTTAGTATTAAAAAAAAGTAAAAATATCAATTATCATATCATTCAATATACATTTTGTGTATGTGTATTTACATTAACGTTGACGAATTCTATTTTATCAAACAAAATATATAATATATTATAGCATATCAGAAGAATTGTTATGTGATGTTCCAGGTAACACGTTTATTCTTTCTTTATTCATGATGTACTTTCATCAATCAATATAAATACACATGAAACCTTTCTTTGACAGTGATTGATAGTATTATAAACGTAAAAATATAATAAAATCTGTGAAATGATAACCGTCATAGGGCAATGGAGTACCTATGTGAATAATTGTCACGACTGAAAGTAGGTTCTATTCTCGTAAGGGGTTAATTTTTATTGATGATATTGGTATTATCGCAGCCGTTTTTAATGTCTTTTCAATGCAAGGTGAAGTTCATCACTTGTCAAGTTCAGACGAATTTCACACGTTTTTCGAAAACATGTTAAGTTCAATGAGACATTCAGGTTTCCTCATGATATTTTCCTACACCGTATTACGAGTGGTAATCATAATATTGGAAAGTATTCATATATTAAAATATCAGAGGTGCGTGACCACTGCCTTATTTATTATCGCATTCCAATATATTTTATTATACTCGATGCAATGCCTCCTTTTGTTAGTGGAAAGTGATGAGTAGTTTATCTGTCTCTTATTAAATGACTAGAAGGGGACGAGATTCTATAGAATTCCTAACCATAATAAAAATATGTCCATTTAATACAAAAAAGTTTATTTACCCAGTATCTATATAAAATGCTTTATAAATTTAACTGAATGAGATTATTATGTTTTAAATCTTTCTTTCTATATACTTAGTAAATAATAGTCTATTACATTATTTTATATTTAATTAATTATAAATACTATCTCATATTATAATTACCATTAAGCAAGTGTATAAATGATGTTTTGTCCTATAAAGTAGATGAAGATGACCTATAACCAGAGCCTGTTTTCATTTCATTTAAAAAGATAAATTAGCGTTTAAAATTTATTATTGTTAGATATTAACATTTAGGCCTCTCATAACACCATTTATTATTAAAATATCGTCCATTTAAATTAATTCGCTTTATAATATCCGCTCATTTGAATTTTATTGTTTCAGAAATAACAATGCCGACACAAACGGGTAATGCTAGTGATACAAGACTATAGTGTAATATTTATATGTACAATACATGTACAGTATTATTATTTTCTGATTTTATTATTATTTATTGTATAATGTAGGTATATTATTATATACTTGTTTATTATAATGAATCATATCGCTATATGTCATATGCAAAGTCATATATTAATTTGAGTTTTTTTGCATCAGGGAAAATAGAATTTCGAAATACATACGAGATATTCGTAATAAGATTATAATTTATTAATATATTTTATGTGTTGAGCTTATTTGTATTATATCTAGGTTTATATCACTAATTAGCTTTAGACTTAGAGAACTTTGGCGCTGACAGCGTGATTAATATCGTTCATCATTAATCTATTGACGTCAAAGATGTAACTAAGTATACTAGTAACTTGCCCCTGTCTTTCCCGTGGGCGTACCGAGCTACCTTTTACATTTATATTATCAACCGACTTCCAAAAAGGAGGAGGTTCTCAATTTGTCTGTATGTTTTTTTGCACACCCAGCATTTGGTAAGTTTTTTAAGTAATATTCTATCTATTTACATATATATACAAAATTTTCTCTAAATCCGTCCATCCGTTTCAACGTAAAGGTGTAAAACACATGCAAACATTCTACAATAAACATTCATGTATAATCAACATCTAAGTATAATACTCTCGTCTCTTGTGAATAACTAAAACAAACTTGTCCAACGCGAACTGTACATTTTAAGAAAAAAATGTAAAATAAAATAAATTGTTTTGAATAAATTGTTTTAAGTGTAGTTTTTCTATTGTTTGTGATGTACGTTATCTTTCTCTGTGCTTTCATCCAAATCTGTTCCGCCGTTTTGGTGTGATTGAAAAACAAACATCTGTCCAAAACTTCGCATCTGTAATAATTTGGGAATTTATTTTACGTATCTTTTATTATAATGCATTTTTAAGAGCGGAATTGGAAGTAGCATTAATTCATGTGTGTTAAAATAGGCCGTTAAAATAATGTACATCATTACCCTTTGCAATCAGTATTGGAGAAATGATTTTTGTGTCGAAGTCAAAATGTAAATAGACCGTATAATAAGAAATAAAGATAAAAATAAAATGTTGGTAAATCAATTAATATGAGTTTTATTTCTTTGCGTTCAGCCCGTTTTAATGTGTTTTAAATTTTAATGCACTGCTGGCAGTGGCGGCCCAGCGGTAACGCGTCGCTTGTATAACCGAGTGACGCGGGTTCAAATCCGGGTCTCGCACCTCTGATATTTTCATGTGCGAATCATTTCTATCATGATTACCACTTGTCTTATGGTAAAGGAAACCATCGCGAGGATGTCTGAGGCAAGTTTTCATAATATAGGAACCTGTTGTACCTTGACACCCTTTGTACCTAGAGCCACTTATTTTTTTGAAATGTTCGCGCCTTTTTTCCGTCTCTTTGTCTATGGTATAGTGAACTTTGATAAGACTAATCAACATGAAGTTAGTTGCAGGCGGTTATTGCATCGAGTTTGCATGGGAGATCACTTTAACGTTTTCGCTGCAAAAAAGTAAGATATTTAATATTTTTCATTTTTTTTATTACTTCTGTTATTTACTACATAAATTTTTAAAACCATTTGATTTAAACAAGTACTTTAGCCAAGTTTAGAATGTAGTATGCTTATTTGAGTTAATCATAACCTCCATATTTACATGTGCGAATAAACATAAAAGGGTAGGGGTGTTGTACCTTGACCATAGTAAAACAGTTGTACCTTGGTCATATGGTCAAGGTACCTACATTCAAATGTATTCTTGTTAATTCTGTTTAGGAACACACATACTTATTATTTTGTTGTTTTTTATACAGGTAAATGCCTCGTAGCAAAAACAAAATCAAACGGACTCCTATTGCTAAAACAGCACTTTTTAGTGCTATTAAACTAGTTAAAGAAAAAAAATTCTCATTAAGAGGGGCTGCCAAACATTTTAACTTGTCAAGATGTACTTTAAAGAGGCATTATGAACACTGCTTGAAGACTGGTAAAGATGCGAGCGACCTTCATGATAATTTAGCCGTGAAAAAAGTTTTTACAGGTGACGAAGAGCTCTTGCTTGTGGATTACATACAAGAAGCAGCAAAGTTACAGTATGGACTCACTTTAAAGGACGTTAAGAGGTTGGCATATGAGTTCGCGACGAAAAACAATAAAAAATATCCAACTCAATGGGACAAAGACCAAATGGCTGGGGAGTACTGGTTACGTCTTTTCCGTAAACGACACCAAAAACAATTAGCTTTACGCAAACCTGAAGCCACTGGCCTTGCCCGTTCTACAGCATTTAATAAACAAAATGTGCAATTGACTTTTGAAAATTACAAAAAAGCTTTGTCCAAATGCCCACAATTAAGAGCGATTGATATTTGGAATGTGGATGAAAGTGGCATTTTAACAGTCCATGTTCCACCAAAAATATTAGCACCCAAAGGTGTCAAACATGTTGGTGCAACGACTAGCGGAGAAAAAGGAAATACAGTTACAATGATAGCTGCAATAAATGCAGGAGGTGGATTCATTCCTCCTATGCTCATATTTCCGCGTGTAAATTTCAAGGATTTTATGCTTGTTGGAGCTCCTGTTGGAACTATTGGTGGAGCTAATCCTTCTGGATGGTCTAATGAAGCGTTGTTTCTACAATTTTTCAAACACTTTATTCAATATGTAAAACCATCAAAGGATTATCCAACCATTTTACTACTTGACAATCATGTAAGTCACATTCAAATACCAGTTATAGAATTGGCCAGAGAAAATAGCGTCATCCTTGTAACTTTCCATCCACACACGAGTCATAAATTTCAACCTTTGGATAAGACTGTATTCGGTCCTTATAAGAAATACAATAACACTGCAGCAAATGAATTAATGTTGACACCCGGTCATGTGGGTAAACCACTGACAATTTATGATATTGCCGGTTTTGTTGGAAAAGCTTTTCCACAATCTTTTACTCCCTCAAATATTATTCAGGGTTTTAGGAGTACAGGATTACACCCACTAAATGAAAATATATTTGGAGAACATGAGTTTATGCCATCAAACGTAACTGACCGACCCTTCCCTGTATGTGAAAACGAGCCTCATGCTGGGACCTCATCTGAAGAAACGAATGAAATTCTTGAACAGCCAGATTGTAACGAACAGCATCTTCCTGGAGAATCCACTCAAAAATGCAAAGAAGTTCTTGAAACCTCGTTGCAAGAAAACACACCAGGATGTTCCAATGTTGTAACGCCATCTATGATTAGACCGCACCCAAAAGCTAAACCAAGAAAAGAAGTTCGAAAAGGCAGACAGAAAGGAAAGTCAAGGATACTAACTGACACTCCGGAAAAAAATGAAATAGAAAGAATAAAGGCAGCAAGACAAAATAAAAAACTTAAAATAGATAAGAAGGTAAAAGTACAGAAACTAAAAGAAGTTAAGAAAAAAATTTTAAAAGAAGAATCCGAAACATCAGAAGATGAAAACGAAAGCTTTTCTGTGCGAGATTCAGATGCTTCAGAAGGGTTTTTATCTTCTGAGGAAGAACCATTAAGCAATTATTTTGAGGGAAATAAAGAGAATAGACACGCAACCAATTTTGAAGATGGTGATTACGTTATCTTTATATACGAAGGTGAATACTTTGTTGGCCAAATAGTGTCTGTCAGTGAAGAGGGTGCTCTTATAAAATCTATGAAGAAGTCGCTAAAAAACCAGGAAATGGCCAGAAAAAGAAGATCTCAACTTATACCAATGGTTAGATATTAAGGAAAAAATAAAAAGTCCAAAAAAAATTAATTCCAAGAGGGAATATTACTCAGTTCCTGAAATGAATAAATACTCGGAGTTTATTGATTAATTTAGAAACGCTTAGTCCAAATATTAGTCAGTACGAAGAGAATAAAGACTTGTTGCTAATGTGATTAAAATATTTAATGTGATTAAAATGTTTAAGTTAGGTGTTAAGAAAAATACTGATTTATTCATATAAATTCTGTTAATTGATATGTCATAGATATTAGATAAGATTATAAAGATATTTATAGACGTGTAGAAGCTGGAAATAATAAAAATATTTGCTATGTGTCGAGAAATATGGATTTTATTTGATGAGTTCTAACTATGACCAAGGTACAACATAGGCGGATCTAGGTACATCACCACTGTTGTACCTTGATCAACATTCCATACTTTTTTTAGTTTATGTAAAACCTGTAAAAAGGATGATCTATGCTTTTGTATAATTTATATTATGAACCACATTAGTTCGTCTAACAGCTAAAATTTGTTTAATCGCAATAGTTATAACCGCTTTTTTTCAAAAAATCGTTGAATGAAAAAGTGACCAAGGTACAACAGGTTCCCAAGTGACCAAGGTACAACAGGTTCCCTTAGAAGTCCACCAACACGCACTAGGCCAGCGCGGTGGACTATGGCCTGATCCCCCTCGTACTGAGGGAGGCCAGTGCCCAGCAGTGGCACGTTCAAAAGTGCTGAAGACAACCCACTGCATGTCCGTTTCTGTGCCCAAGCGAGCGTGTCATCATTGGGCTATTTCTTTACACACTATAATTAATTAATCAAACGATCGGTTACTTACTAATTACCCGCACTATAATTACAAAAATAACTGCATGTCTTTTTATTTAAATCGATGTCAAAATTTTGTTCTAAGTTTAAATTTATTATTTAGTATTTACTTGTTAAAATACACACGAATACGAACACGAATATATTCTGTAAATAACTCCGATAGTTACACAAATGACATCATTGTTTTGATTTATAAATACTGTACATACAAGGAAAAATATAAGTATATTTCCCGTTGCTTGGCTTCTTATTATGTCACGCTTTTTAAAACTAAGCTGCAGTTATTTTTATTCAATATTACAGGCCAATTAAATGTTCAAATTGACGAGTAATTTACAAAGTCAAATTGAAATCATTTTTAAAATTGGTCAGTTTAATTGTTGTACTGTAACGATGATAAGAATGTCTTAGCTCTTGAATTAAATAAAAGATATATCATATGAATAAATAAAACATTATTCAAATATTAAAGTCTTCATGTAAACGGGTGAAGCTAAAAACCTAAATACGTAGGAACATCTTGCATAACAGCAAAATTTCGTTATTTTACTAATAAGAATTTCGATTAAATAAATATATAGAGACAGAGGAAACAGTTATTACAATTTACAAAGTTTTAATCGAATAACCTATGTACTATTTTATCCTTGGGAAAGCATTGACGCATACCACCTGTAGGAAATAGGGTTACATGGGACTCACCGACAAGCCAGTACTACCTACTAAAACCCAAGCGCCCATCACCGTCTCAATGATACGTCACAGGATCGCTTGCGCATTAAACTACGATGGCTCGACGCGGACGGTCCGGCAGCTGCCGAAGCAGAGCACACAGCCAAGAGGGCGTTGCTCCACAGTCCACTCTACTATTCATAGAAGTACTTACTTACTTAAGAGTGGACATGGCACACCACCGGCCACCGAAGTGGGCGTTTCTAAGCTCACCACGACAAGGGGAGGAACCTATGTACCTACTAACTTATGGACAGCGAACACGAAAAGTTTTTATATATGTATGTATAAAAGTTTAGGTTAAAATAAAGTGTTTAGAGAACTGGCAAAAAACATGTCATACATTATTTTATTTATTTATTGCGACAGAATATCTACTGAAGAATGGAACATTATTATTGTTTATGTTACTTTTCTTTGTAAAGCAGTTGTGGTGTTTGGTAATATAATAATATTATTTAAATTGTTTTTGTTTGACGTTGCTTATTATAATAATATAAGCATCGAGAGAAATGAAAATGGATGTACCTATTTATTACTACGTTTTGAACATAAGAAGGTGAAAAAGAGGATAGCGTTTTGTTTAAATAAAAATATATTAATAATGATTAGAGAATCCAATCCCGCATCAAAATCGCGATCCCGCAAGCCTGCGGGATTAAGATCATCAATCCCGCGGATCCCGCGGGATTTGCGGGATTGATTTTAATTATTATTATTTTTGTTTCATGTAATTTAAAGAAAGAAAATACACACAAATATTTTTAATTATTCTTATCAACATGAAGCAAAGTTATCACTTATATTATAAATTAAATATAATGATGTTTAAGACAATACAATATTCACAATATTTCACGTTTCATATTTAGATTTTTATTTGAAATAGAACATATTCATTGGTTTTAGAGGCATTTAAAATCAGCTTATTTTTTTTTTTTGAAAATACTTTCGAAGAAATGATAAAGTATCTAACGTTTCATCTTTTAGATTTGATCTTATCTTGTTGCATAAATAGCCAGCGGCGGAAAAAGCACGCTCGGCTTCCACACTTGTAGGCGGAATTGACTTTACATAAGTATAAACAGCTTCCAAATACTTCCCCCTATTCCCTCCACATTCAAAAAGTGTCATCTCACGTTTCAATATCAAATTAGTTGAATTATCTCGAGTGGGTACACGCACAGCAGCTCTAGACTCTGCCACCCATTCAGTACGGAGACTGCGCTCTAATTCTTCTTCTAGTGTATGTGAAGGCAGATTCGATAAAGGCATGTCTTCTTCACTGTCATCATCTTGCTGGTTTTCAGTTTCAGGTTGCACGTCTGACATCAGTCTCTCAATTAAACACTTCATTTCAGTTCTTAGCGTAGCTTTACTTGGATAAAAGAATGGATTGTCCTCTACACTTGCAGACCTTGAATCTTTTTCTAGATATTTTTTTGGATTTTCCAAGTAAAGCAACACAGCAGTTATTGATGTGCGGCGTTCTTTTATCCGGCGAGACAGTGACACAACAAGTTCCTGGCTTAACCTGGTGTTTTGTAGATTCAGTTTATTAATCATGAAACGCAATGTGGTTTCTGCGGTAATTAATGTTGCATCCTCGCGGCATAAGACGTTTACAGCGAGCTTCACTGGTTCTAAAGCTTGTTCAATATGAGTCAAAGTCATATATTCTTCGTCTGTGAATGAAAATGAAGATGATGTCAGTTTAAGGTCAATAAGTGCTTTAGATATGCAATGTTTGACTTCGTTGAACCTCGACAACATTGATGTGAGACTGCTCCAGCGCGTTCGGCAATCTAAAATAAGCTGCAATTCTTTGCCAAATTCTGCTTTGATGTATTGTTGCAGCAGATCATTTTTTACAGGAGATTTTGAACTAAAAACCTTGACAATTTTACTCACTTTTTGAATAAGTTCTCTGTATTTTGGTAGCAACTCTTCTGCTTCGATTTCTTCCTCTACCGAAAAATTACCTTGCTCGTCGTTATCATCTTCACTTTCATTATCACTCTCATTATCTGGTCTGTTTCCGAGTACTTCAGCTTGCATTTCTTCTTCTTGTTGTTCTTGTCTCTTATTGTACAGAACTTCAAGTACAGCGAGTTGCAATCCATGTGCGAAGCATAATTGGTGGTGCGCTGATAATAATCTGCCAACTTTCTTCATGACGGCTGCACCATCGGTTGTCACTGCGATCACATCTAGATTTAGGTCAATTTTAAAATCCTGGAGTTTTTTTTCAAGCGCAGTTACACAGGCTTCTGCAGGAAAACGTCCTTCAATTCTTACTAGCCCCAGGTTCCAAATGTTCGCAGTCACAGCTCCACCGGTAAATAAGTGAAGATTTAAATTCAAATAGCGGCGATTTCTTAAATATGTCCACTCATCAAAAGTTAGTGTGAAACGCTTTTGCAATTTTTTCAGTGTTTCAAGTTCGCCGATAGTTTTCTTTCGAATGGATGCTCCGTAGGCCATCACCATAGTTTGTATCGTGCTGGCAGAAGAAGGCAATTTGTGGCCTTCCGATTCAAATAATTCGCGCAAATCAATTGACGTGATGAATTTTGAGAATGGGATTCCATCTTTTGCTACCATTCTGCACACTCTTTCTTCCATAGAAACTTTTTTTTCGAGTGGGAAATAATCTGTTAATTTCTTTCTTTTCGGTGGGACTGACACTGCCGAAGTTGAAGCACATTCGTCTAAACGTGAAGTAGTTGAACTAAGCGAGCCAATTTGGCTTGCGCTGCTCGTTTCCATTCCCGGTGCTGGATTTTCAACGCTACTGCTGACGCTGACGCTATCAACCAAGTGCAAATTCATGTTATGCTTTGTTCGCAAGTGGGTGTGAAGACCTTTAGTAGAGCGAGCAGAGATTTTTATAATAGCAGGACATAACTTACATTTAGCGGTTGATCCATTTTCCGCTCTTAAAAAATATTTCCATACTTCACTCGAGCTTTTATACTCTTTATAAACTAAATTGACACTCATTTTTAATAATAAATTATATTTTTTCACTCGTAACGTGCTCTTAGCACTTTAATAACTTGATAATAAAAAATAATAGTCCTGTCGTACGTTACGTAACCTTTTCACATCACAAGTAAGACGCAAATGACGCAATAACATTCTTTGACACTTGACCGTGCGCAAAGGTAAATCCCCGTGCGCCGTAGGGGAATCCCCAGTCATAGAGTACTGGAAATAATTAATTAATTAAGTTCTTAAAAGTATTATTTTCTACTTTTTAGTTTAGATTTGTTGAGTTTTGAAGTCGGTGTTTGTTTTTTTTAAAAATAATTTATTTTCAAATTTTTTGCGGAAAGGCCAACAGCCAACTAAACCACTGCTCTAATAAATCAACAAGATTTTGGAATAAACGGATTCATATCGTCCAGTTTTCCGCTAACTCCAAGACGTTAATGATTATAAAAAATTACCTTCTATTATCAGGTAAACCTGCCTGAAAGTATACAACTATCGGTCCATAAGTGCGTATTATATTGAAAGAATTTTCTTTAAGCTCCTAACCGTTGAGGAGTTTTACGTTCCATCATCAGTTACGGTACGTGACTCAAATATCCGGATAGCCTGTAAAAGATTCGGCCGAGTATCGTTAATTTTATCTTAAGAATTGAAGAGTTCCGTTACTTTGTCATGGATGGTCATCAGAACCTTAACAAACTATAATCAAACTACCCTTAAAGTACATCCTTTCCAATAAAAAAAGAATCATCGAAATTGGTTGGCATGATATAAAGTTATTCGTCCATTCGTTGCACACATACTTAATGTAAATTTAGGACTTTTATGGATTTCTCATGGATGCCATTGTCAGAACTGAACTATATTAAAATGGGGTCACCCCAATGGGGGCACCAGCTTCCAGATAAAAAAATAATCATCAAAATCGGTTCACTCAATCCAAAGTTCTTAGGTAACAAACAAAAAAGAAAAAACATGCAGACGAATTGAGAACCTCCTTATTTTTGGAAGTGGGTTGAATCCTCCTTTTTGGAAGTTGGTTGAAAAAGATACCTAATGTAACTTAATTCTAGAGACCCTGCTACTTTATGTGAAATTTCGCGCTTTAATAGATCGTACCTGGTAATCTACAGATTAACGTAGGTATTCAAATTTTATTTCTTATTTCTTGTAATTTTATATACCAAAACCACCGAAGTTTTAGTTCGATGATCAAAACTAAAAACTAAAAAGTATTTGAATAATAGTGTGGTATGAACAAAACTAAAGACAATTGAAAACTTTTATGAGTTGTGTCTGATTGTGAATGATAGAAACAATGACGAAAGTAAGAGTAAAGAGGAAAAGTAAGAGTTTGAGTGAATAAGCGTAATAAGTTAAGATGCCACGTGTAATAAATAAATAAATAAAATAAATAAATGTGTATCCTCAAGTTTCGGGAATTTTTCTTTATATCTTGACTCGGGAATCAGTTTAAAGTAGGTACACTATCTTTAGGTACTTCTACTATACTATACTATACTGTACAAGGTAGATACGGAATTTAATTTTGATAGATATACACTATACATATACTATGGACTATGGAGTTATATCAACATACTCGTATTAATTACATTGCTTAGAATTTTGATCTGTGTGATCGCTTTACTTCACAAGAAAATACTAAAACAAAGGAAATATATATATTTTTAATATATATTAAAAAAAAAACAAAAGTTTTGTTTGTTTTTGCTTAAGTTACTGATAGGAGATGGCCTTTAACAAAAATGGCGCTTACCCATTACGATTAACAATGTAAACAACAAATTCTTCGAATGAAATCAAGTAATGTAAACAATCTCATACATCGATAATTTGCTCAAAACACTCGATAAGCCTATATATAAGCTCAAAAATCAACGTTTTGTCATTGTCATCTTAGATTATAATTGCTTCATACTCATAGGCCATAGCGATAAAAATGCGAACTATCAGTTGCCTCGTCCTCTTCGTCGCGATCGCCTTAGCCAGCGAGAATAAGCGATACTATGACTTAAAAGACGCTCCAGCTTTGTTCCAAAAATTCATGAAGGACTACGACCGGCATTACAAGGATCAAGCAGATGAACAGGCTCACTATGAAGCGTTCGTGCAATCTTTGAAAGATATCAATAAATACAACAAAGAACAACCCACAGCTACGTTTGGCATTAACTTCTTAGCCGATTATACGGATAAAGAACGGAATAATTTATATGGTGACTTGTCACCTAGGTAAGTGACTTTAGGCATTAGTTATACACATTTTAAAATGTCTGATATTAGTAAAATACAACATATTTGTATACAAAAGATAGCATATAGAAATTTTGCTTCAATTTTACAAGACCAGTATGCACAACTTTTTAAAAAACAATAAAATGACAAAATAATTACTATTATATGAAAATATTACCGAACATTACACCTTTTCAATTACTGTTAACTTAGGACAAAAAAAGTATTTATTATAAGTACATCATTTAATCTAAATATAATCAACATTTTCACAGACAAATCTCATAATAATGTTATTAGAATCATAAGATTCAGGTATTACGTTTTTTTTTCAGTGCCAGCAAACCAGGGGAATGAAAATTTTAGACAACGAAACATGGATAATCTTTATCACGCGTGTTTTTTCTTTTTTATGTTATACGAAACAATGAAATAATAGTGTTTTTTACTTACTTAAAGTGGGTGGACCATGGACCTTAACAAATAAACAGTTATAATTTGTTTATTTACTGGATAAATGACTCAAACTTATTTTTATATCACTTTGTTTTATTATATAATATATTTAACACTTTTTTTTATTGCAAACTTAATCACTATCTAATAAACGTAAGTTTTCGAAACCTCTCCTAAATGGCCTTGCTTGGAACAGGGCTCCATACAAGACCAATATAATAAATCAGTCATTTAACTTATAAGTAACGTTGTGATTATTAAAATATCTGCTTATACTTAAACTACATAAAAAGGTCTTTCATTATACCGTAAAATTAAATGCTCAACATAAAATATACATAGATAAAACACTGAACGAATATAACTTGAACACTATTGCATAACTAAGAATCTATTAATAGAAATGTTGTAAAAACCAAACTAATAAGTTTTATATTGATAAAAAGTAAGTTTTCAATGACATTAATAATTAAATTATAAAAAAATAAATTGACCTAGAATGGCCTTCTTAGGGGTCCGTTCCTTGTAAGGTTCAAAATGTTCCTAAGAAGGCCAAACAAAAATAAATGTTATAAAAACAAAATAATTACATCCTACAGACTTAGTACTCTTATACAACCTTTATACACAACCTTTATAATGGCACATATTCAGTCTTGTAATCAGGAATGTTTAAAAAATAAAAATAGAACAAAATAATTACTTGAATTCCAAAACAAACTTATAACCTAAGAAGGACAATATTTTGATATTTTAATCTTTTGGGCAAAAAATCGGAGATCACTTTGAGAACAATAAAAGAATATAATAATTACTTTAATTAAAAAACAAACTTATAACCTAAGAAGATCAATAATTTAGTAATTTAATCACAATCTGGGCACAAACATTGGAGATCATTAATAGTGAGACCCATACACTCCTCGTGATACCACTTTTTACATTTCGTACATAGGGATTGCAATCCCGCAAAACGGGATCCCGCATTCCCGCGGGATCACGCTGCTTTTATTAATCTGCTGGATCCCGCACCTTCAAAGTGCGGATCCCGCAACTTAAAAATTAAGAAATATTAAGAATAAATCAGACAACAAGCTAAAGCCTTCCATCATCACCTCATTGACATGATAACGATGTGATGGTAGGTGACTCAAATGAACGGATAGCCTATAAAAGATTCCCTCGCGTATTGTTAATTTGCTCCTAAGAATTGAAGAGTTCCGTTACTTTGTCATGGATCTCATGATCAGAACTTAACCAAATGTTTATCGAAGTACCCTTGAAGACATTCTTTCCAGTAAAAAAAGGATCATTCAAATCGGTTAGCGTGATATTCAGTTATTCGTCCATGTGCTGCGCACATACTTATTGCAAATTTAAGACTTATATGGTTTTATCATGGATGCTATTGTCAGTACTGGACGATATTAAAATGGGACTACACGGGAAGCACCACCATTTAAATAAAAAAGAAATCTTCAAAATCCATTCACTCAGTCGAAAGTTCTGAGGTAACAAACATAAAAAATACAGACGAATTGAGAACCTCCTTCTTTTTAAAAGTCGGTTGAAAAGGAGCCCGTTATCTTGTAATTAATACGCAATTTTCTTAGGAACGGATGGACCTAGCCAAGTTTAAATTTATACCAGATTCGGAGGTCTAATAGTCCCTATTAGGTGTAAAATCAAGGTCCTAAGTAACACCATTAAAGGAGCTTGTAAAAGTCTAATTGAATGAAGAATATTATGATTGATTGATCGATTGTTCATATATTACTGCCTCGGTGGTGTAGTGACTAGCAGGTACGGTCGCACGCCGGGAGGTCCTGGGATCGAGTCCCGGGTCGGGTCAACTTTAGTTATTGAGTCTTTCTGTTTCATAGCCTCAGTAACAGCCCGGAGTTGGGAAGTTGGCGGTGTTTCACCCCCGTGTCTCGGAGAGCACGTATAGCCGTTGTCGAGCATTCGTCCCACCTGAATATGAAAGTGAAAAGGAATAGAGAGTGCACTTGTGTTTGCGCGTACATTTGTGCATTATAATATATCCCGTGCAGTTGGGTAGTCTCAATGAGATTGGCCGCCGTGGCTGTAATCGGCCGGGAGGACATTACATACTTATATTACGATAATTATTCAATTTATTTAAATGTTGCTAGGTGAAATATTAAAATGTGTTACCAAGTAGATAGATACTGCCTATAGATCATTTTTAGGACATAATTACATACAGCTCTGATATCGAGCTCCGTGATAAGCTACGAGGCATGTGTTACGGATACCCGATAGTTGATACACTACGCAGATATATAACTTTTAAATACCTACAATATACATAATTTAAATATTAAATCCCATGACTTGAGGTACAAACATTCATTCTTGAATGCCTCCAGCGGAACTCGAACCCGTGACCGTTGGCACAGAAAGTAAGGTCACTGCAAGCTGAATCAAATATTTCGTCAAACATATACCTACATAAGTTTTTTCCTTTATATACTATACTATTAATCCATAAACAAAATACAGAAGCAGCTACTAGTTCATATTTATTATATTACCTACTTAGGACTTTTAATGCATTAAACAACCTTAAGTTAATGGATACTTTTGTAGTAGGTATTTTCGAATTGGAGTCGATTGCGTGCTGATTTAGAACTCCCAAACGATAAAGATGACTGCTATGACCATGTATCTTCTCGGTTTACCCTTGGGATATTAAGATAAAAAAAGATACCTAATGTAACCTAATTCTGGAGAACCGGCTACTTTATGTGAAATTTTGCGCTTTAATAGATCGTACCTGGTAATCTACAGATTAACGTATTCAAATTTTAAGCAATTCTTGTAATTTTATTTACCAAAACTAAAAACAAAAAAGTAAGTATTTGAATAATAGTGTGGGATAAATAAAACTAAGGACAATTTAAAGGTTTTGTCTGAGTGTGAATGACAGAAACAATGACGAGAGTAAAGAGGAAAAAGTGAGAGTTTGAAGTCGAATAAGCGTGAGTCCTCAATCTCATTTTCGTTAGAATTATACTAAAGTTTCTGGAATGTTTCTTTATACCTTGACTCGGGAATCAGTTTAAAGTAGTACACTATCTTTGGGTACTTCTACTATAAGTACTGTACTATACTAGGTAGATACAGCAATATTTTAATTTGGATAGATATACCTACAATATACATACATACTCTGGATTGATATCAACATATTAATTACCTAGATTGCTTAGATATAGAATATAGAATTTTGACCTGTGTGATCGCTTCACTTCCCAAGAAAATACTAAAACATTTTTTTTAATATATAGGTAGGTCTAAAAATGAGTTTTGTTTTTTGCTTAAGTCACTGATAGGAGATGGCCTTTAAAAATGGGGCTTACCCCTTATTATTATCAATGTAAATAACAAATTGTTCGGATGAAATCAAGTAATGTAAATAATCTCGGACATCGATAATTTGCTCAACACACACGATAAACCTATAAAAAGCTCAAAAATCAACGCTTTGTCATTGTCATCTTAGTTTACAATTGCTTCATACTCATAGCTATAAAAATGCGAACTATCAGTTGCCTCGTCCTCTTCGCCGCGATCGCCTTAGCCAGCGACAATAAGCGGTACTATGACTTAAAAGACGCTCCAGCTTTGTTCCAAAAATTCATGAAGGACTACGACCGGCATTACAAGGATCAAGCAGATGAACAGGCTCATTATGAAGCGTTCGTGCAATCTTTGAAAGATATCAATAAATACAATAAAGAACAACCCACAGCTACGTTCGGCATAAATTTCTTAGCCGATTATACGGATAAAGAACGAAATAATTTATATGGTGCATTGCCACCAAGGTAAGTTATATACATTTTAAAATATTAGGACGGTACACAGGGAGGTGCTGGGTTTGAGTCCCGGGTCAGGCAATGTTTAGTTATTGAGTCTTTCTGTTTCGTAAGCCTCAGCTTATAGTACCTACAGTTTACAGTTAACAGCCCAGAGTTAGGAAGTTAGCAGCGTTTCGGTGGGCGGCTCGGGGAGCACGTAAAGCCGTCGGTCCTGCGCCTTAACTCTCACTGGTTATGTCGAGCACTCGTCCCACCGGAATATGAGAGTGATAAGTAATAGAGAGTGCACTTGTGTTTTCGCAGTTTGTCAGTGTGTTTGTCCCGTGCAGATGATGGCTAGTTTCAATGAGATTGGCCGCCGCGCCGTGGTCGGAATCGGTCAGGAGGACATCAGCATCATAATTTATATACAAAAGATAGCATATAGAAATTTTGCTTCAATTTTACAACACCAGTATGCACAACTTTTGAAAAACAATAAAATGGCAAAATTTAATTACGATTATATGAAAATATTACCTAACATTACACCTTTTCAATTACTGTTAACTTAGGACAAAGCAAGTATTTATCATAAGTACATCATTTAATCTAAATATAATCAACATTTTCACAGACTAATCTCATAATATTGTTATTAGAATCATAAGATTTAGGTATTACGTTTTTTTTTCAGTGCCAGCGAACCAGGGGAATTAAAATTTTAGACAACGAAACATGGATAATCTTTACCACGCGTGTTTTTTGCTTCTTTATGTTATACAAAACAATGAAATAATAATTTTTTACTTACTATATACAGTATTTTCTGTTAAAAAGAAATAAAGTATGCTAATTGAGTATATGTGTATTTATTATTTATATATCTGTATATTTAAAATAAGGGAAAAACATTTAAAAACATTAATATTTTAAATTATGCACTATATTGTCTGTATGAAATTGTGGCTAGAATGCTAGCCGCAGTCCCCCGCTAATTAGCAATACCGACATTTTGGGCAAAAAAGAAGTCCGTTATCTTGTAATTTAATACACAATTTTCTCAGGATCGGGTGGACCTAGCAAATTTAAATATATACCAGATACCGAGGTCTTCAGTCCCTATCTACATATCATAAAACGAAGTCCTCGGCCGCGTCTGTTTGCCTATCTGTCTGTCTGTTCGTTTGTTCGCGATAAACTCAAAAACTACTGCACCGATTTTCATGCAGTTTTCACCAATGGAAAGAATGGTTTTCCAGGAAGGTTTTAGTATAAAATTTGTCAAGTCTTTGTATACATTGGCTAAAATATAATGATATCTGTAGGAGGTGTCGGAAAAAAATAAGCCGTCTGGGAGCTTTCAACGAAAACGCTCCCTTTGAGATATAATAAAATGATTTATGGTGAGATTGTGTATTTTATATAGGTTTACAAAAAAGTCCGCGATGGCATATATCTATCTATTAAGGATAACATACTACGTCCATTTTAATAGTTTAAAAAATGGGCAATTATAAAGCGGTACTTGGAAAGCTGTTTACACAAATACGGTATTAATCCTTATCATTTTAAATAAGTTAGAGGCTTTAAGAATTTCATGCACATTATTTTTCAAGGTCTTACAGCACAAATAAAGGAAAAATTCCAAAAAAATAAAAGAAGTTGAAAAATAAAGGAGGACATACAGACATATTTGACGCCTATTAAGATCTCCTCTGAGTTGTATGGGCGCTCATACAATAATTTAGAGGACTAGCTGAATCCTTATAGATAATGGTACGGAACCCTTCATGCGCGAGTCCGACTCGGACTTGACGACATTTTTTTACTGTTTAAAACGGAGCGAAGCGATTCATAAGTAGCTATTATAATAATTTATAACGTGAATTACATGAATTATGAAGTTACATTCCCATAGATTCCAGTCCAAAGATGTCCAGTAATGGACGTAAGCAAGATATTATATAAAAAGCTCGTGTCACAGTGTTTGTTATCGAACTCCTCCGAAACGGCTAGACCGATTTTTTAAAAATTTTTGTGTATATTTGGTAGGTCTGAGAAAAGGTCATAGGCTATTTTTTATTACCCTAAGTGACAAGGGTGGCTTAGAACGCGGGCGAAGCTGCGGAAATTGCTAGTATGATAATAATAATAGGTATATGAATTATGTTAAACTAATATCTATAGCAAAAACCTATATAGAAAACAATTTATGTAATATGTATATTATGACGTAATTAAACATCAATTTCCACAAACCACATATATGTATAAATAAGTTTTTGTTATCCTGTAATATTCATTCTCTTGTATTCGCTCAACAGGTTTTAAAGTTATAAACTAGTCAGAACATCGCTAACATGCGAAGTGTCATTTATCTCATCGTCCTCATCGTGGCCGTTATGGGTAGCAAAAATAAACCACAATATGAATTGAGCAATGCCGCAACTTTGTTTGAAAATTTTATAAGGGACTACAATCGGCATTACAAAGATGAAGCAGATAAGCAGGCTCACTATGAAGCGTTCCTAGAGTCATTGAAAACTATCAATAAGGCCAACAAAGAACAATCCTCAGCCACATTTGATATTAACAAGTTTGCGGACTACACACCAGAAGAAAGTAAAGATATGTTCGGTTACATGCCAAGTAAGTTTAATTTACAAAAAAATATATTATTTATTAATGTATAGAAAAACATTATAATTTTCACATACATAAATATATTGCACAACATACAATTGTTGCACTAAATTGTTTTGGTGGTCTAGTGGCTAGCCGTACTTCTATACACCCTGGGTTCGAGCCCCGGATCGTGTCAAATTTAGTTATTGAGTCTTTCTGTTTATTAAGCCTCACTAACAACCCGAAATTGAGAAGTAGGCGGTGCTTAACCTCCGTGCCTCGGAGAGCACGTAAAGCCGACGGCTTCTTTCGTCCGGCTCGCTGATCGTGTCGAGTGTCGTCCCAGCGGAGTATGAGAGTAATAGGAATAGATATTAGATAGTGCACTTGTGTTTGGGGTCAGCGCGCTCACTTGGTCACTATATCTCTTGCGCAGGTGGCTAGTCTCAATGAGATCAGCCGCCGCGCCGTGGCCGTAATCGGTTGGAGAGAATTGTAATTATATAATTATTTATTATAATAACCTTTCGTTTTTTCCTGTAAGGACAGAAGTAAATTCCAGAAGAAAATAGTAGACAAGGAACGATGGATAAGCGTGGGTGTGCAATGTACTTCTATTAATTATCGTTATTAATGTAGTTCAAACCATATAAAACATATTAAACGGTTCTATTTTCATAAAAAAAATTTTTAATTTACTTCCTTACATTCCTTTTAAATTTAAATTTATTGTAGGCGTCGAAATGACGAAAATAAAATATTTGAAATTATACAAAATGAACTCAACCTTGTGGTTTGTGTAAAAAAATGATAGTAGATTACTATCCACATGATTTTAGAAAACACGTTTAGCTGAATTCCTGGTGACATTACATGTTGTGCCCGAGTTCGCGGGTTTGAGTCCCGCTGGTGGCATTCATTTGTATGACGAGCACAAATGATCAACCCTTTATTTCATTTCTATTTTCATACTATTTTTCTAACATTTAGTCCTTTATTTGTCGAGCAGGCCCTAGAAGGTTAGATGACGCGGGATACCGCGTGGGCAGCTTTCTGTACAGTAAATTAATATTTCACGTTCTATAATTGATTACAATTATAATTATTACATATAAAAATATGTTTTTATCATAATATGCATTAGAAATCGGCAAATCAATACGTTTTGCCGATTTAACGGCAACGCTATAAAGGAGTACAGTTCACTGGATTAGTCATTCTCACATAGAAGTAGTTTAACGCACATAGAATTAAACATAAAGAAAATAATGAAAAATATCAGTTGCCTTGTTCTTCTCGTCGTGGTCACTTTTGCTAGCAGCAAAGGGCCACGCTATGATTTAAAAGATGCTCCGGTTTTATTCGAAAAATTCATTAAGGATTACAATCGGCATTATAAGGATGCAGAAGATAAACAAGTTCACTATGAAGCTTTCATAGAAAATTTAGTTCAAATAAACAAATTAAATGAAGGGTCAGATAATGCTGTCTTTGGTATAAATAAGTTTGCCGATTACACAGAAGAAGAGAAGAAGATGACGCGTGGATATAAGAATCCGGTATGTGACAAAACTGAATACCTATTTGATCAGACAATCATGCAGTTTGCTACTTTATTTATTTTGCTTACTTTGGATAAGTATTTACTTATTATTTATACCTAATTAAAATTTTATTCAACATATTTAATTTCGTAGATATAGTTTTAGCATAATATTTGATTTCACTTCTTTCTTTTGCAGAAGTTACATTAAATGATACAAGGAATGAATTAAACCACGAACTTTAATTCGTTAACATTCGTGGTACCAGGTACCTACCATCTGTATGCACATTTACGAGATCTCCATAATAAAATCCTTACTGAAAATAAAATGTGCGGTTGTAATAAATTATTTTGTTTTCATTTACATTATACAAACTTTATTATTTATTTCTTTATCCTTGGCAAATGCAAATACGCTCACCACATGTAGAAAACAGCAACATTATACAAACCTAACCAGATTAAATACATCGTGTTTATAATTTTCATGGTGATAAACCCTATTGCTCTAGGGTATCTATTTTAATAATAATTTCATTAAAATCTTCCTATGGTTTATTTATTTATTTATTTATATCTATTTTATATCTGTACTATTTATAAAGCTGAAGAGTTTGTTTGTTTGAACACGCTAATCTCAGGAACTACTAGTTTGATTTGAAAAAATATTTTTGTGTTGGATATTCCGTTTATCGAGGAAGGCTATAGGCTATATAACATCCCGTTACGACCTAAAGGTCGAGTGGAGCATCAATGAAAAATGTTGCTAAACCGGAAGAAAAACGCTGCGTAAACGGTTTAAGTTATGCAAAAGTAATGCATTACGGAATTGTTCCCCTTAAAAGTTCTAAAAAAAAGTCCGCGATAGCATATGTCTATCTTTTAAAGTTGACTCGCTTTAATCTCTTTTATGGTAATGGTAAGATAATGTATTATTTGCGAAGGTATTTATTAAATATGATATTAATCCTTATCCTAATAAATAAGTTATTCATCACAAGTATTCAATTTTGAACAAAATTGCTCTTGGCATCAATTGATTTTACAAAAATATTAAGTGTACAGATTTGATGAACATAGAATTCCATTTAATTTATAGATAATAAATCTATAACAACAATATTTTAAATTTAAAATGCAACTTGTTGTAATGTCTTTCTCCGTTATATGTAATGAGTATAAGAAGTAATACTATTAACTTACTTATTAGTACTATAAGCAAGTAGGATTTATAAGTTGCTTGTAAAACCTAAGTTTTTGTACTTTTTTAGTATCTTATTATCTAATTAATTATAAATACCGTATTGTTAGTTAATGCCTACTAATTGCGCAACCTATCTATAAATAGGCTGTTTATAGCATTGCATTGGTCATTGAAGATTTGCTTTCAAACAGGTAAAGTGTTTCATTCATTGAAAAATAAATTAGATAATGCAGACTATCATTTGTTTTGTCTTCCTCACTGTCGCTATGGCTATCGATAATAAACCGCGCTACGATTTGAAGTATGCTCCAGCTTTGTTCGAAAAGTTCATGAAAGACTATAATCGACATTACAAGGATGAAGCAGATAAAAATGTTCACTATGAAGCGTTTGTAGGATCATTAAAATTTATCATAAACGCCAACAATGAGCATCCCTCTGTGACATTTGACATAAATAAATTCTCCGATTACACAATGGATGAATGGGCAAAAATGACTGGTTTAGTTCATTAGTGATGGCTAAGTTTATTTCTAACTATTTATTGTAAGGTTATTAAGTTATAACTAACTTATTACCGTATTATAATTACAAGTTATTTCTAAAATATTGAAAATGTCAAATATTATATTTTATAAAATGTTATTTTGAGATATATATATTATTTATTGTATTACTTATTCAATCCATGTACTTAATAGTTATTGTAATTCTATACTTCATTTTATACCTAATACGTATAGCTATTATCTGTATACATATGTTACAATTATACAATTTATATTAATTAAACGTTATAGTGAAATATTAAAATGTGTTACCAATTAGATTAGATTAGATACCTATTATAGATCATTGTTAGGACATTATTACATACAGCTGTGCAGTGTGCTATCGAGTTCCGTGATAAGCTACGAGGCATTTGTTACGGATACCAGATAGTTGATACACAACGTATGTACATATATAACTTTTAAATACCTACAATATACATGTTATAAAAATAAAATCCAAACGCGTACGTACGCGGCGTACAAACATTCAGTCTCGAATGCCCCCAGCGGAACTCGAACCCGTGACCGTTGGCACAGAAAGTAGGGTCACTACAAGTTAAGTCAAACGTTTCGTCAAATATATACCTAAAATTTAGTTTTTATATACTATACTATTAATCCATAAATATTAAATAATATTCACAAGTTGTATTTTATTTAAAATACTCTAAAACAATTAGTAAATAAATAATATCGTCTTACAATGAATATATTATAATAAAATAACAGAGTTATAAATTACGAAGAAAATTAGCCATCAATGTTTTCAAAACACAAACACTAGTAAATCTATAAATTAGAGCTTCATATAACTGCATTGGTCATTCTAACCTTGGCTACGTACTGGTTATACGCACATAGAGAAAATATAGTAAACAATGCGCAGTCTCAGTTGCCTCGTCCTCTTCGTCGCGGTCGCTATGGCTAGCGACAAGAAGCCCCAATACGATTTGAACGACGCTCCAGCTTTGTTCGAAAAATTCATAAAGGACTATGACCGGCAATACAAGGATGAAGAAGATAAAAAGGTTCATTATGAAGCTTTCAAAGAAACGTTGAAAACTATCAACAAAGCCAATGAACGGTCGACATCTGCTACTTTTGATATAAATAAATTCGCCGACCATACACCAGAGGAACGGAAAAGTATGAGAGGTTATGGTAAGCTTTATCCATTATTTAATTAAAATCTTATGATTATTTATTTTTATAGGTAGGTACTAATAAAATATCAAAATGAATGTTTAATAATTATTCTGTGCGTTTAATTAATATGCGATACCTTGAATGCTGGTTTTTTCCATTACAATAACACTAGTAATCTGTTGTGTGAACAGATTTCTATATAATGAGAGCCTAGTTTGACAATTTGTTTTTAAACTGTATATCTAATATCTCTTTATTGGATTTTCTCTTTATTCATCATTGCAGGACTAATAACTTATAAATAATAATACCTATATAAAGATTTTGAACTAACATATGCATTTAACTATGTATTACAACTATGTATTTCTTTTTTTTTTCAGGAATAAGGCAGTAAGTTCCCGAAAGATGAATTAGATCAAGAATGACGATACTTCAGGATTTCTCTATGTTGTACATACATAATATTATGTATATAATATATTATTAGATTTAATAAATTTTATTATTTAATATATATTTTTCATTTAATGCTTTTATATTTATCTTAACGATATCGTTATATAATTTTATCATAAATAGTAATAAATAAAATACATATTATTATGATAAATTAAAACAACAAAACACATATTGCCCTTTTAAAGCAAGAGAGGATGCTTGTTTACATTAGGTTATTATGATTCAATGTGTGTAGGTATAATGCTGATAAGAAGACTTTGTATGAATTCTTTGTTTCTTTGTGTAACATATCCAGTTTATAAAATGTAATAGTTTATATAACAAGGTGTAAAATTGACCCAATTCAATACTATTCTTAATATTTATATTGAGCTATTGATATAATACAATTTACATAAATACGAAATATATTTTAACATTCTAGATTAGGGAATAAAACCTATTTTATTACTGTATTTTATTTTATCACTACATTGTGACTATCCTTAAATTAGTGAGATAAATAAATTTTCAGATTGCAACTGAGAATTTATGATTCCAAATAACACAACCTATTTTGGTAAGTTGCATAACTAATTACTAAGGTCTAAGGAACATTTATTTAAGCATTAATATAAATAATGTTTTCTTATAATAAAATAAAAGTGGCTGTTTTGAATAATTAATATCTATTTTATATAATTATTATTAATTTTTCTTCATTTTGACACAAAATGTAATCTAAAAGATAAGGCAGATTATAAGCATTATTGGTTTGAAGCCATTAAACAAGAGAATTGAATTGAAAAACATTATTACTGTCTAGATATTGGGTGCATCATCTAATATGCATGCCTGTGTGTTTTCTATTAAAATATTTAATTAGGTAAAGCAAAATATTTTTTGTGTTTTACATGGTGTATGAGACAACCTAACAAGTTTTTGAAAGTCATGTGAAGTCCGCCAACTCGCACTTGGCCAGCGCGGTGGACTATGGCCTGATCCCCTCGTATATTTGAATAGGGAGGTCCGTGCCTAGAAGTGGAACGTCAAAAAGGGCTGAATACATGGTGGCTTCTTATTATTACCTCAAAGCAATCTATTATTGTATGGAACTAATGATTTACTGGTCTTCCAATACCACGGAAGCAGAACTCAGGTGAACCACAGTCCACACAGGTGCAATGCATAGGAATATTTTGAAATTCTATCTTGATCGTATCCTTAATAAAAATCAATGCGTATTCAATGTCCTTAGTAGATCCATCGGTATCCGGATATTAAAACTTGAGGTTCTGATTCACATATTTTCACAGGTGAAAAAACAACACTGAACACGCCCACGATAATTAAAGATTTATGATACGGGAGGGATACCGTTTTTTCAAATGTCAATTGTCAAAAGTCAAAACAACACTCAACAGTGACATGTAAGCAAACTACAAAAGCTTGACGATCTAAAATCGTTTAATCGTGCTATCGATTTTTACGGCCAAAATGTTAATTTTTACATTTTTATTCTTAAAATAAATCACTGAATTAAGACAACACTAAATCTTTTATAGGTTTTTAAAATTGTCCATACTCTAGTACTTTTATTTATATTGTCAATTTATTGTATTTTATGCGAATGAATGAACATCGATTGTTGGCGAAACATCGATTCAATCGATCACCGAACCAATATGACGAATGACGATTGACGGCTTATGAATCAATAAAAATACTCACTTAAATTTTATTAAGTAGAAAAAAATATTACAATTGATTTAGTAATAACTTAGATATAGATGTATGAGCGTATGTACTTATGTAGAAGTAAACTTGCAATAACCTGGTTTTATTAGCTTAAATGAGCAAGAAATACTAAAAGTTTCAACAAAGTTTGTTCATCGCTAGACATAATATTAAGCAAAAATTTATTTATTAAAAATTTATATTAGACAGAAAACGTGTTCTGGGTCCAGTGATAAAATCAATGAGGATTCAAATTTTAATCTCTAATTATTATAAATTTAAATCAAGTGTAATTTCGTTTTTTAGAAAAGCAACTTTCTAGTTCTCCCCGATTCTTCTCAGCAGAACTACTTTCCGAGCCGGTGTTAGCTAGGTAGGTACCTTATGGAGTGACTGCACTGGCCACTGACGCTCTTTAAAATTTAAATTAAATTGATGTACCTACCTATTGAAATTGTTTATTAGAATTATAGGTGTTTGAATTAAAATTTATTTCATTATTATTGTTTTTTGTAATAAAAAGTACTTACTTGTCAGTAGAAGGTGAGAAATTTAAATGAAATAGATAAATAATAAATCTTATGTACATAATGAATGAATGTAAAATCCACGTCTACAAGTCTTACCTATAAAAAATGTAGCATATATCTATTATATGCTACACATATCTTAATGTCTTAGGACTAAAGTTTAGAGGTATATCACAAACTGCATAACCGTTCTAGTTAATAAAAATATATAATATTGAATTTTTTACAAATCGCTAAATTATCTAAATTTTATTTAGATAATTTCGCAGACAATTTATAAATAGCCTGTTAATATGTACTGGTTCAACTTAATCTGTTTTCCAACTATAGTATAATTGGTTATTCGCAAATCGCAGGGCAAACAAAGTAAGCAATGCCAATTGCCAACTATTAGTTGCCTCATCTGCCTTGGAGCGCGGTGGTCGCTTTGGCTAGTGACAATAAACCGCACTACTAATAATATTCTATCTATTCCATATTGAGTATGTAACGAAAATAAAACAAACACCAGAGTTGGCAAAGGTGGGTTTATCTATATGTATATCACAGTAAAGCTGATATTATAGTATGACTAGCGGGACTCGTGGCTTCGCTCGCGCTAAAAGTACCAAAAATATCATCCAGTTATTGTATTTTCCCGTAGAATTTAAAATTTTACTTAAATAATATATTTTAAATGTTTCTTCGTATAATAATATATGATCTACACAAAATTTAGTTCAAATCGGTACATAGGTACTATTTGCGTGAAACGCGCACATCGATTAGCTAAGTTACAGTGCGAGTGTAACTTAGGAGATAGATATTTGATGTTTTAGATTTTTCTGTAGGGCTATATCTACAATTTCCTACTACATAGTTTTGATGTATCTCTTAAGAAGCTTTCTAAGGACGATTAAATTAAACCAATTATTTTGTTTTCCTGTGTATATATTCATAATACTTTTTTTATTTCATACAAAGAGGGTTTCAAACTCAGTTTTCTAACCGAGCCACTGGATTAGCACTGCTTTAGTTTTTTTTTTATGGGACAAAGGGGGCAAACGGACAGGAGGCTCACCTGATGGTAAGTGATCACCTCCGCCCATGGACATCTGCAACACCACAGGGCTTGCAGATACGTTGCCGGCAGGACAGGAATAGGGATGGGAAGTGGGCCTCCCGGACTCTCACTTACCGGACGAAACGCAACAGCATAGCTGCCACTTCACGCCGGTCTTCTGTGAGAGAGTGGTACAATACGGGGCGTGCCGGCCCATTCGGCTGCTACGCGAAGGTAACAAGCATGGCACTACCACTTGAATAATGTTAATGAAAAAATAATATTAATATGACAAAAATTTTAAAATATCGCCTGATAAAAAGAAATAGCAACCACAACACATTCGATTTGCATTGGCTAGTTGGTATATACGCAGTAGACTTACATATAATCTTTTTTATGTTTGAAATATGTTTTTTCAGTTAGCATAGGTCTATGTTTTATTACTAACGAAAGGAAAGAAATTTTGTTACGGTTTCATACAAAAGGTTTCATCACATTGATCTTTAATAGGTACTTAGTTATGAGAAAAAAGTGCGATAAGACTTATCACTTAATATTGTATTTACCTTTGAAATATTTCATTTCTCGTTTAATGTTTAAATTAAATAATTAAAGTATAATGAATTAATATGTGGTTTCTTTAAAATAAAAACAAATAAACTAAACAAGTGGAACTTAGATTAGTTTCGTAAAAAATAGCGGATAAAGTTCAAAGGCATAATTCTTGTGCGATTACGGCGCCACTAAATCTTCAGAACTCGTTAATCGAACTTTCCCGAAGTACTTTTTCGTCTGACGCCAACTGCCTTTGGCAGAACTCTCGCTCTGGGCATCTCCGATTTAAATGATAAAATTCAAATATCAGAGGAAGATACGAACACAATAATTCTATTTACACTTAGGTACTATTAATGAAATAAATTTTGAAATTCAACGTACTATCATTTTTGACTATGAATTTGTGCTATATTCAAATATTATTTTAAACGCTTATTTTATACATTGTTTATTTCAAAGATCTAATTTATTTCAGCTATGTTTTTTCTTAATAAAATTAAAAAGAAATACTAAAAATAATAATTTATATCTTATAAAAAGGAGGATATTAAATAATTAATTCAACGCTCGTAAACTACAATCACGGTGTAGATGAGGGTCTAATGTGGCTTAAGCAAAAGTTGTGCTGCAAAGGTGAAACCAAGAGTAATGTTCGCTTTGAGGTGTAATGGCTCACGGCACTCTGTTCTACACTAGGAGTGTAATGATGCCGACCCGTTCAACGAGGAAAGGCAAAGGAGACCGCTCTAATAAGGGTTTCAATTTAAATTAATTCAACTTTGTTATACTCTATATACACAATATACATAGATCTATAGGCGACTTCATTCTTTCATTTTTTAAATAATTACACCAAAAAAAAAGGACAGAAATAAATTCTAAATCCCATAGTGTTGGATGATACAAAATGTCTAAATGCTCAGTTGTGCATTCGAACATAAACTAATATTTTATTCGTAGGTAAAGTTTTAAACTACAAAGCGTGATTGGAATTGGCCGTATCGTGCGTGATTTGCTTTTTCATTCATTCTTATAAATTGCTATACAAAATAACAGAAAAAAAATGTAGTTAGATCGGTGTTTGTTTGCTAGATATAACATTTTATGTGAGCCCTCTCTCAACGATGCGAATAAAAACATTGGCATTGGCGAGTAATAGTCAACAATGCGTCATGCGTTACTAAGAGTTCCGGTACACGACGCCTTTGGAAATAATAATTAATTATTATTGATATATGGAACTTGTTAAAATTATTAAAAATATGTTTACTTCATCTGAACACATCTATATTAATTTTTTGTTGATTTTTTTGAAATATGAAGTTATTACAATCGAAACAGAAGTCGAAGCCAGAATTTATAGATTTTAGAATTTTATCTTCTCTGTGATCGCATCACGAGAAAACTATTGGATAGATTTTAAAGTAAGGGCGTTATCATACTAGCGGTTTCCGAGCGGCTTCAGGACGGAACGTGCGCGCAGCGAATACGTCGCGAACATGCCGCGACTGCGCAGCGAGAACGTCGCGGACGCGTGGCTGATACGCAACGTTTTCGTCAGTGTTTACAGAGTGTACAAAATGTCGTCCACGCTACTATTCACGGCGATCTCGTTGCGCGTCGGCGACGTATTCGCTGCACATGCGCGGCGGGATCGTTGCGCGTCCGCGGCGTATTCGTTGCGCACCCGCTCCGCCCTGAAGCCGCTCGCAAACCGCTAGTATGATAAAGCCCTAAGGTAGGAAGGTTATCCTGGTGAACGTATAGGATACTTTTCAGTAAAAAAATTTCAAAGCCTTATCTGTGAGAATCTATACAAACCGTCAACCTGTACGTAAGGACTCACTAGAGTGTGTTTCTAGTTATATACATACAAATATTAAATGCTAATATTAATATATAAGCAGGAATAGTTTCACCATGTGTGCGATCTCTATTATAAGACGCACGCTAGATGAACTTCGCAATACACTTAAGAAGGCTAACTTCTCTACATTTGACCTCGTCGTCGGTGCTCCGAATAATGTCGTGAATGTAGCTCTGACTCCTCGCCAACTCGCTCAAATTTCTACCTAGCTTATAGTTAATTAACTATTTCAAGAAGGCTATAATACATGTATAACATTCGTCTTGGCTTAGTAACGTATTCGACTGGTAACGTTCGTTATCCTAGTTCAGTAGGGTAGGGTTTTATATTAAAATTATTTATCCCTTTTTCTGATTTGATGAGATTTTGAACTTATTTAAAGAAAACCTAGAGTGAGTACATGCGCTCTATCAATTATAATACAAAGCAAGTTCATGAAGACATAAAAACAATTAATGTAATTTTGCATCGAGTAACTTGTGTAAAACTAGATTTAATGTTTAAGTTACTGATGAGATGATTTTATGCGGTCTGCCTGACAGAGTCGCCATGTACGATGTGGTGTTGAAGGTAAACTGAAATAAAATTGCGGGCACTAATAATGAATAAGTTTATAAAAAGGTTATAATTAGTAATATGTAGAGTACTTTAAACAAGTAGGTATCGCAATTAAGAACAGGTTATATATTTTCCTGACAAAAATTCATATAGGGTAAGGATGCCTAATATGAGATACCATTTATATTATTCTCCATAAAAAATATATTATCGTACTAATTGCTATGAAAATTGCAATATTCGATAGAGAATTTAATGAAGTTCATTTTTGAGAGACCGTTTAGTTTTAAATATAATACTTTTTTTTCTGTATAAAAATATTATAAAAGTCAGAAATTACGTTTCAAGCAAATGGTCTCCTATTATGAGATACTGAGGGTTGCTAATATGAGATAGTAGGTACCAACTTAAATTAAACTTTTTATTGGCAATATTTTACATGTAACTGGATAACAGCTGAATACAATGTATTATGTAATGTATGTATGTTCTACATATCAAGAGGGTAATGGGTTATTACATTTAAAGTAAGTAGGATTAAGTTTAAATTTCACGTATACAAAAAACAAAATGAAAAATTGAGAACTCCGGCTATACCAACATTATAATGCTAAAGAGTTTGTTTTTTTATTTTTTTACGTTCAAACAAAAAAAAACTATTATTCTTCAGAGTCACATTAAGAAATTCTTTGTGCGTTAGTATATCGCTTTGATCCTTATTTACTGTGGAGGGTTTTAGGCTATCTAACATCATGCTAAGAACCTTAGATGTAAAGAAATCGTTTATAAATAAAAGGTTTTGTGCCAAATGCCAAAACTTGATCTAAGTAAACTTCATTTTATTCCAAAAATATGTATATCGTAGCTTCATTTATACATCTCTTTCACATTTAGCAGAGCTGTGAACTAATTGCGTCCATTTAACGCTACGGGCCCGCTGACCTACATTTTTTTCAATGCTAAATTTTAAATCTAAATGAATTTGAGCTTCATTCACTTATTTTTTTTTGCAAAGAAGATACATGTGATAAAGTTATTATAAAATATGATTTGCCATTCAATCTTCCATCATGCGATCTTTTTATTAAAAAAAATAAAATGTGTTGAATTACGAGTAAGTAAACATTACAAATGTTAATTTGCAAATTGCATTAATGCTTACTTTAAATTAACAAGTTTTGTTATTATTTTAATATTATTAAATGCTTTCTTTACAGCAAACGAGTTTTAGTTTGTGTTTTATTATATGACAACCTAATGAAGTAAATCGCTTTAGTATTTATTACATTAGTGGCAGTGGAAACCTAATAAAGCGAGCGAAGAAACCGTGCTTCCACTTCTAATATTTTCATGTGCGAATAATTTTCTATATAGTTACCACTTGCCTTGCGTTGTAGGGGAATTTAGCTAGTTTTCTAAAGATATGTAAAATCCGCTAACCCGAAATTGGACAACGTGGAATAAAATCTGATCGCTCTTGCATTGAAGTAAGAAAAGTTAGGACAATAATTTTTTGGCTAAATACTTGCTAATTTGGTTGTAATGACTTTGTTTATTTTTTATCCGATTTCAAGAAAAAAGTTTCAGCCATGTTAATGATAGTATTAAAAATTTAAAAATAGGTTGTAATCAAAAGAAATATATGATAATAAACATAAAAAATACATAAGTTTAATTTAATTTCCCATTTTGGGACAAATAGAATCAGAGATCGGCAAAATATAAATCGAACTACCTATGTATATACCTATATCAGAGTTTGTTGCTAAGAAAAGTAACTAAAATTAAAAAAAACCTACAATCCGCTAGACCGGGAGACATATTACTTTGTCCATGCTGTTTTGACATGCATTTTTTTATCTAGACAATGTAATGGTTCTTGTTGCAAATGACATCTGCACACCTTATCCCGAACGAAGCGACCGTATAATAAGTTAAATAAATAACAAGTAACGATAATAAATAATATAAAAAAAAGCAAAAATTACAACAATAATGTTATAAGAAAAAAAATATAAATTCTACAATCTAGGAAATAAATAGGTATAAGTCATAGTTGTTTGTTTAATAGTAATCCTAAAAGCTCAAGAGACACGAATTTCTTGCAAATCTACATTACCTTGTATTTCATCTCAATAAATCACAATTCCCTTGTGATAGCTAGAATTGAAGATGAGGACTATATTACTCTAGTTGAGTTATAATGATGCCTAAATTCCTTCATATCTTAGAATTATGTTAATATAATATTATATCTTAATTCTTATGTATGTACAATAAAGAAATCGAAATCTAAATACTTTAGTATCTATTTTAAAGAAGTTTAATGGGATAGTTCAATTACCATTATCAATTTAATATAAATTTCTATAGCAATCGAAACTTTTGACACTCTTCTTGGAAAATGGCAATTCTAGAATCCATCACACACTTTGAAAGAACTTATTTTTTATATTCTAATGTTTTTGTTACCTTAAAAAGGTAAATATTTTAATATAATTTTTAATCACAAAGAATCTATTATAGAAAATTGTTGAAAATGTCATCATAAAACATCGTCTTAAATTCAATAACTTAAGCAAACTGTACATGAATAATCCTATGTAAACTAAAACAACTGTTTATATTTAAGGGATGCCGTATGTTTTAAATTAGTCAAAAGTCATATCAATAGTTTTCCCATGTCCTATTTAACCCTTTTACCGCTACAGAACTGTTAGACAGATTTTATGAAGCCGTTTTTCGGGTTGGTATCCAAAGGGTCTTGAGGTATTCTGTTACGACCCATTTAAATTACTGTGTATTTAAGCAGTTATAAGCAATCGGGTATAATTTTGAGTATTTTTTTCAATTTGTTGATTAAATTAATCTTAATTTTAATGTATTCTTTGTATGTAAAGATACAAATTAATTCGGCGGAGTCAGATAGGCAGTAAGTACCTAGTTACGAAATTAAGACAATAAGTTCTAGAAACGTTATGTGCGTTATATCGTTTGTCTTATTTTACTTACAGTAAGTAAATAGAGTTTTCGCATACTTATCGATAAACGTCCAAATAACAAATGTTTTCGCCATTTTCTTAACAAGTTCTTGTCATTCTGTGAGTTCCAATGATAAGACAAGTTATTGCTGCTATGCTTAGAATTTAAATGCCAGTAGCTAGGTACGTTTATTGTCACCTATATTTATCTTCATAATTACGTAAATAGATACATACTTACAGATTATATTATGTAAAATAACGAGGTGGGCTGCAATGATTGTTAATGATTTAGCAAAATAAGTTTTAAAATCTATACTTTTAATAAAAAACTTAGTGGAATCTGTACATTAAATATTTTTTAAATATTATCGATACAGAGGATCAATAGTTTTTAGAATTTTGGTCTGTCTGTATGTCTGTTTGTAACGGCATCACGAGAAAACCACTGCACAGATTTTGATGAAAGGTAAAGTGATAGCTAGCTATCCGAGTCGACACATAGGATACTTTTTATTCCGAGAAAATATCTTAAATACTAATAAATAAGTACCAGCACAGATCACATAATATTACAGGCAGTGAGCAGCAACAAATTCCGACAACAATAACTGATAAATACTAGAGAGGTAACACTTGTAAGCCAGGGGATTCGTTGCATCGAAACTAGCTCAACTCCACGTTATTTGTAGAATAAGTAACGCGTGCAAATATACCTTCGTTATAAAATCATATATCGTCTAAGCCACTCAACTCAATAAGAATAAAATCGTCACAAAAATATTTGTTGTGAAAGTTTAACCCATCAACAGGCGCGGGGACAATATAGATTTATAACAATTGAAAATCTATTGTGTCTCGTATGTTCGCGTTGACGGGTTAATACTTATCCTTATTGTCTCATTTTTTTTGTTTACGCCAGACTTCACAATACAAGAATGTTCATGACTTAAGATTCAAGAGGAAAAATTATTGGCTTAATTAAAAATGTCTTCGATATAAATCGCAGCAGTACCTTTTCTATGTATTTTTACTTTTTTAATAACCAGATCGTGCTATTATGGCAAAAAAATTTTATTTAAATTAAATATTACTTAGTATAAAATGTTGAAATTATAATAAACATTTTTACAGATGGTAAAAACTTTTTAAAGCGATGCTTAGCGAATCTTTACTGCAGGTAATGGAGATACCGATTAAGCTAACGACCACTTGTCTCTAAGGTTGTTTTATTCAGCTGTTTAAATATTGCTCATTTTCATAATACTGAAAGCAGATCATTATCTATCGCAAAATATCATTCTACGGTAAGTACTAAATCATATAAAATTAAAATATGCTAATAATAAAATACATATTGAAACGTAGGTTTAAATCATAATAAGCATTAACATGTTGTGTTCACTTTCCATTATATAATATTTATTTTTATTACCGTTATTGCATTGAAAACGTAGCAATTAGTTAACTGATGGTGTAGCGCTTGGTATGTATGAATTTTCATATTTGAAGATTCCATAGTAAGAGTAAAGTAAGGAAACCAAGTAAGAGTTAAATTAGAAAACCAAAATTCACTTCCGGTAAAATAAAGCAATAATAGAGGCAAAAATTTTACAAAATCCATTATAAACCGTCGTTTTACGTGACATCATTTACTCTACATTATTACGGGGATTTTGTTTTAAATAATGTTGCCTCTATCGTCATTCGCTCCGTATGATCCCAGACTCGTCTCTCTTCCATGTCAATGTAGGTACGAGTACATAATATTTGTAGTCTCTTGAGTGGGCTTAATGTCGCGTGACGTTTTGATGTGCACGACATCGCTATTTAGGCAAAATACTAAGTTACTTGAGCTTTTACTGAGATTGAATTTTCTTATTTATACTAACAGGACAGCAGAATAAATATAAATATTGTATTCTAGTCACTCTGTTCGTATTTATAGTCTTCCAATAAATAAAATAAAAAAAAAAACTAAATTTCAAATCACGGCGCTGCATTTAAAAGGCTGTTTTCAAATAAAATATTACTTCATGTTTGATATTCAGTGGACATTTTAGATGTTTTTGTACACGTCCGTCCGTCACGCTTGTAGCTTGCTTGTAAAAAACATTGTTTGATACAGTAACGGTTTTACATTTCATGCAAATCTATTTTTAAACGTTTGCAGAACAGAAAAACATATTGGTACTTTTTATGTTCTCTATTTGATTGATGATATATACTATAAATATAAATAAAATATGTTGGGACATTATTATACCAGCGCCATCTAGTTCCGTAGTCAGCTACGTTATGTGCTTGTGTTACGAATACCAAATAGTTGATATACTACACATATAGTTATTTTAAATACATGTAAAAAAATGCATTTAACTGCTATTTCTCTAATAATCTAATAAGAATTTAAAGACTTTAAATAAACTTGTTTGTCAGACTCCAAGTCTTTAATATGATATCAGATTATCTGTTTAAATGTATTAGATGTGGAATTTAAAGTCATTAGAATTATTAAATACATATATACAAAAAGGTTTTGGAATTATGTAATAAGTATGTATATATGTACATCTGAATTTGAAATTAAATAATATGGCGAATAAACCGCTCTACGTTTTAGTGCTTTTTCACATGGGCCGGTTGCCGGGTAAATTTCGCAAATTTCGAAATTTTTTCCCGGCATGTGCGAAAGCTACGTACTCGTACATTGCCATACACTCGCCGCCGGATACCCGGCAACCGGCTCGTGTGATAAGGCACTTAGTTTGAATGAATGTGTCAAAAACATTTAAAAAATCACTATGAATGCAATGTAATTGCATGCTGATACAATTGAATCAAAAGCTTTGTAATAAAACAAGCCTAAAATATATTTGTTTGATATTTGCATTCTGTAAAAGCATACTTAGATATTTTGAGCATGAAGGGAGCAGGAGAAAAAACTATAAAATGTAGTATTTTTAGACTATATTATAGTATCTCACACTCGATTGTATCAACATGTTACCTTCTAATAAATTTAAAGCCAACGTTCCTGGTGTTCTCTTCGTAAGACAACTAAGATCACATTAGACCCTCATCTCTTTGGTTACTGTAATTTACGACTTTGAATTAACTATGAAATAGTTCCCTTTTTAATATCTTACCAACTTCTAAAACGTGCTTGTTTTACTTAGGTATATTTTTGTGTGTGTAATATTTTAGGTGAAATTATATTTTTCTAATTGTGAACTTTCTTTTCTATTGAATGGTTTTAGTTTAATTATTCTTGTATGGATTTATTTATATTTTATTTCAATAAATGGAAACCTCAAAGAAGTATACAGTTGGGCTTTGCATCTGTAAGTAAACTTCAAAAACCAAAGACAATGATCTTTAACATGTGCGCTCTAAAGACGTGGACAATAATTGTTCCACCAGTTTAAGGACATTCTCATAACTATGAGGAAGGTCTTTGAATAGTCAGCATGAATGTGTTGATGATGATGATGATGATCAATGTACATTCTTACATCACATTTAGGAGAATTATATGTGTGATTGACAAATAAATCTCTCTCTCTCTTTAGAGATCACACAACTCCCAGTCGCATAGCAACATATCTTTTAAAATTACCAGCTAGATTATCTCAGGCATATGAGTTTGCTCCAGTTATCCTTTAATGTAAGTCAAATGATAATAATTAAAAAATGATTCACGCATTGTGTTTGTGTCTTTATTTGGTTTTCCAATCAATAACGCAGCTCCTGGGCTTAGCTAAGCTCAATTTTATACTTAATTTTTTATATAGGTTATAATATCTATGTATTTAAATTTATACGTGTAGTCTGTATGGTATCCGTAATACAAGCCTCGTAGCTTACCACGGAACTAAATGGCGCTGTTGTAATAATTTCCCAACATATTTATATTTATTTATATAATTTGTTTCTAAGCAATCCCAAAGTAGGTAAAAGCTTATGTCAATAATATATTGTATTACTAAGGCACTACATGGTTAACCTAATCGTCACTTCCATTATCTGCAAAAGTATTTACAAACACAAACATTTTATTTGAATAAAACATTATATTACAAAAATGTAGATCTTTTGGCTCAGTGGGTAGAGACCCGACTTTATGCGTCAGCGGTCGCGGGTCCGAGTCCCGCTGGGGCCATTCATTTGCTAATCACGAATGCTTGTACTCCAGTCATGAGTGTTTATATTTATAATATGTATGTATTTAAAATTTATATATTTATTTATTTATTTTTATTTATTTATTTATGTACCACACAAAAAAAGAAAGAACATACATAAAAAAAGAAAGCGGAGACATTGTGTACAAGGGATAACTTATCTCTTTAAGAGATTTCTTCCAGAAACCCTTTAGCAAGGAAAGTATATCAACTATCAACTAATCAACTATCTGGTATCCGCAACACAAGCACGTTACGTAGCTTACTGCGGAACTAGATGGCGCTGTTGTAATAATGTCCCAACATATTTATTTATTTTTCAAGGAGAATGAAAATAATTTAATACAATGTCTGATTTCTACAATGACTATAAGGTATTTGTTTAATATTATTTCTATTTCTAAACAACATTTGGTAATTTGATATAAAATTGTGATATACTTACGCAGTTATCTGATTATCAAAATCAAATACCAAAATATCATTCAATTAATAAATTAAAATAATTCAATTAATGATATTAATTGTATTAATTTGTATGTAAAATAAGTTTCCTTTTTGTGTTATCAATTTTTTTTTAATTTTGTTTAATTACTTGTCAACTTGCAATGAAAAAATCATTTTATGCATAATAGTAAGCTGAATGTATCTTTTTGATTATATTTACATATTGGCATTTATTTTGAAACATTAAAAAACTTACATTCTGGACAGTAATTCGCTACTAACAAAGTTTAGTGTTGCGCTTTTAATAGTGCTACGTTTATTTAATTTATTTATACAATAAATTCTCCATCTCCACATTACAAACAATCCAAGTCAGCAGCAAATATTAAGATTTAGAATCATAGAAGTAAGTTTGAATTAGATATTCTGATGAAAGGTTTAGTTTAATATCTAGTAGATTTGCAAGTGGGCAAATTACATGTGATCGCAGATAGCAGCGAAAGTTTGGAGCAATTGAAGACGTTCTAGTTCCTCTTCATGTTGCAAATAGATTCTATTTCTGGACCAATTCCAAACCGATCCGGTTATTGCGATATAAATCCTTATCTGCTCGGGTTGTACTCGTATGACCGTGTATCTGCTTAGTATCGGGCGCAGATTAAAAATAATTTATGTAGGAGGTGTGCTGTAGTAAAGTTACAAGAGTTATGGATATGGAAATTTGGAAAAAATGCTACATTGTAGTTGTTAATACTAAATTATAGCATATACAGGAGGTATCCTTTTTATAATTGGTGGAAAGAGCAATCGTATTTAGTAAACACTTTATGAAAATATTGGGAATGATAACTGCTACAAATGTTTTTTTTTAATATGATAGCTTAAACAATACGATATTAAAGAAATCCCAAGTCTGCTGAATTGTCCAACGTTATTAGACATCATCATCATCATCATCATCAGCCCTTTTTAACGTCCCACTGCTGGGCATGGGCCTCCCTCAATACGAGGAGGACATGGTTGATAGAAAATTTCGTAGCCTCGGTGAGAATCCAAATAGCACCTGGTCTAGATGGAAAGCTTTAACATCTTTCGCCAATGCAGCGAGTATGCTGAGGGTGCTGGAAGCAATGTAACATAGTTTTTTGAGTTTTCAGCGCAAGATACATTATAACGGAGTTGTGATAGACCACCCACATAACAGAACTGAAATTAAGCATTTCATTGCCGATATTGCATAACTAACTAGCAAACTACTTAACTCTTCGTCAGACTCGCACTAGTCTGATTAAAATTGCGGGTATATTCACAGTTTAAATTACTTACAGTATTTATTTTTCAAAATGTTTATCTTTGTTCTTTTATTGGCTTAAAACGAAATTCAATTCTCTAGTTAATGGCAATTTTAACCCTTCAAAGTTGGCTTATCTTGTCACTTGTCATTTGATGTTGACACTTGCAAATTAAGCTTTAAGAAGATGATTACAAAATTTGAAATATTTGCGTCTAAACTTAATAATGATTGTCAGTTATTTTGCTAAACTTTGCGTGCGGCTTTTGAAGCAACAACTTATCAAATATGTTCTTTTAATTTTCAGTAAAATTGACGTACCTATGTTAAACACAACAATATTTTGTAAAATTTTAATATTTTTCGAGAAAGACATATTATAGAAGAAAATATATAAGAACATTAAGTTGTTATTCTATTTTCGCAAAAAAGTACTTTACTAAGAATGCATGTAAATTGTATGTAAAACTATGGCTCCTTTACTATAAGATATAATGTACATACACGTAAATGCTTTTTTTTTAGTTCTACTTTACTTGACTCTTCTTTTTACAGGAAATGAATTGTGTATATTGATTTTTGAAACGCGCGATGCGTCATCAGTTTGGGCGTGTTTAAGATTCGACAAGATTTTTTAAAATTATTGGAATGAATTTACGATTTAAACTAAATGAAAACACTAGAGGGGTGGGACGTGGATCATTTTTAAAGTTAACTTCAAATCTGATATCCTACAATCTGAAAGTAAACATTAACAATTATTTTAATAAACCAAAATATAAATTATATATAAAAATACAAAAAATACTATTAAATCAACAACAATTTTTCAAATCCAACAGGAGATTACTGTAAACAAATTATTCAGATTCATATAATAAGTAGTGTACTTAGATTGTTTATTATTTACCAATTAAGTAATTTTAATAGCAAAAATTCTTGAGAATGATAGATGTAAATAAAGAAATTGTGTCAATAACCAATAACAGTATAATGAATGTGTAAATGGAACAATTCGAAGTCCCATATCTGTTCCTTATATCTCTTTTATAGCACAATGTCGAGTAAAATATTGTGATTGCCAGAATACTCGCTAAATAAATAATCAGCTCGCACATGCATAATTAATATCAGTATCTACGAAAGTTATAGAAAACGAATGATTATATAATTATACCATTATATTTTTTTTTGTTTTCAAGATTATCTTTTACTTAACGTAAGATATTACAGTAGATTTGTTTTTGTCCGTGCTAATCTCAGAAACAACTTTATAGATTTTTATTAAAATGTTTTTAATTTATAAATATAGAAAAAAATGAGATACCAATATAATAAAACGTATGAATTAAGTACCCAAAAAATCCCTCTGTAGTCACACTCAATCGTGGTTACATAGAACATACACTTGCAGTATTTGCATAATTATCGACTTCATTTAGTTACTATTCCTTATTTGCCTCTACTAATTTTACTTGCATAATATCACTTTTTCACTTAACTGTTTTTCTTTTTCGTATTTTTCCACAATCGTCGTGGTTTTGAGTGTGTAGTGATCCCTTGACGTCCTATTAAGATTTAAGACGAGGGAGGTTTCGTATAAATAGATAATAGTTTTCTAATCGGTCTTACATAATATGTGTGTACGAAGGGTATATAAGCTGGATGTGGTATACGATAAAGCATTAATTACCATTAAAAAAAGATTAAAAAAGGCGTGCTATGTAAATGTATAGACGTCTTAACCATAAGTCTTAACTACTACAGTGTACAAATTAGTGAACTTCCACTATACAACATTATTTACATTTATATATTTAAGTTTTTCAATAATCAATAGATAATTTATATTCTTCAACTGTCTTATCTGGGGTTATCATTAAGCATGGCTGTAGTTTAAATAAGTCGATATATTATGTATTAATAAAGAAATAATATGAAAGACTAATGATATTTCGTTAAAAGCTGTCATCTTCTTTTAGTGATATCTTTATCAGAGATGTCTCTTAAATCTTAATAGGACCGTATACTAATATTTGTTAGTTATTGCTACTAAAAATATTAACTGCATAATACTTAGATTATGCATTTAATAGTTGAAGTATGAAAAAATCCTAATTAGTAATGTCTCTGTAAACATAACGATAATAATTTCCACTATTTTTAGAAATAATACCGTAAGCAAATTACTAAAAACTGAAAAATGAATATAGAATTCAAACAAAAGCAAGAGCAAAATATGCAAAAATAATAAATACAATGCCTCACATACGTGCTAACGGAAACATTGAGAGGATTATCATAGATATTTAATGATACCACTGCTCGTGTTGATTTCAATTACGCGGATTAATTGATGTCATAATATCCGTTATTTATTCGCATAAATGCCTTTCACGTGTAAGTGCGCTCTATTTATAGTAACAGATTATTAAATAAATAAAAATCTTTATTGGAAACGTTTTAAAATTACAATTTGTAAAATTAAGTAAAACTAGCGATGACTAAATTTAGCGCGAGCGTAGCCGCGGGTTCCGCTAGTTAAAATAAATAAAAATGCTAAAATAAAAGTAGCCTAAGTTACTCCTATAACATTAGCTGACTGCGACTGAAAGTTCCGTCAAAATCGGTCCAGCTGTTTCAGAGATTAGCCTGAACCAACAGAGTACAGACAGACATACAAAAATTTTAAAAATTGATTTTTTGATGTTAGTACCGTATATATATACTTTCATATGTATTAGTGAAAAGCTGTTAATTTGAAATTAAAATCAGACACTTCAATTTTATTTATATGTGTAGATATTTATTACCCGACTGCGACTAATCCCAAAGGAGGGTTATGTGTTTGATCTGTATGTACGTATATACCAAATAATTATACAATACGGCAGCTGAGCCTATTTTAATTATTCATATTCGTTGTTATATTCGCTTGGATAAGGTAAGGAAAAGTTTATGCAATTCATTGCAAACGTGCTATTTAATTAACCAACAAAAAAAAACGAAATAATTTAATTAACTAACTAAATTAACAACCGCCATCCTGTTTTAAAACTTGGCTGATAGCCTATCGATAGTAAGCAAATAAACTTATTTATCAGCCGATACTGAATAGTTTATAATGTGCAGTTGCACTCTACACTAATATTATTTGTTTAACATAATCCACACCATAGTTAGCTTGCTAGCTATTACCAAATAAAATTATTTTAAATACCTTACTATGTTTGCTGTAAAGCATTCAAAACGTCGGGGATTGGGGAGAAAAAAGTTAGTTTTATTTAAAAAATAGAAAATCAATTGATCACGAAAACTTAAAAAAGTACTTAACTGTTTTGTCTTTGTAATATACATATTGAACGTTGAAGCGAAATTTCCACGAGTGACCGCTTCAAAGATAATTCATTCTATAGAACAAATCTAAGATGTTTTGGATATGAGAGGAATAAATATTTTCTTACCTACTAGTTTAATTAATTATAGAGTATACTAGCAACTCCCCTCGCTTCGCTCGGGTTCATCCCTAGGTGCTTCCTGCCAAATTTAAAGTTTGTAGCACAAATAATGAAGGATTTTCATTTAAATACGCGAGACTCCTTAGACCTCCTTATTTCAGCCCAGTCGCAAAATCTGTTCATAGCGAACGTCTACTAACTATTAACTACCTCCCTACCAAATTTCATCTTTATAAGTCTAATATTTCGTAATGAGTAAGTGAGTGAATGACCTTTCGCTTTTATAATATATTTAGTTTCCATAATAAATACTAGAAAACGTCACAGAATTTCGATTTTTTCATTGACTTCTGGGATATTATCTTCTAAGCTGCTTATTTAAAATGTACCATCGTTATTAAAGTGAATTGCGTTCCCCTCATTGCTTTTTCAAAGACATAATGTTTGTATATAATACCTCTTCCATAAAACTTTCATATATTTCAGCCATTTAACTCAAAAAATATTTAAAGTAAAAAGCAAGGATGCATGATCTTATAATCATTATTTAGTGGCTTTATTCGTGACAAACCAACGGACTTTTATAAAAACATAATATTAAAAAGATTAAATAATTATTATTTATTGTTTAAGGTACCATAAAATAAAACAGTAACTATAGACCCCAAATATATATTGAATATTATAGACCCCACAACAATTTAAAAAAAAAAGGTTGTCTGTATGTCTGATTATCTGTTTGTATGTTATCATTTAACACAAAAAGTAATGAACTAATTTCAACCAAATTTTATGTTGTGATAATTTATCCTTACTTATACTATAAATGCGAAAGTAACTCTGTTTGTCTGTATGTCTGTCGCGCTTTCACGCCAAAACTACTGAACCGATTTATATGAAATTTGGTACACAGATAGTCTAGAGCCTGAGAAAGGACATAGGCTACTTTGCAAGGAAAAAGGACTTAATGGGGTTGAAATAGGGGATGAAAGTTTGTATGGAAATTACGTCATTTTTAAAGCTAGAAGCTTGAAACTTAAAGCTTGAAGCTAAAACACAATTACTGGTCTTCTTACAAAATATTGGCTAACTCTTGCTAAATCTTGAGATACATCAAAAGTATGTACTAGAAAATATAGGTTTTAAAAAGGTCTACAAAGAATATGACTATCTCCTTAGGTACACTCGCAATAACTTTTTATTGTGTAACAAAGTTATTGTGTATAAAAAATTTGCATAATAAAAAAAGAAACTTGGCTAATCGATGTGCACGTTCACATAAAAAGTACTGAACCTCTTTTTACTCAACTTTGTGTAGTGACAGATTATTACTACGGTCAATATTTAGGAACTTTTAAAATATTTAGGCTAAAACAATATTTTTATTCTCAATGTAATACACAATAACTGGTTCTATAGAGTAGTTCTCAAAAAAGAAAGGTGGAACTTTAAATGGGGTATCAATCGTTGTGACATTATAAGTAATATCTTAAAGCCAAATATATATATTTTTGGACTTTTTATCATATATAAAGCACAGATATAAAAATAAAAGCTATTCATAAATTAAAGCAATTATTTTTACGTCGCGAACATCAGTCTATGAAAAGAGATCAAGCAAGAATCGATTCAGAATTTCAAATATAGTCAATCGCAATTCAATAAAGGCGATTTATGTCAGTCGTTGCTCACCGCTGTGCCGGCAGCAGACGGGTTATTGGCGGAGTTCCAGCGCGCTTGTCTACAAGAACTAGAATCAGTTCAAACTAATAGCGAAAAATTCTCTCTACTTTTAAAGACAAATGATGGAAGTGTAAAATGTACCTAAGTATACGGTATATGGTTGTGGTATAGTTTAACTTCAATACGATTAACTGTGTGTTTCACATATAAAGTCGTATACCAAAAGCATATGATAAAGATAATACTAATTTAAAATAAGAACTTATAATAGAAATTACTTAATACCGAAAATTTGTTATATTAATATATAAGGAATGGTACTTAAGCTAGCTTCACTATGTACACACATACAAATCTATTTACAATATGATAAAAGATATTTATTATTACATAAGCTTAGACAATTTTTATAAGTTGCAAAAATAAAATTAATAAGACCTGATAATGGCTTAGAGACAAAATATTCGAAACAGGGTGGCATTTTATCATCATATAAATATATATACACAGCTTCAATACATGAAACTTTAAATAGAATTCTCTTTACTCGTGAATCATGCGAAAACCAATAAATAGTGGATACGAGTCTTTGAGCCAATGTCTTGGGAGATCCGATTTTAAATTTCTCTGCGATATTTTCAGCTATTCCTTTTGTCGCCATAGAGTCTACGTTGGTAATATTACGTAAAATTTTCGAATTTGAATACCTATTATTAATGTTAAATAGTTTTGAATAATGTTATTCAATTTTCAAATAATGCTTCATATTTCGGTATGAAGAAATTGTTCAAACATAAGAACTAGATCTGTGGATTACTCGCAAATAGAGTAAAACTAATATTATATCCTTATAACGATGCGAGGTTTCTCCGTGTTCGATGTTATTAACTGTCGACTTACCTTCAGTTTTTTTGATTACGTCGCTACACGCCTAAACTATAATATATGTAAACTATAATATACTATTATAGTATATGCTAGCTCAGGTTAAAGTTTGCTTGTACTAAGTATCATCTTAATTCCTCAAGCCAATTAGATCGGAACTTTGGCATTTCCGAGTATATGTCTAGTTCGATTACTAATATCACCGTTATAGTAAAATAAGTTAAATGCTATATTCTTAAGATATTGTGAATAATTTTGTACCTTTTAAATGTACCGCCACCTTCATCTTACAGTGAATGTGTCTATTAGTAATCAACACTTTGATTGTCTCGGTTTTCATTCTCGCACAAGGTTTATTCTGTATTATATCTATATTATTCCTTTTTTATTTTTACTATTAGAAAGCCTATAATTTAGATAAAATACGGTGCTATAAACACTTCCAAACATACATTGCTTAAATACAAATTATATTCTACTGTTCTTCCTCTTCGCCCTTATATAAAATGAAAATGTAAATTTAGAGAAATAAATAATCAAATGATATCATTTATTATTATCGTTATATACTGGAATTTCAGCGTTTTAGGATGATGAGTTTGTCTTGAGAAAACTCGTCTTACAAAGGCTTGCTTAAATATTTATATTTCTTGAACTCCCGGGTCGAGCATTAGGTATGTGCTTTAATAATAGCAAAATGATTAAAATATCAGTATTGCTGGCGGTGGTACGTTACTATAGGTACTTATATAAAAACGTTTATATAGAAGATTTTTCGAATGAAAAAGTGTAGCCGGAAGCCCAGGAGGTTCTATAGTTACTTAATTGTTTTTCGTTAAAAAGTAGTTTTGAACACTAATGCTTATAATATTTTCTATACTTATATTAGAAAGAAATACAGGAATCCTGATCCGATTCGAAAAACCTTACCTAAGATGGCCTGTTTATTGAATTGGATATAGCTATTTAATATGTATATAACCATACTTATAGTATATAGTAATAGTGTATTCCATATTCACCGTATTAATTATTTACTTTTAAGAGTTCTCGGTATTTCAGCACTTCAGCACATCCATACCGGTTTTAATGTAAAATAATCAGCGGGAAATTTCTCTTTCTTTTTTTTACAAGTTCAATGATGATATTTTATAGCTATACCTATTATTAATTTATAATATCTCAAAATGATTCAGTTGACTATATGCGAGAATTATATTAAGCAGCAGAGATCTTTATTTCTCTCAACTCGATTAAGAGAAAAGTTTGATGCACTTGAAAGCTGCACATTTCGCAGGAAATAATTTTAACAAACTTGTCAAAATCAGAGTTTCAGAGAGAGTCAGTTGCTGTACCAAGTTACCTTTTGGTACCGAGTAAAGATCCATTAACTATTCGCGGTTTAATTTTCTCTGAGATGAGGCTTTAATTCCACTTTCATAAAGTTCCCTCTATAAAATTTTGCTCATCGGATACGTCTATGAACGATACATTTTCTTATCTCAACTACTTAGCAGAGAAATGTTCCTCGTATAACAAACTGTTTTATTGTAGTAGGGTGGGTACGCTTAGAACTAACTCTAGAGTCTTTTTTTTTAATAGATATGAATGTTCTTATTTTATTCATCATAGATTTGGTTGAACTGCAATATTTAAGTGCTTATTATTAGCTGACATAGGTAACCACTAAGAAGGTATTTTTTTAATTTTTTTTTGTAAATTTGAACTTTAAAATGGATTTTAGATGCTACATGATGAACTAAAAGATAGTGGAAAGGAATAGATAATACTTTCTTAGATTAACGCGTTTATTTGACATTTTAAAAATTTTTATGTTTCCTTCGGGTCTCTTCCGTTACCGTTCTTGCTATAAAGCATTAAAAACGCCATGAAAAAAATCTAAATAAATGCGCGAAAAACCCAAAAAGATGGTTTTATTTAAATTTGAAAACCTTCTAGCCACTTAAAACTTTATGCTTATAATTTTTTCATAATAAAAAAAATGTATTTTGTCATTTTCAAAATACAGGCTCAAAGTTAAACTAGAAAAAAGTAAAGTAAAATATAAGCCGAACGCGGTTAACATCATATCATTTTAAGCAGTAAATTAAAAGGCGACCCGTTTTATCGGAAGCAAATTTTACCAAACTTGTCACAATTTCATCGAAGCCACGAGCTTTAAACGAAATTAGCGTTTTGAAATCGAGTTAAAACCCATTAAATATTCGCTTAAATTTTCTCTGGAATGAGGTTTTAATCCCACACTCCATGAAGTTTCATGTTTTAAATTCATTCATATGGTTCACTTTGATACTTTTTAACGTTAATAAATGAAAATATTTTTCTGACTAACGTGAAAAGTATAGTAGAGTGGATTGATCTATTAGCTTCTTGAACGAGTCTGTTGTCGAATTAAGTATTATTGAGTAATTTTGTTTTCTGCTAAGAAGTTCCCAGTAGCAGCCCAAAAGTGTAGATGCCTGAAAAAGTAACTGAAGGTATCGGAACGGAACACAGATTTCACACAAGTCTTGTGTTAGTGCACACCCTTTTTCCCTTATTCTTTCTCTCCCTCTCTTGCGCAGTGGTGTCAGTAACTATCAGCCAAGAAATATCATATTAAAAATGTGCCAAATCTAAAAAAAAATCAGACCACTGTTATTTTAAAAAAAGAAGTTTTTAAGTACACGTTACTTTTTAAAATTATGAGTTTCTTCTGTACACAGCAGCACCCTCTCTTATAAAGTATCAACAATTGTACGATGCTATTAATCGTGATATTCCTTCATAATAAAATGTTGGATTCTTTGCTTTACTAAAATGATTCACCATATTTTAAAATGTCCAACAAATATTTATTGTGTTAAATTAAAATTGCTTAGCATCAGGAAAATTTACTGAAGGTGTTAGAGCGAAATTTCTTTAAATGTTTATTGAATTTCTTTATCGAATCGAACTTTAAAAAGTTTAAGGAAAACATTTTCCGGTTCAAATAAGGAACAAAAAAAGAACTTTCTATTCCATAGATAAAGAACGTATTAGTGCATAGACAATGGTGAATTGTCTTAAGATTTCAAGTAGTCCTCTATTGATTTTAAAAATTATCTGCTATTTAAAGCTGAGCTCGAAATTATACTATCAATTCTTATCATTATCAGTCGTATATTTAATAGGTTACATTAATGGAGTCTCAACAAATAGCTCTACCTATTACATTTTCTTCATTTTTTTTGTGTCCAAGTTCTATTGCTGTAATTTTGAGACAATTAGGTCAAACGGCATGCCATTTAAGTATATATATTATTTAGATAATAGAATAAACTATCTGTTCTTAAAAGTACAGTAAAAGTTTAAAAGTAACTTTACGTGACATAGATAAAGTAGAAGGTATAATTTTTAAAATGACGTCTAATAACTAGCTGTTTAAGTAATTTACTTAGAGAATATAGGCAACATTCTCTACATTAGCCAATATGCCATAACTTAGCATTTGATTTAGTAAAGTATCTAATATTTTAACAAATGAGTAAAGTATCTTATATTTTAGTAGAAGCAATATAGAATCTTTGTTTTCCTTCACTAAATTATTTTAATTATTTCCTTAATTTTTAAGATAATTGATCAACCGTTCGGCGAGATTTGTGGTCTTTAATTAAAATACGAATAGCGCGATATCCTAGAACTACCTAGATAATCACTAAAATAGAAACGTTTAAAGCGGTTTAGAAAGATTTCTTATCGTAACTCACAAAATACATAAAGAAAAAAATAATATCTTGTTCCTGTCTTACAATAAATTTAAACATCTTATCTTTTATACTAGGTTTCGCCAAAGTGTACTCCGAAGCGGCGTTTATTACTCAGGTCGTAGAGACTATTTAGTAGGACTTTTATAAAATGCAAAATATTTTTAAATCACATTGGTAGTTTCTAAAATCGGCTTTTATAAAGATTTATTAGACTTTGAATGTTCAAAGAACGAAAATTAATAAAGATAATATTACAAAGAGTGATAAGAGGCAATAATATATAATTAGAAAGTACAGAATTTATAAAATCTTATTAAGCTAACTATTTGCAGAAGCGAGTAGAGGAATGTTAGCGCAATCACTTGATCGTACATAACCTGATTACCCCTATCGGGAGTGGCTTTGATGTGTAATCCCAATTGTAATGTCCTGAATTTATTGGAAATGTCGTTTGTTAGAGCTGTGAAATACGCACGACCAAATGAGCTCCTCGATTGATCACGGAATAAAATTGATTTGTTACTACAGAAAGTTCTTTGTTACATGCATTTTTTTTCGAATGGTGATTTTTTATTTAAAATCTATTAAACACCCATTATTAAAGACTTAAATAGTTTTGAAATCGAGATTTTTTTTTAAATTAAGTGATCATTTCAGGTTTGACCTGAAAATGACTTATTTATTTAACCCTTTACGACATTACACAATACTTACGAAAGGTAGCGTTCCTCAACGTTTGTAACTAGCGACTCACCCTCGTTTCGCTTATGTTTCGTTCCTAGAGAAAATCAAAAACAAATTTATCCCACGGGAACTGTACATTTTTCTATGATAAATATAAATAATAAATAAATATGTTGGGACATTATTACAACAGCGCCATCTAGTTCCGCAGTAAGCTACTTAACGTGCTTGTGTTGCGGATACCAGATAGTTGATATACTACACATATAAATTTTAAATACATACATATTATAAATAAAAACACCCATGACTGGAGTACAAACATTCGTGATTAGCAAATGAATGCCCCCAGCGGGACTCGAACCCGCGACCGCTGGCGTAGAAAGTAGGGTCACTACCAACTGAGCCAAACGAGTCGTCAATATACTAGGAAAAAAGGTGTAGATAAGTCATACGCGCTCAAAAAGTGGCACACTAAAACTAGGCTATTGGCCTACCAACGCGTTGACGACGCACTGTCGAGAATTATATTTGTCTCTTTTTCACTGGCGATACTTGAATCATGCCATCATATTTTGACGACTAATCGTAATGTAGTGTGTTATTGCAATATTTTTAGTTATTCTGTATTCATGTGTGCGTTAGTGTGCCGTTTTTGAAGATAGAATGTCGTTTAGGTAACGTATCTACACCTTTTTACTTATAATATCATTGATGATAAAAAATAGCCTTTGCTATTCTAGATCTATATCTGTGAAATTTTTTATCCACATCACTTCAACTATTCTGGTTCTGGTTATACTTCGTTTTTAATTTATTCTCAGAATATACATTTCTAGGATCAATTTTTCAAAAAAATAATTTTACATAAACGTTAATAACAAGTTTTTATTAAATCCATTTTTTATTTCTGAGTTGAAATAATTCGTTGTTATAAACTAATAAGCTATAACACCATTTAATGTACATAATAATATTATTTACTATAAAAATAAATGTATATACTTTAACAATTAATAAAATTTGGTACGACATATAATGTGGACCGAATGAGTAATAAAAAACATTCTTTTCACACTTAACTTTCTTTTAAGCTGTCACAAAGTGGTTACTTAGCAATGAAAGCGTAAATTTCCTGATAACAATCCAATTGTTTTAGAGTCGTAAAGTCTGTATCAGCGCTCGATTACTGTAAGGAAGATCTTAAAAGAACATTTATGTTAATCTTATCTGTTGTAACGCTTGTAAATTGCATGTTCTTAAAATTTTATTTATATATAATCATGTATTTTTTATGCCAGTTACTGCATTACTTCTAAATTTTTGTTCTATTTTAGTTTTACTTTGGTATAAAATACTCAAATATTGCTTTTGACTATTTGATTTATCGTTTAGTTCATATACCTAATAGAAACGAACATAAACATCAAAAATTAGTTGAAAATTTTTTCGCATCAACAAAATATTAAGTTTCTACTTAGTTAAGTTTTGAGTTCCATTACCAAAAATGATTATGTAACGTAATCGTTTCATTTAAAAGCTATACTTGTAATTAAAATTATTTGAAATTAAATCGTGCTAAATCACACAAATTGACGATCTATCGATAATACATACAAACACATAGTGCAATTATGATACTAGTGCATTAATTATTATCAAAATTTATCTACTGTCTAATTTTATCTATGCATATAGATTAAGCCAAATATTTGATAAATCAAGGAGCTTATTATAAAACAATCTGTCCAAATATAAAAGCAAAATTAAAAATTACATTATTTAATAACCTTAGCACGATATGTTTAATAAAATAACACCTGTACCATAAGCATATTGTGATAATCGTCAGTTCGTCAAAGAGCCTCAAGAGTCGGGACCCGCAAACGTACAAAACCCAAATATATTTTACAATAACGTCATTTCCTGCAAAGAAAATTGAATGTTGAAATATATGGTATTTATATTATGTATAGTTAATACATCATCCTTCCAAATTCAAGTGCAAATATTAAAAAGACTAAAAGTTTACGTTAGTTATTACATAATCTAAATACATCTAATATATGAAAATCTCATATTATCACAGTGTTTGTTATTGAACTCCCCCGAAACGGGTTGACCGATTTTTATGATTTTTTTGTGTATATTTGGTAGGTCGGAGAATAGGTCGTAGGCTATTTTTTATTCCTCTAGATGACAAGGGTGGCACTCTCTATTTCTTTCATTTTTTTAATGATTTGGCATCAAAAAATACTTATAACCCTAAATTTTCATCCATCTACCACCAATCCCTATTTTTTAATAGTGATTTAAACGCGGGCGGAGCCACGGGAATCGCTAATAATATATAAAAGCTAAAAGTCATTCATTCACTCACTCATCACGAAATTGAGTTGAGCGATATGAAATTTAGAAGGGTTATAGTTAGTAGACGTCCGCTAAAAACGTATTTTATGACAGGGCCGGATTGAGGAGGTCTAAGGGATCTTGCAAGTTTTTGTGAAAGTCCTTTATTTTTGTGTGTCACAAATTAAATTGATAATTAAATTCGACAGGAGCAGTTTGTATATAACTTTAATAATATTCTCTAAATAAATTGCATTATTAATCTCTGACCAGCAGAGAACGTATTAGCAGTTACCTAATGCCATTGAAATTATTCAACTATTAAGTTGCAATGGGAATAAGGCGTTATTATTAATATTATGTAATATGTGAATAAGTAATATATAATTTATTTATTTTACTAATGTTTTATGTTATAATAAAAAGCAAATATACTCATACGTACCACCAAAATATTATCAACATAATTAATAAATAGTATTAATATAACAAAATATTTTTTTAATTAATAATATTTGTCGTCTATCTCTTAGTTTTAAACCATTTCAGATTATTAACCTGATGGGCATACAAAAATGTTCTCGAGAGCGCAGTAGATATCACTTGAAGTATTTTAATATATATTCGTAGTGGGCGTAGTGATTCCTGAATTGACTTTTAGTGTAATGTATGATATATATGAGGGGGTTAGCATGAATAAGTCGGCTCAAATTTTATCTGAGAAGAGCAACATAGCGAATATAGGCTTAAACCACTAATTATTAATTATCATTCAAAAGTTATAGTAGATACTTACTATGTAAAAATGAATTTAAAAAAATTATGTGTTTTTTTTTCCGCACTTTAATCTAATTTTGCATCCCTTTTAGTGTTGCTCTCCGGGATTAAAACTATCCAAGGTTTTGAAACGACTATTCTAAGGTTTTCAACTATTTTTAGACCAAATTTCATCAAAATTGGTTCAGCGGATTTTTTAGTTTATACATTTGTTTGTAACAAACATATAAAAACTGTTTTTCATTATTATAATATTTGTTTAGATATATATGGATATAGCAATAATAATTCACAAAAACACGAATTTATATCAGCATATTAATACTAAAACTTTAATTAATTAAGCGTTTAAACTTTTACATAAGTATGATTGAGAATTAATTCACTTGCATATTTCGAAATGACTGGGGATCATAAATCGCATGTTAAAATTTAAAGAGGGCTCTGATATTGATTTTAATAAATAATGTGGGATAAGCCTTTGAATTAATATTGTTTGTGTCCATAACGTTCATTCGTTAATGAATTTTTGATTGATCTGATTAAAGTTCACTATTAATATTATATTTTTAAAATATTTTTATTATATTTACATGCAGTTTCACATTTTATTTGCTCTATAATTTCTGCTCTAGTCTTTCTGACTTCAATATTTGAAGCGTTTCCAATCATAGATTCGATTCAAGTTCATTGAAGGGTTATTTTAGTTTTTAAGTTTTTAAAGCAGTTTAGTGAACAAATAATGTGACATTGTTGGGTGATAATAACACATGCGCCATTTAGTTCCGTGGTAAGCTACGAGGCTTGCATTACGGATAACAGGTAGTATATACTACACACATATAACTTTAATAACATACATTTTATACTTAAATATAAATACCTATTACTGCAGTATAAACATTGTTCTCAACAAATGAATGCCTCCATCGGGACTTTAACTCGCGACCGTTGGCGCTGCAAACTAAGCCAAACGTGTCGTCAATATCATTATATTGATTAAATTACTAATCAAAACAAAAAAATGAATATTATAAAATATTTAAAAAAACTTTTGACACGATCAGTACATCTTACTGTAATTTGTTGCATAGTTACTTATATTAGGTATTACTTAAAAATTGAATGCCAAAAAATATTGTAATAATAAACCTATAATTTGCTCTTTACAAACAAACGAACAAAGACGGTCAATAAGAATTCACGTTTATGTTTACAGGACATATTTTCCGAAATCTATGCTGTTTTAGGTAAACATTCAATAGCAGGTAGTGGAAGGTAACTAGTCGCGGGCTTTGATCTCGCCGCCGCGTTCGCGTCTCCTTTAGTTTCTTTGAGAGCTGATTGAGCGCAGCACTTTGTGTGCATACGAAAACGTCTGTGCTGAGCTCGGGAGGGATTTAGTTTATCAAAGGAGCTCTTTGCTTTTAGGCGACTTTCCAGAAAAAAATTGGCGCGTTTAGGATCTTTCTAAGAATTCATACTATTTTAGTAAAAAATAGATTTTCAGGAAGATAAAATATTTAAGTAACATTTAACTCTTCAATATTTTATTACTTGTTAATCAAAGAACGTTCCTTGAGTCCTAGGATAAATCTCTAGCCTTGTCTGTAGATATCCTTATGTTAATGGAAAAGGAAATAATATTTTAACTAGTTATTATAATCTTATTTTTTTAAAGTTATCTTTGTGCGTACAATGTAAATTGTAGGTTTCTGTTTCTTTATATTATTTTCATTTATTAAACAATTATTTTCTTCTCTTTTAGTAACATGCCATAAAAAATGTAAATTGCATAATAACTAAATTGTTCTGTTACTATTACATACTGGGGTCCTTGCTATAAATTAGATTTGAAATTAATTCACATGTCATAGATGTCACGTTCTATGCCGCGCTTATTTCACAGCAGCACAATAGTATTGTAACAATATTATTTGAATATTGTGACCTCATTATAAAGTTAATAATTTAACGAAATTTCGGAATTATAAATGAAAATAGTAACTAGAATGTCATACTTAATTTATTTGATGCTAGCGACTCACCCTCACTTCGGTCGTTCGTCTTTATGTACGTTTTGTGTTCCTCACTTGTGAAATTCTTCATGCAAATCATCTCCTTTTTCCGCTTAGCGGGAAAAAAAAATTCTATGTCCTTCCCAGGGTCTTGAACTATCTTAATACATAATTTCATCTAAATTGGTTCAACAGTTTATTAGTTTATCCACAAACATACTATACGTAATAGTAGTAGGTATAAATTTACTTTGAAAGTATGAGATATTGAGTTAATGAACTCCGCTTGCTTGAAATAAATATATTTGTAAACCTGATGTTGCTTCGTTTCAAAAAATTCGGTTTTTAATTTACATTTATTTCTTTTTGATGTAAATTTACAGCAAAAAGCTTTTAAGTATCATGTTCTTCTCAATAAGCTAATTTTAAGTAATTAAAGGGAGACCGTCGATTTTGGTGGAATATAGTACGGTTTACGGTCGTAAACCAACCCTTTGGTTGTTGTAGATAGGAAAGAAGACGACATCGTTAAAAATATATCTCATCCCGTGTAGTAGAATGTTGGTTTTTTTGTTACGCTTTTTCGTGAAAGCCCTGAAACAAACAATGATGCGCCCATGAATATGTCAGAGGCGCGAGACCCGGATTTGAACCCGCTTCACTCGGTTATTCAAGCAAGTGCGTTACCACTGAGCCACTACCTTAAAGAACCAACGATTAGTTGACGCAATATATGACTTATATCCAAAAAAAATTCTATTTCTATTTTTTCCTTTGGAAACCTGTTTCATACATATCTCTTGGGACTCATTTGTCATTCACGGTCATATGTCACCATATTCCACACAAACGTCCTATTACACTACAGCGCTTATATAAAAGGAGCATCAATCACATATACATACAGATCGATCGACAAAACTTTGAGAAAAAGGTGTTTCCTCTTAGTAACAGTGAGTGGAATGACTTTGATAAATTATTCGCTTACTAAAACGATTTTAGTTTCTTTACGACTAATCTGTCTATCGTACATTAGTTTTAGCGGTAATTACATATTAAAACAGCAGTAGAAGCTTTTTTATTGTATTAAAGACGCGCTTACAAAAGCAAGAGTAGCGGGTTCAAATAGTGGAATTTGAACTAGTGCAGAGGTTGGATTGAAACCCAATAAATGTTTACAATATAAAGGAAGAAAATACTTATAAGTATGCCTGAGAAAACTTTCAATACTTTTTCTTTGATGAAATCTGTCGACCCGCATTTGTCTACCTCATGAAGCCTAAATCAAGGTGACTCTTGTGTTCGGTAGTGGTATGTAGTGAGGGCTGAATTATTAACGAAAACTAGCTAAATTATCTTAGACACGCAAGTTTCCTCACGATATTTAAATAGCAATCTTATTCAAAATGATTCGTACATAAAATATTAGATGTAGTATTCTTTTTTGATATTTAAATAGCAATCTTATTCAAAATGATTCGTACATAAAATATTAGACTCTTGTGTTCGGTAGTGGTATGTAGTGAGGGCTGAATTATTAACGAAAACTAGCTAAATTATCTTAGACACGCAAGTTTCCTCACGATATTTAAATAGCAATCTTATTCAAAATGATTCGTACATAAAATATTAGATGTAGTATTCAGCTCTTTTTACAATCCCACTGCTGGGCACAGGCCACCCTTTAATACGAGGGGGAGTAGGCCATAGTCCACCACGCTGGCCAACTTTAGGTTGGCGAAATACAAATGTCGAAATGCAAGGTTCTCTCAGACATGTAGGTTTCCTCACGATATTTTTCATTACCCTAAAACAAGTAGTAATCATGTTAGAAATGATTCGCGTTTGAAAATTAGAGATGCGAGACCCGGATTTAAACCCGCATCACTCGGTTATCCAAGCGAGCGCGATACCACTGCCTTCATTGAAGCATATTAAGATGTGGGAGACTAAGAATTCAAACGCGATTCACTTGGTTTTAAGCTAGCAAGATACGACAGGGCTAACACTGCCTTTAAACTATACAATACCAGTTTACTATACAATATATTCTCTACAGATAGGTAAATAAAACTTAACATCATTAGAACATCAAAAAACAGATTTTTGCTAAATGTATGGTAAATACAGTACTTATAAGAAATCACAAATTTTAACATCTTTGTCCGTCTGTCTGTGTTTGATTGTTCTGCCTAATCTCCGAAACAACTGGTCAGATTTTGACTTGACTTTCACAAGTAGATTTTATAAAAAATAATTTAAGCTACTTTTATTTTAGAAAAAGAATAAAGGTTCGCACGTAAAAATCAAATTGTATTATTAAGTTATCATGATTTATTTGTTAAGAAACTGAGTAGCTAAAACATAAACATACATTTTATATTTATGACATTACGCTAGTTATGTTATGAGGTATACTAGATTGAGTGAGGATAAACTAACCTAAGTGTATTAATGTTGCGCCTGTATATATTTTCTTGTATATTTTAAAACGTAAGCTTCTTAGATACTTATTTATTCCTTTTGAAAGTTGTTGCTTTAACTCTAGTATACAACGTACCAAGAACTAGAAAGTATGATAAAAACTGGAGCTCTTGCTAGTATATGATATTGAATAGGAATAATACATATTATAACGTACAATATTATGTTACAAGTGAATAAATAACTTTAGAAATAAGACTACATACGAATATATATCTACATAAATATACATTTGCAATTTCGACAAAGGAACATACCATGTAACTTTTAACTTCGTTTCCTATACTACAAAACCTAAATTGCGTATACGGTATTGAACTTATGTAAGTTATAATTCAATAAAATAAGTGTGATACTACTTTTATGTTCTGTGAATTCAATCAAGTTAACAATGTTAAAATTCCTGTCTCTTTTTCGGCTAAATGAGGAGAAATATGAAAAAAATATTAATATATAAATTAGTCCAACATAAGTGTTGCACTGATAATTGTTGAGGCAGACGAACTATGGTGTGCAACTTCGTGCGATTAGGTGGTCAGTTGACACTAAGCGTTGCTGTCGGTTGCTGATATTGGCTTGATGGGTAGCGTTCAAGACTGAGTAATGGGACGTAACCTGAAAAAGCCTGGCGTTCAACACCAAAAAAAACGTGAGCTGATAATTGACTTATTGATACAAGTGATTAACGATTCATAGAAGTTCCCGATCGTTGATAGTAAAATTTATAATAGACTTAGCTACGATAGTTATAATATTTTGAATATAGTGATTTCAATTAACATGGGTAACTTACAACTAAATATGTATAATTGATAACGTTAAATTTGAATTTCATAGAATTTACACTAATATTAGTGTACGGGTTTTGATGTTATAAGGAAATTGCTAGGGGCTGTGAGATGTGCGAATGTAGAGGTAATTATCCTTAAGGGAGTCTCTAACAACACCACTGGCCGCAAGCGTTTACACGATTATATAACGAGATTCTTTATATTTATTTAGACAAATAGAATGCATGTAAGTTTTGTAAGTTAAAAAATAACATCTGTTTTCGGCTTTTTTTCGCTGGATAGTAATTTATAAAAAGCTGAATGTTTTGTTAGTCGATAGCTTGAACCACAGAAAAATATAAACCAGTACAGAAACTGCATACTTAACGTTCGAAACGGCACACTCACACAAACACGCGCATCAACGAGGCCCCTTAGCGGACGCTGCGGTGCTGTCAGTCGTGCGTTACATTCTCTTTGGTCGTGCGTGCCGCGTTGAGACGGCTGGTTTCGTTAAAAGTTTATTACCGCGATCTTTTTAAAGATGCCACGAACTTATTGCGTAGTATACGGCTGTTTGAACTCTGCTTCATCAAAACCGGAGATTTCGTTTTTTAAACTCCCTACTGATTTTGAAAGGTAAGAATGATTTATTGTTTTAATCGATATCAAATAAAAATAGTCAACAATAATTATAAGTTAATAAAGTAATTAAAATAATTAATTTTTTTTTAAATCGATACCTGAATTATGAAACTGTATTTTATTCTATTTTTGCCAGTAAGGATCACGATCATAACCGGTTATTATTTTATTACATAATATTATTGTTTTTTTGAGATACAACTCTTATTGTCCGGCCGCTCAGAGAATGCGTTTCTGACTGAACTGGCGTACAATTTACGGCAAATTTTTAAATATCTTTTATTTACCTTATTAACGAGTGATAAGTACTAATACTAAGTACTTAAGTAATAATTCGAATAATTATGCCGACTTACAATAAATGTATTAATTTTGGGCTAAAATTATTACAATTACTTAATTAACAAATATAAAAAAAATAGCTTTTAAAAGTCAAACCACGTCAAACGACGCTGTTTCAAGGTTATGTCAACTGTTTGTTTTGGTAGTGATGTGACAAAATAACGAGGCAATTGTATTCGAATATTTTTGTAATCTTAATATAATCTTTCGGTATGATATAAATAATATAATATTTAATGTACTTAGGTACATTCCGTCTATTACAAATTCTAATGTGTCGGAGAGAGACAAAGCTTTGTCGAGAAAGGATTCGAAATTACTAGAAACATTTTGAATTTTCGATACTAGAATGTTCTAATATTTACACATATGAAAAGGCCGGCAGTGTGTCGAGAGTTCAGTTGACATTCGAAGTTGAGTAAAGATAAAAAGCGATACAAAATAGTGGAAAAGTGAAGAATTGGGTAAAGTATTAGTGAAGAAGTATTGAGAAGAGAAATACAGTGTTCAAAGACTAGTGTTGTGTACAGACTGTGCGTGTATTCATAGTGAAATAAAACATCCTTAGTGCAAGTGCAACGATTATAATCCTAACCCGTAGAACGTAACATTACATTTTCCAATAAATAAAGCATTTTTATTTTTTTTCCCTTCGTTACAATCAGAAATTACGATTCAATTCAAGTAATTGATTCATTAAAAATGTATTTACATTGTGAATTTTTATTGAAATATAATTCCTATAAAAATAACAACATATAAATTAAATTGAATAAATATGCATAATGAATGCAATAAATAACGTTACTAAATTATTGTACATCACTAGTCATGACGAATTGACAGGTGTCAGAAACGCATTCTTTCAGCGGCCGAACTGTAATATTAAACTGTTCCGCTTTACAAACTATCATCTTTTACTGATATTAACACCATGAGATTATACCCATTTATATTTTATTTGTAAACTACTTGTGTATTTCAACTCGATTGTTAGATCACTACAAAAAACAAAATGTTTTAATAAATAAACAATTTCGAAAACATTAAGAGCGACAACCCTAACACTCCAATGGAGCTTAGGTATTTATTTTAACAACTAGGCCTAGTTTCCATACTGTTGATATTTTTACTGTGCTTGAACTGAAATTTGGACACGCTGTATACTGAAAAGAAATCTATGCAATATATTAACCCGATTGTGTAGTGATTTGCCACTAACTAAAAAAAATGCCTAATAGATCTTAAAAGTTAAAAGAAAATTGTTACCATCATAAAAATAAATTGTTTAGAAACATTCTGCAAGTTTGCAGACTTATTTTTCGAAACTCATAAACAGTAAACTTAAATACTTAAAAGTTTCTTAAGAACACAAGCACAAAGTAAATTTTGTGACAAATTTGTCCCAATTGATTTGCCTTTTAACTTTTTGAAAGTCTCAAAGTTATAATAACTGAAGGATGTGCGTGAATTTAATTAAAGTTAGTTTTGTTGTGATTTTCGGAAAATTACAATATAGGTATGCAAAAGCCTAATTAAAAAGCCTATAGGTACTCAATACTGAACATACTCTTTTTCAATATATATAAATAAATAAATAAAATAGAAGTGTCTGATTTAAATTTTAAATTAACAGCTTTTCAATAATTGCTTAAGAACGTATATATACTTTACTTACATAAAAAAAAAAACAATGTCTGCCTGTCTGTTTGTTCCAGATAGCCTCTGAAACGGCTGGACCGATTTTGACGGGACTTTTACTCGCAGATAGCTAATGTTATAAGGAATAACTTAGGCTACTTTTATTTTATTAGAAAATTATAATATTAAATTAAACATTTATATTAACTCGCGCCCAGCGAAGCGGGCTTCGTTTGCTAGTCTCTATCTCTCTCTATACAAACCGTTGAACGCACTCAGGGACGAAACCGATCGAAGTCAGGGTGAGTCGCTAGATTAAAAAATATATTAAATAGATTAAAAAATAATTAAATAATATATTAATTTAAACAAAAAAAAATATATTTAAAAGAAATATATTTTCATTTACTGTGCTAATATCGAATACATATTCTACAGTATAAGATCTGAAAATTCCCCGCAATACGACCGAAATATGAAAATTGAACAATCAACTTCCTTTATTAAGAAACATGGACCAAAAAGGGAAGTTTTAATTGAACTCCCAGTTCCTGTAAAAGCTTTTACAGAAAATAAAACTAAAAATGAAAACGGTCTTTGCACAGGCGGTTTACACATGGTAAGTTGCTATGCATCTAGGTTACACTCAGATTTTTAGTTTACAAAATTTTAATTAAAGGCGGGTGACCGTATATGGCTGTGAAAATAAATTATAAGACGTATAATTGGAAAAATGTTATAATTTTATATTCAAGCTTATGATATTTTTGTATAATCGCATTTTTATACTTTGTAAAATTAATCTATATATAATATGTATAGGTATATGAACAAGTATTAGGTATTTCAAATCACAATGTAGTGTAGTAGTAGAGGCACGTAGAGGTAAAGCACATATTACAAATACGCGTTATATCATTTTATTGATTTTAAGAAACTGTATGAATTCTGTCTGGAACAACTATTTGTCACTGCCAAAGTCAAAGGTCGTGAATCTCTAAGGGACTAATTAATAAAGCGTATCTTTCAATCTCCCACCTCAAATATATAAATCGGACTATATTAAAAGATTGTGTATATTTATTTTTACTTCACACTAAATGGGATAGTGGTATTTAAGTGTACTAGAAAATTGTTCAAGTTAAAAAGTTCTATAGAAAAGTCAACGAATGCATGTGTTTATCCAATAAGGGCACTCACAATAACTTTTTCTTCTCTATTTTACACGCTTAAACGATGCAGCTAAGGGAAAGAAGGGTAATTCAATTCAAATAAAAATATTACTCTATTCAATTCAAATAAAAATATAACTCTAATATTTCCGGCAATCGAAATTGGAAATACAATTAGTTATTTATGTAAAAACCGATCCCAATATCTAATAAATAATGAATACGATGGTAATGATAGCTCGCGTATGTATCTCTTAATGCCTTGGTTTTAGGGTTCAGGCACTAGATGCTACGGGCGCTTGCCTCGCTAGGTAATGAATGAATTATTGTGTGGATATACGAAACACCTACGGCGAATGGGGAATTATGCATATTGAACATTATACCAATGTACGATATTCCAGACTTAGAATATATTATGCAATATTAGATGGTTGGAACGAATTAAATATACAGTGCTACTTTAGAATATGTTTGTCTGAAATGTTATTTCTATTTTAGATTTTAGGAGTATCCGAAATCATTCGAGATGCATATTGTTTGTCTTTTCAATTAGTAATAATTTTATTTTATAATTTACAAAATAAAAAATTGTGTCAATATCAGTATAATCTGTAAGTTATATCACGTAAAAAATATATTTTATTGTATTTTTTGTTTTATTTTTTGAAATCTGGAGAGATTATAAAAATCAACCCTTGATTTACAATATTTACGAAAACAATTTTAAATTCATCATCAGCCCTTTTTTAATGTCCCACTGCTGGGCACGGGCCTCCCTCAGTACGAGGGGGATCAGGTCATAGTCCACCGCGCTGGCCTAGTGCGTGTTGGCGGACTTCACATGTCTTACGAAAACTTGCTAGGTTTTCTCAGACATGCAGGTTTCCTCACGATGTTTTCCTTCACCGTAAGACAAGTGGTAATCAGGATATAAATGATTCGCACATGAAAATATCAGAGGTGCGAGACCCGGATTTGAACCCGCATCACTCGGTTATACAAACGACGCGTTACCGCTGGGCTACCACTGCCCAAGTGTTTAAATTGTGGTTTAAATTAAGTTAATATATTATATAAAAAAGATATGTTAATGTATTCATAATTTTGATTTGAGAGCAGTCACGAGGCTTACTTATAAAACTGCCTATTGCATGGATGAATCTGTTTTTAAGAGCCCCCGCAAACAGCGAACAACGATCGGCCGATAGTTTGTCTAGTAAGCGCGCACACACACACACCGCCACACACTGGCCCAACTAAAGTGTTGGGTTTGTTGGGTGCGCATACTAGACAAACTATCGGCTGACAGCTCTTAGCCCACCGCAAGATTACTACGTTCATCGCGTATTTTATTGGAATATATATTTTTATAAATTATTATAAATAGGAGAATATGGTTTGGCCAGGTTGCCATTTGAAATTTGGCAGCTAGTATTTTTAATTAAAATAATATTAATTAAATAAAAATAATATATCTCTAGATATATTTCTGTGAAATGGAGTATAGTTACAAAATAGGTACCATCGTAAGCGAAACCATAGACGCTGAACACACGCACACATTCACTCACACACACACACACACACACACACACACACACACACACACACGCGCGCACACACACGCACACACACACGCACAAGCACATATATTTTATTTTTAAATTTTTTACAGTTCAAAGCAAATCAAATTATACGTTCTACAAAAAATTTAACATTTACACTTTACACTTTAAATTATTACACACGTATTTACACAATTTTTGGATGAAAATTTTATTAGATTTTTGAGTAATAGTTAAAAATCCTTTTAAGATAAACTATGTATACTTTGTAAAACAACCAATATTTTATCTTCTTACGAAGCTCAGAAAATTGCATTCTGGTTTAATATTGGAACCCATAATATCAAAGTTATGCAAGAACAATAAATCACTGAGGACCACACGACATCGAAGCCGCGGGCACATGGTTGTCATTTTCCATACTCCTTGCAGATACAAGTTATATGCGATGCATTATAAAGCAAATATTGGAAGTCTTGGAAGTTGTGACAGATATCCAATATGTCCTCGGGAGAAACAACTGTGAGACATAAGTGAACAATCGACATACTCTTAGTTTGAAATAAGAAACTTATTATTAAAAGGGTAGGTTATATGGTACTATATTAATTTTTCAATAACCCATTCTACCTTTTATAGTATTATTTCATTGCATTTCCCATGACTCTGCTCTTTTCCCTTTCCCAACAGAGCTTTGATCCAGTGTTCAATGTATAAGGTATAAAGTCCTCTCGCAACTCCGAAACAAACTTCATACGTAAACATCTCTGCGTTGCTCTGGTCTTTGTGACTTCGCATTTAAAAGGTGTTTAATTTTTGATTACTTGAAAAGTCACCCTATATATATTATGTAAATAGAACGTAACCATCCATAAACTATAGTAAATATTTAATTAATTTTTAGAAGACCAAATAGAAAATTCTGTCACTATAGTTAAAATATATTTTGTCTCAATATCTGATATTAATAAAAAAGTTTTGAAGTAAAGAAGCTACATTTGCATAACTGTTTCATTGAAGAGATATAATCGCAATTTATAGGGATTATATATCCATTCACATACGACATCATACGCCCGATTAACATCGCAGTTCTTACGATCCGTCAAGTGGCGGATCAGCGAGACAATAACCATTGTACGCACTAAGCCCGGAATGAAGCCATATAAAATGATGAAGAGTTTGATAGAATCTATTGCGACTCTCTTTTTCACTTATCGCATTTTTCTGGCGCCCTGAAGCGGAAAATATGCAAATATTTGGCGTTTTTATCGGACAGTTAAAATAAAATGTTTATTTTGATTTTGCCACTTCAAAAATGATTTTTAAATCGTGAAATACTGTTCACATTTGAAGGAAATTCAGCCTATGTTTTTGACACTTGTAAACTAAATTTCGAAGACGATATTTATATAAAAAGGGATGTAAAACTCAAGTATTCCACTTTAATTTAGAGTACATTTTCCATCTCAATTACAGTAATTATTTTTAAAGTAATCTTAAAACAGATTTATATTTTTGATTTATAAAAATGTTTATAAAAAATATTGCAACTATGTATATCGTTATTATGTTTATATCAAACTTCAACGGATTATCATATCCAATTAAGTAAAACCGTCTAGCAGGAACGTGTTCAGTAATATTCTAATGAGCTTGCATCCTTTTTAACTTTTAGTCGTCAGTTCGCTCTAATGAGAATCCATTAATGTAGTATAATATTTAAAATGGTAAAATGAAGTACTCTTTAAATTATTTTGATTATACATATTTTTATTCGTATCTTTTCAAAAGTAATGATGATAAAATTAATTAAAATTTTTCTTCCTTGGCTCTAAATTTTGTAAAAATATAAAATATTTTATACACACATAAGTTGTCTCTTTAGTGACCCCACTTGCTGTGCTAGTGGTAGCAGGTTCGAGTCCCGTTGGAGGCATTTGTTTGTTGAGCACGAATGTTTGTGCTCCAGTCATTGGTGTTTATATTTTAATCGCTGCTGGGCACGAGCCTCCCTCAATACGAAGTGAACACGCTGGCTTAGTGCGAGTTGGCGGATTTTACATGTCTTTCGGAAACTTGCTAAGTCTCTCTTAGACATGCAGGTTTCCTCTCAATGATTTAGTTCACCGTAATACAAGTTGCAATCAAGGTAGAAATAATTTGCACAAGAAAATAGCAAAGGTGCGAGACCCGGATATGAACCACTATCTATCTATATCACTCGGTTATCCAAGCGATCGCGTTACCACTAAACTACCACTGCTCTAACATATTTATTTATTTTCTTGGCAAATCCGTGTTAATATTATTATGTTCATATAATGTCCTGTAGCTGTAACTGGTAAGCAGAGTGAATGTTTTTACATTTGAATATTTACTTAAGATTGTTTTTTTTCTCATTTTTATAAAGCCATTTATAAAAGTCTTCCTTTTGGTAACCCACTCGAGGGATGAAGGAAATTTTGAAGAGCAATCGATCAAACGTCTAAAAGACAAATCTAATGGCACCTCTCTAGCTAAAATCCATCATGTCGTTTAGCCTACAGATCTATCAATTAGACACTTGATTTACAAATTACAATGCTTTGTCTATGAACTTTTGCACCTGCTTATTGAAATAGTGTTTCTAATTATGTTATCCTAGTACTTATTCACGTGCATAATTATTTATATATCTTTCGTATAAACTTAACGCTGAACTTTAACCTCTGTACTTGTTAGTTCTGCATAAATAATCTATTCAAAAACCACTCACATCTGTTCCTGAACTTTAGTTAAGCAGTTACTATATATTGCGCTTGCATCTCAACAAGAGATTTGTTCCTTGAAAACTTTCAATGAACACATTATTTTCAGCTTTACCTTTAGTTGTTTTGTTATTTACAATGGGATTTTCTAAGTTAGAAAAGAGAAAAAAAGAGAAAACGGCTACTATACTCTCTCTCTTTCTCGGCTTGGCAGCGAATTTTTATGAAAAAATATATAAAGAAGAAAATGCATTATTTTAGCTAACGTACTCGTATAAAACAATAGCTATGTAGCTTTCAACTTTTCCAAGTTTTAAAATATGAGCTTTTTAACCCTCGAATGGCAGTTAAAACACTCTTTCTCACTGAAACTGCTATACGAGGGTCAATGTATGACGCAGGATATGTCAGCTCTACAGTGATAATGCTATAAACTCGGGTGACTATCAATACCTTTCCTTTTTAGGTTCAGGGAGCGAAAGCTTTTAAGCTCCACTTCAAATTAGACCTTCGAAACTTTCCCAGTCCAGGCTATTAATATTTTTAAATAGGTAATTATGTAAAATAACTAAGTTATTCAATAAATTGTGCATAATATACTTTAAGTTGTATTTTAGGTTTTTGTATAAAATGTATACTTCTTCTTTTGGCCTTTTCCCATCTTTATTTTCTGGTCGGCTCTCCTAATCATTCCCCGCCATAGATGTCTTTTCTGGGTCGTGCTTGGATCGATATTCTTATTTTCCATGTCTTTTTTTAATTACCGCCATCCATGTAAGCTTGGGCCTTCCGCGCTTTTTTGGGACCGACCTGTTGTCTAGCACTTTCCTTGTCATGTTATCTGCCGGTCTCCTCATGACATGTCCGTACCATTTCAATCGTGTTTTTGTATAAAATGTATACAAAAATCTGAAATAAAAATTTTAACTTTACTTGAAGATTTTTTTTCTATTTGCTTATTTACTATGGTATCAGGATGTTTGAATCAATGCTTTCATCAGACTATGATAGGCTAAAACTTTTAGGAAATTATTTCTTATATTTTTTAGAATATATTTTATTTAAGTCGTTATTTAATGAATAGTTCTCAGGAATATTTGAGAATTTATTAAATATCGTACAAGCATTTTTATGGTATAACCTTGAGTTTTTATTGCTGTCTGGATTTTTTAAGAAAAGATATAGTCAGGATTAATTCACGAAGACATATTTTAAGCAATTAAGCGAAGATTAAAAATATTTCGACATTTAAATGAGATTTTTTTAGAACAACTAGTTGAAATTGAACCTGCTATAAATAACCAGTCATTCTCATAAAAAAAAACATTATTAATAAAAAAATATTATTTTAAATAAATAAATTATTCGTAACCTCTTTAATAACATTATAAAAGTTCTACAATTACTGTTTTTCTATTACAAAATATGAGGGTTAGAAATAACACAAAATCCCGTTTAAGTACCATCATAAAAAGAAACTCAATCGAAAGGCCAAATTTCGAACAAGCGTTTTCGAGTGTCGTAGAGCGGTCAGTGAATACATTTCAAATGGTAAGGAAAACGTTTATACTTTTCATGACTGAAAATAGAAATATAAAATGTATCTTGAATTTGAGATGACAATAATGTGCTTTTATATTTTCCATTAGATATTAGTAAATAGTTTATATTTAAATACGGTTCATTATTTTTATGATTAATATCAGGTATTGTAGTTTTTTTTAATTTTAACATAAAGACTTTTCATGTAGAAATCCTTAAAAGTTTCAATTTAGACTACGAAAAGTTTAAAAACGATCGAAAAAGTAAAAGTCACAAGAACTCTACAAAGTCAAAAGAAAAACTAATAATTTGGCTGGTAATAGAAGATCTGAAAATCTGCTTAAATTAAATTTTTATTACTACAAGATCTCTGGAGATTTGAATGTGAATAATGTTTTTTTTACATTTTCTTGATTGCGAACATTTTCTTAAAAATATTGTTATGTACTGTACCATATGCTTGTCAAAAAGCCATACTTTAAGGTGACTTGAACATATAAAGGTGGGTAAACCAGCAGCAGTAAATATATGGATTTTTTATTATTTATACCTATCTATGACTTTGTTAAAATTCATTACACATCGTAAGCACTCACAAAGTTGGCATTCATAATATTAATGCGATATAAATTAAAGCTTACAGTAATAATAATTAATGTTAAGACCAACTCCTATTAGTGGTACAAATTATCGAATATCGACTGAACAATTTCTAACATTGTCCATTCATTAAAGCTTTCCATTAAAAGGGTAATTTTAACTACGGCTAATTTATGCAGCACACGGTCTCCGGGACAGATTGCAGAGTGGCGTGTTCATTTTACGCACGGTTTGGGAATGAATCGCGCCTGTCGATTTGTGTTAATTGTAGGGAATGATTAGTAAAAGTTAATAAAATATTCTATAGTTCAAAAACAAAATAGTTTGTATAATATTAAAAAAAATATTAATAGTATTTACAATTTAAATTAAGAATTTACTTTAAATATAATGAAATAATATATATAATAATATAATATAATAAATAATAATATAAAAAGATTTACAAGGAATAAGGCATATAAAAAAGAAATATAATTATAGATATCAGAATTATATAATATATTGTATCATTTATTATTTTGCCATTTCGGAACAAAGGGTTTAAAAAATATTATATATTAGTCTATTAGTTAAATAAGTATATAATATATCTACCAAACAAAAAATGAGGAATATCAAACATAGAATGTAGTTAGTTCGTTTAAACTACCCTAAAAAAATGTATGTATGATATAGAAAAGTTGTGTTACCATAATAATATGTTTGTATTTATCAAATCGTTTATTTAATATTGATAATACACAAAATATACACAAATGTACTCGTACTTTTTGATACTTTCTTCTTTGGACTTTTCTACACCATGTCGTTTATTTTTCACCCACTTGCTCCACATAAATAAGGACACCCACAATAAAAATTCTACTAGCTTTCTTGTAACGCAATTTGCGGGGTCAATAAGGAGACCCTATCGACTTTGCTCTTCGATAACTTTGGTCTTCGTTTTCTTACTTCAGATAAAGTTCTCTTCATCAAAGTGATACGAAAATTTGATTAGCCAATGTAAATACTGAATATAAGGCTGTGTTAAGTAAATTTGTATACTGAAGCAGCAGCTCTTATCTAACTACGAGTAGTACTAATTCATAAAAAACTAGTACTTCTCGAAGCTCCGCCAGAGTTCTGAAAACCCGAAACCAAATTCTTGGATTTTACATACCATGAATGTAACATATGGTAGGTACATGAGGTTTAATAAAATTCATTTTGTTGCAACAAGAAGGCTGCTACACTCCTAAAATGATTGCTTTGAAAATTGGTATGTAGCAATTTACTTTATTAACCATTTAAAATAAATTTACTTTTTAAGTATCGGATTTCTTCGCGAATATATTTTAATTTTTAGTTACTGACGTATTGAATTGCTTTACAGCAATAATGGTCACGAGAACCTTAGGATATTTTTATTTAAAATGGTATGTGAACTCAACCAATAGCCCAGATTAATAGAACTGTGAAAAAAGTGAGTACCTAATGTATTTTATCTGTATTGCTAAAGAATTTATAACGAGAAAGGAAAAATCTACCATATTTTTCGGCTAGCCCTATCAATTACGCACTTTACGCTAAACTCTATAGGAAAAGGCATGTAGTGCAAACTAGATTGAGATCGGCTTCATCCTATTTGGGATTATTTCGAACATAACATAGCTTAGCTTTTATGGAGTGTATTTTGATTTGAATACATAATAAAATTCATAGCTTTCTTATTTTTATTATTTATTTAATCTTTTGCTATAATCCGTTTTATTTCTTTAGTAGAATTGGAAATATGTGTGAAAATAATTCAATTTTTGGAAATTATCGAAACTTTCAGATTTTAAGCAAGCAAGAAAAATCTCAGGTATATAATAATTTATTTAATATTAGCTATTTTCTACCGTTCACATCAAAACATGTCTTAAATTACATAATATTACATCACTACAAGTACCACATTTCCTTAACGATGTTGCCATGTACAGATTTTTTCTTATTTCCGGTTTCAATTTTCCTCATTTAATGAATTACTCTCATACTCAATTAGCTTGCTTTACCATAATACTCTATATTTGAGTAATAAAAAATATTGCTCTTCTTATTTAATTCATACACACAAAACAATTTCTTTATATAATAAGAATACTTGTGTAGGAAAGAGAGCCTTATTTATTACTTCAAAGATTTTTTTAATAATCTAACCTATATTATCTAAATAATAAATAACTATTGACCTTGATGGAAATGACATTAAATTCAGGCGACCAAATGTTTAGTGTTATTTATATTAAATCAAAATTCAAAACATTTATACTAAAAACAATAGCAATCTAAGCTATAAATACCTATGAAAAAATATATAGAGTTTACCTTTTGAACCACTTTAATTATTATATACAGTAATATCTATCATTTTATTATGTATTGATTTATTTATGATTTTCCTTTGAGAACCGTATTGATAAATTAACATCAATATCGGACTTCGAGGGTCAGCGCGACAAAGTCAAACGGAATTTTAATACCTTGCCATCATTCCACACTTCCAAAGGTGCTATTAGTCTTGTACAATTTGAGCTCTAAAATTGGCAAAGCATTTCAGTGCTACTAAAGTGAAAGATTTTCAAGCAGTCGAATTGACTAGCATGTACCGAGAAACACTGTAAAAGTTCGATTCACGGCGTAGGATAAATAGTTATTAATTGTACTTTAACAATTATTTATTATTATTATTATTATTGAGTATTTCTGTCTTAGTAAAATCCCGGAGTTGTGAAATTGGCGGTGTATAAACCCTTGCCATTTGGAGCACTTAAGGCTGTTGGTCCTGCGCCTTAACTCTCACTGGTCGTATCGAGTAGTCGTCCCACTGGAATATGAAAGTGAAAGGAATAGAGAGCGCACTTGTGCACTTTAATATTTCCTGTGCAGATGGCTAGTCTCAATGGGATCGGCACCGTAGCCGGAATCAGACGGAGGACATTATTATTCATATTATGTACGACTACGTACACACATGATCGTACTACATTATTGCGTTTTGCTTTGCACACGTGCTCTTTTTTTTGGGACAAAAGGGGCAAACGGGTAGTAGGCTCAACTGATGGTAAGTATCACCACCGCCCATGCAACACCACAGGGCTTGCAGATGCGTAGCCGGCCTTTCACGAAAGGGTGGGATGTAGAAGGGAGGAGGAATGAGGGAGGAGGGATGGGGAGTGGGCCTCCGGGACTCTCACTTACCGAACGAAACGCGACAGCATAGCTGCCACTTCACGCCGGTCTTCTGTGAGAGAGTGGTACTATACCGGGCGTGCCGGCCCATTCGGCTGCACTACCACTTAAAAGCTTGACTTCCAGCAGGCTCAAGCGGTAACACAATAAAATATAATAAACTAGATTAATACCATAGAGTGCGCTATGGATGGGCGAAACTAAGGGCTGTTACAGTCATATTAAGTTTCATATTAAGCTTTCAGTGGTCGGTGACACGCTCTCTACTTGACCTTTACTTTACGAGATGCATTTCATGGGTCATGTTTTGTGTCAATACAGTAGTAGTAGTTTCGTGTTCGCTTATAGCTACAGAAGTGTTTATAATCTTCTTTGTTTAAGCACTTGCGGTGCATATTAGACGGCCAATGAGGGCAAGTCAATCGCTGGGAGATATTGCTTCCTCTTGGAGGTCCATCCAACCATGGTGTGTCGCCATTCACCAACAGTATGTTATTATTATGGTAGTTTTTCATAAACCAGCTTATGTTTGTGCTTTATATATGACACAGCTTGTAGTTTCTAAAAAATGTAACCACGTAATAGGATGGATATGGGATATTTTATATAGAACGGATAAATACAATAAGTACGATATATTATGTCTTGACAAAATCAAGTTTTTTTGTTCATCAAATGATTTCTGTCATACGAATACTTTTATGCAGATGAACGGATATTTCCTTAACGTGAAGATTAAAAATGGAAAATGCTTTGGCCTTTGTTTTTATTTTAGTTTCCGTGCTATGTTAAAATTAAAATACTGCGAAAAGACGACATCTAGTGATATGTACTGATATGAAAATTATATTTTAAAACATTCTTGTTTTATTATTTGTTGCGGTACTAAACATAGCAATTGTCTCGGGATGCATTTTGAACCGTTTACGTACAATGGACTCCTTTATCACAAATACAGAGAACTTTGTGAGTTTTACCCAGCAATTTGTTCAAAGCGAGCAGTTTCCACCCTTGCACTTATTTCTGAAGAGAAACACATACGCTTTGTTGCAATCTTAAATGATTCAAGTTAAACAATTATTACATTAAATAGCGTGGAAGTGATAAAAGTAAAAGATTATAAGCTTTAAGATACAAACAATTTTATTGCGTATGAGTACTTATGCGTATTGGATTGATCATTTTAAAAATGTCAAATGTCTTAGTAATTAATAAATAAAGCTAAATTGAACTAAAATGCGTTAATTAAAATGCTTTGACTCGGGATATAAACGGTTGATGCTCTTAGAGTGCAAGCTGTGATCTTAATCAGCCGCGGTTGAGTAAATCCAAATTTTTCTTTTGGGCTCCAAAGTATTGATACTAAAAGGCTTACACTACTCTTTATTAAAATAGTAACTGAACTGTATCTTTGTAACATTAAACTCGTGATCACAATTGCCCTTTTGTCAAGTCCAGCCTCTCCAGAATTTTATCTTTAGATCATTTTAAATTTTATTATTTTTGTTATTCTGCATCAAAAAATACTTATAACCCTAAATTTTCAACCTTCTACCGACAATCTCAAAAAAATTATTTTTTAAAGTAATTAGAACGCGGGCGGAGCCGCGAGAAATGGTAGTAATTATATATAGAGCTTGTGATGCATTTGAATGACTTACTGTTGAGCGCAGGCCTATTAACGAGAAGGTCACCATTAACCATGTCACCAATGTATCCTCCCCGAAAACGACGAATATAATCTATCATGTCTATAAATGTTCCTTTAACGACTTTATACGACTTGAGAATATTTCAGGCATGAAAGTTTATTCATGATGTTTTAATACTTATAAATTTGCAACTAACAAAGGGTCATCAGGCTTATTAAAACCTGTATTTTTATTATGAAATAAGCACACACGAGATACTTAATCTTTTATTGCAATTCATACATGTCCCTAAAATAAATCCTTCAATGTACAAATGATGACTTACAACTAGATACATAAGATGTATGTGTATAGCCTAAAATGTAAAACTAAATTGCAAAAGTTTTTTAATCAGAGAGCGGGTGATTCCGCTAATACACGAGTACATACAAAACGTTATTATGGTCTGTTTTTTTTTTTAAATAGATCATGAGATCACAGTATTATTTTTGAGTTGGTAATGTAAAAAAATCCCAGTAGTAGCTTGTTACGGTTAATATATGCTTATAAGCTAGGAACCATGACCTCCCATAATCCGTTATGATTGCTGTAGATCATACAAAATGTTGGGAACGAAATATCCGAAAAGATACCTTTAAAACGTTATAAGCTGCTTATGTAACAATTTATTGCCAACGATCCTCAATTAGAATCACTCTTTTTTTTTCTAAGTAAATATTTGAATAATTAGAGACAATAACATAGCTATTATGTATTTTTTACAAAAAGGTAATGATTTGTCTGAATGAATGTGTAAGCCTCAAACTGGTAATTTATTAACACGTTGGTAAGTTGTTTACTCCATAATATCTATCCTCGACTTTCATTGAAATAAAAGTTTACTTTACAATTCTATTTGCATTAGTTTGCAATACTGTTATAAATTATAATATAATACGCACTTAAAACATGTTCTTTGGATCTCCGCTTCAAGATATTTTGCGGCGCTATTAATTATTCCTATAATTGAACTTAATTTCGCATGGCAAGCCATTAATCAATTTAGAATGTAAACATCCTGATAATATCTGCTATTGGGATTGCAAATTAATATTTGCTGTTTGCTCATACATCAGCTAAATAAAATTTGCATACGAGCCGTTAGTATTTAATAAACATTAAGAATCTTGTAATATATTGTTTCGAAGTTACTTAATTGACCTATAGTTTACACAATCAACTTGTATTTGTGTGTAGCTCCTCTTTGTCTCTCTGAATATGTCTGTCTCGCTCTCCTGATTGATAGCACCGGAGATTGCATGTCAGGATTACATCTGCGGAGGATGTACGGATTATTTAGTTGCTGCCAGAGGGTAAATAGAGCACACAATATAATTAAAAAACTTATAGCCTATATAACGGCCTATGTTGGATTGTTAAATCAAAATACGATCGCATTAACACCTTATGAGCCTCGACGATTAATAAAATATAAACAAAATGGAAAATCTAAAAGATAGGAGAATTTTTGTTTTAAGTGGACGTTAATAGTATAAGGTATATACATTCAATAACATCTGAAACTGCATTGCCAGTCTGTCTGTTCTATTCAGCAGATAACTAAGTTGATGTTTTATGAAAGGCCCTTTTTCTTAAAAGACGTAAATAAAATTTGTTATTTTATTCTACAAATTTAATATACCTAATAATCGACATAATCAATTTACATCAATTAACGAGGTAATTCGTTAAGCAAAGTTAAGTCGCGGTAGTGAATCGGTTTGGATAGTGATATTTAAATCCAACCTTTTTATTCGAGCTGTTAATAAGGAACAATAAAATTTAGTATAAGGTACAATAGAAAAATAATTAAGAAAATCTAAAAGTATTTTCACAACAAAAACTAATAAACTTTTTCGCGAAAACACGATCTGATAAACACTTTCCCTTTGATTTAAATTAAATAATAATAACTGTTAATAATAGTAATGCTATTAAAATAATATAATGATGATAAAAGTGTAAATTAATATAAAACTTAATGTACTCGTAGAACAAAGGGAACGCCGTCAGGACAGCGGTGGCGCAATCTAATTTTTCCAGCTTTCTTACTCGGCGTCAAAGTGATGATAAATAAAACTTGGCGTCTTAGAAACCGCGTAAAAATATTTAACAAGAAAAAAACAGCAAATTATTCTTGGCGCTCTGAAGTTAATACTATAAATAAAGGAGAACTCGGTAAAAATAATAATATTTTCGTTTTCGTATGTTGTATTTTGAAGTCAGAGTGCCGAATATTTTCTTAGTATCCTATAAGCAATATTGTGTATATTTAAAAGTTAAATATTGACTTATGATTTATGAATGTTTCATAATATAAAATTGCGCTAGAAAACGCATTGAATTAGTAGGCATTTGATGCCTTTTTGCTTTAACTATTTATAATATAGGAAAATATGATAATAGCGACTTATCGTTCGTATTGAAAAGTGAATGAAAAACATAAATAAATCTATCAAACGGAAATCGTACAGTTTTTGGAATAAAACTACCCTTGTACTATTCCAGTTCGTAATATATCCCTTTTCTTAACGTTAAGAAATGCATTGACGCATACCACCAGGTGGTTAATGTTGGTGGTGGTGATTGCTCCACAATCCACTCTGCTATCCAGAGAAGTGCGAGGAGCAACCCGCCTGAAACAACGCCCACCGAAGTGGGCCCTTTCTGCAGTAATTAATATTATTAGTAGTGATCAAATTAATTAGGATTTAGTATAATTCGATACAATTAATTAAAGAACGAATTCTTTCTTTTCCATATTTTTTGGCAAAATATGATCTACATATTGTTTAGGAATGCTTGACTTGTAGCGGGATGTAAAATAAACTCATATATTTATAAGCCTATTAAATCGATGTATGCTGGGGCGTTATATACCTACTTAGATACATTTTAGTGCTCTAGGCTCTCTGACCTAAGACAACAAACGACAAATTCCAAACTTGTACGTTTTATACTTAGCTAAGTAATTCTGAAAGCAAATATTATGTCTGTTATGTTATAATTCTAGACTATTTCATGGAGCATGAAACCTATATCTACAGCTGAGCTACTATAATTAACATGCGACAACATCTTATGTACGGCATATGTATATGCCTAGTCGTACATCGTCTGCTACACGTTATGCAGTTACTGGGTACTACTCGTACATACTAGTTAAAGGCAATGGTTATGTTTTATATGTCATTTATTTGTTTAAATGTATACTTTTTATTTTAACATTTGATTATTACATACATTAATTATTTTATTATAATTAGTTTAAAAATCAAGGTAATTTTCTTTTATTCTTGATCAGACCCCATGATATTAGCTATGAAATTACGTAGGACCTATTTATTTTGAATAACATATCTTATCTTTCCTATATAACCAATACAAATAATATAGATAGGTACCATTTCTTAAGGCTATTATATTTTACGAGAAACTGTTTTACGATTTCATAAATACCGCAAAGTTCCTTTTTAATACCGTTATCATTTTGCTCCAACAATATCCTGAGATAGCCACCATATAGATAAAATAAATTTGTGTTGGGACTTTATTACGTTCAGCGCCATCTAGTTCTGTGGTAAGCTTCGAGGCTTGTGTTACGAATACAAGATAGTTGATACACACATACATTTATAACTTTCAATACATAGGGTCACTACAAACTGAGCCAAATGTGTCGTTATAACAACTAATCGATAGCTCCTAAAGACGTATGAAGTTGTTAATATGCGGGATGTTAGGTTAGATTATAAAGTTAACTAAACTCAATAACAAGTGACGTAATAGAGTGATTTTACACTTATCAACTTATAATTGTATCTTTATTTGATTTGTAAGACGAAGAAATAGGTTATTCTTCTACTATTCGAAAAAACCATTGCCCTTCAACAATAACTATGAAAAATAGGCAAATTCGTAAGCATTTTTAATGATAATAAATTAAAGAGAATTATGAGCAATGACTTGTCTTGCGTTCTTGCAAAAATAACTAGTTATTAAGGCGCCATATGTCCACAGAATGAGCTGAATTTGTAAGTTTCTATCCAGATTTTTTACACGTTTTAAGAAACGGATTGTATCACTGTGATGCTTCCAGACCACTAATAAATACACATGGATAAAATTGTTTTTTATATAATAAGAAATAAATGACATATTTAGTAATATTAAGAAAGAAAGTAAATTTCATAAAATATAAAGATTATATAAAGTTAACTTTAATAGTTAGGTACCTTAAAAAAATTAATCAATTTTTTACTAAATGGTGATTTTAATTCAAACAAAGTAAAATGAAAATGTAAACCACTGGCGAGAATTATCGAAGAGATTAGAAGAATCGTGCCGGGAGATTACGTAGAATTCGACCAACTAAAATAGGCGAAAATATTTGCAGACTATCTTCAGCACTTTGCAGATAAAAGGTCTTAATCCGATAATAACATGAAACAAAACAGGGCCTCAAAGGTGGCTAATAAGATCTTTTCATTTAATAAATACGCCATTATCTGGGCTCATTCTAGAGTAAATAGAGAACGGGTGATCATTTACTTGAAAGCTACGGCCGCATCTGGCGTTTGTTGGATTATGTTGGTTAAATTCAATAATCTCAGTAGAACCATCTGAGAAAGGCCGTTGCAAGTTTTTCGGTTTTCCTTCTAAGTTCTGATAGCCATAATCAAGTTAACTAAGTGACTAGATTTGCTCGGTGGCGAACTTATTTTTCTTGGGTAGTTTTACTTTATATAGAATAATTTATGAAATTATATGACAAGCTTTTTATATTAATGTACGATATCGATCTGTACGTTTGGTAATCTAATTATACTTATTTAATAATTATAATAATTTACAACTCCTACGTGTTAAATGATTATAACTATAAATGTATATTTAATATATAACGTAGATTCAAGTACTGCATTGTGCGTTTTATCATACTTACTAATATTATAAATGCGAAAGTTACTCTGTCTATCTGTCTCTGTCTGTTTATCACGCATTCACGCCAAAAGTACTGAATTGATTTAATGAAATTTGGTACGCAGATAATCTAGAGCCTGAGGAAGGACATAGACTGCTTTTCAAGGCGAAAAAGGCCTGTAAAGGTTTGCAATGCATTTCCCAAGGATAAAAAAAGGGGGTGAAAATTTCTTTTAAAGCTAGAAGCTTGAAACTTATTTTTTTTTGACTTTTGATTAGATATAAATAAGTAAGACATTCAAAGTTTGTAATAAGTTTATACTAAAGGGTGTACCTAGGGACGGTACCTACTCGAGCGAAGCAAGGGTGAGTCGCTAGTACAAAAATAATTTATAAATATTTTTATTAAAAATGGCTTCCATCATGATTCACGTTTTATACTTTTCTTATAAGAATCTTTTGGATATTTGTTACTGTCAATTTTATATGATGAGTTTGCAAAATACGGGCAAGGTGAGATAAATGAGAACGTGACGACCTCCAAAGTTATTATGTTCATACTTTATTATATTCATAGTCTGTATACAGAATTTGCCTGTTTTGTGTTTTAGCTTTGTACCTTTAAAAATACGCAGGGCAATTGACATAACCTCAATATTTAGTTGATAAATCAAAACATTTCATTTTCGTAACATCTAACCACAAATATGTGGTATAATTTTATTATAATGTAATAATTCGTTATAGCTACCTGTGGTTAAAACACACTTAGGAATAAATTCGTTAAATGATCTATACGTCGTGCTAGCGGGTCTCCTCACTAGCACATCTGAAGACTTCACCAATTAACTTTAACTTCAGCGCACGAGCTCATTACGCATGTGATATCTGTTACTTTATGTCTCCGGCCTAAATTTTTAATCCAAATTCTGTCTGCAAACCCCGTCTTATTGAAATTGGTGAATAACCATATATTCGTAGACTAGCCCTACGGCATGATTCGGCTCCGTTAATTATTATGGGTAGGGTTCCCTGGTTAAATACCCTGGCCTTAAAAGATTATGACTCTTTAACTTTAGAATATGACAAAATCAACTTAGTTCTATCGTATTCTTCGGTTAGGCTTGTTCACAATGTTGTGTCGGCCGAGCTGTTGTTTTAAAGGCTTTATTAAAATGTTATATTACGAGTGTATGAGGCATTTATGTAGTAAATATTTTCTTATCAATTTAATAAGACACGTATTTGTTACTTGCAACACAAAATATTAATCAAGTATTTAATAAACTAAAATTATAATAAAGAAATAATTCTATTCATGTAAAACTATGAACTGTCACAAACATACATACTTTTGCTCATTTAGAAATATACATATAGTAAGGGAATGCTCGTTATCACAGCTGCTTTAATATTTCCTTATATTGTCGTTATCTAAATGAACCAAATTTCACATGTTCAGCTTTAGGTCATCGAAAATCGATACAATATCAACCGAACCACCCATTGTTGGCTTGATTGGCATTTTAATTAATGCTTCGTTGCTCTCTATCTTTCGTATCGTTAAACTTTGTTTACATTATCGTTTCCGGAACATATCACGCACTGGTTAAATACTGTTCAGAATACGGTTTGTATTTTATAAAATTAAGGGACGCAAGATAATTGATCAATTATCTTTGTTAATTAATTAAATATAAATCATTATTAAGCGTCAGTATCCTTAATTGTTAGCATATTTAACGTAATTTTTTCACTCTTAGGAGCGATTTTTTAGAATCTGTACATCGAATATTTTTGTAAAATCTTCTTAAAATTGTCATTATCATTTGTCTTTATTTTTTGATATAGAGGTGAGAGTCTGTCTGTCTGTGACCGCATCAAAATAAAAGAACTGAACAGATTTTGATGAAATTTGATACGATGATAGCTGGTTACCTGTGTCAATATATAACATAAGATACTTTTTACTACTGAAACATACTCTATAGTACCTAATTTCTAAAAATTTAAGCCGAGCGTAGTGAGGGTGAGTCGCTAGTATAGGTATATAATCTTTTACGAATAACGAAAAAAATGATATACCAATGAAACATAAAGATTCGATATTATTATAAAGATGAAGGATTGTTATAAATATACTTTGATATTTTACGAGGCATAATAACCGACCTTTTCTTTGAATGATATTTTTTGTAAAAGCATATGAAATAGAAAGGTCGGGCCTTTCCAATAAATAGTACACATATATAGATATAGGTAGGTGTATTTAGTTTTCTTGCAATTTATAAAATATAATTTCACTATTATATCGGAAAAGTATTAAGGAAATAAATTTAATTAAGCGATTGGATCTGATTAAATTATTAATCTACAAGTAAAGATTAAGCTGTAAGACCACAAAATTATTTTTTATTACTTATATTTTTGAAATAATAAAAATACGTTCTCTAGATATAAAATCATAAATTATGTAAGTTTTAAAATTAATCGTTTTTACTACTTTTATTAAACACTTATCATTCAAAAAAAATACTCCTCGTGCCAAAAACCTTCAGCATTCGTGTCAAAATAAAACGAATATAATGAAAAAAAAAACTTTAAAGCTAATATTGTAACTAACTTTTAACAGACTTTGACGTATAACACATTTTAAGTTAAAAAAAAAGTATTTTTTCTTAATTTGTAATATAAGACCTTACTTTTTGCCAAATTTCGTGATTCTAGATCAACGGGAACTACCATATAGGTTTTCAGCCCATAACCTATAAACTAGAATTGTCAATTTTGGTCAAAAGTAAGGTCTTACAGTACAAGTAAAGGGAAAATTAAGAAAAATAAGAAAATCGAAATTGATATTATATTTTTTTATCGTGTTGACTCAGGATCTTGATTTTTATCACCTAATAGGGACTATAGACTTCAGTATCTGGTATAAATTTCAACTTGCTAGGTCTACCCGTTCCTGAGAATATCGGTGGTGACAGACAGACACGAGAGACGAACAAGTAAGTGATCATAAAAGGGTTTCTTTTTTACCTTTTGATGTACGGAACCCTATAAAATAAAATAACCCTATATAAACAAAATATGGAGTTTTATGTTTGGACCAAATGACTCGGCTTCTACTTAATTAGCACTGTGCGGTACATTACACGACACTCGTACATAGAGCTGTAGTTTCACAAGAGTGGAAATGTTCTAGTTTAAAATTTTTGTTGTTCCTTTGATATTTCAGTATGAGCCGACATAAACAGCGACATGAACTTTTAAATGTTGATAAGTACAGAGCTTAACTAAAACGTTAGTGTTTCATTGAATTAAAATTGAATGGCAGTTTCTTTTTTTTTAAATATTCTAATATTCTTGTGTAAGACCGAATGTTGAATTATTATAATTGAACGTTGAAATAAATTTCTAAGTCATCTAAACATTTTAAGGCAGGTATTCACCAAATGTTACTGAATGGTTAACTTAATGAATAGGTTCATTAATATATAAAAGGTCAAGGTCAAGGAAAGTTACTATTTTATATATTTGTATGGACAATTATCGTAGTTTACATTCCGAAATTGCAGCCCCAGGCGTTAACCGCTTGAACTAACATTTTGAATGAAAAATGATGGTACCAAAAATCAATTTCTTTTTGTTTCAGAGTTGTATAGATATAATTTACCCACTAAAATGCCCACCTACTAAGGTCTCTACTCTAGAGTTAGATCGAAGGCATTATTCTGCAAAAACTTTAAACTAACTTCCACCAAAATTCCACAATCTGCGAATTTTTTAATATGTATGATTATTGATTTCTAGACTCGGTTCAAATCAGTCCAGATTGTGTAAGTTTATAGTGTACCTCAATATTAATTGAGGTTGGTCCTGAGGTGAACCCGTAAGTACTTATATATGAGGGAAAAAGAGATTTGAATTAGCGAATAGAGAAATTTTCTTTGACTAATATACCATGCCGTCATCAAAACGTAAGTCGTCCGTACGTCAAATTTCTTAAGTCAACCGTATATTAACATAGGCAGTGTCTTATGTAGGATAATATTTGATATTCAACACATGATGCTTGTGTTGGACAGATAATACATGGAAATTGTCTCTCCAAGCGTTATTAACAGTCAAGTATACTAGGCAGACAGTTTGCCATAGTTCACATGATTGTGCAACAACTGTTGCATTTGATTAAAGTACTTTTGCCGCCGCACTCAAAGTCACTTAATGTGCCATAAGTCGAGAATCTCCATACTAAAGAACGATATAATGATTCATTTAGTGACTATGAGAGCGGCGGTTAGTTTTATAGATAAGTTAGATTTAAACTACCGAAATAATATATTAAGACGGAAGATGGGTGCTTGTGTTTAGTGGGTAATACTGGCTTGCCGGAGAGCCCCACCACATATAACCACCTGTTTCCTACAGGTGGCATACGTAAAAGCGTTTCCCAAGATAAAAAAAGCTCTAAGCTGTCATCTAGAAATTGGTATAAAAACAGAAATATAATGTCGGTATGTCAGTTTCGTGTTTTTTGAAGTATAAAATATATGGAAACGATAGATTTAAGCGTTATTACAACCCGTGGCCTAAATATGTCATTCTCACGAGATTTCTATTAGCGCTAGCTTTTGAAGAAATTCAACTTGTCTTATGTGTTATAAATGACGTTGTTTGGATTTTAAAACAAGAATACAAAAAAAATGTATACTTTAATAAAATGAGAATAACAAAATCTATTTTATCAAGTATGTTTTTGCTACTTATAATTGAACGTATGTGACATTGAATTTTTTTTATTATAGGTTGTCATTAGGTATATTTGGTGTATATCTGCTATTATTTTCTACCCTATCGGAGTGAACTTGTGAGTTGTGTCTAAATCGTATAAATATAGTGTTAAATCCGTAAGTTTTTAAAATTTTTATTTTACAAATATTTGAGTTAAGGTGTTTAAAACAATTGATTTGGGATACACAGAGTATAGTTAAAACTATAAAGTATAGGTACTCAGTTTTAGACGAATGCGTTCACTGGCATCAGTGCTACAAATGGCTATTTGACAATAGTGGCCAATCACTGGTAACCTATCAGACGAAGACACTGACTGACCGATTCCTAGCTTGATAATAATTAATACATCGTTGGAAATATACTCATATGGTTATTTTTATAAGTTTTAAGTAAAATTTCATTCAAATAATAATAACAAAAAAAGATACACACTGATGTTCATTAAATTTTATGTCATATATGCACCAACCTTTAATTGCTGTATGACTTATTATAGACAACCAATACTTTATTTATTAAAATTCGATTATTTACGATGAATAGCGTTACAAAAGAAGAAAATAGTTTTAAGCTTCAATTATTGTTCATAAAAGTTTAAAATTTTCTATTACATGTACCTATAGAGCGGTGAAATGAATAAAATGAAATAGGCCGTAAAATATGAAAGAACGTATTCAGATATTAATCAGTTTTCAAAATTTATGTTGCATAATGTATTTTCATTTTATCTTACCTAGTACCTTATTTTATTTTAGTGACAAAAGTTCAAAAAGATATATTTTCCAGGAATAGTTTATAATCCTCCATTGTAATAAATCAAAGTTTTAGTTTATTCCTGCTGACTGCAAAACGTTGAATCTACGCCACCGCGTCTTTATCTTCAACATTTATCAAATATACTCACAGCCCTTGTAAAATTTATTGGTTTTCGAATGACCGCTCTCGCGGTCGAGATTGCAAGCTCTATTATAAGGTGGCGAACGGCTTAGATAATATTTTCTTGATTCTTAAATTTGAAATAGATATTTTCTTTTTTTTTATGAATTCTATCTTTAATTTACGTTATTTTGTATTCAACTCTTTCAAATATCCCAGCTTGGTCCGGGCTTTCTTTCAATATAAGGGGCATCCTTGTATATATTATGTAGGCCCGATACTTTAAGTATAGTATACGACCTATTTAATATTTTATGGGTCGAAGGATGTCATATTAATCTATAGCAAAAAGCTATCTAAGGAAGGACCTTTATGTTTTTTTTAGTTTCACTTTTTTTAAGGAACAAAGGGGGCAAACAGGCAAGAGGCTCACCTGATGGTTAGTGATGACCGATGCCCATGGGCATCTGCAACTGCAACAATGCAGGGCTTGTAAATGCGTTGCCGGCCTTTCCTGCCTCACTATTAAAGTAATTCGTAGTAATGTTTGTATTTATATATTTATGTTACTCCTTCACTTTGAAACTATTAGACGGATTTGGATAAATATGTTTCAAAGTTAAGAAATGCGGTTTAAATATAGCACCTGTATGAATACAGTTATATCGGATTCACTGGCTAGAGAAGCCAGAACCCTCTAAATTGTAATAGCATCTTAACGTCTACTTTCTCTAAGTTTTTTTTTCATCTTTTTGAATTAAACATAAATAAATTAACAATGTGTCACTTACTTTCGAGAAAATATAAAGGTGCGACGCTAATAACCTTTTGGGTCAGCGAAGAGTTAGGTGGTATGTATTGTCTGCGTTAAATTATGAATGTCAAACCTGTACCTTAAAGTACATAGTCAGATAACTTTTTTTAAGCTAGCTTGGTCTTTAACCATACTGAATCGAAATTACTTATTTTTATGTCTCTTATGATTTTCATAATATCGAAGTGCTATAGGCTATTACTTATTTCAACTTAAAGAAAATTATAACGATTATAAGATTGTACTGTTTTTAAGTTTTTAGAATTAAAAAAGTAACCTGAATGTGTTTTTTAGCTATTCATTAGAAAAAAATGTCTGCTTATTTGGTTCACGTTTTACTTCAAACATGAGCAGAATTAATGCTTAATATAATTTAGAACAATTTGACTAGTTCAAAATTTCAGTCTAAAACTATGTTTCGGTTACAAAACTAGGTAGGTACCTAGTAGTACACAATGCTTACTCCTACGGCGATATGCGTGAAACATGACGGTATGTGAACTGTTCTTTTGTGTAAAAGACCCTTGGTATTTTTAACTAAATACAAGGTCATACAAAATCTTCTTACAATATATAGATATAACGAGGCGTTACACCTTTTAACTAGCGACTAACGTACGTCCCTTGATACGTATGGTATAGATAAGAATAATTATTGTAAAGAATAATTAGGAAATATACAAATTCTATTGTGAACTCTTTTGTAGACCGTCTTAAGAACTTAACGACGATTTTAAATTAAAGGTTTTTATGGCTAATTATACCTATATGTGATAATCTAGTGTCGTATTTTGTATGATATAGCGGATTATAGGGTTAATAAATAATCCTATAAACATCTACAAACAACCAAATGGTTAAATATAATGGTTCAATATCATTTTAAAGCTAAATGAACGTATTTTACAAAGACAATTGTAATTTTAATAAGTAATTTAAAAAATCCTTCAAAAATATTTTCATTTAATATTTAATCGATATAGAAACATATAAGAAAATTCAAGTTAGTTGCTTATATATTACCTACTATTAAAACCTAAAATATAAAACGTGGACCCTTTTTCAAGCATTACAAAACTCCACTTTTAACCTTTCAAAGTAACAAATACCGCTATATCTTAGTAGGTCGAAAAACAAGACCTTTCCTCGCTATTTTCGTGACTCACTACTCTTTTTCAACAAAGGGAATGTGTGTCGTTCGAAGAGAAAAAGATATAGTTCCTTCAGGAAATGGGCCATTCGCCGCCCTTTTTAGCTATCGGGTATTAGTGATTTGCTTTGTTAGACTCCTCCATTTCGTATGGAATTACATTGGAAGAGATAAAAAAGGTGCCTGTTAATTATCTCTGATATTTTATAAGTAAAATATATTTTATAAATGGTTTTGGTGTTTCAAAAGTCATAAACGAATACATTTTTTTAAATACTCAACGTTTATGTTTTAAACAGTTAAAATATATAATTCTGTATCCACAACATTTTTAAAAAATAGAGCACAAGTAATATCTATACCTGCATATTAATATATTACCTACTGCTTTATATAACTAAAAATATTGTTCATATTACCCGTTGATTTTTATGATTAAAACTGTAATAATTTTCGATAGTGTTCTAAAAATACAACTTTAAAAATACTAACGCAATAAACATCGTTGTTCTACAAATAAAACAAATTCGTAGTTTAACAAAGTGTACTACATTTTCACATAAATACGAGATAAGAGAATCTTGTTCAACGTTAACTTACATGTAAACGGGGCATTTTTCTAAGTAAACACGCAAATTCCGGACCTAAGTGGGATTATTTAGAACAAGAAACGAAAGCACAGTCAAAGTACTCAAAGTCCACAAACAAGTTTATCTCAACGAGGAATCGATCGACCTAACAAATCTCATAAGTACTTTTTAACAATTTGGTAAGTTTTGTGTAACGTATATTTTATGTGAGTACCAAAATAGAATACTTTATACTTTTTTACTAAGTTTTTAGGTTTAATGTTAATTGAACCTTATTAGTATACCTAGTACCTAGTACGTTACGTTACCTAGTACATTGTACAATGTATGTACTATATATATTTTTCGCATATGATTGAAAAATATTAATTAATGCAATTCACAGAAACGAAGAAGCTTTTCAATTATATATAAATCTAATCTAATATAAAAAACTCTCGTGTCATAGTGTTTGTTATCGAACTCCCCCTTAACGGCTTGACCGATTTGCATAGTTTTTTGTTTATATTTGGTAGGTCTGAGAATAGGTCGTAGGCTATTTTTTATTTCCCTAGGTGATAAGGGTGGCCCTCTTCAGATACTTTATTTTTTATTTTTGGACTTTATTTTAAAATTTTTAATTTTTAGTTTTTTATCATGTGGCATAAAAATTTTATAACCCTAAATTTTTATCTTTCGGGCGCAGGCGGAACCGCGGGAATTGCTAGTAACATAAAAAACAATAAAAAGCAATATTGGAATGAAACTACATCTAAATGCTAGGCTATAATAATAGAAGCTCTTTGAGGCCGACGATTGAGTGTCTCCGTACACACACAGCAGTGAGGATATACTTAATAATGCCTGATATAATTTTCTTTAAGTAAAACAAATTTTCGTGTGCTATTATTCTATTTTGTTCGTTCTAGGACGCAGCTGTGGCTGTCTGTGAAGGCACTTTCCTAAGTGTTTATTGAAGTTCCGCCCTTCTTTCTAACTACCATATAATAAGAAATGTAGGTCCTTTTTTCTATACGCATACATATATATATCTACGTACACTAAATATTAAATTACAGTAGGTCTTAATATCATCATGTGCCTATTTTTGATACGTAAAAGAGCTCACACCACTGTTTCGGACATTTTAAATTGTTGAATATTTATATTATTTTTTAAATTTTAAAACATTGTAAGTTCACGTTTATTTGAAATCGATTAAAATTTGTAGCTTGACATACAAATCTCAACTTTTCCCATAACTTTTTTATTACTGTATGTTTCATTTTGGCACCAAAATTTAATAATTTATAAATATGTAATTCATTAATTTTTTATAACATATTTTTATGTAATTTAAAAACGTAATTAGTATTTACGTATAACCATTGTAGTACACGAGGCTACTCATAAACAGGATTTATTTCGGGAAAACAAAAAAGTAAATAATAAGACAATTGAAATAAGCTTGATTCAAAATGGGGCAGACGTATAAAGTCCGCAACAAATTGATTGCTGCGTGGAGAGTTTCCTTGACAGATAACTTGGTGAAATAAATCAAAATGTCTGTCGTTTTTGCCTGTAGAAGATTCTTTACTATCTGATATACTATTAGAGAAATGTAATTGAATCTACTAAATGAGGAAAATCAATATCCAAACTTTTCTTTTTGATATAAAATAATAACAATAACAATACGTGCTCATGTCGTATTTGGATCTATGAATTTTTCTATTTCTTATAACGTACGAATATATCGTATTTTATGTAACATTAATATAGTAGTAGTATTGGTATTTAGTAATACTGAATTTATCAAAGTAGGACCATTTTTTTGGTTTGTTTAGTTAAAGTTCCATGAATTGTGAACGTCTTAACTAAATATCTTGCAACTTCGCAATAAATCTACATATTACGCTAAGAGAAAACTTTTAAAGCTTTTTAAGCTTATTGCGCGTAAGGAGTATGAACTTTGGCATAGTTAAAATGATATGGAGGGACTGTTGAAAGCTAAAATTTATTGACATCCTTTTGCTGGGACTCTGCTACAAAGTTTATTTATGTGTAATTACTCCGGTTTCAAAAGTTACAGCGCGGCGTGATGTTACATAGCCTATAACTTTTACCTACTTTCTTTGTTTGTGTGCACACTCTGATACAAAATATTTTTTGCATTTTGTTCATTGACAAAAAATGACGAAAATCCTTACCAACCTCAAAACGTCTAGTACATACCCATACGTAACTTTGAAATAAGAAAACATAAAAATACATACATAATATTATGTATATTGTATTTAGAGTACAAAAGAGATCTTATCAAAAGGATAATAAAATTGTTCGCGAACACACAAAAGAAATAAAGTGACTCCTTTTATGGAATTATTTATAATAATTTAAAGAAGTATATAATGGAGTTAGTTTTACCCTGAAAAAACTAGTTATTTCATTATTATTTTTAAGTATCTCAATTCTCAGTGATAAAAACTTAATAACGAATTGATTTTAACGAAATTACAAAATGTATTTAATGAATAAAGAAATGAATATAATACCGTACTTATGCTCGTATCTTATTTTTAAATGTAAGCCATTTAAATAGAAAAGCATAAATAATGAAATACGACAAAACACTTCCGTTTGATACTTTCCCTTTATCTAGGAGATGTTCATTCATCACTGTCTTATTTCATTAGATCCCGAGCCGTTGTAAAGCTGTTTTTAGAACAGCTGTATACTCAGTACAAAATAAATACTACATTATTATAACAATTCAAAAATAAAAATACTTGAAACATTTGTATTAACCAGTTTACTATTATTGCAGTTTTTTCTATGAGGTTAGATAAGTTAATTTTCTATCAAGCATAGCTCCCAGGTCCCTTATAAACTTAACTTCTTTTTAAAAGAAATAGGTACAGTTATGGTTGCTTCGCAATATATATTTTGTACATTATATTTGTTCAAAACACAGCGACAAGATAGAATAATACAATAAATAAGGATAAACTTGTAACACCCATTTTTCGCCTTCCCAAAGTAAATAGATAGTTTATTGGGCAAGGTGTACGCATGTAACCACAGTCCATATTGAGCTTGCCTTTAATACAATTCAAATATAAAATTAAAAATACGTAATAAGGCTTATTACGACATCACGGAATACTTAGAAGAAATAAACGTGTGGGATTAATTTTTGTTGTGCCTCACGTAGGATAAAAAGATAAATATTGTAATGTAAAAAATATTTTTATCATTTGTTTGTTTTTGAAAAGAACAATTATTGAGTTTCTCGACGGCTCTTTTCAGCAGTTGCTTGCATAAGTCTATTTGAATAAAGAATATTTTGATTTGATTCAAATATTTTAATTATTTAATTAGAGTTTACGTGTGAAAACTTGAACTGGTGATCACAGTGTTGAGTTTGATTTTTAAAAAATGTGAATGCATCTATTAGGAAAGATCGAATGCATCTAGTTCAGGTCCCAAAAATTTTATCTGTTAATCAAATAATGATGTATTTTTGATAACAAAAAAATAAATAAAATAATAAATTAATTTCTTCATACTCAGAGAAATGGCCCGGAGATTTGTTTTGCTTTCACTAGGAAAACACCCAATCAAGGCGAGTCTTTGTGCAATATATTTCAAATTACTCCCGAGAAAGACGTAGTCGGGAACTACGAAATAAACAAAACCTGTTTTAATAGATATATTTTTGATTCGAATTTGTTTATATACGTACGTTTGAGATGAATTATGTTTATATACGTACATGATTTTAGCAAGCTTTTAATTCTGCTTCCCCTGTATCTATATAAAATCTTTTGCATAAAAACGGGCACTTTAGATTTCTCTACATCAATGAAGAAGAAAAAGAAAGAGATTTTATTAATTTGATGATGTATTGACATGTTATTTGAAGCATCCTGGTATGATTCTTTACATTCCAAATTTTACTTTTGAAATTAACAAAAGAAAAATATTGATTATTGTGGACTATTGTAAAATTGCTTTACTAACTGCGCGAATTGCTGAAACGATTTTTTTTACTGATTACTAAAATTTAAAAACTTTTTGGATTTTTTCTGCAAATTAAGCAATTGAATATTTCTTTTTACATTAAATAACACATTTTTATATGAGTGATAAAGCAATGAGGACCGGTAAAATAATAGCCCTACTTGAAGAAAGTTGTTCGCAAACTTACGTATCTTAACGGCTAAATGTGAGTCGTTCAATTGTCCAGAGGATATGGCAACGGTATCAAGAGACCGGTTCGGTCAAAAGAAGACATCGGTGTACATCGGTTTTAATAAACAAGCAAACATGATTGAGTAGTTTTAATCGTTTATCACTTATAAAGTACACATTAATAAATCTTGGTTGACTTACACGCTCCTAGCCAAGTCAAATGTTTACGAATGCTACACTTCCATGCGGTCTCTGCTAACACTTTCAATGTGCGGTAACTCCGTAAACACCGCCTAAGCTAGGCCAGAATTTCCGCACATATCCAATTTGATCTATTGCTAAGTGTTATTGACCAATTTAAATAGGTGTTCTAGATTACTATTTGAAAAATACAACTAACTTTGTGGTTTTCAAGTAGGTAGTGTCTATCATAGTTATTATATATCAGATTTAAAGCTCTTAAGAAGTAAATGACTTAAATATATACAAGATATTGTTAATTCTCCCAGTTTATCAGAAAGTTAAACAAAAATTGTGTAGGACATTATATAAAATATATGAAAAGATATATAATAGAAATGTATAGGAATAATTTTTATGTATTGAACAATCTAATTAAATTTATAAGAAAAAAAGTACTTTCTTTTTTTTGTATCCTATAAATAAGTGTAAACTAATTTATACGTACGTAGTAGATAGCCTGATATTTATATAAATACTTTATATTACATTATTATTTATTAATTTATCTTATATAATATTCTATTTAATGCAATTTAGGTATATTTGGTAAGCTTAACCTATTCTGAAATTGAAACACTTAACATCAAATGCTCAGATGCTGCATTATTGATATACCAAGACAAACGCGTTAGTGCTCTCGACGAAACTTGACACCATTGATTAATTGCCTACAAGATTCCCCCTAATTGATTACTTTGTAATCTTGTTTGTATCTTCCGTGACGTTCACTTATTGTATCACAGCCACAGTTTTTCATCTTTTTTAAAAGTTTCTTATTAGCGAGACAAGAAATTGACATGATGAATTACTTTGAATCTGTTATGCCTAGAATACTAGTAAAAACCGCAAAAATAAACATTTTTATTATCATAAATACGTATAAAAAGTTTTTTATAAATATTAAATATTTTCTGGAAAATTCAGATAAACAGATTTCTTATTTTAAAATATTTTTACTCATTATAATAATGATTATTAAAATAAGTATTTTTCTATGTATTACTAACAAAAAATAAGTCAATTGATACTTGAAATAAACGAATTTATTATTTATTTATTATTATAATTTTCATGGAACATTTTCTTGCATGTATAAAAGATTTTTATATAATTTTTTTGGTATTCTTTTTCAAATGAAGCTTAGAAAAGATAATTATAAGTCTTATAAGGAAGAAATCAACTTGCTAAGCCGTAACGAACCTGAGATAAAGTGGTTGCTATCTTTTAATTTCAGGCTCAATTTGTATATAAATGCTACTTTATTCTACTTAATTAGCTTATCACAGCGACTGTTTACTCCTCGCTCATACACTAGTATTATTATCACAAGTATTACTTCTATAATAGTGGGAGATGTTGTATCAAACAAACAGCGCCGGCAATATTTTATTTATTATTTAATTGTTTATTTAATGAAATCACTTTTCAGCCGAAATATTTACTCGGAAAACAATATCTTTCTTACTCTTGTTCGGAATCTAGCGAGGGTCTTGTTAAAATCGGTTTAGACCTTTCAAAATAAGAAGGTACAAATAGATAGACCGATAGAGATTTACATGAACTTTGGTGTATATAAAATAGCCCTATAAGTACAATAAAGGGTTGCTTTTAAAATTACAAATCTTAGAACAGATAAATATTTCAAAGGTCTTTATAAGAATGGATAGTTTAAAAGGAATGGGTACCGATGCCTAATTTGTGCTACACCAGGACGTAGTCATAGTCTACCTGAATAATAAAATATTACACCTATATATTTTCACGTATGTAATAAAAATTTAAATACATTAGGCATTGACACGGTACCATCTAATTTCTATAATCATTTATTACTTATCTAATATCTAATTTCTATAATCATTTAATACTTACATAGATACTTATATTAGTAATATAAACACCACTGTCTGGAGTACAAAGGACACGAACCTACGACCGCGGGCATGTCAAGTAGGTTCACTACAAACTGAGCTTTGAAACATGTCGTCGAAATTAAATCTTAATTAATTACTATAATAAAAGAAAATACTTGCACTAACATTCATACATCAAAACGTCCATTTATCAGTAGAGAAAAATCACTCAAAGCTTTAATTCGCCGACAATTCGAAAAGATAAGATGAGGTCTGAGCAGAATCCCTCTATTATTTGAAACGGGTCTGACAGGGAAAGTTTTAGTTCCTCAGCTTGGTAAGTTTCCTCGAACGGACATTGGATCTATTGATAGCGTTTAAGCGAACAAATTGGGCATGACTAGCCATAAAATCTATTGTTCTTGCAACTAGGCTTAATTCATAGTATAAGTTAAGTAATTCGACTAGATAAGCCTCTTTATTTGGATTTCTAAAATAAAAAAAATATTTTATCAATCCTTCTAAATTATGAATATACAATAATATAGAAAAATCTAGATATTTATCAAATAATAGGTACCTACTACTGTTATAATAAGCTATATGAGTGTGATAATATAAATTGTAAATTTGTATATAATTATAGTGAAATTTATAGTAATTTATTAATAGAAAACCAATATGAAATATCTCCTTTATTATTATGTCAATTTTAGAAGTAGTTCTATAAAGGAAGTTGTTTTGACTATTGTTGATTGTCTTTTATTCTTATGAATAAATATTATAAGTAGTCATTATAAATTACATTACTTTACGAAATTATTGATAAATAATATTATAAGCACTATTTATTTATTATAACGAATTTAAGAATTATAATTAACAAGTTACAAGTTATTTACTGAAAGGATGTTTTAGAATGTCATTGACTGTCAATGATATAAAAGGAGGTGTATGAATTGTGAAACGGTTGGTCGTATCCCGACTACAGTCCGGAGCACTTCACTGAGCAAGTTAAGTACTCTAACTTTGTATTGTTACTATTTTACATTTGTAATAATCGTGACTTAAAAATAAGAAATAAGAAATAACATTTCTATATTTCTATAATTATTCAGATACTATTAAATGATACAAAACCCATATGATTTAATGGTCAAAATAATATGTTGTATTTATTTGAATTCCAATTATTTTGTTAGTGTTTTTCTGATATATTTCTATGTCATATACGTTTCTTTGTTATACATTATATTGAAGTTGTTCAAGTTATATTCAAACTATTGTTGTGGCTGTATTTATTGTTATATAATATGATATTAAAAAAGAAGTAGTCCCGCTGAGTTTCTTTCGCCAGTTCTTCTCAGGACAGAGGTTTAATCTTTCCGAACTGGTGGTAAATAAAAAGAATTATTGCGAATTCCTTTGTCTTATTTACCTTTTCCTAAATTTCTTAATTATCTTAATAATATATAAAGTACTTAGCAGTAATAATTGTAGTTCCTTTAATAATGAAATAAAAGAGAGTAGTTCGAAGCTTTTGCTATCTCTATAAATTCCAAAATTCTATCATCAGAAGTGGGATGACGCTATGTCCACTGTTCTAATACATGTTATGGTTTCAGCTTAATTCTCCGCTCCCGGCTGTGGAAGAACTTCTTCAGGCGATCAAGAATGCTGTTCCCGGACGGAGTGCCAACGTTGTTACTTCGCGATCTTCAACCCGGCCATGACAGTCCTGGGTGCAGTGTCTTGGTGCAAGAACAACGTACAGTCCAAAGGAATTTGTTGAAGCAGCACCGAGATCATTGCTAAAAGAAGGTAAGGCCCTAGAAGGGTTGTTTAACTGCGGGTTATGACTTTGGATCTTGCAGAGGACCGTTCATGGGAGAATCCAGACTAAGAACTATCTTTTAGCTTTACCAGATAATATTGCTAATAAAAAAAAATATAACCAATTATGTACTTAATGATTAAATATAAGTATAAAGTTCTTATTAGTTGACTTAGTGAGTAACAGAATAATATCTGATGTTTAAGTTAAAATGATAATATGATTTACCGGTATCACTGACCTATTGTTTTTAAGAAACTACCTTTAGAGCAAAGCGGTAGGGATAAGCATTTTTCTAATATTTAACGTCAAACGATTCTAAACGTCCTAGTTCGATTCTAATCGATATTATCTTTTTTTAAGTTTTATTTATGATAAAAGAATAAAAGATTTTCATATTGTAAAAAGTATCTTAAACATTGACTCTAGTAAATAAAATTTATCATTACAAAAACTTGGTTAAAATCGGTCCAGTACTTTTGAGTTAAACGGTAACAGACAAACAAATAAGAATTTTAATAATTATTGCATTGGGGTTTATACTCGGCACACGATACGTTGGTCGTTGTTACTTTTAAAAAATATATATTTCATGTACCATTTTACTAAGTTACTGTTTTATTATATGTACCTAAATATAACAACGAATTTATTTTTGAAGATAATTACAATATAGTTGAGTCCTCAGCAATGCATCGTGAAAAATTTTAGTTCATGCGGTATTTCTTGATAAGTGAGGGTAGTGAAAAATTTTGCAAACATAACATCACCACTTAATGTAATTTATGCAAAGATTTGTGTATTAAGCTATAGGTATACTATGTATATCGCCACCGAAATCAATTGTGGTTGCAACCTTCTAAGTTTTAATAGGCAAAAGGACTTTCCTTAAAGGAAGGCAAAGACTGTTAAAGTTCTCGTTTGGTAGAAATATCTCACGTCTCAAAACAACAAGCTTAAGTTTCGTATTGGATTTGATAAGACCGGGGAATATTAAATTCGATTTTTTGTTTGTGGCTCCAGAATAAGTTAAAAAAAAATAATAGAAAGTTTTCTATATAAAGATAATCATTAAAAGTAAAATCTCTTTTGCTGTCCCTGCCATCCTTATAAAAAACTTTGTAATATATAGACTGTGAGAAAGGTACCCCCTTACTATCGGCAGAGTAAAAATAATATCCCAGACATGCCGCTTATTCTTAGCCTATTAATTTTTTTTTAGTAACTAAATAGATAAATATAGGATTAAGTAGCAAAGTAGCTTGTGTATGTGCTTCGAGTGTGTTCATACCCACTAGTGTCGGTCAGCGGCTACCTAAGAAGTACCTAGGAGAGGTACAAGAGGTGCTAAGTGAACTAAAAATAGTATACATTATTCTAAGTTTCTGTACTGATCTTTTTTTTCATAAAAAGAAATATACCTTCTTTGAAGATTGTATTGAGTATTAGACTCCTATTTCGCTGCGTTAGGCGTATAGTAGGTAAATCTAAAGTTAATGCTGTAACTAAATTACCTGTGCTTAATAATATTATACAAGTTCGACAAATTATGAGTTTTCTATGATTTTGCTTTACGTAATGCTTATATAACTTAAATTAACAAAAAAATATATATTTCAAACTTTAAGAAAAAGAATCTTGTAATTTGGTTCTGAACCTCTTACCATAAATGCTTTAGAGTTAATATGTACTAAAAAAAATATACGCAGTTTTTACTGATATCGGATACATCTTTGCTTTATTCAATTTTGAGGTTGAATATAAAACTACCATTATATAATATTTATATTTTTTTTTTACAAGCAATCCCGGCCCGCTTTGCTGGGCGTAAGTTAAAATAAATTAAACGGTTTTTAAATTTTTATCTAATAAAACGAAAGTAGCCTAGGTCCCGTCAACATCGGTCCAGCCGTTTTAGAGATTTGATAACAGACAGACAGATAGACTGACAAAAAATTTATAAAATGGGTTTTTAATGTTAGTACCGTACCTATATACTTTCATAGGCATTTATAGTTGAAAGCTATTAATTTGAAATTAAAAACAGAGACTTCAATTTTATTTTTATCTACTACTGATGTACTAATTGTTTCATTTAAGAGAAAAAGAGCAGGTTCGTTGCTAGTATAATAATATTAGGTATATACTTAAATAGAATATTATGGAACTAACCAATAAATACATAGGTACTAGTCGTATAATGAACATATAATTTGCAAAAACAAATTTTGAGACCAAATTACAAATGCTTACTTGACAAAATTTAGTTCAATAGTTTCGGAGTTTATCGCGAACATCCATCGTGACACGATTTTTTTTATATATATAAGGTATAATCCAATTGTATTATTATACTTTTTCCCCTGTTTTTATTAATAGTCTTGATTTATATTGTTCACACCTTTAAGGTTTAAGGTTGTCTGGAAGAGATCGCCGTTTTAGCGCTAAGGCCGCCTCACGTACTTACGCACCTTATTACATCTATCGTTTAATGTGTGTGTACAGTAACGAGCAGTATTATAATTATTACCAAAACACCACATGATGACTACTGACACACCTACTCGTAGAAGTAGTAACGGCCAGGTTACCGTTTAGTCACCAATCAATTAATCTACTTTTTGAAATAAGATATCAGAATGACCGAACGATTTATGAAAGATATATCAATACTTAATACTAATAAAATAATGTACGAACATATTACTTTAAGTAAAAATGTAAATTACATTTTGTTGATGTTACAAAAAACATTTAGGATTTATAATGAAGTTAATGTAGTTTTCATTAACCAAGATAGACCGCTATGCTCTGAAGGGTAGCTCCAGAAAAAAAAAGTAACTGTCGCAAATATGTAAAATGGATGGATGAAAATATTTGTTAAAATATTATCGGAAAATTAAATGTGTTATAATAAGAAAAGATTCATATTTAGTAATTAGATAAACTTATTACTTGTATAATCGAGGGTTTTCTATATGTTTTTGTATATATATGTTTCTATATATTCTAGTTATTTATATACTTATATTTATGTATATTCAAGTTATTTATATACCTATTTACGCTGGTTGGCCTTCTATTTGGTACCAATTGTCTCACAAGCAGCGGGTGAGCGGGATTGGTATGTCTATGTAGTCAGCAAGTGCTCGCTGTAGTAAGCAGCAGTTGAAAAGGACTGACATGTCCATGCAAGTAGCTACGTATACAATATGTATATGCATAATAATATGTAAAACGTATATGTATGTATATGACACAATAAGAACAATTTATTTTATCTTATCTCTTATTTAACATTTATTACCTTTTTTAATTAATTATTCATATAACGTATGAAATATATATGACAAGTAAATAACATTATATAGTATATTATATAATTAAATAATTAAATAATGTTGGAAAAGAAAATGATGTAATTGTGTGATATATTTGTGTGTTGTGTTGTGACCTGTGTGTCATATGAAATGAAAGAAAATGATTGGCTCAGAAGGAGCTGTGAACTGCTGAAGTCTTTTGCTTTGTTCTAGCCCGTCTCATATCACATGCGCAGCAGGTGTGAGGTAGATACATTGTCGCCAAAGCAACTGACCGTTGTTAGGATGTCCGTGAGACACTAACAATGAATGATGTATTATTAGCTTATAAGAGATAAGTTGTAAATATTGGCTCGGAAGGAGCACTGAACTGCTGAAGTCCGTTGCTTTGTTCTAGTCAGCTCATGTGCAGCAGGTGTGCGACTAGATAATATTGTCGTCAAAGCGATTGACCGTTGTTATGATGTCCCCTTAATATGAGAAGTGAGGATGTATAGCAATGCAAAAAATGTTAGATTTAATTAGAACATGTATTAGCTTGTAAGTTGCTTTATTTATTAAGTGTTATGTACTTCGAGGACGAAGCACAAGTCAGTATGGCCGTGATAATATAAATTGTAAATTTGTATATAATTATAGTGAAATTTATAGTAATTTATTAATAGAAAACCAATATGAAATATCTCCTATATTATTATGTCAATTTTAGAAGTAAAAAGTTCTATAAAGGAAGTTGTTTTGACTATTGTTGATTGTCTTTTATTCTTATGAATAAATATTATAAGTAGTCATTATAAATTACATTACTTTACGAAATTATTGATAAATAATATTATAAGCACTATTTATTTATTATAACGAATTTAAGAATTATAATTAACAAGTTACAAGTTATTTACTGAAAGGATGTTTTAGAATGTCATTGACTGTCAATGATATAAAAGGAGGTGTATGAATTGTGAAACGGTTGGTCGTATCCCGACTACAGTCCGGAGCACTTCACTGAGCAAGTTAAGTACTCTAACTTTGTATTGTTACTATTTTACATTTGTAATAATCGTGACTTAAAAATAAGAAATAAGAAATAACATTTCTATATTTCTATAATTATTCAGATACTATTAAATGATACAAAACCCATATGATTTAATGGTCAAAATAATATGTTGTATTTATTTGAATTCCAATTATTTTGTTAGTGTTTTTCTGATATATTTCTATGTCATATACGTTTCTTTGTTATACATTATATTGAAGTTGTTCAAGTTATATTCAAACTATTGTTGTGGCTGTATTTATTGTTATATAATATGATATTAAAAAAGAAGTAGTCCCGCTGAGTTTCTTTCGCCAGTTCTTCTCAGGACAGAGGTTTAATCTTTCCGAACTGGTGGTAAATAAAAAGAATTATTGCGAATTCCTTTGTCTTATTTACCTTTTCCTAAATTTCTTAATTATCTTAATAATATATAAAGTACTTAGCAGTAATAATTGTAGTTCCTTTAATAATGAAATAAAAGAGAGTAGTTCGAAGCTTTTGCTATCTCTATAAATTCCAAAATTCTATCAAGTGCATATAATATTTTGTCATATCTTGATATGTACTTTAGCACAAATTATTTTTAAAAAAAAATTAAACCGACTTCAAAAAATCTGCACTAAAAAGATAAAAATAAAAAGTAGATAATAATACTTTAAAGAACTATGTTAATTTTGGAGTCGGTGCCAGCCAGGTATTTTGATTATGTTTACAAATTGATAGATTAATCGAATATACGGTTATTTTTCTTTGGCTGGCACCGACTCCAAAATTAACATAGTTCTTTAAAGTATTATTATCTACTTTTTATTTTTATCTTTTTAGTGCAGATTTTTTGAAGTCGGTTTAATTTTTTTTTAAAAATAACTTATTTTTACATTTTTAGTGTGCCTTTTATTTAGCTGATTTAATGATAGTGACTTACTATATGTCACTAATTTAAAATCTGTTTAAGCTTTATATTAAACAACGAGCATACCCATAAACGACGAAAATAGTAATTAATTATCGGGTCTGCCGAAAGGGGGGTGGGGGGGGGGGGGGGTGTTGGTGTCCAAAGATTACTCGATCTACGACTACTGTAGCTGTAACTAAACTACGAGCTCATCTTTATGTTTACATTCCCCATACGAAATAGTTTAAATAAACCACGTCCATTATTCCACCTAACTCCTAGAGGTTAATGAGATTTACCTTCTATTATCATATTAACGTAATAGCCTGGAAGAACACAACTATCAATCTATATGTATGTATAATTTTAAAGGAATTTCCTTTCAACTCCTAGCCGTTGAGGAGTTGTACCTTCCATCATCAGCTTATCCACATGAGATGGTAATTATCAAATGCAAATCCTTAAAAAACTTTAGAAAATATATGAAAAATGTACTAAGTGCCTATAAAATTTAGGAGTTGCCATCGATTTCCCTAGGATCCCATTATCAGATCCTAACTTGGTGACAATGGGAATATCTTGAAAGTATACCCTACCAAACAAAAAATAAATTTTTGAAATCGGCCCACAATTGACGCATAAATCGGTGAACACAGATAAAAAATAACATTTGAAGAATTCTACCTTCCATCATCAGCTCATCACATGAGATGACGATTTTCAGACGCAAATGATTGAACAGCTTAAGAAAATATATAAAAAACATAATAGGTGCCTATAAATTTTGAAAGTTGCCCCGGATTTCCCTGAGATCCCATCATCAGATCCTGATTTTGTGATAATGGGACCCCCTCAGAACTATACCCTACCGAACAAAAGAAAAATTTTTGAAATCGGCCCACAGTTGACGGAGAAATCGGTGAACATACATAAAAAAAAAAAAAAATACATACATCGGAACATATAACCTCCTCCTTTTTGGAAGTCGGTTAAAAAATAGGAAATAGAAAAGGCGTCAATGTAAGTGCTAATTACTTTGTAGATAAGAAGTTTAAACTAAAAATAACAATTTCAATGGTATAAAAGTCAGATCGTACATCACACTTGAATAAATAAACAGGTAAACTATAAAATTCACCTTCCAGTACTCCTAAAGGATATTTCGTGTTTTTTATTAGATCCGTATTACTGTCGTCTTATAAAAAATATATACGTGTTTCGTGGTGTCTCAATCTTAACAAAGATTTATTTCCTCTTCCGTATTTTACTTACTATATTTTTTATATGAATCTATCATTTTAATTGTGATTTCAATAATTTGCGTTCATATAATGAAATCAATATAAATGCGTACATAATTATGTATTATTTTTTAGCGTTGGGAAATGCCAAATTTAACGCTACATATATACATACTCACCGGGCAGAAAAGCCACTACCACCTCAACCCAACGGAACCCGTTTTAATAGGGCCATAAAAGAAAACCATAACACAATTAAACAAAATCAATTATATAACCGATCCTATTCTGTTGAGTTTTGTAAAGTTTAGTCTTTCCCATATATAATTATAATTACGGGTAATTGCCTTTAACCGAATAATGTGTTAATTGAGTAAAGAGATGTTCAAAATCGACTAACTTAATTAAGTAACTAAAATAAGCGACTATATACAAATGCTAGCAATATAATAGTTAATATTATTCTAGGCTGACCTATTTGTTAAATATGCTTAGCTAATTTTGATCTATAACAAACAAATAGTATCGCGTTTCGTGCCTACGGTATATAATATAAATATGTTCTCATATTCCCTAAGGTAGGAATTTCACGTGAAACAAAATGAATCACTGTTTTCAACGTTGCTCTGCAAAATTAAATATTTCTATCTCATATTTAAAAATTTTCCTACTTACTTTATTTTAAATCGCTACTGTCCTTGAGAAATAAATTTAAACTTTCAATAAAGTATATTGATATTTATTATATACTAGCAATACACGCGGCTTCGCTCACAAGGGTGGTATTATTTCTAACCTTCTCTTTGTATTTTCTCAGAGATGAGTTATTTTCCTACATTAAAAAATATCCTATATCTTGACCCGGGTAAGCAGCTAACATCATACCAAATTTGATCCAAATCCGTCCAGTGGTTTTCTTGTGATGCGGTCACAGACAGACAGACAAAAATTCTAAAAATAATAGATTTGACCTCTATATCGATAATAATGTCTTTTTCAATTAGATTTTCCAAAAAATATATTCAATGTACAGATTCGACTCAGTCAGAATCTTATTATATATTATTGGTTAGTATACCAATTGTATACAAAGCGTTAAATTGCGGCCATGAAATTGTGACATATTTTTCTCATATTTGTCAAATAAAATCTATAGCATTCAAAACACGTATGCGATAAGGGCCACTGCCGCTACGGCCTTACTTGATATAGTACATTGTAGTCTGGTTCGGTCCGGGCACAGTCCTCCCAAGCTTTGTATTCAGTGCGTGTTTACAAACTTCCAGCGTCACGTTTTGCTATCACCAAAGGATATTTGCATCGTACTTTTACAGTTTAGTACAATCAAATATAGCAGTGTGAAAACATGAGAGCTTTTCATCGACTTACGAGTCTTTATATAATCATATACAAAATCTCGTGTCAGAATGTTTGTTATTGAACTTCTCCGAGACGGCTTGACCGATTTTTTTGAATTTGTGTATATTTGGTAGGTCTGAGGCTAGGTCGTAAGCTATTTTTTATTCTTCTAGGTGGCTCTCTCCAGATTTTTTGAATTGGCATAAAAATACTAATAACCTTAAATTTTCAACCTTCTACCACCAATCCTTTTTTTTAATAGTGATTAAAACAGCGCGGAGCCGCGGAAATGGCTAATCGGTTTATAATTGAAATAATATATAAAAAGGTATATTAATAAATATGTTATTCGTAGATTATTTGGAATTTTCAACTCTTTCTATTAAGCTATAAATTTTGCTTCATACCTATTGCCCCTATATGATGTTCTAGCAGTCAATTAATTTAATTGAATTCCACGGTATTCAGAAACGCAGGTAAAGCTGTAGATAAAAGCTATTATTTATGTTATAAATTAAAAAAAAATATTCAGCAAGTTTGAGTTATTCTCCGTAGTAATGAATACACATAATATTATGTAATTTAAAATTCCTTTTAGGTAATTTCAATTAGGTTTCTATGGTGAAAGTTGAATTTATTTTTCTTTTTCATCATTTTTTTGCAATAATAAATTATTTATGTTTTATAGTGCTATCCACTCTATACAATATCGTAAATATAAGGCTGAACAAGCATCAAATTTAAGGTCAAGAAGGATGAAATTCTATAGCATTGGAAAAATGTTTATCAAGCTCCCTTCAAGAGCACTTTACTGAGGGACACAAGCGTTTAATTTTGTTATCATAGCATTTTTGTGAAGTTAACAGAATATATAACTATTTCTAACGTTTACATACAAATGTTCGTAAAACTAGCATTTGCCAGCGGATCCGTTACTTTGATGTATACGAGATTGAATTAGAATTTTACTCTCACAGAGCATTGAAAATTATTTACCTTAACTCTTTATTTTTTATTTTTTTTTCTTATGTTAGTATAAATTCAAATCTCTGTGTTTACTTTAAATTTTATAGCTTTACATTATCTTACTATCCCTACATATTGTAAAACAAAGTCCTGCACCGCGTCTGTCGGTCTGTCTGTTCGCCATAAAATCAGGATGTACTGCACCAATTTTTATGTTGTTTTGACTAATAGATAGAGTTGTTCTCGAGGAAGGTTTTAGTATATAACTAGCGGAACTAGGTATTAAATCGACCGAATAGGGACGAACTCGAGCGAAGCGAGGGTGTGTCGCTAATTTAATTATAATGACTTAGCTTAACGTGTGTTTATTTTATTAAATAACTTACATACTCAAAAGGAATTATTATTGTACTCTATAAGTTGCGTTTAAAACAAGATGATACCTCTTACCTTACCAATCGCGCGAATTTTTAGGATACTTGCAAATTCCTTTGATATCAAATATACGTTTGTTTTGAATTGCCGTTCCATTTGGCTACGAATTCATTTAAAAACCCTGTAACTATTCTTGACCCATTCTTCTTCTTCCTGTCTTTATCCCACGCTATGTGGGGTCGGCACAACATGTCTTCTTCTTCCACTCTCCTCTGTCATTCTTTGACACTCTTATACATGTTGTAATTGGTTTGGCAAGAAATTTTACAACCAGCCGCCTGCCTGAAGTTAACCCTCTTTGGGAATGCTATTTTCGGTGGAATTAGTATATAACAGCCACCACTCGATTTAACAAGGTTGTGTTAAAAGTTACCCTTTTACAAAATATCAAAAGGTGGATATATTCTTGACCCATTCCGGGATTGAAAACCAGCACTTAAGGATTTGTAGCTGTATTAAACGACAACTAGATTAGTTTTACATAGTTGTCATCAGCACTGTTAAACGTCCCACTGCTGGGCACGGGCCTCTCTCAGTACGAGGGGGATTGACTCTGTTTATATTATTTGCAATTATTTTATCACGTATTCGACCTCGAACAACGTAGACAGTACTGGTCAAACACATGAATGCGGTAAACGTGCTACGTGATGCTACGGCAATTCGTAATAGGCATAGAACATAATATGTACACGTTTTCCCACTTCTATTAGCAATTTAACGTCATCGTCCCTCAGTATCTGACGATAGTCGGTGTTACTTTAGGTGTCTATCGTGTACTAAATCTAATCCTAATCTGTACAGCATTTAAAACGTGAAACTTGTTACACAAAGACAAACACACGCACATACAAATTTTCGCTTGTATGATATTAATCTAATGAAATTTAGTATGATTCCAAATAAGATATAATCTGCATTTGATAAACGAAATTTTAATTTTCTTATTAATATTATAAATGAAGCTATCTTCTTATATTTTGACGCGGATTTATTTTCATTTTTGGTTCCCGGCGTTACGAATGCTATACAGCAATCATGATCACGGGAGATACTCTTCTTATTAATATTTTACCAATAAATAAATAGTGGGTACTTCCGCCGTAGAAATAATGCTGCGTGAATCCGCCTGTAGGAAGCGGAGTCTTATATAAATTTACAGACCATTACATTATTTATTGCCTGTGACCTATTTATGATTTTGTGAAACTGGAAATATTCCAACGTATAGATTATGAACCTGCTAAATATGTACTTGATGTTGACATTTTTATACTTAATGTATGTTTGTATGTATATTATGCTATAAGGAACTGAGGATTGTCTAATCCAATTAGATAAATTTATCTAATGTAAAAAATACATTTATAATACTTTGTTTATTGCAAAAGACTTTTCTGATTCTATTTATTTTGTAAGTTCAATTAAAGCAGTGGTAACGTGTTTGCTCTGGGAAACAAATAAGCTGGTTCAAAATTAAATCTCAGGTCTCAAATATTTATATTTTCATCAATTCTAGCGGCTTTTCCAGCCTTTTCTTCCTCTTTTTATCGCAAAGTGGTGTTATTGTTTCAATCAAAGTGTAATTACTGTTATAATTCATAATAGCTTTCGTAGACATTAAAATAACCGTGTGTTGAATTCCTAGATTAAAGTGCACTGTCTAAGCGATTTGAAATAAGAATGAAGTCGGGTAAAAAACTAAAGACGCATCCAGGTGAATGGACGATAAGAACCCAATCTACTATATAAAAATAAGTCGGGTTTTCCTTCCTGACGCTATAACTCCAGAACGCACGAACCGATTTCCACGGTTTTGCATTCGTTGGAAAGGTCTCGAGCTCCGTGAGGTTTATAGCAAAGAAAATTCAGGAAAAAATTAAATAAAATTAAAAAGAAAATTTTAAATAAAATTTTATAAATTTTTATATTTTATATTCACGAAATGAAAAATTTCGCCTATTTGATTTTTATATAAATGAAGATAATTTATACTATCTAATATTTTAACTATTAAACCACCTCTTATGCACTTTCCTGTTATTATATTGGCTATGTCTTTTTTTTGTGTGTATACAACAACGAGTTATTATTATTATTACTATTAAAGCAATTGATGGTAAATAACGTTTGAAGGAAACCATAGATCTTTTTCTTTTGAAATGTTTTCTAAGTAAATATTTCGAACATTTTTAGCATGAAAGTCTTCTTAGGTTAAAAGATTAAACATAAAGTAATTGCTAAAAGCGGCCGTAACTTGAGTGGTCTTCGGCTTTGCTTACTAATTAACAACCGTAATGAGATGTAATACTGCGGCTTATGAATCGTATTTAACTTTTCAATTAAAAATTTAATTACTGGTAATAATTATTACGGCTTGTTGTATATCATTATTCTTATTCTTACTCGAATCATACCCTACGCAAGTATAGCCTACGGAACAAAAAATATTGGAAAAGGGACCAACACTTGGCGGAGATATCGGTAAACATACATAAAAATATACAGTGAAGCATATGACGTCCTCCTGTTTGAAGTCATTTAATATAAACAACAAAAAAGGATCCTACTTACACATGAAAGACTTAAATTGTCAATGAAATTGATTAAACTCAACCTTTTTTAATTCATAGGAATCAGTTATAAAAAAATAATAATTCATCCATTGAGAAACATTGGTATTTTTTTCTTGTATTTATTATTAGCAAACCCGCCAGCTTTGCTGGGCTTAAATTTAAGAATAAAATGTTTTTTATAATTTTCCAATAATATAAAAGATAGCTTACGCCTTATAATATTAGCTATCTGCGCGTGAAAATCCCGTCAAAACCGGTCCATCCGTTTCTGAGATTAGCAGAAACCAACAAACAGATGGACAGGCAGACAGACAAACTGAGAGAGAGAGACATTCAAATATTTTAAAAATTAATATTTTGATATTTTGAACCGTATATACTTTTGCATTTAGTGAAAAGCTGTTAAGTTTAAATTAAAAACAGACACTTCAATTTTATTTATATGTAAGTACATTTCTTTTTAATGTCCTTTTTTTCATAATTACCTTAATATCAGACATTAACATAGTCCTCAGTAATAATTTATTTTCTACCTCTTTCTGGCCAGTAATTTATAGGTTTAATTTTCAGTTAATTTACATTTTTAAGCCTTCAGTTAAACTTAAAGTATTAGGTAACCACATTCTCATCTATAATAAAATCCTTACTTACTAATATTATAAAAGTTTTATGTTGACTTTTTCTTTTTTTCACGTACTTTTTCAATTCTTATTTTATAGGTCACAGATTATTACCTTAGTACTTCTTACCTAGATATTCTTGTGAGATATTAGTCTGTTGTATAAAAATCTAAATCTTAATAATTCTGCCCGCAGGCGTCAATGGCGAAAAAACGAGGCTATAACGTGATCTAACTGCTGCTGGAATGTGAATCGCTTCACACGTTTTTAAAAATCAAGTTATGTAGGTTCTTCCGTGGCGGTGAGTGTAATCAGATTTGAAATGATTCACTCAAGGGAACCTCAGATTTCAGATGCGAACGCGCTGCACTTCGTCTTGCAAGCGAGCGCACTACCAATGGGCTACCTTAAAAAAATACATATTTAATATACCTACTACGTTTTCTACGATCTCTTTTGTTCGACCCGTAATATTTAAAAAGAATTTTCAAGTGTGTAGCTTGTAGTTTTTGGTATATTGATAAGAGATGAGCCACAACTGTTATATGATTTTTAATGCATTCAATAGAAAGTGACAAAATGTATATTTAATACGTACAAAAATACATACATTTTATTTACAAGAAAGACTCTTTTTCATGCTCTCATTTATTTTTACACGTAAAATTAAATTGAAACCAATTCCATATAAATTGCTCGTATAATAAACTTCAATTTGACTACATACATAAGTAAGCAGGTAATTTTGTGTTGGAATTCTCGCAGATTGTCGTCTCATTTGATTACACCGGATTCGGCTTAATCCTTGTTACTCGTGATATCGCAACTCCAAATGCGATAATACGCTGATTTATCTTTTAAAATATCTGTCAATATTTGGCTTTAACGAGCTTATGCTACTATAGTAATATTTTATAACAACAAAATTTTACTAAGAATTTTAATAAAAAAAATTTATCTTGTATAATACAATTATTAATACCTACTTTCCATACTGGCTAGGGATATTTCTCGGTTCTTAGCATAACTTTAAGAGAACTGGTCAATTGAAAAAGATTAAAACTTCAATTTGATCCTGGCACATTTATTTTCAGTATTCTAAAATCAAATACGACGCCCAACGGTAGGTCTACGAAAGAGCAACAGCCATGGGGTCGGCCAAGTCACTCTACTATCAGAGAAATACCAAGGTATTTCTTTGCTCCAAAGCAACCCGCATCGTATACCGACAGTAATTCAATTAAATATGATCTAAACGAGAAAAAAATCTCAAAGTTATCAAAGTTTATATTCTTTTGATATAATCCTGTTAGTAGATATTTATATACAATCAAACACACATTGTTATATGAAAATATATCCTATACTCTATCATAAATCATAACCAGCAAAACAATAAAGTATGAAACTGTCATTTACAGTTCGATGGCTAATTCCTTTACGCTTCTTATTCGGATATTTTCTTTCCTCTTCAAGCTTTTGTAAGTGTGACAGCTTTATTCGATACTGTCATTTACTTTGACTTATTACAGGCTATTTATTATGTATTTTTATTATCTACTACGTATAATCTATTACATTTTTGGAACTTGGATCACTTAAGTATTAATGAAAAATACTTAAAAAAAGTAACTAAACTTTATTCTATTTTCTACATCAGCCTTCTCATAACGCAAATCGCCACCGTTTGATATCTTATTTTATTCAAACTTAATTTATTACATTAGTAAATAAGTCTCCAAAAAGATAGAATTGATCTTAATCATTCTTCTTGACTAATATAAATATTATAACGGCGCGGTGTAAAGTTGCTACAAATATGCAATTAAAAGTTTTGCCGTAAATCATTTCTTAAGAGTGCAATTAAAAATAATAAATTGTTAATACGAAGAAATAAAACATGATATTGGCGATTTCGTCGTAAATCTTTCGAACAAAACAATAAAGAATTAAACTGCCATTTACGGCTTGCCGGTAAATTCTCTTACTAGTTTTGCACGGATATATTATCCCACTCCTTCCGGCATTCGACAAACTCATACAATATTCGTCCGTTGTTCAGTCTGTGTCAATTGTTAAACATTTGGAGTAGGAAAAATAAAAAGAAATTTTGTAAAGGTATATTTATTATTTGCCTGTTATTACAGGTATATCAAAACCAAAACCTATAATGTGTATATATGTTATATAAATATTAATTAATAATAATTTTTAAAATACCTTCAAAAATATTTGTAAAAATAAAATATATAATTCAATGCTGGCATGGCAAAGAAAATCAGCAACATCTTTGACAATTTCAATTACGGAAAACAGTAACGATGTAACGTAAAGAACAAAGTGTATTTACTCACTGATTTAAATAGATAACTTCGTTGAGCGAACGTTGGTTTGCATCAAACAGTTCCTTACGTTGCCGGATTCGATAGAGCCCAATCACAGCCCTTTGTAAGCTTTTTCTTAACTCAAAGTGTATTTCAACGTTAAGAAATATATTTTTTTAAGAAAAAAGGTAAAGATAAGTATAATAAAATAAATAAATATGAAAAAAAAACATTTTTGAAAAGGAGCTTGTATGTCACATAAATTGTGTAAAGTTGTAAATGGGTTTGTTCTAATCTAATTAAAAGTTAAAGGTAAGTAGGTAGGTCTAATTAAATTTTTAAGGTTTTCAATCGTATGGGAAGTACTTTCCACAACCATCATAATTACGAGTAAAACAAAATATACCTACGTACAAATATATTTTAATGACCCTATTTTGAAGTTCTATACCTTTATTTGAGCTCTTCTTCTTCTTTCTTCTTCTAAGCAAATCTTGAATAAACCGAATATGAATATAATTAAAAAAAATATAAATATTCTAGTCTGAGTCTAAGATTATAACACGTCTCAAAGCGAGTTCTTCAGCCATCAACATTTCTATGATTTACTCTCTATTGTAAAAAGTGCTTCTTTTCAATCTAAAAGTTGTAATAACGGAAACGAATTGTTAGTTGAGAACGCTTGAGCAGAGTCACAAAGAACTAAATCTTTGAAAACATCGGTGATTCATTGCAGAGCGCGCGGCAGAATCGATTACGCTGTCGCAATTTCGCCTTCGCGGCTTTTAAGTTTTCTTCAAGATATTGCGATTATAAGTCTCTCAAATTTAAAATATATCACTAACCTTTTTAATTACAAATATCTTAATACGAGAAACAAAATTAATATGGTGACTCTATTCTAAATAACCATTATTAAACGCTTTCTTTCAATACTAGGGAAATAATTTTTATAATTTTATATGAATTTTTAAATTACTTTTAAAAGAAGCAAAAATATCAAAGCTTCCAGTGTATATATTTTCATATACTTTATAATTAATACCTTGCTAGTGTAAATTAAATTATAAGCTTAAACTCGTAATATCATACGTAGAAGTATACTTAGAAAATACGAGTAGTTATCATATTCTCTTTTTCAAATTCAAGATGAAAATAATTTCACGTAGAGGGCGAATTAAACTATTTTAAGCATGATCACGTACTAAATATAGCTAAAGAAATGTAGATCTACTAAGTAGAAAATTTTCGAACACATCGGTGATTTAATGGAAAGCGTGCGACGAAATCGATTACCATACTCTTCTACTTTATTGCCATTTCAATTTAATTTTTTCCTAAATACTTTTATGAAGAAGATATTTACGAATGACGACTTTGAACAATTTGCGTTCTTAGTATTACCTATGACACTATGTAATATTTTTCTACTCTGCTGTTCCTACGACGAAGTTCTGTGAGATTAAGATAAGCACCGTGAAATATATATTTTTAAATTAATAGGATTTTATTATAATTTTTTTAAATAAAAAAAAAAAATTAAAAAAAATATAATTAATGGGATTATTTTGCCTTTGTATATTCTTTGATTCTTGTTTATTATATATATTTATTAATTTCTATAAAAAATATTCTTAATAGTAGTAGTATATGCTATGAAGCTCACCTTAAAGAATCGAAAATATTTGAAGTTTTATACTGTACGTAGTGAATCCATTTCACCACCTCAGTAGACCTTTACATTCTCTTTGCGGTAGACTAGTGGCTGGCATTTTCGGCCCTGCGTTGGGCCAACTTTAATTATAGAGTCTTTCTGTTTAGCTTGGTTTGCATAATTGATCGAATTATGTAACGCTTTGAATTTAGTTGTGACGTTGTGAAATATCAAAAATAGTAAAATACTTCTTTAAGCATTTTTGGTTTTACAATGGTAATACTCAATGATATTATAAGTAAAAAGGTGTAGATACGTTACCTAAACGACATTCTATCTTCAAAAACGGCACACTAACGCACACATGAATACAGAATAACTAAAAATATAGCAATAACACACTACATTACGATTAGTCGTCAAAATAGGATGGCATGATTCAAGTATCGCCAGTGAAAAAGAGACAAATATAATTCTCGACAGTGCGTCGTCAACGCGTTGGTAGGCCAATAGCCTAGTTTTAGTGTGCCACTTTTTGAGCACGTATGACTTATCTACACCTTTTTTCCTAGTATTTCAATGGTAATACTGTTCTTTTTAGTTGTTTTCTAATTACTATATATTAGCTACAAATTATCGCTTTGGTGTCGAGTAGTAGAGGCTTCCGAAATTTCACTCATCATTTCAATTAAGCTGATATTATAAATTAAATCATACTAATAAAGAATAAAGGTACTATCGTATAGAATTTATCATCTGTGATAAAGCCAATACAAACATTTCGCGGTAAGAGATCTTGCTCTTTTAGCTTTGTTGGCTTTAAACAATGAACTAATACATCAAGTCAGTCGTTTATGTAGCTACATAATATTATTAGGTACACTATATTAATTAAAATGTTAATTGCGATGTGGTTTCTTATATACACATTTCGAGCGTTACATTGTTGTGATTTTCGGTATATTAAATAGCACTCTACATTCAGATTCATGTAATAATTGTTATGCTTAATTTAATATTATTAAATGGTTTCATTAACAAATGCCACAGTATGTTTATTTTGGTACAGTCTTACATTTGTATTTCGATGTTATTTTTTTATTTATTGTAAATTAGTATTCAAATTAGTCTCAAAAATAAATATGATATAATGTAAGAAATATTATATGTAAAAATATAAATAAAAAAAAATTAAGTTTTTTATTTATATTTTTATATAATTGATATTAGAAAAATAAGAAGTTATAGGATAGTTTTCATTTTAGTCAGTTAGCTAGGACGTTAGTGTATTTACCACTGATATATCTTGCATAATATATAGCTTTCTCAGTAGTATTTAAACTAAAGATTTAACTTCCTCAAATAAAAAAAAAACACTAACACAGCATCCTCTTGAGACGTGTGAAAAAAAAACGAGATGAGGTCTACTTAACTTTTGCCAAAGGAATGAAAAATAAAATACTAAGCAAGATCAACATTTCAAGTAACATAAATAAAAATTATGATTGCATTACGGTTCAAATCTATTTCCTTTGAAACGACACGACTTTACACTCAAAATAAATAATGTTGCAAAAGTAATAAAGGTAAAATTGCTCGTTCATTTTAATTATTATTAAAGTGAATCAATAACAATTATTTCGGCGTATCATGATGTGGAATTGAGGTTCAGAAAGTATTAATATTTTTTTACATATTTCTCCTTTTATCACAAAATCTATAGCTGTGATATAAAAACGCAAGAAGAATATATTACTACTTTTTATGTTTTAAGTAGAACAATATTGATTGAGAAGTAATGATTCTAATTTTTGATATGGGAGAATTATGGCATAGCGATATTTTATTAAATATTATAACAGTATTATGACCACTTATAATTAAGTTACGGTTACGGTTTTAGCAGGTTTTCAACCCGACTTCCTCTTGGTTGATGTGTTAGAGTATGGTATTATGCGCTTCGCAGGACCCGTACCTAGCAATGGGACGTTCAAAAAGGCTAAATAGACCAGAATTAACTAGTAATTTCAGTCAGAACTTAAAATCATTTTATAAATTAAGCCTTAATTCTCTTACATATTTATCTAGAAACCTTATAAAACTAATTAACTTTAGTTAAAATATATAATATATGAAATTTATAATTAGAAAATTGTAAAATCGATCAGAGTATATGCTGTTAAACCAAGCGGAGGCAATTAAGTCGACGATGGCCGAGTTCAATTAAGGACAAAATATACTCGGCCTGATGACATAGCCCGTTACATCTTCATTAGCTCGAAATTAAAACGTTATTTTACTTCTAATGAAAAAAAAATAGAATCAAAATATATATGTTTATACTGATCTATATAGCTTCCTAATGTGTAAAAGGCGAAAGCTTGTGAGAATTTATATATTTAATGCCAATGCACGCAAAAAGTAATTTCAAATAATTTAGACTAACGAGGATTTTTCATAATTAAAGATATTTCTTATTATTATTATTAATATATAAAAAGATTATTCAGAATTTTTTTTGTGTACTTTGACTACATTATAATCAAATTTTCAAATCGGTGCCAGCCGACAATGTTTTAAGAAATTAATAATCAATAGGTAAATTCATATAACTATGACGGTACACTGTATGACCTTTAATTATATAGTTAAAATGTTAAATATCAATTTGTGACATTATAATTTGCTTGCATCGGCTAAAATATTTGGTTTATAATAATTAATTCAAAATTTGAGCAGCAGCTAGCGAAAAATAGCTTATTAACAAGCTTAGTATGATTTTTAAGACGATACGATAAGTAGTTGTAAGGCAGTTGTTAACTTTTAAAAGAAAAGAAAATGTAATAATTTTATTAAAATAAACAACTTTATAATTTCTAATGTTCGTCTGTAATGGCAGATATCAGTAAAATTACTGATAGCTTGCTACAAAAAGTGTAGAAAAAATATCCTAGTTATAAGAAAACTAGAGAAAGAAACTAATAAGTTGTTTCGAATTTGTTTACATAAACTTAGACAAGTTAAATAGAATACTACTATAGTGTACTTGTAACAAATAGACTTAGAAACTCGATGCACCGATAGTAGATAAGTTGTTTGAAAGTAAAACTTGAGTAGTAAAGTCGTCTAACAGAAGCTCCGTTTCGAAGTAATAATGAAGACGTCAATAGAACCGTTTAATTTACTTCAAAATGGAGCGGTGGTTTAGGCATAGAGTTTGTGCGGGCAGATAATAATGAGCCTCTCGATTGAAGATCGTAGAGTGGACTGCTGCCGACTGATTTGTGGTGGACCTTTTCTAGATAAACTTGAGAAATAATTAAATTCTAAGTTAATACGAAAAGTTTATGCGACAAGAACGTGATCTGTATATTTAAGTTCGAATATTTTCGAGACTTAGGGAAAGGGAAAAAGGAAGATATGTTAGGAATTTAATAAGTTTTATTGTTATTAAAATAATAATAGTGTCGAAAATTAATACAAATGCCCTTTCTCACTCTCTTAATCGGTCTCAATCGCTCTTCTTGGATAAAAACGTCCTACATTTTCGTGTCACTAATATTATTATTACTGCGTTTCATCCGTAAAAATTTTACCCTCATGCGCACAAAGAAGTTTCACTTCAAAAATTTTACACTGACTTGACATAAATAAAGTAATAAAAAATCTCAAATTAAACTAAAGAATTGTAATCGAGGTCAAAAAAGTAGCATTTTTTGACATACTACATATCTTTTACTTTCTTTAAAGAAAGAAAGAAGGAAAATGTTATATAGATATTAGTTATCATAATTAAAAGAAATTTAATAAGAAACTGTACGTACAAAGATTTATTTCAAAATCCCAGAAACACTATCTATCAACTTTGTTTGTAGTTTTTCTAAAAAAATATACCCGCTTACACCGATACAATGGCACGATGGTAAATTGAAACTCGAGCTTGAGGCTAGAATTGGCATGTTTGATCATGAATCGAAACCATTTCGGGGATTTGTAGGACCCTCGTAAAATGCTCCGGAAAATGAAAGGTTTACCCGTGTTTTAAATATCTATATAGTAGGTGCATATAGAGTTTGGTTAGAAATCTAAGTATCACTATTTCAAATTAAGCCTTTCCCTGTTTGAGCTTTCATTTACGTATTTAGAATAATAACAGCGTTTTCAAACAATTTATTTTATTAAAACCTTTAAAATTATTTATAGATAGGTATAAAATCAACTGTTTATCATAAAATGTAATAAAATGAACTATGAACAAAAACAACAGTACAGATATAATATGACTTTAAAAGCTATTTTTAGACCCTTAGAGAGTGATAGAACCCCTTTTAAAATATAAATGGAACTTTTTCTTTGTGACATATTAGACTAAATATTCCTTGAAATTATATATATAAAAAGTGTTTTGGACGCATCCGAAACATTCTCCGGAACTTACAACTTCCCGCTTATTTGAGATGTTACCAAAATGAAAAATTGAAGTACTGTTCTTTATATTACTATGAATATACAATTTTTTTATAGTTTACTACTCCTATGTTATAAAACTACGACAACGCTAGTTAAAAATCAAGTGTCCAGTCGTCAAACGACGTGAGCAAATTGAAAATCGGGCTTGGGATAGTCGAACGAACCATTTCGATTAGTCCTTACTCGTAAAATGCTTTCGGAACCAGAAGATTTGTTTTACTCGAAAATCTCTTTCACATATCTCTCTTACATGCGTGAAAAGTCAGTTCAAGCTTCATTTTTTTTTCTTAAAATGTTACGCCGAAATATAGTTGAAATTATTTTTGTGAGAAAACTATGATTAATTTTTAGTTCTTTTCTATGTATGGTATATAATATCAACCCATCAACAGTGATGAAAAATACCTACTTCTTTTGATTTATTTTTGGATCTCATTTATTATTTATACGAACAAATAAATAAAATTGAAGTGTCTGTTTTTAATTATTTATTAAAATTAACAGCTTTTCACTAAATTCATATGAAAGTATTTAAGGTATTTACATCAAAAAATCTATTTCTAAATTTTTTGTCTGTCTGTCAGCCTGTTCCGGCTAATCTCTAAAACGGCTGGACCGATTTTGACGGGAATTACATCGCAGATAGATCGCGTTATAAGGAGTAATTTAGGTTAATTTTATTTTAGATATATACTATTTATTTTAACTAGGCACAAACCCGAGTGTAAGTCGCTAGTCTATAATAACTAAGTTCTATGAAAATGAAGGTGATATTTCACCACAACAAATTAATATACTGAGTTATCTCCTGGATCACCAAGCAAACTCAACTGACATTACAATAGAGCAGGGTATAGAATGAGCATTTAACTGATGTCATATGTAGGCAAAGCTCCTTAGGCGTACATACATAATATGTATATTATGATCAATATAACGAAACCGTCTTTGTCAAACATTGTTTTGGTTTAGTAATATGCAATAATGCCAACAAAGAGAATCCCTGAAAACGACCGCAAGCAGACTTAAGATCAGATAACTCCCAAGACATTGGATCTAAGATTAGAGCAATTTATTTATCTAAAAAAGTTATTTAATTTCCGTTTTGGGATTTACTTCTTATGTCTTTATTGCTACCTAATATGATATGAACTTCACCAATACATCCACTGACTTTGTAGACTCAAAAGAAAAAAAAAGCTAAAAACTCCGAAACCGCCATTATGAAAATTTTATCGAAATCGTAAAAGCAATTTTCGAGAAACTGATTTCTAAATAAATACATACGAGTGTGTACAAATATGACGACGCGTTGGGCTCTATTTTTAATGACCCTACTTGCTGTACCAGCGGCCGTGGGTTAGATTCCCGCTAGGGACATTCATGAGGGGACGTGTGATGAGCACAGATGTTTGTATTCTATTATTGGGCGTTAATATTGAAAATATGTATGTGTTTCAAGTTATATAATCGTAATGTCTAAGGTATCCATAACATAAGGCTCGTACTGTGTGTTTGTGTTAAAAAGTACGAGTTCGTTTAATAGTACAGGATATATTCTGTCCCTATTGCAAAGTGTATTTGTTTCAGTTTATTACGAGACAGAGCAAGAGTCGTCACGGGCCATCAGACATTTAAAAAACGGCGGCGACACGTGGCATAGCCATGAAATCTGCATAAATTTGCAGTTTTCTTGTTATTGTACGCGACTTATGAGATAGAAAATTGTTTATTTATAGGCTATTTATTATCTTGAAATTTTGCCAGAAGTACTTTTGTGTAATAATTGCTTTAATATTATGTTCGAATAATATAGTTCGTTTTGACTTACAAGATATTTATTGTTTGTGTGAGTTATAGTGGGAATACTAATTTTTTATTACAATCAGTTCACCCGAGTACTTGAAGGACTGTAACAATTACAAGGAACCGTGATAAGTTAGCTCTTGCTGGTACACTTAGTTGAATTTTCAGACTTTATATTATTTATCGAACTATAAGTCAGTAATATTATTTTTAAGGTTAAGAATAGTGTTTATATGTAGGGTACACATTTTTATTTTACTATTGAATTCTCACATATTTTTTTTTATTCGTATGCATAGAGAATAAGAAATATATGTTTATATTTTAATATTTTAAGAGATCATCATTTTCAGTTCTAACCAGTTCTAATTTTTATACAATAGTACTAACATATTTAAACAATACCTATATTTGAAACAATTGTTGTTGTCTGTCCCTATTGCAAAGTGTATTTGTTTCAGTTTATTACGAGACAGAGCAAGAGTCGTCACGGGCCATCAGACATTTAAAAAACGGCGGCGACACGTGGCATAGCCATGAAATCTGCATAAATTTGCAGTTTTCTTGTTATTGTACGCGACTTATGAGATAGAAAATTGTTTATTTATAGCCTATTTATTATCTTGAAATTTTGCCAGAAGTACTTTTGTGTAATAATTGCTTTAATATTATGTTCGAATAATATAGTTCGTTTTGACTTACAAGATATTTATTGTTTGTGTGAGTTATAGTGGGAATACTAATTTTTTATTACAATCAGTTCACCCGAGTACTTGAAGGACTGTAACAATTACAAGGAATCGTGATAAGTTAGCTCTTGCTGGTACACTTAGTTGAATTTTCAGACTTTATATTATTTATCGAACTATAAGTCAGTAATATTATTTTTAAGGTTAAGAATAGTGTTTATATGTAGGGTACACATTTTTATTTTACTATTGAATTCTCACATATTTTTTTTTATTCGTATGCATAGAGAATAAGAAATATATGTTTATATTTTAATATTTTAAGAGATCATCATTTTCAGTTCTAACCAGTTCTAATTTTTATACAATAGTACTAACATATTTAAACAATACCTATATTTGAAACAAAGGCTACATAATACAATACGAGGGCTTTTATACTTTTCCGAGGCTTTCATTGTATTATTTTGTAAAAATATTACTTTATACCATTTATATGACAATATATCTTTTTAATATCCACAACAGTTCCGAGTTTCATATATTACTTTACTACGATTGGCTCTTATATTAATGACAAGTATACATTTTTATTAATTTTCATACTTAGGGCCCTTGTACACGCTAAGAAAACTCATCGTGTCACGGCAAGAATCTTTTCAGATCTAGCCGCGAAAGTTGTCTTATCTGCTTCAGACAAGAAAAATAGATACGTGTACACGATAAGAATATTTTCGCGCTGTCATGCGTAGGGTTTGGTAGGGTGCACATGTTAATTTGTTTGTAAGACTGGGCGGTCTATATTGCGCGGTAAGCTTAGTTAGGTAAGATATTACAGTTAGAATTTTTTGCATTTTAAACAAAGTTTTTCTCGTATGAAATAATTACTTTTAAAAAGTATAGTATGTACGTCATGTAGTAATGTTATAATTTTTCGAACACTTTCTAGTTGTAAGCTTTATCTTATCTATATTAGAAAGTGGTTAAATTAAGTTTTAAAAGCGTATTTCTTGGCTTTAAGCTAGGTTTATTAACGCTAGTGAGCTGTTTTTCCAGTACAAAGTTAATACACAGTGATACTAGCATATCCTCAAATATAATTTAAACCTTACCTACCCTTAAAATCGATTTTTAACTAACTTTATAACGCATAATCTATTTAATAATAAGTTTACTTTTTAGTTTTGCTACTAAATAGAAAATAGGTTTTTGGCACTGTAGCCTTAATATTATAGAATTTCAAGAGCAGTGAAATTTCTTTAAAAATTCGATTAAGCTATTTCAAAGATTAGCAAATACTAGCATACATACTGACAGAAATATTTTTTATGGTTTTTTAGGCTTAAAGTATCATTTTAAAAGCTGCATTTTTAAACGGTAACATTTCTATTGTACTCGTTGAATGAATTTTCAAATATATAGGAATTTTGCACCCTTTTATCAATCATATTCTAAAGAAGCGACTATAAAACCATTCTCATAGAAAGCTGTCAACGCGAGTTACAATATGGATTTTAAAATAGTTAACGATAGACTGTGACAGTTAGAAACGCATTGACAATTCAATAGATTTCAGTTTTTTGAAAGTAGTTTTTCATAGTTTTTTATACTATTCAATTATTGATATAAACATATCTATACCTAATGAAAATCCTAAACATTAAGTTTCACGCTTTAAAAATGATGTAATTTCCATACAAACTTTCAGCTTCTATTTGAACCTCTACCTTTTTTCGCCTTGAAAAGTAGTCTTCGTTCTTTCTCAGACTCTAGACTATCTGTGTACCAATTTCATTTAATTCGGTGTAGTAGTTTTGGCGTGAAAACGCGACAGACAGACAGACAGACTTACCAGACAAAAAAACCTTTGTAAAAAAATAGACTACATATACCTACAGATAATTTGGAGTATGTACAGTGTACAGAATTCTATGTTTGGAACGATGATTACAGTTTATGCAACATATACTTTTTACTGCGAGAAAATATATCATTTTTGAGAAATGTAATTGTATACTAATTAAAGGATAATTTAAATGTTCTCTTGTATAATGTAACAAAATTTTGTACCTACACAAAATCACTGATATACGAGTTTGTGTTTTTGTACATAATATATTATTAATACGCGTAAATTATGGGAGTTCCAAACAACTACAACTAAAGCAAGCTAATAACAACAGAAATTCAATCATTTATTAAAGGATTTTGTCTTGCCATTACGTCAAAATATCATTTCCTTAATCCTATAATTGGCAAACGAAAGCCAAGTTGCCGATTAAGGCGTTAAAGAATACATTAATTTAAATTGATGGCGCGGCAAAGTTAGAGTCTAAAATCAAACATATTTTTGCGGTCTAATAATGAATAATGTTATTAAATGTAATTGTAGAAGTAAAATATATATTTATTTTGTAATATCATTACATGGTAATAATATGTCAGTGTCTTTTCAGATCTTTAGTTTAGTTTGATAAACATGTTGGGACATTATTACAGACAGCGCGATCTAGTTCCATGGTAAGCTACGAAGCTTGTGTTACGGATACCAGATAGTTTATAATATACTATATATAATATGTCTATAACTTTAAATATATACACAATATAAATTTAAGTTAAATACGTACCTATGATAACTGTTTATAACTTATTTGATTATAATAAGTACTTACTTTATATTTTATTATACAATTACTTTTGTTATTTGTGCGGTTTTGTTACACAGCGGTGTAGCTTTGGTTCGATTCTGTACGTAGAAAAGTGGTCACCGTAAATTATGCATTTCCAAAATCTAGCCGAGTGGTAAAAGTACATCATTTTTTTTTCTTTGGTCTCAACACCTCACAATATTTATTAACTATAATTTTATTTTTTTGTATTTAAATTTGAATAAATAACCAAAAAAATAAAATCCATCTACTCAATATTTCCAAAAGTTTATCACGCAATCGTAGATAGCACTGTGATAAATGTCTGATATAATGAATGAAAAGCTCTAGAGACAATGAATTTTCATACATTGTTACCCTTATCTGGGTATCATCGTAGCCTTGTTTTTCATTGCGATATTTAACAACGCCCGTAATAGGTGGTGTAGTACCTAACAGATATTATTGCCTAATAATGACTATATTATAAGATAGGTATATATTTTTAATTTTGTCTTAAATCTATGAGCTTTTACTGTTGTAAGTCACTTATATAAAATTATAGTCACCGTGTAGTCGTAACTATTATATTATTTTGAATTTACTACTAAAAATATTTTAAAATTATATACTTAGGATAGAGAAATATAGTGACCGCTCTTATCACTCAGGGGAATAAAAGATAGCCTAGAATTAAAAAAAAATGTCGACAGACGACAGATATTTTCATTGGATTCGTTAGGCCAGTTTTTTTAACAGAAGCTTTCGCAAAAAAACTGTTGATGGCGACAGTCAAACGAACTATTAAATAAAGTGAAAAATCTATAACAATCGAATTTTTTCGTTAATTTTGGAACCAGGGGCAAAAATCCAATTGCTCTTTTGAGACTACCAGTTCATTTCATCGTTTCATTATTAACAACAAAGTATCTGGAAATTTTAATAGCAAATTATAAATTTGTGGTAGAGCCAGTCTGACAATATACAGTTACATGACATTAATTAGTACAACCTATATAGTAACGTCACGCATTATGTAACACTATTTCGCTTCATAACATTTTTATTGTTTTTCTTTTATTATTTTTCAGTGTGAAGTCCTCAATTTTAGATTTTATTATTCTATATAATACTAAGCCCATTAGGCGGTTGTAGCCCAATAGTAACGTGCTCACTTCGGTAACTGAGTGAAGGGGGCTCGAATCCCGAAACTCGCACTTATAATTTAATATTTTTATATACAAATCATTTCTAACATGATTACCACTTCATCGTCTTAGTGACAAAACCTGCATATTTAAAATAATTTAAGAAGTTTTGAACAGCACGTGAAGCCAACCCGCGCTTGGTAGTACAGCCGCACAGCGTAGTGGCTGTATTGAAGGAGGAGGCTCGTGCCCAGCGGTGGGACGTTAAAAAGGGCTGAGTATGAATGAAACTATTTTTAATCAAACACTAAATTCGTATGATGAGTTTTTTCTTTCCTACTCTGCATAGATCCTTCAATAATATAAAATACGAAAAAACGAGTCTTTCTCGTTTACTTTGTATAGTAATTTATTAAGCAATTGTATATAAAGTCATGTTTGAGTCTTAGGAAATGTTAACTATTACTATTTGAATTACTGTAAATGTAAACTATAATAATTCCAGTCAGAAAATTAATAAGAAGCAAGAATAGCTGATTTTATACACCAGTCGTGTTCGGATTCCCATAATTCAATTAAACGGCTCAAATTACTATCAAATGTACTAGAATGATTGTTAGTTATGATTTTATTTTGTAGTATCAACATAAAACAGGTTTGTTATTTGAAATTTAGCATTCTATCTCCAAATTCAAATGTTGTACTAATTGAATAAAGTATTTAATTATAATTGTTCAACGTTTGCACTTTAACATTTATGTATAGAAACGAGTATATTGGAAGTCGAGGCAAAATAGTTTAAGTGTACATATATGGAACTACATTTTACACCAAATGGCGAGAACCGATTCTTTTATGGGATCATACATTGGCTTCAGGTAAGCTGATCAGATTAAGATCAAATTAAGTGGCTTGGCACACATTAGTGCACTTTATTTACCAGTACCTGGATGACCGAGCTTTGCTCGGTATTTTTAAGAAAAATGTTTTTATTCGCCAATAGATGTCGGGAAGAGTCATATTTTTCTGTTTAAGCGGCAATATTGGGCTACTCAAACGCCACCTTTTTGTTATTTTCTTTCAACAACATACTCCTTGCTAACACCGACTATAGTTGATGTAAAAATTGGTATGTTGTATGACTGGAAGAATTTACATGAAATTTTGTACAAAGATGGATTAAGAAAGTTGCAAATGGTGACGCTATCTGTATTATTATTATCTCACTCACTTATATTCAATAAATTTGAAAGAAGTAAATACGAATGTATCAATCAAAGATAGACTGGAAAAGTCAGCCACAGATAAGGTTTTATAACGCAATAACCGAGAGGACCGGAGTTTGGAGACGGTCCAGGCGTTGAATTTAATTCTAAAGACACAAAGAGAACAAGCGTGGGATCCTCTATTGCTTTCAAAGTTTACATCGCTATCTCCGGTTAGTGCAATTTACTTCTGTGAATGCGAGAATAAAATCTTTTATAATACTGCCAATAACCATGTCGAAATAGCATCTAAGACAAAATTATTAGTTGACAAAAACAAAAAGTAAAGTAATGACGATTAGTACATGGGTTATGTTAGTTACAAAAATTTTTATACGGTCAAAAAGCGAATATGGTACATAATTTTAAATTGATTTTCACGATATCTATTTTATTAAGAAGTGTATCAAATTTATTTGTTATTTTGTGGTTTTGTAATATCAATGTGAAAAAAGTATTAAATTGCTTTCAATAAAGTAACTGTTAACCGCCTCTTCGAGTCAAGAGTAAAAGTAATTTAATACTAAAAATCTTTATATAGAAGTATTTATTTTATACATTTAGTATTTATTAATGTTATACACAACTATGGTGTGGTAATATATTAGATTAAGAGATTCGCTATTTGATCAAATGGCGACCTTTCCTTGTTTAAATATTGTGTCGCCTATAGACATAGTCGCCTATAGAGATATAGGTACATAGTTCAACACAGCATATTATAAATTTACTAGAAAATCAAGTAAGTATAATAGAATCAGAGATGTATTATTCGCTTCAAGCATAAGAAAAATACTCTCCTATTTATAAGCTACTTAGTTTTATAAGTTAGTTGTTTCGAGAGTTGTTATTTTTAACTCCATTTTTTGAGCAAGATAAGTAAAAATTGTGCAAATGTAAAACTCAACAGAAAAAGCTTTAGAAGAATAGCCTTTTGATAACGAACAGTTGCTGAACGAGTTCTCGGTGCAAATCACAATATGAAATGTTGACAATTTCTATCGTGACATAGAATGTCCGACTGCTTTTTTACTTTATGGTAAATTGTTTGCTGATGGGTATTGAACATAAGTGTACTTAACGAGTAAATGTATTTAAATAATATTTTTTTCCATTGCTTCTATCAAGCTTTAGTTAGATTTTTACATAACTTCGTTTTGCCGATTGCCATTAAAAAGTAGGAAATGTACACGCTGACTCACATATATATATATACGACTATTAAAATGATAATATTGATTACCAGTAATTTACAAAAGTCTCTAACTTATAGTTACACCATGCCTTTTTATGATTAAAATTTAAAACTGATGATATGATTCACTATGAAAATTTGAAAGTGGTAAATACAAATTGTGGATTATTACGGAATATGTCAAGATAGCTATTTCTAAAATCTATTGCTCACAGGTTGTTTTACAACTTTAAACAAGTAAAAAATGTTGTCCTACAAAACAAATAGCTTGGGGTAAAATATTAACACACCGAATTTGTTCAAATTAAAAAGTCACAAAAATTTACATTCGGGCTATTTTCATATTATTTATTATTAAAAAATATCCATTATTAAATGGCTTCATCTTCATTAGGATAGAAAAAGTGGAATTTCTCAGTCCTACGCTCTAATAATGTCTCACAGAATCAAATCAGTAAATCAGGATGTCTACTATCTAGTAATAAGTATTAGTAGTAATAGTTTTCACACGTGGCTTCATTATGATTTTAATTAATATAGTCTAAAGAACGTTCCTTCTTTTAAAATTTTTTCGTTATTTCATTTATTCATAAAATATAACGAACAAAACCTAGCGTCAAACAAAAGTTAGAATGTGAAGGTAAAACTAAGACTAATGTTTGTTTTGAGATGTAATGGCTTACAGCACTCTGCTCTATGCTATAATGATGCCTGCCCCTGCTAATGATAACAAGTGGCATGGCCTGTCACCAGCGTAATGAGGATATTAAACTTATTTTCTTTAAAAATATCAGCTGTGGTGCAAAATCAAATTATTTTCAGACAAAATGTCTTTGGAAAGTTTGTAGTATAATCTATATCAAAGGTAAGAGTTATTAAGAATAATAAAAAACACATTTGAAAATGTAAGTATACTTTAAAAAATATTTATTTAACAAAAAACTAAATAAATTCACTGTTCTAAAAATTGGAAATTAAAGTCCATACATTTTACTGCGATTCCAGAGGTCGAGTACAGCACAGCGACAGATGAATTTCATTAAAATCGTCCAAATAGCCGGAATCGGTCATCGCGTAAAAAGCCGTGCGAGCGAAAGTTAAACGAATTTTAAATCACATGAAAAACTGTTTCAAATTGAATTTCCATTAATCTAGTAGCGTCAATAAAATAGCTGATCATTTTCCGACTTACTATATGATGGGATATAATGATTCTTCAAGCTCTTCGCTAAAATTAATACAGTTTTTTACTGTCATATAGGTTAAAGTGAAAAAATGAACTTTAGTGCTGGTCTCAACGTCCCAATATCACCAATATGAAGTTTGTACTAATGCTTTTACCTGTCCCGTATATCAAATATCTATGCATTTATAACAGTTAAAAAAATAAAAAACCTCTCTTTAGCACACTTGCGACTAATTAGAGCAGTTTAAGTGAATTATGGAAATTCGAACACGAGTTGGTCGAAGCGGGGGCATAAATTCGACGATTCTTGTTTCTTGTTAATTTACGGGGCCAGAGACCCGTCTATTGTCTAAAGCAAACAGCATGGTGCCCATGTAATCGAAATGGGGCTGAATTAATACTCGTAATGATTTGTGTTCACACAAAAGAGAGAGCCCTATGAGCTTGTCGGATAACAAGTTCCTTATTCAGAAATTAATTATTACAATTCATGAAAATTGTATATCTATCTGTATTTATTATGATAACTTATTGAAAATAGATGCAAGTGTTTTATTTTTTATAAATATTTTATGACATTTTTTTTTTCTATTACATTATAATGTACGTTACATGCAGTGGTAGTCACTGGCGCGCTTGCTTGGAGACCGAGTAAAGCGGGTTCGTTCACATACCGGATCTAACAATTCTGATATTTTCATGTATGTCAGTATTCACAATAGGATTACTACTTGTTGAAGGAAGATCGTTATGAAACCTACATGTGTCGAGAGAACCTACCAATTTTTGGAAAGTTTATGTGTAGTTCGTGAAAAAGGTCTGAACATAGACATTTTTCTTTCACTACTTTGTAACTACTATACTATTACTGCTTAAGAGTCACTTATTTTTTACTAGCCAACACCAGCTTAACCTTTACTTTTTTTTTTGTTTCTCTTTCTTATCAATCTCCTCTTAACTTCAAGCTTGTAGCCGTTTTCTTATTCAGCCTTTTTGTCATCCCACTACAAGACACCCCCTTATATTGAGGGGTGGGCACCCCTCAACCATCCACGCTGGGCCATCAACTACCATGCTGGCCAAGTTGGAATTTATGGAATTCACAAGTCTTTCGGAAATTATTTACGTTCTCTTAAACAAGTTTCTTGCGATGTTTTACTCATGTTGCAAATTATTCGCACTTAAAATATCATAGGTGCGTGATCCGCTTCACTTAGTTTTCAAAAGAAGCGTTTTACCATTGGGCTTATATACGAAAAATTAAATCGGAAATTGAAAATACTATAGTTACATTAAAGAAAAATACTTTCTGGAAAGTATCCTTTCTTTCTTTCACGAATGAAAATTTCCTGTTAACTATTTTCAAACATGATGATGAACATTCTTCACAATAAAACGTGCTGTTTTATTGTGAAGAATGTTCATGTTCATATATTTACTTTTGTAATATAAAATTAATTTCTTAATCAAAACAAACAGTGGAATATTAATAAAATTCGCTTCATTTCCCAATTACTGAGAATTATGTATAGAGTTGCAAAACTACAGATTTCATAACTTATTCAGATACTCTGGGAAATAATTAATACTCGTTATATTACCTACCAAAATTTTTATTTGTTATTTTTTTCTTACTTAAGCTAAAAGCAGATAATAAATTGAACAGCGGTAATATAATTATAGTGTAAAATTATAGTAATATACTTTGACTTATTATACAGTATACTTAGACTTCGGATTTGTTTTGTCTTCTTTAAGATGGTCTGTGGTTTGTATTTGGCTTAAGTAACCAGTTTGCAACCAGTATTGTTGTTATGTGGAATCTGTATGAAAATCCAACGAAACCTCCACCGTCCTAATTGTGTGGTACTGGATCGCTGACGCAATTAACCACAGCAGCTTCTCGATGCCTTATTTCTACTGGGTGCTCCCACGCTACACATTACTTTTAGATGGGCCATGTTACAAGTGGGTTTCTTGAGTTCATGCTCACCTACATATATTTACAAACCCCAAGCAACACAAGAACACACATTATGAGTAAGCTTTTTTAACTTGCATTAATGACATTTTAATAAAATATAATACCTATCCATGACATAATTTTTAAAATTTTGTTCATGTTAGTTACTTCTTCATGGTACAGGCTGAACCGATTTCGATGAAATTCAGTTTAAAAATTGATCGTAATTTCTTCAAACATGCTAGTAACTAGACAGCGATTAAGGTAGTTTGTACTTGAACCGAGGCAATACAACATATAACAAAGCGAAAAACAATAACAATAATACGCTTTATTACTTGGAAAGAAAAAAAAATATATTTATTTATGAATATAAAAAATCAAGATGAGGTTAACACTGAGTTTAGTTTTATAAAATAGTTTATCTTTCATTTTGTGTCACAAGTTTCAAAGCAAATTTAAACTGGTTTAAACAGTAGCGCTTCTTAAAAGTTATACATTTTTTAATGAATGTTAAAAACATAGATTAATAAATACAATCAAAATATCTTAAAGTAATCTCAAACGTATTAGCAAATATATTTTTACTCTGCACACATATAACGACATCGCGTACCGTTTGTAAAAGGAAATTATTCTGAAAGTTTGTATCAACGGGTTAATTTTTGCTCAGAAATACAGAAATAATACAGAACTGTAACGAAAATTTAAAAGAACCAAAATATTGTAAATTATTTGGACGGTAACAACTCCTCTCCTGATCCTTTGTGACTTTGTATTTTACATGACCTACACTATTTTGGGAAAATATGATAATTATTACTGAGACGTAAAAGAAAGAAAGAAAGGAACTTTTTATTTTTATTCTTTTAATATGTATGTCCATGTACGTAATGTCTTTTGGGAGTGGTTAAAAAAATGGTATTTACACAGACCAACCAACCAAAAACGGCTTCTGCTTTCGAGTTTTAAAGTTCAAAAATTAAAAAGAACGTGAGCTTGCACGCTACTGCGAGTAACGACTTTTGAATCTTACTTACAAAAGATAAACAAGGTAAAAGCATTTCAACAGAATGTTTTAAAATATATGCTACCTTCTTGTATATTGAATCCTTAGAGTAATGTCTGTAACCCGAGATCATTATTAAAAACCATATTTCATATTAAAAACATAGATTAATAAATACAATCAAAATATCTTAATCTCAAACGTATTAGCTAATATATTTTTACTCTGCACACATATAACGACATCGCGTACCGTTTGTAAAAGGAAATTATTCTGAAAGTTTGTATCAACGGGTTAATTTTTGCTCAGAAACATACAGAATTGTAACGAAAATTTAAAAGAACTAACATATTGTGACGCAAATTATTTGGACGGTAACAACTCCTCTCCTGATCCTTTGTGACTTTGTATTTTACATGACTATACTATTTTGGGAAAATATGATAATTATTACTGAGACGTAAAAGAAAAAAGAAAGAAAGGAACTTTTTTATTTTTATTCTTTCAATATGTATGTCCATGTACGTAATGTCTTTTGGGAGTGGTTAAAAAAAAAGGTATTTACACAGACCAACCAACCAAAAACGGCTTCTGCTTTCGAGTTTTAAAGTTCAAAAATTAAAAAGAACGTGAGCTTGCACGCTACTGCGAGTAACGACTTTTGAATCTTACTTACAAAAGATAAACAAGGTAAAAGCATTTCAACAGAATGTTTTAAAATATATGCTACCTTCTTGTATATTGAATCCTTAGAGTAATGTCTGTAACCCGAGATCATTATTAAAAACCATATTTCACTTGCTTGAGAATGGTTTAATTTTAGAGATTCTTTTATAAATTCTACAAACAAAGAGCCTTTTATATTTCCGCCCTATAAAAACAGCATCTATCGTTATTGTTATTTTTTAATTTATCTAACAGAGTTGCTGTTGTGAGGTTATTATAAAGGGAAAAAATAAATCCGTAATACGCAACGATAACCGAGGTACATTTTCCTACAGAAAGGGTTTTAGGCTGAATTGCGGGTTGGAATAGGGTTTCCTTTGTTGGCAATTGTACTTTTACATTCCTCAAATGTACTAATTCGAATGGCGATTTATTTTTAATAATGTATGATGATTGAAAATATATTTGCCCAGCAAACATTAGAATGTAAGTAAACAAAAACCGAGTAAACGAATTCTCAACTGAATGGAATTTGCATTTACTTTAAATTATAATTTCTTAAAAATTAAGTTATTTAAGAATTCCTAAAAAAACTTAAATTGTCCAAAAAATAAAACTCAGGAAAAAATTATCTTAATTCGACAGTTTTTTGCGTTTATTTTAGTAAAACGTTATACTATTATCGTACAATAAAAGTTCTCCTTCAATAAAACACTTGCCAAATGCCAATATTCAATTGGTAAACATAACACTTCCTAGAACGATATCACATTCCTATCTTCCCTTTATTGCTCGTACTTTGGTAACATTTTGAGATTGTGGAAAGATTCGCTAAATTATCAGCACCTACATGCATAATTGATGATCGTCTACATAAGAAATATTCTTCGGGAACATCCGGGAAATGTATGAGCGTACGTGAGAATTTTGAATATGGCTTTCTATTACCTGCTTACATAGCGTTTATTGTCTATAGAGGATACATGGTACAGCGTTTTATAAATTTTTAGACGGCAATTGGCAAATATTTTTGTACTATCGAAAAAGCTTAAGAATTTAATTTAATTATTATATTAAAATTAGAACGCTAATAATGATCAACAAAGTCAAAATAATTTGTTTAAAGTGGGCGTAATTTATCGTTTAGAGTTTATTTATATAGATATAAAAAGTTAGCTCTGGCCTATTATAATATTACTAATGCAGTAATCAATGAAGCGTCGCTTCGAATTCAGTTCATGGCTTATTTTAAACAATATTTTTTATTATTTATATTTAGTATATATACATACAAAAATATTCATATAAAATATAAAAAAAACATTGTTATTAACAAATCATTGTTAACAAATGGTGACTTTTATCTTTAAGATCGTATAGTCATATGTATAGAGACATATTATGTATAAGAATTATAGAATATGCTTTTAAAAAGTATATAGTTTTGGAACTGGTAAACTCGAAACTAAAACTTATCTAAATATTTTAAAAAGACCGGACATAACGTTAAAAAGGAATTGAATTCCAGCCAAAGAACGAAAGAACTTTAAATTAAAATCGTGATTTGTTCGAAGAAAAGAAAGTGAATATTTGGTCAATAAACGCTTTGGGAGCTCTTTGCCTTCAATGACTAGACCTGCCCCCAATTGGCTCAGACAGTCTTAGAGACATCAAATGAATTTTATTCACGGAAAACTGTTAGTTAATGAGAGCAACGATTTTAATTAGGACTCAAAGTACACTAATAAAATTCGAGACTGAATTTTCTTTTAATTTTACATAGTTTCATTTAGGTTTATATCTTATATTACTGTATTATTTTTATATGATTTTATTATTAGATAAAAGCTTTCTAAAAAAAGATATAGACAAGTACTTAAAAAAACAGTGTATGCTAAAAAAATATTCTAATTTTTTTGGTATATTATAAATATAGTTTTAGATATTCGTATAAAATTTTCTTACCACATTTTGTTCGTTTTTGTGTGCCATAAGACAACAATTTCAAGCAGAAATTTTCCACAGAATAAGAAGGGACAGGAGAAACATTTCCTAATCGATTTTGACAGTATTCTTAATGGTATGTGTAGAAGATACAGTTAAATGACAGGCTACTTATTTTATCCATATAACGTATTTATAAAAAATTGATTTAAATTAATATTCAATATACTGTGAAATATTTGTAATAAAGTTTTATGTGTTCTCCTATTTTTTAATAAGCCGAGTTTGTTATTGTGTTAGTCTTAAGAACGACTGATAGTACAAAGCAGACTCAAAGATATTCTCCCTCAACTATTAACGAATGTATCGTCAACGATCGATCCAGTGTATGTAGTAGGAGAATGTAAAAGAGAAAGTTACAGAATTAGGATAGCTATCCCATTGTATAGTAAATATGAAATTGTAACTTATAAATACAAACAACTGTCGAGTTTCCGAAGTAGGTTAGTGTTAGTACTTAATTCTTAACTGCACTCATTTCATGGATAAAGCAAGCGAGTGATAAAAAAGCACTATTCAATCCATAGAGTTCATCTTTGTTATAATATACCTCAAAAAACCTAAGCATATTCACTTGTATAATGTTTATAATGACCTAAAAAGTTATAATCAAAAGTCTATTTGAAAGAAATATTCTGATCTAAGGTCTTTTCATCTACTTTGAAAGTGGGAAAGTATGAAAATACAATGTACTGTACAATATATTATCGTGAAATATATTAAGTAGTATATTTTACACAGAAGGTTTTGAGTTATACCGTTTCGCTCGTATAATGATAGTGTCTCAACAACATGTCAAGTATCATTATGTCAGCCATAATTATATTTTTAATGGCGCAAGCATTAAATATAGACAGTCATGAATGTTGACTATTTACCACGCTGTCGTTGAATAATTAAAAGCGTTAGTCGCGGCGCATTATTTAAAATTAATGCGATGTTTGTGAATAAAATGGATGATGTTAGAAGAAATTATTTAATAAAACTACCGATAAACCCTCGTACACTCTTTTGTGTTACCGGTAAAACTTTGGACACATTTTTTTTATTTTAATAGAGATGTGAATCCTATTCCTATATGTACATACATACTTATGCTTGCCTAACATTTACAATAATGATTGCGGTTTTTATGTCATAAAATGCATTTTTGCTGTGTTACCGGAGGTTAATGAGCCTCCCACCACGACATGGTTAACGTATATTGGAGGTGAGTGGGGGTTGTTGTAAATACTTGTTTTTTTAATTCCTCGGAAATTTTTAAAAGTTTTCTTCAATGTTCTGAATCTTTTTTTTATAAATATTTTCATTACACTATATTAATAATGTTTATACATTTCAACGATAAATATATACTCGTATGTACATACATAGGTTTTCTTCTGTGCTTTAATCACTTACTAAAGTCCCATTCTCCATCTCACCCCTATAAGGCATAATTTCCTGTATAAAAACTATCATGTGTGCTTCCCAGGGTCTAAAACTCAAACTATCTCCACACTAAATTTTATCTAAATCGTTTACCGAATTAAGCGTGAAAACGTAACAGACAGGCAGACATAGGTTGAGAAATATCGTGATAATTCCATAAACATAAAGATACAAAAAAATACAATCCTATTTCAATTAACAAAAACACTGAGCCACTCTACGATCAAATTGATAGCGCCAATTATCATATTAAGTTAAATTTATCACGTATGTACGTACATATGTAATTGTGGAAACGCTTTCCTAAAAAAATAATATACAATAATAGGATGTCTCATATTATCATCAAATGCAAAATAAACGCTAGAACAATTTTCATTCCGGTAAAGCGAATGAAAAAGAGTATTCTACTTTAATACATTGAATATAAGGTATACTTTTCAACGAAATTCAACTGCACTTTCATGTTTTTCGTTTAGGTATTGCGGGTGTGTAACGAAGTGATAAAACGATATTTTATTTGTAGGATTCTCGAAATTTAGATCAGAGGTGAAGCGAATGCATTACTCGCACTGACCATGAGAGAATATGGAAATACAAAAAGAAATTTAACACATTTTCGCAGTTTTATTCCAAATTTTATTTTTCAGTATCAGTAAAATTATACATTATTGGTTAGTGAAAAGCATTTGTTAGCAGCTTATAATGCTATCTGGTACAGCTTATGAAAACATCACATCACTCGTTCATATGCATTTATATACTTGTAAATACATCCCGCGAAAGTCAAACCTGTAATTTGTTTTTTTCCGCGTCAATATTTAACTTAAAACTTTAGTTCAGTAACATTTCTATAGATCTCCGCAATTATTTGATATTTTAAATAAATGAAACCGTTTTTTTATGTCCCGTTCCTATTATTGTTTTAATTCGAGGAAGTCAAAAATCAAAATAATGTCGTAAAAATTCGAATAGATTCTTTAATTTTAGTATTTCTTAATTTCTGTTAAGTATTCTTGGTGTTTATATAGGGCCTATAGTACTTTCTCTATGGTGTTATAGGATTCTACTTAATTGAAATTTTAATTTAAGCATTTACAACAGTTTATTAATTAAATTACTTACGTATCGTTACGCAGAACATCCACCATAATGTAAATTGTTTACAAGGGTGTAATTGTTACAAAATATGTTAACTCCAAAAAAATTTAATCATGTGGTTGTATTGAATCATAATATACCTACAACAAAATAGAGTTATGCAGAACAGTTAATTAAGCTTTAAAGCTACTACAAACTTCTACCAGTTGGTGAAAACTGAGTTCCATACGTCTCATTATTTGGAGTTTCAGCGACGAGGTCAAATGTAGCGAACTTACTTTACTACCTTAGTGTATTGTAAAGTTTGCTTAATGTGTGAGACTGAAGCTTATTATATAATATGCTCTTGAAAATTATTTCGCATCTATAATCAAATTACATTAAATACTTTCTCAGGTTTACGTTTAATATTCAAATTATAAATGAAACTATCTTTTCGGATTTTGTCGCGGTTTTATTTTGATTTTTGGTTCCCGACGTTTCGAATGCTTTACAGCAATTACGATGACAGGTTTTTTTGTAAATTGTGGGTAGGCACTGTCTGTAAAAAGTTTAAAAACCTCTGAGACCTCAAATACCTTAGTCTCTCCATTGACCATGATTGCTGTAAAGCATTCGAAACGGCGGGAACAAAAATTAAAATAAAACCGCAGAAAAAATCGAAAAGATAGTTGTTTCATTTATAAAATCACCTTCATTTATTAAAATTGTTCAGCGTTTTTGTCTATGTATCTTAAAATATATAGTTTTTTAACAAAATAACAGTAATTATGGCTAACACTTATGTAACGTTACATAAGAAAAGATATTTTAAAACAGAAAAGGAAGCAAATGAGTTTTTAAATTTTCATTTCGTTCTTGACAAATCACAGTATCACACATATATTTTCTACTTCCAGAGCTAATGCGCAAATCGTGTTAGACTGAGTTATCTCAATGTTCTCTTTAGCATTTTTATTCTTCTGAGTTGGAACAGCACGAGTTTGCGAAACAGATTACTCTGGGGACATGTGGAATTTGCAATTTATTCTCTAAACGTTCAAAGGACTTCATTTAAGATATTTCCTCACTGTACTAAAGAAGTTCTTCAACTACCTACAACTTATTCAAGATTGAATGAAGCCCAGGAATTGAATGGAAAATAAAAAACATACATATTCAAATAGCGTTTCAAAAATACACGTTCTACAATGTACTTAAGAATAAATTTCCTCATTACATTGTAAAATATGTTTAATTTGCTTATAATCATTTTGTTTATGATAACGTCTTTTGAGAAAAAAGTTAATTACTGCTTATTAAATCTGAATGGAACAAAAAAGATCGTAATTAAAAAAGTAATAAAATAAAGGTAGAACGTCTTAATTGATAGAAGACGTTATATAAGTATATGCCATAATGGGATTTCCAGAATTTGTAATTAATTTTTATATAATAAAAATCTTTAACATTTGTTTTACTAAATATTATTTATCAATACTACGTATTTCAAAGAGAAGTGTTGATATATTCAGTCAGTATCCATGTTATTATGAATATCTTTACAATATATAATAGAATAATATTCAGCCATAAAGAAAGAAGAAGAAGAAGCGCAGGCCTGCCTTCTATACAAGTTCAATATACTCAGCCACCACGCTGGCTAAGTGCGGATTGGTACACTGCACACTTCTTTCGAAAACTTGCAAGGTTTTAGCAGCCATAAAGTTTCCCTAACAATGTTTTCCTTTACCGTGAGACAAGACGTGACAGTCATCAATTATGTTAGAAATGATTTGCACTTGAAAGTATCATATATAAAAGGATTTGTAGATAAAGAAAATAAATACTATATATTTAAATATGTAGACTATTTTAATATATTTTTTTCAAGACTTGTCGAGATTGATTCGGTCTAATTTCAAAAAAATCATGGACTATGGTTTCGGATATGTAACTTAATTGTAAAATCGGTTATAAACATATTTTGTATTAAAATCACACATTATTGATAAAGAAAAAAGAAAATGTCAGAAGAATTCAATAAAAATTAATTAGCGGTAGTCGTAGAGCGACATCGGAAATATTGGCGTGTTTCGTCAACTGGCATTTCGCCAACCACCCATTCTTTGAGCTCGTAACGACTATTCCATTATACCAAAATTTGGATGGACCGGATGCATATGATATGCATATAGGTTAATGAATGCATTCGAAGTCTTGTAATGTTTTTATTTTTAAGTTAATAAATGTACAGTTGATTTTATCAAATTCCAGTACGAAAAATAGCATTTTTTTGTTTTCGTTTATTAATTTGATATTCTACCTCGAAGCACTATACTGAAACAGTGAAAACTAAGATAGCTATAAATATGTGATTTTTGTGACTGATTTTTATATTACGAAACTGAATCAATGTTGTAAAAATATTGAAAATATGTTTGAAAAATATTTAAGGTTAAAGCGATGTTAAGGTTTATGATTAATAAGATTAGTAAAATTAGTTTTCTCAATTATCTCTTTTAAAAGGTGTTGTTTATTTTAAGGGAACGAAGATGTGAAAAGTGAAGTAATATGGATAAATGGAATAATATATCTACATAATATATTAGTATTAAATTGACATTATTCTGTTTAATCATTTACGTATACGAATAAAATATTTATTCTATAATGTACTTATTATATATAATTTGCATAAGAAATGTACTTAATAGCATATTTTACTAACTAAATCATACAAAATAATCATAATTTTTATAAAAAGAATAAAAATGAATATAATTTTAACCCTGGCACGATTCAGATATAGCAATGTTACAGACGAGTCCAATCCGCATATATTTGCAGTTGACCCTGATACTAAATCAAGCTCGCAGAAAAATTGCGTTTGCGACTTAAAATGATTTTAGTATCTCGGATTTGATTTCACAGGTTTAAAGTTACGGTTTGTAGTAAAAAGTTATGTTATAGTTAATACCTACCTACCTATTTCTAGTTTCTTTCACAAATTCATATTAATCTAGTGATTATATCATAAACTAGCAAAAAGCTGAGCTTTGTGAGGGCTCGCATAGTTTTTCTGACGGGTAATAATGTTACAGCGATGTTAACTCTTTGGTTTTCTAACAGATGCCGTTGGTAGTACAATAAAATTCTATCCAATGAGCACAAAGTTGTTAATTTTCATTTTTAATGGTTATAAAATTGTATTTTTTGACAGATAACACATCAAGATATGAAGTTAAATTACTATGACAAAGCACAAATCTATAAGCGTGATAGTTTTACAGTAAAGTGTACCACAAAACATTATTACTAACGTGTAAGTGTACCACACAACATTATTACTAACACTATCCCACAACCTGAGCAGGTTGTGGGATAGTGTTAGTAATAATGTCAGGGCCTCCGGATGTGCAGCCGTACATACTAGCTACTACATCACTAAGGCACTTTAATTATGTATATCATACAAAATAAATAAAAGAAAAGTAATTTTATTTACAAAAGCACCAATACGTTCATTATTATCATAGGCACGAGTATATAAAAGCTGTTATTGCAGGTAAACTTCTACGACTTGTCGGGTTGTTAGGTTTATATTAGGTCAAATTGAATTGTATATGTCACCTGAAACTTTGCACTTACCTTTTGCGTCGGACACAGTTTCGTACTACAGTTTGGTCAGCAATTGACATGTCAATATTAATGAAACAATAGAGAAACAGGAAAGAAGGTCATATAGATCAAAATTAATAACAAACAGTGTTAAATTAATAGATAAGCAATATAATAATGTTATACTTTTAAATTAACAAAATAATCATTTTTTTCCCCTTAACTCAAAAGGCTTTTTTTATAACATCACATCTATGGTTTAGCGTTGTAATGTGTTTTAAGGCATGTCTTTTTAGAAGCATACGCGTGCGCTTAGATCCCGACGTCGGTATACATAATTTTTAAAAAGTGTATGGAAGAACTCGAACTTTGACGACTCGTTTGGCTCAGTTGGTAGTGACCCTACTTTCTGCGCCAGCGATCGCGGGTTCGAGTCCCGCTGGGGGCATTCATTTGCTAATCACGAATGTTTGTACTCCAGTCATGGGTGTTTATATTTATAATATGTATGTATTTAAAATGTATATGTGTAGTATATCAACTATCTGGTATCCGTAACACAAGCACGTTACGTAGCTTACTGCGGAACTTGATGGCGCTGTTGTAATAATGTCCCAACATATTTTTAGAACTCTACGTCAAAGCTGTTGAGGAAAAATCATTTTTTTCCTTTTTAACAGCTTTTTTTAATAAATAAAATCAGATGGCTCTCTTGTAAATTGCAATTCAGTTATTTTTAACCAATTTTAAAAAGATTTTTTAAAATTGTTAAATATATTATCTATACTAAAATAATACCTATATTCTTTTACATTTTACTATTTAAGAAGTTGCTTTTTTTAAGGGTATTATGTGTACAATAACACAAGAATATCAATAGCAAATAATATTAATTATTAAGTAATTACTTAGGTAATTATTAGCAAATCTTTATGGTACTTTTATTTTACTTTTTCAACATGTACGTTGAAAGTAACAAAAGCTTTCTACAATTTAATCTTTTTGTAACAATGACAAATTACACTATCACGGCATACTTCCAGAGCTGATGCACGAATCGTGTTAGACTGAGTTATCTCTGAATTTCCTTTAGCATTTCCATTCTTTTAAATTAGACTACCATGGGTAAAATATGTTATAGGTACTTGCACCTACAGTACTATAAAAAAATACTTTAAAATATTTTTATCTTTTATTATAAATAACTTAATTATTATTAACTTAATGCTTGATCAACTTTAATATTTTTTTAATATAAATATAGCAAGAATAACATGGCTGTTACGTTGCGAACGAGGACATCGGAAGCTTTTGCCGATTGTTAAAAGAAATATTTAAATGGAAAATTTGAAAAATAATATATTTTTAATCTAAAATAATAAATAATTTACTATTTGGCAATATTGTTGGTTTATTTACTCAGTAACCTTTGAATTTTAGAAATTTGCCATATTATTTTATACAAATTACCTTAACAATGTTTGGCATCAAGTCGGCACGGGTTATTGTTATTAAATTAAAATAATATTTTTTATTTCAGTAATTTAGAAAAAAATAAGAGAGTATGCGTATCCGCATTTTTCGTGAAAAGCAAATTCTCCCTCCCTTCTCGGACACCCTAATGAGAATGTCACCCTCCTTTCTCCACTCACCATTTTATATGTCAGAACAATATTAGCTGGATCAACTATTAAAATATAAAATAATCACGATGTAGATATATATATTTAAAATAGGTATTTATCCTATCAAGTAAAATAAGCCACTATTCTATTAAATTTTGAAATATAACTTTTGATTTGGGTCGAACCTTCGTGTTGTTAGCATAAATGAGTTACTTTCATACAAGTACATACATGAGTACGTTTAGAGAATATCGACGTAAAGCAGCAATAACCTTACGCCAAATTTTGAACCACCACTTAACCGTTTTCTCCTACCTGTCCTTTTCTCCAAGTAACCAACAGGCTAACTTAATTTTGACAGGGCTTCTTACCAGATACAGGATTTAGGGAAGAGTAATTTCTATTATTTAAATTATACTAAAAATATAAAAAAGGGCTTGTTTTTGCTTGGGGTTAGAAATCAGTGTCAGAAAAGCCGTCATCATTTGAAAAACTGTAAATTACTATGCTATAGTAATATCCTATATTACCCTTTTTCTTTTTACCTTTTTTTTTATTGGACAAAGGGGGCAAATGGGCAGGAGGCTCACCTGATGGTAAGTGATCACCTCCGCCCATGGACATCTGCAACACCACAGGGCTTGCAGATGCGTTGCCGGCCTTTCAGGAAAGGGAGGGAGGGAGGAGGGAGAAGGACGGGAGTAGGGATGGAGAATGGGCCTCCCGGACTCTCACTTACCGGACGAAACGCGACAGCATAGCTGCCACTTCACGCCGGTCTTCTGTGAGATAGTGGTACTATACGAGGCGTGCCGGCCCATTCGGCTGCTACCCGAAGGTAACATGCATGGCACTACCACTTTCCTTCTAATTATAGGTAGATACATTACGATACGCACGTATGGTATTCATTTTCAGCCCTTTTTTAACGTCCCACTGCAGGGCACGGGCCTCCCTCAGTATGAGGGGTATCAGGCCATAGTCCAACGCGTTGGCCTAGAGCGTGTTGGCTGACTTCACATGTCTTTCGAAAAATTGCTAGGTCTTTCTAAGACATGCAGGTTTCCTCGCGATGATTTCCTTCACCATAAGAGAAGTGGTAATCATGATAGAAAATGATTCGCACATGAAAGAATTCGCAATGAAATATCAGAGGTGCGAGACCCGGATTTGAACCCGCATCACTATGTTATACAAGCGAGCGCGTTACCGCTGGAATTTATTCCAATATATTTTATATAATAATACAGCTTAGCTAAGCTTTTCAGCCTTTCATTTATTTCATAATCTCGTATAAGTAATGATCGTACTATTATAATACTTGAAATGATTCTAGAGATTTTCACTTAATGATTCAACGCCAATTATAAAAAAAAGAAAAATATTAAAGGTAATCTTTTTCTGCATAAAAATACTGAGAAATAGAACATGATGATTTTTTTGTTGCTTAGTGACTATCATGTGTTATGATTGTAGTAGTTGCACATCCCGAGGTTTTGAGTTCGAGTCCCTGGTTGAGTCAAGTATAATTATAAAGTTTTCTATTTATTAAAAAAAACTCACTATAGTCTTGCGTTAAATCTTGCGCCTGATCGATTGCGATTGACAAAGGAGGCAGATAAAAGCAATTTTCGCATAAATATAGGTAATGAGTTATAATTATTATAAGCAGTAGCAAAAGTATTGCCTGACTTAAGAAAGAGGTATTTATTTCAGTTTTGTTTTTTGGGTATGTTCCACAATAACAAATATTGTGTACCTACTTACAAATAATTTTTACAATTTTTTTTTTAAAATGTCCAGTCTTTTACAGAAAAAACCACTCTTAAGCCTTCTTTAAGAATATTTTTATATTATATATATTACACGATCTGGCCTGGCCCGACCCGGGGCTCGAACCCAGAACCTTCCGGTGTGCGACTGTACATGCTAGTACACTACACAACCGAGGCAGTAAACAAATAAAAAATGTTTATTTGTTAAGGTGGTGAAAAGGTGGTAAAATATGGTGGGTATGGGACCCACCATATGTCAGAATTCAATACATTCAAAAATATCTAATGTATATTATTATGCATAATATAATTATTATGCATACCTTACTAGTTGAAGTATTACAAAATAAGCAAGTACATAGCTAGTTTAGAAATACTTGTAGTGCCTATTTCGAATAGAAAGTTATGATTGTATCGTGACAGCATTAGATAAAGTTTTGACAAAAATGAACTTTAAGACTTTTTAACGAGAACCTTTAAGATCGGTTTCTAACAATCCTTTGGAATTTTGTATTTGGTAAGATTTAAGAAATATAATATGATATATAAAACTTATATTATGACCCGATCTTGTTGTTTTAATGATACTATTAATAAATATTTTACCGTTAATAATACCATTAACTTCAAACTTAAACTTCATGTATTCCTAAGTTAGAAAGTTTTTATAAAAAGCTAACGTTTTGTTCGGTTTAAAAATATACATACATACAAATATACATATATATACTTACAAAAATAAAATAATGTAGAAAAAAAACACGTTTTCCATTTTTTTGCTTTGAAATTTAAATTTGAGATATATATAATGTGTAAATAGATAGGGATATTAAAAAAAATATGTTAAATAAATAAGTGCTTCTTGCGTTAGCAATAACAGCTTTTCCTTTACCCGTTATAAACAGGCATTTTAAAGGAAGCAATTTTACCAAACTTGTCAAAATCTTATTGAAGCCAACGAGTCGCTCCACAAAGTTAGCTTTTTGGAATCGAGTAAAGATCCATTAACTATTCGCGGTTTAATTTTCTCTGAGATGAAGTTTTAATTCCACTTTTATAAAGTTCGCTTTATAAAATTTTATTCGTCCAGTACCGTTTGTGTTTTCTAGTTTTCATAATAATTTGGTGCTATTTTTAAGAAAAAATAATATAAAGAAAATCAAATAGCTATAAAAAATAGAAACAGTGTTAGTAAAAAACAAACTAAAAATAAGGAACGAAGGTAGGAAGTTATTTATAAAAATATGCAGTCGGACACACACGTAGTTGCAAGAAAACTAGGTAAGTACTAGGTATTTCCCTTCGATAACTTGCTCCTTTTCTTTCAGTTTACTTTTTACGTTGTTTCATTTATTTTTATTTGTATAATATACTTTGTAATTTACAGCTTTAATTTTAATTATTTAGGCATTTAAACAGTTAAAATATAATTCAACAATTTGCTACCTCAGTAGGCTGATCCCTTAATTATGAAAGAACATAGGATCGGACATACTCATACATTTCATTATATCATGTATGAGGCTGCCTCGGTGGTATAGTGGCTAGCATGTACGGTCATACATCGAAAGGTCCTGGCTTCGAGTCCCGGGTCGGGCCAAGTTTAGTTATTGAATCTTTCTATTTAGTAAGCCTCAGTAACAGCCCGTAGTTGGGAAGTTTGCGGTGTCTCTCGTAGCCGTTTCTCTCGTCGGTCCTGCGCCTTAGCTCTCACTGGTCGTGTCAAGGTGTCGTCCCATCGGAGCATGAGAGTGATAGGAATAGAGAGTGCACTTGTGTCTGCGCGTACACTCGTGCACTATAATGTCTCGTGCGCAGTTGGTCAGTCTCAATGAGATTGGCCGCCATGGCCGGAATCGGTCGGAGAACATTATTATATTATGTATGAAAACACATACATATACATTCCTTTGAGCTTGGCCATAGTTAAGTGAAAATATGAATAAGCAAATATTAGTAGACATTTTACATTTGAACACTACCACGCATTCATCCAATTTCCATCAATTTAGAGAAGGTTTGAGTGAGTAATAAATTATTATGAACCTAATGTTATCATCGATTAAGACAGTAATTTGCCCGTTAGCAATGTAAAGGCGATAAAGGTACATACGGGCAGTCCAAAGCAATTAGTGTATTCGATAGAAGCTCGACCAGAGTAATATTTGTGAGAGCGACCAAGCAAATCTAATTAGACACCGATGTCGTGTGCCACACTTTAGGCCACTCTCTGATTACACTTTACACTTGAGTAATCTACAACATGCGACTCGATATCATAGGAAATATAAAATTATATAGTAGGAACTTCGGAAAGTTGGTATATTGAGGAATGTTTTTAAATAATCTAACAAAGTTGGCTTGTTGAAATGTTTAGGAACCTTAATAAAAATACCTTCAGCCCTAAGAAATAATTAAAGAAATGCAAAAAGTGGTGCTAACAAAGGTGTAAAAGTGACAATTATGATTTAAATTACATCCTGACAAAAGCCAAAAATAGATTAAATTCAAATCGTACAGAATCTTGCACAGATTTACTCTAAATATGAGGAATTTTGAAAAGTTCATGATAAATAGTCATAATAGAAAAGCTTGTACGTGAAAATATGTCTTTTTGTATTATTTTGAACCTTGAAAATTGTAAGCCCAAGTGAGAATAAGCTGGCCGATATACCATTGAAACAATCGCTAAAGTAGAAAATTTTCTAATAAAAATCGCGCTTGAGCAAGCTTAGTGTACAATTTTCAGGGTTTGCTGACCTTAAAAAGATGTGTCATTCATATACTCGTATCATATAACTGCAATGATAGATTTGAAGACAGTTACATATTGATGTAATGCTATAAGTTCGTAAGAAATTATTTTAGATTATTTAAAACATATAGAGTATGGCTGTTTTTTAGGTTTGAAATTATTGCGACAGATGTACTTATTATATAACGATTTTGAAAATAATTTTGTATTTTTACTTTATTCATAAACCAGCCAAAATAAAATGGATAAAACTATGGCTCTGAAAAAATGTCTCCCTAAACACATGGACTATAGCAGTGATAGTTAATATGAGGCTAAATAATTTTTAAGCACTATTATTTCTAACAATATAATATCAGGAACTTTCTTATATATATTGCTATTTCGAGCTTAAATATATAATTACAAAGCAGTTGCAGTGCAAAAGCGTTTCATTTGGTTGACACTCTGCTATGGAAATCGAAGATTTGTTCCTAGCACGGCCCGAATTTGTATTGGCCATGCAAATATTTGCCTTGTTCAACTAAAGACCAAGCACGACGCGACGTTCGGAATCACTAGAATATACCTACCAATCTTCTTGTACGACGGCATCATAGTGACGTAAACACATTGTATTATAATCAATAGGTATACAAAAATAAGGTGAACATTTTTTAGAAAGGCATCTACCTACGTATTTTGCTCGGACTAGTCAATTACGATACTTCTATGAAAGGACATCAATCACGAATACGTCGAACTGTATATGAGCAAAACTTTTCAAAAAACGTGTTTCCCTTCTTTAGCAATTGGTGCTCGAGTGACGTGACTTTGATAAATTATTTGCTTACGCAGCTATTCTCAGTGCTTTCACGTCGCAAATATATGTCACATATCAATATTACTTCCATGTTTCGATGTTTTTTTTTCTGATATGAATTATATCTATACATATAATAAAATACTGAGTCTAAAAATATTTAAATAATAAATACAGATGTATAATAAATGTTTTTTAAAACCTTATTGAAATAGTCATTACGATCCATATATAGGCCGAATCTATAGTTTTTAGAATTTCTGTTTGTCTGTCTGTCTAATCAGGGGACAGATTTTGACGAAAGGTACAATAATAGCTTTTTATCCGGGTTAACATATAGAATACTTTTTACTACAGGTATATAACTTATTTCTATGAAATCTATACCTACTAACCGTTAAAATGTTTCTAGGGATGAACCCAAGCGAAGCGAAGGTGAGTCTCTAGTATTTTATACAACACTATACATGTAGTTTTTTATTTTTTATCCTTTTTTTATTATCTGATATATTCATTGAAGCTATACTTCTATCGGAAAATAGTAAAATATTTGTCGACAAAACCGGTGGATTACTGGAATTGTTCGTTGAATAATTTTATCAGAAGTGTAGAATGAAATTCACATTATTCGAATAGTCCATATTTAATTTCGTAGCTTTCATTAATCCTGATTAACCTAATTGCTTTTTGAAAGTACTGGGTGTAAGCTGCATTTGCAAAGGCCGACCGCTTTTATTTTTTGGATTTTATTTTCTTTAAACCTTTCACAGTAACTACGAATTTAATTAGAACTTTTCTATTTCTAATAACGTGGTGATTATAGTTTGTTTCACGGCATTTTTGGATACTGAATCTATATTTAGCACTTACACAACAAAATTATGGAGGTAAAATCATACTTCGTTAAGGACTCTTCAGTATATCGTAATATTTTTTGTCCGTTGATAAATTAAATTTTATTCTTCTTTGAAAAGTAAGTATATTTAACAATAATGATAATACAGAAGTATTCTTATTCTTAAAATATTCTGTTACATACAAAATATAAAGAAATAGAATAAATTATGTGATTGAGGCATAAAAAGATACATAAATCATACAGCCAGTGATATAAAGCGTTTTTTAATAATATGACTTCTAAGTTTAGACCTGGATAAAAAATCCTAATAATACATAATTATAAGTGAATAAAACATTTACTTCATTGACAAACAAGCTAGCTAGTAGAAGCAAGAATAAATCTAAATTTTGAACAATTAAGTTATATAGAAACGCGAACGCGACAGTCTTGAAGTGTCTCTTTTACATAAATTACAAAGCGGAGCTGAAGGATTTCGTTCTATTCAGTTGTTATAAAATCATTGCCTCAAATGAAAGTTTGAATAATCTACGTTTATTGTTGAGTTTTCTATTACTTTTCCATCCTTTCCCTATAAAATACCCTATAATATTATAAATGTGAAAATTTTTGAAGGTTACACAAATTTATATACTATTTTTGTTGTTGTGCCAATATTAGGAATAATAGTTTATACGCCTAGTATTACTCCAGTAGTCGAAATTTGACCCTAACCATTTTTTATTCATAAAACTACAGATCATCACAAAAAAAATTGATTGACAAACAGTTGAGAAAAGTTACTGATCTGAATTCTTCCTGACATATAAGAATTTTTTAGTTCTTAAAAAATATTGTATTTGAAATGTTTGTCCATATCGCTAACAACCCAACTTTACAAACAGACAGATTTATTAACTACTGCAAGTCCCAATTATTCGAACCCTAAACTACAACTGTACATGTTAGCCATTAGACAAATGACACAACAAACTAAGCTTTACAACGTTCAATATTTTACAACACAGAATAAGTACAAATTAAAAGTTTTAAGTTTTTTTTTCGTTCCTAGGTACCTACGTGTTATTTTTTTAAGCGAAACTGTAATTCAAACTTGGGAGAGCCCTTAGATCTCCTAAATCCGGCCCTGTCAGTAAAAAGTATTTTATATAATATATATACCCGGGAAATAAACTATCACCACACCAAACTTCATCAAAATCCGTCCAGTTGTTTTCTCGTGATGCGGTCACAGACAGACAGACTGACAAAAATCAAAAAACGATAGATTCGGCCTCTGTATCGTTAATAATGACTATTTCAAGTAGAATTTCCAAAAAAATAGTCAAAGTACAGATTTAACTAAGTAAAAATTTTAGTATGTACCTATAGATTATATAATATTAGTTCATAATAATGCGCAATTATATTATGTGGAATAGTTATGAATTAACTACCTTGCAATTAATCATAAAACAATATTTTGGTCGTGAGAAAATATTCTTAGAAGTAAACGATGAAAATATGGAATGTCGTACTTATGAGTACTTCTTTGCCGTTTGTATGGAATCCCTTTGTGTGATAGAATTTAAAATTTTATCTCTGTTCTATTTAGTATTCTGAATGAATGCTTGAATTTTAAGGAAAACTCTTCAATTCGTGAAATTCACGTTGCATGTAAACGGGTTTCTTTTATTTTTGGCATAAATACGCCTTTCTCATTTTGAGAATTGTCATTTGTAAAAAGATTTTAAGTTGAGTTTGTAGAATCTGGAATATATATTTTGTTTTACCATAATATAACTTAAAACGGAAACTTTCAAAATTTGTTGTTATATTAATATTTGAACTATATAAATTTCGTATATATTATACGAAATTTTAAATAAAAAAATATAGGTAGGTAAAAAAGATCGTCGGAAAAATAAACCATGCATTAAACCATTACGATTAAAACGGTACATATTTGCAATACAATTACGTAATTTATTTGAATTAAATTATTTACCTCCTGTATTTAATAAACACTTTCCCTATAGTATATGTACATTAGTAATAATTAATTCAGCATGTTGATTATATAACAGGTTCTTGCTACTATCTTGTCATATAAATAATCCGTTTCATCACCGTTGGTCTAATTAGTCTGTATTAGTAGCCTACGAGTGACAAAGCCGGGTCTGTCAGTAGCATTTAATTAACTTGAATATTAACAGCGACTTCGCTTTCTGACTATGAAGGTAAAAGGTATTATGATAACTTGATCAGGTATGCAGGAAAGAATAAAGTAAATATATGCTTGAGAACATTCCCACTGGATTTCACAGTTAATGGTAAAATATTTTTTTGGGAAGAAGCGAACATTAAAAAAATATATGAAGTTTCTTCATAAAAGTTTTTATATTTTTATACCAACATGTTGTCACGTAAAAAAACATTATACGAATCTTTTGCTCTCCTCCTTCGCTTTCGAGCTTTCGAGTGGCTGAATACTTATATGAAAATGAATTTTTATAAACATTGGAAACAGTGAATTCTATTTCTGTATTTTATATTTGGTTCATGCTATTTTAGTTTTTCCGTTTCTATTAGTTATAGCTTGTGGGTCAGTTCACTTGGTATACCTAACCTACTACGCTGACCGTACGAGTGCGTAGAATGAAGACATCTAATATATAAAAATCTTGTGTCACAGTGTTTGTTATCGAATTCCTCCGAAATGGCTTGACCGATTTTTATAATAGATTTTATATAGAATAAGCCGTAGGCCATTTTTTATTCCCCTAGGTAATAAGGGTGGGTGACCTCTCCATATTTTTATTAATTTTTTATACCAAATTTTTGTTTCTTTTTCTTTTATGATTTGGCATTCAAAAATACTTCTAACCTCTAATTTATACCTTTTTATCAACGCGGGCGGAGCCGCGGGCATTGCTAGTAAAAGTATAAAAAGTAGATTGATTTATATCAAGATATACATAAGCGATATAATAATTAATTAACTGTATTCAAAGCAATGAATATTAAATACTACTCTTACTATTTTTATTTTTAGACATTTCTGCTTTCCTTGCACAGATCAAATCAAAATGTCTACATTTTATTGAATTTTAAAGCTAAAACGAAACTATAAGAAATCAAGTGAAAAACAAACCAACATTTACTATTAAGTGTTCCCGCTTAGTAAAGTGTGTGGTGAACAATTAAAGCCTGTAAACTGGTGTGCGGCGCTCGACATCGTTGAGTAATCACATTTGCTCGCTTACTCGTTCATAAAATACAGCCATCGATACAACATAATTGGTTTACAGGAAAGAAAACTAAAATATTGGTTTGATAATAGAAATTCTAAGTTATAACCGTTGCTGATTTTTTTAAAAGGCTTTTACTGATGTTTTTTACTATAGATGTAGAGTTAAGAGTAGAGAGAAAGTATTCAAAATGAATGAATTTACTTTTGCTTATTCCTATTTTCATAAGTAATCTTCATTGCACTTTAAGAAAATAATATACAGTCATTTTATTATAAATGTAAAAAATATACAAAGGTTAAAAATTATAACTTAATACATTAGTTAAAAATTGTAGGTTAGTATTTATTCTCACCATACTTCACCTCACTAACATAATATAAATACAGGTAATAATAGCTGTACCCGAAACGTAAATCCTTTTAGGTAGAAAGATTAAAGAGTATGAATTCTATCTGGGTTCTTAAGTAAGAACAAAAAAGGGAACCCAGAAATTAAGAACCCAGATAAATAAGCTGTGTCGTCTTAAATAGCTGAAATTTTGAAGATAAGACTTGACGTGTGCACTAAAGAATAAATATAAAAATATTTAATCTCATCACATAACAATTCCGTAGGGTAAGATGCTTTTAAAAAAGCTAAAAAAAAACGAACTGACAGTAAAATTCTTCTTATTCGCTCTAACTCTAATTCTCTTAATAGTTATGATACCATCGTTGTGTACAAAGTTAATACTTCTAGATATATAAAAAAAATACTAGTAATCTTTTGTAATAAGCAAGAATGTTAGAGGTTCCCCTTTTTTAAATATACTCGTATTTATAACAAAAAATAATAATAATAATATATCATCTTGTTATTTTAAAGAACCATGGCCATAAATCTAAAAGCCAATAATTGTAACATTAGTGGAAGCAAAGCGTCGTCGGAACCACAACGTTACACACAATGTCCAAATAGGTCGAACATCGAGAGTCAAGTTTAATGCTTCGTGACGTAGCCTACGCCCCTAAGTTATTTATTCTAATTTATTTATAAATTAAAGGAACCTTTTTTCTTATAATAAATATTATCTTTCATTTTAAAAGCCATATCTTTTACGCTGGTAAACGTAATTTTTATTTTACTTATATTCTATAGCGCTTTTTAGATCTACCTAATATTGGGGTTAAGGAAGTACCGAATCAAGTCTAGTAAACTTTGCATTATTCAATTATAATTATGTTCACCGTTAAGTAAAACAACTCAATTCTTCGATACAAGTAGAACTTTTACGTAAAATTGCCAATGGAAACACGTGCGTTTACCGGAATGACCCAATTTAATACCTAAAAGATTTCACACGGAAGATCCCTGAAAATAAAAGGGATTTGAGTGCCAGTTTGATAGGATTACACCGAGTTCCAATGGTCCTTACGTCGGACAATGTTCCGTATCGAGTATCGAGTAAAATATTGATCCTGAACTATAATTTTTAATGTGAAATCGATATGATGTTTTTTCAAAATTGAGTATTTTGAAAAAACATCCAATTTTATCATTTAATTGAATGTCTAATTATATCTCTATAAAAATATTGTAATTGTAAGGCATAATTTATGAAAATAATTCATACACTTGTGACAAGATTTAATAGTTTTCAGTTTCTTTAAATTTTCTTAGTTCATTTTTATGTTTCGATGTATTATTAAAATATAAATTAAATATACGAAATACTGTTCACCCTTAGAATCTTTAACTAAAGAAAACTACATATCCTCAAGCCATCGTTTATAAAATATCGGTCGGCAACTAGTATCTCGGGAGTCATAATTATCACATGAATTTCGCTGGACGCCCCCGGGATTAACTCCAAGATTGTGCTTGGGTAAGCGATATATACCGTACAATTTATGGGTGACGTGATTTTTTATAGCTAAAACCCTCACTGGTGTGAGATTAAAGAATAAAAATTATAAAATGGCAGCTCTATTCCTTGCAGTATTACTGTAGACTTTTTAAATTTTTCGCATCACCTAAATTATTAATAATATGGAGATATAAACGTTTTATTATTTAAGTGTAGTTTTTGATTGTATTATTAGTAAAAAGATAGTATATATTTTTACTTCCATAATAATTAAAAAAATATAATTTCGGTACAAAGTTATGTTATGTTGTTAACGCTGGTCACTGGTCAGACTTGGATGAAATACCTATATATTCAAAATATAAACTATATTTAATCTTTTTTTAGCATTTAATATGCATGCGTGCAAACTTTAAGAGTACCACATTAATACGTAGAGGTAAAACCAGTACTACCCATTAAGACCATAGCGGAACGTTTCTTATCTCAAAGGGACATCACGGGATTACTATACTACCATATATCACCCTACCAAGGTAAACTCTATGTACACCTTCCAAGTGCGTTTCTTGACTTGAATTACCTAATTCATAAAAAAAAGTAGGTTGTATACCTACATGAAGTCAATATGGGCTACTCTTTGACATTTAGTGCCGAGCGAAGCGAGTAAGTCACCAGTTAAATATAATTTCAAACAGATCTTTGAATTTACGAGTACCACATACATAATTACTCGTACATTAAGGAATACATTAATTCACTTATATATTTACGTTGGTTGGAAATAATAAATTGCGTTTTAAAATTTAAAGCGGATCCAGGTTCATTTTACTAGATATTAAAAGATAAGCCACTGAATTAATGTTATTTACGTCAGTAGTCATGTCTGTTAAAATATGATATACAATTTTGAAATAAAATTTTACATAAGAAGCATTGATTTTTATATGAACACAAAGTTCAAAATTTGCTTTATCTGACATGTCTTTGTAGGTTTTCCAATTTATTCCCATTACATTTTACATATGAGAGAATAGAAGAGTTCCTTTGACGTCGTACTCGTAAAAGGTACATTCGCAATACTTTGGTCAACATCAAAGGTTAAATACGTTATGCATTCCTAGAAATTCTTCCTAGATGCTATATCAAAACGTTTGTATTGGTGGGCCACCAACAGTTTTCGTTCAATGACCATTATTTCATTATAAATTATAGTAAAAATTAGGTTGGATTTATGATTCTTATAATGAAATACGTGAGTTGATATCAATAAGAGTATAATATTATATTGCTTTTTTATTTCCGTTGTACTTTAAACTTATTCTTGCATTGTGAAATGCAGCTGTGCCTAAAAATCTTGAACAAAATGCTTACTTTAGAATAAAGGAACAAGTTACAAACACAAAATTTCCAAGCCATGTTACAAAGGAGCTTCATGCCGGCACCGTAAAAAATAAATAAGTCTGAGCACATATTCTATACTTCTCTTTAGGGAAATATTTTCGTACAAATCTTCCTCCCAAATCAACAAAAGGGATTTAAACATATTTGTTAGTGTATTAAAGCTTATCATGTATCTTTTGCTGTTAGTTTTATTTCATAAGCTATTGATCCGATTCATGACGACACGTTTGGCTCAGTCGGTAGTGAACCTACTTTCTGCGCCAGCGGTCGCGGGTTCGAGTCCCGCTGGGGGTATTATATGTTGAGCACGAATGTTAGTGCTCTAGTCATGGATGTTTATATTTATAATATGTATTAAAATATAAAATGTATATGTGTACGTGTAGTATATAAACTATCTGATATCCGTAACACAAGTCTCGTGTCTCGCTTACCACGGAACTAGATGGCGCTGTTGTAATGTCCCAACATATTTATTTATTTATTTAGTGTATCACCATGCACTTTCACTTTTCAATATAATAATATATCGAAATATCCTTATCGCTTATTGTATTTGCTTGTTTGTTTGCTTAAATTTAACGAGTGTCAATAAGACAAAAGTATATTATTGGTATACCTCTATATTCCCTAACTACAGTACAAACATACAGTTTTAAATTAATTTATAGATAACACCACATATTATTATTTAATAATAATGGTTTTAAAAAAAAATTAAATTATTAAAGTGCAAGAGTATCTGTGAAACTAAAGCTGATTATGATGCTTATTATGATGAGTAGGTAAGTTTAAGTTGACGAAACAAAAATAAAAAGCAATTAAGGGTAAAAATGGGTGTACAATATATTCCCCCCAACGTGCGTTCGCCTTGTCGTGGTGGGGGGCTCTGTAGCGTCTGACAATCCAGCCGGGCGTGAAGCCAAGAAACGCGCAGGGAGGGCCCACTTCGCATACCACCTGTTTTCTACAGGTGGTATGCGTTAATGCATTTTTTAGAATTTTGGAGTTTGGTTTTGCTATTTTTTTTAAATTAGACTTTAATATTAGTATTAGAATTAACTGCCATTTCTAACTCGTATACAACTCGTGCAACGACAGTCTTAGGTCGTTCGTTAATTAGCTTTGATATAAATTCATATATATTTTTTGTACGTATACGTATATAATATTTTCTATTAATTTTAAAGTGACTTTGCCAAAACAAATTTTCTTATTGAGATAATATATACGTTATTACGACTTTAATGAAAAGCCTAATCTAAATTTTGTCATCACGAAGTAGACTTTAAAAATTATTTTTGAGGACGGTAATATCAAACTTTAACATGGCGCTAGAAGGGTTTCTGAAATTTGATTTTAATGAGTTATCCAAAGAAAATGTCTTTTAAGATGGAGTTAGCTCACAAATACTTGGAAAAGCTACAAAGTTGCGCTCACCGAAAAGTTAAGAGTTGTGGTCGGAATTTCAAGTTAATTAACTGTTGAAGACAACCAAGCGGACAATTGGAGTATCATTTTATTTATCACTATTAAAATATGTTCTAAGTTTACATGAAAAACATGTTTAATGTTAATTCAGAAGCAATGTACACTGTCCCAACATGTTTATTTATTTAATATACGTAATACTTACGCAATACGACCTTAGCAATAAGAATTCGATATAAAATAAAAACATTAATAATTAAATATCTTAACTTTCCTATTTTTAAAAACTTGGCCTAAGTATTTACTAACCTATAATACTAGTATTCATCTAGTTATCGATATTCGACGATAATCATTTTTTATTCACGATAAAGCTCCTCCCTACTAAGCTCTAAGCTCTAATAGCTAAATACTAAACAAAAATAAAGAAAAGATAATCGTTAAGCAAACCAAGGGGAAAATCTATGTATTTGTATACACAATAAGACTTCACATAGAGTAGGTACTTAGTAGTTGACATAATTTTTTATCTTTATTAATACAAAATTATATTAATTAAACAAATATTTAATTAATTTAATTTAGTTTGCCGGTTAATCCATTTACATACGTGCGTGCTACGAAAACAGTGGCCTAATCAAATATTAAAAAGCTACGTATATCTCTCTAAATTACTGTGAATCTGTGACATGTAAGAATATTACAATTAGGTAAAGCAGTAGATTGATATTAATAATTCACAAGTTCTTGTAAAAATCTATTACAATAAACTATGTTTTGATTGATTTATCGATATGATTATTAAATTTACAAAATTAATGAAATATAAGGCTTTGGGCTATTTAGTTTTCAACCGCAATTTTATATAATATGCTCTTATAACTAGATCGTAAAATGCCAAACATATAACAACTCTTAAAGGGTTGACTGGTAACGTTTTCAACGTAAATTATTCGTTTCGCAATAGCGATTTGAAATCTGTGGAACTATTTACGTTTTCTTTAAAGGAATGAACTTGAAGTCATTAGGACCCCAAATTAAGAGGTCTTTTGCAACGAACTTCACTAAATGCGACCGCATTACATTTTCCTTCTTGATTTACTCTTAAGCTTTGCTCTTTAAGTGCATGTATTTTAACTACAGTAGATTTATGCGAGTATTACGTTTCTTTAGTTTCTATTCATGAATAAATCTATTCATACCTTTCGTATAATTACTTGAGAAAATACGAGAGAAATATGTGATTTGATTAAATGACATTGCTATTAAAATTAATGATTTTATGAATCAAAAATTCAAAAATTTGGTTTTAATATTATAATTATATGATGTGATTCATAGTCGTTAGAAGGGGAGTGCAGGGGGATGCACCGTCCCTTGTCATGAAGAAAAATATTTAAAATAATATTTAAAAAAATAGAACCCCATTTCAAATTCAGAAAAATTAAAAATTATATTACGGGTATATACAATAATAAATACACCAATCTTATCATCTGAGTATTTTTGAGTTCAAACCTTGTTGTATAGCTTTCAGCGAAGTGAGCTTTTGTTCTATTAATATTTTATAGAATACAAATACAATGGAGATTGAGTGCTAAAAAGTTTATTAAACTCTAACAGAAAGCTTTACATTGTTTACCATTTTTAAGTTTACAATTCTATTTTTATTTTTCATAGATTCTCTGTTAACTTTGATTTTTACCTTACCTTAAAAAACTACCTTACACAAACTTTTTTTGACTTTAATATACTTCTATATAAATCTATATATAAATATATAAACTTATATAAATCTAATAAGGTTTTAATATCCACATCATATATATAATATATAATATTATGTAACACATTATAACAATTTATTCTCGAGCACACTTAGTCACCACTGAAAGACATCGTGTTGAAAGACGAAAACATTATTCTTCGAAAATAACACATATTTCACTATGAAATTCTCGTCGATAGATCGGCCGCTTTGTCATGCTTCCTTTCTTTCATATTTTTCGCTTGATTTGTGTTCTATGATTGTTCTACTGCACCCAACTCGCTGTAATATGCTAGATCGAACATAATTTATAAGATAATATGATTTTTGGGATTACTAATAATAATAATATAAATATAAAAATATTTAAATTCGTGTATATAAAATATTTAAAACCATAATATTCACTACAACAAAACATTTATACATATTTTTTCTTCAAAGGGAGGCACAAAACTTATAATCTTTTCTTTACTTCTAGTGTGACTAAAGTGGCAGGGACTCGAACTCACGACCGCTATCATGGCAAGTAACGTCATTACAAACAGAGCCAAACGTGTCGTAAAATTATGTCTAGGTACTAGATAGAACCTTATTTTTATATGATTCACATTAAAAATTACCCCAAAAATCAAATCACTTTTTATTGAAAAAAAAATATGTTTAATGTATATTATATCCTTTTATCGTTCCCTCTACACCACTAGAGAAAAAAATATAAATTAACACAGTACATATGTTAAACAGTTTTGTACTTCATTAAAATAATGAACGTGTAAGGAAACTTGTTTAATATACTAAATAATAACATTACCAATTACTGCTCGTCGAATTTATACATAATTGATAATTACAAATTATTATAATGATATAGTCGTCTTGTTATAGATTTAACGAAGATGATTAATAGCGAAATATATTATGATATAAACAATATAATAATCGTATTTCTTTATGGTAGCTAACTTTTATCAACGCTTAAAGTTTTATTACTTTTCACTCCCATATTTACTCCCAAATTTTTATATCTATTTTATTTCTAACGATAACTTAGGTTTACCTCAATAAGTTATATTAAACTTTTGTGGTTAGTACAATAAAATTAAGCTATAGCTAATAAGATATAAATATCGAGGTTTTTATTACAGTCTTTTTACTTTTACTTTTGTTCAATCTTTATACAAAAATAAATAATGTAATAGACTATATTTTTTGCATTAATTTAATTATTAATTGTAAGTAGATAAATTGATAAAAAAAGTTTCTATTTACATTATATGCAAATAAACTTCAAGACACTACAACGGTTTAATAATCAGGGCCTCAAGTCTGCTATTACAATTGTGTCACAGTTGTCTTTCAATGACATTGTAATTGCTATTTTTTGCAATTTTTGCAGTCTACTAATTCAATGGTTTTCCGATGGTTTGTCACTGACACTTCAACGACACTTCAATGATACATTTCCAAACAATTGGTAGTCCCGTACATAATGACAAGTCAATGATCGGATGAATTGCGTAGTTTGTTAATATTTTGACAGTTCTAATGACCACTGGAACGCCACTGAACTACCATTGATGTGCAATTGTGCTGTCATTGTGATTGCATTAAAGCCGATGGAACGCCACTGAACTACCATTGATGCGCAATTGTGCTGTCATTGCATATTTGTCACCTAAACCAATATTATCACGGTCTCGTTAAAATAATATGATTATAATTGTTTAAGTAGTTATAAATGCAAGAAAAGTGTATAAAAATGATAAAAATACTTTACTACGTCTACGTCCAAAGAAATATCATCTCTTGCCATGAATGAAGAAGATATGCAAAAAAAGTTCAAAAGTACGAACCTACTGTCAAGTGAATAGTGATAAGTGAAATTAAAGCGAAAGTGATTAATATAAGAAACTAATAAGTGATAAGTGAATCAATGGAAATACAGTATAACAACAATGATATAGAATTAGTGAAAAGATTGGGGAAGAGGGATAAGAATGTACGACCTATATTAGTAACTTTTACTATACTAGGCCGAAAATTAGCCCTACTAGAGAGCAAGAAGGAGCTAAACAACTCCTCATCAATCTACATAAATGAAGATATTCCACCAGATATACTAGAAAAAAGGAAGCTACTACTAGAAGAATACAGAGAAGGGAACAAGGAGAGAAAGTAATCCTAAAATATGATAAAATTGTATCTCTAAACCCAAACAGAAACAAAGGTCAATTACCCAAAATATACTATGAACTTAGCAGTAAAGAGAAAGGATATGGTACAAACCCTTCAGCCCGATACAAGAAAAGAAAACCTGAATCCCCACCATTAGCTCAACACTCAAGTGACCAAGTAAATTTATCTAAAGCAGTTAAAAAGAATAAGACTACAATGTATGCATTTATAAATAGAACAGAGGAAATCAACAGAAATAAGCACCGTAAGAAAGCTTAGTAATGGCTGCCTCCTTTAAACATCCCAATACGGCTGGTCACCGCGGAACGTCCAGACCAACACCCTCTAGCAATAAAAGACACAGCAGGATCATAATGGTGAAGAGTAGAACACAACACAACAGACAACAATGGTAGGAGCTAGAGGAGGCCTTTGCCCATAGGCAAACTGAAAAAAATAGAGAAACACTAAAAGTTAAAAAAAAATAGATACATACATAAAATTAAACTACTAATAAAATTATTAATAATGAAATCTTATAATTTAATCTAATAACTAAATTGATTAGTAACATTAATTACCTTTAATAATAAAAATTTATTTCTACTTTATATTATTGTAATTTATAATCAACTTATTATAATGAGGAAATTGTTATTTAATTGTAATATCTTATTTACATAAATAAGTTAAGTAATTACATAAGTACTTGAATAAACTTAAAGATGTTTCTTAAAGAAAAAATTTTTTTCTTAATTTTCAATTAACAAGTTGTAAACAAAAACACATAGGTTCCTATAATTAATATAATATTCCTAATAATTATAACAAAAAGAACTGACCTATTTAATTTAATAAAATAAGTTTAGCATTATTATCCTATTTATAAATACTATGTAAACAAGAGTTGTGAATTAATGTTAATAATAGTTATAGACAAATTAATAATGTAAGGTAAATTAATGTGAAATGTTGTGAATTAATATTAAAAAAGAATTTAGTTGAATCAAAAATACAATGAATGAATGTATAAATGTCAATTTTTTTCAGTAATAAAAGGCTATTTTTATTTATTTATTTTATTTATTAACCAATATTCTTAAGTTGTGAAGTGTGTGAACCATTGCTTCAATTACTTTACTTATCCCTAAAGGCATAGCTATAGTCTAAGTATACTTGATTTTCATATTAATCTATACTAATCTATAATAATATTATAAAGAGGATAGATTTGTATTTTTGTATGAAATGAATAAACTCAAAAATTACTATTATTAGTTTTATTTTTTAGATTGCACTTAAAATTTATCTTTTTGGCTTTTTATGATCATTTTACATAATATTTAGTCTTTAAAACATAAACTAATAACATATAATATTATAATCGAAACTAGCTTAAAATTAATTTCGGCGAACGCTTTTTGCTAATGGCAATACCGATTCCCTTTCTACTACAATTCAACTACAATCCAATGACAAGACCATTGATCGACCATTGTAAATTTAGTAGACTACCAAATTTTGGACCAATGGTAATTGAATTAAAATTGCATTGTAATTCAATGACAATTGCATGTAAAATAGCAGACTTGAGGCCCAGGTACAAAACGTAGTTTGATGCTAAATAATAGTTAATGATTATTTAATATACACTGTTAATAATGCTATGCCTTTTGGTTAAGTAATTAATTATAATATAACGTTTCAATACGTTTAAACAAGCTAATTTTGTAAATAAAATGTATCTCCCACTGAAACAGAAACATAAGGGTTTCTTCAGGTATCTAAGACAATTATTCTCTTGGGTACCCTTAACCCTTAAGAACATTCATTTCGCCTCTAGCCTTTTCTTTGTATTCCAATATCGTTTACTCACTTTTTTAATATAAGCATAAATACGACGATCTTTAAAATATCTTTCGATTAAGCTTGTTTAAGTTTCTATTGATTCATAATATGTTGGGTATTTGCAAAATGGTGCGCTTTACCAGTAAGTTACAACTATAGACCTGCAGGGTAGTAGCCTTTAAAAATAATTATAAGTAAAAAAAATAATAATGGTAGGATGAAACCCATTAGAAAAGGAGGAGAATATTATAAAAATGAAAGGAAAAATAATTTTTATATTATACTTCTCTTTTCCCAATGAGTTTCATCCTACCATTATTTTTTTTTGGTTTCAAAAATTATCGACCCTGGTCTAATAATAGTAACTATAGATTTAAAAAGCTAGACTGTCATTTTTTCAACCAGGTATTTATATATTTTTTATTTATGTTATCGTTGATTATCTCCACTTATCCCATTGAATAGATTGCAATTTTCTTTACACCTATAACGATTATTGCCATCCGCATCCTCTCTGAATTTAATTTATGCCAGGTTTTTCTAATTATAAATTTTTTTAACATGCAAACAAAATTAAAATATTATATTAAGTTTAAATCAAATTACTAAAATGTTGAACGTAATCCTAGCACTGGCATGATTAGTAAAGTTTCTTTATAATTAGTTATCTAAAAATGTCTTCTAAGATGTAGATGCTTTGCAAATTGTTTGAATAGACTACAAAGTTATGCCCCAAAAGTTTCGACCACGGCCTGAATATCAAGTTAATTAAATGTCGATCATATCAATATCACAAAATTTATTTTTAATTTTGTTAACAACTGGCGTCCGTAGATGTTTAAAAAGTTTATAATATAATGCTTCCATAATTGCTTATGGTTAACTTATAAACTTTTAATTTTTACCCAGTAAAAAAGCATATCATACTGTGGCTATGGTTTTACGTGAAAGAAAGTAGATAGACTAATGTGATTTAAAATATACCATAGAATGAATGAACTAGATCTTAACTTTTCGTGTGCACTATAGTTTTGTAATTTTCAGCCCTTAAAAATAAAAAATATTGCACTTATAAAAGATTACCTATATTAATGAACCACAAACAAACCAATTAATAAAGTTTTATTTTCACTTTGCCCTTCGCACAATTTTTTTAAGTCGTAATAAACAAAGCATTAAGAAATTTTTAATTTAATACTCAATTTAGTAGTTAATTCAGTAACACAGTAACAGTAATAGTAACAGCATGTTAGTCGGATATCCTGCTCTTGATCTTTCATGCGCTGTGTCGAATTATCATCCCAATTGAGTGTGATAGGGAGTGCCATTGTGTATTATCATATCTTTCGCGCGTGCTATTTTCACCTTACCAAGATTTGTCCATTCCATGCAACTGGTCAGTCTTATTACTGCCCTTACTCGAGAATCGAGATGATCTTAGAATTACCGCGTAAATTAAACACATTGATCTTTAAAATAAAATAATAAAAGATAACGTGTGGTGTCGTGGAACACCGGATAGGAACGAAGTTCCTTATTATAAAAATATTAATTTTATGTTGTATTCGAGGTATAAAGAAAATAATTATTCGGGTATACATTTTTATTATTATTTTTTTATTGATAAAAAAAGCAAAAAAAAACTACAAAGTTATCAACTTTATTTTATTTACAAACCAGACGGTGTAATTATCGAATGATGTAATAATAATAATCGTCATCACGTAGACTATACATTACACAATTTATAGCCATCATACAAAAACTATACATAAATAATAAAAATCTTACGTTATGGACGTTTTTTCCCGGTTAGGATACCTCCGCATCGTCCCATAAGGAACTTCGTTCCAAAAATCTCAAGTAGTAATTTTTTTTTAATACGAGTAAATGTATAAGCGGAGACAGATTTTATCATTTTATTTATACTTAAATATTATGACTTCAATATCACAACTGACCCACTTTAAAGATAAACTTTCTTTACGTACTTACGACTAGCTACAACTTACAAAATAGCTAAGTGCAAAGTTCCAGTTAGAACACGTAATTCACTTTCAACTCGTTAATAAACAAGTAAAGTTAAGAGTTTTTAGTTTTATAAATTAATTTGTATTTTAACCTTTTGCAGTTATAAAGTTATGTTTAAATAATATGATAAAATGCAATAAAAATAGGCAGTGCAATAAAATGCAAAAAAAATAGGCAGTGGTGGTCCAGTGGTAACGCGCTCGCTTGGATCGCACCGAGTGATGGGGGTTCAAATCCGTGTTAGATTAATACCTCTGATATTTTCATCTGTAAATCATTTTCTAACATGATCACAACTTGTCTTACGGTGAAGGAAAACATCGTGAGGAAACCTGCATGTCTGAGAAAACTGAGAAAGTTTTCGTAAGACCTGTGAAGTCTGCCAACACGCAATAGGCCTGCGCGGTGGACTATATATACTTAGACGAAATTCTAAAAAGAAAGCGGTGCGTTATTCAGTATTACATACTTTTTTGTATTTTATAAAATATTTATAAAATATTTTTTCCCTTCTTCCCAATTTAAGTGTCTGTTTTTAATGAGTTTTTTCAACGGTGGTCTATTTTGAAGAAAAAGTATACCCTCGAGGGTGAATTCATTACGATTAAAATGATTTTGCCGGTACGCCTTTTATGTCGAAAAGTTGTTTAGTAAGGATTAATCAAATATTTATTATCTAGTGGTTACTTTGGTAAAATTAAACAACTTTCTTCCGATTCTCGAGTAAAGTAATGGGTTGCTAATAAAATAATAATAAATTGGTATCTTCAATTTTTTTGAGTATTAATCTAATAATGCATACGTATTGCTTTATTTACACGTCAGTAAGACAAAGCGCCTCTCCTATTATAAAAAAACGTTTTAGTGCGCGAGGTGATGCAACGCTTGGTTCGTTCTATAGTTTGCTCGTTAAGATAGGACTTTATTCACTGCCGATTTGAAGGTTGAACGGATTTCAATAAAAATCAATTAATTTTAATTCCCGCCATATGTACGTATATTATTAATTTATTTAATACCTATTATTTGTGCTAAACGTTAATTAAACGGTAAATTTAAATAATTTATTTTTTACATCCTTACTGATATAACTAACTGAAAAAATCTTACATGGGCTAAAAGAGTAAGTATCGGTGTATTTTTTTATATAGAGAACGTATAAGATTCATTAAAACGCTTGACCCTAATTTAAAGGTTAGCCGTTGTAGATTACGCCTGGTTCCTTTAGAAGAAAACCTCAATATTTTTAAATTATTGTATTGATGATTGATTGGATCCCATGTAAAAGAAGAAGTAAGAATAAGTAAACAACGAGTTGATTCTGAAGGAGATTAAAACTAAACTCCATACGAAATTTGAAAATATGAGTGAAAAATTGCTATGATAAACGACTTAAGATAATTTTATAAGAATTTTTACAGCCATATTATGTAACGTTTGGTTTATCACCTACATTAGTGGGCTAGCGCATTTTTCACCAGTAGAATCGGCATTGCATTTCAGCGAGGGAACGTAGGTAGCGTTCTTGCCACCATTCCACGAGAACATGAGTTGTAATGTAATAGCTCGTACGTTCACTTTGTGTTATAGACATACTTATGTTATTTATTTACAATAAAGAAAGTAATTAAAAATATTTAATAAGATATAAACAAAAATATACATTTAAATTGTACAAGAATTTAGAATAATAGCCGGATTCGGGATTCCCCCATTGAACGGTAATGCCGAAAAATGAGCCAGCTCTACTTGTTATTAATTTGTATGTTCATACAAAATACTTATAGTAAATGTGTTTAATATACATTTACTTAATGAATGAGTTAAAAAGTAAAATTCTGTAACACAAAAATTTTCTCTAGATATAGTTTTTTCGTATTCACATTACAAAACTTAGAATTCAAAGTATTACCTTAAGAAATCGCCAAAAATTAAATTATTTTGCAACGTAATATTAAGCTCTAAGAATATACTGTAATAAATTTACCGAGTTTTGTGAATATGACTTGTTTGTGAAACTTTTGTATTGAAATAAATAAAAAATCCTGTATCGTATTGTGTAAGTACTTTCAGTTTACTTTATAAACCTATTTTGTTTCAAACTCCTATAAAGTTTTCTTATTATACAAATAAACTTAGAGGGAATTTAATTAAAGAGAATATAACAGGAAGAGTGAAGTAAAAGAAAAACAATAAAAATCTTCTAAAATGTATGACAATATATTAATTTGATATGAATGCTTAATTTAAAATCAATATCATGAATTTCTTTGCTTTTTTTAAAATTATTAGGAAATACACAAAGCTAAATAAAATAAGTTTGCATTTATACAATTTAATATTTTGAAATATTTATTTTGAAATACATCTTATATTTTAATAATTGTAAAACCTTCTAAAGTAAAATCTCCTTACCCATTCTATAACCGTTTTCAATTGCAACGTTCAGGTGTACATAAAAATTTAGTATCTAAATAAAAGAAAACACGCTATGTACAGCATCTGGAATATTCTTTTTTAAATTTTCATTTTTTTACCCTCAAGCTTTTAAACGAGGTACTTCAATTAAAACTTCAATTTATGGTCAGCGTTCTTTGAAAAGTTTATTACTTTTATGTTTTAATTATGTTTCATTAAAATTTTTGAAGCTTAGATCATTTCAATGAGTTATTTATTATTTTTATAATTTATAACCGTGCTATAAAATATAAGCAACAAGACAAAAAAACTTTAATTAAAAATCAAAATTATATTTTTTTTCATACGCAGTAGGTACAATGGACCTTAAAAAGTAGAACTCAGTTCTAAATTAAGTACGGTTTAGTTGACCTGACTCTTCTAACCATAGATTTATACCTGAATAACGAACTAACGTATCTATTAAATTATTATTCAATGACTAAATTAGACTAAAAATAGAAATCTTGTGAATAAAATTTAGGCAGTATTTATTTAGAAAAACTTTTATTTAGTATCATTGCTTAAGAAAAACACTCCCTACGAAGTTTTCTCATGAAACCGTTTATTTTTTTATTATTTACTATTATTATTGTTGTTAATAAAAGATTAAAAGCAAACTATTGTCTAACTAACTCTTATCTTTCAGCGTCTTTTCCTGACCAAAGGTCGGACGACCAAATACGGATAATAAACATGAGTTCTAAGGTAAATATTTTAGCCGATATTAAATCGATCGCACGTGCTCGTAGAGATCATTGCTATAAAAACAAATGCTGCAAACTAAATTTTAGTTTCCTATCGTCGGCATCTTATAAACGACTGAAATGTTATTGGCGCATCGCCAGTTGCAACGTTATGCTTTGCATTACAATCGTGAAATGAATTTTTAAGCTACAAAATGTTTCTAAATTTATTTATTTTTAATTGTTATTTCATTTACATCTTGTTCTATCGTCATATCATATGTTTTTGTAATAGTAAATATGTTTGATAAATATTATAAAAAATATGATACTATGCTTACAATTAGTGTACATTTTTCAGGATTAATACTTTCTTAGATTTACGCGAATATTCGACATTATAAATGAAACTAACTTTCCGGATTTTGGCGCGGATTTATTTTGATTTTTAGTTCCCGACGTTTCGAATGCTTTACAGCAATCGTGGTCACGGGAAAGACTGTCTCTCAAAAAGGTAAGAAAAGTAATTTTAATTTCTATTTTTCAGGATTTTTGACATTTCTGAGATATCTGCAGCAGTGCAAAGTATCCTGTATGTTATCCTGGATAAGCAGCTACTTTCACGACACGTTTGGCTGAGTTGGTAGTGACCCTACTTTGTACGCCAGCGGTCGCGGTTTCGAGTTCCGCTGGGGGCAATCATTTGTTGAGCACGAATGTTTGTGCTCCAGTCATGGGTGTTTATATATTTGATAATATGTATGTATTTAAAATTTATATACCTACGTGTTGTATATCAACTATCTGGTTTAAAAATTATAAATGAAACTACCTTTTCGGATTTTGTCGCGGATTTATTTTGATTTTTAGTTCCCGACGTTTCGAATGCTTTACAGCAATCATGGTCACGGGAGAGACTAAGGTATTTGACGTCTCATAGGTTTATATACTTGTTACAGACAGTGCCTACCCACAATTTACAAAAATTTTGAAAATGGCATCAGAGTACCTTATAAAATTTTAATTCTAAACATTTATATTTAAATTTAAATAATTTAAAAATAATTTATAATTATGGCAATATTATTAACTTATTTTTAGCTAGTATTATTATAATTATTATAATTTTTATTTTAATATTAGTTATTCAAAAGTATTATGTAGTGTTGCTATTCTAATAATATGTATATTTTCTTACCTATAAATTGTTTATGCTAAGTTGCATTCTATTATTTAAATTAAGTATTAATTTGATATAAGAAAATTAAGTTAAAATATAAATTGAATTTTGATTATTTTAAAGTATTAAGCAACACTACTGCAAAATTAAAAATAATTTAATCAAATCAAAATATGCTTAGATTTGACAGATTCTTTTGAATTATAATTTTAAAAAATTTTTTGAATTTAGATTGAAAGAAAGCTACTGCACGGTTCGGAAGGCAGTTTGTGCAGAGAAGAACCGGCAAGAAACTCTACACTTGCTCTTTTTAAAAATATTTTAACAATATTGCAATACATACAATAATTATATATAATATTAAATTTGACTACTTGTATCAAGATCTACACAGTATGAGCTAACTACATCCGACTGTCTATTATGATTACTTTTATTCCTATTAGATTTTATTATATTAATTACAGGATCCCAAGAAGGTGGTAATACCCAGCCGTCCTCTCTATTAAAGTTAGAATGTTTTTTAATTTCAATTGCCTCGCGAATCATTCTAGGTCGATAACGATTCTCTTTCGCGAGTATTTGAGGGTTATCAAAGCGAATATAGTGGCTGGGGCGATCCAAGCAATGTTTACAGACAGCGGATGCAGTATTGCGACGGTGCTTCACATCAGCTATGTGTTCTTTGATCCTAGTTCTAATAGATCTCTTTGTTTGTCCGATATAAGAGAGCCCACAGTCACAATCAAGTTTGTATACTCCTGCATCTTGGAGAGGGATATGGCACTTGAGTGATGGTAGAAACTGACTGATTTTCTTAGGCGGCTTGAAATAAGTTTTGATAGAAGCACGCTTTAGGATGTAGCCAATCTTGTCAGTGACTCCTCTCACATAGGGCAGAATTGCAGGTACGCGCTCGACTGTGGCTGGTTTCACTCGTTCACTGTGACGAGGGCGCGGCACTTGTAGCTTGTTGTCTTGCAGAACCTGCTTGACATGTTGCAGCTCTCCCGCCAGGTGTTGCTCGTCACAGATCCCTCGAGCTCTCTGAAACAAAGATTTTCCCACGGTAGCTAACTGTGAAGGGTGGTGGTGAGATTCACCATTCAGGTACCTATCAGTATGGGTCTTCTTTCTATACACAGTATGACTCAAGGTGTTATCTGGATTACGTTTAATTAATACATCTAAGAAAGCTAATGTATTGTCCGATTCTAATTCCATTGTGAATTGTATTTTAGGATTTATGGAATTAAGATGTTCTAGGAATACAGTAATTTTGTCAGTTGGTAATATTGTGAAAGTCTTTGTTTACCAGCCTACCAGTAGAAGACTGTATTGAAATAATATCTAAGAAACTTATGGCTTACAACATGCCGATTGAATACACAGAACTTTTAAAACACTGCCTAACATCTGGCTATCTACTGTGGAATGATGAATTCTACAAGCAAGTGGATGGAGTGGCCATGGGTTCGCCAGTCTCCCCTGTTGTCGCCGACATCTTCATGGAGGACTTCGAGGAGACTGCCCTAAACACATCACCTGTGACCCCTCGGTTCTACAAGCGGTACGTAGATGACACTTTCACAATATTACCAACTGACAAAATTACTGTATTCCTAGAACATCTTAATTCCATAAATCCTAAAATACAATTCACAATGGAATTAGAATCGGACAATACATTAGCTTTCTTAGATGTATTAATTAAACGTAATCCAGATAACACCTTGAGTCATACTGTGTATAGAAAGAAGACCCATACTGATAGGTACCTGAATGGTGAATCTCACCACCACCCTTCACAGTTAGCTACCGTGGGAAAATCTTTGTTTCAGAGAGCTCGAGGGATCTGTGACGAGCAACACCTGGCGGGAGAGCTGCAACATGTCAAGCAGGTTCTGCAAGACAACAAGCTACAAGTGCCGCGCCCTCGTCACAGTGAACGAGTGAAACCAGCCACAGTCGAGCGCGTACCTGCAATTCTGCCCTATGTGAGAGGAGTCACTGACAAGATTGGCTACATCCTAAAGCGTGCTTCTATCAAAACTTATTTCAAGCCGCCTAAGAAAATCAGTCAGTTTCTACCATCACTCAAGTGCCATATCCCTCTCCAAGATGCAGGAGTATACAAACTTGATTGTGACTGTGGGCTCTCTTATATCGGACAAACAAAGAGATCTATTAGAACTAGGATCAAAGAACACATAGCTGATGTGAAGCACCGTCGCAATACTGCATCCGCTGTCTGTAAACATTGCTTGGATCGCCCCAGCCACTATATTCGCTTTGATAACCCTCAAATACTCGCGAAAGAGAATCGTTATCGACCTAGAATGATTCGCGAGGCAATTGAAATTAAAAAACATTCTAACTTTAATAGAGAGGACGGCTGGGTATTACCACCTTCTTGGGATCCTGTAATTAATATAATAAAATCTAATAGGAATAAAAGTAATCATAATAGACAGTCGGATGTAGTTAGCTCATACTGTGTAGATCTTGATACAAGTAGTCAAATTTAATATTATATATAATTATTGTATGTATTGCAATATTGTTAAAATATTTTTAAAAAGAGCAAGTGTAGAGTTTCTTGCCGGTTCTTCTCTGCACAAACTGCCTTCCGAACCGTGCAGTAGCTTTCTTTCAATCTAAATTCAAAAAATTTTTTAAAATTATAATTCAAAAGAATCTGTCAAATCTAAGCATATTTTGATTTGATTAAATTATTTTTAATTTTGCAGTAGTGTTGCTTAATACTTTAAAATAATCAAAATTCAATTTATATTTTAACTTAATTTTCTTATATCAAATTAATACTTAATTTAAATAATAGAATGCAACTTAGCATAAACAATTTATAGGTAAGAAAATATACATATTATTAGAATAGCAACACTACATAATACTTTTGAATAACTAATATTAAAATAAAAATTATAATAATTATAATAATACTAGCTAAAAATAAGTTAATAATATTGCCATAATTATAAATTATTTTTAAATTATTTAAATTTAAATATAAATGTTTAGAATTAAAATTTTATAAGGTACTCTGATGCCATTTTCAAAATTTTTGTAAATTGTGGGTAGGCACTGTCTGTAACAAGTATATAAACCTATGAGACGTCAAATACCTTAGTCTCTCCCGTGACCATGATTGCTGTAAAGCATTCGAAACGTCGGGAACTAAAAATCAAAATAAATCCGCGACAAAATCCGAAAAGGTAGTTTCATTTATAATGTCGAATATTCGCGTAAATCTAAGAAAGTATTATGTGAACCAGTACGGACTGGAAATCGCAAACAAGATTCGCCGGTTAGAAGATCTAAAGACAAAGCGTGCAAGATTATTAACATCCCTAACATTCTTGAAGAGATGTCGTGATCATCGTCTCATTCCTACGTGTGTTAAAATATCTACTAAAAAGAACATTCGAGGAAGCGCTAAGATCATAAACCAGGCAAGTTTTAAGTTGTTACGGACAGTGATTCGTCAAAACCGCCGCGATCTACGCAGTAACGACCGGGACATCGAACAAACGTCCGACGATGTTAAGACAGTGTTGACACCATATGATTTCAACGAATGCATTGACACTTTAAATAAGCGCGAAACATCTAAATATAATCAATGCAAAATTAAGCATATTTCAAAATATAAAAAACTCGTTGAAAAATTAAACATCAAACAGACAAAGAAATTCAAAGATTATAACGGAACGCGCCCGTCTACCACAGACTCACACTCGTGCGGACTTCACGCAGTTGTCAATCTGTCAAAACAACCGCTGGACGATTCTACTATTCGGGTACTAAACAAAGGTTTGAATTTTGCTGTTACACCGGCGCGCATCCCTTATGAGAACATCATTTGCGCTGTTGAAGATGTCTTGGCCAAAAATACTATGAAAACTGAGGATATGGAGGCCATACGTCAAGATGTTTCATCTTTGTTACGTCGTAGTACAAGGCCCAAACCTAATCTCAATAAACAGGTGTATTTAGCGTTGAAGAACTTACGCAACAGGTCAGATATCTCTGTACTTCGCGCAGACAAAGGAAATGCAACCGTAGTGATGGATACATCAGATTATAATGATAAAATTAAACAACTGTTGTCGGATGAAAGTACATACAAAAAGGTTAAAACGGACCCAACAACCACCGTTTTAAATGACACTAAGAAGTTGATTAAGAAATACTCCGACAAGTTAAATCTAGATGTCAAAGATCTTATTCCATCATGTGCAAAACCACCTAAACTATATGGTCTTCCGGAAATACATAAGGCGAACGCCCCCCTACGTCCAATTGTGAGCCAAATCGACTCGCCGACTTACAAATTGGCCAAACTAGTAGGAAAAGTACTCTCACCACTCAGAGGTCAAACAAGTGCGTTCACAAGAGACTCTTACCAGTTTGTCAATGAAGTTAAACATCTAAAACTCATGGACAATGAAACAATGGTTAGTTTTGATGTACAGTCTTTGTTTACCAGCCTACCAGTAGAAGACTGTATTGAAATAATATCTAAGAAACTTATGGCTTACAACATGCCGATTGAATACACAGAACTTTTAAAACACTGCCTAACATCTGGCTATCTACTGTGGAATGATGAATTCTACAAGCAAGTGGATGGAGTGGCCATGGGTTCGCCAGTCTCCCCTGTTGTCGCCGACATCTTCATGGAGGACTTCGAGGAGACTGCCCTAAACACATCACCTGTGACCCCTCGGTTCTACAAGCGGTACGTAGATGACACTTTCACAATATTACCAACTGACAAAATTACTGTATTCCTAGAACATCTTAATTCCATAAATCCTAAAATACAATTCACAATGGAATTAGAATCGGACAATACATTAGCTTTCTTAGATGTATTAATTAAACGTAATCCAGATAACACCTTGAGTCATACTGTGTATAGAAAGAAGACCCATACTGATAGGTACCTGAATGGTGAATCTCACCACCACCCTTCACAGTTAGCTACCGTGGGAAAATCTTTGTTTCAGAGAGCTCGAGGGATCTGTGACGAGCAACACCTGGCGGGAGAGCTGCAACATGTCAAGCAGGTTCTGCAAGACAACAAGCTACAAGTGCCGCGCCCTCGTCACAGTGAACGAGTGAAACCAGCCACAGTCGAGCGCGTACCTGCAATTCTGCCCTATGTGAGAGGAGTCACTGACAAGATTGGCTACATCCTAAAGCGTGCTTCTATCAAAACTTATTTCAAGCCGCCTAAGAAAATCAGTCAGTTTCTACCATCACTCAAGTGCCATATCCCTCTCCAAGATGCAGGAGTATACAAACTTGATTGTGACTGTGGGCTCTCTTATATCGGACAAACAAAGAGATCTATTAGAACTAGGATCAAAGAACACATAGCTGATGTGAAGCACCGTCGCAATACTGCATCCGCTGTCTGTAAACATTGCTTGGATCGCCCCAGCCACTATATTCGCTTTGATAACCCTCAAATACTCGCGAAAGAGAATCGTTATCGACCTAGAATGATTCGCGAGGCAATTGAAATTAAAAAACATTCTAACTTTAATAGAGAGGACGGCTGGGTATTACCACCTTCTTGGGATCCTGTAATTAATATAATAAAATCTAATAGGAATAAAAGTAATCATAATAGACAGTCGGATGTAGTTAGCTCATACTGTGTAGATCTTGATACAAGTAGTCAAATTTAATATTATATATAATTATTGTATGTATTGCAATATTGTTAAAATATTTTTAAAAAGAGCAAGTGTAGAGTTTCTTGCCGGTTCTTCTCTGCACAAACTGCCTTCCGAACCGTGCAGTAGCTTTCTTTCAATCTAAATTCAAAAAATTTTTTAAAATTATAATTCAAAAGAATCTGTCAAATCTAAGCATATTTTGATTTGATTAAATTATTTTTAATTTTGCAGTAGTGTTGCTTAATACTTTAAAATAATCAAAATTCAATTTATATTTTAACTTAATTTTCTTATATCAAATTAATACTTAATTTAAATAATAGAATGCAACTTAGCATAAACAATTTATAGGTAAGAAAATATACATATTATTAGAATAGCAACACTACATAATACTTTTGAATAACTAATATTAAAATAAAAATTATAATAATTATAATAATACTAGCTAAAAATAAGTTAATAATATTGCCATAATTATAAATTATTTTTAAATTATTTAAATTTAAATATAAATGTTTAGAATTAAAATTTTATAAGGTACTCTGATGCCATTTTCAAAATTTTTGTAAATTGTGGGTAGGCACTGTCTGTAACAAGTATATAAACCTATGAGACGTCAAATACCTTAGTCTCTCCCGTGACCATGATTGCTGTAAAGCATTCGAAACGTCGGGAACTAAAAATCAAAATAAATCCGCGACAAAATCCGAAAAGGTAGTTTCATTTATAATGTCGAATATTCGCGTAAATCTAAGAAAGTATTATCTGGTTTAAGTAACACAAGTCTACTATGCTTACTACGGGATTAGATGACGCTGTTGTAATTATGTCCCAACATACATTTTAAAAAAATATATAAATATAAATCAAAATACTAAATTTTATTAAAATCTGTCCAGTTTTTAGACAGTCAGACAGACAAAAATTATAAAAACTATAAATTCGGCCTCTGTATCGATAATTACTATTTCAATGAGATTTTCCAAAAAAATATTTTAATAGACGTACAGATAGAATGTCTGTTAGAATTATATGTATATCTAGATTAATATGCAGCCGATGTTCAGAAACAAATTTTTACTCGCTAATTTACATTGAACTAACCTAACATAGTGTAGTATAGTAATACAATTATTAGTTGACAACGTCTATAACAAAGGAATTTAAAAAACTTTTAGCTAGCGCCCTTGCACCTGAAATTCGTATGAAAAAATAACCGTTTTCACGGAAGCATTTTAAGTGCATCCTTCTTCATAACTTGGATACAATGAAAAATGCCTTATAGTAGGCATAAATCTTACTTTTAACATTGCTTTGAATTTCCGTAAGTTAAGTAAAAAGGTCACATCTATTTAATCGATACTTTTATATTGTTTATAGGAAAGCTATATTCTTGAAAGATTGATATATTTTTTTATTTTAATTAACAGAAAAATCTTTTTTTTTAATATTTTTTTGTGTTTCGTAGTCTAAAGACACAATCAAAACTCTTATAACTTTAACTTATTTCGCCGCTTTCGCCAAAATAGCTCTGTTTCATAAAGAAAATCTAATCACTATAGGTGTTAAGAGCGCTTAAGTTGTCAACAATTAGTCTTATACAGTATTTTACTTTTAACTATGTTTTGTGCCACGTAACCCTTAATGTGCGAGTGAGATTCACACTTGCCTGATTGAATTATTATTTTGTATTTTTTCTATTTAAGTGTTATGTGCAAATGAAATGATGAATCTTAATAATCTGTATGATTAAAAATCGTCCACATCTACTATATAATTCATTCGCTTAAAAATAATAAAATAAATAAATTGCCCAATAATAAAATTTACCCCATTTATGTTGATATAAACTAGCAATTCCCGCGGCTTCGCCCGCGTTACAGTCTATTTAAAAAGGGATTGTTATCTATTTAATGATGTCAAATCATAAGAAAATAAAGTATGAAACTGGGTCTAAAAATAAACATCAAAAACCTGGAGGTGGCCATCCTTATCACCTAGGTCCTAGGTGCCTCCTGCTGTTCCTATTCTCAGACCTATCAAATATACGCAAAAAAATTATAAAAATTGGTCAAGCCGTTTCGGAGGAGTTCGATAACAAACATTGTGACAAGAGATTTTTATATATTAGAAGATAATGTGTGAGAATATAATTTTATTTTTAATATCGCCAGTGAGATGGCTGTGTCAATATACTCAAAGAATCTGCGAGCTATTACCAGTTGGGTGAGGCATGAATAATAAAATGAATACCGATTCTTGAGTGAGGTATGCGATTGAATAATGGTTCCGACTTATATTGCTATAGGCAAAATTATGCAGGCACTGATGTGAATTATATGAAGTTCTTAAAATACTCCAGCATCTAGACTTTATGATGTGCTACACTAGGAAAAGACTTAGAATGTAGGTATGAAAATGTAGAAAGAGAAGAATATCTCTCCCGTGAGCATGATTGTTGTAAAACATTCGAAACGTCGGGAACCAATATTCAAAATAAATCCGCGAGAAAATCCGAAATGATAATTTCATTTAGTTTTATAAAGAAAGAGAAGAAAGAGAAGTACTTAGTAGAAGAAAAGTAGAAACTTTTGTAGGTTAAGGGTAGGTACTCTTTATATTTAAATAATGTTTTAAATAATTAGGGCAAGACAGATACAAAATCCTATTTTTAACGGTTTACAAGAATCCTATTTTTAACGGTAAAAGGGAAATAATATTTTAGTCCTGAAATATTTTTTTAAATAATTATTTGATACTAGCGACTCATTCTCGCTTCGCTCGGGTTCCTAGGTGCGTAATTAAAATATTTAGAATAAAAGTAGCCTAAGTTACGCCGTACGTATAAGTAACATTATCTACCTGCGATTGAAACTTCCGTCAAAATCGGTCCAGCCGTTTCAGAGGTTAAAACAAACAGACAGACAAACATTTTTAAAATCGATTTTTTGATGTAAGTACCGTATATATATTTATATGTATTTAGTGAGAAGCTGTTAATTTGAAATTAAAAAGAGACTTCAATTACATTTACATGTGAAAAAATCAAATCTTGATCGAATACAATATGATTATTTTTATCACTGCACATACAATAAGTTGACAAAAAGTACATGTACTATTTGCAATTGCATTAAGCATGGAAAATCGTTATTGCTTAGAGCAATTTCCACCATAGATATACATGATACACCTTCGGTTAGAGAATAGCTGAATTATAATATATACATTTTAATACTTTCTTATATCTTCTTCTTAATATTTAAGAAAGTATTAAAATAATCTGAATATAGCTTTTTATTTTAAATATTTATTTACCTAAATTACATTATAAAAATATCAAATTATTATTAAGTAAAGCAAACAAGCTTTTTATTAAAACATTTTTGAAGCAAACATGATTAAAGCCAATTAATGAAAATCCATGGCATAATACAAATAGCACAAATCGCCTGAGGCTAAGCATGGGTATTCCAAAACTAAGGCATTAAGAGATACGTATACGGTTTTCATTACTCAGAAATGTTAGTCCCTTCGGTAAATGGATGGTGAGCCCGGTCTTTGCCTTGACGCCTTAATGGGCAAAGAACAATGCTTCGCTAAATCAGTTAATTGAATTCCGTATTTGCTGTGGAGGTGTAATTTGTAAACACATTAACGATTATAACATGAATTTATAATTATAATGAAATAATATGCTTGCGTATATTCATTTACCTATTATTATTCATATTTAATACATACCTACTAGTGCTTCGTTTCGCTCATGTTCGTCTCTAGTAAAACCAATTACAAATCCGTCCCATGAGAACAACATTTTTCAGGGACAAAAATAACCAATAACCATGTGCTGTTGCGGACTAAAACCTGTCTCTATACCAAATAACATCGACATCGAGTAACAAACTTTATCATTTATAATATTAATAGGTTTTTTTAATTTCTAAAAAAAAAGAAAATGCTGATCCGCTCAACGTTTTCCAACAGTATTTGCTAAATAAATACTTATAATATACTATTGTTAAATTATCAATTTACTTAATACGACCAGCCTTAAAGAAATGAGAAATCAAAACGCGCTTTTATAGTATGATTTTTGAGTTTTAATTTAGATAATACTTTCTTAGGTTTACGCGAATATTCGACATTATAAATGAAACTATTATTTTGGATTTTGTCGCGGATTTATTTTGATTTTTGGTTCCCGACGAATGCTTTACAGCAATCATGTTCGCGGGAGAGATATTTAACTGCTTACAAATATAGGTGATTAATTTCAAATTGTCTTGTTATTTTTTCGTAATTATTTACAAAATTAAAACAAAGGTGCTTTTCTACATAAATAGTAAATAACCCGAAAACAGGATGACAAATTCCAGATAAAATTTTTAAGTCTTTGACAAGTCGAAGAAAAACCTCATTACAGTGAAACTTCGCCGCGAATACTTAATGGATTAATATCCAGATGAAATAATTCTCGACGTCAAAAACACTTGCTTTTTAAAGAGCCTCGACTGAAATAAGATTTCGACAAGTTGGCAAAAACTTCAGCTAAAAGGGTACTCCTTTTAAGTAGCTCGCAAGAAAGTTGATCACAAAACATGTCTATTAACTTGGGATGTAATTAACTCGTATAATGTATGTGCGTGAGAGCGGTGTGTGAAGATAATTGACTGTATTTACATAAGCATTATAATATAATAAGCTTAAGTAGGTATTATATATGTACCTATGTAAAGAAAAACCGTCAGGAGATTGTTAAGTTTAAGCATATACTCGTAGATATTGATTGAAATCTGTACTTTCAAGTATCTTTTTATCAGTAGGTATATAAAAGCCAGGGATCTATAATACTAAAGGTAGGGCTTACTTTTAATGTATAGTTTTTGAGTATGTTACCAGATATCTTATATTCTATAATATAATAACTGTCTTCAGTCCTTTTGAGCGTCCCACTGCTGGGCACGGGCCTCCCTCAGTACGAGAGGGATCAGGCCATAGTCCACCGCGCTAGCTAGTGCGTGTTGGCGGACTTCACATTTTTTTTGAATATTTGCTAGGTTTTCTCAGACATGCAGGTTTCCTCACGATGTTTTCCTTCACCTTAAGGCAAGTGGTAATCATGATAGAAATGATTCGCACATGAAAATATCAGAGGTGCGAGACCCGGATTTGAACCCGCATCACCCGAATATCCAAGCGAGCGCGTTACCGCCGGGCTACCACTGCCTTAACATATTAACTATTGCGAAAAAATAGTTTCATATTTTCAATAATATATTATATTACACCGAAAAAGATGAAGTCACGAAAAAAATAAATTTTTATATGCGAGTAATACATTGTTCAAATAATACAATATCAGTTTATAACAGGGACTGCCCTATACTTTAAAAAAATAAGTTTTGTCTTTATATCTATACAGTGTTTTGAGTTTTCTTTGAGATACCAAGTTTCGTTTGAAAACTAGATTATATTGGCGATTGCGAAGGTACGGCAGAAACTTTTATATTTGGAGCTCATCGATAGCGCCCGGCGCAACTCGTTACGATAACTTAGATTTATTCTCAACTAAGTATTTCATTCAATTTTTTAGAATTAAAAAAAATGTATATAATTTTAAATTGTAAATAGAAATATGTTTGTATTACTCTTGTGGACATAACTTTAAGTTTACAATCAGGTTGAAAGCAAATTAGTTGAAATAAGTTTATATACTCTGTAAATTATTTTTATACGTAGATCTAGTGTATATGTGATATTTCTTATAGATTTAACAGTTTTCTTCATGCGCAAATATAGATTTCTCAATTGTATCACTGATTGTTGTATGATAATATTTTTGATTACACGAATAGTTATATATAGAACTTGGCTTGTGCCTTTTAACAAATTCAAATCTAAAATCTAATATTGTAAATTATAGAAATGAAAAGAACAATCCAAATTAATATTCCGTCATATTATATTGAGATTTTTTGTGAAAAAGTCGACGCGAGTAGAAATTCAACGACTTATGACAGATATCCAATATTCTCCACAGCGCATCGCAAGTGCAGCGGAACACTTATAGAACACAAATCAAGCTAGAAAAATGAAAGAATGGATGCTAGACAAAGCGGCCGCTCGATCTACAAGAATTTCGATGCGAAATACGTGACAAACGTATTTGAGGTTTATATTTTTAGTAGTAATGGGGAGTGTTGAAAATTATAAGTCATAAAATCTCAATGTTCGACTCACTCTCGCTCCGCAAGTGATCGTCCATAAATAATATATAATTTTATCGAAATGATGTGGACTGCTGCTCGTACGTACTCGTACCTATTATGTACGAAGGCGTGGCCACATCCAGAAGATTTCGTATACTCAAAACTAAGTAGGCCCTCAATTTTACGGGCTTGCCCTCACTATAAATATAAGAAAGCAATATTTCAATGTGTTCAATCAACATTAATAAAATGTGAAGAATTTCGGTTTTGTCTATTTATTTAAACGCGCTTATCTGTTAATTTTTATAACTACTAATCATATTTTTTCTACTTTATACATACGAGTATATGTTGTCTCAAAACCTTGTATGATTGTTAGCAAAGCCAACATAGTACAATACTGGAATACCATTTACGATTAACTTATTTAATCCATACTATAATATTATAAATGCGAAAGTAACTCTGTCTGTCTGTCTGTCTGTCTGTTACCTTTTCACGCCTAAACCACCCAACCGATTTTGCTGAAATTTGGTATGTAGATAGTTTGCATTCATGAGAAGGAAATAGGCATATTATTTTTTGGAAATTCAACCCCTAAAAGGGTTAAAAGGGGTGGCAAAGTTTGTATGAGAAAAATATTTTTATTGCACATTTTTGCATGAAACTTTGAATTAATGCTTTTTAGTACAAATGATGAAACACGTATTTCAGGGTTTTTCGAAATTCACCCCCATTGGGGGTTAAAGGGGGTGGCTAAGTTTGTATGGGAAATTTAATTCTATTGAAATATTTTGCGTGACACTGAAATAATGCTCTGCAATACAAATTATGAGATACATATCTAAGCGTTTTTTGAAAATCAACCCCTATGGGGATTAACAGGGGTGGCACAATTTGCGTAGGAAAAATATTTAACAGTAATTTTTACCATAAGTCCATAACAATGAACCACGTAGGTACATCAGTTTATCATTAACGAAAAACACACAAAGAAATTATGATACACATAGTAGCAAAATTGGTTAAAAATAGGAAATAAGTTTTAGAAAGCGCAGCAGTGGCGGCACGGCAGGATGCTACACAGTAGTTTTCAGAAAAGAGGGCCAGAACTTTAAATGGGGAATCAGTCCTTGGTACATTATAAGTAACAGTATATAAGCAAAAATGTTTATTTTATTCACTCTTAGCGCGAGCGAAGCCGCGGGCACCGCTAGTATGTCATATATTTTAGATCATTCCAAGATATTAAATTATTAGTTATTAAAAAAAAGATTACCTAATATTTTTTTTACATATAACAATGAACGCATGTCAAATTAATTGAGCAGGTACAGGTGCCCGTGTGGAAAAGAGGTCGACTGTAATGGACTCCATGGACTCTCTTGCCGAAGAAGTTCAGCTAGACTCTTGCCACCATTGACATTCCTGCTCTCATTGAGCCTTCTGGAATGAGTCGAGATGATGGAAAGAGACCTTATGGTCTGTCGCTGGTTCCTTGGGAAAGGGGACGGGCGTTAATGTGGGACGCCACATGTGTCGATACATTGGCCCCGTCCCATGTCAGGGAGACGGCATCTAAAATGGGGGCTGCGGCTGAGAAGGCTGAGCTTCTCAAGATACGTAAATATGCCTCCCTTATTTAAAATTATAGCCCATATAATAGCCCATGGAGACTTAGTGCTAAGCGCTTTTTAAAAGACATAACACCTCGTGTTATTGCCTCCACTGATGACAGCAGAGCTGGCTTATTTTTCGGCCAAAGAATCGGCATTCCCATTCAACGGGGGAATGCAGCTAGCATTCTTGCCAATATTTCACGCGGACACGACTTGTACAGTAATAATTAAGTGTACATTTGCTTTGTATATGTAGTTAAGTTTACTTGTAATTTCCTTTATAATAAATAAGAAAAAAAATTGAGCAGTAATATCACTGAATTACTTATTTATCCTCATAGAATATTTTACGCACGATTAACACAGCGTGTAATCAAGCAATCCGTCTAGTACCGTATGAGACACAATAGTATACACCCGCTCAGCTTTTAATGTCGTATTCTGTAAATATAATCTATTGTACATGCTTATAAAAGGCAAGAATTTATTACTGGAAAGAAGACGCTAAATATTATTTTTTTTGTAATTTTCTATTAAGTATCTATGTACTAGACTTATTGTTAATATTTTTTGTGGAAAAATATATACGAGTTATAATATAATAGATATATTATGCAAACAAGTCGGTAACGAATACTAGTATGTAAATAAAACACCGCTATAGATTTTACGCGGATTTACTTTGATTTTTAATTCCCAAAGATTCCGTTATTACAATTGCTGTTAAGCAAACTGTAATCACGGAAAGACTAATTTCTTCGACGAATTAAAAGTTATTAGTACTCGTATATTATAGTTTGTAGAAGACTAATTTCGTAATTAGGTTACAATTTTAACTTGATAAAAAAGTAACTATTAATATTGTATTATTAATAAAGAAAAAAAAAAATAAGTAAATAACCACATACTGGCAGAGTCCCAAATATAATGCTGTGAGGGTATATTTTATAGATTCCCATTTATCACGTCTGCGATCTGACATGACTAATCGGATAAAGCAAGTTTCGGCGTAATTATCAAGGTAACATATGGTCTGCAATACGCGAAGCTTACTAAGATAAAAACTAAAATAACTCATAGAAAATAATTAGTTAAAAATAATTATCTGTAGATACTAATGTCATTATTTAACACCTTGCTTTAAATCCATTCTCTGGAGGAGACCTTTACCTCAGGGTTCCCAAAGAGATATGATTATTTATTACGTAGTATAGAACGTTTAGTAATGTTTAGCAATGTACTTATTTGAAAAATAAAATGCTTCCTTATTATTTCTTTGTATGTATTTTTTTTTTATTTTATTTAAGCCTATCAATATTGTTCCGTGGTATTTATTGCACAAAGCTTTGGGTATTAGTCTAACAATTTCGAGAAATATTCTTGCATCTACATAACCTAGGTCTAAACCGTTCTGCAGGGGGAATAACCCTCTGAGATGCCTGGCCTGCGCCTACTCTTGCAGGGGGGAAACCCTCTGAGATGCCTGGCGTAGGCCTACTCTTGCAGGGGGGGAAGACCCCTGAGATGCCTGGCGTAGGCCTACTCTTGCAGGGGGAAATGCGCGAGTGGTACCGGAGCAATCCGGCGCGGAACAACAGCCAGGGAGGGGGTTCGTGAGGGAGCGCGGTGTCTCTGGCCGTTAGACCCGCGGTTGGAGGCACTGCGCGGGCCGTGCTGTCGGGGCTAGCTCGATGGTGCGGCGGCTAGAGCGGGGCCGCTTCGGTGGTCCTGCGTCTGGTGAGGGGTTTGGCACGTTGGGGGGGGGGGGTGCGCTCCTCTTCCCTTCTGTGCCATGGGGGGTGTTAGGTTTTTGGGGGGGTACCCACTTCGGTGGGGAGTAGGGGTGGGGCCGCGGGGACGGGAAGAATTCACAGTTCTGACCGCCCTCCGTGGCCCCAGCGGGGCCGTCACCGCTTGATGACGGACGTGGCGGGGCGGCAGGGGAAGGGGAGTGTCGGCGTTGTCGCATCCTCTTCCCCTGCTGCCGTTTGTGACGGGCCTTCGGGCAAACTGGCGGGCCTTCGGGCATTTTTGGTGGGCCTTCGGGCGACCCAATTTGGGTGGGCGGTTTTGGGTGTATGCGTATAGTTTTATATACGCATACACCCCTTTCTTATTGCAGGGTGCCCACTTCGGTGGGCGGTGTTTCGGGCGTGTGGGGCTGCTCCGGGTACTTCTCTGTTTCAGAGTGGACTTGGGAGCAGCCTCACGTTTGGGAGGTAGGTGCCCTAGGGGGTCTACATGGAGTAGGGTTCCTAGGGTACCGTTATTTTGGTGGTGCCCCTTTTTGGGCTTTCGTGGTCTCAGGCTGCTCTGGGGCACTTCTCTGGCCTGTGGATGGTCGGGGTGGACTTCGGAGCAGTCCATGGTTGTTGTAATTCTTCCCATAATGGGGCTGCCCTTTTTAGGGCGGCCTCATGGTGGTGGCTTCGGCCAACCGTCGGGGCGTCGCGGTTGTATGCGAAAGCGATCCCGTGGCGTCCCATACATGGCGGCAGGGGTTTGGAAGTTGGGTTTTACCCTCCAGGGGAAGTCGGGGGTAACCGTAATAGGGTTTCCCAACTTTAAAAAAAAATAAATAAATAAAAAAAAAAGTCTAAACCGTTCTACGAGTACAATAGAGTCATTATTTCATCGCACACCAAACTGAAGAATAAGTTAAGTTGGGTTTAGTGGGTAGTACTGGCTTTAGGCCAGTGACTCCCACATAACCACCTATTTTCTACAGGTGGTATGCGCTAATGCAAATGCACCCAACTATAAAAAAAAGGCTTGACCTTACCATGGAGCTAAATGATGTATGGATATCTTAACATATTCATTATATTTTTATTTATTCTAGCCCATTTATGCTTATCCTAACTAAGTAACAAATTTTCTTATGTTACGTAATGATTTGCATTGATTTTAGTAAAAAAAAACGTTTCTTTGTTGTGATGTTTGTTGTGGTAAGTATTTTAGTAAAAATGCTAAAATTTCTCATAAATAATCAAGTAAAAATGGTATTCAATTCAATGAAATAAGTGCACATACATTCAAATATTAAGATATATGTCGTTAAATTTTCAACTTAATATTCAGTTTTATAACATTAGCGTAAATAGATATTCTCCTTCTTTCACGAGGTAACGCCTTATTTGAAAAAAAGAACTTCTATATAAAATTTTGTGTTAAAATTACTTAAATTTATGCATAAAGCGCCTCCAGACAGATAATAGAAGGTTAATATCAAATAACGTTATTTGCTGTAAGTACTTTGCCCTTAAGATTTCAAATACAAAATATAGGTACTGTAATTGCAAAAAGCTCACCTCGTTAGTGTAATTAAATTAATCAAGATATTTTATTTCATTCTACGTAAATACGCGTTTATAATTAATTTGTATTTTACAGCAGTAATAAAGCAGAAAATCTATGCCTACGTCTATACACATATAAATTAAATTGAAGTGTCTGTTTTTGATTTCAAATTAACAGCCTTTTACTAAATGAAAGTAGGTATATAATACTATACTAATAACAAAAAAATAATTTTTAAAATTTTTGTCTGTCTGTCTGTTTGTTCCGGGTAATCTCTGAAACGGCTGGACCGATTTTGACAGGACTTTCACTGGCAGATAGCTAATGATGTAAGGAGCTACTTACTACTTTTTAACCAACTTCAATAAAAGGGGGAGGTTATATTTAAGAAATTTTATTTATTATAACTAGCGGAACCCGTGACCTCGCTGACGTTAAAGCTAGGGACGAACACGAGCGAAGCGAGGGTAAGTCGCTAGTATAATAATAAAATTTTAACTAAGTCGAATCTGTACAGTAAATATTTTTTGGAAAATCTATAATCGAAGGCATTATTAAATTAAATGAGATACAGAGGATGAATTTATTGTTCTTAGAATTTTCTGTCTGTCTGATTATTATCTGTCTCTGATCGCATCATGTGAAATGATGAAATTTGGTATGATGATAGCTTAACGGGTTAACATATAGGGTACATGCTGTGGTTCCATATAAACTTACATGGTCACTTACAGTATTATTGTGATATGAAACCGGATATTTACCATGTTTATCACTCATTTTTAACTTTTGAGAGTTTTGCCGATATTTCGACATTGTTATAAGCACCACAGTCACGACTCACGTGTATAGTGATAAGAGTTTAGGGGTAAATTTGGATGTAAGCCTTTTTATTGGCAGACATATCTATCCTCTTTCAAGTTCGTTTTGTACGTTCGTTATAGCTTTATAAGCGTTATACCTTTTAGTTTCATATAACTCAAGCGTCGTATGAAACTAAATGGCGATGTGTGTTGATTATCCAAAAAAAATAATCCATCTGTCACTGGTAACCCTCTCAAACATCTTTCTTTTTTTTTTGGATTGTATCCAACCCTTTTTAATGTCCCACTGCTTGGTACGGGCTTTCCTTTTATAACTGGGGATCAGGCAATTGTCTTATAAAATATACATAATTAATGTTGATTAATAGAAGAAATAACAAAGCAACGAACAAAAATAGAATTTATTAGCTTCATAGCCAGATTAGAATTCTAACAAACATCTGTATGAATAGTACAACATTTACACCATAGATCCAACGATTTCCGACGCATAAAACCAAATGAACGATCTAGTGGCCAATAAAACATCAGACCTTCCATTATACCTATGATAATATATTACATATTCTTGGCGATTTATTATACAATAGCTTCGGGCTGCTCCCTTACTGTGAGATTATTTATACTAAGTTCTATATCACGATCTATGCGCTATTTTCTTTTAAATATGAACAATGAGTAGGTACATGTTATGCATATAAATACAAAATTAAACAGTATAATTGGAAACTGCCATAGTTTTTAAGTTACAGATGCGTGTAAAATAACACAATAGTCAATAATTGATATACGAGAAAGGTTTAAAGAAGTACATTCATATTCTAACTTAAATATTTTTCGACAGTTCTAAAAAAAAGATATAATAAAATGTTTAGTGTTTATTTTTATGATATGCCAAAATGTAATTAATCTTAATATATTTCTCAAACAAACCATCTATGTAAGGAAATCGAGAAATAAAACTTATCTTTCAAACAGTAACCGAAGCGAAAAATCGCTTTCAACGCTGACCCCATCAATTCATAGCTGATAGCACTTAATGTGTCCAAGAAGCGCTGAATTTCTAGGTTATAAGGTCTCCAATGACTTGTTTTATGGTTCGTTGCCCGAATTCATGGAGATTAATGGAATTTTAAGAGATGGTCACTTAGACTGATAAAATATATTAGTACAGATCTTATGTTTATATGAAGGATAAAAGTAGGGTGAGTAAATCTAACGAAAAGAATTGATATAGACATAATAATGACTGATTTATTTAATTTTCCTGCGTTTACTAAAGCGAAAATAATTAAAATTTTCTTCAAAGAAATATCTACAGCTATGTTATAATTATAAATTAATTCGTATTTCTGAATAACATTTGTTAATTCAACATAACGACATCGTAATTTATAAATTAAAATCCAAGTCAGGATTGCTTTCAACTTCCTTTTAATTCAAGCTACTCTTGCAATTCATTTAAAACTTCAATGTAATATTTTAATCTTTATTTTGGCAAGCGGATAGTTTGATATTATAAAATGTTGGACTGCAATTTGATATCGTCATAATGGTGATGTAATTTTACTTTTATTGCGGACTAGCGGAACCCGAGACTTTTTTTTTTATGTGACAAAGGGGGCAAACGGGCAGGAGACTCACCTGGTGGGAAGTGATCACCTCCGCCCATGGACATCTGCAAGACTGCAGGGCTTGCAGTTTTACAGTTGCGTTGCCGGCCTTTTAGGAAAGGGAGGGAGGGGTGAGGGAGGAGGAAGAAGGACGGGAGGAGGGATAGGGAGGGGGCCTCCCGGACTCTCACTCACCGGACGAAACGCGACAGCATAGCTGCCACTTCACGCCGGTCTTCTGTGAGAGAGTGGTACTATACGGGGCGTGCCGGCCCATTCGGCTGCTACCCGAAGGTAACAAGCATAACACTACCACTTGAAAAGACTTCGCTTGCGCTAAAAGTACAATAAATATTTTTATGCTATTACTTATAATGTACTAACCACCGATTGATTCCCCATTTAGTTAAGTTTGATTCAGTGAGTTCATCATAAGTGATGACCCGAGTAATAAGTTATATCACTACACAAATTTTTGATTAAAATCAGTTTTGTACTTTTTGTGTTAAACGATAACGCGCTTTCTTTACTCTTATGAAAAACTTCTATACTATTTTATTATGGACAGACAATTTATTTTTATGCATTTTTATTTTCATACATATACTTTGCTATTCTTACTTGTCATTTCCATTTTGCTCTAATAACAAATAGTGCAATTGTCTCGGGATGCATTTTGAACTGCTTCAAGAGAGCGCTGTGGGGCGCAAATCCCTTTATCATAACTGCAAAGTGCAAGATCTTCACTAACTTTACTCGACTCATACAAAATATATACCTATCGTGCGCTACTATGTTTACTTTTATTTCATGTAGTTAGTTCATAGGTAGAATTATTCCGCAATATCTAGGACAAGTGTAATATATGTAAATTTAGGAATCAAACTAATAAAACATTTATTTCTCAACACAAAAAAAACAGAAAAGATACAATACACAAACAATCAGAAGGGAAGTCAGTGTATAATAGCTTATATTTATTTAAATTATTGTCATATAGCTCGATTAGGCCAGTTATGTGAAAAAAGCGAACATGTATAATGTAAATCTAATATATATAAAAATTTCGTGTCACAGTGTTTGTTATCAAACTCCTCCGAAACGGCTTGACCGATTTTTATGTTTTTTTTGGATATATTTGATAGGTCTGCGAATAGGTCGTAGGCTATTTTTTATTCCCCTAGGTGATAACTGTGGCCCTTTCCAGATATTTTATTTTTAATTTATTTATGATTGGCATCAAAAAATCCTTATAACCCTAAATTTTCATCCTTCGACTACCGGGACTTACCGGGAAAACGCGGGCGGAGCCGCGGGAATTGCTAGTAATAAGTATTTAGTATATAATATTATTGCTTCATTCATATTAACCTGCTACCTATGTGTTACGTTATATTATTAAATAAATATACATTCTAACATAATATGATATTAATCTTTTATTATTGGATAAATTGAACTTTTCAAATGATTTATCACTACGTTGGAAGTGCTATTATAATAAGTACCATACATTATAAAAAGCGATATACTTGAATAATTAATAAAAGCTCGTTTATTTGGTGTATGAAAACAATTTGAAACGACTGTTTGCGTTTCCCGCATTAAGAGATAAAAGGCAAAATACACAAAGGCTCACGGAAGTACTAGCGTACATCGTATGAAAGGCATCTTGTCAAGTTGCAGTTTTAAAACAAATATTTTAATATGTTCTAGCTAAGTCCCGTTCATGTGATACCTTTAAAAGAAATCTATCTAACGGATTTACATAATAATTTTGAGGGTCATCGAGTAATAGTTAAATTTTAAATTGAAAACGCAACATAGAGCTATGTATAATAGGTGCTTATATTATGTAAAGAATGAAGCAGTTGAACTCAAGTTAATTGCAGTGTTAAACATCTTAGTGATTAATGGAATTATATATGCACGCACTTGTATTATGCACTAAGAAGGGCAACAAGGCATTATTAGTACGATATTATATTATAAGATATTATATTATTGCTTATGTATTGTCATGGTTTTTACAATTTGAAACAGTCAATATCGACTATTTTTATTATTACTTCTGTTAACTGCCTCGTTGGTGTAGTGGCTAGCATGTACGGTCGTACTCCGGGAGATCCTGGGTTCGAGTCCGGGGTCGGGCCAAATTTAGTTATTGAGTCTTTCTGTTTTGTAAGCCTCAGTAACATCCCGGTGTTTGTTAGTTGGCGGTGTTTCACCCCCGTGCCTCGGAGAGCAAAGCCGTCGGTCCTGCGCCTTCACTTTCACTGATCATGTCGAGCAGTCGTCCCACCGGAATATGAGAGTGATAAGGAATAGAGAGTGCACTTGTGTCTGCGCGTACACTCGTGCACTATAATATGTCCCGCGCAGATGGCTAGTCTCAATGAGATTGGCCGCCGCGCCGTGGCCGGAATCGGTCAGGAGGACATCATCATTACTTATGTTATTTGTTGAAAAATTTGTAAGGTGCAAGTTTGTAGATATATGCACAATATAGACAGATTGATGTGTGTGTTTGCTAGTAAAATAAATACATTATAAGTGTCCGTGTAACCATACATAGTAAGTCTGTTTTTTTGTGAAATAGTCGCCCTCAGAACGTTATTTGAACGTTAGTATTGTGACAGCTTTTTTTCCAAATTATGTAATTTGTATTCAGTTAACTTTTAACTTTTATTTTTAGTATCTTATAAACCTATAAAATATTCTTTTATTTATCAACTTTTTCGTTTAAAAACATCGTTCATCCTAGCCCCGAGCTACACGTCGCGCGCCTTTTAAAAGCTGTTTACAATACTTACATATGTTTCACGGTTTTTTTCGCAAGTAGTTACTGTATTTAAAAAATAGGGTACATTTATCTTCTAGTCATAATCCGTTTAGGTGTTTATAAAAAATGTTTCGATCTGTCTTTGTTTTATTTTTATTTGTAAAAAGGTTTTTAAAAACAGAATTTGTCGAAACACATAATATGTTATATCAAATAACAATTATATCATACGATGACATCAATTGATTCAATTAAAACTTTATGTACTAAGATATGGTATTTTTGCAAACAAAAATTAGATATTATTGAACAAACACTACCTATACACTTATATGCAATATATATAGGGCTAGTAATAGTTTCCAGTAGAATTGTCCAGTGACTTTTACAATTTACATACATTATCCTGATTAGAACAATAACATAAACTGTTATAACAATTTTCATTTATCAAATTAAACATCAATTTGGTAGCGTCAATTATGACGCAACGGTGCATAGTGCAATTTAAAATGCCTGCGGTCGGTACACAGCTCCTACTATTAGTCTCGTACGATTTGAGCCTGAAATTCGGCAAAGCGCTCTTCAACGCTGCCCATTCATTTGGCCTTTCCATTAAAAGGGTGCTTTTAACTACAGCTAATTTATGCAGCACACGCTCACCGGGACAGATTACAGAGTGGCCTGCTCATTTCGGCACAGTTTGAACACAAATCATACCGGTCGTGTGTCATCTGTAGTGGAAATTTTTAGTCTTTTTTAAATTCAAAAGTATTATATTTTTAAAATAAAAAAATAAAGTTTGATAATTCAGTTTGTTATGTAATTGTCTATGAATATTATAGCAAGTCTACTTTTTATTGATCTTTGATAGCATGATGTATAATATACAGAATAGCAATTTGTACTATAAACATTCTTATCTATTTATGTATCTAAATGTATTTTTCAACCCTATTAATAAATATAAAAATATATACAGATAGAGACATAACGATCTGCGAAGTAAATATTTTTGAGTTAAGGATTGTCTTTGGAAAAATAAATTCGATAATAGAACTTTTTTATTAATAGAAACATCGATAAGGTATCTGTTTGTGAGTATTAAATATTTCATTTCAATTAATTTGCAAAGCCTGTATATATTTTTTATATTTTTAAGAGCACTAGAATAAAAATGCTAAACGTGGTTGGCCATTTTGCCAAAAATAACAAGTGCTTTTTATTGTTCGGAAATATTTTTAAGTTATATTTAATTTTAAAATCTATTGAAACTAGCATCACTGACGTAGGCTTTATATATAAGCCATAATACCATTGAACTATTTTTTAAAATTCAACGAGTACGAGCACAATAAAGGAATTACATGCATGTTCTCTGTAATAGTTAACATACTGTACCATGGTATGTGAAAACTTTAGTTGAAGAAAGAAGTCCCGCAAACTTTTATGCATTGATATCTGAATGCATGTCATTTGAGAGCATTTGCATAGCATGAATGTCGTTTAACAATAATCAAAATATTAAAAACTTGGTTCACCACCATGTATAAAATACAGCTTTATTTTGTAGTTACAAACTAAATAAATAAACATGCTATAGTAAAATATTATTTTGTTTTTTAAAATGTTATATAATATGAATGAGTTAAATTAAAAGAGAGTACTCAAAACAATTCTTATATGTGCGTAAGCGTGTGTTGATTCTCTACGCTTTTACGCCTAAATCACTGAACCGATTTTAATAATATTTGGTACGGTATAGATATACTAGACTTTTGGAAAGAACATAGGCTACCTTTTATCGCTAAAAAGCTTGAATGAGTTGAAATTATTTTTTATATACTTTTTATTATGTATATTTTATTATGTATATTTTATAATTAGTATATTTTTCTGCTGCTTTAGTTCACTTTTTTTTAAATACTACCGAAGTTCTTAAATTATAAAATGGAATCTATTTTCTGCTGCAATCTTTTTCTAGAAAAAACACTTATTATAAAGCTAAGAGACTAATTTTTAATGTATCGCGTTCTGCTCTTTTACTACAGTGGTCAATCAGCAATGAATAACCATAATAATAAAAATATTGTCTATACTATTTATTAGGAAAATTTTAAGGGATGCCTAACATAAATCTTTATTACGTTTATGAGCATCACTAGGTTTAAAGACTGAAGCAATCTTTGTTTGTATGTTTGTTTATTTAATAGTGCTAATCCCTATCCATTTTAAAGATTTTTTTATAACTAGCCTTTTATTGAAAAAGGTTATCGATGTGCATCGCACTACGACCAACGAAGGCATTATTCTACAAAATTTGGCAGACAAAGCCACAAAAATGCCTTTTATTTATAAACCACTTTGCAATCAGAGTCACATGCAAGAGTTAGTTACAAACAAACTTGCAGAAGCGTCTTGTTAATCTTAAAATATACTATTATTAACTCCAACCCTTCTTGTCATAGCGCTTAGAGGGTGTTTGATTAACGATCCGTATTAATTACGTCCACAATCCAGTAACGAGCCGACGCGACGGAGGTATGGTCGGCGCAGAAATATCGTCGTCTTAGAAATACTCCTTATTAATGTCAGTCATTCACGGCTGAGATTCTTGTATATATATAGCGTTTCTCTTTCAATTAAATATTATTAAGTTAAGACTTCAAACGAATAGAAAGGTAAGGTATGCCTAATCTACTTACTTCTACTTAATACATACAATTAGTAGTACTTGGATTTAATTGGTGTTACCATGATTAAATATTTATTTCAACAAATAAATAATGTAGGTTTGTTTTCAGAAAGTATATTAAAAAAATAATTTTGAATTGGTATGTGTTTTAGTGGTAGCCCAGCGGTAACGCGTCGCTTGTATTTAACCGAGTGATGCGGGTTCAAATCCGGGTCTCGCAACTCTAATATTTTTCACGTGCGAATCATTTCTATCCTGATTACCACTTGTCTTACGGTGAAGGAAAACATCGTGAGGAAACCTGCATGTCTGAGGAAACCTAGCAAGTTTTCGTAAGACATGTGAAGTCCGCCAACACGCACTAGGCCAGCGCGGTGGACTATGGCCTGATCCCCCTCGTACTGAGGGAGGCCCGTGCCCAGCAGTGGGACGTTAAAAAGGGCTGATGATGATGATGATGATGATGTGTTTTAGGAAAAAAAACTGTCTGTGTTGTTAAACTTAGGTACATGTTTTACCTATTTTGTATTTTATATTCATTTAAACATTACAGTAGATCTTATTACTATTGTTCAATAAATATATATGTTAGAGAATAATTAATAATAAATTACTTGTGTTGCCATGTCGATATTTCATAACATGAATATTGAGGGTAGTTAATAGACAGTACTTGACAATAGTGTTTGACACATTTGATAGAAAATGTAATATAACGTGACTCAATAGCGCGAATGGGTCTACTTTACCGTGAACACTCGACTATGCCGAACGAGCACATTGACCATGGTGAACGAACATCGTGACAGTACCATATTAAATCCATCAGTATCTCTAAAGTGTTAGGGATACTGATGGACATATACATGAAATAAATATACAAAATAACTTGTATGCTGCAGGCAAAATAGCTTTGTAGGTAAAATATACTCGTACAATACAAACACAATGAAAATATATAATTGTACTCTTAGTTGTTAGTGTATAAACACGTAAGTTGATTTTACTACAATTTACCTTAATTTTCTATAATAAAGATAGACATTTATAGGGGACCAAAATTGGTTTTAATATTCTTGTGAATTTAGACCAGAAGTGAGCTTCTTTTAAAAAAACAAGCTTACTAAATCGACCTCAACATATTTAAAGTATCTGAAAACGCTAAAACACATTTAAACTAACCAAAAAGATAACTAAGCTACCAACAATGATATTTTAAAAAATAAACCAACAGAGTAACGACCTAACAATGCTACCAAGATAAGTGTCAAGATACAACTACCCCCCGATGCCGGCTATGCATCAACTTTTATAGTTTTTTCCCCACTCAAACATCCTCTTTCCTATTCATCTTCCACAATATATTATTTTAATGTATGCGGAATGCGGATCTACTCCTTACTATTACTTCGAACGCCGCCAGGTATATACTTAGATGAGCTTTCAGTCATCTGATTCGATAGTTGTGGTCCTGTGACCTGGCTTCTCATTCTGATATGAGTGATGCCTGATGTAAGAGGTCAACTGTATTGGACTCTATAGACTATACACTCTCTTGCTGGAGAACTTCAGGTAAAATTGTACGTCACGGTTCCTTAAACGATCAAAAGGGCTCTTACCACCATTGACATTTCCGTTCCTATTGAGCCTTCTGGAATAACTAATATATTTTGCTATATAAAGACAACAATGAAATAGATCAAAGTATTTCCGTAATATGCGAAGTATGCACGGATTATTTTGTTATTTGGAGAAAGTAAGCAGAAAATACTGTAACATTTTTGCTATTCGTTGGATTATTGCTTGTAAAAAGCGTGTTATTTTGTTTGAGTTACTTGAGAGTGTGAGAGAGTGAGAGTATACTTTATTATTAATTATATTTTTACTATTTACTTCATATTATGATCTTGAGTTGATGAAGATTTTTATTAATAATTATTTTTATTTTAACAATAATTTTAAATACTCTATCTAATTGGGTTAGTCATCAGTTTGTATAATGGTTAGGTTGTAAGGTTGGAGTTCTTAAAGTTCTTGCTTAGAATCATGACAAGTTAGCTTTGCTGACTAAAATTTCGCAATTATAGTTGCATAGTTTTCTTTGCAACTCCGCCATTTTCGGAGAGATTTGTTAAACTCATATTCAATCACATTTAAAAGAACACTACCATTTATGACCGATAGTCGTAATCTTTATTCCAAAATTCTTTTTCAAACATGAATACATAGAAACACATCTAAGACGAACACCAGTTTTACTTTGACTGAGTAGTTTTGTGCGATCAGTCGGACATGAAAATTACATTTGGTATTCATAGCCTAGTGTCAATCGCAAATAAGCCAGTGGTTATAAAGCCAGAAATATTTCAATCCTTTACTTGATTTAGCACGTAAAAGATACCCCTCCAATGGATCTGACGTTCTTTGTCTCATTTATACGGGAATTTTATTCATACACCTAATATTGTTTCCGTCTGAATTGAAATATTTCCAATAAGTATCCATTCCCCGATTTGCATTATCTTGTGAAGATTTTTATTTGGAGTATATGTAGCTTACGATAGTATTTTCCTTGTATCTTAATATCTTTTATTGGTTTTATTCATATTTTCTTTACTTTGTTTATACATTTCTGTAGGATTTTGAGGCTATACACTAAAATAACTAATAACAGTTACTTTAAAATTTATTTGCCTATGCCTTACCTTTCATAAAATAGTAACAAAGCTTTTTTTTGAAAACAATGTCTGTTACGAATTGTATATTTAATCAACGTTAAGTTAATCTTCTGTTTTGTTTGTTTGCCAAAAAAAAATATGCAAAAAGTACATAATGTAATTTAACTAAATTTTGTGTAGTGATAATTTATAACTCAAGTCAACATTTGGTACCTGACTAATCCTTTAGAAAACCTTTCATTCAAACGAAGACGAAACGGAATACACAATCACTAGTTTATTTTTAGAAGCAAAGTAGAAACAAGTAGTATCTAGTCGTCGTAGTAGCATACGACAATTGGTTATGTCAGACTCAATGTCTAGAAAAGACAGTACTACCACTAAAACCCAACAGACCTTACCCGTCTTAATGGGGCGTCGCAAGATCGCTTGCGTATTCAACCACATCGCCCCGAAGGCCAAGGGATTGCTCTACAGCCTCTTAGAGAAATACCTGGAACATGGAACAACCCGTATGACAAAACGCCCACCGAAGCCCCTCATGGACGTTTCTTGGCTTCACGTCCGGCTGGATTGCCAGACGCTACTGAGCACCACACCACAAGGTGAACGCATGTTGCTCCTCCATTAATTTCAACTAACCTTTCTAATTTAAGAATTAACTTTGTCAATCTTTTTTAATAATAAAACAAGGTTATTGAATAAACAACTTAAGCAATAATGAAGTGTACATTTTACTTTAACAAGAATATATACATATAAATAATTTGATAAAATAAAAGTAAAATCTTTAAAAGAAACGTAAAAGAAAAACGTTCTCTGGCCACGAATATTTCGGCTGAAAAAAACGATAATGTCTATATAATCAATTTGCGTATTTCCACAAATTACTTACGCTTAATGTGAGTTCTAATGGAACCCTTAAAGAAATTACGAATCAGGATAGCTATATTTGCTGACTCTGAAAACATCTTCAATAAAACGATCAAGCGTACAATTTATCAAGGTAAGGTATAATTTAAATTGTTGTAAAAATATGTTTCATATTAATATGTTATATCAAATAGTTATTTAATTAGACGGAGTGTATCGTAACCAGAGTCTTATCGTTGCACTCGTTAAACTTTATTAACAACATTCTTATATTTCCTTCTATCTTGATTTATATTAAAGAAAAAGATAAGATACGCTCGAAAACTTTAGAAAAAGAATCCGTTTCTTTATTGAGAATATTTTTATACGATTCTCGTGTGTGTGTAGAAACCCTTTACCGTAAGACCTGGCCTGGACCTACCGTAACCCTTTACCGTAAATAACATCACATGGTTCTATAATATGTGAAATCCACGTACTATTATACCACCTACTAACTTAACATGAAAAGCTATTAAAAAATAATTCCCCCTCACACACTCAATAATGGATTGATATCAGATTAATGCCAAGTGCCTCGTAAATAAAATGTTCTAATCACATAATAGAAAGAAATAAAATAAAACTGGTTCAAACATGTCTAATAAGATGTTTCCTTTTATAAAATATACCATCATCCGGGCTCACTGTTGAGTAAATAAGGAAATGGGTGATTATTTCTTTAAGAGATAGCCGCAGCTGGCGCTTGTTGGATTAAGTTGGTTAAATTCAATAATCTTTATAGTAGCATCTGAGTAAGGCCTTTTTGCTATTTTTTGGCTCAGCATCTTCGTTGTGAAGAATATATAAATAGGCTTTAAATTTATTACTAATGTAAAACACTCGTAGTAAAGTTTACATTTCTACTTTTATATTTATATTATGACGACTAATAACCCATCCTCGTTTTAATAATTAGTCCAGATTTATCAGAGATGGGATAGTTAGTTTACTGCAGTCAAAAGTATCCTATATGCTTATCCGCTTAACCAAGTATCATACGAATAACAATTTTTTATGAAATTTAATGAAACTTTAATGAAATGTAATATAAATTTCATTGAAATCTTTTTGTGCTTTCCTTGTGATACGCTCACAGACTGACAGACAGAAAAATTATAAATCTGGCCTCTGTACCGATAGTAATGACTATTTTAATAATTGATGATAAGATTTGCTTAGTTTGTAGTGACCCTACTTGCTGAGCTTGCGGTCGTGGATTCGAGTCCTGCTAGGGGTGTCGCGAATACCGTAGGGTAGTCGCGAAATAAGTGTTTAAATATTATTTGTCATAAACGTGAGGGTAGAACGATGACAGCTAAATAGAATAGATTGAGATTTGAAACAGACGTGTTCGAAACGCGGTCGTGTACGGGACGCTGACCTGATGAGGTGCGAGCTCCCAAGTGAAAGTATTCTGTGGGTGCGAGGCAGATCAGGCGCAACACCGTGTTTGCCAAGTAAGTGAATTTATTTTACCAGCGTGTGATAATGCAGTGGTGTTGCGTGGGAGCCGTGGTTGCTCATAAATTATATTTAGAGTTTCAGGGCAACTAGTGAAGTTGCGTGAGAGCCGTTGTTGCTCATAAATTATCAGCAGTGCAACTAGTGGAGTTGCGTGAGAGCCGTTGTTGCTCATAAATTATCAGCAGTGCAACTAGTGGAGTTGCGTGGGAGCCGTTGCTCATAAATTATCAGCAGTGCAACTAGTGGAGTTGCGTGGGAGCCGTTGCTCATAAATTATCAGCAGTGCAACTAGTGGAGTTGCGTGGGAGCCGTTGCTCATAAATTATCAGCAGTGCAACTAGTGGAGTTGCGTGGGAGCCGTTGCTCATAAATTATCAGCAGTGCAACTAGTGGAGTTGCGTGGGAGCCGTTGCTCATAAATTATCAGCAGTGCAACTAGTGGAGTTGCGTGGGAGCCGTTGTTGCTCATAAATTATCAGCAGCAACTCAGTGGAGTTGCGTGGGAGCCGTTGTTGCTCATAAATTAGATCCTAGAGTGTTGAATTCAGTATCGTGAGTTCAGTCGCTCGTAAATCAGTTTAGCGAGGCTCGGGGTGGCTATAGGGGAGGTTGGAGGCCACTAGCGAGGGTACCAGACCCTCATAAATCAGTTTCTTTTTTATTACCAGCAAATCATGTGTACTTACGTCCATCAGTTACGTTATAATTGCGATACGTCGTTATATTCGAGATATTCGTCTAATACCAACGAACTGGGTACCCGGCGCCCAGGGTATTTGGCGACATGGTGGAGGTGCTGGGATTTTGTGTAGTATAAATAGAATATTGGTGAATGTTAGATGAATCAGTCCTACTTGGAGGAGTAGATAGAACGATTTCATTATTATTAGTCAATTCATTACTATTTTCATTTTGTAAGTTATCATAATTAGAAGTTATCTTTTCATTAGAACTCGAATCATGCGATTTTAGTGTAGTTGTCAGTAGTTCAGATACTTCTGTTTTCATAGTAATCTCATTTAATTGAATTAAAGTCTCTCATGAAAATTTGTGATTCTGTAGTTGATACAAAGGTATTATCATCAGTATTTTGATTTAAAGCGCCAGTATTTATCCTAGACGTAGTGAAATCTAGTTTTGTCACAGTGGTCATTTCTGGATATTTTTTACTTCGAGTTGAGTCCATCAAAGTATATCCATAAAGGTAATCATTTAACAAAGAGCTAGTTCTTTTATCGGGTGAAATAGTAGATGTATCATCATTTGTTGACGTTAATACCAAGGGAGTTGTAACCTCATCTTCACTTTTAATCGATTTAGTTTGAGATTTTTCTGTGAAGTCAGTTGTACTAATATCTGTAATTAGCGTTACTGACTCTGTGAAACTTATTTTCAAATCTGTAGTATTTTTTTCATAATTTTGGTCAGGTTTTCCAATATCGTCTTGTAATTCAATAGAAGTAGGTTTTATTGGTTGTAATAGAACATCTGTTTGATCAAAATCTTCGAAATGTATGGATGTTCTATTTATATAATTATTTGTGGTGGCTAATATAGGAAGCTTAGTAGAGCTACCCTTATCAATTTTGGTAAAGCATTGTCTTAAAAGAACGATGGATCAGCATTTCCTTAACTATAATCAGTTAAGTACAGTTAGTTTTAAAAGAGATTGAAGCGATTATTAATACAAGACTCTTATACATTAGTAGGAGCAGAGCTAGAGTTAGAGCTATGTTTTAAGGCCATCAGATTACTTACGAATTGTTTCCAGAGCCAGCGTAAAATACTAAATATAACTTAATTGATATTGAGAAACTTGGCCAGATTAAGAATTCAGCAGTTTGTGTAAATATATGGCAATCAGTATCAGTGTTTAAATGTGACAGTATACCGCGGACCGATGAAATAGGTCAGATTCAAAGCGTTCTAAGCAGTAGACCAAAGGGGGCAAGATTAAAGAGCTGACTGAGTATGCAGATGGATATATCAAAGTTACTTAATTAGTGCGTTGAGAGTAAAGTGAATATTTAATGTAGTATCGGTCGCTGAATAGAAAATCGGAAATAAGTAAAATAGTAACCAGTGAAATAAAGATTCAGCGACCATTAATCCCAAACGACCTAGCAGAGTGTCAGCTACAAAGGTTAGGGATAGAGTTACTAATTCTCAACTAATCAAATGTTATTTGATAGATTATAATTTGTTTTAAATCAGATTATTGTTCTAACGGATTGCGATCTATAATCAGTGTAAGATGAAAGTCTTATAGAAATCTGTTTTCGGCGGGGAGTGTCGCGAATACCGTAGGGTAGTCGCGAAATAAGTGTTTAAATATTATTTGTCATAAACGTGAGGGTAGAACGATGACAGCTAAATAGAATAGATTGAGATTTGAAACAGACGTGTTCGAAACGCGGTCGTGTACGGGACGCTGACCTGATGAGGTGCGAGCTCCCAAGTGAAAGTATTCTGTGGGTGCGAGGCAGATCAGGCGCAACACCGTGTTTGCCAAGTAAGTGAATTTATTTTACCAGCGTGTGATAATGCAGTGGTGTTGCGTGGGAGCCGTGGTTGCTCATAAATTATATTTAGAGTTTCAGGGCAACTAGTGAAGTTGCGTGAGAGCCGTTGTTGCTCATAAATTATCAGCAGTGCAACTAGTGGAGTTGCGTGAGAGCCGTTGTTGCTCATAAATTATCAGCAGTGCAACTAGTGGAGTTGCGTGGGAGCCGTTGCTCATAAATTATCAGCAGTGCAACTAGTGGAGTTGCGTGGGAGCCGTTGCTCATAAATTATCAGCAGTGCAACTAGTGGAGTTGCGTGGGAGCCGTTGCTCATAAATTATCAGCAGTGCAACTAGTGGAGTTGCGTGGGAGCCGTTGCTCATAAATTATCAGCAGTGCAACTAGTGGAGTTGCGTGGGAGCCGTTGCTCATAAATTATCAGCAGTGCAACTAGTGGAGTTGCGTGGGAGCCGTTGTTGCTCATAAATTATCAGCAGCAACTCAGTGGAGTTGCGTGGAAGCCGTTGTTGCTCATAAATTAGATCCTAGAGTGTTGAATTCAGTATCGTGAGTTCAGTCGCTCGTAAATCAGTTTAGCGAGGCTCGGGGTGGCTATAGGGGAGGTTGGAGGCCACTAGCGAGGGTACCAGACCCTCACAAATCAGTTTCTTTTTTATTACCAGCAAATCATGTGTACTTACGTCCATCAGTTACGTTATAATTGCGATACGTCGTTATATTCGAGATATTCGTCTAATACCAACGAACTGGGTACCCGGCGCCCAGGGTATTTGGCGACAAGGGGCATTCATTTGTGTGATATGTACGTATCCAGTCATTTGGTTTATATTTACATATTTAATAATATGTATTTAAAGTTAATAATATTATCAACTATCTGGTACCTATCCATAACACAAGTCTCGTAGCTTACCATTATATTTTATAGTAAGTTTTTTTTCAATATCAAAAATTGCATTAATAATAACGCAATATTTCTTGTGCGGTAACACAAGTAGCGGTAAATCATTAAATCTATTGTCCTACTTCGGTTGAATTATCTATATAGATAAATTTAAAATCCTTAAATACTTACATTATATTCGAATAATACCAACCATAGAACCTCTTAATAGGTATTTTAAAGGACTATTTGCAAAACTATTATTGTGCCAATTGTAAAAACGATTCTAAATGTAATTGATGTTTGTAAACTTCACAAAGTTACATACTGCGTTCCCAAATAGATTGCTCTAATTAGTAGTATTCCGCAGAACTTAGTAATCCGGGATTATCCTTCAACATTTAAAGCGTTTCAAATATATTGCTACGAAGCGTTGCTACAGTCAAACGTTTTATCGAGGAACTTTGGTAGCCATAAAATTATTCCTACTCTATACACCCGCATTTCAATCTCACTATCTTTTTATTTGTACGTTAACTGTGAGAAAATAATTTGTGATTGCCACAATATTTATGCGTACTGCAAAATAGTTTTTTACAACTTTATTTATAGAAAAATGTAAAGTGTTATACTCATACGAGTACATTACAAATTGAATAAAATCTAAAATCTTAGTATGGATATTATTGCTTTAAATGTCATACATTAAAAAAGGACCAGAACCGGCATTTTTATACGCGTTTCATAAAAAAATCAGTTCTTAGATTACCCCATAATTTTTTTGTCTATAAGTCTGTTACAAAAATATTTTAAATTGTCCTTTTATAAACTGAAATTTACCTAATCATATCATCATCATTATCAATTAACTAGGGGCTCACCTTCGCTTCGCTCGGGTTCGTCCCGTGGTACGTGTTGTATATATTTACTTCTCACCGCCCGGTATATATTTGCTGATTTAATGACCATTGCACGCGCCATGGCAACGGTCATAACATGATACGTCAAACACCATGAATTTTATAAAGATTTTTTTTAAATTTCCTAATGTTCCGCACAACTTCCCTAATTTTGTCTTTCATATAAACCTTTTCCTGACAATAACAAACACAACAAAAAAATAATTAGCGAAATCGGTCCAGTCGTTCACGCGTGATGTCGTGACCAAGGAAAATAGGGATTCATTTTTATATATATAGATTAGTAATAATTGATTCGGTTTTATTTTAAGTAAAAGAAAACGTCAAATAAAGCACAAAATAACAGTATATTAAAATTGAACGTATAAAGAAGAAAAGTTTTCAACACCTCTTTGGGCCAAACAACATTATGACTTGAGTCGGAACAGTCAATAAGCGAACCGAGAAAGCGTTGGAAAAGTTGAAGACTTAAAACAACACAAAATGAAAGAGTTTTAAGGTAGCGACCACATAAATGACGATTGACGTGTCAAAATACTAAAGTAATATGTTATTTAAGAGAAGGAAATAAAATAAATACCTATAATATTATGAATCAATTGAATCAATTTTGACGACACGTTTGCTCAGCCCGTAGAAACCTTACTTTCTGCGCCAGCGCGCAGCGGTCGCGGGTTCTAGTCCCGCTGGGGATTCATTCGTTGAGCACAAATGTTTGTACTCCAGTTATGGGTGCTTATATTTATAATATGTATGTATTTAAAATATATATGTGTAGTATATCAACTATCTTGTATCCGTAGCACAAGCTTAGCTTACCTCGGAACTAGATGGTGCTGTATGTAATTATGTCTCAACATAATTATTGTGAGGATTTTAGATTTGTGTTCCGAAGCAGACCTGGCATCGGAAAGACCCGGCATTTGAACGGTCTTCACTCGATTCTCCAACCGAATCTGTTACTACTAGACTAGCGCTGCCTTATCCTCATACAATCCGTAAATATACTTTATTAAAAATGTTAAACAATATCTAAGCCTCAGATTGTATATATTTAAAAAATAAAGAAGCTTAATATTAAATTACATACTTAACCACGCAGGCTATATTCGCACACTCTATATACCTAACTAAGTTCCAAATCTTAGTTTTCTAGTCACGTTTTAGCTTATACATCACCTACGTAAAATTCGACGAACGGCGTATCACTTCGTTAACTTATCAAAATGGGTCGGACAACGACGACCTCCCCTAATCCGATTTATGCCCTCCCTTATTGATTAAATCACGTTAATCTTTTGTAATCGTGTTGATATTTTACAAAGCTTTATCAACTTTATTAATGAATAGGTCTTTTTTATTTATTGAGCTTTTTTAAATCTTATTTAATTACATTTACTACTATTAATTTTGTATTTTGATTCATACCACGTATTATAATCGCTTATTTAGCAATTGATTAGGTTAACAAAATATACTCCTTGCAATAATAATTGTGTAACGTATAGAATATTCAAAATGATAGCTCAGGAGCTCGTACTAGCCATTATAACTAACCTAAATATAATAGGGTAAAATTTATTCAAAAACTTTTACGTCAGTACTTTATTATAGTCATTGATATTTAAGTTACCTTAAAATGATAAAAGTAGAATATATTGCAAATGTTTCGAAACTTTGTAAAGCTGTGTTAAAATACAAACCATGTTGTGTCAAAAGTGTTTTAATGAAAACGAAAAAATAAAGCTTAGCCTCTGAAGCGCTTTCATATAACACTTCATTTATTTTCACATAGAATTCGACCCAAACGAACTCGTTGACTTGTGTAATGATTTAATTTAAAATTCTTATTTATCATTCTCATGGCTATTATTTTTTTTTATTTAGTAAATATATTTGGTATACTACTTGCTTACATTTAAGTGTTTATAGAGAACAAAACCAGTACTATTTATTAAAAGCCAAAATCTCCCCCGCCTTAATGAGAATCGCTTGAGCACTCAACGCCAGGTCCCGACGGCGAGCTGCCGAAACAGATCACAACAACCATGGGGCTTACTTCAATAGTCTACTCTGCTATCTGAGAAGTAGTACCTGAGACAATCCGGCAGTTTACACGCCTACTAAAGTGTGCCACCTAGTGCGTTTCTTGGCTTCGCTCCCGGCTGGGTTGCCAAACGCTAACCAGCTTCCTCAAAATTGGTATCGGGTTTTGGGGTTCATATAGCTCAGTAATGGCTAAAGCTCTACTTCTGCCTTAAATATATAGCTTATTAATTTTAAATCTATGTAACTACGAATATTCATAATAAAAGTCAATAAGAATGAATTGTTCACAAACAAAGCATCACAATAATATTGTTTTGATATCGATGAGACTTATTAGACTGAATCGGGTTACTATTATTTATAAGAGGTATTAACTTTGGGGCGAAATTGGTATAGCAAGGTTGGTGTTTCTATTGAATTTCTTCATTGAAATATTAATTAACGCTAACTAACGTACATGATTAAAATTATATTTTCAGGCTAAAATATAAATAATATCGATATGAGCAAGAGAGAATTTAGAAATCTAAAGCAAAAAGAATTCTTTTATTACAGATATCGGATTTTTTTTGTCATTGAAGTATCTTCTGTTCGGTAGTAGTAAACAGAATCTCCACACTGTTGGCGATATAATAATGGCTGCCTTATAAATTACCAATTACCTACTACCGTCAACACATTTTCAAAGAGGTTATTTTGTAAGGCTTAAAATAACTAATAAAACTTTCTTATAATATTTATAATTATCGTTTCTCAGCTATTCTGTGTTTCAACCGGGTGCTCCGAAAACGCCGATTACTCCACTCGGGTGACATCTATTACGATAATTCAACTATTAATAGAATTATAGAGTAGTAGAGAGAATAATATACTCTTGTGAATTTAGACCAGAAGTGAGCTTTCTTTTAAAAAAACAAGCATACTAAATCGGCCTCAATTTATTTTAAGAACTGAAATGGCTAAAACACAATTTAACTAACTGAAAAGACAACTAATCTACCAACAATGATATTTTTAGAAACAAACCGGCAGAGTAACAACCTAATAATGCTACCACGATAAGTGTCATGACACAACTACCCCCCGATGCCGGTTATGCATCGACTTTTATAGTTTTTTCCCCACTCTAACATCCTCTTTTCTGTTCATCTTCCACACGGCCTTTCCTGACAGGAGACCGTCCTCGGGCTCCTTTATCTTATAACCTTGAGTTCAGTTCAACCTCGACATCGAAAAGCAGAATGACGCCAGGAGCTATAGACATCACACTCTCATCATCTACTGCCATATAAACAATAAAATCACCAGACAAAAAAAAACACAAAGTACATTTCCAAAACTTGCGTGTCAATATAAAGGTTTCAATTTGATTCATTCGTGGGCTAAGCTCACCTAGCATAACCTAAGCACAATGGATGTGAAACAAACAGATATCTGTACCAATTACCCGGGGCAGGACCCGTCGGGGGAGTGCGCCCTCACGACTCGCCAGAGAACCATGTCATAGCTTTGCGTGTGTAAATCAGTACCTATAAAAGCATGTTTCAACCCAACCTAACCACAAATATACTTTACCTAGCATAACCTAAGCACAGTGGATGTAAAACAAACAGATATCTGTACCAATTACCCGGGGCAGGACCCGTCGGGGGAGTGCACCCTCACGACTCGCCAGAGAACCATGTCATAGCTTTGCGTGTGTAAATCAGTACCTATAAAAGCGTGTTTCAATCCAACCTACCCCCAAATATACGTTTAATGTTTGCTACACAAACATATGCAACGGTCAACGACCAATTCATAGTATGATCACAGCTCCAGGACGACATGTCTGAGTAACCTCCAAGACACTATCCGAGCTCACACACATTAATCTTAAGCTACACAAGGTATGTCCCATATACTAGGATCGCATGTCTGAGCGCACTCCAAGACAGCATCCAATAATATGAAACCGTACCCCACTTGAAGTGCATCTCTCGACCAGGACAGCATATCCGAGTACAAAGACCTGCGAGACATGCTAACCCCGACCGCAAGATGCATCTTCCCTTGAATGTGTCAACCCCAATGAGAAAACACAAAATAAGCATCTTATACATACCCAGTAAAAATAAAATTAAAATTTTACAGTTAACATTTCTATAAATGCCCGGCAAAAAGGCGCGGCACCTACTACTCACTACGATCTCGCTTGTTGTCTGACAAAATAAAAAATACGATCTAAAAATAACCGTAAAAGTAATTTCATTTTCTAATTTAAGCCTGACGAGTAAAACAAAACTAAGCTATACACAACGACCAACACAAAACACGAATCACTAAAATCAATGAAAATACACCAAAATCACGGTACCCTCCGATAAAAACTTTTAAACAAAAACAACCGACAAATAGCACACGCTTAACAAAAGTAGTGGGCGAAACAGGACCTATCCCACTTCTGATCTTGTGAATTTAGACCAGAAGTGAGCTTTCTTTTAAAAAAACAAGCATACTAAATCGGCCTCAATTTATTTTAAGAACTGAAATGGCTAAAACACAATTTAACTAACTGAAAAGACAACTAATCTACCAACAATGATATTTTTAGAAACAAACCGGCAGAGTAACAACCTAATAATGCTACCACGATAAGGGTCATGACACAACTACCCCCCGATGCCGGTTATGCATCGACTTTTATAGTTTTTTCCCCACTCTAACATCCTCTTTTCTGTTTATCTTCCACAATACATATAGTAAACTTATATCACGTTATACTTCTACCTTTTATTATCATTATTCGTGTTTCCGTTCTTCAAAAAGTAGCCCTTTAAATTACTTATACTAATATACTTAATCATATATATATATATATATATATATATATATATATATATATATATATATATATATATATATATATATATATATATATATATATATATATATATATATATATATATATATATGATTAAGTATATTAGTATAAGTAATTTCATATATATATATATATACTACTTTTAACCTCTATTTATAATATCACGCTTCTGTCGCAGAAGTTGCATTCTAGAGAGCGATGACTGAATTTTATGTCAATAACTAGAGATATAGCGCAAGCGAAGCCGCGGTTTCTGCTAGTTAAAATAAATAACATTTCTAAAATAAAAGTAACCTAAGTTACTTCTTCTAAGATTAGCTGAAAGTCCCGTCAAAATCAGTCCAGATGTTTCAGAGATTAGACGGAACAAACAGACAGACAGACAGACAGACAAAAATGTTAAAAATTGATTTTTTGATATGAGTACCGTATATACTTCCATATGCATTTAGTAAAAAGCTGTTAATTTGAAATTAAGAGCAGACACTTCAATTTTATTTATATGTATTGATTAAATAACTATTTATTCAAAAGTGCCTCTTAATTCATGTTTTAAGAGTTTAGTGAATAAGGAAACCAAGTATAAATTTCATGTCATCGTTTTCACTTCTCCCAGAAATTGCGTCATTTTTTGAATCTAATAAAAGAATAGAAAAAGTCGAGCCTGATTTGAACAGCTGGAATTTGGAATAGACGGACATACCGAAAAGAATGTTTTTTCAACTTGGTAAAGTCTCGCTTAACGGTCACTGGTCTTAACTGACAGATGCCAGCTCCCTGTTAGCTAAACCTGCCTATTTGTCCATCCATTTTAGTTAATTTTTAGTCAAGTTTGGTTTAAAGTTTAAGAAAATCAAAAATGTGCACGAAAATTTTCAATTCTGTATTTAGCCTTTACTGTATATAGACTGTACTAATTTAGTAATTGGTCTTTATGGGTTTATAGATCAACTACGAACGAACGGAAGCATTTTAAGAAGAATATAATATATGTACCTATATTCTTACTAGAGACCCTTCCTTCGCTCGGGTTCTTCCGTAAATACGTTATAGGTACTTGCTACTCAGAAAAGACATACCTATTTTCCTGTAATAAAGTGTGTTGACTCGGGTAACCAGCTATCATCATACCAAATTGCATCAAAATCTGTCCAATGGGTTTCTCGTGAAAAGCAGTGGTAGCCCAGTCGCTTGTATAATTGAGTGATGCGGGTTCAAATCCGGGTCTCGCACCTCTGATATTTTCATGTGCGAATCATTTCTATCATGATTACCACTTGTCTTACGGTGAAGGAAAACATCGTGAGGAAACCTGCATGTCTGAGAAAACCTAGCAAGTTTTAGTAAGACACAACATGCACTGGGCCAGCGCGGTGGACTATGGCCTGATCCCCCTCGTACTGAGGGAGGCCCGTGCCCAGCAGTGGGACGTTAAAAATGGCTGGTGATGATGATGATGATGGGTTTCTCGTGATGTGGTCACAGACAAACAGATATACAAACAGACAGAGAGACAGACAAAAATTCTGAAAACTATAGATTCGGTCTTTGCATTGTTAATAATGAGTGTGTCAAATAGATTTTCCAAAAAATATTCAATGTACATGATGATATGATTCATTTAAATAAAAGAACAATAAGCTTTAACACATCAATCACTTAGTGTTTACTCATTTCACTTACACTGAAATTCTCACAGTGTACGTCGCAATGTTATTGTTAAAGAAACTCTTTAAGTTTTTGTATACTTAAAATTCACATCATATGGTGTACGCTGCAGTATCTTTTGAATCTCGCAAACTCTCTGACTATATTATACATACTTTAAATGTACCTACAGTGTAGCCATTATTTTTCAAGAAAATATCCTAGTTTCGTATATCAAAAATAAAAAAACTATTTTGATTATGGTATGTATGTAAATATGCCATTTATAATTATATTTACTGTCTCGGTGGTATAGTGACTAGAATGTATGGCTGCAGATCTGGAGGTCTAAAATTCGAGTCCCGGGTCGAGCTAAGCTTAATGATTGAATATATTTTATACTACTAATACTAATACTGTGTGAAGTAGGGAAGTTGGCAGTGTTTCACTCCCGTGGCTTGAAGAGTATGTAATGCCTCGGTCCTGCGGGCAACGCAATGATTCTTACTTTGATTTTAATTTTAATCAGTTGCTTATCTCCAAATATAAATATCTCAAACGGATTTCCTAATGAAATATCTGTATGCTCAAGGTTTGCGACAGTATTAAAATATTAAAAAAAATAGTATTAGTGTACTTCTGATTTTTTACTATATTATATAATATATTATACTATACTATGATAAAGTGCTGAGAGGAAGTGTTGAATGACAAAAGTGAACCCCTCATTTTGCAAAGTTCAGACTTTCGTTGTACTACAGTAATACTACATTTCTAGCAATTCTCAGCTTATCTTCGATAAGGTCTTGCATGCGTGATGCGAAGGGTTATGATGGAAGCATTACAGATAACGGATGGGGGACTTTGTTACTTTAAATCCTGTTTCACGACTAAACAATATAAATTGTGCGATATTTTCTCACCGTAATATTTATGCGAGACTTAAAAGCTCAAGTTCATGAGAGCGTACGTGAGCTTCTGGATAATTTCGTACTAATAAATCAACATCAAAATATTACATTACGATCACATTTTAAGGAAACGTCTTTGGAAGGTAATTAATAATCTTACTTACCTACGTAATTTATAATTAACTGTCGAATATTACACTTTTATACATTTTAGTGATTCGAATTTATTTTCAACCGACTTCCAAAAGGAGGAGGTTATCAATTCGTCTGTGTTTTTTTTTTTTTTTTTTTATGTTTGTTAGCTCATAACTTTGAACTGGGTGAACCGATTTTGATGATTCTTTTTTTATTTGAAAGGTAGTGCTTCCCATGTGGTCCCATTTTAATATTTTCCAGTTCTGACAATGGCATCCATGAGAAAACCATAAAAGTCTTAAATTTGCATTAAGTATTTGCGCGACAAATGGACGAATAACTCAATATCACGCCAACTGATTTCGATGATTCTTTTTTTAATGGAAAGGGTACTTCAAGGGTATTTTGATGAGAGTTTGGTAAGGTTCTGATGATGGGATCCATGACAAAGTATCGGAACTCTTCAATTTTTAGGAGCAAATTAACGATGCTCGGCCGAATCTTTTATAGGCTATATGGATATTTGAGTCACGTACCGTAACTGATGATGGAAGGTACAACTCCTCAACGGTTAGCAGTTTAAAGAAATTTTTTTCAATATAATACGCAATTATGGACCGATGGTTGTATACTTTCAGGCTATTAGGTTTACCTCATAATAGAAGGTAAATTTTTATAGTCATTAACACAATACATATCTACTTTCCGCTAAAAATTTTAAAATAAATTATTTTTAACAAAAAAACAAAAACCGACTTCCAAACTTAATAAATCTAAACTAAAAAGTAGAAAATAATACTTTTAAGGACTTTGTTAATTTTGAAGTCGGTGCCAGCCAAAGCAAAATAACCCTAAATAGATACATACTTGATTAATCTATCAATTTGTAAACATAATCAAAATACCTGGCACCGACTCCAAAATCAAAGTCCTTAAAAGTATTATTTTCTACTTTTTAGTTTAGATTTATTAAGTTTGGAAGTCGGTTTTATTTTTCAATTAAGCCAAATTAACTTTTTTTATGTAATACACTTGTTGTGTGTATTTTTATAAATATTTAATAAATTATGTCTTATTTAGATTTTAAGTTTTACTTTGCGTAACATAAACGCTAAAGTACCTACTTTAGGTACAATAAAACTTGAAATGTATTAAAAGGTAATAATATCGACGAAAGCTGCTTTCTCCTATCAAAGTAGCTTACACAACGTATATAAAATTTTAATTATGCATCGTATTTTATAACATTACTTTTTCTTTCTTGATATATAGGTGTATATAACTAAAAATAAAAGCTTAACATTTTTAAGCCTATTAAGAGAAAACTAAATTTTTACAATTTTACAACCGCAAATGTTCTTTTAAAGTAACAAAAATATGGCATATGTGCTGGGAAATGTTGAAAATCGAGTGAAATTTCTTCTGTCAGACCCGTATCAAATAACAGAGGGATTCTCTTTTGACCTTGTCTTATCTGATACTAACTAGATGGTCTGTACATTGAAAGTTGAATAATGGTAACAGATACGCATACAAATGTTGGAAAAAGGTCGAAAATGATAGGCTTGCAAATTAAATTACTGGTGGTTTTTTAATGTAACACTTCATTTTTAAAGAAAATTATATGTATGTAAATAAAAAAAATATTATGAACTCTATAACTTTTATAAAGAGAATATCTGAGTGGGATCACATTATACGTTTATTTCGACGTCTTGTTAATGTAATTTGCATACATTGACTAAGTAATATTGGATTACCATTAATGTAATTTTTTCACCCTTAGCAATAAAGCACTTTTGATACTTTTGATTCGAAAGGCCTTTGTGTCAGTTATTCGCGAATGAGGATCATGAAAATCATATCTTAATTAAAGAAGATGTCGCGTAACATACAAACGATAAATATGACGATATGTATTGTTGGATTGAGGTCTCGGGTCTTTGTCGTGGCCATTTTTATTTTAACAAAGTTTTATATTGTGTCTCAGCTCAGCTTTATTTTAAAGATGTGAATTTATTTTGGTAGCTTTTTTATAAGAAGTTATATGTAACCAAAAATAATATTATGTTTATTAATTATATTTACCAATTACTTTAAGAATTATAATTTTAGGTTAGTTATATTCAAATTATTCATTTTATCGGATTTGATATCCGTAGTATTGCGAAATAAAAGCGAAAGAGCATTGCATTGCATACTACCTACGAATATGTTGTAACTTTACTTGTGTATACAGTACCTTTTTAAGGTCCCGCTGCGGGGCACGGAGGGGACTTTGAGACGAGGAGAGTCAGCCCACCACGCTGGTTAAGTGCGGGTTGGCGGACTACACATGTATTTCAAAAACATGCTAGGTCCTCTCAAACATGCATATTTCCTCACGATATTTTCCTTCACCGCAAAACAAGTAATCTTGTAAATGATTCGCACATGAAAATATCAGAGGTGCAAGACCTAAGATTTGAATCTGCTTCACTGGTTTCAGAAGCGAACGCGTTATGACTGGGTACCTTTTCAACTTTACATAATGTGCAAGTAATTTAAAAGGAGATTTATTCAACCTGTTTACTCTGAATCTACACACTTTAATGCACGTGTGAAATCCAAACAAAGGCAATTGAGATGTTGATTTTACGTAACAACGTCGATGCGCTTCCAGAAAATTAGGAGGGTCCTTGTGAAAAAATACATAATAGAAATCAGAATTATCTTTTCATACAATATTCACGGATATGGCATAAGAGTCACATTGGATTATAATATAATGAAAAAAGGCGGAATTTCATTTATATTTATAGGCTATGTGTTACATAATCATATTAAATAATATATACTTTACGCTAATATTAATTATAATATATAATCATATTTATTTTATAAATGTTCTTTGTTTTAGATTTCTTAATTTTCCGAATAATTGAACTTGAACTTTATAAAATTTGGTTCATAGAATAAAGATATATTTATAAGTAATATTAATATATAAACGACTGAAGAAATAAAATATGCTGAGTGTAAGCCCTGACTTGACATAAAAAAAATATTATAAACTTAGGTTTTTATGTTTTATACATTATACATAATATGTTTTTTCATATAATAAATGTCACTAGATTATTGAATGTTTACTTGAATTCCACGTGGAATGTACATAATAGCAAGGATATGTAAAGGTGAGATGCAAATAGCTCCTGGCGCTTGCTACAATGTATTATAAAGTAGGGAGCCAAAGAGGCGGTGGCCCTCATCGCGTACGTGATTTGAATGCGCTGACTTTTATTCGAGAAAAATTTTTGTAACTCTATTCAGGTTGGTCTACACTAATGTTACTTACAAAAGCTGCAAATGTAAGATGCACTTATCATAAGATCTTATTATTTAAAGCTCCTCTATATTATATAAAACAAGTAAACAAAAAAAAATCATAAATCAAGTTGTAAAAGACGAAAAGTATAGGTACAATATATCTTTTTTCTATATTTAACGAAGACATTTTGTCTATAGGAAATTGATATAACTATTTACTATAAACTACTGCGAGTCATGTTCAATTTATTGGCTGTAACAATTTCAATGTAGCTTGGTTGGTCCGAGAAAACTTCACAAATCGGGAAACTAAAACTTTTGCTGCCAAACCCCGATCAAATATTGAAGGGATTCCATTTTGGCATCATCTCTAATTTCTTAAATTGAAACTAATTTTAACTTCAAATTGATACTTTATGAAATTTTAGAAAACAAGGTATCAATAATGTGCCTAGGTAAAGTACCGACAGATATCAATACAAAGTTATTTTAATGATTTATTTATAATTGAGGTTAAACCTTAAATATTTTAATCAAAATTTGAGATCAAGTTGTTATTAGTTTTTATTAGTTAGCACTTTTTTATAATTTTTTCAATAAGTACTATTAGCATCGATTCTGATCTTCGAATAAATTAAAAAAATAAATTAAAACATTGGTTTTAGCCGTACTTTGACTATAATATTTGAAAAGAAACTACTAGTGACTTGCCCCTACCCCGCTCGGTTTTTAACAGTTAGTGTAGATTTCTCAGATATGTGATATTATATTCCCGCAATAAAAAATAGTTTGAAATCGGTAAATTACAGAACCCAGAGATGAGAGACGCTTTCAAGCTGGAATTGCGTAACCGATTCATGAGCCTCGACGTGGACTCTACTTCTGTCAACACGGAGTGGAATCGCATCAAAATGGCCTATACAGGGACCAGCTCCGTTGTTCTTGGACGTAAAACACGCACACCTGAAGACTGGATGTCACAGAAGACCCGGAGCCTCATTGAAGATAGACGACAACTCCATCTTAAGATTATGGCCACAAATGACGCTACAGAGCTCGATAATCTTAGACAGCAATACCGGTAAATCCGCAAGTGCATCTATCGCAGCACACGTAATGACAGGCGAAAACGGACGGATGGTGTTGCCGACTACGCTCAACACGCGGCTGATACCGGTAATCTTAGATGTACAAGGCGACGAAAGTCTTGACCGGCGGTCGTAATATTCATAAAAAGCCCTTGAAAGACAAGGAAGGCCGATTTATTGTAACGTCAGAGGATCAGCTTAGGCGCTGGCGTGAACACTTTGAGGGGATCTTCAATGCCTCTGAAAACAACAACTCCACTTTTGATGTAACACCTACTGAAATCATCCCTACGCAAAGATTGAACATAGATGAATCTCCGCCCACGGAACAGGAAGTAGCGAATGCCATCCGATCGCTTAGAAACGCGCGCAAGGCCCCGGGAGTCGACCTCATCACAGCGGAAATGCTAAAAGCTGATATCCCTACCGCTGTAAACGCGCTAACGCCGCTGTTACGAAATATCTGGTTGGCCGAGGAATTACCAGATGACTGGAAGAAGGGGCTTCTCATAACTGTGCCAAAAAAGGGAGATCTTAGTCAGTGCAGCAATTGGAGAGGTATTACTTTGCTCTCTACCCCTTCTAAGGTGCTCTGCCGGATCATATTGGACAGGCTATCGAGAGCTGTCGAACCCCTCATCCGTAAGGAACAAGCTGGTTTTCGACCCAATCGATCCTGCACTGACCAAATCAATACCCTGCGTATCATATTAGAGCAAGCATCAGAATGGCAGAGGGAAATATATATGACCTTTGTAGACTTCGAAAAAGCTTTTGATACGCTAAATTGGGATCGCATCTGGGAGCGTTTACATGAGATCGGTGTTCCCGAGAAAATCACCAACAAAATTAAGGCACGATAGCGAACAAGCGACGCGGCATAGAGTGGGGAGTCTGTAACATCTTGGAAGACCTGGACTATGCCGATGACATATGCCTACTTAGTCACACGTACGCTGACATGCAAGCTAAACTGGACGACCTACGAGGAGAGGCAATGAAGGCTGGACTTAAAATAAACACCCGGAAGACCCAGGAGATGAGGTGTGGCGTAAAAAGCTCTCTGCCGTTGCTCATCGACTCAGAGACTGTGGAACGTGTCCAAAAATTTACGTACCTCGGAAGTGTTGTGTCAGAGACTGGAGGAACTGAAGAGGACGTCGCCTCAAGGATCGCCAAAGCTAGAGCAGCCTTCGCCCAGCTACGCCCCGAATGGCAATCACGAGAACTAACCCGAAGAATAAAACTTAAAATATTCCGGTCTAATGTTAAAACCGTGTTGATGTACGGATGCGAGACGTGGAAGGTTACCAAGGACATCTCGCGCTGTCTCCAGGTCTTTATTAACCGATGTCTACGCCGAATTCTGGGTATACACTGGCCTGAGAAAATCTCCAATGAAAATCTCTGGGAGCGCTGCAATGAGACACCAATCGACCAACAGATCAAACGCCGAAAATGGAATTGGATTGGCCACACACTCCGAAGGCCACACACCCTAACCACATACCGAGGCAAGCCCTTGACTGGAATCCCCAAGGAAAACGAAAACGTGGCCGCCCTAAACAAACCTGGCGTCGTTCAATCATTGCAGAAATGAAGGCAATAGGGAAGACCTGGAACGATATGAAGCGCGAAGCTCTCGACCGACCGGGATGGCGACGCACTGTAGACGCCCTCTGCCCCATCTAGGGGAGATAGGACTCCAATGATGATGATGAATAAAAAATAGTAACTATCCTATAAGTTGACTCGGACAACCAGCTATCATCGTACCAAATTTCATTAAAATCTGTCGAGTAGTTTTCTCATGATGAGGTCACAGACAGAAAGACAAACGGTAGGCAAAAAATAATATAATATATAATGTACTGATTCGACCGAGACCTAAAAAAATTTATTTTATTATCAGTATGTATAGATTCAGTTGGTTTTCTTTAAATCAAGTTAAATTCGCGACTTTCCTCAATAACTTATAGAAAGATTTTTATAAAAGATTTTTATTTCCATAAAAGTAATTTAATAATATCAAAACTCCTTATTCAAATGAACACACAACAGAACAATATCAACGTATGCAAAAACTCACCAAATACAATTTAGATATCAAGCATTTAGATCAGTCAGTTAGTAAGTTAGTGTAAATTGAATCATTTAAAGCTTCAATCAATTGAATACAAAAGTACAATTTTGATTTCTTTCGCGGTGTAATCAGTTAACTCAGTTCTCGCCGCAGCAATCAATTTGTTACGGACTTTATAAGGCCGCCCCACTTTCATTCCGGCTGATTACAATTGTCACGTTGTCCATCAATCCTATTTCGTCGACGAATGTAGTAGCTATTTCACTTCCAAATGGATGTGTTCCTAACTTAATTTAATGGAGCGGATATTAATGCATAAAAGTTTCTCTTTCGGTTTGTTTATTTATGTACTTTCTTATGTTTTAGGTTTCATAATATATTATAGCAGATTTCACTTCTAAATATGATAAATTCAAATAAAAATTTTTTGTTATACCTATAGGTATTCTGTACACATTTGAATATAGTATAAGATAAAAGATAAAGTATAGCAAGTGCCGAATTCAGTAAATGCTAATATTTCTTAACTTAAGTCAATTAGCTAGCGTATACGGCTGCATATTATAGGTTCTGGGTTAGAGACACTGATCGTGCTTAAAACTGTTGAGTTTTAAAATAATTTCAAGCCTACAATAACTGTATTACCTATATTTTGTTTGTACGATAGTAATTGAATTTGTAATTTGGTTTGACTATAATATCAGTAAAATCAACAGTATCAGGTAGAACAAAACATACATATTCATTAGTCTGAACAGACGGACACAGCTACAAGATCTTAAACAATTTCAGTTTGACATGAAATATATCATATAAAATTTGTACAATAATAATTAATTTTCTGTGACACCTAGGATTATAAGCATTTAGTATCATACATTACATTATCTCAACAAAAACTTTTTCATGTAATAGATTGCCAAGACGAGACAATATGAATCGCACTGTCAAAAAGTTATCGGATATCATGCAGAACTAAGCGTCTAACTCACCACGCCCTAACTTTGCAAACTCTCCACCTTAGGGTCTATACGCGTCTTATCTTCAGAATAAGAGCTAGGTTATCAAAACTTAGCAAATTTTATAAGTCTTCTATTGACATTATATCCCAATAATTTGGATTGTCTGGTATAATCGAGAACGGATTATGAGGGTTTCAAAAATGACGAAGATTTTCGAGAAAAAGTATACTGACCTTGCATTTCTTTTGCATCATCTTGGCGGCAGCATAACCATGCCGACAGATAAATTTCAGCTAAACGTTACATAAAGCTAGTATAGCTAAGGCTCATATAACAATTTTGATAATTATTATCAATAAACCTTAGATAATCTGCTTTTCACGGTAGTCAAATATTAATTTAGCCTAATTTTGATTTGCTTTGCTTATTCACGTAATTATCTATCCTAACACGTCTAAATTGTAATACAAGCCTATTAAGACGAGATACCTATAGTATCGAATTTTCGTGTAAGACCCATTTATTAGGTTTTGAATGGTAATAACTTACCTTGTTTGTGGGCGTCACAAAGCATAATGTGCTCTACATTAACTGAGAATTTTATGATTTTCAAAATTGATGTTCATCATTTTGACTCGAACAATATTATTTTGTATTGTATTAATTAAATAATAAACTAAGCGTAGTGTAAAATTATGTTAATACATAATATACGAGTACATATGATCATCATTTTTAGACTAGAAGTAAAATATTTGTTCAAGTGTTATATTTATTATAAAAATAGTATAAACAAGATTATATTTGTATTTTTAACATTAAAAAACAAAGTCATTAATATTGTACTAGATGTGTGTACCGAATTTATCTCTCCAAATATCACAAAAATATTGCATTCGTTACAATTTTCGTTAAACTTATTAATATTATAACTCTATTATCTTAAATTTTCGCTCTATAGTTTAAGTGAGTGAAAAGCTTTAATATAAATTACTTATCTTGATGAGATTCCTCTACTGGGAATTTGTTTTCAATTATATTGTAAAGAGTGCAACTACTTATTTTTGGACGAAACACCCTACCTAATCTATTTTTAGGTCAGACGTCTACCCAACCTACCTATATGTAGTATGTATGCAGGTAGGGACCTACACCTGCAGACAGACAGAAATCATAGTAGTTTCATTTGTGCATTTTAGCTACGGTTAAAAATGAACTTTCTTTTTAATGCTATAACATTATGTCATATAGTGCAAAATGTACAAGGGAACAGCGAAATCTACAATATTTTTTATCATTTAATCTAAATTGAGCCAAAAATATTGAAAGAAGCCAACAAAAACTCACAAAGAAAATTCTTTTCAGCTAAAAAGTATAAGATGTATTGTGATAAATGGTTACTTCACAGTCCCAAAATATAAAGTCTCGTAAAGATTCTTTTCGCAAGTAAACAGTGTATAAACTTGACTTTTGGGTGAAAAATAAAAGAGAGACATCTAAAAGACTGCCTAAAGTTGTGGTTGGAACATCTGTCTCTGTGAGGCCCTAATAAACTTGCATTTTAACCCACTAGCGACTCACCCTTGCTTCGCTCGTGTTCGTCTCTAGGTGGGTACCTTTAGCATACACTTTTTCCAAACTTTGAATGTCTTACTTATTTATATCTAATCAAAAGCCTAAATAATAAGTTTCAACTTCGCCATAATGGGACGCAGGATCGCTTTCGCATACTACCACGGTGCCCCGGCGGCTGGTCCAAGGACCCTCACTGATAGCAGCAGCAGAGAAGTACCCGGAGCAACCCATTCAAACCTCCTCACGCCACCCACCGAAGTGGGCTCCAACACACGGCTGCAGAGGATAGGGAGAGCGGCAAAGACACACCGACACTCCTCTTCTCCTGCAGCCCCACCGCGCCGCCATCTTGACGGTGGCAACCCCGTGAGGCCGCGGAAGGTAGGGAGAACGGCGCATCGTAATACCGACACTCCTCTCCCTCCGCGGCCTCCCCGCCGGCCACGGTCCTGACTGACCATGCTGCCGGCCTCCAGACGCGAGACTGCCGAAGCAGCTCCGCTCCCGTCGTCCGCACGCGCCGAGTTGCCCCGACGGGCGGTACCCAACCGTGGCAGTGCATCACCCGTTAGAGGCACCCCACCTCCCGATTCCTCCGGTACCACCCGCTCCTGTTGAGGGCCAAGAGCGAGTGGCGTTCCCCCAGTCAGCGTCTCCCCCGGGAAATTTTCATCCCCTATTTCAACCCCTTTCAGCCCAATTTTCATCTTTAAAAGTAGCCTATGTCCTTTCTCTAGACTATCTGTGTACCAAATTTCATTAAAATCGGTCCAGTAGTTTTTGTGTTTATTCGTTACATACAAAAATACAAAACAACAAATCTTTCCTCTTTATAATGTTATATTATTATTCATTATTATTAAGTATAGAAGTATAGATAGAGAAGTAGATATAGATTAAAGTAATTATGGCGATCTGCATGTCTTTGGTAGTATATGTTCAAAATATAATTATGTTCTTTTTATAAATTCATAGATTATAATTTTATATTAAATATTTCATGATAATAACTAATAAATTTTCACATTTTCTAGCGACTAGAAAAATCAAGCGACAATTTGGATGGGCTATTAAAAAAATTAAAAAGACAGATTTAGCAGACGTTTAATGATAAAATGTTAAACATTTTCAAAGTGCACTTTATATTTACAGTTATATAAAGCGTAATTTCGAAAGTAGGTCAAAAACGAAACCCTCGCACGTCATTTTTGTGACTTACTTTTTAACGAGTCGAATGTGTGTCGTTCGTAGAGTGAGATAACTTCAACAATCTTTTAGTGTTAGACCCTACGTCCCCTTTTATGGCTATGTGGTAATCAATAGATATTTACATGAACAATAAGTGAAAATGCTAAAGCTTTTATAATATAAAAAATAAATTGGTTTCTTTTAAAACACAACAAAAAAACTCTATAAAAAGTCGTAGCACTCAATATTATGTTAGATAGACTTTATAATATGAGTGTCTGAGCATACGGCTTGATTTTGGTATAACACCATTCCATGAATATATTTCCCATCGATTCTATTTATTACAAGATTTTTTTTTAAATAATTACTAAGTACAACTTGAGGGGTAGTTATTTTTGTTTATTAATATACTTTATTATTAAAATCGTTTTGCAAACAAGTTTTGTTTCTGTTTAAGATTTAATCGATTTAATTTATAATTCATAACAATTAAGTAAATTGAAGATATTGAAATCGGTTCACAGTTTTTTAAAGCAAAACTATTTAGAATATAAAATAATATAAATATGTTGTTTATTTAACACACAGCACCATCTAGGTCCATGGTAAAGTTAAAGCTTTAGGATAAAAAACAACAACAGGCTAAAATAATCAAGTAGATATTATTTCAGTTTCGATTATACATATGATGGGCGTACAAATATTTGAGTTTCAATACGTATAATATACTATAATATACCTGAAAGCAATATCTTAGTGGAGTATTAATTTACGTTCATTTACAGTTGACTGCACAAATTCAAGTGATCATGAACTACCTTCTAATACCATAATGGATGTTTATTGAATGCATACCGAAGATAACATGAAAATAACAAATGTTACTATGCTATAAATGTCCTATTCATATAGCCCAGCGGTAACGCGCTCGCTTGTACCTCGCTCGCTATAACCAAGTGACCGGGTTCAAATCCGGGTCTCGCACCTCTGGTACTTTTATGAGTGAATAATTTCCAACATGATTACCATTTCCCTTACGGTGAAGGACTAGCAAGTTTTCGTAAGACATGTGAATTCCGCCAATACGCACTAGGCCAGCGCGGTGGACTATGGCCTGATCCCCCTCGTACTGAGGGAGACCCGTGCCCAGCTGTGGGACGTTAAAAAGGGCTGATGACAAGATATAATATAATATTGTAAATAAGTTTCGAATTAAGTAAACATCATATTACTTAATTTTATTGTTACAGTGGTCGAGGGACTACAATGTACGGCCGCAAACCGCACGTCCTGGGTCCAGAGAACTTATTAATGTGCCTAATCTCTCACTGCTCGTGTCGAATTGTTATCCCATCGGGATTAGTGAGTAAACGGAACAGACACCAGGTAGTGCCGTTGAGTTCATGCGTGCACTTTTGACTAACGTAGCAGTTAGCTAGTCTAACCCTTTATAACCTAGCGGTGCCGTTTGGCACCCAATTCTTGCCCTACATGTTAACCCACCATACTTTTGCCTCAAACAGTGAAGCAAGTTGATTAGGTATCAATGTGATACTAGAGCGATATATCTAACAGTTTAAATACTTTTTTTCAATTGATACACTTGCTGAGATCGGCACGACCGTCAATAAGTTAGTGTTGTGAAATTTTTGGCAAAAATGGAGTTAGCTTTTTAGTAAGTGTGTTTAAATTTATTTGTTTTGCGCAACATCGTATTAAATCGTGTTTTATTTTATTCGTATATATTTGTTAGATTAGAACATAATATAATTTTGTTCAGTTTTGATTGCTTATTACCTTTAACATACGTCCAAAGTTACGGGTGCCGCATGGCCTGTAGGCCGTTAGGATGTCTCTTCAAATGACGTGTGGAATTGTTTATTTTTTAATGTATCTTTGTGAAATAGTATTTATTTTTCTTGATAGGCGTTGTTAGCTAGAAATTAGACATAATGGACGAAAATGAAGAACTTGAAGTAACGTTGCCTTATATTGAACCTTCAGAACAGAACAGGTATTCGACGCTGATCAACATTCGGCTACCTAAAAAAGGATTGTTCTAATAAGATCACAGGTCGTCAAGTCAATGCTGGGCGCGAAGTCTAATCCACATGTACACCATTGTCAGCTTACGCATGATGCTCTACCAGTCGCGAAAATACATGGATGGTATCAAATGTAAAACCTGTAGAAGGGTCATATTGAACACCGCTTAGTGGTTTCAGTTCTTTACGTGGTCGTTCTTCTTCAGGTAATCGAAAACGTGAAAAGGGTCGGAAAAATCTGCTGTAATCTGCTTTACAGTTCTTTTAGTAATCCTGATAATTCTAAAGTAAATGAACCACTATCCAAAATATAAAAAAAGAAGAATGCTTACTGAATATTTTGATTGGTAATTATATAGTTTTGGAGCTGTCCATGTTTCCTGAAGGAATTTTGGTAAATTTAGAGGAAAATCACTTACGGAAAACCTGGACTTTTGCGAGAAAGTGTTAACAACCTTTTCATCAATTAAAAATCGCATCGATCTGTATTGATAAGTTTCGCATACGTGTACTCGTACGTAAAGTACAATTTTTGGCGTATAATAAATAATAATACATTATTTAAAAAAAACCAAATACTCTAAGCTATTTATTCAGTCCTACATTACTTTAATTCTTCATAATTTTATCAATAAAAAGTTAAATTTATTAGTATTTATAACTATTAGAATGATGTTAAGTCTACGTATGAGCCTAGCGGTGCCGTACGGCACCCATTGTTTTTTCCAAAACTGATAAATTAATTTCACTTTAAATGGTCAAAAATAAGTTAAGGGACCTTAAATAACAACATATTTAAAAATTATCCAATTCCAAGCCCCTAGAATAATTTAGGTCATAATGGGCTAAGTAAAATTAGCGCTTCGCCTGATATTGTTGCAGAACGAAGTATATTGTATACTAGGTGTTTTTATCCTCTAATATAAAAAAATATTAAATTAGTGATTTTTTCTAATTTTTTCTTCAAAATAGTGAAGCGGTAGACTCTATAGATGTTAAAATGTTATATCATGTTTATTACATAAAAAAGATGACAACGTATAGTTTTAAAGTAAAAACAAGGAAGCAGTTAATTGGGTTAATTTCGTCAAGTCGTTTTTCCCTTATTCATTGAACGTCCGCTCTTAACAATTTGCAGTTACTTGTATCGTAATAGCTAATGAGCGTGCTTGAAATATGGTGTGTATCGTAAAATGTTCTTATATAATTTGATATAATTTGCGGGGGCCTTATTAAACATTAAGTATGGATATAACTAGACCTTTAATTTATACTAGCTATAAAAGCAATGTTTTTATATTAGTACGTTGGTACTATTGCCTTAATCTATTTTTCATTAAAATTTATTATTAATTAAACTCAACATATTTTGAAATTCTCTTCAGTTCTTCTTCATACTTTTCACAGATATAGCTAGGTATCCCATGTTTTTTTAAATAATAAAAAAAGGAGGAAAATGCATCTAGATATTTTTTATTCTGTACCGATTTTATTAAACCATTTTAAAAGCAATTTGTATATTTTGAACCGAAAGTAGGATTACCTCAAACTAAAAGAACAAAGGATGCTTGAATTGGGTTCTCAAATCATATATAAACATGTTTTTCTCAAAGATACTAAGACGACCCATTAAAACATTTCAAAACAATTTGATTTACTTTATTTTCTTAATTATAGAACTAATAGGAAATGACAAATAATATGCTAAATTATTAATTAGAAATTCATAATTCAGTAATTCTCTTCTTGTGCTATATTTCAATAGATAGATGATAGTAAGTTAATTGTTATTATCGTTACCTCGATTTAATTATAAATCGATAGTATTTAGTTCAGAAGAAGTCACGGGTTAAATCGTGCCTTATAAATGTGGAATCGGACATAGTTTGTAAAAAATGCAAGTATTTTTTACAAACTATTTCTACTTATATGGAATCTTCTATAACTCTATTCTATTTATATGGAATTAAAACAATTGAATTTGAGGGAGCACAACTGTACAACAGTTTGCCAATAGATGTAATAAATGCTAGGTCTTTACCGGCATTTAAAAATAAACTAAAAAAATACTTAGAAGCTGTTTAACTAATTTCTTATGCTTATGTTGTTCTTTTGGTCACTACTGTATAATATGATTGTACCTAATATTAAGTTGTAATTTTAATCTCATTGCAAGTGAACTATGTTCTTAAATGAGTAAATAAATGTTATTTAACCCTAGTATTGTTTGTAGGTGCAATTGTGTATTTTATTTATAGAGTGTAATTTATCTTATGGCCAGCTTTACGAGCTTTTCAAAGCCTGGATGGACTGCCTAACTTCAGGCTCTTGTGTTGTTGTGGAGGTTTATTTTTTACAGAAAAGCCTAATAAACTTGGCCTGAATTGGGACTCTAACCGCTTACTTTTGGTCATGGTAACGACTAGAAATCGGTTTAGATATTATTCTATTTAAACTTATTGGTTATATAAAGTTATCACCTAAAATTCAATGGAATATACAACAGGATGGAGCTAAATCAGAAACAACAAACTTAATAGCTACCATGAAAACTAAAACGAAACCAATCTTAGAAATTGCCATTTAACGTATTGTCAAATATTTGAAATGAAGAACAGAATTACCGCATCCAGTTTTCACTGTCTTCTCCTTAAGCGTTATATTACAATTATTATCATTTAATAATTTATAATTAACTAAAATTATAATATTGTTATATAATGAACGCCTTAATGATTCAGCAATGAACGCTGGATAATAATTAATTTTAATATGAACTTTGAGCTACTGTTATCACGGTTTAACGAAATAACGAGGGCTCTAACAAATTAGAGCTTTTTTATTTCTCAATCTTTCAACTGAAACAAGCCAACGTTTTCATTATCCCATTTATTTATCAGACACATCTGGAACCGCCTTGTGGGACTTTTGAGAGGTTTTATTAACATTTTAATCATTTACTGAACGTGTCAATAAAATAATTACTTAAACAAAATTTTTAAACAAATACATTTTGTTTTTATTGTATATTATTATAACCAATTCATTATTTTTAAATGTAAATATGACTCACTTTTGTGAAGAATTGAGTTTTCTGTGAGTCCATATATATTAAATACAAAACGTTGTCTCTAAGAGAAATGTTTTTTTTAGTTAGAAATACTTTTAAGTATTCATTTAAAATTAAACGAGGTGTAATTTTAAGATTATATTTCCTAATTATCTGACTCGGTATAAAGAGACATATAATGCTTAATTTAGCACGAAAATGCTTGTTTTACGAAAAGAAGATTCATTCTCATAGACCAACCTTGTTGCAGAAAAAAAAAGAGTTGCACTTCTTTTTTTCTATTCTGCAGGATACGTTCTCTTACAAAACAAAACAAAAGCTTCTAGTGATAATCATTTACAACTTTTCTATTTGTTAATAATGTGTAGGTACTTATTTATTTTTTTATTATTTTCAATTGTTGTTTAGGTGATAAGGGTTAAATTACGACTTTTATTTCTTCTTTATGTAAAAAACCCTAAGAAAATCACGCTATCACTCGTTACTAGATCTCTCGTTAAAATGTACCGTTTCGCTGAAGAGGTGAACCAAGCGAAGTAACGAATTTAAGCCAAGTAAATGACTTGACTTTTAACTTCGCTAACTTTGCTTTTGTGGAGAAAGCGCCGATACGGAATTGGCTTGTGGCTAACTTTAAATTGACGGGAAAGGAAAAATAGTAGTCTAACTGCCTTTACGTTATTAAGTGGACTTAAAAATATACTTAAGTATAAGTAGCTGGCTCTTTCTTAAATATCTATATCTAAACTATTAAAGCTGAAGAGATTGTTTGTTTGTTTGTTTGTTTGTTTGTTTGTTTTTTTGTTTGGTTGAACGCGCTAATCTCAGAAACTACTGTTCGATTTGAAAAATTCTTTTTGTGTTGTATAGTCCGTTGATCGAGGAAGGCTATAGGTTATATTACATTCCGCTACGATCAATAGGAGCTGAGCACCAAATATGAAAAATATTGCAAAAACGGGAGAAAAATATTCCTTTTGAGACCTTCCGTTGCGTGCTTTGCGTAAACGGTTAAAGTTATGCAAAAATCATGTATGACGGAATTGTTCCTCTTTAAAAGTTCTAAAAAAAAGTTCGCAATAGCATATGTCTACCTTTAAGGTTGAATCGCTGTAACTGTAAATTTGTTTTAAGAAAATGTATTATTCAATGTGTACCGCTTGGGGCATTCATTTCTTGAGCAAGAATGTTTTACACCAGTCATGTGTGTTTGTATTAATAATATTATGTATTTAAAATCATATAATATGTATGTCCGTAACACAAACTTCGTAGCTTATCACGGAGCTAGATGGCGCTCAGTGTAATAATGTCTTAACATAGTAACATCTAGTACCTACCTATTTAATTAAAGTAAAATAAAAGCCCGTATATTATTATACATAATATAATAATTTATATGATAATATAATAATTTAAGTACACTTATGTAACTTATAATTTTAAGAGGCCCTTTGAAGCGATTACAAAGCGGTTTGTTCAACTCAATAGCAATCCATTTGTGATTTCTATACAAATACAAATTACTGTAGAGGATTTTCTGCATAAAGCATATTAATTTAGGGCTTAATACAATAAGTCCTGGTATTGATTTTATATTACGTGTTATTAATTTAAATAGGTACCTACTATAAAACAACAGTATTGGATTCCATTTACGATTACAAATTAATAGATAAATATTACATATTATACCTTTAGTATATAATAATCTATAAATGTGCAATGTTGATAATATTTTAGCAAAACAAAATAATAAGCTTAAATCGCCGATGAAAAAAATGTCTACTACGATGTGAGAAATTTGTAGTTGAATCTCAATATTCTAAAACAATTAGGAGAAAGCAAACGTTTTAATAGGCTATCTCTCATGTGGATCAGATCATCACACCCCACGTGTGCATGTTTGTTGAAACCTCACTAGAAGTTTAGATTACTTCGTAACTGTTTCTAATTATACTTAGTTTTTTTACAATTAATATATTTAATGCTAAAGAACCTATTTATTGATAAATTCGGCATAGAAGTAGTTGTATGATTTGCTTAATGGCTATCAGGAACCAAAGGCTTAAGTTATACAACTTAATCTTGAAAACCTAAATGCGATACGGAAGAGGGAAGAGAATGGGTTTAAGTATCGACGTCTTTAATTAAAAAAAAAAAACGTTTAAATACCGGCCATACTTTACATGGAACTTGTGCCAGGCATTTTTTCTCGGACGAATCAGTACATTGATGTTAATACTCCCGCGTAGTGGAGAGTGTAATAGACAAGAATAGTTAATCGTAAACCGTGTGTAACAGAGAAATAAAAGTTATGAGGAATGGAAATTACTAGAAAAGTTTATAATTATTTAATACCAATTTCTTTATGCATATACAATATCAGAAGTGTCTCGAGAGATCAGTTGATTATCAGAGCAAAGAGAAAAGTGAGAAAATATAAAAAGTGATAAAGTTAAGAAAAGAGTAAAGTCATAGTGAAAGTGTATCTTGTGTAAAAATAATATTTAGGGACTGAATTAAGCTGACCCTGTGAATACTTCGTGTGTTTGAGAACCACCATAAGTGAATGTTTCGAACCAAAAGGAATTAAGCATCTGTAGTGCAGAAGAAGTAAGTTAATTTCTTATCCCACAACTTACAGAATGCAACAGTACTCATAACTCAATACTTTAACTATCGCTATAGCTGACAAGAAATCCATAACGATTCACATTTTGATCTATATCAAGCACGTAAGAAAATATTGCTTCGTTGCAAAAAAGTTTAACTTATACATAAAATCTCGGATCACAGTGTTTGTGGTCGCACTGATTTGAAATGGGTCCAGCGATTTTGATGATTTTTTTGTATATTTTATAGGTATGACAATAGGTCGGAAAATATTTTTCAACCTTCTACCCCCACCCCACTTTTTATATGGAAGAACAAAGTCTGTTTGAGCAGACATACAATGTGAAATTGACATAATTTTTATCACATAAACACTATAGCACAGTAGAGTAGGTACGTCAGTGCTGTGAGTCACGACGTCACTTGATTAATTGCCGACGATGTTCCCTCTGATTGATTACATTGTAATCTTGTTTGTGACTTGACTGATGCTCGGTTATTGTATCACAGTCGCGATTCTCATATTTTTTTTCTTAAATCTCCCTTAACTCGGAGTAAGAAATAAAAATGAATAATTGCAACGTAAAAAAGATTGCTGAAAAATAAGGAAATAGAATGTAATGGCTGTAAAATTTATCATTTTGTTGTATTTATTTCGAAATTCTAATCATTCAAGCTAAAAAAGTGCAATATACTTACTGTGTCTTATTGCATTAGGTACTAAAAACCATGACCTACGTTGGCTACTTATTTCTATAATTAAAAGCCTTATTAGTAGTAATATTATAAGAATGCTCAAATAGTCACAATACTATACTACACACTGTAGTCATCAAACGGGTCACGGTAACGTACAGGATGTGCGACGTGAGAGACGGATGAAGCGCATCGGCTGTCATCATAATGCTATACATACAATAATATAATGAAATTCTAACGGAGTCAAACCTGTACATTAGATTATTTTTTTCAATAATCTTCACATGGTATAGTTTTTAAAGTTAAGTTCATATAGTCTTTGAGTAACACATAGTTAATACGATTACAATTACTCTATGTAATAATTTATTTTTTTAAATATCATAACAATTTGTAATTCTAATTGATTCAGATAATTCTAAAGTTAATTATCTAAGTTCTTTCTATTTTATCTCGTCCAATGCAATTCTATTTTGAGAGGGAGCCTCGAAAAGCAAATTGCTAATACTCAATAGCTGAAAAGGGCGGTAAATGGCCCATTTCCGCAAAGAATTATATCTTTTATTCCTCAAATGACACACTCATTCGGTAGGATATTGATTCACAAAAACATGGAAGGAGAGTTCTTGGACTCCAACTAAATTGAAATACCACTATATTGATACTTTGAGTGTGACTAATTTTAAGAATTATTTGTTAGACCGAAATAATTAATTTCATTATGTCGCGAAAAATAAAATTCAAGAAATATGACATTATAAAATTATTTTTTCTTTTTTAAAAAGCACTGATTAATATTGTTTCACTGATTAATATTTGAATGCGGAAATTATTGTTTCAGAGAAGAGAATGAGTAAGTGAGTTGAGAGCTATAAAGGTGGATTCACGTTACACCGCGTCTAGCCTAGTCTGTCTGTCTAGTAATAACCTAGCTATATTAACCCAGCTTGTATACGAGAAGTTCGAAATGGATTATACTTTTGTGCTGGTTTAACACTTGCTTTATTGGTTGGACGTATAAAAAAATAAATAAGCTATAAACTGCCAATAGTATTTCGTATGTAAATTACATCTTTTATAAGAAAATATATAATCTTATCTGTTTTCTTTAAAAATAAACCTTAAAGTATTTCTATACAAAGAATAGTTTTCTACACTTTTCTACTCCATACGTAGCTCAAATCAAGGAGATTTAGCACCGTCACTAAAAAATATAGCCTTACGAAGGGTCGAACATCAGAACGGTTCTCGCATTCTTATCTAAATATAAAGAATAAAAAGATATAACTACTTTTGATACTTATTTACAACATGGCGTAGTTTTATAGTATAAAAATACAGTAAAATAAAAAAAGTGCAAATTTATTGGAAATAAATTTTTGCACATAACATAAAATAATGTCCCAACATATTCATTTATACATACATATTATACTATAGTATAGTAAGCTTTGTACGCCTAATCTGCAGATGAATCTGTCATTTAAATTAAGTTAGGACGTAGATTGCTTCTTGAGATCGTTTCCAAAAGCCATCTTTCACATAGGACTCTCATATAAATTAATTTTAATATACGTTGGCTTACCACGTGAGCAAATCCCTACTTGTTTATATTAATTTACGAAAATCAAAATTTTATTTTATAGATTTTTTGGCACAGATAAGATATAGCGGCATTACTTTATATTAGAAATTTATTTACTTCAACAATCATTTTCTTCAAAAACAATATACCTTGACACTGTCATCGATGCCAGATTAATTTTATTTTTAGGGTATTATCTAAAGCTAGTATGTAGCGTATCATCTTGATTTTGAACAGTCATTAACATGCAAAGCACGAGCTCGCTTTCAAACTGTTTCACTTATGATACACTGTATAATAATTTTGTAATCTTTATGAATAGATTTACTTAGCTTCTTTGCACGCTTGTAAAAGGAGATAGGGATGATTATTAATTTCCAATAATATCACAAAATTTTCTAGTAATACTATAAAAATTAGGAAAATGTTGTATAAAGATATTAATGTATCATGTCAAGCAAAACAGAATATGTATCTAATTGGAGGTTACACAAACTTATACTTTACGTATTTTGTGAACTTTTCCCGAGTCTTTCAGGATACAATGAAATGGCGGCTTGAAAATTGATAATGCCAAAAGTAAAAATTGTACTAAAAGTTATTATTATATTATCAGAATATTATTGTTTTCAATTTTCATGGATATATAAACTATCTCTGGTGTCAAAATTTCTATCTCAGGTTCTATGACATGGCTTAAAGATTGCTCTTATCAATGAATAGTGGCTGGACTAAGGCTTAACGCGCTCTCCAAAATGCCAAACTTCCGAACTAGTCCGGTAGCTACCGGCTGTGAAATTGAAAAATGAAATTTTGCTTATTCATAGACGAATGACGGACTATTTCTGTATTTTATATAGCAGTGCTATTTCTCGGCTATTCTAAAAGTGTTTTAAGCATTTAGCATCCTAATAATATCTGAATTTCAATAATAAATTATTCAAAGTTAGGTAGCATTCGTAAAATTTAATTTTAACGTTTAGAATACGTCTCGACCCTTATTAAATTCCACTAATCAAGACGCGTTTACTTATTTTAAGCAAAGGAATGACTAAAAAGTGTTTGTGACTATTCGATTTCAAAGTTCAAATAAAGTAGGTAACTTAATTTGTAAAGGCCGGATTGTAAATTAAGTAAAATTGATATAAAGGGTAGATGCAATACATTGACATTAAAACCCAATATTTTTTTTATTTAACCTATTTGATTTTTTGTTTGACAAACTGTAATGTTATAAAGTGCATATCTGTGAATATACTCGTAAGCAGACTTCGTTATAAAAATGATACATAAGTCAAATAAACAATAATCAATATTCTTGCTTTTCTTTTAAGTAAAACAAAATTTTAAATAAAAAATACTAGGGGACACCCGGGTTTGAACCGGGGACCTCTCGATCTGCAGTCGAATGCTCTACCACTGAGCTATATCCCCGTTGACACTCACATGTAATTGTTCATTGTCTATGTGAACCTAACCCATAAAAATAATGTGACGTAGGAACAGACAATTGATATTTTGTTTTCTTTGATCTGCAATATATACAGTACATATTCAGCCATTTTTAACGACCCACTGCTTAAAGCCTCTCTTCAATACGAGGCTATAGTTCACTACGCTGGCGGGTTGGCGGACTATACATTATCCATGTCTTTCGAAAACATGCTAGGTTTTTTCAGACTTCTCGCAGGTTTCTTTACTATGTTTCCCTTCACCGTAAGACAAGTGGTAATAACGTTCGAAATGATTCGTACATGAAAGTATCATATCAAAGTAGCGAGACCCGGATTTAAACCCGTTTCAATCGGTTAACCAAACGAGTGCATTATCACTGGGCTACCACTGCCTACATCCATGCCACATCTACATGAATATTTTACATTACAACTATCTTTAGGGATTTCGTGTGCCTGTAATTTATATTTTAGTTCTCGACGTTTGTAATACTTTACAGTAATGGTCACGGGGGAGACTAAGGTTTTAGACACAGAAAAAAGACACGAAAAAATAAAATGATTAGGGTATCCATTTTCATGGGATTTCAAAAGTAAATATACATTTTAGGATGTCAACTTCTATGCCAAATATTTGGTAGTTGATAATGCTATGTCGCTAAAATATTATTAACGTTAAAACTATTTGTTTATTTATATATTTCCTACAGAAGAAATATGGTACAGGGTTTTCCGCCTATAAATAAAGCCAATAAAAAAGAAAAGGCAAAAAAACCTCTAAAATAATAATCAATGGAGTGGTTCCGCACTCGTTGCCAGCGTTATTTGGGACGTCAGATATTTGGCACTTACATTATATAATTAAGGATGCTAGTTCAAACTAATAATCTTCAAAATGGACCAGATACAAGAGCCATTTGTAATCGCCAATAACATGTGTCGTTAAATGAAGAACCGATGTAAAATATGTATATTTAGAAATACTTAGAATTCTCACCATATAACAGGTAAAAATCAAAAAGTTTAAAAATAAAATTAATTTAATTCCAATCGTGTATAATTTTTAAATTTATAGACGACAATTTTGGCGCAGTTTGTAGTGACCAACGTTTCGTTTTTCATTCATGAGCTGTTTGTACTCCAGTCATAAATTATTTATATTAATATATAAATTTATTTCGAATTATATATGGCTGGTATCTATATCAATCATCTGGTATCCATAATACTAGGTCACCATGGAACTAGATTGTGCTGAATGTTAACGCCCAAACTATATTTATTTTAACATAATAATATATAATAGTACTCGTAGTACATAAATTGTTTTTAACAAAAAAACAAAAACCGACTTCCAAAGTTAAGAAATCTAAACTAAAAAGTAGAAAATAATACTTTTAAGGATTTTGTTAATCTTGGAGTCGGTGCCAGCCAGGTATTTTGATTATGTTTACAAATTGATAGATTAATCAAATATGTATCTATTTAGGGTTCTTTTGCTTTGGCTGGCACCGACTTCAAAATTAACAAAGTCCTTAAAAGTAATATTTTCTACTTTTTAGTTTAGATTTATTAAGTTTAGAAGTCGGTTTTTGTTTTTTTGTTAAAAATAATTTATTTTTAAATTTTTAGAGGAAAGTATATACGTATTATGTTAATGACTATAAAAATTTACCTTCTATTATGAGGTAAACCTTATAGCCTGAAAGTTTACAACTATCGGTCCATAATTGCGTATTATATTGAAAAAAATTTCTTTAAACTGCTAACCGTTGAGGAGTTGTACCTTCCATCATCAGTTACGGTACGTGACTCAAATATCCATATAGCCTATAAATGATTCGACCGAGCATCGTTTATTTGCTCCTAAGAATTGAAGAGTTCCGATGCTTTGTCATGGATCCCATCATCAGAACCTTACCAAACTCTCATTAAACTACCCTACTCTTTCCATTAAAAAAAGAATCATCGAAATCGGTTGGCGTGATATTGAGTTATTCGTCCATTTGTCGCGCAAATACTTAATGCAAATTAAAGACTTTTATGGTTTTCTCATGGATGCCATTGTAAGAACTAGAAAATATTAAAATGGGACCACATCGGAAGCACTACCTTTCAAATAAAAAAAGAATCATCAAAATCGGTTCACCCAGTTCAAAGCTATGAGCAAACAAACATAAAAAAAATACAGACGAATTGATAACCTCCTCCTTTTGGAAGTCGGTTGAAGGTATACATGACCTTTGGATATTTTGAATGTCATATTATTACAAAAGTTATCACTAAATATTAAATTAATAGTTTTTATTAATAAAGTAAAAAGTTAGAAACATTAACAGGTTTTTAATAACTTTTATAAAAAATATTCCCTTCCTAAGTTTATTGCTTTTCTAAACAACTTCTTTGCTCAAAGTTGAAATAACTCTAAAGCCAATATTTTGTTTAGATGTTACAAGCTCTAAATGAACAAGCAAATAGACGAGAGTAAATTAGCGATTTTGTACTTTCTAGATTTCCAATAACTTTGCGATAACTTATTTTCAAGTTTAAGCCAAATTGTAAACAAACTTTCATGTCGACTTCAGGGGAAGTGAGAAAATAATCGAGTAAAAATAAATACTTTTGACTTAGAAATATTATTCCTAAGAATGATCTTTTGATATTCTAACAATGATCTGAACTTATAAAATATATATTTTTACATGACTACTTATAAACAAGCATGTTGGCTGCCTTCTTTAAAATAAACTACTACTCGTATAATAATAATTTTCTATTTTTTTGTTTAAGCTTAGAATACAAGTTAACTAGGCGACCTTGTACAAAGACTTAATAAAAAGCTGCGTATGCCTATTCTACGATTTTTAAGCATGTAAATTATTTTTTCATCCACGGATATATTTTAAATCACATAAAATATTTTTTTTTTTTTTTTTATTATTAGATAGGCTTGCGCTTGACGACGATCAGTGCTGGAAAGCACTGATGAGGTCTAGGTTGGAGCGCGCTTGCCTAGAAGGTGCCTATTCACTCTTGCTTTGAAAGTACTGACATTGTAAGTGGCAGGAAAGACGGATGCTGGAAGGGTGTTAAATAAATATAAATATATTGTGCAATGTACATTACTTATTCTCAGTAATTTTAAAGTCAGTGACTATAAAAAGCTTATTTCATTTCTCTAAACTACAAAACTTTCAGTAAATTTCAAAACTTTTTGATGAAATTTGTCTGAGAATTAATTTAGAGCGCTGAAATGTACAGTATATAACTTTTAGAACGTATGAAACATTGACATAGGTAGTAAGTAATTAATTATTTACTTAATTTTTTTAGTTTTTATTTCCTAGATTTATATACTGAAATAATATAAAATTAAGCATCTTCCAAATAATCTGATATTTCAAAAAAACATAACCTATATATAATTTTAAAAAGATTTGTAAACAGAAACTACTTTTATCTATCTATATTTTATATCTTTTATCGTTTTTATCTTATATCTTTTATCTTTTACTATCTTTGGTGTAGTAGTATAGGATACAATGGGCATGTTAATGAAACATGACTAATATTAGACAAGCGTGAAAACCCTTGGGCAGAACCTACGAGTAGCATAAAAACAGATATTTACATTCATACAAAAGTTATATCTACAATCTCGATAATAAACATAGTGAAATCATTTTCAAATAGAACTTCTATAAATGTGCGGTACGGATAGGGTTCGATTTCGTTCGAAGATAAACATGTTTATTGAGGGTTATACTCCTACGATGTCCTAACTAATCCTATATTTGGTTGCAATTCGCGTATTTGCTTACAAATTTGATATTTTCTTATCCTATAATACAACTTATATCTTTTTAGTTATTATATAAAAACCGAGATTTATAGATACACGTATTAGTTAATAACAGCAAACTTTAAATGGTATAGTTGCTTGATAGAGAAAAATATAAAAATCATTGGAAAGAGAGAAAAAATATTATACTATACTATTTCTATATTTTAGATATTTTTTTTTTTAAATACAACGTCCATGAATAGCTCCTTTGCTGTGATTATATTTCATAATCTTATTTTTTTATCAGAACATATTTTTAAAACGTTACTAATTTTAATCGAAGACAGAAGCTTTAACTATATTTAATATAATATTTTTGAAAAAATAAATAAATGAGAAATAATATAAAATACACATATACATGTCTGAACATATTCAATTAACCAAGTAAAATAAGCGTGCACATTTTCCGTCAATGAGTACCTCCGACCAAGTTTAAGTAAGTTCCCAGTTAATTTCACAGCTACGTAGGGTTTTGTAACAACAGAAATCTTTCCAAACTGAAATTAATTAAAAATACAATTAATTCACAAAATAGATATACACACGTAATACATTTTATTTATACACATGTATAAAACAAGGATGTTTCAACATTTTTTCACAGGACCGGATTAAGGAGATCTTAGGGCTCTCGCAAGTTTGTATGAAATGTTCTTCATTTTTTGTACTACAAATTTTTATTTGGCAGGGAGCACCCAGGGACGAACTCGAGCGAAGCGAGGATAAGTCGCTAGTTATGTATATAATAATTTGTAGATTCATACTAAGATAGGTATAATGAGGCAGTAATTACACTATATTAAAAATATTTGAAGTCTATTGACTGCAGATTCAGAGATCCTGGAGTCGAGTTCCATGCCGGGTGAAGCCTACTTTGAGTTTTTATGTTAAGTTATTTTAAGTAGTAGCAAGAAGTTCGGTAATGGAACCTGTAATAGCTCAAAGTACTTAATTTTTTAAAAATCGTATTCTTCCCATCGGATTTTAAGAGTAAAATCAGTGAAGTTGTAGGTATCTGTTCTTAAAACTTTACAAATATGTCTTACTTCTTACATTGTAATATGCTCTGTAATATTTAATTTACTCTACGAGTAGAAAATATTAGAAGCTAGTAACAGTATTACATTCATAAATAAAGTTCCGAAGAAAAATAAAGCTAAAACATTACATCCATAAACATCAAAAGATAATAATTAGCACATGATTTTAGGAGTTAAAATTTTACCTACACACATTAACGAATTTCGTGGATGTAGATATCATTATTTTATGTGCTTATTTCAATGGATAGCGGCGAAAATTAAGCTAGTGGGTTTTCTAAGAATTCAAAAGCGGATAAGAGAATGAGGCAGCCCTATGACAGACCGAGATGCACCCAACAATGCAGACTCGCTCGTTAATTAGCAAGGAAATGCCGCGCTGGAGCTAACTTGTTCCTTCAAAGTGGAAACTTTAGTCCTAAGTATGCGAAAAGTGATAGACCAGAAAGAGGTACGTGCATTATCTGTGGGCTTAGTGAAATGAAAGTTGGTAAGAAATATGTCGAGTAACTAGTATATTTTGTGTTTGTTATACTTTTATTTACACACTTTGATATGGTAATATCCGAATAAGCTTTTGCTGAAATAAGCTCCTTCAAAATATCGTATTGTAAAATTGTTGTGAACTTACTTAGTTTTGAAGTTCCCGGTAAAAGTTTGAAACTTTATTTTATTTCTGTACAATAATGGTTTATCGTATTATTTTGTTGTACTTTAAGTTACTTCTGAAATTGTGAACAATTCCTATTCTTTCTTTTATACATTGTTCGATCGGATAAAATAGTGTTTGTACCTTTTTTTTACAGTAACGTATGAGATATAATGTAATTTGATTTTTTTCTGCCCAAATTACTTGAAGGTTATATGAAATATACATTATTATATACAAATACAATATGTAGAGTTATAGTCTGTCATCAACAATTTTATACTCTAAGCACTACTACGTATAATACCAAATATCGAAGGTTGTGGTCTAGCTATGTAGTGAGGTATATTATGTGGTTCCCCTTAAATTTCTATCTTTAGATAGAAATTGTCTTCAAACAAGTTATATCAAATTCCTATCTCTTATTAGGATAATCTACAATAGATAAGATGTTGAATTTTATAATATAATAAATAAATATGTAGGGACATTATTACAACAGCTCTATCTAGTTCTGTGGTAAGCTACGTTGCGTGCTTGTGTTACGGATGCCAGATAGTAGATATACCTACTACACATATAAATTTTAAACACATACATATTATAAATATTAACAACCATGACTGGAGTACGAAATAAATGCCGCCAGCGAGACTCGAACCCGCGACCGCTGGCGCAGAATGTAGAGTCGCTACCAACTGAGCCAAACGTGTCGTCAAATATTGAAGTATTGAATTAAGTAAATGTAGACGCTGAGACAGATAGCAGTTATTCGTAAGTCAAATGTAAAATGAAGGTGTCTCAATTCAAAAAGAAATAGCCGTAAAAGTACTTTCATTGCACAGCAAGCTATAACACGTGCCGTTGAATTCTCTCTCATATAAATTTCCTCTAATGTCAAGGCGAGGTATGAATGTATTCAGGAGTGTCGTTTTATCGGCAAATATATCATTTTTTCGACATTGTATGTGATTTATGAATTCTCCGAACAGGAATTCAATTCAACCCAGGTCTATCATGAGATAGGGTGAACCAGACTTTGGTTTTTTTTTGATACTATATACGAAATAAAATTTATTGGGTTACAGATTATTATAGATAGCTATTATATCATCCATACTAATAATATGAATGTGAATACGATTCTTCCTACTTTTTTTTGCTTAAATCAACCAACAGATTTCGATGGAATTTGATAAGGGCATAATATATTACACAAGCTATGGTTCTGTTTCGCTTATAATGCTGTGAAACCACGAGCGTTTGATATTTGAAGTTGTTAAGAAAAAAAGCCTTTTTTTTATTTCTTTCCGAAAAATTAAGACTTGAATCAAAGTTGTATTGTAAACTAAACATAACATTATTTAATTATATTTGAATGTATATGCTCGATTCTAAATTCCAAAACAAATTACATATGTACATAATATCATAACATAATTTACAAACGTTCAAATTGAAGTTGTACAAAGCATATCTATACATATAATAAAACTGTAGAAAAGTCGTTTTTGTACATCAAAAAAAATTACAAAAAAAATAGCCAGGGTGTTAAAGGACAACAAATAGAACCCATTTCCAGCATTTTTAGAATTTTTGTCTGTTTGTCTGTTTGTCTGTTTGTCGGTTTGTCGGTTTGTCGGTTTGTCTGTTTATTTATCCGGGCATCACGTAAAATGTACGAAAGCAATGTAGATAACTTTTATATACAACGATTGAATGTAACTTTAAGTAACATTTAGTTTTTGTTTCATTGCAATCGGTGCAGTATATCAAAAGATATTTGAGTTTAAAGTGAAGAAGTAGAGAAATTCCAAAAGTAAATTTAAGGTTATGTGCATTTGGTCTCACAACTTAACGTAACTTTTATACACAACAATATGTGCGTAAATTGAAGTAACATTAAATTTTAAGCTATTGCATAGCTTCTATCGCGGGCCTTGAGCGTGGAGACCGAATCCAGAAATCCTGTAACGAAAATAACCTAACACCTGTCATGCGTGATGCGACGAGTAGCGACATCTATGGTTTATCTTTTAGTTTACTTGTAGGTGTTGTTCAGGTCTGACGTTACTCATAATTAATAATATAGATGGCGCTGTAGATTAATAAATCGATTTTAGATCGACCGTTTTTTTTAATAATGGTTAAGGCTTTGGTTTCAATAATAAAAGGTTTCTCGAGGTGCTGATTGCGAAAATGAGGTCCATTTTCAAATCCAAGATGACGGACATCCAGTTTCTTTCAATAATGACATGGATGTCATTTTCGAGGTTTCTCGGGGTGCTGATTGCGCAAATGAGGTCCGTTATCAAATCCAAGATGGCGGATATCCGTTTTTTTTTCAATAATGACATGGGTGTCATTTTCGAGGTTTCTCGGGGTGCTGATTGCGAAAATGAGTTCCATTTTCAAATCCAAGATGGCGGACATCCGGGTTTTTTTCAATAATGACATGGGTGTCATTTTCGAGGTTTCTCGGGGTGCTGATTGCGAAAATGAGGTCCATTTTCAAATCCAAGATGGCGGACATCCGGGTTTTTTTCAATAATGACATGGGTATCATTTTCGAGGTTTCTCGGGATGCTGATTGCAAAAATGAGGTCCATTTTCAAATCCAAGATGGCGCACATTCGGTTTTTTTTTCAATAATGACATGGGTGTCATTTTCGAGGTTTTTCGGGGTGCTGATTGCGAAAATGAGTTCCATTTTCAAATCCAAGATGGCGGATATTCGGTTTTTTTCAATAATGACATGGGTGTCATTTTCGAGGTTTCTCGGGGTGCTGATTGCAAAAATGAGGTCCATTTTCAAATCCAAGATGGCGAACATCGGGTTTTTTTCAATAGATGATAAAAATATTTTGAATAACATTAACTTCTCATTTATTTAATAAGAGAAAAAAAAATTGTTTTCTTATCGGGCACCACGCTCAAAAAGTGTAACTTGAATTAATATCAAAGAAACAAAACAAAGGAAAAATTATACATATAATAAAACTGTAGAAAAGTCGTTTTTGTACATCAAAAAAATAGAACCAATAGAACCCATTTCCAGCATTTTTAGAATTTTTGTCTGTTTGTCTGTTTGTCGGTTTGTCTGTTTATTTATCCGGGCATCACGTAAAATGTACGAAAGCAATGTAGATAACTTTTATACACAACGATTAAATGTAACTTGAAGTAATATTTAGTTTTTGTTTCATTGCAATCGGTTCAGTCTATCAAAAGATATTTGAGTTTAAAATAAAAAAATAGAGAAATTCCAGTAGTAAAATTAAGGTTATGTGCATTTGGTCTCACAACTTCACGTAACTTTTATACACAACAATATGTGCGTAAATTGAAGTAACATTAAGTTTTTAGTGCACAGTTAGGAGGCACGCGAAAATGCACAGGAGTTTTCCAATTTATTGTTACAAATAGGCGATGGCACATACCCCGTACAAGAAGACGGAAAAGTTAATTTGATTGATAATCTCTGTTCTTGCGTTACATCATAACAGGAGCTAATTCTTCTGTGTACGGAGATTCCACAAACATGGGAAATCAAGCCGGTTCTTGGCTATATCAGCGAGCTATTTTGACTCCCCGCAATGACCAAGCAGCGGCAATTAATTTAAAAATATTGAGTAAATACTGAAATATTAACCGGTTGCGGCGCCGGTGACATTGTTTTTATTCCAAAAATACCTATAATTCCCAACAACTTCCTTTCTCTTTCAAACGAGTGCAATTCCCAGTCAGTCTCTGTTATGCCATGACGATTAATAAAGCTCAGGGCATAAATAAAAAAAAATGATTTGTATCGGTATCCTCCAACAGCGCTTCGCACTAAAAAATACATTGTTAAGTTCCGACATCCACGCGAACGAAGTCGCGGGCGGCTAGTTATAAATATAGAACATTTAGTTTCACTCCATTTGAGCATCTAGTTCAATTCACATTAAATTTTCGAATTCATTGTATTTGTCTACCAATTCTGCGCAGTTTACTTAACAATTTAAATAAAGTTAGGACAACGTTTCAAAGTACTCTGCATTGTCTATCTATACATATTATAAAACAAAGTCCTCCGCCGCGTCTGTCTGTCTGTCTGTCTGTTCGCGAAAACTCAAAAACTACTGCACCGATTTTCATGCAGTTTTCACCAATGGATAGAATAGTCTTCCAGGAAGGTTTTAGTATATAATTTGTCAAGTTTTTGTATACATACATTGGCTAAAATATAATGATATCTGTTGGAGGTGTCGAAAAAAAATAAACCGTCTAGGAGCTTTCAACGAAAACGCTGCCTAAACCCTTTGAGATATAACAAAATGATGTATGATGGAGTTGTGTATAGGTCTACAAAAAAGTCCGTGTTGGCATTTGTCTATCTCTTAAGGATAACATACTATATTGAAAAAAGTTAGGAATTTAAAAAAAAACTTTATAAAATAAACGGCGTTTGACGTATCATGTTATGACCGTTGCCATGGTGCGTGCAATGGTAATTCATATAATCAAGTCAAACATACAGAGCGGTGCGAAGTAAATATATACAACACGTACCTAGGGACGAACCCGAGAGAAGCGAGGGTGAGCCCCTAGTATAAAATAAAAATACGCAGTATAATCCCTTATGAATACGAAATTCTGGTCACAAGATCATTCGATGATGACGGCAAATAACATTTTTAATTGAAAAATTCTTTTGTAAATATTTTACTGTTAAACAATACCGCAATATTACATTTTGTGACCGCTACAGCTCATAGTAAGCATTAAGTTATTTATCGGAAATTACTAAATATTACATTATAGTTCGTGGTTTACACGCCGGAGTGTAGGATGTGAGCATAAGAGGTTTATCATAACTATGAATCCATTAAACTAATTTAATAAACATTATTATAATATACTAGTGACTTACTTTGATTTCACTTGAATGCGTCTCTGGCTGCCTTTTACATTTATAAAACTAGCGTGTTATCGCGGCGCTACCCAAGGTTTATTTTCTGTAATTTTCTCGCTTTTCGCTTTTTGAAGCGCAAAATCTGTACATATAATAAAATTCTAACTTATTCGAATCTGTACATTGAATTTTTTTTGAAAATTCTTATTTGAATAGTAATTATTATCGACACAGAGTTTGGTACGATGATAGCTGGTTATACGGGTCAGAATATAGAATAGTTTTTATTGCTGGAAAATATCTTATTTCTGAGAAATTTCAATTAAGCGTTAAAAACTGGCTGTAAAACATCACACGGTATTTGAAATCTAAGAATTTTAGTTTCTTTAAAACGCAAGCGGAGCCGCGGAAAATGAAACGCTTAAGGGATGAACAGAATAGGTTCAAATCATGAGTATTTCCTTTCATTTTTTTTTCATGTTGAATGAAAACATCGTTAGGAAACTAATATGTCTGAGAGAAGTTTTGGCAAATGTAATACTACGTCCTGATCCCACAGCAGTGAAGGAAAACCCATGCCTAAGATCGACACAGGCTTTTGTGAAAACATAATTTGCAAGTATAACATATAAGGCTTTCAAAAGAAATCAACTAAATTTTAATTTCATATATTTTATCTGATTATATGAATGCAGATACTAAATTATGAATTAAAGAATGTTTTCAGAACACTTTTTACGAAAAATATGAGAACTCACTAGCTACTGCTTTTCTTAAGTCATCAAATGAAAGAAACGCTAATAATGAAACAAAGCAAACAAGCTTCTATTACAGCAGAATAAAACTGGTACCTATAAAAATTTTACAAGAGTTAAAAACAAAATTGCAATAATAATGTGTACATACAAGTATGTTTGCATGTAAATATTTCTCTTAAAAAGTGAGAGACCGTATTCACTAAATAGATTATGTAATTATGTAAAGGGTAAATATTATAATATGTCGCACAAATCCAGTTAAAATACCACATAAACTAACAAACGGAATATTAATTCTTAACAAATTCCATAAAAGCCTGTTGATCCCTTCGCATTCTGACAACGTGCTTACCACGCCTTTAAACAGAAATAAATTTCCTCCTATTCATTTATCATGAAAAGAAGATTAGCTTATTTTCTCCTGTACATACATATATTATTCAAATGGTTACAACGTTCCGGTAAGTCTTTGATGGACGAACCGGCTTTAACTTTATGCGGACTCTGTTGTTTAAAAGCTTTTGAAAATTTAAACCAATTTTTCGTAAGTCAATAGATTATTTATAGGAAGTTTTCACTTATGAATTTTTTAAATTTAAAAAAATATATGATAATCATGACCAGGATCAGTATAAACGTTTTCAAGGCATTTTCTATACTCTTCACAGGTGTGAATAGATTCCACGTGTGAGTTTAACCTTATTATTGTTACGTTGATTTATTGACCAACCGACAGACATTCTGTCCCTACCTAGTAAATTATATACAATAGAAATTTAATACAGGACATTGTAGCATTTTTTCATACATTCTACCACTCACTCACTCTTGTCTACCACCCTTTTAGGTACGTTTTAAAGGTCAACAATATGGAACTTTTAAAATTTTTCACTCCCTAAAAGAACGATTTTCGGGATAAAAACTATGTTTATACCAAGGTTGCAAACTATCTTCAAATTATAATTCATCGAAATTGATTCAGCCGACTAAGTTTATCCTTTATGAAGGAACATACATTTACAAAATATTATTTACAGCATTACTTATGCATAAGGGTGATAATAGAAAAAAGTCAATTTTGTGATATTTTAGCAGAAATTTGTTATCCTAAAATTAATGATAAATCCTTATTAAATTCAATAATGTTGTAACTTTGTGGGATAAACTTCTCTTAATAGAATGTATATTTTATGAATGAATGTATAATTCAGCCCTTTTAACGTCCCATTCTTAAGTAGGGGTTAAAGGTCTTTTACATTGGTCATTTGCGGATGGTATACTGATTTTCTTGATTAATAAATAAATAAATAATAATCGTGTTGGTACTTTAACACATGACATCTAATTCCATGGCAAGGTATGTGCCTTGTGTTATAGTTAGTAGGATAGTGTATGCACTACTTATATATAACTTTAAATACAAACATGTTCTTATCTTCTAGAATTGGAGTACAAACATTTGTGATCATTAAGCAAATTAATACCCACAGCGGGACTCGAACCCGCTGTGGGTATCGAATCGCCAGTGGGGTTACTGCCAACTAAAGTAATAAAATAAAAAAATTAACAATAAAAATTCGGTAATAAAAAAGGTTGAAATAGATAATAATAATAATAATAATAATAATAATAAGCCCCCCAATACAACCACACGTCCTGATTGACCATCTAATCACGTGGGGGGCGGACACACGAATGAGAAATTACTGGCGTGGCTAACGTGGCTCTGGAAACCCATTCATCATGGAGACTCGTTCAAAAAGTAAACGTATAGGGCCGCTTCCCGGGGGCGATCGCCGGGGCACACCTGGAGCTGACGCTGGGTGTCACAGCATGCGAACCGTCAGCGGTGAGGAGTTGAGCAGGCGGGCTCCCACCGACAAAGATGCTACAGCCGAAATCATTGACGATGGCGACAGATCTAGTAATAGGACATATACCCCAATAGAACCATACAGTCCAAGCACAGCATCTTACACACCTTCAAGTACATCATCACCGTCCAAACAATCATCACCTTCTATGCCATCGTCACCCCCCATTAGTAGTTTAGATACAGATCCACCCAAACTGGCCTTGAATGTTGCGCGGGGGCCAAACGCCTTTTTACCCGCGTCCACCAAGGCTGGAAAAGCAAGAGTTCGTATGAAATGGAGCCAAGATGTTAACCTATTCATCATGCGAACATACTTACACATTACGAAATTAGAGACAGATATGACCACCTATAGACAACAATTGCATGCACTTTTTACACGACAATATCCAGAAATTACAGTTTCAGAACAGAGAATTTCAGACCAGAGAAGAACTATAGTTAGGAACAAACTTTTATCTCAAGAAGTTATTGAACAATTGAAAGAAGAAGTACGGGCAATATTACTACAGGAAGAATCTGAAAATCAAGAAAACACTAAAGCAATTACTCTTATACAAAATACAAATGAAAATTATGGGCAAGAACAACCACTATCACTGATTCAAGATCAATATAATACACAATCTCAACCACAGAATCACTCACGACCCTACATGCAATCACCACATATAAACACGAACACACCACACACATTCACACAAACGTCACACACATCCACACAAACCGAATCATTAACTCTTACGCTCGAAAACGACATTCAAACCCTGGCCGATGTGGATCATAATCTAGTACCAGATACATATATACAAGAAATACATGACAAATATAAAACAACATTAACACATTATGCTGGTATGGACCCAGCAGCAAGACCAAAACTACCTAAACTTAAATATACACCTAAGCTTTTTCGATTAGTTAATTTATTTAATAACAATATCCTGCCACAGTATTTATCTGATGACACACAATTGACAGATATACACACCCTCATTTATTGTACAGCGCTGGTTATTTCTGAGGAGCTTAACTTTAAAATTACTGAACACACTACAAACACAAGACCTAGAGACAAGTCAAAACCACCCTGGCAAATAAGACTAGAAAAGGATATCGAAAAGTTGAGAGCAGACTGTGGCAGACTTACACAGTATATTAACAACAATAGATCCCAAAAAGTAGTTAAAAGAGTAGAAACAATATTTAGGAACGAATTAATCCACACCAGGCATGAAAACAGCAATAGAACACCAGAAGATTTTCTAGATACACTTAAACAAAAACTAGCACTTAAAGTAGGCAGACTTAAGAGATATATGAAGGGACAACAGCGCAAAAAAGATAATACTATATTTGCTATGAGCGAAAAGTCTTTTTATAGGAATTTACAGAAACCACAGAACGATCCAACAACTGAAAACAATACTGACACGCCCTCTCAAGAAAACTTAGAAAAATTTTGGTCTAGCATATGGGAAGAGCCGGTTCATCATAATAATAAAGCACCTTGGATAACAGAAGAAGAAGAAAAGTGGAGGATGATAGAGGCAATGGAATTTACGGAGATAACGGAATTGGATATAACAAATATCACAACTAGATTACATAATTGGAAAGCACCGGGTATAGATAAAATACACAATTTTTGGTACAAAAAATTAACAACACTACACAAATATATAGCAAAAAATTTAACACATATTGTTTTAGGACAACAAAACATACCAGATTTCATCGCTACGGGAATAACTTATATGTTACCTAAAGCTAAATACACATCCGAACCTTCTCAATATAGACCAATCACATGCTTACCCACAATCTATAAAATACTAACATCAGCAATAACTACTAAAATCAACTCACACATAGAACATCACAACATAATAGCGGAGGAACAGAAGGGATGTAGACGGGGCCACATGGGATGTAAAGAACAACTAATAATAGACTCCACAATTCATAAACATGCCACAACCAAAAATAGAAACTTACATTGTACATATATAGATTACCAAAAAGCTTTCGATAGCATTCCACACTCCTGGTTAATAAAAATATTAGAAATATATAAAATAAATCCAAAAATAGTTGAATTTTTACGCATAATAATGACATACTGGAAAACTACGCTTCATCTCAATACTCTAAAAACTAGACAAATACATATTAGGAAAGGTATCTATCAAGGTGATTCCCTGAGTCCCCTCTGGTTTTGTCTAGCCCTGAACCCTTTGTCTCACTTACTTCACCGATGCAGAGCCGGATATACTTTTAAAAATAATACCAACGAAACCATTATCTCACACCTCATTTACATGGACGATATTAAATTATATGCTAAAAACGAAAAAGAAATGAAATCACTCATAAATGTTACAGCAAAATTTAGCGGAGATATTAATATGCAATTTGGGTTAGACAAGTGTAGGACATTGCACATTGTAAAAGGTAAAATAAAATCCGGCAACTATACAATTAACGATACACACATAATTACAGCTATGGAATCAACAGACCTTTATAAATACTTAGGATACAAGCAACTCAAAGGAATCAACCACACAGAAATAAAACAAACACTAAATATAGAATATCGCAGAAGAGTAAACGCAGTTTGCAAAACAAAATTATCTGGTAAACATTTAATAAAAGCCTTAAATACTTTCGCAATACCAATATTAACCTACTCATTCGGAGTAATAAAATGGTCAAAAACTGATATCGAACAACTAGAAAGATCCACACGCACAATTCTCACAAAACACAACAATCTTCATCCTAAATCTGCCGTCGAACGACTCACACTCAAAAGACAAAATGGAGGGAGAGGCCTAATCGATATTCAGCACCTTTGGCAGAAACAAATCACTAATCTTAGAACATTTTTTAACACAAAATCACGCACAAGCAATATACACAAAGCCATTACAATTAACGATTTTAACTTTACTCCGCTTAACTTAAATGATCAAAACACACCAGACATAAATAACACTGACCTACAAAATCAAAAAATTGAAAAATGGAAACAGAAAGTGCTTCACGGAAGACACCCACACGATCTAGAACAATCCCATATAAACATAGAAGCATCTAACAAGTGGCTTAAAATAGGCAGCTTATTTCCAGAAACCGAAGGCTTTATGATAGCCATACAAGATCAAATTATCAGTACCAAAAACTACAGGAAATATATCATAAAAGACCCTACCGCCGTCAATGATAAATGTCGCAGATGTCACATTCAACCTGAGACCATACAGCACATTACAGGGGCATGCACAGCACTCACACAAACAGACTACACTCACAGACATAACCAAGTTGTAAGCATCATCCATCAAAAATTAGCACTGAAACACGCTCTCATCCAAAACACTAACACACCTTACTATAAATATTCACCGCATACTATTTTAGAAAATGATACACACAAACTCTATTACGATCGTGCTATACTCACAGATAAAACCATCCACTATAACAGACCAGACATAACTCTACAGGATAAAAAAAGAAAAACCACTTACCTGATTGACATTGCCGTTCCTAACACTCATAACATACAAAAAACAATATCTGAAAAAATAAGCAAATACGCCGAACTTAAAGAAGAAGTTGCAAGAATCTGGAGACAAGAAAAAGTTTATGTCATTCCTATAGTTCTCTCTACGACAGGTGTCATCCCCAACCATCTTATACATAGTCTTAAACTATTAGATTTAGAAGAAAATGTTTTTATAAGTTTGCAGAAAGCTGCCATTTTAAACACCTGCAGAATAGTCCGGAAAGTCATGCAATTAGAAGAGGAAAACACATTTACATCCTAAATACATACTCAACACACGCTACATTTACTTGGTTTCGGCCCGTAATGTAGTTAAAACCAGCTAAGAGCTGAGAAAAAGAATATACCCGATAATAATAATATTCTTTATTGTACACCCAGTAAGGAAGAGGTACATAATACAAAACATATTGGAATGCATTATTATTACAATAATATTATTTTACATTTTATTACTTATAAAGTAAATGTCGTTGCACCTTTTTCGCTTATTTACAAGTGATTATTTATTACTTACAAGTAAGAAAACATCCACTGAAATCTGATGATTAAACAGATAAAAATATTTTTTAATATTTGTTTTTGCCTGCAGTTTTACTTACATGGCAAGAGTCAGACTGGGTTAAAGCCACATACCTAGGTGTTCCGTCTCTCTAATGAAACCTGTCCAAGTTAAATAAAAACAAAATTTGTTCCACTATAAGCAAGATATCTACAGAGTAATTATAATAATACCTATTTCCAGAATTCATATATATATATATATACGTACGTATAAATACAAAAAAAAATAATAAAATTTATCTCTTATAAACGTATTAGTATTATGTAAACCTATTATTTAATCTAAAAAAAATATATATTGACTTTTATATTTAAGTATTAGCTTGTCTCAACTAGTTAAATGTCACGCCGGAGGTCACGAGAAGATCTCCCCGGGATTGCCATCGAGATCACTTTATGAAGTTGCGACGAGACACAGCTATAAAATGGAACTTAGCTCATGATAGATATGAAGTAATATCTAAACAAGTCACGTCGAAGAGATTTAGGTATGGTTAAAAAAATTTTATAAGTGACGACTCGTTTGGCTCAGTTGGAGTGTCCCTACTTTCTGCGCCAGCGGTCGCGGGTTCGAGTCCCGCTGGGGGCATTCATTTGCTAATCACGAATGTTTGTACTCCAGTCATGGGTGTTTATATCTATAATATGTATGTATTTAAAATTTATATGTGTAGTATATCAACTATCTGGTATCCGCAACACAAGCACGTTTCGTAGCTTACTGCGGAACTAGATGGCGCTGTTGTAATAATTTCCCAACATATATATTATTATTATATTAATAAGTGACGTACCTAAGTGGATATAATTAATTATTGTCGATTAAAAAGTTCTGTTGTTTCAACTTAAGAATGTAGTCTTACAAATAAAAATATCTTAAGTTGTAAAAATGAGCCCATTAAATAAACTAAGGTAAATGCGTATGTTTTTCAACAAAAAAGAGGTTTTATTATTAACAACAATTATAAATGTACAACCCTTGTTATATAATTATTAAAATTTGTTATTAAATGATGCTATATTTAATTTTTTTTAGTAAAAAATCATATTTGAGAAAAATCTAGGCCTAAAAAGAAGTCAAATCTATATATTTGTAGTTACAAATGTCTTTTGTCTTAAAAATCGAAGTAATAAAAAGACATGACCTATTCATAAAGGAATTATGAAAAACAATTAACTATTGTAGATCTCGTGGTACTTATAAAAAAAATCATAAACCTGAAAAGTTGGTTAAAAAAGTAAGAGTAATTGAGAAAAAAAGACAAAAAAGAAAGAAAGTATTATGACGAATCAATAACTAAAATTTATTACAAAATCCAGCTCACAATCAAGTAAACGAGCAGTTACGCTGAGGCGCAATAATAAAGTTATTTCGGTGGAAAAATGAATGCAAAACGTTAAGTTCATTTAAATGCAAAGAAGTACGTATACAATTCCCATTGCAATTTGAATTTTAAAAATGGCTATTTTCGTGATTACTATAATTTACATTATAAAAACAGTACTATTGTACTAAACAATCTCACTACAAGATGCAAATATAAAATTGGTTCACTGCTTGCTCTATTTGCTGTAATTTAATGTTGTTTTCTTTTGTAATATGACAATATCCGTATTATTTTTGATGAAAATAACACAATAGTGATTAAAGATAGAGATGGACGTAAAAGATTTTGATTAAAGGCCACTGTCATTCGAGACAGGCACTAATATTGACGGCATATTGAGAAATAGAGGATATTTTATATAGGACATTGCGAACAGTACACAAAGTTCTTTTCTAAGAGATTATTTATTATATAATTGACTTTAAGATGCTTTTCTTTATTACTATTATAGGTATTATAGGTTTGGATATTTATTACGATATGCGAGTACGTTACTGGATACTGCATTCTGTATTCATTTTAATGATGCATAATTTCGTTAAACATATATTTTCATTTATACTTAAATTTTTCATAATATAATGTATAGATAGTATTTGTTTTACTATCGTGTAAGTAATAGACTATTTAATATTTTACCTACGTGTTTGTAGTATTAAAAAATCTGAAAACGGTATAACTTATATTTATTGAAAAAGTGAATCATGAAAACTGGTCTTTAATTGGCGTAAATATCGTATAACATGTACTCAAAAAGTAAACACACGACCAAATTCTGCATATCATTTTTTTTGTCAAAAAATATAAATTACTACTATATAAATCTACATGGCTATATATACAAATATGTATATTATATATGTAGACGGTATAGTAAGTAAATACTTAATTTATTACAGACTTCTTAGAAAATTATGAAAAATGTTTTAGAAATATAAAACGAGTCTAGATAGAATAAATAAGTACCTACTTTTATTTTAAGAGACAATATTTACTTTGTTTCAAAAAGGAAAAAACAAATATTATACGTCTATGTTGTATCGTCAAGTACAAGCAAACAAAATTAGTGAAATTGTAAGAAAAATATAATAATATAATACTTAACTCCAACTTATAAATATTACCTATTAGCTATCTTAGGATAAAAAGAAGCCTAGGTGCTTTTCCAGGCTATAATTTATCTATATGCCAAATTAAATCCATATACTTTCAGCCTCTCTGTCATTGTTGGGAGATAAAAGATACAAACGTATTTAAAAAATAATAAATCAAAAAATGATAAAATATAGCCACCTGTACCAAAACTGACGTAACATGTTAATACTATAAAGCTTTCAAGCAGCAGCTAATTTAAAGGTTTAGTTTCAGTAGAAAATGGCCTTGCTTCGTTAGCTATTAACGGAGGCGGACAGCGTAGGATTCTGCATTTCCATCTTATTGTTGCTGTGCCCTCGTTTGGATGCAAATATTTTATACTTCTCGAACGAGCCGTGCCTTATTTTACTATCTCCCGTAATTTCCTTCCTTAATGTTTTTTCGTTTTTATTTTCAAAATTTTAATTATCAAATACTTCTAGCGATAGAAACTTCGTTAAAGTGCTTTTCGTAGTTAGGCTATAATTTATGTTAAAGAAATTATGTTACATTAGCGCTACCTTTGAGAAATTACTATTACTTTAAAGTAGTCTTCATATTACTTACTACTTATTCCAGATCATAATCATCTTTGTACTAAATTGTATCTAAATCTATCGAGTAATATTAAAAGCTATAATTTTAAAGACACGTAATTGAATAAGATTAGACTAGATTATAAATAAATTTGTGAGAGGTTTGTCTACTTAAACATAAAACTAGCAAAAAGCTGAGCTTTTGAGGGCTCGTCTAGTTCCTAATTTTCTAATGGGTAATAATGTTACAGCGATGTTAACACTTTGGTTTTCAAATGGCGTTAGAAGTCAATAACATTCTATCCAATAAACACAAAATTAAAATTGTTAATGTTCATTTTTTTAATGGTTATAAAATTATTATTTTTTTCACAGAAAACACATCTAAATATGAAGTTAAATTACTATGTTAAAGCAAAACCTATAGGCGTGATAGTTTTTCAGTACAGTGTACCACAATATGCTCAGGTTGTGGGATAGTGTTAGATCTCGCTTCACTCGCCCTAACAACACATTAAAGTATTTAACATTTTCTTGAAAATTCTTATTAAAAAGTTATTCAATAAATAGTTTTAAATATTAAAAGTATAAACGGTATTGTATAACTTCTTTTTGAGAGGTTTCTTCTTTTTGATAGGTTTTAATTTTAAGTTTCATTTATTTTAAATTACTTATTATTTGTATGGTACATACTTAAAATTATGATTCAAGACAATGAGAAATTTTTAAATATCTTTTTTACTTTAAGTACAAAAGGCTCGTCGTAGAACTGATGTTCGTGGATATAAGGCACAATGATAATTATTATTTCCGCAAGTGCTGCGTAAGATAATAATATTGTTCTACAATAATATGGGAATGATAAGTTTTATTGTTCTTGACAACACCACAAGACGTATAAGAAAGCGAAAATTAATAATAGTTTAAAAAGAATCATCCCAGATGGTTATGGAATTAATAAAACTCAAAATTTTAGCCAGTTATCAAAGTGTTAAACTAAACTATATTTAATTCTCGATTTTTAACAGTTCTCTTAAATATAGGAAAAATATTTTTGAAGTATAATTAAAATATACCAAATTGACGAAAAATAGTCAAAAAGGTGCGAGTCCGACTTGTATGCCGTGGATTTTGGAGCATGAACCGTTGATGTTTTGTTTTAACATACCAATTTGTTACGCCAAAAACCTTCTGTGCAAGAGAAATTCGTTCGATTTTTAACTATAAAAATGAACTTGTAAAGCAAATAAACTTCTCTTTATAATCAAACAAATCAATGTTTTAAAAACCGATTAAGCTAAATAATAAAAAGGAAAAAAGTGCTATCCGTAAAGCAATTTTAGATCTTCAACTAGCAATAAATCAAATAAAACTATACACAAGAGCATCGCGTGAAATTCAGTGAAAAAATACGTGCTGTTAAATATTCTCGATTGCATCTAGTAGTAGTAGGTACTCCAATGAACGGTTATGTTCTCATAACACGTAAGCTGAAACTTTACTGCGCTTTTATATACGTATACTAAACCATAATAGTTCAAAGCACTTTTTATGCAGTTTTACTGTAACATTTTTATATACTTTATTATTTTCGTAGTCGTGGGTATATAATAAACTTATATCATATGTTATTTAAATGATTAATATAAACTATGGAGTAAGATATATTTTAAGAAATGTAATAGTTTCTTTTTTCAAACCGACTTAGATTTTTCTTTTAGCACATTCGAATTTTTTTATTCAAACTTAAATTAAGATAAAAAGTAAACAGATAAAAAGGAACAAAGTAAAAGTAATATTGTAAAAAATATAAAAATAAGTATGTTTTCAAAGAAAGTCTATGAAATATTTACTGTTTAGCACTTAAGAATTTGTAATATATGTTGTTGACTAAATGGAGTGAAAACTGTGGAATAATACTCGTAATTGAAATACAAAATATTATTAAAAATTTAAAATAAATCTCATGCCATTACAGTTTTTAACTTTTAAGAAAATTGAAAAGATTTTATGTAATTATTGTAAACTCCCTAGAACTTAAATGTAGTCAAACTGTAATCTTATAAACTTACCATCTCAAGAGACTCCTTCGAAGCAATCTATTACTAAATGTCACCGAAGGCGACGAGCTCCTCTGAATTGAATATGTATGGGCGATGAATGAAAAATCGATTTCTACACATTATTCAACAGAGAGACTCATTAGACTACAGATTAGCAATGAGCAATTTGAGACTACTCGAATTCGGGAATCGTTAAAGCACCTTGATGGATAAAAATGCTTTTGTATTTCATTTTTGACTGACAAAAATATTATAAAAAATAGTTTAAATGTAATTCAATGACCATTATTACAATTTTTTAGTTAAAGCTAATTACATATTATTATTTGTTGTTTCAAAATATTATTCAACATATTAGTAGTGTATATTTTAGCAATTGTCTCTTTAAATCCTTTATGATGTCCATAGGTTGTAAATGGAAATTGCACTTTTCATTTTAGATAATTTTGTCAATAACACTTGCGTTATCAAAACAAATCTAACAAGTAACATATTATGAATAGTTAAAATCTGTTTAACTGTTAGTAATTAGGAGGGAACATAGAAATAGAAGAATGTACGTACATGCATATAATATATTATTATATATTAGGATATACACATAAACTTACTTAATATTTTTGGATTAAATTGCATGTAAAAATGAAATAGTTCTACCTTTTACGGATCCAAACTAATACTTTTATATGTTAATATTTGTTTATTCAATTTGGTATTTATTTAACATCCCAAAGGAGTTTATTCATGTACAGGCTCATAGCTAATAGCGAGTATGTTTAATAGAATAATTGGGTAGAATTATAAGACAGTGTTACCATAGTTTCGTACTTATACTCGTTAGGGGAAAAGATTAATTAAGTAAAACCTATTACGAATATACTTAAATGTATGTATAATAAACACATATTGTGTATTAGCGCTCTGTAGGGGTTTGTCGGTATGTAAGTTACAGGTACAGGTTATTATAGATTTATTGAAAGTAAGATATGTTTAGCAAAAACCAGTATCCTCTACGTTGACTGTCTAGATAATCAGCTATTAGAATACCAAATTTCATCAAAATCTGTCCAGTAGTTGTCTCGTGATGAGTACCTATGGCAGCAACAGATAGACAAACAGGTAAAATTCTAAAAGCTATAAAAACCTTACTGAAAAATAAAAAAAATTTCAGTAAAATTTTCCAAAAATAATTTATATACAGATAATACAGATTCGCCGAATTTTAACCGACTTCCAAAAAGGAGTGCCAGCTTCGGTGCCAGCCAAAGCAAAATAACCTTAAATAGATACTTATTAGATTAATCTATCAATTTGTAAACATAATCAAAATACCATTTGAAAGTCCATTGCAAAGGCAAGATAAAACTGTCCGTCCTGGCTGGCACCGATTCCAAAATTAACTAAGTACTTAAAAGTATTATTTTTTACTTTTTAGACTAGGTTTGTACTGATTTGAAGTTGGTTTTTGTTTTATGTAAAAAAATATTTATATAATATACAGTATGAATAAGCAACTTAACTATTATAACATATATTCATTGTTGGAATAGATTACAGAATCTAAATAAGGTATAACTTATGAACAGGAATTAATATCTTTCCAATTGTTAGTTTAAAGTTTCATTTGATGTTTTACAATTTTTAAAATGGTTCATACGGCAGAAAGCTGCAAGATGAAGCTTCACTTTTTTCCCTTCGAAATTAAACATTTTACAATTTTAAATTGAACTGGTTATTTGAATTATTTTACATTTAAATTGAGTAACTTTAAAATAATGAGCGCTGTAGAATATCTACATTATAAGTTATTACTAGGGCACGGATAAATATGTATTAAAAAATTCAAAATATGTACATATAATATGGATTAAAAAATGTAAAATATGGAAAAAATATGGAGTATAAAATAAGAATATCTTTCTTATTAAATATTGTTTATTGTGAAAAATTACTACATTAACTACAAGTTACATTAAAAAAATATAAAAAGATAGCGAAATGTTTAGGTACCTAATACAAATTAAAAAATGAAGTTTTATTAATCTTCCACTAAATTTGTCTTATTAAATTGATTGCAGTACACAATCACATGCTTTTTTAAATTATCGAAATTAAAACTCTGTCGATTTGGTCTAAATATAGGCTTATATTGGCTGAAAGATCTTTCCACGTCACTTGATGTAATGGGAGCGTACTTAAAGACGCTTAGTTCCGTAATTGTGTATGGCACGTCTGCAGTACCCTCAAAACTTCCGCACAGAAGTTAATTAATTGTTTTTAGACAATCAAATCCTTTATTTTTCTCTAAAATATACTTTAGTTTTTGTTAAGCTATTTCATCAATAGGGCCTTCCGCTTCAGAAACTTTTTTTCCTATTACGCTATTACGCCGCGTGCGCTCGCTAGCCGCTACTCGCTTGTACCGCGGCGCGGGGGCAGATGTGATGTGAAAAAAATAAAGTTAAAGAATCAAAAATCAAATTACGTCGAATAATACGCGAGAGAAATGAAACACGCGAGGCCGTGTGGTGGCGAGAATGCAAACACTTAAAATTATATCAATTTTTGTGAATTAACTGATATTATATGATATAAAAATCAAAAATATGGATGATTGTAACATTTTTTTGTAAAATATGGACTTAACCATGAAATATGGAAAAATATGGAAAATAAAAATTAGTTTTTCACAATCTATATATGATGATCGATATAGAGAACGCATTCGAGACCGAAAATCATGTAAATTAAAAATATGTATTTACATATTAATCCGGGCCCTAGTTATTACGATCTCTATTTCTGAAAAAGTTGTATTGTACATAAATTTCCTTTGAAGAAATACTTGAAAGATAATTTAAATATCCATGTTATGCAGTAACGTTATAAAACTGTTTTAGTAAATTCAAACACCTAAAAGAAAAGCAAGACATCATAATTAGCAATACATTGGTATAAAGTATATATGTCTTTATTATATAAACTAGCAGGCCCTGCCACGCGTCCCTGTGGCACTTTTTTTTTGTTAGCTTGGGGAAAGTATTTGCAGCTTCTTAGAATAGTCATGTTTAGGTTCTTTATACAAAATCCCTCTCAAGATAGGAAAATCGTTAATTTTTCCATTAAATAAACAAATAGCCAGATAAAAACTATCCTATTATTTAATAACATAAAAAAAACCACTGGTAAGTATTTTGGAGTTAATCGCGGAACATAAATACAGGCAAAGAGAACAAGTCCGATACCGTTTTATTCTCGGTTTCTCAACCATTTTTCTTTTTTTACATAGATAATCATAATTACTCATTAGTAGTACCTAATGGTAATATTTCATTGTATTGGAATTTGAGATCCATAGTTATTAAAATGTAACATTTACAAATACACCTATACGTAATTTAATAAAATTATTGTTTTGCTCGCCTTTGATTTTGATTTGAATTACGTAAAAGCATTAATCAATAAGTATTAAGCTCTTAAACAGCAAAAGATACCTAATCATCAATACTTGTCTCAATTTATCCTATTAACGTGAGCGTGGATTATCTTTCAATTTCGGCGTTATTTAATGTCTTTGAGGTGTCTTTGAGGTGTCCTTATAAAGTACTTCAATTATTTCGTTTTATACAATTGTACCAAATAATACGAAACAGATTTTCAAAATTAACTTTTCACTATTAGAGATAAAAAATGTCACACTATATTATATGTATGGTAAGTGCGATAAACTTACGCATATCTATACATATTATAAAACAAAGTCCTCCGCCGCGTCTGTCTGTCTGTCTGTCTGTTCGCGATAAACTCAAAATCTACTGCACCGATTTTCATGCAGTTTTCACCAATGGATAGAATGGTTGTCCAGGAAGGTTTTAATATATTATTTGTCAAGTTTTTGTAAAAATTGGCTAAAATATAATGATATTTGTTGGAGGTGTCGGAAAAAAATAAGCCGTCTGGGAGCTTTTATCGAAAACGCTGCCTAAATGTAATGCCCTTTGAGATATAACAAAGTGATGTGGAATTGTGTATCTAATATAGGACTACAAAAAAGTCCGCGATGGTATATGTCTATCTCTTAAGTATAACATACTATATCGAAAAAAGTTAGGAAATTTATAAGAACTTTATAAAATTAACGGCGTTTGACGTATCATGTTATGACCGTTGCCATGGTGCGTGCAATGTTAAATGTTAATTCATATAATCAAGTCAAATATATGCCGGGCGGTGCGAAGTAAATATATTCAATCTATTGTGTATCTAATATAGGACTACAAAAAGTCCGCGATGGTATATGTCTATCTCTTAAGTATAACATACTATATCGAAAAAAGTTAGGAAATTTATAAGAACTTTATAAAATTAACGGCGTTTGACGTATCATGTTATGACCGTTGCCATGGTGCGTGCAATGTTAATTCATATAATCAAGTCAAATATATGCCGGGCGGTGCGAAGTAAATATATTCAACACGTATCTAGGGACGAACCCGAGCGCAGCGAGGGTGAGACACTAGTTTCATTGATAAATTAAAATTTCTTGTTACTACTATCATAAACTTATCTGACTGAATAAATGAAGTAAACCACTCGCATCTGAACGAAAAAAATCTTGAAATAGTATAGAAAGTAAATAAATATAAAATAAACGAAATAATATTTTATGTTTGTTTTATATTAGATCAAAGATACTCGTAGATCTCAAAGCTTAATGTTGTATTAGATATGTGATAACAGTGTATAAACTGAGTGCTCACGTTAGTGCTAGCCATTGGAGCTGCACCTGGGTATTTTAGTTAGACGAATAATAATATTTTATACCGAGAGTCATATATACAATTTAACCATTAAAGAGCTTAGTTTTAATAAAATATGTCTTAATATTTATTTACCTAATTATTATAACTATTATATACAATTTTTGTCATTTCCAATAATAAGTAATACATCAAAGTTAAGATATCTTTCAGCGGCAAAAAAAAATCTTTATTTATTTATCAATTTCAAATAAAATTACTTTATATAGCTGTAAGTAAAAGTACGATAAAAAGGATGATAAAAGAATGGTCAAAAAGTTTCAAAATAGAAAACTGAGTATAACAGGAAGACGAGCGAGACCTCGAAACATTTTTAAGATCAAATACGTGTATTTATTATACTTAAAGAAGGCTTAGTGACAATGGAACCCATTCAGCGTATATGAAGAGAATTACGATATTAACAAATCTAAGAAAAATATAGAGGTCGTAGCTTATACTAAGTACCTACTCTATTATCTTTTACTACCACGTGAAATGGAAAATTCGTACCGGTTAATAGTAAAATTAAATAAGTATGATAAAAAGGAAAACCGATGAAAAGTAATATAATATATTTTATAATTATTTCCATGAAATGAGGACTACCCATGCTGGTTTGTCTTCTCTTCTGTGTATATCATGTATACAATTCAAGACTTATTTTTGTACCCTTTGCTTTAGAAACCCTTGGCCCATGGAGTCAAAGTGCTAAGCACTTTTTAAAAGACATAACACCTCGTCTTATCGCCTCCACTGGTGACAGGAGAGCTGGCTCATTTTTCGCCCAAAGAATCGGCATTGCCATTCAACGGGGGAATGCAGCTAGCATTCTTGCCACTATTCCACGTGGACACGACTTGTACAGTACTAATTAAGTGTACATTTGCTTTGTATATATAGTTAAGTTTAATAATAATAATAATAAATATGTTAGAACATTATTACAACAGCGCCATCTAGTTCCACAGTAAGCTACTTAACGTGCTTGTGTTGCGGATACCAGATAGTTTATATACTACACATATAAATTTTAAATACATACATATTATAAATATAAACACCCATGACTGGAGTACAAACATTTGTGATTAGCAAATGAATGTCCCCAGCGGGTCTCGAACCCGCGACCGCTGGCGCAGAAATTAGGGTCACTACCAACTGAGCCAAACGAGTTGCTTTACTTGTAATTTCCTTTATTTGTAAAATAAAATTATAAAGCAATAAGAAAAAAAAAGACTGAGATATAGATAGACTATAAGTAAAGGTACATTATTTATTGCGAGCTTTAAAACGTCTAGTATTAGTTGACGGAAAGTGTCTGGCAGCATAAGTTATTAAATTTTAACTATATTCTCTAAAACATACGTAAAAATTAGCACTAAAGCTTTAAGGAAAGTGAATACTATTTTTACTTAAGTTTAGCACCGGGCACTTCTTAATTGGCCGTCGGCCTAGCGGGTTCGCATACGCTCTCAGTACATAGTACATACTTAATCCCATACATTTGGTTGCTGAGAAAAGAAGTAGTCTGGTGGCCCTGGGATCCTGTACATTAGAAATTTTGCTTCATTTTTATTTATATGTATACAATATAAATGTTTCATTCACTCACCACGAAATATCGAAATCCGCTTGACGTATACAGATGGAATTGGGCAAGGATGTAGTTTATAGTCAGGATTTTGCGACAGGGCAGGATTAAGGAGGTCTTAGGGCTCTCGCAAATTTGTATGAAAGTCATAATACTTTCTTAGATTTACGCGAATATTCGACATTATAAATGAAACTACCTTTTCGGATTTTGTCGCGGATTTATTTTGATTTTTAGTTCCCGACGTTTCGAATGCTTTACAGCAATCATGGTCACGGGAGAGACTAAGGTATTTGACGTCTCATAGGTTTATATACTTGTTACAGACAGTGCCTACCCACAATTTACAAAAATTTTGAAAATGGCATCAGAGTACCTTATAAAATTTTAATTCTAAACATTTATGTTTAAATTTAAATAATTTAAAAATAATTTATAATTATGGCAATATTATTAACTTATTTTTAGCTAGTATTATTATAATTATTATAATTTTTATTTTAATATTAGTTATTCAAAAGTATTATGTAGTGTTGCTATTCTAATAATATGTATATTTTCTTACCTATAAATTGTTTATGTTAAGTTGCATTTTTATTATTTATTATTTAAATTAAGTATTAATTTGATATAAGAAAATTAAGTTAAAATATAAATTGAATTTTGATTATTTTAAAGTATTAAGCAACACTACTGCAAATTAAAAATAATTTAATCAAATCAAATTATGCTTAGATTTGACAGATTCTTTTGAATTATAATTTTTAAAAATTTTTTTTTGAATTTAGATTGAAAGAAAGCTACTGCACGGTTCGGAAGGCAGTTTGTGCAGAGAAGAACCGGCAAGAAACTCTACACTTGCTCTTTTTAAAAATATTTTAACAATATTGCAATACATACAATAATTATATATAATATTAAATTTGACTACTTGTATCAAGATCTACACAGTATGAGCTAACTACATCCGACTGTCTATTATGATTACTTTTATTAATATTAGATTTTATTATATTAATTACAGGATCCCAAGAAGGTGGTAATACCCAGCCGTCCTCTCTATTAAAGTTAGGATGTTTTTTAATTTCAATTGCCTCGCGAATCATTCTAGGTCGATAACGAGTCTCTTTCGCGAGTATTTGAGGGTTATCAAAGCGAATATAGTGGCTGGGGCGATCCAGACAATGTTTACAGACAGCGGATGTAGTATTGCGACGGTGCTTCACATCAGCTATGTGTTCTTTGATCCTAGTTCTAATAGATCTCTTTGTTTGTCCGATATAAGAGAGCCCACAGTCACAATCAAGTTTGTATACTCCTGCATCTTGGAGAGGGATATGGCACTTGACTGATGGTAGAAACTGACTGATTTTCTTAGGCGGCTTGAAATATGTTTTGATAGAAGCACGCTTTAGGATGTAGCCAATTTTGTCAGTGACTCCTCTCACATAGGGCAGAATTGCAGGTACGCGCTCGACTGTGGCTGGTTTCACTCGTTCACTGTGACGAGGGCGCGGCACTTGTAGCTTGTTGTCTTGCAGAACCGACGAGTTTTTTATATTTTTCAAAATATAAAAAACTCGTTGCAAAATTAAACATCAAACAGACAAAGAAATTCAAAGATTATAACGGAACGCGCCCGTCTACCACAGACTCACACTCGTGCGGACTTCACGCAGTTGTCAATCTGTCAAAACAACCGCTGGACGATTCTACTATTCGGGTACTAAACAAAGGTTTGAATTTTGCTGTTACACCGGCGCGCATCCCTTATGAGAACATCATTTGCGCTGTTGAAGATGTCTTGGCCAAAAATACTATGAAAACTGAGGATATGGAGGCCATACGTCAAGATGTTTCATCTTTGTTACGTCGTAGTACAAGGCCCAAACCTAATCTCAATAAACAGGAGTATTTAGCGTTGAAGAACGTACGCAACAGGTCAGATATCTCTGTACTTCGCGCAGACAAAGGAAATGCAACCGTAGTGATGGATACATCAGATTATAATGATAAAATTAAACAACTGTTGTCGGATAAAAGTACATACAAAAAGGTTAAAACGGACCCAACAACCACCGTTTTAAATGACACTAAGAAGTTGATTAAGAAATACTCCGACAAGTTAAATCTAGATGTCAAAGATCTTATTCCATCATGTGCAAAACCACCTAAACTATATGGTCTTCCGAAAATACATAAGGCGAACGCCCCCCTACGTCCAATTGTGAGCCAAATCGACTCGCCGACTTACAAATTGGCCAAACTAGTAGGAAAAGTACTCTCACCACTCAGAGGTCAAACAAGTGCGTTCACAAGAGACTCTTACCAGTTTGTCAATAAAGTTAAATATCTAAAACTCATGGACAATGAAACAATGGTTAGTTTTGATGTACAGTCTTTGTTTACCAGCCTACCAGTAGAAGACTGTATTGAAATAATATCTAAGAAACTTATGGCTTACAACATGCCGATTGAATACACAGAACTTTTAAAACACTGCCTAACATCTGGCTATCTACTGTGGAATGATGAATTCTACAAGCAAGTGGATGGAGTGGCCATGGGTTCGCCAGTCTCCCCTGTTGTCGCCGACATCTTCATGGAGGACTTCGAGGAGACTGCCCTAAACACATCACCTGTGACCCCTCGGTTCTACAAGCGGTACGTAGATGACACTTTCACAATATTACCAACTGACAAAATAACTGTATTCCTAGAACATCTTAATTCCATAAATCCTAAAATACAATTCACAATGGAATTAGAATCGGACAATACATTAGCTTTCTTAGATGTATTAATTAAACGTAATCCAGATAACACCTTGAGTCATACTGTGTATAGAAAGAAGACCCATACTGATAGGTACCTCAATGGTGAATCTCACCACCATCCTTCACAGTTAGCTACCGTGGGAAAATCTTTGTTTCAGAGAGCTCGAGGGATCTGTGACGAGCAACACCTGGCGGGAGAGCTGCAACATGTCAAGCAGGTTCTGCAAGACAACAAGCTACAAGTGCCGCGCCCTCGTCACAGTGAACGAGTGAAACCAGCCACAGTCGAGCGCGTACCTGCAATTCTGCCCTATGTGAGAGGAGTCACTGACAAAATTGGCTACATCCTAAAGCGTGCTTCTATCAAAACATATTTCAAGCCGCCTAAGAAAATCAGTCAGTTTCTACCATCAGTCAAGTGCCATATCCCTCTCCAAGATGCAGGAGTATACAAACTTGATTGTGACTGTGGGCTCTCTTATATCGGACAAACAAAGAGATCTATTAGAACTAGGATCAAAGAACACATAGCTGATGTGAAGCACCGTCGCAATACTACATCCGCTGTCTGTAAACATTGTCTGGATCGCCCCAGCCACTATATTCGCTTTGATAACCCTCAAATACTCGCGAAAGAGACTCGTTATCGACCTAGAATGATTCGCGAGGCAATTGAAATTAAAAAACATCCTAACTTTAATAGAGAGGACGGCTGGGTATTACCACCTTCTTGGGATCCTGTAATTAATATAATAAAATCTAATATTAATAAAAGTAATCATAATAGACAGTCGGATGTAGTTAGCTCATACTGTGTAGATCTTGATACAAGTAGTCAAATTTAATATTATATATAATTATTGTATGTATTGCAATATTGTTAAAATATTTTTAAAAAGAGCAAGTGTAGAGTTTCTTGCCAGTTCTTCTCTGCACAAACTGCCTTCCGAACCGTGCAGTAGCTTTCTTTCAATCTAAATTCAAAAAAAAAAATTTTAAAAATTATAATTCAAAAGAATCTGTCAAATCTAAGCATAATTTGATTTGATTAAATTATTTTTAATTTGCAGTAGTGTTGCTTAATACTTTAAAATAATCAAAATTCAATTTATATTTTAACTTAATTTTCTTATATCAAATTAATACTTAATTTAAATAATAAATAATAAAAATGCAACTTAACATAAACAATTTATAGGTAAGAAAATATACATATTATTAGAATAGCAACACTACATAATACTTTTGAATAACTAATATTAAAATAAAAATTATAATAATTATAATAATACTAGCTAAAAATAAGTTAATAATATTGCCATAATTATAAATTATTTTTAAATTATTTAAATTTAAACATAAATGTTTAGAATTAAAATTTTATAAGGTACTCTGATGCCATTTTCAAAATTTTTGTAAATTGTGGGTAGGCACTGTCTGTAACAAGTATATAAACCTATGAGACGTCAAATACCTTAGTCTCTCCCGTGACCATGATTGCTGTAAAGCATTCGAAACGTCGGGAACTAAAAATCAAAATAAATCCGCGACAAAATCCGAAAAGGTAGTTTCATTTATAATTGTATGAAAGTCCTCCATTTTTTGTGCTACAAACTTTAAATTTGTCAGGTAACGCTTAGGGATGAGCCAGAGCGAAGTGAGGGTTGTTTAAGGTTTTATATATTTGTTCACATTAATTTTAGCTTCTAATTTGGGTTTAAGGTTTTATATGTACATTTTTTATTTTTTGAGTGAAAGTTGTCATACGTATTTTTATTTTAATTTGTAAAAAATTCTTTTCTGGGTTTAAATTATAACAATTGTACATTTTTCTAAATTGATGGCAGTAGGAGTATGTAAAAACGCGCTATCGTTTGGTTAAGATGGTTTATATAAGTAAAGGTTGATGGCAAATAAAGTTAGTTCCAATTCAAGTTCCGATCATTGGTGTTTTATTGTAAGCATCATAGGGATCTCCCATGGGTAACATCGGATTGACTCCGATCACTGGTGCTGTAGTCTGAGCATCAGAGGGATTTCTCAGGGTACATATCGGAATGAACATTTGGTTCTTCGGAGCCAGATAGGGGGAACTCAACAATCCGATCACTGGTGTTTTACTCCAAACACCAGAGGGTTTTCCCAGGGTCAATATCGGATTGAACATTTGGTCCTTCGAGCCGGATAGGGGGAACTCAACAATCCGATCACTGGTGTTTTACTCCAAACACCAGAGGGTTTTACCAGGGTCAATATCGGATTGAACATTTGGTCCTTCGAGCCGGATCATTGAATCGCCGGTTAAGTGAAGAACCGCTGGATCAGTGAGGCTAGAAGACTCTCGCCATCACATTTGACCGGGCAAGTGGCGTCCCTGGTCAAATTTCAGCAGCAGCAGGGTCGCAAAGGTGCGACTCGCCACTGCAGACAGTGCCTGGAGCAGGCACCTGTCAGGAGAGCAGAATTGTTGGCGCAAGGGAAGTGCACGAGACGCGTCGCGTGGGACGTGTCAGTGCACATCAATACAGTCCATTGAGGTGATCTACGAGAAACTGTAAGTGTTTCAAAGTTATAAGTAGTGGAAATTGAACCTTAAGTGAATGTGTGGTTTAACTTTAAAAGTCAATTCAGAATATTTATAAAGAAAATATATTCACGAAATGAAACCTTATTACTAGGAGTGATTATAGTTTTTATTTGTATTATTTGTGAAGAAATTTGGACTTGGAAAATTTGCATAATTTTAATATTTAGTATAGTTTATATTAAGATTATTTTAAAGCTAATTTTTGCCTGACTTTTGTCAACATATATTTAAAAATAGTTTTTAAATTTAAACTTTTTACTTGAGGCATAATATTAGAAATTTATTTACAATGGATACTTTAATTAAGGTTCAAATGAATTTATATGATCGCATGCATAAGGCGAGAATAAATTATAAAAAGTCTCCTAAGGAACGCATAACTAGTCAGTATGTTGAGACTCGAATAGAAAATTTAAGCCAAATATGGTCTCAGTTTTGTGACAACCATAATCATATAATTAAATTGTCTCAAAGTTTTGACGGTAACTATTTTAAAGAGGATGTAATGGGAAATGTGGAAGAAATGTATATTGACCATATGACCGAGTTGAAGCAAACGCTTGCTTCAATTAATATTTCAAGTAAGGATGTGTCAGTTTCGAATGTAAACAATGCCACTTCTAATATTAAGCTACCGCAAATAGTCATTCCAACATTCAATGGTCAATATGCTGAATGGACCACGTTTAGAGATTTATTTGTATCTCTTGTGCATACTAATACGCAATTAGATAACGTTCAAAAGATGCATTATCTAAAAGGTTATTTATCTGGTGAGGCCGAACAGCTGCTCAGACAGATACCCATAGCAGATTCAAATTATGAAAGGTGTTGGTCCTTGCTTAATTCTAGGTATAATAATAAAAGATACTTGTCACATTTTATTTTAAAACGTTTATTGAGTCAAAGAAATATAATGTCTGAGTCTGCTAATTGTTTAAAGAATCTTATTGATACAACTAATGATTGTTTAAGTTCATTAACCAATTTAGGCATAAATGTAAGTACTTGGGATATTATTATTATACATATACTTACTTTGAAGCTAGATCCGGAGTCCAGGAAACAGTGGGAGTTTTCTGTGACTAATAACAATTCTTCTGAAGAACTACCTACCTTTAACCAATTTTCGGAATTCCTTACAAATCGTTACCGGGCCTTGGAGTTCTTTGACACCAAATCAGCTTCTGTAAGTAAAAATCCTCAACAAAATAATAATGTACCTAAATTCAAAACTTTATACGTGTCATCAAATAAAATCCGATGCGCATTTTGTTCTGAGGATCATAAAATTGAACATTGCAAGCGTTTCTCTAATGAAACTGTAGACGCTCGACGCAATTTTGTCCAAACCCATAACTTATGTTTTAACTGCTTAGGGAAAAATCACACTGCAAAATCTTGCCATAATTCAAAGAAATGTTATAGTTGTAAGCGTCTACACCATTCGCTATTACATACATCAAGTGCAGGTATTTCTGGAGCCAACTCTAAAACAGCTAAAAGTGGTTCACCAAGTTCAGAATCAAAGGATTCTAATAACAAAGTGGAGTCAACTCCTTTAGCAACGTTCTTTTCGACAGGGGTTGTTCATAATCAGGTTTTGCTAGCTACCGCGTTAGTCAAGGCCGCGTCGAAAACATGGAAACACTACATAATTCGAGCGTTGTTAGACCAGGGGTCACAGACTTCATTTGTGACTGAAGCGACAGTCCAATATCTGGGACTCAAGAAAATTCCCATAAAGGAACAAGTTTCAGTCTTAGGGGGAGAAAGTAATATATCTCCTAAAACAATGGTTCATATGCAACTTAGGTCATTGATTAATCCAAATTATAATATAAATGTAAAGGCTTATGTTTTAAAAACAATCACGAGTTTCCTTCCAGCCAGGAAAGTAAATTTTATTAATATAGAATTATCACACTCCGAATAAAATAGATGTTTTGTTAGGTGCTGAAGTTTATTACAAGATAATTCAGGAAGGTATTAAAAAGGGTCCTCAAGGTTCACCAGTTGTCCAAAACACATCGTTTGGATGGATTATCTCAGGTGAGGTAAATACATCATCTAGGGAGAATAAGGAAGTCGAGATCAGTATATTTCATTGTCGAATTGATCACAATGACATGCTCAAACAATTTTGTGAATCTGACATGGATCTAATAAAACAACAAAAAATGGCACATGAAGAACAAGTTTGCGAAGAACAATTTGCTCGTACTACTGAAAGAGATGAAGGTAGATATATAGTTCGCTTACCTTTTAGGACGGAAAACCCTGATTACATGCTTAGTTTTTCTAAAGAAGTAGCTGAAAAAAGATATAACACATTAAAATTAAGGTTTGCAAGAAATTTAGAATTCAGTAAAAAATATGAATCAGTAGTGGAAGAATATTTACAGTTAGGTCATATGGAACAGGTACCAGAATCAGAAGAAAACACATCAAATGTGGTAAGACGAGAAGACAAGGACACTACAAAGTTAAGAGTAGTTTCTAATGAATCTGCAAAAGGAAAGAATGGGATATCATTAAATGATTGTTTCTTAGTTGGTCCGCGTCTACAACCAGATATGCGTCAAATTTTAATTCATTGGAGGCAGCATCCTATTTGCCAAATGGCAGATATTAAGAAAATGTACCGGCAAGTAAGAGTCGCAAAACAAGGTACTGATTTTCAGCATATTCTATGGGAAGATAAAGCGGGTAATGTTAAACACTTTAGATTACTTACTGTGAATTTTGGGACTGCTTCAACTTCATATTTTGCGGTTAAGGCTCTTCAACAAGTTGTATTTGATAAAGGTGTTTGTTATCTGTTAACAGCTGAAGTAACAATGAATAATTTCTATGTATATGATTTGATAACTGGATGCGAATCTGAAGAAAAGGGACTTAAAGTATACATTGAAATGAAATCTATGATAAGCAAAAGGGGTTTTACATTACGAAAATGCTCAAGCAATAGTAATGTTCTATTAGAAAAGATAAAAGATGATAATACAGATAAAGAAATAAAAGAAGAATTAAAGGTAAAATTACACAATATTATGAAAATACTAGGACTTACCTGGGACTGCATCAGTGACTTATTTAAGTACTCAGCATGGCTAACATGGTTACCAAGACTAAAATTATGTGGTGCCATACTATTAACTAGATTACTTATAAAGGTAACTTGTATCATGGGTATTTATGAAATGAATTTACATGTTTGGACTGACTCAATAATTGTTCTTGTTTGGCTTAACAGTCATCCTAGCAGGTGGAAGGTATCCGTGGCAAATCGTGTCTCATAAGTTATGTTCTTTGGAGTTGTATCAAATGGCTCGTGTTACATCAAAACAGAAACCAGCAGATAGTGCTTCCAGAGGTCTGTTCATAGTAAAAATAATATTATATTATAGTATCCATCGAGATAAGATAGTCTCCAAGATCGAAAAACATAACCACAGATTTGGAAGTAGTTTAACTCGTTGTGCAACTTGTAAATATTCGTTTATATACAGGTTATCTTATTTTAACAGGTCATGTTTACTTAATTAATTTGTTGATTTATCATGCTCTAACTGCAGTCTGCACCTGATTACAACTACTAACACCAACACATTAGTTCTCTGCGAAGGCGAAAAATGGTTATATAGAAAGGTTATAGGTATTCATCCAGGTTTGGACGGAATTGTTAGAGTAGTCAAAATTCTATGCAAATAAAAATGTTATGTTAGTACGAACAACATCTAAACTTTATGTACTTCCAATTACAGAATAAATGTTACTTTTTCAAAGCAGGTAGCAGTAGGGTAGGCAGTGGTTATAAGGACGAAATGTCCTATATTATAGGACAGTGGACAGTCCTATATTATAGGTGGGCGGTATGTTTAAGGTTTTATATATTTGTTCATATTAATTTTAGCTTCTAATTTGGGTTTAAGGTTTTATATGTACATTTTTTATTTTTTGAGTGAAAGTTGTCATACGTATTTTTATTTTAATTTGTAAAAAATTCTTTTCTGGGTTTAAATTATAACAATTGTACATTTTTCTAAATTGATGGCAGTAGGAGTATGTAAAAACGCGCTATCGTTTGGTTAAGATGGTTTATATAAGTAAAGGTTGATGGCAAATAAAGTTAGTTCCAATTCAAGTTCCGATCATTGGTGTTTTATTGTAAGCATCATAGGGATCTCCCATGGGTAACATCGGATTGACTCCGATCACTGGTGCTGTAGTCTGAGCATCAGAGGGATTTCTCAGGGTACATATCGGAATGAACATTTGGTTCTTCGGAGCCAGATAGGGGGAACTCAACAATCCGATCACTGGTGTTTTACTCCAAACACCAGAGGGTTTTCCCAGGGTCAATATCGGATTGAACAGGGTAATTCGCTAGTTATTATTATATGAAAAAACATGCCGTAAAATTTATTACACTAAAATATTTACTTTAGAATTATTACAAAGCGATTAGTGTTAAATTTTAGAGTTTCAAAGCAATATAACATTAATTCAGTTTTTGAAAAGTTTTATTCATTTAATACTACAGCTAATGTTTTATTACTCGCACGTAAAATATTTATGGAGCCAATAAAATATAGGAGATATATAGTTTGAAGTGCTGTGCTTTGACATTTTCAGTTTCAAACTCATAAAAGAATGGTTATACATAGCTTCAAAGGACCCATATTTTCAAAGGGAACCCTGTAAAATATGAATATATAGAAAATTAACTACATTGTACTTTGGTGTCTAAATAAGCTAAGAAATAAGAATATTAGAACAAGAATATTTCGTCTAATACTAGTTGGGTATACATGAATTGACATCATTTAAGAAAGAAATACACAGTTTATACACACTGTTAACTAAGCATTAAGCCTAGTTCGGCTGCAGATGCAATTTATATGATATATGTACGCAACAAATTCATGTTGAGTTTTTAGCAAATACATTGTAACTACTTTGTGGAAATAAATTTATTATTATAAAGCTAGTAAGCAAATTTTTCCGGTCTCTACAAATTGAGAACTTCCACCCGGCTAAATCTGGTTTTGACACTCCACTTTGGTCGTTCAACTATACCAACCCAGAGGCGATGGAATATGATCGTAATCGCAGGTCGATGGTGTTACTACTGACAAGTACCTTGTCATAAATTTTCCTAAAGACTTATTACACTTACTTTAGACTTACGATAAATAATTGACTTTAAACAATCCATTATATATATTTAATTATGTACCTATATTTAATTAATAAAAACGTTTTTTTCCGAACGTCTTATTGAATTCAAAATGTCCATTAACAAAGGCATTAAAAATGTCATTGAGGAAAAATGGGATCTAGTGCGCATTAACAAGAACTAAAGGCTGAATGCAAACTTGTAACCTCTCTTGAAATCTTTTTCCATTTTTGAATAAAAAGGCCGTGGAGGATAATTCACGGTTTTTATGCATATTCATTTTAAAATGAAATAAACGCAATAAAACAAGAAAAAACATCATGAAAGCAAATAGGAAGAGAGAAAGGAAATATAATGTGAATGAAGTTGAAGCTTAAACTATGAATAGGTAGCTAAAAATAATAGTAATATGACGGAAATATCAAATTTAGATACGACGGTTTTTAAGCTCAAGAGCAATTAAAGTTTATGTATTAAAACTTAAAGTGATTTATTTCATGATAAAATTTCTTAATTCAAGTCTAAAAATTGTTAAAATAATAAGTCAATTTAACAAACAATACAAGTTACAATAATTTTCTACAAGTTTCTTTATTTTATATGCTCCAGGCTCAACAGAGCTTAGACAAGATGTCAGACTACAATTCCGTAAGAAAAATCGTTTAAAAAATTTTTTGAATGAGATATTTGTATAAAGATAAAGTTGGATATTCAAATTTAATATTTAAACATTATAGTCTTTTCTGATTCAGTATTTTACACTGTTAATAATATTAAGTACAGTATAAAGTTAAAACTAATATTTAAATATTTTCTTTAAAAAAGTCTATGTGTGGCAAAATGAAATGCAACAAATCACGCTGTACTATTTTTGACTTTGACAATTTTTTTGTCATTTTTAGTATCGGGGACACAAATTCTTAAGTCCATTCCACGTGACATTGGCGAAGTAATCTGTGCTTAACTGGCACGCTTTGAAGCCATTAAAACAAGAGAATTGAATTGAAGTCTGTTATTTAAAAGTCATCATTTAAAAAGACGTTTGCTTAATAAAAAAAAAAATAAAAAAAGATATATATTTGTCAGAAAAACCACTTACTTATTTCATTAACAGCAGTATAGCTCCAGGCTTGTGATATAATATTAAATAAATAATAATTAATGAGTACGTTATATAAACCAATCACAAGAGAAATACCGCGGTCCTCTGGCGTCACGAGATGATATTGTAAAAGTTCTTGCACGCAATTTACATAAAAAATGAGACTCGCGTTCATGGTGACCCGCTTAAATGAGGGCCTTTGAACTTTAATTTTGCATAATATACTGTCTAAATATAAATTAGAATAATATTTGTTACCCTACACAGAAACATCGTATGAAAATATTCAATGGGAAGAAATTGGAAATGATAATAGATATGATTATCATTTCCAATATATACGAGTATTAAATATACAATTGCTAGATGCTTTATTATGTTTTAAAAAATATTAATAACATAGTTTTTTTATGTTCAAACGAACACTCTTCGAAAACTCTTCAGCTTTCTTGATTCTTTTCTTGATTCTTGAGCTAAGCTTTTAAGTTTTTTCTAGGTATAAAGTTTCATAAAATATAGAATCTTAGCTAAAGACAAATATAAAAATGTTTCTTCGTAGTGTTAATGGAAAAAATATATTTATAACTCATTATTGCTCTTATTATGCTTATCTTAAAAGCATATAAAAATGTTAATGCGATAATATTATGGAAGTCCTTATGAGAATATATGGATGTATTTCGCCCAAAAATGCCAAGCCGATTTTGATGACACATTAATTTCATTTATATGTATCTTTTGATATATAACTTATATTATAACTTAAAAGAGTTCAAAAAACCTCGTAAATATTAATTTTTAAAAAAGTACTGTAGTATATAAAGTCTGTAATAGCGAGTACATTCTGTTAAATCTTGTTATAATCAAATTGTTTGTTTGCATTGCAATAAACTGACAACCCTGTCTTCCGTTCTTGAACGTTTAATCCGCTTTACATGATAAATGTTGGGAAATAGCTGTTAGCATTTCAACGGGAGCGCAAATTCGCACCGTTGATGTCGTTGAGTTTGTAAAAAGTACTCTTATTGTCTTTACTAAAAGCGGATCGCTGCGGTTTTCTTTATTTCTCTCACTTCTGTACTAGATCTGGGTAATATTTTCAACAAAGCACATTCATCGCGTTACTTTTGCAAACGTGAAAATACGTGTGTGAATTATAACTTCTTCAAGCTGAAATGACTATTCCAATTTTGATAAAATTTAGAACAGAAAAAATTATGACCTACACAAAAAAAAATTTGAGCGAAATGAGACTAAGCTTTGGCGGAAATCATTTTATGGTGCCGTATAAGGATATAATGGGATACACGTAAAATATTCAAAAATTGAAGCATTAAGCGTCATCTGTTTGTATATAGATATAGACAGATAGCACCAACTTCTCTTTAATTTTGTTGCCATTAAATATACTAGTACCTTACCTTGATAATGGCGTGCGCTGCAAGAGTTTACTAGAATGTACAGTATGAGCAAGTATTCTAGGAGTACTCTATGTCGCTTTTACTGCTTTTAGAGAAAGTAAAGTTACCGTGACAGAGCGTTTATGAGTATCGTGCCCATAATACAAAGATTAAAACATTTACAAAAAGGCTACATTCATAAAAGAACTTGTAGCGTTTTGCAGCCGTGCTTAAGCTTAAACTGCCCCACGTCTAATATGAAATCATCGTCTCAATTAAATTTTAAAACGACAGGTAAAAAAAACGTTTGACTCAGTTTGTAGTGAGTGAGTGTCTCTACTTGATGCGCCAGCGGTCACGGGTTCGAGTCTCGCTGGGGGCGTTCATTTATTTAGCACAAATGTTCATGTCATGGGTGTTTGTATTGTTTATTAACTTATTTTTTAATAAAATAATTATTATAAAATAAATAAAACTTAAATCTTGCTTATTTGACAACCACCATTTGAAAACCGATATAAAAATGTTAATGCAATAATTTTATGAAAGTCCTTGTGAGAATATATGAATGTATTTCACCCAAAAATGCAAAGCTGATTTTGATGACACATCAATTACATGCTAACTTTTGATATATAACTTTGATAACAGTTTTGGAAAATGTTCGTAAATTATATTCGATGATTTTATTTCAATTATTTTTCAAGAGTAAAACAATTTTCTTCCTTTTCCTTTGTTTCCTTTCCTTTATTTCATGTTTATCATATAAAAATATCAGGTTTAGTTCAGTTCAAAAATAGAAACAATTTGTTTTTCAGACTTTAGCATACGCTATAGTCGAGTAGAGGACTTTACTCTGGATATTGGTTATGCGGGCAATAGGTACATATTGGTCTTTTTAGGTTTCGATTCTGCGGTAGATTAATAACCTGTTATCTGAACTTTTGAAAGGTAAGCTTCGCTAAGTGTCATATTATATCTGCCATAACTGCAATGTGACGATAAGAGAACCATTATTAATCGTCTACAACTCTCACGTATATACGCAAAAAACACAACAATATCCATTGTTCGAGGAAAAGGCTAATATTAAATGATATTATACATTTACTTAAAATTATGATTATATCGAATCAATACATTCTTACTAGCTATTACTTGGTTATTTTTCAGGAGCAAAATCCTTGAGAGGCAAAACAATTGCTAATTATTCAATTTTGTCAATAATAATCAATATATTAAATTATTGCAATTACTAAAAAAAGTAAAATTTTGCTTTATACTAAATATATATAATATATATGCTATAGTGATGCCGTTAATTGCCAGGACCCAACCATATTTCACCGAAACTGAAACTTATAATTAACTGTTACGTGCAGGGCTCACAATAATAATATATTATAAACTGTGCTTGTATCAAAATTGCTTCGCACAACTTATCTACTTTTAGTCTAATGGCGTAATTTATTGGGATCGATGAGAAATTTTTGCGTAATTACTTAACAACTTTATACTCTGTATAAATAATAATTATTTTGTGATACCAAGTGAAACATAAAATACCTAGCTTCATTAATATTAGTAAAAAATATCTTGATGATTGATGATGATTGCCGTAAAGCATTCGACACATCGCGTACTAAAAATCAAAATGAATCCGCGACAAAATCCGAAAAGGTAGTTTCATTTATAATGTAAAAAATATCTTTTTTGTTCATATTCTTTAAGGCTGTGCATTATGAGATCATCGGTCGTGACCGTGCATTCGATCCCTGAAATTTAATTTAATTTTACATCACGCTCAGTTCTCGCGCTCCCATCGGGATTTTAAAAATTTAAATAGCTCTAAGAAAATATAGTCAAATTTAATGTAGAAAAGACTCTAGAGGAATGTTTCACGGCCCTCTAGTGTCACAGACTGATATTGTGAAACTTTCTTAAACGCAATCTACATAAAAAATGAGCAGAGGGTCATGTTCGTCCGTAACTAAATGGAAACCTTTTGAACTGACAATTTGGTATTCGTAAATATGAAAATAAATAAGAGAATAAAATATTTGTATCAAATCTTAATATCATTCTGTTTCTCTTTTAGTTATTAGTACTCGTTTTGTATTTCCTATCGGAAACAGGCTGCTTTTATTTTTTCGAAAATAAAAGTAATCTGGGTTACTTCTTATAACATCAGCTATCTGCCAGTTAAAGTCCTGTCAAAATCGATACATCCGTTTCGAAAATTAACCGGAACAAATATATAGACAGATTGAGATCCAATTTTTTTATAAATTTTGTTATTCTTATATGCATTTAGTTAAAATTTGTATTTTGCCATTACTGAGACTTCAATTTTATTTATCTGTATTAATGAGTGAACATAATTTTAATTTATACATTCTAAGATCTTTACAATAGAAAATTTATTAAAATAATAACGTTATATAATGAGTTAAGAGTTAGTCTTTCAGTACTAGTTAATCTCTATTATTTTATTCCACTTTTTCTCACATTTTCGTATTTACTCTCTCAATTGAACTCTCGACACTCGGACGATATACATAAGCTATGAACGACCTGACACTCCAAAATTGGACACTTTTTAGTGACGTAACTTCCTTTTAGGAAAATATTTCATTACTTTTTGCTATATTTTTAATAAACTGTTCTTGTCGTTAACTGTCATATATTGACAACTGTCTTGGGATGTACCATGGTATAAAGCATGCTCTAGACGTTTATGTTACGTCATGCTCTTAACTCAATATATTAGGACACAAAGTAACCATTGAAATCCGACTTTCTTGCTCTTTACGCACTGCAGACCATCTTTACTTACATTTATAGATTAAAAAGCTCTTTGCTGAACTTTCTCTTTAGAGATAGACTCTCACACTGTTTATTGTTGGTTTTTGCTCAATGCAATAGTCCAACCCATGTGCATGTACATCTAGACCATGATAAGAAGGTACCAGTCCTACAAATTCTCCTTATACTTTGCTAACGTCGAGACTAAAATGCGAAATAAACAACACGCAAACGATTGAATCATGAAAATACTCTTAAATGTCAATTTAAAAATAGCCGAAACGTCTGAAAATATAAACGTTACATTTGAAAAACATGTAGCGTAGAGGACTACCTACTACGAAAGGACTTTTCTAAATTCAATTTGTAAAGGGTGGAAATGAGGTGTAAAATTGTGTGTGGAATTTTTTTTTATATAACAGTATGATTTATAATCGTATTTTTATCAAAAATCTTGTAACAGAATAGGAAACATCACATACAATACAAATGATAGCTACGATGATGAAAAAGCCATTTTATTATAGAAATATTTAAATTAGATATCAACTTCGCTATCGTCTTCTTTGTCCATATATCATTCCCTTCTTTAATTATTATCTGAAATAAAATTGTATTATTAAATACCAGGTAATAGTTCTTTTTGTCACTTATTTAACAAAAATAAATTTTAATTTGGCTTTTTTTTACATTACAATTGTCATATTACGTTATATTATGTAGGTATATACAAAAATTATTAATTTTATAGTGTTTTTAAATAATAAATAAGTTAATTTAAAGTTCACAAGCTAAATCATAATATAAGTTATGAAAGTCCTTAATTTCGCCCAATTATTGTATATTTTCTTTTCAGCGAATTCGTGGAAGTTTTGCTAACCATTAATCCGAACCAATTATTATAAAATGTAAATAATCTCTCAAAGTGTAAACAAAGTCTTTCAAAATTCATAATATTATTTATTTAATTAATAATTAGAAGTGACTAATTATTCTATTTTTCTTACTAGAAATCAAACAATTTGTTGACAAGCCGCCAGTCTGGAGACACGCCAGGTCCACGGAACATTGCGGCTTTTTATGTACGCAAAAAATTCTATGTCCAAAATGTACTCAGTTTTAATTTAACCATTTTGGCACATCCCGACGGAACTGCGGATCATTTGTATCAAGAATACAAATAATATGATCCAAGGCGGCGACCAAATTACTCGTAATTCCTCGGAGGGCTAGCCGTTTTCGCAATTTATTTTAAGTTGAATATAAAGTAGGAATGAAATAATTATAGGTTTAATGCTTTTCTTGATTATAAATAAATATAAATTCTTATAAGCGTTTATTATTATTTTTTACTGAAATTTGTATATAAAATTCATATTTATGTATGATACATTTTAATAATTTTAAGATACGTAATCAGATTAACAATTATAAAGTGCATTATAAAAACCCTTAAAAACGCTAACAACGATTTTTAGATGTAGCATGTTACGAGTAAATTATTATAGATAATTTATAATTAAAAATGTAATCTTAGTTTAAATCTGCCATTTTACTTGCCTCCAGGGACCCTCTCGTAGCAATCTATTACCGAACGTCACTGAAGGCGACAGGCTCGTCTGAATATGTATGGGCGATGAATGAAAAATCGATTTTTACAGATTATTCAACAGAGAGACTCATTAGACTACAGATTAGAAACTGTGCAATTTAATTCTAGCTTAGTTAAGGAATTGCTAAGATGAATAATTGAAGATAAAATATATTTCGATATCCAAATTACAAAAAATGTTTACAACGTACTTTCAGTATAATGTGCAAAAGCACGAAGAAAAACAACATAATAATTTAAAGGAACCTTCTTTCTTTTCGTCTCAGAATATATTTTTTTAAAAGTAAACCGCTAGCAGAACTTATTATAACTATACAACCTGCTATTTATAACCAATATTTTTGTGTTGGTGAAGAATACACCTAAAAATAGCGGATTTTCTCACTTTATTCATTTCAAATTTTGATCATAATATACATGCTTAACCAAAGGATGAATTTTGAAAGTACGCTATCTGTATTTTTTTTTTTTTTTTTTTTTTATTTCTTTATTTTAAAGGGGTTTGGTCACAAAGTGATCATGCCACCCCTATTGGAATAACTAAGTATAAATCATCTTAGAGTAATCAGCCTTATAAATAACAAAATTAAAAGTATCTACGTCTTAATCCGACTTGTACTACTTTGTACAACATTTTGGTCTGATCCGACAAAGGATAAGCCAGAATGCTGTTATAAACTCCTATATCTAATGAATTTAAATTAAAACTTAAAAGGAACTGGGTTCTTTCCGCTCCGTTTCGAACACATTCCGCTAATATATGATGTACGTCCTCTATTTTGTTACAATCTGCACACGCAGATGATGCCGCCTTACCAATTAAAAAGGCAAAGCTATTCAGTGGAATGTGACCGGAGCGAAGCCTCAAAGCTGTTATAGTTTCGGACCTACTCATATTGGTATCGAAGAACCAGGGTTTGTGACATAAGTTGGGCTGTATTGTCTTGTACCATATCCCTTTTGTAGCAGATCTCTCGTCAAAGTATTCTTTCCATTGCTTCTGACAATTTTGTTTGACAACACTTAAGATCTCTGTATAATTACAAAACCACACCAACGGAACACCATCAACTGAAGCTTCCTTAGCCAAACCATCAACTATTTCATTGTCTTCCACACCAATATGAGAAGGTATCCATTGTAAAGAAACTTTTTTATTACAGGATGTATATTTGTAAATATCTTTTAAAATTCTATAGGCGATAGGTAGTCCCCTGTAACTGGGGTTTGTACATCTTATTAAATGTTGGAGAGCACTTTTTGAATCCGTCAAGATCACGAAGTAATTTGCATTAATAGTACTAATATACGACAAAGCTTCTGTAATTGCAATTAGCTCAGCGTGCATTATAGAAATATCACAATTTATTTGTAGTTTTAGAGAACTTTTATTCTGCGGATCAAAAAATGCTACACCAATCTCACTTTTATCTTTTGACGCATCAGTAAACAAATAATAGTGATTGGGATATATTCTTTGAATTGTTTCATTACAGATTAATTTAAGATTATGTGCATCATATGTTCTTTTTGACTTATTAATTGTATCTAATTTAGGTTCTATAGCTCTTGAAAAATCCACGTTGCCAAGCCATGTATCGAAACTAAACATATCTAATTCTTTACAACATTGAACGCGTCTGGAACTAAGAAGATTGTGGACCTGAGTTAATAGGGGTTTTTTCTTTTTGGTCCAGTATGGTTTATGACTTAGCGTTTTGAGTTCATCAATTAATGCAATTATTTCACTATTTTCAAAGGACCTGCACTTAAGCCAAAACTTTCCTGCTAGATAGTACCGACGCACAAACAATGGCTCAAGGTAGACTTCCGATTCCATTACATGTATAGCTGTACTCTTTACAAACCCTCCAATAATTCGCATACAGCAATTTTGAACGATATCTATTTTCCTTAAATGTGTGTTTGCGCTATTGTCATATAGAAAACATGCATAATCTAACTTGCTACGAATAAGTGAAATATAAAGCCGTCTTAAGTGGGTTGGGTGAATACCCCAATTAGAGCCTGCTAATACTTTAAAAACATTAATATATTTTAAACATTTATTTTTAAGTTCATTTAAGTGTTTTGACCATCTCATAGATCGATCTAACCACAAGCCTAAATATTTATATGTGTCAACTACGGATAATGATACACCATCAATTTTTAAGTCTATATTATCTCGTTTACTACCGGATTTAAAGAGAACTACTTTACTTTTAGTACTTGAAATATTTAAACCAATATTGGATAAAAGCCTAGACACTAAATTTAATGCAGCTTGCATTGTTTCAATACCACGTTGTACATCATCACAGATTGAGTATAAAGCGAAGTCATCAGCGTACTGCGAGATATATACACTATTTACGAGTTTGCATATATGTGATGTGACCACATTGAATAACAATGGTGAAAGAGGATCACCTTGAGCTAAACCTCGACCTGTGTTTCTACAAATATTATGATTTTCAATTTGAATTTTTAAATATCTTTCTCTAAGAAAATTTTCTAAGTATGAACAAATTTTAGAACCAACTCCTAAATTATCCATAATATGTAATAAACTGTTAACATCCACATTATTATAGGCGTTGTCAATATCAATAAAGCAACACAAAGAACTTCGCCTGTCAGAAAGACCTGCTTGTAATCTAGACACGAGGGTGGTAAGATTGTGTAGTGTAGAATGACATTTTCGAAAACCTGTTACATTTTTGGATAACACATGATTTCTTTCAATAAACCATTCTAATCTATTGAGTAAAATGCTATGAAAGACCTTACATAAACATGACATCATGGAAATTGGTCTAAAAGAAGAAATGTCTTGTGAATCACGTCCCTGTTTTGGGATTGGTAGTATAATAATATCTCTCCATTGCCGAGGTACAAAAGAATTTGTAAGAAATTTATTATAAATATCTATCAACACTAGTTTACCATTATGAGGCAAATTTTTTATCATTGAGTATGATATGTTATCGTATCCTGGAGATGTATCCTTCTTTTTAATACATTTTTCAACCTCTGGTAGCGAAATAAGTGTCTCTAAATTCGTATTTAATGATGTAAAAGATAGTTTATTAGGGATCGTAAAGTCTGGTGCTAGGTTTCGTAATAGCTCATTGGCTTTATCTTCGTTCATATACTTTCTTGTACGTTTGTAGCCTTTAATCCATTGCATCTTTTGCCATACTTCACTCAACGACATAGACTCGTCAATCGATGAACACATACTCTGCCACGAATGAGAACGAGCATTACGCATCTTTAACTGTGATAGACGTATCTTGTCCTGTAGCTTGGTTAGATTATCAGGTATGGGGTTACGCCGGAATTTCGCAAGTGCTAAACGTCGTTCTGCCACAGACTTTGAAAGATTTTGATTCCAGTAAGGCCGCGGTTTAAACTTACTACATGGATTATTGCATTTTATAGTGAAAGGAATATATGTATCAGCTGCCAGATACATGGTATCTACAAAACTATTGTATAGAACTTGTAAATCATTAGACACATTAAAATCCAAGAATAGCCTTTCTAAAAGTTCTGAGTAAGATTTCCAATCTGCTTTTTTGAAGTTTCTAGTAACTGTTTTGTCTAAATTCGAACTAAGGTATGTAGAAATTTTAATTATGCAATGATCGCTGCCTAGGTACGCTATCTGTATTGTTTTATTTTTATTTTAAGGGTTTTAGAGATTTCGTACACATTTTTATTGTTGCTCTTCAATGCAATTACCAAGTCCCAAGAAATTTTGATTTCAATGAAATTTAGTGGAATGAGCTAATATCAAGATAAAAAGAAACCTATACTGTATACACTTTGAATACAAATATTTCCTTTGAGTCCTCCAACTTTAAACGTTCATCAAACTTACAAAACACACTTACATATTTATCTAATACATAAGTATAAGAACTGAAATAAATAAACTAGGAAAGCGATATTGAAAGGTGAACCACAAAAATTAGCATTTTTGTACTGTGACAAAATTCTAAATTACCGGGCTCTTGACTGGCCGTAGATCCTATGCCGTTGCTTGTCCTGATTTATCCTCTCAACGTGAGTCGGGTTAATCTCCCTATATCGAGGTCGCCTTTACTTCTTGAGTCCATATAAGTACTATCTCTTGTGTACTTAGGCATATTATGTATATATACATATTATTTCAAAATGAATTATATTTATGTCGTTATTAAAAAAATTGGATAGTTATTATAATAACAACATTTTCTCAGCTTTCGACTTACTTAGATTGATCAATAAAACTTTTAAATTAGTTTCGAAATTCATGGAAAAGCGTTGCAGAGCGCAATAGAAACAAAAAACTGACTCATAATCTTTGATGTAAATATATAATTAAAGAAAATATTACTACAATCTAATATCGTAATCTAATATCGTAATATAATCGTAATCAAATATCGTAATTGATATCGATTTCCGTTCCCAGACTCGTATTACATTTTTTAAATATCTTCGTTAGTCGCAAAAAGTCGCAGCTAATTTTTTGATATGTTTTTCAAGAGTATCTAAACTATAAATAAACCTTAATTTCAAAGCATCGGGAAACGTCGGTAAGTGTTAAAAGCTTCGACGAAATTCAGATATTTCTGTTTTTCCTCCATGTGTTGTTTCATCGTAAATACATACATAATCCATCAAAAAAATATATATAAAAATATTTTTTACGAATCTTCTAAAAATAAGCTTTTCAAAAATGTATAATAGTCGATACTTTTCTCTTTAAGATTTTTTACTATATCTTTTTGAAAACTGCAAACAAAGAAGTTGAATTTTATCATTAGTAAAAACGGTTAACATTACTTCATGTAAAACAATTTATGTGCGCCAAAAACACAATTAATTCTTACATAATATTAAAGTCTGACTATCGAACTATTAAATAAAAATAATAAAGTAGCCTATTTCTGTCATTGGTAAAACTGATTTATGATATGCCTTTGTTCAGCCATATTCCAGTTCATATTCCACTGTGCGCTGGCAGAACTTATTATAGCCATACAACCTGCTATTTATAACCAAGATTTTTGTGTTGATGAAGAATACACCTAAAAATAGCGGATTTTCTCACTTTATTCATTTCAAATTTTGATCATAATATACATGCTTAACCAAAGGATGAATTTTGAAAGTACGCTATCTGTATTGTTTTATTTTTATTTTAAGGGTTTTAGAGATTTCGTACACATTTTTTTTGTTGCTCTTCAATGCAATTACCAAGTCCCAAGAAATTTTGATTTCAATGAAATTTAGTGGAATGAGCTAATATCAAGATAAAAAGAAACCAATACTGTATACACTTTGAATACAAATATTCCCCTTGAGTCCTCCAACTTTAAACGTTCATCAAACTTACAAAACACACTTACACATTTATCTAATACATAAATATTAGAACTGAAATAAATAAACTAGGAAAGCGATATTGAAAGGTGAACCACAAAAATTAGCATTTTTGTACTGTGACAAAGATTTACGTACAGTCTAAATTACCGGGCTCTTGACTGGCCGTAGATCCTATGCCGTTGCTTGTCCTGATTTATCCTCTCAACGTGAGTCGGGTTAATCTCCCTATATCGAGGTCGCCTTTACTTCTTGAGTCCATATAAGTATCTCTTGTATACTTGGGCATATTACGTATATGTACATATTATTTCAAAATGAATTATATTTATGTCGTTATTAAAAGAATTGGATAGTTATTATAATAACAACATTTTCTCAGCTTTCGACTTACTTAGATTGGTCAATAAAACTTTTAAATTAATTTCGAAATTCATGGAAAAGCGTTGCAGAGCGCAATAGAAACAAAAAACTGACTCATAATCTTTGATGTAAATATATAATTAAAGAAAATATTACTACAATCTAGTCTTAGGTAAAGGATATAATTTTGGAAATCGGATTATAAAAATTTAATTTATTAATGAAAAGCTTCTTTACTTTTCCAATATTAAATGGAATGGAGAAAACAAGAAAGAAATTGGTCAGTACAATAAGTTGAAATACGTACCTAGAGAATAAAATGATACAATAATTTTAACGCGTATAATGAAACCTTACAGTAGCTACTTGTATTTTTATAGGTAGTCTGTCGTCAAGATATCATCACTGTCAAACTATTTTCAGCTAATTAACTATTCTGTATAACACAAGGAGCTATTTTTGCCAAAACTTTCTTAATTGGCACATTTTCTAAATAAATTGGAGAATAATTTACGATAATCCTATAAATAAGTATAGAGTAAAGTTATTAGTGTGCTTTTTAGTACAGCCCTATACTAAATATACTTCATTCTTTCTATTAACGACTTGCTTGCTTAATTTTATTCGACGAATATTTAATATAAAAATAAATGATTTAAATGAGGTTCTAAGTGAATATCATATAGTCTACTAATATTTTATGTACAAATAATGTGTTATTTACAATACCTTAACTAAGAAGGAAGAAGAGTTTTCAGGGAAGAAAAAAAACACAAACGATTGATATCATAATTTATTTACGTATTCCATTTAATTTACAATATAAATAAAATAAAACAAATGTCGAACAACTATACATTATAGTTAAAAAGATGATTTCGTGCAAAGAATTGACATTACCTTAAGTGAAACACAGCCATAGATTAACGCCTACATTTAATACATATTTTAAAACACCGTTAGGTCACAAAAACGTTTACGAAGATTAATAAGGCTATAAACAAATAACATTTCAGAGCATAAAACAGATTTTATAGATAAATCGTTTGTTTCCACCCTTATTCACTCCATTAAAAAATATGTTTTTTTTTTGTTACTTATATAGTCTTCAATTAAACTAAGCAGAAATTAATTATTAATAGATATTTTTTGCTGGCAGCTGACTTAAATAAAACATTAGAAATAAATCTTTAAAAATATTTACAGTATAAAAATATGAGTAACTAACTCGAATGCATTTTAAAAATTATAATTTGGCACATTTAAATAAACAGAGATTTGAACTTCTCCCGTAGAACCGTTTTCTAGATAAAATATGACCTATTTTCAGTGACCTGTGCAATATCGTATGATAGACTGTTATGGCGACAGCTGGCGACAGATTTGAATAACGAAATGTATGATGTACACCGAAAATGTAAAATCCATCGCTAGAAATCTTCTTTTTTGCGGAAATGCACCATTAGTTTAAAAAAATACTATATTTTAAAACATGAAAATGTTGAAAAAAAAACTTTTGACATTATGGTAAGCATGGGTAGAATTTTATCGGTATGCAATAAATATTTTAAAATTAAAAAAACATACGTATTTTGTATTAAAAAACCGAACCGATACTCCTGAGAAAAACTACCAAAAGTATTCAGCAGGACTATATTTTCTTTTATTTATAATATCTATATTTATATATATACAGATATTTTTCCCACTATGAGAGCGATATTTACCACGTTCGTTATTCGCAAATCAAAAACGATTTGACAAGTTGCGCTGACATTGCTTAACTTAGTTAATATATTAAATAATACAGTGTTTGAACGCAAAGAACTAACTAATGAGTTCCTTTACTTCTTTGTAAAACACAACTGCTAATAAAAACATTTGAAGAAAAACTATATAAATATACTTTAATATAGCTCAAACATATAAGTTAATCCTTTAATTAAAAATGTCTAAACTAAAATAAAATTAAATACTTCTTTAATAATGCATACAAAAAATATTCTATATTCTGATTTCGCTTCATACTTTGCATATTTACATTTAACGACTTTATGCAACAAAATCAAGCAAACTTTAACTTTACAACTCATTTTACTAGCTGTGGGTACAGTTGAGCAACTATATGCTTTAATAAAAGTATATAAATATATTAATATAAAACTTATTTATCTCCTGTCCTCTATTTGAAACAGAATTTTTAAATTAATAGAAGTAAAGTACGAAAATAAACAAGTTTTACGTATTTAAATTTATCATGTCCATTCCTGAATATTGAAACGGTGAAGTAGTTTGTTAATTAATATACAAGAGAAAGTTTAGAAATTGGGAATAAATTATTTTAATCATGTTACATTTAATTACACTTTATTTATAGTTTAGCTAATAAATGATTTATTTATATTACACATACATTTTGACAATATTATAATAAACAACAATTTGAAATGTACAAAAAATAACCATACAGTGTATCTGACCTACATATCGATACCTTTGGGTTCAATTGGCGTATAAACCATTTTGGCCAAAATGAGTTATATATACCATTCTTCTCAGATTTTTTTTCTCTATCGATCTGTATAATCCACATATCAAAATTCGCGAAAAAAATGTTTATACGACCTAAAAATATTTGGACAAAAAGTCATTCAGAGGGTTAAATATTGGTGTAAAAGTCAATTTGATATATTTTGTAGTTTTGATATAGCGTATAAACCATAACTTTTTTTACTCGTGGTGTAAAATCGTACGTTAAACCAAAATGGTTTTTACACCATAACTTGTTATATATATCGTAGCAGAAAATTGAACACTTTGAACACAACAATTTTTGAATTGCACAGTTTGAACAACAAAAAAATATTGTAAGACATAGTAAACTAATAAAAATAATGAAACATTCTTGGAGCTCTGAATTTACAGCAACTTAAAAATATTAATATTGATCACATTTTTTTATAATTTAAAAAAATAATTAGTTCCTATTCTATTTAAAAGTTGATTACGGTAAATAATAATAATATTATTATGAATGTTTGTCTTTTGTTAAGTTTAATAATGTTGATTGAGTTACGTATTTCAAGTCATTTTTATGTTTTGCTACAATTATAATTACTATGAGCAATAATAAAATAACGTTATTTTCACCAATTCAAGTGGTTTAATTTTATTAATCCATTATTATAATTGTTTTTTGTTATAAGATTGCAATTAATTAATTAATTCCTTTACATTTTGGAAACAATAACATTATTTTAATAGTCAGGATCCGATTATTTCTATTGATAATTAAAAATATTAAGGGTAAATAAAGCAAAAAATCTTCATCAATGGGTTTTTACGACAATAATTGTAATTTAAAATTAAACAAAAATTAATATACGCTTATGAGAATGGTTTTCCTCGGTATTTTCGTGGTCGTAAACACCATAATCTGTATTTTTGCAAGTCGTAACTCCAAGCTAATTTTTAAACGAAAGAAGATAGATACATTTTGATTATTTAACCTTTTTTATCCTACAATTATAAGAATTATTTACCTTGACAGTTTTTTTATAACTTTTAAAACAAAAAAGTTATGAATTTTTATAAAAAAAAATAATCGTTTTTTGGCTCTCCTGAAAAGTAGGGTTTTGGTTTATACGCCAATTGAACCCAAAGGTATCGATATGTTTGTATCTATAGACTGAATTAAATTCATTTTATTTGTAAGTTATATTCGATAATCCTACATGGGATTATTTCTGTATAGTCTAAGGCTCAACAAACAATTTTTTGTCTTTAGTGCAACGTTGTTCGCTCTTAGACTATATATGTGTATGTGAGGCCGATCGTTATCTACACTTATACTAATATCACTGTGAAATAAATTCAAACCAAGCCTCATAAGCTCACAAACTTCAATATTTCTCTTAAAGTCCAGATGAGAACAATCATAAAACTTTTATTGTTTTCAGCAAATGTACCTGCAACAGAATATTAGCATTCATAAAATATTTATAGTACATTTTTAACTTAGATTAACGTGGAATAAAAACAAATAAAGAGTACTATTTTTAAAACATAGAACATTAAATTATAATGAAAAGTTTCAATTGAGTTGTTTAAATTTTTATATTTTAAATATCCACTGCAACTCAGTTGAGTATATTATGTGTTTCTCATAAATATTAGATGTATTCTGAAATGTTATCATTAAACCTCTAATTTCCCTGGGGCTGCTTAAACCGTTTATCTGCGACATTGTTCTATTGTACAGTAACTTAGCAATACAATTGACTTGTTTTCTTTATTGGGTACGACTCACCCTCGCTTCGCTCGGTTTCCTAGATTTAGCACGCGCGCAGCCGCGGGTTCCGCTAGTAAATTTATACAAAAACTTGACAAATTGAATACTAAACTTTAACTTTTCCAACCCCATACGCTCCTCCCAGCTAAAAAGTTTATCTCCTATTTTCGACATTGGATGGGGACGCCTCTGAACGAAGCGAAGGGTAATTGTATATCGCTAGTTCTAAGTAACGTCTTATTAAAGGTAATAAATATCTTTATGCAAAAAATAAGATGTAAATTTGTAAGATGAAGACGATGATTAAAATAGAAACAATATAAATTGTATACTTAGTAAAATATAGAGGCTTTCTTATTTCTAAGGCCTTGCCTTAAGCGTTTATCTTTCTATCAGACTTAAACATAACTCAATAAAATTTTAATCAAGTTTCGAATTTAGTTTTGAAGCTTAAAGGAATATTTTGTAAATATATTAACTTTGAATTCACAAAGTACATAAAAACAAAGCAGTAAATATTTTTGGAAATTTAAAAAAGGTAGGATATGTAAAGAAAGTTGATAAGCATAATATTGTAGGAAAAGTTAAAAATTATGTTAAAATATGTATTATAATATGTTATATATTACTTGTTTTAGAATGTTTTTGTTGTTTTAGAATATAATATATTCTTTGAATTTATGTTACACGATGTAATCGCTGAATATAACGATTCGATTTTGATAATGCTTTTCTAATAAATCGGCTAGGATGGTAGTAATCATGACGTCAGTTTACTCTTCTATATTATATTTAATGAAATTCTATCTAATAGTCGAATCTGTTAAATATTTTTTCGAAAATAGTATTGAAATGTCATTATTATCGATAAAGAGACCGAATATACAGTTATAATTTTTTTTCTGTCTGTCTTTCTGTCTGTTTGTGACCGCATCACAAGCAAACCACTGGACAGACAGGTGACAAAATTTAGCATGATGATAGCTGATTATACAGGTCAACATATAGGATACTATTACTGCAGGAAAATATCTAATATCTAGTGACGAAATAGAGCGTAGCGAGGGTAGTTTGAAAAAAACAATTTTACACTTTTTACATATATTACGTACTCAGAATAAATTAAAAAAATATAGTTGCAAGAAAAGCCACACGGAAATTTATGTCAAGCTTATACGCAATAAGTGATCATGTTCCAACTTCAGCAAATATCATTATGCTTTCTAAACTAAGATCGGTGTGCTTATTTAATTACTGTGCGTTTGTACGTCTAATTGATATGTTAATAGATCATATAACAATTTGCATATGTTTAGTACAAATAAACATATATTAATTATCTGTATTTAACTAGCAACATTCAATATCTTGTCCATTTAAATATTATATAAAAATTGTAATTTTGTATATGGCAATTTTTTTCTCTCTCTTGGGTTTCCGTCCTTGCTACAACCACACTGCTGCAAATTGCAATTTTGTATTTTTTTTAGAATTTCAATAAATTCAGTTTTCTAATAAAATTTGTCGTTTGTATTATACAAACGAAGTGGTCCTTCGAGCGTTTGGTGAAATAGTTCACCCCCTGCGTGTATTTTGATTTCGGCGCGGCGTGCTCCGCGTGGCCTATGTGCCATTGTGGCTTGTGCAGTGTGCACGCGGCGGAGTTCACCCGGTTTCTATAATACCGAGTGCATCGAGTCATCATCAGCATCATCGCATCATCGCAGTTATTTTCAGCGGTTTGCACCCCTATAGCGGTGTTATTCTGCATTATAAGTTTGGACGCCGACTTGTTGAAGAAGCCGGCCGGCACCGGCCGCCATTACAGGTCACAGTAATTATAAAAGTATTGCGTCATTTTGATCAAAGTTTATTTACAAGTGAAAGTGCTAGTAAAAAGTGTTATAATAACAAGTGATTTTACAAATTTAGATAGTGATTTTATAAAAAATGGAAGGTCAAGAATTAAAAAGACTAAAACTATCAAGATCGGCATGCAAAGGATACGTAACACGAATTGAAAAATTTCTAGATGACCCAAACAGTAAATTCACCGTAGACGCGTTGGAACTTCGAATGGAAAAGTTGATAGCATCGATGAAAAAATATGAGTCACTTCAAATTGAGATACTAGCCTTAGATGCAGAGGATTCTGAGGATGTAAACATATGTGAAGAAAAATATTTCTTAGCTCTGTCAAAGTTAAAAACAAAAATAAGGGAACTTGCAACCTCAGTTTCCTCTGACACTTCTGCCTCTGACCCTCACCCTTCCAAATTACCTAATATTGATATACCATCATTTGACGGTAAGGATTTTACGAAATTTAAGCCTTTCTATGAGTTGTTTATAGCTGTCATTCATAGTAATAACACATTGACAGATGTTCAAAAATTGTTTTACTTACGTAAATACCTCCAAGACGAGGCATTAGCAACTATTGTTAACTTACCATTGGTCTCTAAATCATATAGTGAAGCTGTACAGCTGCTGGAAAAACGATATGGTAATGCTACACGGCTCATTTTTAATCATTTAAATATAATATTAGATTTACCTGTCATTCAAAAAAGTGCACCAGTTGCTATTAGGAGTTTTGTGTCACAAGTTAAGCAGCACTTACATGCGCTTAGTAATCTTGAAGAACCTGTAGACCATTGGGATAGTTTATTGTTATCTATTTTGTTTAGGAAACTAGATACTTATACACATAATGCATTCAATTTGGATCGTAATCCAGAGGATAAACCTACAATTAAAGAATTTTTTGATTTTCTAGACAAACGCGCAATGGCGCTAGAAGATACAGTATCCCAAAAGGTGCAGTCAGGGGGTAGCAAACCGAATTCAAATGCAGTACGGTCTGCTAATGTAGCTGCAAATTCAAAGCAAACATGTGAGTACTGTGACAAAGATCATGCTTTGTTTCGGTGTCCAAAATTTAAAATGGTGCCAGTAGAGACTCGCTTATGTTTTGTGAAAGATCACAAATTGTGTTCTATTTGTTTAAAACTTCATACAGGCAAGGTTTGTAAATTCAAATTTAAGTGTAAAGTTTGCAAGGATGCTGCACATAATACTCTTTTACATAATGGTAAAGCTGATGACAAAAATATGGGAAAGGATTCAGTGAATTTATGTGCTAATAATACCACCTCAAGTGTTAATGTATTACTGCCTACTGTGAAAGTTCATGTCACTGACAAATATGGTCGTGATATTTTTATTCGAGCTTTACTTGACAGTGGAAGTCAGGCTTCCTTTATTACAGGTTCTTTAGCTAAAAAATTAGGCATTTCTTCAGTTTCTCAGCCTACCAACATAATTGGAATAGGAAATAAGTCTACAAAAATAAATCAAACTGTTAGTTTACTTATTAATTCATGTTTGCATGAACAAATTCAGTTTAATGTAACTTGTTTTGTAGTTGACATCATTACTACACCACAGCCACAATATCATGTAGACATATCTAAATTGTCATTGCCAAAAAATGTCATCTTATCAGACAATGATTTTAATGTTCCTTCTGAAATTTCTATTTTGTTAGGGGCTGACATATACTTTAATTCAATTCTAGATGGAACCTGTAAGCTATTAAATGGGCTTGTGCTCCAAAACACTGTATTTGGATATATAGTTGCTGGAAAAATACAAACATTTAAACAAGAGGTATGTTGTACAAATTTAGTATCTAATTTTGCCATATCAAATGAAACGAAATTAGAGTCAGTAATAGAAAGATTTTGGCAGTCAGAAAAAATTCCAGAAGCTGCACCTCCGGTGCTACAAGAGTGTCAGAAAGCTGAGGCTATTTTCCAACAGTCTGTAGTACATAAAGATAACAAGTTTTATGTTGATTTGCCACTCATTTGTCCCAAGGAGCAGCTGCAACTTGGTGACTCTTTTTCTGTTGCATTTCAAAGATTTTTAGCACTAGAAAGAAAGCTTAAACAGAATCCTTCATTATTAGAAAAATATAGTTCTTTTATAAAACAATACATTGCATTGGGACATGCCAAGGAGATTGATATTAATACCTATGATATTAATAGTGGCTTTACTTATTTTTTAGCTCACCATGCAGTCTTGAAGGAAGACAGCAAGACTACGAAGTTACGAGTGGTTTTCGATGGCAGCATGAAGTCTAGAAACAAAATTTCATTAAATGATGTCTTGCTGAATGGTCCTGTAGTACAAAGCGAGCTGTTTGACATACTTCTGAGGTTTCGTACTTACATATTTACACTAATATGTGATATAGAAAAGATGTTTAGATGTATTTTAGTCAACAGTCAACATACCAGCCTCCAGAATATACTCTGGCGTGACGATCCAGGTGAGCCTGTGGTCTGTCTGCAACTGCAGACAGTCACATATGGTTTAAAGTCCTCCACCTTCTTGGCCACCCGATGCTTAATTGAACTAGCTAATAAAAACAAAGAAAAATTTCCTCTTGCTGCAGAAGCCATATATTTAAATACATATGTTGATGACATTCTTTGTGGTTGTAATAATGTAGAGGAACTTTCTTTATTAAAAAACCAATTAGTCGAACTACTCCAATTGGGTAGCTTTGATCTGCACAAATGGTGCTCAAATCATTCTCCTGTGTTGGACAATGTTCCAATAGAAAACAGGTATTTTGAAGAAGTTGACCTAAATAAAGATAGTTTTATAAAAACTTTAGGTTTAAAATACAATGTTGTAGATGATATGTTTTGTTTTGAAACTCCATCACAATGTGATGAGCAATTAATAACAAAAAGGAAAGTTCTCAGCTACATAGGTAAAATCTTTGATCCATTAGGTATTATAGGTCCTGTTACAGTAGTTGCTAAAATGTTCATGCAGGAACTGTGGTCTATAAAAGTAGGTTGGGACGATATCCTGCCTGTAGATTATCTAAAGAAATGGGAAAAGTTTATTGAACATTTAAAATTGATGGGCAAAGTTGCAATTCCACGTTACATTCAATGTCATAATTTTATTCTTCTAGAGTTGGTAGGTTTCGCGGATGCTTCTCAAAAGGCATATGGGTGCTGTCTGTATGTTAGAGTATTAAAAGCTGATGGGACAATTGAGACCAACCTTCTGTGTTCCAAGTCGCGAGTGGCTCCGCTGGCTAAGGCACTAACTATACCTCAACTAGAATTAAATAGCGCTCTTTTGCTTGCACAATTAATCAGTAGAGTTAGTAAAATACTTTCTTCAAGTTTTTCACATTCAATTTATCTATATAGTGATTCCCAAATTGTACTTGCATGGATACAAGCTGGTAATGTAAAAAGTAACACTTATGTAAACAATAGGGTCCATCAAATAAATAATCTCACAAACAAAGCAGTCTGGTACTATGTCAAGTCCTGCAACAACCCTGCAGACATTATCTCACGGGGTAGTGAGCCACAATTATTACAAGCCAATCAGCTATGGTGGCATGGTCCTGAATTTTTGATGCAGCCTGATTTCTCGCATACGCCACAAAAAATGGATGAGCCAGAAATTTCACTTGATAAAGCTTCTTGTCTTGTTCATAGCAAATCGGAATTAAATTATGTCTTTGACTTATTCAATACATTTTCAAATCTGAATAAATTACAAAGCGTAGTAGCATATATTTATAGATTCTACAATAATTTACTAAGAAAACAGGTAATTAATGATATCAATTTAAGTCCAAAAGAATTAGATTCAGCGTTGCTGGTCATCATTCGTTGCATACAAAATAATGTTTTTTCAAAAGAGATAGTAGCTATTCAAAATAGTACAAAAATAACATCAGGTCTAGCTGCTTTACATCCATTTATTGACAGTAGTGGTTTGCTCCGCGTGGGGGGTAGGCTGCAAAATGCAGGGATTCCGCATGATAAAATGCACCCCATCATATTACCAAAAAATTGTCACCTTACGTCATTAATTATTGAAAGGGAACATCTACGATTATTACATGCAGGTCCCAGGTTAGTACTCAGTTCATTGTCCCAGAGATTCTGGATTATCAATAGTATTCGGGAGGTCAAGAAGGTGGTGCACAAATGTTTAAAATGCTTCCGCCTAAAAGCGCAGTGTGCGAGGCAGCTCATGGGCTCACTTCCAGAGGAACGTGTCACTGCTACTAGACCATTTCAGCATGTAGGTATCGATTTTTGTGGTCCATTTAATATAAAAGTTGCCAGAATTCGAAAACCACTCGTAACCAAGGGCTATGTGGCATTATTTGTATGTTTTTCAACAAAGGCTGTACATGCAGAAGTTGTGTCAGACCTTAAAACTGAAACCTTTTTGTCATGTTTTGATCGATTTATATCAAGGCGTGGAATGCCTTCCAAAGTTTTTTGTGACAATGGTAAAACCTTTAAAGGAGCCGAAAATAAGTTAAAAGAATTATATGATTTACAATCCTCCAAGGCTCATAGAGACTCTGTTTATAATTATTGTAAAACAAAATACATAAAATTCATGTTTATTCCCAGCTACTCTCCTGAATTCGGCGGGCTCTGGGAAGCAGGGGTCAAGAGTGTAAAACACCATCTCAAGCGAGTTGTTGGTAATCTTTCTCTGACTTACGAAGAATTTAACACCATAGTAGTACAAATAGAGGGTGTATTAAACTCTAGACCACTGCTTTCCAACCCTAATGAAAGTAGTTATTTAACGCCAGGTCATTTTTTAATTGGAACGGCTCTGTGTTCTTATCCTGAGGTGGATTTATTGGAAATTCCAATAAACCGTTTAAAATTTTGGAAAGTTGTGTCTAAGCTTAAACAACACTTTTGGAAGGCGTGGTCAGCTGACTACCTTACACAACTCCAAAGTCGTCCCAAATGGAAACATGCATCCCCTAATTTAAAGGAAGGAGATCTGGTGCTTGTTAGAAACCTAAATACACCTCCATTGGAGTGGCCTATGGCCAAAATTATGAAAATATGTCCCGGTAAAGATGGAAGAGTGAGGGTGGCTGAGGTTAAATATAATAATAAGATTTATTTAAGGTCTGTGACTAAGTTATGTCCTCTTCCAATAGAGTGACAAGTTGTAATATCTGGTACTTTAAATAAATTGAAATACTTACACTCATTTCTTACTTTGTGAAAATAATAAATATAACAAGCTGTATTTGTAGTAACATTTATATTTCATGTATTTTAGACTAAAGATATGTTGTAATAATAACACTAAAAATGTTTATTTTATCTTAGGTTTATTTAAGGTCTGTAGGTAGTCCTCTCTGAGTAGAGTGACGAGTTGTATTCAAATACTTATGTTCATTATTTTAAGTGCATTATAAATACTGGTTGTATCTAGTGATTCATTATTTTAAGTTAGTTTGCTCAATTAATTATTTTGGACACAAACTTGTGATGTGTAAAGAATTTAGACCTTTTATTTTTTTTTGTTCATGTTAATATTCATGGAATACAGTTTCACTGGTTGGGCGATTCTTGTACCTGTTGTGTTTAGATCTCTTAAAAAATATTCTTGCTGGCCCGCCCAACTATGTTTAGTACAAATAAACATATATTAATTATCTGTATTTAACTAGCAACATTCAATATCTTGTCCATTTAAATATTATATAAAAATTGTAATTTTGTATATGGCAATTTTTTTCTCTCTCTTGGGTTTCCGTCCTTGCTACAACCACACTGCTGCAAATTGCAATTTTGTATTTTTTTTAGAATTTCAATAAATTCAGTTTTCTAATAAAATTTGTCGTTTGTATTATACAGCATACATCTTTAAACGTTAGCTACTTTAGTGACAGCATTATAAATTACTTTTTAATTTAAAAAATAGTAAAAGCAACAAAAAACCTGAAAATATGTATTTAAAAAAGAAACCTAAACCAAGGCCATTAAAATAGTATTTTGTGTAAATAATGATTAAAATAGAGTCTTTTTTTAAATTTCTTCGTACAGTGTTTTCACCTAAGTTATTTAACCAACGACACTTTTAATTATAAACATAAAGTAACAATTTAGCTAGGGCCTTATCTGAACTAAATTTTGTTCGCAGCCACGTCCAAATGATGAGTACTTTGATAAAAATAATAATACTATGTATTGATCAAGAATACAGCTGGACCAAGGAGATAATTTCAAAACTTCCGAGCTTTCGTCTTCATTCCGATTAATTTTAAATATTCTATTTTATAATAAGCAAGTGTTCCTAATTTCTTCTTTGAAATAATATATGTGTTTTATTGATACAGTACACTTCTATGTTTGTGTATTCAGTTATTATATTAAGTTCTATTTGCATTCTCCTATATTCCAGTTTCATATAGTTTTTCCTAATTAACTAACAAAACATTCGTGCTAACCAGTCAATGTTTAATGTACATTTTGTTATTTCTGCATTAAAATATAAACAATTAAAACAAAATAAAGCAACACCATCTTATCCTACAGTATTAAATGAGTAATTCTTGTATACATTATAAATTTAATATTAGTTATTATAGTATAAAAAATAACTTCATTACATACCTCTATTAGAAACATATTTCGATAGCTGAGTACGTGAGTACACAGTGATAATGGATGCCGTATCTCGCACTACAGGTGGTTCTACGGGTAGGGTAGATTCACATCGTATTCGTAAGGCGCCGCTTGCAGTGGACGGTACAGACACACGTAGCACTCTCCACGATGCGCGTAGACCCCCTGGCTGGGGCGCGCTAAGCTCCCTACGCTGCCATGGTTCAGTCTGAGAAAATATTTAATATATTGAATTTTCATATACTTATTATATAAACAAAGTATGAGATATGCCAATATCCTTGTTTAATACTGTGAAAGACTTTATCTATCTTGTTAATTTTATAAATTATACCTACCTAGTTTTCCAGGACATATAATTATAAAATATTTTAGATTAATTATTATAATTTTAGTCAGTATTTGTATTGTAACAGTATTAGTTAACATCTTCGTTATTAAAGATAATAGTTTATAATTAAAATTGTGTTTAATATACAATAGAAATGTTTAAATTAGGTTAAAACTACGAGAAATAATTACTAAAGTTTTGTCATTTTAGCATAGACTAAACATGCTGCAGTGTGAAACAGCCTTAATAATATTCATTCTCAGTCACGTTTCGTTACACCATTAATGAATAAGTTTGCTTGATTAGAACGAAAGCAGAATGGAGCTCTCCAATATACAGCAACCGTAGTAGGCGGTTATTTCATATATTTGCTTTGTAATGTCTTTTAATTTATGTTTTAATTTTCTAAATAAGAAGCGATATAATGTAAAGTGTGACCACTCTTGTATAGATATTACATACAAAATTATCACACCATACTTTCAGGGGTTTGAATTCAGCCCTTTTTAACGTCCCACTGCTGAGGAGGCCTCCCTTCTATACGAAGGGATCAAGCCATAGTCCATCATACTGACAAACGCGGGTAGGCGGACCCCACGTCATATCTTTCGAGAACTTGCTAGGTTTTCTCAGACGTGCAGGTTTCGTCACGATGGTTTCCTTCACCATAAGACAAGTAGTAGCCATCTTAGAAATAATGCGCACATGAAAATTGCGCTGGGTTACCACTGTCTTGATATTATTAGTATTAGTATTTTAAATGGACTTCGGTTTAAACAAAAAAGTGTGTATGTATATGAACTTATTACACGCGTTAGAAGTTATACTTCTTTCTTTTTCAAAAATTTTATCTTTCGCTTTATTCTACGTTTGTAGAAAAAACTAAAAATTTCACTATAGCTAACTTCAGGTTATTCGTGACGGTGTGCACGCGCATCTTAAGAATTTACTCTCATCATTTTTCAATAAAGCGCCAAAAGAAGTACTTATAACCTAATAAATAAAAAATAAACAGTTTTCTTTTATAATCTACTTTTTTATATGTATATTATTAGATATTTCGTAACAGGTGTATACATATTATTATGTGTACACAATAATATTAAGTAACTTGTTTAAACTTCCACAAACTTCAGAAACAGGTGTTGGTCTAAGATTGTTTGTGGATTAACCTACGAGTATAACAACCTAACGTGTTTATACTTGACGTAAGCGTAAATGTGAGTAATTTACAGCGGATAAAATACAAAAATAATTTATAGAGGCCATTTGAAAGGCTTTAACTAATAGTTCAATTTTCACCTACGAAATGGAATAGTCGAAGATTGATGATATCTATTAAGTATGCTTTAAATTAATAGAAGTTCGTATAAACTTTTACGAAAACTTTTAAATATAGCTTTTGCATCTATGTATTTAATTACCTCGCCATTACCATTCATTATGCAGTAGAGAGCTTAATGTATGCAAGTCCATTAAAAACTTGAGGGTGAATCTACAATGTTAATATATTTTTTTATCATATTGCATGAGCATTAAAAGCATTGTAGTGTGTTAACATTTGCGGAGATAAAACAAGTGTTTATATAGAGTAATACATGATTGTACATTTAAACTTCTACTTTATGCGATTTTTGTATTTTTAAAATCATATGCTCTTGTAAGTGATTAAATTAGTAAAGTACTTGTGTTTTAATGAAATGAAAACACTATGGCATTAATTATATAAGATTTTGCTTTTTCAGTTTATTTATGTATGTTATGCTGCGGTCTTTTCTAACTAAAACGTAACTTTTTAAATCTCACTCGAGAAACAGCGAACGAAGCTCTTTATAAGTCCCAGACCCATGTATGAGTATTTAATATGAGTTAAACGTATATCTAATATTGATATAATGTTTTTATTAATTAATTAAATAATTAATTTTACCAGGTTACATAAGTTATATTATCTGACTTGCACTATCAAGAGCTACAAAAATGCCTGGTTCGATGGCGTAAGTGTGAACTCTTAAATTGGGACTTTTACACCCGGTGTATGCATGATGTTATGTTTACAACCATTATGCTGAAAGAATTTACCAATAATTGTTAATAATAATTGAAACAATTTTTATCAATTGACATTTTATAAATATTTTGCTTACTTGAAGGTAACCATTTATATTTCAAGCTTTTAACTGATAAAATAGACTATCTTTAATCATATTATTTCCCTTTCAATTCACAGTTCATAATAGTGCCCGGAGTCGTATAATAGCATTCAATTTATTTCAACAAAGGCGCTCTATCAAGATACGCCGAAATGTCCCTCCACTTGTATATCTTAGAAACTAAATAAACATTTAAAATATTTATTTACAAGACGAGTATTATTGTATTCATTGTTACAATATAAAATAATTCATTACTATTATTTTGTTAGCGATAAAAGAGTGCGCTAGTAATATCTTAACATGGAAAATTTAGTGGCAATCTTAAGACAAATACAAAGTGATCTAGCTGAACAAAAAGAAAAAATAAACTGTATGGAAACTGGAAAGTAACATAACAACATAGATGCAAAATTTAAATGTATCGAAATTAAAACGGCTAAATTAGAAAAAAATATCAAAAATGAGACTATTTAGAAAAACAAACAAAAAAGAAAAATTTAATTTTATTTGGAGTCGAAGAAACAGAGCACAACCACAAAGAAATGATGGAACTAATTTTAGAAATTACAAGCCAGATAATTGGGATAAGTATACAGGAAAGCGAAATTGAAGAGTTGCGAAGAGTAGGTCGCAAAAACAACAAGATTAGATCAGCATTAATAACTCTAACAACTATAAGGCGCAAAATTGAAATATTGAGAAAAAAGAATACCCTTAAGACTACAACAATTTATATAAAAGAAGATTTTCCCCCGAAATGTAACCCGACAGAAATCAGAAGACAACAAAAACTAAATTTATCGGACTCATTAGAAGAAATAGATAGAAGTAGTACTAATACTAGAGATCAAGATCAGAGAAAGAAAAACCAGGTTTCAAAGAAAAACAAATCATATGATATTTCTTCCTACAGGACTTCCGATTCGCGAAAAAATGCCAAAACACAGATCATGCACCATCATTAAACAGAAACCTTATCCAGCACCAACAGAAATCTACCTAGCAATCAAAACAAGCCCCTCCACCTCCCCTCAATGCAAAATAAAAAAAAAACTAGAATGCAACATGCACGTTAAGGTCTCTCATTAAGGAAAAACAACAAGAATTAAATATTCTCAGGCTCCTGTCAAATTGGTACTCAGAAAATGATACTGAGAACCATCCAGGATCCTGAGCAGATATCAAATTAAAAAAGTAATAATTTTAGCGTATTGACATGTAAGATGCTAGCTCAGAGCCCTAGTAAAGGTTTGCTTAAAGTTACAAAATTAGTTCTAAATCTTCTGAATCTAAATGAAATAAAAGTTTTATTTATGTATTTATTTATTTATTTATTATTTTGTTATATTTTAAATGTTGAAGAAAAGATTTAATTTTGAGATTTAATTTAACGTATTTCGCCTAAAATATTTTGTGCCTATTTTTATTAATTCACAACATTCAATGAAACAATAGTCCAAGATTCCAGAGCCACTAGTCTTACTTATTTTCTCAGGAATATATATATGGAAATATATGGGATTAAGTAGTTGAAGTATATACGAGTACTTATAGTGTACTCGTTATTTGGTCTGATAGGCAATTAAGACCTGTAAATACCTGTGCTATAGCTAATTAAAAATAGTATTCACTTTTCTTTAGGCTTGAGTGCTGAGGTGTATGTTTTAGTGAAAACAGCTTAAAATTATTTTAATACTACTGATTAAAAAAACCCATTAGGAAACATACATTTTTCCAGGATTTAAAGCAACATATGAGCTATTCCAGATTATAATCTATCTCTGCGCCAAATTTCATACAGATCCGTTCAGCTGTGATTCTAACAAACGAAGCAAACATCCATCTAAATATTTGCATTTAAGAGGTTTCTAATCAATGAATAAGGAGAAAATCAATTGGCGTATTATTTAAATAAATAACTAAATAATGTATTTGTAATCTATATCATAACTCATAAGTAGTAATAAAGAAGATAAAATTGCAGATACTTTAAAATACAATTTAGTACATAATGGTAGAGCACTTTGCGAAATATATTAAGCATTTTAAAGGCCGTTAGTGAAGATTTAAAGTGGCTCGACTGCTAAGTCTCAACAATGAGCTCGGTAATGGAGAACAAAACAAACGCGAAGTTTGTATAAAGGTTCCCGGGTGTAAACTACTCGTATAAATAATACGCCCATATGTACATATAATGGGTGCCTGGCCGTCAAGTAGGATAATAGATTTGCTTAATCAAAATAATGTTTGAAATTATAATTATATTAGAAATATAAATAATTTATTTCAATTATTTAAGACAAACGATAGTTTAATTGGTATAGAACCAATTAACAAGCTAATTTTTATTGCTTATGATACGGGTTCGATGCTGGACAGTTAAAAAACCCGATACATTGTGTCAATTTTACACACAAAACATATTCGGAGCAAGTTATATAAAAAGGGTAATATTTTATATTACTTATTTTTATTTTAGTACCTGGATGACCGAGCTGTGCACGGTATTTTTAAGAAAAATGTTATTATTATTCGCCAATAGATGTCGGGGAAAAAATTGTTGGAGCCGTTTCCGATTTGTGTGTGTGTATATATATTATATGTACAAGAATTGCTCGTTTAAATATATAAGATAAGATTTATATGAATTAACTATGCTTTACTTGAAATAAGAACACATTGTTGTCTCAGTCTAAGTGTCAGAAACATATTGCGGCGGCGTAAACAGTGTCTGCCACAAGCAGTTACATGACAATTTGAAAAAGTATGTTTTTTTATTTGAATCTGTAACTAAATATTTTATGTTATGAGCAAATATTTATATTAAGAAACTTTCTCATTTAATTATAGTTAAATGTTTTGAAATTTAGATATCATAAGTTGAAGAAAAATAAAGACGTTATTAGCAAAATAGGATATAAAATGAACTTGTCAGGAAAATATTGTTTGAACGTCCATCTAACTCAAATACTAAACGAAAACTTTATAGCAATTTAATATCTCTTTCTTCCCTTCTTTTTATCTTTTAACTTTGTAGATTACGCCTATAAAAGTTTTTATAGTTAAATTTTTCACATTTTCAACAAGTCAACAAAAGTGAAATATATTTTCAAAGTGCTTTGTTGTAAATTTAGCTCAAATTTTATCATAGTAATATTTTCAATATTATAATTTCAGTCCATTTTATAAAGTTACGTCAAATATTTTTATTGAAAATAATAATCCCATACGGACTTATACGATAAAATATTTTTAAAGCATAAATTATGAAAATAAATGAATTATGATCTATAATATATTGACAGTAGTACAGTGGTAACGCGCTCACTTAGATAACAGAGTAATGAGATTCAAATCCGGGCCTCTGATATTTTCATGTGTGAATCATTTCTAACATAATTTCCACTTGTCTTACGGGGAAAATAAACATCGTGAGGAAAACTGCATGTCTGAGAGAACCTAGCATTTTTTCGCACTTAGTGGACTATGGCCTGATCACCCTCGTATTGAAAGGTGGCCCGTGCCCAGCAATTGCATGTTGAAAATGCTGCAATTCAATTATTATTATTGGAATAAATAGTTATTTGTTGAAATAGATAAACATAAATTATAATGTATAATATTAAGTACTGAGTATTTATGTATATTTTATATCAATGTATATTACATGCGTTACGTAACCGAACCTACACCGCACTAAATAAGTATAATAAAGTAACTTTACTCATATCTAAGAAGAGATTCCTTTGATTCTTGAGCCACATACTTTTCTTTTACTTTATCAAACTCGTATTTTATGATAAAAAAATTGATCATAAAGTTACTGTTATTTATATTTAAAAAGGCATTATATCAATTATTAAATCATATTACACTGTTCTGCAAAATAAATTACTTAGAAAATTTGTTAAAGTTAATACAGGAATAGTGTCGAGGAAGTGGTGAATGTGCAATTGTTTAATTTGCCCATTGAATTGCCGACTAAGCTCAATCACAATAATTGATAGTACCTAATCCAGTCAGATTGGATTCCTGATTCTATTAGGAAAGCAAGAGAGCAAACAGTTAAATCGAGTTAGCCTATTTCTTGAGTGCACTGCCTATAACGATAGCATTATCGGTTTTCAGGCTTTTACTTCATTTGATTATTATAGATATACACTGTATGACACATTCTACTAAACAAATTTGCTTTTTTAATGGGTAAAGTGACTACACCAAATTGTTTGCAATGTGGAGTTTGCAAAGTAGGAGATGTTTTCCATATATTAATGGAATGTGTGGGAGTGAGATGCAGCATCAAAGCTACGTTTCAAATTACCCAATTTTTTTATCTACCGGAGGCAAGTATTATAATATTGTAAAATCTATCTTCTAATTTAGCAAGATTAATTTATAATTAGCAAAAATTGTAACAAAATCAAGTAATACATAATACTGTTTGTAAATATTCTCTTTGTTGTTAAATGTTTATAAAATGTAATTATTAATTAACATAGCATTGTAAATGTAACAGAGGGCCATAGTCGTATATTTAGCGACTAAGCTCTTTAAACGGAAATAAAAAATCATTGTATTGATATAGCTATATTTTTTTCAATAATTGCCACAATTACTTTGTAATAATATGTTACGTCGAATGTAAAAGCGGAAACTGTACGGTTACTTTGTTTGACTCTCAGAGTCCTCTGGGAGTCACACCCTGATTTATTTTCTACAAAATTGTTTTATTTTTTTGTAAAACTTTACACGCTGAAAAGTTTTATTTAATCTATAAGTACTATAATTATTATAAAGAAAAAAAAATTATTTTTGTATGTTTGTTTGAAATAGTTAAACTAAAAATCCGCTAACCTGATTTTTATGAGATTTAGTTATGAAGATAGCTTAAGACCTTGGAAAAGACAAAATAGTTTTTATGCCGAAATTCATTCTTGAAAGCGGTGAAAAAGAATGAAATATATAATAATCAATCACTAATACTAATATACATAATATACTCTATATACTTTTTAGGTATTAACCGTTAAAACGTACCTAGGGAGAAACTCGAGCGAAGCGAGGATGTGTCGCTAGTATTCCATTAAATAGTAAACTTATGTAAAATTCTGTTCAAATAAGTATTTAATTTGCCAGTAAAAGTCTCGTCAAAATCGTTTTAATCATTCTTTTTGACAACAAAAGTAAAAAAAAAATATTAAAACTTTTTAAATTTCAATTAAAAAAGATTATAGTGTAAATAGAGTAGGAGAGTGACATAACATAGTTTTTAGATTCAAAACGTATATTTATAAATAAGTAAACTCCATATCACCGTTTACTAATGAGGGGTGGCATAAGGAGGTCATAACTAGTTGTTCCAAGTCAGAGTTTTGTATAAAAATAAAAATTCCAGCTTCGTATTTTATAATGAGCACATTTTGTTATTAGCACATATCCACTATCCAGGTAGTCACAAAATGAAACCATGTACCAGCAACATTATCTTTTGTAGACAATTCTGATATTTCAGTCCTTTGTTACTTGTTCTTTTAAATAATATTTGACGACACGTTTGGCTCAGTTCGTAGTGATCCTTCTTTCTGCGCCAGCGGTCGCGGGTTCGAGTCCCGCTGGGGGCATTCATTCATTGAGCACGAATATTTGTACTCCAGTCTTGGGTGTTAATATTTATAATATGTATGTATTTAAATCTATCTGGTATCCGTAACACAAGCACGTAACGTAGCTTACCACGGAACTGGTGAAATACGTGTCAGTTTATTTAAAATCAATCAAATATTCAATCTATTTATTACTCTGTAGAACTGAACATGAATGAGGACCAATGAAATTGAATCAAATAATATTAATTTGTTCTGGTAACTATGGCCAATAAGATTATATTGTAATCAAATTTTAAAAAAAATCAGAGAACTTTTATGGCTGCACCTTTAGAAATTCGGGTATATTATTACCTGAAAATAACCAAAAGTTATATTTTGTTCGACGTAATATAAATTTGGCTAAACTAAAATTAGAAACACTAAGCTAGTGAAGTATATAAATTTAATTTAGGTAAAGGAGATGTTTTGCTTAATTTTATCAAACATTAAAAAGAGATACTTTTTTAAAGTTTTAACTGTATATAAAATAATAATTAATTTATAGTTAACAAATGCCTTATTTTCAGACATATTTTAACAGAATTAGAATAACAGTATTTTGTTATTTAGTTATTATTTTAAGAAAATTATCGTGCCAAATTTTGCGTCGATTGCGAACTTACAGTCATTACTCATGACACTATTTAAATTTACTAACGGAGATGAGTGAATCATTGTTAAATATGTTTACACATAATTAGTTTTCTGTGCAATTTTAGAAATGCTAATCAGCACTTATAAAATCAGTTAAGACCTGGTGGTCTTATAAGTGGTCAGAATACCTACCACAGATATATAAATCTTGTTTGTAAACCTAGTCCTTAATCAATTAATATAGCTACTAGTACATATACAAGCTAATGTGTTTATGTTGTCTACATTAGCCTGAGCTTGTAAGCTTAACATTATTATTGATTCCTAATTGAATCAGCGCAACTGTCTGTATATTTCCATATAAAAAACTAAACTTCAAAATTTAATTTTACATTTATAGTAGAAAAACATACGTATACACGCGTGTTTATTGTTTTGTTGTCATTGTTATTTTTTAAATTATTCCATATATCATTTCTACTGTTTTATAAAATTAGACGTCTCATCAAACTTTTCTTAAAAAAATCAAAGGGAAAATCTTTTTAACATTCAACATTAAGACAATAATATTTAGACTATTTTATAAATCTGGTTATAGTACAAGTGCAGTGGAACGTTCTATATTCAAATTCTTATGTGCTCAGTTACCAAGTTTTGTGACAGAATAGAAAGAGAAAATTTAGCGATCGCTTCATTTTCCTTACCTTGAGATAATATAAATTCAACACCGTTCTTGCTTTAATCAGATCATGATAGAGTAAAAATGTATAATATTTTAGTTGCATCCAGCGACTAAAAACTAGATAATTTTCAGGCAAAAAATCTCATTAAATACTAGCAGATCCGGACACACGCTGTTGTAGCACAATTATAACTTTAGGCTTAGAGTAACCGTTTTTCTTGTTCTATCTCCAGATGTGAAAATAGTTAATTTTTCCATTAAAAATAAACTAGGATTATAATAGCTATACCGTCTATTAAATTAGGACAAATCTCATATTTAAAAAAAACATAACATCGGATACCTAAATACTTTCGGCGTTCATCGCGGACCAACATCCCGAATTTTCTAAAATTACAAAAAAAAAAATGTTGTAAAATGTAAAGGTTTTCTTTTAAACAATACATAATACTTTATTTTATTTATGCGAATATTTTGACATAACATATAAAATTATCTTAGGATTTTTTCTCGGATTTATTTCCAGATTCGAAACGTTAGTAACCGAAAAATTTAAATGAATCCGCGGAAAAATACGAAAAAATAGTTTTAATTATGTTTAGCAAAACACTTACCTTTGCGAGTTCATTGTCTATGTACCAATTAATATCAGACGGTGGCAGTGAGTAGTCGGACGTGCAGTTGAGGAGTATTTGCTCGCCGGGCTTCACTAATTTCGGAGCCCCAATTATTATAGGGTCCTTGTCCGGCATAGCTGCAAGGAAAATGGATTTCAGCACGAAAATTAATACAAATGTAGTTTTGAATTTGGTAACGAGTACCAAGTTTATAACGAGATTGCCTTGGGGTGTCTGCAATTTGTTTCGTACGAAAAATCTGACTCCCTTCATGTCTTTTGCAAAATTTGTGTTATTACGAACTCATGTAAAAATTAATAGGAGATATTGCTTTTTATAATTATTATCTTTATTTTATAAGTTTCTTTTTATTCAATAAGAATACCTGTTAAATAATAATAAACATTTCGATTTCTATGATAAATATAATGTAGCACCGACTAAGGTGCATTTTATAATTTGATGGTAATATTAAGATACCATTTAGAGAAAAATATAAAACTGAATCTTCCAACTTTAATAGAATGTTAGATCTTTTTATACATATTGTCCCACATAAATGTACTTTATCCGAGCCACATCTGTACATGTGAGCATACACTTCTATGGCTTTTGACAAAGCACTAATTCAATCGATATCGAAATCGCACACGAGACCTCATATTTATCCATTTTGGTGCCAACGTGCTCCCTCTTGAGCACGTGATATTAGAACCAGCGCATACAAGAATATGGAACGAATATAGTTACATAGTAACCGTGGTCGTTAAAAGCACTAAAAGGCTTTATCCTAACAAGCGCAAGTTAATCGTTTTACGTGATAAGTTTTTACTGATAATTATATTTGCTGGAATTTCTTAACAAATATTTGAAGCACGAACAGTAAAATAAATACATCATAAAATTTGGTTTGTGTATAAAAGCTCAAAATTTTACAAGCATGACTTTTCAAGAGCACATACTAAATCGACCCGCAAATAAAAAGGATCGGTTAGAAAATGTTCAATATAAAAAAATATGCATTTTTATTTATTTTACATTTATTAAAAATGAAAAGTATGAATTCACTTTAAATTCATTTCAATTTTATTTAAGAATATTTTAATATTGTTTAATTTAGTTTCTTTCATAAAGCTAGGTCAGGTTCTTTAGAAGATATTGAAGATTTTCTAGCTGACCCTTTTTCTTTGCAGTCCAGTTTAATTTTTTTCTACAAAATAAAGCATTAAATGTCATTATACAATCACATGAATATGTTTTTCCGTGACATATAACGACATGGTGCGAGATGAGACTTGATACAAATATAAGCAAGAAAAACGAGTTAAGGAAACCATTTCGCCTCGTCCTTCTTTTTCGCATTAAAGTGCCTAATACGCATACGCAAGCGAAATAAATGTCACTGTATGGTATTCAAAGTCACTTAAGTGCGTAAAACACATAAGTATGTAAAAAATGGCATGAAAGTTAAAGTAGATCGTTATCTGCAGGAACATCTACCATCTCCATATATCTAAAAAACTTTGTGTAAAAAGTCCTTGAGAAATTAGTTGGTGTTGGCGATATTTTTGTTGATAAATACGCTAATTATTAGTTGAAGCTGATACGAGTAGAGAGGAGATTTATACACTTGTATTAATAAATTCACTCGTATCCTTCACCTCTGAGAGTCTAAGGATACATGAAAATCTTTATATTTCAGGTCATATACAATTTTTCCGGCAGTCCCGGGTTCGATTCCTGCGCAAAGTATGTTTAATGTTTATATTATAACAACATATAAAATAATATATTCCAGTTATGTGAGGTAAGCTCAATTATTCCCCTACAAGCACACATTAACCGGTTTTCTCTATCTGGAATTTCTCAAGGGGGGCTCATAAAAAATAAAAATGTTACCTCAACATTTTAAATAAAGTCTTTTCGGATTATAAATGAAACTACCTTTTCTTATTTTGTCGCGGATATATTTTGATTTTTAGTTCCCGACGTTTCGAATGCTTTACAGCAATCATGGTCACGGGAGAGACCCCGTCTCGTCGAAAACTCTAAACAAATCCGCGACAAAATCCGAAAAGGTAGTTTCATTTATAATGTCGAATATTCGCTTAAATCTAAGAAAGTATCTTTTCGGATTTTTAGCAGATTTATTTTGATTTTTGGTTCCCGACGTTTCGATTGCTTTACAGGAACCATAATTATCTAAAACAGCATTAATGATATCTCAATTTGTATTGGTTAAAATTTGACTTAAAATATACCTACTCCATATTAAAATTTAAGATATGAACAAATCTATTACATTATTATTGAAATCCCTACAAATATAAGAAACTGCCAAAGTACTGAAGTAGTATGATTTTATTGCAATACTCAATTAAATGGCATTTCTTCCCCCATTCACAATAGATTTAAAAGATACGTAACAAAAGATCCTGGGGGTCGAATAAAGTTTCGTTGTTCAAATTAGCTGAAGTGCGGGACGTTACGTAAATTGTCGGGAACTTGCCGATTAAGATAATCTTGTAAAGGAACTCCAGTAACATAAAGCGCTTTGGTGTGGAATAGTGGGAATGTGAACGTAATTAAAGTTTTAGGTACAAACCGTTCTAGTTGGAGTCAAAAGCTTCGCATTACTAATTTACGCCAAAATAGAAGCATTAAATAAGGCCAAATAAAGTTGTTGTTGAATTGGGTAATTGGTTTTCGTGGAACACCTAGTTTACACGTTTGCAAGTAAATATTGAATTTCAAGGCATTGTTTTGCGTTGGCTCATGTAGAATCATTTAAATTCATCCATTGTTATACTGAAAAGTTATGAAATGTGATATGGATGGATATTCAACAATGTTAAAAAATGTATGTGTCATACATATCTTACAATTCTATTGTTGAGATAATATTAATAACTAATTTTAATTATTTTTTTTCTCAAAAGTATTATTACTTCCAGTACTTTCTAAATTTCAAAACAGCACAGCTTTAATACTAACCAGTTAAGTATGATTAAATAATATGTACTTTGTTCAGGCCAAAAATTAAATAAGCCGTTAATTCTTTCTAAATTACATTATCAATACCAAAACGAGCAATTTATTCATAAGCCGTTATTATTTTTCGATTTCTAATTTTGCTATCAATATTAGGTGCGTACACTATGCTTTAAATTCCCAGCCCACCTATTTCAGAAATTCTAGTTTCTACATAAACTCCTCTAAAACCCACAATATTCTACAATTTAAACATTTACATATTCATGAACTATCTGATAAAAGCAAAACTCAACGTTCGAGTATCATAAATTTGGAGCTTACCACCGCATGCACATATTACTTGTTTTGTTTTTTTTTATTAGGGTTCCGTAGCCAAATGGCAAAAAACGGAACCCTTATGGATTCGACATGTCTGTCTGTCTGTCTATCCGTCCGTATGTCACAGCCACTTTTTTCCGAAACTAAAATACTAAGAACTATACTGTTGAAACTTGGAAAGTAGATGTATTCTGTGACCGCATTAAGATTTTCACACAAAAATAGAAAAAAACAATAAATTTTGGGGGTTCCCCATACTTTTGAAACTCAAAAAAATTTTTTTCATCAAACCCATACGCGTGGGGTATCTATGGATAGGTCTTCAAAAATGATATTGAGGTTTCTAATATCATTTTTTTCTAAACTGAATAGTTTGCGCGAGAGACATTTCCAAAGTGGTAAAATACGTTAAGTTAATTAACAAATTTTAAATTAAATTTTATATATCCATAGCATTCTTCATAATATAATGTTCATAATGTTTTACATAATATAACGTAAATAAATACAAAACTCAACCAGTTGTTACCGATACTTACCGACTACAGTCATATGTTTAGTTTGTCTTGCTATTTGAAACTTAGGGCCTTCTGTGGAAACTTCGCAAGTATATGCCGCTCTCGTGGCAATCGGCGGGGGCATTACACGCACCATACACGAGTCTGCCTGGCAGTCCCCGCCTTGGACCATAATCCCAGTTACATTGAACAGACGAATGGGAACCTGCACAGAAGTACTTAACGTTAATCTTATTAAATATATTATTATATCACATGTAATTTTTTATCACAGTGGGATCGAAAGTTCATTTTCGGACCAATTTTTCAGGTTAGAAAGTGCCACTTATGCTGCCGCTGAAATGTTTTAGTTCGCGTTTGCAAAAAAAATGAACGTATTTTTTACCACGTTACTTAGCAACGAATTCAATTCATACAAATACGGGTCGTAAATTTACACTTTCCTCCCTAGTTAAGTAGAGATATACTATTAGTATTATTTTTATTTATTACTTAAAAGTAACATTTGCAGCTGATCAATAAAAACTTTTATGTGAAATTTCATTATTTTGTAAAAAAATATTTAACACATTTTGATCATTTTGTGGTATAAAATTGTAGTAAGTATAGATTAATTTAAAATTTTTGCAAGTGGTTAAAGTTATTTGAAGCCTTTATAAACCTGGTAAAATAAGAAAAAACCTTGTAGTATTTCTACGTGAATACATGTACTCGTATGAAAGGTCAATTTTGTAATCGCCTAGAGCTACCTATATAATTTTTCTTTATATTGTATTTTAATAAAGTAATTCTTCAGTATTTCTAACGTTGAATTATCGTTAAAGTAATAACAAAAAGGTACTTGATGGATAAACTATTCGTTTAGAAACATTATACGTAATAGTCCTGCTATTAAAACTTTTTAGTTAATAGCACCAAGCTTATTAGAGTTTCTAGGTAATGTATAAAAACTAAACAAAGTCAATGTTTAATTTATTCAGAACTCATTACAATTTCCCCAGTATGCATGGCGCAAATACACCACACGTGATTTTAATATTGCAAGTGAAATACTACCATGACCTAATATATGTATGTAGGTAATGTTAGGTAATATCGGGTTATTTATTATAAGTTATACTTAGATAAATGCGAATAATTTCTTAGTAATGTTACAAGCAAAAGCGTCATGTGTTACATAATTATACAGTTTTAAATGAACTTATTTCGTTATAAACTTAAGTAAATTATTATTACTTGTGCAATTTTTGCAAGCGTAACTTGATTTTCAAAAATCATCAACGCCATTCCAAATCGACAACACATCATTCATATTTTTCCAAGACTGCTGAAAAAAGTTGACTACAAAGGCACTTGTTGGCTTGACTATAGATTTATGTATTAATATATCGAGTCAGTACCAAACGATATGTCTACTCAGTAGACCATAGTTCGAGTTCCAACAAAATCTTTAATACTTTGAAGTTCCCTCGAAATATTAAAATTTATTGCAAATAAGAAGTTTATAATTATCATTATAGTACTATAATTGTGCATTTAAAATTATATGTAAGTAAATTCTTAAATTTTTTACGATTTGAAGCATAATGCAAATTGAAATAGGTTCGTTTTTTTCTGTTCGAAACTTAAAAAGTGTTTGTATTCAGCTCTTTTTAATGGCTTAAAAATTATTATATAAATTGTAATTCTCCTTTATCTATTAATTTAATCTAAATAATTAAAAATGTACCACAGAAAGTGTAAAGGCAGAATATTATACTTACATACAGGGTAAGTCAGACGTAAAAGTATGTGTTGGGTGTATGATGATAGTTCTTAATAAACCAATACCATGACAAAATTTAATTCCATTTTAACTGATTTCAATGAAAATGACTGCCAGTTTAATACATATGTTAACGTCTATCAAAACGTCATATCTTCAATATATATCAAAAGGCTAGCCGCTAGCATGTTAAAATATATACTAGTTTACAGGCTAGCAAACATCAAAGTTACCTTCTGTGAGGGATTATATCTGAATATCTCATTCATATCCCTATACCACTTGACAGAGTGTAGACTCTGATCGTCCATTTGAAAGTGACAGCTCAACTCCGCTGCCCGTCGAGGGTCCGCGTACAATGGGACCTTCAGTTGGGTGATTTCGTGTGCTGATGTTATAGCTGAAACAAAATATTTACCTTAGTATGCGAATATATGTAATAAATATTTAAATCATAGTATTTTTAAGTGCATTTTTCTTTCTTAAACTAAAAGTACGCTGTATATTTCAGATAATATTAGATAGGGCAGTATTCGTTTGCTCTTACTAGTTAGTATTAAAACTCAAGAAAGGCACACTATATTGTGTCATACAAATAATACATTAATAAAACATGCAATAATATTATAGTAATTATTAATTATATCCTCATAATTATATACTTCTCGCAAATTTCAAATTAATTTCCGTCATCTACCAATTTTGTATTCATTTACTTTTAAGTCGTAATAAAACATCTTTTAATTATAACACAACATTTATTTTACGATAGAGACAATTTCGTTATTTATTCAACATTTCTCATTTATGCTTGCGCTTTGGGCTATGAAATATCATTTCATAATGTCACTTGTTTTCCCTGGACGTTTTAGAAAATGTTAATAGAATTATTTTTGGCAGCCCATTTTATCCTGAGTTTTTAAAAAGAATTTGTTAATTAATAATTAAGATAATAATTTGACAGGAAATTACGTAGATACTTTTTTTTCGTTATTAAAATAATGAACCTTCACTACATCCAAGTTTGTAATTTAAAAAAAAAAACATTTTCTTAATGTGAAACAGATAAGAAACAGTCTTGGTCGAAAAACTAAAAAGAAATTGTCTCACACTGAAAATCAAACATGTGACCTTGTGAACATCTGAATAAATATCTCATTACATATTACATATATCGAGTTCTTTATGTAAAATGTTACAATTTAGATCTCAATTGTACAGACATTTAATAAGACGCTACACTTCTAACAAAATATTATCATTTTATGTAAAGTAAACATTAGCATACTGAATGGTAAACACTTAAACTGGTATTTCAATGCGACCGACAGAGCTACGTTGTTTTTAGAGAAACATCACGTATGTTAAAGTGCCTTCAACATTTACGTAAACTCAGTCTGAACGTATTTCAGAAACTTAAGCCTTACTTATAACGGTCTTGTCATATATTATGTAGACTTGTCATTTTAGTTTCACTTAATAATAATATAATATATCTGTTCTGAGATAAATTAAGCTATGAATGTTAAATAAAAGAAAATGTTCTTTCCTATCAAAGAGATTGAGCCCAAAGGTAGAATAGAAAGTAATTTTGAAGTTTGCATGCATGCATTATGTGAAATGAAATTATAGAAGGGTTGAGTCGGGGACCCATTAGACCCGCACCATACTATATTGTCGATTAACGTTGGTTCTCGCTCCGATATCAAATTTGACAGGTACTATAGTGTAGGATGACCTAAGCTTAATAATCTAACTGTCCGTGCATAAGTTGTATAGTTATGTAAGCGTAAAATTTTTGTGATGATAATACGAACACTTAGCAGTATTCAACAGTTATTTATTAATAGTAGGTGGTGTGAACAATATTGTAGGAAAGTTAACAAATAAATTACGCAAAACATTGATGTTGTTATTGTTTTTATTATAAGCCTAGTACGTACAATGTAATGTAACACGTAATAAAGAAACGAAAATCGTTAAATGTTTGTTATAAAAGTTACCAACATTACTTTGTAAATATCCATTTACTCATATGACTTTTATAGTCATGCCAAGAAGACGAAAATTATATGATATTATATTTGAATTTACTTGTCTTTGATAGTTTTGAACCGTTAAATCAATTTGGCTAATCCTAAATTTCAATGGTCTGTTGTACCCTAACTTGTATGTCAATGTCTATATTCTTGGGCGAGGATTTGTGGTTTATCGAAATCGATGTCATGGTTGGGTTTATCCGTATAATGCTTGTACGCCCTGACTTCAAAATAAGCCTAATCTTGATATTGGAGATATCATGTCATGTTGTTCAACCTTACTCATACTCTATTATTAACTTCGATCATTGTATTAGTATCTTCAATCATTACTTAAACAGTATGAAATATTTACCTACATAGGCAATTTTATTTGATTAATGTACGTATATTCACGTGACTAGATACAAAATTTAAAAAATAGTAGCTGCGTTTAAATATTTAAGAACTTTGCCATTTTTAAGAAAAAACAATTGCGGTAATGCTTTTTTTAAACAAAATAAGGCTTCTTTTGAGTGAAACTTGATATTTTTAATATTTAAGACATATCCCGAGCTTTCATTTCACAATGTTAGAGTTGAAAAGTATAAAATGTAAGATTTCTTGGGTTTCTATTATAATTATCGTAAGATTACATGTTTGTTCGTGGAATTTTATCCTTACCCAGACTCTTTCGTTTAGTTTAATAAAATATTGAAGATGTACATATTATTATTATTGTATTTTAGGTAGTTAACCTCCAGGTAAGCTTTTTTAAAAAATAAATGCATTCACTTTCTGTAAATGCATTTTTTTTAATTCTTTGATTGACTCTCGATAATATCAATATAATGGGAGATCACTTGTCTTACGCCCGCCATATCTGAAAGATATGCTGGGTTTTCCAGAGAAGAGAACCTAGAAATCGAGGGGTATTAAAGGTAGGTTCGTGCCCATCGTTGCACATTAAAAAAGGGCAGTACATCGAAATTGTTACTTAATTTGTTTGATTATCATTTAAAAAAAATATTTAACTGACTTAAGCTTTCTGATTAAATTATGAAGATTTATATTTGGACGTAGTTAAGCAGAAAGGACTCAACCCACACTTTGGTCAAAAATGAGTTATTTATGCCAAACAGGTCCTAACAGTTGGTTCTATCACTCAACAAAAAAGATCCGTGATTCTATAACTATAAGATAGTTTTTTTAATGATAGGAACCAACCTACATATAAGAAAGGTATCTCTCCATAAATCTCTGTAATGACCCAGACTGTTTGGGTCATTTTTAATAAATCCAATTTTAAAGAACAGATATGTGCCAAAGCACTTGAGTCGTTTCTGTTATATTACCTTACTTAGAAATTAGTACATATTTTATTCAACTAAAAGGACTCAAACTGTGTGAGTCATTTCTGATAAATTGATTTACAATCAAGCAAGCCCATTTTGTATTTAGCTAAAATGACCCAAGCTATGTGGATCGTTCGATCGATACTCATATTGTTTTATTATAACGACCCAAACTATGTGAATCATTTCTGATAAATTGATTAAGGAAGAAATAAGTCAATTTTTGCATTCAGCTGAAATTTTTCACGCTATATATCTTCTATAACTCGTATATTAATAACAACGTTTCGTTAAAAACAATGAAGAACCAAGAACGTATAGATAAAGAAATTTAAGTGGTAATTTGTAAGGACATATTAAAATTCAATATTCACATAATATTTTCAAATATCTTCTGAAAAAAATCATTGCAAAAGCAAATGCTACCTACTCGGAGCTTTAAAGTAAAGCAATAGTTATAAAACCTTAAACACCTATTAAGGTAGACAACTGAGTGGCTTGAAGAGAATACTAGAAGGAGATGTAGAGTTTTTTAATAATTATTAAAACCTTTACCTAAATGCAAGTGTCATTATACAATAGGGAACAATGGTAACTGACAGTCTCCTTTTTTTCATTTAACGTTGGGATTTCAGAACGCGTTTTCGCATATGGTTATTTTTTATTTTATTTTTTCAGTACTATTTTTTACTAATGCTATACTCTTATGTGTGTGGTGTTTGTGATGTGAAGTGTAGGAACATATTTTTCTTATGAAGTTTTTCCGACTTATGCGACAGGATATAAGTATTTCTCTTACTATCTGAGTATTATCATAATACTCTGCGCTGATTGAGTCTGATGCTATCGAGTTGATGCTAGCAGTAAGCTAGCTATGTCCCAACATATTTATTATTATTTATTATTTAAATATCCCTCCGTCTTAATAGAGCGTCGCAGGATCGCTTACGCATTCAACCGAAGACCCCGACGGCAGGTTTGCTTAAGCAGATCACAACCAAGGGGTTGCTCCATAGTCCGCATAGTACCTGAATTAACCTGCACGACACACCAACCATCTAAGTGGGCCACCTCTAAGTGCGTCTGCTAGCTTCGTGGCTGGCTGGGACTGGCAGTTACGTAAAAGTGGGATAGTTGTAGAAGAAATTTTCGAATTATCTGGACGAAAACAAAAGTATGCACGGCGAAGACGAAGAAGCCTGTTTCGTTAGAAACCTTAAAAAAATGTTATGAATATTTTTATGTATTCAATGCCCCACAGGACTGGGCACGGGGCTCCGTTATACGAGACGGATCAAGTCATAGTCCATCACACTGCCCAAAAGCGGGTTGGTATGTGCTCCGCAGTTCTCTCAGTTATGCAGGTTACTTCTCTACTCTTAGTTACTTCTCTGATATCAGAGTGTCTCAGCAATACTGTGGGGTAACCCCTTAGCTAAAACCTTTGTCGGGACGACGTGGTTGAATGCAGTAAAGATCCTGCGACGCTCCATGAAGACGGGAGGTTTTGTTACTTTTTAGTGGGTGGTACTGACATTTAACAAAGGAGCTGAGTGATGAGAATCACGGAGACGAATAGAAACTATTTTAGGAACTTTGTTCTTTTTTTATAAATATTCTCTTTACAAATTAATCAATCAATTTGTTTTTAAATATTAGTTCTTTAACAAGTCTTGTAACTTAGGTCCTTTTTGAGAAATTAAAATAAACGCTTACTCATATTAAACTCAATTTAGCAAAAACGACTCAACCCACATTTTTTCCAAAAATAAAATAAACTACATCATTATTTACAATTCAAATTTACTCATTAAAATATAAATATATTTACCCATACGTTACAATATTTCAAAATATTCCAAATCTAACATCATGGCAGCAATTCTCATCCAAACTTAAAACGCCGATAACTCAAAAGTTACTTTTTGTGGGTTGAGTCCTTTCTGCTTAACTACGTCCATTTATAAATAGGTACGTTATAATAAAAAAGTGTGCGTGAGTTAATATATGATAATATTATACAAAAATATGTACTTGGCAAACGTAATAAGCGAGTAAAACAAATGTTTGCATAGGTCAATCGGGCTCGGTCTCAGTCAACACGCAGTAATTTTCCTTAGCTTCGTTCGTCACAAAATGGTATAATTTGTGTCAATCTTTACTAGTTGTATCAAGCTTTTATATTCAATCCTTATTTATAAATTTGAAAGTCACTCTATTTTGTATCCACTTCTTAGACAATATTTATTTAAATATAACCTTAATATATACAAAACAAAGTCGGGTTTGTTAAAGCACTTTGTAATACCAGAGCGGCTGGAGCGATTTTCATGGTTCTTACAATAAAAAATCAATTTAAAAAATGTTAGTCTGTCTGTCTGTTTGTTCCGGCTACTCTCTGAAACGGCTTGACCGATTTTGACTGGACTTTCACTCGCAGATAGCTAATGTTATAAGGAGTGACTTAGGCTACTGTTATTTTATTAGAAAATTATTTACCATTTAATTTACCTACTTCCAGCGAAGTGGTACGGGTTTCCTAGTAATACATACATTATAATTTAATTTAGTATACATATGAGAAACGTTCCATTGCTCTCCAAATATGCGAATACGATAAGTACGTTTGTAACATCCATTAGTTTAAAAGTACAAAATGAGTATTAGAGAAGATCTTTCAAAGATATCAATATTAAATAAGAAGAAAAAGTTTTTCCAAAGTAAATAAGCAGTAGACGAAATAAAAAAAATTGCAAGATAAAGTATCACGAAGAACGTTAATCCTAGCAGAGATTACACCGACGTTCTCGACAGAGTAAATTGCTTACTGAAATAAACTTCTGGGGTTAATTCTTATCCACTCAAATTGCACAAAATATGTACAAAATAAATGTAATAAATGGAGGAAACAAATGTTTATAGAGGCCATGAAGCTCAGTCTCAAAGAGTACGTTTTGATTTTAATGAGCAAAACCCTAGTTATTTTGCTAAAATAAAAATAGCTTTAGTTATTCTTTATTATTTGCGTTATCTGCTATTGTAAATTTCGTCAAAATCAGTCCAGTCGTTTCGGAGATTTACCAGAAAAAAACAGACAGACTGACAAAAATGTCATAAATTGTGTTTATCTTATAAGTAAACTTTCATATGCATGTAGTAAAAATATTTGTGATAAGTAAATAAAAATAATTAAATGTCCTGTGCTAGACACGGCCTCCTTTTTTTCTTAGACATGCATAATTTTCCATTTCTACAATATAATAATATTTTAAAATAGTACTGCTTACCGCACCTTTTTAAGTCATAATAACTTTTTTTTAATATGGCCTACATGCTATTAATAATGAAATACTTTAAGAACTGTTATTTAGTGAAAAATTTTTCACAACTCGTTCTTAAAACAGCTCTGAAAGGCAAAAGAAACCCACAGGCCAATTGAAATTGGCTTGACAAACAGAGAGTATAATTGCCTTAAGTGCTCGTCGTTAAGTCCTAACGCTTCAATAGCGGTCAAGTTGACAGTAGCAGTTTGTTAACTGACTTGATAAGTGAATTTATGAATGGTAGTTACACATACATATATGTACGTATAGTGGGCTATTGAGTAGCTTCAAGTTTAGTATTTTTCAAGGAGACATTAAGGAAGTATCATATTACGCATAAAATCCTACATTGAAGAGACATTAAGTCTCGTTCTGCTTTTTTTTTAACCCATCAACGGGCGCGGGGACAATATAGATTTATAACAATTGAAAATCTATTGTGTCTCATATGTTCGCCATTGACGGGTTAAGACTTAGCATTTTCTGAACTTTTACTGAAATTATTGTAATAATAAAAGTTTTTGTTACAATACGAATAATAATTAATATAATTGTGCATTAAATTTAAAACATCGCCTTTTAATAATAAATCCTAGATTAAAATCGAAACTGATTAGTAAAAAGCAAGCACTTAAAAGCTTAGTTCAAAATAAAATAACAAAATAACTAGTTGACATATACGTAACAATATTTACGAAATCAATAAATCATTAATCAAAAATAAGTGCACTTTTATAAAAAGTATGAAAGGAAAAAGTAGAATGCTGAAACTTTGTTTGAAATAATAATTGGAGAGCTATAAAACATCGCACATTTTACACTGAGTCTTATCTAAATTGAAAATCTTCACTGGAGTGGCATCCTGCTTGCTCTGACGCATATATTTATTGCCACTGTTATGAATGAGAATAATAAAGCAATAAATTACTATATACCAACAGTTTCGTATAGAACATAACATATTTTATATAAAAGTGAAACCGGTACGTGACGACGCTATTTTGGATTTTCCTGTAAATCATATTTTAGATTGACGTTGCTATACAGTCAAAATATTACATTTTAGTATGAGTTATATGCTTATATATTTATATACTTAGTATATTTAGAAGAAAATATTTGTAAAAATATAATGAAATATGGTAAAATCAAAAAACAATAACCAGAGAGAGCTTTTAAAGCTATAACGTTGCTATCATATATGACTTAGTTTTTTAATCTTCGATTTCAATGAATATATATTGTGGCTTTGCTATTGAACCCTATGTAATATTTTGTAATTTGTCTTTAATGTGATTTGGACATTCAATTTTAACCTCGCTGTCCAAATTGTATTCCTATTTATTTATTTAAAAAAAATAATTTTACTTCATAATATTTAATTTTAACATGCAATACACTGAAATCAATTTTAATTTAATGATTCGATTTCACAAAAGCAAATACGGTCTTAACCCCCGAAAAAGTCATTATGATAACGAAAAGAGCTGTCGAAGCCCTAAGATTAGCGCATTGATATAAATCAATCTACTAAAGATAATCACGGCAAATAGACTTTACGCTTTGTTGGAGACATTCGATGAGCGGTCAAGGATTTGTTTATATCTTTTGTTTTTTGCACGCTCTATTTTAATAAAGTTTCTTGTTACTTTGTGTTCTTAATAAATTCTTGGATGTTTTGAAAATGTATGAAACATTATTATTGTTTTATCAGTAGCTTGTCTGCAATCTACACTCGTTTGATAAGACTATGTTATTTTCCTTTAAAGTCATCAACCCACCAGTAGGAACCCGATTAAGCTTGGTTAAGTATATATAGTGGTTCAATGTAGCTGCTGCCGGTTATGATTTTTATCAAATTCACACAGACATAAGAGAAGACAGGCAGATAAAAATGTTTTCTTGGTATTAAAGGAATAACAAAATTGACCTAGCTATTTCATTCATTCATGATCATACTGTTCGTTATATCCGTAGAATTATAAAATTCGTATTTGGTAATTTAAACTGTTCTGAACATTTATTATATCGTTCTAACCAGTTTTCGATCATTGCTTCTAGTCTAAATGAGAAAAGCCATGTGAGTAGGATATTATAGTGATATAGAGCCAAAATTACTAATTATTTCGCCAAAGGGTGCAAGTTATGTTGCCTAAACAATAACAGTGTAAGCAATTTCGCAGTTTCGTGCCAAATTTTATTCTACAAATATATGAGTGGATAGCACAATTCTAATTAAACACGTATTTTTAATTAAGCCAGACCAATAAACTTGACCTAAGTTTGTTAGAAAGCCTGTGTTTTCCACTAAAATAGGCCATGTAGAATACGTGACTTACACAGGAAATTGTGAAGGAAATTGTGACAATCTATCAAGTTCTGTTATTAATTAGTATCCATCATTCATGCTAACAATGTAATACATATTAGGTTCATATTCTGTGGTAATACTTAGTGTGTGGATTGCCATACTACAGGTATACATACATTCTAAATATTTTACATTATTATACTAACATAAATAGTAAAGTAATCTCAACGTTTTATTTTATGTATAGCAAGTAAAGGTATTGACTTCCTTAACTATAAACGAGTAACAACAACAATAACTCAGCAAATATTTGAACTAACTTCAATATTATACCTATTGATAAAACTAAAGCATTTCATTAAAAAATATATCACTTCCCGGTCCATAAAGTATCTTTACGGAAAAAATAACATTGATTTATGTCTACATCATAGAGGACAAATAGATATTTATACGCAAATTGGCTTTATTTCATACACTATCGTTTCCCGCGGCCTCTCCTGCGTTTTAAGGACCGGAAACCATTTTTTTTTAATTTACATATTGGTAGTAGGTAGGTAGTAGTATTATACTAATAATTTCTTATTAGCCTATATCCGGCTATCCAACACGAAAAAATTGTTCAATTCGAACCAGTAGTTCCTGAGCTTAGCGCGTTTAACCAAACAAACTCTTCAACTTTATAATCTTAGTTGCACTATAAAATCAATAGAGTGGTCATCATAATATAATAGCAATTTGTAATGTGGGTGGATGAGAGATCTGTAACAGTATAATATGTCTCGAGAAATAGCAGATCGCAATGTCTGAAAGTGGAATATTATCAATCTAAATAATTCGTCTGGACATCCTCACTTGGTCATCTTGCTCAAATGATATCATTAGTCTGGAATGTCTTTCGGTGACACTATTGCTATTATAATAATTTGGGTTTTCGTATGTTTACAAGAATATGTTATGATTATACAAAAAAATAATGTAATTATTTTATATACTACAATACAATAAGCAAATATTAACATAATTTATGTAAAAGATGTAGATTTGTTGACAATAATGTCATCCCTTAACTCCAACCAATCGTTTTGAAATTAAATTAATAACATATTAAGATTATAGCAATTGATAACATATTTATTTTATTTAGCTCTCTCTCTTTTTAGCTCTCTCTCTTTTTAGCTCCCTCTCTGTCTCTTTCACCCTCTTTTCCTTATCTTAATCATTTAGGATCAGCTGGTTATTTTATTAATTAAAAATAAATTAAGATGTACAGCCAGCAGCCTTATCGCTTACTACGTTACTGCTGTACGCATGTTTAAAAGTCGACTCAAACGAATTTAAGACTGATTACAGATCATAAAATATTCATTCAGTCATCTTGCTCACTTTTCTGTACTTTTAGCAAAATCATTTATAAAACAAACAAAACAACCTAATATGCTACAAATTCACAGTGAATTTTATCTAAAGCAGTAAGTTCATAAATTTTATAGCGCTTAAAACTAAAAAGTTTAAAACTCGTTTTTCACAAGCTGAATTTAAATTTTTTTTATTTAAAGTTTATGCAGTCCCAAACTGACAGACTAAATTAAGGTGCAAAGTTGGGGATCGTGTCAAAAACTTTAGCGGTCATTGTATATACGTGAAAGCCAAAAGGGTCACACCTAAACAAAGAAAATTCGTGATTATTAAACTTGTTAAAACTTTAATCGTTTTGTTTTGTTCATCTGATTAATTTTATTGTTCTAATTATTAATATTTTAAATTAAAAATGTAAGATAATTTGCTGCTAAATGTATACGGTTAAAAGAATTTAACGAATGAGAATATTAATTATTTAGCAAAAAAGACGCTCACGCATGATGTATTATAGTACTCAAGTCTACCCTAAGACAACAGCATCATCTGTTCCTATCACTCTCATACTCCGGTGGGATAATTACTCTACGCGACTAGTAAGAGCTAAGCCGAGGCACGGGGGTGACACACCGCGAAACTTCCAACTCCGGGCTGTTACTGAGCCTACTAACCAGAAATACTCACTAACTAAACTTGGCCTGACCCACGACTCGAACCCAGTCTTACAGAATGTGCGGCTGTACATGCTAGCCACTACACCAACAAAACAGTTAAAACTATAATAGTGTAACTATCCATATTTTTTTCTAAAATTTACTTTCTAAATCCATATTCAGTACCTCCTCATATTAATAATAATTACGAGAGATGAGATACCTTTGAAACGAAGCTAAATTTCTTCCCTATAAAATGTTTCACTTGGTTTCAGCGAAGAACAATGACAATCAAAGGAAAATTACGTAACGTCACAGACTGTCTCATCCGCTTTAAGATGACGTTGAGAGCGACTGCGAGCGCTTAGCAGATTAAAGCGGGTAAATAGTGTATTATTGAAATAGTTTGTTGTATTAAATCACAGAATTTCTGAAAATATGTGGAAATATTTTTATATAAATAAGCTTTAAATCACAGTAGGTAATCATAATCCTGTGATGCCGTATGCATTCAATTTTGCATTTTAATGCTAAATTAAATGAAAAGTTTTTAAAGTTTATTAGGACGATCATAATATTCTTGGTTTACTGTGATTCTAGCCAATTTTTCACATCCTACTTCGGCTATGCTATAGTAGAAGATTTAAGATAAGCACGTTAATCCTCGTATTTCCAGACTTAAAAACATTCGTCTTAAAGTAATGACAAAAACTAATATTAATTTTTTCTCCTTTACACGAAATCGTTTTTGGCGATGGGTAACATTTTTATGTGGACAGGTTAGAAAATGAATTAAGATTCCAGCTTATAGACGGCTTTTTAGTGATAGATATTGTGCTTGCGTATAAATGATGATAGTACCAAAACGTTTGAAGTCAATCTACACAAAAAACACTGTCTGTGTCTGTCATAAAAAATATTTGTATGTGCTTATTTTAAGGCGTGTTCCTAATACATGGTTTTGAGCGAATGAAACCCGTCTTAATGGTATTTTAAATATATTAAAATTGCGAAAAATTTAATTAATTACCGCGTTTTTACGTAAAAAAATGGTAAACAAACTTATTACGCATTTGCTTCTAATTAGTCTGTAGATATATCTGACAGAAGTAGGTATATAATATAATCAAAACATTTTCAATTTTGAAAAATATGTATTAAACGTGTAATTAATTTATCAGTTAGATGCAACAATATCTCTTCATATTTTTATGGCGCTATTTATAATAATATTGCTATATAATTTATTCCTCAAACGGAAATTCCAGTCCATTTACTCTCCTTTAGCACTTTGGTTCGACGGAGGGAAAGAAATGCTTTTAATAAAAGTAATTTCGGAACAAATTTAGTTGATTTGCCCAGGATAAAGGTTGAATAATAATTATGGAGGGTTAGCAACGTAATTTGTTTAAGTTACTTTCAGAAGATAAACGGCGCTCCCAACAATTATTATTCATAATATCGACAAATCTACTTTTCTTCCAATATTTTCTTTTACGATTATTGTTACTTAAGTTGTTAATGCGGTCCCTTTGTGGATTTCTCCTTGCAAATAATTTAAAATATTTGTGATAAATTAAACTTATTGATTAGAATATACTGGTAATAATTATGATAGCTTAGTTTTATTTATATTCAATATTCTATGAATATATAATTTGAGGAATTTAAAGAGTAAAAGTAGTAAAAAATGTACTTTAAGTATAAAGTTCAAATGTTACTATCGATGAATTTACTTATTTCTTAATAATTAAAAATAAATTATAATTGTTTGTTTAAAGTGGTAATTATATTGTAGGTTCATAATAAAGATGGCATCTTCCTGTACAATATTAAAGTACTGTACGCAAAAGGCACCAAAGGACCTACTCCAGCGAATCGCGGGTAATTACAAGTTAAAATTATTTCAGTTAACCTCCATATATTAAAGAAAAATTAAAAATACCAGTAGTAGTAACATTATGAAAAGTCCTTGGGGAGATTAGGCACACCCTTGCTGTGCGTTGAAACTTAAAACACTGAAACACTGTAGGGTTAAATGTATTATGTTAGGCTAATGTGTGCCCTAAATACCTAGTACTTAGTAAAATTGCTTTTAGTTATATTAGGTTTTTACGTTTTTAGTAATAGTACAAGTCACTGTAATCATGCATTTTCATTAATTATAATTATTTTCATAATTTATGTTTATCAGAAAAGTTATCGTATTATATTTAAACAGATATCACATCGTGTATTTTGGTAACTCATTAGTATATAACAAGAGGTAAATGAATAGAAACAGTGGTAGCCCGGTGGTAACGCGCTCACTTGGATAACTGAGTGATGCGGGTTCAAATCCGGGTCTTGCACCTCTGATATTTTTATGTGTGAATCATTTCCAACAGGATTACCACTTGTCTTACGGTGAAGGAGAACATCGTTGTTCTCCTTCACCGTAACACGGAGGAAACCTGCGTGTCTAGGAGAACCTAGCAAGTTTTCGAAAGACATGTGAAGTCCGCAAACCCGCACTAGGCCAGCGTGGTAGACTATGGCCTGATCCCTCTCGTAATAAAGGGAGGTCCGCGCCCCGCAGTGGGACGTTAATAAGGTCTAAATACAAATGAATTCATCTATTGTAAAATCATGAGTGCCATCTTTTGGAAAATTTTATTTCGTGTACATTCATAGTCATTTTGGCCAGCGGTCATATACGGTCTCTATAAAACAGGGAAGGTTCTGTTGGGTTTTAGTGTATAGTACTTAGTTTTTCTAGCCAGTGTTTCCTGCATACAAGAGCTACATTTTATTTTATTTTATTTTTACATTTATTTTAAATGTTGGACGGATAATATGTAATATTATGATTTTCTCATTTATACTTAGAAGTACGATTTAGCACATATATTAGTTTTTAAAACAATAGCAATTTGGACTTAAACTTTTCTCCCATCGACTATTTTGATTAAATTAAATACATAGCCATAAATAAATCAACAGATCTTTGCCAATATAGAACCTGCAGTATAAGATAGGCTACTTTTTTCTATGAAAATATGCTCTATTTAAAGTTTAAACAAGCACATTTTTAATAACAAAAAGTTGCGCACAATAATTTTAAGCGTGTTGACAGAATAAAATTTGTTTAGTCACTACTACACTAAATTGGTTAACTAAGCCCGATTGATCCGCGTTAGTTTTGATGGCCTAACTGAATTTTATATGATCAATACATGTGTGTACAGGAATTAATGAAATACTGGTGATTACATTCCTACGTTGTACTAATATTATAGATAGAAATCATTTTTATCACATCGATCCATTGAATTACCCTTCTGGTATCTGCCCAGTTTTACAATGTACTCGTAGTATAATTCACAAAAATTATTTCATTCTTTCAATTTTAATCTATACCAATAAATAAAAGGCAATGTTTTATCAAAACTAAAAACTTTTTTACTTAAAAAATATGAAAGTATATGCGGTCCATAAAAAAAAACATAACTTTCGACTTCTGGTTAAGTTTTATTATACTTTATGAAAGCGTTTCATTCTATCAAAAGAATAATATACCGAAAAGTTAATATATTTCCTATACTTAATATACACCAACAGATAGATGCAATTTATTGTTTATAATTTAGCTAGTATTCACATTCGATTGTTATCCTAATAAGGATACAAGAGTTGATAAGCAACATACTCGTAACAACGAATATGTTTTAGTTGCTTATCAGCTCTTGTACATCCTTTCAAGAAACGTGGCTATAAAAAACTATTTATAAAATCGGTAAATCTTTTAGTGTACGGTTGTACGGGTGTACGGTTTCATTGCGTAGTGTTAAATAAATTATTATTTAAAACAAATACGAATACTAGAGAATGTTATTCTATCGCGAACCAACCGCACTTCTACAAATGAGAAACATTTACATGCACCGCGCTATCTCTACATTTTAAAGTAGCGTGCAGAATATGTTACAATATAATACTTCATTATGGGCATGCTATGTAAGTGTATCGAACGAATTTATAGCAATTTCTTGTAAAAATATTCGCTCAAAGTAAAAATATGTAAACGTAATATCGAAGCTCTTTACAAATATATTTGAACATTTATATTTATAAGAACATCCCTTCTGGTCATTATTCATGCACGTGTTTCTATCTTAAAATATTGTTTAGTATATTAAAATATTAATTCCATACTATAGAAGAGGAAGTTTGAATGGATGTTTGTTACTTAAACAGAAGAACAGCTGTGCGGATCCGGATGTAAAGCATAGACATTATAGATCTCATCTGTATTAATATCACGAAAAATGTACGAATCCCGTGGGATAAAAAAATATAATAAGAAAAGAGAGAGGATTTTAAGCTATTATTCTTGTAAAAATATTCACTTAAAACGTAAAATATATAAACACTAAACACATCTTTTCCAGTCACATTATTATTAAATATGCTTTGTAGAAACATAAGCTAATTACTATTTACATAAATGAATACACGTCTCTAAAAAAGCATTATTAAAAATTGGCATAGATAAATTTCGTAAAAAATTACATCCAAAAACATCGAAACAATAGTCTTTCGGAATAATAGTCTGTCCTTTTTTCTAAAACATGAAATAGATTAATTCTAAACAATTCTAGATTACATTCTGTTTTGAGTTACGCTAAAAATATATCAGATTCAACATTTTAATCAAAATGCATATGAAGAGGAAAAGTCAATAAAAATAAAAAAAATAAGAGCTTGTCTTTTCAATACAATGATAGAAGAGTTTTATTTTCGAATATTCAGTGATTTTTTACATGTAATGTAATGTATTCGATCTAGAAATCGATAATAATAATATTCTATTGATTTTCAAAAAGTATTTAATTTACAGATAATAATTTAATTACAATGTGTATTAAAATAGATAATTATGGCTCTTTACGTAATTGAAGATATTAACTTATTAGATGAAAACCTTGTTGTAAGTAATATAAAAATATTTTCCGCTGAGAAATGTTATCAACGGCAAAAAGGTGGAATTGTCGCCAATGCTGGCTACAAGCCAACGTTCTTACTGTCGTTAGCTTTATACGTATTTTTCACTTCGCATTGTTTAAGTCAGTCTTAAATATATGATGAATTACTTTGTCATGAGTAATTACAATTTATTTCATTATGTAAATTTTATGGGTGTAGTACAAAGTACCCATACATTTTAATAATAATGAAATAAGTTGATCGAATAAACTAATCTTCAATTTCAAAAATTCAACAGTTTCAAAATATTTAAGTTAAATTTAGTTCAGTAATCAGTAAGTAATAACTAATTCTAAGTTAAATAAGGTTATAAGTTTAGTAGTTCCGGTGAAAATGTGATAATAACGCCCGGTGGGTCAAGAACTTAACACAACAGGGAGGCGCTAGGCAATATGGGAATGAAACACCACCAATCTACCAAAATTACTTTATATAATTTTATTAAAAAAATTCGCCTTCGTTTATCAATTACTTATGTTTTATTTACTAAATTATAACAAAATAACTTTAAATCGTAGAATACACATGTCCTTTATTTATAATAAAAAAATATTCATATAGATCGGTAATAATGAAACACAAAAGGTATTGTCGAATGTCGTCCCATGTGAAAATGTACATTTAAATTTTTATGACGACAGTATTTTTCATTCCCAGTACCGTTTTTAATACTAGGTAAGCCGCTCATGGAATGCATCACACGCTAACGCGTATGAACAATGTACACTCATCCATCGTTCCAGTTTTCTGTGGGACGTATATGAAAGTACTGGCCCATATAGTTGAAGTTACCCCCTGTGTTGCAAACTCAGTAATTTTTCCTTAGTTACAAAGCGAAATTATTTCTTAATTCATATATTTTTACGGAAACCTTACAAAACTTATGTACTTTTACTGAACAGACGGCGGATTTTTTTTGTGTGAGCATGGTTAAATTAAACGATAGACAAAAGCAACATCTGTTAAAAGGTTGAACAACGATGGTTTGTTTGTAATGTTGATATCTAAAAAACACTGTAATCCAACATGTTTTACCGAAAGAGGTTCAAAAGGTTGAATAAATTTGTTTTAATTAATTGAAACTGCTTATAATGCATAAAATGTTTTCAAAAAATACTAATATTAATACATTTTATATAATAATTATGTAAGACAATTCTTAAAAGAATGTTCTACAAGATAATAAATAATTCGCGGAAAAGAAACGAAAGAAAAACGTCCATATTTTCCTAGAAGGAAAATGGTAAGAAAAATTATAATATATTAAAATTTCTTACAATAATGCATAGAATGTTTCTGAAGCAAATAAGAATACTTATTACATATATTATTGAGTCGATAATGTTGATATATAATTTTAACCCTTTTTTAGTTATTATAATCGACGTTATTGCTCATTTCAATTCAAAAGCAAGAAAAAGAAATTTTAAATTAGACCATCTTTTCGGATTTTGTCGCGGATTCATTGTGATTTTTGACTCCCGACGTTTCGAATGCTTTACAGCTATCAATAGCTATCAATAGAGAGATTCAGTCTCTAAATATTCGCGTAAGAAAGTATTAAAGCATATCTTCCTACCAACAACTATTATTATAAAATTATTTTCCTACAAAAATCTCTAAGTTCAAAGTAGTAGTTACGTCCAATAATAGAAAAAGGATTTTTAGAAAAATTATATTATGCCATTGTTTAAATATTACACAAGTAACTCTTAGTAAAATATCCAAATTCATAATATTATTATAATAGACAGTACATAAAATATATACTATAGATATATAATGTATAGATGCGAGTAAAATACCCGCAAAACACACACATGTTAACTGGTTGCAATTAATTAGAATGGCTAGAAGTTATTCCGAAACATTAAATAAACTACCCAACGTTAATTGGACGCAGTTAAATTACGTTAGCATTTATAATCAAGAGACTAGTTCCTAAAATAACAAAATGTATTAAAATACGCAAAGTTACATTTAATTTCGTATGCTCTTCTTTATTATCTTCTTCGTTCTCTTCTTCTTCTTAAAATAATTTCAATCAAACTGACTTTTGTCGATAGAAACGTTTACGTGTTTACTACATTTTTAGTATAAAGTTGTTAAGTATAAATATTTTACGTACACGTGAGCGAGTATCGAATAGCCTCAAAGAATCGGTTCTGGCCTCAATTGCAGTTATACATAAGTACTTATCGTCCCATTAGGTGAAATTGACAATTCCTATGCGACTTGGTGACCTCGATAGATGTTACATATGTTCAAACACATAGACTGTAAAGCGCCCGATAGCGTGAAATGCGTGTTTTCCAGTTTCCGAGTGCATTGTAACCTGATAGTTTTAGATGGCGTGTATTTGCAAGCTTACATTGATGGTTTTACTTCAGAAATATTAGTAAGAGAAACATTTGATTTTGATTATTTTATATAACAAAAAAATTATAATGTTTTTAGGCGTTAGACCAAATATAACTAACAAAAATATTATCTAAGTTCTCTAAAGCTAAACTATACTTTTTTTAGATATATAATATTTTATAATTAAAATTTTTGCATAAAGAACGTAAACAAATTAAGAAGACTGTGTCATTATATGTAGTTTGTAAAATTATAATTACGATCACGCAGGGCCTCGTCATTATGCAACATAAATAGTCCCTAGATATGTAACCTACTTTCAAAAAGGTTATTACAATACCCAATAAACTATGTCATGCATAATTTCTATATCTAAACTATATTAATATTGCATTGAGTAATACATTTCACACAGTAGAAGCTCAGTTGGTATTACACTTTAATATTTTCTTTTGAAATTGTTATCTTCTAAATCTCTAAAGAAAAGAATTTTTAAGATATATTTGACCTAAATAAATGTTTATGAGTGATTATTGTAATTGTAAGTGGTTTTGACACAAATTATACCTATAGCTGTTCCTACATTATATAAGTATATGAAGAAGCGTTTCCGACGTCTTATTCAAACTGAAAAGAGAATTTTTTATTTACTTACATGTAAAAAGTCATATCAAAGGTTTAAAACGTCTTGACACACGAGTCTAAGACAAGACTTACTTGATTATTAATGAATGCCTAGCTTTACTACTGGAAGCAATATCATTCGTAGAGCCCTCCGCGATTATAACTCCCTATTATGGCACAGAGCGGGTTAATTGGTAGTATGAAACTCTGAAATTAATGTAGGTGTCATGTTTTGTTGAAAGTTGTACGAGCGAGTGTCATTTTAACTTTATAGCTTAGGTAACTTAGTTTTGTATTAAAAGCTTCTAACTGGGGTACAACGGTAATCTAAGTTGTTATATAAGATAAATAGTGGGCATGAAATTAATAATTGAGTTCCGTCGGAATTATGTTTGAGTTATGAATTATAGCACTCAATATTGGCTTTGTTGTAAGTCGACTCTTTGTACGGATATAGACTTCTGATTCTAAATTATTTTCTATTGTTGAATAATATTAGGAATTTTATCAAAAGACGTAAAGCTTAAATTTTTCATTGAATATATTTTGTTAGCAGAAATGAAAATGAATGAGCAAATTAAATTGTTATGTACCAGCTTGTCTGGGGCTTCACTCGGATATTGATCAATAGTATCACTATCAATTTTTTTTCATTTAAGGTGCAAAGAAGAGTAACACACAAACCCACATATATTTATTAAAGTAAATAGTATGTAATCATTCATAAAATAATGATTCCAACGACAAACTTTTACGAGTATATTTCTTTCTTTAATTTGAAGACTATTTAGAAGACTGAGTACACATTTTCTGTATATTAAATGAATTGTACCAATAGAAACTTTTGTCCAGTAATACCAAACGAATTGGCTAACTTTGTTAGAAAATTAACTTTTTCATATAACGTTGAATACAATCTAGCTATTCTTCTATTTTTATTTGAGATGGCACAAAACTAAAAACAAATTAGCTTGAAACCTTTACTTTCCTTTTATTTCCACTGAAGTAAAGAAAAAATTAACGAAATTGAAATTACTTTAGCGAAATAAAAATATCATTTGTTGTGAATTTACTTAGAGAAGATTAAATTTTAAGGCTGTTGTTAAAGCTGCTTGTTGACTTTTGCCTTAATATAAATTTATCATTGAATAAAGTTCTTTATAGAAATACGATATTATTCGTTTGCTTTTGTTATTTAGTTCTCAAACACTTTCTATTACCCGACTGCTACGAAGTCTAAAGGAGAGTCATGTGTTTTAACTGTATGTATGTGTGCATGTAGATATGTCTGTATGTTCGATCCTTTGTTCCTAGTACATATTGTATACATAACGCGAGTAAAAATCAAAATGATCTTAGGTTTCAATTCGTGCGTCTTAATTTTTTTCGTTCGAATTATTCGAGTGAAAAAAAAGCTTACACTACTTTAAAAAAAAAATAATCATACCAGCAACCTATAAAGATATTCAAATCTTTTTTACTCTCCAAAGTCGCAGTCGCTTCGCGATTGAAGAAGAAACTTAAAAAAGTAGGTAGATAATAAGTAACGTAAAATTCTATTTTTTTCGAATATGTACACTGAATATTTTTTGGAAATTCTTATTGAAATAGTCATTATTATCGACACAGAGGCCGAATCTATAGTTTTTAGAATTTTTGCCTGTCTGTCTGTCTGTGACCGAATTACGAGAAAACCACTTTACAGATTTTGATGAAATTCTGTATGACGATAGCTATCTTAGGTTATCTCGGTCAAGATATAGGATACTTTTTACTGTTGGAAAATATCTTATTTTTGAGAAATCTCCTTTTGAAAAAGGGCTGTAAAACTGAGAAATCTAAGAATTTACTTTCCGGTCTTTAAAATATGGGTGGAGCCGCGGGAAATACTAGTACAAAATAAAATATAACATTCGTAATGACCTATACTATGACCGCGTTTCAATACATCCTTATCTTAACCTATAAGTAAACTACCGTTCCAGTCGGTTGGTGCACATGAAGTCTTTTATCCAGACGTTGAATTCTAGAGCAGTTTGAATGGTACAGTGAAAATAATCGCAGTAGTAAAGTACAATCGTCAACTGGCCGGGTGCCAGCAGCTCAAACATAGTTGGGTATGTTACGGCGCTATAGAATTAACAATTTAGCTTTTCATCGACGATTCGTGTCTTACAGACAAACGAATATAATACTATTGACAGGTATTGTTTATATTTCAATGCTATTGTCCAATATTTCTATTTTTACCAAATAAAATCACATTTTGGGGTTATCTCGAGTTATCTCTAGCGTGTATTGACGTGTTTCCTCTAAGTGAGTACGTCATAATTATTTTTTTTTGTTATTATTTTACAATATTACTTTTAGGACTGGAACGACTTCGATAAGTCTAAATTTCAATAAAAGTACCAGTACGAGCATACTGAATCGTAAATTCTGATTGCATAGTCAAACTTTGTTATTGTATGAGTAAATATAATATGAAGTAATAACATCGATTTGTATTACCCATTAAACGCGATATACCAGAGAAAGATAAGGTACCTATTTGGTCTTTCTGGTGTGTGTTCACATTGTCAGACGACCGGCAATCCAGCCGGCCGTAAAGCCAGGAGGCACACTTCAAATACCAGTAAAAGAGTCCTGCAATACCTCATTAATACGGCGAAGGTTTTATTGGTGGGAGGAAATTTATTTCTGTGACTCTCACATAGCCTTGTATGTAACCAATCTCATTATGCAAATATAATAAATTGCGATGTAAAAATCGATCGAATCGATATTAAAATCGAATGTTGTACCTATTTTACACTACTAAATTATAGAAGATATCACTGTTAAACCAGCTTAAAATTTAATTTTTAAGTTCACACCGAAAAGTAATAGAAAAAAATGGAAAGCAGATGGTAGCTATAAGATTTTAATGGATAAGTAAAGCTACACATGGAGTGTAAAATACTCTATACTGTAGTGAAAGCTAAATAAAAGCATTGTTGCAGACCATTAACGAGGACTAAGGGGAAATATATTATATTCTCCTTAAATAATTAATTTAAAACTTTTCGATTATATTTGTTATTAAAATACAAACCTTTACCTTGATTTGCATGAAACTTTGCATGCAGATAAAAAAATAAATAAATAAATATATTGGGACATTCTTACAACAGCGCCATCTAGTTCCGTGGTAAGCTACGAGGCTTCTATTACGGATACCAGATAGTTGATATACTACACATATAAATTTTAAATATATACAGATTATAAATATAAACACCCATGACTGGAGTACAAATATTTGTGCTCAACAAATGAATGCCCCAGCGGGACTCGAACTCGCGACCGCTGGCGCAGAAAGTAGGGTCACTACCAACTGAGCCAAACGTGTCGTCAAATATTATACTCGTATCATACTATCTACAATAAATACTTACTACTTAAAATTTTATTAAGTATTATTACTAACAATTCCCGCGGCTCCGCCCGCGTTCTAATCACTATTAAAAATAGGGATTGGTGGATAGAAAAAAGGATAAAAACTTAGGGTTATAAGTATTTAATATTAAGAGAATAGGTTGACTAGACTTGATATTTTCTCGAAAATTGCTCAGTGGACTTTTAACAAATAGTTTCATATATTTAAAGAATATTATCATTGAAAGAATGTCGTCAATACTAATTGAAGCCACAACCATTTTCATATTAGATAATGCCGGCCAGTCCGACACATTCTACTACAATGGCTGCCAAATATCTTTGTATTTATAAAAATATAACATTGAAATACACGAAATTCTGTTTTAATATCGACAATAGCATAAAACTACGCCAAGCTAGTAAAAAGTGAGCAAACACCGACCGCCATCATTCAAATGGCCTCATTTCCATGATGCACCCCGACCGCTCTTAAGAGAAATTGCATTCTTAGTTTATTGTTGACAGTGTAATATGAAATATGTCGTAGAAACTTTACTTAGGCCACAGAATAATATTTTAGATATGACACTGGATATTCTTTAATGTGTTAGTTTTAATAATTTTTTGTGCTATTGTAAATACGTATGACATGAAAATGATAGTATAAAGCACATTAACTTCATGAAATTTACATTATGTAATCATTTGTTACTTTATCAACATTGATTCAAAATACGTGGCACTTCTGCTAACTGCTCCATGATTTATAATAAGCTTGAAAGCATATTATGTGGTCACTACGTTGTTGTATAGAACGCTTCTATGAATTCAAAATTGTATTATCTTAATATAAAATATTAGTACGTATTTTTTCAATATTTTGCCACTAAAGTAAATTGAGCATATTATCAATTATCACATAAATGATATAATAATAGTTTTGCCTTTGCCCGATTGGCCCGACCCGGAACTCTGAAGAAAAACCTCCAAGGCAAAGCAGAAGCAAACTAAACTTTTTTTATCCGATTTTAAGCAACTTTTATTTTGGTCTTCGGTCGCAGGTTCGAGTCCCGCTGGGTATTCATTTATGTGATAAGCACAAAAACTTGCCCTTCAGTCATGCTTTATATTTATAATATGTATGTATTTAAAGTTATTTATGTATGTATTCATCGATAATTGGTTTCAGGACGATAGATAAAATTAAGATACATCGGTATGCCACAATGCGCTATAGCGTTCATCAAAAAATAAATTGCTATGAAAAAAACATAAATGCAATCACATCTGGCCTTCTGCCAGCCGCCGTAAAGACAACAAAATTTATTCAATTCCACCAATTGACGAATTTTCATGAAAATTCATATTTAAATTAATTTAAAGATGATAACGAACTCCGTGGATGTTGTTCTGAGTTCTGGGCTTTGAGGGGATTAAAATAGCCCGCTCTTATAATTACATTTACTGTAACCCTCTTACATAAATATTGAATACTTGCCTGGTTACATTTTGAAAGTGAATTTTAAATGTATAAGACATACAATAATCGCTTCCATGTTCCTTCAAAATGTCTAGAACTTTGTTAAAGTGTACCGTAATATTATGAAGACTCACCTTCCAGACACTATACTAGTTCGCTACATATGGAACCATCAGAGCAAAAGGAATATTATTAGCATTTTTATTACATTTGTAAAGAAACGTATACGTTCTCTGAATATTCATGGCGGAAGAAGTACTCGTATGTTTAACTAACCATTTTTATAAAGGACTTTATCAATCGCACTCGTGTGTAAAAAATGTATCCGATTAAAAATATATATATTAATTAGTGCTAATTCAGTGGTTAATATTCGATATTTAAGTTCGAATTTTAATTTTGTTTGTCAACAGTAAAACTCGTGAAAACTAAAGAAAAAAAAATGTTTATAAACAGATTTTTTTTATTGCCTATTTATATATAGACAAAAAATAAATGTCTAAATAAATTAAACTTGTACTGTAACGTGTTATATATATTCCACAAACAACATTATACTAATTCTTTAGTGTAAAGAACTAACAAAATCATAAAACCGAATCTTGCAATAACAACAAGTTCTGGCAATCCAGTAACATAGAATTATAATTTGCTGAGTGCAGCAAAATGAATTCAACTCATTTAATAAAATCAACAAGAAACTTTCCGGTGAACGGTTGCGCAATTAGTTCCCTACTCGTTTTGTAATCGAAAGCCAAGCTTTTCTAGTTTAGGAAAAAGTTATTCGCCATAACACTATAAGCTTATTTTGAATTTTACTTTTACTACAGCATTACAATATCTCTTTGTCATTGCTTTACATTTTCTCTGTTAAAGAATACATATAATATATCATTGCGAATATTAAAGTATAGTTTTTTAATATTCTTAAAAAGTGAATTATATTAATAAATTATTATATCAATATTTTGTTTTAATTATAAATATAAATAAATATGTTGGGACATTATTACAACAGTGCCATCTAGTTCCGCAGTAAGCTACTTAACGTGCTTGTGTTGCGGATACCAGATAGTTGATATACTACACATATAAATTTTAAATACATACATATTATAAATATAAACACCCATGACTGGAGTACAAACATTCGTGATTAGCAAATAAATGCTCCCAGCGGGACTCGAACCCGCGACCGCTGGCGCAGAAAGTAGGGTCACTACCAACTGAGCCAAACGAGTCGTTAAACGAGTCGCCACACAAGTCGTCGTCGTGCATATTTTAATAGGTATATTGAGGATTTCTTGGGGTAAGTAGTCTTAAGTATTAAATGCAAAAATAATAGAGAAAAAAGAAAAGATAACCATATGTGTTCCATTAGGGTCCTATAATCTAGATGGGCGTGAAGCCAAGAGACACTGTGACAATGAGACAGCCCACCACGATAGGTGGTGTTCCATACCGGACACCTGGTACTTCTCCGATAGCAGTAGTAGGTTATGGAAGCCAACCGATGGTTTCGATAAAAAAAGGGCGTGACAGTTAAAAGACGCACAGACATTAATAAAGTACAAATAAAAAAATACGTTAACTTGTGGAGTAAAAGTAAAATATTTATGAAAAAAGTAACTATCAAATTATGAATATTTAAGGTTCATAACTATTGATTGCAATTCACGCTCAGAATATTTTAACGCGTATTGACTATCAATATAACGAGATATTATGCTGCTGTATAGTTTATAAACCTATGTTGTAGCGCTTGTTTTAAAATATACTAACAATTTATTAATAATCATGTTTAAGAGTTAAACGAACATTAACGAGTCGATAAACGAACTCTACATAAAATATTCGTTAAAAAACTCAAACGAAATTTAACTTACTAAAATAACTTGTAAAAATTAAAAATCTTTTTAATTTTACATGCCATATTTTAATGATGTATTTTTAATAACAAGACTTAAAACATCTCACAAGGATGCTGAGAAGCAGGCTAGTTTTCATACTGGTACTCTTCTTCTTCTTACTGCCTCATTGGTGTAGTGGCTAGCAAGTACAGCCACTCATCGAGAGGTCCTGGGTTTGAGTCCCGGGTCGGGCCAAGTTTAATTCTTGAGACATGCTGTTTAGTGAGCCTCAGTAACAGCCCGAAGTTGGGAAGTGGCGGTGTGTCACCCCCGTGCCTCGGAGAGCACGTAAAGCCGTCGGTCCTGCGCCTTAACTCTTACTGGTCGAGTCGAGTAGTCGTGAAACCGGAATATGAGAGCGATAGTAATAGAGAGTGCCCTTGTGTCTGCGCATACACTCGTGCACTATAATATCTCCTGCACAGTTGGCTTGTCTCAGTGAGATTGGCCGCCATGGCCGAAGTCGGTCGGAGAGAACATTATTTTTCTTGTTTTTCTTATCGAGTATTTGTATATAAAAAATTTATTTCATAGTTTTTTGAGTGACGTTTCAGACATACTACGGCACAATTTAGCCTAGTACAGATGAATCTGATTCATCTGTATTTTTGCGATTAGCAATTACAAAAAGCATTTTGATACGGACTTTGTTTGGTCGAAATAGTTTAGTCACAGACATACACTTTTACTTTTGCATCATTTTACTTTTGGTCCTAGAAAAAGTATGTGTATAGAACAGTCCATTTTTATCCTAGAAAAATTTTCATTTTTTTTCACTCAGCAAGGGATAGACTATCTATTCTATACTAACCGTTAAAATATACCTAAAGACGAACACAAGCGAAGCGATAATAGCTTGTATAAAATTTTCATTGCAAACTTTTCAAATTCAAATGTGTTTAAGCTTCCATAACCGGTTGGTAGGATAAAGTAATTTTCCTGTTTGCAGATTACTGACGCGTGACCACTATAACGAATCATTAAATCGCTTTATGTTCGCTAACATAACATTTTATTACGAGCCTAATAATGCCTTTAATGAAAATAGGAAAAAAATTCAATACATGTATTATGTAGCTGTTGAGATGTTTAGTTAATTTTAGTTTTAGTTCTACATGCTCTAGTTTATGGCGTAGATAATGTTGCCGATTAAAACAATCACTTGTTTACTAAACAAGTACACCCCACCAGCTTTAGGCTACTCATATTTTTGTCCACCCTTGGGGTGGATTCTTGAAATTTTTATATTAATAATGTATTGTATATATAAAAAAATATTTTTATATTTATGAACGTAGATATTAAACGAGGATAGAACCTCATTTAATATCTACGCTTTTTAAGTTTTGACAAAAAAGGTTAGGGTGACTACTGTAGACCTGATAAATGGTAAACAACCCCAATCTCCCTAGACCCGTGCCCAGCCATAGAACCTTAACCCATTCATTGCCACTTATATTTTAAAAACATCACCTGGGTGCCACTTAATATTTTTAATGATTACAATAGAGAATACGAAATTAAATGTGTTTTTCAATTTAAAAAAAACCCTAAATAAAAAAAACCCACCCAAAAATGGTAAACGCAACAAATGCGTTGGTGGCACTGGTAAAAGAATTTAAATCGTAAGTGCCATTCAACACACCGTTTGCGTTGACGTTTAGATAGTATTATGCAACATGTTTTGGGAGACTGCTGAGGCCCGATTTGTCAATATACTTGCCGTTGTTTTCTTTATTCAGATAATCTATGTTTATTTATAATTTAGCATTAATATTCCCTACTACTCCTACTAATATTATAAATGCGAAACATTGTGTGTTGCTTAGCAGACTGGTTAAAACAGCCAGTATCAGTTTTATAATAGATTTAATCAAAATGTTAGTAGGTATAAGCAGAAACTTTAAACGTTCGCACGATGCCAAGTGGTAGTGCCATGCTTGTTACCTTCGGGTAGCAGCCGAATGGGCCGGCACGACCCGTATAGTACCACTCTCTTACAGAAGACCGGCGTGAAGTGGCAGCTATGCTGTCGCGTTTCGTCCGGTGAGTGTCCGGGAGGCCCACTCCCCATCCCTACTCCCGTCCTTCTCCCTCCTCCCTCCCTCCCTTTCCTGAAAGGCCGGCAACGCATCTGCAAGCCCTGTGGTGTTGCAGATGTCCATGGGCGGAGGTGATCACTTACCATCAGGTGAGCCTCCTGCCCGTTTGCCCCCTTTAGTCCCATAAAAAAAATCGAACTAAGGAATGACCGGAGAGCAGTTTTGTTTGAAGAAATATAAATTAGAAATCTGCTCCCCTACTCTTGACGGGATCAAGATCACATCAAGATCGAATTAATGTTAAAAATTTGTTAGTTTGGTACCTACTTTGGAAATCATTTCCATAGTACCGCTTTGACGTTAATTCAATTCGAACTCGATCTCGTCGGTTCTACTGTTTCAAAAGATTTCGGCTTAGGGATGAATAGCATTACAAATGCTACTGGTAGTTCCACGTAAAATAAGTTATAATAAAAATCCTGTGGGTTCCTAATTAAATATTACATTTTTCAATTTGTCAAAATATCGGCCAGCTTGCAAAATATTTAGTAGGTATGTAAGCAGTTTACTACTCGAAATCTATTTAGATTACGAGTAGTAAATTTAACCATATTAATGTATAACTAATAGATTAAAAAATACGTGCATACATTTTGGCGTGATTTGTTATGGATAAAACCATCCAAAAAGATTTTTTACTGCTATGCCAATGAACGCACCGTATCGTTGCACGTGATTTCATTGTAAAAATACACGATGAAACAGTGAAAAAAAATGATAAAATTAAGAATATTGCTTAACTTTATCTCCCAATTCAAAAATATTCAATAAACAATCAATGAAACTTCAGTTATGCGGAAATTAAAATAGACCTTCACAACACCAACCGTTTTTTCCTTGCCAAAACAAGAATGACAGTCCGAAGCAAAAACCAACTGTGTTTCCACATTTAAAAATTGTTTCTAACCGTGAATGTTGCCAAATATTTAAATAATTTTCTACCATTTTTATGTAATGCCAAAAAACTTCTTAGAGTACACTCAACGCATATGGTACGTTGGTGGCATGACGTAGTAATCTCGATCAACGCAAATGGTGCGTTGGTAGCAACGAATGGGTTAAAGAGCTTATCAAAAGTAGCAAACTCGATGTATAAATATTGGCTTATCATAGACCTCTTCAGAGAGCTACCTGTCACGTTCAAGAAGAAGTACCATACAGGAGACCCCATAAATTAGAGAAAACCCTTCAAAATTGTCGCAATCTTTAGGAGTAGGAAATTCCATGCACACATCGACATTTTATATGTAAATAATAGTACTCTTTACCTATTCTTTTTTTTTTGGTATTTGAATACCTATCTGGTAAAGCATTTTGAATTGATTGAATAAAATAAATTCCATTCAAGCTTCATTCTATAGTTTAATTTTATCTATATTTTTTGTAGTATTGTTCTAATTAAAATACAATAAACTTTATAACTGATCTCTGTTTTTAATTGGAACAGTAAATTGAAACTTAATATTTACTTTATGCTGCAATTAATTTAATAAAGTTCTATAACTAACAAAAAATATGTTTTTATATACATGGATTAACTTCGACGTAATGTTTTTAACAATTGAGCTTACATTTTTTTAATTTTATTTATATCAACACCATTGGCAAAAAAGGAAATGGATTACATACGTATAACTAAAATTTAAATGGGTTATATATAATATGTTAATAAGCGTCTGTCATTTATTCGACATAGCAACACTACAAAGGCTTGCGCGTGTGAAACGCGCCTACATCGTGCGAACCGCGCCTAATTCGTCGGCTTCGGTATGAAGTTTCCTATATAAAATTATTGTGTATCTATGGACAGTGAAGTGAGTGACAGAACGTTCTATATAAAGCAGACATCTGCAATGTGACCTCCTCTTTTCTCCCATTTTCGTAGCGTCAAGCATAAGATTAAGATCATAATGTATTGTCAGCAACGACTAAGTATTAACCTATTGTAATTTGTAACGAAAAATATTAATATAAGATTTGTATCAGTTTGATTTTTATTTATTTTCTTTAAATCAAATTGCAAGTCGTCCAAACGAGGCGAACAATTGGCGACCGTGACAGGACAGCGAAGCGGCTATGCAGTTTGCAGGGCGCAGGACGACCACGTGGCTGTCAATTCATGCCGGGCAGTGACGCACACGCAGCCAAAGCCTCACCTCGCAGCATGCTTCTACTAAGATAAGTGCCCTGCATCCATTAACCTTACCTTTTCCTGTATAATATCCTAACCTATTCATAAATTCCTTTTCTTCCTATTTCTAACAAACATGTTTCCTAACCTTAAATCCTAATACATCCTAACTTCCTATATATTATATTTATTTCCCCTTATATCTATTCTTTTCCATCTAAAATAGCTTTCCGCTTTGCCAATTTACTATAACAATTTAATTTTTTGTTTCTGTACTACATTAAGCAAAAATGTGTACCTATATTTGATTTTTCTTGTTCGAATTTCTTCATTTAATACAATCTTATATTAATATATTGCACTTAACCTCTTATTATATTATATACATATAACTTTAAAGTTTAAACATATAATTCTATAAATTCAACATTTCATAGTAGGAATTTTCAATTCACCCGCATCAGATTTTTATTTTCTTTATATTAAATTTCCACACCCAATGCAAATGCTTATTCACTAATTCATAAATATATTCTTAAATTTACTTGCATTTAAGCTTTATTCCAAATTTTTGCTTAACCAATTAGATTAAATTCAATAATACTAGTTTATAAATTAGACAGCATCAGCCTTCATTCTAAATAATTTTTTATTTAGAATACATTAAATTAACCACTCAGCTCAATTCATTTCAAACTTAATTCAATTCTCAACGATATATTAAGCCTCAATCCTAGCCTTGCATGATGCTTAGACGATTTGGCCGACTATTTCAGCGTTGCAGTTCATGAGGCGTGCCACGTGGCTGGGGCTCCGCCATCTTCGCCGAGTCTCACCGGTCTCCTAGGTGTCGTCGATTGAGGAGCGTCAGATAAGACATTGCATTATTTCATTTCATTTCATTTTCTTTTTTTTTTGAGATGCCTTGTAATTAATTTAAATTTAATTGTAGTTTACATAATTCTAGTTCATATTCATATTCAAATAACTAAATAATTAATTTAAATTCAATTGTAGTTTACATAATTCTATTCATATTCATATAGCTTTAGCCCTATCCTGGTTCATACAGTTGTTCTATTTTAATTTATTCACTATTACTATATTAATACAATTACATAAAGTTTCTGCTATCTATATTTTTCACAATGTCTGAACCTTCAGTATCAACTATGTACAAGGAGTCCGGGTTAAAGGTTTTGATTGTAAAGCGCAGTTCTATAAAGGGTCAAATTACTAAATTTAAAAATTATTTAGACAAGATTTCAAGGCAATCTCAACTAACGGGCATCGAAGTGGCTGAGCTTTCACTAAAGCTTAGTCGCTTTGAGAATTTGTCCTCTAAATATGATGAGCTGCAAACTCAAATTGAATTAACAAATGCTGATAATTTAGATGATGAGCTCGATGAACGTGAACGCATTGAGCAAGACTTTATATTGTGTACTGCAATGGCAAAGAGTATTATTGAAGAACAAAGTGAATTAAAGAATTTAGAACAGGATAAGAAACGTCGTGAATCCTTATTCCAAGATGCTCAGTGCGGTCGCGATCATAATAATGAATACTATATAACCTTGCCGCAAATACAAATTGCCAAGTTTGATGGATCGTTCTTCCGTTGGTTAGAGTTCCGTGATACTTTTAATAATTTAATACATAACAATAGCCGCATTTCATTAATTCAAAAGTTTCATTATTTAATTTCCTATTTGGAAGGCGATGCTGCTAGAGTCATTTCAAACATTGAGGTTTCCGCAGCCAACTATAATAGTGCTTATCAATTACTTTATGATCGCTACAATAATAAAAGACTACTTATAAATTATCACATTAGATCATTATTCAATATTGAGAAAATAAACCGCGAATCAGATAGTTCATTGCGCTCCTTAGTCGATCATGTTTCAAAAAATTTGCGTGCCTTAGCTAACCTAGGTCAGCCCACTGATCACTGGGACACGTTAATTATATATTTAGTTTCATCTAAACTTGACGCACAAACACTTGTTAAATGGGAAGAGCAACGTAATACTTTGGGTGAAATTCCTACTTTAGATGAATTCAATAAATTTTTGATTGACCGTGCTTATGTTCTACAATGTACGCGTCACAATAAGACTGACCAAGGCTCTAGTTTTCCTAATAACATTTCAATGAATAGCAATAGTAGAATGCAACATTCAAGGCCTGTCAGTTATCATCATCATAATCAGCGTGATCGACCAATTTCAAAATCATTTGTTAATACAAATCAAAATGACAATAGTACTTCAATAAAGTGCGTTGTCTGCAATCAAGGTCATAGGATTTATGATTGCCAATTATTCAAATCTAAGTCTAGAAAAGACAAATTAAACGATATTTCAAAACATAAATTATGCATTAATTGTTTAAGGCAGGGTCACTCTTCAGGCGAATGTCGATTAGGGCCATGCAAGATATGCAAAAAACGACACAATACTTTAATGCATCCAGTTGACACTCTAAAGGTCAACAATGCATCTAACGATAACTCGGAGACTATATCAAATACTTTATTGCATCCAGTTGACACTCTAAAGGTCAACAATGCATCTGGCGATGAGTCTATATCAAATTCATCGCACCATAATTCAAATCAAGTTATATTGTCTACTGCCCAAGTATACATTTTGAATCCAATGAGCAAGCCTCTTAAAGTACGGGCCTTGTTGGACTCAGGCAGTCAGTCATCCTTTATAACAAAATCTCTTCAACAAAAACTAGCAATAAATTCAATTCCAATTTCTATCAATGTCATTGGAATCGGTCACTCAGATAACCAAATCAAAGAAAGCTGTGTGATCCAATTAAAATCCATTTACAATAATTATAAGACAAAATTAAATTGTCTTGTGCTCGATAGGCTGACTGGGAATCTGCCTAGGGCACCTATAAATTCACAACAATTAAACATACCATCCCATTTGCAATTAGCTGACCCCGACTTCAATCAGCCAGCTCCTGTTGATATATTAATAGGAGCCGATCTCTTCTGGCAACTCATGAAAAACGATCGTATTTCTTTAGGTGCAAACAAGCCTATATTACAATATTCCAGTTTCGGTTGGTTGATTGGTGGTCCCATATTCTATCAAACTAAACAAGCAATTTGCAACAATTCAGTTATTATTGATAACTTCAATAACGAAAACAAAATTGATAATTTATTAACAAAATTTTGGGAGCTAGAAGAGCTTCCCCAAAAAACAATTTTAAGTGAAACAGAGTTAGCTTGTGAGAACCATTTTCAGTCTCATACATTACGACTTCCTTCTGGTAGATTTAGTGTTAGGCTTCCATTACGCGATTCACCTGATTGTCTCGGCGAAACCTATAATTTGGCAAAAAAACGATTATTAAATTTAGAAAAACGATTTAGAAAAAATATTTCATTAAAGTCTCAATATATACAATTCATGAGAGAATATCAAAACTTAGGTCATCTATCGGAATCTACCGTTGTTTTGCCAAATCCATCTTATTTTCTATGTCATCATGCTGTCTTTAAAACATCCAGTGAATCTACTAAGCTTAGGGTCGTTTTCGATGGTTCCGCTTCTTCTTCTTCTGGCTTTTCAATTAATGATCTGCTGATGGTTGGACCCAATATCCAGGATTCTCTTTTCTCCATATTAATTCGTACTAGAACATACAAATACTTGCTAACCGGCGATATCGAAAAAATGTATCGCCAAATAGAGGTCAATCCAGATGACAGAAATTTACAGCTGATTTTATGGAGAGAGGATGAGTCCTTACCAATCAAAACGATGCAGCTGAATACTGTCACTTATGGAACCTCAAGTGCCAGCTATTTAAGTACGCGGTGTCTTTGGCAGATAGGAGAGGAATGCGACGATAGTTTTATTAAAAATATTATACAAAAAGATTTTTATGTCGATGACCTCATAACAGGTTCTAATGATAGCGAGGAATTAATTTATATTCAAAATTCAGTTGCACAAGAATTAGATAAAGGATGTTTCAAACTACGTAAATACAAAAGTAATCTATGTTCTATTTTTGAGAATTCTAATTTAAATTTGCAAGAAAATTTTATGCTAAGCGAGGCTTCAAGTACGCTAGGCTTAGGCTGGAATCCAAATAATGACATGTTAAATTTTCCAATTAATATTTCTCCAATGAGAACTACCATTTCTAAAAGAAGTATTATGTCTGACGCATTTAAAATTTTTGATCCCCTCGGTCTATTAAGCCCGTTTATCATGCAACCGAAACTTATGTTACAAAAATTATGGAAGCTTAAATCCGATTGGGATCAACCCGCACCAATCGACATTGAAAATGCATGGAGGGAGTTTTCCAAAGAGTTATTATTAATTTCTAATTTCCAGATCCCTAGGTTCGTTCTTAGTGAGTCCCCACAAATTATCGATATTCATTGCTTTAGTGATGCTTCGTCGGTTGGCTACGGTGCTTGTGTCTATGTTAGGGTTATATCTTCAAATAATCGCATCGAAGTGAAGCTTCTTTGCTCAAAATCAAAGGTAGCCCCTCTAAAGCCTGTTTCAATCCCTCGTTTAGAACTATATGCCGCTTTACTTTCAAGTCGTTTAGGCAAAGCTGTTATAAATTCTATTAGATTCACTCCTAATTCTGTCACTTATTGGTCTGATTCCAGTGTGGTTCTGGGATGGCTCAAGAGTGACTCTACTAGACTAAAAACTTTTGTGGCTAATAGAGTAGGAGAAATTCAGGAAAATACCAAATTATCTTCTTGGCGTTACGTACCTACCGATCATAATCCTGCCGACTTGATTTCACGAAGTACTTCTTTAAGTCAGTTGCAAAGTTCAAATTTGTGGTGGCACGGACCAGCATTCTTAATTAAACATGAGAATGACTGGCCTGTTCTAAACTCTTGCAATAACATTGATTTGCCTGATGTGAAAATCACTGCCGCAGCACTAATCACAGAGCCTATCATTGAATTTGAACGATTTTCTAACTTTAACAGATTACAAAGAACAATGGCCTATGTTATTCGTTTTATAAATAATTCAAGAAAGAACAAATATAAATTATCTGGTAATTTAACTGTCGATGAACTAAATAAATCTTTTATTTCACTACGTTTAATAGCCCAACAACAAAGTTTTTCTGTAGAATATAAAATTTTACGCGATAATAAACAATTAAATTCTAAATCTAAAATTTTAAATTTATCACCATTTATTGACGAGGATAATTTGTTACGAGTTGGCGGACGTCTAGATACTTCTAATTATCCTTACGATAAGATTCATCCAATACTATTAGATTCATCACACCATATGTGTAAATTATTATTCAAATATGAGCATATTCGTAATATGCATGCCGGTCCTCAACTGCTGCTAGCTACAATTAGACAAACAGTTTGGCCAATTAGGGGTAGATTACTTGCACGTTCTACAGTTCGTAATTGTGTGCGTTGTCGACGAGTGCAGGGTAATACATTACTGCCAAAAATGGGTAAATTACCCTCACAACGCATTACTCCTGACTTCCCATTCAAATCTGTTGGAACTGATATGGCCGGACCATTCTATATTGTAAATCGTAAAGGACGCGGGGCTAGATTAATAAAATGCTATCTATGTTTATTCATTTGCCTTCGTTCTAAATGTTTACACTTAGAGGCCGTTAGTGACCTCTCTAAAGATGCCTTTATTATGACTTTGCATAGGTTTGTTTCGCGCCGCGGCAGACCAACGGAGATTTATTCAGATAACGGACGCAATTTTGTAGGAGCGGCAAGAGAACTTAATAAATTCACCGTTATACAAAACCTCGCGTTGACTGAGTTTACAGCTCAAGAAGGCATTCAATTTAGATTCACTCCGTCTTACGCTCCTCACTTCGGCGGCATATGGGAGGCCGGTGTAAAATCGGCAAAATATCACATTAGACGGGTCATGGGGAACTCTCATTTGACGTTTGAAGAAATTCTAACTTTATTTGCACAAGTGGAAGCTATTCTCAATAGTCGTCCCTTGTGCCCATTATCCACATCCCCTGACGATTTCCTTTTCCTTTCCCCAGGGCACTTCTTAATCGGAAGACCACTAAATGCGCTCCCGACCCGGGATTTGGAAAATGAAAAAGAAACACAACTAAAACGCTACGCACGCCTCGAGCAGATCAAACAACACTTCTGGCTGAGGTGGCAAAAGGAGTACATCTGCGAATTACAAGTAAGAACAAAATGGAAGACAAATAAGGCCAAGCTAAAGGTTGGAGACTTGGTGCTCCTGAGCGAGGACTCCCTTCCACCACTATGTTGGAGTACTGGACGAGTAGCCAAGCTGTATCCGGGTCCAGATGGGATTTCTCGCGTTGCTGATGTACGGACCACCACGGGCTGTTATCGCCGCCCGCTGGTTCGCCTCTGCCCTCTGCTCGACGATGAAGACACGCAAGAGTTGAAGAATTTTGATTCTTCAACGGGGGGAGTATGTTAATAAGCGTCTGTCATTTATTCGACATAGCAACACTACAAAGGCTTGCGCGTGTGAAACGCGCCTACATCGTGCGAACCGCGCCTAATTCGTCGGCTTCGGTATGAAGTTTCCTATATAAAATTATTGTGTATCTATGGACAGTGAAGTGAGTGACAGAACGTTCTATATAAAGCAGACATCTGCAATGTGACCTCCTCTTTTCTCCCATTTTCGTAGCGTCAAGCATAAGATTAAGATCATAATGTATTGTCAGCAACGACTAAGTATTAACCTATTGTAATTTGTAACGAAAAATATTAATATAAGATTTGTATCAGTTTGATTTTTATTTATTTTCTTTAAATCAAATTGCAAGTCGTCCAAACGAGGCGAACATAATATATATATATATAATATAGGGTTTTCAAATACTTACAAGAAAAGGTCTATTAGTTTCGACTAACACTTAAGTGTTAGTAACTATTTATTAAATTTTAGTTTTAAATAATAATCGACAACGAATAATTATTATTACGTTAAATGAAAATAAATAAACACATTCAAGCGATTAATTCTATTTATATTTAATCAACCGACTTCCAAAAGGAGGAGATTATCAATTCGTCTGAATGTTTTTATTTTTTTTATGTTTGTTAGCTCAGAACTGAGCGAACCGATTTTGAACTGGGTGAACCGATTTTGATGATTCTTTTTTTATTTGAAAGGGAGTGTGGTCCCATTTTAATATTTTACCAGCCAAAGCAAAATAACCCTAAATAGATACATATTCGATTAATCTATTAATTTGTAAACAATCAAAATACCTGGCTGGCACCGACTCCAAAATTAACAAAGTTCTTAAAAGTATTACTTTCTACTTTTTAGTTTAGATTTATTTAGTTTGGAAGTCGGTTTTGTTTTTTTTTTTTTGTTAAAAATAATTTTACGCTCATTTATATTACAGTCCCTTTGATGATTTGCGCTCTAAAATTTGAATATAAATTAATTTATAATTTAAATAAGCTAAAACAAAAGTTAGACAGTAAAAGTCTAGGTTTAAATTATAGTAATAATCAACTGTCTAGATATCAATTTTAACAACGCTACCTAACAATTTTCGTGTTTGCTTCGCAACAACGCCAAACAACGCAAAGTTCTTGAATATAGTCACTGAATATTAATCTACCACTGGTTGTGCGATTTTGCTTAAATTATCTGAAACTCAGAGCAGCGTGTTCAGCTCAATAAATTAGAATATTTATTTTGACGCAGTAGCGTAATCGCATGATTAGCATCGTCTGCTACGCTGGAGGTCGTAGATTTGATTTCCGCGTGGGCTCCATATTTGATTTTCAGATTTTGTATTGATAAAAATGAAATGGTATTTTTTATCTGGACTTTTTATAGAGGGAAGTGTGTGAAAATAAGTACATTTCATAATTAATTTTATTGACTCTTTGGAATTGCTAAAGGAAATATGATAAAACTCGTATGAATAACAATTATGCATCATCAGTTATGTAATGTTTATTAAGCATCTAGTAAAACAAGGTGATATCAATAATGATATTTAATATTTCTGTAAGTAAGAAAAGGAATAACTGATGAATATAATAATAGAAAGTTTATTTTGAATTAGTCCAAATACTAGTTATAGAATTCAGGAATTAACAGGATTTCGTATTTAACGAGTAGAAACTTTAGTACTTAGTCTATGCCAGCAGTCTTCTCCGTACTATAATTGGTTTAATAAATATGTAACACTTACAATGCATATATTTATTGTTATATTGTACACATGAAATATTATAACCCTAACTGACCGTGGTCCTTAACGTACCACAAGCAGGGCTCGGAATTCAATTTATAAACCATATTTGGCCCCTGACCTCAAACCGAAAGGCTTCAAAACTACTTACAATCGTTAGACCTATTTCAATAGAAAAATAACTTTCTACAGTCGATACAATCACAAAGAAGAATATACGTATGACTATTTGAATAATATTAATGTCATTGTCATATAATTAATCTATAATTACTAGTATTTATACTGAATAATATGCTATTTACCAAAATAGTTAATTTACATTAACTTCGCGGTAAACCTTAGAGTCCAGAGTAGTGAGTAGACGCTCGATGTTACTTCGGGCATTTATAAAAGACCGGCTAAAAATATCTGGACTAATGTATACATTAATGAATAAAGAAAAAAATATTACATTGTATACCCAATTAAAGGATACAGTTCCAATTCAAATAAAAATATTATAGACCTTTATTCAGAAAAGATAGAATATTTATTTACTATTAGCTCAAAATTTTCGTACCGCTTTTAAGCTCCATCGGCAATGCACAATCAAATCCATTAAAATAAAAGCTACCTTTCATAAAGTTATATTTAATATAAAATAATAAGTTGCAAGTTTCAAATGAATGCGTTCCATTTTTCCGAGTTCTGGCAGAGGAGTAGGTACATACAGTCAAGAATCTTATTTTATGAACGGTTCCATTAAAACTTTACATCTGTTTCGCTGTTTGGCTCAGATATAACTTGTGCTTGACAAAAATATTAGACAAATAATACATTGTACTACAACCTCGCACTTTTAATCTTAGAAATGTGTTTCTATTTTTAGAATAGGTTTAGCTCCGGGTTTAGCTGACTTTCACATTAGCGAATTTATGTTGAATTCAATTTATTTGAGTTTCATGTTGTATAAAATGAAAATTCACTAGATTTTGAATTCTTCAGCCCTTTTAACTTCCCACTGCTGGGCACGGGCCTCCCTCCGTACGAGGGGGATCAGGCTATAGTCTACCGCGCTGGCCTAGTGCGTGTTGGCGGACTTCACGTCATATCTTTCTAGGAAAACTTGCTAGGTTTTCTCAGACATGCAGGTTTCCTCACGATGTTTTTCTTCACCGTAAGACAAGTATAATAATAAGTAATCATGATAGAAATGATTCGCACATGAAAATATCAGAGGTGCGAGACCCGGATTTGAGCCCGCATCACTCGGTTATACAAGTGAGCGCGTTACCGCTGGGCTACCACTGCCTTTGAAGTGCTTTAAACAAAAAAGCTTTGAGCTTTTCGTATAAAAGCTTTCCATATGTTGATTGACATAAAGAATGCATCAGAGCTAAGACCTAGAGAATTTTTAATTAAACTTGTATATAACCATTTTATTTAACATTTGATGAGTCTGTTAGGTGATCAAATAACCCTTAAGACAAAAGTGAAACTTCCAAAATTTAATTAATATTTTAAAAGCAAATATTTTTATGTAATGTTTAGAATTTATATTTTACTGCATTAATTGTTGAAAAATAACATAAACATTTGACGTCCATATTAATTTTGGATTATACACGGCTGCAATCTTTAAATCGTAAGTAAATTAGTTTTACCAAACGAAGCAATATGCACATCGAAGTTTAATGTGCTGTGTTTTTTTGTAGGTAGGTACATAATACTCGTATAATATATATGTTTAGCTTCGACTGCTAACTATAATTTAAATTATTCTTACGTCATAACTTTAAAGCTTAGGACAAAAATAATGAAAAATGGCCGGTAAATTAAACAAAATTTTATCAAATTCTAACAAAAGCTACCAGTTTTACGGTAAAAGTATTGATATTTGTGAAACAAGTTGTGAAAACACGTTTCATAAATACGCGTAAACACATTTTCCTCGTAAATATTTAAATGATCCGAATAGAGGAAACGAATAAATTTGATATGAAATATTTTTGACCGTTGCTTTATTTATTTTATGGAAGAAATGGTTTATAGTTTTTTTTTTCGATGTTATCATTGTCGGGATGTGATTATCCTTTGTTATATTTTCATAAGTATTTCAATAGCATCAAATATATTTTATAGTACGAGTATTAAAGCTTTTATGTAGTATCAGAGTTTTATGTTATTATAATTTTGGTTACAGAATTAAATTATAATTCTAGATATTCTAAAATAAATCTTCAATATATATACTATATACTATCTACATAATATATATACGAGTATACAATCAATTAATGTTCGTTAGTCTCATTAAAACTCAAAAACGGTTAAAGTGATTTAAATTTTTTTTTTGTTTTTTTTAAATTTTTTTTTGGGTTTTTAGTTAAAAAATATTATTTTTAATTTTTTTCCATATTAATCCTTATAAATGTCCATCCTGTTTCTGTATATGTTGATAAGAAGTTTATCTCTCGTAGCGGTTATCTAATAAATTCATTATTTTTAAAACAATAAATGATAAATCATTTTTTCAAAGAGACATAATTAGAATCAACAAAATTCGGATTAATTATTAGCTTTAATATATTTAATAATTTAAATATTACTTATCAATATTCTAATCAAATCTTTAAAAATAAAATTGATAAAAACTTAACGGTTATAATTTAAGCATTAACTCATCACGTTTCTATTTTTTATACACACTATACTCTAGAAAATTAAGTACCTACGTATAAATTTTTAATCTTAAAAGTTTCACATTTTATGCGCTTACTCTTTAATAAGGTACTTACCACATAGCGCTAAGAGTGTTAAAAACTTCATTATCACGCTTTGAAGCACTGATCGCATTACATAATATCTATTGTTCTACTTCACCAGCACATCTGTCAAATTAATGACATAGTCACAGTATGAAATCACAAAAAAAACTTTTTCTGTTCTTCATTTCATAAAAAAAACTAAAACACAACAAAAAAATATGTTTAACCGACAAATATAATCCACTTATATGTTAAAGTAAATATGCGTTATATATTCTTAGAAACTTTAAATAAGTTCGTTCTGATGACGATCACGTTGTTTACAAGTCACCGGACGCACCCGTATTCCGTTATCGAATGGTAGGGAGCGACTCGTGCTACCCGCGCCGGGCCCGATCGCCGAATGTCCTTGGTTTTCCCGCTAGGCTAACGTCATGCGCAATGCGATCTCTTCAAAAGGGTCCTTAAGTAGATTAAGTTTTTAAACTTTGACAATTGATAAAATGAGATCCAGTTTGTGAGGAATCGTTAAGTGAAAAGTTACAAATAAAGTCATTCTCTCTTAACTAAATGTTCTCGAACAATAAGGACGCCTGTCAATTTTCTATACCATATATTCAGAATATTATTAGCCGTTTTGCTTCGCTCAGTCCTAGTAGCATGCCGTCAGTTTTTATAAGATTTTAGTACGACGACGTAGTTTTTACGCCTGTATTCCAGATTAAAAATACTAAAAAAACCTAGTTTTTAATTATAGCATCAAACTTGATGATATAACATAACATGTTCGTATCAAAAAATGTAATAAATTGAAAAAAATCGCTATAGTGAATGAAACTCACGCAAGAGACATTGTGTTTTATAATGTTAAGGATATATGGTATGTGAGTAGAGTACATTAATTAGTTTGCGGAGTAGCGGCTGCATCCGGTGACTGATAAAGCTACCCTTCCAATCAGCTACCAGGCATCTTGTCGGAAGGCTGGTTGTGACGCGTACAGTAAATACATTATAAACTAGCGATAAAGTTAAACGGCTGTAAGCAACACAAACCCTTCCTGAATTGCTTATATAATAGTTTGAATAATACGTAAGGTATCACATGAATTAAATTTAACAGCTTATATTGTATTAAACAGTACATAAAAATATAATTTATATTTTTATAATATAGAAAAGTTATGAATACAAAATCTGTTGCATGCATATAAATAGTGTTAATGCTCCATCTTACAGGTTGAAACGAAGCAACGGATTGATACGATTTTTATAATGAGAGTATAGAGGTAGTTGAAGGGCTAGAGACAAGGAAAGCACGTAAATCATAATAATACACTATTTATAATTTTGAAAAATCAATTAATTATAATATATCAACCTAAAATTAATTATAAGCATAAATTAATTATAAGTGTTTTGGCTTGCAGTAGAAATGAAAAATGCAAGCAAATAGTAAGTAAATCAGTGTAATTAAAAAAAACTGCAAAACCCGACTGCGTCTCTGTGTAATTTGAAATGAGAAAACCCTAAAATATGTTGTGTTCTGATTCAAAATTTATACCCGGTGTCATTTTCACAATTAATACGAATCTAACAACGCCTTTGATGCTAAAATCCATCGGGCCGTTCAGGCTACAGAGCGTGCCAAATATTTGAATTTACCACCAAAAATGTGCCATTTTCTTTTTTTTTTATTATTTTGATATACCCAATGTCACTTTCACAGCAAATACGAATCTATCAACACCTCACAAGCTAGAATCCATCGAGCCGTTCAGGCCACAGAGCATGCCAAACACTTATAACACATGCATACGTACACTCGGAAAAAAAAACCTCCTTCTAGTGCAGTTGGGCAAATAGGAATATGACGCGATTTTAGCGAATAAAATACTAAAGCACCATTGAATAAAAATAAACTCTTAACAATAATATTATTTTACACCCCGGACTTATGCAATACATACAATCGAGGGTGTTGAACTTTGACAGGGCGACAAACATCGGGCACAAGTAATTTATTCCTCAAGCGTCACACTAACCCCCAGTAAACTTTGCCTACACCCATGTGTGTTACCAAAAAGCGAAACGTGCAAGATAACCATATAGAACATTACATTTTTTACACCGACGTGAGAATAATTTAGAATTCAGCTCTTCATCTTTATACTCGTAGCTATTCTAAAATACTACCCTTATAAAAATGAGAATTTTGCTTTTTTGTTTTTGCATGTAATCTAATATATAAAAACTAATATTAACCGCGGCTTCGACCGCGTTCTAATTATTATTAAAAAATAGGGATTGGTGGTAGAAGTATGAAAGGGTTATTAGTATTTTTTGATGCCAAATCATAAAAAAAAAAACAAAAATAAAAAGTAGGTCTATAATTAAAAATAAAAAAAAAGCTCATATCCGAAATATTAGGACAAAAGCTGTTGTAGCTGCAGGATAAAAATAAATTTAATCAAGAATGACTTAGGCTATTCTTAAGCATGAAATTAAAGGTGGACAGATAAAACATATAAAAAGTTTATAAAAATTAGCGGGACGTCAAAGTGTTCTATGAAAGTAACAGACTATTTTTATATATCATCATCTTATCTATACATATAAACATTATACATATATAAAAAAGAAATAATGTTTATTAGTATTCATATGATACGTCTGAATTAATATAATATCTTAAATAAACTAATACCGAAATGCTTCCTATTATCTCAATGCTCGTAATAAATTGAATAAGGTTTTTGGGAAAAAACATTTATAGATATAATAGAACTTTTAACAATAGTAATAAGAACTTTCGCAATCAACTAAAATATCTTAACAAACTCTTTGAATAACCTATACTTTAAGAGCAATAAAATCAAGTATCATTTGTTATTTATTCTCATATAATCAAAATGTATTTCTTTTAAAGATAGCTTTTAGCCTTTGATATTTTTTTGTATCTTCTATTTCTATTAAATGATATTACAATTGAGCTGATATACGATGTCCAAAAATCATGCAAAATTTGAATTTATCACCGCGTCGTCAACTAAAAAAAAACTTTTTGATAGTCTTTGTTTATATATTAAAAATTTTGCAAGTGGTAGTGCCATGCTTGTTACCTTCGGGTAGCAGCCGAATGGGCCGGCACGCCCCGTATAGTACCACTCTCTCACAGGAGACCGGCGTGAAGTGGCAGCTATGCTGTCGCGTTTCGTCCGGTAAGTGAGAGTCCGGGAGGCCCACTCCCCATCCCTACTCCCGTCTTTCTCCCTCCCTTTCCTGAAAGGCCGGCAACGCATCTGCAAGTCCTGTGGTGTTGCAGATGTCCATGGGCGGAGGTGATCACTTACCATCAGGTGAGCCTCCTGCCCGTTTGCCCCCTTTGTCCCATAAAAAAAAAAAAAAATAAAAAAAAATAAAAAAAAAATATATTAAAAATGTTGTTAAAATAGTGACACTATTTACTAAAATATAATTCGTTGCGTCGAAAACGCCACTTAGTTTTAGATTTGTGATAGTGACCACTGTCGCTTGGCTACAAAAGTTCTTAGAAGGGACCATAATACGACATAAACACAAATATCGTCATATCGGCGGCCTATTTTCGCAATATATTTAAAAATTATAGCTTGCCTAGAGCCTTTTTTACTTTCCAAGAGAACCTATTATAGTGAAATAAAAACCTATAATATATTTTGAAGATTTAAAACTATACAGCTTAATCATCGGACACTGTCCTGTTCCATACAAATTTTATATATAATTTAAAATTCAAAATAATTGTAATATTATTATTTTCACAAAATTATTGGCTGTAAATACATTTAATATGAAGTATTTTCATAAACTTTTCAACTTAGAGCCATTCTCATATAGAAACCTATTATTTCACCCTCAGTGTCATTTTATCGGCAATCAAAATGTTCGTACAGACACAATCCAATTATACGACACTACGACCGGACGAAAAGTTGTTGACGCCGTCGCGTTCTGATACTATAATTTTGATAGTTATTATGTGATAAAATCTTATTTATCGCGAATCATATATTTCTAACAACAGTAGGGTTGCTACAGTGTGACAAGTTTCAACTTGGGCTTTCATATTGTTATTAATATTTTCTTAAATATACGACATATATTATATAAATAAAAAAAATGATTATATTTTTAAGCAACATGATAATAATTATATATTCATAACTGAGTACTTTAAAATCTGAAAATATTAGCTACTATTTAATGCAAGCTACCACTTTTTAATGCAAGCAAAAAAAATTAGTTTGTATAAAAATATGCCGAAGTAATTTTCATAATCTGACGTCTTCATATCAGTTTTCGCTATAAATCTAAAGTATTTATTATTTTTAATATGTAATAAAAGAATATAAGCATTTCACACTCCATTCTTGCCAAAGTATAAGCGCTATATAATATATTGTAATGAAATTTTATCAAAATAGACACGCCAGTTTGGCATTAAAAAGGTAATAAAGCGAGAGACATATGCTCTCATAAACAAGGTACTTAACTGATTAAAAATATAGGATGAATGATGGAGTATAAGAACTTGTAATTTGCAATAAGTAGTATTTATTACTTTGTTATAAAAGTAGCCTTTTATAGACGTCCAAGAAACTAAAACTAACACTTTGCTTATCAAATAACCACATTTATCTTTATACATTACCATTTACAGCAAAAGAAATACTAAGTTCACTTAACTGATTGCTAGTCGAATAATACATTAAAATATTATAATATATTATAATATACATATACATTTGTATTAAAACTGGGATAAGACTGTTCTAATGTAATTCTGATCGTACTATAGTTTGTTTATTTCTATATTCAAGTCATAGGCTCTATCAATACATGTATAGCTATCGGTTCTATTCCACTATCTCCATCAGGCGGTGTCAGCCTTCAAGTTATTATGACAATAAATTAATATTTATTTTTAGAAGTAACCTTTAATAATAATAATAAATATGTTGGGATATTACAAGCTACGAGGCTTGTGTTACGAATATCAGATAGTTGATATACTACACATATATTTTTTAAAATACATACATATCAATATATATAAAAGAAACTCGTGTTAGTTACACTATTTATAACTCAACAACGGCTGTACCGATTTGGCTGAAAATTGGTGGGGAGGTAGGTTAGAGCCAGGAGACGGACATAGGATACTGTTTATATATATACTACTTTGTCCATGGGACGTTTGACAACGTGTGTATCCAAAAAAAAAAACTTTTAAATAAGATATTATGAAAAATAGTATAAAAAAGTATGGAAGTAAATGAAGAACTATGGAAAGTTAGACCACAGATAAGAATTTCAAAGTTCAACGCGAGCACAAGTATCTACCCCTGCAAGATATTTTGGTCAAGTGCCAAGATGTAAGCACTTATGCCATTACTTTTAAAAATGTGATTATAGTCTGGGGTACTTTTTATACGCTGATGTTACAGCTCTTTAATATGATGTTAAAATATAAAAGTTATTTAATTTTTTTACATTTTTGGTAAAAATTGTAAAACCGTTTTATGAAGAATTTCGATTTAGACCAATCCTTTACAAGCATGTACACTGTACATGCTTTTAAACTTCTATACATAAATAAAATTCTTACTGAGTCGAATCTGTTGAATATTTTTTGGAAAATCTAATTGAAATAGACATTATTATCGATATAAAGGCCAAATCTATTAATTTTAGAATTTCTGTTTGTCTGTCAGTAAGTCTGTGAACGCCTCATGAGTAAACCACTGGATGGATTTGGATGAAATTTGGTATGATATTAGCTGGTTACCCGGGTCAATATATAGGATACTTTTTACTTCGGGAAAATAATTCACTCTGGGAAAAATACAAAAAAAGGTTAGAAATAAAACCACGCTTGCATTTACGTCTTTAGAACGCGGGCAGAGCCACGGGTATTGCTAATATACTATAAAATTTCATATATAATACATGCACAACACAAATATATTATATATACAAGCAGATGGTAGACTTATCTCACTTACACTTAATGAAAAACTTAACATTTAGAGCGAAAACTTAACATGTACCACTTCTGGGTGCGCGCCTCTACAATACGGGAATCAACACAGTCAGTTGGCGCACATAAGCAGGTTTCCTCACGATGCTTTCCTTATTTTAACTGACATATTATGAATATTTCAGAGACCAGGGATTCGAATCACTACACTAGATATTCCAAGTAACTCCGTATGTTACCTACTGGGCTACCACTGCCCTAAAAATCCATATTTGAAAAAAAATCTTTAAAACTGTTTATTTTTAGTGCTTTGCATAAAAATATTTTATCCACCATGGAACAATCGTTCTCAAGAGACTGGGGACAAAAGTTACAGATAAATTGCTTCTTCTAAGCTTGCGATAGAAGTCAACCATATTTTGCTACAAGCGTCCTTCCAATGGTTGCAATTTCGAATGTGTAAAGTTCCTTTTCTTATTTTGTAATATAAAATTTCCTTTGGCGGTCAAGCGATTGTCGGGCTCTTGGAAATTTATATATATAATTGGAAAGGTAAAGTTAGGATTTTAATTATTCACTGTTGTTGTTTATTATAATATCACAATTAATTTATACAATTTCTACAATAAAATTAATCAAGAGGGATAGATTAGAGTGCAGTCGAGATAATTGAAAAAATATTAAGAACTTTCTAGTTTTAATAAAAAAGTTAACAATTATTAAACCAATACTTAATTTAGTTGACTGAAATGTATGGTACTCACTTACTTTAACTCAAAACACAAAGTTCACGAAGCTATCAGTAATTATCGAAGAGTACAATTCAACATCCCATACAATTTCAGATCCCAGAATGGTGTCAATAGTGCCAAAATAATGTTTAGTAGATTTTAATAACTTATACTATTAAAAGACTTCTAACTTACAAAATATTTTCACGAATACTATGCAAATATATATAAGAATTATTAAAATCAGCATAAATCTAAGACTGTATTACAAAATTACAGGGTAACGTAATAAAAAATCTATACAAATATTAATAATATTTAAACTAAAACTGAAATAAAGTCAGCATTCACAACAAGTATTCTATAATATAAACATCGCGCACCTAATCTTGCATAAAATATCCATAATAGATTTGATAAAAGGGATAGAATGCGGGCTATATAAGAAATCTTTTGGTATCCAACATTGAAGCGGGACAAAAGGGAAGATTTCGACAAGTTCGCGGCCAACGAGGAAAATTTACATTACAAAATAAGAAAAGGAACTTGTCTGACACGAAATTACAACCTTTGAGATTATGCGTTTGTTTCAATGTATAATAAAGTTAGTGTTTCCTGCTGATTTCGCAATGTTTAAACTAAAATAGTCTTAGAACATTTTTTTTATATAAGAGGTAGGTAATTTACAGTCTTAAATATTGTATAGAATTCTTTTCAAAATAACCCGGTCTAAAATATTTTATCAGTCATATTAAAAGTAAATATGAACGAAGTCGCGTTGTAAAATTAGGTGAGACATAGAACATATTAAAGGAAAGTTATAATATGAGTACAGCGTACTTAATTACCAACCAAATTCCAGTGCCAAATTATAGCGATTTCAGATGTCATCAGAAGTTTTCATTAGGCAATAAAGAAACCCGCAAATTGGATGTGTGGCGCTCTCTGTGTAAATATACATATATACTATTACATGTCTAGCCCGCACGATCTTCATAGTGGAGTGGTTGCGAGTTTAGCTGACATAATATGTAGGTATAAGGTTGCGAATTCGCAGGATATAACGTGCAATGATTACAATATTAGATTTAATAAATATAAATAATATTCTAAAAAGTCTAATTTACATTCAAAATTTGTAATATCATAACGTGATTTTGGTCATATTAATACATAATATGTTACAATATGGAATATTCGCATTAGATACCTAAGTATTTTTAACTAAGGTAGAATAATGTTTGAATAATATAAAAAAACAGTAACTAATATAAAAAAACTTTATATCACTTATGGTTATATCGTATTGGTAGAAGACGGTATTTATTTGACTATTCGCATTAAAATCGATGATAGGTGTAGGAGTTTGTTATAAATATAAAGTATTCGTGTATCGTATTATGCTGATAAAAAAAACCAAAAATATTCATCAATAATTTTGTTTATGCAAAAAATACTTTTTTAAATTATATTCATAGTTACAGATAGATACATACATTAAAGTAGGGATAAAAGGAAAGCCTAGTCCACTGTATTCAGTTGTAAAATCAATTTTAAATCCATTGAGCACTTTTCAGATAATCCCGATCGTATAAACATGTGCATTTAGCGGCTCTCTGATCCACATTGTACTAGAATAATAATATTATCGTATAATTAAGTGAAAATAATAATCTACTAGCTTTTACTTGTAGCTCCGCCTACATTTTTCTCTCAATAAATGATATGGTGTTAAATGTGTAATTCTTAATTATTAAGGGATTAAAATTTATGTTTACATAAGGTATTGTTTTTTAAGTTTATCGAGGCGTTTTTTCTAAAAAAAAAATTAAATTTACTTTCTTTTCTGAAAAAACTCATCTATCTCAAAATATCTAACAGACAAAATACAGAGACAATGAAACATCACTTGTTTTATAAGCTTTAGCAGCTACAATACCTTAACGAAATATGTTTTATAAAATAGTATATTGAGTTGAAAAGTCTTTGTTGTAATAAATCATCTTTTTAGATAGCATAACAGACTCATAAAAGGTTCTTCTATAAAAAGTGATGCATATTTTATTTGGATTTTAGTACTAAGTTCTTTTGCTCTTTAAACAGCTAGAGACTTTCCTTGAAATTTTGAGAGTTGATACTAGACTACATAATATTAAGTGTAAAAAATTTTTTGTTATTATTGAGATTATTTCGGAGATTAACATATTCAAACAAAAAACCGAACGATTTCTTTAGCCTAATAAGTATGGATATAATCTAAACGATTCAATGAAATGGTTTCCATGTACATTAAACAATATACATAAATATATGATTAGGGGAATGATAATATCTTGCAGTAAAAAAGCAATGGTAAAATTTTATGTGTTTTATTTTGAAAGTCGAATTGTTTTTCCTCGGAGTAAATAAATCAACAAATAGCATGTTTTATGTATTTACATTACAATATGCATGTTTTATTTATAAACATTAAATATGCTTTTAGCCTGCAAAATATTAAAATAGCTGCCATCTTCACGTTCTTAATCGAAAATTGTATGGGACATATTACGGAAATTAAAATTAGAGTTCTAAGACATGTTTAATACAATAGAAAAAAAATGAGTAGCTTGACTGCTGATTTCCTTTTGTTATCTATAATGACATCTTATCTAAAAAATAATTGTAATTAAGGATTGGAACAGCCTGCCTGCGTCAGTGTTTCCGTCCGATTACAATATGGGAGTCTTCAAGGCAAGAGTGAATAGGTGGCTACTGAATTAGTGCGACTCCATCTACGACTGCGTTACCACTTACCATCAGGTGGAACGTAGTCAAGCACTAATTCTGAATTGAATAAAAAAAATATATAAAAAAATGGTTTCCTTCCGCTCACATAGTATAATCACAGTGTAAATATGCTTTATTGACTTTGGTATTATCCAGTGCGAGGTACGAGTATCAACCACCACGGTAGATATGTAACGAAAATACCACGAAATATATTCAATGGTAAAACTTCAAAATCTAACAAACAGACTGACAAAGTACAAAATTTTCATTTAAAATAATATTAGCGTAGAAAGTAGAAGTTTGAAGTGTTAAAAAGCTTGGAAGTGGTAAATGACTGATATTTAAAAGAAAAGCCTTATCGACTTTAGGATGAACGGGTGCAAATAGGAAAAAGTTACCCTGTATTAAAATCAACGTAATGTAACAGTATTTTTTGTAATTCGTGTCTTTTGCAGACTTAGAACACGAAGATTCTCCACATATCTTAAATAGTAGCTTACAAGTAATGCCACTGGTGTTACAAGCATTTAAAAGTTAAATGAATGTTTATATCATTAGGTTTGAAGATATAATTTTAAAAATACATAGGTACCTTTTTTTTATGATTATCACTCATGAAAAAGGGTTTTGTTTTTCATATCTGTTGAAACTAAAAGGTATAGGAGCAATTGAGTCGGACCTTCCATTAAAAAATCTATAAAGTATTATTACCTTTATAAAGTGCAAGATTTTATTCCTTAGTCAATCATTACCATGTTCTCATCAAGTTAACTATTATCCAACTTCATTAAAAAGGTCAATAATTATTCAGTTCATTTATTAAATAGTAAAATTTTTGTTTACGTTATGAGTAGTTTTAAATGTCGGAAATTTTTAATGCTATAATTAAAAATCAGCTCCCAAGGAAGAATTTTATACTATTACTAATACTAATTTAACTTAACAAATTATAAACTCAATATCATAAATATAATATAGCTGAATCAATGGAATGTACTTCTAGTAAGTATAAAAAAAATAGTGCCTACTAAAATACCTATAAATAAACACAATATAAAAACACATATTATATTTTAAAAGAGCGCAATGGCACAATGGTATAACATCCAGTTGTATCAAAACGTTACGTAACAAGAACGTAAAGCTCGTACCTTCATTATTATTCTCGAAATATTTCCAATATTATTTCAACTCCTTTTTATGGTTCCCTGGTGGTCAGTAACAGACATGAGCATAAGAGCCTTTAAGATCATATATGTTCTATATCATTGCATTATTTTCCATTCAATTCTGTGTTTTGGAGCTTTTAGACGTGAAGTTAACATTGTTAATGTCACGCAGAAACAAATAATTATAACCTTTATTTTAATGAATGAATTTGATTTACTTAATAATAATAATAATAATAATAATTTTTAATTCAGAACAATGTTCCATAATGTTTTGTGTTGAATAAAATTAGACAGTTAAATTAAAACTAAAAACTTAATAAAATTAATATACTAAATTATAATTAGTCTCCCCGATATTTGAGAGCGTTCACTTCACAGTGTGCAATCGCATCCACCTCTCAAAAATCGGCGAGTCCCAATGGTCGGACAATGTATTTAGAATGCCATTGGTACTGTCACGCAAGCGCTGCATCATGGACGCACATCGCTTTCGCATGATTGTACTGAAGCTGTCAGTACAAGCTTCAGCGAACATGCCTGATGCACTACAATATCGTGGCAGCCCCATTAGCACCCTAAATGCATTGTTATATTGTACGCGCAGGTCGCTATATGTCCTTTGCGTATAGTTAGCCCATAGGCTGCACGTGTAAAAGGTCTGACAAAATGCTTTAAAGAGCGAGATCTTAACTTGGTCAGTACAACGTGTGAACCTACGAGCCAACATATTACATCTGACAGCCAACGACCTGCGCTCGCGCTCTATGTCAGAGTTATCTTTGAGATCATCAGTGACCCAGTGACCCAGATACTTAACTTTTTTGACGATTTTGAGAGTAAGTGCATTAAGAAAAACGTCTGGTATATTATGTTGTGGCTTATTACTTGACTTAAAAACCATGAATTCACTTTTTATAGAATTGTATCTGAGTCCATGGGCCACCGCATAACATTCACAATATTTGACCAATCTCCTTAAGGCACCGATCGAGGGGCTCAGAAGCACTATATCATCTGCATAGCTGATATTGTTAATACAAACACCATCTATGTGACATCCGATATTCGTACTCCTGAGCCCTTCAATAAGGGCGTTCATATAAAGGTTAAAGAGACGAGGTGAAGTCAAGCCCCCTTGTCTCACACCACATTGTAAGCTATATTCATCAGAAAATGACCCAGCCCATTTGACACGGTTTATCTGATTAGCATACCAATGTCTAAGCAACGATATTATTTCCTCAGAAACACCAGTATTTCTTAATTTTTTCCAGAGAATGTCATATTGGACCAAGTCAAATGCTTTAGATAAATCTAAAAAACACGAATATACTGGTGTTTTTCTACTAGTATAATAATGCACAGTCTGCTTGAGACATAGGATAGCACTCTCTGTAGACAGTCCTGAGCGAAAGCCAAATTGCGCGTCATTCAATTTTAAGTGCTCCTTCATCTGTATATCAAGCAGACTGTCCAATATTTTGGATATGATGGTTGCTAAAGAGATTGGCCTGTAATTGCATACATCAGATGAGTCACCAGTTTTATTCTTAATAATAGGTACTACAATAGTATACATTAATTTTTTAGGAAGGTAAGAGTGACTCAAACATAAATTATAGAACATTGATAGTATTCCAGGCATATGAACACCCGCGTACCTCAGATGTTCAATGCTGAGACTGTCATGTCCCGGGGACTTACCCTTTGCCATTTTCTTTATAACTGAGGTTACCTGTTTCGATGTAAATCTAACGTTTAACTCGGTTGCGACTAACTGTTCACTGGTCATCTGTGGTAAACGGGGAGAATCTACTTTGAAATGTGATTTAAATACATTAGCTATGGAGTGCGGTTCATACACACTTGCTACGCTCACAGGATATTGAGTTCTATGATCCATATTACTAATGGTTTTCCAAAACTTCGGGAAATTTTTGTTAGAATGATGTTGTGCTATCATATTCATTTTAATTTGTTGTTCATTGTTTTGGCACCATTTTAATTTTGATTTAAAAACACGCCTTGATTCATACATATCGACAAATACCTGACCAGATCTAGGTTTATTTGATAACAACCATTCTTGATAGCATAACCGTGCCTTATTGTGAGCACTGCGCATTTTTAATGCATTTTTAATGTTCATTTGAATAATATGTATATAAATATAAAACAAGAAAAATAAAAAAAAAATGTCGAATCGAATTGATAAAAAACATAGATACATAGTTTTTTAATGATTTAACCCATTAGATTTCAATTTATTTCTAGAAAAAAAAATTACTGTTTAAAACTAGTTTAATTTTGTTAAAATAAATAATTAAAAAAACATGTAAATATGTTAACAATAAATATATTTTAGTAAAAAGATTACAATTTACTACATTTTTGGAACAGGCAGAAATAAATCATAATTTTATTTTAGGCCTGCAAAGTTATTCAAATTATTATCAGATAAGTATATACTCTTGTCTTGTCTTCAGCCCTTTTTAACGTCCCACTACTGGGCACGGGCCTCCCTCAGTACGAGGGGGATCAGGCCATAGTCCAAGATTTATATAGTGTAGTTATTTTAAAATTAAATACATTTTAATGTTATTAACCAATTTATATTACATTATACATACCAATATTATTAAATAACTATTTATTATTGTATTATTAAAATTAGAGTATATTGAAGTAAGTTTTCAACACAATTTTTTAAATTAAAATAGATTATTCGAAAACGTAACGGCCCTAATATATAAAGTGAAGAAATATTATCAAGTTATAACACGAAAAAGGAATTGGAGTTGGAATGTACATAAATTGTCGTACAAGAATATAGCGTTTGTAATAATATTCAAGCTCATAATGCTTGATCATAGTCATTATTTTTAACAATAATAAATGTCAAAGACGTATGCCCGGAAAAGACAACCTATAAATATATTCGTTTTTCCGTACATATTTTATCTTCTTTTGACGTACTTACACAAACGTTAACGGAAATCCAAAACACTTGTGCTTATATACTACAATGCACTCGTTTTAAATGAATCGATTTAAAGTTGGGCTTTAAAATCTTAAGTGGCTATTTTTGCAAAAATATTATATTGTATAAAAAAATATTATATAAAAAAAATCAGTAGTTAGAGTACACAGATCATTTCAATCTGATTGTGATTGAAACTTTGGTGAATAGCTTTTCGTACGCTTTCTAAGGTTCTTGATCCAAAAAAAAAGAGTTATCCTCAGGCGATAATAATCTATTTATCACGAGAAAGCGAGAAGCAAGGCTAAGCTATTAGTTACTTATAAGAAGAAGAGTTAGAGAGTAAAGAGTTTAGGAAATAAGAAAGTAATGAAGTGGCGGTTGCACTAAGAAATAAAAGTGAAAAACTTTTCAATCTTCAATCCCTACGGTGATGATTTTCTAAAATTTAAAACAGGAATCATTGGTGGCTGTAAAACATGGATGCTCAAATTTTTTCAGAAAATGGAACATACAAAGCCTGGGTAAAACAAAGTTTTATAATAGTTTAGATTTAAGCGAATATTTGACATTCTCTATCTTTTCGGATTCTGTCCGTGAACATGATTGCTGTAAAGCATTTGAAACGTTCCCAACGTTTCGTTTTCCAAAAGTCATAAAAGTCCAAAAGTCAATGAATCCGCTACAAAATCCGAAAAGGTAGTAGTAATTTATTATTATACAAATATAATTAAACTCAGATATTTATATGTTCGTGGCATATCCGATTCGGCCTTAATACTTTATATTAAGCCAAAGTATAAACACTTTATATCAAAAAGCTGCCAATAAATCGGAAATGGATTTTGCGTACCGTGTAATGAAAAATCCGATCGTCTATCAAATTTATCTTTACATCACTGTAGTTATCGAATACTTCCTGAAATTGTTCTATCGTGAGATTGAAAGTGAACGAATATAAGCCATGGCTGTCAAGTGTAAAAAAATCGACCCACTTAGGTGGAGAATATTACTGTAATATAATAATATTGTTTCCGACTAATTTAGTGGAGATGGAATTTTTCTCTGTTTTACATTACTTTTACAAATTAAATTGTACTAAATTTTTAGAATAATAAATCATTTCCCGAGAAAATCAATATAATACCATATATATTAATATCAATATAACTTAAATTTCCCTTAAAGGCCTAGAGGACATCCTCTCTACGTTTCCGAGTAAAAAAATAAGTTTTTTTTATTCTCCTTATAAAGAGTTTTTTTAGATGTCTTAACACTACTTAAAGCCTCTTTTCTGAAAATAGTAGAAAACTACTTACAAAAGTAAATAGTATATTTGTTTTAGGAACAAACACAAGAAATTTACACATTTCAGCACTATCAAACTTTTAGATAATTTAATCTCTATATCAAGATCGTTTCGTATGAAATATTATTATAAAGGTCTTACCTTTGTAGAGATTTTTATGCTCTACAACTTTTATAATGACTTCAAATCTTGTTTTGAGCAAAGGAAATGAGTTATTTACAAAAGACCGATTCCCACGACCTGTGACCTTTCACATCTTTTGATGCGTACGCGAGATTCTGCGAAACCTTTGAGTCAATATACATATAAAATGCCAAAACAAAGGTATTAATAAGTATTTTAGTATCAAGTTTAACGATAAATTTCTCTATTAAATAAACTTTATTATTAAACTTTTCTTTCCTTAATAAACTTTATTTATTTCCTCTTTTTCGGACGACTTTTAAGATAACACGATCCATATTATTATCATGTTGGGTATTATTGTAGAATAATTACACGAATTAAACATAATTTATTATTTATTTCAACTACATTTCATTTAATTTTCGTATTTAATTAAATTTTCATTTAAAAACAAAGTTAATTTATCATAAAACTAACCATAATATTATATTTATCATAACATAAAAATGTGATTTAAAGGAAATCAAAATTTCAAACTTTTACATTAACAAAACAGTTGGCTTTAGACCAGATTTACACAACCAAACCCCAAAATGCTTATGACAATTGGCTTTCTGAATACAAAATTCAAAACTAACTTAAGCCTTTGTGAAAACTCGCATCTAAAGAGGAAATCCTCATGATTACATTGAAATTGAATCGTTCTAATCTTAGTGCTTTACGTGACTTAATATTTAAGTGGGAAAGTTAGGCCTCATCTTCACTCCGAACCGCAGTTCATCTGCCGAAACTACTTCTCTGAGATTGACTTATTTATTCTATGTAATACATAGCCATTATATACGACTCGCGAAAGCTTCGTTAATTATTATGAAACGTAGTTTTTATCAGTTATTCTTTAGTTTAATTTATACGCTTTTACTGTACTATCAGAACCTAATACAATTAGCTTGTTTTTTAATGCTTTTTATCATAAACCCGCTTATCAAAAACCTATATAACAGCAACCTATATAAGATCGCATGATGTAATCGCTGTAAGAGAAAATGTAGATTACATCATTATTCCCGCCTTATAATAATAGTTGAAGATTCAATATGGTAAACACATATTAAGCTATACATATATTTACAAAAAATACAGTGGTAGCAGAGTGCGTGCTCGCTTGGATAACCAAGATGATTACCACTTGTCTTACGGTGAAGAAAAACATGGTGAGGATCCGCCAACAAGGAGAAGTCCGCCAACATGCACTAGGCCAACGTATTGGACTATGGCCTAATCCCCCTCGTACAGAATGGAGGCCTGTGTCCAGCAGTGGGATGATACTTTCTATCATCTTCACAAAACACAAAATAACCCATTAAAGTCGACCTAATGCAATCAGACTTAATTTGAGAAATTGTATAAAGTTGAAAAACTTACAAACAATTTTCCCTCAGCATATCTTGATAATTTTCCGCGAGTCCTCGTTCAAAATCAACTGTACAACTCTAAAGAAGTGGAAAGTTAACCTCTTGGCATGTTCGCTTGCAGTCAACTTATAACTTATTAAAGAAACTAATTAGACTCTACTTTCGGTGTATGAGCGAATATCAACTTCATAAATTACTTATAAAGACGGCTATAGTTTGAAATTTTTACTTATTGGTAGAATTTTTGTCTTCATCTGCAGGGCTACTGTGGGTCTGCAGGTGATATGCGTAAATGTTATAATTAAAAAACCTAGGTGTGGAAATATTCTTCTAAAAATAACCGCCCCTCGAGGTGCGTGAATAAAATTTTTTTAGACTTGGCTATAACATTATTTACAAGCATCATTACAAATACACGTAAAATTGATTAAAAATACCTCCTCCTTTTTTTCTATAAAGATAAAAAACGTGAAACACTAACACTAATATAATACCTGAGTGAAGAGGCTATGTTACTAATAATTATTTTTTTTTTCTATTTAATAATTTAAATAATTTATCTTAGGGTATGCACTAAACTTGTTAATAGATGCTTGGTGTGTACATTTGAAAGTTTTCAGACATTTTACTATCTTACTCCCCAAGTAAGCTAATTCATTATTCAGTCGCTAAGCAGTCATACTGTTGTCTCAACACATCACGTCGGGTACTTGTGATTCTTCGCATAAAATAAATGATGTTGTTGCTCTTTTATATGTTGTCATGCAGTTTCAATGTTGAATACGGGGTTGTTTTATTATTCGTTGTCAAAAAGCTTACAGCAAAACTTTTATATTAGTTTTTGAGAGCTTAACTTAAAATTTAGTTCGTAAAATATCATAAATGTTACTGAGTAAAATTGTAATATATTTGTATATGCATTAATAAAAAAATATGAAATGTCAATTTAATAAAAATCTTACCTTTTAAAATAGAAATTGAAGCCATTAACAAGAGAATTGAATTGAATTAAAATAGAAAGGTAACAGACCTCTACTACTCCCTTTTATACGTTTTACTGTTTGTTTTTTTTTTTTGCTTCGTAATAGATAGAATATCCGTTGATAAGCTTGAATTACTTCTTGATTTGACATTTGCATCTACCATAATATAAGGTTTGAGACTGCGCGTATCGTGTGATAATAATAAATGTATTTACTTAATAAATAATATCGTTTCCACATTGCATATTCATTATTCCCTGTAAAATAATATGTACGTAATATGTGTTTAGACATTATATTATAATGTGTTCAGCAGATATTAAAATCTAAAGAAAAAATACATAACCATAAAAATACTAAATACTCAAACTTCTTTCACAGCTTGCAATTCTCCTTTATCTCTTATTTATAGTCTGAAAAACTTATTTACCACTTCTCTAAATAGAAACTTTTTAATTTATGGCTCTTATTGTTTATAGCTTTCGTTGTTCTAACTGGAGCGAGTTTTAAAACAAATAAATAAAGGATAGCTTTTCAACATATCCGTGGATGAACATAATTATTATTTCTGTAGCGTAAAGTCAAATCGTTTCAACAAAAAATATATGTAAAAAAATATTTAAGGAATGAGTTTGTAAAACAAATTAAATTTTTTAATTATAATCTAAACACGATCTCCTTAATCCGTATGTTCATGCAAAGCGCATAGTTAATGATTTAAAAATAATATAATAGAGTATACGAATAGCGTATACTTTAGAGATATAATGTTATAATATCGTCCTATTTTTGATAGTGCCCTAAAAGCCTAAAAGATGGTATAAAGACTTGTGTAATCCTTTTCACTTTCCTAATCGAATTCAGTACTTCCAACTTAGGAGATTCTTGTTTCAGTTTTACATGAGTAAGAACTAATATTTTTCTTAATTTTTTTATTACCTTCTTTTTTTTTAATACGTTCCTTCTTACATTGTTATAAGCTTTGAGTAAAGTGTTTTGTCGATATCTTGTCTGCTAGAATATACATAAATATAGAGTAGTATAGTAAATTAAATTAAGCCTTGCCATTGTTTATAAAAATAATAAAATTTACACATAATATGATAATTTTATAATTTTATGAGGTAAAACTGAAGAGTAATGCTCTATCATAATCACTGTAATATGTACATTAGACTTTAACATATGTTACTTTCATAATACGTGACTTTTCGCTGATATGAAGCCCGCTTCAACACTTTCAGAGAAAATTGATTTTGTAAAGGTAATATTATAAATTTTCCAGCCGGATAAGCGCGTGTCAGCGAAGTATTAACCTTCGATTCGTACGATAAAGCTCACTGCAGCTAAAATCAGAAGGAAACTTACAATATAAAATTTTATAACTAACATTATAATATTCAAATAAAGCCTTAGAAATTAAATTTTGTATTATATTTAATAACAACTCACTCGAAAGTTGTCGAAATAAAAGGTATTAAGCTAAGACCTGATAAGCGTACTACGCACTTTATGCTACCAAATTCCTTTGCTAAATTATAGCGATTTTAAACATCGTCAGAACTTTTCTTTAGGTAATAAACGCTCTCGCAAATTGCCGACATTTATTTTACTAAGGAAAAGTGCTCTGGAGGAAATTCTTTGTTAACATGAAATATAAATATTTTGTACGGCGTCATTTTGTAAATTGGAGTAAAGTGTAAAAATAAATAATTTTGTTGGTACTTTTATCTTAATTAATTCCATTAATTTGAATAAAGCATTACATTAAGTGAAAAAATAACATTTGACAAACTTCGCTTCATATTTCGCAACCACTTTTGATCTTTAAAAAGGAGAAAAATTAGTATACAAGTTATTTATTTATCTTAAAATAGGCCACTAAGAGCTTATGTACTTATACTCGTAATCTCTTTTAAACAATAAAAGGTTCGATGATTATTGCGTAACAATCTAAAGTTCATTTTTTTTATGGGACAAAGAGGGCAAACGGGCAGGAGGCTCACCTGATGGTAAGTGATCACCTCCGCCCATGGACATCTGCAACACCGCAGGGCTTGCAGATGCGTTGCCGGCCTTTCAGGAAAGGGAGGGAGGGAGGAGGGAGAAGGACGGGAGTAGGGATGGGGAGTGGGCCTCCCGGACTCTCACTTACCGGACGAAACGCGACAGCATAGCTGCCACTTCACGCCGGTCTTCTGTGAGAGAGTGGTACTATACGGGGCGTGCCGGCCCGTTCGGCTGCTACCCGAAGGTAACAAGCATGGCACTTTCACTTGCAAATTACACGAAAAAATTCATGTGGCGTGTATAAAACTATTTCAATAACAATATAACAAATCAACTATATTACGGTTAATGTTATAGTATGGAAGGTAAAAGAACATTTCACCTAATCAATTTTTACCACCATAAAATAACAGTAATAGTTTTCCCCATTGGAACTCTACGTAGCTCTAGTAATGTTGCCAGATATTTTTTGAGGATTATCATACTGTCTAGATCTTAACTAATAAATATTATTGAACCTTATACAACAAAGGGAATTTTATGTATCAGTCATGTATATAATATATGAAGCAAATTGATTATGCCTTAAGACAGGCAACTTTATTTACTTAAAAAATAACGATAATTTGTAACAAAGCAAGAAAAAGCGTTAAAAAAGTGTTAGCCCTGATTTTCACGGAAAGGTTGTCGCTTTGCTGATTTTTTTGAATATTGAACCACTTTTTCATTTTAATATAAATATTTATGCATAAAATACCCCGAAAATACTACGTGTTATAATCCACTAATTATAATACCAAAATAGCATTTCCACTGAAAAGTGTAAATGTTAATTTCACAGCAAGTAACCAACAAAACGCTTATTGCCTAATATATTATGTATATTACGATTATTATTATGTATATTAAAAAATATTTTTTTAATATGAAATAATATTTACCTATCGTAAAGATATAAACTAAATTGAAACTTTAAATTAAAAAAAATGCATTTGCTTAGATTTAATTTTAACATTTTCAGTATTACGAGGGACAGAAATAGTTCATTTTTAATTACATTTCGAGAATTTATAAAAAAAATATATCCATAACTAAATATAATGTGTTAATTAAAATAATTCTTTTTTAAAAAAGAGTAGTAGTATATTTTGGAGTAAACTCTCAGGATGTACTTTACGGAACAAGAAACGTTCTGTTGCATTGCCTTTAAATCCACCCAAGAAAGAAATAGGAGTAGACATTTCGTACGTTGCCTGTCTTCATTCTTTAAAAGAAACATGGCCTAGACATGCTCGAGTAAAACAGCTTTCATCGATTTGGACAGGAAATGAAATTTCCAGTGTTTGCTATTTTTTGAAAATATACTTATTTAAATCTAGATAGTTCGCGAGCGAAGAAGTGCGGGTTCCACTAGTTAAAATAAATAATTATTCTAAAATAAAAGTAGCCTAAGTTACTTCTTAGAGCTATCTACGAGTGAAAAATCGGTCCATTTCAGAGATTAGCCGGAACAGACAGACAGACAAAAATTTTAAAAATTGATTTTTGATGTTACTACCGTATATACTTTCATATGCATTTAATAAAAAGCTGTTGTTTTGAAATAATAAACAAAACCTTAAATTTTATTTATATGTATAGATTTCTTTGGATTCATACAATGTTATGTTTAACGGCTCGTATTTATACTATTTTCACGTCTCACTAATAAGCACGGTCCACTCTTTAATACAATATAGGATCAAGCTATAGCTAAATACGGGTTGGCTGACAAACTTTTAAGGCGTTACATATTATGAAATATATATTTTACAATTTTCTGGAAGTTTTTTCAATGAGATGATAAAAAGTTACGATTTCGAATTTGCCCTGTTTATAAACTTGTTTCATTAATGGAAATTGCAGTTAACAATCTGCGATATTAAACCCCGAGTTTCAGCGTGTATGAGCGTCGTTAGAACTTTTCTTTGGATGATAAATGGTCTCGCAAATTGCCCACATTTATTTAACTCTGTAGAAAACCGGTTCCTAATGCTTACTGGGAAATTCCTCTCAGAGTATCAATAAAGCTTTTTGGGAGGAGTATTTTTATACAACTTTTGTTTTGGCCATTTTTTTTATTTTAACAGAAATGTCTACAGTAGCTTTTCAGATCATCACTGTTTTTGCCTTACTATTTTCTTTCCATATACGAATGTGATAAACGTTAGATACAATCCCACACAATACAGTATGAGCTGTAAATTATCTTAGCCTTATAAAAAATAACGTGTTTATACCATTTCTAAAATGATTATGTAAAACATTGTGTATTATATGACAATGAACTGGTACACTACACTGGTACATATATTTTGTTCTATATAATGAACCAATAAATTGGAGAATAAGTGCGCATAACGTGTAACGAAAAATACGATCGACGTCAGTTACCCGGCATTGTTCCTAAAATATGTAATTCTTCGTAGAATTGCCACCCCAGTGAAAAAAGCTGCGGATGTCCCTTCTATCGCAATAAAGTCACGTACTCTATCTATAGATGTTGAAAAAGGGTAGAAACAGAGTTGAGATGATAACATCTGTACAATACAACTTTAACTGTATTAGTATACTAAAAGGATATGGAAACCATTTGTTTATGTTTGATCTATATTTGATGAATCACCGCCATCAGAAAGATTCAGTAACTAAACGTGGCCCGACCTGGGACTTGAACCCATGAACTACGGATGTGCTGTACATAGGCACTACACCAACGAGGCAGTTAAACCCCTTACATGCCAAATATCAAGACCTTACTGGTGCCATTCCAGTAGCGAGGAATTCCATGTTTTTCTATCGGAAATCGATCATATCCGTATATTAGGTACAGTTCATAAACCAGTCAATTCTACATAGTGAATTTCTTTTAAAGGTTCAGTCATGCAGAAACTCGAAGCCTAACGTGCATATCTATTGGCTAGGGTTACTTAATGAGGGTTCATGTTATTAATACCTAACGTATTGCTATTTAAAATATATTGCCTGTGTTAAATCAGTTCATTTAACATGAATAGAACCTGCGGCGCGCTTTATGATATGCCTATCTATCTTTTTGATTTCATACTGATTTAAAATCTACCTGCAAATGTATTTAAAACTGTGTTAAATAGCAAAAATGATTAACATTCTAATAACAACTATGATAATAACTAATCCTGAAATATGAAACAATATATTTTAAATTATCAGAGCATAACATTTGATATGACTATATTTATACATAATTATGCTCGTATGTATTATTTATTTATAGAACTAGTTACTCGCCCTTGCTTCGCTCGGGTTCGTCCCTAGATTAAATGCGAACGAAGCCGTGGGTTCCCCTAGTAAATGTATATAAAACTTTACAAATCATATACTAAAACCTTCATCGAGAACCACTTTAGCCATTGGTGAAAAGAGCATGGAAATTGGTGCAATAGTTTTTGAGTTTATCGCGAACAAACAGACAGACAGACGCGGCGGAGGACTTTATTTTATAACATGTACCTAGTAAAGTACATAATATATTTTTTACAATATAATTGTTTTTAAATTCGTACAAGTGTCAATGGTACCTTTCACGAGTCATAATTAATTATATTTTAATTTTATGAGCAGACTAATATGTGAACAACCTCAAGTCTCAATGTGCTCCTAGTATTGATTTATTTTACTGATTCTTCGCTTTTATATTAATAATATAGAAACGTATAAAGTTGATAAAGAACTAATAAGAAATGTTTATGAATATTATACTAACAATTCGAAAGAAACGGAATTAATTAGCATGTTATTATTGGTCACATAAAAAGGGAATTCATTGCGGCCACGCACAATAAACTGTCGTTATTGCTTTATACAATAACAAAGCCATTGGGGTAGAATAAAATTATAACAATAAATTGCCTGAAATTTTCCCAAAAACTCTGAAGTACTCTTGTTATATTTTTTCATATAATGCCTTAAAATAATATTCTTAATTAATATATTAGGCATAATATTTTAGATAAAAAAAAGTACATTTAACTTGTTTATAAACCGGTATATTCTGTGTATATCGTGACACAACTCTATATAATATCGACTCGATAACAACAGTTTATGCTTTATTTTTTACTAAACTAAGCAATACTAAAAATGCAAAAAACCAACTACCAATTAAATTCAAACCCTCTCGAAAACACATAAATTTTAAAGCTGTAGTATCTTTAGCATCCCTAGTTGCTACTCGCTTAAACAAATTTAAGTTTGACTTACATAATAGACTTTCAAGTACAGTCCTCGTTTTAATTAGTTTCTTTAATTACTTACTCGTTGCCTGTGAAAACAGCACATGCAAAGTGGTTGTCTCCGTTAGTTCAGTACTAAAAGTTTTAGTCAATAAAGCTTACAAGTGCTAAATACATAAAATAGAAAACCTAAACTATCATGTCTTTTCATAAATACATGGTCTATTTCGTATTCTTCATTGAAATAAAATATACACGTCTATTATTTTAGGGTTTTTAAATCACCTTTTAAACCATCGCAACCCTGTAGTTAGGTAATGTTACCCACATTACCTATTAGTATTATTATTAGTAGTATTGTGTATTATTATGATAGAAATAATGTTAAAAATGACAATATAGTTTATTATGTAACAGAAATGAATTATTATTGTTATAATCAAAGATATTACACCAATGAGCCACAAGGACTGCTTAGAAGATTGCTTGTATTGAGCACCGCAACCTTACTTTTCGACTTTTCAATATATAATAGACCCACCCGTTTCACATCGTCTTCTGTGGTACAGGAAGTATTCAATACGGTAATAATAACTTATAACCTATTTACCTAATTGTGATATGGAGGAATACAAATAAAGTGAAGCCATTGTTATCTATTACTAAATCAATTTGTTGGTGACATAATAAAAATCATTTCCATTCAATATTACTCCTTGAATATGTAGATAATAGGTCGTCGCTACATTCGAGCGTACAGTGTAATCACTCGTTTGGTCGCACACAATACGTGTAGATGTTCAGGTCTCTTTGTGGCATCAATAGGGTATGCGTCAATGAAATTACCGAGTCATGTCTCTAGCATTATAGTGTGGCTAATATATCTTTTGAATAACTAAGTGTAAACGGATGTATTTTGTTAAGATACCATTGATTGAATAGTTTTTGTTTTATTAATCCATATTAGTATTATTAGAAAAAAGATTTATGTTTCCTTCTAATGGATGAACTAAAAACCGCAGAACCGATTTAGATGAAATTTGGCACTTTCATTTTGTAAATCCTCCCTTAAAGGGGTGATAACGCTTAGGTAAACTAGCAAAGCGGGTCCCAATGCTAGGTTTCGTACCTCATAAATTTTGATATGCGTATTATTTCTAACATTCAACATTATCACTTGTCAAACATCACTTTTGTCTTACGGCAAAGAAAAACATTGCGAGGAGGTGAAGTCCGCCAACTCTTACTTGACCAGAATTATGGCAGTGGCCAGATCCTCTTCGTATTACAGGGAGACCTGTGCTCAGCAGTGAGACATTAAGGGCTTAATATTAAATTTAGGGATTGTTTTCCAATTTTCCGCATATAACGGCTATTCATTATGACTGTTTAAATATCAAAATAAAAATAGCTATTTGAAAAACTCCCTCTCTATACTAATTACTAAGTAATACTTCACAAGAACAGACGCGTTATTCAGCATCCCATATAAAAACTAATATGCCTTACATCGGCATTTAATAATTTTATACTTCGCGCATGGAAAGACTTGAAACAAGTTTGTTTATACATACATGTTTGGACTTGCGTATTTTTTCTATATATGTAATTTTTTAAAACTACCTACTACACTAATCTTTAATTAAGAGCTTGCACAAAAGAATTAAACTTCAGGTGTAAATAAATTCTCATAGTGCATAGAACTTTGTGAAATCTATTTGAGCGTTCGGAGTTCTGTACGTGTTAAGTGTACTTCGATAGAGTTAATTTATGTAGTTTGGGGAGGAGTCTGTGGTTTAATTAGTAAATCTAAAATGTGGTTGATCACAGCAGAACATTCTAGACATCTAGGGTGATACAAAGCTATGTTATATATAATATATACTCGTATATATTATATTGTCCTCAACACTTATTAGACTTGTTTCAATGAACGTTTACGGCCGTCATCTTCATTTGCTCACAAAGGAAGGCAATCAAGTCAAAATCTCAATACTAAGTTATGAATATTATTGTGAGTTACAATTACATGAGTACTGACCACATGCTCAAGTGGATGTGTCCTTTCAGAAGACCTTTAGATAGTAAAGTAGGTAAATGTACTATTAGGTATGAAATATGTGTCTTAATTTGTAATTTTATTATTTTACTGATCTTCAGGGCTGTTTCTCAGGAAATATTTAAAGGCTTCGGTACAAATATTGACAAAAACATACTAAAAGAGACTGGAATACTAAAATGTTGCTCTTAAGTACTTAATAACTTTGAAATTAAATTAGAGATATTTATAAGAGATGTCTACATTAGATACACACATTACATTACATATTATGTACACTTTCTAAAAAGGTTAGAAATAACTCAAGGACTAGTATCCCCACATCAACAGTACATTACGAGATTGTAGAACACTCTAACTATATCATATGCATGCAGTGAACGTAAATATTCTAAAAAACGTATAAATGTTTTACGTCATAATTCACTTGGGCTATAAAAACCGTAGACACGTCTCGGAATGATTTTCTTTCCTCTCTAGGGATCAGGCTTGAAATATATTTACAGTACGGGAATTTTGATCCCAGCCTCAACCCATAAAACAAGAAGAAAATACTATAGCGTTTGAGTTTACGAATGCGATACGAATTATTGCTATAAAACCGCATCAGAAACATGAAATAATTTGTAATAAAACCTCTGAAGCCGGAAATATTCTATAGATAATGTATCCACATTTTGGGAAAATCTTTTAACATTTATTTTTATTGACTTAGTTTTCTGAGCTTTATACATATAATGATTGGCTTTATATGACTTCCGTAATCATTTTAGATGTGATCTATACAAATATCTATATATTTCTATCTCAGAAAGGTGTGAACGTTAAGCGTCCCCGAGACGATCAATCGCAATCGTCAATTTTACGTTATTGTCAATTGCCATTGCTCGTTTACAAGTACAATTGTCGTCAATTGCAGTTACGTGATTAAAAGCAATTGATGGATATTTTGATTGATGCTCATTGACAGGAGTAATTGAAGTTGCCAATTGATCATTTACTGAGTCATTGACAATCGATTCCCTTCTGTTTTTTAATTTTGCGTGAAGTCACGAAAAAAACAAGCAACACATTGAACACTGCATCAATTGCAATTGATCGTCTCGGGGACGCTTTACGTTGACGAAATCGGCACTGTACTGCGTATTCCATTCCCATTCCATAAATTGGAATATTGAATTCTTGTGCATGTTATACTAACAATTGTCATTTATATTCATTTATTAATTAACGAAATTGCTAGAAAGACGGGAATTTCCAACGACCGTAAATCTGTCGCTTGAATCTCCAACACCGCAATAGATGCTTGTTCATTTGTCTCAAACGTCTCAGCAAACCGCGACAAGTATTAACAACTTCGATTACAACACTCTATATAATCCACCTAAATACAGTAGCAATCAGTGCTTTATTTTGTTTAATTTTAATCTTACTTGAATCTTACTTGAAACTACTTGAATCTACTTTTGCAGGACTCTCTTAATGTGCTGTATTATTAATTACATTTATTGTTCTATCGAATTTGACGTATAATACGTTAAGTAGCTTAAATAAAGTAATAATATTTTTTTTCTACCTAAGATTCTATGACACTTTTCTCAACAAATTGGCAATTGAAATAAAATTCTACGTTTTGAACTCCTTTGCCTTTCAGCATTGAATAAGGCTTTGAGTTAGCAACACAATCAAGAAACAAATGAACACTTTGTCACTTTGTCTTGTATAAAATATTATTTAAAGTAAAAGCTGTAGATTAAAAATTCCCTTAAACCATAACTTTACACTCAGAACATTAACTGAGCAACAACACTGAAAGCGAGGTGGCATGCAAAATTTATATCAAATGATCAAAACTTTGAGTCGCATGGAAACAGTTTTGCAAATTGCATGTAATTTGCAGAGCTACCTAAAGAGGAATCTCCTAATGGCCGACCGGTATTCGGACACATAACTACAATCCTCAAAAAGGTCTCCATCTAATGACTTTCATAAATTATTGTTTCAAACGCAGATTATACAGCAACTATTTTCTAATAGAACTTAAAGTATGTGAACTTAATGTGAGCTAGATGTAATGGAATCAAGCTTTATGTCGAAAGTTGTCATAAGGAAGAGAAAGTTCAGACCGAAACTAGAAGTGCGACTATTAAAAGAAAAACCTATGTATATGTTTATAAAATAAATAAATAAATATGTTTGGACATTATTACAACAGCGCCATCTAGTTCCGTGGTAAGCTAAGCTTGTGTTACGGATACCAGATAGTTGATATACTTCACATATACATTTTAAATATATACATATTATAAATATAGACACCCATGACTGGAGTACAAACATTCGTGCTCAACAAATGAATGCCCCCAGCGGGACTCGAACCCGCGACCGCTGGCGCAGAAAGTAGGGTCACTACCCACTGAGCCAAACGTGTCGTTATAGAAACTTTTTACGTTTTTAATTAAAAAATAATATAAGTAACTAACTTCTCAAATGAAAAACCAACGTACGTAATATATTATTCTGATTTTTATTATGAGCATATTTTTTTTTAATTTAATTTAACTTTTTAATTGAACAGAAACTTCAAATCGCATTTTCATATAGGTTAATTTACCTAATTTACGTAAATATATTATGTCCATTACACTAATATTCTATTTTGTATGAATAGAGTTTACTTATCTATAACTTAATACTCATACATTAAATGTAACAATTGACTATTCCAAAATATTAATTTTATTGATAAAACAAAAACTCCCTGAAAAAGTACAAAAACAAGGAAATCTAAGACAAACAGAGATCAAAAAGGAACTGATCTTACCTTTACCTATTTATATAGACATATATTACACAGAAAAAACAGAATTGAATCGTCACGAATACCGTCTTCATAAATAAAGATGAAATATACCTTATATACTGAATAGATTTAGCTACATTCAGACCTTGTTCTCGGTCGTAGTTCAAACAAAGGCTCAATGTCTACAGCATGATTTAGTAACTAAGAGCATAATATGACTTTCAGTATTTATGATGGTATGTACGGGAACTTTATCATTACAATATACTTCGGTAGGCAAATACAATATGATAATAAGTAATATATTAATAGCTTCTGACTTACCCTCGAATTTGAGAGAACAAATCTTTCAAATGTGTATTAGATAAATAAAATATATTGGGACATTTTTGCAGTGATAGTTCAGTGGCAACGCGTTTGCTTGGGAAACCGAATGGTGATGTAACCACTAACCACTTACCATAGTCAATACATATAGTAGGTACTATATTATAAAGAAAATAATGCAATAGTTCATAAAATGTATGTCTATAGACTTTTACGCCATCTAATTTTAATTGTGAAGTATATCTTCAAGCGGGTTTATTAAAAAGGCAATAATGCGAAGATAATTTTAACCGCTAAAAATATATATATTAGCTATTATTATAAAACTAGGAGTTAAGTAGAGTTTTTTGTAGATTTAATTATTTTTGGATTTTTATCCACACTCATAAACGGAATCGTGAATATATCTTTCCATGAAGGGGTCAAAATAAAAGCAGACATTTCATTTTTGAAATAAATTAAGATTAAAATTTCATACATCGATACACCACTCGTACATTAATGAATTCATTAATGAGATACAGACTATAACAGAAAGAAAATGAAAAAACAAAAACTACAGCAACAACGTTCGCAAATATTTCTAAATTAAGCAACTGAGCTTCAGTGCGGAGTAAATGTGAAATCAGTGTTAATGTAAAGCACTTCGTTTACATATTCAACGAGCGTATCAATGGCTAGGTATCGTGACGAAAATTTAAAGAGCTCATTAGTCCTAAAACAACACTAACTTGTGGCTTATTTGTACAAGTCCCGGCAATCAGTGGACGGTGTATTAAACATGCGTAAAGTTTGAACGTAGCCAGCTGTTGATAACACAGGTGACTGAAAAGGTCAACAATGTCATGTTATCTAGCGAAGACACTTTATATATTATCATAATAATACGTTTTTTTTCCTATTTATTGATTAATATAATAAAACAATATATTAAAAGTTACCATAATGTTAAAACATTAAGTATTAAATGTCAAAATCCCATAGGTAGTTGGCATTAAAATATATCGATCCATACTTTAATAAGTGTGAAAGTATGTTTCTATAAGAAATAAAGTGACGGATTAGTGCGATTTTTGTACTCAAATAGTTTGTATGCTGTAGAGAAACATAGGCTTTTTTTAAAGCGAGAAAACATTTTTCTAAACAATGTTATGCTGCAACTCACCTCATCATACCCATGCATATATTTAAATGAAAGTAAATCTATTCCATACTATCCGTACATAGGGATGAACGAGGCCGAAGCGAGGGTGAGTCGCAAGTAACGTGGTATTCAATAACATCAGTCATAGTACGATTTACGTTTACTATAATATAGTAGAATTTCATACCAAGTAAATTTAGACATTAAAAGATTTCTACTTGGAGAATTAGAATGAAATTTTGCTTTTAATCTTTTTAGCTCTATTCATGATAATGGCATGTGCAATCAACTAAAATATATAAAAATGCGAAGGGTATACATTCTTAAATCGAAATGGAATTAATACCATTTGTTCCAACGAAATGACATCAGACAGTATATCAGTTGTATATATATTATATACAACAAAAAGATTGAATCGAACGTATAGTTATTAAATTTCAATTCAAAGCTTTATGCGTCTGAGTGATAAGAGGATTTCCGTTTCGTTTTTACCAGCCTACTGTACAGTGTACACGTGTGTTCATAGCAGTGTAAAAACGTTCCTCGCTTGTACGGATTACGACATCAATGTAAACAAGATCAGTAGAAATATTTTTCACGCGACCTACGCAAATGGTAGCCGCTCCATCATTTCCCCCATCTTCGTTTCGTAAGCTAACATTTATTTCATTTCATTGTTTTGTTGGTATTTCACGGAAAGAGGAATTGGTGTTTGTATTGTATTTAAGCAAGCTTGTTTCTTGTCGTTAAGAAAATACGTAATTTTTGTTTGAGAACCGCTTATAAAAATATTTAAGTAGATGTTGTTTAATAAATATTATTCTAGAACAAAAAATCTACCAATTCTGTTATTAATTAAAATAATAATTAAAAATTTAATTATTAATATTGACACCAAAATAACGTATTCTACTATTAATAAAACTATATTGTTATCAACTTTGAGAGAGATTATTATGAGATACTCTTAGTCTGCAAGAAGGTATACTGAGCATCATGAGTGTTTTAATTAATTATTGATGAAACAATACGGTTGAACGGGAGGTGCTACTTATACTGAAATTATATAACAAGGATACGAGTATTTATCCAAATTTTTAAGTAGTGATTTTTCCTCGCTCCCCTCAGGTTCATGTTATGTTCTTTAATCTGTGGCTTCCAGAAGTGCCATTTGGGCACAAATTACTTCGCCAATGTCGTGTAGAATCATCATAATTCATCCTAAGTACATTAACGTCAGGATAACCATCTATCACATGTGACAGCAAAATGTCATCAAAATCTGTCCAGTGGATGTATTTCCCAACCGACTAACAGACAAAAGTTCTAAAAAGTATGAATTCTGCCTATTTTTTTTACTATTTCAATAACTGTTCCCAAGATATTCCCGAACAGGACTCAGAATTTTGTTAAGTGTAGGGGGTTGAAGACTTTATTGTTCATCAGCTTGTAATTACTAACTTTTTTCATGAAGTAAAATACATTTATTTAGTAGGTTTAATTACTACGCATCCAATTTACCAGCTAAATTCACTTTCCGTCTAATTGGAACCTAATTAATTACATATAACTAATTAACATGCCGTCTCAATATACACCTTGTTTTGATTATCTACAATATTATCTAGGTACTATGGTTATGTTGAAAATGGAACGAGGAAAATTGGAAAGTAACATATGTATATAGCATCGGTGAGCTTACAGTGGGCGATATATCCTTTTTGCTATCGGTATTATACCTATTATAAATGCGAAAGTTTGTATTTTGACGTTCATTACACGTAAGTACTTTGACTTGGAATAGGTGTTTTTAAATCGAAACCTTTTCGGATTTTGTCGCGGATTTATTTTGATTCTTAGTTCCCAACGTTTCGAATGCTTTACAGCAATCATGGTCAGGGGAGAGACTAAGATTTTTGACGTCTCATAGGTTTAAATACTTGTTACAGACAGTGCCGCTAACTTAAGAAAGTACTATGTATGAATTTATTTATAACCATATATAAAACCGTTAATTATTTCATTTTTTGTCGAATATTTTAGTCTTATAGGTTTCGATTTAACTTACTAGTTTGGCTTTGAAGCTTGATATTTTGACAACTCTATAAACTTAAACCTAACAAAGGTTACGATATACTTATATAATAGTATCTTGATATTAATTGCAATTTGAGCCATTGCTGAAAATAAGGGTTTTGACAGACAATGAAGTGATCCCAACAGAGTTCTATATTTTCTCTTCGAGAATGATAAAAGATAAAAATAATATTGTTTGTATGTACATATATGTAATAATAATATATTATTTATGTAATTTTACAATTTTAAATAGATATAAATAAATAAGTTTCACTAAAGTTTATTTTCATTACTATGAACTTTCTTCAAAGCTTTCATTGTCAAGCTTAGAAGCCCTGTCGTTGCATTGGACACTAATGGAATTTCAGTATGAGCAAAGTGAGTTAAGGTTAAAAGTAACTTGAAGCAAATATTTTTATTTATATAAATTTTACAACAATATTTCAAAACATTTATCATGTGGTGTATTGCATTTGATAAAAATAAAATTAAATCCCTTTCGGATTTATCTTTCGGAGACTGCCATGTTCGACTAACAATATCGTTACTATTCTCAATATGATTCGCTAAATAAGCCTTTTCAATTATTGCCCATATCATTAGCGTCACTATGAAAATGATAAGTCGCCATTTTGTATCCGCCATATTAGATTTAAAATGGCAGTATTCAGGTAATTGTGCAGTTATGAGTACTAACCGTGTGCGCCAAATTTCAGCTCAATTGCTGTCAAAAACGTGCTAGATTTGAAAAGAAGATTTAAAGACTAGGTTCATACTATAGTCAAAATCTCTCGCATCGTAAAAATACAAGGTCTTCTAATTTTTTTTCTAACGCTTCAAAAGAAGTATAATTTCAAAAAATATCTTAAATGTGCTTATTTACGCATACATGTATATAGAAATATATTTATACAATACAAACGTTCTACATACCTACTCCTTTCTAAATAATATCCAATAGTAACAAAAATATTGCCATGACGTTGAGCATGCATTTCTAGTAGCTCTCCAGTCAACACACGAAATGATAGACATTCTCCACTGAAAGGATTAAGCAATTTTCCGACCTAAGCCCGGCTATAGTTCAAACAAAAGCCCTGTGTCAACACAACTTGATTTAGTAAGTTAAAGCACATGGGTTGCGGCATTTATGATAGCTTTTACTTTACTTTAGCACGAGGAGTGTATTCTATATGCATCATTAAACTATTGAATGTATCAAATGTATTTTATTTATATTTTTGTCTTTTTAAGTAATGCGTTTGTTATAAATTACAAATTAATAATTATTAGGTATATATCAATATTTATTTGCACTGCTTTAAATGTTTCACTTGGTTAAATTCAACAATGTGTCTGGTCTATATTTGTTTTAAATTTTAACTAAGCAAAATGTTAACATATAACCACACCCACAAAAAAGTAGTTACACTTATAATAGAAGTCTAATAACTATATACTTTTTCATCGTACTCGTAGGTATATTAATAACTATAATGTGGATTGTTTGATGGTTTAACTTAAAGATTAAACAAATATAATCAAGAATTGATATTATTGATTTCGAGATGTATAAAAAGAGCAGAACTAGCGAGTATTAAAATATTTCAAATCTATTTTAATATAATTATCTTCTAAAGTATTTGACGTAGCACGTAGCCGGTTTTACCAGTATACAGAGTTTGAAAAGATAAGAATTTTTATTTATTTAACTCATTTTTGCCAAAAATGTAGTTTAGCAGATTTTCGCAGTAAACCCTCGATATGTACCTAGTACCTACGTACTTGTAGATATTATATACCTAATAAGATTGCAGATTATTTTGTATAATTAAACCCATTTAGAGTTTTTCTAAATCAATGGATAATACCTTTTTATGTTAATAATATAAGAAAGTCTATGCCCTGGAGCTGGGAGTTATTATCCAACAAATTATAAGGTAAAAGATTTTTTCTAAGGAACATTATACAACGGAACCTATTAGTGGGTTAGCTAATAATGATTCATTATTTGCAATTAATGTCTATAAATTTAATAACATTATAACTGAGTCGAAATTGTACATACAATATTTTAAAAAAAAACTAATTTAAATAGTCTTTATTATTGATACAAATGAAGAAATTTTGTTTTTCTGTCTGTGACCACACCTTCAGTGCTTTTCTTATTGTATTTTTTAGTATTATTTACAGTTAGTGCTTTTTAACAAATTTTATTACATATAGCAAAATATGCATCATTCCTCATCCTGATATATTTGAGTACTAAGTAACTAAATCACTGTTTCTATATATTCATTTAAAGCTTAACAATTTTAATAGCTTTCACTTTTAAATAGACCATGAACATTTTTGGCAATATCCTTTGAAGTAGCAGTTTTAAAAGATTATTCAGTAGTAGGTTAATGAGCCAACATTGCCATGATAACATTTCTTGTACTTAATGCGCACTATTTGTACCAAAAATATGTTGTTATTTTCATTTGTCGTAAATCTTATTCTTTATAATCCATACAATGCTCTTTTCCTTTTCAATATTTCATAATAGCTATGACTTGCTAAGAATTTTAAGCACAGTTGTAATTTGGAGAATTAATAGTCTAACATGAAAAGGTACGGAATTTGTTAACTTGAAAGTGGAGCTAACACAAACATTACATACTAAAATATCCATGATCATATTTAGTATGAATTCAAACGAGACAAACACATATTATGAAAATGATAATGAATAAATGTAGAGACGGCCTCTCCAATATTATCAATTTTGTTTTAAGCGTAGTTAAATTTTCAATTTTTACATTTAAGAGACTATAGCAGGTTATAAATAGAAAAAAATATAAATAAAATTTTAATGTTAACTGTAAGTAATAGAATATAAAAGAATAGTAAAATCTACAATTAATATGAGCTCAGCAACTGCTATCACAGACCACATAATACCATACGCTTCTAGTAAATGTTCGCCAATAAGACTCATTTTTTACCTCGTAAACTCTCTTAGGTGCGCTTTAAGAGGCAGCATTATCGCAGCCGTTACTGATAAGAACGCTCATAAAAAATCCGCTTAATCGACTCATGTGCCAAAGTTACGTAAACTTTGAAAATCCTACTTTATAATACGGATCCAACGATTCAAACTAAGTCCATGAGCATTAAATTATTTGTAATATTCATGTGGAATAATTATTCTATCTTAAATATTACAATTATGTTTAAAATAGACAATTTTTTCAGATATAATGTAGAGATTACTTCAAATGTAAGTGAAAGTAAACATTTATCTTTTTAATTATCACAATTTAGCATAATCAAACGTGCACTTTACAAATAATAGTTATAGAGTCAAGATGGTCAACTCTTGCTCCTTTCTCAAAGTTTTACTACTTATATAATTTCTTTTAATATTAATGATTATTTTTATTATTTTAGTCGCACTTAAAACAAACATTCATATGGTGTGTATATAGCATGAACGAATAGAACTCTGGGGCACTGCGGCACCAGCTAATCGCTGTAAAATACAAAGAATGCAAAATAAATTAATAAAAATGCTTTATCATTACATTTATTTGACTTCTACTGAACAACTATACAAATAAACTAAATTTATGAGTATACAACAAACATATATGTATATTATTTAAATTTTCATATTATATAAAATTATGAACGAACTAGCAGTACCCGCGGCTTCGCCCGCATTCATGTTATTAATCGCTACAAAACTTCACTCCCTTCCTGCTCCATTACCTGAAATTTCATTAAAATCAATTTCAGCAATTTCAGAACCCATCATAAATATACTCCTGATCCTCACGGCTACCTATTTCATAGATGTGCACGCCTCTCTCCCACTTTTCGGCATCGCATTGCCAAATTATCATCATTATTAGTGTTCGTGTAGTGGTTAAAATTCGTTTAGAATTTAGTAGAACTTATTGTTATAAAATTTTTAATTATCCTTTTAATTTGGAATTAACCCATTCCATGCCAGTAACGCACCCGTGTGCGTTTTATATTTTTCTAGTTGTATGCCTACAACGCACCCGTTTGCGTTTGGTGAATGTTATATTTAAGTATCATTTTTTTAAAGTGCGTTTCATTAAATGTTGCTATTTCTTGAATTATCTGAATATAGATTATATTTCTCATATTGCAACACTGTTACAGTAGTAAAAGAATTGTCAGATTTGAACAGACGTTGGTTTTTGTGATTGTTATTTTTGCGGGGAATTCGAATCAAGTTTTTGCAGAAATTTATGTGTTAACAAGTAAGTGAATACGATTATTTTATCAAATTTAATCGTAAAATTATAACAATAAAGTAATTTTAAGTCTACTGATAATATTTTGGATAATTTTATAGTTTTAAAATATGCTAACGCTAATGGTGCGTTCAATGGCACTTATGAATGACTACGTTCGTGGATGGTGTTATATCGACAATAATAATCGTTCGCTCAATATTACTTACTACTGTCATTACAAATTTATTACTTGAAATTAAAATACGAAGTGAATATTTGTACGGGTACTAAGCGAATAAACCATATTTATTCGTACATTTATCGGATGATTAGCTTGTTTACTTTATTATTTTATGTTATGTTAAAAGTTGTTGGAATCTTAAATAATAAATTTTCAGCTCGGTAGGTTAAGGTTATTTTCTTTTTATATTTTGCATATATCCTGCACCTAAAACTCACTTATTTTTTATTAGAAAGCAAAAAAGGGATAGATATTCGTATAAACCGACAGTTGTCGGACGAATAATATTTTCTTTATTCATCCGATTAGCGGACGACTTAGGTACTTTGTCCAGTACCCGTATAAATTATAAATAATAATATAATTAATAATATTATAATTATAAATTATAAATTGTTCGTACGGTAACCGTATTAATTGACTCAGCCTAAATTAAAAGACTGATTTTAATTTATTCCAGTCGTGCATAAAACCATCCACTATGTACTTTCGAATGTGCGTTCCCGGATCCCACGAAAAATTTTTTTCATCGTGTGCCACCCACGCACCATAAGCGTTTAGTGTTTTTTTTAATATTAATTAACAATATTTATTATTATTATTTCTAATTAAAACATGAGTAAACTATTTACAACTATAATACGTAATAAAAAGTAGTGGCACATAGTAAACAACTTTTAAAAAAAGGTGGCATCGAATGGGTTAAATAAGGAATCTTTGTCGTTACATTCCGTTCCGTTCCGTGTGTATGAAATGAAAAGCTATTTTAAGTGATGTTATGGACACTACGGTGATTCCCAGTCACTAAATCAGGCCGTTGTTGATGCTAGGCTTTTGTTGAGAGCTAAGCATTAGTTTGGAATAGCAATACAGTTTACACTTATATATAAAGTTGGTAAAACTTCGTAGAGTTACATAATTGGAATGTTTCTTTTTTATGTAATAATTTAAATAATTTTAATAGTTTCAGAGAGCAAAGAAATATTTTCAATAAAACTATACTTTACTTATACTCGACGACCCGTTTGGCTCAGTTGGTAGTGACCCTACTTTCTGCGCCAGCGGTCGCGGATTCGAGTCCCGCTGGGGGCATTCATTTGTTGAGCACGAATGTTTGTACTCCAGTCATGGGTGTTTATATTTATAATATGTATGTATTTAAAATTGTAGTTGTGTAGTATATCAATTATCTGGTATCCGTAACACAAGCTTTGCTTACCACGGAACTAGATGGCGCTGTGTGTAATAATGTCCCAACATATTTAATTTATTTAAATACTTGCTATTAAATATTTCAAGCCTTTGCGCATAGAATCTTATGATATTATTTTTACAAAGAAAAATCAAAACTAAGTGAAACCTTTTTGCAAATTTCATATATTACATATTCTTGTTTGCACTATTAATGTCTTATAACCTCGATAAAAGCAAGATAGCATATTATATGTCGCTTCATCGTTTTATCGACTTCGTTTTGTACGCTACAATTTATTACGTTTCATTGTTTTGTTATTTCACTGGAGACTGAGTTCGTGTTTGTATTGTATCTAAGCGAGCGTGCTTCTTTCCTCTCCCAACAGAATAGGTACTTATTTCAACGCTAAGAATTTTATGATGGAACTTATGACGGAACAAAACTATATTATGAACTTCTTGTTTTTACTTATACTTGATGCTGCAATTTTGATTTAAAAAATCAAGATTCGATGTTATTTAAATAAATTACAAGGAATTCATTATAATAATTTTGTAGATTGTAGATGCAAAAACCATTTTAACTCATCACAGTGTAATTAATATGATTCATATTAAAACATTCATTAACGATGATATTGAATGTTTCCTTATGTAAACAACATCATCGTTAGTACCGAAATTATGTTTTTCTCATTTAGAACAAGCGAAGACCGAGCAATCTCGTGTTTTTCGTTCGTGCAGGAAGCAGAAGTATCGGCAAATTAGATCAGTCTGCGACTCCCCGGGGCTTGAACCGCGGTAATGTTTCGTTAAACCCATTACGCTTATTTCTCTTTTTATTGAGTGAAACCTTCTATAATATGTGTACCAATTATTCAATACCAACATATAAGGTAATTTTTAACGAAAGCATTTTCCGTTTTACATTCGACTTTACTTAACAGTATTACAGTCTTTAATTCAATATTTACTTTTTTGTAATCGATGATTTATTTCATAAATAAACTTTAGACGTTAGTAAAAATGTATTAAATATCGTTTATTATTTATAAAACGGCAACCCAGTAATAAATATAAATAAAGTCGTAATGTACAGAATACTCCATAAAGATACTTTTATTTGATATCAAATTACTTTCAGACTTCTTACGGTCATGGTAAGTCTTTAAAAATCGCCACATTACCATTTATATTAGAAATATACTTAGAGGAAGCTAAATATATGACGAGGGCTCATGTGAGGGCAGAATTGAAGTCTTGAATTATGAGGTATAACTAAGGGAAAACTGGGAAACTGTTTTTACCTTTTCGTACTACTGAGAAACGAGGCACCGCGAATAAATTGAGAGATTTAGGCCCTCCACAAGTCGGGTCGTCAGTAAGCGCGTTTTATTTTGTCACGTAGATGTGACCAAAATGTTTTAAAATGTTGAATGGCATTTTTAGAATAATACTGTTTTATTTAGACAGGTAATATTTCACAATAATTAAAAAAACGGTAATTACGAGTAAGAAAATTCGTAGTAAATTACGAGTACTTTTTTAAATGATACACTTAGATGATAGATATATTTTTGGCCTTTCGGCAATCATTTATCTATGCTTTCTTGTTTTTTTTTTAATATTCTAAACATCTTATACACTAACACTTACACAATTAAGATATTTATCAACATATGTTTCAGATAATTTCAAGATTTTTCGATTAATAATTATTTTTATTACAATCACAATATGTACATTTTAATATAAAGGTAAGTTTTTAAACAAAACACGCATAGAAAATATTACCATATACTTTGCTACGCGTTCAGTGTAGCAGTGCAGAAACAGTCTTAGTAAGAAATTTGTCACCCCCGAGGGTGCTTGTGAAATTGTACTCATATTGTAAAGGCTAATCCTCCAGAAGAATTCATCAGGTTTAACTAGGGTCCATATCAGTACGGCCCTCGCCATCTATTTGTCACTATTATGTTTTTGTATAATCAGAACAAATATGTCCTTAAAGCTTTTATTATAGCCGTTTGTTTATACATATAAGGAGGAAATATGATGAAAAATATCACTATTACTCGTTTTCTGTCTTAACGTTATCTTTTTTTATATTTTATACTGATTTGTCATACTATACATTGGTATAGCAATTAGGGCTTGAAACTGAAAACTTCGAATTTTCTTTATAATTTAGAATGTGCTTGTGCTTTATATGTGCATGTGCTTTATATAAAAGTCTGTTTTCGTATCAATTTTTCTTTTCTTTGAATAAATAGCCCTACGTGCCGGTAAATCGGTGAATTTTAATGTAAATAATAAACTACATTAATGTACTGTTTCTGGAAATACAATGATAAATATCATCTCTGTAAAACTGAAATAAAAAAAAATCCTTGAAATTTTAAGATTATAGAAATGAACTTGTTTTGATAATTGACACTATTAAGGAAACCACATTTAAATTAAGTTAAAAGAAGAATCATAATTAATTGATGCGAAAAAATGTTTTCCTTTGTTTGGAATTAAAAATAAGGCCAGTTTCATTTAAACCTCAGCGGTGTCTACATTTTCAGCAAGCTTCTAAAAAGTAAATTTATCAAAAGGAACGCTTACTTGCGAGTTAATGAGCCGACATTGTGATGATAATGTCCCTGGTACTTAATGCTTAGTACGCGGCGAAAGGAATAATATGGTAGGCAGGATTGTGGGGACTTTGTAGAAAAGTTTTAAATTTTTACTCTAGCTGATGAAAAGAAAATCGCTTTGTGTTACTTCAGTGAAACATATTATATTATAGAATTATATTATGTATAATCTACTAGTTAGTTTCATTTAAAAACGGTTTATCTTTTTCATTTAAAAATTAAAATGCAACAGTGAACACTTTGCGAAGTACCTCTGTAGCACTTAAATACCACGACTTAGCCATCATGGTATTTTATATAAGTATAAACTGAGTATAAGGTACTAATATAAAATTACTACTATGGTTTTGTAACCCTTACTATACTATACTTATCAAACCTTTTTAAAAGTTCTTGTATAATTTGCAGGTTAATTAGTTTATAATCACATACAATTCAAAATTATCATTAGCATCTTTGATACAATATTCAACACATAACATACATCTCTCAGGAAGATCCATAAAGTATTTCCGTAGCAAACTCTTAGGTGGGGAAATTTAACACGAAAATGTCAGGACAAAAATGAAAATAATATATTTATTTACATAAAAAAATATATTTAAAAATTAATTATTTTCATTAATAAAATTTAATAAAGAAAATTGTTGTTTACCAAAAGAATCATTTATAAATTTACGTTGTTTTTGTAACAAAAATTTTAGTATTCATTTTAATTTATACTACAGTCAATGTATGTAAAAAATACTTTCTTTCACTTCAATTATACTTCATTTGATTAATAAAGATGTTTTGCAACACCCTATGGATACCTCTTGAGAACTCGCACTTGACTTACCACGATAATACAGGGTACAGTATTTTAGCTCTCGACTACACTAAAAAAACGTGCAACTGTCTGATTTGAGCGAAAAAAAGTGGTCAACAAACCAATAAACAAACTTTTCTATTTATAATAATTTCTACAAAAATTACGCTTGGAATAAAAATAAAAGTTATCGTAAAGAATCAAACATGAAAACTCATAACATGAATTTCAATGTTACTTTGATATAATTCTTACTTAGAAATTGAGTTAGTACCTACATACTATATATACAATATTATACCTAAGAATGTCTTAAATCCTTACTATAAAAGATGGCACTATGTGAAAATTACCTTATTATGTGGTAGGCTAACATACTGATGTAAAAGGAAAATATTATCATTTCTTCTTATTGTAATTTAGTGCATAAGATGAAGTAATCTATAAGTATCTACATATATATTATAATAAAACTTAGTTGAACCTGCACATTGAATATTTTTTGGAAATTCTTATTGAAATAGTAATTATTATCGATACAGAGGCCGAATCTATAGTTTTAAGAATTTTCGTCTGTCTGTCTGTATGTCTGTCTGTGACCGCATAGGTTATCCGGGTCAGGATATAGGATACTTTTTACTGCTGGGAAATATCTCATTTCTGACAAATCAAGTAACAGCTTTTATGTGAAATCTAAGAATTTATTTTCCAGTCTTTAAAACGCAAGTGGAGCCGCGGGAAATACTAGTATATATAGTAATATGTATTTTTTTCGAGGAATTTAAGCAGAATCATTTATGGTAAGTACTAAGTAGTATGTACTTATCGTACTACTTAATACTTACTAAAATAATTAGTAACATCATGTGACTAAAATAAAGAGCTTTGAAAAAAGCCCTAAGTACTTTATATAACTTTTCTCCTTTGGGTAGTACAAGGACCAAAATTTTCCTAACAAATAGAATAAAACCATAACCCTACTGACTCCTTATAATGTGTACGTCATAAGTTATTTAATATTGTTATATATTGAAATCCTACATAAAGAAAAATAAACTGTTTTTCCTTTTAAAGATAACACAAAAGCGTTCATAAGTATGAGATAGATGAAAAGCTTTTGTTCGTAACTTCAAAACAATACTGTTGTTACAACTAGTTCAATTTCTGATTTTATATTGAAATATTTAGTTGTGACAAAGAAAATCTTAGAAGATGCCAAAGACACTAACTTATAGTGGTCTATTATGCAGTTGGTATGAAATATGAATGGGATATAATTATAATAAGTATATCACTTAGAGTAATTGAAATTTTACTCAAATAAATACGTAATTAAAATCCTCACTTAGGCAAAATTATACTATTTGTTACAGCAGACAGAAACAAAAATTCCTGTTCTTAACATTTTCCTTAATTTATGTTTTGGTTCCCGACGTTCTAAATAATTTAATAGCAAATATGGTCATGAGAGACTAAGGTTATTACTCGTATGTACAACCATTTGGAAGAAATAGACAAGTACAAGTAGTACCTAGTTATTAAAGTATTTGTCAATTTAATTTTGAAGTACTATATTTTTGGTTACTATATAACATATTATATATAACATATTTAAAAAAAATCATGGCAGAGCTCGAAAAGATACATTTAAAATGTTATATATTCGCGTAAACCTAATAGAATGTAATTTAATCATAAAATTATTAATCTTAATGATAAGTTTTTTTAATGGGTTTGCTATAAATCTACAAATGAACCTATTTTTTTAGACTGATGTAATTATCTTAAAAGTACAAGGACAGAAAAACTCTTTTGAAACACTTTGGGACTATCGCTTAAGGAGGTTGATATCCATTCAAGAGTTCAGGTACAAGAAAGGGGAGGAACTCGCTGACCATTAGATATCCACTATTCAGTTTGACCCATTTAAACTAAGAGTGCAATGTCAGCAGGTTGGAAAGTTAAATTTTATTTTGAAGAGAATCAATCCCATTGACTTATACAATGTTACAACGGAAAGGTTTTCATATATTATAATGTACTATGTTAAACCTCAATCTTTTACTTAAAGTACATAGTAACACCATTTTATATGACGTTTTAAAATGAATATATTATTACACTAGCAATTTACCGTTACTTCGCTCGGGTACCCTATGTCACTTCTAAGTCTCCATGGTCTATGGTCATGTATGTACTAAATTTTATCCAAATATGTCCAGCCATATCAGCATAATTAAGAAATAGGCACATAAACATAGAAGTAAGCATATTTTATAATAGCATTCTAACTAATATACAGCATATTATGTTTCATATTTTGTAGTAAATATTATTGTATTCTGAAGCGAAGTTATCATAAACATGCACTCTGCTTTGAAAGTTTGATAAACTACATCAAACTATCTCGAAGTTAAGGCTCAATGTCCTGGCTATTAAGTGAACAATTATAAGCAGATGTTAAACAAGTTCTATTGTAGATTCAATAAATTAACAATGGGATCGTTGGAACTTGGATTCTTGGAACAATATGACAATTGTATGATAGTTATATTAATATTGTATTGAGCTTAATAAATATGTATATCCCAAAACGTAAAAATTATTCTTGGTTATAAAAATAGCTTGATAAATAACATTTATTTAAAAATAAAACCCCACAAGTCGCGGGTCCGTAAATTTTTGACTTGACCTTGTTTAAGTATAAATCATTTGCAGAGCGTTTTAATTATAAATACAAGAAAACCTGTGCTATTTTTAAAATGAAAAAAACCGAAATAATTGATTTAAAATGAAAATATATAAAAAGACATGAATTAATAAACGGTCAATAAAGAAATAAGTAAGTGTAACAATTCGTGAGTAATAATTATTATTGATGTTCTAATAAAATGTCTTTTAGCAAAATCGGAATAGCTCTTGAGATAATCGGAATTTTACCGTCCATGTTTCTAGTACGTGACTTTCGTTGAAGACAGTAACAGTCCATCGCATTTTTCACCAGAACAGAATTTGTGAGGAAAAATTGCAAATTTCTGCAACGGTGTCGAGATGAGATGTTTCGCCACGGTAAAAACCGATAACCGATAAAATTCTCATTACACGCTACGCAAATTGAGTGAAATTATATTTATTTATAGAAAGATTCCTCATTATATTTTGTACACGTACTTACTCGTATATGACCATTAGTTAAAGTAAAAATAGTTAGAACATATTATATGTATTTAATAGTGTAAGCATATAAAATGTTTGCTAATAAAAGTCCTTCTGACCTTTCAGCCACGACGTTCAAGCTCATTGAGACTTGCTATTTGAGGAAATATTAAAGTGCACAAGTGTTTAAGTAGACACGTGTTTTACTCTAATAGTCCTAAGTATAACACAAATTGCGCTTTGACGTACTTATGATTTTTTAAAGAGGAACTCGGTACAAAATTTAACAAAATTAAGTTTTTAAGTATATTTTGAGCACTTCGATCAACTTGAATACTATGACCGTAAATGGAAAAAAATTTAATTCCCAGTGACATTTTCATTCTTATTGTTAAAGAGCTTAGTTATGACAAACAAAATATGTCCCTATCAAATTTACTGGTGCATGAATAAGCTAGCTTATCTAAAGAGATTTTATATAAAGAGCACTTTGCAAAGACGAACTTTTTACGGTCTACATTACAAGTAGAAGCAATATTCTGCAGAGTTGGAAAAATGAGTCGGTCCACATCACTGAAAAAATATGGCAGTATTATTCAAAACGTACGAAAAAGTGTAATGGAATATGATAAATAATTATAACAATTAATCAATAACCTCGTCGTGGTTTTGATTTATGTAAGAATTTTAACAATATTTGCTAAATCTTTAATCATCAATTTGCTTGAACTTAAGCAGACTCATTTAGTAATTTTACGCTTGAAAAATAACAAGTAATTGATCTTCTTCAAGGCGGTTTTGGAAATAGCATGAGGTAAATATTTCATTAGACTGTAACCAAATATGATATTTCACATCTTAATTTTCCTTTTCACAAGCTTCAAGCTTACTTCAGCTACATTTTACACAGAAGAAAATTCTACTTACGTGTTTAGTTTATATAAAGAAAAATATAATAAGGCTTACAAAACGCTAGATGAAGAGAAAATGCGACTTAAATTTTTTGTCAAAAATTTGAACGCTGTTGAAAAATTTAATGAGGAGGCGATATATAATAATTCAGTTTTTGTACTAAATCAATACGCAGATTTAGACACTGAAGAAGTTGAAGAACAATATGCGATTAGAGTGAAACCTTGTAAGTTATTACCAAAAAATTTATGTCGAGAACTATTTTCCATTTAACTGACTTCAAAAATGTGGTAGAAGTGAAGTCAAAAAGTATTATTTTAAATAGTAGGTACCTAGTATATACTGCCTTACCGAGTATGTACTGTATAAAAGAAAATTTTTGGGAGAACTCCTGATTTATGTAATCTCTTCACTGATCTAAATCAAAACATTATCTACTCGTATATCCAAATTTCGTTGCTGCGTAAAAAAAAGAACAAAGCAACAAAAGATTCTTACATTTTATAATATCAAAAAGGATTTTTTTGTCACCATAGCTAACTTAAATTCGCATTTTACTAGCAATGGCGATTATAGAAACTCAATTTAGCTAAGCCCCTGAATTTAAAATTTATAACGTCTTTCAATTTTACATTAAATCCTGCCAGTATTTTAAAGTAATTTTGCGAAAAAAAAATATTACTTATATGTTTATTTTATTTTTACCAAACACTTAATTTCAGATGATAATGTTTTTAAAGATGAAAACATTAAACAAAAAACTAAAAAAATAGATACTTCAAAGCTATACAACTTAGTTAACGCAACAGAGTTGTACAAAGACTTTCTCCAAAAATTTGGAAAACAAAATCATAAGAAGCCATATGACTATACAGTTCATTTTTATCGCTTTGTGAAGACACTAATTGAGTTAAATGAAAATAAATTTAATGGCAATGGAACTTTGACTCTTGATGAAACAGCAGATGTTATTAAAGAGCCTAATGATTATTTTTACTAATTAAAAATAAGTTTACCTACAATATAATTATTGTTTAGCTCTTATTTTTCTAAGTTAGTTCAGATATTATATTATGATATATCAAACTCTTATTATATTTTATTAAATATTGGAATATCTACGAGTATAATAAACAAACATGATAGAGAAACTCGAGGTACAAAAACATACAGGCGAGGTTTTTATAAAGACTGTATCAAATTTTGAATGTCATATGAAAAAAAATCGGTCAAGTGCGAGTCGGACTCGCGCACCAAGGGTTCCGTACCATTATAACCTATATATAATATCTGTACTAGCCTATTCGCCTAGTTTATTTGCGTATACTCATACAATACTTCATATACTCATATTATTATCCATATCCTAATTCACTACTTCCCAAAAAAAATTTCGTATCTTTATCTAACTTAATTTATTTCTAAATACTTTCATAAAATATGCGAATATTTGATATTTTAAATAAAACTATTTTTTAGGATTTTTTCGTCAGTCAGTCTCTCCCATGACCATAAATGCTGTAAAGAATTCAAAACATCGGGAGCCTAAAATCAAAATAAATCCAAACCGATTTAATTAAAATTCAATAACGGATATTTTGGTACTATTTATGTAGATGATTTTCTTTATAATTATTAGTATTACATTTCAAAATACTTGTCAATTACTAGAAGCTAAAGTAATATTGACGTTCAGCTCTTAACTGAAACTAATAAGCCTATTAGATATTCGTATTGTTAAACTTAGAGATGCGAATTCAAGCATAAACTTTTGCGTCAATAAATCACTTCTACGTTAAGTTAGTGCATACCTACAAGTTTAATGGTTAATCGGTACTTTATATATTAAAACTAGCGATTCCCGCGGCTCCGCCCGAAGGATGAAAATTTTTCTATGCCAAAGTATATAAAACTGAAAAATAAAAAATTGGTCTACAAATAAAAAAATATATCTGGAGAGGGCCACCCTTATTACCGATGGGAATAAAGCTTAGCCTACGACCTATTATCAGACCTACCAAATATACACAAAAAAAACATAAAAATCGGTCAAGCCGTTTCGGAGGACTTCGAGATTTTTATATATTAGATTTAATAATACTCGTAATATGTGAGCAACATAAAAGTATAGTGGTAAAATTTTAGAATATTCAGTTTTAATAGAAAAACTATGTCAATATTTTAGTTGTTGTTTAAGATATAAAAGCAAGGCTTTGAATGAATTAATGAAAAAAATTGATGTTGTTCCTGTATTTTGTAACCACTCTTCTATAATTTCTATTGTGAATATATTTTTTTATTAAATATAAGATACATGATTATTAATAATTAACATTTAATAAATAAACTGGAATAAGGAATCAACACTAGGTCTTTTTTTCTGCATAAGAATTTTTAAATCAGGATCGATTTTGCTAGTTTTCTCTACATTTATATATCTCTTCTGATCTTCAGTCAAATCCGCATACTGATTGAGGCGAACTTTCCGTGATACCGGCTGTGAATTAATCTGGTTTATGGTTTTTAGAGTATTCATAAATTGATCATAACGATTATAATAATCCTCTCGTCCTTTAAAGGTTTTGGAAAACTTTTTAATGTACTTCTTAAACAATTGTGGCCCATCACGAAGGTCATACACTAAAGTATCTAATTCTTGCCCACGCACTTCATAATTGGATAAATAATATAAAAAAACTAACATTATCATTGGAGTTACAGACATAATATCAAAGGCAATAATTACAATTGTTAACTGAATGTTTTCTTTATCGTATCTCATATCACTATATAGGTATTAATTTATATAACCAAAAGGCACCGTGAACAATTGTTTTTAATTAGGCTTTAACGATGATTCAAATCAATTAAAACGTTGACTGAACATAAATTCTTCGTCAAATATGATCTAAAATATTTTTACAACAAAGCCCATCCACAAGTCAGCGATTTTATACTCTTTCTTAAGTAAGGAGTTTTGAAACGGTACTTAAGTAGTCGCCCGCGCTGAGTGTCATTCTTACCCGTCTACAAAAGATGGACTTTACAAACAATAAAATACCATCTGTTTGCTTAATATTTATTATTGAAAAAATAAGGTAGTAGTTTATTAATTAAACATGCCTATTGGTAACGTACTTGCTTAAGAAAGCTAATTGAGAGAGTTCAAATCCTAGGTTTCACACCTGAGACATGCGCGACATGTTCTAATCATTTTTACATGTTAACTGCTTGTCATTACTATGTCTAAGAGAACCTTATTTGTGAGGTCCACCAATCCACACTCGGCCAGATTGACGGAAAATAGACTGATTCCAATTATATTGAGGGTAGAGCACCCGATGCTGAATGGGATATTAAAAGGGTTGAAAACAGGCTTTCGCAGTTTACGTGTAGTTGCGTATAAGATTGCGATTAATCTTTTAAAATCAACATCGCAATTAATAAAGAACTTAAGAGCGAGATAAAGTTTTTAAAGATGTATAACTAATACATATAGTTACCAATTAATATTTTTAATTGTATTAAATTTATAATCCATATATTATTGATAAATTAATTATTATTAAGTTTTTGTTAACATCAATAATTTCATTTTATAAAGATGTAAATATAATACTTAAAGCTTCTTGCTAAAAGTAAACATTTGAAAGATATTCAAATTAATATTTTTGTTTATTTCGACAGCGCTTTCACTATATTAATAAAAACAACTAAGTATGTCAAACAACTGATTGACTTACATTATTATGTACATAATTTCTGGATATAAGGTATATAATATTCTGTATGTTAGAAATGTAATACATACCATCAACTCACACCAAAAAATCGACCGTTGATTTCGAATAATACTTTAAGTATACCAACGGAGAGGCACTTCTTGAATTTATAAAAAAACTAGCAATTGCCGTGACTTCCTCCTAGACTCACTTATAAAAGAAGGTAGAAGGTTGAAAATTTAGGGTTATAAGTATTATTTGATGCCAAATCATGAAAAAATAAAAAATAAAAATTTGGTCTAAAAGTAAAAAATAATAAATCTGTTGAGGGCCACCCTTATCACCTAGGGGAATAAAAAATATCCTACGACCTATTCTCAAACCTACCCAAAAAATATCATATAAATCTGTCAAGCCATTTCGGAGTCCGATAACAAACACTGTGACATGAGATTTTTATATATTTAATGTGTAGTCTACACCAGCGTGCCCGTCTTATACTATATTGATTCATCGCTCAAAAAGTATTGTTTTACAAAGCAATTTTGTCCATATTCGTCCGTTCAGGTAATGAAATTCAATTAACCCTTTCTCAAAATTTGATTTAATTTTACTCTGAAATTTAATTAAATCTTCGTTAACGTATCACTTTCCCACTTTTAACTTACAAATAAAGAAGTTAAGACACAACTTGATGAAATGTGGATAGACATAAAAATATTATATTTACTAAGATCTAGAAAGGTTCTAAGGTCCCACAAAGCACGGGCCTTCCTCCAATACTAGGGGCCAATGATAGTCCACCATGCTGGTCGAGTGCAGATTGAAGGACTTTGCAGGTATTCCGGAAACTTGCTAGGTTCTCTCAAATGTGATAGTTTCCTTACAATGTTTTCCTACAGGATAAGACGAGTGGTAATCATGTTGGAAAATAACCATTACCATTTTTTTCTTTGCGTATGACTCGTAATGGGCTACTAATCCATATATTATATCAGTACTACCATACATATCAGTACGTATAAATAAAATAGAAGTGTCTTTTTTTAATTTCAAATTAATAGCTTTTCACTAAATTCATATTCTGAAAGTATATCCGTATATGCTTAACGTTACTTACATCAAAAGTCAATTCTTTTGTCTATCTGACTGTCTTTTTGTCTGTTTGTTTTGGCTAATATCTGAAACGACTGGACGGATTTTGACGGGATTTTCACTCGCAGATAATGTTATAAGGAGTAACTTAGGCTACTTTTATATTATTAAAAAATATAAAAAACCGTTAAAATTATTTTAACTTAATAACTTATAGTTATAACAACTTATAGTATATATTATTATAATTTTGCAAACTTTACATTATACCTATCCACTTATCCTTTATTAAATATTATGATATTAACGAAATCAATATCCGTTCAGTATCAAATGAAGTTGCAAATGAAGCAGTTATTCCAGGTAATAAAATAAGCCATAATAAAATTTAATAATTATTATAACGTGTGTACGTTCCATGTTACTTTTATAATAATTTTCATTATAGTATGGGAGCCCAGGATGCTAAACGGGATTTTACTTGAGTTTCGTCGAGATATTGGACTTTTAAGACTAAATTAGAAGAAAAAGGGTATATAATATCTTTACTGCTCCCAAACATCTTATTGTTTTGTGAATATTTCTTTTTTTTTGTTTAATTTATTGTTTTAAGCGTTTATTTACTGCAGCAAGTGGGAACGACATTGAACTATATAACAAAAAATACTTTTTTGACTTTTGTAGTTATTTCTAACCATTTTTAATAAGTATAATCAGTTTTGATCCAATGTTGAGGAACTTCACCATACAATAATATTTACATATGTTTGTAATACCGTATGCTTACAAATAACTTGTAAAGCTTCACTCTTCTACGTGTATATTCTTTTTTATTCAACTTTAATAGAATCATAATAATAATCTGCTATTAGTAACTATAGCCAAAGAAACTTCAAAAACTCTATTAGTGGCTGCATCTAACAGTCCCAAATACGAGTAAATGCGAGCAATTTACAGGATCATTCATCCCATGAAGAAAAGGCCTCGTGACATCTAAACTGACGTAATTTCAGCTTTGAGGGTTAATCACGAATGCTATATATCACGTGGGACACAATGTGAGTTTGCTCTAGTTTCATATTCTTTAATCCTAAGTGACTTCAGCTAAATCAGGGCTTACGATGAATAGAAATATGCATTGCTATATAATTCTACATACAAATCCATAGTATTATCTCACAGTAATTTTTATTTAGTTTACGCATGCTGCACTTTTGATTAAACAGAAAAAGAAACAAAATGATTAGTATTAACATACAATTAAAAACAATATATTTGTGTTTGTAACTCTAGATTAAGCTAGAGCTGGTATTCTCAAGTGCGAATGATTTTCAACATGATTATTACTTGTCTTGCGATGAAGACAACGTCGTGAAGAATCCTGCATATCAGAGAGAACTTAGTGAGTTTTCGAAAGACATGTGTAGTCAACCGCAGTCGACATGGCCAATGTAGTGAACTACCGCTAATATTAATGAGAAATCCGTACTCTGCAGTCGCATTTGCTTAAGTAAAAGGAAAGTCAATTGTTGTACTTACAACTTCTGACAAAATACGGAGCGCACCATGACAATAACTGTTAAACATCACAAATTTTTAGTCATTTTATGATTGAACTACAAAACAACGGTATTCATAACATGTTTTATACATTATTTATTCGAATTTGTATTTAAAATCATAGCGTGAAATCGGAAAAGAGTATCAAATTCAATGATTAAAAACATAGATGAATGCGCGAAAATATTGCAAACGGGTCCGTTCATATTCGGTTTGTCATGCATGTGATTAATATTCAATGATTTATGTCACCTTCATTACAAGACGAAAATTTTATACGGATTGCGTATAACATTGGACGCGATGCTCATCACTGTCAATATAGGCAATAAATCATAAAAGGTGATATTTTAGAGGTTTAGAAAAAGGATATTTTGTTTATTTGCATTTTGCAAGCCTACACGATGAAAATTATTCAACACTTCTACGAATATGTTTAATAACGTATACAATATGTACTCGTAGTATTATATATCAACTGTTATTAATTATATTATGTTTGTGAAAGCATCTCATTCTATATTTACTCAAGAAATATATATTTACTAGAAATAATAACAGAAGTATAAGTAAATTCTTTGCACTTAAGATTGAGTGTATAAACAGTACTCACAAGTTAATATCACTTTTTTACGACTGTCATTTTCCTACTGTTTGTCTTCTCAAATAAAAAATATACTGCGAGTTATAACGTGTGGAAGACTTGGGTCTAATTTTGATGTTACATATTTTATAGAGAGTATTAATAATTTTTTTTTCTCATAGAATTATTTATTGATAAATATTCATACTATGCAATTTAAATATTCATCACAATTCTATCAGTTATTAGGGTGCTCTAGAGATATCTTAAAAATAAATTGTATTCGTTAAGAAAACTGCCCAAAGCTGTTGAACCGAAGTTCGGAAGGACTTAGTCCTCTGGGAGTCTCGTTACGGGTGTCAGTGGACTTAACTTTGACAACAGCATTTGAATTCAAATGCTGAAATTTTTATATTATGTAAATTTTCCGTTTATGTATATTTTTAAAATTACTTGAAATACCATGAAAAGTCTTACAATATATATAATATATATATAAAGATATAAAATATATATCTTTGTCAATGACATAAAAAAGTAAGCTTTATATCTAGATGAGAGAGTATGAATAATTTAATTATATGTAGAATAAGTATACCTATCGATAAAGTAATCATATCATAGATAAAAGTTAAGTTTCAGATAAAATCGGGTCATTTATTGTTCATCCTCACAAGATCTTCAGGCTAATAGGATTAGTGTATTCATCCATTAGACACTATTTTATTGTTCTTGTATTTTATAATAAAGCTTTGTCGATATTATTTCAAATGTATTCACAATATAAAACCATATTTTGTGGGTGGCCTTAAACTTCTAAGTACTATATATGTGCACTGCATTTTTTAGTTGGTAGTTTTCACCTTCACTCAGAAACGACTAGACCGATTTGAATGAAACTTTGTAAATATATAATATCTTGTAACACACAGGTACCAGGCCACTGCCACTTGCCAGATATCCAAGGACGCACTCGACTGAAGCGAATATATTATGCCGACAGTACACACAGTTAGTTTTAAAAAAACAATTATTTTAGGTACATACAATAGAGTAAAAGATAATATGAACATTAAAGTTTTGAGATCTATTTCATTCAAAAATGAAGATTCAAATTTTGAAAACATTGAAATAACAGGCTGAGCAGTGATTGGCACTTTATGGGTCAGTACTGATTACTACATCTCAAACATACTCTGGTAGTATTGCAAGCAAACAACATTCACTCGATATAGAATATTTACATGCTCTTTTAAATGAAATATAAATTTATTTATAATGTGATGATTTTTTACATATTCTTTACGAAATTTTAAAATAATTTATTTTTATTTCTTTTAAACATTCAAAGAAATCGTAAAAAAAGAGGCACGAAAGAACATAAATAAATATTACTGATATAACGTATTATAAATTTAACCCTTCATCACTATAATTAATAAGCCTAAGCCCAAGTGACTTCTCAACTAAGCTTAAATAAATTTCCTTTAGGCCAACACCTTACGATGTTATACTACTAAACACTTCATAATAAAATAATATATTCAAGTAGTTAAACACCTATAGACGACGTACGTGAGTTCGGAAAGGTATCGAACGTGAGTTCTAAAGTGAACCCCTCGAGAACCTCGTTATTAAGATGTCAAGGATGAAACTTTTGCTGCGATAGCCCAGTTTAAACTCATAGAATATGGTAACCAAACCCTTTGAGATAGAATTCTATGTATTTTGCAGCTGTAACTTTTCGTGAATGTTAAGTTATAGGAATTTCAACTTTCTTCACTACATTTTATATTTATATTTTCTATGAACTACATAGTACATACCTACTTGTAAATGTACATATCATATATCATATAACACGTACGTTATATCATTATCATATTGGTATAATGTTAAAAACTATTTTTATCTACGTAATGTTAAAGCCACGAAAAACACTAGAATATATGACTATATTCGTAAATTGTAACGTCGATTTAAAAAATAATTGTAAATTTATTCAAAGGTATTTTAATTTAATTTATTATAATTTGAATATGAATATAGATATTTGGATAAATTGAATAAGTTATGCAGACAAGTTAATAATAAACTTAATGTGTTGCTTCCCCAATATCAGTCCTTAACATCCACTCCCCCAACATGGGTTCACCTTATCGTGGTGTCCGCCGTGGCGTCCGGCAATCCGGCAGGGCGCAAAGCCAATGCAGGGAGGGCCCACTTCGGTGGGCGATGTGTCATGCGGGTTGCTCCTGGTACTTTACTGGATAGCAGAGTGGCCCCATTAAGACGATGAGGGTTTTTGTTTGGTTTTAGTGGGTAGTACTGGCTTATTTTAAGGTTAGTCCCGTATAATCTCCTGGTGGTATGCGTCAATGCATTTCCCAAGTAATTAATATAAATATAATACATTTAATTTATTTTATTTACCAAAGACATGATTTAGTTCAAAATTTAATAATTTCAACTATTAGAAATAGCTAATGCTATGAATTCAAATAGTTTTATGTTAGTAAAAGAAACAATCATAGTATACATTGAGTTTTGCTATATCATAAACATAAACAAAAGCACAATAAATAATATACAATTTCAGTGGTTTCTTCAAAGTGAATTTCAGTGGTTTCTGCAAAGTAAATCCGAAATGGGGCTTAGAAATGGAGCTTGTGAGAGAAGTGCTTGAGGTTGTCCGGTTGGATACCGTCCATTCAAGACCCCTCTACAAGAAAGGGGACGGAATCACTGACCATTACGTACGTTTAGGACTTTTTCGACTTTTGTGTTGTATGTATTTTAGTTTTTATTGTATTTTCTTAGTGCATTTTGAGAATATAAAAATGCATTATATATTAGAATTCATTAAAATAGACTTTTACAAAGCAAGAATAATAAAAACCAAATATTTAGTTTAAAATTTAAATAGGATTTCTAAAAATTGAAGACATAAATGCGATTGGTTCTAGGCAATACTGTTTTCCAGCTAGAATCCTTTTATGTATTCCGCTGAATATGTATTTTAATCATAATGCTTCAAGCTTCAAATACTAAGTTAATTTAAAAATTAATCACTATACTTTCCGTCCGAAGGTTATGGTAACAGCCCTCCACTGACTGACTGACTGACCACTGACTCCGCTGAGCAAACGCAGGCCTGCATCTAATAATTACTATTATTATTGTTATATAAGCAAAGAATAAACTGACGATGGCATAAGATCAGTAATAAAGATTCAATATCAATGATAAGGACAACACAAGTAATAAAAATACATATTATAAGCTTACCGAATCAGATAACTGTAAACAATAACATACTCGTAAGTATTAATAATATAAATAAAAAGGAAAAAAGGTATTACAAAATTAAACGTTCTATCGTATATTGCTCGCACTTAAGCTTTAATCTCGAGCTTACAAAATTTAGCTTTTATTTTTTGTTTGTAAGTCACGATAAAGCAAATTAAATAGCTCTTCGATATAACACTATAGAGTTATTTCATTTTAAAGGGACGATTTCTCTTCTTAGAATTAGATATTTTAATAACAATGAAATTCCATCTATACAGATAAATGAAAGAGAACTGTCCTTTTGTAATGTCAAAATAACAGTTTTTACTAAATGCGTGCAACGGAATTACGTACAGTACTTTTTTTAAATATTTGTATGTTCATCTGTGTGATTATTCTAGCTAATCTCTGAAACGACTGGACCGATTTTTACGCGACGTTCACTTGATTGCTTATATTTTAGAAAGAAAAAAAAATTAAATGTACCAAGTATAATGAATAAAAACTTTCTTCACTTCCCTTTTTAAATTCTCACTGCTGGCGACTCTGACGTTTATTAAAATACGTATAAAGGCTATTCTGCCATACGGCAGAATTCACATCTTTCAAAACTATTTTCTTCATAATATGAGCATGTAGAATGTACTCTTTTCATACGATAATAATATGAAGATATCATAAGTGAGAGACGAGATAATCACTCTTTAGATTTTCAAGTCCGTATTTTAATATGCTAATTATTTATACAGCTGTTAAACTTCTGTTATAATGCTGGAAGCTTGCATGTGTATATATTTGTTACTATTTTACGCTGAACTCGACCTCACCCAAGCGGACGACCCCAGTATGTAAGTTACTTGCTAACATAATGCATAAAAGAATAGAGAAGCACTACACTTTTGAGTTAATTATTGAAGCTCAACTTTAAATTGTTGGAGTGGCACAACGAGAAGCTAAGGATACTGAAAGTTTACAATTTATGTTCTCTGCGGTGAGTGCTGGATGCACTAAATTGGAGTCTTAATTACCTCAAGTAAACTGAAATTAAATTTCATAAACAATGATGCAAAACAATTTTCTCCGATACCGTAGTAATCCAACTGACGTCAAAGGGAGGTTCTGAATTCGAGACTTATACTGTAACTGTGTTATTTTGTACTAATAACATCAGGGTTATAGTTTATTTTATTTTATTTACAAGTAATTTGTTTTTCAGAAAATAACAGTGTTGTATTTAATTCATTTTTATAATAGGCTTTAGATAAAATTAAAAGATAAAACTATGTATCTATGTAATAAACTGTTGTATATTTAAAATAAAAAGTAAAAGTGATCAGTATAAATATTTCTTAAAATTTAAAGTATGAACTGAAAGTAAGAAACTAAGGTTGTTCGCTATTTCTAGTTTTATATTAAATAACAAATTACCATACTTTATGGAAAAAATAGTTATAGCATTAGTTTTAGTGATAGTTTAGTATATTATTTAATACTAACAACTCACTCTCGCTTCGCTCAGGCTCGTCCCTAGGTTTAGCGCAAGAGAAGCCGTAGGATCATCTAGTAAATGTATACTTAAACTTGACAAATTATACATTAAAACCTTCATGGTGAATCACTCTATCTATTAAAAAAACCGCATCAAAATCCGTTGCGTAGTTTTGAAGATCTTAGTATCTATATAGGGACAGACTGCGAGTAGCGACTTTGTTTTATATTATGTAGTGACGCTATAAACAAAGAACGATCCGAAAATCCCAAATGGCCAAAAAATAATCCTCACTTTGTCAACTTAAGGTGTCCCTACATTCAAAACTCGTGCTCGACCTGATATTATTTAAATATAGTTCTATTTTCCACAAACTGTTCAGAGTGTACAGTTATAGCCGACGGAAACGAGGGAACTTCGAAAGTAGCAAGTTGACATTTTAGCTGTGGGCCTTTATTGCCAGCCCTTTATAAGGTGAAAAGTCTATTTTATCAAACATTGAATTTACTTTTTGAATTTATTATATGAAATATTTTTTATGTACTAGCAATTCTCCTGTAGTTTCCTTTTTTTTTGTATAAAATTTTTCCGCTTCTAAGTTCCATATCTAAAAATGTAAGAATAAAGCAATTGTCATTAATAGTTTCAGAGATCAGTGTGTTCAAACAAAGAAAATATGCACAGTCCCCAGTTTTAGAACAAAGAAACAAAAATATTTAAATAGGTATAGAGATGTTCTTGTGATTAATTTTTGCGAAGGGCCCTTTATACTACCTAATTCCATTTTAATTAAAATCGTTATATTTACATTTAACGTGTAATTTCATTCTATCTGTTCTTGTTGATAATATTTTCTTTATTCTGACTATAAGTAAATAAGAATTTTTTAGTTGTTTGGTTTCTTTTACATCTAAAATATTATTTACCTCTAATATTTTATTTGCAGCATTGATGAAACTGAAGATTATTAGATATTCTCATCGACGAAATAAACAGAGCTTACCCAATTATTTTCATATAAGTGAGTTACCCGTTCGTAGGTGTTTTATGTATCAGTACATATAAATACTTTTACACTTATATAAAAATAAATATTTGTATACTGAAAGGTACTACTAGTACTCGAGAGATTCGACCTCGATCAGAGTGAAGCGAGAGTAATATTATAAACTAGCAATCGCGGCTCGCTTCGCTGGGCATAATGTAAAATAAATTAAACGGTTTTTATAATTTTCTAGTAAAATAAAAGTATGTTACTCCTTATTACATCAGCTATCTGCAAGTGAAAGTCTCATCAAAATCGGTCCAGCCGTTTCAGAGATTAGCCGAAACAAACAAACAGACAAACAAAATTTTTTAAAATTGATTTTTCGATGTTAGTACCGTATATACTTTCATAATATGCATTTTAAAGTGAAAAGCTGTGTCTGTTAATTTGAAATTAAAAACAGACACTTCAATTTTATTTAATGTATAGATATAAAGGCATTGTATGGATACTCGCAGTGGAAAAATATATTTTCTCACGAAGGCTGGAAAGTGCAGACATTGTGAAATGAAATACATCATTCTCTTTGCTGAGTTGAGATCTTACTTTGAACAAATAGAGCTTTATCAACATAATGGTTTAATAAATAATGGTATATATGGAATTATTAATATTATTTATTTACATAAATATATGTACGTATATTGTTGAACTACACTAGTATTGGTAGAAGAACTAACATGGCAAAGTTACAAACAAAAAGGACAAAACTCTTTACGCGCGTTGGTATCAAAACAGGAATTAATGATAAAATATTATTTTCTATATATAGTAGCATCAAAGCACTTTAATATTAATAAGCAAGATTTACTGTGTTTTATGACGGAACACACAATTACCCAAAATAATTAACTAATATTATTTCTTATAAACAGTGAAAAAATACGTTAATATTAAGCCAAATGAATATGAGCTCATTTCCCGCTACATTTGTAAGAACGAAGTAAATGATGGTGATATGTGACAACGCCAGCGTTTCTTTATTGTTCACCACAAGTAATTTAGAAGATAATTTGTCAAAATCTCCACTAAAATTACTAAAATCTTTCAAAAATTATAAAGAAGTTTGAAAAAAAATAACAACTTTTTGTAGGTTGGTTATATCTGGTTTAACTGCCTCGGTGGTGTAGTGGCTAGCATGTACGGTCACACATCGAGAGGTCCTGGGTTCGAGTCCTGGGTCAGAGTCGGTCGGAGAATATAAGAATATGATTTATATCAGGTTCATGTTAAAAATAAAAAAATAAATAATAATTATCGAAGTTTAAACGTTTTACGAACATAAAACTTTACCGAGAAACCATTTAAATTACAAAAGAATATCTATAAAACAAGTACCACAAAATTCAACGCTGAAAACCACTCACCTTCCATTGATTATAATATTCTTTTATACTTCTCCCCTCAAACAGAATGCGTTATCAAGTGTTTTACAAAAGTCGTCGCAAAGTACCTACATCTGAAGAGGTTGTCATAACTTCACCGAGTTCGAACGCCCCTGCATTAAAAAACTTGTGTTCGCTTGAATGTCATTTTGACACAGTTTTATTTCCCACGAACTGTTATGTATATCCATAGCCTGCGAGAAGAGGCAAAGTTTCAAAGTAACGAGTTGATATTTTAGCTGCTTGTACATCGTAGCGAGCTTTTAGTAGCGTTTCTCATGAAATAATAATTCTAATGTCTTAACGTATTCGCAAGGGAATTACTTACAGTAATACGATTGTGTTTAATTAAAAGTAATCGAAATATGCTTATATATTATGGATTATAGATTTATTCCTAAGTAGCAACCGGCCTTTCTTTATTTAAGTCCTTATAACGACCATGCGTCATTTCTACACTTACAATATGCGTCTATCCGTTACGTATCACACCGTAAAACTGGCGAAAATCCTATAAAAACACTATAATAGTAATAAGTAAGCATTTAGCAGTCATAGGGAAATACTAGCTACTTAGGTGTCTAATAATATTCTATTTTTTAATCTATGTCATTGTCTATTAGTGTTCTAAATTACATACAAATCTCTCCTGACGTTTCTGCGTAAAAGAGACATGCACACTAACACACATATTATATTTATACATCTACAAATACACGTAATAGATACACACAAAAATATACACACGCGCAAGTATTTTGAAAGCCTTTTGAAAACTATCAGTTACCATAATTCACTTAAACAAATATAAAAAATAATTAAGACAAATAACAAACCTTTGACCAACTGTAATATAATATGAGGTTCGATTTAAATTAAACGAGCTTAAACTCAATTGGAAAGAAAAGAAGAAAGAAGACATCATAGAGCTAATTTATGCTGGTTTCGTAATCAGATCTAGTCTATTGTATCAAATTATTCTATTGAGATCCGAATTTTATATACTAGTAAAATTTTTACTACATATAATAGTAAAAGGAAAGCGATATAATATTACAAAGTACTCGTATTACTAATATTTGTATGCATCGTTTATTATTTACTGAAGCTAACAAATGTAACTAGAATTCGGCCTTTCTTTATTTAAGTCCTTATAACGACCATGCGTCATTTCTACACTTACAATATGCGTCTATCCGTTACGTGTCACACCGTAAAACTGGCGAAAATCCTATAAAAACACTATAATAGTAATAAGTAAGCATTTAGCAGTCATAGGGAAATACTAGCTACTTAGGTGTCTAATAATATTCTATTTTTTAATCTATGTCATTGTCTATTAGTGTTCTAAATTACATACAAATCTCTCCTGACGTTTCTGCGTAAAAGAGATATGCACACTAACACACATATTATATTTATACATCTACAAATACACGTAATAGATACACACAAAAATATACACACGCGCAAGTATGGGTAAATCCGTAGACAGCTTACTATACTATCTAGTAATTAATGAAAAGGGTTAGCATGATTCGATAAAGCTTTTAAGCTCAATTTGCAAATAAATAGCATGTTGCCATGTTACAAGTACAATAAATTTCGCAATCCTCCTCGTATGAGAGCAATGCTTTCAACTACTAATCAATTAAAGTGAATTGATGTTTCATTCATTCCTTATAATTATTATTAACATTTGTTTTTATGCAAAAAAATATAATAAACATGGTAAAATACTTTGAAATTGTAATATCTCAATGAATACTTATTTATCAACTATAAACGGTTGAACCGTGGCAGTATTGGCCCGAGTGTCACACTATCGAGTATCAGCTAATTAGTGGTAGATAATAGGTATATATATCTATCAAGGTACTATACAATATATTTATTTCAGATATTACATATATACAAGATATAAGCTTGATTTGATTAGTGATCGATGTTTGTACATAGTGAAAATGTGCGCTGTTGGTATATTAGAATTGTGTTATAAATTAAACATAGTAACAATATAATGCACTAAGATTTGTCTTTTGAAAACTATCAGTTACCATAATTCACTTAAACAAATATAAAAAATAATTAAGACAAATTACAAACCTTTGACCAACTGTATTATATGAGATTCGATTTAAATTAAACGAGCTTAAACTCAATTGGAAAGAAGACATCATAGAGTTAATTTATGCTGGTTTCGTAATCAGATCTAGTCTATTGTATCTAATTATTCTATTGAGATCCGAATTTTATATACTAGTAAAATTTTTACGACATATAATAGTAAAATGCTACTCGTATTACTAATATTTGTATGCATCGTTTATTATTTACTGAAGCTAACAAATGTAACTAGAATTCTATGTACATAATTATTTTCTTAGTAATAACGAATTAATAAAAGCGGTAGCCCAGTGGTAACGCGCTCGCTTGGATAACTGAATGATGCGAGTTCAAATCCGGGTCTCGCACCTCTAATATTTTCGTGTGCGATGTGCGATTTCGTCTAATTTCTAACATGATTACCACTTTTCTTATGAAGAAAAACTTCGTGAGTAAACCTACATGTCCGAGAGAACCTAGCAAGTTTTCGAAACACGTGTGCTATCCGCCAACCCGCACTTGGCCAGCGTGGTGGACTATGGCGTGATTCGCCTCGTAATGTAAGGAAGGCCAATGCCCAGCAGTGGGACGTTAAAAATGGCTGAATACAATACAATGAATTAATTCTAGTAGTAGTAGTTTTTAAGCAAAATAAGATAATAATTAAAACCCTCGATTGGGTTTGTTAATTCATTTCTGTTAATATTATCATTAAAAAAACACTTTTACTACAAAACATCAAGTGTTTAGCACATAATTGTAGCAAAGAACTATTTTCTTCGTATATATCGTATTTTTGCACAACGCAATAATATTGTCAAACTATCTTTTCTCACAGGATTTGCGGAGATATGAAATATATCGGTTTCTTTACTTAAGTGGGTTGGTATTTTCTTCGTGGGAATAGCTAGAAGTTATAAAAATACAGTTTAAATACGATTTGGTAAAGTGGCAGTTTTGTGCGATATGTAATAAGATCTGGATCTTATTGCTAGAAATCAATGTTTTATTGACCATTAGAATGCAACATATCGAATTTTCTAGAAAGTAATAGAAGACCTAGGAACAAACACAACTAGGACAAACTATAGTTGAAATTTGCCAATTGGCAGTTCTAAATATACTTTCTCACAATAAATGCAAAAAATCAAAATATCTAGGTACAAATTATACTACCTTCCTATATGTATAAGAAACTCCTAAATTTTTGTATCAAGTCATAAATCCTCGCTCTCGAGCAAAACAAGGATAAGTTCCTTGTCGTAAATGAAATAATAAGTAGTTTCCCATTTTACTTCTGAGCATCTTATCTAAGATCAATCCATTCTTCGGCCAAACCACAAGCAATCTAATGGGATTAGCTCACTCGTCTATTAGATACTGTTTTACTGCTCTTTTATTTTATGATCACACTTCGCCGATAATGTATTGAAAGTGGCCACAAAATGTCGCTGTTTATTTCGATAAAATGTTTTTACGCGGATATCGCTACGCCATTGGATATTTGGAAGCAGTCATTTTTATGTATTGTTGTAATAATAATTTTTCGTTCTTTTATGTCCATTTTTAGGATTCAAGCGTGTAATGTGAACTTCGTCATCAGTTATTTGCTTATTAAAAATATTTTATTAAAAACATTGCTTTAGCTACATTTTGGTTTTGCTCTATTGTAAAATTACATTACAATGCGAATCAAATAAATAACCTAAATTAATTAGTTTGTAATAGTAACTTTAAAGTAAAACAATAAATATCAAAAGCTCTTCCATATAAGAGAGATCCCAGTCGGAGATTCATCAACCGCTGTAAAAAGCCAAATATCCTGCACCATGATAATTTGTAATTTCAATCACGTGTTAAATTACGTATAACATTGAGTTGTAAAAAACAAACACAAATAATTATAAATGAAGATAATGTATAATGCTACTTAAATTAATAAAGCACATTTTGCTATCAAGTTAAAGTAAAATCAAGTTAAATTAATTATAGTGTTTTGATGTATACGGCTTTCGAGCCCGCTAAGACCTTAAGATTGATAGCTAATAAAGATTTAATTTTGCCCCTCTGCTTAACTTAGAAGGAATGATAACAAAATAAGGTAGAATTCTACAACATTTTAAATATCTTACATTAGCAGAAAATGTTTCAAAACAATTTTCTTTAAAAGTCTCATACCTGACCTAACACGTCTTTTCACGTGAAATGAAATGGAAATTTAATAGAATAGAAGAAAAGCTCTGCCAAAAGAACATAAACAAGCTTTTCACTCAGACAAATTACATGTATCGTATTTCTCAGCTCGAATTACAAAATGCTAAGGCTGTCCATGTTTTGCTAAGTCATTAAATTCAATTAGGTACAATTCAATCAAATATCATTGCTTATATTTAAAAGGCAGCTTTCACGACCAAGTTTTTTCAATGACTATACCAGGATAATATATGAATTAAGAATACACTTCGAATTATGTGGACGGATTTCTTTCGAGCTTCTAAAATGTGGGTTTTTTTTAAAAAATTTGAACGGGTGTAAAAATTTAACTCAAACTTTCTCAATACCGTAGATGTGTTTTGAATCTCTATTTAAAACAACGCAAATTCATAAGTAATTGTTAATTTTTGAGCATACCAAAAATACTCATGCATTCAAGGTTCTAGATAGTTTTTTTTGCGAATTCTGTTATTAGTGATTAATAACCTTGAAAATGTTGCATCGTTGTAATTAAAAAAAAATATCTTTTAACATATTACATAATACACAAAAAAGAAACATTCATCTATTATAAATATATTACAAGAGCTGATCCCAAGCGAGAAAAGAAAATCATTTCTAGACGTTCGTGTCTGCACACACCCTTTTTATAGCCCAAGTGAATTATAACATAAAATATTTATGTCATTTTGGGGATATGTAACACGCCTGTTTATTTTAGATGGTAATAATATTTTAAATACATTTATAAAACAAGAGATTTAAGTTGTTAATAAAAAGGAAGAAGAATAACGGTATAAATCAAGATTATATCAATATTTAATTATTCCTAAAACAAACAAACGGATAATTGAGTGAAGCGGTTTCAAATCCGGGTCTCGCAACTCTGATAATTTCATTTACGAATCATTTCTAACATGATTATCTCTTGTCTATCGGTGAAGGAAAACATCCTGACGATACCTGCGTGAGAATCTAGCAAGTTTTCGAAAAACTTGTAAAGTCTGCCAACTTGGCAAGCGTAGTGGATTATGGCTTGGTCCCCGTTGTGTTGAAGGGAGGGTCGTGTCCAGCAATGGGACGCTAGAAAGACTGAATACAAAAAGGTATTAAAAAAATAAGGATACAACAAATATTCGGCACGCAATATCTGTAGTACGAGTTTCTGTCACACTGAGTGTAGAAAGCCGACTTATCTAAAACATAATTGTATTATAGGAATTGCAAGTTTAATTTAAAAGAAAAAAAATATTTTTCTTTATTTAAATATTCAAACGCAAAAGCTAAAATCCAGCTAAATCCATAATTTATTTAATCTATTACAGCTGTCTGAAATTGATGATAGATGGAACCGTATATGTGTATAGTATGCACATTGCACATACATACATATAGTATACATTTTACACTATATATTATAACATATGTATACTCATTCATTAATAATAATCGATTTTACTCATTATGACCATTACCTGCGCTAGTGAACAAAGATCAGTCTATTTCTAATTCACACGTCTAGACTCTACAGTCGAGACGGACCCAAAGCGTGTGCCTACAGAGACGTATAATAGGAATTCTTCTACAAAGCAAGGTAGGTACTTTTCATTCAATGTAGAAGTTTCTTTAGAGAAACGAATTAAGCATTTTTGTAGTAGCTTCTTTCAGATGACAATCTAATTCTTTTATATTATTGCTTTAGTTTAACTTTGTGTTTTAGATACAATTCATAATATTCTTGTGGTAACAAAATGAGATCGGTACATGAAATATTAAAAAAATAATAACTTTTACATTTTGGGTATTAAATGCATAGTATTAACTATTCAGCCCCTTGCCTAAGCTAGGGCACGTGCGTCCCTTCTATACGATATAATAAAATAGGTATTATATATTATATTTTCTGTTTGTATCTCTATATGTCTGTCTGAATATCTGCGCGTACTTCATGCAAGAGACATAAAAAAATACTTATTATAGTACAGTGCTTGTAGCAACAAACAAGTCCATATATAGTGCGTTCTTTATTTCTTAATGAATATCCTCCTTTCACTCACAAAATGTGACGCGATGACAAACGCAAGCGTTCAAAGAACAGGCTTATCATCAATGGTTTGCCATGCTTGACGTGAGGGGTAAAATTCTATCAACACTCCAATTATTAGAGCAAGATGTCATCATAAATACACGTATTCTCCAAAAAGCACAGTATTGCATAGCATGTGTTTATATTTATGCAAAGCTTAGAATAAGGTAAAGATCATGTTATATACTAGTTATTCCCACGGCTCCGCCCGCGTTCTAAAGACGTAAATGCAAGCGTTGTTTTATAATTTATTTCTAACCTTCTTTTTGTATTTTTCACCGATATGAGTTATTTTCCCGCAGTAAAAAGTCCTCCTATATCTTGACCCGGGTAACCAGCTAACATCATACCATATTTGATCCAAATCCGTCCAGTGGTTTTCTCGTAATCTCGCGATCTCGCGGTCACAGACAGACAGACAAACATTCTAAATATAATAGATTTTGCCTCTATATCGATAATAATGTCCATTTTAATTACATTTTCCAAAAAATATTCAATGCACAGATTAGACTAGTTTTATTATATTTTATAATATAACGAATTAATATGTACTTATAAATAAGCTAGTTTTTATACCATATTTCGCAATAACGTTAAACTGTTACTGCTTACGATAGCTATCAGTCAAATGGACAAAGTAATTTGTTTTAACAATGGCACTTTAAATGAAAATTATTAAATTTTACGTGAGATACAGTCGATGGGCAATAAGAATGCTTTTACAAAATTACTGTTATTTGTTTGATTGGGTAAATGCTAAATATTTATTATACAACAATAAGCCTCTTGTAGAACTCCATAATTATGTTAAGTCACTATATTTTAAGATATTGTTATAATACGTTATTGTATATTTATTATTTTGTATGAAAGTAATGACTTCTTAAAAATTTACACACAAACTTTTAAAATAATTCTTCTTTTTTTCTTCTTCTTCTTTTGAAATTACAAAATTAACAGTTTTTAAGATGTCATTGCCATATATGAATAACCAATCAATCATCTTTCTTTTCCCACAACATTTGTTTAAAAAATAACATTCACGCCGAGCAAAAATTAATAAGTACTTTAAATTAATGAAATATGTAATAAAATATTAGTATTAATAAAATAAAATGAAATATTATGTTATATTGTAGATAAATGAATCACGAAATGAAAATGCAGATAGATATTAAGTCCTTATTAATTTTGTTATTAATTTATTTAACACAAGACTTTTGAAATATCTCCATAATAAAATAAGTCAAAAGTGACAGTAACTGTGCCATCAACTTTCAAAATTATATTAAGCAAATAAATTATTGTACGTAAACATTTTAGTACAGACATTCTTGCCAAAAGGTTTTTCACTCTCATAATATATTCCACAGATAAGGAGTATGCTTCAAATCTTTAATTTGTTGAAGTAGCAAACTACGAGAGTCTAGATACTGTAACTTTACAATTTATGTTCTTTACAAAGGGAGGGTGTACTAACTTGCAACCTAAATTACCTTTTTTTTTTTTTTTTTATAGTTGGGAAATCCTGTTACGGATACCCCCGACTCGCATCGCATCCGGCATACCCACTAAAACCCAACTCCCAAACCCCTGCCGCCATGAATGGGACGCCACGGGATCGCTTCCTTCCCCCCCCCCCCCCCCAACGTGCCAAACCCCTCGCCAGACGCAGGACCACCGAAGTGGCCCCGCTCCAGCCGCCGCACCGACAGGCTAGTCCCGCCAGTACGGCCCGCACAGTGCCTCCTATCGTGAACGACCAGAGGCACCGGCTACCACCACGCGGGAGACTCGGCGCCCACCTGACGCCGCTCCCTAACCCCCCCCCCCCCCCTGGCTGTTGGTCCGCGCCGGATTGCTCCGGTACCACCCCCGCCGCACTCAACCTAGGAGGTGCAGGCTGCCAGCGTGGCACAACTCAGGGCCGCACTCAGTTAAGGTGCTTGCCGCTGAGGAGTACCACCCCCGCCGCACTCAACCTAGGAGGTGCAGGCTGACGGGTGGCGTTCCCCTATCCGCCACCCGGGGACGCGTCCGGTAGGAGTCAGCCTCTCCCCCGGAAACCTAAATTACCTTGGCTAAATTAAAATTAATTTATTCCGTTTGGAAAATTACTTCATGTCACATTCATAGTCATTGATATACCTTATATCACGTATTAACTATAACAGCTATTTTAAGAGGTTATTTATAAAAAAATTTTCTTTTCAACTACCAGCTTGCGGTAAACTTATTTAAGATATTTACATTTAGAGAATGCATTATGAGACATCTAATCGTTATATGTATTGAGTTAGTGATGAAAACTTAGGAAGGTACACTTTATAGGATAAAAAACCCACGAAGGGTTAACTGGAAACTCGTCAATAATTATACACACCCTTTTAAGTTTATACTAATTGGTTTTGATTTAATTTGGACGTAAAAAAAATAACTTTAGGTACCCTAAAATTTAATGTAGTTAAACACATTTGGATAAGCAAATAAATTAGTTCGAATGATTAAAAAGGCAGTGATATCTCATAGGTAACGCGCTCGCTTGGATATTGGATAACCGAGTGATGCGGGTTAAAATCCGGGTCTCGCACCTCTTATATTTTTATATGCGATTCATTTCTATCTTGATTACCACTTGTCTTACGGTGAAGGAAAACATCGTGAGGAAACTTGCATGTATGAGAAAACCTAGCAAGGTTTGAAGGCGAAGCTAGTAATTGAATGAATCATAACCTGATAGTACATAAAAGTGATAATACATAAAAATAAGCAAGAAAGTGCAATTAAATATTTATAATTAAACAAATAAATTATTAAGATATTCACACAAATTTACTTTATCTGCTTTATTTTTACCTACTTCAAATTTCTTTTATTTTATTGAAAGAATGAAAGAAAACCATCGCTTGGAATTATTGGAAATCATTAAATAGAATAGTATATAAATCATTAAAACCATAAAGCATTGGAAAGCTTCTAGATGGATTATGTAATTATTATGTATTTTAATTAATATTCAAACTTAGTTTTTACCAGATATTCTTGCCAAAGATGTTACACAGATTCCATCCCACATAATATACAAGTTTAATCGATAAACTATATAAAGTTACGTTATAAAGGCAATATAAAGCGTGAAGTAGAACTGAAAGTCGCTGTTATCATAACATCAACTTCGTTTGAAAGTCCCCGCATTTACAACTTCTGCTCAATGAATGTCACTTTAACACGAATCTATTTTCTGCTGCAATATCTATTCCGTTCCATTTATAGACATATTGACTCCTTGTATAAAAGATAACGGATTATTCTATGTAATGTAATAAATACTAATAAATGAAAATGGTCAAAAACTTTATTTTTTAACGTTGGCATAATATGTATTTACTGTTTACGCATACAAGAGGTTATGTGGCGCTCAGTTGCAGCCAGTAGGTACTACTTGTTAAAGATCCAATTATTACGGGTGACGTACATCTGTCTTAATGAAAATCCACAGAATCGCTTACGGTCACGAACAGGAAGGTAGGTCTGCGGAGAAAATCTCAACCACCAAGTTTTTGTTCCCACGGTCCCTTCTTCTATAAAAAAGTTACAAGCATTCCGGCTGGATTGTAAGACTAATGAGGGATCACGGCATGATGAACATATATCCCAGTGGCAATTGTTTAATAACTTTTTTCTTTCATTGATTACTTTATTTGATCTAGTAGTAGGTATATTAGATCAAGTTAACATTTAAATTGAATATACTGTAAAATTAACTAATTTTAAAATTCTGTTTATTACGTCGGCTTCACAGTTTACTCAATTAATTAATAAACTGTCTAAAGATGTAGAAAAATATGTTACTTTTCAACATTTTTTAAGCAGATATTTAAAAATACAAATAACTTATTATGAGTAAACATTACATGATACAAAATTCTAATTTAATTTAGTGCATAGTAACTTAACATTAATATTAACGAACAAATAAACAAAATCCTTGTGAAAAGCGTGTTCGCAATGAAGCAATGTTTTGAACTACTCATCAATAAAGTTATAAGAGATTGTACTCAGAACTTTATTCTATTCGTTCACTACCAGTATTTTCGTATACCGTGATAATATTGTCAAAGTATCTATTCCTTTAGGATTTGCGAAACGACATTGTTACTCGTAGATAAAATATATCGGTTTTTATATTAAATTCCAACGTTATTTTTTCAACATTAGGACCTTCCTAAGCCCTTATATATGTATTGCTTATTACTATAGTAATTGTTTAGGTGATATCGACTCAGAAATCTAATCGATCAATAAATCGAAGATCTACACATATAGTGTTTTGTCTCTTAATCAACGTTTTTTGATATAAAAAAAGATTTTTAATAACATAATTATATTTTTTATAATAAAAAAGAACTACTGAACTGTTAGTTTAAGAATGGAAAATTAATGGGTTCCCTTAGAAAAGAATGCCTTAATTAAATTCCATGCTCAGAAATTACTGCATCGCATTTCTGCTTTAATGTTTATTATTATTTTACTATAAATTTTAATTAACTATTACTTCAGTTTTTGTTTACTCAATTAAGTATGTTACGTGCAACTTATAAAGATAAAATTCAATAAGATTATTTATTTGACTTATATAACATATTTTCTATTTATTTTAGGTTTAACATCAGCGACCGTGGCTCGTTCGTTCCGCTAGTTAAACTAAATACATTTTCTAAAATGTAATCTCCTCCTTTTTTAAAGTCGGTTAGAAAGTAATTCCTTACATCATTAGCTACCTTCCAGTGAAAGTCCCGTCAAAATCGGTCCAGCCGTTTCGGAGATTACCCGGAACAAACAGACAGACCGAAAGACAAAAATTTTTAAAATTGGTTTTTTGTTGTTAGAATCGTATATACTTTCATATGCACTTAGTGAAAAGCTGTTAACTTGAAATTAAAAACAGACACTTAAATTTTATTTATATGTATGTATAGATGTATAGATATCTATTTAACGTAGTAAGTAAAAGTAGTAACGCTTTTTCTGGTCATGATGAAATAATTTTGTTTCGCCGGCAATAAACCAGTCCGGAACCCAAGTGAACAACGGAACAACTAAAAATGCCCGGAGCTTCTTATACTTTGCGACTAATACATATTTTTTGAAGGAACAAGTCCAACTAAATCCTATTTGATTATGCATAAAATCTAGCACTAGAAAAACGTACTGATGTGAAATTGACCGACAAATCCCCTACAAGATCCGGATTCCTGACACGAATACGTTTCAAGGACACGTATATTTTACCTCTTCTTTTTGTTATGTAAATATATGTCTGGTAAAACTTTTCTAACAAATACCCCTAAATTATTCCTCAGATCCATTAGAAAATGAAAGGCTTGCTCTAAGAAACAAGAGCTCATAGCGTTTCGTCCCCTCCAATGTTTACCAAACGCTACGTTTAGAAAGAAGGGTTAAATTAGTGTACAACTAATAATTGCTTTCCCACGCCCTAAATTAAAAGTAGTTAAATATAGCGACTAAATATATTCATTACTTTGGTGTCAATTTTTTTTCTATAAAATTTTACTGGGAAATTAAATTATTTCGAATGCTATAACTTTAAGTATCGATTTTAAAGGTGAGAAATACCTTTTATATCAATATGACTGTAAAGCGGCAAATGAAATTATGTTCTAGACGAAAATGAGCTCTAAAAACTGCGCCGACCACCCGTAAAAAGTTACATAAAAATTTCATTGCAACAATAACAATTTATTTTAATAGACTAATTTTAATAAAAATGTAGGTATATAGAACAAATGTTTTAAAGAAGTTGTTAATTTAGTAGAAAAATAAGAATTTATTCGTAGAAATCTGCCTTCGTTTGCTTAGTTAATTTTGTAGAAATCATCGCAGTTACTTCGGGCTGTTTTCGTCAACCGTCACGTCCCGGCTGCTTAATCATGAATGACGCGTTTACGTATTCAGGAGGCTCACTAGCCGCTAACGAGAACACGAGATAAGTTTACGAATGTCGCCTCGAATTTCCGAAGACGTTGTCCCAGCTTTGATTATCTGAGTCTTCAAATTAACATAACGAAACTAGAACATTATTACACTCGCTACTTCTTTATTTACTTTCTATGTAAAGTTGTCTTTAGGTTTGAATTTTATTGTTTATTTACAAAAAATAATAAGAGTTTCAAATTTTCTAAATAAGATATTGTTTTACGCATACTTAAAAAATACACAAATTTCGTTCAACTTAAAAAAAGACATGTATAACTTTTGAAAACTTTCAAAACAAAGTCAGATAACGACAGAAAATCTGAACCTCGCCTTTGGAAGTCTAATTTAGTTTTCGAGAATGTTATTTCGAACATATCAATTTATGATTATCTTATAGACTATAAAAAAGCACTCACGCCACGCACCCAAATGAAGGGAGATTAAATATGTATAGTACTTTAAATTTAAAAGGTCATTTACCTAGTGATAGTATTTTAGTTTAGTCTAACCTTTATTTAAAATTTAAGCAATATTGAGGGTGAAATATTCGCTTTATGAAAAAAAAACCCTCTGTAAATATAATAAAAGTACATGAAAACACTGGTAATGTGAAAACTTATTATTTTACAGACATTTTAAATTTTCATTTTTGTTCATCCACGAATCACGAGATCGTGATTATAAAAACTTTTAGCTATTCTTCATTCATATATATATACAAGCAGTACCCGCGGCTTCGCCCGTGTTAATTTTTTTAATCGCTTCTGAACTTTATTCGATCACTCGCTAGGTTGATCTGTAAATTGCCTGAAAATTTCTCCAAAATTACTATTAGCTATATAGCTATTTCAGAACCCATATAATATGTGCACGCCCCTCTCCCGTTCTTGGAACCCCCTACCTCTTCCAATTGCCTGCTGTGCTGCGCTTTATTTTTCTATTAGTATTTTCTTTAGATTGACATTTTTATAGTCGTATTATCTTTTGAATGGAGTGTGCAATTTGTAATGCAATTTCTTAAAGTTATTTCAAGTTATTTTCAGACATTCATTCGAAATAATGAGAGCACTAAGACCACCTTAATCTGGCCATATCGAAAGGCCGTTCTTAGCGGACTTCTACTAACTATTAAGTAACTTCCTACCAAGCTTAAAGTTTGAAGCACAGAAAGCGAAGGACTTTCATTCAAACTTGCGAGAGCCCTTAGACCACCTCAATCCGACCCAGTCGCAAAATCCGTTCTTAACGGACATCTATTAACTATGAACTTCCTCCCTTCTAAATTTAAGGTTTGTAGTACAAAAGATGAAGGACTTTCATACAAATTTGCGGGAGCCCTTAGACCACCTTGATTCGGCCCTTTTGCAAAATCCGTTCCTAACGGATGACTACTAACTACACATTACCTCTCCGCCAAATTTAAATTTTGTAGCACGAAAAATGAAGGACTTTCATACAAACTTGCATGATTTGCCTTTAGACTACCTTAATGCGGCCCAGTCGCAAAATTCTTCTTTAGCGGACATCTACTAATTTTAAACTACCTTCCTGTCAAATTTAAAGTTTCTAGCACAAAAATGAAGAAATCTCATAAAAACTTGCGAAAGCCCTCAGAACTCTTTAACTGGCCCTGTCACAAAATTCGTTGTTAGCAGACGTTTACTAACAATTAACTACCTCCCTGCCAAATTTAAAGTTTATAGCACAAAACCTGAAGGACTTTCATACAAACTTGCGGGAGCCCTTAGACAACCTTAATCCGGTCCTGTCGCAAAATCCGTTCTTAGCAGAAGTACTATTTGTAAACTACCTCCCTGCCAATTTTCATCTATTTGCGTCCAGCGGTTTTCGAGATTTCGTGATGAGTGACTGCGTGTTTTTCGCATTTAAATATATAGAATAAATAATTACACAGTAATTGATAAATGTATGAAAATTTTCTGGAATGATTTAAACGGGTTGTTTAGTAGCTACCTGGTGGTTCGTTGGCGGAAGCTCCTGACTTAATTGAGTATAATTGATTTTTATGAAGTCACTAAATAACTAAAACTGAGAACAATCACCAGCAATTTTTATAATTGCAAAATAAAGCTAAGATTAGTGGTAATAGCATTCCAAATTAATAATAAATTTTGTATGATAATATAATAAACATGACAGCTGTTGTACTGACAAAGTAAAACGTCAATGCTACGATCGATGCACAGAGAATAATAATGGACGGCACTCAATTAATTCAAAATACTAATCTTAATATTAAAAAATAGTGATTGGTGGTAGAAGCCTAATAATTTAGGGTTATATGTATTTTTTGATACTAAATCATAAAAAAATACAAAATAAAATATTGGTCTAAAAATGAAAAATAAAAAATCTGCAGAGTGCCACTCTTATCACCTAGGGGAATAAAAAATAGCCTACGACCTATTCTCATACCTACCAAATATACACAAAAAAAATCATAAAAATCGGTCAAGCCGTTTCGGAGGAGTTTGATAACAAACACTGTGACACGAGATTTTTATATATTAAAAATACTATATATATTTGAGTGATACAAATGAAGCTGGGAAAGTTGCGGCTTGTACATACATCACAATATGTACATTATTTGAATGGCGGATTGAGGTCTGTTGCTTCCTTAGTAATTCTAATGTTCGTCAAGCTCTATAAATACGTATGTACTCGTACCTATATGCGGTGTGCGTTTAATTAAACGCAAGTCTAAACATTATCTTCGTTTCAACTAGGCATAGCTGATATTATTGGCAAAGTTTACCTTCCTTGTGACTATTTGATTTATAATATAAGCTTTTGTTACGGTATTATTTTATAAAGCTACGTTGTCGGCTATACCTACTTTGATCGCTTTTTGCAAGCTGAAACACATTGTTCAAAACTATAAAATACTAATAATTCCGTCAACATCCTTTAGAAGGGTGGAAAGGGGTTATAAGATTTTTTCAAGCATAATCATAAAAAAGTGAAAATTAAAAATTTAGTCTAAAAATAAAAAATAAAATATCTGAAGAGGGCCTCTCTTGTCACCTAGGGAAATAAAAATTTGCCTACGAACTATTCTCAAACCTACCAAATACACACAAAAAAATTAGTCGAATGTACATTAAATATTTTGCGGTAAATCTTATTGAAATATTAAAAATATATTATCGACACAGAGGCCAAATCTATAGTTTTTAGAATTTTTGTCTGTCTGTCTATGACCGCATCTCGAGGAAACCACTGGACTGATTTGATGACTTTTATTATGTTGATAGCTGGTTACACAGGTCAACATAAAGACCCATGATTGAGAAATGAATACCTACTAGCCGTAATGACAAACCCGAGCGGAGCGAGATTGAGTCACTAAAAAAAAATTTTTTTGAAAATAAAATGATATATTATTTCTAAATGTACTGTATGGTATATGTACAAAGTGAATCAAACCAGTCAAAAATCATTCCATCTATCCGCTGGGTGCGTAAGGCATAGTGGAGGAAACAAAATTGATGTCAGCGCCCGCTGCGGACCAAAACAGAACTACGAGTGGCTCTTTATTATTTATGACCATAAAAATAACATGTGTGTCAGTTAAATTAAATAAATAAAATAAAATGGGTCATCAGAGTTGTTGTGTAGTCGATTGCAAAAATACTAGTAGAAATAGTAATTGTAAATTTTATAAGTTTCCGGTTGCCAGACAATGAAGTGATGGTTTGCTTATTAGATATAAAATAATTAATAATTGGGAATCTAATTGTTTTTATGATCGAACAATCACCAATAGTCGTCGAACCAACGATAATTGATCAAAATTAATTAATCTGAGCGATAAAAATAAAGATATCTAGTAAAGGGGGCCAACTTAAGGGTGAACATTTGTTTAATTAATTATAAATAAATAAAAGACGTACAAACAATTTCTACATTCGAACATTAACGAACAAACGACGAACAAATAATTAAAAATAAAAAAAATCCGTAAATCAAAAAAAGTTGGGCCAACCTAATTCACTTATTGAGACTTGTTTTAGTTGTTGTATTTATTTTACTTACTGTTTTCAGATGACCCACGGAAAAAAAAATTAATTTAATGTACACTCTGTGTAATATATCACATTTAACATTGAAAAAAAATTTTTTTTCAGTTTATTTTATTTTTTCAATAGCTATTTGGCATACAATACATGTATATTTTCTCAAAAGAGCCACCGTGAGTTGTATCGTTAGATGGCGCTAGAGTCACGCACCCAGCGGATAACTCAATTCAAATGACATTATTATATTGTAATTTTTATATGACAACCTTTTGTCCGTTTTTTACACCATCAATCACTAGCAACTTGTGCATTCTGAGTTACTACATCTAGTCAAGTAAATTAAAACAATTGCGCCGTTATTCGGTCGCAGGCGACAGAGTAATGACATCAAGTTTGTTCGGGTATAGCAAATACGTGAGAAGCATGTTTCTTCAAACCTATGTAGCCTAATAGGAAAACAAGCCGCATAGCCAAGAGCGATTCGCAAATTTTATATTAAGCTCAGCTAAGATCGTTGAAAGAAATAATTCAATAATTTAAGTCCGCAGCTTCCTATACGAGCTATTTGTTATTAATTTACTATTTATCAAGCTTTGAAAAAATATTAGTCACAGCACATAACTGTGACTAATATTTTTTCTCGAGTAATTTTATAGATATTACAGAAAGTATATACACTTTCGAATGATTTGCAGTTTGCCAACCTAATCTAATCCTCCTTTCATTGATGAGACTCCAGCAACGAACCAGACATCAGGCCATTAAGAAGGGGTGAATAAAACAATTATTTCAACAATAAAGTGTCATGCCATATAAAAGCTATAAGATTACAATATACCTATATCGATATACTATGTTCCTAATGTAACGAGATTTAAAGGTATAAAATCGCCCTGTTCGCAGTTAAATCGAACTTAGCTGCGATAGCATGACAAAGTATGGATCACATAATTGTAACACATTGTTTGTAAGTGTTGTAGGTATATTTCCGCACTGGTTATGATCTGAAATGTCATAGGATGAATTAAAGCTCTTAAAGTATATCATAATATAAGCTCAAAATAATTGTAAACTATATAAATATTATGATATCAGTCTTAGAGTTCTTAGACTATAGGCTCTAGAATGTCGGATCTTCTCATACCCTGATACAAAATAGAACTTTTTATTATATACGTTTGTATGAAAAAATAAATTTATTTTTCACGTAGAAAAATATCTCGCAACTCCGTTCCTAGTAAGTAAATACGGTGTAGTAAAAAACTGAGACACAATTTATGAATGGGCCCGTAATGCCATACATCAATACATTTGGCACGCAACGTCTTTTATGAGACATCCACAAATTGAGATGAAGCACAGAGCCTTGGGAAGCGTATCATTGGCATCCCGGAGCGCGGTAAACGAGCCCGAAAATTGCTTGCAATTTATTCGGTTCAAGGTTGACCCGGAATGAGAAAGAGGCGTTTGTCACTCACTATACACTGTATTATTCGCCGCGGACATTCGGTGTATTGTGTTACATAAATGCGCCTTTATGCATTGGGTCTTATATTTGGCAAAAGCCTACGTTATACGCGTATCTTCAAATTGAGTGTGCCTTTTCGTACGTACGTAAACAGGGGAATAAACTCAGGAGAATCAGAAAATAGAAGAAACTATTCTATGTTATTATTAAATTATGTAATTTGTTGTATTTTGCTTTCGGGTAAATACTTTTTAACTTTTATTATAAAGCTAGATAGGCCCGGACTATGGCCTGATCCCCCTCCTACTGAGGGAGGCCCGTGCCCAGCAGTGGGACGTTAAAAAGGGCTGATGATAGGCCCGTGGCTTCGTTCGAGTAAAAATACACATTCTGGCTGTATGATATACCTAATTAACAATTTGATGGCTCTACTGACTGTTAAATGATTAATTTATTAATTTTGACTCCCGCATAGAGGTTTACTTTTCACTGAATATTATGTTGTTTTACTAACTTGTTCATAAATTAAAATAAAACCCCCTTTAAGGGATTAATTTTAAATACCTGTGACTTTCATACGTGGTTTTTTATATTTTATTTTAAAGCTTAATAGTACTTATTTATTTATTTGATCATTTCACTTTAAAAATGACAGACTTCCATAGACGCACAATATTACTTGTTCGCTTTGCTTTCCATGGTTTTGTGTAAATGTCTATCTCCGTCTAATATTTTTATGCTGTAAATTTTTATTAAAATATTTTACCATTCAAAGGTACACATTTACATTGTTATCACTAACTTAAAAGTTGATAATCGGCAATAAATCGACTAAAGCTTACATAATCATGACAAACTAACAAACAGTGACTAACAGATTGTGTTTAGTGTAATTCCTAACTAAGTTGAGGGTATTACTTTGGTTGACCTCAATGTTTCCAAATATTATTCACCAAGTCTGTCTAATCTTCTTATCTGAATGAACAAGAGCTAAGTAATTTATGAAGCTTCATGTAAAATGGATGAAGAAATGACAACACGAAGTATTAACATAAACTTTTGCACCTTTATAGCTACAGTCGCCATCTTAGGACGATAAAACTTGTAGTTCTAGTAAACAGTAAACAACAAATATTTGACAAAGTCTAGTGCCTTTTGGTGGATATAAACGTAAGCTTAAAAGTTTTAGATAGTATATTTAAGAACGTTTTCAGTTTTCTTTTCTGTAAGAAGCTTCTTTCCCAAGTGACCCATAAGAACGAAGTCTATTATTCTTCGCAGTTGGCTACATTAAGTAATTAAAATTGTGTTTAACATAACATTAAAATTTTCGATACTACTTCTTTAACTTTTAAAAATATAAAAGTAATATAGATTTGTAGTAAGTAATATTACAAAATAAACATAATAACATAATTTATTAAAGTTACAAAAAATTGTTTGAGAATATGTGCTCAAGGAGGGCAAGAAGAAATTTAAAAGACTTGTAGACTTACGTAAAATAATGAAAAATGTAAGTACATTGTATTAAAAATTCTCCTAATTTTTAAGTCTACCTTGTTTAACAACGTTAAGCATTAATAGATAGAAATACTTACATAGAAAGTTTAAGAGAAGATAAGAGTTAAGTAGTTAAGTTACTTAAAAGTTTTAAAGAATATTAATTTTCATTCTCACCCGGATTACTTTAAAATTTTCTATATATTTTTACGACCATTCGCATTTTGTATGTTATAGAATAATTATTTATATTCTGGCGCCGATTTCCTTATACCTCTATTTCACAATTTTGCATCTGTACTTAACTTAAATTAAAAATTAAATACATGGTTATAAGCACATTCAAAATTATAAAAATAAAACAATAATAGGCTAGTCAATTAGTCAAGGCTAATTTATCTTCGTTATTAAAATATCTAATATTTCCAATATCCCTGCCCGAAATGCCGCGGCAACAGCGCAGATAAGCCTTCGGAGGCGTTATCTAAAATTTATCAGCGGGCGCTCGGAAAGCATCTCACGCCTTGTTTTCAGTTACCTTTCTGTAGGTGCCCATTTCAGGTATCTTGTTGACAGATAAGCCCAAGCCAAGTCGGGTTTCGTAGCGTAATTCAACAGCTTTGCGCAGTACGTGCCTACAGTTAGAAACTGATAAACCTTTGTTGTTCTCTTATCTCGTGTCGCCACTGGGCCTTTTTCGCTGGTACTGAAATTAAAAAATCGTCTTTTGTAATTTCAGATATGTCTGCCGTTACTTTTGTTGTCCTCGACTGTGTCAGGTCAAAATGATATTAACGCTAAGATCTTTTATAGCGCAAAGAACTTTGGTAACCGTTACATAAAAGATATATTTTATTCTCCGTAAAATATGTTGACACTTTAAAAGAAATAATCTGCAATTCTTTAGACCGTGCTTTAGACATCAAAGGCTAGGCTAGCTGCCTAGACGTCGTTGCGCTTTCTATTAAAATGCACAGATTTCAATCAATAACAACTACAAACATTAAAACATTTTTTTATATATTTTTATAGCTTGAATTTTAAATTTGATACATCTTATATCTAAACAAGAATCAATATATTATTATTTACCATTCGTTATACATAATACGATAAATATTATTAATAATTCCATCTGATTCAGAAACAAATGTAACCTTTGATACGCCTATAAACAAGTTTCTCGAGGTCGATGTTTGGTAGTAAATTTGAACAGACGCATCCTATTCTTTGCGTGAAACGTGTGTCTTTAAAAATGAACCGTGCAATTGTATTAGTAGCAATATGTGTTCTAGTAATAAGTGCAGTTAAAAGTTTGGAATACGAAGCTGACGATGTGCTCTACGATGAAGAATCAGAATCTACAGAATCTAAGCCGACTATATACGACCTCAGAGAGGGGCGAAAATTATTCGACAAATTCGTTAAAGATTATCACAAGCAGTACAAAAATAAGGCTGAATACGAAGAACGTTATAAAATCTTCGAGTCAAATTTGAAATATATTAATGAGATCAACCGAGAAGGACAGTCGGAATCGGACATCAACATGTTTACAGATCTGAAGGATGAGGAGATTCCTTAAGCTCTTATTAAAATAAAAAAATAACGCCTGGTTTGATGATTTAAAAATTCATATAAACGCATTAAAAACTGGTTGGAATCGTGTTTTATTTTGTGTTTTCCGATTAGAAGTAATAAATCAATGTATTTTATTGCAGATGTCTGAGTGAAGAAGTTTAGTATTTTTAAAAAAAATTAATTTAATAATTATTAACTATAGCTTGTAAAAAATATATTATGATTGAAATTAAACGAGTTACAAGATTTTGATATTCATTAATAATAAAATAATATTTTAATTTAATCCAGCTGAATAATTATTAAGTAGGTACTCTATGGTATTTATATGTGATGTGGTTACGAGCACTGCAATGCTTGTAATATAAGTATTTTAAAATTTATGAAGGCTTATCACATCATTTAAATAGTTTTAATATTATTTTCTTCATTAAAATTTATTTAATAAAAAAGATTTTAGTAAGTAATAAAACGTAGTAATTATAAAAAATGTTACAATTGAAAATATATTGTGCGATATTTTGTATACCTACATGGTCATCAGAAGCACTTTTTGCGTGACTTTATGCGGCCGAAGCTTATAGTCAAAGTTATAAAAGACCGTAAAAGTTTTAAAGAACGCGAGTTCTTAGTATTTTATATGTTGTTTATATAATTATTAATATATAATTTATTTTATCATTGAAAAAAAATTTTACAACAATTATCTTACGCTGCTATATAAATATCTAGAAAAAAATGTAGCATTTCATATAAAAAAGAACAGGTTATATTTATTTAAATTAGTGACTTGCCCTCGCCTCGCTCGCTCTCTAGGTTAGTTTTGAATACAAAAAAATAGCTATATATAGAGTTCATCTTACGAGTTAGACATATTGTATCTTGGATATTTCTGTAGGCCTCTTTAAGATTTACAACTTTATAGTAGATAATTGTGATGGATCTATTAAGAGTTAGCCAACGACAGGCATGTATATTTCTAAGGATGCCTCAACAGAATCTGTTATTGTGTTTTTTGCAGAAATAGAATTTTCTGAAAAAGTATCGTAATTATTGATCGGAGTAATAAGTTATCGCAACACAAAATTAAGTTAAAATTCGTTCAGTGCATTTTGTGTGGAATGTAAATAAAACCGACGAGAATTGCAATGACTATTGTTTTGGCCTACAATTTTTTTTTTAATATTTCATACACAGAATTCATTTTGTTATTATATTATTAGGTAGACAGATTAAATCTTTTCATTATTAAAAATAACTTAGCCATATTTCAAGTACGCGGTAAATTAATCCATTAACATTTAATAGCAGTAATTAACACCATCAGGTGTGAGTGATGTCAATAATGATGCGGGACTTAACACTCTCATTAAAGGAAGGCCGCAAACGTGATGCCTTGTCCATATAACTGTCTACAATATAACAAATATTTTTTCTACTATATAGTATATCAATTTATCTAAATATTATATATCTACTACTATTATATATCATAATATGCCGTCGTTTAATAAAATTTGATAGTAAAATATTTATAGATAGGATAGTAAATAGAGGTGAGCATAAAATTTTTAAAACCCAACGAATAATATACCAATCTATAAAAATTGTATTAATTCATTTGTGCAATATTGCTTTTGACGTCATTTCAATCAAAAACAAGTATAGTGTAATATACTAAAGTATGTATTTGGTTATTTATTTATTCAAGGCTATTGCACTCATAGAGCTAAATTATAACAGCTTTCTATAGTTAAAGCATAATATCTAATACTGCCAATATTCTGTGTATCTAAGAGCCTTTAAAGGTCTTAAGAAAGTAGATCTTGACATAATAATGGAAAAGCTTTTTACCCGCCGGTTAGTATGCATAAACATCAATAACCGGCTATAAATGGACGCCTTCCACTTCAGTTATGGCTCATTCCATTTACATTTTGGGTGTTTACCCTTCACATTAAGTTACTTAGAAACTATATAGAATTTTATATTGTGATTTAATCGTGGTTAATACCAGGGCGCCTTTGGCATGTTTAATTCAACTAAGTTTTAATCGCTGCTGCGATTAAAACTGTCATCAACATTTCGAAAACTATTTGGTTCTGTTCACTGTTATTTATTTATTTATTTAATTATACATTCATTTGCAATAAAATCAATGACTTGACTTGACTTGACTTGACTTGAATGCAGTCCTCGGCATAGTAAGCAGCAATCAAATTAAGCACGCATATATAATCTAGTATATTATAATGAATGATATAAATATAAACGAATGCGGAAACAAGACGAGGTCAAGTAATCTTATAACCTTTTTGGTAAAAAAACTTATTGTAAACTAGTTAGAGTTTTGATTCTGTGGCAAACTGCAATAATTAACAAAATTAAAAAACAACCACAGAAATACACTTTATAATCGACTAAGAGCATCTCACCTTCGCTTAAATGGCCCGCTTCGTGCCTAGGTATGTTTACTTTGAAAACTATAGACTATAAAATAGGGATATTAGTATCCCTATATTGAGAAATGTTTGATTTCCCGTTTGCTTCTCATCCCCCTTTTCACCCCTTTAAGGGATTTCCGTCATAATATAATATTTAAATTGTTTAAAAGTATCTTTGCTCTAGTAAAAAAAATGAAGACTTATTGACAATAAAGTAATGATTGTTTTATATGTATTCAGCCCTTTTTTGACGTCCCACTGCTGGGCACGAGCCTCCCTTCGATACTAGGGGGATCAGGCCATATAAGTCCACCTCGCTGGCTTAGTGCGAGTTGGCGTACTTCACATGTCTTTCGAGAAAACTTGCTAGGTTTTCTTGACATGCAGGTTTTCTCACGATATTTTCCTTCGCCGTAAGACAAATGGTAATTATGTTAGAAATGATTCGCACATAAAAATATCATAGGTGCGTGACCCGGATTTGAATCCTACATCACTAGGGATCCAAAAGAACGACTACTGGGTTACTAGTGAGACAGTCTCACTCGTATTATAAAATTTTTACATAACATTAATAAATATATAGGTACAATGTTTGATTTAATACTCTCCCGATTAAATTCAGACAAAGTAAAAATAATATCTAGAAAAGGATAGTTGCATCGTTAAAACAGTCATGACGAGAACGTGTCACTATATAGTCACGGGTATCTGTTTATGTCCTACATGGAAAATTGCGTGTAGTTGAAAGAAAAAGGTTCACGCTTCGCAATCGATTTCCGTCAGCAAGGTACTATTTCTTAGCTAACTCAACTTCATTTCGTTATTCTACATTGGATCCTTTGAGCTATGGTTATTCATTTTCTTTGATTTCCTTTCACAAAAAGCTATAGGAAACAGTAAAAATTCTTCCTTTTCTTAACGTATTCGACCCCAATAAGAAATCATAAGCAAAGAAATAAGAATAAATAAAACATTGCATTTCAGAGTTCTTCACTATGAATAAATAGGGTAATTGTATGTCTTTTGTTTCTATAAATACTTATTATTAGTCGAGCAAACCATCACAGTAAAATAGTATCTTGTTTTAAAAAACATTTGTTCAAGCCCCAAATTATACATGAAGAATTTAATTTAGTTACTAATAGGAGTAAGTTTAATCTTATTTATATTTACCGCAGCAGTTATATAGGTATATGTTGAACAGCTGTTTTCAACGTTATTTTTTCTAACCTTTTTCATTTTATCTTACAAGTCCAGTGGAAACAAAAGGTTTAGAAGCAACATTCTCATTACTCTTTTATTCTTCTTACATAATAGACCACGGCAACGAATAATTAACTTGTTATATGTAAATGAAAAAGCTAATAAGCGAAAAACATAAGAAAATGAACGGGTTTAAAGCGGGCCACATTAATATGCGCAGTTAAAGATTTTTGCATAGGGTCGTTTACGCTTTGTCGGGAAAGGGTCGACAAGGCGGGGATAATGAATTAAATTAGGTCCCACTGATAACCTCCTGCGATCTCAAAGGTTTAATATTCACTAAAAAGGATCACGCGTCGGCTTATTTCATAATTATTTAAATTATATTGTGAGGTACCGTGTCTAGCTCAGCTCACGTGTTAAATATATGTAGGTACCTACATATAATTAATTTCGTCGTTATTATTATACCTAATACAGAAGATGGTTTTCTTTATTTCTTTTCTAATAATAATGCACCTATAACGTAGGCCTAACTCCATTTCAATTTTTACATTAGAGATACGCAATTTAGCATATCATAAGGTTGTTGAAAGAAAAGGTTTTTTATTTAATAACTAATAAATTCCCATTTTACCTAGTTTTGATGAGCACATATTGTCTCAATACAGTGAATTGATAGGCTTTCTGAATACTATCTGAAACGTGCATACATAAGCTTAGTTGCCACTCTTGCGCACATAAATATTTTAAAATAACTGCTATTCCAGAATTTTTACTATATACTTTCTAAACAAAAGCAGTAAAACCCTTCGCACAACACGAAGAATGATAATTTATCCACTTGCTCATTTCTCATTCAGAAAAAGTGTATAAAGTTTTATAGAGCATAGTGAAAACGAGCAATAAAATCTTAATAGTTATTGAAACTCAATACACTTAAAATATTTCTATTCCAGGATTTAATGATCCATGATAGGGGACAAGACCTTGCTAATGTCAAGTGGTCCGAAGCCGAAGAATTATGTGCATAACGCCTGCTCTGTGATTTATCTCGTTTTAGATTCTAACCGCATACATATGTATTGCTCCGGTCACATACATTTTAACTAACGGTTTTTGACCGCTATTGAAAAGGATCCATTTATTTTCACAATATGTGTATAAAATTTCTTGTTTTGTTTCGAATATCGAGAACAAAGGGCTTTATGATCTACTTTATTATAGACATAAATGCTATGATTAATTTTGTCAAGTTATGAGCTTTTGTGCCTTTTTGACTTAGCTTTATACTTTCAATTTTATTTTACAAGTTTATTCATTTTAATAATAAATAATATTTTTCTACGTATACTTATTACAGTAAGATAATGAATAAATGTCAGATGAAAAAAGTTGTTAGACCTAGCAATCTAAGTTAATATTTAATTTAAAGTATCGCAACCGCCAAAATACACAAAAAGGTATTTCTTGAAAAGCCCTTTTAAAAACTTTGTTACCTCAATTTGACAGAACTTACTTTCTTGTAAAATTTATTTAAAGTTTGGGACTCCTGCTCTCTAAAAATATATTATTATGAAATACTGTAAATAATAAATACACAAAATTGCAATACCAAAGTATTAAAGGTCAACAATAGGTATAAAGTTACAATTATTATTAGGCATTAATCGTCACATAACATTATCATTAAAACCTAACATAACATTATATAAAAATCAATCGCTATTGGTATGTCTTACTAAAACTCAAATGGACTGGACTAATTTTGGACAGATTTTGGGTTATAAAAAACAAGGAAAACCCAAAAAATAGATGGAAAATCGAAAAGTCTATAACTATTTATTTTGTATAGGAAACATTAACAGTTAAACGAACGAGTCGATTCCGAGTGAAGCAAGAGTGAGTCACTAGTCAAGAATAAAATGCTAATTTTCACCGAGACTGCTGGAGTAATGACTGTTGTCAGAAATGTTTGTTAGTTAATGATTTCGCAGAGAGCAATCTGGCCACAAAATACGGCAGCATCTGTCTTCACACAACAGCAAACATTTATATTATGAACTAAATATAACACAGTTAATTTTCGCTAGTCATGGAACTCACCGTATATGTACTTATTACGTTCAGCTTCAAAAGCTACGTAAAATGAACGTCATAAATTCTGTTCAGCGTTATGTAACAGCTAAGTTGTAGGTATTATATTATATGCTGTACGTATGCTTCTACCATTCACTGAACAAGCAAAGTAACTAAATTACATTTATTCAATAGTTCGGTAATCAAATTTAAAAACACGCAATTAAATAAATTCTTAATAAAACTAACAAAATCTTACAGAAACAAAGAAAAATGTTTAAACTTATTAATAAATAATAGTAGATTACTTTAGTTGATGTATCCGATTCAAGCACACGTAACTTCAGTTACTTCACCAACACCCAGGTAACGAAATGTATGCCTGTCTAGTACAAATAATTGCTTTCTGTGGAGATCGAGCCCGTAGGCCGTAAGTCGTAACCCGATCCAACAAGTACTTCAACATATCTGTACATGAATGAATCTTGACCCCAAACAAATATAGTAAAATAGAACCAAAAGCCCAAGCCTTTCTAAGATTACATAAACCTAAACCGCAAATAAACATCCCTAAATAACAGACAGGTAACACTCACTTCATATATTATGTGGAATTTTATGAGTTCCCGCGTACGAGGATAAATCACGGATGTACGTAATAGGATCAACGAGCAATATACCCCTAGTTTCAGTTTTCGGCAACGCAAGCTGATAGTCGGCTAAATACAAACAAAATAAAGCTTGGAGCACAATGACGAGCCAACAAGGAATAGTAAGTAAATAGGAGCATGCTTAGTAAGTTTCTTCGACCGTGAATAGGTTGGAATCGTTCAGCCGATCGTCTAGGAAGAACTGTTCAAAAGGAACGATCATGCGTGAATATTGACGTTGCCCTAACAAAATAGATTGAGGTGAATTCATACCTGAAATATGTACCAGATTATAACAGTCGCTTGATTATTTCCAATATCCGTAGAAATGAAATCAACTAAATTTGTTGTCTCTTACAATTTGTAGTTACAGTTCTAAGTGCAAAACTTTTGGGTTGTGATGTTTGCTGCTGTCTGTAGTTTAACTTATATTTCGTGTTGCTCAGTTTCATTATGTTAATTTTGACTAGGTATTGAAACAAAGAACTACGGTTGTGTTTTTAAGTGGGACTTAATCTAGAAAGAGTGATAATATTTATAATTATGTCAGCCATAATTATTAATAGAACAAGTTTGGTTGTACTTATTTTTGATTTCATCAGATAACTTTACCTATCATAAGAAGTTTTCAATTTTTTGTTGACTTAAGAACGGACTAATTACTTTTAAGTTGTGCTAACGTTTTTAGTTAAAAATATTTTACAAAGAAATAAAATATCTTTTATTGGGTTTTACATAAATATTTACGTTTATAAACGACATAAAGAGCTTTGCGTGTATCACTTTTTCACGACGATGATACGAGAAAGTAACTATAACGTTTTCATTGTATTTTTATTCATAATAAATTAAAACTGTGTAAAAATATTAATATTATAATAAAAAATACATGTGAAAATATTTACTAAGACTGTACAAGTGTTCAAGTTTAATGCGTAAAGTATCACGTGTCACTAACAGAACAGTTAAAGTTTCATACACTCGTAGCAAAGGTAAAGCCGATAAAATCGAAGATCATGTCAGTCTCTCTCTCAGTCGTCTTAATATTATAGTTTATTATGAGTTAGATGAAAAGTATTGCTGAAATTCGAAAGATTTGCTCACAATCTACTCAATATAAGGGCATGTTTACGAAAAATCGCTATATAAAATAATAAATTAGGTATTTTACCCGCGAAATTGAAAGCTGCAAAGAAGATTACTGAATAATAAGAAAAATATTCTACTATTACGTAACAAATATAAAGAGAAACTATCAAAAGTACTGTGAAAGTACGCCCCACAAACAAAATGAGCAACATTTGAAATTGGCTTTTACAAACAAAGCTGCATCTTCTACAAAGTAGTGTCTCTTAGTAATATCGTTCTAAATTTTCGCTGCAGTATGTAAGTACGCTGCTTTAGGTGAAAACGTGAGAAGCGTTTCAATTTTCGTCTGATATCAGGTAGATAGGTAAGCGTGTTAGAAGAAAGATACGGAGACGTGAACATTAAATGTTACATGGTAAGGAATCTCGGAAAATATTAACGTGCTCGCAGCATTTTCACGGCGTCGCGTCTACCTTGCTTATTAAAGAAATAAGAATATGAAAATAATCTTACAACATCGTGTTAGATTATATATTCTGAAAACAATTTATTAAAAAATTATTTAAAAAGTAATTTTATTATTTTACTTTTTATTTTTTATTAACAATTTGATAATTTTGAAAAGCTTTATGGAATTTTGAAAAGAATATTGAATGTTTGAAAGATTACGTTTGGTAAGAGATACATCTTTCTCTCATAAGTCTAAAAGTTTTGTTACTCATCAAAACTAGGTTGTAACAGAGAGAAATAACCTCCTACATCGACGTAACTTACTTTTCCCCGCGGTGAATGTTTTACTAACCACAATTATCCTTGTAGGTACTGAAGATAATGCAAGACGTAGAAAAGCTCAATATAACATCAACTCGATTTCAACGTGATTTATATTCTACAAAGAAAAAATATACACCCAATAAATCTAATATATAAAAAAATCTTTGCTATCGAACTCCTCCAAAACGGCTTAATCGATTTTTATAATATATATTTTTTGTGTATATTTGGCACTGACCTCTATAATACCACTGGACTGGCTGCTGTCAACGTGTTTTTATGGCTGCTTGATATTCGCCATTTTGGCGCTGTCGGACGAAGCGAGACGTAGCGAGAGTTTGTGGTACTAAAACTAATGATATCAATATCAGCGAGCAAATATCGATAACTTTTAATAATAAGTTTTTACAATCAATAAAACTGTTTCAAATAAAGATTTTAATTTTTTGAATCAATAACCGTATCATCATAATTACTACTTATGTTATATTAACAACGAAAATGCAAAATTACTTAGAGGTGCGAACGCACTAGGCGTAACTACACTGCACTGCAGCGACGCGACACGGCACTGCAAAAACAGGTATACCGCACTAGCGCGGCACTACGCGACAGATTTTGCTTTTCAGTAGTTCGGCAACCTTTGAGCACGATGGATGAAACTAACATTTTTACTGGTATTTTTCATTCAATGTCATTTTAGAGATCATAATATTATATCTTTGGATATTGGCCAACAAGTAAAACTAAACATCGTTCTTCGTATAGAGCCATTTTTATAAGCAACTTTTCGTTTTACGCATTAAATATGCTATGACATTATTAGCGAATTCCTTGAACCTGGTGGCTGAAAAAATATTTCGACTATTTTTTATAAACCAATCGTTTGGTCTTCAAAAATTATTATTTGTTCGATAAATGTTTCTTTTTAAAAAATAAAAATAATTTTTTTACAAGTTAGCGTATTATGTCTCATATGTAATGTTTTTTATTCGATAGATTATTTTTTATACTGTTCGATCAATCAAATTGTTTGTTCAACTGTATTTATATTTTTATTTAGATGTAATGTTATGAAATGAAATTAATTAGAAAAAAAAATTAAATACGTTAAATATCCCACCATATTTTTTACATTTTATTATTAAAAAGGTTCAAGGAACTTGATTGGCGTGCAGTGTCGCGTCGCTTGCTATACCGCACTAGCGGCAGCGGAACTACACGACGCAGCACGCCGCGGCATTTTTGGCGAGTTGGTCAAGTTTGTCGTGCAGTGCCGTGTCGCGTAGTGCTGCTGCCGCGTAGTGCGGTATGCCTCATACTATTTCATACAAAGAATATTTTGCAGTGCCGTGTCGCGTCGCTGCAGTGCAGTGTAGTTACGCCTAGTGCGGTCTCACCTTTACAGTAAACAAACACTTCTCGCTGTCATTTGCAATATACGTCAAAATTAGCTCTCGGGACTCTCGCTAGTGGCGCTGTTGCTGTCAAACGCTTGGAACAGCCTGTCCAGTTGTATTATAGAGGTCAGTGATATTTGGGATCTCAGAATAAGTTTAAATAAGGGTGACTCTCCAGATTTATTATTTTTTCACCAAATTTTTTTTTATAGCATGGCATCAAAAATACTGATACCTAAACCTAAATGTTTATCCTTCTACCACCATTTTTAATAATGGTTAGAACACGGGCGGAACCGCGGGAATTGCTAGTTACTATCTAAGAACTTATCTGTATTTGTCAATTTTAGAAATCATTTCACATCACAAAGTGCTTTGCAATTTGAATAAACTGTATCAACTAATATCAAAGCACTGCTACAAATTAATCGTTGCGAGAAATAAGCTTCATTTTGTATGCAAGCTCCATAATAAGAGCAGTTCTAAACAAGCCATAGATTAACCAGCTAGCCAGTAAGCTAGACAATGAATACCCATTCTTATGCAAACTCCACTACCAATTCCGATTTCCGGCGCCCCGTGTGGTTTGAATAAATTATAATAAATAATAGTTTGAAAAAACTAAAAACACGCTTTTTATAGGAAACCAAACAAAAAAATAGAAAATAAATTTTAATGAATTTAAATTAATTATTTGATTTAAAAAAAAACGTGGGGTGCATGGTGTCAATAGTTATAAATATTTTATTGACAGATATGAGTAGAGTGATTATCATTTTCATAATATCTTAAAAAGCACCCCACTTTTTTTTTTTAAATCAAATAATTAATTTCAATTCATTAAAAAAATATTTTCTATTTTTTTGTTTGGTTTTCTATAAAAAGCGTGTTTATAGTTTTTTAAACTATTATTTATTTTTTACTTTTTAGTTTGGTTTATTTATAAAAGCGTGATTTTCTAGTTTTTTAAAACTATTATTTGTTTTGTAGCAAAAAACATATTTTGCAAATTGAAAATGGAATAATTTTATCTAATTAGTGTATTGTCATCGGTCCTCGATAAATCTACAAAGTTTGAACGAAATCTGGCCGCTTAAAGTGGGTCAAAATCGCGCCCAAAGAAGTCGGTTACAAACATACAAACATACAGGTGAAGCTAATAAAAAGCGTGTAAAAATAGGTACCTATTATTTTCCTAAGTAAGTTGTTATGCGTAATTGACATTCTTATTTAAACAATCACGTTTAACTATATAACAAACAACATTTTAAATTGAACTCTCCGTATCATGAATAAAGAATCAAGTACAAGACTTTGATATTTCCATCTTAAAGCGATTTATTCGATGTCCCACTATAGCGGGATTAATGGGTATTATCGCCTCGAAAATTCGTGGCACGGTCGCACGAAGGTGGGTAAAAGTATAATTGCGCACCAAAAAAAAATTAGCAAAAGCGAGTCTAACTTGCTTACAGATTCCTTACTACCAAACATCGGTCTATTTTAATTTGTCATTTATTTTTAAATGTAGTACTAACTATTTACACATTTATTGTATCATTCAATCAATTGACGGCAAAATTATTTTGTATTACGAGTACATTATATTGTATATCATAGAAGGTATTCCCGAATTGCCGAAAATATCCCATACCTCTTAATAACTTCTCAATATGACCAAATAATAAGGGTTCTTCAATAGCCTTTTGGGCATAGCCCTACAAATTACTTAAGTTACTTTGATTAAAATTACACAAAATATAATATCAATATACTTTCATAGAAAAGATTAAGGTTTTCAAATTAATATGTTAAATTTTAAAACGAATTCAAACCAATTGGAGCCGAAGATCTACCATTTTAATTTTTAATGCATAATCTATAACACTCGCGTTATCAAGACAAGTCTAACCGCGACGGTTAAGCCGTTTCCTAATTACAAGGAACCATAATATCTGACACACGAGTGCAATTACGTACATATATTTATATTATGTATGTATTTTTAAAATTTATACATGTGTAATATATCAACTATCGGATATCCGTAACACAAGCCTCGTAGCTAACCACAGAACTAGATGGTGCTGTTGTAATAATTTCCACATATTTATATTTTTAGTTATATTTATACTTTATATTTATTCGTACTTACGTACATACATGCAGAGTCAAACACACAACCCTCTTTTAAGCTTCATCATAGTGGGATATTGCTGAAAATAAATACTCAAGTTAGATTGGTTAGACATTAATGCTACTTTATAAATAACAATTTATATTGTTATATAAACTTAATTATTAAGTAACGTTAACTTCGTAATATACATAACTAGGTGCTGCCTGCCAGTTTTAAAATTAGTAACACAAAAAATGAGAAAAAAATGAATACTTTTATACAAACTTGCGAGAGCCGAGAGCCTTAGACCTCAATAATCCGGCTCTGTCGCATAATCCATTTTTAGCGGACGTCTACTATCTATAAACTACCTCCCTGCCAAAATTCACCTTTAAACCTACGTCAAGCGGTTTTCGATATTTTGTGATGAGTGAGTGACCTTTCGCTTTTAATTTACTTAGTGTTGTTATTCACTGTATGTAATTTATGTATCGTTAAATTTCAAAATGGTTAAGTTAACCCAAAACACCAATATTGACTAACGGTTAGAGAACGCTTAGAGAAAGTTTAGACCTAGGTTTTATACAAAAAAAAAGGTTAATTAAATAATACCCGGTTTTCTAACCACTAATAATCATTTACTAATTTACATGGATTCTCCAAAATAAATGTAAACGCACAAAAATTAATCGTTGATAGAATCTAAAACTTGTTTAAAACCTTCAAAATCCATTATTCAGTTTTGAACTCTTTATTACCTACTGTTAAACATATAATATATTGGTAGAATTTTACACCTTCTTTTAGATTCGAATACTATTAAAAAAAGTAGTATAATGTAACAGTTGCTAGTCTACATGGAACGTAAATCGGAGCGGAATACAGTGTTCCGTTTTTCGGTTGATTGAAGTTTATACATGTTACATCACAAAAATAATTCATTTTGTGTATTTAAACAAAATTAAAGAACCAACTTAATATTGTGAAAATAATACCTTTCCATGTTAAATTAAAGTTTTTTACAGAGTACGTGCTACATATATTTGACATCTGTCAATTCAATATGCCTTTGACGTGTGACAATTGACATATAACAGTAAATCTAAATTGTAAACGAAAATAAAACAAACTTCTTGTTGTAACTGAAAGTTGCACACATTACAAAAAAATAAATTCTGAGTGGTTGACGTGTACTCAATATTTAATATGTATTTCGTATTGCTGTACTAGTATAATATATTTAGGTGCAAATGTTAACAGTTATCGTCAGTGCTACTTTCTGCGAAAAGAAAATTATTAGGTAAGGATTACTACAAATTTATTTTATTGGTTTCTCAAACCATTAACTAATTCTAATGTACTTGAATAGCTTATTAATTAAACTTTAAATTAAATTCTTAACACAAGTAAGGCAAATTTATATTTATCGTATTAAAAAAAGCAAATGCAGTTAATTAATATTTTTATATTATACAATGTTAATTAAGTAATAGAGTAAAGTTATTTTTGTTACCTTATGGTAAAACTTAAAATGAAAAATAAACAAACACAAAAATCATTGTTAAAGTTTAGTAATCATAAATATCTCAATTATTATTGTGATGGATATTTAGTATGTGAAACATGGTTTTGTACCATAGATGGTGAGATGTGTGAGGATAAATTTATTTTTATTTTTTAATTAAATTTTAATAGTGCAGGTGAAATTTCTTATTAGATTAGGTGTTTAATATTTAGACAAACAATTTAGCCTATTCTTCGGAGTATTTTGTTTAGCCTTAATAGACATTAGAAATTGTATGCTAGGAAGCTGCCGAGTTCTGATAACTAATCCATTTTATAATATTATGTAAAATAATTGATTATTTAATATTTTTATTTGATATTTAATGATCAACATTTCCCTTAACTGAGCAGATGTCACAACCATTTTATTTAAAAATTATTTGCATGCACTGTATCGCTGTTATGTGATGTGACGCTCAAGTCAAATTAATCATAAAATTATTTACTAATATGTTTAATTTTAAAGTGGTTAAGTCACTTAGCACTTTGACGAAGTAGTTATGGATAGCTACTTTTAAACTTTCTTCTTTTTAAACACAGTTCTTGAATAGTTCAGTATAGTATTTATTTGGTATTCCGCTTTTCTACTTGGTGGCAAAATTATCCTGGGACAAATAGCATGAAATCTTTATTTATTTATGCTATCAAATTAACAGCTAATGTCCTGGTAATTATTTTTTTTATCCTAACAAATGATGGAAACATGACATACCTATTTTACTGTTTAAATGTCATGGAATCGTTGACATACTTGTACTATGATTTTTAGATATTTAAATTTCATACTATTTTTATATTTATTTTTATTAGACCATCAAAAACAAATTCATAATATTCTCTACGTTACTACACAAGGTAGTGTTTAGTGTTCATTTGTATGTATATCTTTTTAATTCTAATTTAATCGATTAGTTTTCGACTTAGTGAACGTTATTGTTAAATTTATGCACCAGTGACTTTAAAAATTACTGTAATGACCAACAGTCTACTTAAGCGTATTGTTGTTTGTAAATAGATGCTTTCAACTGAACTGCTTTTAATGGTATTTACGTAATGATTGAATTACAAAATTACATGCGAAAATGCGTCCAATTACGTGAACTACTCTATTTTTGTCAGAAAGGTTTCAGTACTACTATAATTGATTGGATTTGTTATTTTATGTGATAATTGATGTTAAATAAAAGTATCTTTTCGGATGTTTTCGCTCGCTTCAATTTATTTTTATTTTTCGTTCCGAAAAGAAACCAAAGATCAAAATGAATTCTTAGAAAATCCAAAAATCATCAAATTCTTAATAATACCCAATGTTGTGCCATAAAACTTCGAAATATTGTAATTTATTGCAATAACTATAATAGTTCTTTATCAAACAATAAGTAAAAATATCACATGCGACAATATACAAATTGATTTTAATAATGTATAAATTATGTTGCTATTTCTTAGATTTAACGATACTGAAGCGAAAATAACTTACTGGTAACTAACACACATTCTTGTTTTCACTTAATAGAATTCCACTATCGGATTTCCTTTCAAAGTGCTCTCCTTCACAATTAATTTGTGATTTCCTCAAGGCACAACGTTAAATAAGAAAGGTACAGTAATCACTGATATAATTGTATTTGTATAACATCTAATACTTTGCTATATATTTGTAATCTTGATTTATTTTATTACGATAATAATATAAAGCAATGGAAATCTAAATCTTAGGCTTAAACCTCATTGAGAATTAACGCTCATGACTGGTTAAGACGGTCTGGCCAAGAGCCAGTAAAGTTATACGGTAAGCCAAGATTAGTGCTTAGGTATCCCATATTAGAGTGAAGGACGAGAATTAATTAGCGAATAACTGCAACATAAGCTGTCGGAACATCTTATCTCGGCATCCGCAGTGAAATTACATACGTAACAATATATGTAACCTACCTACGTAGGGCAATTGCTGTCAGACAGTTACCCAGTTTTACGAGTAGTTACACGGAAAACTCTACAAAACTTCATTAGTCTGGCTGTCTGTCCACATTCATGAACACTACAATAAAGCACCAAGTAAGTGAGTTTAAGTTAAATGTTTGTTCGGAATTTTTTCGATCTTTTCTCTGTAGCTTTATTTTTAAAAGCCCTCGTTTATATTTTAACTACGGTCAAAATATATTTTGTTTATTTAATATCGTTATTGCTTTACATTTTTTACTAGCGTCGATTATTCATCATTGAGATTTATTTGTAACGGAGCCTAAAATTAATTTCGTTGTTCATTTAAAGCCTAGGGTAGGGTTCTCCGATAGCGTTGACGGATCGAGGATCGGACGGGACACAATTGATGATCGCAGTACGTGCTATGCTGCCGACGCCTGCGTGATGAATCGGTGACTTGTAATCGGCGGACTAACACGAATACCGTAATTTGTTAGAAAAAGTCAAACCCGACCCTTGCAGATTTGCACTATCATTGTTGATCAATAAGGGAAAATTAGTTTATAAATCAATCGTTTTTATGTTATCACTAGATTCGCCGGCGCTTGGCTCAAGCGTAATGCTTAAGTATATATTATTAAATTGTAATCATTGCAAAAGCACTGCAGTTATGCTTCTCATCCTCCGCTCACTTCACATTTTTTTATAATGATGTACTAATTTTCTTTTGCCGTATGTCATAATAGGTTAAACATGTGTAGTGTGTACCACATTTATTGGTGAAAAGTAAAATACAGTAAAACATAGTAAGAGTTAAGACTGAAGATATAGTAGAACATAGTAGTAGTGAACTAAAGAAGGGGAATTTCTTAGTATTAATGAGTAATACGTGTCGAGCTCGCTCTTGTGCGTTATAAATCGCAGTCTCGTAATCGACGCGCGATCTCGGCAATTTGCTCGACAGCAAATATTTTTTTAGTCAGCTATTTGTTAGCAAAGTCTATTAACAGGATATTAGTGCGTAGTTTTCTGCAACACTTTGTTCCATTATTAGGTTTTAGTACAATTGTAGATAAGTATCAATAATTCACTGTGTTTCGTATATTCCATAGTAACCCATAGTTTGTATCGCTAGTTCGTACCTATCTACGCATACAAATTTGAGCTTATAAAAATAATTAATAAGAAGCAAGTTGTGTAATTTATTTTACATTATTTCTTATATTCAATGTAGGTATTTCCACGAAAACTGGTTTATACCTATACCTTACCAAATTTTCCATAAACACGAAAAAAATTTTAAATTGACATATTGTTGTATTTTAAACCGCTTTCTTTCATTTAACCAATGGTTGTATGCTTGAAATCTTAAAGATGGGTAATTCATTATTATGAGATATTTATGTTGTATCGAAACTATGACTCTGATGTAAGTATAGAACGTTAATGGTTACCACACTTATGATAACTTTATGAATGACATAACATCTCATTTGTTTCCTTGGAAGCTCAGTTACAATCTATTTTAAGAAACCTCTCATTAGATGGTGCTTTTGGTTTTTGGGTTATCGTTTTAAATACTTTAGTTTTGCTGTCTATTTTTCACTCCGTAGTCCGTATCACAATTCACACAATAATGTGCACTGCTCATATGTCATGTGAAGTGTTTGGCAGTTTGAAATGCTTTCCACGAATCAGAAGATTTTTTAAAAATATAGAGATTTAAAAAGATATAAATAGAAATAGTAACACGTGATAAACGTTTCCATATTACCTATTATAAATCGATGTTTTATACATTTAAACTATTTTTTGTAGAAATTCATTCATTCGTTAACACTTATCGAATATTAGATAGTTTCTAATATCGAATTACGATTATTAGAAACGAAATTACGATTATTAATATAAAGCTATTTCTTAAGTGAAAATCGCTTTACCAACAATCTTAAATGTATATATATGCAAAAATTTTTGAAATATATTATTTGCCACATACTATTTGAAAACTATTAAAGTATGAGCCAATTAAAAAAACAAACATTTAAAAAAACATGTTTTGATACAGTATCCACGTACAATCGACTATAAACTGTATTGTACATTTTAAGTGACAATCGCGCAAACAGAGTAAATGAAAATCCTCAATCCAACAGCGCATAATTGGGCCGGCAACCTGCCTAGTGTAACAAAGAGCTGAGCGACATTGTCTGCTATAGGTTTATTAGCTCGATGTACTATCGCAAGTTAACAAAGCGAAACGCTATATTATCGAGTCAGTGCCTATCAGCCGTCATAGTGCTCAAGTACAACAAAACCACCGATAGCTCCATGACTTTTTGTTTCGTACCATTAATTGACGGGTAATCTTTTCTATTATATTAATGATGACTTTAATTTTCTGTTTATTATTTACTTTAGTACCCAATTAGCACTTATCTATACATAGTTGGTATAAATCAAGGTCGCTTCACGCCGCTTGTACGATTAGTTCTTTCAAACTACGCAACTAATTTTAATGTGGTTTTCGTCTATAGACAGAGTCATTGAAGAAGAAGGTGTATTATATACATGCATAATATAGTGAAAAAGCCGAAAATTTCAAAGATTTGTACCATGTATCGTAAAAGACATATTTTTGTGTGATTACATTGCATCATTGATCTAAGGAATGTATACTAAACGTTGAAACTTACCTTGAGACAAACTCGAGGAGAGCGAGGGTGAGTCGCTAGTGAGAAATAAAGATACGATCGTATTGAGTATTATGAAAAATATCGTCTTTCCCATTTTTTCCTTTGAATTTGCTTGGTCTTTATTATGATTTCCGTTGTCCAATTTCCTTATTTAACAATTGTCTTACTACCATTTTATTTTGAACACGAACCAATGTATCGTTTTAATGGACCGACTATATCCGAAATATAGTCGTAAGGGGAAATAGAAGATATTATCTACAACATAACCCTTTGTACCCTCCCATTCATTATTCCTTTCACGATTCCAAATGGAGAACTTTGTACGGTAACACCGAGTGTAACTCAAATAATAACACATAAGATCATCACTTATTTCATCTCAATTACGTAAGAACTACATTTGACCCTTCATTTTCGGTGGATTGCGCGCCCTGCAAAATATTTATTTATTTAAAGGACCCCGAAAATAAGCAAACCTATACGGTTCTGTACAGCTCCTTGAGAAAAGGGCTTATTCATTCATTCTAATATTCGTTTTAAATTATTTGTTGTATGTATCATGTATGTTAATTATGAAAATATTCAAAAAGAAAAATAATAAATATCAATGTTAAACATAAGTTGTAATTATTTAATATTTTAATTCGGTGTAGGAGATGTATTTGGTTCATATTAAAAAATGAGTAGTATATTCGGATTCCACAATATACATTGCACATACTATTTCATTATTTACCGATGAGGTTTAATTTACATCATCCATCCAACCACAAAAGATAAAATTGGCAAAATGAGTTTTCCTTAAAACTTTCACAATCACTAAAATTATAATTAAATAGGGAAAAAACGACCGAGCCTTACTGCATAGGCGCATAAGTGTGATGTTTAAACACTTTTTATCAATGATCCGCCCTTTATAGACATTTATTGGTAACAGTAAATACATTTATAAATATGGTGGCCCACTCTACCACCGCGTACGCTCATTGGTCAAGTCAAATAGATTCTCACTTCTCCGGTTTACTGTTACACTCTTCCGTCCTTTTTCACGAAATTACTTTCACAGATTGCAGAAAAAAATTGTATAAATTATTACATAGTATTAAAATAAATAATCATTTTGAAGCTGCTACAATATCCATTCCATGTTTAATTTAGTTATGAATATAATAATATTATGTTAATGAATGAGCCGTGAATGGCAACTCACGTCACAATTATCTCTACCAACAAACATTTTTAATTATATTTTATTTCATGCATGTGGCTTATTAAACGTATAACCTACAGTCGTCATGACATTTATAATGACATATTAAGTATAAAATTTTTAAACGCTCATTATTAAATTAATGAATTTGATAATGAATATTTTGATATTGAAGAAGAAAGAGTGAAGCCTGTAATGCAACAAAAATCTTCACTCCTTTTATTAATTTATTTTGCATCATATTACCGACTTGTTAAAAAAACTAATTATTATTATAGGTTAGAGATTTTTATACTCGAAATAACCTAACCGAAGTTAGTGTCATTTGATAAGTAGATAATAACTTTTTAATAGTAATGCTAAAGTCGTAAGGCTTTACATAAACTGATTAATTATTTAACTTTGATCAATGAAAATAGTCTTGATATCAATACATTTTTAAATTAAAAAATTAAGAACCTATTCGTTTAAAAAATATAACATGAAAATCATACCCACTACTGTACTACTTAAATGTACTTACGAAACACATTCGAAATGTCAGTCAAAATATCAGTTTACAAGTTTCTATCCTTCTAGCTACACTAAACTACACAGTTCAATTAGCTATGCTTATTTACGCGGCCTTTAATTTAGAGATAAAGCTGTAAAAAGCAAAGTTGAAGTTTAATTCAATTGACTTTTTATTTAAAAATAAATATAGTAGGTACAAGCAGATTAAAATTAAAAATATACAAACAAACATACAAATTATCATCATCATAGTTGCTTAATTACTACTAAAATTTTATTAATTTTGTTCTCAGGTAAAAATGTCCTCGCCATCCAAGAAACGCTTTAAAAAGCAAACTTGGTGCAAAAGATTAATGTATAAACGATTACCTATCACAAAATGGTTTCCTGAATACAATTCGGAAAAGGCTCTAGCGGACTTTATAGCTGGAGTTACAGTGGGACTTACGGTTATACCGCAGGCATTGGCTTATGCGACACTCGCTGGGCTACATCCTCAGGTGAATATTATAGTTTTTATATAATTATAATGTTTGTTCGTATATTAATTAATATTCTTTATTAATTTACATATTAACGTACGTATTAAATTTAATTATTGTTATATATATTTATATACGTAAATATTGTTTAACTTATGTGACGATAAAATCATAACAGTCAAAGAAAACTCGCATACTATATATATCTCGTAAAAAATACTCTAAAAAGCAAAAAATAACAATGCGTCTTTTATTATAAACGTGTTAGTAAAAAGAATCCATACAAACCTTATTTCAATATAAGGTTTATAGTAGGTCGAAAAAGTCTTGTTCTACGTTAGTTTCTTTGCTTCTGTCAAGTCGTAAAACTGAAACCCTTAATTCAGTTCGTTCGTCCCGCTGCTTTCTTTTCCCTGGGGTTTACAACCTATCACGATGAAATTTCGAAGACAGATGTGCCTTGAGAATCGAAAACAGGCGCAAGTAAAAAATATTTATTGCCACCCGTCAAATAGATAAAAAGATTTCCCCGTGGAAAAATTATAATTTTTCACGAAAATTATATTAAAATCAATAAAATTCAATGCTTAATCTTAGAAATAAAAGATTTCTTTTTGCTTTTATTCCTTTTTCGTGTTTAAATTGGTATGTACATAATTATTTTTACGTTTGAACAACAATTAAATCATTTTTAACTAACCAATTCTGTAGCAACCGATAAATAATGAGACTAATCAATTAAGGATTGAACATCTAACAAGTCATTTATTATATTGAACTCAATTGTTCTATACTCTATAACAATTGCTTATAATAATAACTAGCACTTTGTATTAAAAATATCAAATGTAACAAGAATCTTTATAAATTACATAGTTAATGACATACAATACTTTCTTATGCGAATATTTGACAAATTTAAATTAAATCAATTTTTCGGATTTTTCGCGGATTCATTTTAATTTTTGGTTCTCGATATTTCGATTGCTTTACAACAATATACGTATATAAATGTATATAACGTATATGTAATATGTATATATTTTAAAGACAGTCGGTCTTATTCATAAAAAATTATAGAAGCTTTATTAGCTTGTTAATAAGCAAATTCTCAAAAACATTATTCATAAACGTTCAATAGTGTTAAAACGCTCTATAAGTATTCAATAACGGCTCTGTAACTTATAGTAGCTTGAGGCCTACTATAAGCCTACTATAAACCTTTAATAAAGGACAAGATGGTCGTCTTGTCATCAGTGACAGCTGATAATTTGATTAAACTTGAAGTGAGATTATTTTATTTGGTGTCTAGTGACATTGCGTAATTGTAAAACATTGTTTAAAATTATTTTTTTGCTGTGTATCAAACCAAGATACCATATATGATATAATGCAAGCTCCCCAAACTATAGCCGCCATTGGCTTTGGTGTTTGGAAGCAACGGTTTCAAAGCTTGTTGTATGGATACACCGTTCACATGCGTAACGTAAAACCTACATATGTGGCTCTTGCAGTTTTGCATAATATTGCAATAGATCATCAGGACACAGTTCCAGGTAATTTTAATCATATTATCATAACTTCACATCAACACATGTATATTACTATTTATGTAAGCAATATTTTTTTTTACAAATGTTATTTTATTTCAGAAAATGATGATGACATTCATATTATTCAGGAGAATGGCTTTGCAGCACCTACTAATATAAGTGAAAGAGGAAGAGTAGGAAACAGTACTTTCCTGCGAGCATTTATTGATGAGCATTTTAACTATGGATAGAAAAAATAATAAATTATTAATATTAATATTATAAATTCGAAAGTAAATGTCTGTCTGTCGCGGTTTCACGCCAAAACTACTGAACCTATTTAAATGAAATTAAGTACACAGATAGTCTAAAGCCTGAGAAAGGACACAGGCTACTTTTTAAGGCGAAAAACGGCATGTAAGAGGATGAAATAGGGGATGAAAGTTTGTATTGAAATTATGTCATTTTTAAAACTAGAAGCTTGAAATTTTTTTAGGATTTTGATTAGATATAAATAAATAAGACATTCAAAGTTTGTAAAAATTGTATTCTAAAAGTACCTATGATATAATATTGTAAATTAATAAAAGAAATATATATTTTATTTTAAAGCATTTTATTTTTCATCTCGTAATATTCAATTTTTGCTCCCTTTGCACATGCAGTGAAAACTGTGAACAATATTACAGTTTAATCTTTATTTACACTAATAATGCACTGTATTTATTTAAAAACACTATACTTGTTGAATAAATCTTCCCATGCTGCCTGCTTTTTAGAGTTTGTGTTGGTATCTGTATTTTTGTTTTCAATGGCGGAAACCCTCTCAACCAACCCTGACCAACTCCGTCAATAATAATTAATGCTACGGAAAGAAATAAGCGCGAGAAAATATTAAGTAAACACGTAGAAATACAAAGGATTAAGGAAGTACACCAAATACACACTTATGTAGCTTGAAGTTTAAATTCTGTACTAACCTGCTATTAGCTTAACCTATTTGCACTTCTGTCTCTCTTTTTAGCTACTTTTATTCCTTTTTCAATAGTTAAAAAATGGTTTTGTTCACTAATTTACTTTTGGCGGAAAAGTCAAATCAAATGTCAAACTGATTCACGGAGCATTTAGACCAGTATTTTTGACATTTTGTCCATGAATTTATCAGAATGACAACACAATAAAACGAATCCAGCTTATAGCAAGCATTTAGTTATGAGAGGTTTATTGATCCGTTATGAATAAAGAAAGTTATGAAACGTTTAATAGGCCTATTGAGCATTTTAGCTAATGAACATTGTAAACCTATAATAAGAGATTTTTATGAATAAGACCGATAATCTTTAAAATATATACATATTACATATACTTTTAAATACATGTACATTTATTTAAATACATGTACGTTTATTTATGTATCGTCAAAATTCTTTTTTAAATCCAATTACTTTGTTAAGAGTTTCACTAATATTACCTCATGGTATTGTTATCAAAATGATCATTTATAAAATTGGTATTGCCACATTACGAAATAACGAAGAGAAATGAATCTGCATTATGACATCCATTACGATGCTGCTTTCACAATTGAAAGTGGTGAATGTGAATAAACCTCGGAGCCCATTGACTACACTTAATACCATTATTGTCTATTGCGAACGTGTGAAATATCTAGCAGGCACATTTGATAATGCTTCGATACAAGTTTAAACTACAATGTTTCATAATAACTTAGCTTCGTTTAATACTAGTGGCTAACTATCTAATATGTATAACATTTGTTTCACGGTGAAAGAAAACATCGTTAGGAAAAACGTGCATGTCAAAAAAACATAGAAAACATAGCAAGTTTTCGCGAAATCCGCCAACCCGCACTTGGCCATCGTGGTGGACTATGTTCTGATCCCCTTCGTATTATGGAGAGGCCCGTGCCTAGCAGTGGGACGTTAAAAAGGGCTGAATACTTAAGTACTTTATATATTACTATTATACTATTATACTTACTTTTAGATAATAGGTACATCGTTTCAATGTTGAGAATTAATAATTAAATCGGTCTATCTAGTGTAGTGGTTTAACATGTTATTGGAATGCAAATAGACAAGCTAACCTTTACTTCTTTATCATATTAGTATAGTAAGTAGGCATAATCTTGACGCATAATATTATGAATAGTATCTAAAACCTTTTCTCTAGATTAGTTTAAATAGAAAGACATTACCATTTTTAAAACATGCTTTATTTTTATGCTGTTTTCCAAGTAAACGTAGGTACGATATCAATATCAGCAAGTGATTGATACCTAAGTCATTATTAAATAGAAAAGTTATTTAACATGAAATAATATATTAAATACATTTTAATACGTGCGAAATTAAGTTATTGTATGACTTTTTTATTTTCTTTAGCGATTTTAAATTTTTCGCTTGATTATTAATATTTAATGGGTTTCGTGTAATTCAGTAGATTTTGCGTTTAAGGTTAAACCGTTACCAAAATGCAAATATTTTATATCATAATATCTTATACTATTGAACGAGTAATATTTATATATGAGTATGTATATTACAAAAAAAAGTTTTGTTTTTGTAAGAATGCTTTTACGATCGGTCGCCTGGGTACTATTAATAATTTAGGTTAATGTTGCAATATTCATTATAATTCTTTGTTACAGTATGGCCTCTATTCGTCATTTATGGGTTGTTTTGTGTACCTATTATTCGGTTCGTGTAAGGATATAACGCTTGGTCCGACTGCTCTGTTGGCTCTCATGACGTATGAGCAAATACAGGGGAGAAACTCCGACTATGCAATACTCCTGTGCTTCCTAACCGGTGTAGTTCAGTTAGCTATGGGAATACTGCATTTAGGTATGTTTGTTGATGCGTCACTTTTGTTGAATATAATACTTTCGTAAATATTATATTTACGAAAGCTTCATAAGCGTATTAATGAGAATTTATAAAACAACTAGATGGCGATGACAAAAGAAAATCTTACCCGTGCTAAGACTATTCATTGTCGTTGCCCCAATTGTGTTATGACCAAAAATATCTTCATAATAAAATCTAACACCAACAATCTGGCATATTCGCTTCTATCGAGCCAGATGTTCGCAAAATTCATTATTATATTACAAAGTTATTCAGTTTAACTAACTATTGTTATGTGTTTAACTGCCTCGGTGGTGTAGTGGCTAGCATGTACGGTCATACATCGTGAGGTCCTACTAAAGCCACAAGTAGACAGACATACGTATATAATAATTTTCATGGTATTAAAAAAAAGTTTACAGTTTAATGAGAAGCAGAGGCGCCTTTTGAAAAATAAATGTTTAGATGTTAATTAACTTGTTATAACGTTGCAGATAATATAAAACAAGTATTTTGTTTAAAAATATTGTAAACTACGCATACTTAGAATGTAGCAAAATTACTTAAAATTATATTTACTAATGTTTTTCTACTTTTCAACAGGTGTCCTGATTGATTTTATATCTGTGCCAGTGACAGTAGGATTTACATCAGCTACTTCTGTCATCATCGCAGTTTCACAGCTCAAAGGATTATTGGGACTTCAGTTCAAGTCCAGAGGATTTCTAGATACTTTAAAAAAGGTATATAATTTGAGTTTTAAATAATAAGAAGTAAATAATATAGATAGTCTGTTTATACAAAATATGTTGATATAACATTTTCAATTGCTATTTTGTTTAATAGAAACTGACTTCCGCGCGATATTATAATATAATTCATAAACAATTAAGATAAACCTTGAATTTATATAGCATTAATCTGATACGTTGAAAATGCCATTAGTATTTCTAAGCCATTTATATGTATGTATAAATTTAATATGATTGTTAATTAATCCCTCTGAATTTTTATGAACATCTATTTAATTAAAAAATAAAAATTCGCAATGATATCGCGTATCATATCTACGTACAAAAAATATAGGCGAATTGAACACCTCCTTTTTTATCCAGTCAAATATTTAATATCTATAGCTTCGTAAATCTTCTCTTCTTATATATATAAAAGAAAGTCGTGTTAGTTACACTATTTATAACTCAACAACGACTGTACCGATTTGGCTGAAAATTGGTGGGGAGGTAGCTTAGAGCCAGGAGACGGACATAGGCTACTTTTTAAGGCGAAAAAGGGCTGTAAAGGGCTGAAATAGGAGATGAAGTTTGTATGGAAATTACGTCATTTTAAAGCTAAAAGTTTGATTTGACGTATCAGTTACAACCGTTGCCATGGTGCGTGCAATGGTAATTAAATCAGCAAATATATTCCGGGTGGTGCGAAGTAAATATATACAACACGTACCTAGGGACGAACCCGAGCGAAGCGAGGGTGAGCCCCTAGTAAACTAATAATTAGTTAAGTCGTTACGAGGAAACACTCGTAGAATAGGACATGTGTACATAAATTATATACATTCAGGTCAAACACTTGGCCGCAGTTGGGTCAAAAAATTTAAAATAGGAAGCTTCATCCCACCAGTAATAAGTTAGAAAGAGAGAGATTATATTTTTATTATCATTTGTAATATTTCATTACACACAGATTATTCTTTTAGGTGTTCCTAAACATACCAAATGCAAAATTCGCGGATAGCACCTTAGGAATAACGAGCATAATCGTACTGCTACTAATGAGGGTAAGTCATTTGTTATATTAAACTCTTTTGTATCGAGAATGGTTATAGACAAACATTTATGAACTCGACTTGGTGATATTGTATTTACTAGTGTTGGAGTATAAATAGGTATGCTCTGTTTTAGTACTTTAGGTTTTTTAATTAAAATGTATATAATAAATAAACTGCATATGTACATATATATTTATTATATACATATTACATATTTATTATAATATACATATTACATATTTATTATATAAGGTTAATAAATAAATTACATTTCAAATAAAAACCAGTTACGGTTTACAAGTAATAAATTTTTGTGTTTTACAATACTTGTATGCCACGATTCTGAAACCAACCTACTTTTTACTAGCTTGTTGTTCTATAGTTGTGTAGATAGAATATTGATGATAAATGATGGTTCAACTTAGGCAATGAAAGGTAACTTATATTATTTATCTCTGTACTGCACAAATATGTTATCAGTTATGGTATAATGAACATACTAAAAGCTCTTAAATGTTGAATTGTTGATGGATTCTGCAATCTTATCCATTTGCAGGGCATTAGATTATGGTAATTTATTTTAGATGTTACAGACTATTTGTGCTCAGAGGTTTCATAATTTACACATTCATTACACAGTTTTATATGAGATTAACCTGAACCTTTCTACGTGACACTGGCGAAGTAATCTGTGCTCAATTGGCACGCTTTGAAGCAATTAACAAGGGAATTGAATTGAATTAATATTATACCAAAAATTAAAAATTACAAGACGGGGAGAAGGGGTACAATGTTTACTACATTTAAGCTTAGATATGAAAAGAAAATACAAAGAATACAATAAAAGCCTATATATAACAAATAATGTATTCGTGGAGGACCATGTTTTATTTTTAAATACATATTTACTCAAATTTTTATGAAGTGACATCCCGCTTTGTATAATCTAAGAAAATAATTGCGGAAGAACGTGGCGTTTGACATGAAATTACCTTACAAATTACAGCTTTACATATAACGAATATTATAGAGTAAAAACAAAGACATCAGGAAAAGTATATACCTGTGTAAATCGAATATATAACAGTTATTGCTTGATTTAAAAAGGGTTAGGGTACAGTTACACATACTCATAAAATGTCATGCTTATTAGCATGCTTAAAACAAGCATGCTCTTCAAACTGACATATTATAAATGTAATTGACTGACACATTATAAATTAAAAACGCTGATGCAATAAATTGAACACACATGCTATTTAAGCACGGGCTGGTTCTTTGGTATTCGACATTCTAGCAAGTTCTCTGCCAGTGTGCAAGTGAAAAATGGAAAACCAAGTGAATTTTCCAGTAGACTTTGACAGTAGCATACCCAAAAATCGCACGACCGTCGAAATTTGAGCATGCTCGAAATAAGCATGCTCATTATTAGCAATGTTTCGACACACATGCTACTAAGTAGCAATTGCTCAATAGTGGCACGCTTTCGTGCTAGTTATGAGCATGTGTAACTGTACCCTTATATTATATTAGTAATTTCTCTTCAGCTCCTTTTTAACCCTCCACTGCTGGGCACGATCGTCCCTCAGTACTAGGGGGATCCACCACGTTGGCCTAGTACGTGTTGGCGGACTTCACATGTCTTTCGAAAACTTATACTAGTAATTACTAAGAAAATACAACTGTCACGATCTGTTAATCAGTCCTACAATATTTATCAATCGCGACCTTAATCTACTTTCACTTGCAGAAAATATCTTTAAATATTTTAATGTATTAAGCTTAAAAGGATCGAATTGCTTCACACAATAGTACGAAATTATAAGCCGATACCGTTCATTAAATTGACATTCATGTCCTTATATGTACGACTTACGAGTATGTATCTTTAAGTCATACTTTTGATCTATATTCCTTGTAAGAGTTATTATAAGTATGTCACAAAAATAAATATTTTCGCGCAGTATAAGATATCCTAAATGTGTTGCCGTGTATAACCATCTATCATTATACAACAATTTCATCAAAATTTGTCTAATGGTTTTCTCGTGATTCGTAAAAACTTTATATTCGGCCTTCGTACTGATAAAAATGATTATTTTAATAGGATTTTCCAAAACATATTTAATTTGCTCATTGGACTCAGAAAACAGCGGAGTACCTTTTTTTATTTATTTTTTGTTCCACAGCTATTAACAAGCTTTAAAGTTAATATCTATCGATAAAAAATGCAATAGTTATTATGTCTGAATTTCGATTGTCAATTCGTTGTATTAAATACGGTATAAAAAAGTAACTCTTTTAATAGTTTACATGAAAAAAAAGCGTTTTCATAGTAAATAACTAGTAATTTGTATAATATGTTTTTTTCAACCAATTATTTTTTACTATTTTATTAATGTAGAGACTAGCTAATAACGGAGAGAAGCTATTATAAAAAATTTATATTTAAAATCTACATTAAGAGAATCGCCATCTTCATTTAATATACTGTTAATTAATCCCCGTATCGCGTGTATTGCGTGTTAGTAGCTACCTTTACATTATATTTTTAATATGACGTGCTTAGGTTATATAATCACCTACCCTATTATTATCAAAAGGGTAATAAACTAAAGTACCTCTCGAATAATAAGGGTTCTTAAAGGGTCTTTATGAAGGAAATTAAGATATTGATATATTAAAGCTTACATTTTGTAAATTATTGCGATATAATCAAAGAAATTGTTGTTTTACTTTGAAATACGATGTCAAAGGAAAAATTAAGTTTTATGTTTATGCTACATTCAATTGAAAAGTAATTATGGGATGCTAAGTAATTTAATTATTCAATGGAACCCAAGTCTCTAGTAAATTCAATGAATAAATACATAATAATAAATGAAAAACAAGAAAACATTATGTAAACTAAAAAGTGTTAATAATAAGACTTTCTTTAACTTTGAAAAAATAAGAATCATAACGATCACAAATCATGAGTTCAAAATATTAGAATAGTGATTCTTGATGGAAGTACGAGTATAGTATATTAATCTTTTTATTCTTATTTAAAGTATATAGCTTATACGTACTAACCGAATCGTTACTTTAATACAGATATTTCAAATACCTACATAGTATTAAGATATGTGATATTTCCCGTTCCACGTATTTGGCTTCAAAATTAATTTGTTTCTCATATTATATACTTCTATAATTAGAAGACTTTGTTATTTTCTTTTGATAACTTGATTTGACCTAAATTATGTATGTAGGCACTGTACACGAAAACTGTGAACTGTGAAGCGGCTTCAAATCCGGCCTCTGATATTTTTTTATGTGCGAATCTTTTCGAACTAACTTGATTACCACTTGTCGTTCAAATCCGGGTCTTTCACCTCTGATATTTTTGTACGAATCATTTCGAACATGATTACCACTTGTCTTACGGTGAAGAAAAAAGATCGTGAGGAAATGTCATCCTTGAGAGAACCTAGCAAGTTTTGTGAAAACATGTGAAATCCATCAACCTGCACTTGGTCTATGGCCTGGTCCTCTTCGTATTGAAGGGTGTCCGGTACCCAGCATTGGTATGTCTAAAAGGACGTAGTACAAATTATGACGTAGTAGAAAAAAAACGATTAAATGTTTCATACCACACAACCCTCAATGTACGCGTCAAACTCGCACTTAACCGATCTCTCCACATTTAGGTTAAAATATATGAAAATCTTTTGAGATTCAAGCGAGGAAATATATACTTTTGTTTCAGAAAATGAAGGACATAAATTTGCCGCAAAGTCAAAAAAGTTTGAAGAAGGCATTATGGCTGTTGTCGACTTCGAGGAACGCCATAATCGTACTGCTTTGCTCGGTAATGGCATTCGCATGGGAGGCACACTCCGAATCTCCCTTCAAACTCACTGGCACTGTAAAGTAGGTTATTACTTTGAAACTGTTTTATTGCACGTACTGTTTATGTTTACTGTTAAAACATTTTTATTATGTGTCATTTTACATCGTAAAGTTGAGAAAAATTACTATTCAGGACACGTAGTTTCGAAATAATATTATAATATAAAGATAATTGTTTAAAAGTACAATATATTAATTTGATTACGAAAAATATTCTGTGTGAATAATGATTTGATTATATTATTTTAGTTACAGTTCATAGCTTTTATTGTTTTGATGTTAGACACTTACACCGTACATAAGACAGAGTGTGTTTAATGTGTGAAGTACCACAACACTTTCTCGGTTATTTTTACACATTATATACAATTATAAAATAATTCTTCCACTCTTTTTATTGGGCTTAAAATTATATAGGACCGCTCTTCAGATAATTTATAAAGAACCTTAAGTTGAATACATCCTCCTTTGTTGAAGTCGGTCAAAAATATTAGCACGACGCGAACAATAATGCAGTTTACTTGAACTCTGAAACTTCTTTGTACTTGAAGCGGCAACCGTCAATTTGCGAATTAGAAAACCGCTAATTTAGTATTTGCTTTTAAGTGGCTCATTACTTGATTCACTTTGTTGTTTTAATATTTACTATATAATTTATTTACTGTTGTACCCATTTTAAGAATATTACGCCAATATGTTGACACTAATGGGAGGTAATTGTAATCCAATTGTAGACAGACTGAATTTACGTAATGAATGTTGAAAATTCTGAAAGCGAAAACAGTAGAGTTTTTGCATCTGACTTAAAAATATATTAGCTAGCTAATTGTAAACAATTAACAATATAAAAATAAATTATATAATGATTTTAAAAATTTAATTAGGTCCTTTTAGATCTTATGCGATGCGATTATATGCATAATGAGATGTATGAGATCGTGCCACCTTTTATCGTGATCATGTATCAATTAATATAATGATTTTATGATATCCCCATATCTTTGCGATAAATGTTATAGAATTATTTGTATTTAAATAAGTATACAAATAACTAATAAAGTTTATTGAATAAACATTTTCTGCTTTATTCTGTCTGTTTGTTTAACAATGCGTTATGTTTTTCAACCGACTTCAAAAAAGGAGGAGGTTCTCATTCCTAAACCCGATATACGTAAATCGGAGTTATTTGTAGACTACTATAGCTAATTTAAGTATGCGATATGAAAAATGTCACTATATGATTTGATATATATAAATTCATATAGTTTAGAATTTAGATACATATATGTTCTTGTTTTAGAGAAGGACTCCCATCGTGGTCAGTTCCGCCGTTCAATACAAATTACGGTGGGCGGAATGTAACGTTTATTGAAATGTGTTCGGACTTGGGCTCTTCAATAGTCCTCGTACCAATTATTGGTGTTCTAGGAAATGTCGCCATTGCGAAGGCTTTTGGTATGTATCGTAGTTAGGAGTGTTGGTTGAATCAACTGTTGATTGAATTGTTCTACTTTTCCTTTTTATTTTTCTTATTTTATCTCGAATTTTCTTTGGCAAGGTCTATTGGTATACTTAAATTTGTAATTCATTAGGTTTTTTAATCTATAATATTTTTAACTACTACATTCACCATTATACGACTGCCTAGGAATGCCATAATTTATTCATAAAAAAATCCGCATTTATAAATATTTCGCTCCGCTTATAATAAAGTAAGGAAACCTGTAAAAATAACCTTTTTATATATGTCGGCGCTCTGACTGGGCTATACGCGTAAGGTTTTAGTGGAGAGGAATTGATAACTTCGTAGACTCAATTAAGTGTATATTAATCAACAATTAAGGCAAAGAGTAGTTTAAGTGAACCGACCCGGACCGTGGTTGCGAGTGAACTGCCTAAGAATACGGAGCTTTGTAAAAATTAAAAGATACTACAGCGGTCGGTGTCGGCTAACTTAAAAAGACAAAAGTGAATACCCAAAACAGAAAGCAATAAAACAATAACAGTGAAGCAAGTAATAAAGCAATTACAGTAATGGTACATGGGTACAGAGTTATGAGAAACAATAAACTTTTAAATATTAACTTACACAAATAATCGGCATTGCAAAGAACGAATACAAAGGTAAACAATATAATTGTCGAATAAGATAAAAGAAATGGTAATAAACTCAAAGTAAAAATATTTTCTAACTTAATGACTACGGCCTTATAATAAAACACAGGCGTGAGAAATACTCGTACAGCTAAATTACAAGCTTAAATTAAATACATTATTTACAAAGTTATTTGGTATAAGGCGTAATGTGGGACGTAGTCACCACAGGTACCCCCTTACCAGTAATTCAGGTGACAAAAAAAATAATAAACAAACATATACAAAAATAACGAACTATAGTAATGAAATATGAAAATACTGAATTACGAAAAATCACGCCAAACCAGCCTGGTAGTAATCGGGAAAACGAACGCGTCTACCAGACCGGCGTGGAACCGCACGTTGTAGGTTCACGTCCGATGAATCTGACGTTACACTATTAGGGATCGTCTCAGGCACGGCGTTCGAATCCGAATCATGATTCATGCTTTCTTCCTGAGGTTGCCGGTTACTATGAACGAAAAATTCGAGTGGATCATCGCTTACGTTACTATCGGGATGATGTTCCGGTTCCCGCAACACGTACGCTGGCTTGAGCCTATCGACAGATACCGTGGTCTCGCGGCCACGAATGTCTAGTACGAAGGTTTTGTCTGTCCTGCTAATTACCCTAAACGGCCCATCGTACGGCTGTTGTAATGGTGCCTTTACCGTATCGTTTCTAATGAATACATGACTACTTGTAGCTAGGTCTTTATAAATAAAGGTACTTTTCTTGCCGTGTTGCGTACCAGAAATAGGTCTGAGCTGGTTGAAGTTGTTACATAGCTCTTTAACAAACTCACTCGGTGACGTACTACGCGATGTACCAGCCGTTAGAAACTCTCCGGGAAGGCGTAGGCTCTGTCCGTATATTAATTCCGCGGATGTAGCTTGAAGGTCCTCCTTCCACGATGCCCTAATACCTAGCATCACAGTTGGTAGAATTTTCGTCCAGCTAGAGTGCCTAGAACCGTAACATTTTATTGCGCTCTTCAGCTGGCGGTGAAAACGTTCTACCATACCATTAGAGGAAGGGTGGTAGGCACAAGTCTTAAAATGTTTCGTACCTGTTAGAGCATTAAGTTCTCTAAACAGGTGTGATTCAAACTGTCGACCCCTATCGGTCGTTACGTTTAACATGATGCCAAACCGTGCAATCCAATTAGAATAAAACGCGCGAGCTACAGTCTCTGCCTCTTGGTTCTCAATAGGAATAGCTTCCGGCCATCTAGAGAATCGGTCAACGCAAGTTAAACAATAACGGTATCCCTCAGAATAAGGCATTACAATTATGTCTATGTGTACGTGATCAAAGCGTGACGACGGCGGCGCGAAAGTTCCGGGTGAGGTATTGACGTGTCGATTTACTTTAGATCGTTGGCAATCTAAACAAGCTTTAACCCACTGTTTACAATCTGAATTCATGGACGGCCATACAAAACGTCTAGACACAAGTTTGGTAGTGGCTTTACCTCCCGGGTGCGAATTCCGATGTAGCTTAAGGAAAGCGGTCTTTCTGAATGGCTCTGTAAGATACGGCCTTGCTACCTGCGTCGAAACATCACAATAGATAAGCTTATTACTACCGGGTAATTGAATAAGTCGTAACTGCAATGACGAACAATTGTTTTCGATTAATGACTTAAGTTGTGGGTCATTTCTCTGTGAAACCGCGAGAGATTCCCAATCGATGTCGCTATGAATGGATTCGATACGTGAGAGCATGTCAGCCGGTATATTCAGCTCTCCGCTAACGTGACGTATGTCCGTAGTAAATTGACCAATAAAGTCTAAGTACCGGAACTGCCTAGGCGTGCATTGTTGCTCTTTCTTCCTAAAGGCGTAGGTAATAGGTTTATGGTCTGTGAAGATACTGAAGTGACGCGCTTCGATATAATGTCTAAAATACTTAATACCAGCATAGATCGCTAGTAATTCGCGGTCGTATGCTGAATATTTCTGTTGAGCTGTGGTCAATTTCTTTGAAAAGAATCCGAGAGGTTGCCAACTGTTATCTACCTTTTGTTGCAAAGTCGCTCCTATTGTTTTCTCCGAGGCGTCCGAAAAAATAGCTAACTCGGCGTTAATAAGCGGGTGAGATAACAATGCTGCTTTGGCTAGGCTTTCTTTACACGTTTTAAAGTCCCGCCTCGCCTCATCTGTCCAAATAACAGGTGTCTTGCCTTTTTTACTACCTATGAGGTCGTTTAGGCTGGCCTGACTAGCCGCTGCGTTAGGTATGAACCTCCTATAAAAGTTAAGCGTACCTAAGAAGCGTCGCAACTCTTTCGCGGTGGCAGGTAGCGGGAACGTACGTATCGCGTTTACTCTCTCAGGTAACGGTCGGGTACCTACCGTTGAGACTAGGTAACCTAAAAACTCAATCTCGGTTTGACCAAACACACACTTTGCCGGGTTTATCACAACACCGTATTGTCTTAATCTATCAAATACAGTCTCTAAGTGTTTTAAATGTTCGGCTTCATCACTTGATGCGATTAAAATATCGTCTATGTAACAATAGCAAAAGTCTAATTCACGTAACACTTCGTCCATAAATCGTTGAAACGTTTGAGCCGCATTCCGAAGACCGAATGTCATATATTTAAACTCAAACAGTCCGAATGGCGTAGTTATAGCTGTCTTTGGTATATCGTCCTCTGCGATCGGTATTTGATTAAACGCACGCACTAAGTCTAACTTTGTAAACACTGTTTTACCACTTAAGCACTGTGCAAAGTCTTGAATATGTCGCACTGGGTACTTATCGGGTATCGTCCGGTCATTCAGCTGGCGATAATCACCACAAGGCCGGTGCTCCTCCGTCGTGGCCTCTCCAGGTGTAGCCATGGCGAACGGTGCGGGTGTCTCCGGCTTACCGCGTACCGGTGGCTTCGGTACCATGACAAGCGGTGCAGCCCACGGGCTCTTAGATGGTTGCGCAATGCCTAACTTCACCATCGTGTCAAACTCTTTCTTAGCTGCCATAAGGCGATCCGGTGCCAGACGTCTCGGCTTCTGTGCTACAGGAGGCCCTGGTGTCACTAAAATATGGTGTTTCGTGTTGTGTTTAACTTCTTTCACGATTCCATCCGGGCGCGTAATATCAACGTACTTTGCTAGGAGATCGTGATAAGGTGTTGTGCCGTTTACCGTTTTAACAGTTGTTTGTTTACACCCAGCCACGTGTCCTTGAACCGTAAGCTGAGTGATAGCGTCAACAATGCCTTTGTTCCTTGCGTCGATCATTAGGTTATAGTGTGCTAAAAATCCATCCCGATGATTGGCGTAGATACATCAGCCACAACAAAGACCCATGGGAAGTCACGTCGCAGTCCGAGGTTAAGGGTCAAGGCGACAGTACCGTATGTTGCAATCGGTGTTCCATTGGCGGCCACTAGTTCATAGGCAGAGACTTTGCGAGCCGTATGAACTAATGATTTCGGATAAACACAGAGATCCGCTCCACTATCGATTAAATATGTCACCTTACTGTCAGTGTCCGTTATAAAAATGCGACGCGTTGGATTAAGCGGGATGACGTCACTCGCCGCTAGTAACTCCCGCCGGCGTTTCCCTGCTGCGCGTGTGGTTTAAATGCACACGGTTGCACGCATTTGTTAGCCTTCGGTCCGTGTTTGAAGTGGTACCAACATAACCAGCCCTCTGGTCGGGTCCTCGATGATGATCGCGAGCGTGCATGGCTGCGTGAGCGCGGCATAGCATTTCGCTCTGCGCTATAAACGGAAGCTTGCAGTTGTACCATGTCCTTTACGAGTTCTTTAATTGACGATAAATCATCCTCTAGGCGCCCCAAGCGTTCTTCCGCTGATACGGCGGACGATGGCCTCGCACACCGCAGCCTCATATTTTCCGCGACGAGGTCTGCGATTTCCACGAGTTTGGGCTGACTAATTCCAGTCATTTTAAAATTATATAACATACTACCACTTAAATAAATGTCACAAATTGTCAATTAAATACAATAGTCTTTTTCACTAATAATAACTCCGCGGCGCGAAACAAAACCCTAATAAACCTAAGCGCACGTTAGACAACAGAAAGATCACGTCGGGGTCACCAATGTCGGCGCTCTGACTGGGCTATACGCGTAAGGTTTTAGTGGAGAGGAATTGATAACTTCGTAGACTCAATTAAGTGTATATTAATCAACAATTAAGGCAAAGAGTAGTTTAAGTGAACCGACCCGGACCGTGGTTGCGAGTGAACTGCCTAAGAATACGGAGCTTTGTAAAAATTAAAAGATACTACAGCGGTCGGTGTCGGCTAACTTAAAAAGACAAAAGTGAATACCCAAAACAGAAAGCAATAAAACAATAACAGTGAAGCAAGTAATAAAGCAATTACAGTAATGGTACATGGGTACAGAGTTATGAGAAACAATAAACTTTTAAATATTAACTTACACAAATAATCGGCATTGCAAAGAACGAATACAAAGGTAAACAATATAATTGTCGAATAAGATAAAAGAAATGGTAATAAACTCAAAGTAAAAATATTTTCTAACTTAATGACTACGGCCTTATAATAAAACACAGGCGTGAGAAATACTCGTACAGCTAAATTACAAGCTTAAATTAAATACATTATTTACAAAGTTATTTGGTATAAGGCGTAATGTGGGACGTAGTCACCACATATAGATATATAGTTTCGAGAGAATTTACAATTACATAATTCCAATAGATTTTATTATTACATTAAATTTGTAAGTTATAATCTATAATCTCTAGATCTCTACCGAAACCGAAAAAAGTTTTTGAGACTACCCCAAATAATCACTTTTTGATTATATTTTTTCCCTTTCCTCCCTCATCCCTTTGGAAATAAATACCGTAATATTATTGTTAAAGCAAGCGGTGAATCAGTGGATGCTACACAGGAATTGATAACCTTATCACTTTCCAATATTTTGGGTTCATTTGTGAGCGCTATGCCTATCACCGGATCGTTCTCCCGAAGTGCAGTCAACCACGCGAGTGGTGTCGCCACGCAGTTTGGAAGCTTTTATACTGGTATGTATTTAATCGACAGTTACATCAAAACAATTTCAGCTTTTTTATAGTTATCATGAGATATGCATTATATTATAACATAATAAATTTACAACTTATCGATTTTTAATGACGTATCCCCGCGCAAAGGTGAAAGTGGAGGGTATTTTTTTATATCTTCTTTTTAAGCCATTTAAAAAAGACTTAACAAATCGTATTTTAAAAATATTAACAATAAATTTAATATACTTACAATATAAATTATTATTACAAACTGCTTATATAAGTAGTGCTAAACTAATGTCTTGAAAGTCAAGGCTATTGGTGAATGCGATAGTCAAATTAGAATTGATTGGACGTATTTTTTGTAAGTTATAAATAAGTACTATTTTCCTACTCAACTTTGATCAAAAAAACAAAAATATATTTTTACTGCGCGTTAAAATACTATAAAAAAATATAATAGCACACCCGAAATACATTTAACTGACATTAAACATTAATTTTGTGATTTTTATTTAAAATTACATAAATAACATAAATTTTCTCATTTTTTCCTTAATAAATATTATGTAAAAAATCAATAGGCAATTCAGTAAGTTCGTCGTTTATTTCAGGTGATACACTTTTAATTCAATTATGTACATATTATGTACACAATATTTAAATTGTTAAAGACGCTGATGTCATAGCACTTGATAATTAATATAAAAGAGACAATAAACGGTTGACTGTTGAGAAGTTGCTTAATCTAGAGTCAATTCCTAATTGGAAAATGGGGTTAAAGTTATCATAAAAAGTAATTCATTATCATCAGACATTAAATGAAAGCGTGCAAAGATTAAAAATAAATTTTAATTTTCTATATTTACGTAGACATATAAAATTCGTTCATTAAAATTAAAAATGTCGTTACGCTACGACGACTCCCTCACGTCACATATATACGTTTATATCTTTTTACATTATGTGAAGTGCTTTCTACGACCTGTTTTAAACAAAGACTACACAGACCGACTGGGACGTAAAAATAGTTGCAAACAAAAGAAACACGTATAGTTTTCTCCTACAGTATTATTAATTATGAATTATATTATGTATATTATTACATACATATAATATTACGTACATAATATAAGCTGTATAATTTATAGCATACTATGTATAATAATTATTGACATATTTAGTCTAGTCAACAAGTGCCTTTTAGGTCAAAATTTTTTCGCCTTCTTCGAAAATTATGATTGAGGTGTCATTCGATTCGGCATGGCATGTAGATAGTTTTTGAGAAAATGCTAACGCTCGCAAAAATTGCAATAGTTATAAACAATTAAGTGAAAAACGTTAATATCTCAAAAACTATTTGAGAAAATTTTAATTTGAAAAAAGATTCAAAAAGAGGGAGAAATTTCCTAAAAAAAGTCTCGACCGCCGGAATTGTTGGACTAATGTTTATAATTTTCCCAGAGAAAATACGCTCGAAAAAGGGTACTCCGGCTTGCGCAAGCCACGCCCCCATCGGACCTTTAATGAATAAATATTATTTAAACTTATTAAATATGAAAATTAAAAATTAAAAAAAAATCAGGCGCCTGTAGGATAGATCAATGAACACAATCTGTGATCAAATTTTTTTTTATTTTTTTCGCGATTTTTCAATAAGTTATCCCTTAATTAATTTACAAGCATGAAAGAACAAAAGACATTGCAAGTGCGATAATTGTTAAACTATTAATCTGAGATTGTTTTCCTTTCGTGGAGCTATTTTTCAAAGGTCTTAGAATAAATTTCCGTTGGAAAAATTAAAAAAAAATGTTAATATTCGTTTTGTTATTAACAATTTACTAAGATGAAAGATGAAAGATTTTTCATCTTAGTAAATTGTTAATAACAAAACAAAAATTAACAAAAGTTTTAATTTTTATTTTTTAAAATGATATATAATTTTAAATGTCTTCTTTAAGGATTCTAATCTATATCGTAAAAATTAATAGATTTTAAATTATTTGTGAAAATTAATATCTTTTTTCATCTGTATTGGTATTATGATTGCACATTTTTATGAGTTTTACTGCAAACTCGCAAACCCGGCCCGCTTCCCTGGGCGTAAGTTAAAATAAATTATACGGTTTTTATAATTTTCTAATAAAATAAAAGAAGCCTAAGTTACTCCTTATAAAATTAGCTATCTGCGAGTGAAAGTCTCGTCAAAATCGATTTAGCCGTTTTAGAGAATACTTGCAACAAACAAACAGACAGACAGACCAAAAAAAAAATTAAATTAATATTTTGATGCGAGTACCGTATATACTTTCACATGCATTTAGTGAAAAGCTGTTAATTTGTTAAAAACAAACACTTCCATTTTATTTATATGTGTACTGATGTTTACTATTTTCAATTTCAACTAGTGAACTTAATATTATAAGTAGTCGTTGCGTGATGTGAGACTAAAAAGCGAAAAGCTTTTTATTCCGACTGGTATTATTAGAGTAGGTAATCTCAGCGCGTTCCAATTATAAGTTGTGCTTTATTATATTCATATTATATAAGAGATATGCTCTTACGTATACGTACTATTTAATTCAATTCAATTCTTTGATTTGTTGGCTTCAATGCTACGTACTATTTAAATATTAAAGAATGTAAAATTTGTTAATCAAGCTTCATTTGCACAAATTGATAAATATTTAATAATAACATTAACTTTATACTTTAGAAATCGTTCATACTTAATGAGAGAAACTACCGTCGCTATAAGTATTATAATTGCAATCTTACAATTGCAAATTAACAATTAGTACTTACTGTGACGTGATTTAAATAAAAATGTAATAAAAATAGCATATCTTAGTATTTTAACGTCTATTTAACTACCAACCTACAAAAAATCATAATATTCGTCTGGCTAAAACGTGGTTAATTTTATCTAAATAGGAAATACGTGAGCCGATATCTTTTACCTATAGGATTAATTAATTTTATGTCTAATAATAATTATTGGAACATTATTTTATTTATTTATTTATATTATATTTATTTATTTATTTATTTATTATATAGTTATCAGAAAAATTACATAATTATTTGAAATTATTATTACATTAAAGTTTTATAAAAAAATAGATTTTTCTAACATCTTTATATCATCGAAATACATACTTCAACTGGTACGATCAAAAACTTTTACACAATACTTTTTAATTTTTTAATGTTTAAAAATCGATCGAGAGATCGTTGACCGAGTGTTATAATGGTAAAAAGAAATACTTATGTAAAATAGCTGATACGAGTTGAGTGTTACATGTTCCTTGATAACTGTATAATTAATGTACAAAAATAAAGGTGATAAAACTAAATATGATACATAAAATAGTCACAAAGCATATACACGAGAGAGATAAAGAAAAAAAACTATTTTTTGCTCTATAACAAGCAAGAAATCTGCTTTATTTTAACCATAAAATAAGCAAACTATATAAGTACAAGCGAATTAAAAGCGAGAAAGCGTTATACTTTTCTCAATGACGAGATATTTACCCGCAGTAATAATAATTATCCTTCATGTTGACCCGGGACCAGCTATCATCATACCTCATCGGTCATCCAAATCCATCCAGTGGTTTTGTCGTACGGTTACAAAGAGACACATAGTTTTTTTTTTTTTTTTATGGGACAAAGGGGGCAAACGGGCAGGAGGCTCACCTGATGGTAAGTGATCACCTCCGCCCATGGACATCTGCAACACCACAGGGCTTGCAGATGCGTTGCCGGCCTTTCAGGAAAGGGAGGGAGGGAGAAGGGAGAAGGACGGGAGGAGGGATGGGGATTGGGCCTCCCGGACTCTCACTTACCGGACGAAACGCGACAGCATAGCTGCCACTTCACGCCGGTCTTCTGTGAGAGAGTGGTACTATAAAATAATATATTATAATATATATTACATCTATGAAGAGACAGACAAAAACCTATAGATTCGGCCCCTGTATTGCTATAACAATGACTATGTCAATAGCATTTTCCAATAAATATTTAATGTAAAGATTCTACTCAATTAATTTTTTTTTATTTCATTCATTTTACGAGATGGATTTTTCTGCATTTTTCGTTTTTATTCATTTTTGTGCATATGTTTATATTATGATTTTTTATTGATAAAATTAGCTTATTTTGTTTTTATTAAATAATTAAAAATATCTTTATTATTTTCAGGTATATTAGTTCTCCTCGCGCTAAGTTTGTTGACGCCATATTTCTACTACATTCCCAAAGCAGCGCTCGCCGCGGTTGTAATATGCGCAGTGATATTTATGATAGAATACGAGGTAATTAACTTTGTTTTTTTAATTTATTTTCTTTATTATAAACTAGGTATATATACTATTTTAAATAAAACGATATTAATATATCGATATTGAAGACATATTTTCAAATATCGATTTCTTTGCACTAAGAGATGATGATTCTGTGTTCCTAGTTAAGAAACTACACACGTGCCAGAAAATGTAAATTAAAGTGATAAAAATATAATGTAAGTGGTATAATACAGCCATTGCTGCCTTTAACAAAAAAGTTCAAGGTCGATTTTGTACAGAATTCCATATCGTTAGCGAATTTTATTACAATTACCTCTTAACGCTTTATTTTAAAGTACATATTGTAATAATATTGTATATTTAGTTAGTGTAGTTTTCAATAATATTTATTTATTTTTATATTTTCGCAGGGACTAATAATGTCAAAAAAAAAATAAGTTCACTAATGAAATTATAATTTCCCTTCTCGAGGTGAATTTAAAATTTCAGGGTTTTAAAATATGAAATTAATAATAAAATTTAATATACGTAATACGTTGGATCTTAGACTATAAAAATAGGTACACCCTATAAACCACCAACACTGAGATATTGCGTGTTTGCTTACGATTAGCCCTTTCAATCTTTGCACACACTCTTATCTACTTTAATTAAACGTCGTATGTCCATGAAACACGACCTACATATTTTTATTTATTTATGTAATTACAAATTTTTATTTATTTATGTAATTATAAGTAGAAAATACATACATTGTGTGCAAAGGATAACTTATTTCTTTTCTCGAGGGTGAGAAGAAAAAAATAATAATAATGAGGTGCTATAAAATAAAAGAAACAAAAACGTAATATACATACATAATAAGAATGTCCTCCCGGCCGATTACGGCCACGGCGGCCAATCTCATTGAGACTAGCCAACGGCGCGGGACATATTATAGTGCACGAGTGTACGCGCAGACACAAGTGCACTCTCTGTTCCTTATCACTCTCATATTCCGGTGGGACGACTGCTCGACACGACCAGTGAGAGTTAAGGCGCAGGACCGACAGCTTTACGTGCTCTCCGAGGCACGGGGGTGAAACACCACCAATTTCCCAACTCCGGGCTGTTACTGAGGCATACGAAACAGAAAGACTCAATAACCAAAGTTGGCCCGACCTGGGACTCGAACCCAGGACCTCCCGGTGTGCGACCGTACATGCTAGCCACTACACCAACGAGGCAGTTATATACATACATACATACATACATACATACCTACATACATACATACATACATATTATGTCCCGTAAACCTGCTGGGACGTGTTTACTTAAGTTTAAATCGTTTTCGTAAGTTCTTTGTTAAAAAATATGATTTATTTATAGTAAAGCCCCTTATTTATACATATTTAAAGCAAATTAATTATTTTAGGTAGTGAAACCAATGTGGCGTTCACGACGCGCCGATCTCGTGCCAGCGTTCGCTACGTTTGCTCTGTGCCTTATAGTCGGAGTGGAACTGGGCATCGTGGCTGGAGTTTTACTAAACGTTATCCTTCTTATATACCCCAGTGCAAGACCTACAATGGAAGCTGAGATTGTAACGGTAAGTACTTACTTAGAAAATTATAAAAACTTGTGGTATCGTGGACACCGGATAGGAAGAAAGTTCCTTATAATAAAAATATTAATTTTAAGTTCTATTCGAGGTATAAAGAAAATAATTATTTGGGTATACATTTTTTATTTTGTTTTTTTTATTGATAAAAAAAAAACAAAAAGAAACTACTCTACAAAGTCATCAACTTTATTTTATTTACAAACCAGACGGTGTAATTATCGAATGATATAATAATAATAATAACCGTCATCACGTAGACTATACATTACACACTGTACAGCCATCATACAAAGACTATACATAAATAATAAAAATCTCACGTTACGGACATTTTTTCCCGGTTAGGTTAGGTTAGGTTACCCTCCGCATCGTCCCATAAGGAACTTCGTTCCAAAAAAATAGATAATTTTTCCTATAAAACCAATATCACACCGCGTTTCCTCACGTAATACCTTATCTAACATTATAATTTCATCCACATCACATAATTCACATAATACATAATTTCATCCACATCGTTTCAGCAGTTTAAACCTGAAATTAACAAGCCTTTGTACAAAAATACATACACACAAAATTTTGCATTTATATATTTTGTGGCAATCCGATGACATTTCCGATGCAAACTGTAATCAAGTTAACAGTTGGGTATCTACTAATTTTTGACGGCCAATATATTATATTTTTCATTAGTTTTGAAACATAAAATTAAATAACGATAGGTTTTAGTAATCGATTAAAATTAATCGATATAGTAATAATTCATCAAATAAAAGCGAAATCTATGGGATATAATATCTTCGTGGAATGTTGACATTTAGCTACACGATTTAATTAGAAAGACCCAAGGCCGTAACAATCGTAGTATATTAAATAACTGCAATAAACGTATTGAATACGCGAAATAAATTCAGGGTTAAATATTCTAATGTAACAATTAGTTTTTAATTGAATAGATACTAATTTGATATTGAAATTATGACGATTATTATATTGTTTATTACTTCGTTTAAGTGTATAATTTTGCAATTTTTCCATTTTCAATTTAGTTCTTAATAGCTATACAAATTATTATAAAACGGATTTATTACATTTACGACCCTGTAAAATTGACTTAAACTTCTTATTTGTCAACCACTCGACTATATCTTCTAATATATAAAATTCTCATGTTTGAACTCCTCCTAAACGGCTTGACCGATTTTTGTTCTTTTTTTATGTATATTTGATAGGTCTGAGAATAGGTCGTAGGCTATTTTTTATTCTCCTAGGTGATAAGGGCCACCCTCATCACCTCTCCAGGTTTTTTATGGTTTCTTTTTAGACCAAATTTTATCGTTTATTTTCTTATGCGAACATCAAAATATACTTGTAAGCCTAATTTTTCATCCTTCTACCACCAATCTCTATTTTTAATAGTGTATTGCTAGTTATCTATAATGGCTTGCCTGTGCTATGAATTGCGATGTGTGTGCCTTAACTTCGTGATTTCTTCAAGGCTAAGTATAATTTGACGGTGCTATTTTAAAATCTTATTCATGTACTAGAATAAAACTGATTCGACTTAGTGAAAAAATAGAGAAAGATGAACTATACTCTCTCCCTCTCTCTCTCTCTCTCATAAACTCTTAAGTACTCAAACGCGTCGTCATATACGAGTATATTAAGTAATTTACGAGCTGATTTTACCATACCATATGATTATGCGCACATTGTGCAACTACTTACAGAGAATGTTAAAATATAATAATTCGTTTTTCTCATTTTTTTTATATAATTTCAGAACTCAGCTGGTTTCAGTTACCTTCTAATAACGGTCGGAAACAGCCTGTACTTTCCCGGCGTAGAGTACATACGACAGTATGTGACCAGAGCCGCTAAGAAACAAGGGGGATGCAGTATGCCCGTTGTTATTGATTGCAGATTTGTACTGGGTAAGTTACTTTTATTATAGTCTGTGTACTAGACATCCAATTCCACTTAGTATTTTATATGCGTAGGAGTATTATTTTGCCTCTTTAGCCTTCATTACGATACTAAAAGTTTATTTATGCTACTTAACCGAAATAATCTGAGTTCACTAAATCCGTATACACGTTAATAGATCGTTTAGACTTAGATAGACTTGTTTTATAATTTATAATCAACCCTTTGTTGGCTGCTTAACTCAAAAGTGGATCACGTGTACACATGTCGTTTTCGAAAACTTGCTAGCTTCCCTCAGATATGCAGACTCATGATATTTATTACATCATGTTTAATATACCAAACCATAATTAATGAAAATAGCATAAGGCATATACCTTATTGTCTTAAATTCCCACTGCTTCACTTCAATATAAATAGGATCAGGCCACAGTCCATCACTCTGACCGGGACTTCGTTTCCAAAAAGTTACAAAGTACTCTCAGAAATACAGTTTTCCATCACAGTATTTTACCATTTATATCTGTACTAACAGTACCCGCGACTTCGCCCGCGCTCATGGTTTCAAGCCCGCTAGAAAAATAAGAAAAAAATTATATTATGTTTCTCTAATACCTCCCAAGAATAAGTGTACAAAGTTTCATGATGATCGGTTAAATAGTTTTCACGTAAAAGCGTAACAAACAAACATACATTCACATTTTTAACATTGTTATAGAATATAGATGATACAAAAGATATATTATGTACAAACTTACTGTAATACTTTAAAATTGAAACACATCAAACCAATAAGAGTCATATTAGAGAATGTTTAACTTCATACATTTTGATCTTTCAGGTGCAGATTTCACAGCAGCAAAAGGTATATGTGCGTTGTCCAACTCCTTATCTTCTCGAGGTCAGCCGCTAGTTCTGCTATCTCCTCGGTCGAGCGTCGCATCAGTTTTCAAAGGAGCAGGCTCCGGGGTCGTCGTTGTGTTGAATGCGAATGACTTAGATGCTACACTCCAAGGTGGGTTTTGAAAACGTATTTTATGACGTAGGATAAATAGATAAATATTGTAATGCAATAAATATTGTAATCAAATATTTTTTTGAAAAGAGCAACTGCTGAGTTTCTCGCCGGCTCTTCTCGGCAGAACAGCATTCCGAGTCGGTGGTAGCGTACTCCCAAGTCCCAGACTTACAGACTGACATTTGATTTAAATTCTATATAATAATGTAAAAGTGACGATTCAAAAGTGCTTGTAAAAGTCTATTTGAATAAAGTATATTTTGATTTGATTTATGTTTTGATTTTGCGTTTTAATGGTTGTCTGTGAAAAACAATTTTACTGAGGCAGAACTGTGCATGAGATATATGTAAGTGCACTGTATCTAATGAGTGTTTATAGATTCCTTTTGGATAATAATTTGATAGAATTGGTGAAAGATCAGGTACTAGACGGAGGAAGGAGGGGAACAAAAGCTTCTGAACTTCAAGCTGATATGGAGTATTTCGTAACAAAAACTACTACTATTTTCGGTTTATCCGAAACCCCACCTCACGATTTAATATAAATTGATAAGACTTTTACGATATGGTCCAGTCATGGTATATGAATGATAACTATGGCATAACGAGATCAAGAAAAATTATCAGACTTAAATATTTTATTAACGTTTATAGTTCAAATTAAAGTTTCATGTTATACTGTACGTCATCTACATCTTGAAATCTTGAAATATAAAACTTAAGCCATAGAAATGATTTGATGTAGCATTATTAATTTCGCAAAGTATGCTAGCTACCTATAATATCTTTTTATAGTACTTAAATGGTAGTAACAGATAAGCAATATAATGAATTCGTAAAATAATTTGGACTTGCCATACATATTTTAATTAGAATTATAAATGAAACTATCTTTTCGGATTACAATGGGTTTCTCCCGTAACTATGATTGCTGTAAAGTGTAAAGCATTCGAAAATTTGGGAACCAAAAATCAAAATAAATCCGCGACAAAATCCGAAAGGTAGCTTCATTTATAATGTTATTTATAATATTATTTAAAAAGAGTATCAATACGTCAACTAAAGTTTCGATTTACAAAAAAAATGTATTTTTTCTTGAGATTTCGTAATTTATCCTGAATTTAATACATATAAACATATTTGTTCCAGATCTCACCGGTCAAATAGCGTTGCCAGATATTAACAGTAAGGAAAAGAAACGTATAACGCCACCTCCCTCATACAAATCACTCAACCAGTTGGACGACGACGCCATAGAAGTGGTCATAGCAGAACCAAATAGTACTCCCTTACTGTCGAGTATGACATCTACTACAAATGTAAATGACACGTGACCGAAAATGACAAGTAGGGTACTTAAATATTATTTACTTAATTTTTTTCGTAAATAAAATATACTTTTTATTAGGTAATTAATAATAATTGAAACTAAGTTTTTTTTTTGCTGACGGTATTAAGTAAAAAACGTAGATATTAATATATCTACGGAAAAATGGAATTGTTTATTAGAATTAGTTTGTTAGTTATAATCAAGGCTCGGAAACGTTATTTAAAATACCGTTTTTAAAATGTTCCGAACAGTTCTTTGAATTTTTTATACAACATTTTGTTCGGAACGAAACCGATACGAGAACAGTTTCAAAAACCGCTTTATTCCGCAGGACGCGACCGCGCATGGACAAAATATTATATGAATTCGTTTAGTAATTACATATATATAGCGCCACCGTATTAGACCAGTGCCAATCCTGTTTGAAGGAAAAAAAATCTTATCAGTATACGAGTGGTCGGAAAATTGAGCTGATGATGTAAATAACGAAGGAAAAATAGTCCAGACTCAGAAAAAGTTCTGGCTGGAGGGTGGGGGTGGTAATATACATGTTATTAGGGGCTTGTACTCGTTTTTAGAGATTTTATTTACGATATTTTGAATGGTTTGGCACTTAGGTTTTTAAGTCGAAAACGTTTCGAAAAATATACCGGTATCCGAGCCCTGGTTATAATATTATTAGATAGTGTTCTTCTTATAAATGTGTATTTGTTTTTATTTTTAATTATTACTTTTATTTTATGTAGAACTTATTATTTTTAAGTTGTTTGTTGTTTTAAACGCTTTTATACAAAATATACATGGAAAATTTTATATATTATTTACATTTGTGTATAAATACGTTGCTTCCTTTATTGCTATTGTATTATGTACATAGGAAGGCATAAATTGACTTTTCTATCTATAGTTCATACTTTATACTTATAACGTATACAAGATATATCAGAATAAATGCACCAAAAGTTTTTCAATAATTGAGCAATGAATTAAAGATATAATATCAACTGACTAATAACAATTATATTAAAAAATATTTAAAAATAGTCAAAGCAAATAACAAATCGAAATAATCACTATCATCTTTTAATAATATATGAATTTAGCTGTACGATTTGCGTTCCAATTTCATTATATTATAATTATTTTTAAGCATAATTTGTTCCTTATTGAGATAGACAAAGACACATTGTGACTTTCTTCTCTTTCTCACTTCATACACTGCCAGTGTCGAATATTATAATTAGGTGACTGACATATTATAATTATTAATTATACTAGCAATTCCCGCCCGCGTTTTAATCACTACTAAAAAACAAGGATTGGTGACCACCAATCCTTCGACCAAATAAGGTAATAGGTAATAGGCGAAAATTTGGGGATTTAAGTACCAAATACATATATACAAAAAAATATCATCATCATAAAAATTGGTCAAGCCGTTTCGAATAAGTTCATTAACAAACACTGTGACATTTATGTACTAGACTCGAATATGTTATCTGTAATATGAATACGTTATAAAATATGCGGTTTTAGGGTCTATCCGCACACTACAGTGCAGACATGTGACCGACAGTTCCGTACATGAAAATATATAAAATATAATTACAATACACTGATATCACTGAACGTCACTGTTACTGACGAGTATGAATAGTGTCATACAAAATGTATGCAATATCATTTTACACTGACACTGACGGATACGTTACTGATCGGCACTGTGCCTGCACTGTTGTGTGCGGTTAGACCCTTAGTGGTATTAGAAAATGACAGGACAAATTGGTCTTCAACAGCATTCTTCTCTATTCTTTTATCCATAGTATTAATATTATACTGTTATACGACAGAATAATGCTGTGTCCATCTTAACGAAATTTTCCTAGTAATTATCAAATGTAATGTTATACGTATAAGCATTTTATATTTAATCTGTGGAAAAATAAGACAAGTTACTTAATCTTAATATATACTTAAATATATAACTAAGTATAAATAACTTCAGTGTTACCGAAACATAATGTTGCCATTAGCATAGTTACCATTCTATCTTAAACTTGAAAAAAGATCTATTATGACTTTTTTTCATCTTCACATGATTTTTTTTTTACTTTTACATTCTTTCATCAAACTCTACATTTTTTTTAATTATGTGCTAATTTTAGCTTGTCAATTTGAATTGAATATTAAATTGAATTGAATATTTTAAATTTTTATTAAGTGCAATAATATGTATTCATTTTCTTATAAAGAAATAAACTATGTAAGAAATAACCTACAAGTTTTATTTGCATAAACCTGTTTGAAGAGTTTAATTTACATAGTATTATGAGGAAACGGTTATCTTCATTTAGTAAAAAGTAATCCTTGTGTAATTAAAATAAAAATGAAAAAAAAACCGACTCAAAATAATAATTGGTTTTCATTTCGTTACTTATTCCTCATTCCCTTTCAATATAGTGTACATTAACTAACTAGTCAAGCCTTTTCATTTGATACCCAGGTTGGGTATGAGGTATGAGAATATGAGGGTTTTGTGAAAAAATAGTATGTAAACCGCCATTTTGTGGAGACGGCCATCTTGAAACGATTTTCATCAAACCTAGCTCACTTACTAATTCACCTTTCAAACAAAAAAAAAACAAAATCAAAATCGATACATCCGCTACGTCAAACGTATACCCCGTCGTTTTTGCGTCGGGGTTACAATACATTGATTAAATCAATCAAATCAACGATATCAAATGCTCGAGTGCTATATTGATAATTATATTATACTAGCGATTCACTCTTGCTCCGCTCGCGTTACCCTAGCCTTACCCTTTAATTATTACTATAAATTTCCCAAAGTGAGAAATTTTTCCGCAGTAAAAAATATTGTATCTGTTGACCCGGATAACCAGCTATCATGATATCACGTGTCATCAAAATCTGTCTTGCGGTTTTCTCGTGATACGGTCACAGACAATTAGACAAAAATTCTAAAAACTAGATTCGGCCTCTGTATCGATTTTAAGAGTATTTAAAAATATTTAATATGCAGATTCGACTAAGGTAGAATTTTGTTATATTATTAAAAATAATCCATATTGACGTAGTTTGCTGATCTATGAAAAATTAAACCCTTAAAAAGACAGAAAATTTCTACTTTCTATTCGTTGGGTCACCACACAACCCTGTAGTAGCTAACTAGAAAAGCCAGTACTACCCACTAAAACCTTTCTCAGCATAACGGTAAACCGCAGGATTACTTCCGCGTACAATCACGCCTTGTTCTTTCTTCTCTTACTATTTTGATGAACTTATCTGAACTATCCATAAGATATTTATTTACTTAAACTGGTAGAAGTGCCTTTTATTAAAAAAGAAATACCAAGCATTCGTCCAATAATTCTAACATCTTCAGTAGTTTCATGCTTAAGAAATTCGAAAGTAAGAGAAAGATATTAAATTATATTTACATACATTTATAAGCGAAAATAACTGGATAATACGTAATTAATAATTAATCTAAGCGTAATATATTTTTTTCACTTTGTTTGTTAGGATGAATAAAGAAACTAATAAAAATATATAATTGCATATACCTACGAGTAACTAAAAATAAAATCATATTTATTTTTAAAAGTTTTTATTTATAATTTTAATTTAATAAATAAATCTCGACGATAACTTAATAATCTTAGCACCATCAAGTTACAATTATAAATGCATCTCTGACTATTATGTTATGAGTATCATAATATTATAACTTAAAACTACTTCTTATAAAGATATACATTAAATAAAGTAATATATTATTAAAGCAGTCGTTTTAAATGCCTCTTAGTAGATAGTTGAAAATATATTTTTTTCAATTAAGTTTTTTTTCTTATATAGGTCTTTGTTTTTTTCGTTTTACTCTCTCTGTATACTGGACTGCAAGAACATAGGTTTAGAAGCTGAACGAAGTTTCTCGGAAACGACATGAGCGATCCTCGAGCTACGCTGCCAAGCCAACTCACGCGTTCTTTCATGATTGCTATCCACACGAACCTGGAAAAGATAATTATACTGTCAAGCAATTACTACTACTGCTAAAAATTTAGGGTTATAAGTATTTTTTTCATACCAAATCATAAAAAATAAAAAATAAGAAACTGGAGAGGGTCACCCTTTTCACCTAGGCCCTAGGGGAATAAAAAATAGCCTACGACCTATTCTCAAACCTATCAAATATTAAAAAAGGATCATAAAAGTCGGTCAAGCCGTTTCAGAGGAGTTCGATAACAAACAATGTGACACGAGATTTTTATATATTAGACGCATGTTTATAACTCTTTCCTTCTTTATTCTAAGGCACGCAGGCATGATGCGCCCAAGCAAAGTGGTAACTCACTCGTTGTTTAATATTATTAAAATTCTAGTATACACTATTTCAGACCATAAAAAAAAATTCAAATGTCTCTTTTTATTTACATAGAACCTTTTACGAATTTACCTGCTTAGGTTGCAAGACTTTAATTGAATGTAAAGAAGCCACTCCTTGATTGTTGACTCGTAAAGTGATTTTTCCCATCATTTCAGCGGTTGTGGCTGTGGCTGACTTAATCTCCTTTTTACGTCCAACCTAGTAAAAAATATATAAACGATTAAATTTCCTATAAACAAACACAAAAATATCATTATCACTACATAATAAACACAAAAATATCATTATCACTACATAATATTAAGTATAAAATAGAGTCCCCCGCCGCGTCTTTTAGTCTGTCAATATAAACGGTATAAACTCAAAAAAGACTAAAGGGATTTTCATATGTGTTTTCGTTATGTACGAGTATGTACGGTTCATGAGAAAGGCTTAAGTCGATTATTAATTAAGATTTAGTGTAATTTGGCTGATATATGACGACGTATTTAAGGATGTTAGAAAAATCATGATGACTGGCATTTTTACTCGTGTGCACCAATATAATAAAATGTAATAATTAAATTATATAAAAACAATGTATTACAGAAATATTTTTCCTTAAAAAATCTTTCTATTAATCTATACCGGTTTTTTGTACATAAGTACCTTGGGACGCAATCTACGAAGCAAGGGTAAGTCACTAGTAAAGATAACTAAGAATAATATACTAAATTGTTCTTACCTCTTTTTCCACTTTCAGCACAAGAGGTCCTACTGCAAAATTGCTCTTCACAGTTGTTTGATCGGACATTATGTTAACAGCAACATCGCCCTTTCTTCTTAATGATGAAAGTCCAAACAAAATTCCTTTTGCTCTAGGTTTACTTTTCTCACTAGTTTTCACTTTATTCTTATTAACAGGTTTGGCAGTCGTAGCTTTAGTAGTTGTCTTGGTTTTTGGTTTAGTTGTCTTCGCTGGAGGTTTACTTGTCGGTCTTGGTGTGGTTGATTTTGCTTTGACTTTTTGTTTCGTAGCTCTTGACTCACTAGCAGATTGCTGTGCATCAATAATGTTGGCAACTTTGTTCTCCGATATATCGTTTAAAGTGTTAACTTCCGCGAGTTTGTCAGATGCAGTTCCATTATTTTTATTGTCAGCGCGGGCGACGTTCTTCTTCTTGTTAGACGTTTTTCTACAATAGGTAAATATTTCTATTATTTAAAAGGTATTTCATATACTTTTTTCCAAAACTGTACTCATCTACCTCAAAGTATCTACTGCAAAGTATTTAAATCTTATGATCAAAAATATTTTAACAGTAAAAATATTTCCTACAGAATAAAGTGCTCCCTATATTTACCTTTTATTTGTCTTAGTCTTATTTTTCTTTGGCTTGGAAGTTTTCTTGCTTGCATCAATTGGTTGCAGCTTCACATTCACTGGATCGTAGGAACGTCTCAAAATATCGTTCATTTTTTCAAGAATGTTATCCACAAATCTGTTATACTTAACGATATACGCAGTCGGTACGGCGGGATTCTTCGTTGGCTCCTCTTTTAATGCACCTGAATTTTGTTTTAGTACATAATTAATTCTACCGGTGATAAAATAATATGTATTAAGATTTTAAGTTGCTGAGTAATCAATAAGTATACCTACGTATAAGTATACAAGAGAATTTTCACTTGAAAACAGTAAATCGGTACGTCTTAATTTATTAGGGAATCCCTAAAAACTTTTTCTAACGTATTTATTGCTACGACTGCAGTCCAAAGTAATTTAAACTTAATAGTGTAGATATTTGTGTACTAATAGTTGTATATTTTTTTATTTCACCTACTAAATTAAAACTAACAAAATTTTACGCTTCATTGTAACCAGCAGTGAGAGCATATCGAATAGCTATCAATAACGTAGTCTGTGACTAAACTAATTAATAATAATAATCATTATAAGAAAGGCTAGCTCTAAGTGCTACAAAATCATTAGTAATCAGACTTGAGTAAGTTTCAAGTAATATTTTATCTCGATTTACTACTTTTTTCATAAAAAGTTTTCAATGGGACAGCTTACGCCAATCACTTACAGTAAAATGATTTATCATTTTTAGTCATGACACGAAACATCATACTAATTTTTTTCAGTACGTTGGTAAACTAATATTTACCCACCCATTATATATTAACATGATAACCGCGCTTCAATTACTACCTATAATTAGGTGAACTAATAATTCATAAAGCACGTCTAATTCTATTCACGTAAGGTGCGCACGCCATCGTTTAACTGTTTCTGTCTCTGCGAGCCCGGGAGAATTCTAATGGCCAACAACAATTAATAGGACCAGTCAACAGTGGATTTTCTATTTTCCACACGTAAAAGAAACTGCGTGCCGAGTCGCATTCAAAGAAATCTAATTACATATTAGATAGTCCATCACTAAAGTAATACTTAAGTGCTCGTAATAATTCAATCTATCTTACTCAGAATGACGTATACAAAATTTGTTTTTATTATTCTTAATTATGGTATTATATTTATTACCACTAAATTTATTAATCATGCCAAATTAAAATGTTATGTTTTTCCTGTGAAAGGAGATCGTTACTACCAATTCGTTTTAGGTGTTGTCAGTGGCAAACGAGTTTCATTCAGGTCGAATAATATGGCTCGCCTTGCAACTCTCCCAGAATTTCTCAACGACAAACATAAAAATTTCTCTTTTCGCATCTCATTATTTCGTTTTCACTTACTGTGACACATTAACGCAAATTTTGCGGCGGTATCGTCACTTAGTGAGAGTAAATATTTAATTCGATTTACTTTCTATTGATCATCTTAACTATTGTGGGGGTCGTCAAGGTCACTTCCTGAGCACTATTCGAGCAAGGTCAAAGAAAGTGTCAAGGTTGTAGAAGAAATCGGGAGAGTTCATTGACCTAGCTCCGGATGGGAAAGTAAGCGGACAACAACGAGAACCCCACTGTCGACCCCTTAACATACATATACATGAAACTAGTTCCTTCTTAGTAGTCTATTCATCATACTACCGAGCCCTAGCGTATGTACGGGGTTTCTAGATCTGTATCAGCGGACACTTGCCGCTATCGTTAATAGAATCTCAACCATACAATGCGGCCAAGATTTAATGTTGGCATTTACACATTAGGGAACATATATAAAATGGGATCAGATATTTCTTCGTGCGTTAAACTACATATATATCGGTCAAAATGCATTATTGTTATTGTAACGTTATTGCAGCGAAGCAGTATTGAAAAATATATACTTGTTATTACTCAAGGCTTTGTTAAAATATATTATGTAGAAAATATACTATAATAGATTATTATGTAGAAGGGTTTTTATATAAATACATATAAGGCTTTTGACTAGTATACGTTTATTTTTACAAACAAAATTAAATTAATATTACTAGATAATGTCACTCCTACTTGACAAAATGAACTACAATTTTGACCGATAAATATATTTTGTTATATACATCTAAGTAGAAGATGTTTACACACGATTTTTTGTTGAAGGCAGTGAAGTACAATAAAATTTACACCAATTTGAACAAAAAGATTTATTTAAAATAAAATTGCCACTGAACTGTTGTGACATGATCTAGACATTAATTTAATTTTTAACTCTTTCGATACTTACACTTTCACACGTCAAGCACGCTCACTTAATAAATAAAATAAATAGAATAAATAAATAGTCAATAAATAGCTAAGCTAAAGGAGGGGACCATGGGGCCTCTCAGGTGGATGTGAGGGCGGACTTCGCCCGATCTCTGGCGCCCGCTAACTATCTAAACTTTTTGTGCTCGGCCGGTGCAGCCGCAGCAGATGATGCCTTGGTTTTCTTTACTTTGATATGGCTAGCTTTTTTTCCGCTCTTTTTCATATGCTTCGCGAATGACTTCAGTTTTTTAGACTCACGTGCTTGTTTATTCCTGCCAAGAGCGTCAGTGAGTTCGTCATCATCGTCATCGTCATCTTCCTCTTCATCATCCTCGTCATCATCATCTTCAGGGTCGAGAGCATCGGTGATGTCGTCATCTTCCTCCTCATCATCTGAATCAGCAGCAGCTGCTGCCTCGGAACTGGCGGCAACAGGGGATTCTACTTCAGTGCTAGCGGGCTGTTTTTGACCAGCTTCGACATCATCGACTTCAGAGGCTTCTTCAGCAGCTTCAGATGCATTTACTTCCTCTGAAACAGCTGCTGCTTCCTCAACTGCAGCTGCTGGAGCAGGTGCAGCCGCCACAGTATCAGCAGGTGCTACGACAGGTTGAACAGCAGCGGTGCCTTCATCGTCGTCATCATCATCATCACCTAGGAGAGGACAGATAAATATTTACTAAGTTATACTAACTGAAATAATTTATACAAATTGTTTTATTAGTGTAGATAGGCTTTTTTTTCTATTCAATATTTTTTTTTATATAGACGTCTATTCTCACCTCCTAAGATGTCATCGAAGAATCGTTCTAAATAATCGTCTTCTTCATCATCGGCTTCATCATCGCCTTCCTCATCGTCATCATCATCATCGTCGTCGTCGTCATCGTCGTCTAAAATGAATGTTAAAATTAGACTACAGACAACGTTTTATCACAAATTTACTATGACCTACATTTACAGTTATTTAAATATTTTATCACACGATTTCTATATAAAACAGTAATATATCCGTTAGACATCTTAAAGCGTGCTATCAGAACAGTAAATCGAATTCCGCGCTGGTGCGTGACATCCTGAACCATCCAACTGTGGAAAGCGGAGTGGCTTCAATTTCTCTGATTGAGTCTTTCTGTATGAATTAATTAACAAATGAGAGCACCTGTCACGGTGTTTGACTCAAATTCCGTCCGTATTGATTAATTAATTCCGTACTTATTGATTAATGGAAATATTTATTGATACTAATGTATCTTATGATCACTGGATGAAGATAAAATCTAATTATGAATTTCTTAATTTGAAAAAGATTACCAGTTCGATCATTTGAAAGATTTGATCATAATCTACAAGTAGGTACATATATAAAACTTAAATTTACATCTACAAATAAAAGTATGTAATAAATCCTAATACAATTTTATGATTGAAACCAATAAACTTAACTATAAGAACGATACTCGTATAAAATTGACAATCTTTGCACTGTATTCATCAAGTGAATATAAAGCTTTTTATAATATCTTCTTGTTGCTTTTAATAAAATATTTTATGATGTGCTTGAACTGTTCATTCAAACTGAAAACGTTTAATCTAAGTATAGATTTGGTTTGATAAACAGTTTTTGTTAAATTCGTTATCTTAGCAATTAAGAGTTATAAAAATGTAAAAACTAAATGATTCAAAAATACTTCTTTTTTAGGGTTCCGTGCCTCAAAAGGAAAAACGGAACCCTTATAGGATCACTTTTTCTTTTCATATATCAAAATCAAAAAAATAAAAAATGTGAAATTCAAATTATTTATTAGATAAAAGATCTTGACTAATAGACTTGTCCTAATTACTATTTATTTTGACAAAATCTAAGCGAATAATTGTTTAATTTAAAAAAAATATCTTTTGTGAATACCTGCCAAGGGGTCATCTAAACCGTCATCGTCATCGTCATCATCGTCATCGTCATCGTCGTCATCAGAGGTGGCCGGCGCGGGCGCAGCTGGGGCGGCAGCTTGCCTTCCTACTTCCTTCTGGCTCTCATCAGATCGGAATACTGGGCCCGCATAAGCCGACAAGACTAGGCAGCACAGCGCCGCTAATAAAAACAACGACCTCATCTCGTATCTGAAACAAATAGAGGCCTTTAATTATCACAGCCAAATTGACCGCGACAGTGTCCAACGCCGTCACTATCACAGCACTATCACAATCACACACATCCACTGACGTCCTAATGGCACTTCACCTTTGACTTTTCACTGTTTAGTCCTTCAGGCTCCAGCGGAATAGGTTCCGCCCGCGTCCTTTTTGTCGGTGCTTGGGACGCTATGACCGTGGTTGGCGATCGGAAACGGTATAGCGGCGGCGTCTTCAACGCACACTCTTTTATAGAGTTACGTCACAGTCGCGGGGAAGGAAAGTAGTGATGGTATCCACACTGGTCATAGATCAGACACCGCAAAGACTTTCACCGTCCGCAGTTACTTGCCTACTAACGTATTGCATTAAGATAACGTAACCTAACAGAATAGATCATAGATAATCCATATACCATCTCTCATTACTCTATTCTTGATTGAGGTCATCGAAAATAGTGGTGTATTTTTATAGATAAGATACATATCAAATTTTAAATATATTGGTATAAATCAATTGGCACATCTGTTTACTTTCTAGTCTATTCTATGAATTCAAGAGGGGTTGGTAAAGTTCGATTGACTAATTTATTCAAAGTATTTGTCGAATCGGCATGTCTAGCTGGAGAAAAGTATAGTGGCGTGTGGTTTCGGAATCTTAAAATGTTTTAGACATTAGTATGTGTGGACCTGCCCCATACTTTCACTTAAGGTTATGTATGTAAACGCGTCTAAAGTGTAATTGATAACGTGACGTAAAATCGAAGGCAATCGATTGGGAAATATTGCCACTTTTACTCAGCTATTATAATAATTTATTGCCTGAATGATCTTAATAGCACTTAATAGACTGTACAGTAAAGTTGATGATAGGTGTTTAAATTTTATGTTTCGAGCACAAAAGTTTCTAAACAACTCCGGCTTTATATTAATATGGGTCTTAATTGGTAAAAAGTGTAATAGGTAAAATACACTAATGTAAATCTTTAAAGTTTAATCAGTTTTAATATTAAAAACGATATAAAAAAATATTATAAGTGGATATATACAGAGCATTTCAATGCAATTTATATAGTAAGCTAGTTAAACATTCAGTCGGTCGGTGACCATCTCGTATAAGCGCATGTCTGACAGCTAGACGGGGCTCAGTGGGAGCTAAGTTACGAGTATGTCTCGTTAATAGGTCGAGCCACCGCGAAGATTACAGACATAAGAAAACTTATTTATCTTTATGCGGAGATGAAATAAAAATAATACCATTATTACTGCTAATCAGCAGTTTATTTATAATGTTACTTGTTTAAAATTTAAAAAATAGTCTAGCACGTATTTATTATTATATACATTGTACTTTATGTATTACATTTTTATCATACGTTTTCAACAAACAAAACAATTTAAAAGCGACGCTAAACAAGCACCTTGTGATAAAATAATGTTATTAAATTAGACAAAAATAGGTAGTTATACATTATTTCAGACTAACAAACCCTGCCTGCCTGCTTCACTTACATATGCATTTAGTGAAAAGCTCTTCATTTGAAATTTAAAACAGACACTTCAATTTTATTTATATGACGTACTGATTATTATTGAAAAAATAATCAATGGGAACAGCAGGTTAAAAATGTATTCCTTGCAATTTTTTTTATAATGCACTCAAATAATATTAAGTAGTAGATATAACTATATATATATGCTCTACTTATGATTAATGTTAAACATCGATATCTAAAAGAAATCGCCATATGATTTGTAATCGATAAGTTAATCATAAACATTTCATATCAGTCGTACAGGTTGATATCGCGAGCTTCCAAACCGAGAAAGGTCTAAACCCGTTTTCGATATTGTAGGCGGCTACAAATATTTGTATGCGGCTTGTGAATGGACCTCGAAGAGTGAAGACTTTCTCTCGCCCCAACTTAGTCTCTAGCACTCACACCAGCGAACACTCCTGTTAACATTGTGTGCAATAGGCATATTTTTTTTTTAATTAACTATAACTTTTTTTAATAATAAATAAGAATAAATTAGATTTGTATTATAAAATAATATCGATCAAAAGTAAAAAGTTAAAACTCTTATACAAGAAGTAAGACATTTTTTTTTTTTTTTTTTTTTTTTTTTTTTTATGGGACAAAGGGGGCAAACGGGCAGGAGGCTCACCTGATGGTAAGTGATCACCTCCACCCATGGACATCTGCAACACCACAGGGCTTGCAGATGCGTTGCCGGCCTTTCAGGAAAGGGAGGGAGGGAGGAGGGAGAAGGACGGGAGGAGGGAGGGGGAGTGGGCCTCCCGGACTCTCACTCACCGGACGAAACGCGACAGCATAGCTGCCACTTCACGCCGGTCTCCTGTGAGAGAGTGGTACTATACGGGACGTGCCGGCCCATTCAGCTGCTACCCGAAGGTAACAAGCATGGCACTACCACTTAAAAAGACATTAAATTTACTCTTATTCATATACACATTTATTCTTGAATTTTTCCTTATAATATAAAAATGCCAAGTTTTTGAGGAACATAAGAGTTATACTTATATATAGTGACTTATATTTATATGCTTATTATGTCAATCGGATTCATATCCCACAAAATATATCTATACAAAGTACGATTGTAGAGAGGTCAACGTATTCGCAATGCACTCTAAATATTTGAGTTACTCATTCTATCCATAGACTTTGAGTGATCAATATAATAGTTTTAATTTTTTTACACATATTCAGTGATACATATAACTATAAAAAATTACAAGAACATTAGAAAATAATCGTCTAGTACCTGCGATTCCGGACCTACGAGCTTTCTTTTAGTGTTCGGAATTCGACATCCTATACATATCAAGGTAAGAAAATAAAATCAGATTAAAAATATATATAAATTAATATAACACATAAAAGTTTTATAATTTGAAACATTCGTGTGATACTAAGAGTAAACAATTTCAAATTACACAATTTTCTCTAACAATCTTACAAATCTATTATCTAATCGAGCTTTTCTAAAGCCAAATGCAATAAAAGCTATTTCTAAGAAAGAAAGTCAAAATAGTCTTACGCAACCAAAGAATTCGCTTATAAGTAAAAATTTCAAAACATAATATTCTCGTAGTTTCTTTGCGGATATTAAAAGAAAGTTTATGTTTAACTTCAACATCCACGACTTTGACGTTACATTTAATCTTAAATGACTTTACGGAATTAAGAATTCCGTAAATGTATTTAAACAATATAACATATTTTCTAAATATAGTTTTTCCTTAAAATATTAATTATTATGAACAATAAACATAGAATAATAATCGGTAGAGTTTTAGTACATAAATTATTTTTTAATGAGTAAAAGTACCTAATAGAGACGTACCTAATTAAAGTTAATTAAGTTTGTAAATATTTTTTTGTTCATTAAATTTTTACCTAATAAATACCGACGAAAATTTAAAAATAACTAAAAATAAAAATGTTTGGTTATAAGTAATTAGAAAGTGTATCAAATCCATCTAAAACTTCAAAAAATAGATGATACCTATGAGTAACATGTCTTTATGTTTCGTATGGCATTTTGCGCGACATCTTTACCAATTTTGTATTCGTTAGCATTATAAGTTTTCAATTATAAAAAATAGCGCCAAAAGTTGGTAGAGATAATTGAATTTCCGCTTTAATATGGCGCAGTTTTCTATAATAAATAATTATAACATAGGAAAACGTCGATATTGAACAAAATACAAAAGAAATTAAACTTGGCACCCTTTACTCCATTTACAGCTGCTAGTTCATATCATCCACCCTCTTGCTACGCTAGTGCCGTTCTAGTGGATTTTTAAACTGTTATTTGTCCTGAAACATTGACACTTTTTAAACTCCCCATAATATAATATAGTACTCCTTACCTCTACACTCCATACTCTAAGGGTAAAAAATAAAAACTTTAAAATCACTTAAAAGTAATTATACTTTTAAATGATATAAAAGTCTAAGATGACGAAAGCGAGAATTGTAAGTAGTAAATGCTTATTATTTATTATTTATGCAAATAAATTAATATTAAACATTATAACATTAATTGAACGCGAGACAGTGTAAAGATAATTTCTCTTTACATGCACCGCCAGGCCGATCTGTTATTTTCAAATAGCTTTACCTCAACGAAGTCAGTCGGCTGTACTAATAACTGAGTACAGTTACATCTCAAGACCTGTGTAATACGTTATGCCAACCTCACGTCATGTATTAGAAACATCAGTTAGTTACGGTCGATTTAACATTAACTTTTGTGCAAATCATTTTAGGCATAATAATTGATACTGAGGAAATAAAATGTATAAAACATTTAGAGTTAAAATGACAATTCGGTTAAGTGAGTCAGACATCGCGCATTGAGGGCGCCGTACCATTTTTCATTAGGTTTCATGTTTTAACGTCATAATACATATATTTACACTATGCATTTTATCAAAACATACTTAATTATTATAAATATTTTTTTACTTAAACTCAAACATTAAAAAAGACTTGAATTTCATTAGAAATAAAGTTAAATCTAAAATTAAATTTCTGTTATATAGGTACCTACAAGCGGTTGAGGAGCATACAGATTTTTATTTATGGAACCCTTTTTTATACTTGGGAAATACATTTACGCATACCACCTGTAGGTAACAAGTTGTTATTTGGGACTCACCGGCAAGCCAGATCTACCCACTAAAACCCAACACCCATCATCCGTCTCAATGAGGCGCCGCAGGATCGCTGACGCATTAAATCACGACGCCCGGCCCGGGCGCGCCCGGGTGTCGCCCCGACGGCCCGGCGGGTCTGCCGATGGAGACGACACGGCCACGGGGTTGCTTCACAGTCCACTCTGCGATCCAGAAAAGTACCAGGAGCAACCCGTATGACACACCGTCCCCGAAATTTTTAGCAAAGAAAGATAGAAGTTAAATAAAATATTACAGTTAAGCTAATCATTTATTTATAACTTGCCCTTCCCGCAGCTTCGCTCGCGTTCTAAAGACTGGAAACCAAATTCTTTCCGAGTCGCGCGGTGTGGTACCTTGCAGAGCTACCGGCGTCCCTTATTATAGAACTTTTATCGTGGACTTTATTATAGATCTTTTAAAGGGGAACAATTCGGTCATACATGATTTTTACATAACTTTAACCGTTTACGCAGCGCACGCAACGGAAACTCTCAAAAGGAATATATTTCTCCGTTTTTGAAACATTTTTCATTGATGCTCCGCTCCTACAGATCGTAACGGGATGTTATATAGCCTATAGCCTTTCTGAATTAACGAACTATCCAACACCAAAAGAATTTTTCAAATCAAACCAGTAGTCCCTGAGATTAGCGCGATCGAACAAACAAACAAATTCTTCAGCTTTATAAATAGTAATAGAAGATAGAAGAATAAGATATATAGAGATAGATAGATTAGCATTTTGAAATAACAAATGAAATTGTATTATATAGCATACAGTAATCATCATAATTTTATTTTGCGCATATTATATATTTTTCAGTATACCTATGACCCAATATGACACATTGAACACGGCCTTGATATCTGCTACTTGAATTAACGGGGTTGAGAACTAGTATATCTAAAGCTACAGAATATACATGAAAGACTTAGGAGCTTATTTAATTTTTTTGTTATATTTTTAATTGCAATAATAATTATTAAACATTTCTACTAATAACTTGTGAACTGGCTAATTAATGTCAGAGCACTGAATTTAGCCACGTAGACTGTAGAGTCACTTACAAAATTCGCATAAACTTATAAAAACTTTTGATGAGAAACAATTGTAAGTAAATAGAACCTATTAAACATGAAAAAAGGTTATTTATTTTGAAAGTTTTTTTAATTTTGTTTCATCGCTAACAATACAAAAGCTCTACCATTTTTAACCATTTTTTTTTCATTTATATTACATTTATTAAATAAGTAAGCTGCAATTTTCAAACTGTGGTAGTCACTGCGAACCTGCCACTGGCCCACTAACGACCGGTTGTGAGTACTTTCTTTCTGGCCTTCTCACTTCCGCCTGCGCGCCTCCACGCGCAAGGACTTGACTCACGCATAACTCGTCATGTCTAAGCCCATACTAGTGTATATTTCTTATAGACAATGTTGGTTCACATGACCTAAGAAAAGTATGTTAGAATCGCAATCACGCAGTAGTTTTTTTTATTTAATTAATAAAGTAATACGGATTTCCTCTACACTTTTACATTATAATAGCTATAAATTTATTCATTTATATTCATTTAGTACAAATTATTTTAACTTTGAGACTTTCTACCATCAAGCTACGAAATAATAAAATTATAAAATACATTTTAAGTTGACGAAATCTATTCTAAGCAAAAACATTATGGTGCCGAGGTATTTGCAGCAGTATGTCAGCATTAATATTCAGTGCACATTACTAAGTAAAATGCTGTCCTAATTCATTAGGATTTAAAGAGGTTTCTGTGACAATGACATTTTGCCTAATGCTTAAGTTTGCCTACAAAATTATCACACATCTGTTTTATAAAATACCTTACTTACGGTATTCTTCTGATATATGAGCAATATTCAGATGAATATATAGATATTTATCATATAATAAAATACCACATTTTGAAACATTATTGTGGAATATAAAAAAAAATTGCAATAACTAATAAAATTGTTTGATTTAAAACCATATAATATATTTTTCAAGGAAATTTTCCTCTCCTTTGTTTATAAATGAAGCGACATCTAGTGGTAGTTGTTGTTAACTTATAAGCAACTGAAGAGACTGAGGCTCTACGATAGTGTTATTTCTATAAGCTCAAAATTAAACTTTGGATTTGAACTAGTGCCGTATAGCATACACAGATGGCGCTTATCATATATTATTTGTAAAAGTATGATTATTTTATTTAAAAATGAGTAACCTTTCCTTTTGCTTATATATTTTTTTTATTTTTTGTTACAATTAATTAAAATATAAGTGATTTTAATTTTAATAGTTTACTTGTATAATTTCTACCATAACAATTTATGCAATGCAGTTCTTTACAAATTGAGCCATATGCAAAAAAATACCTGTTTATATATTCATAAATACAATTCACAGATTTTTTTAAAGAATTGGACTATCAAGGACTGTAATCAATATAGAGTAATATAAAATAGAATATGGTAACGAAAGAGCGAGAAAATGTGGTATAATCATACTATATACGGGTTGTTTATAACAAACTAAACAAAGTACTGTGAAGAATATATTAACTAAGCTCTATTTACTCATCAAATGACAAAGACACGTAAGTAAAACAAGGATGTGTGCTAATCTCTATCACATAGGAATGCGCCGGCCGTTCCGAGTAATCGGAACAATATAAATATTGATTAAGCATCGCTAAATTGAACTGTTCTGTTTAAAATCATTTGAATAGTACCATTTAAATAAAATTAGTATATATATTTATTTTTTATTTTTACTAACTATAAATGAAGTATAAAAATTCGAATATTATTTTTTTATGAACAAGAAAAATATGTGAAATTATATCCACTTCAATTATAACAAATATTAGATGGGGGTCCAACCCCCAAAAGTATTTTTCTAACCGACTTCCAAAAAGCAGGAGGTTCTAAATTCGTCTGTATTTTTTTTATTATCTCATTTTTTATTTTCATTCTCATTTTTTACACTCATAATATCCAAACTTAACTATCATTCTCCGTCTTTATATATGCTTGCTAAGGCTTATTTGTTTTGGCTCCCATTTAAAATACCAAGTAAATGGAAAATTAACATAATTACTTGAAGAGGAAGAAGAGACTTAAATAAATTCCTGTATAAAATGTTGGTAAAAACCCAAATATGTTCCACAAACTCGCACATTTTCGTAATGTTATCGCTTTATGTTTTAAAAAAATGTAAATTAAAATTTATTAAGGCTTATTCAAGCGAATCGATTCTGCATACTTCAGAAACCCATGCGAGTGCGAGTCATGTGACGAACAATCATGTGGCAGCCTTGACATTTGCAAGGAGGACGATGCCGACATCTGAGCTTAAAGTTGTTGCTATCTACCCTTCTGCTTTATACTCAAACAATCGTCAGTCAACCTTTTTGAATAATATTAAATAGAATAAGTTAAAAAAGTCAACTTCAGATTTAATAGGCAACCTTTTTTCATAAAGATACTCTAATCAATATGTCAAACAAATTAAGTAGTTGTGTAATTTTATATAATAGCTTAACGAATTCATTACTATTTATGTAATAAAAAAGGCTACTTTATTTGTCTAAGATTGGCGTGATTTGTTACTGTGTAAACTCGGCATAATACAGCAATTAACATTTTTGAACTAGTATTTAATTCCTATTTGTAGTGCTTGTTTTTTGATAAGTTTTCGTCAAGATATTAAAATAAGGCAAATCTGTATAAAGAAATACTATAGTATGAATACTAGAAGATCAAGGAAAGATTGGAAGTAATATTCTTAAAAGTGATGTGATAAACTTTACGATATATTATCAGACATTTTTTTATTTAATATATTATAATAATATTTAATAATTATATTATATTATTAATTGCCAAAAAGCTTTATATTTTGTAAGACTTTTTAGCGAGTGTTATCATAAATATACGTATATTTTATTAACTCAGTAACAAAACTGAAAGAAGTATACTCAATATATAATAATAGTCAATTAATTATATAATGATGATTGGCAAAAAGGTGTTTTAAAGGTCCATAGTTTCTAAATCAATTATAAAATCACATAAAATGATTTGGCAAATCATTTTTTTAGATGATGATATCTTGGAAATAACCTTGAGTCATATGGTGTATTTATTATAATATTGTATTAATATGATAAAAATTTGATAACGTCAACCTGTAGTGTTTTCTTAGAAATTGCTTACAAGGTCATCCTTATTTAAAGAGGGTTTTTTGAGTGTTGGTTTTAAATGGGTGTATTTTATTTTATCTGACGACACGTTTGGCTCAGTCGATAGAAACCCTACTTTCTGCGCCAGCGGTTTTGGTTTCGAGTCTCGCTGGGGGCATTCATTTGTTGAGCACGATTGTTTGTACTCCAGCCATGAGTGCTTATATTTATAATATGTATGTATTTAAAAACGTATATGTGTAGTATATCAACTATCTCGTATATATAACTCCATCTTTACAACATATTTAATTGTTTTCTCAAAAATTTCGAAAGTGCTATATGTAAATGAATAAATATTATATTATTATATAAAACCTCATTTTATTATCTGACCTCAAATTATCTGTGGATATAGCACAGCATAATTACGATCAAATTGGTAAAAACGATAAAACAAAGGATGTAAGCGGCCTAATCTTGACACCATAGTAATAACTGTTTGTGCGTAATCGTCCACTTAGTAGTTTTTTGCTTAACGACTGTGAATGCGGGCTAGTATCATCACCTACAATGTTACAATAGCACACCATTAAGATTAAATGAGAACTCGGTTGGGCAATAAGCACATCACTTACATATTATAAAACAAATTCGTCCGCCGCGTCTCTCTGTCTGTCTGTCTGTTCGCTATAAGCTCAAAAACTACTACACCAATTGTCATCCTGTTTTCATCAATGGATAGAGTGGTTCTCGAGGAAGATATAATATGCCAAGTTTTTGTATACATTAGTCGCTAGTTACTAAAATAAATTTAACAAAAGAAAGAACGGTCACGTATTTTGTTGTTAAATAAAAATAATATTTTTCGTAAATATTGTACTATATTAATTGATTTAAAGTGTAAACATAAGTTATTGTAAAAGTATGTCTATCATAATACGATTAACGATATTCAAATAGTCCTACAAAAGAGTTCAACGCGCCTACAGTACCTACTTTAATATTTAATACTAAACATAACTTCAAAGTTTTTGTCATCAAAAGCAGTAAATATTTATTGACCATAAATAAAGTAAATAATATTTTTCAATATTTTTCACCCGTAACCCGATCAATATGTGAATCAACACAATTTTTTTTCTGTAGTATAATGATAGTACTTATATGGCAATTATTAGATGAACCTGCTAAACAAATGACAGCGGTTATTGAATAAGACAACATGTATAATTTAAACATTCTCAGCTTACATTGTACTCTCTTAAATATATTTATTTTTGTATTTTTAATATCTATGTATGAGACAAATAATAGCGATTTTGAGAACCTTCACCATTTAGTAAATAATATACGTTAACAATAAGTTTTTTAGAAAAAAAACAAAAGCATATTTTCTCGACTGTACCTACAATATTGATCCGGCTGCGCACGTGCAAAGTTCCCTTGGTATTAACATCACATGACTAAACTTCCAACCGTTCGTTATATTATATAAATGGTATAATAGTGTGCATTAAACGATAAGGTTTACTATATCACGACTTTTAGATACCTAGAAGAAAATATTACAGAGTATACAATATTTATATTAGTAAAACACTAAAGAATATCATGTACTCAACGTGTAAATAGTACCTACCTACGTGTAAACGTTACTTAATATTAGCATTCGAAAACTAGATTCAATTTTGAAAGTAAATTACGCTTAAAAAATATATCTAATAACTGAGTGGTTCAAGACTCTACTATATCTACTTTAATCGTATTTTAATTACATAATATTTAAAGTAAAATAAGGGTCATTTTTAAGTCTTTCATTGGCCACATAAGTATTTCATTTGTTAATAATAAACATTTATTATTACGTCTATAATATTAATAAAGATTTGAATATTACATATTCAAAAACTTGAACCGCCCACAACGTCACTTAACGATTAAAAAAGAAGTATATATCTAATTAATTTGAAAGCAGTAAACTTGTATTATAATTATATATATTAAAACATTCAAAATATATAATAAGGTCAATATAAATTCTAAAGGCTGTCACCAGGGTATTGGAAGAAACAAAAACATAGCTAAACTTATTTATTCTCATGAATGTAAACACGTTAATTAGGATTGTGAAACGGTTTTGTATGTCAATAAAGCACATGTTAGAAATACAAAATTATACGTAACGTAACGTAACGTTAGCCCAGTTTACGTATAGTTTTCGCAATTGTACCTAACAAAGCTTTTTGTTTTGGATTGAATATACGAACAATAATGGTCCTTATTAGAAAGGCAATAGTATAATAGTCGTGTGCTAGTATTTTTATATTACATTGTTTTTTTGTATGCACTACGTATGAAGCATTGTATACCTCCCGCCCGTAGCGAGTCACATGAGCAGAATCACATGCTCCTATGCCGGTTGCATTTACGGAAGCGACTTTCTCCCGCCATTTTACATATTTACGTGCCCCCTCCTATTCAGAAAGGGCAAATATCTTTCATTGATTGCTGTCATTGAGATTTAATTATAATTATGTTCGTGTATTATATTTATTATTAATTATTCATATTCGGCTATGTTGTCATTACGGAACCGTGTGTTAGTATTACTGTTTACGATATTGCATCCACAAATTGTAAGGTTCTTTGAAATACAAAATTTTTGGTAATATACATGTATTAACAAAATATATTTTGTATACCAAAATATATTATGATATCATAGATATATCCTATCTTGATAACCCACGCTTTTACGAAAGCATATAAGCTCTCAAGATACTTATGTCTATCCAAATTTGGTGGCAAAATAATTTTATAAATTGCTTAATACCTTGTTTTAATGAACAACTCATAAATTTTAATTACTTTATAACAATATCCAAATACCAAACTGACAAAAAATGTTTATTAAGTTATTATAAAAAGGAACCGATAATTGATAAACTAAAGTTATTAAAGTAAGTATACTAAGCTTAAAATTTTAAAGCGAAGTTGCAGACATGGTACAATCAAAGCATAAATAGAATCATCATCATCATCATCATCATCTCAGCCAAAACACGTCCACTGCTGGACATAGGCCTCCCCAAAGATCTCCACGACGACCGGTCTTGCGCCCTCCGCATCCAGTGGGTTCCAGCGACTTTGACCAAGTCGTCGGTCCACCTTGCGGGAGGCCTGCCCACGCTTCGCCTTCCGGTAAATAAATAGAATACCAATGTAAAATTAGGTTTGATCATTACAAGTTTTCATCAAGAATTAATATTATATGTATGTTTTACTAATAAACCTACTTACTTACTCGGCCGCATCTTTTAATTGGTGTCTTGAGTTGCCTTACTGCGAGGAATTATTTTAATATATTCATTTGCATAGTCATGTGACTTGTAAAAACATCGCTCTTTGTATACCTCGTGGTCGCAGTTACGTAAGCTTTGTCACCTGGGAACAATTTAAGGCTTTTACTGGATTCCATTATTTTAATAAAGCTTGTCGAAATGTTATCATGTTAAATTAACGCCCGCTTATATTTAATATAAAATTATAGATATTACAGTAACACAATGCTCGTAGCCAGATATGTTTCTTTTATTTAGACTGTCACTGTCCGTAAAGTGAATAATAATAAAAGAGAAGAGAAGTTGTTTTTAACTTCAAACAACTATAATTACTAATTACATTACAAATATAATTACTTAATACTTGAAAGCCACACTGATATTAGAATCACTTTAAAAGTAAATATTATAAGCTTAAGACGAGAGAGATTTTTCTTAAAATCAATTTGGTGACTGTATTTGTTAAGTCGTATTTAACTGGTTGTTAACTCATGAGATCTCTTTTAATAAAAAATATCATGAAAATATATTCCACAAGGGACGACAATTTTTCATGCATAATTTCGTTTCTGATACATGAAATGACATTTTCTATGCTATCTCAATATGGTGTGTAAAATACCTTATTCTATTCGATAATAGGAATCACATGATTTTGTATCTAACCGTAATCAACTACTATTTATGGAAATATTCAAGAAAAAGCTCATTTCGAATGGACCTACGATTCGTAGCGGTCATCGATCGCGTCCAATTTTCGAACATTTAAGCAATTATTCACAAAATACCGGTATCATATGAATATATGGTAACTCAGTGTTTAACAAAAGGCGAAATAAAAATATGAAACTAGTTTTATAAATCATTATTATATGCTTGGAAAGATTAAAGTTTAATGAACGAAGTAAACAAGTAGGTGCACATTCAGAGAAGGGTATCCACCGTTTCACATATCTGCGTTATTATTATCAGTTTCAGTATTCTTAATTATTAATTTATAAATAGTAGGAATATCGGACTATCTGAACACGCCAAAAAGATATCAACTAGGTTCCTTATTGAAAAATGCTCGATTCCTTATTGAATGATGCCTCGATTGTTACTTGTTTATCAAAATTGAAATTAATTTTTAATATAGTTCAATTGACATTATTATTCGTAATAGAAGTCAGTAATCTTAAAAGACTTCGTAACCGGTTCCATCACAATGTGCTTTAAAATATTTTGAATTGCTAACATAATGTAATAATAATTTATAAGATTCTTAAGACAATTATGTGGGCGTATATTATTGAATAAACATATTAAATACATTTCATTTATTTGACATTTTTAGAATACCTTTAGTATTTTTAGTATTTTTTAAACAGAATACATATTAACGCTTTTTTCAAAAAATAGTAATTTTCTTATTTTTTTTAACTATTGAGACTTAAGACTATAGTGTGAAGTTAGTCATTGTTTGCTAAAAAGGAACACTGCCTATTACCATTTATACAATCGACTTGTTTAGGTCAAATTTAAATTTTGTTCCTACTGTATCATATCAATGGTAAAATATCACTACATACAACTCAATTTAACGAAAAAATATATCTATTACTGAAAAGGCAATGTTTTTTTTTATTATTATGTAATATTTAGTACAATTTATTTATTTAAGTCAATTATTATACAATTACATTTTTTTATCTTATCTTATAAGGCATTACAATGTACTTACATCATACCTTACGTGTAATTCTATACATAAAACAGCAAAATAAGGTTATCAAGTAAAGTTACACTTTTATAGGCGTGCAGATGATCTTATCAAAAAATTTTAGGAACATCCCAAGTTTTTTAGACGTAAGCGAATAACCAGAAGTTATTCAACAAAAAGACGCTCCGGATCCGGGTTTTTGAACCCGGAAAGATGCTTTCAGTGAATGCCTTTACGATCATAAGTTGAATGTAAGGGCGAGCACAAAAAGTAAAGGGTATTCGAGCCAAGCTAGTAAAATAGCGCATGTCATCGTATAAGTACATATTATTTACACTGGACCTTCAGTTTAACGGGCTATGTTCATTTATTTTAATTCACCTATTTAACCAAATTCTTCACTTTAAAACTCAATAAAATATAATTATACAGTAAAAAATCATCTTGTAACCGCAACAAGTTACTACATATCGGCAAATAACTTTACAATAGAACATTGGTGCGGTCACGAGCGCACGCGCATCCTTCATTATGGCCCGTTCTCCTATAGCACGACCCTGAAGAATTTATAGCTACTTGATCTTTATTACTAAGTCTCGGTTAGTTAATTACAAGATTTATATTTTCAAAATAACGAAAAAGAGAAAAATCGCGTACTAATATGCACTTTAATTCTACATATATTATGTATGTATAGTAATGAATTAATGTTCATTTATTTCATTTTTGGAGATGTGTCAGGGATGGTTTAAGTTTAAAAAATAGGGAAACCCCAAATAAAAAAGCTGGAATAAAGATCGAAAAGTAATCGAAAAGTTCGGATCTGGTACTTTTATATGGGAATCCCCAGCAACTAAAATAGACAAACAGACATCTCTATGTCTCGAACCCGAGCGAAGCGAGGTTCAGTGTGTGGGAACGTTAAAATTGATTAGAGCGGGATTATAATTATGATTCTTTATTAAACTTTAGCAACATCTTTATATTTTCATCATAAGTCACAATCTTCTTATTAAATCTTGACATTAACCAATATACTTTATAATTTAACCCGTCAACGCGAACAAACGAGACACAATAGATTTTCAATTGTTATAAATCTATATTGTCCCCCGCGCCCGTTAATAGGTTAAAAGTAAAAAGAGGTTGAATATCACTTTATTATAAATTTAAAATAAACTAAATAATAACTGATCATCTTCCCACGTATATATATATATATATGTGGGAAGATTATTTATATATATATACGATATTATATATATATATATATATATATATATATATATATATATATATATATATATATATATATATATATATATATATATATATATATATATATATATATATATATATATATATATATATATATATATATACGATGTTTTCAGTTCATCATAGTTAAGTTACAATTCGGAAAAAATATTATTAAATGAACTTCTTTATCTTAATTTATAAAATAATATTAATTGCAAATTATTTTTAAAATGAATTTATACAGCATAGTAACGTATAATTTTAAATTTTTGTGTGTATGTAATTTTTTTTTTTTTTTTTTTTTTTAAATTGTTCATCACCACAGACATTTGTCCGTGCCTTTTTTAGAGCATGTCTTTTCAGAGTATTTTTTGCTTCTAGTGGTCCTGTTGCCTTGTTTTAAGAAAGTTTAGGTTGTCTTCCTTGTCTTCATATACAACTACGTCGTATTTTGTGGAGGCATTTAGACACCCAATAAGATCCGCCACAGTACCCTTTTCGCATCCCGTTCTCATAGCGTCAACACTTATTGTTCGGGGGATGTGGTTCGAGTCAATTTCATTTGACAGCTGGTTAAGTACGATGCGTACCTTGGTGAAGGGGGACAGTTGATCATCGAAGTTGAAAAGTGCGATGGTTTTATTCTTTATTCGCACTAATCGACACTGACAGTTCCCTATGGTGATGGAAGGCATGCTGTCGTAAATGGATTTTCGCATGCTCGCCCTGCTTGTGCTGCCATTTATTAGAACGGCCAATCCGGGCGAGATGTAAACCCATTTCTTTGGCCCCACTTTGCAAAAGCTCACGCCCAGTTTCTCTTGGGGGTCGTCCATGAAGAGGAGTACCGACTTTATCCTCAGTCCTGGCGAGCTGGTTTCTCCCTTACAAATGAACTGTTGTAGTGTAGGTTTCTGGGTGTCAGGAGGCTTGCTTCGTTTGCTTGTGGACGTGAGTGTAGGCCTTTCTTCCCGAGTTCTCATGGATGTTGCTATAGTGCTACCGTTTCTTCTCATTGCGACGATGAAGATATCTTCTAAGAAGTGTAGGAAAGCCGGTCTTTTGGATTCGTCCGCAAGGATGGTGGGTAGCTCTGATCTCTCTAATTTGGTGTTTATGACAGTTTCCAGATCTTGGCGAGCAGTTAAGAAACGTGGGCAGTTTAATATTATGTGCCATACAGTTTCGTCGATAGCGGAATCACATTCGCACCCTGGGTTGTCTTTGAGATTAAATCGGTGTAGATAGTTGGATATGCCTCCGTGTCCTGTAAGGATTTGCACATGTATTGGGGTCCACTTTGTTTTCCTGGTGATCTGGTACGCTATGTCGACATGGGGCAGGAATTCCTTAGTAATGCTCCCGGTGCTAGATGTTGTGTATCTGTCTTGCCATTTTAGGATAGTTTCTTCTCTGATCTTCCTTTTTATGTGCGATAGTGGTATTTCGGCATAGTCAGGTTGTGAGTTGTTAAGGGCGGCCGTTTTTGCAAGTTCGTCCGCTCTTTCGTTTCCTTTAGTTCCTATGTGTGCGCGAAGCCATAGTAATTTTACCTCTCTACCCTGCGATCTGATCTCTTTGACGTTCTGCTGTATTGCCCTAGCTAACGGGTGGTTTGATTTTGGATTTTTTAGCAAGTCAAGTGAAGATCTTGAGTCACTCAGAATGCTAACCACAGGGTTGATGGCTGTTTTAATCGCGTGTGTCGCTCTATACAAAGCGTATAGCTCAGCTTGGAAGACAGTGCAAGATGGGTGAAGACTGAAAACTGAGTAATATTTTTCTCTTCCTTCTTCCCACCAGGTGAATGCAGCTCCAACTTTTCCCTCAATCTTGCTGCCGTCTGTGTATATTTGAGGACCATGTATTTGGTGGTGGGTTTGTAGGTTATCGAAATCTGTTTGATTTAAAAGATCATAGTCCAGGCCCTCCAGAGAGGCCGGGTGAGGTTGTTTGTTGTAGCACACCTTTGCTTCCAGACGTTGGTTTAGAGGGAGATAGTCGAGGATCATATTTCTCTTTGTTCTGTATAAACTGGCTTGTTCCTGTATTCTGAGATCTAGCGGGAGCAGGCCTGATAGGACAAGTGCTGATGTGTATGAGACAGTGCGGTAGGATCTACAGATTTTCTGTGCAAAAGCCCTTTGCAGTGTGATCAGTTGATGTTTGATCATCTGCATTTGCGTTGCCTGATACCATGCGCTAGATGCGTAGGTAATGATGGGCTCGATTACGGCTACGTATATAGTGCGAATTATCTCAGAATTCAATCCCCATGTGACTTTCGCGGTGCGCACTAGTTGTTTGTATATTTCCATCGCTTTTTTACATTTATCCTTCACATGCGATTTAAATGTCAGTTGTCTATCAATTGTCAGACCGAGGAGCTTGATTTCTTGGACCATTTGTATGTCAATGCCCGCCATGCGAATAACTGGGGCAGTGTATTTTAGTTTCTTTGTGAACAACACCGCGTTGGTCTTATGTGCTGCGAATCTAAGCTTATTGCGGTTTCCCCATAGCATCACTGTTTTAAGGGCTCTGTTGGCTTGTTCTTGTAACTCATTTATAGAGTGGCTAGCGAAGACAAGTACGACATCGTCTGCAAAAGCCTGGCACTTCACCCCTTCTTCCGTTAATTGCTGCAATAGTGAATCTAGGATTACGTTCCAGAAGGTAGGTCCTCCGATTGATCCTTGGACGCATCCCTTAGACGTGGTTTTAACGTAAACCTGTCTTGCATAATTTACTTGTATGTGGCGATCCTGCAGGTACGATCCCACTAGTTCGAAGAGGTTTCTTGGGCACTGTTTGGCGGCAAGTTGCTGTTTTAAGACTGGCCACCAGGCATTATCAAAGGCCCCCTCGATGTCCAATGAGACCACGATTACCGACCTTTTATCGGAGATTTGCTTTCGTAAGTCGTCAACTAAATCACATAGAGCGTCTTCTGTGCTACGTTGCGGGATGAAGCCATATTGTTTGGGATTAAGCTTAGGCAATATATACCATTGAAGACGACCCACTAAGAGTTTCTCAACAATTTTGCCTAGCATTGATAAAAGGCCTATTGGTCTGTAGGACTTCGGCTGGGTGTAGTCTTCCTTCCCCGGTTTGGGTATAATAACCACGTGCGCTATCTTCCACGGTTTAGGGAAGTAGTGTAGAGACAGACATTTGTTGGCTATGGCTAGGAAAGTGTCTTTACTACTTCGGATGGCCGCGCTGCATATATCTGCGGTCAATCCATCGGGACCGGGGGCCTTTTTCGGATTAAGTGTTTGAAGCACTAATTTCAGTTCAGAAGAGGTGAATGGTGGGTCGTTTTCTGGAAGGTCTTCTAGGCTGAAACTTGATTCCCAATTTCGTATATCGCTGTGACACGGATCGTCGGTTATCTGGGAGTCATCCGGATAAAATGTTTTGGCTAAGAGTTCTGCTGAGCTCTTCGGGGTCAGAGTTTCATGAGTAATTGGATCTCTTAGGAGAATATCTTCTTGTCTCTTACTCGATTGTCTCAGTATTCTATAGATCTTGTCCCACATACTTTCTTTCTCTTGATTGGTGCAGAATTCTTTCCAGCTTTCCGTTTGGGCTTTTTCTGCTTCAGCCTTGTATTCCTCTTTAATTCTAATATAATCGTCTATAACTATTTGCTTTCTATTTGGTGCTGCGTTTCTTATACGTCTCTTGTAACGTAGAACTTTTCTTTTTAGCTGGTCAAGTCGTTTGGACCACCATGGTGGTCGTGGATCCACTCTTTTTGTTCCCACTGCCGGCATAGTAGCTTCGCATGTCTTGTGTATAATGTTTGTATAGTTAAAGACTATCTCCTCTAACTCCGCGTGAGTTTTCACTTTTTCGATGATGTCTGGCGTGATGTTCTCTTCTCCTGCGAGTCTGGTGAATATGATGTTAAATTCTTCCCATTTTGCCTTCTTGGTGTTGTACCTTCTCGTTGTAGGGGGTCGCTTGACGGTAAGGGTCTGATCTAGACGTAGAGTGAAGGTAATGGCGTTGTGATCTGAGGTGATGAGATTCTTATTTACTTTCCAGTTTTCTATTCGTCCCAAAAGCGGCTGGCTACAAGTAGTAACGTCCACTATACTCGTGCAGGTAATGCCTCCCCTGAACGTTTCGAATGTTGGTGTATTTCCGGTGTTTACAATGTAAAGGTCCATTTCGTTTAGAAACGCGTTGTATATTTCGCCTCTTGTGTCCTCGGAGATGCTGCCCCACCATGGGCTCCAGGCGTTTATGTCTCCTGCTACAATGGTGTTCCCTGTTTCGGTTTTTATGTTTTCGCATGCGGTTTTTATTCTATTGAGATATGGTGTTATTTCCTGGTCTCCCTCTAAGTACACTGAGATCAATCCCAGAGCTAGGTTATCTCCCTTCAGTACGGCGGTTGCTTCCGTTTCAGTAACAAGCTGGGGGTCATGTATAACCTCGAGTTTGTCACTGAAGACTATTATGGCCGCCTTCACGGGTTTTTTCCGGTTGAGAGTACACTGGATGACGTGTGTGCCTGGGAATTGTTGCAGTGTGCCAGTGTTTCCTACATACGGTTCTTGTACTAAGGCAATTGAGATGTTCCTCTGCTTGGCTGCTTGAAGGAGTTCTGCTGTAGCGAGTTTTGATCTTTGCAGATTTGCTTGTATAATGTAAAGATTGTTTGTGTGTGTATGTAATTAAATGTATCTTAAATACCTAGGGGCTTTAAATCCCTTTCACTAACGATACTATATCTCGTGACTTGAGAACTTTTGTTTTATTAATATTGGTTAATTATACCCTATTCGCCTTTAGAATTTAAATAAAATCGAAAAATAATTAAATACATCGATAAAGAAGTTTGTTAATATTAATTATTGTGTAATTGGAACTTAATTATGATTAACTCAAAACAAACAATCGTATAAATAGAAAAAATATAAATCTAAGACTGCGTTACCACTAACCTAATGGTTGGTTGGTGAAATGTTAAATGTAGTCTAGCACTAACTCTGAATAGAATTAAAAAAAATCTTTTATTAGAATTGTTTTTTTCTTTAAATAACGAGGGTAAATATAATATGAACTGAATATTATGGTTCTTAAGAACCTTTTATGTTTAAAGGCAAAGAGAGAAAATACTTTAGCTTTATTTATATGAAGACAATATTATAATTTTCCTGGTTTTTATTCTAGAGCTGTCTCTGTTAAATCACTTATACGAATTATTCAAATACTCGTAAAGAGTATGCAAATTATTTTCTCATACAACAGATTTTCTCACTTTATTCGATTGTGTAGATGATGAATAAGCATAATAATATAATCTATACAAATATTATAAAGAAGTAGAGTTTGCTTCTTTGTTTGGAGGCGCTGTTCTCGGGAACTACTAATCCGATTTGACAAATTCTTTTTGCTTTAGATAGCTCGTTTATTGAGGAATGCTAGAGGAATGAGTGAAGGTAAGTTGGCTAGTAAGTAAATAATATCAATATCTAATATTCATGACATATGTATACAATAAATACAATATTTTTATTGAATGTATACCTGCTGCTGCTGTAATAGTATGTAAATTGATAAAATACACAATGTCATAAAGTTGAAATGAAGGACTTCATGTACAAATATTTATGTATACGGTTGCATTAATGTTGTTACAAAGGTATATAAGTAAACAATGGTGCAATGTTCGATCAGATTTCTTATATTCGACCTTAAAAATAAGTAACAAATGTTAGACATGTAATCCCTCGCTACATAATTGACAACTTCATACGAACATACGTACGAAACATCTATCATAGTTGATTTTTTGTATCATGACTAAGTATATCTTCTAGGACTTTCTTAGAAAAGGTAGATAAATGTTAAATATTAGAGTAATTTCAAGAAATTAACACTTTATTACAAACGCGAGTAGCCGTTTATTGTATTTATAAAGAAAAAAAAGAAGAGTTACTTTAAAAAAAATCTAAGAAATATAGTGCCTGGTTCTAAAATAACATATGATACTTATAAATTATTATTAAAAGAGTGTGACAAGTCGAATCTAAGTATAGTACTTAGTAGTATATAGAGCAGAACCAATCACACATTATCTGATGCTGAAATGTATGTATGCAAAAGCTATAAAATGTCAAATGTAAAATTACCAGATATTGTATACTTAATATTGATACAAACTTTTGACTTTACTCGTTCATACTTAAGTAGAGAACGGCTAGAATCAGGGGAACCAAATTAATAAATTATAATCAATGTTTATTTAAATTTGAAAGACGTGTGAAATCGTGGATTAATACTTCACATTTAGATAAGCAGGTTAAATTATGCTTATAATAAAAAAATATATTAATACGTGTATAATATAAGCCATTTATAATATATCGGATTCTATTCCAATATTAATATTTATTTTGAATTGTGAAGTAAACAACATATTACAATCACAGATCATATAATACTATACTAACTATAATTTTGGCAAAGAAAGTTAAGTGTATGAGACAATTGGTTGTTGAGGCATATGTAAGTATGAAAGCTTAACGAATTTCTGAATAGGACTGCGACTCATTGAGTACAAATGAAAGTGAAATTTTTGGTCAATATTTGACTTAAGCAACATACATGATTATAGTATGTATATTCAGTTATGTACCTAACTGTCACACATATAACGATTAAATTTGTAAAATTTTGCATATTCAAACGTAGGAAGAACAGCGAAATTTCCTAAATTATATTTCACTGTGTTGGAGTTTGCTTTTTAAAGTTATAATTACTAAAAAGACAACCTCTTAATTAATTAAAAAGACGTTATGGGAACGAACTTAAAGTTTATCAGGTCATCAATGTAACCCGTAAAGATAGCCATTGTTTCGTTATTTACTAGTGAAACCACTTTCAGCTAAAAAATACTTACGCTTAAATATATAGCAGTCTTTTAGAAACGCAAAGACAAAATGAATATTTAGATATACATTTGTCCTAAAATTAAGCTGTTTAATTTTTGGATTTAAGAATTTACTCGTAAGAATATTGTATTGATAAATTACTACCAACCAGAGCTTAGCATTTTTACCCACTAGATGACAGGTCACGAGTACGTCAGAGTGTGAGTTTTAAACTAAAAATTAACAAAAATTATTATTTTTTTTTTATATTCTTTTTTTAGTTTTATAATTAATTATTCCTGTAAATGTTTTGATCTACCTATTTCCGTTCGTGTATTTTGATGTTTTGCAAAACTTATGCTGAAGCTTTAGATCTACCGCTTGAATTGTAAAATAAGTTTACATTAATTTTTTTATTCTAAAAATGTTCGTGACATAATTTTTTTTAAAACCCAAAATACTGTAGATTACTTATATTAAAATACACATTAATCATTCTAATACCACATACTTTTAAAAATTATTATATGTAAAAGGTAATGTTCACTTTTTATATTATGTAGCTGATATTCAATCAACCAACCAAAATAAATTTTAATTAAGCTTTGTATCATACATTAATGAGTACTTTTTACTAGTAATTAAGTATAGTGAAACATATGAAACTAGAATTAGATTTTATAAAACAGATTTATATGACGTATTGATGACATTCCACAAATAATATACCAAATTATGTGTAATTCTCTTATAGTTCACATACAGCGATGTCGCCAGAACTTTGGACAGGTTTGGAGAGTCTGCTTTCACTTGATGTTCATGTCATCTTTGTACTTGATTGTCTTGAATCTCATTATGTTACAGATTATTATCACGCTTTAATGTAAGGGTAACTTCAGACGAATATTTTAAAAAAATATATATCAATTTCACCTCCGTGTTACGTAAGTCAATACTTTTATAAAACTTATTTTTTAATTAAGTTGTCAATCAAAATGCCTTAAATTCTAGCATAAATCAGTACAATAAATCCACTAATACTTAAGAAAGTATTTCCTTTTTAAATCAATTAGCTATATAATATAGCTAAATAAATGGTAATTTTTCATTTTCTTAAAATGTCAAAGTTTAATTTGTTGTATGTAGGACAGAAAGTTTGATTTTTTATACTATCTCTATTCTCTTATATCTTTTTAAGAATGCGTTAAAAAACTGTTATACAAATTATGTTCTACAAATGCTGTAAAATACATAAACTGAATTAAAACTTATAACATGAGAAACATATGAAAAAGAAAAAAAAGATATGACAATGTTTCTATACGTCGTTTATGTTTAATATAATCAATGGAAACTGAAAACTAACATTGGATGGTGTACAGTTTACAGTCTTTCACCAAAGTTCCCTCCTCATCATTGAAATAATACGATTAAACTAGATACGTACTTTTAACCTTCCAAAATAAAAGTAACATATAATATTCATATGTCCATCTCAATCTCGTAATTTATATACGTTCTTTTCAAACACTTCACTTACTTATTTTCTCCACAGCTAAGAATACTCTTTATGTTTAAATATTAATTGATTTTTAAAAAAAATTAAAGCATGGTGTGTAGTGTATACAAACCCTTATCATTATTCAGGTAAAAAACTGACATAAGCTTTATAATCTTTTGAAACCAAGCTTTATTAGAATATTATAAATAGTTTTAATACATCTTTGTTAGACACTTTACTGAGTTTTAAGTATTTTAATTTGGTCTTTGGTCTGCTAGTAAATATATACAAGAACTTGACAAATTATGTACTAAAACCTTCCTCAAGAACCACTCTTTCCTTGTCTTCCAGAAGACAGACGTGACGGAGGTCTTTATAATATGAAGTGATTCCATCTAAACTTTAGAAAAATACAATCACAAGCAATTTTACATTTATATTTATAGTAATGACTACTAATGGTTTGCTCCTCACCTCAGCAACAAAAATAAATTAATTATATATTATTGTACAATTTGTTCTATCAAAATATAACAAGACAACGAGTGAAGTAATAAAAGTACATATGGGCGTAAGTACTAAGATGACTTCATAAGCAAGTTTTCACATATTTTCGCCATACAGTTTAGCTTATCATATAGCGTGAAAGTGAAAGCCAACAGTCACAATCGAATAATATTTAACCCACGTGTTATGTAATAGGCGATCAACTTAATGACCGCTCTTTCTCCAAACCAATGTTTATATTTATGACACGGAATGAGGCCGCATGAACTTGCCTCTTAAATTGTTATTGTTCACATCACTTACGCTAACGATTACGTTTTTCTTTAATGATAGAGTTACGTTATAGTAATTTTTGATGAAACGAATTTTATTTTAAATGTGCCTAGTATCGAAAGTATCTAGAGCAACCCACTATTTTCCTGTCCGTATTTGATTTATATTAATTACATAGTACAATAAAAATGGATACTATTACACATAGGTACTTTTTAAGATAAATGTGATAGAAATATATTTTAACTTCACGTAGTAATTAAATTTTCAAACAACCTTTAACATTTTTTAAACACATATTATTTATATCATTCATTTCTGGGTGGAATTTAAATTAACTATTTAGTATTATGTATTGTTCTGCATAATATATGTTGATAGATCTTTAGAATCTTAAACATGTGCCACATTCCATCACATTTTCGCTGTTCTACTTATAAAGTAAATACATATCGATATTTTTATTTAAATACTCATTACTTTGTACACTGACTCGACCATAATATATTACGTAAGACAAACTTTGCAACTTTCGCAAAAGTATTTATTTAAAACATTAACCTAATCAGCTTTTGTTTGAAATAAACTGTAACAGCTCCTCCATATGGCCTATTCTGTTATAAAATACTATATAACAATATTATTTATTGAAATGCGCTAACATCCTAAAGATTATCATCTTAGGTCGAAATTAAAAGTAGCGCATGCTCCGCTCTATGATTATATTAAAGAACTTGAACACATGAACTTATTAAAGAAAGAGATAATAATCTTGTAACCTGTTTTTTGTGGTACATTTATATAAAAATTTACTAAAATATTTTAGGCAAGTGACATTAATATGTCGTAGCACATCACTATAAAAAATCGGAAATTCCCTTTATTTACCAGATTATATTATTATTGAGTCATACAGGATTTACCAAAAAATTTGTTACATTAAAACACTACGAAATTCCTCTTATTAATACTTTGTATATGAAATTACTCATCAAGAATCAAACGATAGTAATATGATTTATTCTCAACTAGTGACTTTATTCGATCAGGTCTCGATCTCAAGTCAGAGCTTAGTGAAAATGTATTTTCCGCATTTCACACCAAAACATTTTCGCTGGAACAGTTTCTGAAAAAAAACATACCTACATTAAAAATAATAAATTCCAAATTAAAGTAGCTGGTAATACACAAAACTCGATGATTAGTTAAAATACTTTCCGCCTAAGAATACACAATATTGCTTAATACATTTTTATTTTTCCTTCGAAGAACTATTATTTTTGCCTAATGACTTGACTACTGAAACTTACTAGTTAAAGTGAAGAATTGATCGTAGTAATACTTAAAATATGCCTAATACTTATATTGAATACTTGAATCACATACGAACAATGCCACTTGCATCAAATAACAAAACGCAACACCACTTTTAGGCTCATTTTCCAGACCACTGCATAAATCACTGAGCCATCGTCCAATTTAATTGACCGGCATTCTAGAGTTTAAATTTTCAGTACAATTACTTTAAAATTCCCACAGTAACTGCCATCCATACGTTAATATACATGTAAAGTATGTATTGAGAAGTTTAACACTGATTGATTTAGATAATAATAAATCTTAAGGGAAAATAATACTAAGGATCGAGTACTAGTAAGAAAAAAATATATTAAGAAAGGTATGCGTGCACGACGTCATGACAAAAATATATCCTGGAATTAAATTAAATGGAAACAACTTAATAATATTACATCATAAGCAAGACATTGAGGCAGACACGCTATTTACACTTAAAAGCTAAAAACCATTCCATTTTTCTAAATTCAAAGAAAACATCCTGCTATAAATAACGTCACATGACTGAGCAATTAGCATACTAAACGTATTACATCCTTCTATGAAATACCTAAATATTAAATGGATCATTTTAAATTTTTCGGTCTCTTATTCGACTATCGGACTATATTTGGACTATACAACATTACATATACGAATGTATAATTATACAAACATACTTGTATATTATTACTATTACTGGATGGACTGATTTGATGGAAATTTTTTAGAGATAGATTATGACTTGTTACAAATCATAATCATATTAAATTTCAATATAAAAATAAGTACATAAGCAACTGCTAAGCACCTAGCGACTATTAAGAATTAAATACATATTAAGAATTAAATATATATTAGGAATTAAATTCTAAAGTAGGATAATCAAATGGGTCCGCTCACTGTGTTAGTAGCACGTAAACCTCAGGGACGCGAAAATTAATTTTGTCACCGAATACGCAATCGGGGAAGATAGCGTCATCGTCGAACGTAACCGCGGAGTTTGATAACTAACTTTCTCTCTCGGCTGTCGGCAGCGCAGACTACCGTAAGGAGGCTACATGCAGCTTCACTTCGCGGCAGTCGCCGAGCCAGCACGTTCTACGAGAACGGCGAGCGCTCGCACGAACCGCGTATATCCTTTCAATACCGGTTAAATTAAATAGTGATTTTAGTCAGTTCTGTTTATTGTTCTCATGATTACTATTCATATTTAGAAGTGAATTTTGTTCGTCGTGATCTGAGGCGACAACATGGGATTCCATAAAACGTGAGTTTTCTTCTTATTTTAGCATAATTTTAAGGTTTAAGTGCAAAAAATGTGTAGTGTCTAAATTGGGATTTTCTATAGCACGGTTAATTTATATTGAAATCTTTTGTCTTAAATGTAAGATTTCATCTCAATGTTAGCTTTAACTGTTAATATTACAAAATAAAGAAAATGTTACGAGTTTTTTAACAATGGCTTAAATGTAGTTGCGAATAGTAACCGACCTCGGCAATACAACCTTCTAGGCAAATATTTTTGGACTTAATAGGTAAGAGTTTTTCATTGTCTTATTCAAATAAAAACAATGTAATATATTAATTTTGCCTAATTCTAACCTACAATTCTAATATATAAACATGGTCAATTATATGGATAACACCTTTTTTATAGTAGAGATGTATATAAGGAAAAACATAAAAGTTAGCAAGTCAACACTACTTATCACCATTTTATAACAACTTTGTTATATATAATTTAAATATTCTATAATGTTTAATTAAATATTAAACCAAACAATCATAAATACCATTGATCTCTTGATATCTAGTTATATAAAAGACTATTTAAAAATATGATCCTTTTTATCTTAGTATCGTAAAAATAATAAATACAATACAACATAATAATAATATTATACTTACCACACTTGTAAGATGTAGACAATGCGCTGAGCTGTATGTTCAAAAAAATGCAACAAAAAAGCATTTTATGAAACTTATTTCACCTATTTTTTGATGAAATATTTTTGTTTATTATATTACTCTACAGCGTATTCATAACATTAAAATAAGCACATATATATAATATTTGGCAATGTAGTATATCACATATTTATCACAGTTTACCTTTGGTAAGAATCGAAACCGAAAAATACGATTTAGTTATAAATTAAGTTTATGCAAGAGCGAAATAAACGTAAACTTAAATGTTATAGTATCTGTATAACATGATACTCGTAAAACATAGATTTCTTAAAATGCAAAAATGACTACTTTTCGTTAACGATTACGTAAAGTCATTACCTACTGCATAATAGTAATTCAACATAAGAGACGCTAAGAGTGATTATATCATCAACCGGACACTTGCTTTTTTAAGAGACAATTGCAGCTTTTTAAAGTATTCAAATAAGAAAATTAAGAAAATCTCGACTGGAGGTCTGGACTATTTATACAAGACCCGATAAAGTAGTTAGTTAGTACTTTACCTTAAAATAAAAAACATCGTTTAATGCCGTTTTGAAAGATTGTTGCACATATATTAAATATGTTTAACAATTTATAATATTAACTAACAATTCCTACGCGTTCTAATAACTATTAAAAAATAGGGATAAGTGGTAGAAGGAGGGGAAGGATGATTTAGGATCATAAGCATTTTTTAATGCCAAATCATAAGTAAAAATAAAAATTTGGTCTAAAAATGAAATATCTGGAGAGGGCCACCCTTATCACCTAGGGGAATAAAAAATAGCCTTTGACCTATTCTCAGACCTACCAAATATACACAAAACAAATCAAAAAAATCGGTCAAACCGTTTCGGAGGAGTTCGAAAACAAACACTCAGTGGGTAGGTATAGCGCTTTAATATGAAAAATTTTATAAGAAATATTTCTTTACTTATTAAATCAGGTTCTAAACAAATCATAGTTAAATATTGCACGTCTTATTTAAATTGTATTTGCTAAAAATAATATAAATACTGGTATTTAGGTCGAGGTCGCATGCTTTAAGTTTCATAATACACACATTTATTATTGTATGTTGTATGAAAAGGTTTACTAGAAATACTTAATAATAATTTATGGTAATCTGTCGAGTCAAAGCTCGTTTATTTTAAAGATTTTTTTATTATATAAATTTATTCTTTTCTTTATTCAAATAGACTTTAATAAGTTCTTTTGAATCGTCATTGTTACATTATTTTAAACTTTAAATTTTAAATTAAATGTCAGTCTGTAAGTCTGGGAATAAGCTACCATCGACTTGGAATGCTGTTCTGCTGAGAAGAGCCGGCGAAAAACTCAACAGTTGCTCTTTTCAAAAAAAGATTTGGTTACAATATTGCATTACAATATTATTATCTATTTATCCTACTTGAGACGCAACAAGACATTAATCCCATATATTTACATCTTCTAAGTATTGCGCGATAGTGTAATAAGCCTTATTCAATAAATTCGGTTGACTGTAATATACACATAAAGCGACGTATACATATTTTTGACTACTTTCCGATAGAAATGCTTTATCAAGTAAGTAAAGAATAGAACCATTATTCACATACTAGATCCAATAGATTAAATATCAGCCGTAGACAATCATAGTTCTTATAAACACATGACTACAATTCCGATAATTTGACAATAAATATTGAAAAATCATATAAGGTTTTTCCTAAAATTGATGTTCTCATTGTTTACTTGTAAGGAGGAAAATTCTCGTAGTAAGTCATTGCCATTTATTGCCCTATAATATGACTACTTAGAACATCCTCATATAAGAATTATCCATAGTAATGATTTTTGAATTGAAATACAAAAGAATTTACTTCTAAATACTATAATATCAATTAAACTAACCAAGATATAACTTTTGTACTTCGTTTATATAATACTAGCGACTCACCCTCGCCTCGCTCGGATTCGTCCTTAGGTACCCACCTAAGGACGAATCCTTCTACCCACCTAAGGACGGACGACCTTTTGTATAAAATTTTATAAACTTTTTATTTGTCTTACTTATTTATATTTAATCAAAAGCCTAAATATTAAGTTTCAAGTTTCTAGTTCTAAAAATGACGTAATTTCCATACAAACTTTCATCCTTTATTTCAACTCCTTACAACCCTTTTTTCGCCTTGAAAAGTAGCCTATGTCCTTTCTCAGGCTCTAGACTATTTTTGTACGAACTTTTATTTAAATCTGTTCAGTAGTTTTGGCGTGAAAGCGCGACAGATAGACACAAAGACAGACAGACAGAGCTACTTTCGCATTTATAATATTATGTAAGGATATTTAATTTATTGATATAAAAAACATAATTTTCATTTTATCCATAAGAAATTTTTGACTATTTCTAAGATACTCAGTAACGCGTGCAGATAAACTTAACCGACTTTCCAAATCATATTATATATAAACATTAAAATATCATATTTTAATGCCTTTTAAAATGCAATACTGAATATTACAGTACTACATGTAGACTATTTTCCGTAACAATAGAGTTGAAAATAAAACGATAACGCTCTACGTCTAGCTTTAATTAATTAATAATATAGATATAATAATTATTATTATATTTACCAGTAAATTGTTTATTTTATTTGAATAATGAACATATTGCAATGCAAATTACAATTAAATATAAGTACGAGAACTTAGACTTCCTCATAGCGTCTTGCATACGCATATGACGTAGATATAGGCATATTTAAAATAAAACTATGAAAACATGTATTTTATGGCTGCATGCTGCAGACATAAATTCAAATTCGTTTATTCAGCATAATTGTTTACTGAATGCCATGAGTCTACCATTAGTTCGGAAAGAAAAATCTCAGATCAGACAAGAATTGGCAAAAGCCCTATTTACACAGTTTTAAATATAATTATCTTAAATAACTAATGTAATGTAATAACTGATAAGCTCTCAAAATAAATTAAGAATTTATCAAATCTCGTCGCGAATAAACATACTTGTAATCGGAATTGTTTCAAAAGTTTAATAATTTAAAATATTGGTCCTTATGTTTGAAATTGGTCTTTGTCGAACTGGCCACTGCATGGTCTCTAATAGCTGGCATATTGGTTAGAAATTCAATTTTTTTTTCTTCAAGCTTGTGTATTTGTGCTTTGAATTTAGTGATTTATTCGTATTAGCGCCATTTGACATGTTTCTTTAAATAATATGGAAAGAAAATACCGCGTTGTTTGTGAATTCGATTCTAACGTGGCACAAGAGCTGCAGAAAACGCTCTAAGGATTAATAATGTGTGCGGAGAAACACTGTAAAAGAAAACACGGTACGTTTTTGGTTCCAACTCCCAACGTTCTTGTTCTGGAAACTTTGACCGCTGTCACCGCGGTCGGAAGTTTTTTAGCCAGTTGACTTCATTGAGTTAAAAATGATCATGGAAATGGATTAATTGCAAACTATGTCAGAGTTTGTTGTCAGTGATAAAATTATTTTAATTTACTTGAATGAAATTGGTAAAGGAAAATAACGAGACATGTAGAATAGAAGAAATAATTCAGCAGTAAGCTGCTTTGTTGTTCTACACTTTAGTACAAACATTTACCTATTACTAGTTGATGTTTTACAAAAAAATACAGAATAGTTGGAATGGATATCATATGTTTTAGTTTTAAAAACTTTGATCTTAGATTTGTATTAACAGAAATAAACAAAAAACTTAATCGATACGTTAATCGGTAGTACGGAAACAATGAATTTACTCATAACTACTAATTTATTACATCTACAATGAACACCAGGATGTATTATTTAAATAATAAATACCTAACGATCATACATATTACATTAGGATTAAACAACATAGCAAATGCAGTTTTATTAATAGTATGTCCCATGATTCTCTAAATAAAATTCCTTATTAGTATTTTGTTGCTTCATGCGTACAATTTTTTTTATATTTATAAGCGCAGGACGGCTAATATCAGAAGTAGGTCGTAGATGTGGGCGTGATCATTAGTGTCTTTTGGGAAACACAGTGCATAAATTACTAAATTTAACTTAACACACTCATAACTAAGTACAACGTAAACACATTAAAACATTATATTATCAATAATAGTTCCATTATTCGGATATAAGTAATTCGTCGATGATACGTGGTGCATCGGCGGTCCAAATCTGACATTCCCCTTTTTTTCTTTCAAATAGTTCTCTAATTTAATTTCTTTTTAAAACATGCCAGTTTGTATCACCTTGCTACCATCGCTTCGACGCTTTACAAGAGTGCGCTGTCAAAGCTTGATTTCACACTCTTATCCGATAAGCTTACCCAACATCTCCAGATGGCGCACTGAGTGCGCCGTCATATTTTATATATAAAATTTTTAATATTAAACAAACGTCGCTATAATATAACAAGTTCTTTTATATATATACTTATTAACATAAGAATTTTTACAAGTCTAGACCATATTTTAGAAATTACACGTAAATAAAAGCAAGGTTAAATACCTTCGAATGTATATTATTAAATGTATAACTTTTAACGTTAAAACAACGATGTTAAAAAAAATTAAATGTTAAACTCTTTATTAAATGCAAAATATAGAGATTAGTAGAGTATTGGCCTTCTATTAAACCTTCTTAATGGGGCGTCCCCGAATTCCTTACGCAGTCAACCACGAAGCTTTAACGAAGAATCAGAAGTAATCCGCATGGCACACTGCCCGCAGAAGTGGGCCGCCTTCTTGTGATTTTCTTGGCTTCGCATCTAGCTGCACTGCCGCTAATATACCCAACATGACAAGGTGAACGCACGTTTGGGGGGAAACAGTGTCCTGCAAATCAAGGCATAAATATATTATTATAGGTTTAAAATACTTCTTCATTAAAGATTTACGAATATGATTAAAATTTAGCGTTATAATAATATCTACATAATGAAAATACGAGTCATTCTATTCAAAATATAATTTCTCACGATTATATCTTTTATCGAAATTCTACCTTCCCTATTGTTTATACGTAATACATTTTGCCAATTATCTACTTCTCGAAGATTTGATTATCAGCGATCAGGTCACAAACAATTCTGATGCAATAATCGAAATGCAGGTCACCATTAAAACTTTGTGCACGTATCCTCTGCGCCATCTTCGATGCGTCAAATAACATATTGCGTAAATGGTTGTTTGAATGGACTTTGCGTGACTTTATTTTAACTTTCGATAACAAGTTCAAATAAAATATTACATAAGAGAATTATCTGATATATTAAATTTTATATGATATTATTTCGTTATTTTCTACTTTATATCAGGAATATTTGTAGGACAAAACAATAAAAACGAAATTGAAAATGTATTCAAGTTTCAGTTGACTAATAATTGCACTTATAAAAATATCTGTTTCTTCCTTCACGATGAAATACTAGGACGGATTTAGATGTAAGTTAGTCATTGGATGACCTGGACTGACCTGGTTGGATTTTTTGGGTAGTCTATAATGGTTGTTCCATAAAGTTCTGTTCTCTACAAAATGTGTAAAATAAATATAATTAAGATATCTCAATCAATAATGTATATACATAAGTTTGCAGTTATGCACGTGACAACAATCCTGACCGGTAACACAAGTTTGCGCAACACGGGGACCTCTTTACTTTCCGTTTACGTAATTCGTTTTCGATTTCTTCCACTGTCAGATCTCGTATTATCGATAATTTTGTATGTGACGCTTAAAATGTAACCTTAAACAGCTATTATTAGATTAGTGTGACTGTAATTTATTGAAAGAAATGTCTTATCAAATGGGCTACATAACTTTATAATTTTATTTTTAAGATATTCTGTTTTCTGAAGTGATAATAAAATAATAAAAACAATAAAATCAATGACTTGTTCTACAAGCTTAACCTTATAATTTAATTTATGTGTCAGTTAGGCAAATCAAAAATATAAAGCATTATAAAAAATTTCATTTTTCATTCAATTCAAAAAATCTATTCGCAAATATACAATACATATATGGTAAGTACAAACACTTAAAAGCTGGTTTAACTACCAAACCAGTTATCAGGATCTGAGATAAATGTCAAAATTAAATGCATTTAATTTGACTGTAAATATCGTTATTAGTGTCTTAGTTAAAGGAAGTGCTTGAAGGACTAGTTCGAATAGTTTCTAAATACACTACGTGGGAGGCTTATAAAGTTTGCATAAATTAATTACATATGTTTTAAGATTAATTTTACGAACGTACGAGTAGTTGAAGATCGTACTTTATATATTTGTAATATGCATTGTGAAGGATCTAAAATCTTAAATCTAAATATATAAAAGCGAAAGGTCATTTACTCACTCACCTGATTACGAAATATCAAAAACCGCTTGATGTATAAAGATGAAATTTGACAGGAAGTTACTGTTCTGTTCTAGTTCGTAGACGTCCACTAAGAACGATTAAGGAGATCTAAACGACTCTCGCAAGTATGTATCAATGTCCTACATTATTTGTGCTAAAAACTTAAAACTTGGCAGGGAGCACCTAGGGATGAACCCGAGCGAAGTGAGGGTGAGCCGCTAGTGAAATATAAAATACTAAACGACTATGTAATTGACTTTATTAGCCGACTGTGATAGAGCGACAGATAGAAACACAAAATATAAAAATACATATTCATATCGCTGCAATTAATTTAACTGTGTAAACACAGCAGTAAACACAACAGGAAGTTCAATATTCATATGTTCTTAATTTAAGCTTTTTGTTATATGAAAAACTGTTAAGTAAAATGTGCTTTTAAGCTACAGTGCCTGTTATCATTTTGAGTCAATCTTAGTCAGCCACATTTCATGAATAAATAATTATTTCAGTTTGAGTGGCTATTGACCGAGTGTTACATTCAGAGTCTGTAACGATGTCTTAGGTAAGGCCGCGTGATCGACATTACCGCATATGTGCATATATTCTTCCTTCCTCACATATTACACAATATTGCACGCTATTTGATTTGGTCTGAAGTAAAATTCAGACAAATATACATATTATGTTCATCCAAAAATCTTTAAAATTATCATACAAATTAATCATAATTTACTTTTAACCGAAGGAAAACCATATTCTCTTGTTACTTAAAGTTAAACAACAAAAGTAATTTTTAACTATGTTGTATTAAAGCGCAGTAAAAATAGTAATAACATTTGATTTATGTTTTCCTACTGAATTATGTATATTGACATTACGAGTTTTTAGCTGCGGCTTCTAATACATATTATACACATTTACAGCAATGAAACGCTTTCCCTCATTAAACACGACGTTTTGAAACGTAATATATGTACCTTGACTTAAGAGCATACCTGCTAACATTAAGTGAATCAGCAAAATTATATTCGTTTAACTACCTAACTATAAGCTTCCCGCTCCGTTTTTTGGTTCTATATGAGGTAAAATATTATAGAAATGTACTTAAAGTAAGAATCAATTCTAGCAAAGCTAGCCAGACCTAGGTGACTTCTTACTTACATATATTGCCATCATAAAATGATTTAATAAAAGAATCATAATATTATAAAATTTAGTATTAAAATTACCTAAATAAAATTCTTACCTTTAATTTGATTTAAAAAATGTCAAATTAATGCCTACTCGTATGTATCAAGAAATTAAAATAGCTTAATAAACAATTTTAAAACCCTTAACAATAACCTTTTCCTTGTAACTATTTATTACAATAGGTCTAAGCAGCATTTTAGTGAGGAGTTGAGTATCTCCAGGTTCCAGGTGACGATGTAGCATCAGGTCCAGATTATCATCGATACATATCATTGAAGTAACGGGATACTAAGTTAAATAAGGACTGAAAGACTAAAATCGTTGAATGGAATTTCTTAATTGATATCCAAGATCACCACTATTAATTACCTTTCAAATAAAACAAAATCTAATTAAAATCGATTCAGCCGCTTGGACAATACGATACACAGGATTATGAGGACATTTAATATTTTGTAGATTTATTTTGTACATAATATGAGGTATGGTATTATATAATATATATATATATAAGGAAAAGTTATTTCTATTCTAAATACGAGAACATCTATACATAATATAATAATTATTGACACTAACTACTATTACTATAAAACCTGTCTTTGAATTAATTTTATTATGCTTATATTATAATACAATTTACTACTTATCATAACTATTTTTTACAAATCAGTGACCAGGTATTTATGAAAAACATCTGTTAAAGTTCAAATATTTCTATCGTAGTAGCATTCATATAAAACACCTAACGAGAAAAAAAATTATATTGACATTAAACGTTTAAAAAAAACATCCCTTGTTAATATGAGTCAAAAAATAACTGTGTATAGTATCGTATATCATTTTTAGTTTTTAATTGTTAATACATCATTAATTCTTTATCATTATATAAACATAACTAACCTGTGTTATTACACTGAGGTTAATTTGCTTTGATACTTTTAACCTCTCAGATATGACGAAGGCTACCAGAGTGATTAGCCTAAAACTTGAAATCTAACAAACCAAGTTAAACAATCTACCTACATTTATCTTCTACGTAATAGAATAACTCACGATAATACATTATGAGTTACGTACAAACAAGTAAGCTTTATCATGATTATATTAATGTTTTCCATTGTCTTATAAATAACTAGGATTTATTTATTAAACAATAGAAGAAACACTAATAATATTTTGACTTATATTAGAATACTAAGTTCTTAATGAAGTTTTTCAGATATTATTAACTAAATAATCAAAAAACATTTTTAACATTTAATATAAACGCACAAACAATTAGTTATTATTCTTTGACTAAAACGTAACATGTACATTTTGCATAAAAAGGACAAAACAAGGAAATAATTCAAATAAAAATCCAGAAATGCATATAGGTAAAAAATGGTCAATGTAGAGCCGTGGTTTATATCCCGTAGAATCTTAGGTTTAAATCCCGTCATATAAAATATTGATAAAATTTGTATAGCCAATGTAACCCGGGCCATTATTACGAATCTATTAACACCTCATTTATTAAAATCGGTTCAGTAGTTTAGATGCTACGGTGAAACATATAAATGTATGTTATACACAAACTGCCAAAATCGTTGCCCTTCCTTTCGGCTTCGCCGTAGTTGAGTAAAAGTAGTCATTTAACCTATTCTACTTAATTAAATAACAATAAAGCTTCATGAAATTTTATTACATATACTATGCAATACTACTTATATTGTGTTGCATTAATACTAAGGTGGGTCGTATGTTTAATTATTACTTTATCTATTTCTACTATAAAGAGGAAAAATACTTTTGTATTTTTGTTTGTAAACTGAAAATCCGCTAAACCGATTTACGTAAATTTGATATGACCATAGCTTGAGATCCTAAAATAGTTTGAGATCCTAATAAAAAATAGGATAATTTTATCCCGAAAATCATCCCTTTAGGAGGTGAAAAGTGCACTTAGTGTTTGTATGAGTAATTAATCATTTCTCAAGTAAGATATATAAAATTCATCATACCTACGTCTATTGGTATAACATATACTAACATATATTTTATCTACATTGCATTCTATCCTTAAAAACGTACAGCTAAGGACTGTTTGCACATACATATAAGCGAATACAAGGGTAAGAGGTACCAATTTGGTTATTTCCTTTTAAATCTTCATAATAATCCAAAGAAGATCTTAAAGTAAGAAAAATTACAAACTCAGCCAGAAATTTTGCTAATTTGAATGTGATTTTTTTAATATAATTTTTGTATAAACTCAATACAAGCAAACTATTAAAATTTATCAAGTGTAGAATAAGGAAGACTTTCAATAAGTAATAGGAAGTAGATCTATTAATGTAGTTTTTTTTTCCTATAATTAATTTGAAGGCCAGATGTGCATACTTTAGACGAAAATTATACCCGTTACTATAATTAGGAAGTTATTTCGGTAAGTGCAACTTTACGTACTTAGACTTGGTTACCTTTAAGGCTTTATCAAACTTCTATAACAAATTCAAAAGTGTTTGTACGTTTGTTACACCTTCACGCTGAAGCGATTGCACCTTAATGAAATTTAGTACGCAAATAGACCTATGTATATATACTTTGTCGTTTACAAAATTTGACTACCTAATTTCGTTATATATTTTTTTTGTAAATAATAAAAACACAAAGGAATTTCGTTTTAAAATCTAACTAAAATATATTAATCTAATAATTGGTTTCAATTATCTTAAGCAACACAACCTGCGGCTAACAGAAAGCTATCATCATCGATACCATTTACTACATACTACTAAGCCTTCCCACGTCCAACTACATAAATACTTTTATTAAGTTTGTAATAACCAATAGATATATGTTTTTAGTTTCCGGTTTAAATACCTTAGTGCTCTTTTATTTCCGGTTGATAAAAACATACTTTAGCATCGTATCAAGTAACTTTACTCGTGCTCGTATAAGGAACATAATATTGTGTGTATGTATCAGTATATTTTAATAAATAACAGTAACATATTCTATTTAATAATTACTAATTAAATATTCATTATAACAGAAATATTTTCCACTCATAATCGTATTATAACATAACTTTCAAGTAAGTCAGAAGGACTTCCTCTTTAAGATCAAATTCCTGCATAAAAATATATAAAAGCTTTGATATCATTTTTTTATGTAATACTGAACACGTGTATCTCATTATAATTATCCAACGGAAACATTGTAACCTTGCTTCAACTCCTACAAAACCTTATGGCCTATCTCAAAGAACACAAAATATAGCGTATTTTGTATGAGGAAATACATTTTGAATGTGTCACTTGTATTTCTTAACAGACAAGCGGTTATGGATACCCTTGATTTATCAACCGTCAACACTGACTAACTTAAGCTCTACCACCCCCGGCCTTGCTAAATCAATGACTGATACGGATATACAAAACAATTTTATATATAAGAAGAAATTAACACACCAATGAAAGATCATTCCCGTGCTTTTATAACTTAGAGGTCGTATGTACATAAAATACACATGTTCGGAAGTAGATAGAGGCCAATCAACTTGTGATAAGTATTGACAAGTTAATTGCATTAACACGATAAAAAGAAACAAAAGAACGGAACTTACCTTGCATCTTCACTAAGACACGACGTAAGATATTTTTATCATACAGGAAATTATAATAAATTAAACTATGATTCTATTTAATCTCCTGAATATCTTCCTAAATTAAAAATAGAATAATGATTTAGTAAAACAAGTAAATTGTAAAACTATGCTAAAGCTCTCCTACATTCAAGACATTTATGAATATACAAAACCAAATGTTAAACATAATAATCTACAATCATAATTAGCAGTATGAAGCAATATGCTAATCAGAAACTTACCCATAAAATACCGGCCGGTAACATTGTGCTTGGCAACGTTTTTCCCCTCGCTGGCTTTTCGCAAGATTTCATTGCTTCATTCGAAGTTAATATCGCTAAGAGCAAGAATCGTCGATAGAATATTCATTCTGTTGTTTAAGCACACGCTTTAATTTAGTCGGGTTATATCACGTGACGCTGAAGTAACTTAGTAGGCAATAGGTGAGCCAATCCAACGTAGCAGATCAATGATTATTTCTCATTGTTACTGTATCCGGTACAGATTAAGTTATAATGAGAAATAATCTCATGTCTATTTTAACTTCATTATGACTTTCTTTCTTAAAAGTTGTCATAATTATTAAAATTTTATGATAATTACCGTCAAATTTTAATATAATTCCAACTTTGTCATATGAAAAGTAATAATTATCTTGAAGCACAGAGGGAAAATGTATGACCGAGAAATTAAAGCCAAAAATCTCAGTAGGCTATCACTCCATTTGTTAATTAAATATCTATGTATGCCACTTGTCTACTTTGCATATATTAGAACGGACCGTATGTAACAACATAAATTAACATTTAAAATAAACTTTTAATTCTGTTTTCGCAAACACTTGCTTGCTAGAAATGAAAAGAAAAATAATTTATTTAATAATAGTAAATAAATATATTTTTTTTAAATTATATTCCAAGTCAAAAACATTGAACTTAATAGAATGAAAATTGAATATTTGACAAAAACGCTTGACCTCATAGCCTTCATACGAGTGTTATACAACTCTTAATTTCCATATTATATTGGTTTACATAATAATGTAATTAAGACTGATTATACATAACGTATTGTATGTTAGAAGTGAGAACAACACGTATTTCAGTTATTTTTCAAACATAAGGAATGATGCTGTTTTATACAATAGAGACCTGAAATTTATTAATACTCTACAGTTAATATAATTGGTAAAACTGAATCAAATCGGACCAAACATCCCCTCATACACACCCAAGTATTTTGTCTCTGAGTGTGACCGGGGGTGTGACAATAAAACGATTGATCTAGTTGCTTACAAAAAGTAGTAGTCGATATAGTTCCCTGAAAATTATGAATAAAAATCGAGACCGAGAGATTCATAGATAGTATAATTGTAAAGTAACATTATTTCTTGAGAGGTTTATAGCGTCTGGTATAAATTATTGTAGACGGAAAGTGCCTGATAGTATTAATTATTATTTTTCAATGATATTCTCTAAAACATACGTAAAAATTAGTATTGAAGCTTTAAGAAAAGCTTTAAAAAATTACTATTTTTACTTAACTTTAGCACCGGGCACCTCTTATTTGGTCGCTGGCACAAAGTAGCGGGATCCCATACATTTGGTGAGACAATAAGTAAAATCTGACGGCCCTGGAATCTTGATCTAGATTATATTGTTAAAGACAGCATCTATCTACTTACAAAATCCAAACAAATTCGCGATATATTTCAAAAACATATTTTTCTTTAAAGTAACAAATATGCCTGTTAACTAAGAAAGACGTGTTACTCAAGTTAATTTACCAGAAATAATCTCATCAAGTGCGAGTTGGACTAGCGCACGAAGAGTTCCGTACCATTATCTATAACAATTAAGCTAGTCCTCTAAATTGTATGAGCAACAGACGTACTCGTACAACTCAGGGGACATCTTAATTGGCGTCAACTACGAGTATGTGTGCATTTTCAACTTTTTTTATTTTTTGAAATTTTCCCATTATTTGTGCTGAAAGACCTTGATTTTTGCCAAATTTCAAGATTCTAGGTCGACTGGAAGTATTCTTTAGATTTTGATACCTTGCCAGTAGTTGCGAGTTTCAAAATATGCGGCTTAAAGTGCTGCTTCTTTTGATTGCGTTGACAAAGAAGTTAGATTTTATAACAGCTTATATGTATTATAGATGTATTTACTGATATTTTACTTTATGTACTGAGTATTTGATATAAATTTTAATTTCATTTTTTTACGCGTTCTTGAGAAAAAGGGTCTTGACAGACAGACAGACGGACAACAAAGTGATCCTATAAGTGTTCCGTTTTTTTATTTTGAGGTACGGAACTCTAAAAAACACTACATAGAATACTATTATTACCTAAAATCGTAGTCCTGCTACAATGTTTGCACACAAGTGTACTATTCCGGCTCGCAGAGGTCGTCTAATCCGGCATCTGAGGTCATCAGCACGTGACTATAAGAAGATTTTTTAATTCTCACTCTTCAACTAAATTTAAACCGATTCTGAGTATTTCATAATTCCAATCTCGTTCGTAACACGATGCGTATCATCGGTAAATTCCGAAATCGTGCCTTAAATTGTAACTGGGCTTTCAAATCTAGGATTATTGAATCATGGCCACTCTACCTTTATAATATTTAACATATTTTGTAGATAAAATGAAATTGTAGATCTTAAGGTTTAATAGTAATTATTCTTGGCATACAAATTACACGGTAAAAAATATTAAAAAAAATATCTATACGATATTTTTTACTTATTTTTACATAATTTGATGTGGCTGTCCTCTATATAGTATAAAAGCTTTACTTTATAAAAAAATAAATAAAAAATTGCTCTTGTTATTTGTTGTTTTACCTACTTCATACAGCATTCATAAAAAAATCTCGCCAGCAATATCCAATACTATATTACGTACATTACATTTATTTTCATACCAAAAAAATAAAAAAAATAATAGATGATAATACTATATTGTTTATTTAACATTGAAATTATTTGTAATTTGATTCTATGAAAATGCGTTATTATACACGTTAAAGTATGTTTTTGTAAAAATTCAAGAATATTTTTTTTTAATAATTCATTATAACTAAATATAAGTGTAACTAAATATAAATGTTTTTAAGCCAAGCCTATGAAAAAAGCTTTTCAAACTTAAGATACAAAAAGTAAAGTACTGATGGGAATACAGTAATGAAGTAATTTGCGTCCATAATCCATAGTGATGTAACAAGTAATCATCATTATAGCTTTTAGACAAGTCATAGCAACAAACTTGCTCCCGGATCCTTTCGATTTTGGACTCTATTTAAACCTTTTTTATAAAGATCTTTTTCAAAAGGTTTATAATTCTCTTATATAATAATATATATAGTAATAGTGTGGGCTTAAATGTGCTTATAGATAATATTAAGACTCGATAATGCCATAAACAAATCTATTAAAAAACTAAACACCTACATTCCAATGTTTGTAAAACTAATGAAGCACACATCTGTGCAAATCTTCTAGTGTTTACGTAACCTTATCATACGAACAATAGGTTATCTCGTGAATCCTAGATACTAGTTGAATAAACTTTAAATTACCATGAATAGAAAATATTTATTCGACAGATTACATTTATTCTTTTTTTTTATTTCTTTTATTGCATTTATTGCTTAAAGCTTAGTCAACTTCATTAGCACTGTTACAGTATAATGTGTCATGGTGCAATGAAAACTATCTGAATAAAATATTCGTTATTGCGTGCGATCATTATTTAACATTGGTATAAAATATTATCTATAAATTTATTCAAAAGTTAACTCTCGACTTTTTATTCTGTATAATATATAAAAATATTCTGTGCGACTAAATGCCTGGACCGATTTCGATGAAATGTGTTTGTGTTCGAGTGGGTTCGAGAATGGTTTAGATTCCAAATTCGGTTCACTATAAAATGTATTTTTTGAATATATAGTTATTTATACGTTTAGACAATAAATGACATATTCAATTATAAATAATTCGTTACTAGACAATGTTGTTTTGCGTAAACGTACTAAAAAAATTGAACTGGTAGCAAAAGTTTTCTACGTGTACGATCCGGATCCGCTAGTAATAAGTATAATTCATGTCTTATCCAGTATTTGTTTTCTAAAGTTTCGACATAGTGACCTTGTCCAACACAGTGCTTATTATTCTAACTTTAGTCACGTATTGTTACCGAACCGACGCACTTTCGCCTTACATCAAATCTATCGAGGCTGCTTGAGCATTTCTATTGCGTTTTTGACATTGGCACTACACCGCCTCACAAATCGGGTCAGTGCCGCATTCGTGATATAAGCATGATATTACACTTTAAATGGTCATATTCGTTAATCTACTAAACTATTAAGTGGTTCATTGAACTACAAGAGCAACTATAAATAATGAATGAGCTCTACGTATCAAATATGACGCAAGCATTAAATTAACTGTCGGCGTAACTCCTCTTTTTCCAAAAAAAATAGCGTTTAAAATTCGTTTGATCAACTCTAACAGTTAATATCCATTATAATAAGTTACATGAGTAATAAAAAATCTTAAAATTAACTCCCTCCCTTAACATCTTACTTGAATGCGTGAAAGTCGTAGATTGACATTGCGAATGTCGAGGCTCAGGTTGTAGACTGCCCCTCAAGGTTTTATAATTTTTGCTTTATTTTTCTCATATTTTTAAAGTTTCATTTCCATGGTTAAGATAAAAAAAAATAATATCGATGCAGCCTGCATAACTCTTTACAATTTATTTATAAGCCTCCTTATGAAAAATAACTTTGTAATCTAAAGCTTTGCACGACAAACAAAAATTCGTAGATGGTGGTATCGAGAGTACCAAAACAATAAAAACTGCATACTTACATGTAATTTATTGCTGAACAAAGCCTTTAGTTCTTAATTATAAAGGCCTTCTTGATCGATTTTGGCCAATCGCACTTACATTACGTGCAAAACTGGTGATTCTAAAAGCTCTGCGACTCTCCATAGTATAAAATATATATAATATCCATATATAAAATCAACTTAAGCAGTAATACCGCCTCTACTTGTAAGCTCTCAGCTTTTCCTGACAATTTCTTAATAATAAAATTCAATGATCTGCAGCCGTATATGCTAGCCACTAGATCAACAAGGCAATGACATAAAACTATATGTCAATTCACATGAATACAACAATTTCTTTTGTTTTAATAATATTATTATTTTTTTCTTGTTTCGTTTACTTTTTCATGATTAGTTCATTTATAAAAATTAGTTCTACAAAAAGTACAAATGATATTGAATGATAATTAAATACCAGAAATTCTTGTTTTTACATTAATGTCATTCAAGCTCCAATAATTACTTATTTAATATTATTGGTATTTTAAATTATTAAAAGGGATTTATTCGACATTGTCAAAGTCGACTTACGCTTGTAAGAGATTGACAAAAAAAAATATTGAAAGAAAAGGAATTCAAAAATATTTTTGTGTGCATTAGAATATTTTTTTCGGATTTGTATTAATACTATTTTATATTAATAGACTAGATATAGTACTGATTGTGTTTGACTAATGCCTAACCAGTATTTTGTCACTTCCTTACTAAAACCAGTTATTTGAATTTATGGTGATCAATCATATTGCCAAGAATTTAATTTATAGTCTTTTTTACAAAGTGCATAAGCCCCTTATTATAATGAAATGTTTATTGTAATGAAATTGTAGTTTTTTATTACTGTCGCCAATAATTTTGTAATTGTGTTAATTATAAAAGTTAAAGCAATTAAAACAAAAACTTTCTATGACTATATTTTACAAACTATTATTTATATTGGTTTCTTATTGGATTTAATATAAAATAAAAGAAAAACTATATTACAATATAAAATATAGCTAAAAACTCAAATACATAGTTTAGTCGGTCTACTTCGTTCGAACTAGGAAACCTTTAAACCAAGGTTCCGCTTTATACTTTTTTTAGCTTCATAGCCGTAGGTCATTCACATATTAATTGAAATATAAATAATAAAAGCAACTTATTAGCTATAATATAAATAGCATGCAAACATAAATATGTATCAACCAGTAAAAAATCGGCCAAGTGCGAGTCGGACTTGCGCATGAATTATATATAATAATGGTTCACGGTTTATGCATAAGGTTTATGTTTATGAAATAATTTTTTTTTTTTATATTTCAGTCGTTTTTCTTTTTTGTGTGAAAATCTTAATGCGGTTTACAGAATACATCTAGTTACCAAGTTTCAACAGTATAGTTCTTATGGTTTAGGAAAAAAGTGGCTGTGACACACTGACGGACAGATAGACAGACATGACGAATCTATAACGGTTTCGTTTTTTGGCATTTGGCTACGGAACCCTAAAAATACTATTCTAATATAACTTATTTAATATATTAATAGAAAATATTTTTTTATTATTATAGGTTTACGCGAAGTCTTTTGCTGTTACTGGTTGTATCAACACAGATACAGACTCAGAAAATTAAAATAGAAGACAATGTACAAACAGTGCCGAGCGACTTGCGGAGAGCGGTCAGCGAAGCTCTAGCTTTGGAAAGGAGGTTTCAGCTTGGTGCCAATGACGCGTGAGTAATATATCTATATACATACATTATACGTATATATACATTTATCACTAATCTGTATCTGTGGAAATCGTTTTTCTGTTTACTTAATCACTGGATACTAGTCCGGCTTAAAAAAAATACTTTATTGAGGGGAGGCTGTATGCTTTAGATATACGACCTTTTTTATTAGAATATGGCTTTTAAATTGTACTTAAATAAATAAAGAGAATATGATATATAGAGGAGGATGGAAGAAGGAGCGATCCTAAACACAAAAACAGCTAATCTATATTATTATTAGAAAGAGAAGTTTTTTTTTTTTATTTGTTTGTAATGGATAGCATAAATATCCGGTGAACTAGTTTAAATTATGTTTAGGATAATTTTTATCCCGGAAATAAACGGATGAAAATAGGAAAAATCAATGATGTATTTCTATATTCCATACAAACAGTTACTACTTTACATAATATTATATTTTCCATGTTGAATATAAGAATATAAATATAATCTATAACCAGCTCTGTGTGTGGTGCAGCAATGTGGTGTGTATTTGGTGGTACAATATAGGGTTAAGCATAAAATTGTCTTTAATGATCGTTGACTTTTACTGCACTCAGACTAAAGAATACATAGACAGAATTTCATAGAGCTAAACATGAAGCCAAACAATAACGATTTAAGCGATATATAATATTTTAAAATAAAACAAATATTAATGGAATATTAATTTGACAATGGAATATTACTTTCTGCGCCAGCGGTCGCGGGTTCGAGTCCCGCTGGTGGCATTCATTTGTTGAGCACAAATGTTTGTACTCCAGTCATGGGTGTTTATATCTATAATATGTATGTATTTAAAATTTATATTTGTAGTAAGTATATCAACTATCTGGTATCCGTAACACAAGCTTAGCTTAGTACGGAACTAGATGGCGCTGTTGTAATAATGTCCCAAACATATATAACATATATAAAAATTAACAAAAACAAGTAAGCAAATCTTATTAAAATGCTAAAAGAAGCTTATACGACTAACAATTATTCGTATATAAAATTTTCCTTATTCTTTGAAGATAATAAATTATCTTTTATTGACTTATACAATTAAAAAGCTAAAACTGAATATAACATTTTAACAATACAATGTGAATCCAATAAGAAACATAAAATATTTAGCTAAATTATTAACAGTTAAAAGTAAAACACATTCGATTCGACCAATCAAATTTTATAGACTTCCGCAACGCAACGCTTATAATTTTAGTTTTTTTCTCATAAAGGTCATTGAAATCATAACATGTATGGTAAGATTTATTTTGAACGAGTATTTTATTAATCCCCAGAAATCCTCAGAGTAATACTGTAGCATTTATTGTACTTTTTATTATCTCTATCTCTTGTCTTTTTACAACTCTGAGTATCTAAGAGTAGCCTGTGGTATTCTTGCTCATAGCCTATCTTTGTACTAGATTTGATCCTATACCGACCAGGCGCTTCAAATATAAATTTTCGCATTTATGATATAATAATAATTTTTTTTTCCTGCAGACAAAACTGTACCTTAGAAGAAGATGATATAAGCAATACACCGTGTCCGCCCAGCAAATACCGCAGTGCGAGCGGCGAGTGCAACAATGTGAGGCACCGGCCCTGGGGCCGTCGGGGCGATGTGTTCCTACGATTGTTACCTCCTAATTATGCTGATGGTAAGAATTTTGAAAATATTATCTTTACATATAAATAAAATTGAAGTGCCTATTTTTAATTTCAAATTGACACCTTTTCACTTATTGCGTTTGAAAGTACATACGGTACTAATAATAATAATAATAATATACTTTATTGCACACCACAAAAGAAACATAAAGTACATTTTAAAAAACACACACACAAAGAAAAGATGCACATTAGGCGGCCTTATCGCGGTACTAACTACTAACATCCAAAATATATTTTTTTGTCTGTCTGTCTGACGGGACAAACCCGAGCGAAGCGATGTGACTTTTTCGTATTAAATATTTTCTTCTTTCTACACGACTTGGCAATACAGACTTTACACGAATTGCAACACAGAGTTGAGTAGAACAGTACAGTTATATTAAGAAGTGTTATATTCTTTTAATTTGCATTGGGAAATGCTACAAAAGCAGCTACTGTATAAGTGGTTACGTGTAGAACCGGCTAGTGTGTTGTCCTTAGTTTTCGCCTTAATGTACATAAGCTTGAGCCCAAATGAGCAAATATGTCAAGGTCAATACAAGTATTTAGCACAACGTAAGTTGAACGGACAGACACTCGGTAAGGCACATACTTCACTACGGTATAGCTATTCCCATTTCACCGTACTACATGATACATCTTTATCAATTAAACTATTCAATACTATACTAGTAATATAAAAAGATACAAATAAATGTATAAAATATATAGAACCTATATTTCTTCATAGACACTTGTACAAACTAGGAAATAAATCAAGCTCGAGATCCATGCACGCTCCTTATAAGCTTTATCGCAATGACACGGAACAAGCACGTCATTTGTCACTTCAACATGAACACGGATCTTTGAATTTAAATAACTGAAACATATACAAAAAATGTTTAGGATTTCCTTTCTCTATTTTTATATGGTGTTTTAAATTACAAAATAAACTGAGTAAACTTATTTTATAAGCGAATGCTGCTAATTTAAACTACCTTTTATTTTTATTCTTTGTTCTTGTACAATAGTCTGAAAATTATATACGAGCCTACGGAGATATTTACCCTTATTTACCTTGGACAAGCTTCACACTAATCAACATTATACTAGAAAAGATATCGAATGAATCATCTATTTCCGGCCTTTTTAGTAATAAAACAGTTTTTTGGTTACTAATATTTGGATATAATATCAAGGTTATTAACTATCGTTACGGATTCAAGAAATATTAGCTTTCGGTTTCATGTGTTATTATTATACGTTGAAAAATAATTTCGACGTTGGACTTAAACTTAATATTAAATAGTATAAATCCTTTTTTTATAATATTCTTCATTGCAAAAACATGTAATTAATACAACATAAAGGTGGACGGACTTATGTCTGTGACAGTAAAATAAAGATTTCTTCCAATCAGTCCATATATTAGGAATAACGTGAATATAAAAGTTAGAAATAATTTGTAAAATTTAAATTTGCCTTCTCTTTTTTATAATGATTAGAAGATTTATTACTAAATTATGGGGTCATCGACCGATTGTCTAATATGTTACCTTACCTATCATTGGATTAATGTGGTAGCAATATAAAAAATATATGTATGCACATCTTATTTCTATATGATTAATAAGAATACAATTTATTATATACAACCATTAATAGTATCTAACAATTTGTGATAATAAATTCTATTTAACTACTTTTACACAGTGCATTCCTATTAAAATCTTTTGATATGCCTTTTATTACTGAGAATAGAGTGATAGACATTTTACGTATTTCAATCGTGTGGATTTGATAATCTACCTCGTAACAGATGAATATATGACATAATAGCTTATGATAAATTAATAGACTTGTATAAAATTGCATATCATAACCAGTAACTGAGAAATATGTAGGACAGTTGTAGGTCTTGAACTTATTGACAATATTGCAATATGATTACAGTAAAAGTAGTTGTGATAATTTAAATACTTTATAATATAACTACAATATAAATTTTCACGGTAAAGTTAGAAAAACAAGTTGTTTTGTTTAATCCATTTAGTTTAGTGTCATACTACTAGTATTTTTTTTTCTTTGCTAAAGTTGTTTATGTAAATGCATCAAGTGTCAAGTTTTTCAGTACGTTACATTACATAAAAATATATATTTTAAAATCAAAATGTGCGAGTTTAACCATTATCTAAATACATATATCCGTCCACAAGATTACCCGCTAGGACGAAAATCGGTCAAACGACTGAAGACGTTGTTATTATTATAATTATTGTGGAAAAATGTCGCTGTATTTGCCTAATACCCACTCCGTGTTATGAGTCAGCAGAGATTTTACAGAAGTTGTGTTAGCTATTATTATACGAATCTTAACTGGATTAAGTTAATCGTACTCTAAACTAATGTAAGGTCAAAAAAGTGGAAAATTCTCAAACAAAATCTGTTATGAAATTAATTAAGTTTGCCGAAATTTATCTTCGTGTGAACTATCATAGATGCGAGAGTTTGACGACACGTTTCGCTTAGTTTGTAGTGCACTTGCTGCACCATGGTCCATGAATATAGGTTCGTGTCTCGTTGGGGGCATTCATTTGTTCTTGATGTCGAAACCGTAGAGACGACGTATATAGATAAAGGAAATAGGCCTCGAAATGCACCCAGGCTAATGAAAAGTGCATCGATAGTAAAGCAAATATTGTTATGCTTAGGACAACATTTTACCCATAACTTTGATTTTCTATAATAAGAAGCGTATACGTTTAACTTTAACACCTGTTTTAACAACAGGTGTGTCGCAGCCTTTGTCAGCACCCCGCCTGCCGGAGCCCGCGTTGGCTGTACAGGCGGTGTCACATTTAGCGCAGCCCGTAGAGCACGACTATGTAACCAGCATGTTGGCAGCGTGGGGACAGTTCCTTATGGATGACCTTATTGCTACTGCTAATGGAAACAAGGTAATTATTTAAAAGATTTTTAAGGTTTAATATAAAATTGATGTAGGTATGATTAAGTCAAAAAAATCATATTAATTTGTATACAGGTAGGTATAAAATCACTGAACTGAATTAAGTATTACTTGGTGTTTTACGAAGTGAGCAAAATAATTATATATGTATGTACATATGTATTGTATACAAAATAACTATATATACAACACCTATGTAAAATTATTTTAACTTACAAAAAACAACGAAGTAATTATAGTAAACAAGTTTTTTTTTGTATAAGATTTGACTTTTTAAAATTAAATGTATTGTTTTTATTTAAGAATTTGTTTTTATTATAACAATTTTATATTAATATTATTTTTCATTCATATAATAAAGATTTCGATTTTGGAAGATGAACAAGAACTGTACAAGATTATTCAAAAGCTTTTTGTTTCTTGGTACCAGAAAGGTCAAATTAGTAATTATTTCTCAACTTTAGTGATGCGGATATAAAAAACTATTAATAGGCATGAAAGTGCAAAACACTTCGATGTCTTTTATTTATACATAAGTACATTACACATACATACCTGTAAATATAAGAAGACAAAACAAAAACCTTCACTTTTTCTCCACTGTTTTCTTAATGTTTGTCAACCAATTTACTTAACTTTGACCGCTAGGCTAGGGTGATGAAATGAGAGCCACGTATACGTAATCAAAGTTATTCTATCGTAAAATTCGTGTAAAACGAATTAAAAATTACGGCTCCACACAATCCAATACAAAGACATATTTTGTGGTAGTAGATACTCGTATCTACTACCACAAAATATGTATGATCGATCCAATCTACTTAGTGACTTGTTATTAAATACAATGTCTAATAAAATACATATGACAATGTACATATAGTTAGATAATGAACTATATGGTAATTTTCGAGTTTTCTATCAAGTGAGGTAATCAATTAGACGTCTTGTCGCGCGAACGTTTCACACGTCGTGGGCAGCGGTGCGAAGGTCGCCGGACGTGGTTTTTGTTAGGAACGGCCCAGCACGAGCGGATGGTAATGCAACATGAGCATTAATCCATCTAATGATGCGATTACTGAGATTTTAGGCTTGAACTTGGCCGAGATGCCGCACAATTGTGTATAATTATTACTATATTGTTGTATTTGACCTTTGCAAGCTAGTCATTTTTAAAAAGGTAGATAACTCTATGACACTTCGTTTATTTAAAAAAATAATATTATTAAGATATTCTTTTCTAGAGCCTAGTTTTCAATAAAATACAATAGCGTATAACTCAGTTAACTATAATATTTTATCAATATATAAAAAATTTAAACAGTTTTCATGTTCACTCATATCCAAGAGACTTCTTATTCGTGATAGTTCGCGAGGTCACGTGGGGAAAGGTTACTAGTTATTACCTGTCAGTGAAAGCTATGATGCAATAGTTCCGTGGTTCTTACACGCCCTCTTGTGTTATAATCAGCTGACTGACATCCAATCCGATCGGATATAGGAAATGTGAGTTCTTTCACAGGGCTCTTATATACGACGTTCTGTTCAATTTTCCACTGAATTATATAATAGTAGATTGTCACAGTATCATTACTAGATGTAATCCAGTTTTAAAATTATATATAAAGCAAACGAATTCTGAAGTGAAAGATACATTTTCTTCCATTGAATTTCACTCTCTTTTATAATGTAACATGTAAAAGGTTTACAGAAACTTGCCATTTCGATCGATCGATTGACTTCATGTTCTTCGAACTAAAAAGTTCGATAAAGTACCTTTATCTAATAAAACTTTCTCTTTGAAGCTTAAAAATCTTACATAACGATAAAAAAGTAAAAGGATCTCAATTTATATGAATGCGAGTATGCGAGATTAATATTGATCCATTTCAAGGCGCAGCTTATTAAAGCCTTTATTGAAAGTAAAATTATTACAATATTTTAAGTAGGTACCTACTACATATATGGACGTTATTTTGTCATGTTTATGGAAGCTATTGAATATAAGATAAAAGATTATTACGTGTTGTGTTCATCAGTGATGTGAAAGTTTGTACACGCCTTAAGGCGGTTTTTAAGGTAGCATTGAATGTGTAGGTGTTTGTTTAAATGAATATTTTGGTAGTTGATGATACTAAACGGATTAATGTTTGCTATTATAACAATTTAAATGTAAAAATACTTTTGAAAAGAACACCGGTTTAACTATTTCTCTAATTTCAGAAATGTGAAGGATCAGTTTGCGAGTACGTTCGATCGGCACCAGCAAGAAATATTGATTCCTGTGGTTTTGGTAAGTAATTTATTTTATAACAGAATTATTAGCATTAATTTTAATAATTTATGACTAAGATAGTAAAGCCCGACAGTTTTTTTAATACACCTCACGTTATTTTTAACTGGAATAGATTTCTAGAACTACTTGTATCAGTGCCATTTAAAAGCGCTAAAATGATTGAAAGAAGTTAACATGTATACATATAGCATAATAATTGGAAAAGCTATCTAACAATACATAGGTACTAATTACTAAGTAACTACCACAGTAATTTATGAAGAAATATAAAAGCGAAAGATCACTCACTCATCACGAAATATCGAAAACCGCGTGACGTAAATCTACCTACCTAACCTACCTAAATATAAAATTTGGCAAGGAGGTAGTTAATAATTAGTGAATGTCTTCTAAAAACGGATTTTTGACAGAAAAGACGGATGACAGAGCCGGATTAAGGAGGTCTAAGGGCGCTTGCAAGTTTGTATGAAAGTCCTTAATTTTTTGTGCTACAAACTTCTTTGACAGGGAACAACTAGTTATAAAATCTATACATATAATAAAATTCTAACTTAGTCGAATCACCACATTGAATATTTTTTTGGAAATTCTTATTAAAATAGTCATTACTATCGATACAGAGGCCGAATCAATAGTTTTTAGAATTTTTGTCTGTCTGTCTGTATATGACCGAATTACGAGAAAACCACTAGAGAGATTTTAATGAAATTTGGTACGATGATAGCCGATAATCCGGGTCAGGATATAAGATACTTTTTACAACTGGAAAATATATCATTTTTGAGAAATCTCAAGTAACCGTTAAAAAAAGGGCTGTAAAACATTACCTACACGGTATGTGAAATGTAAGAACTTAGTTTCCGGTCTTTAAAACGCGGGCGAAATCGCGGAATTGCAAATATAATATAATAATATTATGTTGATTGTATAGTACATTTTATACAAGTCATCTCAATAAGCTGTTTGAGAAGTTAACTTAACAAGGAAGTTATCAAATTGCTCTGTTGATGGGTAATTAAATGTAATTAAATAAAGTTCACTGCTTACTATAGCATGGATACAAAATATTTTTTATAAAATTAATAACAGAATTGCAAATCGATTAACTAATTTAGCTTTGATTCGTGATTAAGAAAAAATAATAATTTTATCTCAATTGAAAAAAAAAACTCTTTTTAATTGGTTTCGTTAACTTTTTGTGATCTAGAAAAAAACAGTAGTATTTGTCCTAGCCACAAATGTATTTTAAGCATTTTAACAATATTTTAATACAAAAATGTTCTTGCCCAAAGTTATATTTTAAAAATAATTAAATAATTATTCGATTCCTACAACAAATTTGGTTCAAAAGAAAATAAGCAAAAATCGCCAAAAAAAGAAAGCTTTTACTATACTTAGGTTATCGCTCAATAAAAAACCATAAATAAGTTTTAAAACATGAAAATATTTAACAGCCATTTTCTCCAAAGTAGCTGTCAGCGGGTTGGCTACTTTTGCGCTGACGCGACGGCCTCACTTATTGTTATTTAAATATTACTCGTTTTAAAAGATGATGAAAACGTATCTCGATTCATCAAGTTCCTTTAAACAAATGTTTTAACCATGAACTTAGTAATATCGACAGCGGATATTTAAATGAGATTAAAGGCACGCCATTGTGTATAACACCTTGCACGAAGATACGAGGAAGTAATAATAATTGTGTTTTTGCGCAGATTTTTCTATGGAATGTTAAAAGTACATAGGTAATTATATTAGATAGTATAATAGAGAAATAAATTAAAATTATATCAAAGTACCACTTTATCTTCTTATTCCGTGTTAAGCTTGTAAATGTTAGAAGCTGAATTGGCTGAAAAGATTTTAATGAAATTTACGCAACTGTCATGATCTAAAATAACACATAGGATACTAATTTTATTAGTGGCAAAAAACTAGAATCATTAAATGTTCAGTAAATATGTGAATGGAAAAATACTTCTTTTATTTTATGTATTTGTTTTGTTATTTCGATAAAAATAGTATAAAAATAATACACACTATGTCATATGTCTAAGTAATATAGGTTTTTGAAATTAATCTACTTTATTGCAGAACACCGTGAACAAATGAATCTGGCGACGTCTGTGTTAGATGGGTCCGCTCTATACGGAAGCTCGGAGAAAGAGCTTCGATCTCTACGTTTGTACGATGCTGGGAAAATGGATCTTGCGTCTTGTCGGAAGTAAGTTTTCATGAAATTAATATATTTATGGCTACTTTTTAACTACAATAAAAGCAACCTAAGTAGTTTTTAACTACATGTCACTAACAAGTAGTTATTTAACTTTAACATAAAACCGCTTAGAAATATATATTGGAATTTATTCTCTATATCTGGCCATGAACTATTAGCACGCTGAGTTATGGTACTTAAGAAACCACGACAAAAGCTCTATAATATTTGCTTCTTATAACAAATTAAATAGATATTTTTAAATTTTAGATATTTTCACGTAAATAATAACCACCATCTCGGCCTTGTGGTCTAGTTTAGTGACTGCAGCACTGCTGCAGTCTATCGATAATATAGTTCTTCTCTAGGTCCGACTCATCCTTTTAGCTTTTAGCGAATAATCTAATATATAAAAATCTCGTGTCACAGTGTTTGTTATCGAACTCCTCCGAAACTGCTTGACCGATTTTTATGAAATTTTCTGTGTATATTTGGTAGGTATGAGAATAGGTCGTAGGCTATTTTTTATTCCCCTAGGTGATAGGAGTGGCACTCTGCAGATTTTTTATTTTTCATTTTTAGACCAATATTTTATTTTGTATTTTTTTATGATTTAGTATCAAAAAATACATATAACCCTAAATTATTATGCTTCTACCACCAATCCCTATTTTTTAATAGTAAGATAAGTATTTTGAATTAATTGATTGCCGTCCATTATTATTGTCTGTGCATCGATCGTAGCATTGACGTTTTACTTTCTCAGTACAACTGTCATGTTTATTAAATTATCATACTAAATTTATTATTAATTTGCAGTGCTATTACTACTAATCTTAGTTTTAATTTGCAATTATTAATAATTGCTGGCGATGGTTCTCACTTCTCAGTTTTAGGTAATTAAGTGATCGGATTAAGGTAGTCTAAGGGTTCCTGCAAGTTTGTATGAAAGTCCTTCAGTTTTTGTGCTAAAAACTTTAAATTTGGCAGAAAGGTAGTTTAAGGTTAGTAGATGTCCACTAAGGAAGATTTTGCGACTGGGCCGCATTAAGGTGGTCTAAGAGCTCTTGCAAGTTTGTATGAAAGTCCTTCACTTTCAGTGCTACAAACTTTAAACTTGGTTGGGAGTTACTAATGGTTAGTAGAAGTCCGTCAAGAACGGTTTTTCGACAGGACCAGTTTAAGGTGGGCTTAGTGCTCTCATTATTTCGTATGAATGTCTGAAAATAACTTGAAATAACTGTAAGAATTATACAAATCGGACACTCCATTCAAAAGATAATACGATTATAAAAATGTCAATCTAAACAAAATACTAATAGAAAAATAAAGCGCAACACAGAGGGCAATTGGGAGAGGTAGGGGGTTCCAAGAATGGGAGAGGGGCGGGCACATATTATATGGGTTCTGAAATAGCTGGAGTAATTTTGGAGAAATTTTCAGGCAACCTACAGATCAACCTAGCGCCAAAAAAGAAAGGCCAAGTGTATCACAAAGTGGGCTCATTGCTGCCAATGCCCAACAAACCACATACATTTGTACAAATCTACTTCTTGGGTCGTGAGGACTCCTGACGCCCTATTGAACGAGCATAATGAATTAATGAAAGTCTTCAAATCACACATGCACACACAACGCAGCAATCACGTTATTGACATCAATCCTGAAAAAAAACCAGCTGGAGAGCACATTCGTAGATTCAATGCGTCTGTTGTTGACGACGTTGCTGGAGTTATGATTGGAGAGTGTACAGTTACGCGATAAATTGTGATTCGAAGAATAAGTCTTGAGTTCATTGCTGATACACACCGTTCATACGACGCTCTCCAATATTCGCTAATTTTCTGGAAGGGACCAGACGGATATTGTACAAACATTAAAAAACGCGATCCCGTCATAGGTACTTCATTCATTATGAATATCATTATTCAATTTGATTAATATTTATGAATATTTTGTTAAAGGAGCCGAAAGGTGTTCCCTTTTGATTATTAAAACGTATTGTGCTACCTACTTTTAGTGCTCAAGAGGTTGAAATTTTTGTCTGCGATTATGATTGCACTGGCAGAAACCAACAACTAAATTCATTATAAATATCATTATTTAATTTGAATCAATATTTATGAATATATTATTACAGAAGCCGAAACAAACAAGAAAGTTAGCTTGATAGATTTTTATGCGTACTATATTATGATGATTCGACGCGGTTAGGACAAGGGCAAACCATCCAGGAGAGACTGATAAAATACATTGTACACTCGATTGTTCTTCGAGGTTGACATTTTTTTTAATTATAATAGTTTAAAATATAAAATATGTATCACTTTTATAAATTACTTTTAAGAGTTCAAGCTTTAAATATTATGCCGATTAAGTTAATGAATTTCATTAAATTAAGAAAATAAATCGTTGGTGTTTTGTTATTTTTATAAGCTGTCATCGTCCACAGCTACATGGTCATAAATTCACCATAAGTTAATCATTTTTTATTTAACAATCAAAATATTCACTAGAAATATTGTATATGGCAGGCAAAACAGCGTTTGCTGGGTCAGCTAGTTACTATATATTATTTTTAAGAAATTCTTAGCGATAGAGCTGAAAAACTATGAGTATGTCACTCATTTTCTTCAATGTATAAAAATCTCGTGTCACAGTGTTTGTTATCGATCTCCTCCGAAACGGTTTGACCGATTTTCACGACTTTTTTGTGTATATTTGGTAGGTCTGAGAATGCGTCGTAGGCTATTTTTTACTGCCTTAGATGATAAGGGTGGCCCTCTCTAGATATTTTATTTTTTATTTTTAGACCAAATTTTTATTTTTTAAATTGTACTTAGTAATTGGAACGCGGGCGATCAGATTGAATAACTTTATTATCTGTTATTAACTTCGGATATATTGCAGATATATCCGAAGCTGCATACTTTATATTGCAGACAAAGTACAATTAGATACAGCTTTACCACCTCATATTACACTCGTATGATAAAATTATCAGTTAGATAAAAGAAGTTAGCAATAAAATTTAACTAATATATTTATTTTAGCATGAACATTATTTCTTATTCAATATAGCATTATTTTCGAATATTCTATATTCTAATAATCATTAATCATTAATTTTAATTTATTTTACTTGTGAACTGTGCAATAACATTTGTAAAGCTTTGGACAACATAAAATCTTCGACTAATAAACATAAATAACGTAGCTACGAGTACATAATGCTAGTGCCTTAAACAAAATAAATATCAATAATAGTCTTGTCGTGATTCATGCTAAGTGGCATTTAATTTGTTCTTCTTACAAGATCGAAGGCTGCGAGTTCAAGTTTCGTATGAGGTAAATATAAATAAGTCTTCTAGAGGCAAAGAGAGAAGATGGCCCGGCATTATTTATACGAACGCAGCTTTTACATCAAGTTATCTTCATTCACACCTATATTAATTTATCGATTAAACAGTTCCACTTACAACTTGGATAAAGGATGCATGATTAAACTAAGACTGACAGTTAAATTTTAAAAGGTTTGGTATGGTATAAAATAAAATTATTATTATTTAATTAACAGTTGTACTCTGTGAACTAAAAAAACTTGCCATCGATCTTACAAATGATAGAGATAATGTAAGTGGAAATTCTTGGATGTCGTCACAGAAATTGATTGTATGCAAACCAGGATGATTCAACCTTCACATAATATACATTCCGCCATAGATTTTGATTTTACTACTTAGTAATATTGAAATAAATCACGAAGTAGTGGCTCACATCGACAAAATGTTAAATGTTAATGTAGGGCTTTCTAAAGCCCTACATTAACATTTAACATACCGTTCTAACAGCGAACAATACTATTTCACGTCTATTAACCAACACCAGTAGCCCTTGCCTAACTTTGCCTTTTAGTCTTGATCTCGTTATTTAACTTACAGTACTTTATGCAAGCGATAATACCGGTTACCTATAAGAATAATAAATTTGAACTAAATTAATTCAAACAATAAATATTTTTGGGAAAATCTTATTGAAATAGTTATTATTAGCGACACAGAGATTGAATATATTGCTTATAGAATTTATCTGTCTGTTTGTCTGACACATGGTTATGTGAAATGGAACGGAAACCACGGGACGAATTACGATGAAATTTTGAACGATGATAACAGCTATATATCTGGATTTATTTATAGAATACTTTTTATTGCGGGAAAACATTTCATTTCTGAAAAATCTATACCAACCATTAAAAGGTACCTAGAGAAGGGACGAGTCAGAAGAGCGCGGGTAAGCCGCTAGTATTTTATATATTTACATATAACAAGAAATGTCTTTGTGTTTCAATACAAATATTTGTTTTAAAAATGATAAAGATTAATAAAATATTTTGTTATTGTATCTTCTTATGCAAAAAATGTATAAAAGTGTAAGTCAGTTTCTAGAAAACACCGAAAGTCCATCGGTATATATTTACAATACTTTATGAGATGAGGTTTTATTTGTTTCTTACGTACTGTTATTGGTTTGGTTTATCTGCCTTGTGGTTGTAGTGGCTAGCATATAGGTACGGTCGCACACCGGGAGGTCCTGGGTTCGAGTCCCGGGTCGGGCCAAGTTTAGTTATTGAGTCTTTCTGTTTCGTAAGCCTCCGTAAGAGCCCGGATTCGGGAAGTTGGCGGTGTTTCACCCCCGTGCCTCGGAGAGCACGTAAAGCCGTCGGTCCTGCGCCTTAACTCTCACTGGTCGTGTCGAGCAGTCGTCCCACCGGAATATGAGAGTAATCTTGTGTCTGTGCGTACACTCGTGCACTTTATTATGTCCCGCGCAGATGGCTAGTCTCAATGAGATTGGCCGCCGTGGCCAGAATCGGTCAGGAGGACACCATATTAACAGTTTTTCTTTATTTACAGATGCAACGATGCAACTCCATCTGCTCCTCTTTATAAAGCGTTATTAGCAGAACACAACCGTATCGCTGGAGAACTTTACTCAATGAATCCCTTCTGGGAGGACAATGTTTTGTTCCTGGAAGCGAGGCGGGCGGTGGCCGCGATCATACAACATATCACTTTTAATGAATTTCTACCGGTGCTATTAGGAGAGGTAAAAAGCTATATTTATTTTTAAGTTTATAATAATTAGCATGGATAATGCAATCTTCTTTAGATTGCATTATCCAGATGTATGGTTGAATACTAGGCTGAAAGTATACACTGGATAGAATTCCATTTTCAAAAAGTGTTTGTTATAACAGTATTTTTTAACTATAAAAATATACAAACGAATTGAGAACCTCTTTTTTTGAAGTCGCTTGAAAAATATTCATTACACCTACATACGTTATACTACATACTACATCTTATTTTTATTTTCGTCAAAATTATATAAGTATTTTTTAATGTGACGACATTTTCATTTATTTTTTATGGCAATATCAGGTAGGAATGGCTAAAGCTGAATTGAAGTTGACATCACTTGGATTCTGGCGCGGATATTCAAGTTCTAACCGCGCCGGAGCCTACACCGAACTAGTATCAGTTGCACCTATCTTCGACGCTATGATGAATGAAAATTTGGTAATTTTGTTTGAATAAACAACTACTTATATTATAATACAAAAAGAAATAATATATTATTCTAATTTCTAGTGATTATAAAAAAATATACATTGCATACAATAGTGTTAATTATTTTGTACATTCTTAAGCAACTTCCTAATCTTACACAAATTTCGCAGACATCAACTTTAATCAAAAGCAATGATCGTAACAGTAACGTCGTTTCCAAATATATAATAAGCAAATATTTCCATCGCAATTTTCAGATAAACACCACAGTGACTCTCAAAGATCTAGTACAAACTAGTGCCCACCAAGTGTCCAAGTTCCCAACATCAGCCCAATGGGACCTGCAGCGCTCGCGCGACCACGGCGTCCCTTCGTACATGAAAATACTCCGCATCTGTGATCCGATGTTAAATGTCAAGTCTTATGCTGATTTTGAGAAACTTGGCTTTAATAGAACTCAACAAGAAATGATGGCGGATATGTACAGGTACTTTCGGTTATGGATTTTGTCATATTATATACTAATTTTAAAATGAACCCAGTTCGTGAAAAGAAAATGATAAAGGCTCATGTTAATTCTGTTATTAAAAATGGTAGTACTTTAAGCTTTTCGATTTGCTGTTACCATGCAATTGTTAAATTAATGAAAATACAACCAATAATAATAATTTACATGCATTTTCAGGAACCCAGCTGACATAGAACTGATGGTGGCCGGCGCAATGGAGAAACCTGCCTCAGGAGCAGTCATCGGATCCACTTTAGCCTGCGTGTTAGCGCTGCAGTTCGCTAACTTGAAGAAAAGTGACAGGTGAGAAATCTAAAATAATAATGATGTTTGAAATTCGAATCTACGTTTATAGAAAACCGATATAGATTTTGTATTAGTTAAAAAAAGATATACAAAATCACCGCATTCAGTTTTTCATCATTCGCCATTTGAATTATGTTTACGGTTACGGACTACTCGACTTATTGTCATGAAATTCATTAATGTAAACAATATTTTAGACTTATGCATCTATACATTAATCGCGTAATAAAACACTCCTCACTTCAAAATTTCCCAATTACCCTCATAAGATATCAAAAAAATCATATACCCCCTTAGATATACTACAATTAACTATACAGTAACCATATTTTAATATAAATAAATACATAATTATTAATCTATTAGGTTCTGGTACGAAAACGACTTGCCCCCATCTTCGTTCGCCGCGGAACAGCTCGCGGCCATACGGAAGGTGTCCCTCGCGGGCCTGCTCTGCGCCGCTGACGACGCGCTAGACAAGATACAGCCTAAGGCATTTGTTAAAGAAGATCCTTATTTGTAAGTTTTTGATAAATTATACTTATGTAGATACAAAAAAGCATCTATTTTTTTGTAAATGTATACTTTTAATAACCAATGGTAGCCCATTGGTAACGCGCTCGCTTGGCTAACCGTGTAAAGTGGTTTCAAATCCGGGCCACGCAGCTCTGATATTTTCATGTGCGAATCATTTTCAACATTATTACAACTTGTCTTATGGTGAAGGTAAACTTCATGAGGAATCCTGCAAGTGCTCTCACTTAGTAAGTTTTCGAAAAACAATATAAATGCAAACAAACCAACCAACGATGTTAAAATATGTAAACAAAACAGGAATGCAGCGCAACAGTGCTCGCAGCACTCGCGGCTGGAGGTGGGCGCGTGGCGCGACGACAGCGGCGCGCGCGCCGCCGAGCGCCTCTCGCAGGACATGCTCGCCGCCGCGCTCGGGAAGGCCAAGCAGGAAATGGCGGACCGGAAGCGGCTGGAGTACATGCTGTGGGAAGCGAGTGAGTTTTATATTATATTATGTTATCTACACACAAACGCACACGCACTTATTTATACACATTACACAGCCAATATCCTTGCGAAGTAAACAGCGCTACGTTTACTCTCTCTTTTACTTCTTCTATTGCTATCATTTGCTTTGGGGCTTATCAGATTTTTGACTTGAACTTCTTTGAGCGAGAAATGCATGTAGCAATGAAAGTAATTGGTCTTCAATAATGCTCTGAAATCTCTCTTTATTAATTATTTCCTCTTCCATTGACTCTCCCATCCACTTCGTGACTAATCAATTGCATTTCTAATATACTTTTGTTTATATATTATTCGTTAACACAATAAGGCAAACACTAAAAATCATACAAGCTATTACAACATTTTAAAAAACATAAACAGTGCAGGCTGCAGTCGTTCTCAAGCGTTGCATTTTCGAACAAACGACATAATATTTATTTAATTTATATAATTTAAATTAAATTTATTATATGAAATAATACTTCCAGGTGGAGGAGCCGACCCGAAGTCCCCAGTAGGCACCGCCGCTTCTTTCTCTAAAGCCAACAAATACGCTCTGAAACTTGCCAACACATCTTTATTCTTCGAGTTTGCTACAAATGAACTTCTTAATTCTATCAACGGGTAAGATTAAATACTATTAAAAATTTTAATTTGAAGCAAAGTTCAGAACTAGTTAACATTATTACTCTAAAATACAAAAATATACATTTTTGATAGTACGAGACTTGTAGTAAAGAGTTAAATAACCCAAATTTCCATACTCTATACTACTCCAGTAAGTATACTTTCTGAGCTTAGAAACTCAAATGAATTAAATTCTGGTTATCAAACGATAACCTGAAATAGGTGCAAAGTTTACAGTATGTACCTACAAATCACTTCAAAGTCAGGCCTTTTTGGGGATAAAGCCTTTGAAGTAAATAATATAACCCCTTTATTATAGTAGGTAGGTGAAAATGATTTGCGCATTTTAAATAATACAACTTTTCGGATATTTTCACAAATTAATTTTGATTCTCGTAAACTTCATTCCTGTAAAGAATTTGAAACGTTCGGATTTCGGAACCAAAAACAATAAATCCGCGAAAAAATCCGAAAAGTAACTAATTAAACTGTTATTTAAAAATATATCTTCACGAACAGCAATAAAATGACATATCACTCAGCAGACGTCGTCGCAAACGTCAAATCCTCGACGATTCTCTCGGCTTCGGTTCCGCCAATGACTTCGTAGACTCCCTTCAGTCAGTGGACGTCAGCGGGTTCCTCGGGCAGGAGCAGCTCGGGCCCGTCATCGAGCCGCAGTGCGACGACCACGGCAGCTGCGACCCCGACAACCCCTTCAGGACCTACACGGGCTATTGTAATAACCTACGGAACCCCAATTTGGGCAAGAGTTTGACCACTTTTGCGAGGTTGTTGCCACCTGTGTATGAAGATGGTAAGTTTGATAATCTTCTTCTTCTTCTTCATAAATAAAATTCTCAAAAAAAGTGCTTATCCGATCTTAACATTTTTTAAATGTGTGATTTGTCTCAACTTAAAAGGATACTTTTTATCCTGAATATTTTTTTATTTTAATTAAAATATTAACGATTTTCACATATTTAGAGGATTTTCGGAGAAGAAATCCGAGAAACGATTTCTTTTTGATAGCTTACCAGTAAGCAAGCCAAAAGAAAAATAATTTTATAAGTAGGTATATCACAGCAAGTTTTCATTTCCTTACTCTGTACAATCATGGTATGTTTCTCTCCATGGTTCCCGAACCAAAAATCCTAATAAATATGCAAACTTTCATCACCACAATTAGAATGATGTGTTGTCCTGTAATTGGTAGTACATAATAATAATTTAAGTAGATGTAAGGCATGACTTAGATGTAAGTGAAAATGTCAACTATTGAAGATCCATATACCTAAATAAATGAACACAAGTTATGAATAATATTAGAAGTAACTAAAGTGGAGCAATGGTACCAGGGGTGAGCCGGCCGCGCATCAACTCGGTGACGGGCACGCCGCTGCCGTCGCCGCGCGTGGTGTCCACCGTCGTGCACCCCGACATCTCCAACCTGCACACGCGCTACACGCTCATGGTCATGCAGTTCGCGCAGTTCCTGGACCACGAGCTCACTATGACGCCCATACACAAAGGTAACACTTATTGTATTTCTAACCTGAAGATGTTTAAGACTAGAACTTATTGTTATTGAGAAAAAACAGTTTTAGAAATGTCACTTTTGGACAATGGTGGTTGGAAACATAAACTTTATACTTTGGCAATTTCAAAATTTGCCTATTTTTGTCAACTAACTACCTTATTCTGTAGAAATTAAATATTTTCATGTCACTTCAGCTAATAATTAAAAAAAATGAAATTAACAAATAAAAAATTCCTGTCAGATCATTTTGCTTAAATGGAAAAATATTAAATCAGTTACTAACTACCTTAGGTAAATATTGGACATTTTTTACAAAATGATGTTCACATCTAGCCAAAAATTCATGATTATATTTCCTGTTTACCCGTCTATAAATTAAAAATACTATGTCAGGTTTCCACGAATCCATCCCCGACTGTCGGTCATGCGACTCGCCCCGCACCGTCCATCCCGAGTGCAACCCCTTCCCGGTGCCGCGCGGGGACCATTACTACCCTGAAGTCAACATCACATCTGGAGAACGGCTTTGCTTCCCCTTCATGAGAAGTTTGCCTGGACAGCAGCAATTAGGTTACTAAAATAATATACAACTTTATATTTATAGGTTTATTTAAAAAATATACAAGTAAATATGTGAATAAACAATCATATTTTATCTATTGGCCAACCCTCATTTCATTTATTTCATTTCGCTCTTTTTAACGTTGGGATACGCATATACGCATACCAATACATAACTGAAATCACCAAACTTACGGAACACTGAATACTACGCTCCGACGGCTGTCCTGTCGAGGCACACGACAAAACTGAAAACACCCACCACCTATTGCCAGACGTACTTATAAGTAAGGGAAGGGATCTACTTGACCTAGTTCGGAATTTAGGGCAATACTAATTAAATAAATAAATATGTTACGACATTATTACAACAGAGCTATCTAGTTCCGTGGTAAGCTACGAAGCTTGTTTAACGGATACCAGATAGTTGATATACTACACTTATAAATTTTAAATACATACATCTTATAAATATAAACACTCATGACTGGAGACAAACATTCGTGTTCAACAAATGTATGCCCCCAGCGGGACTCGAACCCGCGACCGCTGGCGCAGAAAGTAGGGTCACTACCAACTGCTAATCTAATCCCACCGCCAGGTCCCCGCGAGCAAGTGAACCAGAACACAGCATTCATAGACGCGTCAGTGATATACGGGGAAAACCCGTGCATAGTGCGCAAGCTGCGCGGCTTCACCGGCCGCCTCAACGCCACGGCGAGTCCGGCGCGCGGCCGCGACCTGCTGCCGCGCTCCGACTCGCACCCCGAGTGCAAAGCGCCCAGTGGATTCTGTTTTATTGCTGGTAAGTATTACTGATTTATCTTGTACATTGGTTGTATAAACTTACTTGCTGCCCTACTTGATGCTTCCTAAAAGTACACGCCACTTTACTTACCTTGTGTAATAAATACATTACTAATTAACTTTATTGCAGCGGTACGCATTACTTACTCCATTACTGTTATTCATATAAGTATCTATTTATCGGCCCATGCCTACTATCTACTATCTACTCAAATGTATCTTAAATTTAAGTTTAACTGCCTCGGTGGTGAAGTGGCTAGCATATACGGCATACATTTAGAGGTCCTGGGTTCGAGTCCCGAGGCGTGCCAAGTTGTGTTAATGAGTCTATTTAGTAAGCCTCAGTAACAGCCCAGAGTTAGCAAGTTGGCGGTGTACGAATCGGTCGGGGAACATTGTTTATTATTACTCAAAAGTAATATATGTACATTGTTCAACTGCTAATCATATACTCAAAAATATTGAAAACTTATCATTATTCTTGTAACACGAACAATAAGATAAACAAATAAATAATGTACTACAGGTGACGGGCGAGCCTCAGAGCAACCCGGCCTCACCGCCATCCACACGGTGTTCCTGCGCGAGCACAACCGCATAGTGGAGGGGCTGCGCGGCGTCAACCCGCACTGGGACGCGGACCTGCTGTTCGAGCACACGCGCCGCATCGTCGCCGCGCAGTTCACGCACATCATATACAACGAGTTCCTCCCGCGCCTGCTGTCCTGGAACGCTGTCAATCTGTACGGCTTGAAGCTGTTGCCTGCAGGTTATTTCATTTGTGTTTACTTCATGTAATCATCTCACTCTGGTGATTTTCCGATATAAGATTATATATTTGTTTACTATGTATGATTAAAATTACATATTTACATATAAGTAATATGAAGTCAAATTATAATTTAGGTAATGTCAAAAATCGGCTTAAAATTTTTCAAGACTAAAAATAAGAACCAAGTGAAAATAAAATTATATTTTCTATTATAGGAGTTATATACATATATATACATATACATACGTATACTAAAGTAACCGCACTATGATTGAATGATACTCTATAAACAAAAATATTAATTCTTAATGAATCATTAAAGTACTAAAAGAATTCGAAGCAGCAGTAGCCTAGTCACTAGTGGTTACGAGCTTGCTTGGGCAACCGAGTAAAGCGGGTTCAAATCCCAGGTCTTGCATCTTTCTACTTCATTTTAATTGTTCAACTCTAACAGTACAGCCTCAATTTAGACAATAAAACATCATTATAACCAAGAAACAATCCAACGTGTCCTCCAGGCTACTACAAAGAGTACTCGCCGACGTGCAACCCGGCCATCGTGACGGAGTTCGCGGCCGCCGCCTTCCGCTTCGGGCACTCGCTGCTGCGCCCGCACCTGCCGCGCCTCAGCCCCACCTACCAGCCCGTCGACCCGCCCATACTGCTGCGGGACGGCTTCTTCAGACCTGACATGTTTATGAATGTAAATACTAAACCTAAATACATTATAATGCTATGTGATAAAACTCGTGATAATATTAGGAATGTGTTGGCTGAAAATAACAGATATACGAGTACAAACTATATCAAGATTCTGACCAAATTTCATTATAATGGTTAAAACCCAATTAGAATATTTCCTAAGCTTAATATATTTTTACTTGAGAAATTCAGTCTAAAAATCAGTCAGTAGCAGACTTAAGATTTTTTGTCTTCGTCAATAATAAATCATTAGCATTATATTGACATATTCCTTCCAGCATCCACCAATGGTAGACGAACTTATCCGCGGTCTCTCCTCCACGCCAATGGAGACCCTGGACCAATTCATCACTGGGGAAGTCACCAACCATCTATTCGAGGATCGAAGAATTCCCTTCTCTGGTATTGACTTGATCGCCCTGAACATCCAAAGAGGAAGAGACCACGGCATACCAAGTTATAACAACTACAGAGCGCTTTGTAATCTGAAGAGAGCATCCAACTTTGAAGATCTAGCTAGGGAAATCCCCGATGAAGTTATTGCCAGGTAAAATACAAAAAATGTTGTAATTATGTATTCATCATCATCATCAGCAACAAAAGGTTTTTAACGCCCCACTGCTGAGCACGGGCCTTCCTCATTACTAGGGGATCAGGCCATAGTCCACCGCGCTTGCATAATGCGTGTTGGCGGAGTTTACATGTCTAACGAAAACTCGCTAGATTTTCTCAGACATACAGGTTTCCTCACGATGTTTTCCTTCACCGTAAGACAAGTGGTAATCAGGATAGAAACGATTCGCACATGAAAATATCAGAGGTGCGAGACTCGGATTTGAACCCGCATCACTCAGTTATCCAATCGACGCGTTACCGCTGGGCTACCACTACCTTACAATTATGTATTAATATGTTGTAATTTATTTATTGCCTTGGTGATTTAGTGGCTAGCAGTTATGAAGTCTTTCCGAGTAACAGTGCGCAGTTGCGAAGTTGGTGTTGTTCTATCCCGTGCACGTGTCGCGTCGGTCATACGTTTTAACTATTACTGGTCTCAAATTCTCCAATCTTTCATTGTGTTTGTGATTTCATTTCAAATGTTTCATTAACAACATTACAATCAAAACTATATTGCATTGCAGGTTCAAGCGCATATACCCGACGGTGGACGACATCGATCTATTCCCGGGCGGCATGAGCGAGCGCCCGCTGCAGGGCGGCCTCGTGGGACCCACCTTCGCCTGCATCATCGCCATTCAGTTCCGACAACTGAGGAAATGTGATCGCTTCTGGTAACATTGCTTTTATATGACCTTGTTATTATTGTTACTTGGTAACTTGAATATGCCGATGTATGAATTTAACGTATTACTATACTTATTTACAATTGTTCTCTGGTAGGTATGAGAACGACAACCGAGCAGCACGATTCACAGAGCAACAACTTGCTGAGATACGCAAGGTGACGCTTTCGAAGATCTTGTGTGAGAACTTCGACGTGAACTCCGACATACAGCGCGCCGCCTTCGACCTGCCCAGCAATTTCCTGTAAGATTACTTTTTTATTTAATATAATCTACTATTATAAATGTACTTCATATGTTTGTTTCTTATATATTAATTCTATGACAATAAAACATTGTTCTCCATTGAATTTATAATAATAAATTTTGATTTAAATCCTAGCAATCCCCGCGTGCCTTGCGCGTCACTGCCCAAGCTGGACCTCTCCGCGTGGAGGGAGAGCTCTACGCAAGGCTGCCTGATCGCGGCGCGCAACGTGCCGCTGGGAGACTCCGCCTTCCCGTCCCCTTGTACATCTTGCATCTGCACTATTGAGGGGGTGAGTTGATTATTTTATATGAAATGTCAAATATTCGCACAAATCTAAGAAAGTTATTTGAATCAAAAATTAAGTTTTATATAACTTATTATTGAACTGTTTTATTCAATATTATTATCTTGTGTGTACCTACTTATAGGTATAAAAATCGATTGCTGTTAATCTCGCTAAACTTAAAATCGTCTCGACCAATTTACATTCTTATTTTGTTTTCTTAGGGTGTCAAGGCGGTTTAAGCATATAAAAAATAAAAATTGCAAAAACCTAGAAAAACAGCCGGAAAATCTATAAGAACTGTAATACTTTATATTACGATTATCGCTAACCCGAGCAAATCAAGTCTAAGAGAGTTAATCTAATTTCTTCTCAGGTCAGAGGCTTTTCTTTCTGAACTGTTAGTACACTCATGACGTTCATTAAAAAAATGTAATAATTTTATGCTGAATAAAATATTTTGAATTTGAATTACAATCGTCATTCCATGTCAGGCTCAATGCGCGTCTCTCCGCATCACGGACTGCGCGCAGCTGTGGCGCGAGTGGCCGCGCGAGGCGGTGCTGCGCGACGACGTGTGCACGGCGCAGTGCGGCGCCGCGCCGCCGGGCGCCGCGCACGCGCACCGCGCGCCGCGACGACCGCTCAACTTCAAGTTCCCGGACTTGACGCCTTTTATTGCTAAGTGATATGTGTGAATGTACGCTGTATTATTAGTTTTCAAATTTGAACATTTTTATTGCTAACATATGAGAGACTACACTGGTGGAAAAAAACCCAACCAAAAAAAAATATCCTCCAGTCAACCTGTGGATATGTAAGATGTAGGCGGGTGCTATAATGCAAGAATGAAATATACAATTGATAAGAAGTTTCTCACTTCGACAATGAAAATTAAGCTCTATAAAAATTATATAGGAAAAACTCTATAAAAATATATAATTAAATGTATTTCAAATAGTTAAATACATTTTGTATCAATATAATACAGCGTACCAGATAATATATTTCAATAAACACAACATACGAGTAGTTAAAAATATTGAATAATGTATGTGCGTACTCAGCACAATTTCCGGACCTCACTATTGTTGCTAAATTAGTGACAACTTTAATGATTCACGTTTCATATAAAAAGAATGTTAATACAAGATCAAACAAATGAGACACTTAAAAAAAAACATAATTTTATAATAAAACACACAATAATTTTCATATCATACTATAATATTTTAGATCTGACATTCACATATTTATGTATATAATAGTATTAAGCGTGAATTCTATCACGGACTTGACAATCGCCAAGAAAAAGTGACGTCATCAAATAAATTATAGTTTATAGGTTGTGACAATGAATCAGTCAGTATCGAGGCACAAATCACTATATAATATGTATTGGAATGAGTCACTGATGTATCAACTCATAGGCATTTTATAGCTTGGCAATAATTTCTTATAGATTTTATATATTATATTCTTTATTGCACAAATAAGTAAATAGAACAGTAAAATTACAGTAAAGGTGTGAACACCTGTACTATAATTTTAATAAGTAATGTTTTAATACTCCACCAAGTTTAAAGGGGAAGTGTTATTTTCATGAACATTTGTATGAAATCGAGGAAACTTTTAAATGAATATTAAGTTAAATAAAATTGTCAATATTTAAAATATAAGAATATATTATGTAAGTGCTAATTTAAATGTAAAGAAATGTAACATGGAGTAAGCCAGACGAAATTATCATTTTATATACATATCTTCATATATCTATTTAATATTATAACAACCTCATTTCTCATTATCACATTATTTACCACATAATGGTTACCAATGTCTGACGAAGCGCATTTACGGCCATTTTAAGCTTTAATTGAAAAAAAAAATACAAATTATTTAAGATTTAAAATGTAAGCCTGAAATGTCACAACAAAATATAATTAATAATAATAATTAATTATTTATCCTATACCACAAAATGTTACCGAAATAAATACATTAAAATATGCCTAAATAGATTTTAAAACAATACAATATTTGTTACCATTTAACATACAAGGAAATAGTTTAACCGAATGTATTGTAATAAAATAGTCTATAGAATAAGAATGTTTCTCACTGCCTAGTTATACATTTAGTTGTAAGTGTGTATAAATTATTTTTGTAAAAATATTGGCGTAATTAATTTTAATTAGAAATATTTTTTTACGAAGTAACGTAATTAGATAATTAAATCACGAATAGTCATTTGTGTTTTATTTATATAAACCATTTTAAGTACATGACACAGAATACAAATCCATACAGCAGGCGGTCGTCAGTTGAAAAGTAGCGATTAAAAAAACAAAAATCTTAATGTCACAATTAAAGCACAGTAACGCCATCTATTGGTAAGTTTCATTTACATCTGAAAACCTAAAGCTGTTTCCCGACTCATATAGCACAGTCGGGAGACAACACCTGTATCTAGACTACATGTATTAGTAGACTGTGCCTTAAGTTCGACATATAATAAAGTAGAATAAAAAGGCAATGATATTTACAAATCACTTTATTCGTTTCATAATATTATCAAGTCTATTTAGTTCCTTTTTACAATAAATACATTGCTTTGAGTATAAAAATTAGTGTTGTAATAATTACACAACACAAACACTGGACGATTTAAAGTCTTGACTACGCGCACGCACGCACGCACGCGTATGTATGCACAACACTTGGCTTGGTGTATTATCTCACTTCACGTTTCGTTTCAATAAACACCAAACACATTTTGTTGGCACACTGTCTATTCATCGTCATCCTGGAAAAAAAATGAAATATAAAATTTAACCGAGTATGTTTTCTACGATATTTAAACAGCGCCATCTTTCGACAAATTATTTTCCTTTGTTTTTATGAATATTTTCAACAATACTGAATTATCTGGAACGATAATGATGTACGTTACACTACTTAAAACGTAAGATAAGGTTTTGAGATCACCATCAGATCTTGATATCCTACGATCAATTAAAGAAACGGACAATGTAATGTTAATTGAGTTTTCCTGTTTAGAAATTCTCAAAATTCTCAAGCATACTTAAACTGTACCAATTCTAAACATAATACACATATATATTTTTGACTAAATCATGTAAAATTTTAAATAAAACTATTTTTTCAGATTTTTCTTTCCTACAACCATGTGAACCAAAACTCAAAAAAAATATTCAAATTCTCAAATATCCTATTAAATCTAATCACTACATAGTATAAAACAAAGTGGCATACATTTAAAACTACGCAACGGATTTTAATGCGTTTTTTTTAATAGATAGAGCAGAGCCTTAAGCATTTTATACACATTATATTACATCAAGTAATTTAAATCTTAAGAGGAATCGTAAAAAAATTACGGACTCGACCACCGAATCGCCAACCGCACCGCCTAGGGATGAGCCCGAGCGAAACGAGAGCGAGTCGCTAGTTAGTGAATATAAAACAGTGACTCACAGTGGAGGCATCGTGTCAGTTGGCCGCCACCTCCTTGAACCCGTTGGCGAGGGGCTCGGTGCTGCGCCGCCACAGGCCGTACACGCGGCCCGGCACCGCCTGCCACAGCCGCACCGTGCCGTCCTCCGAGCTCGTCGCGTACAGCTCGCCGTCGGGCGACCACCGCACGCAGTGCACGGGACCGAAGTGGCCCTTGTTTGATTCTGGAAATATATATTGTTATTATCTTATCATCTTATATATTTAAACGAGCAATTCTTGTATATATATAATCTGAATCTCGGAAACGGCTCCAACGATTTTCATAAAATTTAGTATACAGGGGATTTCGGGGGCGATAAATCGATCTAGCTAGGATTCATTTTCAAAAAAGTTGTTTTATTCGTATTTTCGATAATTAACTTAAACAAACTTATTTATTTTTTATTGAAAGAAAATAACAAAAAGGTGGCGTTTGGGTAGCCCAATATTGCCACTTTAAACAGAAAAATATGTCTCTTCCCGACATCTATTGGCGAATAATAATAACATTTTTCTTAAAAATAGCGAGCAAAGCTCGATCATCGTCATCCAGGTACTTATTTATAAAATAAATAAATAAATAAATAAATAATAACAAAAAAGTGCGTGCGTACAAAGTACACATGTCAGAAGTGAAACTTCTTTATTTATAAATTTAACTCACTGTTTACACATTGTATAAATACTAATGATATTGTAATTTCACTTCAAAAACAATTCCTCAAGATTACCAGCATGAACAGCTACGTCATAAATTAGGCTGTATATTGTAATACATAGTCTGTTCAAAAGAAAAGGTGAATTTTGAATTTTCGCGGGCTGTGTACATTCGATTGCTGAAATTTTTTTTTGTTAAGTTGGTACATATGTGTTTATCATATGTTGGCATTATCAGCTAATTTGGATTAGTAGTTTGTTGTTGACAACCGAAAAGGTTAGTTACGTTTTTGCGTGTTCTTCGACTTATGACTTTTGAAAAAAATTGATCAAAGAATATGTATTAAATTTTGCGTTAAAAATGGAATAAAGTGATCCAAGGCACTTGAAATGTTGGCTGTGGCATTCGGCGAGTCCATTTTGTCCCAAAAAAGTGTTTATAAGTGGTATAAGCGCTTTACAGAAGGCCTAGAAGATGTTGATGACGATGAGCGTCCTGGAGTTGCAACCACGTCAACAAGCGAAGAAAACATCAAAACAGTGAAAAAAATTGTTTTGGAAAATCGTCGAATCACTCTTAGGGAAGTTGCAGAAGATGTTGGCATATCAATTAGCTTATGCCATGCAATTTTCTCAAATGCTTTAGGCATGAAACGTGTGGCAGCAAAGTTTGCTAAATTTTGAGCAAAAGCAACGTCGCATTAGTATCGCTCAGGAGTTGTTGAATGACGTCAACGACGATCCAGGTTTGCTCAAAAGGGTCATTACTGGTCACGAAACGTGGGTATATGGTTATGATGTCGAAACCAAGACACAATCATCCCAATGAAGCGGCTAGATGAGCCAAGATCGAAAAAAGCACGCCAAGTTCGATCAAATGTAAAGGTTTTACTAACTGTTTTCTTCGACCACAATGGCGTGGTGCATCATGAGTTCTTGCCAACAGGTCGTACGGTTAATAAGGAATACTATAAGGAAGTTATGCAACGTTTACGTGAAGCAATACGGCTCAAACAACCGGAGTTGTGGAAAAACAAATCATGGATTCTGCATCACGATAATGTTTGTTCGTGATTTTTTGGCGAAAAACAACACAATAATCATGCGTCAACCACCGTATTCAGCAGATTTGACTCCCTGCGACTTTTTCCTATTCCCAAAACTGAAGAGACCAATGAAAGAAAAGCGTTTTGCCACAATTAATGAGATAAAGTCGGAATCGAAGAACGAGCTGATGGACATACCGAAAAGCGCATTTCAGAAGTGCTTCGAGGATTAGAAGAAGTGCTGGCATAAGTGCATTAAATCTGAGGGAGATTACTTTGAAGGGGATAAAATGGATATTGATGAATAAATAAATACTTTTCAAAAAAAAACAAAATTCACCTTTCTTTTTGAACAGACCTAGTACTTTTGCTACACATAACGTCACATTAAAAATCACCGACTTGCAGTGGGCGAGATCCCCGACCTGCGCATCTTGACCGTCTGAGGGGTGGTGGCGCTAACTCTTCCCGGTCTCTGAGTGCAGGTACTTTTATATTTAATACTAATCTAAAGCTTTACATTTCCGAGATTTAAAACCCCAAGTTGCGTTAAACGTTTAACGCAACCTTGTTGGAACTCGCATAAGAAGTTTCACTTCAATAAATATGTTGGGACATTATTACAACAGCGCCATCTAGTTCCGTGGTAAGCTATGTTACGTGCTTGTGTTATGGATACCAGATAGTTGATATACTACACATATAAATTTTAAGGACATACTATTATAAATATGAACACCCATGACTGGACTACAAACATTCGTGCTCAACAAATGAATGCCCCCAGCGGGACTCGAACCCGCGACCGCTGGCGCTGAAAGTAGGGTCATTACCAACTGAGCCAAACGTGTCGTTTATTTATTATTATTTTTTATATATATTTATTTATTAATTTATTCTTTCATTCATTTATTTATGGATAACCTTTAATAACATAAGCAGTGGTAGCCCAGTGGTAACGCGCTCGCTTCGATAACCGAGTAATGCGGGTTCAAATCCAGATCTCGCAACTCTAGGTACTACGGTGAAAGGAAACATCGTGAGGAAACCCGCATGTCTGAGAGAACCTAGCAAGCTTTCAAAAGTCATGTGAAGTCCGTCAACCCGCACGTCACGTCACCCTGCCCATCAGTGGGACGTTAAAAGAGCTGAAATAAATAACTAATGAATCCAAAAAAAATTGTAGTGGACAAATTGTACATCTAAAATATGCTTGAATCCACTTGAACACACAAAAAGTCATCAAAGTCCAGCCGTGTTTAGTGTTCATTTCACATACACAGAAAAAATATGTGTGCTCGCACCTCTCTCTCTCTTGTCCTATAGTAATATACAAATCTCTTTCTCTCTCTTTCTCTCTTTATATCTTCACTAACTTATATCCCCCTTTCAACTTCCGTTCGCCTCGTCCGATCACATATTTCGTAACACTCTCATCACTCATTCACCAGCTTACTCCCCAAAATGCGAAAACAAGTATTACTTAAAAAAATAGACTGGCACGCTTGAAGCCTAATATTAACCAGAAAATTGAATTGAATTGAAAAAAAAAAGTGCGTGCCTACAAAGTACACGTGTCAGAAGTGAAACTTCTTTATTTATAAATTTAACTCACTGTTTACACACTGTATAAATACTAATGATATCGTAATTTCACTTCAAAAACAATTCCTCACGATTACTAGCATGAGCAGCCATCATTGGTGGCGCTAACTCTTCCCCGTCTCTGAGCGCCTGGTACTTGATTTACGTGTTTGTGTCTCTATGGACTTACTTTTTCGTTTCATCGAGTTTGAAATCACAACGATTCTAAAGAAGTTTCACTTCAAAAATAGTTGCCAAACACTAACCAAGCTCAGTGCCAGTGTTGTAATCGAACTTGTACACTTTGAGGTCCTCGCCGCCGCACACGAAGGTGGCGCGGCTGGGCGCGAGCGACGCCGAGAAGCACTTGGTTGGCACTTCGAACTCCCGCATCTTGCGCATGTTGTCCGCCGAGTAGAAGGATATGTTCGAACCTGGAAACAACACTTTGTTATAGTTAAGACTAGCGACACACCCTCGTTTCCCTCGAGTTCGTCCCTAAATTTAGCGCGAGCAATAATTAAAATTAATATTTTTTTTGTAAATAAAAGTAGCCTAAGTTATTCCTTATAACATTAGCTATCTACGAGTGAAAGTCACATCAAAATCGGTCCAGACGATTCAGAGATTAGTCGGAAACAAACAGACAGACAGAAAGACAAAAATTTTAAAAATTGATTTTCGATGTAAGCTATATACTTTCATATGTATTTAGTAAAAAACTGTTAATTTGAAATTAAGAACAGACACTTCAATTTTCTTTATAGATTTATAGATAGATGTATAGATAAGGGGCACATCACGGTTTCGTTTGCGCTAAAAGTACACAAAATATTTTTGGCTTTATGTTATTACTTATAATGTACCAACTATTGATTCACTATTTAATAACAATCTATTATATCTAAACAATAACATACAAACGGACATACAGACAAACAACTATTGTTTTGGGGTCTATAATTCAATACACATTATGTTACAGCCATAGTTTTTCTTAAACATGTCATGTATAGATTTTTAAGTTACTGTTTTATTATAAGTATAGATAAATAATCATTAATAGATGGCGACATTAGGAGCTTATTTCAAATGTGATATTTTCAAGATTTTCATCCTATACTTTGATATTGTTTATTTTTAAATTATTTTGTCTTTATACATAGTTATACGATATTTAATTTATGTTGATCGTAATTTTAAACAAAATATTAAATGACAACTTTACCATGCGCTATAGTCAACACGGCGCCATCCCTCGACAATTCTAAGCTATTTGGAACCGTTGGAAATTCGACTTTATGGATTTCCTGAAACAAAAGCATCGTCAATTATTAAAACATAATATAACATAACAAGCATATTTTATAAAATTACTAGCGGGGGCCCTCGGGATGATAGATTTTAATTTTTATTTTTCAAAAATAATGGTAGCCCAAATCACTCATTATAACCAAAAACCATAATTTTGAAGGAAATCGTCCCCAGTGCTATAACGTTTAGGTTAAGAATGGTCATTACCAAAATTATAGAGGACGAAATTTAATAGAACATTTATGAAAATATAAATTCTTGATCCGATTAATTTCTTAGAACTCACAAACGAAGGCAGGACATTATTATAATTAGCAATTTAGGAATACTAAGAGACCAAACTGTAACAATGCTAAATTAGAACTCTGAACTTTTTAGGGTTCCATACCTCGTAAGATAAAAAAGGAACCTTTATAAGAACACTCTTTTGTCCGTATGTTTGTCTGTCTGTCCGTGTGTCACCACCGATTTTCTCGGGAACAAGTAGACCTAGCGAGTTGAAATTTATAACAGATACTGAGGTCTATAGTCCCTTATAGGTGTATTCAATTCAAGGTCCTGAGTCAACACGATAAAAAGATATGGGCAAATTCAGATTTTCGCAAAAACTTGTAAGACTTACATTTTCAACTTTTTTATTTAAGTTAAAATCTACACAGTACAGAACTACACTTATACATAGTAACAATAGTTACCTGTCCGCTGGTACGATCCCAAACACGCATAGTGAGGTCGTCGCTAACGCTCACTATACGCGAATTGTGCAGGAAGACGGCATGCCTTATACTGTTCGAGTGAGCGGTTATCTTTTCCACGGCTAAAATTATAAAACACATTTATTATCTATATATATAATACAATTCTGAGTCGAATTTGTACATTGAGATGTATTTTTTTGGATTTAAATAGTCATTATTATTTTTATCCATACAGACGGAAATGTATAGTTTTTAGAATTTTTGTCTCTCTGTAATAGTTTTGAAAGAGAGTTTGGAAAGCTGAGAAGGAAGTCATAGGTTGTGAAATATGGGAATATTATATGGAAAAAATTTAAGCACTTATGTGAATTATTTTTATAGAAACGGTAGGCAATGAATAGAATGTGTTAGAGTGGATTTTTTGAAAGGTATGTGATAATGGAAGAGAAAAGAAGAGTAATTTTAGTTAGATTTCAAATACTACAATTTATAACTTAAAGTATACTTTTCCATACTCAGTTAAGGAAGGTCATAATCAAAGCAATCGTGCGGGGCGTGCGCGGTAGCGGCGCACCTAACATTCATTCATACGTACTTTTATATGAAAGGCGGAAAACGGCGTTAGGGTCAACAGGTATAACTATACCTAACTAACCTACCATGCGAAATCACTACTGCGCTGTAACTTCATAGTTGTTTGCCATGACAATTGATTTTTTAAACCCTTGATTTTATTTCCGTTATGTTGACATTTCCGTAAAATCAAAGGTCTACAGTACAGATTTTAATGCACATAAAACAATTTGTATTCCCTTTTTAACGTCCCACTGCTGGGCGCGGGCCTCACGCAGTACGAGGCCTTATAGGCCATAGTCCACCACACTGACATAGTACGGGTTGGAGGACTTCACATGTCTTTCGAAAACTTGCTAGGTTTCTGAGACATGCAGGTTTCCTCATGATGTTTTCCTTCACCGTAAGAGAAGTGACGTTAGAAATGATTCACATATGAAAATTTTAGAGGTGCGAGACCCGGAATTGAACCCAGATTTAAACCCGGATTTGAACCCACATCACTTGGTTATACAAGCAAGCGTGTTACCACCGGGCGTTATCACAAATAAATTTGCATATTATATTTAAGATACCTCCAGCATCAGGCCTGTTGAGATCATAAACTCTTAATAGTTTCTCATTGCTAGCAGTCAGTAATTGAGTGTCATCAGAACTGAAGCTCACACTCTTCACTATGTGCTCATGTTCAAAAGTGTGTACCACTTCACCATATCTTGCATCCCATAGTTTTGCTGTGAATTTAAGAAAAAGGTTTTTGACATTAATACCTTTAAATAATATTATTTAGTTAAAAATTAAATATCAATTAATTTTTAAGATTTATAATCATAAAGTTAAGTGTTAACCAGACTTTTATATTAAAATAATTTTAATTTTCTAAGGTTGATAATTGACTTTATGTAAATAAATTAAGGCAAAATATGCTAAACTGTTAGTTTTTTATAATATAAATTCAAAAATAAAACACAAATACAATAAAAAAGTAGACAAGTAAGAATAGAAATTGCTAGGAGATTCAACCATTACCTTTTCAATATGAATAAAGTTATACAATAGTATGTAAGATGAGGACTCGAAACTTGTGTCGGCCAGTTTTAATCTATATTTTAACACAAGTGTTTATTAAAAACTATTAATTTCATACCTGTAAAGTCTGCGGCACCACTAGCAGCGAAATTTGCATTTTGTGTTAAAGCTACCCCCCACACTGCTCCTTTATGGCCTTCAAATGTTCCAATCCAGTCACCTGTCTCACCTTGTCGCAACATGGGCTTACCATCTGAGAAAAAGAAATAATCAAACTTAATGCCTTATAAATACATTACAAAATCATTATCTAAGCCATTGTAATTTTACTTTTTAGCCGACTACCAGATTGACAATGGGTTACAAATTGGTAATGAATTCAATTCAATTATTTCCTTTAATGGCTTCCAGGAGTGCCAGTTGGGCACAGTTGACTTCGCCAATGTCGCGTAGAATGGAGAATAATGCATCTATATTATGATTACAGTAATTCATTTTTATACCTGCCATCAAAAAAAATATTAAATGACTTTCTGTGACATCTGTGCAAGTCCCTGCTCTATTTCTTACAATTATTACAGTAATATTTTTCTTTGTTGATTTATTATTTTTCTTTAACATCAATTATTATAAAATGTTATAAAGAAGAATCAATAGATTTTTAAAAGTCCATAAAAAATGATGATACTATAAATTTTAAATACCTTTAACTAGTAATTATAAGTATATCTAATCAACATAATGTATAACTAGCACAATATCATACAAAGTTTAATAAATATATTATGTACCTATATGAAATGATTATACATTTATGATATACTGACTTTGACAGTGAAGGCAATTGGTTTTTCAAGCAAGGTAATCATGAATAATAGTTACAATGTATCTATAAGTATTAATTTAAAATATTCTATAACAGTAATGTAGATCACTGGTTTACCTTTTATACCCTACCTTTCCTAAGCTATTTACCATTGAATACAACTTATTGCATTCATGAAAATGTTAAATAAGGTTAAAGAAATATATATTATTAGGGAATAAATAAAGGTATTTAGGCTTTATTAATTTATTTGCTATATCTATAAACAATAACTTGTTTCCTTAAAAAACAATTAAAAAAAATAAGAATGGTAATAATAAAAGTATAAAATAAATATATACTTGGTATATAATAAGATAAACTATGATATAAATTCATAGATAATAATGTGGGTATGAAAAAAAGATGTGCATTATATTGTTTTTACAATTGAAATTATATATAGTTATTAATATTTAATTAATTGTTACAAATAACTTTTATATTTAAACTTTTACTTATATAGTGTTGAAAAAAAAGTAACTAAATAATAATTCAAAAGTTAATTATTTCAACTTAAATATTGCCTAATAGTAATATTCTACTTCAAAACTAATACCTAATTTATATTATTGAAGAATGTTATATAGAGAATCAAATGAAAATTCTATGCATAACTTTGAATTCAATAAAAGTTATTTAATAAGTATATAAGACTCCAAGATATGTCTATAATTTAGAATTTTTACATAAATCAAAAAAAGTTGCATCTATAGTTGAGTAATGGAATCTGTTAGATGGAGTAAATTTTGATGTTTCCTTGTAAGGTATAATGAAAGTAATGTTTACTTTGCATTCTTTGTAGTAAACATTAATGTCAAGTACCAAGTTGAACCTTGGAGACGCAAGGTAACCCAGAGTATATCAGCAAAATGTCAACAAGCTTGGCAGGAAAAACTTAACACTAATTGTTTTGTATTTGCAATAAGAATTAAGTTAGTACACGCGACAAGAATGAAAAAGCACACAAGTTTTATATCAAGGTAAGCTACTGCCGCGAGGAAATATATGACCGGAACCTCAAGGCACTTCCTACAAGTCCGGAAAGAGAAGGTCACTAAAGCCTTTAACAGAAATTGCACTGTCAGTTAGATTTCGATACAAAATAAGAAAAGTGAAGGACTTTCGAATATTCTTTCACACCTAACATCTGTCACATTCAATTCAAATAAATACGCCCAAACACACTTACAAGTTTTCCACCTACATGTAGGCCAAGGCAAAAGGGCACCCTAGTACGAAGTGATTTAAATAAACTTACCTTTACAAGCTGAAATCAAAAAATATCCATCTTGTGTAATGTCACTGAAGTCCAAATGCACAACAGGTCTAGTATGGCCACCACATGTGAGAGGTACTTGTTTTAAAGACGACATTTTAAAAATAATTTTTGTTTGTTGTACTTTTGTAAAATAAAACTAGTTACTTTTGAAAATTAACCTAATGAGTCTGATCGTACTGGATGTTGACAATCGACTGACGGTGAAAGATTAGGTACTGATTATGCAGTGTTGCAACAAGCTTCATATTTATTACCACTGACATCTATAATACCACTGGACTGGCTGTTGTCAACGTGCTTTTGTGGCTGCTTGATATTCGCCATTTTGGCGCTGTCCGCCGCTGTCGGACGTAGCGAGAGTTCGTGGTACTAAAACTAATGATGTCGATATAAAAATTTTTATTTTTTATTTTTATTAATCAATAACCGTATCATCATAATTACTACTTATGTTATATTAACAGCGAAAATGCAAAATTACTTTACAGTAAACAAACACTTCTCGCTGTCATTTGCAATATACGTAAAAATTAGTTCTCGGGACTCTCGCTAGTGGCGCTTCAAATGGACACAAAAAAATGCTTTCAAACGGTTATAACAGCCAGTCCAGTGGTATTATAGAGGTCAGTGTTTATTACACTATTCGCAAATGTGGACATTATAATTAAACAATAAACACCAAACCTAAAACATAGCCCTCACAATTTACATATTATTAAGTTTGCAAATTTGCAATACTTAATACTATGTATTATATTGTGATTAGTGCATTCAGAGTAAAATCCGTATATATACTTTTTGGTAGAAATTATTAAAATAATAATTATTTCAATACAGAGAATATTTTTTCTTGTTTGTTTATCTTTTTGTCTGGGAACGAAACATTAGAAACATTAGAAAAGTGAAGAAAAGTTTGAATTTTAGAAAGATTAATTCATTAGCCACGTACGATTATAGTATAATGCTAATTAATAATTCTTCAAGTCTCCACGTAAAATACAATTATTATTTCCTTTAAACTAAATATTTTCAAATATTTAGTTTAAAGAAAATAATAATTTTCAAAAGTTACGTTTACGTTACATTACATTTAAAAAACAAAAAATCAATCTAAGGATTAGTAGTTCACATTACGAATAATCAAATTACCATGAATTAAGGAAAAAAAAATATCATCACTGGCAACATTAAAACTCATTACAACTCTGACAAATGTTATGCACATTGTTTGAATGCGATTTTAATAGCACGAGCAGCCTTCCAAATTTAATCGTCTTATACTTTGTTAGTCACCAATTTTTGGTGTACAAGTATAATTTTGTGTACGCAGAAAGGGATGAAACATATAGTATTATGTTATCTGTGGATGGAACATAATAATGTTGTACTACTTTTTCCATAGTCCACAAGTACATACCCATGTCGTTTCCTTACAATTTTACTTAAGCATCATACATTCCAAAGAGTACATATATAGATAATATATACATTCTCTATCTACGTATAAATATAAATGAATAATAAACGCTGGTTACCCGGGTCAACAATCAATATAATATTATAATTCTACATTATGGATTGTGTAATGTGCTATGCATAGGCTCTACTGAATAGAGTAATTACTAAATATTTCTATCAAGATTACTTAGGGCATGACAGTTTATGAACTTGCATCATATAACATATTAAGAAAATATACCGTGATGGCCGTTTTGATAAAATATATCTATCTGATCTATCTGATAGCAAATCGTCAAATATTTGCTAAAACATTACATGACATTTTTTTAAAGGTATAAAAAAGATACAAACTTGATAAAACCCCAAACAAATATATTTTAAGATACCGAATTTTTAAATGGTTTTCCTTAAAATCACTAACTTTTAAAAAACGTATATCTTTGGAACGGCGAAATGGGAGGTTTCACGCCAAGCTCGGCTCAGATGGCGCTACCAGCGCATAACGTCACCAACGAAAACCTCAACGCCGCCTATTTTGACAGACGCGTTTATTATTATAGAATAGTTTAGTTAAGTTTTGTAAAATCAAATATAAGATGGAAAAATACGGTGTTTTAACTATTATTGAATTAAAAAATTTGACATAAAATAATTTGACATACACTATTATACATTCTTGACGTGGTTTACGTTATGCGCTTGTACCGCCACCAACGGCTGAAACTCGCAGTGAGACCTCCCATTGAACCAATATTACGTTCATGGAGGTTAGAGACCAGGAGAACCATCGGTATAGTTCATACTAAAGCATTACCCGCCTGTCCCTGAAAATTTGTAGAATTTACAACGCGCTGTCGTCGGTAAGTAGTATTTGTGAAGTTAGCTGTTTGAGTATTGTCACTATTGTGACAAGGTGAGGTTAGGCATTGAGACAACATAGCGACCGCAGCGCCCCCTTAGTTTGACAAAATTTCTGAGACACTACCTTCTAGGGCGATGGTTCTCCTGGTATCTAATCTCCATGATTACGTTTCTATTTAATACATATATTTTTTCCGAAACAATCACTAGTTGCATTTTATTCATGATTATTTCTAGCAATTAAAAATGATGTACAAATTTGAATGCCAATAAATCTTCGAATTCTATTTAATTTTTCCAAGTTGCTAGCTACATATTAAAGTTACTGCACCAGAATACCAATTAAAAATATTATATCAATAAAAAAACATACGGTTTGATCTGATAGATAAATAGATCGATTCAACATTATTATACCTTGTTGAAATGTTTATTTTAATTTGATAATATTTTAACAAAACTTTTGAAACAAATAACATTTGCAAAAAAAGAAGAAATCAATTAAAGACAATACATTGCTATCTTTTCCAATCATTAATTCTCTCTCCTACAATCATATTATCATTTAAACAAATCCTTTTCTTAAATTCAATGTAATCCAAAAAAGCAGTATTAAAAAAAGACAATTTTAATATATTGTCAATTCAATTCAATTCTTTGGTTAGTTGGCTTCAATGCGTGCCAGTTGAGCACAAATTATTTCGCCAATGTCACGTTGAATGGAGGAGTCACGTTCGAGATTGGCCGGTGAATTTTAATATATTCCACAAAAAGACTGGATTTTAATATATTGTCTGTATTTTGTTTGCGCATTAATTTGCTGTGGCTGTCGTCTCACGTCGTGACGTCTGTCGAGTTGACGTGTCCGACGAAAATCAATACCTACAATAGACTCGTTATTTGCTAGTTTGTGAAAGAAATATCAAGAAAGTTATTATTAGGATATTAGAAATGGATTTCTTTACTTCTATTCCTACTCATATAGATTACGTTGGGCAAGCGAAAGCTGAAAAGTTATACAGAGCAATTATAACACTGTTTAGTATTGTTGGTTTTATTTGGGGTTACATCGTTCAACAATTCTCCCAGTCAGTCTATATTTTGGGAGCTGGATTTATACTGGCTGCAATTTTGACCCTACCACCCTGGCCCATGTATCGTAGGAATCCTCTTAATTGGCAAAATCCGAAAAATACTGAAGAGAAATCTACCAGCAAGAAAGGAAAGAAGTGAATGCATCACCCATGACGTGTCGCTATGTTATTGATCTTGTGGTTTATATATTAATGAATAAATAGATTTTAAGGTAGATAGATGCCTTTTATTTCATATTTCTAAACATCAATAAGTTACAAAGAGGAAAGTCAAAAACACTTAATACTACACATTGTTTAGCCGGGGCTCCTGTGACACTGTTTTGTGCTTTGTAACAACTAACATCAAACATCTAACAAAATATGGACATGGCCTGTTTTGATAGCTACAAGAGACAAAATGTTTTGCTAACAAGTTTAGTTTCAGCAGGAGACACGTTTACATTGGACTAGTAAGTGAAGGTATACAACATCCATAGTAGATTTTTAAAGATTAATATTTTTATAATGTATGAGATCAAATTTAGACAATTACTTATATATTTTCATTGAAGCTAAACTTTTCCTTGAGATTTTTGAATACATTATATATTCTGTTTTCATTGCGTACATCATTATCACTGGAATTTTGATCATTGTCTTCATTGACTTTATCATTGTTATCATTGTCAGTTTCAGTAGCATTCTTTTTTGAATCAGATGGAGTTTGATCATTTGACACATATTCCTTTGACTTTTCCATATTTTCTTGCACAGAATCATTACTTTCATTGTTCTTTTCCGAAGCATTCCCACAAGTACATTTCTTGAAGTCATCTTTATCGCAATATTGTTGTATAGTGATAACCACATACATTAGAGTAACACATTCATTGACAAATGCAGGTAAAAATGGCCCTATGGCTAATACAAGTACAGCCATTATGAAGAATAATGTAGCTACAGCATCATAATTTCGCCTAAAAGTGGAAACAATCATACATTTTTAAGTTATTCATTGTCAATGTAATATAGACTCTACTTTAAAATTAAAAATTTGGTCATGTTATAAAAGGGAAATTTCATTCACTCACTGACTGAATATGTTAGAAATATTTAGCAGGAACTCCAATAGTTTATTATAATATACAGATATATAGATATTACAATAGACACATAGAATTCTTAATATTATGATATATTTATTTGTATGTAAAATATTGATATTGGACTTTTCAATCAATGGAAGTGGTAGCTCAGTGGTAACACGCTTAAATAACCAAGTGATGTAGGTTCAAATCCAGGTCTTGCACCTCTGACATTTTCATATGCAAGTGAATAATTTCTAGCATAATTACCACTTGTCTGATTTTGAAGGAAACATCGTGAGGAAACCTGCATGTCTGAGAAAACATAGCAAGTTTTCGAAAGACATGTGAAGTCCGCCAACACGCACTAGGCGAGCTTGGTAGACTATGGCCTGCTCCCCTCGTATTGAAGGAAGCCCCATGTCCTTTAGCATTATAAGGACTGAATATGATACTTTTGAATCAAATTGTGTAATTTGTGGGATCATCTGAAGCTGTAAAAATTATGACAGCCCTTTATTATTTACTTTCATAACTATTCTTACCACTAATAGAGACAACAGCTTATATATAAAAACAAGTATAAAAAGTATTATTATTTTACATTACTTACAATTTACATTTTGGGCCTTTAATCTGCCATACAAAAGCTGAGCATACTGACATCACGAAACCAGTGTGACTAGATGTATCAGGCTTCAAAACTACGCTGTACCTGAGTTTTAAAAATAGTTAATTAAAATTTAATCATTAATAATATAATAATATAAATAATAACATATATATTTACTTGAAATTACGAGCCCAAGTCAATAACGCTGGAATATTCATTACAGTCACAACCATCCATAAATAGAACATCATCAAGTGAAAGTTAATATTATTAAGGTCCTCATCAAATTCATCAGCTTTCTTTTCATCACCTACTGTTTTTACTTCTTCGGATTTACTTTCACTTATTAAACTTTTTGTTTCATCAGTTGTTTCCATTTCATCTTTTTCATCCGTATTTTCCTCATCTGCTGATGGAACCATATTTTCGGTGGCTTTTGGTTGTTCTGTGATAGTCGTTTGAGATGGATCTTGTTTAGGTTTTACATTCAATTTAGCCTTACTTTCTGGTTTAGGATTGAATATGCGGCAGATTCGGATAACAACTTTAGACAAACGTTTATGAACATAATCCTCCAAATATTCTTCATACATTTTTGAAAGCTGTTGAAACAAAATTTTTTACTATAGATAAAACTCAAGGGAACCAGTTTCAATAGAAAAATATAAATGCGAATGTGAGGATTATTTTATGGATACCATACCAGACAGTTGATATACTACACATATTATATATGTTTAAGTACATAAATATTATAAATATAAACAGCCATGACTGGAGTACAAACGTTCGTGCTCATCACACAAATTAATGCCCCCAGCGGGACTCGAACCTGCGACGGCTGGCACAAAAAGTATAGTAAATACAAACTGAGCCACACATGTCATCAAAGTTGTCAAAATATGCAGTGTAGATGTAAGGAGTATCATTAATCATACAGCTAAGTAAGCTTACCGCTTATGCACTAGCGCCATTCTGATAGGTTTTTCAACTATTTCCTGCATACAGATGGACACTTCATTTTGTCTCCCATATGACATAGTCGCTTGTATAACCGAGTGACGCGGGTTCAAATCCGGGTCTCGCACCTCTGATATTTTCATGTGCGTATAATTTCTATCCTGATTACCAATTTTCTTACGGTGTAGGAAAACATCGTGAGGAAACCTGCATGTCTGAGAAAAACCTAGCAAATTTTCGTAAGACATGTGAAGTCCACCAACACGCAGTAGGCCAGCGCGGTGGACTATGGCCTGATCCCCTCGTACTGAGGGAGGCCCGTGCCCAGCAGTGGGACGTTAAAAAGGGCTGATGATGATGACATAGTACTCGTTACTTCTAATAATCGAATAATAATAATGTTCTCCGACCGACTCAGGCCATGGCGGCCAATCTCATTGAGACTGGTCAACTGCGCAGGAAATATAGCGCACAAATGTACGCGCAGACACAAGTATCACTCATACTCCGGTGGGACGACTGCTCGACTTAACTAGTGAGAGCAGGCGCAGGACTGACGCCTTTACGTTTTGCCTTGACACGGGTGTGACACACCCAACTTTCCAACTCTGGGCGTTACTAAACAGTAAGACTCGATAACTAAATTTGGCCCGACCCGGGACTCGAACCTCTCGATGTGTACACGCTAGCCACTACACCATCGAGGCAGTCTTTTTTTTATGCGACAAAAGGGGCAAACGGGCAGGAGGTTCACCTAATGGGAAGTGATCACCTCCGCCCATGGACATCTGCAACATTGTGGGGCTTGCAGATGCGTTGACGGCCTTACAGAAAAGGGAGGGAGGGAGAGGAAGGGAGGAGGGAGTGAGGGGGAAGTAGGAGGGATGGGGAGTAGGCCTCCCGTCTTACAAGTTACATCTACCCTCAATATGTCCAAACCAACCATAAAAGCGTAGAAAGCAGCCCCAGCTACCAAGGAGGCGGCGCCACACGACAGTGGCACGGCGCACACCAGCGCCGCGCTCACCAACATCGGCACTTTCTGAAGCCCCGCCGCCACGTTCTCAGCCAGCCCGGAACCACCGCGCCATACAATCCTCATTTTTATTATTAACATTACAAATACAAATCACGTTCCATAACTATATAACGTATAACGAAAAACGGGACTTAACGGGCACGGGCGTCTGCCCGTCTGGGCAGAGTCTGCACTGCAGGTCTGCCCGTGACCACGGCTGGTGCAACTCAGCCAAAACGTCGGGAATAAGGTATTATAAACCTAACAAATTACACGCGTTAAGTCCCGTTTTTTGATATATATGTTATAATTATAAATATAAATCAGTCAAGTGCGAGCACATTTTAATTATAAATATTAACGGTCTTTTTTAAGTGAAACTTCTGTAGAATCGTTGTGATATGAAACTCGATGAAACAAATATGGGTCACGATAAAGAAAGAAATACATAAATGTATAGGATAAAGAATGAGACAGAATACATTCCCATGTTACCATGGTAACCGTTGTTATTGTCTGACAAGTATATAATGTTATATTCTTTGCATACATATTCGTTCTTTAAATATGTGATTATAATATGCCTTATTTAATAATTGATTTGTTTTAATTTAATTGCGATATTTGCTAAAAAAGTTTTACTTCAAAGCGCGTAAAGGTTACACGCAACCATTTTTTTTTTCTAGTGTATTAAGGCTTTGGAAAATTAAAAAGTTTTTCGTTTAGAAATACGAATGATTAATAGAAATAAAATAACACCATAAGTCTTTTATTTTTCAAATCGATACCTTAAATCGGCTCCGCTTAAACGCACTTTTCAGGGGACACTAAGAACGTTATTATTACAATAATATTACGAATTCGGAAAACATGAAATTTTAAATAGAGTTAATGCGTTTCAGATGACAGATCACACTATGTAGGTACATCCGTATCGATTGATACGTAGTCCCAATACCATCCCAATTTGTATCACTTAGTTGTTCAACAGCAATATCTATATTATTATGGAAAATAAAGCATTATTATAATCAATACCTGAAAAGGAATCTATGAGCTATTTGCGATGAGAACACCATCATAGTGAACATAGCAGTAGCCGCGATGTTGACTATCCCCATCGCGGTAATGTACGCCGGCACGACTAACAAAGACCGCGTGAAGTAGTGTATTTCTAAGTTCTTCGTACTTGCAGTCTCGAACAGAAACGATAGAATTGGGATTGACCTGTGTAAGTATTAAAATACAAGTTATTTTTAACCGACTTCAATAGAGAAGGTTCTCAATTCGCCAGATTTTCAATGTTCACCGATTATTTGAAGACGCTTGAACGGATTTCGAAAATTATTTTTTCTTTCAAAAGGCATACCCTATAGGCCCTATTTAAATTTTATCGAAATCGGTCGAAGCGAGTTGAAGTTTGTAAATATAGGTATAGTTTTGAAGTCGGCTTTTGTTTTTCCTTTTTTTTTAAATGTTATAATAATATATGTCGGCGCTCTGACTGGGCTATACGCGTAAGGTTTTAGTGGAGAGGAAATGATAACTTCGTAGACTCAATTAAGTGTATATTAATCAACAATTAAGGCAAAGAGTAGTTTAAGTGAACCGACCCGGACCGTGGTTGCGAGTGAACTGCCCAAGAATACGGAGCTTTGTAAAAATTAAAAGATACTACAGCGGTCGGTGTCGGCTAACTTAAAAAGACAAAAGTGAATACCCAAAACAGAAAGCAATAAAACAATAACAGTGAAGCAAGTAATAAAGCAATTACAGTAATGGTACATGGGTACAGAGTTATGAGAAACAATAAACTTTTAAATATTAACTTACACAAATAATCGGCATTGCAAAGAACGAATACAAAGGTAAACAATATAATTGTCGAATAAGATAAAAGAAATGGTAATAAACTCAAAGTAAAAATATTTTCTAACTTAATGACTACGGCCTTATAATAAAACACAGGCGTGAGAAATACTCGTACAGCTAAATTACAAGCTTACAATTAAATACATTATTTACAAAGTTATTTGGTATAAGGCGTAATGTGGGACGTAGTCACCACAGGTACCCCCTTACCAGTAATTCAGGTGACAAAAAAAATAATAAACAAACATATACAAAAATAACGAACTATAGTAATGAAATATGAAAATACTGAATTACGAAAAATCACGCCAAACCAGCCTGGTAGTAATCGGGAAAACGAACGCGTCTACCAGACCGGCGTGGAACCGCACGTTGTAGGTTCACGTCCGATGAATCTGACGTTACACTATTAGGGATCGTCTCAGGCACGGCGTTCGAATCCGAATCATGATTCATGCTTTCTTCCTGAGGTTGCCGGTTACTATGAACGAAAAATTCGAGTGGATCATCGCTTACGTTACTATCGGGATGATGTTCCGGTTCCCGCAACACGTACGCTGGCTTGAGCCTATCGACAGATACCGTGGTCTCGCGGCCACGAATGTCTAGTACGAAGGTTTTGTCTGTCCTGCTAATTACCCTAAACGGCCCATCGTACGGCTGTTGTAATGGTGCCTTTACCGTATCGTTTCTAATGAATACATGACTACTTGTAGCTAGGTCTTTATAAATAAAGGTACTTTTCTTGCCGTTTTGCGTACCAGAAATAGGTCTGAGCTGGTTGAAGTTGTTACATAGCTCTTTAACAAACTCACTCGGTGACGTACTACGCGATGTACCAGCCGTTAGAAACTCTCCGGGAAGGCGTAGGCTCTGTCCGTATATTAATTCCGCGGATGTAGCTTGAAGGTCCTCCTTCCACGATGCCCTAATACCTAGCATCACAGTTGGTAGAATTTTCGTCCAGCTAGAGTGCCTAGAACCGTAACATTTTATTGCGCTCTTCAGCTGGCGGTGAAAACGTTCTACCATACCATTAGAGGAAGGGTGGTAGGCACAAGTCTTAAAATGTTTCGTACCTGTTAGAGCATTAAGTTCTCTAAACAGGTGTGATTCAAACTGTCGACCCCTATCGGTCGTTACGTTTAACATGATGCCAAACCGTGCAATCCAATTAGAATAAAACGCGCGAGCTACAGTCTCTGCCTCTTGGTTCTCAATAGGAATAGCTTCCGGCCATCTAGAGAATCGGTCAACGCAAGTTAAACAATAACGGTATCCCTCAGAATAAGGCATTACAATTATGTCTATGTGTACGTGATCAAAGCGTGACGACGGCGGCGCGAAAGTTCCGGGCGAGGTAATGACGTGTCGATTTACTTTAGATCGTTGGCAATCTAAACAAGCTTTAACCCACTGTTTACAATCTGAATTCATGGACGGCCATACAAAACGTCTAGTCACAAGTTTGGTAGTGGCTTTACCTCCCGGGTGCGAATTCCGATGTAGCTTAAGGAAAGCGGTCTTTCTGAATGGCTCTGTAAGATACGGCCTTGCTACCTGCGTCGAAACATCACAATAGATAAGCTTATTACTACCGGGTAATTGAATAAGTCGTAACTGCAATGACGAACAATTGTTTTCGATTAATGACTTAAGTTGTGGGTCATTTCTCTGTGAAACCGCGAGAGATTCCCAATCGATGTCGCTATGAATGGATTCGATACGTGAGAGCATGTCAGCCGGTATATTCAGCTCTCCGCTAACGTGACGTATGTCCGTAGTAAATTGACCAATAAAGTCTAAGTACCGGAACTGCCTAGGCGTGCATTGTTGCTCTTTCTTCCTAAAGGCGTAGGTAATAGGTTTATGGTCTGTGAAGATACTGAAGTGACGCGCTTCGATATAATGTCTAAAATACTTAATACCAGCATAGATCGCTAGTAATTCGCGGTCGTATGCTGAATATTTCTGTTGAGCTGTGGTCAATTTCTTTGAAAAGAATCCGAGAGGTTGCCAACTGTTATCTACCTTTTGTTGCAAAGTCGCTCCTATTGTTTTCTCCGAGGCGTCCGAAAAAATAGCTAACTCGGCGTTAATAAGCGGGTGAGATAACAATGCTGCTTTGGCTAGGCTTTCTTTACACGTTTTAAAGTCCCGCCTCGCCTCATCTGTCCAAATAACAGGTGTCTTGCCTTTTTTACTACCTATGAGGTCGTTTAGGCTGGCCTGACTAGCCGCTGCGTTAGGTATGAACCTCCTATAAAAGTTAAGCGTACCTAAGAAGCGTCGCAACTCTTTCGCGGTGGCAGGTAGCGGGAACGTACGTATCGCGTTTACTCTCTCAGGTAACGGTCGGGTACCTACCGTTGAGACTAGGTAACCTAAAAACTCAATCTCGGTTTGACCAAACACACACTTTGCCGGGTTTATCACAACACCGTATTGTCTTAATCTATCAAATACAGTCTCTAAGTGTTTTAAATGTTCGGCTTCATCACTTGATGCGATTAAAATATCGTCTATGTAACAATAGCAAAAGTCTAATTCACGTAACACTTCGTCCATAAATCGTTGAAACGTTTGAGCCGCATTCCGAAGACCGAATGTCATATATTTAAACTCAAACAGTCCGAATGGCGTAGTTATAGCTGTCTTTGGTATATCGTCCTCTGCGATCGGTATTTGATTAAACGCACGCACTAAGTCTAACTTTGTAAACACTGTTTTACCACTTAAGCACTGTGCAAAGTCTTGAATATGTCGCACTGGGTACTTATCCGGTATCGTCCGGTCGTTCAGCTGGCGATAATCACCACAAGGCCGGTGCTCCTCCGTCGTGGCCTCTCCAGGTGTAGCCATGGCGAACGGTGCGGGTGTCTCCGGCTTACCGCGTACCGGTGGCTTCGGTACCATGACAAGCGGTGCAGCCCACGGGCTCTTAGATGATTGCGCAATGCCTAACTTCACCATCGTGTCAAACTCTTTCTTAGCTGCCATAAGGCGATCCGGTGCCAGACGTCTCGGCTTCTGTGCTACAGGAGGCCCTGGTGTCACTAAAATATGGTGTTTCGTGTTGTGTTTAACTTCTTTCACGATTCCATCCGGGCGCGTAATATCAACGTACTTCGCTAGGAGATCGTGATAAGGTGTTGTGCCGTTTACCGTTTTAACAGTTGTTTGCTTACACCCAGCCACGTGTCCTTTAACCGTAAGCTGAGTGATAGCGTCAACAATGCCTTTGTTCCTTGCGTCGATCATTAGGTTATAGTGTGCTAAAAAATCCATCCCGATGATTGGCGTAGATACATCAGCCACAACAAAGACCCATGGGAAGTCACGTCGCAGTCCGAGGTTAAGGGTCAAGGCGACAGTACCGTATGTTGCAATCGGTGTTCCATTGGCGGCCACTAGTTCATAGGCAGAGACTTTGCGAGCCGTATGAACTAATGATTTCGGATAAACACAGAGATCCGCTCCACTATCGATTAAATATGTCACCTTACTGTCAGTGTCCGTTATAAAAATGCGACGCGTTGGATTAAGCGGGATGACGTCACTCGCCGCTAGTAACTCCCGCCGGCGTTTCCCTGCTGCGCGTGTGGTTTAAATGCACACGGTTGCACGCATTTGTTAGCCTTCGGTCCGTGTTTGAAGTGGTACCAACATAACCAGCCCTCTGGTCGGGTCCTCGATGATGATCGCGAGCGTGCATGGCTGCGTGAGCGCGGCATAGCATTTCGCTCTGCGCTATAAACGGAAGCTTGCAGTTGTACCATGTCCTTTACGAGTTCTTTAATTGACGATAAATCATCCTCTAGGCGCCCCAAGCGTTCCTCCGCTAATACGGCGGACGATGGCCTCGCACACCGCAGCCTCATATTTTCCGCGACGAGGTCTGCGATTTCCACGAGTTTGGGCTGACTAATTCCAGTCATTTTAAAATTATATAACATACTACCACTTAAACAAATGTCACAAATTGTCTATTAAATACAATAGTCTCTTTTACTAATAATAACTCCGCGGCGCGAAACAAAATCTTAATAAACCCAAGCGCACGTTAGACAACAGAAAGATCACGTCGGGGTCACCAATGTCGGCGCTCTGACTGGGCTATACGCGTAAGGTTTTAGTGGAGAGGAAATGATAACTTCGTAGACTCAATTAAGTGTATATTAATCAACAATTAAGGCAAAGAGTAGTTTAAGTGAACCGACCCGGACCGTGGTTGCGAGTGAACTGCCCAAGAATACGGAGCTTTGTAAAAATTAAAAGATACTACAGCGGTCGGTGTCGGCTAACTTAAAAAGACAAAAGTGAATACCCAAAACAGAAAGCAATAAAACAATAACAGTGAAGCAAGTAATAAAGCAATTACAGTAATGGTACATGGGTACAGAGTTATGAGAAACAATAAACTTTTAAATATTAACTTACACAAATAATCGGCATTGCAAAGAACGAATACAAAGGTAAACAATATAATTGTCGAATAAGATAAAAGAAATGGTAATAAACTCAAAGTAAAAATATTTTCTAACTTAATGACTACGGCCTTATAATAAAACACAGGCGTGAGAAATACTCGTACAGCTAAATTACAAGCTTACAATTAAATACATTATTTACAAAGTTATTTGGTATAAGGCGTAATGTGGGACGTAGTCACCACATATATGTAAATATTTCTTAAGTACACGAAATTACTCTTAACGATTACAAAAAAACGTACAAAAGATATTATACATAAAAAAAACTAAAATAGTCACTTACGAAAGGCTCATAGCCGCCATTCTACTGAACACCAAAGCGTAATACGGTTGGTGTCTATCATCCATCAAAGCTGTACGTATGGATACACACATGCCATAGTCTCTTAAATGTAAAAAGTTAATTCTTGTTGCTAGCAACACAATGGCGGACACATAAGGCAGTAATACTGGGGTGTAGTTCCGTACGACCTGAGCGATACGATGATACCAGGTGTGTGATATACTGTAAATAAAAATAATTAATGTTATTAAGTACTACGTGTGATACGTTTTAACGTTTAGTGTAGATTTCTCTGTAATTAGATATTTTCCCGCAGTAAAAGGTATCCTATACGTTGATCGTATCGTTGAGCTATCATTATTGCAAAAATCATCAAAATCTGTCTATTATATTAGTATATTGTCTATCAGTGTTCGCGTGATACTAGAAATACTTACATCAAAAAATCAACTTTTAAAATTTTTATCTGTCTGTCTGTCTGTTCCGGCTAATATCTGGAACGTATGTACCGACTTTTATTGGACTTTCACTCGCAGATAGCTAATGTTATAAGGAGTAACTTACTAATACTTTATTAAAGGCTACTTTTATTTTATTAGAAAATTTGAAAATCTTTTTATATACATGATACTATTAATAAGAAAATTTTAAACAACCGTCGCTAGTTTACCATCTGAATTAAAGTATTGCCATTGGCGATATGTATCCATTACTATGCAATCGCTGGCAAAAAATAGTATCAATTGAAAAAAATATTTACCTAATAGTAAATGAACACTTAGGATCCAATAGAAGTGTAACCTTAGCGCTCTTTCTCTCTTCCAAGCCTAATATTATGTTGGCGTTGCTCTTGAACAACCGTAATTTCATAGGCGATCGTTTGAGATGTCTAAAAAAAATATCATTATGAATAAAATTAAAGCTTATTATAAGAAAAGTTAAACAAATCCGTGAAGCAAATAAAGAATTTAATGAAATAAATAATTTAAATCATATAAGCAATTTTATTCCAATTATGAAAATAATATTTAAATAACGCTCAAAGAAATCATTATGAATTCAATTGGAAACAATTTATATTGGATTATTTCTATTTAACAACTATGTGAAAAATAAACATTAAAAAAAATCGAAAAAAAAAACTAAGCTTCACAGCAATCTAATTTATGGTATTATTGACCAACATAACTAAATGTAGCAGTTTCTGAAAAAAAAAACTTACGTAAAATAATGGTACATTTCATGATTAGCCCATGGTACGTGTAATTCTGCGGACGCATGGTAGTTCCCTTGACAATATATCGGTTCCACATATAGTAAATAAGCTTGGTGAATCCAATTGAAACCATCCAGAATCAATTCGTAATATAAGGTGTTTGGCTCCGTCTCTGCTTTAATTATCTGTTTTCCGAACGTAAAAAACCATGGCACATTCACATGTATTTGTCGAGATGCGAGGTCATTTATATCCACGTTTAATGTTACCTGTGGAGGATTTACATTTAATTAATTTTCATATTATATCATTTCTGTTACAACAAGCAGTTAAAAAAAAGGTTTATAGTTCATTCATAGTCTCAATAAATATTTTTTAAACATTTCTTCATCCGACGAAAATTCTCATAAAATTTCTGAAATCGTCACTATTCAGCTCTTATAACATTTATATATTTTACTTGACTCAGTTGCTTTCTTTTTAACAACCATTGCTTTGTCTATAGTCTTTTATTTCTTTTTTTTATTCTGTAATCAACCCTAATTTTTGTTCTTGTTAACAGGCATTACACAAGTCCAAGACCAATATGATTGGCAATCAAATTGTATCGTGTGGAAGCCGGTTTAGATTCATTGAAATATCATCAATGAATAGATTAAGTTTGTTTTTCATTTTAATCTATGCCGGTTTAAAATACATATGGAACATACTGGTTTCCTAGTCGGCGAAACTTTAACAACAACATGGGTCCATTGGGGTTCTATTTCCATAATTTTGTGCAAATTCACTGTAGCCAATTTCCTTTTTCCAAAGCCTGCGGCAGCTCCGGTCCAACGAGATAACTCGCTAAGAGAAGTCGCTTCTTTGCTGAAATTATTATATAATACCTACTTATTATATAATATCTACTTATATAAATGTTTTTTGTATTTTTTAACTGTATTTTGTGGGTACTTTGTAGCAGATATTAATATTACTTACCAATGTCTATAATTATCGTTAGTATATTTCGCATTACATCCAAATATCCAATCTTTATCTGATACATTGACAGCCTCTACTGTCAAAAATCTGTTCTGGGGAAATGTAACTAGCCTTACCATTAAGTGGGTAGTCCTGAAAAAAACCGCTCATGTTATATGATATTATGTACATGTATAAGTATCTATAATGTATTTTATTATTCTACGTGTTGAGGACTCTCGTAACCCACCACTATTCATAATTAAGATTTTAGATTCCTTTGTTTGAAGCGTTGGGTATTTTTCCTAAGTTCATAGCATTAGATATCACCTGGCGGCATCCAAGACTCACACATTGGAGACTGCTAAGGGTTGATGAGATTTTATTATACTTATTACATTTTTAAAGCATTTTTGTAGTCAGATTTTTTAAATATATTTTATCACATTTATCAAAGATAAGAAAATTTTACAAATGATAAGAAAATATTATCTTACAGTGTAATGATGTGGATTTCCAGCACTATTGGAATCGAGTGCTTATTCAGTGGAAATAAGTATATCGAAATAATTAGAATGGCTAGCAGTAAGCAATTATTATTGTATAGTTAGCATAGCTGGGCACCGTTAAGCAAATAATTAACTCGTTAATCTAATCCAATCCGTTACTTAAAAAAGATAACTTCGTTAAACGTTAAAGCGTTACATTTCGGAAAATTTAAGGCAACTTAACGTTAATCGTTAATCCGTTAATACGTGATTAAAATTGCATTTTTATATCATTGCGCTTATGAACTATTTATAAAATCTGTTAGTTTGGGTTCTGGAATTTAAAAACATTTCCAGGAAGTGGGGCCGGGCCTTTCAGAGGTTCAGTTCAACACCTTCAATACCCTGCCGTTTGGGACTCTTCAAGAGGCACTTCGCTATCAAGAGGTAGCTCTATCTCCAGCGGGCGTTGGAAACGTAACTCCGCTTTGTGGACCGCTTAATGGAGTGGTGTGCTCAGTTCGCAGTTTTAGGCCTACTCCTATGGAACCTTGGTTGTGACTGGCTCCGGAGGTGTCCACTTCATCCCGGGCTAGGTCTCATCACCTACGATGACGGCCTGACGATTTCCATCTTAAAAACGAAGGCCACCTTTTCCATGGCCCACGTAAGGGATCACCTGAAACGCCTGCTTGTGCGCAGCGGGTTCTGGCGGTGAGGACGATACGGGGATAACATATGGTGTCCTTTTTGGTAGCCACGCTTCTGACGGGTAATTCACGTTGGAAACCCTAGGCAAATGTTCTCGCCAGTGTACCAGTTTGGGGCCAGTGAGCGTGTGCGCAGAGAATGTCTAGCGTGGGAGGGAGTCGCTAGGGTCAGGCGTCTAGCTAACGGGGCCCTGATCCGCCGCTGGAGGGAGCAACTGGGGAACCCAGCGGCTGGCCTAAAAATGGTGGGTGTGGTTCATCCGTACCTGTCTCGCTGGGTAAGGAGGCCCACACGGCATCCTGACGCAGATGCTTACCGAGCACCCGGTACGTGTGCTTTGGTTTTTCTCACTAACACGCACCGACAATACTTACCTAGGTACCTTATTTCGTTTCACTCGCGGCACGCACCGCGCCGCACTTGTAGACTTTCTCGAACTTACTTGTCAACGTGTTTTTCACGTCCGCGGCGGTGTGGCACGGTGCGGTGCTTGGTAAATAGTTAGGACTGGATTAACGATTAACGGACTTGAGAAAATGTAACGTTAACGTTTTTTAAGTTAACTTAAGTAACTTAAAAGTTAATCAATAATCGAAATGTTAACTTCGTTAGTTAACGATTACCAGATTAACGAGTTAATGCCCAGCTATGATAGTCAGTTATTATTATTATGAAATTACTTTAACAAAATAAAAGTCGATAAAAAAGTGTTGTGGTTTTTAGGAGTGCAGCTGTGCAGGCAAAATTTACTTTTTTTTGGCATTGAATATTATCATTTTCACTGACAGGCGTCAGTCGTAACACACATGCATGATCAATAAAACATCAATTTTTGATTTACTTTAATTATTATTACATAAACATATAATTATATATTTTTAAGGCCTAGCTCAGTGGTAACGGGCTTGCTTGGGAAATCGAGTGAAGTGGGTGCAAATCCGGGAAGTCGGTTCAAAATAGTGTGCATGATTACCACAACCCGCCACCTCGCACTTGCCCAGCGTGGTGGACTATGGCTCCAAGGAAAGTCCGGACCTAACAGTGGGACATTAAAAAGGAGTAAATGCATAATTATACGACGTCAGTTTAGTTATATTTAGCTACATAATATGCTATATTTTATAGTTTATTTGTATTAATAAATTTATTCATTTTTTGAGATTCGTATTTCATTCAGATTTTATAACGTTGAAAAATTTTTCGGAACCTCATTGAATGAAGAAATATTTACATTTAACGTCATAGTGACGTAACTCTTTAAATAAGTAGCAATTATTTTTAAATCTGGAGAAATGCCAGCGTTGCATTTCTTAAGTACAGACTCATTTGTAAATATAACGATTACGAATCATTTGGTTTCGGTTGGTAAATACATACTTATGAAAGCTTAGTAAGGTATAAATATAATGTTAGATTGGTAGGTAGTAAAAGCGTTATTGTATGAAAATTGATACTAATTTATTGTACATAAAATACAGCGAGTTCAAGTAGTTGGTAAGGCAGTTGGAAAAGAAGTATTTCGAAACCAAAAGGCCTCCCTCAGAGGCCTCCTTCACTCAAACACGTTCCGATAAACGCATAGACATATAATATATACTTAATGTAGATTCCCGTCTCCTTAATTAATTTGTCCAAACGACCAATTTATCAAGAGGTATAATACATAATTATTGACTTTTAAACGTCAATTTTATTTTATACATTTATAAAGTACGCGTTTTATTATAAAAAAGCCGAAAACATTATACCTAATTAGAAATTCTAAACTTGAATAGAAAAAAAACTGTATAGTAGGTACAATTAGAATTGGTCGGTTGAAGAAATAAGCACTAAGACGACTATAATATTATTATGTTTGAAGTATTTTGTCTCAGTATCTGCATTTTCATACTGATTACGCGTAAACTTAAGATTAATTTCTGAATTGTTTAAATCTTGATATTGGCACAATCAAGATAAGAAAGTAGGTTGTTCAAATACAGTTGCACGAAATGTGCCGCTATTCTAGTTGGTACATACATTTTCAAGGCTTTAGTTATTTAAAAATTTAAACTACTAATCTAAAGCTGAAGAGTTTTTTGTTTGTCTGTTTGTTTGTTTGAACGCGCTAATCTCAGGAACTACTGGTTCGATTTGAAAAATTCTTTTTGTGTTGGATAGCCCGTTCATCGAGGAAGACTATAGGCTATATTAAATTCCCCTACGACCAATAGGAGCGGAGCATCAATGAAAAATGTTGCAAACACGGGAGAAAAATATTTTTTAAGAGCTTCCGTTGCGTGCGCTGCGCAAACGGTTAAAGTTATGCAAAAATCATGTATGACGGATTTGTTTCCCTTTAAAAGTTCTAAAAAAAGTCCGCGATAGCATATATATTTTAAGGTTGACTCGCTGTAACCTTTTCTATGGTAAACAAATTTGTTTTAAGATAATGAATTGTTGGCGAAGGTGTTTTATAAACATGTTATTAATCCTTATCCAAATAACTAAGTTATTCATCACAACGACGGGCGAAAGAATTTGTTTTCCAGCCTTTAGAACGCAAGCGAAGCCGCGGGAAAGACTATTAAATGCTAAGAGCTTCTTAAGCACACACTAAGTATAGATTAGGATTATAAGATCCTCCTGCACTGTAGAGATTGGAGACGCTGATATACCTATAAGTTCTGTTATAAGTAATCTTATTAGATACTGTATTTTTCAATTCAATCCAATCGAATCCAATAGTCAATACATTTACCTAATATAGGAATCGAATCTGGGGCTTCAATCGTATTGCGTTTTTATATACGAGTACGTAGTCTTTAGAGAGCAACATTAAATAACAGATTGTTTGCAGAAAGTAGGATATGGGATAACACTTACCTATCAATTTCTGGACGAGATATTTGATAAATTCGTCTATTATCTTCGTACCAGAATGCATCAGCTTGCAATATCACGTTAGAACGTTTTGCTTTTGGATCCAAAACCATAGAACGATTAGCCTAAAAAATACTTAGTATTAATAAAGTTAAATGATTTGTTTCACCACAACTCGATGTTTATTTTTTTAAACCGAGCCAAAATCTTTCGTTTTGAGACATGGTGGTTTAAAGTTTATAGTTCTCAATTACCTATTATAAAGATAAGATTTGCTGGATTTTAGTTAGATTAGTATAAAAATCACTAAAATATTGCGGGTCAAAGCAACTGTAGTACCCACTTGTTCACTGAGGACATTCTTTTTAAAAATTGTTGCAGGTTCTACCCACGTGAGAGGACGTTCTTATAATTTTATTTCATTTTATTATTATTTTAATTTTATTATTTTAAAGATATGTTTTTTATATTAAGAAGACATTTAATTTTCATAAGACATGTGAAGACTGCCAATGACCTATTATATGACCTATTATATACCGTTCCTGCATTGAAGAGTTATAAGTTATAAGGATAAGGGAAGTTAAAAGGGTAGGGTAAAGAATTATATACACTTAAATACCATTTATTTATTTTAAGAAAATGAAACGAAATAAAAATACTATATATTAATGCTTGAAATCTTAAAATTGTAAGTGTATTTATAACGACACATTTATGCACATATCATTATCAATATGTATAGATAAGAGATACTACTACTTGAAAGATATACATATTATGTAGGTATAATAGGTATAATAGGCAAAAATGTATGGCAATTGGCAACATATTACATGCAACAATTATATATTTAGGTTACAGCCACTTTTGCTAAATCTTTATCTAGTCGAATCTAATCTGTACGACCAAAATATAAAAGTGTTGATTGTTGTCTGTGTCACACGCTACAGATATATATTGTAATATTCGCGATAAAAACATCGTGTACCACCAGAGTCGGCCTTAGGGTAGGCTGCTGGTGTTTTTTTAGGCTATATACCCTCGCTCATTGAAAGCGGCTTACTTGCTCGCAAATTTGCTAAATGTAGTGAAAAATCCAAAAATTTGAGTTGACTTTGTCAAAGGCAAGTCAAATTGCTGAATATATCGATTTTGGTCACATATTAAAAGCATTAACCGTTTTAAAAAGTAAAATATGTATATATATTTTTTTAGCTATATTGCCTTTTTTCGGATGGGTTTGAGTTGCAGGTAGGGGACGCCGTAGAAATCTCGCCTAGGATGCTAGTAGTGCTAAAACCGGCACTATACAGTGGTACAGTACCAGTAAGGGTATACGCAATGTTCTTGTCCACATATTACAGCAGTCAACGTCCGCTTGTCACTTCGTCTGTTCCGCCCAGTTTGGACTGCAAGTTGCAACTAAAGGCATTCAAGCAAATATTGTCGCGACGAAACACTAAAGAACGTTGTTTACTACATGCTGTGATAAGAATTCATTATCGTCCGAATACTTCCCTATGCACCGAATTACTTAGCTAAACTTGTCACGACAACGCGAATATTCGCCGTAGCCCGCTAACCGCTAACGTAGCCCTAGGGACAATAGTATAAAAAGTAAACGACATGGTACATACCTTAAAATATTGCTTGGCTTTTGCTGCTATTTTGAAATAATCTTCTGTTACTTGTTCAGACAAAGAGTCCACAATGTCGAACAAGAAACGGTTAATCACCAATACAAGTTGCTTACACCACACAATGCTTAAATGGTCTGGGGACAACCATACTCCTGGTATGGCTGTTGCCTAATACATAATATGAGATAATAAATTATAAAAGCATCAATACGAAATTGAATAATATTTTTTTTATTATAGGTATTAATGTATCCAAACTTTCACCAAGACTTACCAAAACATTCACATTACTCTCATTAGACGATGTCAGACCAGCTGGAACTAATACATCTCTAGGACCACTTCCAATACTTATCAAAAATTTATTATCTTCTTCCTTATTCTTCACATAAGCTTTCCACTCTAGGTCCATCAACAAATAATAGCTGTTCATAGCTGTGTCAAAATTTATCACCGGGGCTTCAATAGGAGCTGCCAAAGTTATAGCTAAGCTTGTAGTGTTGATTGTGCTTGGATGTGCCATAAGTCGTTTAGCGATTAAACCTCCCTATAATTTTAGTACTATTTTATTTCTAAACCATTTAAATAATAATTTATTTAATCAAAATAAGAACATAATAACATACCATGGAATGTCCAATCAAAATAACTGAAGTAGGTACAGATTTTAGGTACCCATTACTTTGGTAAAGACTTAATATTTTAGAAATACAAGCTGCAGCAAATTCAGTCTGTGAGTTAAGTACGCCACCATATAAGCCAGATAGCTCCTCATTATAATTTACTAAAATAAGCATATTATAATGTTATTCATTAATTTATACTAAATATAATTACTTTCAAATTTTAGTCTCGTCAAAAAAGTCATCTTACTCGTGAAGAAATCAAAATGATAGTCAGATCCTCGAGACAATGATTTTCGTAAAGCTACAGAAGCTAAGGATCTAGCTTGCATATAACTACCAGAATTCCCTGGTAAATAAAGGACAGGTATGCCGTCAAACCTAAAAACACAAAACAATATATATATTTTAGTTTGCTTCATTTTTATTTTTATTTTCTTTAAGATTTTAGGAGCTAAGTCTTACCACATTTTCCTAGCCTTTTCAGTGAAGCGTCCTTCACTGTATGCATAGAGGCCATATTGTGGAACAATTTCATTTTCATCCATTGAAATTTTCTAAAAGTAAATATTTATGATATATTAACTTGTATTACTTTTTATTGAATTTTATTTACTATAACAAAACCTGACTTACCACATATTGAGGATACTCAAACATAAAGGTCATATCGCAATAATTATTTTGATCACTAAAATAATTATTTAATAAACCACACATATATACCACAACAAAGAGACAAGAAACTATTTGAAAGGCTGTTGAGCCAACAAAATTTATAAGTTTCATTTTTATTTTTTTATTTCTCTATATAGGTAATATGTACCAATATATTATTAAGTGTTATACGTGAATTATTTAAAATTTCACATTGTCACTTTATTAAAAATTAAATGCACTTTATTTTATTTATGATACCACCAATTTTCACCAAAATTTTAGTTAAATCCTAGTACTTCGTATAATGGCTTCCAGGGAGTGCCGGAAAAAGAGCCGGTTGCGCCCCTGGGGTCGAGCACGAAACATTTGATTATTGATTATGAACGAATAATATTATTGATATTTGCAATTTGACATGCAATTTACGCATGTACAGTTAACACAGACAAAATATATAACTCGTAGAACAAGACAGAGTATCAGTAGACGTGCGTATATCTGAGCAAGATAGACAATAATCAATACCTATTATATACCTATTAATAACTACCTAGTACCTAGTACCTGTTATAAACTACAACTGTGCAACATAATATATACCTACATCTGGGGCTCACAGACTGGTCCTTTGTCCGGACCCACATAAGTATTATACTCGCGTATTGTATTATGATGATTTTTAGTTATCCTATGAAAATCCTGTCTTTATTAAGAACAATGAATTGATTGCTACGATTATAATACATGCTATTAGTTTTAATAAATAAGAAAATTTAGAGTAAGTTGTTTTTGAAATTATTAAAACAAAAAGTGGAAAAAATGAAAATATAAAACTTTCTTAATTTCAAATTTAAAAGTGGTCTAAATAAAAATTTAACATTGTTATAGTTTGACGAATCCTTTGACTCAGTTTGTGTACCCTATAACTTGCTGTGTCAACGGTAATGGGTTCGAGCCCCGTGGATGTATTCATTTGTTGAGCACGAATGTCTACTCTCCATTCTCGGGTGTTTTAAACATATTTTATAAATTGGAGTTTTTTGAGTGTTAATTGTTGTTTGGGTAACATCAACATTTCTCATAACCACTGGATGAGCGTGACATTTATAATTACAAGCAATTGTATAGCAGTGGTAAACTTTGAGTGATTTGGGATTTTCTTAGAATTAGCTCCACTAAATTAAATATATATTTTTTCAGAATCCTAAAAACTATGTTGTGAACATCATCATCACAACTATGTTATTTTATTTTTTGATGTGCAACTAACTTGTATAAAAGGTTTTGGAAAAGTACCATTATAAATAAAAGTGACATTTTTTACTTTGCCGTAACTACCGATTCTCAAAATGTCTTGAACAGAAACAGATATTAGGTTTAGGTTTATAGGTTTATAGAAATTTATTCTCAAAAAAGACATATACATAAGTCGCTTACATGAGGATACATTTATGTAGTAATATAAAAAATAACATATTCGTCGTTAACTACACGTACTGTATATCCATTTAACGCATTGCCTTATTTTCAAAGTGAGTATTCTATTATATTTATAACAGTTTGGTTTTGAATGCATTAAATGAGTGTACATTTTTTATGTGTGCACGTATTTTATTATAATGTAATGCTCCTTCAAATGTTAGGTTTTTTTCACCATAAGATGTAATAATATAAAGTCGGCCGCCTAGTTCTAGTTTTTGGTAAGACAATATAGCTAGCTTGACGGGTGCTTCGTTTTGTGTGTTCTTTTATTTTGGTAAAGCTAATATTAGTGTGGATAGTTCTGTTAAGGGCTTTTCTGATGAAGATACATGTATTATACATAATGTTCTCCGACCGATTCCGGCCATGACGGCCAATCTCATTGAGACTGGCCAAGTACGCAGGAGATATTATAGTGCACAAGTGTACGCGCAGACACAAGTGCACTCTCTATTCCTATCACTCTCATACTCCGGTGGGACGACTATAACTCAACACGACCAGTGAGAGCTAAGGCGCAGGACCGACGGCTTTACGTGCTCTCCGAGGCACGGGGGTGAACCACCACCAACTTCCCAACTCCGGGCTGTTACTGAGGCTAACGAAACAGAAAGATTCAATAACTAAACTTGGCCCGACCCGGGACTCGAACCCAGGACCTCTCGGTGTGTGACCGTACATGCTAGCCACTACACCACCGAGGCAGTTATATTATATTATATTATATAGTTGTATTATACATATATAGCTGTCGAATATTCTCTATTCTATCTATTTATTTTAGTTTCGTTATAAATTTTTGTGGTAGAGGTTGGGAAGGGGTAACAGAAGAGAATTTATATTATTTTATTTTGACTATTTGCAGGTCATCTAGTCTTGTTTTGGTGGCACTTCCCCAAACTTCAATGAGATATAGTAAGTGGGGTTTGACCAGTGTTGTAGATGGTATAACGCAGTTTACGCGGAATACATAGGACTAGGTTTCTAATTGAGCCAGTAATTAAAGTTAGTTTTTTTCTAATATGTTCAATTTGAGTATTCCAGTCTTGTTTAATCCGAGCGAGAATAAATTACTGTCTACGCTTAATCCGAGGTATTTTTCACTGTATTTTTGCTGTATTTGTACGTTATTAATTGTAAGAGTTGCGTGTGGCAGTAGTATTTTATTTTTTGCTTTAAAAATAATGTAACATGTTTTAGAAGCATTGATTGTGAGAAGATTACGTTGGAACCATACAGATAAAGTATTTAAATCTTCTTGAGCTTGATGGATAAGAGTTTATATAGATGGCCCAAAATAAAAAAGACAAGAGAGAAAGAAGAGGTATCATCTGCATACATAGTTATATGTCCATGTAAGCGAAGATACAGATATTGTTATTTTTGTTTTGATATTTTAATGTTAAAATTTATAGAATGTTATTCTGTCTTCATTGTTCAACACACCCATCTATCATCGTACTTCTGGCGGCCGTAATTTGAAAACCAGCGCAACAATTAAGCCGATATATCCTATATTACTACTGTTGTTGTAAGACCTGTTATTGAGACCGTTATAACCCCAACCAGTAGACAAGCAATAGTATTTATGTGATACGCCAACAGAGATGGAACGTCATATTGTTATTCTCCTTCTTCCTTTGTATATATATCACTGACCTCTATAATACCACTGGACTGGCTGTTGTCAACATGCTTTTGTGGCTGCTTGATATTCGCCATTTTGGCGCTGTCCGCCGCTGTCGGACTTAGTGAGAGTTCGTGGTACTAAAACTAATGATGTCGATATAAAGATTTTTATTTTTTTATTTTTATTAATCAATAGCCGTATCATCATAATTACTACTTATGTTATATTAACAACGAAAATGCAAAATTACTTTACAGTAAACAAACACTTCTCGCTGCCATTTGCAATATACGTCAAAATTAGTTCTCGGGACTCTCGCTAGTGGCGCTTCAAATGGACACAAAAAAATTGCTGTCAAACGCTTGGAACAGCCAGTCCAGTGGTATTATAGAGGTCAGTGATATATATATATGCCTATCTCTTTCTATTACAATTCTTATGTTTCATAATCTACTTCTACTACATTCTTTATCTATATTCTACGCACACTAATGTCATTTATGTACTATAGTACTTGTCCGAAATTGAAAATGACATTTAAAAATTCAGAAAAATAAATAAGAATTATAATTTTTGTAAAGAATAGATATATTACTAATATAATAATTTTAAATATTACATAATGGGGCTTATTACTTACGGTGTAATAGCAGTTTGTCTAACGCTAGTCGCACGAGTTTTATTCTTGATTTATAAAATATTTAAAAGCGATTGTGGCTTAGTTACTGGAAATAAATCATTAAATACACTTTACTGCATCGGTTCCGGTGGGCATACAACAGAATTATTAAGACTTATGTCTTATTTAAATGCCAAGAAATATCAGCCACGTTTATATATCCTTGCCAAAAATGATACTAATAGCGAAGCTAAAATCCTGGATAGAGAAAATGGTTCTACTGATTACAGTATATACAGGATACCACGAAGCAGAAATGTAAAACAATCCTTTATTACATCACTATTCACAACTATTTATGCAATTTTATGTACTGTTCCTGTTATTTACAAATTCAAACCTAATGTAATATTTTGTAATGGTCCTGGGACATGTATACCAGTTTGTCTGGTTGCTTTCTTATTTAGATGTTTTTTTATATTAGACTGCAGAATAGTGTTTATTGAAAGTCTATGCAGAGTTAGAACATTATCTTTATCTGGCAAAATATTGCAATTTTTTGCAGATATTTTTATTATACAATGGCCACAATTAAGGCAAGCATGCATTAGAGCTAAGTACTTTGGTAGGTTAACATAATAATATACATTATAGATGAGTTATTTTTAAGTATAATTCTTAACTTTGTTAAGAAATGTAAAAATTAAAAAATGGCCTCGTGATAGCATTTAATAAACCTCTAATAAAACAAATTTATGGGTTTCTTAACCTTTATGATAGTAAGAGACGGTTGTGTATTATTATTTTTTATTTTCAATTAATAAAATTAACATTGTAAATGAAAAAGCCTCATACATATGAATATGTAGCTTCTTTTAAGTAAAAATAACAACTTGTTAGCTATTATTTGTGAAATAAAAGGATGTAATGATAAATCTAATTTTACTTGAGATAAATTTATGTGAGAAATTATAATAAAAACAAATGAATTTAATAATAAATATACATGTAATCTTTGAAGTAATATCTATGTCAGATCAACATTATTCTATGTACAATAAATGTTAATTCTATATAAATTGCCAACAATGTAAAAATGTAAATCCTTCAGTCTTCACAATAATTAAGTGCATTCTTTGATCACATATGTTTAACGTCCATCACTGCAACATGAAATAGAAAATCTACATATCAGCTATTTAGTTTCAAAATATTGTACCCACTCAATTTTAACAAATCTTTTTTGAGATCTAGATTATATTATAATTATTACTAATATTAATATTCCAAGTTTTTTGACTTGTACAATATATTGAAGAATAATTAGTGACATGGATTTCTTTGTTTTTTTTTTCATTAAATAAATTACATTATGGACATATCTTAGCAATATAAATCAAGACTAATTTGTGCATACAGGAACCTACTATTTATATCAGGTATTAAGTTAATAAGGACTGAAAAAACTTATAATAAATCTTTCCAAAAATGTTTGTTAAATTACAATTTTATAAGAAAAAAAATAGTTTGTTTTTATAAAGCATTATTTAGTAATGTTTATTTTATAGTTTGCAATATTTTATCTCATGTTTGTTTGACAAGTAGTGATATTAATTTAGTTTAAAAACCTAAGAGGTAAGAGAACAGTAGAACAAGCACTAGAAAATGTACAGAATCTTTTAGAAAATAAACTATAATATCTATGGTGTTACAATGTCAAGCATAAATACTTTTTAAGCTTTTATAAAAAGGCACATAATTTAAGATACACCATTTAGCATTACAATAAACTATACTATTATTTAATTGGATAGACTCTTGTCTATCTGTCGGACTAATCTAATATTAGCATGTAAGTATCAATTTTCCATTCTCCTAACTACCACAGATTAAACTGTAAACAATGTTACTATCTAAGTAATAACAACAAATGCATAATCTGTATATTACATCATTATAGTAATTAAATAACAGATAATATATATGATAAAATCAAAACAAAATAGTGGAGCTACCCCTACACTGGGTATTTCTAATATTTCAGTAGCAATATTACTTTTATAAAAATATTCAGATAATTCCTAATTATAAATAATATTAAAACTAAACTATCTTATTTGATAACTTAATATTAAGAAATTAGAGACACTTTGCAGTTCTGATAATGACCAGTCCAAATGAAGTGTTAAAATCACAAATACATCATAACTTATTATTACCTTTAATGATACAAACCCTATGAGAATATTGCCAATAGGTCAATATTTCAGGCACATTAGAGAATACTATAAAAATGCTAAAACTGTAAAATCATAAGTACAAAGGATAGAATTAAGTTCATAAGCTTATTATAAAAATATAGCCCTTAATTTTTCATATTTATGGTTTGTTAACATCGCTATTTGAATTAGTGAGATTGCTAGTTTCTTGAATGACATTCTTATTTCCTATGTGATATTTTTCCTCATCAATTAAATACATAGCTTCATCATAAGTAGGTGGTGGTAGTTCTGAACTAGAAGCTTGCGGTTTACTTACTGAAGCATTAGATATAAGAGCATCATAAGATGGGGGTAATGTAGCACTTGATTCTGTACGAGGCACTTGACCAGTATATGCTTGCTCTGCTTGAACACTAGCCATATCCTGCAAATTTTTAAATAACATTAATAATTATGATTGGATTTTCAAAAATAAAGAAATATAAATGTAAGATCTAAAGCATAATGAAAGCATGCATTTACTTTTTCTCATCTTCACTAATAACATTTAAAAATATCAGAAAAATAGTCAGTTTAATACCTAAATTAGACTTATACTTTCTCCTACAAACAATTATATACAATTCCCAAGTCAATAACACATGAAATGTCTCATTTCACATATTTTGTCAATGTGTAAAAATTATTTTTAATGAAGCTACTATAATAACTGCTCACCATAAATTACTGAAAGTATTATTTATTAAAAAAGTTTACATGTTATTGATATTTAGCACAATATGCTAATGAATAACTGAACTCACCCTAATAATCGCACGTTGGTGGAGAAGCATTTGTATAACACTTTTCCTACGCAAATACAACATACTTTTAACAGCTACCATCATCCCAGAACATATAAATATGGGTCCCACTAGCCACATGTGTCCTAAATTATTAAGAATATAGCCCTCAGTGTCACCTAACGCTAGTACTGTTATAACTGTTCCCACAGAAAATAAGACCATTGAAAGTACAAAATAAGAATAACTGGTACAATCACATCTACCAAATCTTTGATCTTCATCCAAATCAAAATCTCGATGCCTTAAACGATGCAAACGTCGACTAAAAGGTGAATCGAAAACCGCAGCCATTTTTAAAAATATGACCTTATCAATGTATATATGAACTATTTTACTTGTACTCTAAATACATATTCGGAGTTATAAAAAGAATTGTTTGTGAATTTGTTAAAAAAATCACTTAGTGCAACTATCACAAATAACTTATTGCTTTTCTCGTCTTTCAGGCACCACAGACTAAATAGTAAATATGTTTACTTTCAATGACAGAAATATCAATTTAGTAAACTACTTTGGCTTACTGAATTTGGCCCAACTTGTTTTGATTTTCGGATTTTTTTATTTTTAATTATCTGTTCGTCGTTTATTCGTTAATGTTCGAATGTAAAAATTGTTTGTTCGTCTTTTATTTATTAATAATTAATTAAACAAATGTTCATCCTTAAGTTGGACACCCTTACTAGATATCTTTATTTTTATCTCTCAGCTTTATTAATTTTGATCAATTATCGTTTGTTCGACGACTATTGGTGATTGTTCGAACATAAAAACAATTAAATTCGCAATTATTAATTATTTTATATCTAATAAGCAAACCATCACTTCACGCCTACACTAGTGATGTAGAAATGGTTGTCGATAATCATTTCAATACTTTTGCAGATTTCTTAACGATGATGAAATTAAATGGATTCAGTGCATCAATAGGTTCAACTGGACTTCAAAAAAGCACAGCAGAATTTGTTCGAAGCATTTTACGCAAGACTCTTTTGTGCAAAATGACAATAAAAATTGACAATAAAAATAAAAAAATTTTTTTGCAAAAAAATGGTTTGTCAAACTATCTTCCTACGACATAATACAATACAAATGATGGTTAGCTGGGTATTTGTATTTTCTAATAAAATGAAATACATGTTTTTCATCGACATAGACACGACAATGTCGATGATGAGCTCATCGCTATCCAAAAATTAGCTTGTGACAACCTGCATAATAACGAAAAAGAACGGCAATATATGTCTCTTTCTTACGCACTATTAACATCGTAAGTAAAAAAAAGATAAACATATACTATTCATTTGTTATTTTAACCCGGGTTCCATGCCGTCATGGTTCCTAGATGGAATATCATCACACCCATTTCAGCTAATTGTTATATAAATTCCTTCTTATAAGTAAGGTGTGCAAAATAACGAACAAGGTGAATAATAACAAAAAAACCATTACGGAAATTCAGCCTTCACTCTTCAGGAACACCAATGTAATATAATCTACCTATCATTATTATGTATGAGTAATACAATTTCATAAGAATTTTATTATTCTGTATTGTAGACGTATGGTCTCAGAACAATTACTAAAGCATAGAAGTCAAGTCAAGTCAAGTCAAAATATACTTTATTCAGATAGACTTTTACAAGCACTTTTGAATCGTCACTTTTACATTATAATACGAATTTAAATCAAGTGTCAGTCTGTAAGTCTGGGACTTGGGAGTAAACTACCACCGACTCGGAATGCTGTTCTGCCGAGAAGAGTCGGCGAGAAACTCAGCAGTTGCTCTTTTCAAAAAAATATTTGATTACAATACTTATTGCATTACAATATTTATCTATTTATCCTACGTGAGACACAACAAGACATTAATCCCACACATTTACATCTTCTAAGTATTCCGTAATGGTGTAATAAGCTTTATTCAATAATGTTTTTTTAATTTTAGATTTAAACTGTTTAAAGGCAAGCTCAATATGGACTGTGGAATTTTATTATACATGCGTACACCTTGCCCCATAAACGGTCTATTAACTTTTTGAAGGCGAATACTGGGTGTTATAAGTTTATCCTTATTTCTAGTATTTATACCGTGTTTGTCGCTGTGTTTTGAGTAGCAATTAATATTTTGTCGCACAAATGGAGGAAGCTAAATTTAACTAATATAGTCGTTTCTATTTTCTTATACAGTCATAACAGCATTAGAAAGAAACAGATGTAGGTAGCTCAAAATGCGGTGGGGCTCACAAGAAATATACCATAACACACGTAACACACAAGAATTTTTTTTTAATAATTATTACTTGTGAGAGAGGCACGTCACGCGGCGAGTGTCATGAGCACTTTTGCGCCAGGTATATCTTGGGAGGTTTATTTGAGTGTGGTCTGTTACTTTGTAATTAATTAAATATTCACTCTGTATCTGTTCCTATTTTATACCTACAATCTAAACTAAACCTAGAAAATTTATACACTATTACGGTATCTAATATTAAAATTTCCGTAGTAAATTCGTGGTGTAAACTAATCTAAAAAACTATATCACGTGTGCTACCCAGTCACGTCACGTCTCACGTGTGGCATGCTACATTTCTTGTGAGCCCCATCCAACTAGGTTCTAAAAAGATGAATCGTATGTAAGCGAATCTTCTATAAATCGCTTAGTTCATGCGTAATGATTATTTAAAGACGAGGACGCCACCGCAGGTACGTCGCACGCCCGTAATATTTGTTCAAACTATTGATGCCCATTTCTTTCAATCAATATATTTGTATATAACGTCTTTGTCATTTTATTAAAAAACTCGACTTTGCTTGCATGAATTTTGATGTAATAGTTTTATACCATAAACTAAGAAATCAATATCGGTATTTATTTTTATGCATTGCATACATCACTAGCTAATACTCTTTTGTCTATGTCAGCGTACAATTCAAATTATGGAGGGTAAAGATAAGGAGAACCGACTCATATGGGGGGAAAGTTGAAAACGTGTCCAGCTGTATACTGAAAATAAAGTTTCCATTACCTACCACAATAGCGCTGGCGTGCGAATAGTTTCAATGTGAACATAGCAGCGGTAAACTGAGTGAAGTGTGTTTAGACTTTAGCCCACTTCATAGAGTATATTGCTACATATATAAAGCCCACTTGCACCGTGGCGCCGCCACCACGAATAAGATTTTAAAATTTATCCATTAGCAATGTGGCGCCACCCTAATTTACCGCGTTTTTACTGCTACTTTTTCGTGTACAAGTTGGTCCTCCTTATCTCTACCCTCCATAATTCAAATGTCGTAAAGCGCTTTCTATGTTTTAGACTTTTAGTTATTGTTCTGAGAGTATGGTCTTGAAATATGTCAAAATTATGAAAATTGAAAATGTTAATCATGGAGGTTAGATACAGGAGAACCAACGCTTCATACTAAAGCATTACCCGCCTGTCTCTGAAAATTTGTAGAGTTTATAGCGCGCTGCCGTCAATAAGTAGTATCTGTGAAGTTAGCTATTTATGAGTACTGTCACTATTGTGACAACGTGAAGTTAGGCATTGAGACAACATAGCGATCGCAGCGCCTCCTTGGTTTGACAATATTTCTGAGACACTACATTCTAGGGCCTTGGTTCTCCTGGTTTCTAATCTCCATGATGTTAATTATTGTCTAATGTCAAAGTGACAAGCAGAGTATAGACTATAGAACTCATAGAACTAATAAATGGAGTGACAAGTGTGTATTTGAGATGACGCAAAATAAATTAATGTTTTAGTAAAACCATTTCATTTTCTAATATATTGCTACGCAGCTAGTAAAATTTTTCATTATATTGAATCCACTTAGTTATTTTTGAAGTAGGTACATATATTGAATCCGCAGTGCTTAATAAATTTGGTAAAATGCCTCGAATACTACTACTATTTTGTTTGATTAGTGCGTTACAAAAAGGTAAGATAATGTAAAAGAATTATACGCATATCAAATTTATTGTTATTGAAATGAATTAATTAACTTATTACGCTTATCAAACATGTGAATTTTATAAGAAAATAAGAAATTTGTCGAAAAAATATTTTTTTTAAATAACAAACATTTTCTACTATTATCATTTGTGTCGTGCCGATATCTAAAATATGTTGTAGTTGTATCCGGATTAAAGTTATCTCTAACAAGTGATGGTCCAGCTGTGCGTGGTTCCAACGTCTCATTTACAGCTACTGTAAGTGGTTATAGCGGTGAAAATCTCAAATTTGTTTTTTGGGATGATGCACAACCTGAACATACTGCTGAGGTAACAACTAAGATTTAACTACTTTGGCTTTCATTCTAATTAATAAATATCAAGTTATAAAGCAATATAAAAAAATAAAATGATGTTGTACCTACATGTTGATATTTATAAAATTTGTTTTAGAATAATAAACAACATTATAAATCATACAATATGATTATTTTCTTGTAATGTTAATATTAAATGTTAATATTAAATTGAAATATCCCTTTGGTTTAGAAAAAAAAGTAAAAAAACATGCGATTGATTGAATAAGTCTCTAATTCCTCTGAAAATTAGATACAGTTCAAAAATAGCCTAATGATGATGTCAGATATATTTCAAATGTAGAATTTATGATAAATCTTGTTACATAAACAATGTAGATTCCCACTTATTTAGAATTTTATTACAATATAAGAAAATGTTTTGTAGCAATTTTTTTGATTTTGTTTTCTTGTTCTTATAAGTCTAACAAAGGTTGTTTAACAGTTTATAGAATCCGCAAATATATCAAAATGGACTGTGGAGTATCCTAAAAATTTATATGAAGCTCGAGATTATACTGTTAAAGTAAATCTTATGAAAAGTTTCTATGGGATATGGTATTTGGTGACCACTTCTAGCACCACTTTTCAATTAACAGGTATATAATAATATTCATTCTTTTTAAGTGACTGAATTTTTATCTATATAAGAATTTACTTTTATGAATAATTATGAACATAAGACAAATTATAGTGCATAAGCTCATGTGTATGTATCCTTATTTTTCAATTACTCTTATGGTATTATAGGATATTGAAAATAACTATAATAAAATTTACTGACAAACAAATCAATTCTATTAATCTTATACTAAAGTAGAATGTATGTGGAAATAAGATTAGCATTATCACAATGTCCATTTAAAACTTTTTTTTTAATGTGTAACCATTTTAATAAGATTTTTATTTTTCCAGATTCATTAAATGGGGATCTAGTACTTAACCAGAATAATCTAGACAGACCAAATAAATTTGTAGCAGTAAACAAAACTGTCAATCATTACATTAAATTACCTGAAAATGAGCTGCAATTTCTTAAAAAGAATGCATCATCCATAATAACTTACTGGTTTATAGACTGCCAATACATAGACCAAACAACAGATTTCTCCCTCAACTATACATATGTAGATGGAATGAATGATCACTATATTGATGCATTGGTGGTTGCTAATAATGAGCCATTGCCTCCAATTACTACAACAACGACAACAACAACAACCACTACTACTACAACTACAACAACAACTACAACCACTACAACAACAACACCCAAACCTACAACAATTCAACCATCAACGACCACTGTAATCAACCAAAATGGAACCACAGTGAATGGAACTCATAATATATCGAAAAGATCCTTATTTAATAAAACTACAAAAAAGAAGAATGCCATTAAAGATTTCATATGTCATAATTCAAGCATTGTGCCTATTGGAGATACTTATACTTATGGACATTATCAAGAAACCATTAGTGTTCGAGGTAACAACTACATGCTGCATAAATATTTAAATATGTTTATATTCTAAAAACTAAAAACTGTTAAAAGTTTGACAGTTATTTTAGTCAAATAAATGGCTTAAACTTTAAACTATAAAACACTTATTTATCAAGTAGGTGTTATCTATACTTAAGCCACATTAGAGAAATAATGTTTAATAACAAAGTGTTGCTAGGCAACCATCTGATAGCATGGGTGAAAAACATTTTTTATTAATGTTTATTGTTGTAAATGCTAATACTTTAGAATGATAATTAATAATGATTGTCAATAAATAATTAAGTTTTTAAACCTATAAAACTGCTAAAGAAGATAAAATAAAACAAAATGGAAGTTAATTTTTTACATTTATTATAATTTTTATTATTAACAAATTATAATGAAATCTGTGACAAGTTTCATTAACCGTTAGCAAAGCATTTATCCCGTCCAACGCTTACCTTACTCCTCACTCAAAATCTAATTTTACGCGAAATCCATTGATTTAGCAACACCACATAACATTGGTCATTTTTTTAAGATTAGATAAATAATACGACTAATTTAAAAAACAGTAAACTATTCGGATAGTGTAGTGTGTATAGTGGTGGTATTTTCATTTGATGACATAGTAAAAATATGTAAAAATGTTTACGATATCTTCCAAAAAAGGAAGAAAGCTTTAGGGAAGGCCACCATTACAACCCATTATAATTAAAAATGTAAAAAATAATTACTTACATGTGATTTGAAATGTTTATTAATCATGTATTATCTTTTACGTGTCTTTACAATTAGGTATTATGAAAATTCTGATAGATATTTAGGGTAAAACTATTGAAAGTGTGAAATCGTGATTTATTCTGAAGTGGGAACCCTAAAAATCAGCTGTTGTGGTTTGTTTACAAACATTATTTCTCTAAAGTGGCTTGAGTATAGTTCTTTTTAGTGATTGTTATTTTTGCCACCTATCTTTCTAATCTCTTGGTCTCAAATTTGGCCTTGAAAATGATGTACTGTCCGTACTGTCATTTTGCTGTAAAATTTATCCAAAAGTTATAACCCTACATGTACGAATTAATATTTATATCTAAACATAACACAACCTATTCGGGTTTTTACTTCACTGATTTTAAACAGGTCTATTGATATACTTATTAAAAATAACTTCTGACATCTTTTCTTGCAGAGCCCATATCAACTGTTAATATAACCGGCATGAACTGGCTACAACATGGAGACCTATTGAATTTGAAGGTCAATTACACTGGCTCCCCACCTTTTAACTATTGTGCATTATATAAGCTAGGACAGTACAATGTGACTGGAAATGAAACATGTTCACCAAACACTAGAACACAGACAAGTTCTAATATATTTCCTCTAGTCCATTACTTCTCAGACAGCGACCAGCATACCGTTGTTGTTATTGTTGAGAATGATGTGGGCAAAGCTGTGTCAAGAGCAACCATAAATATATATAAAGGTTTGTTATTCATTGGGCAGTTACTACGTTTTTAAATGTTGCCATGCAGATCTTAGGGTCGAATCCTTGCTAAAATATACATTTTTCTGTTACAAAACACTAGGTAGCTGGTAGTGCTACATTTCCGTTAATGGGAGAGTTGGGTCTAGTTCCTTATATTTCGCACAGATTGTGTTGTGGTTCCAATTAAATATTTGTATTTAAGGAATAATAATAAACAACAAAGTCATAAAGTACTGCATTACATATGTATACATTTTGTGCAGACGCAATAGGGTAATAAGTATGTAGTAGTATCAAAGAATATATTATGTTGATTACTAGTTTTGTTAACGGATCCGCCTGTTACATTATTTGTGTTATTTATATATAAAAATTATAATTAGAATATTGTTTCAGCATCTGTTCACGCGCAGCTATCAGTGATTGTAGTGCCGGTGACATTTTGCCTTTTAGCTGTCATTTTGGTTGTATTTGGCATCGCGTACTACCAACATCGGTCCAGGTAATATAAACAAATATTTCACTATTATTACTAGTGACGAGCCATTGCTTTGCTCAGGCTTTTATTATTATAAGCCCTATGCATTTTCTAATAATACATTGAAATTTATGAAAATGAAATATCAACAGAACTATTGAATTTTTAACGTGATTAAAGTTTAGACTAAATATAGTTTTACTCTCTCGTCGAGATTCCACTTGACGTACATGTTACGAGAGTGTACTTGCACACTTGTTTGTCCCGTTTCGCTTCGCCTTAATGTGTCTCGCCTCGTTTCGCCTCTGCGTCGTTTCGCTTCGCCTTTTAATATAGTTTTTGAGTACTGTCTTGACAGTAAAAGCTAAATTACAGAATAGCTGACAGGGTGGCACTTGTGTAAGCTTTATTTAGATGTCAGTTTACAGCCCTATAATAAACATTTATTCTAAATTTTATCTGTCTGTAATGTTTTCTTTTCTAAAATTATTATCATTTGTTTCGCTGTTTTTTGTTGTTGTTGTGTGTTTGGTTCCGAAATAAAAATAAAAAAAATAGAAAGATGTGAAATATGGTTCTTAATAATCTAACACATTCCATACAAATTGGCAAATTCTTATCACTATTAAGGAGGACTGATAACATTATTGCATGAATTTAAAAATGGATACAGACAAAAAAATCATTATTACATTGTGTGGTGACATTTTGCCACTAGATGGCGTTGTTTCTTCGGCTTTACTGAAACTATAATGAAAAAAACTTTAATGACCTATTTAATAAAGAGATAGAAAATCTGGTGATAGATACATAATACATTAGTTTTTATCATAAACTACGGTTTGACTTGTGAAAAACGCTGCGGACTAACATTCAAATACCTACATGCATTGAGTTATAAAAGACTAGAGTAGCAATGTCTAACAAAAATATTGCAAAAAAACGTGTCAACTTACGAGTTTAAAGTCGTAGCTTTGAAACTGATACATAAATATGTCAATACGATCAAATAATGTATGCTTGTCTCATTTTTTTCTAACGTCAAGCTATTACGTTGGAAAGAGACAAGACATTGTCATTGACAAACGGTTAGATGTTGTCATTAATCAACATAATTTCCCCAGAATGAATGAAGGTTTGATTTTTTTTCTTGCTGCACAAGGCTTGAATTAATTACTATGAAATATTGTTCGATGGATCTTACAATAGATTTAAAGAATTATAATAAGGATGACTAGGTAGATTAGGATGATTAAAAAATGCGTCAATGTATATTATATTTATATTATGTATTTCAAAACTGTAAAATCAAGGTGAAAAAGTAATAACTATTGTTACGTACTACGGGTTCGGGATCCGATATTATAAGCGTTTTTGCAACAAAGCTGTTTTAATATTATTGTTTTATATTATAAAAAAAATATATTATAAAAATTTATATAATATTATTATAAAAATTTATTTATATTATAAAAATATATCTATCTATATTAAGGTAAAGTAAACTGTGAACGTGAGTGTGTTTTTTTCGTTCAATGAGTGAGTATGATACTACAGTGCGTTTAACACAACAGACTTTAATAATAAATTTACACTTACACTAACATACATACGAGTACATAAGTTATTCACTAAACTCCCAACAATCCGGGAAATTCAAAATCGAATATTCTGGTCACATTAATGTGTCATCAATGACAAAACGATGATTGAAAAATTTATTTCGTCTTATAATGTTTTTATGGATAATCTGAAGAAAATTTAACAAACTTACTTGTGAAAAGTAACACTACTTGCTTTATTTATCTTTTCAGACTGTGATTGGCACACTTTAACAACACATTTCACCATTTTGTATTTTTTTGTTGCCAAGCCATGGAGGTTAGATACAGGAGAACCAACGCTTCATACTAAAGCATTACCCGCCTGTCTCTGAAAATTTGTAGAGTTTATAGCGCGCTGCCGTCAATAAGTAGTATCTGTGAAGTTAGCTATTTATGAGTACTGTCACTATTGTGACAACGTGAAGTTAGGCATTGAGACAACATAGCGATCGCAGCGCCTCCTTGGTTTGACAATATTTCTGAGACACTACATTCTAGGGCCTTGGTTCTCCTGGTTTCTAATCTCCATGTGCCAAGCAATCACTCTTATGACATCATGCTGTCAACTGAGGTCTAATATGTCAGCGGACATATTAGACCTTGTCAAGTACCGACGCCGTACATTGCGTATCTAGTCCTGTATAACATCATTGCCTACATGATAATAAATTAAATTTAAATATTATAATTTATAGTAATTACCAATTTGGCTTACATATTAAATTTTTTTTTGCTTTCTGAAACTTCGATACATTTAGTATTTCGCAAAAAATATTTGGCAAATACCTCGACAAGTAACGATTATAGAGGGTTATATTTAAAAAGATTATACTCGTAAAAACTTAAATTTAGTTATTGAGTTGTAATGTTAAGGAACTCTCAGTAGCAGCCCAGACATCTTCTTAGGATGATGGCGGTATCACGCTCTATGATGATCGCCATGTATAAGATTAATTATTTTTCTGTTATCAAAAAGAAAAGCGGACTAAATGTATTATAGACGTAACAAGCATATAAAATAACAATATTTTATTTATTTGCGATAAAGAATTTAAAACATGTTAATAACCTTTTATCTATAATTAAGAGCATTGATTTTTAAATAACAAGTAACTTTCAAAGAATGTACATTATTGTATTCATTTTCAACTTTAGTAGTAAATATACTAGAATATTTTAAATATTAAATCACACTTATTTGAGTAAAAACTAAAAGACATGACTTGAAATCTTCTTCAAAATTGAAGTAAAAAGCAGTAATATATTTTTTTCATTATAGATACACGGTAGAAGTAGCAGATTTCGATTTTGGCCAGCAAGTAAACCTCGATTATAAGACGTTCACTGAACGTTTAAGAGACAGTTTCCGAAACGCCTTCAATTTTAGGCAACGCGAAGACACGGAACCGTTAACATCTGATACGAGATACGACTCTATGTCATAAGGGATAAGGGTGAGTGTTTATTAATAAGTTTTCGGTTTTTACAATAAAATTTAATACGTAATTTTATACGTGTTTTACAATCAACCTATCTTTTCTTCAAGGTTATAATCTATCTGTGTAAATAATTACATCAAAATCCGTCCAGTCTCTTCAGTACTCATTCAGAGTAACAAACATATAATAATACACACGCCTTCACATTTTTAACAGTAGTTTGTTTAATAATTAACTATAGTATTTCTTTCTATTTTCAGATTTGCTCATAATATGTAAAGTATTTAGAGGTTATTCGGCCCAGTATTTATTTAACATTTTTTTACTAGTGATGTACCTAAATATTTATTTTTATCTACATTACATATAATAGTCATTCCATTAATAAATACGTAGTTATGTAATTTAATACAATTATTATAATCGGTTTTTAGTCCGCATTCAGTAATATGTATTGTATTATAGTTCCTAACCCTAGCACAAGAATTAGAGCTTCATTTAGCTTAGAAACTGTTCAAAATATAACGTGATTATTTTAACATAATATTTTGGTACAATTGGATTTCAACTAACATTTACTAATTGTTATTTGTTTGATTTTTAATTTATAGTCTGTGACACACTATTTATTAGTCTATGGTTCGACTGTGCTATTTTAAATCTTTCATTGATAGAACAAGTTTTTTTTTACCTCAATTTTTATTTCGCCTGTTTATCCTGTGTACGATTGACAATGCCTTAAATCTAAATAAATACTAATTTATATATTATATCTATACTAAGTTCTAAATGTAACACAAAAAAATGTCAATCATCTTTTTAAAATAGTACAGTCGCATCCAAAATTGTTTGTAAAATCGAACTCTACAATAGTTTAAGCCGGCGTAACGAATTATAATTAATATCGTCGCTTAAAAGATGAATTTATATCTGTTCTTGTAAATTGAAACATGTAAAATTATTATAGGAAGACGGTTTTTGTAGCATTATAATTTATATACATGAATAAGCTTTATTATAGACTGATGAATGGTATAGCTAGATGTACGCATTTCTTAATTTAAATATTATTTTGTATATCGTAATGTTGACTATGAAATTAAATAAAAAATTATAATAAGCTACATATATTCAATATTTTTGACTGTGTCGTGGAATATGTCATTTCAATATTCAACAATATTTTTAACATCGGTCTGTCATTTATATTGCATGCATGGAGATTAGAGACCAGGATGACCATTGCCCTAGAATGTAGTGTCTCAGAAATATTGTCAAACTAAGGAAGCGCTGCGATCGCTATGTTGTCTCAATGCATAACTTCACGTTGTCATAATAGTGACAATACTCATAAACAGCTAACTTCACAAATACTTCTTACCGTCGACAGCGCGTTATAGATTCTACAAATTTTCAGAGACAGGCGGGTAATGCTTTAGTATTAAGCGACGGTTCTCCTGGTCTCTAACCTCCTTGATTGCATGTAAGAATGTGATGTTTCAACCCTGAAAATGTACTTTCTTATATTTCGCCATATATTATAATTTCAAATCGCACTGAATAGTAATTATCTATATATTCAAGTATTAATTGTATTGCCAAATGCATAGAAAGTTGATTTTGATGGAATTCTAATCAATATTTGGAACAACTCTACAATAATAGATCTTATCTCTATACAAATAAAGATGAAAATAAGATAACTGATGTAAGTGTTGTTCGATGTATTGAATTATAAAGTGATCAGTCATGTTTTGTGATATAATAGGTTAAACTGTATAGATGTATTGTATTTACATTTTAGTTTTAGTATTATATAAACTATTATCTGTATTCTAGAAGCAAAGGGCAGCAGTATTAGGAATTGTAATAAGTCAATGAAGATACAAAATTATTTTTCGTAACGATTTAAGAATTATTTATCCATTATTTTATTATTATCCTTTCTCACATTTAAAGATAATAACATACTTTTTAAAGATTTTTGTATTAGCAATACGTAAAATCAAATGATAATACTTAAAACTTATTTCTATTGTGTTAATTTGTGTATAATTTGATTTATATGTATGAATATAGCCGTAAAAGCCTAAAATTGCTGCAATAAAAACGATTATAAGATTTACGTGTAGATCTTCTAATTCTAGTCCTAGCTCTATATTGTATATATTATGTGAATTTTGTATATAAAAATATTTATATTTTTTATATTTTTTCTTCATGCATCATACAAAGATCTGTTTAACATATTTGACCTCACTATCGGCCGTCATACATTCGTGTTCTATGCTTCTAAAGAACAGAATATATTATAATTATTTTGTAGTTATAATAAAGTGTTAATTGAAAATTGTTTTATTAAATTCATCATCCCTATAATTTTGAATATTATGTTTCGTCAATTATTGTTTGTAAGTTTTTAAATAATAAAAAATGCACAGATTTAAATAACGTAGAGGAAGATGACTTATCTACATATTATAACATATCGCTTCCAGTTAATCCATGTATGTGGGAAATGGTATTTAATAGCGTGACAGAAAAAGTAAATGTAAAGAAACAGTAAAATAAAAAAAAAATGCTTATAAAAGTTATTATTATTGTACCGAATAGATTATATTTTATAGTTATTTCGGTACAAACATAAATTTTGTTACAAACTTTTTGTATGTAGGTACAGTTTTATTGGTTACTAGCGACTCACCCTCGCTTCGCTCGAGTTCGTCTCTAGGTACGTGTTGTATATATTTATTTCGTACCGCCCGGTATATATTTATTTATTTATTTATTTAGGTATTTATTTATTTATTTATTTATTTATTTATTTATATAGGTTTACCAACAGTATATATAAGAATGTGTTTTATAAAAATAATCATTACTATAATCGAGGATCATCTTAAATATACCAATTACAGGTAAACACAACATTGTTATGACATAAACAGAACAGAACAAAAAAGAAACAAAATATCCTAATTTAAAAATAATAAACTAAACCAAATAAGAAAAAATAAATAATTGAATGTAACAAAAATTAAATTAAAATTAATTAAATAAATAACATTATATTTGACTTGATTATAATATGAATTACCATTACACGCACCATGGCAATTACGGCCATAACTGATACGTCAAACGCCGTTAATTTTATAGTTTTTTTTTAATTTTCTAATTTTCCGCACAACTTTCTTATTTTTTTCTTTCATAAGAACCTTCTCCTAATAATAACAAACATAACAAAAAAAGAATTGGCCAAATTGGTCCAGGCGTTGTGGAGTTATGCGCTTACCAACACATTTTGCGATTCATTTTTATATTATAGATGAGTTCAATAGAAGTACACAAAGGACGAGAGAAATCAGAAGCTTATAAAACTAAAAAAATGATTAACCTGAACAAGAGATGAAAGTCCTTTCATTTCAGGGAATAAAATTTTAGTTACTTTTTAATTCCGGTGTAAGGAAGCAAAGTACAAGTAGGCGAGAACAGCGTTGTAGGTCACGCTCAAAACCCTCTCGTGCGTAGTGCTCTCGCGGGCACTGAATGCTGTCACTGAAATACATTCAAAACGCATTCTAATTATATTTTTTATCTGTATTTAATTATTTATTATGAATGAATCTAAACTAACATAGTTTCTTTGTTTAGTACTCACTTAACTACACTTAATTCATATACTAGTTTCGAATTCGTTTAAAGTAGAATTAGGTTCCACTTCTATAAATGAGAGACGGTGGTAGGTCCATTGCATAGTTTTAATTTCTTGATTTTTTTATTTCAGTGCACAATTTCAATTGATATTTTTTATTTTTATGTTAAATCTTTTTTTGTGAAATGTGCCTACCAGAAAGAAGTACGTTAAAGTAGATAATAAGATTTATTTATTACACAACAAAGGCAAATATCGTGGGATAAGGGATTTTCGATGCATAGATATACCATATTGACTATAATGCTAATTCGATTCGGTTATTTTATTAATGTTTTTTAAGATAAAAATAGCATTAAAGATACTTACAATTACTTATATGAAACGTATACCATTGATCAAAATCCTTTTATATTTTATTTTCCAAATTCCAATCGTCATTTGTAAATCGTTCAGATATAATCTATACATATAATAAAACTGTAGAAAAGTCGTTTTTGTACATCAAAAAAAAAACTACAAAAAAATAGCCAGGGTGTTAAAGGACAACCAATAGAACCCATTTCCAGCATTTTTAGAATTTTTGTCTGTTTGTCGGTTTGTCTGTTTATTTATCCGGGCATCACGCAAAATGTACGAAAGCAATGTAGATAACTTTTATACACAACGATTGAACGTAACTTGAAGTAACATTTAGTTTTTGTTTCATTGCAATCGGTTCAGTCTATCAAAAGATATTTCAGAAGTAGAGAAATTAGGGTTATGTGAATTTGGTCTCACTCATCTACACACCTTTTTTTTTTTTTTATGGGACAAAGGGGGCAAACGGACAGGAGGCTCACCTGATGGTAAGTGATCACCTCCGCCCATGGACATCTGCAACACCACAGGGCTTGCAGATGCGTTGCCGGCCTTTCAGGAAAGAGAGGGAGGGAAGTAGGAGTGAGAAGGACGGGAAGAGGGATGGGGAGTGGGCCTCCCGGACTCTAACTTACCGGACGAAACGCGACAGCATAGCTGCCACTTCACGCCGGTCTCCTGTGAGAGAGTGGTACTATACGGGGCGTGCCGGCCCATTCGGCTGCTACCCGAAGGTAACAAGCATGGCACTACCACTTGTAACAACTAACTAACTAACTAACACCTGAGTGTAAATATGCGTGCACAGTTAGGCTGCGAAAATGCACAGGAGTTTTCCAATTTATTGTTACAAATAGGCGATGGCACATACCCCGTACAAGAAGATGGAAAAGTTATTTTGATTCATAATGATTTGAATTGATGGTTCCACAGCTAATGTTGTTTATAAAGAAGCACTAGCATAATTAAAAAAAAAATGATTTGTATCGGTATCCTCCAACAGCGCTTCGCAATAAAAAATACATTGTTAAGTTCCGACATCCACGCGAACGCAGTCGCGGACACAGCTAGTCACACATAAAAAGAGTATAAAATTGAATGCTGATTTTTTTCCTATGCTATGCAGCATAGGAAAAAAAAATCAGCATCATCAATCAATCATGTCTATTGACTATTGTTTTTGGTCTATATTTAAGTACGTAGGTACTATAAATGTTCATTTATTATGTCGAATATTCGCGTAAGCCGTATTACGTAGGTACGTTTTATACGTTATATTAATAGTTTTAAAAAAATATTTCGGGTACATATTATGTTAAACTTGACTAATTTATTATATGTACGAGATAGATTGATGATTATAACTATAATCCTTACTTCCTTACTAATATTTTAAATGCGAAAGTAACTCGTCTGTCTGTCGCGCTTTCACGCCAAAATTACTGAACCGATTTAAATAAAATTTGGTACACAGATAGTCTAAAGCCTGAGAAGGGACATAGGCTACTTTTCAAGGCGAAAAAAGGGCTGTAAGGGGTTGAAAAAGGGGATGAAAGTTTGTATGGAAATTACGTCGTTTTTAAAGCTAGAAGCTTGAAACTTATTTTTGTAGGCTTTTAATTAGATATAAATGAAAAAGACTTTCTATCTAGATCTAGAAATTTGTAAAAAAATATCCTAAAGGGTATCTAGGAACGAACCCGAGCGAAGCGACACGAGGGCGAGTCGCTAGTATTTGCATAATATATTAGTAAACATATGACAAGGTTACTGAAACACTTAAAAAAATAAAATTAGATTATTAAATAAATATTTTACTTGCTTTTATATATTGGGAGAAAACAAGTAGAAGAATAGGCGCACTTAATGGGGTAACATTCTCTAGGTACCTACTGGAGATCCTGATCGATTAGTAGGTAGGTATATCATTATTTGAGAGAGAACAGCAGATGATTTCTTTAAAATTTTCCACTTTAGTGTGGTTATCATGATTTTTATAAAGACTAGGACAAACTATTTACATTCATAATATAAATCATTTAAAATATTTTTAACGACTAACCCTCACTTCGCTCAAGTGTGTCTTTAGGTACCGTATTCACTATTCATATTATTATAAGTGAGGCCATCTTTTAGAAAAATTTACAGTAGCCTTTATAAGTTTTACCTAACGTGAGTAACGTGTAGAAAATATAAAAAATATTCGGCCAAGTGCGAGTCGGACTCGCGCATGAAGGGTTCCGTACCATTATCTAAAACAATAAGCTAGTTCTCTAAATTGTAGGAGCGCCCATACAACTCGGAGCTTCAACTATATGTGTATGGAGACAATCGTGATTCTAGGTCATCGGGCACTACCATATAGCTTTTCGACCCAAAACCTATAGGCTATTATAGTATTATGTTATCTGTGCTATAGGGTACTTCCGATTAACCTAGAATTGTCAATTTTGGTTATGCTTTAGGTCTTACAGCACCAGTAAAGGGAAAATTCTAAAAAATAAAAAAGTTGAAAATTAAGGTAACTTTTGGTACTTTTAAGTTTTCGCGAAAATCTAAATTTGCCCATCTTTTTATCCTGTTGACTCAGGACCTTGATTTTATACAAATATTAGGAACTATAGATCTCAGTATCTGGTATAAATTTCAACTTTCTAGGTCCACCTGTTCTTGAGAAAATCGGTGGTGACACACGAACAGACAGACAAGAGAGTGATCTTATAAGGGTTCCTTTTTTACCTTATGAGGTACGGAACCCTAAAAATGACGGTATTATGAATGTAAAAACGTCTGAAAGTTGTAGTTGTTAAGTATTTTTTTTCTTAAGTTTAAGTAATTATCAGTAAAAATTATTTCATTTCCACGTGACATTGGCGAATTAATCTGTGCTCAACTGGCACGCTTGAAGTCATTATTCATTAACAAGAGAATAATTGAATTGAAATCATTTCATATTTGTGATCATTATTACCTCATACAATATTCAATTTTTAGGTGGATGATGTTAGCTGGATATGAAAAAAAGAAGTTATATGTAACGGCTTTTATGAAAGTCCTTGGCTTTTGCTGTGTAGAGGTTAATAAAGAGCACATTTTTATTCCCCTCACACTCGTAACTTCGCCAAAGCAATAAGTTTCCCCAATTTAAACGTGAGCACAGAAAAGCCGACTTGGACATTAAAGGTCGTTTTTGCATTTCATTAAAATTTAAACTCACCAAGGCGTGTAGGCGTTATATGCGTTTTGTACCCCTACCACGATACAATATTCTACAAGGAACAAGTTATGAATTAAGTACTCGAGTGTTTTACACTTCGTTTGAAGAAAAAAATATCTATTCTATTCGCGTTTTTACTTCGACCGCGATAGAAAGTAAAATAATGCTGTTATAGCAATTATGGTAAATAAATGGGTTAAATCTCTTTAATCGTGTAGGCTGTAGCGATTGCGAATATAATAGCTTACTCTCAACTTTGCCTTTAATAAAGCTTTCCACGGGTAATGCGTTTCAGTTTAATTTTACGCACAAGCAATAAATAAAGATCTTCAACTCGTTGACTAACTTTGGGCAATAATCGTTGACTATTTAGTAGGTAAGTACTTAGAGTTTGAATATTCGTCTTAATAAATTAAGTTTTGTTAGATTTATTAATAGCATCTTTGGAATGTTTTGTTTAAGTTATATAGGTACCTACTATAATATAATACGGTTATTGGATGCACAGAAATCGATAAATTATATTAAATTTCATTCCATAAGTCTTTGTATTTTCTATAAACATACATATCTTCCTCTTATAAGCACCTATATCTAAAAAAATGTTGGCTTTCATTTAAAAAAGTTATTCTAAAAAAAATCTTTTTAGTCCTTCTAATGTTTAATACTTGGTGATGACTTAGGCTTAAATAACAAAGAGAAAAAGTCTAAAAATTACCCACACCAAGATAAATACTTACGATTGAACAATTTTATCAAAATATAATGGTTAAAATTGCTATGTCAATCTCAATCCCAGCGCTGCCTTTTCACTTTGTCTACGTAATATGTGATGTTTTTTTATAAATGTGGTTATAAAAATATACCTAATAGAATTTATTTGTAAATAACTAAAGCTGTACTAACCAAATTAAAAATGTTTAAATTACTTTCTACAGTAAATTAAGAATTATGAAAAAGTTAAATTACATTTAAATACAAAAATTGGTTAGTAGTGATTCTTCTACTATCAATAGGTACTTATTCAAATAGTAATAACAACAACACTTATAAATAATATATTTTTTGTAATGTTTTTAGGGAAAAGATGTAACAAATGAACTGTAAAACACAAATTTTATTACATGATAAATTTAACACATAGATAGGATTATTTAAAAAATATTACAACTCATTTGCTATTATAATCATATTTTATGTACATACTACGTGAACAATGGCTCGCCTGCAATTATAGAGCTCTCGATGCCACATTCGTCCTCTCCACGAGAGATTTTGAAGAAGCCATTATCACCCCAATCGGAGTTCCAAGAGTTTGCTATAAGCCAATATTTGTTTCCGTTTTCAACGCCCCAGCCCATAATTTTAATAGCATGACCGCCGAGCGCATCGCCTACCACATGCTTGTAAACGCCGCTTTTGTAAGTAAGTAAATCTGAATATACAGTAAAGGCTCCTTCTACAGGTCCATTTTTGAAAAGTTCTGCTCTAATATGGTCTTCGCCTCCTCGGACAGAGTATACATGTTTGCCGTAGTGCTTGTCTGCTTTATAGGCTTTGTTATAGCCATCTTGGCAAGTTCTGTAGCACTTTGGTGTCTTCGTGTCACCGCTGCATGGCATTCTATTACCAGGTACGTGATGTTCACAGGGAGCGATTTCATAAGGCCTGCATCCTTGAGAGGAGTTGTAGTTTCCGCCAGAAACCAAGCCAAAGTGCTTCCAATACTCCCACGCTAATGTAGGAATTCCACCATTGCATCCGAGACCACAAATAGGACAACAGCTAAGTAAATCTTCTGCGGAGAAGTGAAAATGCTTTGTTCCGTTCGAGTAAACACAGTATCGGTCGGTCATTGCCTCAACAGCACCGAATGCCCAGCAACTGCCACAAGAACCTTGATCTCTAATTTCATTTAGTGTGGGACAATTAGGCCATTTATCTCTAGGATCAAAATTTTCTGGTAAATCCTTTATTAAGTCGTCATCGTGTACAACGTTCGGCAAATTTTTCACGTAATCATCTTGTAGTGCTCCCAGGAAATTTTTAATTACCTTTAAAGGCGTTGAAGCCGGGAAGTTTCGCCCAGCTTTCCAAGAATTTTGCTTCGTGTTGATGATATTTATGAACTCCTCGGAGAGTGGGTGTACGTCTGACTGTGAAACAGTAAACGCAAAAAGTAGCACAAAACATGTACTTCGAAGGAGAATCATTTTGCACTTATTATTTTTCTTGCTGAATCGATATCGAGATATCGAGCGCGCACTTAGAGCGGGTGGTGCGCGTCGACTGAATGCTCACTGCTCATACGTCGTGTAAGTGACCCGAACGAACGATACGAGGAGTGAGACAGCGCTTGACCACGCGTGTCGAAGGTTAATCATGATATCTAGAACAAAGGAAACAAACAACGATGATTATTGACTAATGTTGACGGTTAGCAAATATTTACATAGTAGGTACATTTCTTATCTATTTGTTTACTAATTACTTTAATAGTGTTGTTATAAATTTGAGGAGATTAATTAGTTTTTATTCCTCGTTACTACAATTTCAAGTTACAATCTTCAAAAGTATGATTGTAATTTTTTCTTACGTTTTTTTTTTTATTTTTCACGAAATTTAGTTCAATAAGCCTATCTATGACTTATAATAATAATAATAAATAATATATATTTTTTTTATTTATAAAACAGGTTAAACAAATACTTATACCTACAAGCTAACTACGTCAATTAACTTAAACAATGTCATTTAAATCATAAAATGAGTCGCTTCAAGGAATACAGGCTACGTCCTACATTAAGATTGTGTATAGAATCGAAATTGGCTTAGCAATTTGCACTTTGCTATGACTTATAATAATTATTATGATTGTCTCAATTTCGATATATCTGGCTATTTTATTAAATACCTACAGATAAAGTAGGTATAAAATTAAATATCTTTCGAAAACACGTGGCTTATTAATTCTTTAGTCACAAATATTTGCAATTATTTTAAAATGAGTGCGATAGTGTCATGAATGCGTAATTTATGCGTTTTTGTGTTATGAAAAATTACATGAAAATGTAGGGTTTTATGTAAAAGCAGCAGAATTTTTATGCTTTAAAATTTTATCGAATCAAATAAAAATCCAGGATATTTTCGCCTGCATTAATTACTTCGATAATGAGTGTACCTGTCGCTATCGTACAATATAACTTTTTAAAAAAGTTCACGTTAAAATTAATTTGAGATCTCCATAATTATGACGACTTTAGATTTCGAAAATAAAAATAAATCAGATAGGTGCGAACTAAAAGTCATATTCATGAACAGGTATGGTAAAAACTACAGTTATATGCTATACTATTTATACGACGCAACGTAATCTTATAAAAATAAAATAATTAAAAATACTTTATAATAATAATTAAAAATACTAGTAATATTTAAAAATATTTTATTTACATTATAATCACCTCACCAGACTCACCCTTCCACCCACTTGAATAGACTACTTATAAATATCTACCTACACAGTTTACTACACCTATACCTACTTTAGTAAGTACATAAGTATTTTAAAAACCATTAATGATGGATGATTAATGATCTATTCGCCATACAAACTTCCACCCTCTTTTTCAACTCCTTAGGTAATGATTTCCGTATAAAATCTATCTCATACTTTAACAGGGTCTCAAACTAACCTTTTATCTAAATTGGTTATGTGGATATGTATAAAACCATTCCTGTGCATCTCTTTTCTTCCATTTGCCTTGCATTAAATGGCAATAATTCTTAGTACCTACTGTTTAATAGAATTTCGTTTTAAAATTCAACGGAATTATCTTTTTTTATGGGGATAACTTACGCAGCTGTCAAGGTAGACTACAAGAATCAAGGAGTTGCTCGTGTAGGACACAGATGAAACTTTAACCCCTTTTTTAAAGATGCTGGGGCTGTCCATGTTAGGACTCCTGCCGACCGTCAATATGCAAGGTATTGTTAGATTTCTGCTTATTAAAACCGGTTGCCAGTGCAAAGAGGCGTTGCGGGATCGCTTGCGAAAAAAGGTGTAACTTTGACCCTGTCGCCTGGTCTTTATTACATGTATTTTTATTTATATAATAATATTATTATAATATATTACATTATTGTTTCACTTTACTAGCTTTTTTTCAGTGATCAGTATTTTTAAAAGGTACATATTAAGGACAGCTGTATACATCCATTAGCTCGATAAATTTCCTTTTTTTAGACAATCAGTTAAAACAAGTCAATATTTATTTGATAACATCAAATATCTTGCTAAGAATTTTTGAATTAGGCCCGTTACATACATTAAAGAGATATTACACAAATGTATTTCATAATAATATCCTAAGATGGTAATGGCAAATTCTTTGGGCAATAATGTTTTCGTGACACGAAACAGGCGGTTCTGAGTTCTGACCGATAACAGTGCTGTAATGAATTTCCGAAAGTCTTGACAGTCTGCTTTTAAAAATTTTAAGTACATAATATATTATGTTTCATGTGCTTGTTTTCTGTTATATTTAATGGGAATGAAAGGTCAAATGTTATGATATACTACTAACTTAATATATAATATACTTCGATGTTTTACCACTAGTGATTTTAAATTACTACCATATGACTTAATTATGAGATAAAAAATCACAAATATCCACAAAGATTTTGGAAAATACGACAAGGAAAAGTTAAAGATGACGATGAAAATGTTTTATGTATTGCGAACTATTATTATAGGTGCGGGTAACTTTTTTTATTTGGCAAAAATAAAAAATAAATATCATTTTTTACGATAGTGTTAAATTGTAAACTTGTCACGTCTAGGTTCGTCAAATGGATATTATGGAGACCTATTTCTTTCTAGATTCTTATATTTTTCTAAAATAAAAAGCCCGCACGAATTGGCGAAAAAAGGGATCGGTTAAATTTTTTAGTGTTTACTTAGGTTACACAAAGGTTTCCTTTGTGAGTTACACAAAGGTTGAAAAGAAAGTAGTTTTGTAAAGCTTCTTAGTGTCTTGAGTTATTTTTATATGTTTATAAACAGAAGTATGTTTGCATATAAAACCAATAATCCAGAAAAAAAGGTTATATTATGAGAAAAAGGTTCGCAAGGAAAAGTGCATATCATATAAGAATATAGTAAAGAAGAATAATGTGTTCAAAACTGTGTTGTATGACTGGACCATCTGCTACTACTGTATGTTTGGTATATATATTTAATATATTGGAAAACTAGTTGAATAATAATATTGTATTAACAAACAATAGTATAAAATATGCTTAGTTACTTTTTGTATCGATATTCGGCCATGGCGGACAATTTTATTGTTCCTGAGGGCAACTCTTAACTCTCATACTCTGGCAGGACAACAGTTCGACAGGACTCGAACTCAGGACGCTTAGTCGTACATGCTAGCCATTTGAACATTGAGGCAAATAATCGATACATACAAGTCAAATGAAACATGGACTATCTGTTACCAAAGTAACATAAGGTTTAAACTTTGTAATCCTTGTTAAATGGAAGAATGAAAAGTTTCGAATATCGTAACAGAGATAGCTGTCGTAAGATAGTGACGGGTTGAAGCCCCAGATGGCAAATTAGCCCCCGAATCACTTTCTCATCGCGGTTGGCAGCCCTACGAACATCTGTACTTACATCTGTCTAATTAATGATCTTGTGGTAATACTTATGCTAACTCTGCTTAGATTGATGATAATATATGTACCTATTTGTATTAGCTTATTGTTTTCATAATAAATTAATTATTTCCATATACCTAATTGATCTTGTCAAAATTAGTTTTCATCTTCTCCCGTGTCATTTGAGAATTTCCTATTTTACACCTTTTTTTACGATGTTAAGCTTTAACAATATAAGCATGTTTTTTTTTAATTAGGTAAATAAACTACTCTCTTCCTTCCTTGCATACTTCGCAGTTTCATTTAAAAGGGGAGTAACGTCAGTAATTGCGGCTAATAAGTGTATACACGAGCTTACAATGCGATGTCATGTTAGCAGCTAATCATAGCAATAGAGGAATCGGTATAAAAACAGCAGGCTGTTCATTTGAATACATACATACCTACAAACAAACACACATTTAAACATATAGTAAATACACTGAGATTAATAACAACAATTTATATGCGAACTTAATTAAAGACAGACAAGATATAAACAAAAAGTTATATCATTTTAAGAACAAAACCGTATATTTTTTATTTCGAGTTTCCATATCTCCTTTTCACCACTCTGTGCTGTGATGACTTCGGTTAGTAGACATCGTCATCATTATAAAAGTAAATAAAACTAAAAATATATGAGTGACATTTGCATGATCTTGTTATGTCCATGTGATTAAATTATTCGATATTTTAACTTTTCTACTTGTTTTTGGGTTTAATCTTTTTATTGATTCATATTAAAATATATCTATATGATAATTCTACTAGTTTCTACAATTTATAATCATTAGTTAAGTTAAGATTACTAGTTGGATGCATTAAAAAAACATTTTGAGTCTAATACATCCATTCAAATTAACTAAAGATAAAATAATTTTCTTCAATCCCAATAGACAAAAGCACTTTACCAAACTCAGCATATCCCTTGTTTCAGCACAAATTGTTTGTGCTCATATTAACAAAATTATACACGACAATTTCAGTAGATACGTAATTCAATTCTGCAAATGGAATTTGAGATATGATAATATTGCTGCTACAACTATATGATATACTGACGTCTGAGATCGGCGAATAGTAATTAAGTTAATCTAAATAATAGGGATTATTATGACCAGAACCAATTTTCACAAACATTTAATATCTCTCGTACATATATATCTAGCTTATCGAAATACTAATATAAATGCGAGTCTGTGTATGTATGTTTGTTATTTTTTTCTTGGTGAAAGTTAGCGTCCGGCAATCCAGCCGGGTGTTATCCCAAGAGAAGGCGGTTTACCTTCTGTTATTTCTCTGATAGCATAGTGGACCATAAGAGGACGCACAAACATATGAGTCGCCAGTAGTAATATTGCAGTTCAAATATGAATGTTATAGATATTTGATTTTTGAAGTGAGTTTTTTTAAGTAAGATATGGTAGTCCAGTGGTAACGTGGTCTCTTAGGAAACCTAGTGAAGCTGTTTAAATCCCGGGACTCCTCTCCGATCAGATCTCGATCTCCGATCTCTCATATAAGAAAGAAAAAGAATAATATCTCACATGACATGCCGCTTGTCTTATGGTAAAGGAAAACATCGAAAGGAAACTTGCATGTCTGAGAGACAACCTAGCAAGTTTTCGAAAGGCATGAAGTTTACCAACCCGCACTTGACCCAACGCCGCTCGGCGGACTGATCCCCTTGTATTGATGGGAGGGCCGTGCTCGGCAATGGAACTTTAAAAAGAGCTGAATACATACATACACAGGTTGGTTTATAGTATTATTAAAGGAATATTGTGAAATTTCTCAATATTACATATATTAATAGTCTTTCAATAATGTTGAGTAGATTACCAATTAGCTGTTGTCGGTACTAAGAAATTTATTAACTACTGTGAATGCTGCTTTATACTACTTGATCTATCTGAAAACCTGGCATTTGGCAGAGAATCTGCATTTCGCCAATAAGTGGCTCATTTTCATGTATTTTATTTTAACTTAATGCTAACTGAATAAATAATATTTCAAAACATATAGAAAACTTGTGGAAGCTAATTTGCTAACGAAAAGTCGGTCATGAATCACGGTTGCTAGACTTTTGATAAATTGGAGTAAAACGAGCTACGAGGCATCGTAGCATTGCGAGTATATTCCGTGTAGTAGTAGATATGTTCTATTGAATAGCTAAGCGAATATTATTAAATAGTTTTCTATATCGTTTATTAGTTTATTACGAACTGCGCCATATTGCCAGATCTAGGTGGAAACTGAACTTCTTTAATTACTTCTATAAAAATATTCGAGCTCGAACTTGTTTATTTTTGATAATATACTTATTTTTAAGGACACATCAAATTAAGAGTAATAAAACTCTTCTCTTTTTCTCGTTCTCTTTTTCTTGTTTTAAACTATAGGTACAATTATGAATGTTTTTTTCTTTTAATTTTTTTCTTTTAATTTAATGATATATATAGTAATTTAGAAACTTGCTGTGGCACGAAATCTTTCATATTTATTGACACAAAAAATGTCCTCGTTTTATACCTAAAAAAATCATAAACTCACTTTAAATAAGATTTGTACATTGTACGAATATATTTTGAAAACAGTCTCCCATAGAGTTTGAAACAAGAATCGAAATTTACATGAGAAAATTGAAAGTTTTCAATAAAAAGAAACATAATTCTATCTCAAAGTACGATGAATCAGATTTTAGTATGGACTTTGTATTAGCATTGTTTTTCAAGACAAGACATTTTAGATTTTATGTGTTTATAGTAAATGTTATAAAATACAAATATATTTTAAAATATACAATAAGAAAAACATTTTCTTTTGTTTTTGATAAAAAATCTTATGAATGTAGGTATATAATTTGTAATTTTAAAGTATTTTTAAATATTTGCGATAAGAAACAATAAACTGTACTGGGTAATTTTTAATATGTGAAGTATTTTAAATACTTAACGAGTGATAATCATTGTCATATAGGGATATATATTATATTGTATGACATCATTTCTACTTTCATCGCTTAGAGATCGCCAAATTTTGTTCACTGACAAAGGCCATTCACCTTCACACCCTTCCATATTACATTTAACTACGTAGCTACGTATACAATTTTTATTAGTGTAGGTACAGACACAAATAGATGTAAAACACACAGCATGCTTATGTGAAAACTCTCTCCAGAAACTAACAATATTTGTATAACATAATTTTAGAAATCTAAATAAAAAATCTACTTCTATAGCACTTAAGAATGATCGCTTTTCTTTTGTCGAGGATCATATCTTTTGAGCATATCTCGAAAGCTACTATCTAACTGGATTTTTATGGTTTACATTATGTCTATCTGAGTTAAAATGTGTGTGAGTCTTTTTGTCTGATTTTAAATATTCATCAATCAGCCTATCGTCGTCCACTGCTGAACTTAATTATATATTTTTATGTAAGTGTGCATTTTTTACTCCTTCTTGTTAAAGTGGCTGGATATGTTTGAATGAAATAAAGGGCACAGATAGATTATGCCTTGGAGGATATAGGCTACTTTAGGCATATATTTTTAGTGCATAATAAGGCTTCTATTTTTAATTAAGAAATACCAAATACATATAACTATTTCGTTAATCTAATTAGATTACAAGTAAACCAATTTGTTAAATCAACCGATATTTTTATTAGACTCAGTTGTAACAGAATCCTTATTAAGTTTTATCGGTGAAATAAAAGCGACATGCGTGTAAAATTTCAGTAAGACTTCAGGGAGGCAACGCCCTCGTAAATTTTACGCCACCGAATTATTGAAGGCTTCTTAAACTACTGTGTGATATTCTAACATCGATCGCCGAAGTTCAAAAAGAGAGCCGGGCGCCAAAACAACAATTGCAAGGGGAACGTCTTCCCCTAATGATATCCGCCCGGAAAATTGCCCAGTGCAGCCATGTTTATGAAAGATTTTTATGAAAACCCATTTTTTACCTTATTATTCTTGTTTAGCAACTAATCACCAAACCCTTCTGTGAAATTAACGCGAGCGTGAAAATATTGAGTAGATAAGAATTTTTTTAACAAGCTTTGTTTTAATTATGTTTGAGTTAGAAATTTCTTGAGGTCAGAATATTTTTTCAATTTTATCCTTTTCACTGCAAGATGCCATAATTGAGTTTAATTGTCTTAGAGTTATAATTTTATATAACAGAAGGAGTAGAAATATAGTACCTACTGTAAGTATATTCTGATGCTTTTTCAGCATTTTATCTTTGTCGTAGAGATATACGAGTTTTCGGTTAATTCGATTACTGGCTTAAATAAGCTCTATAAAATTTTTAAATACAGTTTTATTTTTATAAAGGAAATGCTTGAGTACTTTCTTTATAGTACCTACTTACTTAAACATAATATAACAACTTCAACAAAATAGTACTAATCAAACAAAATCCAAGAATTATCTTAATGTTCCCATCAAAGTTAAGTAGAAGATTTCTTCGAAAAGTCTGCATTACATGAATAATGCATACAACATGGCGTCTATTGAACGGTATGATCGCCTACGCGCTATTGTTGAGCGTTGCGCCATTTCTCCCACAATAGCATGTCCTTACATACTCTTATGTAACGTAGCTTACATTTTAAGAGAAATAGCACATATTTAGGTTAATAACTTGAGAGAAGATCAAGTTTTTATGAATTCAGTATAATACTTACAGTGACAATGTTTATGCAGTATGAGAATAATTAATTTTTACAAGTACAAGTAAATAGGTACATAATTGTATTTATTACGAACGGACGTTAGTTAGTTATATGTTATAATTGAATTTAAATATTGTTTTAGAACCACGTTTCAATATTCTTTACCTACTTAAGTTTATACCTATGGATAAATTGCTTTATAAAATTTATTTATTTAGTATTTCAATGGATATTTATTCTTAAGCTTTATTTTACATTGTCTATTATATAGCTACAATATCTAGGTATATAGAGTATTATATTTTTTGATTTGTTCATAAAAAATACGACTCGCAAGTTGCATTACATACTGTGTTTTTCTATTATATTTTTTAATTAATAAGCAAGCTATGGCCTTAATGAATCTCTACCATCGTGTCCCATATGTGTACACAAAGTTTGTATGCAAAACAATCTATTCGAAATGTTCATATATAAAACGGGCGGGATCATAAAACTTTTTAGACAACAAATTGCTTTTAAATTTCACGCGTCCCCATCGCCGAACACATGTCGCATTCGCATTTTGGCTCCGAATTGACATCGACCTTATTAAACTGTCGCCAATCTTGTCCAGGGTGTACAAACAGTTAACAACATAAAAAATAACAAGGCTATAAAAGTGTATTGTGCCTCCTGGACTTGCTCTTATTACGTCTGTAAAGTGTCACTAATCATGCACAGTCGTTTGTTTCTTTTTTAGTAGACATTTTTATTAGTACGGTACTGTCGAATAGTGTATGCAGTAAGTACTTACTTATAAAGTAGATTACGTAAGTAAACTTATATGTTCTGTCTCGTATCGTATTTGGATTAATGAGTCTTAAGATTTCAAGTGTCGTCGTCGTCGGTCATCGTCGTTGTCTCAGCTCAAAAACCCCCAGCATAGCCCTCCATTACTCTCTGTGTGACCTTGAGCTTTTAAGTGTTAGATTCATCTTATTTTTATGTACATTATAAAAATTATTTAAAGATACATTTATGCTAATTTTGACCTTTCTGTACGCCTTTTTAAGGCCTAAATAATTTAGTACATTGTTTTTTAAACCTTAAGGGATATATTTCTTTAAGGTGTATCCAGCGTTAACCATGTACAATTTTTAAGACAGTCTATAATATGTTAAGATAATATTTGAATTAAAAAAAATATAATGCTAGAAAAAGGTTGACACCAGAAATGCATGTAGTTATTAATTTAGAATATTATGCAACCATTTTGATAAAAACCATAGGACAAAATAAAGTTTTATTCTAATATAATTTTTTTCTCTATATTACAGTTCGATTGTTAATCGTAACAAGTCTTAAGTTTTTATTGATTGAATTGTATCTATTTATGTACTTTTCGAGTTTAATAAAGTAGAAAGTTCATAAAAATAAGAGATTACAAAATTATTATCGTAACATACCTACCATGTCTATTTGCATTTGGACCAATTGTTTGTTTAGAAAATATAGTAGTATCACATCCGGTGCCGTCTGATGCACTCAGAAATTCGAGGAAATTTATTATTATTGCTGTCATCGTTGTCAAGTTGCGGCGGCTATAGCCACAGCATTATGGCGGCCATAAGAAACAAGATCAACAAGGAATTAAGGGAAATTCGGAGGGGAAAATGTAAAATATGCATAATTCAAAATAATTTTCTTGGTATTTTTAGTTTAGGGTAGCGATAAATTTATTTAATGTGAAACAGCGTTATACTAATGACATGTAAATGAATTATTATAGTCACGAAACGACCAGTAACGCAGATAGAATATTATTTATTTAATATTATATGGTATTTTTTAATTTTTAAAGTTGCTTGATCAAATTGTACATGATGACCTCCGTTGTTTGACAATGTTCTCCAATTTCGCCATTGGCGGATTACCACACGGGAGATAATATAATATACCTACAAGTAAACGCGCTGATACCATTCCTGTCACGCTCATACTTCGGTTTATCGACAATTTCGCCGGTTTTAAGTACTTTTCAAAGCACGGGAGTGAAACACCGCCGAAATCTCAACTATGGACTGTTACTGTTTCTTCGCAAAAATACTCAATAGTTAAACTTTATCTGACTCGAGATTCGAACCTAAGACCATCGGAGCTTTTATTGGCTAGGACGAGTTTGTACATTGTACATACTAGCACTTAAAGGACCGTCACTGCAATGGTAAGTACATACTCGTACATTAGATTTGTTTAATACAAAATGGTTCAGAGTCTTATTCCAGTGGCTTTTCAAAAAAAAATTAAAAATGTATGTATTTAATTATACTTTATATTTTACAATAATTGTCAAATAAGTATGTATGATACTCATGGATGAATATTTATCAGTGAAAAAATCAGCACAGTAATAAATAATCTGACTGCTATAAACAATACTTTGAGTATGATCGAGTAAGTTATAAAATTTTCGACTGCGTGTAGAGCATTACCGTTAGTCATTGCGAAGTGAGGATGAATACGAAGTGCTTCGAAAGAGTCACGTCTCTGTGGACAGTACGCGATATCCGTTCTAAAGATGTGGTTAGATAAAAGGGTAAGATTACTGACTAAATGCTTCTAGATATATATTATATAATATCCGTAAATAGTTTATTATGTCATCATCATCTTTAGCCCTTTTTAACTTCCCACTGCTGGGCAAGAGCCTCCCTCAGTACGAGGGGGATCAGGCCATAGTCCACCGCGCTAGCCTAGTGTGTTGGCGGTCTTCACATGTCTTTCGAAAACTTGCTAGGTTTTTCTAGACATACAAGTTTCCTCACGATGTTTTCCTTCACCGTAAGACAAGTGGTAATCATGATAAAATGATCCGCAAATGAAAATATTAGAGGTGCGAGACCCGGATTCGAACCCGCATCACTCGGTTGTCAAAGCGAGCGCGTTACCGCTGGGCTACCACTGCCTTATTTTTATTATGTACTATTTTGTTATTATTTATTAACATAGATGTCATATATTATTTGGTGTATGAAGTAAAAAACTGCCTTGGTGTTGTAGGGGCTGGCATGTACGGCCACACATCGAAAGGTCCTGGATTCGAGTCAAAGGTTTCGAATCCGGGTCGGGCCAACTTTAGTTATTGAGTCTTTCTGTTTAGTAAGCCTCGATAACAGCCCGGAGTTGGAAAAGTTGGCGGTGTGTCACCCCCGTGCCTTGGAGAGCACGTAAAGCCGTTGGTCCTGCTCCTTAGCTCTCACTGGTCGTGTCGAGTAGTCGTCACACCCTGAATTATGAGAGTGATAGGAATAGAGAGTGCACTTGAGAGTGTATAAATCCCGTATATTACGACTTAGGCTAAAATTAAAGAGGATTTTAATATAAATACTTAAAAATTTAATTAAGTCGAGTAAGCCTAGTTAGATATATTTCAAATTTATTATATTCAGTCATTTAACTCTTTCGGCTAAGCTAGCTAGAAGACAAACCAGCTGATAATTTTTAACTACTGTGGCTATTATTCAAAATGCACAAGAACTAAAAGCAGGTACAGTAGATTATAAGTTTGGCGAAAACAAAAGTTATTTGATTCACACTTTTGACTGCATTACACTAATAATGGGTTAATCAATCGAAAATAAACGTTGGTTTAATGGTTTTAATTGTCAGAGAGACCATAACCATCATTTACTTCAATTAGCATTTATTAACACGACTACAACAAAGTTTTTTATGGCGGTTAGTGAAACCTGTTTCCATTCTATTCCTATATGTGAAATTTCCCTTACTTTACGACCATGCTTGCTGACCCAGTTTGGGATCGTCGCGGGATCACGAAAAGGGTTTACGGTTTTCAATATTTGTTATCCTCTATGACTAGCTCTATATCTTATGGGAATAGTTCAAGTTTCATTGCAAGTGTTCTGTGTCTTATAGGAAATATATATTTGACCTATTTCTAAATGTACTTTAAGAAATGTAAAGAGCTTAATTTAAGGTTTCTGACATAATAACGTACAGCCTTCGGAAAGAATTATCTGGTAGAGCGGTGGGTATCCAATTTGCGCAGGATGTTGTGGGGCTTCGACCGCAGGCTGATAATTGACACCGAAGGCATAACCGCAGCCGTAATAACCATTATAGACGACAATCGAGTCATGCAAAAACATGAAATTACACCACGTCGCCGCCTAGAATGATCAATTTTCTAAATGCTTTATTATTATTGTTCCGATCATTGTGACTTCCAATAAAACTAACGTAATTCACTGTCCCGATAGCCCGCTCTTATAGGTTTAGTTTAGAAAGTTGGCATCTTGTCCATAGCGGTTATTTCGAGTTCCTTACATAGGTTACCGGGTGCCGGTACAACAAAAAGAAGGCTTTATTTAACGGGAAACGAATCGGAAAAAAGCGCTCTAAGCCTCGGAGCCAAGTGCCGGATTACATTGGCTGGGTTGAAAAACAAATCTACTACGATTTACGTACCGTAAACTCGTTACGCGATGTGAACGAGGCGAGTTCGGGAATGGCAAGCAAGTTAAATTGTGCCTTGTTGTGATTATTCAAGAGTCGAAATTGGGTAAAACGGTATCCGACAGAGATACGTTTGGTGCGTAGACCGGGCGACGAGAGAGAGGCCAGCTTATACGCTGACTATACAAAGGTTCGCGGGTTCATTCGTAAGAAGTGTCGTTATCACAGTCGCTGTTCGGCGGTCGGACGGCGAGTACTGGCGGGGAACTTTCGCTCCTGCTCCATACAAATTCACTTTGCCATAACTTTTACGAAAATCGCGCCCGGAAATTTGAGAGCCGGTACCCATTTCCGATTCGTGACTGATTACGATACCCGTTGAAAGTGAATCCGAACGATTGAGACGTGATAACAGTTGTGTAAGGATTTACTTTAGGTGTTAAATTAAGTGGCTAAGTGGGACGATCTAGTTGAAAAGTGAAATTATTCTGGACTGTCTTCGGTATCACCGTAGTTTTTCAAAAAAACTGCGTTTTGATTATTGAAGCCTTGCTATATTTATTTCCATATACGGTAAGTAGTTTTTTGGCACGAAAAAAATGTTTTGTAAAGAAATAAACGATGGCATAAAAAGTGATTAATGCAAATTGCTTATGTTTTGGCTTGAGAAGGGAGAGCCAGTTCAAGTATTCATGAGGAAAATGTAAAATAAAATATCATTAGGCCGGTTATGTACTTTATTAAGGTTTGATTTTGATTTCGTCTCCAAAATTTTTTATAACAACCGACATGAATTTATATTGAAAGTGCAAAGTTCGTAGCTAAATTTTATTTACATAAAAAAAGTGCGACTTTAATATTTTCGTTTATACTTATTTTGAAAGCGGCGTCGCTTTGCGGCTAATTACGTAAGTATTTATGGTAACAGAGCAACTTCTTCTATTTTTGCTGCCATTTACAGATTACAGCAAACATAATTGATTATATCAATAATAGGTCTAGATTCTGTAATGCAAGGGAATAATTCAGCATTTTTTTCTTCGTTTATACTAAAAGCTTCCATCAGAACTATTCAATAAAATACTTGGTACTTAAAATGAGCCTGATTCTTGTAATTAAGCAACCTTTGAATTTTTGAAATAAGTAACTCAGTATGTTATTAAAATTAGTGTATTATTTCTCATTTATTGTATAATTTTTGCAAAATTTCATAAGATATTTTAATTTTAGCCCGAGATCGGTTGGATATTAAATTTCAATATTAATTAATGTTGTTATAGCATCTGATTATTCAGTCCACTCCGTAATAGTCAAGTTGGTGTAGTCAGCACGTATTGCTTTAACATGATAAAGGGCCTTGTAAAATTATGCTAATCGAATGTACAGTGGGTTGGGACTAGCCTCATTCTTAACGCAAACCATCATCTACAGTTGATGGTAATTTAATCAAATAAACTTTACGCAGAACTGTGTTTACTAAATATTAAAAATTTTTACAATGTTTTCTTCAGTGTACCACAATTTTTTTAATTTAACAAAAATGTCTTGCTCTTTCGCCATCAAAAAGATTTATGTTTATGAATGACATAAAAAAGCCTTGTTACCTTAAATCAATTTACATAAGACAACGAAAATGCTTGATACCTAGCATTAATTTACTCGAAATAATTACCTAATATTATAGATATGAAATAAGGAAGACATATACGTTTTGCTTTTAAGCTAAAAAAAACTACAAAAAGGATGTTCGCTATTACCTACGTAGGTATATATATTTTTTTTTATGGGATAAAGGGGGCAAACGGGCAGGAGGCTCACCTGCCTCATACCACCTAGAAGTGGTATATTAAATATACGAAATGAAAAAGGAAAATAATTAAAAGTTGCTTTATAAATTATAAAGCGATAATTTTTTTACGTATTAACATTAATTCTTTATAATATAGTAGTTATGCAGATTTCAAAATATATTTACTTATTTACTTTCTAACTGTAAATCAAGCTTACCTTAAAATATATAGTGTCAATGCAAAGTGGTTCTGAGACCTTTTACGGAAGAAAAGCGATATTTTATTAAGTAAATAAATTCGCTCCGTCTTTATTATAAATTATGTACTCCTGGCACTCATGCTATGTGAAAGAAGGACAACTTTACAAACACACTTTCATTTTATTAAAGATATTACATACTTATTATATTCCTATGAAAGTTCCATTTGGTCATTTATTACAGGATTTATTATAATAGCTTTGCCATTTTTGTGACTGATTGCTATTTAAATGAACGAACGATATTAGGAATATTCGAAATATTGTTTTGTTTAATTAAAATTTATATCACCTACATGTAGATCAATTGCCAGCTAGCATTCTATGCAATATATTTCAGTAATATCTGTTTCTAGGCTGCATTTCATAAAAAGTATTTATGTTTTGTATTCATTTATTTTTTCTATTACTTCCGAATGTCAATTTGATTGGATGGTAAGACGGTCAACATTTTTTGCTTATTATTTTCGGTACATGACTGACATTGTATTCGGTAATGAGGTAGAGGTTTCAATACTTTTTTATTACTTACATGTTATCTAAGTCTATCTATTACGGACATGTTTCAAGATCAAGATCAAGATTGAATCGAGTACATTTTAGAATTATAAATATTGTCAGTTAATAAACAAAAACATATATTAATCAAAAGGCAAGTCATCTTACGTACACTTTTAATAAAAAAGGTAACAATTTATTCAGTTGTAATTTTTATTTTCAAAAGTGAAACAGCCAGAGTATATGTATATTTATAAAATATAGATACCTAGCATACTACTCATTACTCACTTGCTTCTTCACTCACAAGCTATTGAATTCATAATATCATTGTATTTTATAATAAAATTAATAATATCAAAAGCTTCACACAGTTCGCGGTAGCTTAACTGTTACGCCAACAAAAAAATGCGATACGATAAATGGTTGACATTTTGCATTTATCTATATTTACTGATGAAAAAATTGCCTCACAAAATGGTTGATGAATACGAAAATAAATCTACAAAAAAGATTTTTTTAATAATTTATAGTTAATTAAGATATTCTGTGAGAAAATTTACTTTAACATTTCTACAGTGTTCGATAACGGTGCAGGAAAAGGAGAGTGTAGAGAGATTAATGACGTGGATTTGGTGTCTTAAACAAGCTCATCTTCCGCTCATTTATTTGTGCTTATACAATATTATTTAAGTAAAGTGCCTATTTTAAATTCTTACGGAATTAAGTTTTCATTTTGCAGCTTTGGCATGAATATTTCTTTTAATAGTACCTAATTGTAGCGTTATTAGAACATCGCGTTCTAAAAAAATTTTTAATTAAAGTGTTCAATAAAATGTTATATTATAATGTGCATAATATCAATTGCATCAAGCTAATGTCGCCACATTAAACATAATTTTTACATTTATAATATATAATTTTATACACATACCTATACATTGCAGCTGTATGAAGAAAATCACTTACTTATAATAACTTCATTTATATAGTTTTATAGAAAAAAACTAGACATATTGAAAATATTTCATCCATATTCAACCTACGTACTGTATACATTTTGGAGCCAAAAGTTTTTCATTTAGGCAACAGTGGTATAATATAATGAATATTAACCAAGTTATTATAATACAATTGGCGCTGTATTTGTTTTAAAAATGAATTAAATTTTAAAACGCAAACTAAATACTCTATACAATAAAAGTAATTAATTGCGTAAGTTTCTTAATGACTCGTTCATGCTATATACAGTATACACGTATAGTAGGCTTATTCTAATTAACATTTTTGAAGACTGATTATAATATTTGAATTTTAATAAGTAATATTTAAAAATATATTGTTATATAGAGACGATATCTTACAAGATAGAGAGTACCTACTTTTAACTTTTTTTTAAAAAAAATTGATAATATTACAAAGACCAAATTAACATTATTATACTTGACATTATGTGTTTTTATGTAATAAAACATAAATGTAGACTTTTTGGTAATTATATAATACTAGCAATTCCCGGCTTTACCCGCGTTCTAATCAATTCATATTAAAAATAGGAATTGGTGGTAGAACGTTGAAAATTCATAAGAATTTTCAAAAAATTCTTCGCTTCTTGTAAGACCTATTAGCAAACAGTAGGCAAGACGGTGCGGGGTAGGGTCGGCGATTGCATCAAGCGAAGCCGCGCTTAAAGCAGCGCTTGCACTTTATTCTCTCGTTCGTATTTTTTGCGACATTTTAGTCAATGTATACAAAATAAAACAAATACTTGACAAATTATATATTAAAAACCTTCCTCGAGAACCACTTTTTCCATTGGTGAAAGCAGCATGAAAATCGGTGCAGTAGTTTTTGAGTTTTGCGTGAACAGACAGACAGAGAGACGCGGCGGAGGACTTGTTTTATAATATGTATAGACGGTAAATTACAACAAAACCAAGCCTTTTTAACGAAACTAAGATTGCTTACTAGTATAGAAAACCGAATAACCATGAAGGCTACATAGTGTAATAAAAGTCACGTTGTTTATTTTTACTTTCGATTTACTTCATAATCATTTCAAGTTTTAACCACCAAAATTATAGTTAGCTTGCAAAACAGTTGCATCGGCAATCTAACTGTTGGCAGTTAACTAACGTGCTATATAAGAACAAAATCCTCTATTGCAATCAAACTTTAATATATTCTAGCAATTAATATATTATTAAGAAATATTTCACGGTTCGCTCATTCAGCTATTACTTTACAAGAATGCTTTAAGTAGCACATACTAATATTAAGATGGGCTAATGTATGTTGAATATATTACCTCATTGCTGCCGTTCAATTATAATATAAATATGCTAATTAGTTTGAAAGTATTTGAATATTAAATTAGTATTATAGTGTTTCTAAAATTATTTTTTAAACTTTATTTCTATAAATTTTACTAATTTGCTAGCAATCTGTTCCCGCAAGTCACTCTCCCTTAGATATTATCCCACTGTATCTTACGCTGCCAAAGATTATATTTATCTACATATTTATAACAATAATTATTTCAATAATAATGTCAGCTGATATGACAATAGAAATACATTAATTATTTCAAAGAGAAGCAATTAATGGATTAGAAAGTAGCTTTTGTCTTTCTACTCGTTGTAAGTTTCATATGTATGTCTGCATAATAAGTATGTACATATGTACATTGTAATACATATTATATGCATGTGAATGAGCTAGCACCTTAATATATCAAGATGTATGAAATAAACCCACTTTTACAAGTTTAAGTACCTAATACTCCGTTTAAATAAAATAGAAAGGCTTACATTATTGTAAATGGCTTACTGGGTAAGTAAATGAAATAAAATTATTATGACCGAGTAATAAAGATTTTTCTAATTTAAAAGCTCACACTAATAGCCTTAATTTAATTTATTACATTGCAAAGACTAATTAAAAAGCTGAGAATGCAATTCAATAATAAATATCTGAAATATGTGTGAGGTAATCGCATAATTGATTACTCATCATTTTAACAGATTTGTACGGTGCGTAATATTTTATATACAAAAAAAATCAATTCAATGTCCGCGTTTTATTGACTTTTATCTTTGTTTGTTTAATTGAGCACGATTCAGCATAAAGCATATCACTTAGTGTTGTAAATAGTGTTGAACATACGTATGTAAGTGACGGCTTTATTAGTGATGTTACTGCCTTTTATATTCAAAAAACCAAACATGTACCTACTAGGCATCATGTCGTAATTGATTGGCTGACGGTAAGCTACGACTTATCCAAAAATAAACTGTACATCATTTCTACGAGATGTCTTAAGGCATTTAATACGCGAAAAATGGTTTCCACTTTTCTTCGTTATCTGTTAATAAGGACCCTTGCAGCGGGTAGCAATCTCGCAGAAATATGGACTGACTAATATAATTAAAAGCATTTCCCTGTTTTATTTTACCACGATCTCGTTTTCACTTGCACAATATTTAAATTAAGAGACTCTTTTGAATCTTCCTATGAATTTATAAATTTCAATACGTAAATACAGAATAAATATTTATCTTATAGACAACATTTCATAAATTAATATTTTTGTTTTTTCTATTCAGTGTTTTTTCTATAATCACTGAATCTTTTAAATTGTCACTGAAATATTACCCCTGCTACACACGTTACGATATATCGTAGCGATAAAACTGCGCAAACTGGTTTGCGTCGATTTATCGATCGTGTGTATGGTAAATCGTTGCAGTTTATCGTTCATCGGTGGCAGTTGCAATTTCTATCCAATAAATCGTTGTCGATTGCGTTTGCACAGTTTTATCGTCACGGAGATCGCTCAGTTCGCGCCAGTATTCAAGGTGCTCGCTTGTTGCTATATACTTTCCCGCCGCGTCAATTAAAAAGTTTCTACTCTCGCTTTATATAAAAACTATCCTTTCCCGTGGCTTCGCTTGCGTTCTAAAGTCTAGAAATCAAATTATTTCGCCCGTCCGCCCATATTCAACGCGATGATAATTATTTTGTTGCGGAGTTATTTTAAAACTATGATATCTCTTAAGATATTCATTGAAATCAAATGATTCAATTAAGAGCAATTTTATTCAAAATTAAATACTTGTGATGAATATCTTATTTATTTGGATAAGGATTAATATCATGTTTATTAAACACCATCGCAAATAATGCATTATCTTAAAACAAATTACGTATGTTAAGCTAGCAAGGTCAAGTGGGCAGAACCACATAACACACTTGCAGTAATTAAGTGCTCATTTAGTGCTAATTAATGCTGCAAAAAGTAAATTTTACGCTGCAGTAGATTGATCAAAAATTAGAAAACTGCCAGCTTTATATTAAGCTAGCAGTGTCGGCCTCTTACAACGCTAACCGCATAGCACAGCATCAAATCAAACTAGTATTAATTTAGTGCCTAATTAGTGCTGGCCATTCATGAAGACAAATATAAAATTTTATATTTTTTTCTATTTTTATAGAACAAAACTTGCAAATTTAATTTAGCGCCTGACTTTTCGAAATATCAATTGATTTATATATATGTAGAAGGCTTTATGATATTACTTATAATGTTACGTAATATCAATTATCATAAAGCCTTCTATATATATATTATTAATAAATAATATAATATATAAATCAATTGCTATTTCGAAAAATCAGGCGCTAAATTAAATTTGCAAGTTTTGTTCTATAAAAATAGAAAAAAACTATAAAATTTTATATTTGTCTTCACGAATGGCCAGCACTAATTAGGCACTAAATTAATACTAGTTTGATTTGATGCTGTGCTATGCGGTTAGCGTTGTAAGAGGCCGACACTGCTAGCTTAATATAAAGCTGGCAGTTTTCTAATTTTTGATCAATCTACTGCAGCGTAAAATTTACTTTTTGCAGCATTAATTAGCACTAAATGAGCACTTAATTACTGCAAGTGTGTTATGTGGTTCTGCCCACTTGACCTTGCTAGCTTAACATACGTAAACAAATTTTATAACAATAAAAAATGTTATAGCGAGTCAAGCTTAAAAGATAGACATAATTTGTGCATAACTTTAACCGTTTACGCAGCGCACGCAACGGAAGCTCTCAAAAGGAATATTTATCTCCCGTTTTGGCAACATTTTTCATTGGTGCTCCGCTCCTATTGATCATAGCGGGATGTAATATAGCGTATAGCCTTCCTCGATAAACGAACTATCTAACACAATAAGAATTTTTAATTAGGACCAGTACTTCCTGAGATTAGCGCGTTCAACCAAACAAACAAAAAAACAAACAAACAAACAAACAAACAAACTCTTCAGCTTTATAAATAGTGTATATGACTTGCTGTGCAGGAAAGGGTGTCACAACACGTCTCATAAAGAAAAATAAGAAAAAGAAAATCATATTTCACAAGTTATACTCATAATTTTAAGTAAAACATTCGCATACAGAAAATTAATTTGTAATCAAATCAGACGAGGCCTAATATCGCAAGTACGTCATCATCTTCCATCGTGGACGACATGTTTCTTGCGTGAGCTTCTACGGAGAACTGAAGATCGACGTCGATATCGGAGGCGTGTGGAGACACTATGAACGTTCGATTTATCTGCACAGTTTGAAATCGCTACGATATATCGTTACGTGTGTACCGGGTTTAGAATATTTCAGAAAGTTTCATCATAACTATAAAATAGATGGCATTAGTGTATCTTGAGAATAAATTGATTTACTAATTCATTGTTGGTTTATTATTAAAATGTACACGAAAATTTTAAATTGTTAATTATACTCGTATATAGAAACATTTAAAAAATTAAGTAACAGATTTAATGCGAAAAGCCATTTCTATAGATTGCAATTGTTTGCGAATTACAAAAACGTGCTAATGTATTTTTTGTATATTGTTGTCGATGTATTGACAAATCCAGAGACCGTTATGAGGCGTGCCGTATACCGTTATTATATTCACCACAGTCTGTAATTTTCTTTTAATTGAACATAGAAACCTCTTCTTCGAAATATGTGGAGGTACGGGAATTTATTTTTTATAATTAAAATATGCTTTTAGTTTTTATTCTAAATAGATAAACGTAAGGTATATTGAGTGTTAAGCTTTAAGCTTTTATCCCATAGTATACGAGTCTCTTGCAGTAACTTTCCATTCCCTACTTTCCCACTTAGCAACATGCTTTAGAAGTTGACTTTATTTACTTAAATAGATGAAGGAAAAGTATGCCAATACCAACACAGTAGTTATACTTTTTTATATTTACATACCTTTGCCCAAATTGGTCCCTGTTTAGTTTTCATGATTAATATGCAAGAAATAATATATGAAAAATAATGGCGATCACTAATTCACTAGAAATGATGCGAAATGACCATCTAGTACATAAATAATAAACTCTTGTAAATATGTTGATTAATTAACAGTATATTACATATCAATACTGAAATTAATTAAGTTCCTATTTTGAATTTCCCGGTTATTAGCCTTTAGGCTATGCTGATGTTATAAATAATAATTTGAGCCCAAATCTGATTTTGAAGCATTAATGGTAATCATACACAAATGTTTAACAATATAAATTATAGATTAATGTACAAATAATAATATAGGTATTATTTTTATGTTTCGGTTTAAAAAGCCCTTTTTTTGATTTTAAATGTACATTATACCAGTACATTATCAAATCAATCATAGATAATTTATCTTGTTGTTTCATTGAAACTTTGCGATATGAAATTAAAAGCAACTCTTCCGGATATCTTATATTTCACTACGCACCAATGAATGCTGATATAAGATGGAGGAAGTAACTTAATTATTGTAAGTGACACATCTCATTCATCATTATTAAAAATCGTTAGTGAACAACAATTTTTAAAATCGTACTTGTTTTTGGTCATGGTGTTTTATGATTTACAGCAATCTAAGTCACGGGAGAGACTTTTTTTTTAATACTTGTTAGTAGTTCTTTCTGTACGAATGTATGATGAAAATATTCTTCCAAGTGTAGACCTGTAAAGTTTAATAAATGACAATGATAATTGTTTAATTATAGTTTTACATATTTAGAAAACATAATTAAATTTAATCGTAAGTTATCTTAAATTCTGACGTTACCAAGGGACCGTAAACTATTTTCTCTGCGCACGCGTCGTTGCTTGGTTCAGACTTTCTTCGGCCAGAGTATGCCGTGTCAAATTATACAAACTATAGCAAAAAGTATATACAGGCCATATATAACTTTTTTATTTTCAGAAATTTTACGATAAGTGTTAAATAATAACTGTTAACAACGTAATTGAATAAATTTAATAATTATTTGAGGCCTGCCAGCCCTAATCTGAATGTAAACAATGACGTAATCTTCCTAATATGTAAAATACTTTTAATGTCCCTCAAATATTTTTAGTTCATTTTATGCTCATATAATTAAGTTGAGGGTACTGTTTTAATTATAAAAGTTAATGCCGCTGAAATGGTGAGAATGTATATAACATTGGACCAATAGCAATCGTCTAACAGAATGCATATATGCGGGGATGCTGTCATGAAGAATTTATGGCGGTTTCATGTTTACGACTTGCTCAATTGACAAGAAAGACATAAGGGTAGTTCCTCTAATAAAACTCTTATCTGATGACATGACAAGGATATTGACTAATTTCGAAACTATTTTGTTCTCTTTACAACATACTAATGTCTTACTTTTGTTATTTATTTATACCTATAGCGTTGCTACATATTAATAGATCGTTTTAAGAGTTACGATAATAATTAATTTCGAAATTCAAATATAAATTCTAATATATTTTTTTCAAATAACGATGGGCTTATGGGCAGTTTTTTACAATAATTATCAATAGTAACAATTTCATTTAAACTTCTCCAATCACTTCGTTGATTCATGAAAACCATATTAAAATTCGTAAGTAAAGCGAGAGAAAGTAGTCTTTCTTTTATACTTATGTCCTGAATTATTAGAATTTTTATTGGTATATTAGTATGAGTGTGGGTAAGTATTTAATTATTTTATCAAATACTTACCCACACGTTCACGTATTATATACTGTATTCCTCATAATTTTACTAACTTCTTAGTTAGTAGCTACAGTATTTTCTAAAACTACTTACTTACTTAATATTGATTGATGAAACGAAGTGTGATTAAGAGTTCAAAGTAAATGTTAGCAAAATCTGGATTTTTATATTGAATCATCATCATCATCATCATCAGCTCTTTTTTTTAACGTCCCACTGCTGGGCACGGGCCTCCCTCAGTACGAAGGGAGATCAGGCCATAGTCCACCGCGCTGGCCTAGTGCGTGTTGGCGGACTTCACATGTCTTACGAAAACTTGCTAGGTTTTCTCAGACATGCAGGTTTCCTCACGATATTTTCCTTCACCGTAAGACAAGTGGTAATCAGGATAGAAATGATTCGCACATGAAAATATCAGAGGTGCGAGACCCGGATTTGAACCCGCATCACTCGGTTATACAAACGACGCGTTACCGCTGGGCTACCACTGCCTCATATTGAATATATATTAAATATATATACCTATCGAAATATTGTATATATAATATAGTTAACTTAAAGAATCTGAACACTTACAAGGTTCAATTTTAATGGAGCTTTACGTCTATATTTTCACGTGTCAGAGGTACAACCACAGGGCATGGTGGTAAATCATGACTGACTGACGTGACTAATAGATAAATCATGTTTAATAGCAAAGGTCAACATTGAGTAACCAGTGATTCATAATAAATCTAAAATAATACTTATTCGCATACGCTCATGTGTATATTTTGCTGAATATTATAAAACAAATTGAGCTCAAAAAATCGTACAGTTTCATCAGACTACTGCAAAATATCACCAATAAAAGCTTCTAAATTACATAATTCGATATATTCGAATTTATCAATGCAATTTTAGACCACTTAGCTTTCATTATACTGCTTTCTAAGCCAACAAATGAATCAGTTTAGTATCTGAATACAGTTGTGTAATGTGAAAGTACTAGTAAATTAGTGAGTGTAAAGTGCTAAGTAATCACTATATATCGACTAATGATGATCTATTATGCGTCCACTCATATGGTCTAGACTTTCAATACCTAGTTTTGTGCTATTACTCAATTTACTTTTTACTACAATAGCATTAAATAGTTAAAATTTACAAATAAATGCCAAAAATGCACAGTGTGAATGTTTAATCTGTTTTGTAGGTTTTTACTCTATAACAATTAACTTAATAGTTGTAAACTTAAAAGAAAATATAAAAATACCTTAAGAGGTATCATGAATTATCTTTTATTTTGAATTATTGTGATTTAAGACTAAGCTCAAAATCCTAAAAATTAGTTTAAGTTTAATATTTTTTTCTAAAAAGTATGAAACAATATTACTAAATTACTTAGCCGTAGATATACAATATAAAGTACACTGAGATGAAATGCATGTCAGTTAGAGTTATGCCGTGCCATTTCCAGCGATGCCAGCGGAGTTAATGTTTGGCGCGCCGCGCCGTTGCCGACGCATGCATCCATGTTCAGTGTTCACTCACAGATTTGATATTTGAAGTAGTAACGACCCTTTACATGTAATTATTATTTATTACTATCGGAAAATAAACCTTTAGGGTAGAAAAATATGCTTGAACTCTATTTATAATCAGAGTAAAGCTAAATACTAAACTATCATCCGTGACATAAGTCAATGTACCAAAAAAATTGTTAATACAATATTTTAAGAGCCATTTCTATAGTTGGATGTATATCATATTCAGCAATAATAGGGATATCTACTCTTAAAGCAAAAACAACTTTGGACTACGATAACGATATAGTTAACGAGTTGACAGGTTTCTTAGTGGCTTTCACCGGAATTTACGGTGTATAGACTAGACACAAGTAAATAACCCTTAAAACGGCTTAATTAAATGCTTTTAGCATACTGGTATAATATATGCATGATGTTAATCTTTACGGAAATGGTTAGTTTGTAAATAACGGTTTCACTACTTCTATGGTCTCGTAGTTTCAGTGGGACATAAATGACAAATCTATAGCAATAATTTACTCTAACTTTCACACAATTTCGAAGTGCCTGTGTATCATTCATTCAAAAACTTGCCGCGTCCGAGAAAAATACGATATCAAGTTAAGTACATAGTCCTATTTAAAGTTCTGTAGTACGTCTTTATCATAACATATTATTTATAAATGAAACTATCTTTTCGGATTTTGTCGCGTATTTATTTGGTTCCTGACGTTTCAATTGCTTTACAGCAATCATGGTCACGAGAGAAACTAAGGTATTTGACGCCTCAGAGGTTTATTTATACTTGTTACAGACAGTGTAGTTTTATAAGGTACCGTACGGTAAAGGGTAGGCACACGTCGGGAACCAAAAATCAAAATAAATCCGCTAAAAAATCCGAAAAGCTAGTATCATTTATAATGTCGAATATTCGTGTAAATCTATGAAAGTATAACATCATATTTCTCGAGCATAATTCATATGTAAAGAGCCAAACATTCGCAAGTTAATTACAGCCGCTACATAGGTACTAGTTGCCTAAATTCGAGATCACTAATGGAATTTTCGCATGGTCGCTGATCGTAACCGATGTGAAGTGGGATTTAACTCATCTCTGTTTTACTAGCTATTTGTTAATTTTTGAAAATACAAACCATATATTTTGTGTAAGTTTAGAATATTTGTCGACCCGTTTGACTCAGTATGTAGGTTACATGCTGTGTTAGCGGTTGCAGGTTCAAGTCCCGCTGTGGGTAATTACTTGTGTGATGAGCATGAATGTATCTAATATTTACGTCAGCCCCGTAGCTTACCATGGAACTAGTCAGTGCTGTGTGTTAACTGTTAATGTTAATGAAGTCATTATTTTAAAAAAAGATAACTCCTCGTGCTTGGTATTAACACTAACACCTAATACTACAACTATTTTTTAATATTTCATTTTTTTGGATATTTATTAGATATTTATGAATCATGTGAAAATTCCGCGACGCATAAAAATTAAAAGAATTAATTTATCAATGTCATTTATTTAATAATGTAATTATTTTATAATATGGGAGATACTTCCTGTAAAAAGAGTGTCCTTGTAAAATTTTAATTATTACGCAGAATAAACGCTTTGATGCGTACCATCTAAATTATAACTTAAATTAGTTTATAATAATTCAAAGTAATTATTGAACTCAAAATCTCAGAATTTAAGTAGAAACATAATTACTCTCACAGCTTTCGTTGCTACATTTTAAGATTTGATCTATATTAGGTTTGCTAGTAAAAATACTAGTAGACCCGACCCGCTTCGCTGGGCGTAAGTGAAAATAAATTAAACGGTTTTAATAATATTTTAATTAAATGATACTTTCATTCTCAGTTACACCTTATAATATTACCTATCTGCTAGTGAAAGTCCCGTCGAAATTGAACCAGCTGTTTCAGAGATTAGCCGGAACAAACAGACAGACAGACAAAAATTAAAAAAAGCCTTTTTGATATAAGTGCCGTATACTATGCTTTCATATGCATTTAGTAAAAAGCTAATAATTTGAAATTAAAAACAGACAGTTCAATATTATTTATATGTACCTACTGACTAGCGACTAACCCTGTCTACGCTTTTGGACGCAACCGAAAGCTTGATTAGTTTAAGATCGCATAAGTCTTCCAAAAGAGTTTTGTCTTGTGTTGATATCTTTACTCTCAGATGCGTATAAATAAATAATCGATAAAACAACTAAATATTAAAATAAACTAAATAATTAATTAATCTTAATATGTTTATATTAATAGTATTAGTTACTATTCCTTATTGCACTATAAAAAATACATACAGTAATTTAAAAACAATTTGTGATCGCAACGGTTTAAGATGTAAGAGAGATGTTATTTTATTTAGTTATGTTATTATTTAAGAATGTAAGTGAGTTGAACATTAACTAAATACCACAGCTAATTATTGACGCTTGGGTTTAGTTCTAGAGTGAACACTAATGGAATTTCCGCATCGGAAGCCAGAACACTGCACACGCGTGTACCGTGTACTAGGGATCAACTGCTCTGATATAGAATTTATAGGTCGTTACTCTAGTTATTCATTTTCAATTTAATTGTAACAACGTTGGAATAATGTTGCTGAATTATTAAAACCTTACATACATTATAGGTATAAAACTCAAAGTTACGTTAAGTAAATAATTATTCCTTCGTATAAATAATTTAAACGAGCTCTGAACTTTATAACGAGATCTGAATTTTAATTTTGCTTTCAATTGCATCTGATTAAGCAAACAAAATCAGGAATAATTAATTTGTAAAACTAAAAGTATTTAATTTAATTTTAAGCTTAATGACTTCAGTAGCTTTAGCAATGCGTTTCTTTTCAATTTCTAAATCCCATATACGGGCCAGTTAATGTATTTTTTACTTTGTTGAGATAATAATAAAAGAACATACATAATAAGTACAAAACATTGCACACATTTTTTTAAATATGTTATTGCTTGCTTTATAACGTTTTTATATTATTCAAGGGTATAACCACTTGGTGCTGTCACCCAGAATTTCACCCCAACCCTCATATTAATCGGATTAATTCCTAAAGGCACCTCACGCCTGAGAGGATTAGGGCCTGTATTTAAATCATTTTTGCATGTGGCATTTTGACGTAGGACCTCTAAAGTCACCTTTTCCAGAAGGGTGTAATTAGACCCCACGTTTTATGTTACAATGAGCAATGAATATTTATAACCGAAATCGAAACCAGGAAAGTTGTAATAATAACATAACGTATTAATCTTATGTTACAAAGCCTTTAAACGTTGCAATTTAAATGCATGTAAAAATACTGATTGAATTTGAATTGTATTTTGTGTAGGTATAATCGGTGTGCATTGTTTATGTAAATGAGAGATTGTATGTAATCTGAACATATCGGAGGAAGCTCAAATAAAGATATATCCATTCAGTCGGAATCAGTGCGCAGTGCTCTTGGTTTGCTTGATTTTAATCAAAAGTTTCGATTGGACTGCCAACCACCCGGGCGAGTGCAATCGAAGCGTATGTTCCTTCGTAGGATAGGGTTTAATGGTTGCACCGAAATCTGTGTGTTCAATTAAATACCTATTTGTTCCTTATAATTGCAGAAGGTTTCAGTCGAGTGTGACATATGGAGCCACTATGCGTCTGCTTCAGCGACAGTGTGCGACTAAGTTTGAGCTATAAAACTAGCAAAGATTAAATTTATATCTCGCAAACATAATTTTATAACTTCCTTATTCCTTAAATTCAATATCTTAATGAATTGACGACACTGAAAATTATTTTTTTATTGTGCAACAGATAGAGCTATTGTCATGAAAAATGTAGGTAAATCTCCCCGGGTCCATGCTTAAGTGAAATAAAAAATACAAAATTGCTCCTAAAGTGGGATAGCCGCTCAAATTAAGCACCTGAATAAATTGTGTGATAATCTGTAGCCGTCTTTTAATGTTTTATTTTAGGGAGCCGCTGGCGACGAAGGCGTGCAGAGAAGAATAAGCGAATAAGATAATGATTACTTTCATTTCATTTACTTCTCTTGATCCTCGTAATTGAGAAAATTGGGTCGTATCTAGATAAGAGTAGTGGGTGGTTTTGGGTGGTCTCATTAAGAACCTTTAAACGCACTTAATGCTTTTATCACCTGGGGTGTGAAATGGACCGTGACATGGGCACATAAGGAACAGATATCGAGACGTTAAATTAAAATTCAGTTGGACTTTCTAATTGCAATGAACTGTCGATATTGGTGTTGGAAGTTTAGCTCTATTACTTTCTTAGTGACTAAGTGTTAACTAAGTGTTGTAGTCTATCGTGTATTCTGTAGCAAAATTATTTAGGTAATACTATTACTATAATATAATTTGAATTTGATTCAAGAATATCGAACAAATAATGAAACAAGATTTTTTTATTGTCTTTTTTCACTTCAGAAAATTTGATACTGTCTTAAACTTACGCGAATATATTTTGACATTTCAAATAAAACTATCTAATCGGAGCTGTAAGCTTTATTTTTATGTTTGGTTCGCGACGTTTTGAATGCTTCACAGAAATCATGGTCACAGGACAAACTATCGCTGTTGACATTTCAAAGCTTTTTAAAGAAATATAAAAATGACAGCAAAGTATTTGTACAAAGTTTTACCTTTTTATCAAGTTGGATAATTGAATATCAAATTAAATTTAATTTATTATTTAATTTTAGTTGCTTTCAATAGAATTTCTATACCTAAAACTTTATTAAGCTTATTGCTTAGTTCTTAGCTTAAAATTCACACGCACCTAGTATATGCCCTGTGTGGGAATCTAGCGTCTTTACTAATGGCTCATAAATAATTTAAAACTTTTGTGCTTGATGAGATAGATAAGGTAAGCATTAAAAAGCTCTAAGACTGCAAGAGCCTAATGTACATAAGGTGTTAACCTTACTTAACGTAAAAATTAAAAGCGAAATGTATATTAAAGATATGATGAGAGTGTAAACGTCGAATTTGTAGAGTAATCTCTTCGTAGTTATTACAGAAAAAAACTTGGGCGCAGTAAGCGGCGGCGGTTTTAATTTATATTTTTCTTTCCCTAGTCCAGTGAGGGCATAATGGACAAAACATTAGCTCAGTTAACTTCACTGAAAGCTTTCAGGTCTGTTTAATTTATCTTCTCTTATATTTATTTCAATAAAGCTTATTGAATAAGGTTTTAGTTTATTTCACAAAAAAAAATATTAATCAACTTTCTCAGACATAGCTCATTAGGGAATTGAAGAAGCTGTTAATGATTATCATAAGACAAAGAAAAATTATGCAAAAGTCTAAATTACACTATGTTTATAAATGAAACTACCTTTTCGGATCATGGTCACGGGAGAGACCTCCCGTGACCATGATTTATTTATTTATTTATTTATTTAGTACACCAACGATAGTTACAATGTTACTTACATCTAAAGTATAATATTAATTTAAATTTGCGCTAATTGCACAATCAGTTACAGGTATACACCACATGCTTTTTGGAACGAAGTTCCTTATCGCGCGTTGTGAAAGGGGGCTAGAGGGAAAAAAATCTTACGAAAAGTTGTCACGACACTTTTTGCTATAGTAAGAAAATAACCTAACACATTTTAGTTTTTTTTTTCAACAATGACATGGGTACCATTTTCGAGGTTTCTCGGGGTGCTGATTGCGAAAATGAGGTCCATTTTCAAATCCAAGATGGCGGACATCTGGTTTTTTTTAATAATGACATGGGTGTCATTTTCGAAGTTTCTCGGGGTGCTTATTGCGAAAATGAGGTCCATTTTCAAATCCAAGATGGCGGACATCCGGTTTTTTTTTTCAATAATGACATGGGTGTCATTTTCGAGGTTTCTCGGGGTGCTGATTGCGAAAATGAGGTCCATTTTCAAATCCAAGATGACGGACATCCGGTTTTTAAAAAATAATTATAATTCCTTCACTAATTAATCGAAAGGAACTTCGTTCCATCCAGGTGTCACTTGACACCTCTCAAGTTTTTTTTATAGTAATTATACATAACAATATTTCTTACAGGCTAAATTATGCTAAACACCAAGACTAATTAAAACTAATAACTATACTGAAATAAAAAAATACTAATTCAACCTATGGGCAATTGTTCTTTTAAATTTAGCTAGAGACATGCTGTGTACGTCAACCGATCCCCCATACTTATTATAGAGCATACAAATTCTTATGATTGGCGAGCTTGCACCCAAAACTGTTCTACGAAATGATCGAAAGAGTGGCTCAACCGGCTTACGAGGCATCCGAAGCGGGATCCGAAACATAAATTTTTCCAAAAGTGCTGGACAACTTAGATAATTCCTCATAATTTTGTAAAAGAAACAGAGATCAAGTAAGTCTCGTCGGCTGCTTAAGCTTTGCATTTTCAATAACTTTAAAATATTATCATACGAGATTGCTGTAAAGTATTCGAAACATCGGGAACTAAAAATCAAAATAAATCCGCGACAAAATCCGAAAAGGTAGTTTCATTTATAATGTCGAATATTCGCGTAAATCTAAGAAAGTATTACACTATGTTTTATATACAAAGGCTATATTTTTTATAAAATTCACAACAAACTGGGATGTATGCCAAAGATCTGTAAAATATTTAAATAAAACTTTTAAATGAATTGCGTGGTCATTCAATTGGTGACCGCAACGCCCATGCGGCAATCGGATATTTTAAAAATCGAAGGAATAATTTTTTATTACGAATTAATTTTACATTTTACATTTTAATGAGATCATGTTTTTATACAAATGTTGAAAAATTGTTTACACGACAACACGACTTATGTAATCGTCGTACATATTGAATTTAAATTGCTAAGAAAAGCCTTATTGATATTCAAGATACACATACCTTGAGGAACATTTCATTTTAAACTAGTAGCAAGTTTCTAGAAAAGAGCGAAGAAAGTTGACAAGTGACAAATGTTCTCACAATTTAATTTAAATACAAAGTACCGAAACGAGTGATGACAGACAATGACATAAATTTAATTAAATTATTATTTGCATCACTTCATCGGCAAAGGAAATTATTTTCACAAAAGGGTAAAATGAATTGAGTTATAAATTGAATTATTGCCCATTGAGGTATACCTACTTTAAATATATGTTTTTAAATGGTCTTACATGTCGTTTGTATTTGTTAGCATAAACATTATTGTATTATGGCAATAATTTTGTGAATAATATTTGTTTATGGTATGTAGCAACACTCATTTTACATTATAATATACCATTTTATAATTATAATGCGTATATATGCGTAATATAAATGTAACGAAGAAGTTAACTAATGTCAGTGTAGGCTTTATGTAAGTTAACTAATGTCAGCTTCATTTTTACTACTTTAAAGTCATTACTCAATGTACGCCTCGAATCGTTTGGGATCGTCCCTGTGTATATTTCAATTTTTTGACAACATCCCAAAACTTTTTATTAATAAAAGCTACCTAAGTTACTCCTTATAGAACTTTAGTTTTCAGCCAGTGAAAGACCTATTAAAATCGGTCTAGCCGTTTCGGAGTTTTAGCGAAACAAACAGACATATAGACGAAAATTAAAAAAAATGTGTTTTTGTTATATGTACCGTATATATGTACTTTATTTTTTCTGATTTTCTGACTGGGCTTAGTTTACAATTACAATTTTAATAACTAGATTTTTTAAGTATTGATATTTTAAAAATTACTACTCATAATATATTACTTACTACTCATATAATAAGTGTATTAGAATAAAAATAACAATAACTTCACTTAAGTTTACATTATTTATGCACAAAAAAAACAAGTTTTGTTGAACTTTCTCCGTTGTAAGGGCCTTATGGGCTATGGCTACTATTATTCACTTCCATCTTCCAAGCCGGTCTTGTTTAACCTTGAGAAGTGAAAGTGCCTTAAGAGTGAAACCTACAAAATGCAGCCCTGCCACTTTCCTAATAACTAGAAATAACACCATATGTGACATACGAGTTTAACCAGATGAGCGATATCTGATTGTAATTTGTACATTATGTATACAAATGAGAACTGCTTTCTAGTCGTTTTTCCTTATTCGGCTCCATGGGCAGTCAATTTCTAACAACATTACCATAAAAACTTGAATTTTGGGCTGTATTTGGGTAAAATGGGCCCTACCTATCGCTTTAAACAACTTGTTTCACATATTTGTGGTATAAAAACTTATAAAACGCAACTTGTATAAAATAGATATGTGTCATGAGTATATAGATATGCTAAGAAAGCTAAAATTACTTTGGCTAAGTAAATGCAAGATAGTAGCATGAACAGCTCCCTATGAGGCAATACTATCATATTCTGTAATATATTCGCAATAATTCGCATTACCACCTCAGGCGGGCTATATAGCAGAGGCGACAGTTTTATTGGAGGCATGCGAGGAATAAACTTTGAGACGCGCATATCCTACGCCTTAGCGTTTCATTTTTAATAACCGTTTTATGATTGTTCAGAATAGGAGATTTCGTGTGAAAATGTGTTCTTCTTAAACTTCATAAGGGTAAATTTATAATATACGTAAAAAGGTATTGCTTTATTATTGTACCGTACGAATATTACATTTGTGTTCTGTATTTTGATTATTTTTGGGAAAGGTTAAATTTTTACTATAAGAGATATAAAATTTAAAAATTTCTTTCATCGGTGTCATTTTTATTGTATTGCTCGTAAAGTGACTGAACGAGTATTTTACAAGAAAAGCTATTAAACTGGTATAATTTTATATTGGACTAAGAAAAACATACACAGTTTTATTAACCATAAAGAAAGTTTTCTAACATAACCGTTAAGATGAAGAAAAAAATGGGTTCTTCGAGTAGTTAAACACCTTGTGACATTTGCAAAATAAGCACTCAGAGTATTTATACAAGCCACCTGAGGTAACTTAATATGGCGGAATTACTCCTGACCTTTTCATGTTCCGTAATATATTCCCTTGTAATTGTTCTTAAAAGCACCCTCTTCTATTATTCGATGAAGTGTAAAGGGCGGTAATTTATAGGATAAGTTGGGGGCCACTTGATTTTAAGTATTACTGGAGGTAATGTCAGTTTAATTGCTGTTTTGCGGTTGAAAATGGATACTGGTTACTAATAAGGTGGTGTTTAAAGTATCATATAGGTATTAATTTGACGACACGTTTGGCTCAGTTTGTAGCGACCCTACTTGCTGCGCCAACGGTCGCAGGTTTGAGTCCCACTGGAGTCATTCATTTGTTAAACATGAATGTTAGTACTCCAGTGTGTATTTATATTTATAATATGTATGTATTAACTATCTGGTATGCGTAACACAAGCCGCGTAGCTTACCATGAAACTAGATGGCGTTGTGTGTTATAATGTCCCAACATATCTATTTATTTATTTATTAATTTTATTTGAGTTAAAGATGCTGTCATAAGGTATATTAATTGTGTATGTGATATGTAACTTATGATTTATCTTTGTGAATCTTTATAAGAATTAAATAACTCTTATTAATTTTTCGTTTTGTTTTTTTAATTTTGGAAAAGTATACTTCAAAAAAGTATTATTACATTCATTCAACAAAAAAAAAAACATGATTTTTCAATCACTTATTATTTGATATGAGCTTTGCCTTAATCAAAACAAGGTAATATAAATGTTTTCAGAGTAGGTTGTCTCAGTTACGACTAAGCTAATGACTTTCTTATTTAAAAGGCAATCCTTTGTACTGCTTGGCCATAAAATTTATAGAAATTTAGCAAAAGTAAGAACTGATAAAACTCTTGCCCTATATTAGACCCCACCGGCCCAGTTCATCCCCAACTCAGCCCATAAAAGTTAAAGAGCACATTACGGCGAGTAATAACTGAACAACGGGCCCTAAATTGGGACTAGTCCGTGTGATCCGATCTCTATTTGTTTCGGTTACCCTTTTTAATTAAACCATTAATTATCTGATTAGAATATTATTGTTAAATTTTAATAAGACGAGAAGAAATTTAATTGTTCCTTTTTTAAATACATTAAAGAAGATGCAAAATTAACAATTTTGTTACAAATTGCCAAACCCATCTAACCGTAAACAAATTAAAATAATTATTTATTTAAATCTCCTTGATATTTTATTTGAAGATATAATTTCTGGTCAACCAATTTGTGGTGAGGTTTGGTTCGCAAGAGCTTAATTATCTAATCCAACCGCAACAGCTAAGAGCAATAACCTTGCAAACATCAACATTCCTCACATTAGCTGTGAACATATGATGCTTTTGAATGAAATAAATATTTGTTTATCATTTCGAGAAGAGATTGCTACTGGTAGTTGCAATTTCGATTTCAACTTAGGTAATTAATGTTTCTGATTAAAAAATATGAAAGTAGAAATTTTATTCAAGTGAAATAAAAGATTATTCATGAGACGATCACGATAAGATTATATAGTTATTATAATAGTCCTAAAAAATAGTTTTAATCAATATATTTTTCTTTTTTTCGGACTGGTATAGTGATTAGCCCGTTTATTATTGAAATTTAATACACATATAAAAACAAAGCATTCACTTTCATAATATAAGTAGGTATAGGCGATACTTATTGCATTGAATGACAAAATGTAAGGAGACACTTTATAGAAACTATTGCAAGAAGGTTTAATAAAGACTTAACTCAGGGTTCCAACAATCCACAAGCTCGAGATTGGCATCGTAATCCCTGTATGAGTAAGTTGGATGATCGTGAATTATGTGATCTGGGTCGTGGCTAACAGTTGCTTGGCGCTTACACTCCCGTAATCCCCTTGTCGGCGAGATTCCATTCGAGGAAAGGGAATTGAAGTAACTTAAATGTAGGCCTAGGTTCTTGGAGTATAACTTTATATATTCCATCTCTTAGCTATGGTGCATATTTCAACTTAAGTACTAAGAGTAAATGAAAAATCTATATGATGTTCCACAAAAATATAAACTACTCATATTACTTAAATAAAATTTATCATTTACCTAATGATATAATCTAAAAAATGTATGAATATAAATATTCAACACATTCATTTTTGTTCTTTGATTAATAAATGCTAGTTAAAATCTAAAAAATATATTTTAACCGCTACTAATTTTGTAGTACCTACTCTGACATAATCGAGATGTAAATCTTCCTTTGTTTAACCGCAGACTACACGGTTTAGCGTAAAATGTATAAAAATGAAAAAAATAACGTTATATAGTATTTGATAGCTTGCTTATTGTTACGTCAATGAAAGACCGAGATCCAAAGCAGACTGATTTATTAAAAATGATATTCTATCTACCTTACACTACACATATCGTACACAACACCTCCCTTCTTATTATAACCTATACTTACTAAGCTAATACACAAAAATGGTATAGTAATACAAATTATAAACGCAAATGACTCATTCAACATCAGCATTCGACGAAGATAGAACTATTACTATATATCTACTATTACTATGCAATACTAAACTAAAGAAAAAGTTATACTTATATAAATATAGTTATATTTAAATAATCCCAAATTATGCAGTATGTTTATAATTGAAAACAAACAAAACAAATCACTGATGACAACTTGACAAGGCAGTTCAAATACTATATACTTAGGTATTTGTGATACATTAGGTACAATAACCTTATACTAATGATATAACCATTTTAAACTTTATACATGATATAAGTTGAACCTAACATTTTATTTTATTTGACAATAACTTGATAACAGATAGTACCTTTGTACAAAGTGGTTCGTATATCATAATGAATTAGTTACTACATATTAAAGTCATTTGCGGGAGGGGGCGTCGGTCTTTTAAATATATTATCTCACACGTTTTTCCTAATTTTTTGTAAGCATTGTACAGCGGCCTGCCGCCGGACAGGACCTACCGGCGCAACCGGAGACGTTTGCTCCGTAGGTGAGCTCGAGCTCTTTTCTGGAGACGAATGATTGGCCAACTCATCCTTCCCCCTCGGCTCTCTAGCCTCACTACCATTATCTGGTCCATGTGTCGTTTGTGTATTTGACCGTCACTCGTTTTGACGGAGTACGACACCGGACTCGAACGATCTAGAACTACTCCTTCCGCCCACTTCCGATTGCGCCTAGAGTAGTCTCGAATCAACACTGAATCTCCGGGAACCACAACCCTCGGCGGCGCGTCTCGACGCAGCTCGCTAGCTAGTTGCCGGTCGCGAACGCGCTCGTCAATATCGGGCCGTAGCAGATCGAGGCGCCCACGCAGCCGCCTGCCGAGCAAAGCCACTGACGGTTCCCGCCCGGTCGTACTGTGTTCGGTGTTTCGGTACGAGAATAAAAATCTACTTAAAGCAGTATCCTCGTCTTCGTTTTCTAAAGAAGCCTTTTTTAAAGCCCTTTTTACCGAGCGCACTGCATTTTCAGCCGCTCCGTTGCTAGCGGGATGGTATGGAGCTGTAAGCGTATGCTCTATTCCATTTCGTTGGAAATACGTCGCGACTTCCGCTGACTTGAAAGGAGGGCCGTTATCACTAATTATTCTTTTTGGTAATCCAAAACGGGCAAATATTTTTCTAAGAATAGAAATCAGGTTTGCTGCCGACGTGCTACTGACCTTTTCAGCTTCGATCCATTTAGAGTGAGCATCAATAACAACAAGGTAATATTTATTATTGTAGGGCCCCAAATAGTCGAGATGGAGACGGGACCACGGCTCGACTGGCCACGGCCACGAGTGGAGTGGAGCCGGTGGCGGCGCGGGCCGCACCGCGAGACACGCGCCGCAATCGCGCACCGCCCGCTCGATATCCGCGTCTATTGTCGCCCACCAAACGTAGTTACGAGCTATTTGCTTCATTTTAACAATACCCGGATGTCCATCGTGAATCTCTTTTATAATAGCGTTTTGCAACGTCCCCGGTATTATTATTTTGTAGCCCCACAATAGGCAGCCCTGATCGATACAGATATTTTCTTTACGCCTAAAATACGCATTGTACTCCTTATCCACACCTGGCGGCCAGCCGTACAAGACGTAACCATAAATTTTGCTTAAAATGGGATCTTTTGCCGTTTCAGTTTTGATATCTTTAAAACTGAGCGGGAAACCCTCTTGCACAAAATTTAAGTAAGTGGCTGCCTCGTATTTCTTTGTGTCTCGTCCAACGGACGAGTGCGGCAATGGAAGTCTGGACAGCGCATCGGCCTGACAGTTCTCCGCGGACCTCACGAACTCGACCGTGAAGTCGTAAGCGGCCAATGTCATAGCGTAACGCTGTAGTCTGCTCGCGGCCGTAGTGGGAATACCTTTATTTTTTCCAAAGATGTAACTGAGAGGCTTATGATCGCTGCGGAGTATAAAGCGTCGGCCATATAGATACTGGTGATGCTTAGTTACACCGAAAACTATAGCCAAGGCCTCCTTGTCGAGCTGGGAGTAGTTGCGCTCCGCGGCGTTGAGCGTGCGAGAAGCGCAGCTGACGGGACGCTCGCGACCGTCCGCGCTTCGCTGCGTCAGAACCGCACCCAGCCCGTAAGCGCTGCTGTCCACCGCGAGGATGAGCGGCAGCTCCGGGTCGTAGTGAGCGAGCACCGGAGCGCTACTTAATAGCTCTTTTATTTTAATAAAAGCTTTGTCGCATTTGTGTGTCCACACCCATTTGACATCTTTTTTTAATAAATCATATAAAGGTTTTAAAATTTCACTTATATTATATACGAACTTAGCATAGAAATTGACAAGTCCTATAAAACTCCTCAACTGTGTTATGTCAGTAGGCTGTGGCGCGTCGACGATTGCTTTTATTTTCGTGTTGTCAGTATGTAAACCGTCTTTGTTAATTTTATATCCTAAATATGTAACGCTATCCTTAAAAAATTGGCATTTATCAAAATTAATACGAAGACCGTTATCTTTTAGCCGCTGCAGAACAGCTCTTAAATTTTTAAGATGAGTATCACTATCTTTACCCGTAATACAAATATCATCAGCGAACACGGCAGTAGACGGCAGCCCGTTGAGTGTCTCCTCCATAATTTTCTGGAAGTTTTCCGGTATACACTTGATACCAAACGGTACTCGACGGTATACAAATGTCCCTACATGCGTCGTGATGGCCGTCATCGCCTGCGACTCTTCATGAAGGAGACACTGCTGAAATGCGTTAGATAAGTCAAGTTTCGTATACTGCTCGCCCCCTGCTAAAATTGAAAATATTTCTTCTATCCGTGGTAATGGATAGTGAAAATCTTTAAGTATAGGATTTAGAGTGATTTTATAGTCACCACATATGCGAATATCCCCATTAGATTTAATAACGGGCACAATCGGAGTGCCGTAGTCCGAACGGTCCACTTTATAGATAACTCCTTCGCGCTGCAAGCGCTCGAGTTCAGCCGCCACGCGCTCGCGCAGCGCCAGCGGCAGAGGACGCGCCTTAACAAAAACCGGTTTCTTATCATTCAAATGTAAGCGAATGCATGATTTAAAAGTACCTAGTCCCTCCGCAAACACTTCTGGGTATTCTCGTTTTAACCTACTAGCTATCGAGTCCCGGTCAGATATCTTGTGACATTCTACAATTGATAACTTTAATTCTTTGATCCACGTACGACCCATCAATGGTGGGCCACCGTTTTCAACAACATATAGTTTAAGTTTAGCCGAATGTTTGCCAAAACATACATCTACATCAATATACCCGAGGGTGTCGATAGTATCTCCAGTATATGACTTCAATATTAAATTTTTACTATGCATTACAATATGGTTAAAATATTTATCATAAAATCTTTTGGATATTGCCGATATTCTACTCCCCGTATCAATTTCGAATTTACATTTAACATTATTGACGAACAAGGTAGCATAATAAGGTCTATCACCTTCGCCGCCCATAACTAAATTATAAAAATAATCACAGTCGCCCTCGGAATCACTACTGTTATTTATAAAGTACTGACCTTTCGACTTTGCCTTTCCAATAGGCCCCTGATGATCACTTTTATTTAAACACATAACTTTTAAATGTCCTTTCATGCCGCACAAATCACATGTAAAATTTTTGTAACGACACTTACTCGGCGTGTGAGTAGGCCCTTTCATGCCGCACAAATCACATGTAAAATTTTTGTAACGACACTTACTCGGCGTGTGAGTAGGCCTACCGCATCGCGCGCACGGTGCGCGCCCGTCCGATGCCCGCTCGCCGCCGCTGCCGCTCGCCGCTGCCCAGCCCGCGCCGCCCCGGCCGGCCCCGCCGCCGCGCGCACGCGCCGCCGGTCCGCGGCCGCTCACCCGGTGCAGCGCGTCCGCGCCAGCGCCTTCACCGCCGACCGGAGCGCCCGCCGTGCTCGCGTGCCGCTCCGCCGCCTCGAGAGCACTAGCCAGTTCCACAGCCCTCTTGTAGTCGATGTCCTTTTCGGCGAATATCCTCGACCGCATTTCTTCGCTATATAATCCGGAGACAAATTGATCTCGTAGGTTCTCCTCCAGATTCGACCCAAAGTTACAAGTCTTAGCCAAATGTTTTAATCCTTGTAGATACAAACGAATGCTTTCACCTTGTAGCTGGGTTCTTTGTCTAAAAATGTGTCTCTTCAGGTCTCGGACTTTTCAGGTTCCAAATGAAGTCTAAGCAACTCGACGAGCTCATCGAATCCTTTATCCTCCGGGTGATCGGGCGAACACAAATCACAAAGTAAATTGTAACACTCGCCGCCGACTAATGTTAACAACGTGGCGACTTTAAGTCCGTCGTCGATACTATTTAAGGTTATAAACTGTTTTAGACGACGCACGTAACTGTCCCAATTTTGTGATTCGCCCGAAAAAGGTTCTATTTTACCGATAGGCATTTTGAGATTAACTAATAACTGTTTAAATCCGATAATAACTTTTTAAAGAAACCGACTGCGCCAATGTTACGTCAATGAAAGACCGAGATCCAAAGCAGACTGATTTATTAAAAATGATATTCTATCTACCTTACACTACACATATCGTACACAACACTTATAAGCCTGAAATTTTACTTTACAATGGTAATCTGGTATAATACATTGGTATACACAGTTTGTACGTATATAGATTATTTTATGTTAATTCATTACTTGTACCTATATTTACTGTATAACTTATAAGTGAATCATGTACATTATCCTTATCCAGTCTTAACACATTTTGTTTAACATTATATTACAGCGTATTACATTATATAATATAATTAGAAGTCAAGGAAATGTTCATATTATTTGAAGATTTAACGTTCACCAATAATCGTCAATCGCAAGATTGGCGTCGTAATCCCTGTATGACTTAGTTGGATGATCGTGACTTAGCCGATGTGGGTCGAAGCTAATAGTCGCTTGGTGCTTACGCTTACTGTATGTAATACCCTTGTCAGCAAGTTCTATGAAGGAAAAGGAATTGAATTGTATGACATTCGGTAAAATTTTATCATTTTCTAAGATGCGCTATGCAGAAAATGTGACAGAACGTCACTATTATCACTCGTTTTTGCGAGATGCCGTAAAAGTATATCGATACTCACATCTATCTTGTTTATAAACAAAATATGTTGTGCTTAAATTATTTATGGTAGAAAATAAAAAAAGGTGCGTTCCTTTTTTGACATGACATGAGAAACGATTTTCTTTGAGTTTTTTTTTAGATACTAAATTAGGTTAATTTATGTTATATTCAGACATTATATTCATTTACGAGGATTTAGGTAATAGAGTGTTTAAATCGATACAATCTAAAATGAGGTGGTACATACCGTGTTTAGTCAACAGAACTGTTTATTCAAAGCCCAACTTAGAAGGTATTACGAGCTTTCGATGTATGAATGCCAACGTTCCGCCCGCAAACTCGCATGCATTTGACATTAACTGATTTGAATGCATTTTGTGTACGATGAGAAATTTACAATGAAGTTATTTGATCGTAGTCCAAGGTATTCGAATAAAATTGAAATATTTTACTTAAGTACCTATGTACCACTTGGTTCTAGTTATGAAGCGAGCTTATTTATTACTCAGCATTTATCTGCTTCTATTGTACTGGCTAAAGTTACTGTAGAACTTCGATATTCCCTCATTATTAAGAAATGTAACACATATTAAAACCAAAAATTATGATTAGTTTCCAGGGTCAATGGAGGGGTAATATGAAGCCATGAAGTCGTTTTTATGTTAAGTTTAGCATAAAATCTTTTAACACTTAAAAGTTTCATTATTTTAAGATGATTATTATTTAGAAAGAACGTCTGTGGTACTTTGCGATTTCGGTTCGTATTAATTATATTATTCCTATTATACTTAGTATATAGAGTTTACACTTATCGAGTATATAATTTTTAAGTATAAAATATTCGTAGTGAGGAAATCTTAATATTAATACTAGTATTTATGTTACTTTTTTAACTACTCAACTTTGGATAAATAATTTATAATATTATACTCACTAAGTTGTTTCCGAGACTAATTTCGAAGTTCTTTTATTACAAAAAATTAACAAATTGCAATGGCTCTTAGCTTTCTCTCTGTCAAGGCCACCCGTGAAATGATTTATTTTATTCTGATAAGACTTTCTCAAACTGTTTTATAGGAAAGTATAAAGTTTTAGAGATAAAAACAACCTTAAATTAAATAGTTAAAGCGTTGAATGTGACAGATTAAACAGATTATTATTAATTTTTTTATAAAATGGAAAGCAGAATATTAAAAACTTAAACTGTATGTATTTAACAATAAAACATTTACAATAATACCGTGACTGCTTTAATAATAACTGTGCTTACAGTAACCTGATTGTTTAACTACAGATTTTAATCTCACTAAAGATGTATGCCATGTAACAAATATGTTAATTAAAATTAGACATTAATTTTTATACTATCTAACTGCACATGTTTGGCCCATTTTTAAACACTATTTCTCAGTTCCATAGGTTAGCTGGAAGAAATCTCTTTTTTTTTTATTCTATTAAGAATTAATGCTTGACTACGATGAAAAGTGGTAACGCAGTTGTAGATGGAATTGCACTAATTCAGTAGCCACCTATTCACTCTTGCCTTGCAGACACCTATATTGTAATCGGAAAAATCTTCTTGAAATATGTTCACCTTATCCATATTTACTCGTACGTAACATTATAATAATGTGCAATAAACAAATTATAATAAAAATAATACTTATGAAGCGCGTACATTTCAAGCACTCAATAATAAAACAATTGTTATTCCACTCGTAATTGGCTATAGAATCATAATTCACGACAACAAAAGGCGAGTATCGTGCGGGTATCAGTGATTCTAATTAACATTGCGGAATTGAGTCAACTAAAACCAGGGGTTTCCAAACTTTTAGGCCCAAGGGTCCTATCATCAATTCAATAAAGCGAGAACTATAATATATCTCAACTTATTCTTAGTTAGCCTAGTTCTGCATGAACAATAGTAAAGTTTGTATGACAATTTTAATGCAGCCCTTAGTTTTGTAACTCCTGATTTAGGTGATACCCTGCAGCAAACAAAGCCTCATTCTATTGTTACACTTGCGCTGACTTAATGGTGACACCCGAGGAAACGTTAATTAAACAAGGTTCGTCGAATAAGATATTGTAGGACCTCATAACAGGATTGCGAATGTGCGAACTAAACTTAATTATTGTGCGGCAAATATTATTTACACGCGCTTTTGGTCTTGAACGTTTTCAGCCCGAATAATATTATAAAGGAAGCTTGATCTCCTTGAAATGATATTGTATTATTTCATTGATAGAAACTCAAGTACTCGTGGCTGCTTTGATTAAGTAAGTCAAATGGAATATCTTTTATTTATAAAATCAGTAATAAAATAAAGTAATAATGATCTTAGCGTACACATAAATCTGACCCTTTTGACTCATAATGACACTATTCAGACGAGTCATAAAGGGTTAAACACTCGCTTCGCTCGGGTTCTTCCGTAGGCACGTTTTAAAAGTTGGTACAGTTTTATCAGAAAGGAGACTTATTTCCGCAGTAAAAATATATGTTAAGGTCGTCTTACTGTAAAACGTACTGTACCACCTTATTATCACCCACGTGCTCTACCTTGACCACTTCTGCACCTATGCACTCCATTTGAATAATTTTCTTATTTCGTCTTTTTCAGACCCCATTTTTGACGTCGGGTTATTGTTTTTTAACTTTATTTTTTATTATTTGTATAGATAACTTGATGATGATAGTGTGCTGAAAGTCCCTTGTATGAAATCCCTTCAGGGAAAATTGGTGTAAAGCAAATGTCTGAGTATGGAGGTACTATACGTAATACTAGCAAATCCGGCCCGCTTCGCTGGGCGTAAGTTAATATAAATTAAACGATTTTTATATTTTTATAAAGTACAAGTAGTCTAAGTTACTCCTTATAACATTAGCTATCTGTGAGTGAAAGTCCCGTCAAAATCGGTCCAGTCGTTTTATAGATTAGCCGGAACAAACAGACAGACAGACATACAAAAATTTAAAGATAGACTTTTTGATGTAAGTACGTTATAATATACTTAATACTTTCATATGCATTTAGTGAAAAGCTGTTAACTTGAAATTAAAAACAGACACTTCACTTTTATTTATATATTAATTAATATACTGATGTACTGATGTATGTATAACTGAGTTATTTTAATCTGATACAACTAGGGACATATTACCTTATTCTATTTTCACTTTCTCCTTGAATTTAAATCTACGACCTCCAGCGTAATTTATTTTATATTTGTGCTATATTTTACGAGATACATATTCTAACGTTTAGTATTTCATTTTTATGTCTCGCATGAATATATTTCTGACAAATGAAATGAATATGGAAAAAACGGAATATAAATATTGTATATAAAAGATAAAAAAACCGTCAGATAAGCGGAGTCATGGCGTAAGGTTGTTCCGTTGAGAAACAACAATAAAAAAATTGGCACAGGTTAGCTTTTCGATATTCGCTTCAGAAAGACTAGATAAATCAAAACCTGCTCCAATTCCATAATTGATGGGAGGCAAATAAATGTTATAGGTCAATGAATAAAAAGCTGTTTTAGGTTGAGCCAATACGAACCGTAGTAGGTACTGTTTCTACGTTTATACAAAAGTTTTAAATACTTATTTCTTTATGCCTTCTGCTTTCTTAAGCCTCTTATATAATAAGCTATTGTGATACAAAATTATATTGTAATATTATCGGAATTATATTTTTTGTGTTTAAGTTACTTCGTTACGCTATAGCGGTTTAACCAAATTGGGAAATATTTAGTACACCGATAAACTACGATCTAGTAACACATAGGCTAATGTGAGACATCTAAGGATGCAACCGGCTATAGCGAGGATAAGTTACTCACAATTACTTACATAGCATAGGTTATACTTAAAATTTCTAATAAAACTAAATACTTCAATTTGTAAGTTTTATAAATATGTTGGGACATTATTACATACAGCGCCATCTGCTTCCATGGCAAGCTACGAGGCTTGTGTTACGGATACCACGGATATATAACTTTAAATACATACGTATTATAAATATGAACACCCATGACTGGAGTACAAACATTCGTGCTCAACAAATGAATGCTTCCAGCGAGACTCGAACGCGCGACCGCTGGCGCATAAAGTAGGATCACTACAAGCTGAGCCAACCGTGTCGTCAAAGATTATAGATTTCATTTCATTTTATAGATTTCAACTTTATAATGAACTTGTAAGGTACTAAAAGACAGATTTTTAACACTTCAAGAAACGGACGATAACAAAGAAACTACACAATTTTTGCAAACTTACTCAATTAATCATAACAAAACTTATTCAAGTAATATTAATTTTTAATTGACTCATTAAATAAAATCAACAACATGCTTATTATATGGTAAATACATAGGTCCCATGACATTTAACTGATATAATATGATAGCAAATGCTTGTAATGACTCGGTTTGGCCAAAACAAAGCGTTCCATTAAAAAGATGTTTCTGTTTAAAAGAAAATGCGCGTGAAACAAAATATATGTGAGTATTTCTAGGGAAAAATGAAGTGTGCAAATTAAATCACGACTTATTACTTTTGTACATTCTTGCTTATAACAGCCTGTCAATATTTGACTCTAAAGTAAATTTATCAAATTATTGAATGTTATTAACTAGTCAGTGTAAAACTAATGTTGTGTATTTTCTTACATAATGCAGGAAGGCCTTTACAAAAGGTACAGTGCTATAACGGCCGTCTCATCTATCATTTTCTTTCACTTCATTAGAGCTGTGAAAAGAAAAGCGTTGCTACCATCATGCTGAATAATCATAATCATAAATATTTTGATACAATAACAAGTTTAGTTTAATAAGCTTTAAGTTTTATATACCGTGTTATAGTACACTTACTCAAAAAATTTTAAAGTTACAGGAAATATGTACTAATTTAGAAGCTCATGCGAAAAATTGACCAAGTCCATAATATGTTTATGAAAAACAAACAGTGAAAAGAATATTATGTAGTCAAAAAATAAATAAATAAACGGGTTTATAATTTCATTTCAAGAATAATTTAAGTATATTTTCAAATGCTTATTATACCACGTTATAATAAAGCTACAGCTTATTACTCTCATTCAAAGGGCAATCTAATTCCATTATTACTTTAATAAGGTATTTGCTTTTACTACAAAATAAAATTACTTTAATCCATATAATAAACACATCTGTGAACAAAGTGAAGAGTGTTGTCGAAATAAAGAAATAAGTAATAGAATCACTTCTGACAAATTACATTTAGAAATTGAAAACGTTGACAAAAAGGGGCCAATGATATTGTAATAAAGTCAACTGTCTCTCTACACGCGTGAGCCTGAGGCGGGAGTACCGCCTGGTAAAATTTAACTTCAAATAAAATTTTGTTACCCCTACAATGGATATACACATAAGACAAGGTATTCTTATTTTACTGAGGTTTTCACTTTTTGTCGATATTGGGACGACGTTGAGTAAGTATTTTATACCTATTTGTATGAATTTAATTTACAAATCTGTATAATATTAAATTCGTACATAAACGTATACAAAAAGGACAGGATAGAAAAGAAAATTAATTACTAAAATAATTATACCTACAAAGACATCTATCATTATAATAAAGTTATTTTGAGGAAATGCGACTAAAACTAAGCCTTAGACAGATAAATTATTAAACAAGTTATATAGATAATATTACGCAAAAAATTGAACATGGGCTAAAAAATCGTAATTTCGCAATGAATACGGCGTAAATAATCTGGAATAGTTGGGTTTCTCTTATCTAATACGATAAAACTTTGCAACCACCTCGTAACTTGCCGATTCGCTGACTGACCTGTCTGATTTGGGTAATGATATGTGTAAATGTCATCCTTAGCAGTACTAATGTAAAAGCATGTTTCTTTGTTTGTTTTCTCTTTGACGCAGCAGATTTTGCGTACACATAGTTTAGTAGTTGCCTAGTACTGTGGGATCATTTTTATCCCGGTACATATAATCAGTAACTGAATGTAAAAAGTTGTTGTTTCTCGTCATAATTTCTTTTATTAGTTAATATAATAATAAGTTATAATATCATATTTAACATCATTTTATCTCGTTTACTTATATAATAAAAACATTTAATTATAATTTAAATGACGTTAAAGTGGCTGTTAAACAAGATTTTGCTAAATTAACTGAGCGAGGAGAATTTAACTGAGTATATTAAGAACTAAAAAAGTATTTCTTAAAACAATGGATGTTTTGTAAGTTGCACTAGTTTTATTTAATGTGACATAATAATTTATATTTAGTATTTTATATCTAATGTTTCTTACGTGATTTTTAGCCGTAAAAATACAGTTTTATAGTTAAATTAATATGTTATAATTTATTAATCACTTATAAAACATTATTATACGCGTATAAACTCTTGAATTTTTTGAACGGGATTTAATTACTTAATTAACAGCATTTACAGGTGAAAATTTAAAATACATGTGTTCAACTTTTAAATGCATGCCTATATATTCCACGTGTTTATATATTTACTTAAAATTCCTAAAATATATAATAACATAACCTATGTTATAAATTAAACAAATCTTATATTCTCATCTATTTTCCAATTACCACGATTAAACCATTTTCCTCGTTCCGCTTTAACTAAACTATTGGTAAACAGTACCGTGTGGGCTGATATCAATTACACGCTACTTATACGGATACCAATAAAACAAACAAAACTGAATCTCTAAATATGGAGCGTGGGAAACCACACTTGCATGAAACATGAGTAAGGTTACTTCGTGCTTTACCATGCTTTAGATGCGTTAAAACGGGCCTTCAGCTGAGTACACTGTAATTTGATTTTGAATGTACATATTTTGTTTTCATCGATCACTCGATTTTTCCTTTTTAAAATTCTTTTTTACTTATCTCGGTAATTAATATTTGTATACTTTTTAAAACATTTTTATATGACGTCATGAGAAATTGAGCAACAGAACAATTTTATATTTAAAGAAAAACGGCTGTTTTAGCGCTAAATAAAAATTAAGTGTGTAAAATTAGGTTTTTAAATTTAGAAAAAAAAATAATATACCTACATAGTTTTAAAAAATCTTTTATATCATATTTTAACAACTTTTTATAAAGGTTTTGTAAAGTCCTTTCTATTTAAAAATATTTTTTAAAATTATGTGCTTGCTATATTTTACTTCGAAGTTTTTTATTACTTTTTTAAGTTCAATAAAAATTTAATTAAGTAGAAATTGTAGCCTAGTATCAATTTTGTCTATAGACGGTGAACAAACTAAAACTTAATTATTAAAGTTTTAACCAAGCTTTAGCACAAACTTAAACGTTAATATTAAACTTCTCGAAATTATTTAACATAATTATAATGTTGCTATAAAATAACACAGATAAATTATATTTATCTAAATAAAGTTAATTAATGTACTCATGAAATCATATTTATTTACGCACACGTAATGTAAAATGAAAGTGCTTTTTCTGAGCGTATAATAAAACATGAAATATTTAATACTCTTAACAGGAAAATAAACGAAGTTACGCACTGAAAGTGACGGCGTATCGACGTTTTCTTTTAAGAGTTCGTTGTTTAATTCATAAGGCTGTTTGAATAAAGATGAAAATATTAAATCAGACTACAGAAACGACGGCTTCAGGCTAATATGGGTGGGGGTTAATGGTCATACATATTAATGTAAAAAATAATATGTTGGCCGCGCGAAACTAAACTAAAACGATGTTATACTTTGTTCACTTTTTATATACTTACGACTCGCTCCACTTCGCTTGAGTGATTTTTTTTTTTTCGGTCTTTCTGAATAATTTTATTATTTGGTGTTACATTCAAAAAGGAATTCAATTCTTTAGACAGAGAGATATACTCATATTTTGAATACATAAAATATTACCTTGGTTTCATATAGTAACATAAAAATGTTTAATACATATTGCGTAATAAATATATGCTATGGAAAGGTATCTTTAAATTTGAAGAAGACGTATAAGTAAACATGAAAAGAAAATTAACATATTCCGATAACCGAATATATGTAATAGAATTTTTTCGAATCTTTTCGATATGAAGATGATTTAAAATATAAAATACTTTGTATACAATATATAACCTCTCAGTACCTAGAGATAGAAACTATTTGCTCTGAGGAGTCAATAAACCTTACTCTCGCTTGACTAGTACTTTTTGTAATCGTATTTATAACATGTATCACTTTTCTTCAAGTTTTATTTTTAATAATAACCTATATGTTAGTCCAGGTCATAGTATAAATGAGTACTTAATTGTATTCGTAATTTTATTAATTACTTATTTATTACGTTTTGAGCGATTTCGACATACTTTATAAACCATTCATATAATATAAAGTTTGGTGCCTCGTTGCTTGTCCCCGATGAGCCCCTAAACTACTTAAGCGAACTTTACGATTCTCTAAATGTCTGATTTTAACGGAAAAATGATGGATTTTTACTTGAGAGGGATTTTGAAGAGATCCTCTAATTATAATTGTACCAAAATAACGCGTGGCTGGGTATGCTAGTATAATATGTTTTATGCAGTTGGATACTTTAATTATTTTATGTCATTATTTACTTATTTGAAAGTAACAGTTAAAATCACCCACGTAAAAACAAACCTATATAAGTCATGTTTACCACAATTATCTTGTGGTACAAGATCAAAGTATAATGTGAAGCGACATTTCTTGTCAACATGTAGGAAGAATTTGAAATACTTACATATTTGTGTGTTTATATAATAAACCATAACACTCGTTCTCATAAATATAGTCCTAATTATTGTAAGAAAAATGTACGTATACCTTGAAAAAATATTTACAATTTGATAGTGGTTTGATACCGTTACAGACACATAAACAAGCAGAAATTCTACAAACTATACATTCGGCCTCTGTATCAATAACAATGACTATTTCAATAAGATTTTCCATAAATATTTAATGTGTACTCAGAATTTTATTATTTACCAGCATTTCCCGCGGCTCCGCTCGCGTTTGAAAGAAACTAAATTCTTAGATTTCACATACCGTGTGATGTTTAACAGCTAGTTTTAACGGTTAATTGAGATTTCTCAGAAATTACATATTTTCCAGCAGTAAAATGTATCCTATATCCTGACCCGTAGGCTTATTACGTATATCTAGCAATCCACCAGCGATAGCGAAAATTGTACAATAATTGCTGTCCAATCGCAAAATCGTATTAAACTTATTGAATTCTTTCGTAGTTTTTCATAAATTCATTTGTATTTGCGTTCATTGATTTGGTAATTGTTTGTATATTCTATTAATGGTCTTTTAAACATAAGAAAGCTAACATTTTATTAATTTAAGAATTAGATTAAACATTCTATTCGCATCCACTTCATTTTAAAATCAAAAAGAGCTATTTTTAATAAAATATTAGTCTCGTATGTTTAACAAACCATTAATAGAATATACAAACAATTACCAAATCAATAAATGCAAAAACAAATGAATTTATGAAAAACTACGAAAGAATTCAATAAGTTTAATACGATTTAGCGGTTGGACAGCAATTATTGTACAATTTTCGCTATCGCTGGTGGATTGCTAGATACGTAATAAGCCTACCGGATAACCAGCATCGTACCAAATTTCATCAAAATCTGTCCAGTGGTTTTCTCGTGATGCTGTCACAGACAGACCGACAAATAGACAGACAGACAGACAAAAATTCTAAAAACTAGATTCGGCCGCTGTATAATAATTACTATTCCAATAAGAATTTCCAAAAAATATTCAATGTACAAATTCGACTAAGTTATAATTTTATTATATGTATAGAGAATATGTACAGTTTAAGCCATATATGTTCATGTATGTTTAAATTGATGTATATAATGTTGTTGTTCTATGAAAATGACAAAAGAATAAACATTATTTCAGAAACCTTCAGGGAAAACATTACTAGATTGTCATGAATATAAAATATATCTGAAATACTTCTTAGTTCTATTTGACTAGAGTGAATATTTGACATTTTTGTTATAAAAAAATTACTGAAAATAAAAAAAAAACTTTGTTATGTAATCATTAATAATTATAATATGATACCTTAAAGAATCATATTTTTTTAGTATAATGTTAATAACAAAAATGTAATTAGCAACAAAGTTCGGCTAAACAGAGTACAGTGCTTTATGCGAGCTGCGTTATGACCGACCTCGCGTGACGAACGACTGTTGTCTGAGTTTTAACTTTTAACGTCACGTGTCCGTTACGGCTTCTACTTTACAGAAAAGTAGTTCAAACTCTCCAGTTGTTTACATTTTAAAATGAATTCTAATAATGTTTTAACAATATATATCGGTGAACATGACCTTATTTGAATAGTCTTCAAAAATCGGTGTCTAACTTATTGCAAATGTTTTTTTTTTCACTTCAAAAGCTATTAAATTGATTGTACATTCTTCTCTAGCAAATTCACTTCAATTTATTTTTAAAACGATTGAGTATTTTTATTTTTTATTCAGTAAACAAAATTTTAATATAAACTAGGTTTCTTGTGGCATTATAGTTGTATATTTTGCTGCTTTTTTTAAAAAAAAGCTATACTTCTATTGAAACGTATGTAATATTTTGTATCACAAAATTGCAATAATATGACGAAATTCAGAATATTGTCATAAATTTCGCTACATTAAAGTAGTATTATTGTTGCTGAATATAATATATTCCATATTTGTATGAGGAAAATTCACGATACAAAAAGTCTCTAATAGTATTTACAGAAACATTGACTAACGAATCGTAATGTGTTCTTCTTGACACAGAACAAACGCGGTGTTTTCTTTTGCTTTTCCCTATTACAAAGTCAACACGGTCGCTTGTTACGTTCCTTCCCTGTTGACATCATCTTTATTCGAGATACCTACCTTGCAGTATTTAGAGATACCTACCTGCAAAGTATGTCGTCTTCTGAACTTGACTTCCGATTACAAATACCTTTTCAACATTTCTTAGTGAAATTTTAAAGAAATTGCTTCAGCTTCGCCAAACTTCAACTTTCTGTAAAAGCTCCGGAAGGGGTTTGTTCTCCGTTGTTTATTAGAAAATATATAGGTAAGTTGAAGCTCAATAGCCTCTTAACAGACATTCATTGCACGTGTACCTATGTGAACTTGGTGTTCTGATTTCAAGACGAAAATCGAGTACAATTTGTTTTATAATCTGGCATAAGGTTAAGGGTTACGAGAATTGGAATTACTTTCATAGTTTAGCTTGAATTCAGGTTAATTTAATAATATAATAATTTATGAATCGATATATGTAAATCATTCTTAAATCACATATTACACAAAAAATTATCTTTCTTAAATACTATTGTTCGCCAAAATTGGTTTCATCAGACGTAAATAGAAATAAATTGCAAAAATACTTATAAGTAACGTAGTTAAGTAAACGATTAGTTAAGCAAACCAAACACACCTAAAGACTTATTTCTTAAAAGAAACCACTTTAGTATTTTACAATACACATTTTGAAATATTTTAGAGTAAGTTTACATGTTTCGGATTATGTTTGTTAAAGAGTCTACAAAGATACTAATGGTTTAAAAGTAGTACAACGTTCGGGGTACATCTTTATTCAGTCGGCGTTCATGAATAACACAACAATGTAAATACAATCCCACGAGTATAGAACTAGTGATAACACACAGATACCTCGAAACGTTGAGGGCAATTTGATTCGGAATCTTTACGGGATACTGGTTACAGCGAAGTTTCGGCCTTAAGCCGGATAAGACAGAGTTATACGAGATTAGCGAAGTACACCCCTGAATTATAAATGCCTACATAGGTTTCACGTAGCAATGGAATTTGTAACTCTGATTAGGTTTTTGTGATACTTATCTTTATTTTTATATCACCGTCGCAAAGTTTAAATGTTGTTTCTAAGAACATACTCTGGAATTAAATTTTGAAATTGGTTTTAATTTAGATAAATGTTAACAATACTAAGTATCGTTTGAGAAATAAGGTAGACAGGCTTTAGTTTTCGAAGGTAGCAGGTTGATATCGGGGGAATTACCATAGATATATAAATATAGCTTTAATATTTCATACTTAGCACCGATGCAGAATTTTCAAAATCTCTGAAACTTGAGCTGCTATTATATACAATGTTTTAGCTCAGCTAAAGTTTTACTACTTAACTAAGAAGGTACAATGAATTAGGTGGTTATTAGTCGTGTAAGTCTTTGCTAGCAAGACACATTGGTCTCTACAGAGCAAGGTGTAATGGAGGCAGATGAGTTAACTTCCTAAACATTAGAGCACCGGTTAAATTTAGAACTTGGATTATGTGTGATACTATTTTAATATATTCTTTTAAATTTAATATTTTTATTTGTCGGTCTATGATATTGTAAACAATTTTTATGTAGGTTTATGAGTATAAATAACTGACGCATAATTTCTCAAAACCCCCTTTTTATTACTATGTATTATGAGAACCTTTTTCTATATGTTATGTTGCTGACAGTATCACAAAACGCCATCTCAAATGTTTTTGTAGAACTTGCATCGTCGGTTATGGATGATAAGCCTATTGAACGGAGGCCTACGAAGTCCGAAACTAGGTCGTCCAGGTCCTGTTAAATGTCTTAATAAGTGTAATAAATGTGTTGTATGGTTATTAATAAACATTATTTCGATATCTCTTCATCCTATAACGCATTCTTCGTAAAAGAACTCGAAAAATTGTTCATAAAAATTGTCAAAAATTGATGAAATTCACAAAAAAAAAAATAAAAAATAAACCTCTTTGAAAAAATAATGAAATTAAAGAGCTTACTGTAAAGAAATTGATTTACCATGCCCCACATTTCATCCGTAGAATCCAATCACTCTTGACAAAATATTCTGTCTACACTTTATTAAATCGGCCAGCCTGCGCATGGGTTACATATAGCGTTATAAATCATGCATTAACTACCCAGTATAGCTATATTAAACTGTTTCACTTGACTCTACAATTTTGCATATTCCATTGCATTTTTTTTTTAAAGTTGCTTGTACTTTTGCTTATGCCCACTTTATTTATATTTTAATAGACTAATTTAATAATAATGTTTAAATTGTTTTATATGCGACACTTACGTTGTTCCCCAAGTGTGCTAATGGCCTTCCCTAGGTGCCTAAAATTCGTTTTTATGTCCATGTTCCAGATCTATCATGTATTGCTTAAATACTTACTTTTAGTAACTTTATTTCTAACTATGTAATCGAATCTTCGAAGTTTATTCGCACTTACTTTTTTATCGTGTCGATTTATGAGAGTTGCTTTAATTCATCAGAATTAAAGCAACAGCCAATTAAAGTTTTTAAAAAGCCAACCATTGAGGTGATCTTATAGGGATTCAGGAGGTGGATGTTGGAATTTTTCATAGGCTACTAGTACAACCGTCTTATTTTGACGCGTTTGATATGTTTTATAAAATTGTAGTTATATTTGTCCGAAATAGAAAGGAGCTTATATCTTTACTCATATTTTTAATCGCAAAATCCAAATTTTTTAAAGCACGGTTGGACAAGACAACTAAGAAATTGACGTTAAGGCGCTTGTATACAAATACATTTCTACTTATTTAAACTGGAAACAAATTCTTTTAGTTTTTAAAACGATTACAGTAAAAATCTATAACAATAAATTAAAATTGAAGAAAAAAGTTTGTTCTCCATTTTCAAAATGTTACTTTGTACGAATGATATAAAGTATTTCAAGTTGTCTGTACCGAATCTCAGCCAAGTACCTACCTCAGGCTGAAGCCGCTTTGTTTGAATAATTAAACGAACTGGAGAATGCAAAACTTCTCTCTCTTTGTGTCCAAACAAACGGATTGTTTAAAGGTATTTATTCATTTGTTATTGTACAAGTACTTGGTACATGAATAAAATTGACAGAAATATCGATAATTTATGAAGCAGCATAGTGTAATAATATGTACGTTACACTAGGCTTGCCAATATAATCCCGACAATGATAGTGTGGTAGCCACAGATCATAATTATATGTATGTACATTTCGAATAATGGACCATAACTATAATTTAAGCTGAATTTGAATAAGCATTAAATTAATTTTTATTGCTTGTTTTTATTTATTATTTACATTAATTTAAACTTGTAGAATTCAATATTCATTATATAAAAATTCATGTGAAAATTGCAATAGGCTCAATCCTGTGGAGAGAAATTTAGATTTAAAACAATACATACCTACTTATAACAAAAAATATAGTTAAAAATATAATACCATTTGAATATGTATTTAAAAAAATAAATCATTATTATTTTAGGAAATTATATTATTATGTTGCCCTTACTGACTTACGTTTTCATGTGTGTTTAGCAGGCTGAGGTGACAATCCTTGCAAACTCAACCATTTAATACTGTAGACCTTATACCGATTGCTCGATAGTACGTGGTTCACCTGATTTATTCAGTCACGGTATCGATAACACTTGTCATCTCTTTATATTTAGGTACCATAGTGAACATAAGTGCGCAAGCACATGTGCACACTCAAAGTAGTGTACTGTATAGTTCTTTCACACTCAAAGTCCTGTTGGACGATAATCCAGTGGGTCCTAGCGACCATGACCACGACGCAACGTCAGTCCCACTTGTGGGACGCCTGTCAACGCTTCACCTTGTATTAAAGAGCTCTACTATTAAGAGGAGATTTTCTTTTGTATTATGCCTTAGAAATATATAAAAGCTCCTCCTCCAAGCCTCAAGTATATCCTCATTCGTTACAACTTATGAATTATCTCATAGATATATTGCAATTCAATATACATATCTTTACATAATCTCAACACTGTTATATTACGAAGGCGAAAGTATGCTCTAGAGAAAAGAAAGTACAATTTATTTAATTATATAAATATTTATATATGTTAATAGTGCTTATTTTCATAGTCAAGCAGTTAATTTATAGAGAAAACCGTTTCTTCATATAATAGCGATTTTTAATATCTAAGCCGCTTTGTGCTATAATAGAGGTGTCTATGTAAAAGAAGTATATTGAATTTTTTAGGATTATATTCTAACACATTTTTTAACAGTTAATATAAATGTACGAATTTTATAAAACATAATAGTGTACTGACCGTATTGGATGTTTGTTTGTTGTTAATATTTAAACTGCTATTTAAACCCAATGCGGGTTTAAATTATGGGCATACAATGATAGGGTATTCCCATGTTATAGTTATCTCAAATATGAGAGAAAAAAAATATTAAGTTTGGGTAGGTTATTTGCCTAATATATAGTAGTACTTTATAGAAAACTATTTATTGCAGTGCAACATTAATATAATATTATTACCAAGTAGGATAATAAAAGTATTTAAGAAATACAATTATAACTAATATATTAGTTCTTTTACAGCGCTCTCATGGTAGGTAAATAACTAAGTCTGCTGTAGTGTAGTAATTGCGATACGGTACCAGCCGTTAACGTATAAATTAAAGGATAAGATAACTTTTAAAATCAATCTAGAAGAGCAAAGCCATACTTGATTAGTCCGCGGGATTCAGACCGCTAACTCACCGCATTGATTTAAAGTTGTGGGTCATTTGTGATGCTGAACATATTATTATGGAAAGAGAATATTTCATTTTGCATAGACTTTTTTTAATATTACATATATTAGATATGTGTATATTGTGTATGGGTATTATAGTTATAGTATATATAGTGCGAAAATTAATTAATGGTAGTAGATGTTTAATTATAAAATGCTATTTTACTTTTTTTATAAAATGAAATCTGTTAATTCACGTACTCGACGTGCATAAAGGAAAAGATCAGATGGATTTCAATAGAACTTTTTAAAGCTGTAGCTTTTGGATTTGAAACCTTTTGAATTCACTTCAATAGGCATTAGGCAGACAAAGATACAGCCAGGTTTCCGTGGAGTGAAAATAAGTGAAGCGAGATTAAGTAAATAAATAAAAATGTGCAATCGCACACTCTACTCTTTGTATCGGATCACTCTTGACGATTAACCTATTAGCTATATCTTCTACTAAATATATAACAAAGTAACGAAAAAAAATCTATAATAATTAAAATATTTTTTTAAGATCAGTTAAAAAGCAAGTATTAACGTACTAAGTAAATTCGTGATACGAGCATTTTAATTATTATGACTAGTGATCGCCTAGTTTTTGTGATAATACAATTCTCAAGAACTAAACCATAAAAGAGATTCAAAAGTATAACGATTTCAAAAGTTTTCGCATTCTGAGTCTTACGGACAGTAATTATACTTCAGTATTCAGTAAAATAAATTAATAAAAATTTAACCCAGATTTGTACTATTTGAATTATTTCAGTTTTTACCTTTACGAATTAATATAATTTTCTATGTTCTTATAAACTATGGGTTGGTATTTATATGTTTAGTAGTATAATACTTATTTATGAATGTATTGTGCTTAGTTTGTATGATATAACTAAACATTGTGAGGGTGGCTCACTAATAATTAAATTCAAAGTCACCTTCAAAAATTCTGATCACCGGAAGTAATGTAAAAGTATGAAAATTCTATGAAGCGAGACTGGTGTTACAGAGGTGTTACGAGTGCGAGGTATGGTTTGCGAAATTCCTGGTGCCACTAATTAAATGTTTCGTGAACTTGTGCGTTTCATTTAAATCGGGAAACGAAACTTGAGACGGAAATTAAAAATGGCCAGCGTTTTTATTGTAAAAGTTTCTCTTGTTTGTAGACAAGTTTTGTCATTTGGAATGTTCATCACGTCGGCAACGAACTGACTTTTTTGGTGGATCTAGTCGGTTGCTTTATGTTTGATGGCAGTAGAGTGCATACTTTTTGTCAGAGCAATGCGTTATTTTTGTAGTGGAAATTATATTTTACAAGAGAAAGATAAAAACAGAAGCTGTGATATTAACCCAAAGTGAAGCGAGAGAGTGTCATATGACACACACTCACTACACTTGGGTTAGCCGCTAGTGAAAAATAAAAACAAATCTGTCTTTCGGGAACAAATAAATAAAACAATATTTCCGTGTTATAAAGTGTGCTTTTTCTATTTATTTATATTTACCTATGTGCTATTTCAGATCTAATCTTTTTCGTTTTGCCGTGATTGAGTAACAAAATTTATACATCCATCTTCATAAAATTTCACATTTAAAATATTAATATGGTTCTGCAATTCGAGCATAATATGGTTATGTATGTAAAGTTAGAAATACATAAAAATATGTGGAAAAAAATTCATTAATAAAAATAAAAAACGGTTAAAAAATATTTTTAGTTACGTAAAGTGCTGTGACGTAGAGGTTATTTTTGGCATATACTACTCGTAGTGTATTCTCTTCTAATCAATTAATTTTTTTTCTAGTGGCTTGTTGCTTTTTTATGAACATCAAACATGGCGTAGTATTACATCCATTTCCACACTCTCCTAGCTAAAGTTTTATTTTACGTACATTTATTATATATTTCTCATATCTCGACATATATCTTTGATCTACAGTCTGTTTATTTCACTCCTAACAAGTCAATAAACGATTTTATGCATGAATAACTATGTTAATAGCATTCAAACCACAACAAAAACATTTGACGTCTTGTTAGATCTCGTTCAACTGAAGTTTCCCTTTAATAATAATGGGACTTTAGAATTATATAACGTAAAATAAATAAATAAAGTACTTATATTTTTTTCTTTATCATGATATTACCGTGAGAGGTATTCAAGTTTACTAACATTATTATTACTATTTTTTAAACAAAATTTTCTGCTTCATCCTTCTGACCTATAACTAAATTAAATTAAAGATTTTCTAATTATCGTATCCTTGAGTCTACGTCTTATTATTAAAATTATATTAGTTTACTATTTTTTCATTTGAATATCATTCTTATAAAAATATTGAAGGAGTTAGTGTTGCACAATAAGTAGGTACAAAATTCTTATAAAGCAATTCATATATTATAAAGTTTACAAAATGTATACATACTACATTTTTTATCTAAGCTCTTTAAGCTATGAAGTTATTATAAAAATTTACATACTTATTAAAGTTCGTATTATATTTCAGTAGCTTTTTAAATATAAAAATTAACTTAAAATTGCCTTTTAAGCCGCGCTGGGCTATCATTTTTGTGATACTCGTTAAAACTGTCGCTACAAAAAGGTCTTAGATTTTTTTATAGTTTCACAGACAAATTACTTTTTTGCTGCTCTACTTTGATACTTTAAACACTTCTCAATCACTTTCAATCTTCGTTTATTTTTATATAAAAACTTACTTATATAGGATATTGCATTTAGGTATTAGCGTTTCTCTTTTGAATTTTCAGAAGAATAAATTCGTTTTGTTTTTTTTATCATAAATAAGACTTACTTATTGATAAACGTGCGTTTTAAATAAAAGCTTAAAAGAAGTGTTTTGTATCCATCCGTTTTTAACGTCCCGCAGTTGCTGGGTCCTCTTAGACATGCAGGTTTCCTCACGATATTTTCCTTCACTACGAGACAAGTGCTAATCATGTTTGTTTGTGTATGGAAATACAAATAACTGGAAAAGTGCTGGATCGACTTTTGATAAGACGATATTTGATTTGTTGTTTTGTGTACAGAAAAATAACAGTCGGTTAATTGAATCTATGAAACAAGATTATGTTGATAATACACTCTCAAAGTGATGGTCGCCTTTGGTGGCAGTGGTCCAAAGCAAGTAAAGCCACAGAGTGGAACTGAAAAACAAAATAGAAGCTATATTTAAATATAAATGTTATTTGAAACAAGAATATAAGGCAATATTATTATTAAACGCTAATAATAATTAGTCTGATACAAATTTCGCAGTAAACATTTAATTATATCTAAGGCTCTTCAAATTTAAGATTAATTAAAATGTCTTATTTACAGGTAAGCATCCAGTTAAATAAATTACGTCTAAAATATACACGAAACGTAAGTAAAGAAATAATATTTTAGCAGCATAATGAAACAAATTTGATTTTGTTTTAAAACAACGGTGCGAACAACTGCTTTGCTATGAAAATTTATATGGAGCTCAAGAATAAAGGCACTTTCAACCGTAATATTTTATGGTTTACATAAAAGATGTTTAAATCTATAAATAGGTAACAGATAAGTTATCTTGTGTTATTCAGCGTAATGGAGTATTAAGCTTTTGTCATTTTAATGTACATAATTTAAATGTCTTTTAAGAAATATGTTTGTCTTTTAAATAAATAGTACGTAGAACGAAGCGAGTGCTAGTTACCAAAACAACTATGATGAATAATGTAACCTTAGCTACTCATTATAATATAGGCTAGCTACCACTGAAAATGTCATCAATATCGGTTCAGCCATTTCGGAGATTGACAGACAAATAGTCTAAAATATATATATATATATATATATATATATATAAAGTTTACAAAATGTATACATACTACATTTTTTATCTAAGCTCTTTAAGCTATGAAGTTATTATAAAAATTTACATATTTTATATATATATATATATATATATATATATATATATATATATATATATATATATATATATATATATATATATATATATATATATATATATATATATATATATATATATATAAAATAGTTTTTTTCTTAAAGGTATCATCATATATGGCAGGATCTTATAATGTATATACCTATATTAAGCTATAATTTTCCAATTACAAACAGAAACATCTTTTTATTCATTTGTATAGGTAAATAAAATATTCCGAACTATGGCAGAAAGTTTGTAATACCTTACCTATTTAATTCGGCTAGCAAGTCATAGGGTGCCGCCCCAATATAATACTTTATTGTCAATAAGGATCGTCTTGACTTATGTGTGTGATCACCCTTAACTCACGCTTCGATTATTATGGAAATTGTATATACAAAATGAAATTGATGTTAATTCTCCTATTCGAGTTATTGCAAAATTGTATTCATAAAGCCCTTTAGTAACGAAGTGTGAATCGAGGAACATTTAAAACCAACCTCTTGAAATAAATTGTTTAATGAGTATAAATTAGATTCTACACTTTTATATTTTTATCATAAAATTTATATTGTAAACTTGATTCGGTTTGTTGTTTTCTTTCAAATATTACCAAATGAAGTAGATATAATCGAAAGATTTTGCAGTGATTTACAGATGACGGTATTCTTTTTAGGAAAAACAAAATAAACTTGGAACTTGTTTTGAAAGTTTTAAAATTATGGCTTCGGATATTGCTGGTTGGATACAGCAAATATTTTTTGTGCGAACCTTTGTCTTTATTTTTACCGGGCTTATTTTATGTGTTTGCGTCGAGCGGAGATGTTGTTAGCATGTATGATAAGTCTTTTGTGTCTTGATTTCAATACAAATATTTCAGATCTTGTTTTAAATGGATTCAAGTTTTTTGTTATTTAAGGTGATAAATAGTAAAAATATTTTATTGCACTCAGCCTTTTGTTACCGACCCGTAGCTATGCACGGGTCTCCTTTCAATACGTGGAGGTCAAGCCGCAGACTACCACGTTGGCCAAGTGCGGGTTAGCGGACTATACAATATGTCCTTCACAGGAAGACAAGTAGCAATCATGTTGTAAGTGATTCCCACATAAAAATATTTGATGTACGAGTACGAGGCCCAGAATTTGAGCCCGCTTTTCTCGGTTTCTTAGGCGAGTCGGCTCACATTGGGCTACCACTGCGTTAGCATAAGCACAGATAACACTAATACTATACTAGTATTCGTAAAAATAAACCTAATATTAACATTTTTTTATAATATAATGTTTTTTTAAAACTACAGTTTTTGCACATTTTATTTAAAATATATTATCTTTATCAAGAATACTTACAAGTAAGTTTTATAATTGTAATTTACGACTTAACAACTCTTTGTTACACATAACAGTACGAACAACATCGTATAGTAAATTTCATATTGCTTACTTTTTGGTATAATTTGCCGCATTTACATTACTAAAGCTACAGTGTTTATGGATCGTTAATCAGCAGCCATTAAGGCAATCCAAGCAGTGTATTCAACGTACCATTTATTGAAGTAATTAAGATAAGCTACCTTATAAGTGCATTTTTATTGTGAAATTTACTTATTTACATATTATAAATGTTTGCGTGGCTTAAATGAGCTCAGAATATTAAAAATTTAAAGGGTCTTTACTACCCTTAATTTTAACTGCTATGCAATATCAGCCAGTCCTAAAATTGGCAGAAAAGGGGTGACTAACAATAAATTTTTTTCTGTCTAATTTAAAACGTTCGTTTAAGTCCGTCCAATAATAAAATTAATTAGTAATCGGTATCTATTGGACTATTGCTACGAATCAATGTAAATTAAACGGTCAGATATTATTAGGTCAATTTTGTGAATGTAAAACTTTTAGGGTATTATGTACTTTTTACACTGTAACAGCCCTAATTAATTGATACGATATTTGGGACCGATAGTTAATATTCTGGATTAACATAATGTAGGCTACCTTCTACAAATACAACGCGAGTGGAATAATGGGCAAGTAATTGCATACAAACATTCGGTGAACTTATGTGAATGACAATTTTGTTTGTAATGTATATTTTTACATATATAGTACACAAATAAATATTTGTGTGCTAATAAAAAAAAAACTTTCTACAGATCTTTTAAATCATGTAAGTTTTTCTATGATTATTATTTTTACTAAGATAAAATAAATTGTTATATATTTTGTGTGTTCAGTCCGAGTGACGGATTTCGATTACTCGAGTGTCACTAAATTCGTTAGTCGTTTGTGATTAATCAATAGCAATTGCACTATGAATGTATGAATTGCGTACAATTGTATGTTCTATTTAGAAAAATGTTTTTCCTTCAATTTTTTTAGTCTACCTTATAATACTTTACTGTCGTCCAAGATATAACTTCATGGTTAAAACCGCTGGGATCCATCGCCTTAAGGGAAGCCAGTTGCCAAGGTGGTCTGAGTTGCCCACCGGTTCAAATGAAACATGTGATGTCAATCTAAGTTTATTCTTACAAGTATGAAACTCAGGAAATAAAAATAAGATGTACATATATTATAAAATTAAAAAGACTATAATTTGAACCATGTTTCATAAGGAAGCTCATTATAAGTAAAGATCTTTATGTCAATCAATGGAAATGAAAGGTTGCTATATAAGTGTAAAGTTTATTCGTACTTGTATTTAATGATACATTTAAAGCAAATTAAACTTTTAACTTTAGTCGCAGACGCGTAGACAGCAGGCAAGAACATTTCACACAGATGTTAAAACACTAGTTTTGGTATCTACTTTAGATTTTCTTTTTAAAATGAACTAATAAATTTACCTAGATTATTTACGACAGGGCTAAAAGTAGCCTCTAAATTGGATTTTTCGCGTTAAATTTTGTGGAGTCATGTTTGAGATATAATGTTGGATGCTTGTCTGGAACATTAAACGAAATTCATCCTCATCCGTGTTTCCGAATAAGGCAGCACATAGCTTAATCTGACGTAGTCATGTAGCGTGGAATATTCAATTCGCACCCAATCAATTCAGTGGCCTTTACAACTACGTCAGGTTGGACAATTCCCACACTATGGAAGTATGAAATTCAATTTACCGTGCTACTTTTAGAATATGCTATAGAAATTTTAATTTGAAATGGTCTCGGGACTGAAAATGTCATGTTCAGATGAAACCCCTATTGAACTTTCGAAGTTTGTCTCAATGTATCGGTTATGTTATTGACATAATTTTAGCCTGGCCATTAAATATTGTGGCGACGTGTTTTAAATAACTTTTAATTAAAACTCGACTAATGTACCTTGTTTTATTTGGTACGTTATTAGCGAAACGGTAATTAATCTTAACTTCACATATTGACTCGTTCCAAGTCTTCCATTAATTTTCTACTTAACGAATAACTAAATGTTGCCATACTTTGTTATGTCTGTATACTTAACGTAATATAATAAATTGCAAACTATATTGTAATTATACTGATAATATCTTAATTATTATTTCGCTATTGTTCTATCTTGAATTGCATAGAAACACAAAAAGTAATAGTATAAAAGGTTTTTTTTTAATTTTTTAAACAACGTAGTACGATTCTGCATTAAATACAAAACAGAACAATTTTATAGATAAAAAGACATTTCAACGAAATATATTTTTGCTACTTTTCATTTTATTGAAAGCTTTTATAAAATATACAAACTCTAGAACTATTAACTGAAACGTTATGACTTTTGAATAAAAAAAACGCTGAAAACTTGTTTAAGTCTCACTGAAAATAAGCGCATTTAAACTTTGAAATAGCGTACACCTAACATTATGTTGCAAAATGTCTGGTTTGAAGCTCGCGTCATTCAGGGGCAATGAGGGAAATCTATCCATATTTATTTATCGCTTTCGACTATTGGCAAGAGATTGCAATTACTGCGACCCTCATACTGCTGCAATTTCGCAAATTGCAGATTTTACCCGATGGCAAGAAGTTCGGAATTGTAAGTCGTTATATGCATTAGACCTTCTCGCGTCGCGTCGACAACGTGACTACCGATGTGTGGAAAGCATAATTATTATTAAGACCAATGGGTATTTTCATACTTTCTACTTACTACAGAGAAAATACTGTAATAACACATAATAAGTTAATGGTAATTTTTCATTATATTTCAATATACTGCAATAAAATACATACAATACACATGTAATAAAATTATAACTGTAAAGTAAATATTTTATTTAAAACCATCTTGAAAAAGTAATATGGATATATTGTATAACTAGGTGCTCACCCTCGCTTCGCTCGGGTTTGTCCATAGGTACGTGTTGTATATATTTACTTCGCACCGCCCGCTATATATTTGCTGATTTAATTACCATTGCATGCACCATGGCAACGGTTAAATAACTGATACGTCAAATCAAGCTTCTAGCTTTAAAAATGACGTAATCTCCATACAAACTTTCATCCCCTATTTCAGCCCTTTACAGCCATTTTTCGCCTTAAAAAGTAGCCTATGTCCGTCTCCTGGCTATAAGCTACCTCCCCACCAATTTTCAGCCAAATCGGTACAGTCGCTGTTGAGTTATAAATAGTGTAACTAACACGACTTTCTTTTATATATTATATAAGATATAAGATAACATATACACATAGAATACATTTTACAGCAGAAAAATATCACATCTCCGAGAAATGTATACTAAAAGTAAAAATGTACGCAGTGATTACCCAAGCGCAGTAAGCGGGAGTCGATAGTTTAACAATAAATGATAATGAAATGTCATGCTATATTATTACTATAAGTTACTAAGATACATTCTTTTATAAGTGCTTATTTTATTGAGACAAAAACGCGACTTAGACTCGCTAGTAGATTTATGTTTTATAACATAGAAAGAACATACTGTATATAGAAAGACATGCTAGCTTCGATAAAAAATCTTACGACGCGATTTTAGTTTGCTTTTGACATATTTCAGCTATGTGAAGGAAGTCGCGGTGTGAAACGTCTTAAAGCATTTTTCTTAACTGGAGCAGACGGTCTTATGTATATTTGATGTACCATTGCTGTACTGAGTACGACTACACTAACAATGTAATGACATACACAAAACTTACCTTCGCAATAGAATAGACGCTATTTTATTTTTATAAACATTAAAATTGAATGCAAAGGTATAGTTTATTCTTGCAATTTTATCTCTTGATCTTGGATCACATCTTCGCTGTAAGTGATAACTAATTAGGTGAACGTGTTATTTATCGTTTTTATTGCGTTCGAAATAGGATTTAAATTGTGTTTTTATTTAAATATAATGGTCGAAGCGAGTTATAAGAGGATCGGCTGAAGCATGTGTCAAGGGCGCCCGGCATGCCCGTAGTACAAGTCCACCTCTATTGAAATAAACGTTTTAATAGACCGTACTTGTGACTCGGTGCAGTCTACCGAGCTTGGTAATGTTTTGGAATTCTGTTTTGCTTTTGAATGCAGTTAAATTTATATGTCTGTGTTCAACGAGGAATTAATATTAGGTTTTGTTTTGTATTTTACCGACCTAATCTCTCAAGGAATTTTATATTAAGATGAACATTTTTTCATTATTTTGTTTTACTTATACAATTTTTTGATGCCTTAAAGAAAATTGTTTTCAAACATAATCTTATTGTACTGAATCCCCAGCACGTATATCGAATTTGAGCCTAAAAAAACAATTCTGGCCCAAAATCCTTTAAAAGTCTTCTTCCTTTTAGTGGCTTATCCTTACTCATCTATAGAGGCTTTTTAAGTAATACGGCATGGTTTTAAAAATAATTAGAAAATGGTTGATATGTTTAGGTATTGGATGTTTCAAATCATAAAAATCATTTGAGGCAATAACTTATTCATCATCATAAGATTAGCTTTGCATTACCAAATTATTTGAATGACGTTTGAATATCACTTGCAAATTTTATAATCGACTAAATGTAGTTACACCTTCATAGAAAGTATTATACGTACTTTCTATGAAGCTATAAGGATACATAAGTCATGTTTGTTTTTTGTTGTTTTTAAAGTTTTCGAATTCTTTACAAAATATAAGCCGGAAGAACTAACATCATAAGAGAAACAGAATTTAAAAGAACAATCGTATTTTTCCTTTGAATATATCCAATAGAAACAACGGCACATTTACCTTTAGTCAATACTACCGCGGAACTAAATTGGTTTCCCGAACTTTAAAAAATATATTGTACGAAGATACACGGCAGGCTTTTTTGTTTGCGAATCTCCATTGCTCGATAAACATACCGTACTATAAAGGGGATCCAGTGGGAATAGTCTGTTTAGGGAAAATGCTAAGAGAAAAACGTTACGATCTGTATTTTGTTGGAAATGTATAAGGAGTTTTACTTATTTTAATGAGAAACTTCTTGGTAGAATCATTTGAGTGGTTCGGTCGAAAACTGAGGACGTCCATGAAAATAGGTATGTTATAATCCAGGATTTATGCTGTCTATATTTCATTGTAAATGAGTCGTCTTAGTGTTAAGAAGTACTTAGAAACTTGTTCAGTCGTCTTAAAAAAGTACTTCAATTCAATTCAATTCTCTTGTTAATGGCTTCAAGCGTGCCAGTTGAGCACAGATTACTTCGCCAATGTCACGTAAAAAAAAAATACTTTACTCTCGACGAAAATAGAATCAATCAAAACAAGGTATGACAAGATTATTTAAAGACTGTAATTTGTAAAATATTTTTTTTCCGATTTTTAAAATATATTACGAGTAATAAAAATTAGATTATTATATAGCCACCTTCAAATTTTCGATAAAAAAAGTTAATTTGATTTTAGAAAAGTAATTTAAGTATCTTAGTAATAAAAACCTAATACCATATTATATTCTAGGTTTAAACGTATGTATAGGAATACATTTTTAGCATGTTCTATAGGATCCACGACCAGCCTGCTATGTTATTTCTACCTTAATCCTAATTTGAGCATTTTCTACCATAACCTAAAAAATCTGTAATGCTTTAACAATTCGTAAAAAAAAATATTGAATAGAAAAAAAAAATGTTTGAACTTTCCTCACATGGAGACAAAAGAGGAGGGCGGCAAACGAATGTTTAATTATCGAATTTAGTTTAAACCTTTGGTTACTTAAAAATAAGCACAACATGAGCTCGATATAGATTAGTTTTTATATGACTATAAGAGTATTCGATAAATAATTTATAAAGATAAATTATTTTTACATCTATCGGTAAATTATTTTTAATAAAATGTTTATTAACGAACACTTGTTTCTAATGCTGTTATTATACTATATATATTTCAATTTCAAAGTGTAATCTTTGTTAAAACATAAATTGTAAGTATATTCAAATGAAATTTTAAATAAAAGAGAAATGGCTTTTATTAATAGTATAAAAAATAATATTCTCCATAAAGCGTAGTTTACTTTGAAAGAACAGACAGAGTGGCAAATATGTCTGCCAAAGCCGCAAATATTACCGGAATGATAACAAATGTGTTCTTGAGCGCGTGATGTCTAGAACCTTGCCAAAACACTTCCAGACTATAAATTAATATCTTTAACCTTTTTACTTGATTTAATAAGTATATCTTGTATGAAATACATACTTTAAGAATCTGCATTATACTCATTTATTATTTGTAGATCTATGGATAACATCAAACATGAGAATTAAGTATGGTGGGTGTGTTAACGTTACGCGATATCTTTGCGAATATGAACTAATGATGATTATATAATTATTGATTTTTTTCATTTATTACATCCATATGGCAGAAAAAAAACTATTTTAATTGTTTTTTTTTAATATGTTGTATTCTTTTACTTAAAAATATTGGTCCTATTGCCTATACATTATATCTAAGCAAAAACTTAAAAACGGTGAAATTATCAAAAGGTAGAGTAGAATTCAAGAGAAATACATTAATACTTAAAGAATTATTTTAAACAAATTCAATGAAAATTTAATAAGCCATATGTTCGATGATTGTACTTAATAATACTGACCTAGGAAGAGAATTCCTATGGTCACAAACTTTTTTTGTTACTAATGAATTATTACCCTATTAATTAATAGAATCTATTACTACCAGTAAACTCAGTATGATTAGTACAGTATCATTGTGTAATGAGAGTAATCTATAAATGAACAATTGTTTTGTCATGTACGTACATAATATCCATATTTTATATAATCGTAATTTTAAGAAATAGGTTTTCTTTTTATAAATGTTTAAATAAATCGTGCTTTATGTTATAGAAAAAACATAAAATTAATATTTTGCTGCTCGAAGTTCTGTTTGTATTTTTTATTTCTTATACTTTAATGAATGTGCAGTAAGTTTGCATGTCTTCTCTCGTTAGAATGATCGGATATTATAACAATTGGAGCGAGCCATTAAGATATTTTGTTGATATGATCTGCTCGTAATTGAGCCAGATCACGATACACTTACGTGTGCGCGATATAACAATTTCTTATTAATCTTATCTATGTTTTTTTTTATTTAGTGCTGCTTTTGCCGAAATATACATAAAATAAACTTAATAATTGTTAAAGAAATAGTTTGAAACAAATGCTTTAAATCTCAAAACAAAGGAACATAACTTGCATGCTTATATCGAAAACATAACAATCATAATATAATAGTACTTAAACTCAAAAAATACATTCATATGTATGAAATAAAAAGGAATATTGAAAGGATAATTCAACTCAAATCAATGGATAAACAGTTGTGTATTGCGTATGTAAATGAACGATTTCGCAGTTGCAATTTTTAACTTTCCCCTCGTAACCGGAGAGGGATTGATGATTTTATTAAAGTCCATAATGTACGACTGATTGGAATGAAAACGTATAAAAAATAATTAAATGATTTCGATATGCAAATGGAAGTTGAATTAATTGATCGCCATTGACGTACCTCCTTTCAATGTATGGTGCAAATCAAATTCGAATAGAATTCTAACAAACATAGACTTTGTAAAACCGCTTTAAAGTTATATAGCTCTGTATTGTTAAGTAAGATAAACTTGTAAATTATGTTGTTATACATCACAGGAGTATGTATTTTGTTTATGTTAGCCAATTTCAACTTCCTGAAAGTCGAGGCACGCTTCCGGATACATTTTAAGTCTTACAATTTTCTTTAAACGACCGCAGCTGATTGCCTAAAAGGGTACAAAGTAATGAAACTTGGAATCTAATTGAGTCGAAAGTGCTTTGTTTATCCATGTTTCACTTAAACTAACTTTGCTCTAGGCAACGGTATAAGATAATCTGCACAGCTCAAGGCGCCAGACACGATATCCTTTTAAAAACTTAAGAAGATAAAGTATGGAAAACCCTTTGTAGTGATCTCTACAAAGAAGTTTACACAGTAGTAGCGAGATAGAGCGGTTGGTACATCATGTTATTCTTGCTACAAAGCACATATTCAACTTATTAATTATGGTGCTGGAGTAATGATTATTTTAATAGCTTTAATAGCAGCGCTAGCACGGTGGTAACGCACTCTTTCGGTAACTTGAAGCGGGTTCAAAGCCCGTGTTTCGCACCCCTGATAATTTCGTGTGCGAATAATTTCAATGATCTATCGTGATTACGGTGAACGAAAATATCGTGAGTAAACTTGCATGTTTAAAAGAACTTTATAAGTTTTTGAAAGACATAAATAAAGTCAACCAAACCACACTAGCAGTCTAGCGTGGTGGACCATGGCCAGATCCCCATCCTTTTGGAGGGACGCCTGTGCCCAACAGTGGAACGTTTCAAATCATGAAATACAATAGCTATAATCATTTATATCACTTTCAAGAAATACTTTAAAGTTTTTGGTAAACATCAGAAATGTATATAATGTAAATAATATGTAAGCATTAGTAACTTTTTTCTATTAAATATATTAACATACTCGTAAAAGTCTGCTTCTTTCATTTACAAAAAAATAAATATTTACAATTAGTTTCTTCTTTTTACTAAACGTTTGAGAGCCGAATTGACTTCTGGACAATTCAATTAAGCTGTACGTTAAGAGTGCAAGTTGAAAACAAGCATGCGGGCCAAGTTTCAGTAAGTTTATCAAAGAGATTGTAGCGAACAAGTTAGCCTTCATCTGGCGTATCGATGAGGATGTTTGCTTTGCTTTTAGTTGCTATTAATATGCAAAGGAATGTCTATTGTTCACGTTTTATTATAATATAACCTGTCTAGAGTCTATAATGTAACTATCAGCTTATGCAATATGTCAGGTCCTAGTTAAGATTACGACAAGGTCTTTTTCGTTTCGTATTTTTCTAAGGAAAACATCGCGAAGAACCTTCACACCTTCATGTTTGAGAGAAAGGTTTCGAAGTACTAGTGGAATTAGCCTACTAGCGTTTGGTAGGCCTGCAGGACTTTGGTCTGATCCCCCTCCTATTGAAGCGAGGCCCGTGCCTATCTGTTAGACGTTAAAACGGGCTGAATATGTATGTACATTATATATACGTACCTACTGATCTTTAATAAAAAAGTAAATACTTGTAAATAATAGTAACAATTATATATTTCATTCAAGCTATGGAAACGAAATATACATAGGTAAATATATATTAACCTAGCTCCTTTCATCTTTCTTCTCACCTTTAAAAATCGCATTTTGCTATACCTATTCAGACTGTTAAAAATTACTTACGTGCGTGGTTCTTATCCATACATACGAGTATAAGTGGTAAAACACTCAATTTTGGTAGTGGACGTGTGTTTACCGACAACTCTGCAAATGGAAGTTGTTTTACAATGTAGAACTCAATATGATTTTTAAAGAATTTGTTAGTGAATAATTCTTCGTTTTCATTTTTTTAAATAATCGATCGATCGATAAATGAATTTTAATGTATCAAGTTATTCTACGCGCATGCAAATAGATGATAAAAACCGTATATTTGACTTTCACGTTATCTTTATCGAATTCGGCCTGTGTGCATGTTCGAAAGAAAACCACTGTACAGATTTTGATAAATTTTATTTTAGTCAACAATGTTAAAATTTATTTATATATGATATAGAGATATAAAATCGTTTAATGTAAGAAGATATATAATTTCTGAGAAATCTATAACTAATCGACAAAACGAACGCTAGTACAAAATATTACATTATGTATATATTGAAATAGCCTATCAATATATAAAAATAACAAAATTTTAACTTTCTTACGACACCGACATATTTGGTATATCTTCTATATAGGACTTCTAGTGCAGCTTGGCAAAATGCTGGACAAAGTTATTGAAAATGGTTTCTATTTCGTATAACTGATTCCAAATTCCCGAAACCTAAATTTAGTTATCAAACCTGAGCACCGTCTGTGTGGTAAGTGAACCGACGAATTAAATTATAAGGTCGCTCTGTAAGTTTGTCGGAACTTATGTAATTTAGCGTGTTGAGATTGGGAATAGTACTATCAATTTCGGAATGTCCACTTTGACTGTATGTTTATTTCCCTAATGCCTAATAAAGTTATCCTGATTAACGTAAAATTCTAGCCATTTATGGCCTAGAGTGATGAAAAGAATAAATATTATAAACATTTGAGTGAAAAGTTTTGTCAGTGTCTACTTAAAAGTTCATGCAACTTGCCTCATCTGCTAGAAAATTTTAAATTTACTATCGATGCACGGGCAAGTATGAAGGAAATAAAAAGCTTGCTTATGCTTATAGCCCATTTAGCGCTTTGCGAAAAGTTCTGCAGCGAAGGGAACTGTTATGAGAAAATGAGCGCAGTTTTCAAAACTACCTGTTTGCACATTTTATTTTTCCATTAAGTATTGGAGGCAGTGTTCCTTTTTTTAAGTTTATATATGAGATTTAATATTTATTCAGATACGTTAAATGAAGTAGGTTTATATAATTTTCTCTTCAAAATGCTAATAAGAGAAACTATGTATACTTAGCAATTAACCAAGCATACATTTTTATAATTTCAACCTGTTAAGTTTCTTTTATAAAATGAATAAGAAAGGGCCCTTAACGAAATTTATTTAATAATTACTATATTTAAATGCTTTAAATGAGAAGAAATATTAGTATTAGCCGTTAGGTTTCTTCCACAGCTGCGTTATTAGTAGCGTTGCGCGACTCTAATCTAATTCTCATACACTCGACTATTAACCGGTCATCCCTCACACGCCGATTCATTACCGAATCTGTTTGTTTTCGATCAGCTATTACAAGTGTCCAGGTATTTCATAACCGCTAATAAAGGCCGGGAGCTCATTAAAACGGTTCACCACAAATTCACAAGTGGGAATAGGCTGGATACCTGGGTAATACCAGCTAGCCGACTATTTCGAACGGTTGCCGCATTCGTAATTAAATGTGATCACTGCTAATGTTTGTTAGTCGGAAATCGAAATTCATCGTACGATTAAACATCAATAATTTGAATGCTGATGTTGTTTTAATTGTATTTGTCTTTTGTGAACGTATTTGAAATACGATTCTGTTGAATGGCTTTGTGGAACGGTGAATATCCCTTATAGGTTTCCAGTAGTTACTAATCTAGTAGCATTTATGGATATTAATTATTTAAACAATGTGTGCTATTTATTAATCCGGATTATATATTTCCTATAGTTCAATTAAGCTACTTGTTGTTCTGCGTTAATTGAAATGAATGGATGTCGTTATAAGTTCCTACTACTATGTTATAAGCTCGTGAGATTATCACGTACATTGTTTTGATGTCAAAGTGAGCATGAAAGAGAATAATATAAAATTAAGCAAATAAACCTCACAGTTATTCACAATAAAATACAAAGGAGGTAGCAACAACAACTTGAGAGTCAACACAAACGAAGATCTCGCACGAAAACAATTAAACGAAGCGCTGTCTCTAATTTATAATTGAAAACGTCCCGGTATAAGAGTAGAAAAAGAAAAATAATTTCCAAAAATTTCTTGACGCTTTACATAAGTGCCTTTAGAGTAAAGCTCAAAATCACCAGAGCATTTTTTGAATTGCTCAATTTACTTTGGGACCGAAATACTATGAGGTACCTAGTGATGTTAGAAATTGAATTTTTGCTTCTATATTTTTTTACTTTGACAATTAATTATACCTATTAATAAAAATTCACGGTATACGGTGAATTACATACGCATAAGAATCTTTTATATTTACAAATTAATTATGTTCTCATTCGATACAAATCTAGATGTAAGTACATATTAGTAAGTTTCTTTGAACTGATCATATTATTATAGAGGAAGGTAGTATGACATATCTAGTAGATGTAGTTACACTGAGCGATTTTTAGATAAAAATATAGTTTTCCGCGGTTACCTGCAAAATTCATTAAGGATTCTTGGCGATTTCGAATAATATACATTGAAATTTGTGTACTTAAGTAATTAATTTGTGTAATTACGTTAATAATCATTTCATATTTTTACGAGTATTGTAAAGTTATACTTAAAGGTAAAAAATAACTAAATTTTTTAATAAGAAAAGATAAGAAACAACACAAAATATTAAGTACTAGGGCAGGACGTAAAATATACAATTTATAAAAATAATAAATAAATTTTAAAATAATAAATCAATAAATTTTTAATTTTTACTCTTATTTAATAAATAAATAAATATTATATAATACACGATATTATAACGTTTTAGGTATAGGTTCTGAAAGCTCTGTGTTAATAGGAAATTCTCATAGTTGAAATTCTGGTAGATTGCAAAATAAACACTGCTTTGTTGGAACTGTCGGTAAAGAACATAATAGTCTCTATAACTGCAAGATATTGCTTATTCCTCTCTTAACATAGAACTATTATTATCCATTAAACTGTAGATGAATACATTTTTGTGCCATATCAAAGATTACCGTTTTTTTTCTTACATTTTTTTAGAAAATGAAAAAAACACCTATACTCGTACTTCTATGATTATTAAATTTTATAATAATTATTGTAGACATAATCTTTTATACGTTTAATAATTTATTCATCAGGATTACCATTCTAACAATATTTGTTGATTCCATTGGGAGTTTTTGGATATTTTAATTATATTTGCTTAAAACGTGACAAGCGACCTGCGCCGTTATTTACGAGTCCCTGTCGCATAAACAGATTATAATTATAGCTACATATTTCATTAGCGTCCGATTGATTGCTATAGTATGGAGAATAAAAGGGACATGCGGTTGGGGTTTTTGAAACGCATCTTTTTTTTTGTTTAACAGTTTAAAGTTTGTCCTAATAACATTAATTAATGTTATGGTGATGGTATGGATAAAGCCTTGATATGTATGAAATTGGTAAATTAATTTACCATGTTTAATAATAATTATGAATAAATATCGACTACTTTGGAACACTAGTTCTATCAAAATTCATTTCTTCAACGATTTTACAATGACATCTTGTCGAGGCCCCTTGATAGTATTTGTTCATAAGACCGAAATAAGATACATTTTGTTCGGCACATCAAGTGGCTCCCTTAAGATATTAGTTTACTCCAAAAACTTACTGACGTAAGAGAAGCGGGGGTCCCACTGCATTTGGTTAAACATTTTGTAGTATTGAGTTTTACGTTACTGAGGCGAATTTATATGAAGACAAAGTTGTTTTAAGTCATTTTATTATAATTTACACAATTTTATAAGATTACAATGATTTAATAATAATTTATTGGCTTTATTATTAGTAATATTAGCGACCTACCGTCGCTTCTCTTGGGTATGCTTTTTTTGTGTTGGGAAATGCATTTATGTATGCCACCAGGTGGTTATGTGGGACTAACCGGCTTACAAGAATATCCACTGAAACGTAACAAACGTAAAAAAAGCCAAAGGCTTGCTCTGCAGTCTACTCTGCTATCCAAGAAGTACCAGGAGCTACCCGCATGACACCCCGCCCACCGAAGTGGGCCCTCCCTGCGCGTTTCTTATGTGTCTAAGTTATCTAACAGTATGTAACTCGTACCTAACTGTTCAGCACAAAACAGTAACAAGATGCACACTTATAAAAACTTTTGTATTGTAATATATAGTAGTCCGAGAATCCATATCGCACAGAATCAAATAAAGATTTATAAATAACAAAACCAATTGCAGGCATGACGCACTAAATATTTTTTTAATCGATAAAGCAAACGTACTATAAGTAGTTGAAGTGTGGGGTTGTTAAAAATGTCGTGCATAATGGAGATTGGAAGGGGCTTTAATTAAAAGTCAACGGTAGCCCTTGTAGAACAAAAACACAATTTACTTCGTATGTCCACCTAATAGCTATTTTTTATTTGAAATTCACTTTGTTGCCACTGATTTTAGTATGCGCTTTTAAATCTAAGCGACGAATTCTGTGATATAGTCAATATAAAAGCTATACTATTCTAGTATTTGTAAAGCTAGAGGAAGGTTATGGTGCTCGTAATACAGGTACTTCGTAGTACGAGCTCCTAAGCACTCTTTCTGGATATTCTATCCTTGTACATAAAACAGTTATGTAAAGAGTATATTTTTGTAACCTAATGTTTTAGTATAAATAAATAAATGAATTAAAAAAAAAATATACTCTTATGCTTTCAATAAGAATTTTATTTAATTTTGTTAAGTTTTTACCATATTTAAAGCAATAAAGAGAAGTGTTTGTTAAGTAATGTTTATGTAAATATAAAAAGAAAAATTCATACATAATTTAATATTGGTTTGTTCCTAGACGAAATTTCCTCGACAGTATAATCTGGTAATATTTCACAGCGACTAAGCTGCGATGAAACAGGGCGTTTCTCGGACATATCGCATTGATTTATAGAGTGTTTAAGTACCCTTTAAAACTATGGCCGAAGAAAACCGAGGTTCTTTATGTTTTAGTGTCACTGTTATTAAATATTGCTAAATATTATATATACCTTAATCGATATTTTTTGAAAATTCCCTCAATCCTCGTATTCAGGAATAAAATTGTTAACTATTCAATTAATACGAGTAAAAGGCAATGTCATTAAAGGCAATCATGTAAGGCGAGTTATATGTACTTGGCAAAAGTTAAATAAAAATTTTATACCTGTGAAGAACGTTCTACGTCTATTGAGTTGCTGTGCATACAACGTTGAATAGAACGACTGACGAAACAACTTCGTCGTGTAAATTCAATTTCGCTGCAAATTTGTCTTGATTAAAATCAAAATGAGCGTAAGCCTCTTGAAAAGTTTCATTTAAGTATAAACGCAGGCTTGAGACATTCTTTATGACCTAGGTATATATTATATGACTTGACTGAGATATTTTATAATATGAATGTATTTAAATCATTGCAGTAATAAAAATCATATGTAACTTATTTGGTAATTAAAAAATGTATGTAACTGAAAATCGGGGCTGCTTGAGGTTTAAGTTGCTTTGTTGTTTTTACTGATCATTATATTTACATTTTTTTTTTAATTTTCTTTACGGCAATAAAATAAGATATTAAAATTAAGCCGCTTAAAAGTTTCGTCTTAAAATATGACGCAAAATTAATACAACAATATATATAATAGAGAATTTTTTTTACAACTTATAATGTGGAGTCGAATTTCAAGTGGTTTTTTTTAAATAATTTATCTTGAGATATTTGTACGCATTTCTGTTGATTTTAGACTTATCTTTATATTTTTGTTTATCTAACAACTTACTACTCTATTTTTTAGATATACGATTTACTTAGTTGTCGCAAGTCTTACTTTTGTCTGCGACTCTTGAGTCACATTTGAATGACAGACGAATTGGTGATAATAAAGATCTAAAGTATGTTACTGAAATTATGAACGTTTTCCCCAAAAAATAGGGGAAGGAACCATCCAGACTTAACAACTTTGTGAATATTCATGAAGTAATTAGTTATGAATAGGCAATTTATAAAGTAAATATAAATACATTCTACATTGTACTTTGTAAATCATCTTCAATTGAATTTTTTATTATCTCATACTGTTGTTCAGTAAATATTATACATATATTATAACATTTTATCTACACTTTTATAAGCAAGTAAAATTTGCGTTCATGTACGAAGAAAAGTGGACTAAGTGTAATGTATTGAAACATAAAATTCTTTTATAACACGAAAGCTCAAATTTTAAAGAAGGCTTAATTTTTGAAGAGATATTATTTAAAGCTCTTTTGGCATTCATGTAGAGGTATATTATTACGCTGCCATATAATAAGTAGATATTTTTTTTACAAAAAAGGCATTGCCTATAGTTCGTTTCGCTCTATATTGTTTCATAAGTTAATTCCGTAAACTACAAACTAACAGGTTATAAATGGTAAAAATAAAACCAAACTTTAATTGGAATAACTTCAGTAAATATAATATCATCCGCACCCCGATAAACAGTGCGCTATAAATAACAGTGCACGATTAACAAACCGATGGCTGTAGGGTCGCAAATATATTCACTAGCTGATCGCAATTTGTCTGACCTAACGCAATATTGGCCCTCCCTGAGTTTGCATAATCCTATCCATCCTCTAGACTTTAGTTATAGTTTAATTAAAGTTTTTTATAAATCTTTGCAAGGAATTAAACAAAGTTCTTTTGCTTTTTCATGACTCTGTCAGCTCATTGTAATATCCCGCCCAGAGATGCTGAGGAAAAAGGATATTTATAGATATCATAAAGCAGTAATAATTATTGCTTCTAGATATCGTGTCTATATATTTTAAATAACTTTTTTTTTAATTATATATATACAACTACATGAACAATTTCTTTCTCATAGGATGTTACCTAAAATAGTTTAATACTTACCTCTTTTTCTGACTCTTTAAGTTTAAATTAATAAATTTTGCGCATTCAAATAACGTTGCGTAGTTTAAAGATCTAAGCGAAATGGCGGCGACTTTGTTTTATACCAAGTACAGATTTCATTTTAGATGTAAGAGTAGGTAATAGAATTTACAAATAGGTAGAAAGTTTATTGTAATAAATACAGCAGTTTCGGTGTAGGTCTTATTAAGCCAAATATTTTCCGGTAAAATCATTTTGACGACGCGTAAAGCAACATTTTCCGTAACTTAGTTTACTACGTAGCTACGAAATATAATTTGTTTTCTGTACATCAGTGCAGCTAACCTCATTCACATCGATTTGTTTAACGTACTAGTAAATTAATGCATAAACATTATTTAGAATCAAGTTATACGAAACATTCGCACAAGTGATTATAGGAATACGTGATAAATAAGGCACGTACATGACTTCAATTAGTTTTAAAATTATGGTCAGAAGGATTTAAAAAGTCTATATATTTTTGATAAAATTATACTTATGTACAAAAACAAATTTATTTTGATTATTTAATCGCAATGTGCTTTAACTTGTTATTTTTTAATATTTAACGCCCTGTCCGCACTGCGAAATTACACCGCGCGAATTTTACTCTCGCGATTTATTTTTCGCGATCGGAATATCGGGACCTACTGAGAGAAATCGCGTGAAATAAGAGGCCGTAAGAGTTCAACCTAAGTATGCAAATGTATGGTTTCCGTATAGGACCAAATTATACCAACATAAAATAACACTAACGGCCTGTCCGCACTGAGAAATTTCACCGCGCGGTTTTTTTTTGCGCAAATCTGTAACACATGAAATCTTATAGAAGTATCCGCACTGCGAATAAAATTTCGCGCGATTTCTCTCAGTTCGATGACGGTGATCGCGGAAAATAAATCGCGACAATAAAATTTGCGCGCTGAAATTTCGCAGTGCGGACAGGCCGTAATAAAACAATAAGGAGCTACTTAGATGTTATTTCGACTATATTAACTTAACTACTGACTAGTGAAGATAAAAGAATTTCACTTTAATAACTTGAATCATTGAGGCACAATTCCAAATAAAAGATGAACAATTTAATCTCAATGAAAGACAAATTCTGTTTCAATTCCTTGTTCTTACACTTTTGACATCTTCGACTTTTAAATAGTTAATGCAATTTTAGCGTTTAATTGCCTACTTTTCTACTTGGGAAGGCATTTTAAGATGCACCCGGCATACAAATAGAGTAAGTTTGTCGGCTGTAGCAAGTGTGGTTATTGTAAAAGTTTTGCTAGTCTAATTGTTTTCCCATTTGGAAAGCTCGCCGCATACGCCTTTCCAATGTCGCCTATTACGAGCATAATTAAATTAAAACTGGCTTATACGATTCCTTTGAAATGTTTTAGTCCTTTGAATTAAGAATGATGAGAATGGTATTGCATAGAATCAAGGTACACAAATTTGTTGTATTTAAAACACATTCTTAGGTTTCTTAAGGGTTGTTTTTAAAACGTTTTATTTTTTTCTATTCGCATTAAACGTCCTTTCATGTGAAATGTAGAAAGAACCAAGTTCTGAGATTAAAAAAAGGTTTTTTGTTAATAACTCAAAATTGAAATGAAGAGATTTGTATATATTATTACATTTAAACATTTTTATACATATGTAAATGTTATTCATTTCTACATAATATAAAGTTTCAATTTAGGTTTGTTTTACACTTCTAATTCATTTAAGTCAGCTAGTGGTCATTAGGCGCTCGGTATACTTGATGTGGATAGTTAACAATTTGCTAATGTTTGGATAGGCATTTGATACGATGATTTTATTAAACATTCTACATCATGTTATATTGACTAACGTAATAAATTATATTTAATATAAAATATCACAGGAATTAAAATTAATTTAAATACTTGATTTTAGTCTATGACGTATTTCAAACTACTACGAATTAATAATATGAATATAAAATCTTTTTAGATTTCAAAATGATATCATTAAAATAATATTTAAAATAATTTGACCTCTCTACGGATTTATTGTATTAGTATTGCAAGCGTACGAGTATCTTGCTTGATTTATGTGTGTGCTGAACTTAAGAATGTCTTTTCGCCTACACCAGACTAATTGTTTTAAACGCCAACTTAATACCATTGCCACAGAGTAATTAGTTTCGAGGTCTTTACTGACTGTCAAGATGAACATGTTTATAGTGCCTCTCTATTAATGCTTGCTTGGCTAATTTATATTCATTGTATTTCTACATGTTTTTGTTTATTTCATTCGTAGTTATTTGCTGATTTTTGTTATTCTGTAGCTTTTATAAAATTACTATTTGATAGCTTCTTCTCATTATAGATGTAGTAAAAATAATTTGTAAATCTTATTACTTTGATTCGATTACAATGAAATAAGTTCTTGGTAAATCAAAAAATATTATACAATATACTAGTTACTAGTATCATACTGAAAATTATAGGTTTACACGATAATATCATTTTTTCTGTATAATAAAGAACTTACTTAGACATATTAAATCCAAGTAATTTAATCAACCATAGTAGACTCTTTTTTAGATCTTTAGATAAATATTTGGATTTCTCTCGGATTTCTTTTGATTATTGTGTCTAGACTCTAAATGTTTCGATTGCTTAATAGCAGTCATGGTCACAGGAGAGACTAATTTTAGGCAATATCTACCCACGATTTTGTACAATTAATTAATCAAAAATGGCAATGAATATTTAAAGAACAATATGTATTTGTTAATTTCAATTTGAAACATGTTAATAATATTAACTAGTTAAATATTAAATATTATTTTATTTGGGTTAATACTATTATATTCCTTTCAATTATTTTTTTTCAACTCGATAACTACTTAACATGACGGAGAAAAACTTCGTGAGGAGGCCATTTATGAAAGAACCAAGTAAGTTTACGTAAGATCATGAAATCTGTTTTGATCCTGAAACCCGCATTAGCTCTGCAGTGGGATGTTGTATAAATACATGGCTATTATCTGTTGTTCTTTTTTCATATATGGAAGACTTTAATAAAAATAATATAAAACTTTTATATGGGGTATCGTTTGGGTTATCTACCCCCTACTATTTTTTCTCTTAACGATCGTAGCGTGATGTTAGATACCTTATACCCTGCTCTATAAATATACTGTAAAAAAGAAATACATATAATAGATTGGTAATTCCAGAGGTTAAAACGTCAAACAAATAAATAAACAAACACGACAGTTTCACATATCAATATAAATATTAACATTTAGTATATCAGTTATATGAATTTAACTGTATCTAGCTCGGTTCGTTACAGTTCACCTGGGAGGTACCATTATGACTTCGATGCATGGAGTACAGGAAAATTCCGAATCATCGGTCCAGCCACAATGAAATGGACGCTTTTAGCGGAATTAAAACGTTCGACGACTGTCCACATGTTTTATTGATACGACATGCTTGTTTTTTTTCCATTAGCGAAAGAGTTGCGATTACACTTGACCATGTGATACTTGCTTTGCGATTACTATATCTCCCGATTTATGTTTTACATAAACTCGCTTGTGATTCGATTTTGAATCGATTTTAGCTTTTAGTAACCAACTAAAATACATTTCCTGACAATAGAAAAAAAAGAGAGATTTGTCTTTTTTTGAATAAAGTAATTTGAGTTTTGATCAGAGGTTGTGTATGAAGCAAAATATTATATATAAAGTAATATTCTATGTTCTATTGAATATAATAATAGGGCTAATATAAATATTTATTACAATTATCCATTGATGTGGAATAAAATATTATTTTACCAAAGGGAAAAAGAACGTACCTATATAGAAAAATATTTGATACTTACATTTATTGTCGTGTAACATAATATAAGGAAAAAGAGTTAGGTATGAATAACAATCAAGATTATGATCTTCTATTAGGTAATAAAAGTTTTATTTTAGGTTTAGATTTTTATTCAATAAATGAAGCTTTTATAGGAATTCTGTAATATAAGAATCAATATTTTTTGCAGTAACATTGTTGTTAAATTATTTAAAAAAATACTACTACGATTTGTATGCGTCTGAATTATTTATTTATTTTTTTACTAGTTCTGGTAAATTTTTCAGAGATGATTTCTCAGTAAGAAGTATAAGAGCCATCGATTGAATTATTTTGTAAGCTTATTACAAAATAGGTATAAACCAACTTAATTATCGTCTTATTTATTTTAGTACTACAATTAACATTCTGTTTTGTCTGAGTTGAAATAATGATTGTTCATTATATTAGAGTACAGTGCAGGCAGCAAAAACAATAAGTGCCCTCCCATCCATTCTGGACTGTAATTAAAGGTTATGAAGCGTGACTGTGAGTGAATTATTATGTCATTTTAATAAGACCAATATTAATTGACAATTAAAATCGTTATGTTAAAAATAGTTTGGTCTTCTTTCCATAAATAAAACTATAATACAAGATAGTATTCAGCCCTTTTTAATATTCCACAGCTGGGCACGGGCCTTTTTTCAATACGATGTGGAAACAGGACATATTCCACCATGCTGGCCAAGTGCGGGCTGGCGGACTTCGCAACTGAAAATATCAGAGGTGCTAGATTCGGTTTTGAACCCGCATCACTCGGTTATCCAAGCGAGGGCGTTACCACTAGGCTACCACTGTCAACAATCTAATGTTGAAAAATATATTTTTTTTTGTATTTTATACACTTTTTAGATTTAACTGGGTATTAAATTTCGTTGATCATATTGTAACTGGTCTCTTATGAAGCCGACGTTACCAAAATCGAAGACAAATAGGTGCAGCGCTTTCATGAACATTTTTTTTTAAGTTTTAGGGTTGTTTATATTCGTATGGTAAGTCCATACCTATGTACATGTTACTTTAGATTTGAGATCTTAAAGCGTTAATCGTAATAAAAGTCTAATTTCGAGATATATGTATTTTTGTATTGTATACACTAAAGAAAATAATTTAAGGAAAAAAACCTTTCATTTCTAATATATATTCACCTTTCCATAACATATCAACATTTCCATACACAGTTTTTTATGCAGCGAAATAGTATTTTTTCTCAGACAATTCAAAATCTAAACAAAAGTTCTCATTAGATGGAATAATATATTTTTTTATTCTTATTCTTTAATTCTATTCTTTAATTCATATGCATTTTGCAGACTCGTTATTAGGTCACGAATATATACTTAATAAGGACTTTTACTCCAGGATAAAGTGCTTTCAATTTTCTTTATATTTTTTTAAAACTTTGAATACGCCAAGATATAATAATAGCCAAGCCGTTACACAATTCAAGAATTAAAACAAAAGCCTTCTATAAAAATATTTAACTTTAAATTCCTTTAGGAATTCATTGAGTTATTATTACTACGTATAGAGTGGGCGCCACAACTAGATTTATTCAAACACCTGTATAGGCCGATCGGCATATGCGCGTTTAGTCTGTGCCGAGCGGCTGCGGTAGCTTGACGCATTGGAGTAAAAATTATTACGTCTAAATATGCCGTCATGTGTAGTGAGGTACTGTACAAACCGTTCAGGAAAATCAAATAAAAGTCAAGGAGTGACTTTTCACGCGTAAGTTTACTGCATTTTCGTTTAATCACGCTTAATTTAATAATTTTGTATAATTTTAAAGTCATGCCGACGCGCCATGCGGCGGCAGCCATAATTGTTAAAATCAAAGAGTAAAAAAAAGGTCTACGCAGAAGTGACAATATCGAGTTGCTATGTTAATTAATACAGATAATGAAATTATTTTGTAGTTCCCTATCAGATAAAACATTTTATATTATTATATATATACTTTTTTATTAAGCTATTGCATAGCTTCTATCGCGGGCTTTGAGCGCGGCGACCGAATCGAGAAATTCCGTAACGAAAAAACCTAACACCAATAAGGTTTTATATTCTTTAATTGTATCGAACCTATAACCCACTTTACATCCACTGAGCCACAAGATCCTAAATTTTTTTTTTAATAATGACATGGGTCTCATTTTCGAGGTTTCTCGGGGTGCTGATTGCAAAAATGAGGACCATTTTCTAATCCAAGATGGCGGACATCCGTTTTTTTTAAATAAAGACATGGGTGTCATTTTCGAGGTTTCTCGGGGTGCTAATTGCGAAAATGAGGTCCATTTTCAAATCCAAGATGGCGGACATCCGGTTTTTTTTCAATAATGACATGGGTGTCATTTTCGAGGTTTCTCGGGGTGCTGATTGCGAAAATGAGGTCCATTTTCAAATCCAAGAAGGCGGACATCCGGGTTTTTTTTCAATAGATAGTAAAAATATTTTGAACAATATTAACTCTCATTTATTTAATAAAAGAAAAAAAATGTGCCGAGTGCCACACGTCTTTTTTTGTATATTATAGGACAATCTTACGCAAATCGATCTAGTACTCTGAAATATTTTCTTTCTTAGATAAAGTTAAATCTTTTCTACTTAAATTGAAATTTCGTATTACAACAAGAAGAATAATTAAACGAAGAAACTGTGCGTCCAGAATAATTGTGCAAATATCGAAGAAAAAAGTCGTTGAGTCTGTTAATAAAACCGGATTCGTAGGTGCCATTATTTGCATTGAATCACTCAAGACATTATACAACTACGTAATTGAGGAAAAGAAGATGCTTAGCTACATATCGATGTACAGAGTAAGCCAGGATCACTTGGAATTATTTTTTGGGTTAATAAGAAGGCATGGCGGTTATAATAACAATCCCAATGTCCTACAATTCAGAGCAGCGTACAAAAAAACCTTAAACCACCTCGAACTTCGGTCATCTTTTACCGGCAACTGCATCCCTCTAGATAATTTCACAATCTTAAATTCCACATCTGAAAATATAATTAACAGTACAGCCTCGCCAGACAGATATGACGATAATCAAGAACCGTATGAAGTGTTACAAAATACACGTTTGCTGACATCTGATTTGGAAGTTGAAAATAATTGCGACATATTTGCAACAATGCTTGACCACGAAACCTTTACATACGAGTCAAAGATTATAGTAGGTTACATATCTGGATATGTATCTAGACTTCTAACAAAAAAGTTAAAATGTGAAGATTGTATGAACTTTTTGACTACAGCAAACAAACTTCCCCATCACGCACTCATAACTATTAAAGATATGGGTGGTCTTTGTTATTCTACAGAAGACGTTTATATAATATGCTTGTCGACGGAAAAAGTCATACGTAATTTAATACGGCAAAGCGGTGGAAAAGGTGTTGCTTCAAAGTATGACTTTAATTATATAACAGTAAACACCCTTAAGCATTTCATTGATAAAGAAGTATTTGTAGGTTTAATTCAACATTCGCTCAATCAGCCATCAACTTTTAATCACAGAATCCATTTAATTCGAGTCATTATAAATCAGTACACAAAAGTTAGATTGCATCACGAAGCAAAAACTGATCAAAGCTTAGATTACTTAACTAAACGGCAGAAACTGACAAAACTTATACTGTTTGAAGGAAATTAAATATTATTGTGTTGCAGTTTACATTCTTTTATTTTGCTACTAGCGACCCGCCCCCTTTATCTAACCGGGAACTACACTGAAACTGAGTGAAAATTCAGTTATGTACGTTATAAATAAAACTTATGATTTTTTACGGTCTTTTATTTTACTAACACACGTAAATATCATATTTGTCAATTTCGAACAATTATTAACCCCAGAGATCGACTCCTACAACTTACTTGATCTCGACTATTGTCGAAAGATAGTACCTACCTAGTCGCTAACTTGATAACCACCACTTGATACCTAATTAATTATTATGTCCAGCAGTGGACAACGTCCAACTGAAATGATGATAATATGACAAGAAGAAGTAAAAAAAGACGTGTGGCACTCGGAGACTGCCAGGGTAATGCTATTGTATAGCTGTTTTTATCAACTCAAGTATAATTATTTATTTATTTTATTTATGCAGTATTTTTTTCCTTTGTTTTTTTTTCTTTGATATTAATTCAAGTGACACTTTTTAGTTTTTAAGCGTGGTGACCGATAAGAAAACATTTTTTTTTCTTTTATTAAATAAATGAGAAGTTAATATTGTTCAAAATATTTTTACTATCTATTGAAAAAAAACCCGGATGTCCGCCATCTTGGATTTGAAAATGGACCTCATTTTCGCAATCAGCACCCCGAGAAACCTCGAAAATGACACCCATGTCATTATTGAAAAAAAACCGGATGTCTGCCATCTTGGATTTGAAAATGGACCTCATTTTCGCAATCAGCACCCCGAGAAACCTCGAAAATGACACCCATGTCATTATTGAAAAAAAACCGGATGTCCGCTATCTTGGATTTGAAAATGGACCTCATTTTCGCAATCAGCACCCCGAGAAACCTCGAAAATGACACCCATGTCATTATTGAAAAAAAACCGGCTGTCCGCCATCTTGGATTTGAAAATGGACCTAATTTTCGCAATCAGCACCCCGTGAAACCTCGAAAATGACACCCATGTCATTATTGAAAAAAAACCGGATGTCCGCCATCTTGGATTTGAAAATGGTCCTCATTTTCGCAATCAGCACCCCGAGAAACCTCGAAAATGACACCCATGTCATTATTTAAAAAAACCGGATGTCGGCCATCTTGGATTTGAAAATGGACCTCATTTTCGCAATTAGCACCCCGAGATACCTCGAAAATGACACCCATGTCTTTATTTAAAAAAAACCGGATGTCCGCCATCTTGGATTAGAAAATGGACCTCATTTTCGCAATCAGCACCCCGAGAAACCTCGAAAATGAGACCCATGTCATTATTAAAAAAAAAATTTAGGGTCTTGTGGCTCAGTGGATGTAAAGTGGGTTATAGGTTCGATACAATTAAAGAATATAAAACCTTATTGGTGTTAGGTTTTTTCGTTACGGAATTTCTCGATTCGGTCGCCGCGCTCAAAGCCCGCGATAGAATCTATGCAATAGCTTAAAAAGTAATTGTAATTAAAATAATTAGTTGTATGCTCATTAGGCAGAATATAAACAAAGTGTCCGTGTCCCTTCTGCATAGTAATCTATGATGCGGTCGCCTCCTCCCCCGCGCCCCGGGCGGCCGCTAGTGGCGAACAGATTTTGTTCGCGGCGTCTACTCTAGTAATAATAACTCAATGTAGGAATTACGTGGAAAAATTGTAGAATACTTTACCTTAATACATCTAAAATATAACTTTAATTTTGCGTTCATATTTGTCGTTGTTTCTCACGTTTCCTTTTGTATTGTTTTCCTCACGCAGTTAGGACTTTTTAGTATTTTTCCTCTCGAGCCTACAAGTGGCGGTAATTGTGTAACACGTGCTAGTGCGACTGCCCGGTGCATTCGTATTCCTGCAAAATAAAGTTGCAGTGAAAATGTATGACAAAAATTGCCATTCGCTATAACTGTTTACTTATTCGTATACAGGTAGATATAGATAAAGGTGCACTTAACAGTTCGCTTAGTGAATTTCACTTCAAGACTAGAATTTCCTTACAATTTAAGTTAATACTTTTGAGTTATAACGCTGAAAGGTCTTCCAGCTTTTGAAAAGAAAAGTACATAAGATACATATATTAGTTTATAATTAATTATTGTATATATTTAACTTTGGAATAGATTTATCGTGTTTTAAAACACTGATAATAAATATAATTAACAAAAAATTTTCATGTAATCTTTAAAATCGACTAACAATTCGCGAAATTGTGGGATAAAAAAGATTAGACTAGGAAAAGGCAAAAAATATCTATTAAATATTACAGACAAATAAGAAAACAGAAGGAATAGAAGCAATAACTTCTCATGATTCGATCATTAATATCTTTCATCTTTCCATTTTTGCAGGTTAATTCACAATCTTGGTAATGACAAGACGTGATTTGCTGATGGGAAAGGATTAATGTAAGTAAACCATTAATATTAACCTTAGATGTACGCCTCCGAAATATTTTATTTTGATTATTTGTATAGTTTCATTCAATTTCTCACCCATGGGCGCGTACCTCACTTCAATGCGATTGGGGAGAGAAGCAATCCGTAATATTTTAAATAATTGCTCGTTTGTTCTTCACACGTGTTTTCCAATAGTACTTAGCTTTTTTGTTTAACGCAGCCACGCGTATTCTAGGCGTTACTCATCGGATATAATATTTGTACAGGTGTCATAGTAGTACCTACTCGTGGTAGCCCAGCGGTAACGCGTCGCTTGTATAACCGAGTGATGCGGGTTCAAATCCGGCTCTCGCACCTCTGATATTTTCATGTGCGAATCATTTCTATCCTGATTACCACTTGTCTTACGGTGAAGGAAAACATAGTGAGGAAACCTGCATGTCTGAGAAAACCTAGCAAGTTTTCGTAAGACATGTGAAGTCCAGGGCCAGCGCGGTGGACTATGGCCTGATCCCCCTCGTACTGAAGGGAGGCCCGTGCCCAGCAGTGGGACATTAAAAAGGGCTGATGATGATGATGATGTCATAGTAGTACTTACAATTTTATGTATAATCTTTGATAGATTACAATAAATATGATTTTATTAGATATTAAAACATTGAACTATATAACAAAGTAGATACAGATGCACTTCGATAAGAACCTCACAACTTATAATAACCCAAATTCTATTTTTCTTTGTAAATGTTGAAAATTCACTTTTTAATTTAAGACTGAGCAGACAGAAATAAAGTAGTAGAAATAAAAGGAAAGTTAGGTGGTATTTTTGGCACGTTCGAGTTAGTCCATGGTTACTTTTAATTAATTTGGAAAAAATCAGCCGCTAACCACGTCCAAAAACAACGGGGAATTTAAAAATAGACCCCTTTAGATTCATTAACGTAGCAAATTGTCTCAATGAAGAAGAAAACGTTCGATTTAATAATTAAAACCATTAAGTAGTAATTTAAAATGCAAATTGAATGCCAATTATTTTTGTATAGTCTAATAATTGAAATATGGCCTATAAAAATTTGGTTTGTGATTATTAAGTTGGTTGGCTCTACATTGGTATAGACTTATATTTATACTACGGATTCTCTTTTCGATCGGTTGTGTGTCTAAGCTTAATTTGGTTAAGTAACGCAAGTAAAATATAAACACTGCAATAAAATATACAAAAAACTTGTTATAAATCAACAACCTTCGAAGTTCGAAGACATATAACCGTGTGATTCAATACAATCGGACCGGACGGAATCGGATGCTTTACGTTCCGTATAGAGAATAAACATATGAACATTAATTTTTATCCATACACATACATTAATGATTTACTTAATAGATCATAATCATAATCCATGATAGATTTTCATCGCCTATTTGACAAAAGACAATCCCAACGAAATTACTAAATGTGCAAGGATAAAATAAGGTCTAAGTTACTTTCCGGTCCATAAACTGTATATCACTTTTTATTACTTAATTAAGAGTATTATGCCACATTTTTATTTAGGAAGTAGAAGTTATCGTATCAAGTTAATCACAATATCTCCTCTTTCAAATTTACAAGTGAAACTTTATCGAAACTTTCCACTTGCTTTTAAAAAAGCTTACTAAATTATTACATTCATTAAATTAAAAACCAGCAGCAATTAAATGCACAACTGATGTCAAACATTTTACTAAATTACTGGTAGATTTAAATTTATTTTGTTGCATAAATAGTAATGGTCTATGTAAATTGTAATGTATGCCAATAAATTTGTGGAGTAAATTGATAATGATTTGTACATTGATCCACAAACAGTCAGTCTCAATTTGTTAATTTATTTAATTTTTTAACAACTTCTAGTCCTTTTTGACATTAAAATTTATTGGTTGAAGGTAAATGAGAAGATATCTAGATGCTTATAAAATAGTGTATAAAAGATATTATGATAATTACATATTTAAGTGATGCTTATTACGAAGATCCTATTTATTTTCTTATTCTCAAGTCCGATTCCACACTGCAGACAACATATACTGACAATTATATAAAAACCCAACAACTATACTTGGTCCAACCTGGGATATAAATGCCGCACTACCAAATTTGCAGTCGAACTTCGTACTCTCTAGGCAGTCGGGAGCTTATAATAAACCTTGAAGAAATTTTGAAAGCTTATTTTAGCGTTAGAGAGTACACTTGTATTAACAAGCAAACTTTCCTTTAATTTAATTACTGAATACAGCATGAGGATGACTTTCTTAATGGTTAATTAGGACATGGGATTGGATTACGAACGCAACCCATTAGCGTAATTTAATAAGATAGCTCGCTCGCTTATTAGATGGGGAAATAAAGATAATTGCTGTCCCAATTTTCAGTTTATCCTTAGACCCGATTCAAATTTAGTCTAATTTGCAAGGTGGGATTTTACATCTAGATACAGTACTTTATTAGGGAAATTAGGTTTTTCCAGCATTGTGCAGGTCTTTTGCTTGTATTGGTTTATACTAAAACATTCTAATGGCTTCATTTATACTATTTAACTATTCTATATAATAAAATCACTACACCAGCTCCATATAAGAAAGCTTACGAGGTGAGTGTGACGATTTATACGACCAATAAACAAAACTTTGCCTCTATAAAGGACGTAACAACATTATTTTAATGCGACTATCTTCGAATATTTAAAAATTCATGGAAAAATATTTCGAAATACGCATTTAGGTATAAAAATAAAGTTTCTGAAACTCGTTTTGCTCTAAAAATTTTAGGAACGCTGCCGCACATCCATACGTATATTGCATATGTGATATGGGTATATTTCCACTCGGTATCAAATAAATGAGTCCGCTCGGTTTGATTCATGCGAATGGGGAACGGAAAGTACCGGCAACGAATAAAACAAATCAAACAGTGGATAGGGTGCCGAATTCACTGCACTATTGCCATTCGACATAGCTGACCGTACCGAACTGTAGACTACTCAATACACGTATACATGTTAATGCTGTTAATGTTAATTAACTGTCAGCAAATTGCTTCATATGCTTTTTTTTAAATAAGAGTAAATAAAGTCGCTTAATAATGATGTGAATTTAGCCAGTATTAGTATGAGCCATAGAAATATCTTATTCAAATCAAACTCATGATATTGATTTTTGTTTGTTCTGCGTTTGTTGGCTATTACAATAATAATAAGGTATGTAAGTATACTTTTAGTTCAAATTTTGAAGTTGTAGTTAAAATTTTACTTTAAATACAAACTAAAAATTAAATAAAACTTTGTTTTTAAAGTTAACGAAGTGTAAGCGTTCTCTGCTAAATGTTTCTTACATGCTCACAAATAGACATTATAAATTGTCTAAGTATTACCAAACAGCACTAATTCCGATACTCTAAGTAAGGCTCAATTGGCTTGCGACTAAATGGAAGTACTTAATAAAAACGAAACTCGTTTAAAATTTGCTCAAAATCCTTTACAAAGCTGTTGCAATTTAACGCGCCACTTGGCCCACATGCGTCGGTAAAATAGTAACATTTTTCATTTGCATGGGCTTTCTGATCATTAATGGAATTGTAAGTACCATAGTTTTATTGAAGCTTAGAATTAACACAAACTTGTATTCAAATTAGTTAACAATATCTTTCACCCCTAACCTAATCCCGAAAGTCATATTTGGTTTTTTATATATTATATTTTAATATTTTTGCTTATATAATAAGTTATCTAAATATTTTTTTAACTTAAAATATTAAATATTTCATTATTATAACAATTATTGTCAAACTAAAATCAATATCTGAAGTATCAATTTTATATTCCGATTAGTATTTCTAAATCGTAATAAACAAGATACATTTAAATTGCAAATTGCTAAGTTTTCCTAATCTAAAATCTCTGAATTCAAGCAAAACGGAAACAGGCCATATTTGCATATTTTTGGTGACAATTTATGTAATCCTTAAACACGCTCTGGATTCGTATCTGCTATTTGCCTCAAAAGTAGCGTTAAAAGTAGTCATTTGACTTTTACATTCATCCTTGGTGATCAATAAAGTTTATCCGGTAACTTTTGTAAAACTAAAATTTTCTTATGGAAAAGGTTTTGAAAGTTTTCCACTTCATTCCACAAAAGTTTAAGGATCGCGCGACGATTTTTAATGATTTACTTCGCGTTCTTAACGAATGGAAAATGTAAATTGAGTTTGAATCCTTTTAAATGAATTTGCATTTTCCATTCATTTTTGCTTTATTAATCTGTTCAATATAACACTTGGTAAATCGACACGCTTTTATTGTTTTTTAAATAATAAATTTAATATCCTGCCCTAGAACTTATTTTGAGTTGTCTTTAAAATAAATTCAAGTGGTTTGGGGCGTGTAAATTTGCCCGTATTCCGTAACTACAAAGGGATGGGAGGGAGCACAGTTTGCTCCTCGCATACTGGCATCCATTGTGTGGTCTAAGTGTTTACGCAAACAGAAATTGGAAAAATATATCTCCACTTTATGTATTCGGAAAGAATAACGTGGATAAAATATTTATTGACTTTTCATTATTCAACACAAAACTTACCATATGAGTTAATATAATTAAAACAAAGTTGCATTTATAATTTCTATGAATAAAAAGCTTAAGGTGATTCCAGGTTTACTGAAAGAATGTCATATTTGATTATATAAATACCATATTCATAAAAGTATGTTGTAAAATATAGAACTATATACATGTCGATGTCCATCGACTGTCTTTTCTGCGCAAGAATACTTTTTCATAGTAATATTGTTGTTAAGCAGTCATTTGTAACTTATTTACACTTTTAAATTGAGTAGTGGCCAAAATAGTTTAAAAAAAAATGATTGCCATAGCTTTTCACATGGACCTCAAAACAATACAGCCCGGGACAAATCAAGCTCCGACGTTATTGCATAGTATCGCGACACCTGTAACAGACACAGAGGACTGACATCACTATATTACTGTTATTGTAAACATGCACAGACTATTGACATTTCGTGGCGACCGTTTTACTGAATAGGAAGGGCAAATTAACTCCCTTGAGACGCGTTTATGCTGAGTAACCGTACTATTACGTAGAAACTGTACTATTAGCTTAGTGTATAAAATATCATTAAAAGGTTTATTACGTACAATATTTTGTCTTTGTAATGTAATAAAAGCGAAAGTGCATGTTTCGATAATCATGTTTTAGCATTTTCTCAGAATTATTTTAATATTTTTTTGCATAGAAATATTATCCTTACTAATATTATAAATGCGAAAGTAACTCTGTTTGTCTGCCGCGCTTTCACGCCAAAACTACAGAACCGATTTAAATGAAATATGGTACACAGATAGTCAAGAGAGACATATGCTAAAGGGGAGACCCAGGGAAGTACCCGAGCGAAGCGAGGGTGAGTCGCTAGTACCTAATAAGACAGAAAATGCAACAAAATTGAAATATTAGACAAAAAGCGATTGGATTATTTTAGAAATAGCATTTTCTTCTAAAACTAACTTAGAGGTATACCTACTTACTTGAAGGTCTCTTTAGTTTTTCAATAGGTAGCAGTACGGCAGTTGTAAAAAAATATCTTCTATGCTATACCAGCTGAGTGGATGCTCTTTTATGGCATGCTTTCCTTCCATTGCAAATATTTTCTTTGTGCAATTGTGCTTGCTACTGTTGGCTCAGTAAGCTTTCTCAACTGGACATAATATTCAAAACATGAGTACTGGATAAGAAATTGTGCTTTTTCTTATAGAAATATGAATCCTTTTGAGGAATTAGTATTAACACTTATTATTATTAAATTTCATAAAATAATAACCTTAATCTTGAGTGACTTAAAATAAAAAGGATTTTTTAGTTTGTTTGTACGTATAAACGAAAATTTAGTACCAGATATAAGTATTCATTTTTAATCTACTATATAAAAATAAGTCGGGTTTTCCTTCCTGACGCTATAACTCCAGAACGCACGAACCGATTTCCACGGTTTTGCTTTCGTTGGAAAGGTCTCGGGCTCCATAAGGTTTATAGAAAAGAAAATTCAGAAAAAATTTCAACAGAAAAGCGGAAAAATCTTTTAAACTATACTAAAGAGGTTACAACACCTGGGGACGAACCCAAGCGAAGCGAGGGTGAGTCGCTAGTAAACTTATAAAAAAATAAATTAATAGTATAGATCCCACATTATAAAGAAATACATAAATATATTTCAAGTTATTGAATAAAATGTATCTAATTTAAGATAAGAATATATTATATTGTGTAATATTTAAATTCGACATATATTATATTATTTAGAAACTAAGCACGATCATACTCGTATTAATAAATAAAACAAAATAGTTCGTAACAAAAAGTCAGGCCTCTAAAAATGAACATCAAATAAAAATACAGGGAAACAATAGAGGGTCGATTAAGGCAATACGAGTGAACTGCTGGTCTCAATAGCCTCAAGTCGATATTATTTTGGATATTGAATCGGTACTCTGAATGTTCAAGTTTATCGCCAAATTGCACTCCAATTTCAAATAGCCATATGAAATAGTTTAATATTGTTTTAGGTGGTTGTTATAATTTATTTATTTTTATTTATGGATACATATAGATGTAGTGTATAGGCGCTTCCTCATCCGATCACCTTGAAAGGATTAAAAAATTGTATTGTCATCAAAATTAAACATATTATTAAACAAACTTTCAAACGAGGGACTTTGAAGTACGTAACTAAGTCTTATTTGCAAACAATAACAGCTGGCTTTTCTCATGTTGGTTTAAATGTAGGCTTGAACTTGTAATTAATTTTTAAAGCTAGAAACTAATCCTATTGAAATAACTTGAGTCGTTCCTGGAAGGTAGAATTACATTACATCCCTTTTGATCTCAAGGAAATTCTCTCGTAATCTACCGGCGACATTACATTTATTATTAGAAATATGTACAAGTAAGTACATCATAACTTTATTTAAATAAATGATAAATTAAATTAGTTTAAGTTCTTAGTATTATTTATTTAACTACAAAATCTATAAAACGTAGAAAATCACTGTCTCTGAATCTTCTACAAATCAATTTTCGTGACTTTTCCCGTAAAATCGGTTAAGTACGAGTACCTATTTTTATATTTTATTAGTATAGATAAAAGAGTTAAAAGACTGAAGGAAAGTAATGTATTTAATTTAATTTTTAAACTTCGGTGTGCTCGTTTTTCTTACTGGAAGGCTCCTTTCTAAAACGGATTCTTTCTTGTATTTCATTGTTATGCAAATGGTTGAGCTTGGATAATCTTCATTATTACCTGAATCTATTTAGACTCATTTCTTTGAGAAATCAAATCTGGCATTCTCGCCACCTCCTTTGATGAATGGCTTTTTTAAATAAAAGAATGTACATACCGACTTTAAAATTAAAGGTTTGGATTTTATTTAAATTTAGATGGAAATACTTTTCCTTTAGGTGTAAAGAGTTTTTTAGAAAAAAAAGACCCACAACAAGTGGTAAAATAAACTAAAAAAATCCAAAAACATATATCGGTAATTACTATCATTACAAAACAATAGAAGTAAATGATATAGACATGGTAGAAACTAATATTTTTTCTTTAGAGTATACAATATGCATGTAAGTATTCAGTATTCAGTTTAATTACAGGTATGTATGCACTTATGATCTTTGGATCTTATATTTGTAGAGATATTATATTTTTATCTTTTTTATCTGTTTACTTATTTAACTAACGTTAATTTTTGGGGGTCGTATTACAAAATGTGTAAATGTTAATGATTTCAAATAGGCTCTTGATGGTACGAGTAAAAGGAACTGCTACGTTAGAAGGTTGAGGCTGGCACGCTGAGGCGAACGCTGAGTTGCGCGGTTTGCCGGCGATTCACTTAATTGGTAAATCTTAGCTGACTCTGCGCTTTGCAATTACGTTCTATGCAACCAGATGAGCCGGCTTTAATACACGTATTCAAAGGAACGATTAATTAAGCCTAACGGTTAATGGATAAGTGCTCTTGTTTCGATAGGCAGTTTATTAGAGCGAAAATTGTTAAGAAATTAGTATATAATATTCGCAATTAATACTTTTTTGATCACAGCTATAAATTTTTATGGTCGAATATATTTTTACTCTAATGTAATAGTTACTAAGAAAATCTCGCGACTCGTCATAAAAGAAACATGCCTATATATTGCTAATTGTAACATATTTGTATATACACATTACTTTACTGGACTAGCTGTAGGTACATCAGGTATTTTCAAATGACTTGTCATGAGAATATCATAATATCAATGTAGTAATAAGATGATTGATTCGATTGATTTACGCATTCTGGAGACACAGGTGGGCTTTTCCAACAATTCCGATTTTGACCATAGATCATACTGGTAATTGAAAGGGATCGAGTTGGTAATATTCTGATCACGTATATAACTTGTCTAACATGTTTGCCACCGATCTTGGGTACTCAATACATTATCGTTACTCGCAAAATCGATTATATTATCGATAAGTTCAGTTATATCTTGATGATAGTATTGTAGAGTCAGTACGTGCTTTCGTTATTTGTTTGCTAGTTAATAGATTCAATTTAGTGGAACGAAGTGAGAAGCGGTTTCTTTTCGCTTTGCTCAATTGTGTCGAAGTTTTGCAATTAATCTTATCTGTGGATTTTTCTTGTGGCTGTCGATACAATTAATTTACTTGCTTTTCTTAGGTAAAAACATAATATAATCTATCTCTTACTCATGGATTTGTATACGTATACGGTTTTATATTTTAAGGCATTTAAGAGAATATTGTTTATTTTGGATCCTAGCTGTTTTAATTTGTCATGTTAAATTATTTAAGTGGTTGCCGTGGAATGTCGTACATTATAATAAAAAATTCCCGATGTTTTGGTCAGGAGGATGTAACATTTTAAAGCCTTTACCTTTTAGAAGAAATTAAACTTGTAAAAATTTCAAAATTGATTTCTTGGATTCTTGTTTCTACATCGATATCAAATTTAAAGTTAATAAATATGAATAATGCCAAAGTTCAATCATAACCGAAGTGATTGCTTTTGAAACTTAAGCTTATTCTTTGATATTTCGAGGAAGCGTAAAATAGAATTTTATTACATCGTCAATTTTGTAGGCTGAAGTACTCATCTAACAACAAATATTGATGTCGATATCGATGAAAATCCTTTTAAAGGATCAGGTGTTCTTTCAAGTAAGCATGCTATTATATTATAATATAGTATGAATAAATAATTCTGGCAAACCAGGTTACAACCACGTTTACTAGGCATTTTGTTGTAAAATGACGTAGTTTAAATGTATAACAATAGCAAAGTCAAGTGAAGTTTGTATTTGGTGGAATAGAACAATTAATATAATTCCCATGCGGTATCAAAACAAGACGTTTCTCTTCTTGACTTCCAATTTAACTTGAAAAGTCAAAGTGCCATCCCTCTTGCCTTACTTCAGATAATACATTTTCACTCGATTCTCCGTTATTTTTATGTTTTTCTTATCTATTTTATTAGCCCATTACGATACGAGTGTGCCGCGTTTCGATACTATATTATTCTTATTGGAAAACCCTACCAAAACATATTTGGTGAAAAACTTTTTGTAACAATAATATTTTACTAAGATATTACCATAATAATAACTTATTGTTATTAAAAGCTTACAAGTAGAATATATACAAGGTGCTTGTAAATTAAATAATACACGAATTCTTAATCTAATCTAACTTTCTGGCAAAGTAAAATATCGACTTATAATGACTCTTCCATAACCCATCTAAACAATGCGACTGCGGGAAAAAGCGAATTTCGATAAAATGAAATTAATGATGCGAAAAGCGGTAATACTCACTTTTGTTATAAGTTTGGTAAGGTCGTCTGCCTACCATTTATGAAGTACGATACCTATAATTTTATTTACATTTGTTTCTTTTTTTTCATTAGCGTCAATGCTCATTACGACTTTTTAGATGCACAAAGGGATAATAAAGGGTTTTATTAACTTCTACACCAGTGGGTGATTAAGCTTAAACCTGTTATTGAATGTTCATTCAAAGCAATGAACCTGTACAAAAGCGGCATGCTTATTTTCACTCGACTAGTACACGGTATTCTCAATCGCCTGTCAATGTATACACGATTTGCTCATTAACGACCTTTTGTTGGGATGTCTCTGGTGCATCATATCGTGGGGGAGTCGAGGATCATTTGTTACTGAGGACTGAGGCTCTTGATTGCATGATTGGTTTACAAGCAAAATAATATTTGTAAAATATAAAATCGGACTTTTGTTTTTTAAACAACTTTACAAAAGGTGTATGGGTATACTGTAGGTATATGTTTTTTTTGTATAAGTCCACTGACTTCTCGTAGTCAATTTTTATTGTTTGGTTAATATTCTATTAAGATAGTAAAAAGGTACATGGAAGAATTATCGTAGATCCCGAATTGTTGAAATCTAATATAACATATAAAAGTGTTTGTTATCGAACTATTCCGAAACGGTTTGACCGATTTTTAGGATTTTTTTTGTGTATATAATGTTTGTAGATCTGAGAATAGGCCGTAGGCTATTTTTTATTCCCCTAGATGATAACCCGGCCCTCTTCAGAATTTTTATTTTTTATTTTTAGACCAAATTTTTTTTTTATTTTTTTAGGATTTGGTATCGAAATACTTATACTCTAAATTTTCAACTTTCTACCACAAATTCCTATTTTAAATAGTGATAAGAACGCGGACAGAGCCGCGAGAATTGCTAGGATACATATAAATTTTTAACATAAAACATACTGTTTCAGATATCACAGGGAATGAAATTAGATTTGATAAGTTAATTTACTTTCAATAATCTACTATCTCTAAAATTGACTAAGAACTATGCAATTGTTAGTAAAACTTTTCAAAAGTAGGTACTTAGTATCAATCGTCTTAAAGACTACTGAATCGATTGTGGAGCAGACTTTCAAGCAGACTGAGAAACCCTTGACATTTTTTATTTCTCTTCTCTTCGCCAACATCAAAGAACTTTCAAGTTATAGGCAAATAATTAAAATGAGAATGCACTTGTTAGATTATATTTTTATTTTACAAAATATAATAATTCATCTAGTTTTGCGGTTTATTTTGGCAGGTGTAAGCAATAACTTATAATATTTATAATCGTTTTTATTATCTGTATATATACTAGCGATTCCCGCGGCTCTGCTCGTGTACTATTAAAAAGTCTAAATACTATTAAAAATAGGGATTGGTGGTATGTAGAAGGATGAAAGTTTAGGGTCATAAGTATTTTTGATGCCAAATCATAAAAAATAAAAACAATAATTTGGTCTAAAAATAAAAATCTGGAGAGGGTCACCCTTATCACTAACTATTCTCAGACCTACCAAATATACAAAATCAAGCCGTTTCGGAGGAGTTCGGTGAGAAACACTGTGACACGAGATTTTTATATATTAGCAGATGTAGGTAAGTACTGATGTTTTATTTATTAATAATTGCTCTCAATTTTTATTATAATAATGTATTTTTGTTTTTTTTTGTGCAATAAAGAATATTATATTAATTATAATATACATGATTTAGTCTGTAAGTTAATAGGAAAGTCCCTTTAAATCCGCTCCGTATTTGAATCGCGCTGGAAAGCCACGAGATACCCTCTAATCAGTGTTCAAAGCGTGTCGCATCTATCGAGTCTAGCTTTACCGACGTTGCATGTCAAGATACGCAATTTACTTTGCGATAATGAACTAAAGGATTTAACTAAGAAGCTTACATCTTGATATGTTTTGAAGGTGTTTGCTATCGTTAAACAACGCTCAACTTTGTAGATCTCGTTCTATTATGTAAATCGCAAATAATTAATTAATTGAATTTAAGGAATCGAAGTATAATTACTTCTAGTCCCGTATTTATTAATCAGTTTAGTTAGTTAATTTTATAGGTTTTTATGTTATAAATAGGATCTTTGAATTTAAGGTATAATTAAGATGGAAAATTTAAAAGGAACATCATATTGTAAACCATTATAAAAAAAAACAAAACAACTGAATTTGTGTGCTTTAAAAATGAAGTGCTTGTTCTCTAGAACTTAGTTTTACTTACACTATAAAATATTAAACGTAGCTGCAGTTTTGTCTCGCAAGAAACGCATAATAATAGAGATGTCACATTTTCTTTAGAAAGTAGGTCGGCTTGATGAGATGTTTCTTAGTATATGTGTATGAGCGTAGTAAGAAGCTCATAGATTACTAAAGTATGAATTTACGTTAAAATAAGTACATATTATGTAAGTTGTAACCATATTAAAATCCTATAAATCGAAGGGTTCATCAGAACATTTTAAAAACAAGTGTAAATGTTCAATCATTTAAAAACCCATCCGTTCTTGAGCCAATAGACAGTAATAGTGTTATTTTGTTTGAAAATCTACAGACATATTATGAAACATTGTCTTTGTTATTTGTTCTTTCCGGTGTCTCGGCTCTTGAGATAACATCTATCAATTTGCTTTGAAGCCATGTGGATTAACTTGTATTTTCTTATTTCCTGCAAGAGATGCCTAGAGGGCTTGAAGGAAATAAATAGCGAATAATAGAGATATTTAACGGTGTTTAATTAAATACAATAACGGAAATTGTATGAAAAGAAGTCTATAGTAGAGCTGATTTTATTACGGTATGCGAAATTTTATTACTAGAATTATATACTTAAAATAAAAATAGTCGTTATGATCTTTAAATTATATAGAGTTTTTATGTGCAGCACACAACCTGTATGTTTTAGTATGATCATCCCCATTTATTAGCAATCCGTCCAGTAGCACCTTACTGGATAAGTGCTATTTTCAATGACTGGAATGTTCGACTTTAGAGCAGTATAAATTAATTTCTTAGAGTTTGGCAGTCCTCTTATATTTCTATGAAATATATTACCCTCGAGCTCATAGGCTTCTGCAACAAACTTATTCCGTACAACCAAATTTTGATCAAAATTTATGGCAAGCTAAGGGTAGAATTTGACAAATGTGATAAAATATTATTTATTGAAAATAATTTTATGTTTAGAAAGTCACAAAATGTTCCTTCACAATGGGCGGGATCATCTCTTTTCTATCTAGCCGTCTGATCCGATTTCCGTAGGGCGTCTATTTGAGATGCAATTTTGACGAGATATAGACGACAATGACCGCCCGGCGGCGTCTTGCTGACGCGGCCAAAGGTTTACGTTCGGTTTACATCGAGCTTGTTATATTTTAAGCTCTTATTTTTGATTTTACATCTACTTTTTAATAAAATAAATTAAAAAAGCTGATTTATTTTGTGTACAGTGTAAGAGATTAATGCGATTATTCATAAAGTGGACGAGAGCTTATTCCTGGTACATTACATACTAAAGTAATTATTATTTTAAAAAAAATATTTTTAAATCGTTATAATATCAATACAGTGTTAAGATGACAACAAAAAATGTAGTAAACGGTACTTTGTATAAGAGGCCAAATATCACAAGAAGCATTTATATTCTTCGCGCGAGAGTCGATCTTATACTACGAGTAAGTACAACATCCTAGTTTGGTCTCAAGGCAATGGCGAGAGTGGAGTGAACAAGCGAGCATGGAATCAATGACTTTTATCCTAAGTATTAAAAAAAAATCTTACTAATAAATTGTTAAAAGATTATCTGTTGAATTATTAAATATGCCAAAGAGATATATCACACCATAAACTTTTCTTCACCATGCGATTGTATAGACTCACTCTCTCTTTTAAATTAAGAGTAAACATTTTTTAAATATCACTTGACTCTTCCATATTTACTATTCCTATTTTTTTTAAATACAACTATATAACCCTTGCCGATAGAACCCTCGGCCTGCAAGTGACGTGTCATTTTCACCGACTTCCCTTTGCGGATTTTTCAGATGGTTTATTTTATTAGCCGTGGTGCTATAGTGTTATTGGGCTTAGCCATATCCTCGTGTTAAATTTAATGAAAATTGTGTGGTAAAAATTTATATTCTATAGTAAAAGCAGGCAAATATTAATAGAATATATCGCCAAAAATACGCATTGTTTGCTACAGGACCATGGGATCGATATATGTACAGGTTGAATATTTGGTTCGATAATATAGTTACGTTTGTAGGTCTATTTTCAGAACGTGTGTGTATACAGTTTTCTTAATTGAATTATTTTAACTAAGGCGAAAAGTGACATAACAGTAATATTAAGGGGCCTGTTATAGTCACCTCGACTGGAAATTGAGCATCCCCCCTACCCGCACACAGCTACGGATTAGCAAACTAGTATAGGAAGAAAATTTTCTATACATATTTACGAAGATAGTAACGTTTAGTTATGGCAACTAACGTCGCATGGGTTGATTTAACGTTAACTCGAACTAGAAACTTGTAGAGACAGATTGGCAAACTCTGACCTATCTTATCGAAGGTTGGGCGGCATTTTGGTCGAATATATCCGGAAATAATAAACATTATTAAAGATTAATTCCAGCTTAATGTATTAAAGATAGAATCTCTATCTGATTTAGAAATTGAGTTTTCTGTAATTTTTTTAACATTGTCTTTTAGTATATGGAGTGTAATTACGCAGCTTTATAAGAGCTACATTATTATGAAGGTCTTGGCTGTAATGCTCTGGATGATAAACGGCGTTTCCTAGATACATTAACATAATATTTTCCACACATTGCTCGTTCCCCATTACATACTTACACTCCTATAAGAAAAGGGTTTATTTCATACTAAATGCATCCTATTAGTTTATCTATTATTGCTAACTTATTCATATAATAGTGATAACTAGTTACCAGAGTGTTACTGATGAATATATATACATTATAAGTAAAATATTGTCTAATTTACCTAATATAAATATTTACAAATAATGATTGTAATATTAATTTTTATTACATAATTTAAAATTGTACGAAAAATTACGAACAATATTATATTAAATTAAAATTCGTACATACTCAATGCAAGTAAGTAGTGTTTGATTATACACAATGTATCTTTTTGTGACCTATAGATATTTTTAAATCTATACAGAATAAAGTTAAAGTGTCTGTTTGTATAAACATCAACATGACACAATATTTAACAATTTGTCTGCCTGTCTGTTTGTTCCCGCTAATATCTGAAAAGGCTGGACAGATTTTGACGAGGCTTCAACTTATATATATCTGTGGTTATAAGAAGTACCTTAGGCTACTTTTATTTTGAAGTATTAAAACGCACCTAGTAAGGAACCCTCGAAGCGAGATTGTGTCTCTAGTAGCTTAATATAATTGTAAAGTATCACATAAACAATGTTACTAGACGCTAACACAATTTTCCCCAAAGGCGACGGTTTCCGTTGACAGGGTATTTTATCTGTATACCATTTATTGCTTTAATTACTGTTAATTACGTGATTGTTTCTATATTGTGTACATGTTAGCTTTTATTATATTACTATTATATTAGCTCAGTTTAGTATACTTATTTATCGTAATTTAATATTGTTTTTGTTTTGATATTAAATTATATTGTAATACTAAATATAAACACTTAGCGTCTTTATAAGCTTGAGCATTTTAAAACAACATCAAAAAACCAATTCTTAACCTTACTTTTATGAAGTAAATTTACTGGCCAAATAAGTTTGTAATATTTATACTTTAGTGAGATGTCGTGATTAATCAGTGAATGGTATTTCGCTTTTAAATATATAAATTTAAATACATTTCCATAATGATCACGCTTACCGAATATTACGAATATCTCCTTAATTATAATTTTAAATATATTGTAATTTATTTTAATAAGTTGGTATCACCCTATCAATAATAATTTTCAGACAGCTGCACACCTTTACGTTTCTAAATTATGAAATTATTACTTTAGAAACAAACTTATTTGAAATTCATATTCGGTGTGCATAGTTAGTAGCATCAAGCATGCTTTTTGCATACTTTGGTTAAATTATACGTACAAAGTATACATAATATAGTCATTTAGAAGTAAAGACCCATTATGTAGGGGACGTATTATTTCATGAACATTTCCTTAGCGACTTAGTCGTTAAATTAATTGTTTGTTACATCTTTTAACTACAATTAATTTTGGTTAGCGGTTTCCACCGTCTTACTTTACACGCAGATAGATAGCTTTTACCGTGTCTTCTCTTTTTCAATATGCCATGTTAGGTACTGATTAAAACCTAGTAAAAGTTTTCTCTCGTCGTAATTATTTTAATGACATCAATTTTGTTTAAATTTTGAAACATACTGTTTCAGATATCACAGGGAATGAAATTAGATTTGATAAGTTAATTTACTTTCAATAATCTACTATCTCTAAAATTGACTAAGAACTATGCAATTGTTAGTAAAACTTTTCAAAAGTAGGTACTTAGTATCAATCGTCTTAAAGACTACTGAATCGATTGTGGAGCAGACTTTCAAGCAGACTGAGAAACCCTTGACATTTTTTATTTCTCTTCTCTTCGCCAACATCAAAGAACTTTCAAGTTATAGGCAAATAATTAAAATGAGAATGCACTTGTTAGATTATATTTTTATTTTACAAAATATAATAATTCATCTAGTTTTGCGGTTTATTTTGGCAGGTGTAAGCAATAACTTATAATATTTATAATCGTTTTTATTATCTGTATATATACTAGCGATTCCCGCGGCTCTGCTCGTGTACTATTAAAAAGTCTAAATACTATTAAAAATAGGGATTGGTGGTATGTAGAAGGATGAAAGTTTAGGGTCATAAGTATTTTTGATGCCAAATCATAAAAAATAAAAACAATAATTTGGTCTAAAAATAAAAATCTGGAGAGGGTCACCCTTATCACTAACTATTCTCAGACCTACCAAATATACAAAATCAAGCCGTTTCGGAGGAGTTCGGTGAGAAACACTGTGACACGAGATTTTTATATATTAGCAGATGTAGGTAAGTACTGATGTTTTATTTATTAATAATTGCTCTCAATTTTTATTATAATAATGTATTTTTGTTTTTTTTTGTGCAATAAAGAATATTATATTAATTATAATATACATGATTTAGTCTGTAAGTTAATAGGAAAGTCCCTTTAAATCCGCTCCGTATTTGAATCGCGCTGGAAAGCCACGAGATACCCTCTAATCAGTGTTCAAAGCGTGTCGCATCTATCGAGTCTAGCTTTACCGACGTTGCATGTCAAGATACGCAATTTACTTTGCGATAATGAACTAAAGGATTTAACTAAGAAGCTTACATCTTGATATGTTTTGAAGGTGTTTGCTATCGTTAAACAACGCTCAACTTTGTAGATCTCGTTCTATTATGTAAATCGCAAATAATTAATTAATTGAATTTAAGGAATCGAAGTATAATTACTTCTAGTCCCGTATTTATTAATCAGTTTAGTTAGTTAATTTTATAGGTTTTTATGTTATAAATAGGATCTTTGAATTTAAGGTATAATTAAGATGGAAAATTTAAAAGGAACATCATATTGTAAACCATTATAAAAAAAAACAAAACAACTGAATTTGTGTGCTTTAAAAATGAAGTGCTTGTTCTCTAGAACTTAGTTTTACTTACACTATAAAATATTAAACGTAGCTGCAGTTTTGTCTCGCAAGAAACGCATAATAATAGAGATGTCACATTTTCTTTAGAAAGTAGGTCGGCTTGATGAGATGTTTCTTAGTATATGTGTATGAGCGTAGTAAGAAGCTCATAGATTACTAAAGTATGAATTTACGTTAAAATAAGTACATATTATGTAAGTTGTAACCATATTAAAATCCTATAAATCGAAGGGTTCATCAGAACATTTTAAAAACAAGTGTAAATGTTCAATCATTTAAAAACCCATCCGTTCTTGAGCCAATAGACAGTAATAGTGTTATTTTGTTTGAAAATCTACAGACATATTATGAAACATTGTCTTTGTTATTTGTTCTTTCCGGTGTCTCGGCTCTTGAGATAACATCTATCAATTTGCTTTGAAGCCATGTGGATTAACTTGTATTTTCTTATTTCCTGCAAGAGATGCCTAGAGGGCTTGAAGGAAATAAATAGCGAATAATAGAGATATTTAACGGTGTTTAATTAAATACAATAACGGAAATTGTATGAAAAGAAGTCTATAGTAGAGCTGATTTTATTACGGTATGCGAAATTTTATTACTAGAATTATATACTTAAAATAAAAATAGTCGTTATGATCTTTAAATTATATAGAGTTTTTATGTGCAGCACACAACCTGTATGTTTTAGTATGATCATCCCCATTTATTAGCAATCCGTCCAGTAGCACCTTACTGGATAAGTGCTATTTTCAATGACTGGAATGTTCGACTTTAGAGCAGTATAAATTAATTTCTTAGAGTTTGGCAGTCCTCTTATATTTCTATGAAATATATTACCCTCGAGCTCATAGGCTTCTGCAACAAACTTATTCCGTACAACCAAATTTTGATCAAAATTTATGGCAAGCTAAGGGTAGAATTTGACAAATGTGATAAAATATTATTTATTGAAAATAATTTTATGTTTAGAAAGTCACAAAATGTTCCTTCACAATGGGCGGGATCATCTCTTTTCTATCTAGCCGTCTGATCCGATTTCCGTAGGGCGTCTATTTGAGATGCAATTTTGACGAGATATAGACGACAATGACCGCCCGGCGGCGTCTTGCTGACGCGGCCAAAGGTTTACGTTCGGTTTACATCGAGCTTGTTATATTTTAAGCTCTTATTTTTGATTTTACATCTACTTTTTAATAAAATAAATTAAAAAAGCTGATTTATTTTGTGTACAGTGTAAGAGATTAATGCGATTATTCATAAAGTGGACGAGAGCTTATTCCTGGTACATTACATACTAAAGTAATTATTATTTTAAAAAAAATATTTTTAAATCGTTATAATATCAATACAGTGTTAAGATGACAACAAAAAATGTAGTAAACGGTACTTTGTATAAGAGGCCAAATATCACAAGAAGCATTTATATTCTTCGCGCGAGAGTCGATCTTATACTACGAGTAAGTACAACATCCTAGTTTGGTCTCAAGGCAATGGCGAGAGTGGAGTGAACAAGCGAGCATGGAATCAATGACTTTTATCCTAAGTATTAAAAAAAAATCTTACTAATAAATTGTTAAAAGATTATCTGTTGAATTATTAAATATGCCAAAGAGATATATCACACCATAAACTTTTCTTCACCATGCGATTGTATAGACTCACTCTCTCTTTTAAATTAAGAGTAAACATTTTTTAAATATCACTTGACTCTTCCATATTTACTATTCCTATTTTTTTTAAATACAACTATATAACCCTTGCCGATAGAACCCTCGGCCTGCAAGTGACGTGTCATTTTCACCGACTTCCCTTTGCGGATTTTTCAGATGGTTTATTTTATTAGCCGTGGTGCTATAGTGTTATTGGGCTTAGCCATATCCTCGTGTTAAATTTAATGAAAATTGTGTGGTAAAAATTTATATTCTATAGTAAAAGCAGGCAAATATTAATAGAATATATCGCCAAAAATACGCATTGTTTGCTACAGGACCATGGGATCGATATATGTACAGGTTGAATATTTGGTTCGATAATATAGTTACGTTTGTAGGTCTATTTTCAGAACGTGTGTGTATACAGTTTTCTTAATTGAATTATTTTAACTAAGGCGAAAAGTGACATAACAGTAATATTAAGGGGCCTGTTATAGTCACCTCGACTGGAAATTGAGCATCCCCCCTACCCGCACACAGCTACGGATTAGCAAACTAGTATAGGAAGAAAATTTTCTATACATATTTACGAAGATAGTAACGTTTAGTTATGGCAACTAACGTCGCATGGGTTGATTTAACGTTAACTCGAACTAGAAACTTGTAGAGACAGATTGGCAAACTCTGACCTATCTTATCGAAGGTTGGGCGGCATTTTGGTCGAATATATCCGGAAATAATAAACATTATTAAAGATTAATTCCAGCTTAATGTATTAAAGATAGAATCTCTATCTGATTTAGAAATTGAGTTTTCTGTAATTTTTTTAACATTGTCTTTTAGTATATGGAGTGTAATTACGCAGCTTTATAAGAGCTACATTATTATGAAGGTCTTGGCTGTAATGCTCTGGATGATAAACGGCGTTTCCTAGATACATTAACATAATATTTTCCACACATTGCTCGTTCCCCATTACATACTTACACTCCTATAAGAAAAGGGTTTATTTCATACTAAATGCATCCTATTAGTTTATCTATTATTGCTAACTTATTCATATAATAGTGATAACTAGTTACCAGAGTGTTACTGATGAATATATATACATTATAAGTAAAATATTGTCTAATTTACCTAATATAAATATTTACAAATAATGATTGTAATATTAATTTTTATTACATAATTTAAAATTGTACGAAAAATTACGAACAATATTATATTAAATTAAAATTCGTACATACTCAATGCAAGTAAGTAGTGTTTGATTATACACAATGTATCTTTTTGTGACCTATAGATATTTTTAAATCTATACAGAATAAAGTTAAAGTGTCTGTTTGTATAAACATCAACATGACACAATATTTAACAATTTGTCTGCCTGTCTGTTTGTTCCCGCTAATATCTGAAAAGGCTGGACAGATTTTGACGAGGCTTCAACTTATATATATCTGTGGTTATAAGAAGTACCTTAGGCTACTTTTATTTTGAAGTATTAAAACGCACCTAGTAAGGAACCCTCGAAGCGAGATTGTGTCTCTAGTAGCTTAATATAATTGTAAAGTATCACATAAACAATGTTACTAGACGCTAACACAATTTTCCCCAAAGGCGACGGTTTCCGTTGACAGGGTATTTTATCTGTATACCATTTATTGCTTTAATTACTGTTAATTACGTGATTGTTTCTATATTGTGTACATGTTAGCTTTTATTATATTACTATTATATTAGCTCAGTTTAGTATACTTATTTATCGTAATTTAATATTGTTTTTGTTTTGATATTAAATTATATTGTAATACTAAATATAAACACTTAGCGTCTTTATAAGCTTGAGCATTTTAAAACAACATCAAAAAACCAATTCTTAACCTTACTTTTATGAAGTAAATTTACTGGCCAAATAAGTTTGTAATATTTATACTTTAGTGAGATGTCGTGATTAATCAGTGAATGGTATTTCGCTTTTAAATATATAAATTTAAATACATTTCCATAATGATCACGCTTACCGAATATTACGAATATCTCCTTAATTATAATTTTAAATATATTGTAATTTATTTTAATAAGTTGGTATCACCCTATCAATAATAATTTTCAGACAGCTGCACACCTTTACGTTTCTAAATTATGAAATTATTACTTTAGAAACAAACTTATTTGAAATTCATATTCGGTGTGCATAGTTAGTAGCATCAAGCATGCTTTTTGCATACTTTGGTTAAATTATACGTACAAAGTATACATAATATAGTCATTTAGAAGTAAAGACCCATTATGTAGGGGACGTATTATTTCATGAACATTTCCTTAGCGACTTAGTCGTTAAATTAATTGTTTGTTACATCTTTTAACTACAATTAATTTTGGTTAGCGGTTTCCACCGTCTTACTTTACACGCAGATAGATAGCTTTTACCGTGTCTTCTCTTTTTCAATATGCCATGTTAGGTACTGATTAAAACCTAGTAAAAGTTTTCTCTCGTCGTAATTATTTTAATGACATCAATTTTTCAAATATCAACAAAAATAGACATGAGGTTGGTAGCAAAATGTTTAACCAGTAATTTAGAAGTTGCAGGAGCACAATAAAAGATAGGCTTTACGCTCCAGCTGGCATACGTAAAAAATAACATCCGAACGTACCATGTAACTAGGACTACGAAAATTTCAAAGTGCTCTAGACAAAATTTCTGAATAACCACCCGAGATGATATGTCAAAATGACGTTCTAGTAGAACCTTTTAGGTCGACAGAAATAGCATGTTTTTACAAGTGGTTTGTGACATACATGTCCTGCATTTTACCGAGTGCTTAACTTAATGAGGTCTGATGCCTTTTAAGGTTAATTCTGAGTAATAACTTTAATTTTGATAATGAACAAAAAATCTATTGTTTTATTGTTATCCTAGGTATCGTTACCTAGATCGAGCTTTTGTGTAATTATATATGTAATTTTTTATGTGTCCATAAATATCAACTGCTTGTAGTTTAAATAATAAATAAAGGTAATAAAGGTAAAATTTGTAGTCACGAAGTCCTTTACTTAGAAAACAGAATACTAAAAGCCAGACGAGCTCTCGCTTCTTCCAATGTCAACATTCTTTTCGAGGAGTTCTCAAACTTCTAACGTTGCTTTCGTTGAAAACAAAGCTGACTTGGTATAATTAAACATCTTCCGACTTTTATTAAAATATCACAAAAAATTCAAATAGACTTTCAAAAAGATTTTATTATTTAATTACCTGACTTTGCTATTTTTCTTATAATTTTATTTTACAAAAAAAGTAGTAGTATAATTTTATTTAATAAGTTTTATACTCAGTTTCAGTCGCTTTTTTATAATCTTTGATAACGTAACTAAAAATATAACGTTTTAGACGAGACTGATATTTTAGTTAAATAAAGAAAAAATCAACCGCTGAAGGGTGTCCCTGTCCAGGTTTTTTATTTGTAGACCAGATTTTTATTTTTTTTTTATGATTTGGCATCAAAAAATACTTATAAACCTATATTTTCATCCTTCTCGCAATACAATATCTATTTTTTAATAGTGATTAATTAGAACACGGGCGAAGCCGCGGGAATTGCTATTAAATTAATCAAAGTTGTTTTTGTCATATCGCCATATTGTTTTGTTTGTCTGGAATATTTTGACCTTAGAAATTGGTATAGGAAACTTCAATTCAGCTTATTCAGAGAAGAGTCTAGCTATCATTTATGTTAATATTTTTATGAATACAGTGTTTGTTTTCATAATGAAAGTATTCTGAATATTTCAAAGCGATATCAAACTTCGTTCTTTTTTTTTTTACAGTCTGTTAGCCCAAGATCTTTATCTTTTATAAAGAAAAATAAAGTAAGTAAGTTTAAATAAAATCTCGATTATAAGTAAGGTAAAAAGCTATTCATTTTCAGACTTTATTATTTCAGAAGATAATTTTGTAAGTTTCTTAAAAAATATATAACATTTTATGTGTTAAAATATAAATAATTTTTAAAAAGATACTCATATGACGTACGTTTTTAGTATTGCATAATAGCTGAAGCCTTTGAATTTTGTCATGTTCATTCGTCCGTTCTAGCGCTCACCCGTGCGTCTATTCCTGCCTTGTACCTTTATAATATAACATGATTTACTTCTATTCAAAATTCATTTAATGAATTTTCCTTTGATGGAATATTTTTAGAATATAATTATAAATATTAATAAATTTTCACGATAAATAATAATAACATTATTATAAGGATACTAGCTGTACCCGCGGCTTCGCCCGCGTTAAATTTTTTAATCGCTACTGAACTTCATTCGATCACTCGCTAGGTTGATCTGTAAATTACCTGAAAATTTGTCCAAAATTACTCCAGATATTTCAGAACCCATCATTAATATACTCCTGAGTCGCGCGGCTATCTATTTCATATAATATGTGCACGTCCCTCGCCCGTTCTTGGAACCCCCTCCCTCTACTAATTGCCCACTGAGCTGCGCTTTATCTTTCCATTAGTATTTTGTTTAGATTAACATTTTTACATTCGTATTATATTTTGATTGGAGTGTCCGATTTGTATTATTCTTAAAGGTATATCAAGTTATTTTCAGACATTCATACGAAATAATGAGAGCACTAACACCACCTTAATCTGGCCATATCGAAAAACCGTCCTTAGCGGACTTCTACTAACTATAAAGTAACTCCCTACCAAGCTTAAAGTTTGTAGCACAGAAAGTGAAGGACTTTCATACAAACGTGCGAGAGCCCTTAGACTAACTCAGTTCGACCCAGTTGCAAAATCCGTTCTTAACGGACGTCTACTAACTATAAACTTCCTCCCAGGAAAATTTATAGTTTGTAGCACAAAAATTAAGGACTTTCATACAAACTGGAAGAGCCCTTAGACCTCCTTAATCCGGCCCTGTAGCAAATTCGTTCTTTGCGGACGTTTACTAACAATTAACTACCTCCCTGCCAAATTTAAAGTATGTAGCACAAAAGATGAAGGACTTTCATACAAATTTGCTAGAGCCCTTAGAGCACCTTGATCCGGCCCTTTCGCAAAATCCATTCTTAGCGGATGTCTACTTACTACACATTACCTTCTTGCCAAATTTAAAGTTTGTAGCACAAAACATGAAGGACTTTCATACAAATTTGCGAGAACCCTTAGACCACCTTGATCCGGCCTTTTCGCAAAATCCGTTCTTAGCGGATGTCTACTAACAACACATTACCTCCCTGCCAAATTTAAAGTTTGTAGCATAAAAAATTAAGGAGTTGCATAAAAAGTTGCGAGAGCTCTTAGACCTCCTTTATCCGGTCCTGGCTCAAAATTGATTCTTAGCGGATATCTACTAACTATCAACTACTTTTCTGCCAAGTTTAAAATTTGTAGCACAAAAAATGAAGGACTTTCATACAATCTTGCAAGAGCCCTTAGACCACCTTAATGCGGCCCAGTCGCAAAATTAGCGGACATCTACTATTTATAGACAACCTCCCTGCCAATTTTCATCTCTATACGTCCAGCGGTTTTCGAGGTTTCGTGATGAGATAGTGAGTGTTTATCGCGTTTATATATATGGGTCAAAATCAGAGAGGTGAGCATTTTAGGTTTTCAAATATCTGAAAAATTATGTTTACTTTTGCAGAAAACTAACAAGAGGAGTCTGATGTGTCATTTGTCATGAAACTTTTCTGTAAACAGGCACGCACAAAAATACATATTTTCGAAATTCTACCCGTTTATAAGAATAATGCCAGAGTCGTAAGTCATTTCGGGAACACTTTAAAATAATTTTTACAATAATGATTAACCAATGTATTTAAGAATGACCTTCAATAAATTGTAATAAATCTGTTGCTTAATCAAAAAATATATATATTTTGAATGTTTTTTAAACAAATACAATTATTTTTAAATTACTCTACATAAATTTTCAATTAGCGCAATTTCTGCTCCGATACTTTAAGTTATTATAAATATTCTTGCGATTAGTAGTATATTAATAATATAAATACCAAAGTTCAAATGTCATTTTACCTTATATATGCATGATTTAACTCTAACATTAATTATTAAGTGATTTATTTGCCGTTTTTGTGATGTTCCCGGAAATGATGAGAGTGTTTCCAAAATGACAGCCAAGTTCCCTAAAGAAGATTACGTTCTCTGAAAGCTTATAATATCCTGTTTTCGATATACGTTATGCATAAAAATAATAATATACATTTACAGTATTATACCTTTATTTATTGTAAGGAATGAGGAACACGAGTATCAAAATCTAATAATCTAATAACAATAAACTTTAAAGTTTTAATCAACAAACATTAGATATTAGGAACGGATTTCTTGCATAGCAATGCTTAAAATCAAACCTTTTATCTGTTATTTCGGTGTATGTAAATTTTTTACAATTTGGTTTTAGTAGGCATTTTGATCAATTTTAAATATTTTTGCGGAGTTGCACTGAAAGCGAAGGAAGGTGACTTTTATTTCACCATCGTCATCGATTGAAACGTCAGCGACTAAAACATTTTTGGAATTATTTTTTGTCATTTCCGTACGGTGTACCAGCACCAATATCGTCACTATATCCATGAAGTCGATCTAAAACCGTTTGGAGATTCTCATCATCTAAAGTGTCGGCTCCATTATATACTGCGCCGTAAACACCTTCTCTATTGATACGAAGAGAATTCAGAATCTCTTAATTCATTTCTGTCTAAATTTATTATATCTGGGTCTGACGGCTCTTGGATTTCGTTTCCTTTATCTTGGGCTAAAAATACATGCAGTTTAATTTCTTGCAACAATTTTGATGATGGACATAATAGTATGTAAACATCAGAAGTCAGCTAAAATATTTGCCAGCAATTTTTCTCCACGCCTTTCTCTGTTTTCTTTTCTCTCTTTCAGTCATATCACTAACAGTCTTAACTTTATTTTCAGCTTTCTTTCTCTAGTAATAAACCCTATCTTTCAGTCTTTTCATCTCTTTTTGTCCAGGTGTCATTTTATCTAAAAATTTGCGCTTCCTTGCATTAGCCTTTTCACGATGCTTTTTATAAGCTATACTGTCTTATTTTGAGCGGTTTTTCTACTTCTTTTTATCGTTTTCTACTAAATGGATACCTCAAAGCAAAATATTGCATGGTAAGGCTTTTTAAATGCATTACAATATAATTTTGCTTACAGATTTTCATTTCGGGAACGTGGTTCATATCGGAGAACGTTTCCGAAATGACCGTCCTCGTAATGATTATTCGACAAATATTTTTAGGTTACGGTTGATGCCACCGTGTTTGGTTTTGGTTTTTGAGGTTATGAACAAGTAAGTTGAAATATTTATTAGTATTTTGCTAAAAGTATGCAAATTTTTGAAAAACTAATCACCAAACAGCGTTCACGTAGTGACAGGGTATTAAAGTACGCTCACACATATCAAATGAAACGGTACTTACTACCAAAATCCATTATTGTTTTCCATAAACACAACACACGGCCGTTTGCTTTGACTAGCGAACTCCACGCTGATGCTTCTTAACGCCACCAAGTGTATGTTTTTTTATATTTAATCGTTGTTTATCCTTCGCGCTCACGAAATGACTGGATAAACGTCAGACAGCATTGGAATAGCCAAAATATGAAGAAATTAATATAATTAAAATTTATTTTAAAGATATATGCTTAATTTAATATGTTTTAAAGCTTATACTAAAATATGGGATTTATAATTCGTAGTTGTAAATATTTTTATCGTGCCTGAACTATGAAACATGGTATAAGGACGCGTTCCCGGAATGATTATTTACGCCTGTTTTTTTTATAATCAAGTGACAAATTATCAATGAAAATTCTATATGATAAGTGCTTTGTAAACATGTACAGTAGCTTTAATTTGAAATAAATATTGTAGCAATATCATTTTATTTTATTAAGAAAAACTTTGTCAGAAGCATAATGCTCACCTCTCTGATTTTGACCCATATATATATATATATATATATATATATATATATATATATATATATATATATATATATATATATATATATATATATATATATAGATTAATAATTACATACTAATTGATAAATGTATGAAAATTTTCTGGAATGATTTAAACGGGTTGCTTAGTAGCTACCTGGTGGTTCGTTGGCGGGAGCTCGTGACACGATTGAGTACTATTGATTTATATGAAGTCACTAAATAACTAAAACTGAGAACAATCACCAGCAATTTTTATAATTGCAAAATAAAGCTAAGATTAGTAGTAATAGCATTCCAAATTAATAATAAATTTTGTTTTATAATATAATTCAATTATTTCTTTTAATGGCTTCCAGGAGTGCCAGTTGGGCACAGTTGACTTCGCCAATGTCGCGATAATATAATAAACATGACAGTTGTACTGACAAAGTAAAACGTCAACGCTACGATCGATGCACAGACAATAATAATGGACGGCAATCGATTAAGTAAAAATTACTATTAAAAAATAGGGGTTGGTGGTAGAAGGATAATAATTTAGGGTTATATGTATTTTTTGATACTAAATCATTCAAAAATACAATATAAAAATTTGGTCTAAAAATGAAAAATAAAAAATCTGGAGTGTGCCACTCTTATCACATAGGGGAATAAAAAATAGCCTACGACCTATTCTCATACCTACCAAATATACACAGAAAATTTCATAAAAATCGGTCAAGCCGTTTCGGAGGAGTTCGATAACAAACACTGTGACACGAGATTTTTATATATTAGATTGATCATGTAAAAATTACAATACTTGCTTGGCATAAATTTTAGAAAAAGATTATGTCACTATTATTGAAAGGATTTTCAACTTTAAGCTATAAAATGCTTTAAAAATACAAGAACTAATTAAATAATTTTGACGAAATGTACTGCTGCAGCAAATGAAACGCAAATTTATTAAAACTGAGATTCATACCTTTTCGTATCTAATGTTATTTAACTATATAAAAGAACGCCTGTAATAAGGAAAATTGTGATGAAATTCCATCGCGTCGTAGATTTCACTAAAGAACTTCCTAAAAGCAATCAAAAATATTTGGAGCAAGTAAAAAATTCTTTTAATAAATTATTGCAGGGGTATAGGCGAAGGGGTTCTAAGATTTCGTCTCGCGATACGATCCAAATTTGGCGAGCCAACTTTTTAACTGCTCCGTCGTCAATTATCATTAGAATTTCAGTATAGGGTACTCCAAATGCGATCGTAATTCAATATTAGTGCCTATAAAGGTGAGTGATAACTGCCTATATATCCTCCTTAGAGACTTCTCTCGTATTACATCTTAAGGCTCAAGATGGCTGTAGCATAACTAACTTTATTATTTGCAGACGCAGAAATTTTTGAGTGATTTTCTCTTGTTTTGTTTTTTTTATTTTGATGGTAAAAATATTGTAATTGTCTAATAAGTTTATATATTTACAAAAAATATATAAATTTTGAATTTATCCAATTATGATAGTTCAAGATTTAATTTTTTTTCAAAAACTTTCTTTGTGTTCGTAAAAATGTAAGAATATGCTTTACAAACGATACGTTTAAAACCTGTCAGGAATATCATTTGCTTTGGAGATTTTTTTGTTAACTACAGCTCTAAATTTTTTAGTATTCTTTTATTAAACATCAACTCTCTGTATTGTATATGCTCATACTTTTTTTAGTTCGCATTAATTCCTAAGTTATAGTAGCTGAAAGGGTCAGGCTCCATATGATACATCTTAATAACTAAAAGCTGTAAATATTATTCAGGGTTTAAGTTCCAAATGATTTAACTGAAACCTTTATTTTTTGTGGCTATACGGAACCCCAAACTCAACATACAGTATATTAGGTATTTTTTATTAAATAATATAGAATATCCATACCATTCTATAGAGTGAACAATAAACTAAACATTACACCATTCGGAATTCATTGTCGGCTATATCGAAGTGGGTGTAAATAAGGACAAATTCTTACATGTACGGCCACTAGCCTGGGCGTTAGGCAGCGGGGTCACTATTACGATGCAGTCCGTGTGAATGGATTCGCCGCCTGGAATTTGAGATGTGGGTACACGTTCCCCTAACACGAAATACTCAACTCTGTTAAAATCATATTTAAGAAAATGGTAACAACTAAATACCTATACATATTATGCGTAAATAAAAATATCTTTCGTATAAATATACAAATATATATCGATCGATATAAAATTACGATTTCATAATTGCCGATACTTTTGTACCACTAAAAAACGCATTCCAGTCTTTAAGACATGTAATGTTGCTCAATGCCTATTCATGCTAATGCCCATTCATCGCATACTCGCTTTAGCAGAACAATATCACTAGTTTATTCCCTTAGCTTTACTTCTAGTCCATCTTACATTTGTAAATATGTGTCTGTAGTGCCAGTAAATAATAATATTAAATTGAATAATAAAATTAAATAAAATTTTATATTATTTAATACCTAAAGCTTTTTACAAGAATTTTATTAATATTATCATATTATCGAGGTCCACTAGTAAGGAATACACGTACTGTCCTATAGGCTCGGCACGTTCGCCGCTGCCGTTCGTCTCCTAAACCGATTACAACCGCACCGAAAATACACTCCCAAACATGAATTACACTCGCTCCTATAGAAATTCTAAGTTTCTAAGCTTTACCATGTTTCTAACTATTTTCCTTTCGGCCCTTTAATATGTTTTCCTTTCAAAATTGTGTTACATATGGTTTTAAAATAAAATTAACTATTAAAACCGTCATATTTGTAATAGTTTTATGATATTTAATAAAATATTATATTGCTATAAAATAACACCCGTTATTTCTCTAAAACTGAAAAATTCATGCTATCAATACTCAGTGCTATAAATACTTCAAAACAATATTACCCAGTTACGTTTATCTCCAAATAAATAGCGTTTTAAAACACATATTGTATAAAAATTGCAATAAATTACCATTACGATTACCTACTTTATTGCAAAGATTCAGTATATTGCAGTTATAACACAGGAACGGATGTAACAGCGAATGGCGTATTCTTAGTAAAAATATTGCACGCAAAGCAAAAGGTAGAGTATTTATTTGTAAATATATATGTAATTATACTCTGAAAGCTGGTTATTAAAAGTTACCAAATATACAAACTAATGTATATTTTCCTATAATTCTAGTTTGTAATTAATATCATCGGGCATTTGGATTTGTAGTTTTTCAATTCTGAAATTAGTTAGAACAACGTGAATTGTCAATTAGCCATGTTTGTGTTGACGTAGTGTTTTGGTATTATTTTGATAAATTTTCTTACTTTAGCTTAAATATAATACGAAAGTAATGCTCCTAAGAAGTTTTAAAATAAATCTTTACTAATATATTTTATCTATCCTCTAATACAAGCTATTTTAATTTCATATTTTAAGCTCAACCTAAACAAAAATATTTAAGATTAATTATTATCTAACATTTTTTTTATAATTAATTTATTTTCTATTTTATTTCTTACTTAATGTTTATATCTACGGAATGTTAACTTTTTAAACAAGTAAGTTAAAGCAGTAATTTTCTTTCGTAGGCGAGGTACGTAATGTAATATTTAGAATGAGTTGATCCAAAATTATCAATATTAAATCCTTTTAATATACATATATGTAATAAATAGGAAAAAAACTTAATTGTATTTTTTTAAAGATAAATAATGTTGTTCCATAATATTACTTAAATACGAGTACGTGTACATAATACATATAGTATTTTATAAATGAATACCGCGACTGGTGTCTCCGAAAGCATCAAAAACAAATAGAATTAAACTCAATTCTTAATAACAATGTATTTTAATTAAAACTTGATTGCAAATAATTTCTTGTTAAAATATAAAACCGCGAATAAAATATGTACAGCGGGCTTCAAATATCAATAATTCACAAATTAGCATTTAATTAATGTGCCGTACACATTAACCGATCTCGATGCTGAATATTGAATGTCGGTGTTAGTACGAACTGTACTGTCTATAATTGCATTGTGTTTATCGAATTAATGTTTGTGCGTAATCGTCGAGGCGTCGCGTCGCACCGTGCCGCGTAGATCCGATTAGTGCGACGCTGTTTGGTAAAGCAATGGCCACATATTTTTACGTGGAAAATATTTATCGCTTCTGTGTTTTTTCATATAGTATACTAGCAGCACCCGCGGCTTAGCTCGCGTTCATTTTTTTAATAGCTACTAAATTTCATTCGATCATTCGCCTGAAAATTTCTTCAAAACCACTCCAGCTATTGAAAAGCCAGTGAAAATAAAAAATAAAAAATTTGGGGAGTGCCACTCTTATCACCTAGGGGTATAAAAAATAGCCTACGACCTATTCTCATACCTACCAAATATACATAAAAAATTTCATAAAAATCGGTCAAGCCGTTTCAGAGGAGTTCGATAACAAACACTGTGACACGAGATTTTTATAATGTGTCAGGATAAATTTGTGGGATGTGTGTAAGTGCTTAAAAGTATAATGAAAATTGATTTGTAATTGACAAATATATCGCGTAGTACCTATACAAAAAAAAAGAACATCCGAATTGACCGCTTTCTTTTTGTTCGTTTTGTACTTTTATTTTGTATGTGTAGCTTAAGTAAATGGGCCTGAGTACATGATACGCTCCATGTTTTGTATTTTCGTTATATTCTACCTAATATCTCACGAGATCCGCTTGGTATAGCGAGATAAAAACTATTCTATTTTACGAGTACTCCCTGGGCCAAATGGCACATTGCTAAATAAACACAAACAACGAATAACACCTGGTCATTTCATACGCTAAAATAAAAAAATAATTTAAAGAGTTTTCTAGTATTCACTCAATAATATTCCCATAAATTGATTTTAGTAGGTAAGAGCAACGAAACGTCTTTATTTTACCTGTCTACTTTTGTCGTCCACTAAACCGCTTAACACATCGGAAATTACTTTATTTCATGTTCAGTATAGACCTTGCTGGACTTAGTATATTTTCCACACAGAATTTATTTTATTTAGAATGTTTTGATGTAGACCGAAAAAAATCATCGCTGAATTAGATATGTAGGTAAAACATAAACTTCAATAGCAGTAATATCAAAGCGTAAACGTCCAAACCTACTATGATTTATTTTGAGTTTTTTTAATACAACTAGATCGCTAAGCTGTATTTAAATTACTTAAAAATTTAAACGCCTTTTTATTAATTTTACATAATATCTAAAATGATTTATATTATAATACTATTATTCTGTTATCTGACGGCAATCTAACGAGCTTTTAAACTTTGACAACAAAAGATCTTGAATGCGAAACCTTAATTATTGTCAAAACGATGTCATACCGCAGCACTTATATGATTCTTTATAGATATTCTCTATAAAGAATCATATAAGTGCGGGGGTTAGTCTCATTATAATACAGTGAGTAATAAATAGAACATACCTAACCGAATAATAAAAATAAATAGTAAGTAAGTTTTTATTTTATTTTATAACACGAGAGTTTCTTAAAGACATTATATATGTGTATAAGAATCTCAGAAATATTTTTCTTATTTAACGGACAGTAGTGAGCTTAGTGCGCTGTCTTATCATATTGCTTCACTAATGGACAACAGTGGAATAGCACGGGAAATAGGACTTTATAGCGTACTAAGATTTGAAACACGTTTTCAAGTTAATGCGATGCATGAGCTGGGATTTTCTTTTTATATCAGACACTGAATTTAAAATGTGTAATTTATGTTTGTTTTGTATGTGGGCTTCTTATAAGGTTCATTTTGTTTAAGGGTTCCATAGCCAAATGAATAAAACTGAACCTTCATAGTTTTGAACAATCTGTCTGTTACTTTGCACGGTTTTTAATTTTTTTCTAAATGAAAATCAAATTTCTTATAATTTAATACTTATCAACAATAAATTGTATATCATAATGATATACCTACCAATATACTCGTACATACGTTTTAATGTTTACGATAGACTTTTTCACATAAACTCTATACTGCAAAGTTAACTGATGCAATTTTATGTTTAAGGATAAGAAAATAAAATATATCATTTCACTTCTTTTCTGCTACATGTCTAGCCTAATGTCCAGCCTTTAAGTTCAGGCATCTATGCTTTTACCGCGGTAAGTATTTTGAAGAGAATGAGTTCTTAAGTCTTTGAGAGTTTGTCGATAACTTCTAAACACTTTTGATGTGCTTTAAGTACTGTCTAAAATAAAAGCTTTATTTAAGTTGTGACACCCATTACTTATTTGAAATGTATTAAGAGTGTCATAAATTGAAAATATTTTCCTAAAACGATATCTTCCATGTCTATTTGTAATTCTTTAAAATTAAGCAATAGATTTTTATCTTGTGGATTTCTACGAAAAGTTATATTTTTGAGTTTTGCTTTCTATTTTTTTACCAGTATTAATATTAAAAACGTGTACGAATGAATAAAAAATACTAAGCGCTTATGAGTACACAACTTATCGTGAGTAAATATGCATATTGAAATAAAGAATAATTTACTTAGGAATATTAATGTATCTGTGACATTTTATTTTAAATGTATTTTTAATAAATTTAATGAAGAATAAATTGTATAATATTTAAATATATACATATTTAATAAAAATATTGTATAACTTGAAACGTTCATAACAAGATGGTTAGTAAACAAACATTCTGAGAGATATATAAGGCCGTTGTGAAAAGTGGGTTGTATGAATAAAGTTACTTTAATAAAAACACGCATACATAATATCAAGAGAAAGAACGTATAACGTATATATATTGCCTACTTACTAAAGTTATATAAAAATACACAGAATATTTTTTATATAATTATTATAAAACTTTTTATAAATAATATTATAAAATTATGCCTGTTAATTAACAACTTACTTATGAAATTAACAAACTAAAAATAATATTTTCATATATTAGAGTTACGTGCTTACAGCTGACACAATATTAGATTATTTGAGTATTTCTTAACTATTTTGTAAATTCATACAATTTTATCATTATAAGAACAAAGATACTATTCCTAAGTTAACTGGTATTATAGATGCCTTATTTTCTAAGTTAATATAAAATACAAGAAAAAAATACAAACAACAGTGGCGTACCATCTTTATTACTTTCAGAATACGATATATATATGCATAATAAGTTAGTAAAATTAAAAGGAATTACTAGTCCAACTTTATTTTGAATTCATTTGTTATTATATTATTACAGAAAATGGAACTAATATTATAAATAGGGATATTAAGACGCAAAAAAAAAAACAATAGGTCAATGTGATCTTTGGACTAAACCAATTATTGTGAGCTGAATTGTTTTTTACTTTTGTAAAATATTCATCTTAAGTTCGAAACTGTCACTATAGTTTTTGTTATAGTGAAAATTGTTATTTTATTAGATATTAAAAATTTAGTTGACAATAAATTTTGAATAAAGCCTATATAAAAATTTAGTGTGTAAATATTAGCCATACACTCCTATAGCCATCTTTAGGTAGAGTACACAATATAACCGTAACACGAAACGCCACCTATAAACATAAGTTACGATTAAGTCCGGTCGCTCGTTTTCGGCTCATGATATACCTACCCTATGTCTGCCAGGGCCATGATTGCCTGTTATGCGTCCGAAAAATGTTTAATGTACGTATATAAAATAATATAATCTACTGATCTATCCAGGCTTCACTTATCGTGGCTTTTTTTTGAACGCATTTGTACATACTACATGGGTAGTATATGTGTTTTAATGGGACTCACTGACTAGAGAAGCAAGTAGTACACATTTATTCCCAAATGGAAATTCCCGCATCTTGTCACGCGGTAGGATCGCTTAGCTTAGATTCAACCATGACGCGCTGATGGCAGGTCTGCCTAAGAAAACCACAACAACCAAGTCGTTGCTCAGTTCACTCTGCTAGCACAGGTACAAGGATCAATCTGCGTCGTAAGCTGCCCACCGCGACTGCCGCTTACTAGTCTTTTGGCTTTACGCCCGGCTGGATTGTTGGACTACTAATGTTCAATTTCAGAGATTTTTTATTCATAGTTTCTGACTGATTCACTGGTAAGTACCTGTGTTTCGGTCAACTAGTATAAGCGTATGAACAGACAGATGGAGAGACATTGCCTTTAATAATTATGTAACGGTAGTAAATTAATATACGAATAACGATGATTTGTTGCATCAAACCCTTCATTGCTGGGTCGTTTATATACTGGTTAACAGACCAATTACTGGTGTTTATTTAATCCGATGATCCTATCGTCCCACTTTATATTCAAACGCAACATAAAAATGCGAGCCACTGGTATTTTTCGCTATGAGCTGGATTGTGGAGATTTAAGGCTGGATTTATGTGCATATAAAATAATACAGATCCTGTATATTAGTCAATTTATAGATGTTTACAATGTATGTATAAACAATATAATATGATTTTTCCTTTTGTATATTTAGAAAGCTGGAAGCTCCTCGGCACCATACGTCTTTCTCTACGCTCCACGAATTATTTATTAATTCTGAACGTCTGGCTGCATAATTACCAGGCTAGAATGAAAGAAAATTTCAATGATATGCAATCCGATTAAGCACTTTTTCTTGCATACTGTTGCTTTTTTGTTATTTTGAACCGAGTAAGTATATAACCGATAGTAAAACACTGGAATCCCTTTGAAAACCCGTCCCACGTAATTTTTTCTCAAGAAAAAAACTTCGGTCGTTTTACCCAAATGCTATAACCATGTAAGCATTACCGTTACATCAGGTCAGCGGTTTCAGAGATTAGCGAATACCAATAAACAAATAAACAGTTTTTCTATAGCTCATTAGAATTTGGTGTCATCTTGAGTTAAATTTTGGTAGCTAATTAATACAAATATACATTTCAATTTTTTTGTTTATGTATAGACCGTAATAATCATTACTGATAATTTGTGGAAAATATACTTGAATAGCATCTATTTTTCTATTTACTGATGTAAAAATTCAGTATTCAGTAATAGTGTTCTGTATGTTTTTATCTACATATACAAAGATCGTGATTTCCATACTTAAATTTTGTGACCCTAACTTATGAGTTGCACCGCGCTCGGAATATCATCAGCCGTTACTTGTCGGATGAGCCCTTAATGAAAATAAACAGTGTTTAACCGGACTGTATAAGGGTAGTTTTATTGCAATAGTCGCCAACGTGTTATTTGGCAGTTTATGCACCCTGAAAAAACTCTGTTATTGGAGTTTATTTCACTCGATATTTGTTTGAATATACTTGTTTCGTAACCAAAAATACCTATTTATATACCAGAAAGTTTGGTGCATTGACTATATAAGTATTGTTATTCTATCAACTTTTGCCCGTGGCTATGCTCGTATTGCAATAAGATCTACAAAGGGGACTCTCTCATTCTCATTTTCACTAAAATTAATGTACAATAGAAACACCCTCACTTACACATTATTTATTGATAAAACTTCGTTGTTATAATATTCTATAAGCTCAGCATAAAGATAACAGTGAGATAATAATCACCTGTTATGAATTAGGATAATTAATACTAATCAAGCTATTTGACTACCACAAAACAATTTTAATTGTTACACCTTAAACCTTTTAAACTAATTATTATTAGTCAACATTATTTTTTACTTTCTTTAATTCACCATTCCTTTTCAAGATGTTTACAGTAAAGACAAAAAGCTTCGTCACTAACAGCCTTAGCAATACAAAAAGAAAAATAGAGGGTCGCGATACTATTAATGCATAGCCGACGATCCATTCTCCCTGCTAATAAATGAAAGTGAAATGCCTTATGGGATAGGGGAATAAGTCAATTGACTTTTCGTTAAATATAAAAATCAATACTTTATAGTTTTGAATTTTGTATACATTTGATAAAATGGAATACTACTTTTAAATTAAATACAAATATTGCTTACTAAAAGTAATCCACGGGTTTATAGTGTAAGTATTATGTGGTTTTTTTTATAATTTTGAAGCTGTACAAAAATATATGGTACGAGTAAAGCCGTTGAACATTTAAAGTTAAAAGAAGAAAAAAAGTATTATAACCTCGTTAAAGTAATATATACTCGTACTTAAAGATATTATTATAGTGACTGTTTATAATAAACAAGAAATGCTTTTGAAAGTATGTGGTAATATTTTAGCTATGTTAGCTTTTCTTACACATCGTTATTAAAGCTCGGAAGAGCGTCTAATGAGGAAAAACCTTATCCACATAGTTACGGGAGCTTTGAACTTTTATGCTCTTAATAACTTTGTACCACAATAAAATGCATTCATTCATGAGTAAATAGATAAATAGATGTCTTTTTAAAAAAAGTACTATTTTATAATTACAAGATAAAACAAAACAATTATACGACATATCTTTTCAATATAACGCAAGAAAACATGAACTTTATTCCAAATTAAACAAAATATATGTAACATACTAGCGACTCACCCTGGCTTCGCTCGGTTTCGTCGCTAAGCACGTTGTAACGCTTAGTACGGAATAGACATATACATATGTTATAATTATTATGATGATATATAGCCTTCTTCGGGCTGGCTGTTACTGGCTATATCTAATGCAAAAAGGGTTTTTAAGTGACATTAGAAGTTCTTAAGAATAGATCATTTAATCAAACAAATAATCAAACAAACAAATAATCAAACAAACAAACAAAATTACTTAAATAACAAACAAGAAAAACATTTAAACCATTTCGTAAGCACACGAGTTACAGCCAATTATAAAATATATTGTACATATGCTTTAAACATCCTTTGTGAAAGATTAAATGTTTGAGAGAAAATAACGTAATCTATTAAATTATGTAGAGGCAAAACAAACGCAAGGCAGGCTTTGTGTACAATAGGTTACATCAAGCCAGCCGTTCTAGAAAACATGTTATTATAACGGAAAATTGTATTTCTAATGGTATTTCATATAAAAGATTTTGCGGATCTATTCTCTAATTAGATTTATAATACTTTCATTTTCTCGTGCTTTGATTTAATTTAAAGTACACAGTAAGAACATAATTCCATTACATTCAAAACAAATAAGATTATAGAATCCAGTTCGTACTTGATGTATTTAAACCATATTTTATATTTAAACTTAGTTCTAATATACGAGTACCGTTTGGATAATTGCGTGTGATAGTGAGTAATTAGTGACTTAGTGTAGGTATATTATGAATTCCAAATGGAGATTACAGTTATTTTACTATTATAAAAATATATTTTTACTAAGAAACAATAATAATAAATAATTTACTTTAAATTTTAGCAAGTTTACGTAAGCATGCACTAGGCCAGCGTGATGGACTGTGGCCTGATCCCACTCGTATAAAGGGAGGCCGGTGCCCAGCTATGGGACGTTAAAAGGACTGTATATAATAGTAATCCGTAATATTACAAAAAATACACCGCACTTTATAAACATATCACAAAATGTAGTGGTAATTTTTATGCATCATTACGTCATTAATTTAAAGCTACTTGCCAATAAACGTTGATGGACAATTATCCCTGTTTTGCGGCGTAGATGAGATCAAAATGTTTTAAATTTTATAATACAGTTGAAATGACATCAAGTTTTAATAATTATTGGAAAAACATGTTATTGGGATTAGTTTAATTAGCATAATATAATATTTAAACCTGCATATATGATTTAAAGTTCATTAAAATATTAAAGGCACACAAGCTATTTAAATTATAATTCTAATTAATTTATACTAGTATATAAAATATATATAAAGAAATATAAATAAAACACTCGCATAACAATTTTTATAGATTTTTATGATTACTATGCTATATAAAGTTATAGTATTCGGGTTAACGTTTGGTACAACAAAATGAAGCCATACGACACATCAGTCGTTACAAGATAAGAAAGGCCTCGCACGCAATAGCTATTGACATGAAATGGCATACATTATATAAAAAAACCTCTCATAAGATGACAATCATCTATATAGATGTCGCGTCGTATTGTTACTTTACTTCTTAGAATTGAAGGAAATATAATATTTTCTTATGAGCTTTATTGTGACTTTTCAATGTGTTTAACGTTTGTTAGTTACATTGCACCACTTTCTCAGATTTTTCTTAATAATCTCTATTCTAATATATAAAAATCTCGTTTTACAGTCTTTGTTATCGAACTCCTCCGAAATGGCTTGACCGATTATTATGTTTTTTTTTGTATATTGCGTAACGACCTATACTATCTACATGATAATAGGTCGTTCGCTAATTTTTATTCCTCTAGAATCTAGATGATAAGGGTTACCCTCTGAAGATATTTTATTTTTTGTATTTAAATCAAATTTTTATTTTTTTACTTTTTTATGATTTTGCGTCAAAAATACTTATAGCCTTAAATTTTCATTCTTTTACCACTGCACCGGGATAAACCGGGACAACTCGGGCGGAGCCGCGGGAATTGCTAGTATTTATATAAGATTTTGTTCCCCAACACATAATATAAAAGCTAGATATTACTTTTTGTAGCTTTATTAACAGGAAACAGTCACCAGCTATCCTTTCGTAAGAGTGGGAGGGTGAAATTATGTACTTTCGCCGCGTGTTAACAAGGGAGCTGTTACATGACCGGAATATTTTTGTCACCCATTTCCGCAGAAACGGCTTAGCGCATAGGAAAAAGTTACTTATACCTGAACCTCTTAGCGACTTGTCAAGATATAGCTTATTTATGGGCCTTCCGTAAATATCTTTCCTGTACTTTTAAATTATACAACAGTATACAATTTTTAACGTCAATTCTAAGTAAAGCTTAGCTACAACTGTATTTATCACATCTGAATCTACTTTCTCTTGTTGCCAATATTTATAAAGTTTAAGAAAAAATTAAATTACGTTTCAATAAGAGAGTTCTTATATTATACACTGCATATATTCTACGTGCATGCGTTATTACTTAGATCAAAATGTCTACCTCGTGTACTTTGATTTAAATGTACATTTAAAAAGTTAATTTTGCTTATTAATCCTTTAAAATATACTTATATAAAATTAATATAATTCAATGTGTCAATGAGAATGATGTTCCATATAAAGTGAAGCTTAATATTTTAATGTAGAGCTTAATAGTTTAATAAAAAAACATTAACGTTGTTGTAGCTTTCAATGTTAATAGACTTCTGCTAATTCAAACAGTTTCATGGAACGTTAGAAAGAATGAAATATGTTACGAATAAAGAATAAAATATGACAAAACAGGTAATGAATATTTCTGTTTTTATAAACAAGAGGCTGATGAAACTTTTATTGGAAGAATGACAGTAAAAATAAAAATAAGGATAATAAAAATGAAACATTAGTATAAATTCAATTGTATTTTTATTTTAACTGAATACTAGGTGTTTCATTAAATTTATCCTATGATCGTATATATCCTTTCAGTTATTTTAATGGCCAGTTAGTTAAAACATTTAACTGATTTGATTTAAAAGTTTTATCAACGGTCATTTTCACAGTCAAAGTTACCTCATTTAATAAGTTGTTTGATTCTTTGTTAGAGAGATAATAAGATAATTTTAAGCAGTTATCTATAAATCGTGGTTAAGATCTTGCTGGTTAACTATAAACAGTTACTTGAGATGCGTCGATATCTCAGGCCCTACGTATATATCACTTAAAACGACAGAACATAAATCTATGGGGCTGTCTTCTCGTTATTTGTAGTCGCCACGTGAGCCACCGGTTTCGGGTGAATATTAACGATATCGCCAATTTTCCGCAAGCTTACTCCCGTGGCAATTTCTCGCCAATTTAGCAATCGTATCACTTTGGGGGTTGATGCCGTTTTAGTTAAAAAGTTTAGTAAATATTAAATTGTAACTAACACCCGTCTAGACTCTAGACCCTGGACTATTTTATAGATAAACACGCTTTTACACCTCGTGCATCCTAATTTTACTATGAAAACTTATGCATATGCATGTACCATGTATGTACTATTTGATTCAGATGTAGGTAGGTTATATACATATTTGATTCATTTTTTAATAATCGGGAATCGAGGAAAACGGAAATGAAATAAAATTAAAAACTAATATTATATTAAATAAAAACATTAAAACTACTCGTATTTAAAATGAGTAAACTCGATTCGATTTCAATTTCCTGCGTTTATTTTCTTAGAAACGGAAAATGTATAAGTCTTGATATCAGACTCGTTTTAAGGAAATGCTATTAATCTTATACGAATGCATTTACTTTTTATATCTTTTATAAAAGAAACGAGTTTTTTTTTTGCATTTGCTTTATAAGCAATATGAGATTTATTAACAGTCTCTATGTAGTATTTCTTGATAGTTGCAAGATTTTTCCCTTCTCTAAACAATTAGTGCTGTCATAGGTAGGTATATAAAAATGCTTTTTTGTATAAATCGAGGTTATTTAGTACATTTTATACCTATTATTATTATTATCTAATAATTTTAGAAGGAATTAGCAAAGATAAGCGTGTAAATATCAGAGCACTTAGAAATTGATTCAACTTATCTCACGTTAACTATCGACGAACTGTGCATAATATAAAACTAAGCTTATTAAAACGATATAAAAGGTAAAACTCGTGATATTAAATGAATGATGTCTTATAACATACTAGTGGATGAGACATACGAGTACGTTGTCTTGTACACATATAACTTTTCTGAGTGCGTAAATGCAACGTAGGCAACGTTGCAACGACTTCTTTATAATAGTGTTAGGAATTAATAGTAAGGAACGGTAGCAAGTTGCATCGCATCTATAAAGGGAAGTGTCAAACCGATGACAGGGCTTTTTGCTTGTCAAACGTCAAAGCGTTCACACGTGTTCTTAGTGGTTATTTCTTTTTTATTTATAAAATCCACTTCTGGTTCCTAAAATCAGAAGTGGGATCGGATCTGCACATAGCCTGACCGTTTGGACTATCCATTTTTTTAAATTTAACGCTTAACCAGTGCGCGACTCGTTAAATATGTAATTTTTTGTACCGTGCGTTATTTTGCTCAAAATAATGAGTAGATCGCAGCGTCTTCATTCTCGTGGTGGATCATGTGATTTTCATAGACAGGAAGACATTCCAGTGATAGTGATAGGTGTCGATCGCGAACTAGGTTACGGTCGCATCCCCGCGTTATTCATATGTGCCGTGATAGGCATAGTACTAGTCGCTACCTGCAAACGTTCTAAGGATCTTTACACGTATTGAAATGAAAGAAAGTAGTCACGTTGAGTGTCAAATGTGGAATGTCTTTATTTAAAACGTCTGGCTTCTTTTATAGATATTTGCTCGCGCGGTTTCTGAGAATCGTCGGCCATGCGTGAGGTCGTGACTCGGCGGCGGCCGGCTGCGCTTTTGATATGGCGGCCGCGGTGCCGGCGGCGGCTTTATGACGAGGCGGTGGTGCCAGTTACAAAGTCGCGGCAATGACGGCGACGGCGACAGCGAGTCAGCTCGGTATGTACTTCTGAAAGCGCGCGCCGCGGAATGGCGGCAGCGGCTACAGATCAAAAGTTACCGAAGTATCCGAAGGCTGGATGGTGAGTCGGTGTCAGGTGAGGCCGAGTCCTCGCAAATTAGAAGCATTGGTAAGCATCCGTTTGCCACAAAACGTCAAGCCCGGCAGTTCTTAGTACTCGCTGGATATAGGTGGTGGCTGAGTATATGGTGCCCCAGCGAGGGGAGTGGTACCATGAAACGTGTGTAGCGTTCTTTTAAAGTGAGTATTTTGCACACACTTATGTTGTGTTGTTGGTTAAGTCTGATGGTTATCCATTTGACTGTGTTACTTATATCGACCCGATGTAGTTGTTACTGGGTCCGTGTCGATAGATGATCCGATGTAGTTGTTACTGGATCTATGTCGATAGATGATCCGATGTAGATGTTACTGGATCTATGCTGATAGGTGATCCGATGTAGATGTTACTGGATCTATGCCTATAGATGATCCGATGTAGATGTTACTGGATCTATGCTGATAGGTGATCCGATGTAGATGTTACTGGATCTATGCCTATAGATGATCCGATGTAGATGTTACTGGATCTATGCTGATAGGTGATCCGATGTAGATGTTACTGGATCTATGCCTATAGATGATCCGATGTAGATGTTACTGGATCTATGCCGATAGATGATCCGATGTAGATGTTACTGGATCAATATCGTTGGAAACCCGATGTAGCTGTTACTGGGTTGTTGTGTATTGGTCCGATGTAGATGCTACTGGACCACTGAACTGACACACTGAGGCAAGTTTATTCTGTAAGGCCTGTGGCAGTGTGTAGAGGAACTTGTCCTAAAAGTAAAAGGTTACTAAAACACGCGCAACGTTGATTTTAACTCTGTATGGTTTGTATATGCAAGTGAGACATCTCACTAGGTAGTGATTTATTGTTGAGGTTGGTTAAAGAACTAAACGGTAAACTTGATGCGCTGCCTTTACCAGGAACCAGCAACAGACTAGATGCGGTCGAGGACGACGCACAATCAGGAGAGGCCGTGTTAGGAATTAATAGTAAGGAACGGTAGCAAGTTGCATCGCATCTATAAAGGGAAGTGTCAAACCGATGACAGGGCTTTTTGCTTGTCAAACGTCAAAGCGTTCACACGTGTTCTTAGTCGTTATTTCTTTTTTATTTATAAAATCCACTTCTGGTTCCTAAAAATAGAATATATCATTTATGGTCTAAATGTATAAATAACTAACTAATTCAGAAAATGCATTTTGTATAGTGGACCGAATTGTGAATGTAAACTATTTTCGAATGCACTCGAACACACACAAAACGTTTTATCAAAATCGGTCCAGCCGTATAGAAGAGTTCGATTACATACATACGCACAGAAGTGTTTAAATCATTAGATCATTTTTATCTTCGTATTGCTGCAGCAGGCCCCCTGGCAATGACTTGTATTTAATAATAATTAATTTATTGTATAAAATTATCTGTATCTGGGTATAATTATAATAGTTTATACATTTTTTGTTTCTTATATACTATGAACATGTCACGTTTCGTAAGAACGCAAGTTGCTGTCCTTGCATTATTCACATGACACTAATTTGAAAGCTCACTACTTACGAGAACTACTTCATAACGTAAAATAAAACATTACTTATCTCGGAGACAACACGTATTGTTATTAGTAATTTCCATCACATTACGTGCAATATAATTAGATTTACGCTTGAGCTAATTTCGTTAGTGACTAGGTAGGTATGTTATGTAAAAACTAATGACCTACCCTCGTTTCACTCGGGTGCATCCCTGAGAACGTTTTTTTTTTGTTCTAGAATAAAACCTTAATTCACTTCTTATAGCATCTGCTATCTGCCATTGAAAGCCCCGTCAAAATTAATCAAGACTTTTTGGAGATTATTCGTAACCAACAGATAGGTTGACAGAAATAATATAAAAATTACATTTTCTGTTATTTCGATGTTACGGACACTTTAATTTTATTTTTCTACATAAATACGAGTACCTATAATATTTAATTAATTGAGCAAAATTATGGTCGCGTACATTCATTAAAGTGACCAAAATACGTCTATTTATTTAGTCAAAACTAAATATTGTATAAGTAAAGTATATTTATATAATTAGTTTTTTTCTAAATGTCAAAATCCCCATAATATTTTTTTATGTTTAGCATAGTTCCTTTTATATATAAAAATGATCATACTAATATTATTTTTATCTACTCGTAAACGATTGAATATATCATCATGTCTAAGCTTCCTGAATAATAATAGCGTCAACACAAACAAAACTTTTTATAAAATAAGATGAATAAATTCAGCTTATATTAAAGCAAAAATAATGCACAAAAGCACAAAAGATTCAAACGATAAATGGTTTTTGCTGTGTTACTCTTTCTTTACCTCGGTAGCAATAGATAGGCTATTACTTTATTTTATTTAGAACCTATATTAGAGAATACAAAGACGCTTTCATTCTTCTAACTTCTTCCAAAGACGGATTCGTATTGAAATATACGGAAATAGGGACACGAACAATGTTCGGCTTTGTTGTCATAGCAGCTATAGCCTCTAAGAAATCGCATTAGATTTTTACAGTCTCTTCGAAGATTACAGTCATACACATGTCACAAAGAGGTCCTTTCGTCGCGGTATCCAAGGCTTAATAGGATAAACTTCAAATATCGTATATCTTGTTATTTGTGACTATGCAAATAAATTTTGTAAACTAGTAATCTTTACCCATTGTTCTTCTCGTTAGACATACATTAATAAGAAAGCTATTAAAGATGCCATCTGTTTTCCGAATGTCACTAAAATTTGATGATATATAGCAAATTACGGAAAAGAAACAAACGCACACACATGTTTGTATCTTATATTACAAAAAGAAGGAGAAGGATTATAAAAAAGAAGCCAGTAGTAACAACTAAACTTTTTCGTTAATAAGATGTGTACTGTGTAGTGAACTGCTTTACGTTAAATCATAATTACTACTAATAGCTAAATTACTACTACTATATAACTAAATATATTTAATAAAAATATAATAATATTATCTAATCTTAATTTATTATGGTGTTTTCATGGATATATATGAAAACTTTTTTATAGAAACACGTAGCATTTTTCGACATCCTTTGAAAATGTACAAAGTCGAAGTGAATAATGAAAGGGACCTCTCAGTCGTGACCACTTTTACGCAATAAAAGCAAGTGAATATTCCAATACTGTTTCGGTTGTCACTCGCACGCACGTCGGATTTCCGGTAAACTGTAGCAATCAGCGGCGGCTAATGACTCGACCCCTGCACGGATTAGACCCATAGAGGTACGACATTGGGACGTCAAAGTTTACCAAAAGGCAATTAGTTATTATAGAAATATACATTTTAAAAAAACATATGAAACATGGAAAATTTTATATTAGTTAATCTCAAAAGTATCTTCTAACTTCTAATTAATTAATCTAAATCCCATATTTTTTACTTTTTATTCCATTGTCTAGTCTAGGCAGCCCTCAGAATCTTTCTTTTAAGATTAACTAGCGAGGTGTTGCAAACGTTATAAATGTACTGCTCGTAAGGATGATTTATTTTGCCCTAAGGGGTAAAATGTTCTTATGAATGTTACTTAAACGATAGGTTAATTATTAGTATTGTCTAAATTAAGATAAAAAGATGGTGAAGACAAAGCATATGTGCAAGTTTCACCATCATGTTTTATACAACTGATTATTAGTTTTTGCATTGGGATTGACAAGAAATAGTGTTATAGATTTTATTTTGGTACATAAAATGATGAATTCAATGTTTAAAGTTCAGAAAGAAAAAAAAGTGAAAATCCAAACTATACAATTATGATTGTCACTAGCACGCACGCAATCTAGCAATCTGTGGCAAGTAATACGAATCGGTCTCCCCCTACACAGATTAAAGTGTTCAATGGAGGCGCGGTCGTGAGTGCTCATTCAGATTTTGGTAAAAGGCAATTGGTTTTTGTTGACCGAACTCTCCCAGACAATTTTGGGTTAGAGTTCATTTTTTATGACGTATTTTTGCCCATGTAATATTGTTAAAAGCATTCAATATGAAATTTACCTATTATGAACTATGAATCGGTCTTTGTATTGCCACTTATGAAGTAATTTTGAAATGTACAGTTTCATTGTGGCACAACCAATTTCATTATTTTTCCAACAAACAAAAGAATTTTATTTTTGAGAATAATCATATTAAGTAGTCATTGTTAAAAGGATAAAAGAGCAAACAGTATCGATCGATTCAATGATTGAAACAAAGTCCCGTCATTTCGATGACGGATTATGCACAAGTACACTACAGGATATTTCCCATGAGTGTATCGGAATCTCATTAGTGGTAAGTCCACAAGTGTGGTTGACAGATGACAGATTCCCACCGCGCAGACTGTCACACTATCGGACAGCGTCGTAGCTCATGTGTAGTCTGCCTTATATAGATTTTCCTGTCGGTACTTAACTAACTGCTATACATTTTGATAATCAATGAATTTCTTAACATAAATCTTATGCTGCAAGTTTTTATGTGGGAGTAAATATAACATCAAAATTTAAAGAAAGTCATATAACTTAGATTACGTAACTTTCACTTCCAAAATATGTAAATATTAATTTAATATATTTAAACCTTTTGGTCAATATATACTACCGTTTATTTTATTTTGGAGTATACTAAGACAAATGTTAATATAATACGTACAATTTGTATATAAAATGCATACATTTACTGGTACAAAAGAAAAATTCCCTGTAGCTAGAAAATAGTATACGATTTTGATTTACCTAAGTACCGTCGCATTGAAGCAAGAATGTGAATATGAATATTCAGTTACAGTGTGTAGCCTTATACTGCATTCACAGTAACAAGATTCGTCAGCAGAACAATGTCATGCCGACACCGTCGACTCTATACATTTTGCGCTAACTCGCAATACACGAACCTAGGACGTTTGGCAAGCAACTACAAAACTGTCGTATAAGGCCTGATATGAAAATCAAATTGTTCCAATTCAAAAGACAATCGAGATCGAAAACTTTTAAAGTGAACAGACACTTTTAAACAATTTGGCTTTGGCTACAAAATATTATGAGGCTTCATAGATTTAGAAGCAGTTTCGATTTTCACTTTGGAAATCTGTGTTGCATAACAGCTTAGTATAAATTCGGATAAAGTAACTTCAATCCGGGCTAAACAAGTTGAAATTGAAATAAGTAGTCGAATATCTTGTATCTTTACGCTTTGGGGAGACAGAAAGTAAGTGTAAGGCTCACTCAGTATTGTCCCGTGTGGATGCACATGCAAAGTATAGAGGGATTATAGCGACGCAAATCTCACTGGTTGGAAATAGAGTTAGAGATTCGCTGAGATTGTGTTTTATTTCCTCTGTTCTATGATTTAGGTCAAAGTGCTTAAAGTTGATGTAGAAATTTTGTTAACGAAAATTTACTTTGAACTAGTGACTTAGCCATGCTTCACTTGGATTCGTCTCTAAGCTTCAATAGTTTATGAATGCATAAAAATCAAAAATGCAAATGAAAAAAAAATTACTTCAGGTGCAGTTTGTTGCAAGTTGCATACAAAATTTCCGCCAAAGTTCCATAACATTTGGATCAATTTACGTTATTAATGTTAGCATTTACAAAAAATTGTTTTACTTAAGACACATTTTTTTATCTTAATTATCATATATTATGTTATAATCAAAATATAAGTTTTGATATATTATAATAAGTAATATAAGCTACTTATATTTAAATAATCTATTTATATTTAAAAAGTATTAATTAAATTTTAAATAAAGTTAACTTTTAAAACCTACACATTTAATGGGCGATACATTAATCTCCTTAGTATATAGATACTTTTGAACTCGGTTAATACTTAATGTTAATATCATTGGTACAAATAACTTAGATAATGTTTGTCGGAACTGAGCTTTACAGGGAGACTTTAATTAGCAACAAGTTTATAACTAATTCACTCTTACCAAACATTGGATGAGAATTATTATTCGTATTTAATGAACTAAGACGTCGCGTCGAGCTATGCATACTATTATCAACCAAGTGCATCTCTCGCGAGATTATGTAAATTTTACACCAACATCGTACATTCAGTTGGGCAGTTTTGAAGGTATTTGCGTTAAATAGATACAAATGGCGCAAATTTAGAAAGCTTGTGAAATATGTTGACTTAAGAGTATGGTAACGTCTTCGCCGACGCATTTTAGTTCCACTGGTATAGTTTATATAATATGCAAAAGCTATCAATATCAATTCCGTTCATATAATTTCGTAGGTAACACTTGCCGCAAATTGCTCGCTAACATTTATGTAGCCAATTACTCTTGTGGCATTGACAATATTTCGTAACGAGCTTAATAATATTTTACGTCACGACGTTGCAACTCACGAATTTCTATACGTTATAGTTGTACAATTTCATATTAACAAATAATACACATAAATACTATGCCAAAAGCTATTTGCACAGACAATTTATGTTAATGCGCTGTTGTGCAAAAATGCTTTTAGCTATGCTTACTCTTTCAATATAACGGTGATATAAAGAAAAATATTGACGCCTATGGATGAAAAAAGCAGATGTGGGCCGTTAACCTTAAAATGGCGAAATTACTAGCCTAAATACCAATAGATCTAAACAATTAAGTACCTAACAGTACAAAGGTTTAGACGTCAACGGCTTATTTCCAGTCACTGTGTTACTAAACACTTCGCAGATACCTTTGGGTCGAGCGATAGTGACTCCACTCGCTTCCTCCGCGGTAGACGCACGTCGCGATAATAATCGAGAACAGGTGTGAAATAAAGTTAACAATTTCGCATACGATTATTTTAATATCTTTTTATTATTTTTGTTCTTTGCAAATTAAAATGTTGTGATATTTTAATTATATAATTAACGTTAAATATACTTGAATTCTATTGTCTTTATAAAAACATGGACTTAAATTTTAAAATTGTGTTATAATATTTCTTATAATACTTTTTTCTTGTTCCAGATGTCGTCGGTAGTGTTATCTTAAGTGTAGTGAGTAAATTCAAATCTCGGATGATAGTGCAATGAAATGTGAATATTGTGTTGATGATGCTTAAATCGTTTTTCGTGTGAAAACTTTGGCCTGATGAATTACCAAGTGTAACTTTTCGCTGTTTTTGTAATTGGTTTACTAAAACTCATTCGCCATGGAGACAGAAGAGCTCACCAAACTCGTAGATGGAATATACAAGGTAAGAACTTCTAATTTTAAAATACACTTAAAACTTTTGACATTCGAGTGATAAATATTGTTACTTTGCCCATAATTCTCATGAATCTCTATCATTAAAGTGACTTCGTTTTAAAAGTTTCGGTCTTCTATTTAATTTTGTTTTTAAAATATTAAATTCGTATAAGATTTTGTCAACAAAATAACGCTAACTGATAATTATAATTTTAGTAAATAATCATAAAATACGTATATTGTATCAAACTAAGTAAAACTTTTAAAACTAGCTTTTGAAACTTTGTATAAAAACACATTTTTTGTTTATGGATTCATTATATTTGATTTTCAATACAACTCTCCCCTATTTCTAATATATATGTATGTATATTATTATGATACAAGTGAAAGGGATAGCGGAGGCCATTGCGGCCTTATTGAGAGGAAAATAAACTTGTAAAATTATACACTTCGAGCTAAGACTACGACAGAAGTATTTTCTTATGTAATATTAGAAGTTTTTAGATATTAGAGCTCTTTATATGTTTAATTTTCTGCTTCATGCTTTGTATTTCTGAAAATACGGACGAATATACAGTTGTATGAAAACTAATTACTTTGTTTAATAAGATATATTTGCTCTAGAAATTATAATTATGATTCGCTCGAATTTTCTACTTAAAAGGGGTAAAATTATTACAAGAAAATATTATAAACATCGGACTTCGTGATGAAAATAAATACTCTACCGCTTTATAAATTTAAACTAATTGTAGCAATTTGATAACGAAACAAAGGTTAACTCGAGAAAATTGTGTAGAGACAGCTTAAATTATATTTAATGTAAGTTTTATGTTAGAGAGTAAAAGTTTTTTTATTAAAATTGATAAATATAAAAAATACGCATTTGAATTGTTTTCGTATGCTTGATCTTTAGTTCGATAGTGAAGCTGATAGAAAAGTGAAAATACGGGTATAAAGGCTCAGGCGGATGTTCCACCTGCCTTACAAATGTCAAGGTCAAACGGTCACCACTCTGAGACCACACGATTTCTCTAACTTGTTTGATATAAATATGTATGTTTATTGCATACCGCACTCGGGTCAGGCATTCGACTTTCTGATTGTTTTCTCTGTATAAGAATATGGTAATGGCCTATATCGCCTTTTTTCTTCGACTCAGAATTTTATTCTGTGACCTGAGAGTTGAAATATTGATTTGTTATCAGATTGGACAGTAATTAATGGACTATGAAATTAAATACAAAAAATATGTAAATAGCCCCTGTAGGCGGTTTTTATTCAATAATTTATCATAATTTTACCGTTCGGTACAAGTCCTTTAATTTTTAATTTTAGTTACCTACGGCTGTATAGTTTAAAGGGAGAAGTTTTAAGAGATAATAATAATTTATTGCCATGATTGTTGAAAACGTTTTACTGCTTAGGTATTCTTATTTTAAGGAATATTGCAGGGCGTAACATTTTCATAGGGCTATTCGGATGTAACGATCTATAAAACGCAACCTTATTTTGGTCGTATGTAAATGCTTCATTCGATTTGAATAACAACATAAAACGATATATCATCAGTAACATTTTTTTATTAAAACTATATGTCTTTGGTTTAATCTTTTTTTTTTGTTTTACGGATTGATTTGAACTCAAAAAATATTTAAGTAGTCTATTTCATTTAATAATTATTACTATAATTTTTAATGTTACTTATTATACTAAATATGGGATTTATTAGTGATGATTGTTTATTAATTGTTCTTTAACATTTCTATAAATCTTAAGAATGCCACCAAAGCACTTTTGTGTCAGTCCATTTTCAAGCCATTGCCATACAAGAGAGATTAATGAGTTAATTTTAAAACGGAAAATGGCCATATGAAGAAACTAGGCTATATTATATTATTTAGGTTTTCCATTAGTACCTTTATTACTTTACTAGCCTTACCCGTGGCTACGCTCGCGTTCTAAAAAATTTTCAAATCGAACCAGTAGTTCCTGAGATTAGCGCGTTCAAACAAACAAACTCTTCAGCTTTATAAATAGTATGAAGATTAAAGTATATTACGATTTGTACCTTTGCATTTGTTTTATTATTAAGTCATATAAAAATAACTTATCTCCCTATTATCGCTCTACTGGTGAAGGTGGGCTTTATCGCCCAAGAAGTCATGATTTCTTAGCTAGCATTCTTGCCACTATTGCTTGCATAAATTACTTGTACAATAATTATTATGTGGCACATCATTCATTTTGTATATATTTTCAAGTATAGGCTTAGCAGGAACTAATGCTTTTTTTGTAAAGAAGAAGTTGAAATTGAGTTTTATTATTACATATATTATGTAAATAGTTGACGGGCTTAAAAGTTATATAGGCTGCTTTTCATCCAGTTAATTCAATTCCAGTGGGAATCGTCTTGGTATTGGATAGTTAATTTCAGAGTTCTAAAACGACGTGTGAAGCATCGTTAAAACCTGCGTAAAGCAAGAACTGTAGCTAAATAATTCTAAATAAAGTACTTTAATACCTTTAACAGTCTTATATGCAAAAGATTTTTATAGACCTAATCGCGTTATTAAAATAGTATTTGTAAGAATTCTGAAATAGTATTAAATACGCTTTGCGTGCAAAAAGTAGGTTTTGTGTCATGTTCTTAATTGAATAATCTGAATTCATGGCCAATTTAGCATTCATACCTCTTGGATTAAAGCTGAAAACATTGGAAAACAGTTGCATGGTTTCCAGATATAATATTAGTCACCATATGACCTTCATAATAATAACAATATAGTAAAGTAAATACAAAGTATAATTGGACTTAGAAATATACCTTATGTGTCTTGTTTATTATTTATATAGGATGTAATGTCTCTCAAAATAATAACAACAATAAATTGAAATATCAGTAAATAGTTATTCACTATTCGCTTTATACTAATGTTTCACTTTTTTGTTTCTATTGCAAATACTAGTGTATATAACTATAGGTTCTGTGCTAATTTATTTTTATGTTTATTTGTACTACGTATTTTCTAAAATAACCACTCATAATATACCTATATGTATCCATTTTAATCGTATCAGATATCTTTAGCAACTTATCAATTGTGGAAACCAGAGTCCAGATAGTTGATACACTGCACATATTTAACTGAGCCAAACGTGTCATCAAACACGTATATTATGTACGTAATATAATGTGTAATAACTAGATTGAAAAAAACATTATACGAGTATATCCTTTAGCAAATGTATTAGGTAATAGAGAATGAATTAAATTTAATTGTAACAAAATAAATTGATTCTAATTGCTGATAATAACTGCCATCCGACAACGTAACGAGTTTTGAAGGTTGATGATGATGAGTTTTAGGAACTTACTTAGAAATATAGAGCTCTATATAAAATGGTCATAAAGTTGAAAGCATTAGAGTATATTAGGTGTGCTACATTAGATAAGTGTTTAATTCTACTTCTACTGGACCTTTGCCAGATGCCTACTTAAGTTACAATGCTATATTGTTCGTAAGAGAATTAACTCCTTTATCTTACTAATACTAACTCGTATTATATTAACAGGAATTTTAATTTTGGCTTGAATTTTTTGTTATTACGAGTCGTATTTCATATAATTATTTAAAAAACTGGTCTTTTTACTAATTCTTACAGGACGTTTTGGAAAATAAACACTCTTTGGAAAGATGTATGATAATTAATTTATCCCATAAAAAGTTTATTAATATAGGATGTACTCGTATGTCAGATATACTTGATTTTATAAACCTTAGTTTAAATTACTGATGGAAAATTAGTTAACAATAATCCTACTTAAGATTTTTATTATGTAACCAATAAATAAATATATTTAAATAGTAGGATAAAAGTCGCTAAGTCATTTTTAATTTCCATATTTTCTAAGTTAAGTCTTTAAGCTTATTTGGTGACATGCTCGTACAGTACGCCCATTCAATTTCCTCGTGAGAAATTTTTCATAGTTGTTTTCGACAAGTCACAATACCAGTATGGTAATTTCACTTGTTACAATATTTGAGAAACTTGTTAAGGCTTATATTGTAAAGAACAAATATATGATATTATGTTATTTTCTACAAAAACGAAAGCAATAAAATTGAAAATAAGGGTTCAGCTTTGTAATCATACACTGTTTGTTTAATTCATACAAAATTAAAGTGCCTGCGAAACATATTTATTATGTAGATACTAGGTAGGTAGGTATATAAAATTAATGGAAAAGTTATACTGGATGAATTTAAATTAAGATGTAGAAGAAATCTAAGTACATAAAATAGGATTTTTTATAACTTAATTTACATCATTTTCTTCGATTATTTTATTCATTTTATTGTATCCTTTAGAATTTAAACTAAGCACTTAGAAAAGCAACTATCATGCACTTACGGTATTGAAGCATAATAAATTTAAATATTAATTAACGACTATGCAATTAAAGCGTAAAAGCTCTCGCATTAAAAAACTTTAAACAATATAAGAATGTCAAGGTTGTGGCATCAAGATATGCGGCACATTTGTCTTTGTTAGTCTATCGTGCCAGCATCGCAAGTGACGTTGCGAAACCATCAAGAAAGAGCTGCGCAATTAGTCCCACATTATCAACAAACATGTACTTGACGGGTCAAAGTTGTCTGGTCGAAGTTCACCCAGTTTCCTTACCCGAATGAGATTGCTCTGCGACATTAAGCCAGCCTAATGTAAATTTTCGTTATTACGCTGTGTCTGTTTATACTTAGTATTCGTGCGGATCATTGCGTGATTTCCTTCGGTCATAAGAAGAAATATAATATGTTTGTCTCGAGAACAATTTGCAACGGAGCCCTTATATTCTCAATTATTTATATCGCTCCGTCCTACATAACTTGTAACGTTATATTGAACACATAACTTTTAGCTTTCTTTATCTGCTTTTATTTTATGTTATGTATATATTTGCCTTAAAGGTTACAACAATTGCTATAAACATTCATCGATAAAAAATATTTGGTTCAAATTATTCAGGTAATTAATCACTGATAAAAACACAAAATTGATCACTGTAATACCATATTAACATAAATAATTTAGTATGGACAAGGCCACAGTTACTTTGTCACTAAGTCATAGAGTGCACGGAAATGAAAAAGCTTAAGCAAATGACCGTCGCGTGATACCACGCTCTTAGGCACTAAGGCTTATACGTAAGAAGCAATCTACATAACGTGCGTGTATGTGTAGGGAACGATCAAATTAAAGATATACTGGATATACATTTCCCTTGCGTAAGTGCTTACAAAAACGCCAAGAAATACAACAGAAAATAAACGGAAAGTCGTCAGTGGGAATAATTTGCAAGATTTTTTCGTAGAATGGCTTAATGTTATACTATTTGGGTATTCCGTTAAAAATGCTAATTTGATACCTTTTTTTTTAAATTATTTATTGTAAACGCTTATAGGATAAATATTAAATGTTAAATATTTATAGTTTTAGATATTTAGAGTTTGTTTCTGATATTGGCAGTTCTATTTCGTTTCAAACATTATTGAATGTGCTGTCTGTCTTATTCTTGTTTGGGTCTAGATCATCTATCTATACCAATATACCGCACTTATTTAAATACGAATGGCTGAGATCAAATGTACTATATTCAATGTTAATTTGCCTCTCCACTTGCTATATTCAATTTTCGACAAGTGTTATGCAAACGAAGAGCTTGAAAAGAAAAGTTCTTTGAAAATAATAGTGTTTTTTAATTAATTTCGACATACTTTTTTTACAATATAAGCTTCTTTGCATTTTTTTTATTTATGTACGTACTAAATATATAGACTATTTGTTCTAACTTTGATCGTTGCTATGTATCCATTATTAACATGCAATGTTTGAATCATCAAAGTAAGCTTATAAGTTACGATTCAATACGCGCATTTAACAGAAGGTATATACCAAGGAATAGTTTAATGATAGTTTTAGACCCACCAAAAATAATAATTTGATTTAAAAGTTTTTGCTTTTTACTTTAATTTGATGCGAATGACCGTTTTAAATTAATATAAGATTTTCATTAACAATAATCCACGAAACCCTTTCACACGAATCGAACTCAGTAATCAAACATGCATTATGAATTTATAGATAACATATTATATCATCGTTACAAATATTTTTTAAAACTTGAATAAAATCTTTATTTTCAAATAAAAAAAAAAACATTTTACTCCCAAATAATCATTGGCCCTCATACTAATCTTATCTGATCCACAGTCCCTCTTGCTAGAATCGGTTCTTCTCATTTGAATAAGAATGGCCAAATTCCAGGGCGCTTTAGTCAGGACAAGTTCATCTTGAAAATGCTATTTAAAATATATAAACTTTAATTGCTTACATTTAAATTCGTATACAGTCCTTTTGTAACGTCAATGTGTAATTCAATCTTTACCTTAATACTTTTAACCAACATCAATCTTCTGTTTCATAGTAAATTACTGTTTGTTACTTACTCATTAACATTTTAATCAACTTAAGAACTATCAAATTTTCATTCAGGTGGCCTTAATCGTTTATAATGTATCGTGATATAATTTAATAGAATATCATATAAGTGTTATAGTTACATTATAAAGCCTCGATTATTATATTACACTCAGATGTTTCAGCTTATACTTAGTTCCACCACATCAATCAAGTTACCCTATTTCTACTAAAGATATTATCTATAACAATCACGAAATAGGTGATCAATTGTACGAGTAGCAATACAAACAAGACTCACAGACTCATTATTTATTACTAAACGTCAAAACAAATATGACACTTTATTGCATGTTTTCAATGAATAAATAAATATACGATTTGATTAATTGGTTTTTAACATGCTTTCATTATCTTCTCTTCCTTTTTATTCATATAAAATAATGTAGGAAGTTGATTATAGTCTTATTCTCTTAGTATACATTTGAAACTTTAAAACTTAGTAATATTTAGTAAAAATCTTCTAGTTCTAGGTCATGTGCTGTGGTTAACATATTTTATTACTTTACCATTCGCAATAAATGATTATCGAAGCGGAAAGTAAAAGGATTAAAAAAATGTCAAAAAATCTTGTTATATAAATTTATTTTAGTATGTTTTTGTATTTAATGAGAAAATACAGAGCAATTAATTTATCATTTTAAAATGTAATTTAGCAATGAATTAACTTATCACATCAAGGATTTAAAGTTCTAATAGAACGTAACATAATATGCTAGTTAAGGAACACGTTTAAGCGAAGAAGTAATTTCAGGCGGTCTATTTCTTTGATAGAACGACCGCATTAACCCGATTGGTTGAATTTAAATTTTCCAAATTTTCCAGGCGTAGAACCTATACGGAGCCGTTGGTCGCAATTGTATTTAGGTGAAAATTAAAAGTAAAATACAGAAAACATTATGAATATATCATGTTGTACAAGTGTTTTTTAATATTATTCAAGATTTTAACAAAAAAATCTTAAAAATTTCAGATAATACTGTAATCTCTAAAATAATGTTAATATACCATTGGATGAACAGGTTTAATGTTAACTTCTGAGTTTCTATTGTTTGCTAAAAAATTTTAAGATGTTGAATCTTTTAAAAGTTCTGCCTGGTAATATTATTTACATTTTAGCAGACTTTACGAAGTATTCGAACTCGTAATATTTAAAAGGCAGAGGAAAATAAAATATACAGGAGAAGATCTTCCTTGTCAACATCTCGTCATTCAAATTATAATATCCCAGTTAGGCTCATAATTTGTACGATTATTAAAAGTATATTATATATAATAAATGTAGCATGGATATGTTCTTGTAATTTATTTAAACGCTATAAATTGTATAACATTTTTCTTATTATTACATACAGTCCTACCTGTTTGAAAGAATGTTATTGGATCTTTGTTATAACACTGGCTGGTTATAAAATATACTTTTCAATACTATCTCCTCTTATTCATGTTTTCTCGATTCGTTATGTCTCAAATACTACTAGTTAATAGAAAAAAAGATAGGTTAAGTAAATATTTTAATACTAATAAAACTTTTGGAAAGTGCTTTAAAAGAGCGTTCTTGCTACACAGTGATTATTGTGCGGAAGTTGCGATTCTGTGTGCACTTGGCATGTCAGGTTACCGGTGAGACGGTAACAACGATTACTGGTAATACGAGTCACAGTCGCTTGTCGAACGGTTACATATAAACTCCGAAAAGATGAAATTCATTCTGATATCTAAAAGGATTTGGTGCGATAAGACTCAGTATTTTATGACCTCTTTCTATCTTTGCTTTGTAATATAAATTCAGGAGTCAATGTGCCGTGTTATATATTTCTCTTCTTTTAATACAATTTGATATTTACATTGTATATTTCATTTTGCGAATCTAAGTTTTTTTAATGTTAAATCGTATTTATTTACCATGTTGGGCCCACGATGGTTATTCTACAAAGAAATTTCCATGGTGTATCACCACAACACCTCAGATAGCAAGACGTTAAGTCGATCCCACCACTAGTGGGAAAAACGGTTGTCATACCAGACTTTGAAAGTTAAGGATATGAAAGCACACGTGTACGCACACATTTAAGCTCTATAATAGCTCGTATAAAGTGGGCAAGGTCCAGTAAGATTCCATCGTTGTGGCTAAAATTGGTTACGTAGAAATTATTATTATAATTTTAAAAAAATACTTAAGTAAAAAAGTACATCATTAACGCGTCTCACATTAGTTACTATAAAGTAATCAGGAGTACATAACAACAGTTAGTACAAGATAAATTAATGTATATTTTAATTTCTTTAATTAAGTGAATTAAATGTATGAAGGAAAAACTAAGTTTTAATTTTGCTAGGCTGAAGAACGCTTGAGAAGTACGACTATTCAAAGACCTTTGAAGTAGGATTCATAAGTCGCCTGCATTTATTTGCTGCTTCTATAACAAGCTCATTAAAATAGCGATATCTTCTTTATAAATTTCTATATTTAATATCATAATATTAATGAATATTGATAGAGAAAATATCGAACCGTGCTTCGAAATTTAATATAATCTGAATCTTAGTTTAAGAACATTTTTGTAGGTATGTTGCTTTGTAGGGCAAATTGCGACTCTACAGTATTGAAAGAGGGAGTTCAGTACTGGCATATCCATTTTGGGTAGAATTGGTTAAAATGTTTAACTATGAATGCAGTATACTATACATAAAATATTATGTTCTAATAATCATTTTCAATTAAAACAACGCAGGTAATAAAAAAATTAGGTATTAAATATTGATTTATTAAAACAAACATCTAAAGAATGATTATGGCATTAAAACTCGCGGCATTAACATTTCTCAACACACAGAATCTTTACTGGACTGAGGAATCACGTTCCGCTAAAGAAAGCGCGTGAAAGTACGTTATATAATGATAACGATATCAAGAAATATGGAAATCAACGACCGTCATAAATAACGTATATTTTAGATGGAGAAAACATAAATAAAATTTGTCTTTCAGGTCACATATGTATTTAGTTGACGCGTATTCGTCGAAATACAATTTAAGGAAGGAAATTGCCTTGCGGTGAAGCCCGTACAAAACGGAATATGTGATATTAAATCTGTATGACAGTTATTAGGACACTCGAGTGGCGGTTGAATCTAACAAAAAGGATTTATTTAGAATGAAATGAGGTTACATTTTACTAAATATTTTTGTAAAAGGTTTTAAATGCCAACATTTTCCTTCCTTATTTGTGTAAGATGTTATCATTTTTTAGCTTCTTTTACATTTTATATACACTTTAAATACACCACTAAAAGAGAATTCTAACATAGAAGTGACTATCTATTATATTAATTTATAAAAAAAAATTGGTAATCGATAAATATTTTTTCGCGTTTTTATTCAAATCGTTTAGTACAAACCTAATATATATAATATGCTAGATCTGGAGTATTTTAAAATATAAAACGATATTATGATAACAAAAACCGTTAATAACAAGTATATTTTAAGCTTAATTTCAAAAAGCTTTTACATTAAAACTAATTAGAAACACATCAAAATAATGGGCGTAAATATGAACAAGCAACATTCAAATACAAAATTAAATTATCAATAATTTCTTATAAACGTATTTAAATTGCACTAAAAATGTTGTAACATAAAATATTTCTTTAGTGTTTGTCTAACGTGCACGTAGCTTGCGCTTATTGAACAAAAGTAAACGTTAGGCATTTGAAGTCGATGTGATTGAGAAAATTACCGGTCGGGGCCGGACGTGACTGGCACACTACCAACAAGAGTGACAACGTAGCCTGGAAACCTATTCCTACTACTTTATACGAGTATTTTCAAATTGTATAACTAAGTTGTTTAAATTTACACCTATGAAGCTTCTGTTCCAAATTTTGTATTGATAATTTTAAATATACAGTAATCATTTAACGACGCGTTTGGCTCAGTTGGTAGTGACCCTACTTTCTACCAGCGGTCGCGAGTTCTAGCCCCACTTAGGGCATACATTTGTTAAGACGAATGTTTGTACTCCAGTCATGGGTGTTTATATTTATAATGTGTATATACTTTTGGTTTCGGAGCGTTTTTATAAGCACTTGTACTAATTTAATTTAATTTAATTAAATCTAAATTAGAGAATTAAAATAAAACGAAATGAGACATGTAGCCGATTTGAGGCTCCTTTAATGTCTAAAGTACATTCTCGGCCGGCGGATGCCGGGCGGGCCGGCCAGACGCTGAGTTAGCGTCTTTATAATTCTATGAATCTTAATCTAGGGCGGATGGACGAGGTGTAACCATAACTCCTCCATCCCTAAGAGGAAAATTATCGGATGGATCGGTTTGAGATTCGTTCCGATAATTTTTCTTAAATTTTTTTTTTTTTAAAATTGGGCGATTTGAGCCTTGAGATATAAGGATTAAAAATGATTAAAACTAAAATTATCGGAAGGATCGATTTCAGATGTGTTCCGATAATTAAGCTAAGATTAAGCTTAAATTAAAAGTATATTGGCAATTTTAGCCAAATTGTATAAAATGGAGGATTAAAAGACTTAATATTAACATTCTTATTACTAATGTTACGTATCCTAAAATTTCACTCAATTTACTGTCCGTACTCCGTGTTATCACTTAAAACACTTTCACTTTATATTTCAAAGAAAAGGCCATAAATTTCACTTCACTTGCGCTAGGTAGAGTCATATCTATTTTATAATTGGGGTACTATATTAATTGAAATCTTCTTAATGATATTTCATTCTATTAGAGCTCGATGGTAGTAGCGAATCCCGTAAATTTCCAGGTCACAAGGGATCATCGACAGTCGCCAGGTAAGTGCCAAAAAGAAATAGTATAATGTTACCTCATGACCATTGACTACGTTGCTGGTTCAGTGATGTCCTCAGTCTACTGCGAGAGAGGAGCCAGTTCTTTTTTTTTTTTAAACTGGACTAGATGCTGCTAACAGAGAGTCAAGTCGTCCTCGAATTACGTGAGCTGTTCTGTGCAGGTACTTTGATTATATAATGTTTGTATGTCTGCAGTGCATAGGGAACGATCGCTGGTCGACATGGTTTTACAACTGGTAAGTATATACTTTATTCCTTTTGCCAAAAGGTAAGGATATTTGGGAATAATGGCTAGAGTTTTATTTTAGGTTAGGTTTAGGTTCATGGAAAATTGGAAATGAATATATTACATTAAAATAATTATACATTGACTTATCTGCAATTAATATTTTCATTATAAATGTTAAGTAATTGCTTTTAATATATTATGATTTTACACAAATGTTTCCTATAATTTTATGTGATATAATAATTCTGTGTAGAGTTCACAATTGATTAAAATTATATAGAAACTTTACTTAACTCTTTCTATTTCACTTAATTTAACAAATATAGTATAAAAACAGTTTTTTTTAATACACTAAAAATCCTGTAAGATAAGTTACAATAATCCAATTGTTCTGTTTCGTATTTAAATCTCTCAGTAAACGATTATGAAAGTAAAAAGGGTTCTGATTCATTGTTACATTTGCATTGATAAAACTATCGAACATTTTACAGACAATCGCAGTTTTTTTGACATAATAATTCGGTTATGCTTTAAAATAGACACAAGTTCATTATATTTAACCATGAAAACTCAATATTGACTTCACCAGCTTTCTTTTGCCTAACCGTTTTCTTTAAACATTGAGTTTTATTACATAATGCTGCAAAATGATGGATTCACAATTGGTCGAAGTAATATAGAGACTTTACTTAAAGCTTATGCTGTTTCTATTTAAATTAATCCAACAAATGTACTACAAAAATTGATTTTTAATTAATTATAAATCTTGTAAGATAAGTTATAAAAATCGATTGTTCTGTTTCGTAGCTAAATCTCGTAATAATGATTATAAAGTAAAAAGAGTTTTGGTGCATTGTTACAGTTACATTATAAAATTATCGAACATTTAAGAGACTATTGGCAGTTTCTTTGAAATAGTAATTAGGTTATGATTTAAATTTACTTAACCGCGTCATTATGATCCAGATTACCAGTTATTATTTCTATGACGGAACTCAAAGGATTTATAAGACCTCTCTTAGAACGTATCTGTATTTTTCTATTGTTATATCGCGTATAAAATCTGTATGAATTTTAAAACTTATTACTTATTTAATTCGTTACAAGTTAGTGCCAAGCTTACAAGCTTAACTATTAAGTTTTTAAGATGAGGAGGTTGCGACTGCGTCGCTTCTAGCATGGCGCAGCAGAACCTGCTAAGAACATTTAACGTTTGTAATAGGAGTTTTGCTGTTTCTGTCTCCTACTTTTAGGGGTAAGGTATTTTGTTTTTACATACCTTGGTTCATCTTTACTTTTATGAAATTTACTTATTATAGGGCTATAATAGGGCTGTTCTCTTTTATCTTCAATATATCCTACTCGTTCTGTGCATTCATAAAAATTAATTATACCATCTCCAAAAAGCTGAATTATTATATTAGCGAATAATTTTCTATGTGTATTTTCCTTAAAATATATAAAATACTTTATTTTCGGCTTTATATATTGTTTTAAAAATTCTTTTATTAATTCAGGACTGCCTGTTAGTAAGAAAACTTCTAAGAGTTTCTGTTTATCACGCGACAGATCTGCTACTTTAATATCATTTTTGAACCATGAAAAAACTAAAATCTGGTTAGGCTTAGTGTCTATGGCCTCATTCAAAATTGGTTTTCCAGATAGCCCTGGATTCGCGGCTGATTTAATCATATCTGATTTACTAGAATCTAATCGTACAGGATAGTTATTATCATTTACCTTATCATCAGTAATTTCAACAGAACTAGCCATTGACTTTTGACTTAAATCTGATATAGTTATACTGCAATCTAGGGTCTGATCAACATTAACTGGTACTGACGGTTTTTCTTCGTCATTTGTATGGTCAACTCTAAGTTTATTTAAGGTAAATACTTGTTGCATTTTTGGCTGAGCTGTCCTCATGGATACGTCATTGCTTTTTTGTTGAGATTGTGGTGGTTTGTACCCGAATTGCTGAGGGGGTTTGTACTCGAATTGCTGCGAAGGCCTGTACTCAAATTGTTGTGAAGGCCTGTACCCAAATTGATGCGGTTGGGAACCTAACTGAGGTCTATAACCGAACGATGGCCTTGAAGGTTGACCTTGGCCCTGAATTTGAGGTATCTTTTGGGAATTATCAAAATTAAATTTAGAGTGAAAAGGTAAGTTAGGTTTGTAACCAAGCGGTTGGGTCATCGACGGCTTTGAACCCATAATTTGGCTATTACCATGTACACGATTACGCATCTTATATTGTTCTAAGAAGTTTTACTTCTTCGAGAACGATACTTAAAGCTGCCTCTAAAGTTGTGGGTGATTTAAGCCTAACAATACGCACCATATTTTCCGGGAGGTTATATAAAAACACGTTTAACGCTGTATTGTTATAAATAACTGACTTCGCAACTTTTAAATCTGAATCATGAATTGAATTTACCTTCGACATTAACAGTGAACGAACACCTTGGATTCTATTATAAAAATTGAGAAAAGTTTCACCTGGATTAATTTTTAAAGATTCTAACTCTATATTAATGCACTCTTCACTGCGAGGATCTCCAAAATGTTGTATTAATAAAGCTTTCAATGTGGACCATGTAACAATATCCTCTCGTTCAGATAAGAGCGCAGCTGCATCATCCCGTAATCTACTTGTCAAGGCATGAAAAACGTATAAATTTTGTTCTTCATTACCATTGTAACGATCAATTACGTATTGACATTTGCGTATATAAAGATTTAGCTGTCTTTTATCTCCATTATATAGTGGAATTAAGTCTAAAATTTCTTTCGGTATTAGAAATACTGTACTGGTTGCCATGATGACAGTGTAATGCAATAATCAGAGGATGCAACTGGCTTCAATATAAAACACTTAAAAATATATAAAAATATAAAATCACGTATATACTAAAACACACACAATAAAACACTTAAATCTGAAAATCTCTGAAAATCACACATACAATAAAACATACAAAATAAAATAAAACAATTTAAAAAGAAATAAAATCTAAAAATTAAAATCTGTTAAGATATAATTTTATAACAAAAGTTATAAAATAAAATATTATAAAATCATTTAAGTAATAATTATGAATTTGAATTTTTCTTATAACTTTCAATTTTAATTATAAAAATATGTAAATAATTATTAATTATGTAACAATTTAATATTTAATATATTTATATTCTCATTTCTTTATACTTCAAATTATATTTTCAATTTAATTTATTATATCATTTCTTTAACTTAACATTATATTTTAAAACTAATATATAATATAATATATAATTGCTTTAAATTTAACATTATATTTTTACTTTAAAATATTATATAATTTCTTTATATTTTCATTTAATGTTACTCAAAATTTAATTTTATTAAACACTTTGTTCATAACTACTCTATTTAACATTATATCTTAAAATTAATATTTAATGTAATATAATTTCTTTAAATTTAACATTATATTTTTACTTTAATATATTATATAATTTCTTTATATTTTCATTTAATGTTATTCAAAATTTAATTTTATTAAACTCTTTGTTCATAACTACTCTATGTTTCGATTCTTAGAATAGAGATAAAACCGAAGAATTTTATTCGGAGATATCGATACAAAGTTATAATGAGCAAGGTTTGATCTCAAAAATAACAATTTAACTTAAAATTAAAATGAAAAATACGGGAGGATTAGTGGAACAAGGATTGGCGAAAATTTTGACTCACCAGATGTCCGCTACTCCCATACTCGGTGCCTTTGCTTCTCGCAACACAAAAGAAATTTATTTGGTTCGACGGATCTCTGCTCTCATAGAATTATCGCGTAATCTTTGTAGACGAATTTTGACGTCGGAAAAACACGTAAACTATGGAGTCTATAAGAGAATCCGCTCCGGCTGCGCCACTTTTGGTTTCGGAGCGTTTTTATAAGCACTTGTACTAATTTAATTTAATTTAATTAAATCTAAATTAGAGAATTAAAATAAAACGAAATGAGACATGTAGCCGATTTGAGGCTCCTTTAATGTCTAAAGTACATTCTCGGCCGGCGGATGCCGGGCGGGCCGGCCAGACGCTGAGTTAGCGTCTTTATAATTCTATGAATCTTAATCTAGGGCGGATGGACGAGGTGTAACCATAACTATATATTTAAATTTATATGTGTAGTATATCAACTATCTGGTATCCGTAACATAAGCTTCGTAGCTTACCACGGAACTAGATGACGCTGTTGTAATAATGTCCTGTTCCTTCGCAATATTAATATACTTATACTTTTTCAATAAAAAGCTTTTCTGTTTTCATCCAAAAAAATAGAACAATATGATGACTTATTATGATAATTGGATACTACAGTTTTAATAAGTTAAAATGATCATTTAGAGATAATAATTTACTTATATTTTAATGGATGGACTTTAATTTAAAAGCTATGTTAAATTTTAAATAAATAATCATCATCATCATCATCAGCCCTTTTTAACGTCCCACTACTGGGCACGGGCCTCCCTCAATACGAGGGGGATCAGGCCATAGTCCACCGCGCTGGCCCGGTGCGTGTTGGCGGACTTCACATGTCTTACGTAAACTTGCTAGGTTTTCTCAGACATGCAGGTTTCCTCACGATGTTTTCCTTCACCGTAAGACAAGTGGTAATCATGATAAAAATGATTCGCACATGAAAATATCAGAGGTGCGAGACCCGGATTTGAACCCGCATCACTCGGTTATACAAGTGACGCGTTACCGCTGGGCTACCACTGCCTATTAAAATAAATAATATCAACTAAAAATCATAAGAGTGAGTGAGTTACTTTATAAAAAATAAAAAAATACCGCCTTATTTAAACCGATTCACGTACGTGGCTACCTTTAAAATGTATCTGTACCAATTTAGATGTACTGCCAGTGCTCCATCGAGTATCTATCGAATAAAGCTGTCCAGTACTTCTCTGATACGAGTCTGCCCGGGATGCAAATGTTAAAGTTTTGAGTTTTTTAGGTTGTATTTTACATATATAAATAGCAACTAAGTCAATTATTGTTCTTCAATAGTCAAACTATATCCAATTTAAAAATATTTAATAGAAATACGTTATAAGAAACTTTTCAAAATTACTTTCTACTCATGTAATTTTAGGAAATTTTTATTGTTTTTATTAGTAGGTTTTTTAAAATAGTGTATTATTATCTTTTTATGACATAATGTAGAAATCAAAATTCATCATATTCATATGATATAATAGAGAAATCAAAATACTTTCAACGATTACGGTACAACTAATTAATTATTTAAATAATAATTAAATAACATAGAAGCCGATGAACTTCCAAGGCAACATTTATCTAGTGTGCGATATTATGATCAGAAAATTCACTGGCAATTGAACCTTTTGTTTTAAAAAATCTAATGTAAAAATATTAACATTTTTATCATTTTTGGCACTGAAGCGTAAAATCAATTGGATAAAGTGCTTATATAAAAAAGTTAAACATAAAAATTAAACTACATAGATCATCTCCATTTTATTCTATTTAGAAGAGCATCTAACTAAAATCTTATCTCCCTTGAATCAACAAAACTAACAAATATCACACACACATATTCAGAAAGCTTTATTATCGGAAATTTTACAGTAATAATATGCTTTTTTTTTGAAATTTTGATTCAGCTAACTTTAATAAAACTAGATCTAATATAATACTACTCTGAATACTGCAAGAGTTTTAACTGGTCTACATAAATTAAATATTTATATATTAAGTAACACACAATAGGAAAATTTGGATAACCTCCTAAATCAAGATGTTTTTTTTTAAATACATGAATATTTTTGATGCTTACTGGACAAAGGCAGTGATTAAATCAGATGTCCAAATTCGATAAGGTGTTGTAATTCCATGGAAATGAAGCAAAAAATTAAAAGAATTGCGACCGATCTTACTTTATGACTGAAAATAAAAATGTAAATTTATTTTGCTCGTTGCCTATCGCACCAGGCTTTTTCTTTTGTAGGATAACAATAAACATTGTTGTTTCCCCTTTTTATTCTGGTTATTTACGAAAAGAGAAAAATTTCAGATCGCTGGGAAGTAGACTAGGCACCTTTTGTTAGATTTACGTGCACTCGTAGTTTAAATTCAAGCGTAGTTTCAAAACTTATTGAGAAACATTTTTAATTATGTCGGTATTGTTATACAGAATCATAATAAAATATTTCGGCTGACCGAAATCAGTTTGTTAAAACTTTATCTCTTGCGTAAAATTAAATGAAAAATTATATTATACGAATAAAATTTCTGACATTACAAACTTTTAACAATTTGTTTTTAGGTAATATTTTTATGATATATAATATAAGCCTTCTATAATATTCAGCGGGTCCTCTCGCGTACTTTATTTATTTTAATTGCTCCAAAAGTGATTACGTGACTACATAGTACATATAAAAGATTTTTTCAAATGAGTCTAGAATTTTCAAGCAAACAAACCTTTCAGTTTAATTCTATATTATATTAGTATAAGTTTTATATTATCATCTCTGTCCATAATAATGTTAGATATGAGTATAGTTTTCCTGTTGCAGTTGTCAATATTTTGGCATGACGAAACAAAATCACGCCGTATAAATACATTTGTGCGAGTCACATCGTAAGTGGGGCGCGAAACTAATAAGGGCCTCTCCCGTTTTCATATTTGCGCAAATTACATTAATAATTATTATCACAATTAAGGGATGAACCAACATTGATTTAGATAAAGACTAACAATTACGTACAAAAATAGGGTACTGTTTGTATTTATATATTTACTTTTTAGCTTCAGTAAGATTGAATTATATGATCAGAATTTTTCATTTTTATTCATCTGACAAAATTCATTTGCATGCTGATCTATTTACATGTAAAACAGGCTGAAACGATTGCTTTTATATAGCAGACGTATTACCCTACTTGTTTATTTACATAATATATTCTAATCACTTTCGCAAAAGTAATTTAATACCAGACAGAGCTTGCATCATTTCAAAATAGTGTATTAATAAGAAAAAATTGACTGAACTTAAAATTTAACTTAAACTATAACATTAATAACATTTAAATTTATAAGTAACAATAACCAACTTTGTTCAAGTCTAACTAACTTAATAATTATTTAACAACATATGACAGTTTAAGCACAGCATTTTGGGGCGGCGTGTAATCTGTCACATCTGACGGTGTTAACGTGGCATATCTGTATAATTGCGTTACGAGACTTTCCTTCTGACGTCTTTGTAGCGTTGATTGTCGTTTACGTAATTGCCTACATTCTGTACTATCACAGCTCGCCTTGCCTCGTCTCGTCGAAGATATTAGTCACTCTACGAGAAATCTTTCTTAATTACGCGCTTCAGACAAAAGAGCGTCGTATTTCTGCTCCATCCACATTGCTTGTTGTCTCTGCGCAAACAAAATAAGATCACTTGTTCCGTTTCTATGTCCCTACGTATATTTTACGACTGTGCAAATGGTGTGAAAGCGCTTAATTTCATAGTCTAGTGCTCACTTCCCTTTATGCGTATATAATTAAAATAGTTTTGTATACAAAAATATTATATAATATAGTTAAAATGTATAAATAAACATCATATCTTTACAATATAAGTAGGCTTAATGTTAAATTGCTCTGCAAATTAAGAGTTTCGCTATTTATTATGTCCGGCAGACGCCGCGCGCCGTTGAGAAATATTAAAATTAAGTAAGTATATTTTTACTGAGACGTACATTTTAATACCAAGAAAGTATTTAATTTGAACTTTATTATAAAAAAAAATGAAATGTGAATATTTAAATGTATTAATTTGCATATTTATTTAAATATGTTGTTAACTTTTACTTTAAAAGTCAATTTAGGTGAATAGTAACGTGTCAAGTGATTTTAACTGCTTGTCGTCAGTGTTTTCTAATAGGAATTTGTAATCAGTTTCTACATACAATGGCTGGAGTTTCTCGTTTCTGCGAGTGACACCGAAGAGTATCGATAGCTTGTTTTAAAACAATTCCGTTTCGCCCATTGTTCCGCGTGCTTTCTTTGTGAAATACCAATTAGTACGATATCGCCGCGAAATCGGAATTATACAACACCTTTTGTGACATATTTTTATGGTATTTTCAATAGATAAACGACGTCTTTCGGCGATAAATTATATAAATCATTAATAAATGTCAAAAAAGTGCTTACTCTACTACTTACTCGAATGTAGAGTGCTATAAAAATAATACTTTAGGTTTTCTTTCACTAATACGGCTCGATTGAAGTATTCAATAAGTTATTGCAAGATTTTCACAAACAAATAGTATTAGCACTTTATGTACAGGGATAGAAAGTGAGAGAGAGCCACTATACGGACATAATGATGATGCCGATCTTTGTCACTGTCGGGTAATGATGTAGATGTTGTGACATCATGTACGATATCATGACCCAAAACACGGAATCACTTTACATATACCCAAGTGTTACATAAAGTGAGAAATACCTACAACCTATTTATTATTATACTTATTCCCTTAGATACTGTTGTTTTTTATTGATACACTTTTGTTTCTATTATTACACTTTCTAATAACAATAACAAATAAATAAAATTTCTGTAGAAAAGTGCTTAAAGATAATCACTGTCTTTTTTGTGTATATTCTCAAGTTACATTTGAGCGTTTAAATAGGACAAAAAATATACAATTTCAATCGACGAAAGCTAAAGCGCTTTAGTACCGCATTATGTAATGATACGCCAAGCTAACGAATTTATTGAGGTACGCCTCAGTGGACCGTGAGCCTTATTTATCCTCGGCTCAGCGCAAATTTTATTCGTTTCAACAACACACCTTTGTGGTATCCGCAAAGAATGCTTGAATAGCGGCCGAATTCCGACTTAAAGATAAAAAGCCTATGTCTCATACGCCACCGCTTATCTCACGGCATCGATAATTTCGTAGAATGACTGAGCTCTCATAGATGGTAGTGCAATGCAATATCTATATTATATGATATATATACATATGATAACATTCTAACTGAGACGATTCTGTCGTTAAATATTTACTTGTTTTTATAATTTTTGTCTGCCTGCCTGTCCTATCTGTTTGTGAACGCATCATGGAAAAACTACCGGACAGATTTTGATGAAATTAGTTATAGAATTCTTTTTACTGCGGGAAAATATTTCATCTCTGAGAAATTCATGCTAACGTACATAGGGACAAACCTGAGCGCAGTGTGGGTGAGTCTCTAGTAGTCTATAAGTTAATGGGATATAAAATGAAAAAAAAACTGAACTAGTAGATCCAAACGTTAGTACACTCAAACAAACAAACAAACAAACAAACAATTTAGATTTCTATTAGTAAAGATCTCTCGTCTTGTAAGCTTACGATATCAACAGCAGTTGACTTTCTAATGAAATTACTTATTGGCGGGCCACTTACTATCTTGCGGCAATAAAAACTTTTTAATGTTTGGAGAAAATCCATCTAATTTTATTGACTTTTGATTATAGTCGACATCAAAACTATTCTGAAAACTCTTTGAAAACTTTTATTACTTAATGCGACTTTTCTCAAAGTGACTTAGAAAAATGTTCGCATTCTATTATTATCATTCAAATGCTTTTATATTAAAATTCTTGTTCTTCAATAATAAAATACTTGAATTTATATAAGGTAGTTAAGTTGAAACTCGAAACATATTAAATTCTACACAAACTTTACCATCCCTCTTATTCTCTTAGGTGTTGAATTTCAATTATATTTTTTCGTTGTCATGTCAATCTTTAATATGCAACAGTGTTATTTCAGTCACTAAATAGAATATGTAATTCAGAACTGATGAGTAGATCGTTTCATTGCCCAATACTGAGCAGTAACAAAATTTAACTGCAGGTGTATCGACTTAAAAAATTCACAGAGCAGTAGTGATGATCCAAAGATAAGCAAGTCGTAGAAGGGACAAAGCGTCATTAGTCTCCCAGACATGAGCTCCAATCAAAGCTGATTACGATTCCACGCTGTCAACACGTAAATCCAATGTAGATAAATATTTGCACGACAGGTTGTATCGTACGTGCCCCGCCCGATTAATACTTGGTACAGTTAGTTATTCGACCGGCCATGAACGTTTAGAACATTTTAAACAAAATACCTTTTACTGAGTAATAAATAGTAGTATGTAAATTGTGTTTACTTACTCGTATGAAAGCTACTGCTAGGCGAACTGATTGTGTCATAAAATGTACGCAAGTAATTACTATATGGAAATATTTTTTAAGTCAAAGCGAAGTGATACTAAATAACGAATTATTACCAACATTATGAAATTAAGTATAATTTTAATGAGCATAAAATATTTTTACTCAACAAGCGAATATATATGCATTTTTTGATTGCGTTTCTATGATGAGCACTTTTAAAACTTTTATACAGAAGTTTTTAATAAAAATGTACGCTTTTTCAAATATTATTTTAAATTGCAAAATGGAACTTTCTATATTAATTAAGATAGAGCAATCGTTAATTTATACATTGAAATAATAATATTGGATAAGCATTAATTTGAATGGTAAATAAAATTTATTTATTTTTAGAGGCCATTTGGCTTTCATACACTATTATTATTATTACGATCTTACAACGATTATTAATATTAATCCTTTAACATTCCATTTACGCAGATCAAAATGTTTTGTTAGACTTAGTTTCAACTAAGTTTAACAAAACTAAAGTAAACTTTCAAGTTTCAATTTGATAATGATCTATGCCATTAGCGTAAACATATAACATACTCGAACTTATACCTAATAGCAGATTGGAATTTTCATTAATTCAATAGAACAGAAATACCTAATAGCTGTCATTAGTCATGTCATTCCCTTTTGAAGTATAAAACTTCATACGAATGTTGGAGACAGTAAGCCTCTGACATACAAACCGCACGCGCAATTACATGAATTTTAATACCCTAGAGGGGGCGATATTTAAAGAATTTCATTATGGTAAAACTCTAGACCGACGCCGGAATTCATTTCGTTTGAAATGTACCGCCTTATCACCCACTTTGGATTATATTAAACTTGCCTTACAAGAAAACTGGTTATCTTTTGTAATTAAAATTTACTAACTTCACTATGACGTACAATATTGAAATATATAAATAAAACTTAATGATGCAAACCATTTTTTTATTCATAATTAAATTCATCTTAGTCGCTTAAAATATTGTATTTACACCTACCCATGATAATGGCGATTGAATAGGACTGAATCATCGGAAACTCATAAAAGTAAGTAAAAACAAAGTAAACATTTCGTTATACATTATAAAAACATTTTATAATTGAATTTCTAATATGAAAATAAAAACATTTATCTAGGCTATTTATTTTAACAGTCTTCCGGATCGTAATAATAAAGTTGTTTTCAAATCTCATGGCATGATTATATTCTAATGCAATAATATTTTACTTTCAACTTACAACTTCAACAAGTGTACATTGTTATATTATTCCTATACTGAAAAAACTTGTCTTATTTCTTTAGTGCTATACGCTTTAACTTGACCTTGACATAAAACGCTCACTATAATACGAGTATACTGTATAAGCAAAGCAAAAAACGTTTCTCATATCCAATAATTCCACTATAACCATCACAGAAGGAGCCGCGCTTGAATTTAAATATACATGAAAAAAATATTCTACCTAGTACGAGCTTAGGTAACGGTCGATTGCGATCTATTGAGATTATTGTATTGCGGAAGAAAAATAAAGAATGTATGGAACGCGGCTGTTGTCTCAATTCGTGACTGCGATTAGACTGAGTAATATACTACTCGTAGTAACTTGATGATTTTAGTCATCTTTTAGAGTTTTAGATATTTTTATATATAATGCTGGCAAATCTACCTCACTTCTCGCTTTTCTCAATAAACGGACTATGTAAAAAATCGCAAAAGTTCCGGTACCTCAGATTAGCGCGATATACAAAACACATATAGATTTATAATTATAATACATATTAGAATAAATGATTGTTCTGTTTGCCACTGAAATTTTCCTAAACACCTGGACTGATTTTCAAGAATTCTTGAAGTATAAAGATCAAAAGTTAAAATAGATCGTGATACGCAATAGCTTTACTAAGATTAGTTATTACGTTATTACATATTTAGTTGCTACATACTATGTATATTATATGTGCCAATGTATATACTTTAGTATAGCTCTAACTTAGTTGCGTAGGTGTAGTGGTCACGAAACACGGTTCACTATTCAAATTTACATTTTCCATTATAATTATGAAAATAATAATGCAGTGTCTGTAATTTACTTCTTATGTATAATGAGTAAATCGTATACTTAATAATATACTTACTTTAAACTAGACGCAGTGTAGATTTTTAGACTCGATTGTATTTGAGATATTTGCAATAATCACTTTAATTTTTTTGAAAAATAACATAAAAGTTAATCAAATAAAAAGTGTATTATTAGTAGTTAAATAAATTGAAATAGATTATCCACTACGAAAAGTAATAAAATGTACCCTTTTCGTATTTGCGAGACAAATGTATATTTCAGCACGCCACAATAAAATTCGTTTCGGCGTTTCATTATAAACCGCAGACGATGAGCGCTGTTTTCCCAACTTATTATCCATTACGGACTATCTCGTGATTTAATACTATCCAATTTGGATAAGACCGACCATTAACTGTATGACAATAACTTTTCAAACAACGATATGAGCAAATTACGGAATAAAATAACATTAAATTAAATCACTTTTATACATACATTTATAACTGCTTTTTGCTTTAACTACGGGAAATCATTAGGAATTGATTTAAATTTTCGATACCCAGTTTTGTTTATGCCTAACCTAAGTAACTTCGGTCTACCTGCTGTGGCTCGCTTATAATAATTTAGATTTAGTAGGACGTAACCTTTACTCCAAACATTTCTCAAGTCTTTGCAGTTAAATATTACAGTTTCTATAGAATACGCAACAGTTACATTATATCATAGTAACTAGTTATGAAATATAAAAGTAACGATTAAGTTTGTAAATAGCTGTTCTTGTGGAATATTTTGTTCTAATATTTTTTTATAATTTGCAAAATATTAGAATTGGGACTATATTTGCTAAGTTATTTTTGTTCAAGCTATTTACGGTTTATTTGCGTACTTAATTAGTAGTACTAAAGCAACTACTAGCATACGTTCTTGTGAAAGTCAGCGCATTTTGAGTTTTGACTTCAAAATTTACTTCAAAAGTTACTACTTCGTTACTGAATCGCATTAATATGCATTTTCATACATATGAGATATTATTTGTCGAACGTCTAGATGTAAATTATGGTATGTATTAGAATTCAGTAGTTAATATATGCGTAGGTCGTAATTCTATCAAGGAATTGCTACAGGCGCTTCAGTTTTGCATTGCGAGACATATTTTGCATCGTAAATGTATAGTAATATGCTAGTTAACAAAGTCGGTTATGCTTAGAATTGCAAAAGATAAAAATTGAAAGTGGATTTACTGTAACGGATAAGAATAGTAGCAACTACCGGACTGACCCACGTTTCGCTCTGGTTCGTCTTTAGATACTTTTTTTTATTGAGAGGAAGCCTAATTGCTTAAATTACTCGTTATAGCATTAGCTATTTGCTAGAGAAAGTCCTGTCTAAATCGGTCCAGCTATTTTGGAGATTGGCTGGAGCAAACAGACAGATAGACGACTTTTATTTTTGTAAATATTATATACGGATATGTATTATAGACGTGTAAATAAAGAAATAGAGTAGCTATTTACTAAATTATTTAACAAAAGTCATAATAGCTTTTTACTGGTTCAAAACCACAGAAATTAATTGTTCGTTTTGAAACAGCTGTTTACTATTATAATAGGTCAAGTGAAACAAAATAATTAAGTAAAGTATACATTTTTACATAATTTCATTATACTTATAGCCATCATAGTGTATAATTTGTACATTTTCTAATTATCATAAGGAAGTAATAAGATTTAAATGAACATATTTTAAAAAGTAAAAAGTACACAGCTACGTTTCATAACCAATTCAATAAGAATTCTTATTTATATGATAACGTGTTTTGTCAATCAGTTAAGATTTTTTGATTTTTGAGATAAATACAAATGCTATAGATATTTTCGTATATTATGTTCTAAGCATGAACTGCCAAAGTGCATGTAATACAAATTAGGTAACAGGTATAATAAATATGTTAGGACATTTTTACAACAGCGCCATCTAGTTCCGTGGTAAGCTACGTTACGCGCTTGTGTTACGGATACCAGATAGTTGATACACTACACATGTAAATTTTAAATACATACATATTATTTATATTAACACCCATGACTGGAGTACAAACATTCGTGCTCTACAAATGAATACCCCCAGCGGGACTCGAACCCGCGACCGCTGGCGCAGTAGAAGTAGAGTCACTACCAACTGAGCCAAATGTGACGTCAGGTAAAATACTTCTATCTTACTATTGGGTTAGTAGTTTAAGCACGAATTATACGTCGTATAAAAACTTCTTTAAATACCTGCTTAAAAATAACAAAAATTAAATCAAAATACTTATTTTGATGCATGACATCACGCTTTGAGATAAAAAATATAGGAGTTAACATACCTAAGTCCAGCTACGTAACCACATCGTGAGGTAATTAGCATTGAGCCACACTATTTCTACATGTATCGTATCGATAGTGTTGTTAAACCTTACAGTTTATTTCTGGTTTTTAAAACAATACGCAATCAAAATTTCAAAGGTTTAATATTCATCAAAAATATTATTTTACATGATAAGTTTTTTTAATATACCTATTTTTTTCTTAATTGTAAAATATACATGTGGACATTTATTCATAATCTTGATTAAAAAACTAGCTTTTCTTAATTAAGTAACTTCTTTTTTACACAGTGCATGTGATGTACAATTAGAATTCCTAATTAACTTGAAGCATAAAGTTTTTGTCTGATCGTAGCCGCTTTTATAAAAAATGTAAATTCCTTTTCTTAACTTCAATATGATCAAAGTTATACGTAGTGTTTACCCTGTTTGGGCGCTGTCACCATTTACAACTTCTCAGCTCGAGGGTAGAGTAAACACAGGTCTCAAAGCTAACTTAGTTTTCAAGTTCAAACCACATTCATGTCTCTCTTTGTTTTGAGGTGAAGTATTCCAACAAAGATAAAGTTTATTTAGATGTCATTTTAATTTGCAAACTAGAGTTTTGATGTAAAATATAGTTTTATGCGAATTAAGTAAATTAGATTAAAACAGTCCTAGCCTATAGTCAGAGTCCAGTCAGAGCCAAAAAAGAAATAAATCCTTAAATTTGTGTTTGTATATATTCCTTTCCTTCATACTTTTTCAGTTTCCGTGTTCGAAAACAAAATAGCCACATGGGTATACTATATAGCACATTCGTGTGTTTCGTTTCATATTTTCGTTCGCAGATGACTTTTTATAGTGCCTACTGGATAATTTCAATTAAAATTTATAAAATTATGAATTATCAATATAAATAAATAACTCAACTTAAATACATAGTGTTATTTTAATAAATATAACTAATAAAGTATTATAAGTATAAAACTAGACTAACTTAGAATGGCGACTTAGACAATGACGAATAGCTGTCAGAAAAATATAATTTCCATACATAATTACTACAAAACATTTTTTCCTGTTATATACCTGTTATGTCGCCTCATTGCCAATGAACAAGTCAGCGATAATCCGTCTTTTATTTCATACACTACAATTGGCGCAGTCGGTTCGTTCCAACAGGTCCATACTTTGTTAAACCATGCCTTTTGGTAAAATAGAAACGTTAATATATAATATAATAGACCTGTTAACCTTAAAATGAAGCCGACATTTAACGATGACATTGACTTTCAAACATTTCTTGTTACATTTCTATATTTTAAAAGAGCAAATGGATGACAACTTGTACATTGTAGACGCTGGTTCTTGAAGTCAATTAATAAATACTTTCATATTCACTACTTGGGTTTTTATCCGTTGAACACGTTGGTGTAGTGGCTAGCAAGTACGGCCACTCATCGAGAGGTCCTGGATTCGAGTCCCGGGTCGGGCCAAGTTTAGTTATTGAGTCTTGCTATTTAGTAAGCCTCAGTAACAGCCCGGAGTTGGGAAGTTGGCGGTGTGTCACCCCCGTGCCTCAGAGAGCACGGTCCTGCGCCTTAACTCTCACTGGTCGTGTCCCACCTGAGTATGGGAGTAGTAGTAACAGAGAGTGCACTTGTGTCTGCGCGTACACTTGTGCACTATAATATCTCCTGCGCAGTTGGCTAGTCTCATTGAGATTGGCTGCCATGGCCGAAGTCGGTCGGAGAACATTATTAGTTTCACATATTTAATATAATAAAGTAGAAAATATAATATAGAGTGTAGAATCTTTAATATCAGATAGAGTCGCATTTGTCCAGTTTTTAGTAAGCTATAACCACACCAAACAGGCGAGGCAAAAACAAAAAGTTGACCTTTACTAATAGTTATATTTATAAAGTGACTTACAGTTTTAGTTCTTCTCTTTTGTGTCTGGTATATCCTCAGAATTTGAACCTGGATACTTGTACCTGCACCTGGGCTCTACTTCTTCCTTAATTAACAATATAAATATTTTTGACTCGTATATTTAGCTGTGTATACTATATTAGCGACTAACCTTAATAGTCCCTAGGTACGTTTAATATTTTTGTGTGTTTCTTTTTTTTAAATAAAAGTAGCTTAATTTAGTCCTCATAAAGCTAAAACTTGTGCAACCGTTTCAGAGGTTAGTCGGAACAAACACATAGACAAAATTGTAAAAAATTGCGTTTTTCCTAGATTATGATGAGATGCCGTATATACATCATTTTAGAAAAAGGACTTATGATAATGTTACAAACAGACACTTCAATTTTATTTATCTTTATACATATTTGAACCTTTTGAAATAAAAAAATCAAAGAATATTTAAATATGTTATAACTTATTCACAAAATGGCTCGCGAGTTATTGAGCTTCGAGTCATTCTCGTTTTTTTTTCTAACATGCCAAAGTTAATAACAAATACTTACAAAAGAATATATCAACTTTTAAATAAGTATACCTATCATTAACTTTTCAGGATTCAAATTATCAAATCTGTATTTAAACTAAAAGCGTATTCAAAGTCCTGCGACTGAAAGTTTCTTTAAAAAATAAACTTTTCAAGGTATGGAATCGAAGACTGAAGTGGTCGGTGCCGGTAGCGCTCATTTGAATTACGTTTCACTCCGCCTTTTGTAGTCAACTTCATTTAGGAAAGTTAAAGGCAAAAATACTTTTATTTTTCCCTAGCAAGGATGCATTGTTGAATCGGTAACAAATTGCACGCTCGTGATTACGTTAGGATCTGCAGCATTCAATGAAAGTACGGTAGTATAAAGTAGATTGGAATTTAACAACCCCTCTCTTGATCAGTGCTTAGAATAAGGAAAAGATTAATTGTCAAAGCTCAGCTACTTATGATGGAGACTTTTTCATTAATTTAACGCACAAAGAAACAGCGGTCTTTATTTTATTTTCTTTATGCTAAATTAGTGCTATTAAAATTTTATCAATGTATGTAAAAGAAAAAATACTACGTAGAAGCACGTAAACTTTTTTGTGTTGTTAAATTAAAACTTTATTTCTAACTGGTGATAAGGTAAGCCTCCTTAGAGACTTCTTAGGCGTCTAATAAAACGCGAGTTTTACCTTCGTACTTAATAATTCCACTGTTTTTGCATGTATTAACTTACTTTTTTAAGTGGTAGTGCTATGCTTGTTACCTTTGGGTAGCAGCCGAATGGGCCGGCACGCCCCGTATAGTACCACTCTCTCACAGAAGACCGGCGTGAAGTGGCAGCTATGCTGTCGCGGTTCGTCCGGTGAGTGAGAGTCCGGGAGGCCCACTCCCCATCCCTCCTCAAGTCCTTCTCCCTCCTCCCTCCCTCCCTTTCCTGAAAGGCGGGCAACGCATCTACAAGCCCTGTGGTGTTGCAGATGTCCATGGGCGGCGGTGATCACTTACCATCAGGTGAACCTCCTGCACGTTTGCCCCCTTTGTCCCATAAAAAAAAACACGGCTTCTTTATTATTTTGTGTGTGTGTGTGTGTGAGAAAAAGAGAGAGAGAGAAATCTACCTTTGGAATGATTGCAAATTGCAATTATTGCAAAAATCAAAGTTCGTTGCTTTTTCGGTGATTAAGAACGGCAAATGTGTGATTGTGTATAAGTGTGTGGGTTTCTATAATAATAGTTATTAAGACCTTATTTTTATGGATGAGTTTTACCTAAAAATCATATTTAGTTTTGCATCCAACTTCTTGCAGTTTCAAAGTTGTTTAACGTCTTGTAAACATCGTAGTGTTGTCGTGTCGTGTCGAGGGCAACAAGTGTTCAATAAACATCTCGTCTATGTATAAAACGTAACTCAAAACTTTATTTGCTCTTTGATATAGATCATATACGAAGAATGAAGTAATATGCATTCTTGAAATTGTATGTGTCCTCAATGGCATTATGAGAACTGTATATTGCTCAATTCCCAACAAATATTCCTCCTCCTTATTAATAAAATAGTTTAATACAAGTTTTTAATACGAAAAAACTTCTATATTATAGGTTCTGTTACACAATCTAACATATTTCAGTGATAAATAAATGTACAATGAAAGTAAAATCAATGATAAATTTTATTATTAAATTCATAACAAGTCAATAATCAATTACTTTTAAACCTTTAGGTAATAAGAATTTATGATACGAATAATCCTAGTATTATCGAAAAAATCTTAATCGACGTGCCTTATATCAATAGAAAGTTGTAAGTCTTAAAGGTCATTTGTTATTTTAGTAATAAAATTTTACAAGTAACGTTAAAACTAATTCTTTTTAAAAACTATCGCTTGTTAAATCCATGTCCATACGTCGTACTTTTTGTGAAGTTTAAAGCTATGAAAATAAAATATTGTTCGACTAAAAATTTAAATACTTTCTAAGAGTATTTAAAGAATATTTTATAATTATTTGGAAAATAGAGTTTAACTACTTATCTTGTACTTGTACTTTTCATAGTAGAGACTTTTTTTTTGATATCCTACCAGGCCGTTAACCGGCAGGGACTGTAGGGAGTGGCTTCATTGTCGTGACGGGTTTATCTTACAGAAAAAATAAAGGGTTTCATTATAAGTACAACAATTTAATATATGGAATCTATTGCTGAAAGCTTTTTAAAGTACGGTCAATAGTCGTTAGACGGTATTTATTAGAAGACTCGCGATACAGAATTATATTACATACGACATTGAATTAAAATTGACTCACAATTTTTGTATTGTAAACCAAGCAGTTGGATAGACATAGCTTACAACATTAACATTTAAAAACAGTATTAGTGTGTTATTTAGTCGTACATCTGCTAGGTATTTATAAATTACTCTAGCGTGGTATGAATTCAAGATGCTTAACTTAATATAAAAAAAAATTGCTAGATAAGAACTAGATATGAATTTTATTACATGCGACGAACTTACACAAAAAATATAGGACGTGTGCGTAAGACATTAGGCAGAGACATGGTTGGAAAGGGTCCCGTCACGAAGTCTACCCGAGGCAATTTGGTACCAAATGTCGTTTGCTACGTGCCCCACAAATAAAGAGGATGGAATAAAGCCGCCTGTATTACTTTAGAAGCTGTTAGTTCACAATGCTTCGTATCTTATATTGTGTATGCAAAAGGAAAACGAATTTGTTATTTCAAACTCCTTTCTTTTGTCGAGAGCTTGCTTTTTCATTGATTTTCGATATCTCGTAATATTTCAAAAGTTTAGCCATAAACTTATAATATATATCTTGTTTACGTATTACATATTGATATAAGTTGAATAGAATTGAGTCTTTTTATTATTAATATATAATACCTATTATGGATATTCCATTATTGACTTCTTTTATTGCTTTATTAAGAAGTTATTCTAATGTACATACATAATATAATATGGTAGTTAAAATTAAAAGTACACAAATTAAGAAAATGTAAAAAAAATATTATCATTAAAAGTCTAGAAATTAATCAAAGATCCTTTTTTATTTAGTTAAACAATACTAGTACTAGTAATATTATATGCGAAAGTAACTCTGTCTGTCTGTCTGTCTGTTACCTTTTCACGCCTAAACCACCCAACCGATTTTGCTGAAATTTGGTATGTAGATAGTTTGCATTCATGAGAAGAAAATAGGCATATTATTTTTGGAAATTCAACCCCTAAAAGGGTTAAAAGGGGTGGCAAAATTTGTATGAGAAAAATATTTTTATTGCACATTTTTGCATGAAACTTTGAATTAATGCTTTTTAGTACAAATGATGAAACACGTATTTCAGGGTTTTTCGAAATTCACCCCCATTGGGGGTTAAAGAGGTGGCTAAGTTTGTATGGGAAATTTAATTCTATTGAAATATTTTGCGTGAAACTGAAATAATGCTCTGCAATACAAATTATGAGATACATATCTAAGCGTTTTTTGAAAATCAACCCCTATGGGGGTTAACGGGGGTGGCACAATTTGCGAAGGAGAAATATTTAACAGTAATTTTTACCATAAGTCCATAACAATGAACCACGTACTACAGTTTATCATTAACGAAAAACACACAAAGAAATTATGATACACATAGTAGCAAAATTGGTTAAAAATAGGAAATAAGTTTTAGAAAGCGCAGCAGTGGCGGCACGGCAGGATGCTACACAGTAGTTTTCAGAAAAGAGGGCCAGAACTTTAAATGGGGAATCAGTCCTTGGTACATTATAAGTAACAGTATATAAGCAAAAATTTTTTTTTATTCACTCTTAGCGCGATCGAAGCCGCGGGCACCGCTAGTACTATAAATAATATAGCTACATATACCATATCTGAATGTACTGTATTTATAGTTGAATAATTAGAAGAAACTTAACAAACTTTTCCTTTTATAACGACTTTGAGTGATGAAACGACTTTAAATTGAATTTCAAAAGCTGAAAAAGTGTAAGAGTTGGTGGATATTGGTATTTTAAACTGTACGCTTGATTCCTCTGAAATATTGCTTTCTACCCGCCCACACCGAGAAGCCATACATTACTGTCACTGTCGAAAATTGGACTAGTGAACGTGAATATGAAGGATAACCACGAAAAGTAACGCCTCACATACCTTTTTAAGGTTATCCAGAACAATTCAATGCCTTTGTTTGACAGACGTCTTTCAATCGTAGATATATTTTTTATATATAAATATTATATTGAGGACACATTTGGCTCATTGTCTAGAGATCATACTTGTAGTATCGCCGGTCGCGGGTTTCAGTCCAGCATTCATTTGTATGGTGAGCACAAAATATGTCGCTACTCCAGTCGTAGGTGCTTACATTTATAATATGTATATACAATTCAAAGATATATCTGTTTAGTGAATTAATTTTCTGGTATTCATAACACAGGTCTCGTAGCTTGCGATAGAACTAGATGGTGCTGTATGTAATTCCTTAAATATTTATATATTGATGTGTGAATTAAGGAATTTTTCAGTATCTATTATGTAAATAGTAAAAACATTGTCAAAACTAGTAAGATTTCGTAGTAACGACTTTAAGTCCTTGCAAATAATAGAGTTTGATAACACACCATAATTTGAAAAAAAACTTTAACAAATCCAAGCATGAGTATGGTGCCTTAAAGACAAAAAGAAGTCAATGACACAGTAAACTCAACATTTATGCTACAACTGCAAAAATATTCAGGTTATACACTGAAGATACCCACCCTTTTACAATACTTGAAAATTTTCAAAGTTTTCTTTAATATTTTATACTAAGCTTTCAGCTTAAATCTTTGTTTGTAAACAATCTATTATGGGTAGATATGGAGGTATTACTGTCAGAAATCGTCAGTACAAATGTGAGGGCAGACATTAGGAGTCACGACATCGTAAAACACATTAGCACGTAGTTGCTTTCCCAGCCCCTGGTATTCGGTTAAAAGGGAATATGCATTGGCTGTTTGTAATGTTCCATAATCTGCAGATTACGAGGGAACCTGTCTTTACTTACCGTTTCTCCTTATAGCATAACTACACTTTAGGCCTAGTCGAACCCTAATGTCATCTTAACCATTATTATTATTTAATGTTTTAAAGCGAAAATGTTTTTAAAAGAAAGCGAAAGTGTTCGATTATTGTTATTAACAAGTAGCTGGTTATTCGGATCATCAATATAAGATACTTTTTGTTGTGGGGAAAATATTTAATCTCTGAGAAATGTACTGTAAAAAGTGACCATTCAAAAGTGCTTATAAAAGCATATTATGATAAAGTAGAATTTGACTTGTTTTGATAAAAGGCAGCGATAATTTTAACAGAGCTTTAATAACTCAAGCCTACGTGTTCATTGTTTATAGTAGTCCTCCATCCAGATTACACCATGAAGAAGACACACATACACGTACAAACTTAGGTATAAAGGTCGTAGGCTGCATTCCCTGTTGATAAAAACACTTAAAAACACAAACTTACAGAAAATAGTGAAACTCTGCGATAAAACGAACTATAGCTATTTACATACATTATATGTATAAATTACTAACAGTAATTGATTTATTTATTATAGACGTAGACGTGAAAAAAAATGATCTAAATTTCAGGCTGTTTTACTTTTTTCTAGCAAATTATTGAGCGTAACATTTATTACTCAGATGACTTAATCTAGTAGAGGTATTTGCATCCTTTTCAGGTAAGTAGGTTTACGAAGAAGTGGCTTTGAGCAATATTTACAATGGAATGCCGATGCCGGCAGTTGCCGCACCTAACGAGGTTGCAGCATCCTTGAAAGGCCACATTCCGATACGACTATTTACGGTTTAAGCCCTCATTTTCTTAGACATTGCAAATTAAAAGGTACACGAAAAGGTGTTCTGCCTAATTATAGGTGGTTCATTTTTGATTTGACCTAATTGATAGCTTTGGTCTTAAAGTTTTACATAATGATAAAATTAAAAGTATGTACTGAGTATAGAGCGATAGCATAGAATATAATAAAGAATATTACAGTAGTACTAGCACGGGAGAGTAATGTAGATCATGCGTGAAAATTATATAACTTAACAAGATTTAATTAATTTATTAATTTAATTTATTTGAATTATTTAATAAATAAATTTAAAGTAATTTTATAGTTTTTAAAAATTTTCACTTTTTGATGTGGTTTGATTTGATCCTGCACATGACAAACGAACTCCATGATTTCTAGTCTTATAAGTAGGTATCACCCACCACACGATGCTAATATCGTAATAAGATATTCTAAGCATGTAGAGAACAAGTGATAAAACCATATATGTATAATATGTTAAATGTTAAATATTGTATATTATTTTTGTAACAAATGTTTTTTCATTGTTTCAGAACATCCTGGATAAGTTTAACCCCGGCGCTCGGCAGATGATAACAGCTGGTAAAGCCTATTTGAAAGCTTTACATGGTAAGATACCAGAATATTTTATTTTATTGACTAAATTATTTTGTTTATACAGAAAACTTTGTAATAGAATTTAACGAAACAATACTAATATATACTATATATAAGGTTACAACAAAATATAAGCAAAAAAATAATTTTTATAATGTTTGTCTGTCTGTTTGTTCCGGCAAATCTCTGAAATGGCTGAACCGATTCGATCGAAAGGACATTTACTGGCACCTGATGTAGTAATAACTTTTAATTTAGGAGAAGATTTAGGGTTACGTTTAAAAAAACATACCTAGAGACATTAGAACGAAGCGAGGGTGAGTGTGAGCGACTTGATCTATGAAGAAATTAAAGTACAGTAGATGAAACTAAACAGATATGAGCTGTTAAATTAATTCTTAATGACGTCTATTAAGTAAAAGGGGGACAATTAATTTATAAACCATAAGCCAAATGGGTGCATCTATATGCAAAACCTCAGTTGCGCTTGTTTGGCTACGGAACTAGGGCGTAGTTGGTGCCAAATTGTCTCTGTTGGCTTATCTAGCATAATATACTCGATGCTAGACGCAATAAACTCTGCCATTGTATACCACGATGTATTCATCTTGATACTCGCTTTTACGCCACTTCTCAAGAGTGCACTCAAGTGTATTGACATTTTAAAAGGTAATAAATACTTTGTAACAAATAAAAAGTTATTTTATTTAAGTATTTAAGTGGACACATTTCGTTTTATGTCGTTGCTGGTTAAACTGACAATTTGATACTTCCTTTCATTTTGAACTTAATAAAAACCAATAAGAGTTCTTAGTAATACTTTCAAACACACTATTAAAAAAGCGTGTTTTTGTTAATGTTGTTGACATGTATAAAATACACAGTCATGTGATGATGAAGGTTACTTAATTCTAGGATAGAAAAAAAGATTTAATTTTATCTTAACAGTATATTTTACTGGAATAAGTAAAAAGTTGATCAAAAATATAAATACTACCACACAAAATGACAGAGTTTATAATTATTAACATAATTTAATTAATTTTAAATTGATGATAATATAAGATTGTTCAAAGTCTCTTATCTTATCTTAGTCCATCTCTCTAGGCAGTACACTTTACATCTATTAAGCATCGATTACAATTCAATTTCGTGTCAGGTGCGGCGGCGGCGTCCAGGCTATACGTAGACGCGGTGGGCAAGCTCGGTCGACAGGCGCAGCAAGGCACATGGGGAGGATGCGCCGATATTGGTAATAATTAATTAATTCATTAACTAACATTAGCATTGTTAATAAGATAACGATTGTCGATGCGAATCGATAATTGCCTAAATTGTACTCCTAATATTATATTAATTAATAAATTAAATCATGTTCGCGTATTGGTTTCCTACTCTAAACTAAGTAGGCCATAAGCCATTTATAACGTCTCTATGTCTCACTCGTTTACCCAAGTAAGCGCGTTATTCCTGGGCCATGACTACAAAGTATATTTTTAAATGATGGGCGAAAAACAAACCTTGGTCGAAGCGATCGGTACGTGGGTCGGGTCGATACAGAATTAGATTAGTATACCGACTAACCTTTAAATTGAATTGCTATTTTACATATAAAAAATAAGTTATACATAATACAAGCGTAATTGTTTCTTTATATTACTTATAAGCTTTATAAGGTTTATAAGAACGTATGAAAACGACTCTTGAGGTTAACCTTGAGGATGCGATATTTTAAAATAAAACATTGAGTCATCGAATAATTAAACCTCTACCTAGTATTTATTAATTTACTTGTTTGATTGGTTTATTTTTTCCTATTTGAGTAATTGGTGTTATAGGTGATTAATATATATTTATAATTTAACCAAAATATGTAATAGTATATAATTACAATCCCATATTATTAACGAATTTTTAAGTAAATTTGTTTATTTATAAGCCAAATTATGTGTAAAAAAATCAATTTAGGCAAGTTATTCTATCTATCTAGCTTTCTGTTAGAAGCTTTTAGACAGACTGACGCCTAAGTTTTACTTTTAAAGTTTAATCGATCATTCAAAAGTGCTTGTAAAGTGTATTTGAATAAAGTAAAGTATACTCCGAGTTTGAGTTTAAAGTACAAGAACAAGTTACAGCGGGTGCCTGCGGATACTTTTTATTCTTAAATTATTTTGTGTTCCTATATGAAACAGTTTTAAATCTTAAATTGAAAGGTGCAGTCTTACGTATAATAGTTTATCTACCTATCTGCTTTATAAAATTCTAATATTATAATCCTAAAATTTTATCATTTCACGAAGTACAATCTTACTGAATATTCGTACAGTTTAAGTTTGTTGACTCAATATTTCAAGCCATTCGCGTCCTAACCTCGCGGTAGGTACCCTGCTTTCTTAAGATAAAAAGACATATGAAGAATATCTTTCAAGAAACTCTGTTTAAGCTATAAAAAGCAGATGGGTTGCTGACTCATAAAACTAATTTTCTAACTATTAAAGTTTAAAATTAGTTAGTTGCTTTTTAATTTCTTATTTTATAAATATTATATGCCCTAAGACCTAAGCCATTAGACCCCGATGCTATATTATGAATTTAAACAATATAGTGAATGTTATTTCACTGTCCAAGGCTTGTTATAACTATATATAGTCTTTAAGTACCAACTTTTAAAAGCCAATAAATATATAGTGTTTACGTATTAACTATAATATTATAGTCTTTAAGTATCAACTTTTAAAAGCCAATAACTTACTTGCCCCTTAATAGACTAATTCAGGTCAATAACCTCCTCATTCGTTATAATACTATTAACATAAATCTCATTGTAAGTTAAATCACGAGATTAAATGAAAATCCTTCATAATAAATGTGTTCATGAATAGTCATTATTTTTATTACTATTCATAAACTTTTAATAACTAACTAAAACTTTATAATAATAGGTAGGTAGCGTCAATCACGAACGAGTTTTTGATAAATTTTTTTGCAATAAATAATAACATTAAAATATTTATAATTACAGATTATATTTTATTAACAATTTTATTGAATTCTTCCTAAACTAATAAACTAAATGTTTAAATAGTGGAGAGTACCTACTCCCTAATTGTGTGTTTATTTATGTGAGAATGTTAAATATTATGAATATCATCATTATTTGTTAACTGCTTAATTGTAATTGTAATTAAATTATTCAAAATTGGTTTACTTTTTTTATTTAATGAAGAAAATTATTTATATTTCTACAGGAACTGCGCTTATGAAAGTGGTGGAGGTGTATCGGGAAATACAAGATCAGCAAATGAACATTGTGAGTAGTGAAGCTTTAATTATGATATTTTTAATGTAAAAAACAAATTTATGAAATATTTTAAATAAAAAAATATTTGAAATATATATAATAGGTAAGATCACATCAATCGTTATATGAATAAAGGAAAAACATAAAAATACAGTTTTGCCCTTCAGATATTACCAAGATCTTTTGTTACAATGAACATTTAACGTACCATAATAGGTGCTTTATAAAATTTCTAGCCAAACATAAAACATCTGATGCTTCACTAAGCATATCATTGTGTAGTCGTATTAGGGAGGTAATCCCCTTACACGATAAAAGTTTATTTTTCTCAATCCTTATTCGGTGTTACGAGCATAATATTTAATATTTTTGTTTCTTACAGCTGAAGGCATTCTACGTAGATTTACTTGTCCCTCTGGAGACAAATCTTGAAAAAGACACGAAAGTGGTACAGGTATGTACATATAAATCTGCGACGAACAAAATTGTAAGTTAGGTTTTTGAAAAAATGCGTCGTTGGCCATAACCTTTATTTTTCTGTCGAAAAATTCTTAGTACCAGTCCAAACTTGCCTTTGTCTATTTCAACTACAAAAAGCATACAGATAGAAAAAATATTAATAAATATAGTTAAAAATATTGAGATCAACAAATTAGTAATTAATTAAATTTATTAATACTGTTGTTAAGAACCACGATTACAAGAAGGAGCGATTGTATCAGAGGTAAATTCAACACAAACGTTCATAATAATATTGTGGTTGATCTTTATCATTATGATAAAAGGCATTCAAACAAATGTTAGTTCTTATATTTAATGAATGATTCCACTAAATTTAATATCACTATAAAATATATTTATGTAATATTATTTTAATTATAATATGAACGTGTTTTACCATATTAATAAAAGCCGTATATCGTAAAATTTACTACTTTAAATCCATACCAAAAATACTGATATGTGTAAACCAGTTATGCATTATTTGTTACTGCACGTGGCTTTGCTTGTGTGAAAAATGTTGTATTTTCCCACGTTATTGTATTAAACAAAGCCATTTATCAATTAGTCAAAGAGCAAAAAATAAATGTAACTTATTTAATCACGGAAATTCGTAACCGACAAAAAAGTTGTCTTTTGCGTGTTAAATATATAGGTACATTTTTTTATAAATCCTATTTATTATGCGTTTTAAAAGAATGACCTCATAATAATCGGTACATATTAGTCATAATTTTAAATCAATTTTTTGCAGTCTGAACAGAAGAGGTTTTTGCAACAGCATAAATTGCGTTCAGAAAGTTATAGTAAAGCAGCTGCTACGATAAAAAAGCAAAGGAAGAAGAAAACCAATGTGACAAAAGTGGGCTCAGCTATGGATAAAGAGATGAAGGTAGAAATCCCACTAATATTATAAACGTGAAAGTTTGTGAGGATGGATGGGTGTTAGTAGCCCTTTTACGCAAATAAACTAGTTAACAGAATTAGAGCTTATATATACATGAGAATACGCTAGAATTATCATAAACTAAAAGTATTTTTATTTGTAATATGAATATAATACTTTTGAAATTAAAATAGTAAGCCTTACTGCTACTTTTTTTTCTATATTCATTGCTTGGTACAGAAAACCTGTGACATCTAAATAATTTGTATTTATGTAATTTTGACCTCAATTAACTCAAACATTCAGCAACTATTCTGAAGTAATGCTGTCAAAGTTTATATTGACCTCTCGGAGATTTCTAAGGGTTGTTTTCGTAACAATACCTCTCCGAATAGATAATAATTGGGCTCATAACTTTACGTTGCCTTTCACGTAAACAACGCTTTTGAAGTACGTACTTGTACTTCGTAACTCATCAAAGATTCTCGGTAACTGAGATTAAAAATAAATTGATTTCTTGGCATGGGACGTGATGAAATTGGATATGGGCGTATTGGTTGGTTTAAGTTGGTAATGATAAATATATCTCGACTGTTATGCTCTGAATATTTTTGAAAATCATTTCAGAGTATGCAAATTTTGGAAGAGGAGAAGACCAAGCTAGACGCGTTTTGCGAACAAAGTTTGAAAAATGTAAGTTTTCTTAAACTCCTTATTATTTAAGAACTTCCATTATTTTGTATTATAAGTTTCTCTATTTAAATTCAAATCATTGGATTTTGTATTTGGCAGGCAATGACTCAAGAACGTCGACGATATGGATTTGTTTTGGAACGTCAATGCTCGTTGGCTAAACACTGGCTGGCTTATCATACAGCCGGTGCAACAGCTTATAACGCCGGTTTGGATGAATGGTTGGAAGTTTCACGTACAAGAGAATTTTTACCATCTAACGTAGAAGCTATGTTTGTTAGTAGAATGAGGGTAAGTAATTTTACCTACCGATTAATAATTAAATAATGTTATCAAATATGCTTTTTACGACTGATTTTTACGGTATGATATTTTCTTTTTAGCAAGTATCATTTTGGGCAGACGAAGATGTATATGCAAGCCCACGAAATGGTGATGACGATGATCGCGCTTCAGTTGGATCAGCATTACGTAAAACAAGATCTGTTGATGCATCCTGCTTAGATGTCAGGTCTATTGCAGACTTAGGATCCCCAGATCACGGATTGTCAAGAGCTAAATCTGATTTGAATTTACAAGCGAGTATGCATAATGCAGACCAAGGTAAGCTTTATTATAATACTTCAATGAAGTATATTATAATGTTCTTTAGCCTTGTATGACCTTGCCTTATGACTCGTATTACTCTTGAGGTGAACACAATATTAAGTACTGCATAATATAATATAATCCTTCCTACCTTACATAGTATCATTGCAGCGATTACATGCCTATGCCACTACATTTTCATAAACTTATTTGCTAATTTAATAATATTACGTGCTTTTCGCCTTTTTTCTAGTGCAAATGGTGACATTAAGACTTTATTAAGCTAATTTTATTTATTAATTTTTTTAAGATACAGACGTTCGTACAAAAACTCGTCCTTCATCTCTTGCACCTCCATCTTGTACATCTCGAGACCCTCCTTTGGCGAGGGCTTTATACGCATATGCAGCTGCTGGGGATAACCAACTCAGCTTCCAACAAGGAGATATTTTGGCTTTACTCGGAGACAGAACCAAAGGATGGCAATATGGAGAAAATTTACGCACTCATAGTGCAGGCTGGTTCCCACTTGCTTACACTGAACAAATTATAACTGAGGAACCTGGGTAATTAAACTCAAATAATTTGAAGTAACATATTGTTATCAAGTTATTTTATTCCAGTTTACATTCAGTATTTTTATAAATTTTTCATATACTATTTATTGATGTAATTATAAACCATCAATGTGTATTTTTCAACAGTAATTCGCCAGCTCGCTGGAGTTGTGCTCAAACTCCAAGTGAGACGCCGCCACCAGCACCTATTGCGCATACACAAGTGTCATCTAACTCAAACACGCCCCACGTGCATTCACATCCTCCAACGCGTATGTTTGGAGACACGGTCACTGCCCATCATGTTACTAAGGTAAAAATTTAACAATCACTACATACTTTCTGTTAAAATAAAACATAAGTCTTTTTAAACGTCTCCCTATTTCATCTCATTTTATTGTATTATAAATAGTCGTAGTTCAAGTAAATTATATCGAATAAAATATATATCGAAACTTAATTTATTATCAGGGTCGTCTTGCAAGTAGCTCTCCTGGTCTACCACCAACCCTACCAGCTCCATCACCAAGTGCTTTAAGCACTTCTGCCAGTGCTAACTTCCACCCAACACCAATTCCCGCAACATCTGGCCCCATTAAGAACTCTACATCAGCTGCTAATTTCACTACTCATGCTGTTATAGAAACAAGAACTTTTGGGCCCCAAACTCTTCCGATGCGTTCACAGGTATAATTTTATTTTAAGGTATCAATATACTTGTTAATATTTGCATGCTCCGCTTATGGATATTTCTCTGTTTGAACATTTCATGTCATGCGCGATATTTCATATTTGTAGAGAAGCAAACGAAAAATCATTTAAATTATACGAATAGAAAAGAATTAAAGTAATATTAAGACATTTTGTATATTTATTATTACAGGTGGCCCAAAAATCAGCTCCAGCAAAGACTGTGGTGTCAGCAGTCGGTGCAGTTGGTAATGTTTCTTTGCACAGCTCTAACGATTCAGGCTTTTCAAATGAGCCTCCTCCTCAACCAGATGTTGATTATAGCGATGAAGAAGCACAAAGACATCGTATTCCAATTAGGTATTTATTAGTTATATTTCTTAAATCTTTTGTAGCTTGCTATTTTTTTATGGTGCTTATAGTCTTTTAGTGTAGTGCTATGTTTTTTTTTATTTTAATTTGCTAATTATTTTTGTAGTAAATCCGCTCAGCAAAACCTCGAACACAAATCATACTTGTTGAAAACACAAAGTTTGAAGAGAGGACCACGACCCAGCACCAATAACGGTTACCTTACAGATGATCAACAGTTACTATTACGTAACATGTTAGATATGGATAAGGACTCTCAAAAAATTAAAAGAACTAAATCATTCTGGAAATTCGGACGTACCACATCTGAAGAAATAATGGAAGGAATGTCTTTATGGCAACATCGAGACATTGTCGATACAGTTCCAGAGTATAAGAAAAAGTTATTTGTAAAATTAAAGAAAGAGTTAAGACCCGCTCCTGAAATACCTGAACCCAAAAAGCAAAATACTTCAGAAAAACCTCCTGCTACACAAACTGATAATTCTACTCGACCTCAAGAAACAATAGATAGAAAAGATATCAAAGTCAATAATGGCATGCGGCAAGCTAGAAGCTTAGGCTCTATACAACATGAAGAACGTGCTGAGAAAGACAGAAAAAGTAACATGCATTACCAACAAAATCAAATGAACAAAAAAAGCTTTTCCGAAAAATCTATAGCGGAGGAAAAACATGATGATTTTACTCCTCGAAATGAATCTCGTCACTCCGATTTGACCAATACAAGTACAATCAAAACTAATTTTGAAAATAGTTTCTATAATGATGAAAATGGTGATGGTTACGTAATGAAAACCGTTAAACGTCGTGAAATACTACAAAGATATGATAATGACAGTAACTCTGATAATAACTCTGTCGCATCTAGTACAGATCCTTATGACTGTATAATTGTTGATGACCATATGACATCCAAAAAACAACAAGAAATAGATCGCCGTCGCCAAGCTCAGTTGTTAGACAATGATATCAAGAATAATAAAGAAAACTCATACATGCCAGAATTTGAAGAAATTGAAGTCACTCCCATTAAACCTCATGTACGAGCAACATTATCATCAGATAAGTCTAAAAAATCATCCCACGAGCGAACTTCGCCAAAAGTAATGGAATTTAAAACATTTAAAGACACTTCAAAAGAAATTAAAACATTTTCAGCGTCTTCGGAGACTTTGAAATATAAAGAAAGCGATCAACAAACTGATCGTTATGGTGTTCCCATAGAAAGAAATAACAATGAAATACGTGATGAAGAAATATACAATGAACAAGATGATGATACTTTAAAATACAAAAAACGACCAACTGAAGAGAAACGAAAACATAATCTTGAAAACGGAAATCATAAAGAATATCCTCAAGCTGAAGTAAGAAATCAAAAGAAAGATCCAAGATCTTATGAAACAACGGAACCAAGGATAGATTATTCTTTAGACAGGCGTCAAACAAGAAAAGAATTTGTAGATACAAAGAATCGCGACAACAGGGCGAGAAACCGAATTAATAGAAGTTACGATGATAGCACGTTACCATATAACGGAAGGCGGGAAGAAAGGTATTATGAATCCAACATATCATATTTCAGTGATCAAGAGCGAAGAACTTCTAGATACGATTATGAAACGGATTCTAAAAAAGCTGAAAAATCAAAACTACGTCAAGAGGAAGCTCGATTGGAAGCGAGGCGATTCACGGATCGAAGAAATGAAGCACCATACAGTGAATCTGATGATCAGAAATTTAACGAAGCTCTTAAACAGCAACGGCCACAATTGTTACCACGTACAAAGTTACTCAAGCGTGCAACAGACGGGAACGAATTACCTGAAGAAGGACACACATTCGGACCTTGGTACGATTTGTGGGGTCGAGAAACGGCTATGTACAAATAATTACAGGTTTGGTTCGTAGTAAGTTTGTTTCTAGTGATTGCTTATATCCACAATACCAGTTATTTAGTCTTTGTTGTATTTTATTTTTTACAAGTTGATATTATAGTATATTAGTATGTTGTAACCAATTACTTTGTTAGATTTGATTATTAACTTTAATTTTCCGAATTAGAGATTAATACATTAAAGATTTATCTGTTTATGAAACTTACTTTTAATTAGATATTATTTTGTATATTTGTTGTTGTTAATATTAAATAACATAAATAAAAATAAATAATATAGTTAACAGCTAAATATATTATCAAATAACACGATTTTCGATCATTAAAAGTTGTGATTTTTATATCCGTATTCATGTAAACACCAAAATACATAAAGGCACATAATTAATTAAATTCTATATCTTCTGATAGCAATACTAAAGTTAATGTATCTTGCCAAACGATTGTTGCTGTAAATGTTATGAGCCAACCAAAAATACGGGTAAATGTCATTATTACCCCATTGTTATTTTTAACGTACATACATACATATTATGTGCGTGCCTTTCCATATAAATTACTTTTGTATTGGTAACATATTCTTCAAAATATACATCTACGAAAATAGCTTAGAATTATAAAATATATTATTCACACAGCACAAAATCAGTTATTGTATAGATTAAATAAACGCAACATTTTATTTAAGTCTGACAGATAGAAATACAAAGATGTGCTATTTAAAGGTGCAATTACTTAAGTTTGAATTAAATCTACATTTTGCAAGTCACGATTTTCAAGTCGCAAGTCTTCGATATGACAAATAGAAAGTGCCAAAAATTTATATGTTTTTCTCATCCAGGCCGCAGCAATTCGCAACTGTGAAACTAAGAAAGGCGTTAACAAATGACCGATCGTCACCTGCCATTGAGTAATATTTTAGATGTTATTATAATTTTTGTTAAATATATATTACTGTGTAAATTAGAAACATCATGTATTTTGTACAGTTAAATATTGATAGTTTAAGAAAGAATATATCACATTTTTTATAATAAGTGAAGCTTGTTTTATTTCCTATCCACAAAAAGTACCTAGTATAATATAAATTATATAACTTTATATATTTATTGAGGTTACGTAATGCAGAAGTCAATTTGAGAGTGATAGAGGACGGTAACAGGAATCAATGTCAATTGGTCCCGTGACAATACACCATGATTTATTTATCACCAATTTCCGTACCATACTTATCTACTCGTACACGTTAATGTTGAAAGTTATATTTATGAGGAACATTTAATTTACACTGGACATCACAAATAAATAAGTTGAGTTTGATATACATTATGCATACTACACTAGCAATACGTCTTTGTTATAATAAAGCGCAATCCTATGCATTTTTTGTTAAATTAAATAACTGATATCAAAAAATAATGAACATTAAAAATAAGACGAGATAAAGCTTAGTATTAAAAAATTAACACGTTACTAAATGTATAGTGAGTAGCGATCATCAAAGTAAAAATATATTTATTTTGCACAATCTGAATAAAAAGAGTCGAATGCGGCTTCCACAAAGTATATAAGGAAAGTTTTATGAAGAGCTACAAGACAAACTCTTTGGTAAATGTGCAGCCAACTTAATTAAATTCACTTATTACGTACAAATAAGAAAATTAATAATATACCTAATATAGTATTATTTTAGCGTGCAACTTGAACCATCACAAGTTTCAGCCAACTAAAAGTAGGTTGTATAAACGGCGAAGTTTCTGTACTGTTATTAAGTCGTGTCAAGTTTATTGGCGACAAACTTAGTTGAGAGCCACAGCTAAACATATAGGTGAAGTGTTTTTGTTATAAAACTAATAATAATACTTTTTTTATTCCAATAATAGTAGTAGGAACATTGAAAATAAATTTTTAGAAGCCGCGGGTTTCGCTAGTTAAAATAAATAAAAATTCTAAATCAAAAGTAGCCTAAGTTACTTTTTATAGCATTAGCTATCTACGAGTATAAGTCTTATCAAAATCCGTCCAGCCGTTTCAGAGATTAGCCGGAACAAACACACAGACAGAGACAAGAAATTAAAAAAAATATATTTTGATAATAGTACCGTATATACATTAATACGCATTTAGTGTAAAGCTATTAATTTGAAATTAAAAACAGACACTTTAATTTTATTTATAATATGTTCCAGGAACTATCTCGAATGTTAATTAAAAAGATTAAACCTTGTTATACACATTCACAATATGTTTATATTACTAATTTATGAAGCAAACGGTTACCTATAATTTTACAAAGCTTAGCAACTATTATATTAAGTTAAATTTACAATATAACTTATTACTAGTTAGTGTCATGAATATAACATCTATCTAATATCTATATGAATATACTCGTAGTTATCCAAAGATCTTTTCAAGAATAGCATAGAGCCCTTAATCTTTTCACACATAGATCACAGCAAGCGTCGCAAAGTGCCACATATTTAAATGCTAAGGGTCCCGCATAAAGGGAGCAAGGTAAGCGCAAAGGAACTGGAATTACGCTTTCAGGAAGCCTGACATCGACTCACCCTATACACAAGGACCGTTTCAAATGCAAGCTGAATATCTTTAGTGACTGATAAGTTTCTAGTTGGGAAATTTTAATGTATATTATGTCTGGGATAATGTTTGTACTTATTTTACCTATTCGGTTCATAATTTGAGTATTTTACTATAAGTAGTTTGTTTTGATTTTACACTACCTTAATAATATGGAGGACTTAATTAGATATACTTCTTGTAGAGTATTTAATGCGATATATTTACATATTTTTTATAAATTATATTTCAATTGTATGGTGACATTCGATTTAAGAACAAAATCTTCTTCCAAGGGTTGAATTACTTTTAAAGAAATTTTGTAGAAGGTGTATGCATATTTTCGGTAAAAAATAATAATATTACCAATATGACATGTAAGATAAGGAATTACATAAAATTTCCTTTTAAATATTTAATACACAGTTATAATTCCATTATATTTTTTATATGTGACGATTATAGTTCTTAATTTAACTTTCTTAACAACCATACCACGACAGTATAAAAAGGAATTGCTAAATGTGTTACTCAGCACAAAAGAGAACGGCTGGACCAATTCGGCTATTTTTTCACATATTCACACATATAAAGTTCGAGAAAGGTTTTATGAATAGAAAAAAAGGAATATTTCACGGAAAAACATAAAAATCACATTTTCTTTTTTTCTTTATAATTATAAACTCAACCTTAACATTAATATTTGGCTTGTATTTGCAGAATTGTTATTGTACATTGTATTTGCAGATATGTATATAGTTTATTATAAATAAATCCTTTAGCGTATTTAATGAAATAGTATAATTTATTATTGACTGGATGAATTTATGAATTTAACGAAATAGAAAATAATTTTTATTTAATTATGAAACAAAACACGAATTCACTCTTAGAAAAAAGATAACAAAAATAGTTCCAATAATTTTTATTCCAAAATATAAAGCTGCTGCGAAAAAATATGATGTTATAAAATCTGTGAGCTGGTTGTATAAAGCAGTAGGGACTTCGTATACATAAAAAATATAACATGTGACGGCTATGAATACAGCTTGTTATTTACCAGCATATGGTAGTATCGGAAACCTATATTTTTATATTTACACTCTATTTCTTCTGACCATATACACACATAAAGTAAATGTATAGTTAGTGATAAACGATGATATAAAATACAATTTATCAACAAGTCCCAGTGACAAACAAAATGCTTAGAAACATCAAGAAGCGTATCGTTATAAAAATCAATTTGCAGTGTAAATCGAGCGAGGAGACCAATGCTTTCCAAGTCATCGGTTCCCTTCGAGCGCCTTGGCCCGGAAAAATCCACAATTTTGTAAAAAAATACTCAAAATTTTAAACTGCAACACACGTCACTGATGCGGCGAATTGAACGAGAATTTCATTTGAATCTGACTATGTCGCTACACTGGATGTTGAAAATCTGATGCGTGAAACATAAAGCAATTCGAACGAAGTTTAACTGCTGTGCTGTAGCTAATTATAGTTATTAAGGCTTTATAAGTATTTCATATTTCATACAAATTATGTTTCAGATTTTAATTGAGAGAAATTCAATATTTTAAAATTTAACTTCACTGCCTTTCTGACTATAATGAATAATACAATTATGATTAATGCGCGATTACTCAATGTTTATTGCTAATTTACTGGTGTGACTCAGAGATTTAATGTAGCTGATGTAAGTCCATTTATTTAATTAAATGACTTTTAACTTCCTTTGAACTTAAAATTGCTAGCCATGCTAAAACCACAATGTCTTTAAATATACTTACACAGACATTTCGGTTGGAGGTTGCATCTGAACGTTTTAACCAACAGGAAACAAAATTCTCTAATGTTTCGATGGGAATTAGGAAATGTAAATAAAAGGTCATTTACGCAGGCATTAAGAACAGTACAAGAAAATTGCTTTTAGTGGACGCCTCGGAGAGCAATAATTAGTTTAAAGAAAAACATTTACAGGCCAGGACATGTGCCAAGATTCTTATCATATTATATTAGATAGTGAGTCTGCGCGTCCTCCCGCGTGTGAATTATGTTGCATTTATAACCATTTACGATAGCTTTGTAGAGAAATGCGTAGGATGGCAAAGCTCACCTGACTTAACCGATAGAAATAGGTTCAAGCGATATTTTTGATCCAAAGTATTAACAGTCCAGTGAACAAATTTGATTGATATCAATATGTGATGTGCTACTAAGGCGAGGGACTAAGTCACATAATATGCAAATTATACAAACTATACATTACTAATGATTAACGTAAATTTAATAAATAATTGCTATTTTTTGGAAATTATTAATATTTGCGTAATTTAAATGTGTTTTAAATTATTCCTTGCTTAAAGTTACATATTTTGCTAATCAAAATATACTAACTAACCGATTTTATCAAGTCATATAGTTGATATCAATAATCAAAATCTGATTGACTCTGAATACTAATTAAGTACAAAATCTTTGGTATACAGGTGCCTGAGATCAAAAGCATTATTTGAATAGACTAGCTATAACATAACCATTATTGGATATCAATAAAGGCTTATCGTACAAATATCTCGCGAAATCCGACGTTTTACAACTCAAGTACAATATTAGTCGCTTTCAAGAACCAATCAAAGTGAGGCATCAATTATTCGTGCAAATCTCGTCGATACATTTAAAATGCGGGATAACCATGACGTTGTATATTGTAGCCGCGCTAGAAGTAATCCAAATGATAAGCGGACTGGGCAATTTGGCAGGGGCGAGCGGCCTCTATCACTGCGATGCCAACATTGCCAACCCACACGGCTATATGCCACTGCACGCCATTTTAGTTACTCTAATTTATGTTAAACGCCATTATAAGCGACACATTGTTTAACATTTGTAGTTTAAATTGGTGTTGAAAGTTTTGCATATTATTATTCTTTAATGACACAAATCTCTTATATCCTTCAATAAACATTTAATTTATGGCTGTTAAGATAATATAAGTTGTGGTGTATATTAAAATATAATAAGAACTAAATTAATCTCTTAAACACATGTCAAAAAAATAAATATTTTATTTTATGCTTTTATCCTAATCTAGATTCTTTATAACAAGTACGTACCTCTATAAATTGCTTACAGTCATATTTTTTATCTAAACATTTAGTAAGTTCTAGTGTAAGATGATGTCGCTAGTGCTTTATAAAAATAATAATTCAAATTAAAAAACCTACAACGCGAACTTAAACAGTAGAAAAAAGTATTTACGAAGGAAGATAGGATCATACATACACATATGTACATTGTACAATATACTGTAAATATTATGTACTTATACAGATTAAACACAAAACCTTTCTTAGAGAAATATGGTAAAGACACAATATAGTATAATTTTCTTCTAAATCAATCTTTTTAATAATGGTTTTCTGGAAATTCATTTTTGCGTATATGAGTATTAACTTCTAAGTAAATAAATGTTTATTTTTTAAATAACGCAAGTAATTTAGTAAATGTGCTATGTAGTAATGAAATTCAAATTAAAACATTCTCTAAAAAATGTTTTATATTTTTGCTAGGTCACTGTATTGTTTAATTTTTAACACCACACAGTAGTACGAGTGCAATTTCTATATGTAAAATGAAATTTTATTCTTGGTGCTATGGAGTGCGTACACGATGAACGTGAACGTGACGCGGGAGGTTCATGCATAATGCATACATCTTTTGTTTTGCATGTCTTTATTCGAATTTTAGGTGACAAATGTCACAAAAGTAAAAATGAAAAATATCACACGTAAAACCTCCCATATATATGAGCTTTTGCCTACGGTTCTGCTCGCGTCGATTGTTTCAAAATTGTTTAAATAAATTAAATGTTTACTGAAATTATTTTACCTATTCTGAAAACTAAAACAATACATTAATAACATTTTTTTGTTTATTTTCCTTCTATATTTCTCAAATTAGAACAACAGTTCTAGGCTTATTTTAGGACTGTAATGTTGTAAAATGAATGATAATTATATATATTTACTGTATCCACAATTTTCTATTACACACCCCCCAACTTAGTAATTTAAAGTACGAAACTTAATCAAGTTCAGTAAGACGCAATATTACCCATCTTAACACTATTATAAGTGATTTAGTAAATCGATTATAAAATGTTCTGTATATATATGGCTAAGAAAATCAAATTATCTTGTGAGGTAGCGACAAGATTACATTTTAAGTAAGTTTGTTTGAGTAAATACATCCTAATAGAGAATAGACTCTCGTGTAGAAACTAAATAAAAATTATGGGCCTTGTTAGGTTTTTTAGTGTGTTAGTTAGGTTTAGAAGGTTTTAGAGCAGAAGTTTGTTTTCGAAACTTAGTACACTTTTATATTAAAAGTAACGAACTCTTGTTTTTACCGTAGATTAATTCATAATAATTATGGTTTAGCTTCTATGTTTGCATCTAAGCTACTCGTACTAACTGGTTATTCCTTTTCTAAAAAATATCAAATGTCCCAATAACATTTTTTTTCAAACTTCACGGACCTGCGCACTGCAACCACACATTCTATTCATGCTTTATTTTACAGCACAGTTTCATTGCATTCGATGAATGGCTTTAAAAATCGGACCTGTAGTCTAACATTAGCACACTAGGGTTCCATACCATTGAATTTGTATCATGTTTTGTTATAATTTATACTGTGCACAATCTATTAATTTTAGCTTTTTGACTGAAGAAAACTACTAAAACAAATGAAATGCACAAACAAACCAACCTATTTTATGTGTGCAGATTTTGGAAGTGAAAAAAGAAAGCTTTTCAAGTTATTTTCGACAACTTCTCAAAGCATCTGTAAGTCTTACAATAGACGATTCTTTTTTATGGTCTACTTATTTGTTATTGGCCCACTTGTGACGGCGCCAAGTATGGTTCTTCGAGCCAAAATTTAGATTGGCATTGAACAAACACTAACCAACTCACATTGCGTACCCGTAAGAGTATCTTGAGTCAGCAGTTTGGGAAAACTGTCACAAAAATCAAGTCATACTGAGCGTTGCGATTGTAAGAAATAATTTTATATTAGAAATATGAATAAAGTGCGAATAAACATTATTTTGTAGTAAAGTTATTAAAACATATTATTAAGTTTTAAATATTTATTTTAATATAAAAGTAGTTTTATGTAGATATAGACCTAAATATTTTATAACAAGAAAACACGTTTTACATACACGTTTTAAATTGGTGGAATCCTTATATTTAACTCCCAAAAAACATCTGACAGTGAGTTTAATTTGCTTTAATACGACTAGTGTCTTTACACTTGGGAAACTCACCTACCCCTGCTTAAATTATGCGACCGCATAGTACTGAGGGTTGTAGTTTTATTTATCCAATTAAAATAAATCGTAGCATTACTTTAGATCTAACGTTGTACGAACAAACAGTAACCTACTACAAATATCATCTGTGCTCTGTAAACAACTTGAATGTAGATATAATATCTGTATTTAGATTATACACATTTAAGTTTAGCTGAACTTAAAGCAGGCAACATTATTTTATAATATGGTTCCCTCACCATATTACTAAGAAAATAATTGTATTACTCGTCTGATGGCTTCAAATTTGTTTTTCGTTAAACAAATTTCACTTACAGCTAATAAAACCCGGCTGGAGTGATGCTGGGACGCGTTATGCGAGAGTTAACCCGAGACTGCTACCGTCGCCGTGTTTACGCTACGAAAGTAAATGTCAATAAACTAGAAGAGCGCCCCCTAGGGGAAAGGTGTCCACGCGTTGTGTTTCAGCAGAAAAGGGGGAATAATGTGAAATACATGTAAGGTCTACGCAAAATGTGCGCGAAGTGGCTCGTATACGAGATTTGATTAAATCTTAACCGATTTTTAATATAAGCTATATAATTTTTCTATAAATGTATTCGAACATTTTATAAATTATATAATTGCTACAAACTAACATTTTTATATAATATTTCGTGAAGTATTTTATTTATGTTTAAAACTATTACTGGTTTTATATAACGCTTGTGTATCCAGCCACATTTAATTCTTAAGTACGAAAAAAATTCAAAATCACTGGCCTAGATCTGTAGCTGTGTCTCGTGGGATTAATTCGTCGCTACGTTTTTGAGCTAGAATCGTTATTAAGAACAGCAATAGAAAATTGAAAAAAACAGCCCTTTTAAATATGTAAATACTTAAGTAGCCTATATCTCTATATTCAATTTGATATAATATTTATTCACCTGTATGTTTCATTTTTATTTTTAAGTAAAATATTTTAAATCATTGGCATTGAAATTATTAATATTATATCTAATTAAATTATTTTATTTCTTTAATATTAAAAAGTAACAAAATATTACATTTGCTACTGACCGTGTAATATGGAAATTTGTATACATAAAAGATTCAATAATAAATTTCGTACAAGTTCACTTTATGAAAGAAGAAATGTTATTGTTTTGAATTTCTATCCGCAAAGTGTGGACGCATACATATTCTAGTAGCTTTCAGTTGAAAAGATTAAAGTTTTCAGGATTTTGTTGCGAACTACGAGGAATCTCGTAGGTTAAATCTTTTAGTTTTTCCTTCTTACAATAACGATAGTCAAATCTCTGTGCAAAGTTATATTTTGCTTTTTACATAAAGTTGCAAACTAATATTATTCATTTGTTTATACAAAAACACATATTTATAAATGTATGCCTACATATTTTAATCAATGTATATAGTTTTTTAAGTAACCTTATTCAGTATTTCGAAAGAAAACAAAACTGCTTTTAAATTTTCTTGGATATCCCTTTTCTAGAGGAAATTTATCACTGCTTTGCCCTCTGTAAATACTATTTACAGGGCGCAACCCTTTGAAGATAGATTGATGGGTACGGTTTTTTAGATTGCCTACTACTCTGACTTATGCGTGGCTTCAATATTCAGTGCCAAAAACGAATACGACGATAAGAGCAGGCAAGTACTCGTAGAGTCAGTTTTCGTCTTTACGAATTTAAACTTAATATTTAATGTTTTAACTTCGTTCAGGCAAGTAGAAATTGTTTTCGTCTTATTAATATAAATTTAATATTTTATAGTTTAAAATGCACTTCATTATATCATTGATCAGTTCAAACAATAAACAATTAAAAAATCAGTCTACTGAATGTCATTTCAATAGGAAAAACGTTGACAGTATATAGTATTAATTAATTAGCTCTACATTTTGGAACAAAGCAGTAATAGTCATAATTAACGTTTCAGAAAACTCTATGATCCAAACAAAACCTTATTATATTATGACAATGTATTATAAAGTTTCTTTAGGTAAATGGGTTTTAAAACTACAAAATCCTGTTAACTCAATCTCCTATCACGTAAATGCGGCGATAATTAATGTGACATTAAAGAGCATTATAGTAGCTATTAAGACCCCGCAAGCGTATTTAAAGGGTTATTCTGGAGACCGGTTGTAAAATATAATGAGTACGCGTACTCTTAGCTAATGACCACAAAACCCGCTTGTTGATAAACAAACTGGTAATATTTGATCTATGCTACTAATATAAAGAAAAAAAATGATTATTTTTGTTTGTTATGTATAAACAATAAAACTGTTAAACTGATTTGGATTACCCGTGAAGATAGTTTGAGACCCGGAAAGGACATTTTTATCCCGTAAATCGTACGTTAAGGATGTGAAAAGAAGGTTGAAAATTGTATTAGGGATCAATAATTCCTCGAATAAAGAAAATTAATACAATTAATACAAATATGATCTAGTCTAGTTTCTATTTCATACTAAGCGCAAAAAAGTATCTCATTAAATTCTTAGAAAAAGCTGTTACTCATGAACTGAGATGTTTAGTACGACGCGACGTTAAATATTTTCCATGCTATTTTATTACTGTAAATATTTCTATTAGCGCTGATTTTTATTACTGATGATATATCTCCTATTGTAGGTTTGAACTCATGTTTTACATCACACATATTTCCATTTTATCCATATCCATTTTTTAATCGTCTCATGCAATAAATGTCACATTATAAATTCTCATTTCAAAATTGTTTATTCAAACTACTTCTCTGTAATAAAATTATACATAACATTAGTTATATGAACGTCCTTAAAACACGTACGCAGGTAACGTCCCCATTTTGCATCTGATGATATCATTATGTAAAATATTCTCGCAAAATTACTACACTTGCTATCTTTTGTACCTAAAGTTTCTTGTCTTAAGAATAAATTTGGCAGTCATCAAGGAAATTAAAGGCCGTTTGCACTTGCGATGTCAGAATTGCTGAGGTATCTTCTATTTTCCTTTCATAATACTTACTACTACAGGAAGATAAGAATTTAGTGATTTTGAAAATTTTATATTATTTAATATCGATTTTTAATTTATATAGTAAGTTTTTATTTGATTATTAATTATATTAATTTATAAAAACATCGTGAAGAAACCATCTGAAAAACCTAGCAAGTTTTCGAAAGACATGTGAAGTCTGCCAACACGCACTAGGCCAGCGCGGTGGACTATGGCCTAAACCTCCTCGTACTGAGGGAGGCCTGAGCCCAGCAGTGGGACGTTAAAAAGGGCTGAAGACATAGAGTAAAATAAATATTATAATTATTAGATATCTTCAGACTTAAAATGGATTTTTTTAGAAAGACCTAAGGGTTATCTCACTTGTAACTTTTATTAAGTTCTTTTTTACTTAGAACTAATAAGTAACTTTTTTACTTACTACTAACGACTAATAGTAAAGCATACGATCATCTTGATAACTGGAATAAAACTAAACAACTAATATTAACATGATAAGATTGAGTTTTTAGTAGTGTTTTCTTCTTTGAAGTACATAATAATCAATTCTTAATTAAAAACGAATGAAAACGAAAAGTTTAGTATTAGAAGCACTTACGACAGAAACCGAATAAGAATACTACTAAACGTAATAATCTAGAAATAGGAGAACTTAAAATTAAAATCTTATGAATATTAAGGAGTAAAATAATAGATGCACAAAAATTCCAAAAAATAGTAAAAATTTCATTGGTACAAGTTATTGTTAACACAGATATTTTTTATCGTTAACGAGTATTATACCTAATATATGTAGTACATATGTACTTCTACCTCAGTAGTAGAAGCAATTTACAAAAAGTTAAGCCTCTTCCCTGTTTGGAAGAGTTTTTGATTTGATTTTGATTGAGGTCAACAAAAACTTGTTACAAATTACTTTCAAAATATGTAGCACAAATTGGAAAATACTCGTTTCATCACAGAAAATTACATTATCTGAATAAAAAAATTTATCACCGAGTAGAAAATAGAAAAATACCAGGATCAAGCTAAAAATTCATTCAATTTTTCCATTTTAGATGTGATATAAATCATCGTCAGATACACCTGACGGCGGGGGCGGGATGAAAAATATCAAAACGCTAGCTATCAACAGTTTATAATGTTGAATCTTTTCTTTTGAGATTAAATCCACGCCTTTACAACTTCACTCTAAATGGTTTATGTCGAACGAACGGCTATATTTATCTACTTAGAATTTTTTTTATTAAATTATATAATGTAAAAATAAAACCAAAAACAAGTGAGTTAATTGTTAGTCTAACAATTGGTTGGAAAATGATTAAATATATTCTCACCAGTTCTATTAAGTTATGTTATTATTAAGTTGAAATATTTTATAAAATTTTCTTTAAAAATTAACACAATCATTATTAACATATCAGGTAATTATAAAAAAGATTATTATCACGTTTTCTTACCCTTAGCTAAAGCTAATGTTTAAGAAACCACAACTTTAGGTTACAAAAAATAATAATCCACTACTAAATATGGATATGAGTATAATTTATTCATAAGTGAAGTAGGGGCGAACCTTCAGAGCCGACAAACTTTCTTGTAGATCAAAACTTAGATTTTATTATTTAGCACAATGAATAAACTCGTCTGAGCCCAAGCGCACACTTTATGCCAGACTTTTAATTCTGTAGACTCCCTTTCAAAAGCCTTCCCATTTTAACTTCAAATTTAAAACGCTTATTAGTCATCTGCCTCAGTATTAAAACGAGCATTTCATTACGATTTGATAATGAATTGATAATTTTAAATTACACATTTGTTTATAAAAGAAAATAATTATAGAAGCTTAATAAAAAAGAAACAACCAACATTATAACGCGTAATAACGAAAAGGTAAACCTTTAAGCCGAAGTACTAAGTTCAACGTAAGCTGTCTTTGAGTGGTCCTACTTTATTCTCGTGAAATATACGGCTATATATATTTCGCTTAATTAATACACTAGCAAGTTACTTATAACAATAATACCTTTACTGTCACAATACTGGCTCGGTGGTCAGTGACTAGCACGTAGCCACAGATCCGACGTTTAAATCCCGGGTTGGGCAAAATTAGGTTATTGATTATTTCTGTCATGAAATTCTCAGTAACAAACCAGAATCGGGAAGTTGGCGGTGTTACACCCTCGTGCCTCGAAGTTACACGTTAAGTTGTGGGTCCTGCGCCTTAACACTGTTTGATCATATAGAGTAGTCGTCCTACCGTAGTATAAGTATAAAAGTGGTAGGAATAGGTAATTCTTGAGCACTATAGTATCTTCTACGCAGCTAGCTAGTCTCAAAAAAAGTAGTTACTTGACGAATCCGCTAGGAGGGTATTATAATATTATTAAAGTCATTTTAATCCTATTTTTTAAAATCAGTATAGCCGCTTCAACATGATTAAATTACAAACAAACAACATAGTAGAACATAGTAGAGTAATGGTCGGTCTTTAATATCATAATATAAATAATTTGTGTTCAAAAACACAATTCAATTGAAACATGAAGCTCTAAAAATAGACATCAGTTTTCTTCTAAGATATAAGGTTTCACTTCATGGAAGACGTGTCGGGATCAAGGATCGGTGTTCCCAGCAAACCCTATCATGAGCTTTGCGGCTTTAGCTTAGCCGTCTAGACATAGTAAAGGTCTTACCTTTTACCGCATTTTCAGGTATTTTATACGGAAATGCTCGTTACAAATGAACGTGTATTAAATTATTCAGAATAAAATAATCTAAGCGATTTCTTCTACATTCAAATTATAATTACTACGACTTTTATTATTTTCGATTAAAATATATAGTTTAGAATCTAAAATATAATTTTTTTTTCTGGAAGTTCCGAGAATTTTCACACATTGATATATTGTACTCGTATCTATTATTTAATAATTCACACTGGTTTTATTGACATTAAAATTAACTATACTTGTTGCACGGTTCCAGTGATAATACCGTCAGAAAGTTGAGAAGTAGTACTGCTATACTAGTCCAGTATAATAGTATAACTTAAGTTCTGAATATAGTAAATCTCTTTAATAATAATTAAGAAATTAAGAAACAATGAATAAAAGTAAATAATTAAATTTTCTACTGATAAAATAATACATAAAGCTGTATAACAATGAGTTTTTAATTAACTCCATTGCTTATATTAAAAAATTTACTCAGCACCTGCAAAGGAATTGCTCTTCAAATATTACACCAAATCACGATCACTTTGCAAATGTATTTTAATTACGAGCGCAAAGGAATTCCTAACGAGTAGAATAAACAGGCGGAGTGGGTTAAAAGACGTTAATTCGTTATCTAATTAGATGGATCGCCGGCTGGTGCAGGCGTCTGTTTGTATTGCATTTAGTTAGCGTCGACACTGTACTACAAATTTTTATTTGCTTATCTAGTGCATTTAATTACAAGAAAAATATCTGTTTATCTTGTTTCATTCAATTTATAAAACTTTGTGAGGAACATGGAATTTAATTAAAGCTAACTATTTCTCTTCAATTAAAGTATATTGACCCATATTAGCTTAGAGTATTTTGTATTTGCACACGTTCTTCATAGATTAGCTTCATATTAATACATATTCATCCAACAATTGTGCTTATAGTAAACAATCGATATAAATATTTACCCATGTATCTAGAGGTAAACTATGTAATTTGAGTATGTCTAATATCATTATAATTTATACCATAAAATTAAGCTTTACTAAGGCAAAAAACCATTTCGCCAATTCAGAATTTTAACAAATATATCCCACCGAATATTTGTAGTACTGCGATGTAAAATATGGTAATCGTCGCATTTCTGCTTGAAAGTAGCTTAAACTATTATTCGTTGTAATTTTAAATCAGTTAAACATAAGTAACTCAAGTAGCAATGGGCGGGGCACATTGCTCGCAGAACGGATGATCGATGGGGACGAAAAGTTCTCGAGTGGCGGCCACGTACCGGAAGGCGAAGCGTGGGCAGGCCTCCCGCAAGGTGGACCGACGACTTGGTCAAAGTCGCTGGAGCCCACTGGATGCGGAGGGCGCAAGACCGGTCGTCGTGGAGATCTTTGGGGGAGGCCTATGTTCAGCAGTGGACGTGTTTTGGCTGAGATAAAACATAAGTAGAAACTTACTTAAGAGTGTCTTAACGACACATACCTCTACACTTAGTACTTACTTATATTTTAATATCTACCTGTAAATATAAATTTAATAAGGAGTTTTATAAGTTAATTAAGTACGATAATCATAATTTGATACGATGGTTTCAACTTTCTTTAAAATATCAGATTAGCCATACATAGTATATTATTTGAAACATTTATTTATGTTTCATATATGAATTTAGAACATAAAATGTTCTAAATTCAAAAATTAGGAGCAGTTATAGAAATATAGTTACGTTATATAATAAAAGGCGCAACATGGACTCCGAAAGGAAATGATATTCTGAGCAGATTATCTTGCTAATTTCCCGCCACAAACACGTGCTATTTCCGTTCACTTACTTTAAAATGAACAAAATAAACTCGCTTAATGGAAACAAGTAAATGTACTTTTGAATTGATATTACAATTTTATTTAAAATTTTATTGTGCTTTATGAAAAGTTAAAATGGATTTAATTATTTACTTTTAATCTTTAGAAAATATATTATAACAAGAGCTCGAAAATATAAAATACGTCTTTTTTACGCATTGAAGTAAAACACTTATAGTACAGATTTAATGAAATGGTTTTATATTTATTTATATTACTTTCCAAGAACTTGAGCTTTAAGCTAATGTATGGTATAATATATTTTTTTTGTTTCAACCCTTTTATTTTATTTAAAATACAAAAGAATCCTTAAATATTTTTTAAAATATTTCCAAAAAATTTAAATATGTTGGGACATTATTTGTAAGGGGTGATATCTGAGTTAAAGAGATTACCGTCTTACATACAACCTAACATACCTACTTAAACTAATCTGTTTTATTTCACTACTTTTCGATTAAAATATATGCTTATTGACAGAAATATGTTTTCAGCCTGCGCAGCCTTGACAGTTTGAAATGAAGCAGTAATATATTGCAAAAAGACACCCTAGCGAAGCGAAGGTTCGTCGCTAATAAATAATTAATAATTCGTTATAATATACACAGATTACTTTACTATCTGTACCCACTTTTTAAAATATAAAAAAAAATATAACATAAAAACTTTATTAAGATTATAATAGATAATACGATTTTATATTTATGTGGCTGTATATTTACGTGCTTATATTAAACAATAGGTACCTTTTTAATATATTATGTTTAAGAATAATTTTATGTAATAATTAATAAGCACACCAAGGATTTCTGCTAAGATAGCAGAACCACGGTTATTTCATAATATTATAATAAATAAATAGTTTCGTCGTATCATCAGAGAAATTCCGCGGCAAGTCTGGGAACTTTGAACACTTTGCGACAAATTTTCAGCGACGCCTTTGATAAATGCTGCGAATTTCGCAAATATTTACCATGATTTTACAAAATTATGTGTAGTTATTGCGCCATTACTTAAAGTTATAAGATGAAACATTAAATTAATAACAAATTAAAGTAATAAATTTAATATCATATTAGACGTTTAAATTTATGAACTAAGTTCTAGTACATTATTGAAAATTTAAACTTCTCTATTTTACTTAAAAAAATCTGACTAATATATGGAACTAATAAAAGGCAAAATTTTCAATAAAAACTGTATGAAATCGTCTTGTAGTCAACATGAATGGTAGTTAACGATGCTCGATCCGCCGGGAAATTACAGCTAGTTGAAAACGTTCACGCGCCGCTTGAGGATCGTCATTTCTAAACTGCAAATTTAAATGATTATGAACTTAAGTATATTAAAGTGAACAATTTTCTAAAATTGTACTACTCTGTCTTGAATATTGAAAATTTTAATTCAATTCCTAATTAGTATTCACTATACAGTCACTTGTGTTGATGTTTCATAACGTTTTCCACATTATAACGTTTTAATTTCTCAGAGGTATGCTCTGTTATTCAACAAATAATAACATTGTTTTACAGAATTTGCAAGTACCCCCTGAACGTACATATTTCACGAGCCCATGGGCTCACGAACCCTCGATCAAACAATTGATACTTGCAGAGTGAAGTATAAAGTACCTAATATATTAATGTTATTCACAATGAATAATATAATCTGTAGATCTTTAATTAAACTGATCATATCGATATTAAAAGAAAATATATTTATAACAGTTGATCAAAGTTCATTTGAAGGGTAAAAAAATTGAAAAATGGGAACATTAAGATTTTACCACGCATTATAGATTGCAACGTTAATAAAAAAATGTGATATTTCTTGTTTCGCTATCTGCTATTTATTTATTATTATATGATTTTTTAAGCGTTTGGTTTTTTATTTAAAAAAAAAAAGCTATAATATAGTGTTAAATATAAAATTTACATTGGGAAGTTAAAAATCATTACTTGCCATTTATTTTGTAAAAAATATTTCATGCAAATGTTGGCCTCCACTACGTTGTAAATGATTCATACGCGAAGTCCAATTATGAGGTACTTTTAAAACCAAACGCTTAATAAAATCACCCTTATTACCGTTTCATATTCAAAAATCACTATAATATTGTATATCATCAATTCAATCATTTGCGATAAATTAAATGTTAAATAATTTCATCAGTTCTCTTATAACGAATATATAACATCCATCTAATGTTTTAATCTCTAACTTTTGATGAACATGTGGTGCAAACACGTAAGTAGGTACACCGCAAAGTTGTTTACTCACGTAAAATCAGGAAGTTAGCTCGCATCTGTTCCGTCTCGTAACTATTCAGCCGAGTGATGAATAGTTCCGAATAGTGATATTATATTCACGAATGTCTCGTCTGGCGAGCAGTTCCCCCACCGTTAAATTCAGCATTTTGCTCCAAAGAGTAATAGTAATAATGTATGAATTAAGGTCTCAGCGCGACAGTCCTTAACAAAAGGAACAATATTATATTTTTATCTTACAGTGATTTTATAGTATGTCAAATTAAAGATATTAAATAGTATTATTCTCTAATTGTCTTAATGTCTCTACTTGTATTTGAAAAGTGAATATTTTTTTATTCAATACATCTTGTAACAACATTACATGTTATACTTTAACTTTTAAGCATTATTTAAAAACGATAAATTAGAAATCAATCTCTATTAAGTATTTCCATTGTTTTATAGTCTCTAGAGAAGATATTTCTACTCAGTTTAAAACTGCATCGCGAGATCGTTTTCGAGTCGACACCAGCGTGAATACATATAACGAGCAGATTGACTCCTCCAAGTCCCCCGGGATAATGTTTCACTGTCCTTACTCGTACTAACATCACGATGGATTAGGTTTTACTGTTTGCTCTGTGAATTTAGTCTTTAGAAATTGTCGTATACGAAGCGAACCAATCGATTAAATATATGTATTTTGTTGGTAAACTTAAAAAATAAACTTTAATAAAATGTGAAGCCTTAAATAAAATGCCTCTAAAAATGCAGCATTTTGCTCAATCTTACCTATTGGTGGACTGAGGTGACACATAAATCTTAGAAGGTATTCTGAGACAACCTCTGGAGACTTACGACTATGAGACCCCTTTATTTCCTTAACAGCAATAGAGATAAGTAAACAACAAAAGACCATGAGCTTGCTTTACTTTTATCACTTCAAATTACTTAAACATTATTCCACGTAGTTGCGCCTTTGTAGACTTTAACGAGGAACCTTCAAAAAGACCACATACATTGTGTCTTGCTTTAAATCCTTGAAAATAAACAAGGAATCTTTTACGATATTTGCTTGTAAAAATATTTTTCAGTTTTAACCTTATGTATTTTTCTATGAATAATAGATATGACAAACTTGCTTTATCAAAAGGATACCTAAGAAATTTTATATGGCAGTACTTACGGTATTGAAATTTTACCAACGCTTATTATGTTTATCATAGTAACATACTTAATCTAGCCCAAAAGTAATTCTAATTCAATTTAATACTTATTATCTAAATATTATTAAAATGACTTTAAAATATAGGCTAAAATATAACAAAAGTGAAATATTTAAAAATGTACTACATTCTTATATAAAATAGTTAGTCATTTAGTTATATAAAATCTCCAAGAATAAAAGAAAATTATTAAATAATAAAAGCTATTACCAAGTTTAAAGAGAAGTGAAGCACTTAAAACTTGTTTTATTAAAGTTGGTGGAGAGAAACGATCAAATAACAAATGCACAAAGAAGAGTGCAAATTACAGATAACGAAATATCAAACCTTGCATATTGCGCATTTAATATTAAAGATTCGCAAATATCATAACCGAGTCCACCGTACTTCGTTTACGCACCCGATCATAAAGCTTGATACACACTGTACAAACTAGCCACGGGGCAGAGATAATTGAAACACTGGACGGTTACACTCGTTATTCATAGGCACAGGGACATTTTACGAGCAGCAGCACTGCGTCTAAAATATTTTAGAAAGTAAGGATCGCTGCAATATTGTATTTTTTAAATCTTGAGTTATTTTTATTCTTTTTTACAACTTTTTCAAAATTTGACAATGTAAGTTAGGAGAATATTTGTAATAAGACAGTTATGTCGTACCTATCGTCGTAGCATCCTTAAATTCATACGAATGTAATATACTCGTACGTATGTATGTACGAGTTTAGCATACATGTGTAAAGAAAGATATTGATTAATTAAAGTATCTCCTATTTAATATAGAAACTTTCTATACTATAAAGAATTGTTTAAAAGTAAGTTATGCGAATTCCATAGATTTCGCTCATTCTATTTTTTGAGATAGTATGGCTGGAACATTATCAATATTTTTCTATGCTAGTGTACACCATCTTAACAGAAATCTATGTAAAAAGTCTACTGTCTACTAAGTAAGAAACCAACCCTCTGAACCACAATGTACCTGGGAAAATGTGATCGCTTGATTTTTTATTAGACTTTATTTTTAAAAATGCGACTTCTACATTTGTGTGGGAGATCTGTGTAACAAATGGATTGATTTTATGTTTTCTACAACTCTGTACTAAAGAAAATATTCTTCAAAATCCTAAAATACCTTTTCACTGTGACTTTTATTTTTCTTTAAATATCTCTTCTAATTTTTAACTTAGTTAAAAATTAGATTACATTATTGGAGAAACAAAAAATAAGGCAAAAATTTCATTCCCTTATCGAATCCATCCAAAAACTAAACCTGAATTCAAAAATACTTTTAAACATTAATATAATTGTATCCGTTACTGTGTACTTGCCTTATTAGTTCTCCCTTTTGGAGTGCAACCACAAATAACGTCAGCAGAAGGGACGCGTAATGTTTTATTATACTCGCTTTATAACCTCGAGTAGAAAGTAATCTTCCTTATTTACTGAAGGAAACAGAACATAAAATAGATTGCTGAAGGAAAACAGGTATTAATATGAGCTTTCAACTGTAAAACCGAAGTACGGCGTTTATTGGTTCCAATCAATTTCAGGCACTAGTGAAAGATTCTTGTAGCACTTAAAGTAAGTAGCGGTCGTCACGTCGTACAGGTTTTATTAGCTACCCATACATTAAATCTTTTTCCCAATACTCACACAAAATTAGACACATAGCGTCAATTAAATGCGTTGTTTAGGTGAATTATTGCCAAACTTTGGATATGCCTATACAAAGTTAGGTATAGTCGACTAATTTTATTATTAACGAAAAATAGGAATATACTATTACATATTAACAAGATTTACACATTATAAATATATGTAACTGGTTTGTATAATAAATAGCCCTCCGAAATAAAACAAAGTGCCCTACAAGACAGCGCAAAAAATCTCGTCGCTCTTTTCTCTTCGCCCCATTATTTTGACGACGTCTAATTTCGCAGTTTTAAACTGAGCGGCAGCTAAAAATGCTTCCACGCTTAAGATTGTGCCTGCGCCAGTCAAAAGATCATTGTACCGACGATTGTACCATACACTGAAAGGAGAGGGCAAAAGGCAAAAGGCATAAACATGGTCGTGCTATAGCTAAGGCAGTCTTTCAGCCAGTTTGAATAGCGGAGTGTTTCAAATTACGGCCCGCGCTTTATTGTGTGTGAAAACATTCGGTCGACTGCTTTGGTTTGAATACTACATAGGTGATGTACCTTATTTAAAGAAAATAACTTTTTCGATAAACTTTACAGGAAGCCAGTAAGTAATTATCATTCTTACTAGTGGCTATACTGTCAAAAATCGTTAATATTTCATGAAATATGAAAGTTACGAAAAATGTATGTCAGTTACAAATGGAGCAATAAATATACTTTATCAGCTCAAGGGCTATCTGGCACGATACAGCTCAAAAAATAGCTATATTATATCTTAACTTACTACTTAATAGCTGAAGCTTTAAAAATACTTTTTAAAGCTATATAATGATAATCGACACGATATTAATTAAAATTCTTTTGTGCTGCATCATAAGTTCATATTTTTTCATTTTTATATAAATTACAGCATCCTTCCTTCCTTTTTAATTTCACGCGCTCACATGTGCTTCCGACACGTAGCCGTTCTGCCTACACTTAGCTTATTAGGGCGTAGTAAATTCAATTTGTTATATTTTGTTACATATTTTTATTTGAAAAATATGTCTTTTTCTTTTATTTATATGCGGATAATTCTTAATTTAAACTAAATAATAAGAGAAAACTGTAGCATGTGATTTTTGAGGCGAACCTATTTTAATAAAAATAAACTATGTAGATTTATTTACAGGCAAATTGCCTAATTGCCTGTAAGATTCAAAGATAAGCAGATTGAAAGAGAAAGAAAGAAAAATATAATTAGGTATACTATATATTTAATTTGATTATTGTCTATAACATATATACCACTTTATTACTTTCTCGTACATTGTAAAAAAAAAGAATTTTATTATAAAGTTTGGGTAATATAATTATTAACGTTTTTATAAAGTCATTTCTAAGTAAAAAAATAAAAAAGGTACAAAATTTGTATTGAAGTTCTTGAACTTATTGTATTATATTTATTGATTTAATCAGATAGTTAATTAACTAAAATATGGTGTAGGAAGTAAATTATTTATTTTTCAATGTGATGTAGTTTTAAGCTTAATATAATACTTTAATTGCATTGTGTTGTTATAAACCTAATTCTGACTTGTGTTTGAATTGGAATTTTATTAGACACGAAATGTTTCTTAACTTATAATTTGAATTCTACTTCTTACCTCCATACCAAAGATAAAGAAAAAAATATAATTTAAACTTAGAATTGTTTTAAGGATGAAGCGAATTTTGTGGTTGAAAGAACTTTTATTTTTCCTTGTCTTTGGGAAGTTGGTTTATTTTGTGAGCTTCATGGCTTGTTTTTCTCTTTTTTTATGTACATCATATATGTATGTATTTTTATTTCATCTCTATCTTGGAGATTTTGCCGATTGTAGGTAATGATTTTTCTTATCTATAGTTGAACGTGGCACTGTTTTTTTAATTCTTTCCCAAACGAGGTCCTTGGCACGACAACATATGCCTACCGAATCTCTCGTGTCTAAGCTTCTTTTTAGATACTTAATTAGTATGCTAAAGGATAACAAGTAAAAAAAATATTTACACCTACACATTTTTGAAGTTGTTGCTATTTTCAAATTTAAAGATGTTACATTAACAAAAAATCTCCTTCTCAGTAAAGTTCCTTCATTATGGCGGGCATCAGTGCGAGGCGCTAAAGTACAAAAGTTATAGTGCAGGTCGGGAAGGGCCAGACCATAGTACATTATTAATCCATACTACATTACACCTAAACAGCGAAAATTATTACACTACTTTTTAAGGTCATAGTTTTACAGTGGTTACTATTGCGTTGCGTTCTACTGTGTAGAGCTGTATATATTACGTATTACAGCTTTAATAAATAAATATATTTTTACGATACTAACATATATAAAAGCAACATTTATAAAACAAATACCTACATAACTATAGACGAAATAAATGAAGTTTATAAAACACTACAGGTATCTAAATTTAAATATTGCTCATTCTAGTCACTGACGATATAAATCTCCACGATGTTACAATGGCAGCGACCAATTTGAATTTTTAGTTTGCATTTCAAGCTTTAGAAGGAATATTTTGCGAGAAAGTGTATAAAATTGTCTTGTAGTGTACATGAATGGCAGATAACGATGTCCGATCCGCCGGGAAATTACAGCTACTCGTAGTTGAAAGCGTTCAAGCGCCGCATGAGGGTCGTCATCTCTAAACTGTATTCAATATTGTAAAGAGATTTTTATCAAGTTAGTAATTACTTAATACTTTATTTAATTATTACTTTTTGAATGGATTTAAATATTCAAGTTAGGAAAAGTAAAAGTTAAAATGTTTTATTAGGGCGTTTGAGGCGAGCCCTATATATTTGTGCTTAAACATAGTAATTCAGCTTTATATCTAGACGTGTTCTCTGTAAAAAAAATATAACCATTAAAATATGAATATTAGTTTTATGAATTGTATGTATATTGAATAGAATGTTGTTGTACTACTAATGCCATCTATTAGAAAACCAAAGAGTGAACATCGCTGTAAAATTATTACCCGTTAGAAAAACTGCGCGAGCCCTCGCAAAGCTCAGCTTTTTTGCTAGTAAGTATTAAGCCAGTGCTAACCCAGTGATAACCCAGTGGTAACGCGCTTTCTTACTTCGTAGCGAGTAACCGACTGTAGCGGGTTCAAATCCGGGTCTTGCACCTCAGATTTTTTTTGTCTTATGGTGAAGATATACATAGTGAGGAAATCTGCATGTCTGAGAGAACTTCAGCTAGCTTAATAAGTTCTCAAAAGACATGTAAAATTCTCCAACTCGCTCTTGACCAGTGTGGTGTCCGAATCCCCTATTGAAGAGAGGTCCGTGCCCAGCAGGAGGATGTTAAAAAGGCAGGTGAAGATCAGGCCATTTTAAGAACTAAATTTTGTTTGGTTCTCAGACATGCAAGTTACCAACAAAAATAAACCTATACCAAATATTAACATGAGTTTTGACTACCCATTGTTTAGGAGAAAGCAAAACAATGGGTTGAAAATGTGTTAACTGTCTATCATGTGCTGAATTGAAAGCTTCGAAAGTTAGTTAAGTTTTATATGCGAAACAATAGGAAAATTGATTACGAACACTACATTTTTTCATACTTTTTCATTCAATACAATGCTCATAAAGTTTCATATAGTAAACTTTAAAAAGCTCAATGAGCCGTCCTTAATCTTTATCAATATCCCAACTTTCATTTGACTGATTTTTAATAGAACTTCAAACAAATCAAATACAATTAAATACTTTCAAAATCAACCATTTAATTTATAAGCTTAATAGGATTTTCACATATAATAATAAGGATAATACTTGTTAGTTATGGCTGTTTGATTAGATAAAAACAATTTTCTGTAGCAGCAACCACATTAGTAGAATTGTTTCCATAACGGTCTAATGCACAATGCTCGTAAACCGAGAAAGTTCCTCATGTATAAATAACACTTAAGAGCTTACTTACTGTAATCCTAAAACCCTAAACTGTACAATCAAATTATTTAAGGAATCAGTATAAATATATTATAGACAACGCGTTTGGCTCAGTTGGTAGTGATCCTACTTTCTGCGCCAGCGGTCGCGAGTTCGAGTCCCGCTGAAGGCATACATTTGTTGAGACGAATTTGTACTCCAGTCACGGGTGTTTATATTTACAATTATGTATGTATTTCAAAGTTATATATGTGTAGTATATCAACTATCTGGTATCCATAACACAAGCCTAACACGCTTACCACAGAACTAGATGGCGCTGGTTTAAAAATGTTCCAACAAATATCCCAACATATTTTCATCTTAATAATTTTAAATGTAAATTAAAGTAAGAGCTGTAACAAAAATATATCAATCATTAAATTCCGCTTTAAAAGTTATTGCTTAGGAAGCTTTTAAATTATTAAGCTGTTAATAACGGTTTGCGCTATCTAAGAAAAAAGAAATATCGTCAATAATTCATATTACGAATCTAATACGGGATAAACGGCTGGTTGCGAGGGAATCGGGTACCAAGTTCAATTTTTAGCATTTAACCATTGTTCATGAATATGCGCATAAAGGGATCCAATTTGTTTGTTAAAAAGTTGCTCATAAATTTGAATTTCAATTTAGGGTCTGACTTAACATTTTTTGTAATAAAATTAGGATATTTATTTAAAGTGCGTTATGTCCATATTCAGCAGTCCTTTAAATTTACATCTATATTGAATATAAATTATATTTATTTATATTTATATACTACACATATAAATTTTAAATACATACACTTTCTATCGTTTACACCTAGTGTGATGAACATTAATATACTTATTGAGTGAAAATTTTGTTAAAATGTAGTAAATTTTAACGTACTTTTAATGTATTTTAGAAATTAATAAGTATCTTTTCATACAATCGATAACACTGATGTTCATACACACATACGTATTACGAATACTTAACGGGCTTATCTGAGATTATTTGGCTAAGAAATTTTTCATTGTACTTATGTCCTACACCAAGAGTTTTCAAGAATACCATGTTATTGCTGCTAGCTTACATGATAATATTTTGTTTTATTAAACCCATTTTCATACTTAAATTCATGCGAGCAAAATTTCTCTATTATACAACGTAGACGAAAATTTCTGTCAATTCGTCAAAAGAGAAAGCACGTGAGTAAATTTTGCAAGTTAAAGCTAGCTCAGTGATAAAGCGATGAGAGCTAAAACCAGTCATATTTTCGAGAAAATGAATTTAGCACGGAAGATGAATATTAGGCGGCTTCCGCATAGAGACAAATCGGTTTAACACGGCGACGGGATATCCCGCAGAATTTCCCATTACCTTTTAAACTTCCTTAAATGGCAGACATTTTCATAACTTGCAGACGTCATTTATTGACTGAGACAGCTCATCAAACGCTATTTCTTTTTCATAAGGGATTAATATAATTATTTAAAACTAACAAACACGGCCCGCTTCGCTGGGCGTAAGTTAAAATAAATAAAACGGTTTTTATAATATTATAATAAAATAAAAGTAGCTAGTTACTCCTTATAAAATTACCTATCTGTGAGTGAAAGTCAAGTCAAAATCGGTCCAGCCGTTTTAGAGATTAGCCGGAACAAACAGAGAGACAGACAAATATTTAAAAAATGATTTTTTTATGTAAATACCGTATATACTTTCATATGCATTTAGTGAAAAGCTGTTAATTTTAGCTTTAAAACAGATACTTCATTTTTATTTATAAAGTAGGTACTGTTAATCATGAATTAAAATCACATGAGTTTTTCAGCATTTTAATTAATTATAACTATTATATTTTTTATATCTTGCCCAAAATCTTTAATTAATGTACTACTTAAGAAAATGTGATTGTTAAATTGTCCTTTTTAGCTACAGCTGCTTTAGCTAATCGTGATTAATGCGGTATTAGCGATATTAGAAATTTTTCATCCTGATAAATAAACTACTTTAAACATGTTACTAACAGCAAACCCACCTTAAATTACGTAAAACATTATCTTGTAATGTAAGTAAATAAGAAATAGGTTGTGTCTTCTCCATTCTACGTGACACTGGCGAAGTAATCTGTGCTCAACTGGCACGCTTAAAGCCATTAATAAGAGAATTGAATTGAATTGAAGAAATAGGTTCATATATTGTTATCCACAGTACGGACGACACTATATATTACATTTAACATTAGAGTATGGTATGTGATCTGTGATATTACTGAATGTTTATTATTATATTAGGTATACTAAATTTAATTTTATTTGCGCTAAGGCACTTACAAAACTGTTTGAGGATTATTAAAATTCATAATAATATAAGAAACAATTATCATTTCCCGCTGGATCGCATTAGAACAAAGTGGCTAGTTACAGAACCCTGTTGCATTAAGTCGGAAACACTCAGATTTAATAATATCTCGACGTAATGGAGGTTTAACGAAGTCGATATGATAATAACGAAAATAATTAAGATATGGTTTTTCACATAGTTTAAGTATTTTTCATTACAAATATTTTAGGTTTTTTCAATGATTTATTTAAATTATTAATATTTGAGGAACTTTATAAATGAAACTACCTTTTCAGATTTTGTCGACAATTTATTTTGATTTTTAGTTCCCGACGTTTCAAATGCTTTACAGCAATCATGGTCACGGGAGAGTATTCTTTAAGGAACCCTTAACAATATATGTATTATCCGTTATATCTAAACAATAATTTGTACTATTTAGATATTTTTTAAGCAATTACACATTATGCTTATACTCAAACTTGCATGGGATTATAATATAAATTATTATAGTGGTCATTTTACAATAGAGTAATTACTTGATTTATGTTACCAATGATCAAAATCAAAAATCAATTTTATAGTATACGTACCTATTTCTATGCCTTTTGAGATGAATTTTCTAAAACTTTACAATGAATAACTCCATCATTCACGACCTTCTGTACAGACACAGACATTCGTTCAAGGGATTTATTAATATGCATATTTATTGAACCTTAATCTATCGATTTTAATGCAAATAAAAACGCAGGGCAAAGTAAGTTAACCCTCTGTTGTTGCTGGACACAAACAGTCAAATTCAATTCTGTGAGTCAACAGTCGGCCGTTTCGCGTTAATTGATTTTCCTGCAAAGCAGTGTGCGTGCACGCCGAGTGCCGATAGTACCTCGACTCATTACCGAAAGGGTATTCTATTCCCTTTGTGGATTTTGAGTACTGATATTCTCAAAACAGGATTGAACCTAAAGTTACAGACAGGTGAAACAAGTCAAGATTTAAAAAGAGATTGGTGTAAAAAAGATATACATATTATCTAATAAATTAAGACAATATACCCAAAAATATATGTAATGAAAATAAATCCGACATACAGAATTCGCAAAAAAATCATTCGCTAAAGAACTAAAGTAACCGACATCGCGTGTAGAATTAGCTAACTGTAGTGGAAGTAGGTCATGTCTCCAGAAGTACCAATGTTCGATGGATCTGGCACGTTCTAGAGTGGAGCCGCAACCAGAGACCTATGGAAGGTGGCGGACAGCGAATGGATGCGAACTGTCCAGGACCGGGATAGTTTGCGCTCATTAGGGAAGGGCTTTCAGCAGTGGACGGCAATACACTGATGATGATGACAATGATGTTACATTCGTAACATTGACTATTATATTGTAATTCATTTCTTTAATAAATCTTCTTTAGTTGTAATCTATAATAATATATTAATTGTTCAAATGAAATAAGTAAAATTTTACCGTCACTTGTCGCTACAGTTGTTATTGATTGTTACCACGTCATGCATTTTTACCATATAATTATTAGATCAAATCTCTTTATACTCAATTTGTTATGCATAATAGCTAACTGAAACGAAGCTATTATAAGGAAGGGTGAGTGGAACAATATGTTAGTGTTTAAATTAACTGTATTGTGCTTATATGTGAATTATGAAAAGAATATACTATAAAAGATGTTGACGAATTATGGAAGCATTTTGTTACATCGTTAATAAAAATATTGAAAAGTAATGGACCAAGGTGAGAACCTTGCGGTACGCCAGATGGCGCTAAACAGGTGAAAGAACTATGACCACCAATAACTACTTTGAAAGACCTATTGTGTAGGTATGATTGGAACCAAGACAAAAGAGTACCACTAATACCAAACTGTGAAAGCTTATTCAACAAAATTGTGTGATCGACTTTGTCAAATGCTTTACTAAAATCAGTATAAATGGCGTCAATTGGGACTCGTTTGTCTATGTTTTCAGACAGCATAGAAGTAAAGCATAGCAGATTAGTAGTCGTTGATCTTGATTGAAGGAAACCATGCTGTTTAGAAGAAAATAGGTGTTTTAGATGCTGAGATAAACGCTCAGTTATCATTTTTTCTAGAACTTTTCCCAGCATTGGAAGTAGAGAAATAGGTCTGTAGTTACAGACAAGGTTCTTACTACCATTTTTATATATTGGAACGATCAAAGCTTCTTTCCACAGGTCCGGAAAGATACCGTCATTTAGGGAACGACACACACACACACACACACACATTTTTAGATCACACTTAAAGGTGAAGCTAGAGCTTTTGCACATCTTTTTATAAAAATTGGGGGAATAGAGTCACCACCACTGCCGCCGCCACCACCGCCCTTACTTTCGTCAAGCGATTCTAATTTTTTATATACTTCTTCAGTATTAAAAAATAAGTTGGATATAAAACAAATATTTTGTGTAGAATCTGTGATTTTTGTAGAGAAATTTGTATGCAGATTGCTAGAGTTATTATATTATTATTATACACTTGTGCGAAATTTTCTGCAAATAAATTACAAATATCGGCGCCAGTTGAAGCAACTGTATCGTTAAGTTCCATTTGAGAAGGACATATGCAATTACCTTTTCTTTTCATTTTCATAAAAGACCAGAACAGTTTAGGATTTTTAGAGATCGAGTGTTCAAATTTATCAATGTAAGAGTTATAACATACTAAAGACAATATACGACAATCATCACGAAGCTTTTCGAAAAGAACTTATATCTATAGGGTTGTTATACTTTTTTATTTTGTAATGTAATTTGAATTTGTTTTTAAGAAGTCGAATAAGATGCTGAGAGTACCAAGGCGGGTATCTGGTATTATTGTTATTTTTAATATATGATTAACGTACTTACGGACGAGATTTGTGCTAATCAACACTAGTAACTCACGGGTTCGTTCCTAGGTACCTACATTTACTCATTTCTCAGGGACATGATATTTTCCTGCAAAATAATCCATATAATATGTTGATCTGGATAACCAGTTATCATCATACCAAATCTGGCTATTGGTTTTCTCGTTAAGCCGTCACAGACAGACAAAAATTCTACAAACTATAAATTCGGGTTCTCAATCGATAAAAATGACTATTTAAATAAGATTACACAACAATGCACAAACACTCAATTACTTTTGCGTGATCTGCACCTAATATTTAAAAAATAATATTCCAAGCGCGGATTACTCTTATAGCCCTATTTCATAGTAGCTACATAGTACATGATAAATAAACAATCAGTTACATATAATATTTTAAGATGAAATTATATATTCTGTTAATATATGTATGAAAATTCAATTGGTTTTTAGTCAAAGTCAAAGTCAAAGTCAAAATATACTTTATTCAAATAGACTTTTACAAGCACTTTTGAATCGTCACTTTTACATTATTATATGAATTTAAATCAAGTGTCAGTCTGTAAGTCTGGGACTTGGGAGTAAACTACCACCGACTCGGAATGCTGTTCTGCCGAGAAGAGACGGCGAGAAACTCAGCAGTTGCTCTTTTCAAAAAAATATTTGATTACAATATTTATTGCATTACAATATTTATCTATTTATCCTACGTGAGACACAACAAGACATTAATCCCACACATTTACATCTTCTATGTATTCCGTGATGATGTAATAAGCTTTATTCAATAATGATTTTTTAATTTTAGATTTAAATTGTTTTAAGGCAAACTCAATATGGACTGTGGAATTTTATTATACATGCGTACACCTTGCCCCATAAACGATCTATTAACTTTTTGAAGGCGAATACTGGGTGTTATAAGTTTATCCTTATTTCTAGTATTTATACCGTGTTTGTCGCTGTGTTTTGAGTAGCAATTAATATTTTGTCGCACAAATATAATGTTACAATATATATATTGCGAAGCAACCGCAAGGATACCAATTTCTTTAAAAAGTTCGCGGAGAGTATCCCGAGCGCCAATGTTATAAATGGCCCGAATGGCCCTTTTTTGAATTATAAATATGGATTTAATGTCCGCTGCATTACCCCACAACAAAATGCCATACGACAAAATGCTATGGAAGTAGCTAAAGTAAACAAGTCTGGCAGTGTCAACGTCTGTCAGCTGCCTGACTCTTCTGACAGCGAAAATAGAGGAGCTTAGTCTACTCGCAAGAGACGAGAGATGGGGACCCCATTGCAAACCCGAATCTAATGTCAATCCCAAGAAAACCGTGGAGTCTACCGTGTTTAATAAGTCGTTATTAAGATACAAGTTGAAATTTTACCTTTTTACATTAGGTAATAAAAACTGCATATATTTTGTCTTCTTGGCATTTAAAGCCAGATTATTAAACCAATGAAGTATATGCGATAATAATGCACTATTCACTTCGTCGTAATATTACTATTCGTCGTATTTGACTTTCTATCAACTTTAAAAATTAAGGACGTATCATCCGCAAAGAGTACAATATCACAAAACTTGTCGGCATAAAATGGGAGATTTTAGATTAATATAAACTAAGAACAAAAATGGACCCAAGATAGATCCCTGTGGAACACCCTTAATAGGAGATCCAAAAGAATTAACATTATTTACCGCGACCTTCTGAACCCTACCACTAAGATACGATGCAATGAGATCAAGGGCAATACCACGAACTCCGTAATGAGCAAATTTAAGCAGAAGAGTTTCATGCTCTACACAATCAAAAGCTTTAGATAAGTCACAGAAAACACCAATTGCATTCTGTGTTTTTTCCCAAGCGTCATAAATATGTCTAAGAAGTGCTATCCCCGCATCAGCTGTAGACCTACCTCTAGTGAACCCATACTGTTCACTATGGAAAATATTATTTATGTTAAAATGATTCAATAGTTGACTTAACATAAGTTTCATATAGAAATAGGTCTATAGTTGCCAGGATCATTTTTAACGCCATTTTTAAAAAGAGGTATTACTTTACTAATTTTCATGGGATCAGGGAATATACCAGTGTCTATACATTTATTGAATATAAGAGCTAAATAAGGTGCAATGTTTGTTATTATTGTATTAAGTAATTTAACAGACATGCCCTACAAATCACCAGTTTTCTTTACATTAAAAGTTTTAAAAGTTTTTACTCTTTCTTTCTTTTCAATTTTTATATTCAGAACTCGACGAAAATGATGTATAAATCTTCATGTCATTTTTTCCCCATTATAAAGATATATTTATACCATCTATACTAATTATATTATAAAGCTTAAGAGTTTGTTTCTTTGTTTCTTTGTTTGTTTGAACGCGCTAATCTCAGGAACTACTGGTCCGAATTGAAAAATTCTTTATGTTGGAGTGTCCGTTTATCGAGGAAATCTATAGGTTAAGGTTGACTTTCTATAACCTTTTTTATGGTAATAATATAAAAAAATAATGCACTATTTGCGAAGGTGTTTTATAAACATGATATTAATCCTTATCCAAATAAAAGTTATTCATAACAAGTATTTAAATTTGAACAAAATTGCTTGTGGCATCATTTAATTTTAATGCATATCTTACGAGATATCTTAGTTTTAATATCACTCCGCAAAACAATAATGATCACCGCGTGCAAGACGGCGGTGGCGAGGGAGGAATGACGCCGAAAAGAATTTGTTTTCCAGTTTTTTAGGAAGCGAGCGAAGCCGCGGGAAAGGCTAGTCTATTTATAAACGAAATAATAAAAGAACGAGTGGTGTCGTTAGACACCGGATAGGAATGAAGTTCCTTATTATAAAAATATTAATTTTAAGTTTTATTCGAGGTATAAAGAAAATAATTATTCGGGTATACATTTTTTACTGTAATTTTTTAATGATAAAAAAAAAACAAAAAGAAAATAAAAAAATAACTGGCTTGCTTTCTGTGAGAGAGAGAGATAGAGAGAGAGAAACTGACAGAGAAACACGCGCACGCCATACGGCTTACAACTATAGCAAAAAGTGTCGTTACAACTTTTCGTCTTAATTTTTTCCGACTAGCCCCCTTTCGCAACGAGCAATAAGGAACTTCGTTCCAAAAAGTAGTAAAAACTGTACATACAATCATATGTTTTTAAGTGTAACAAGTGTGCATGGCGTGTTTAAAAGGCAGTGGTAGCCCAGCGGTGACACGCTCCCGTGGACAACCGAAAAATGCGGGTTGAAATCCGGTTCTCGCACCTCTGATATTTTCATGTGCGAATCATTTTCTATGATGATTTTCGGTGAAGGAAAACATCGTGAGGAAACCTGCATGTCTTAGAAAAACCTAGCAAGTTTTCGAAAGATATGTGAAGTCCGCTAACACGTACTAGGCGAGCGCGGTGGACTATGACCTGATACCGCTCGTACTGAGGGAGGCGCGTGCCCAGCAGTGTGACGTAAAAAATGGACCGAAGATGAAGTGTGCATGGAAAGCTGAAAATTATGAGCCTATAATAATCTCCATAGATCGCATCTGGACTAAAAATATACTATTGTACGACATTTATACATTTAAGACCCATGTATGACCCATACCTTAATAAGGCTTTTGTCAAAATAATGAAACTCCGAAAAGGGCAATAGAACGCCCCATATTTTGTGTGAATAGTTTAATTATTATTATCAATTCAGCATTTACCAAACGAATCTAAGGGCATGTTATATAATATAAAAAATATCTTTGATCTCTTATCCATATTTATTGCGCGTACAAAGATTAAAAAGAAGACTATTAGAGGAAGTACGAAGAAAGGGTCACTTACACATTGTAGATAAGATAGCACCAGCGTGAGATCGTTTTTCATTTGTGAGATGTTATTTTTAAAGCTATCGTTGTTCAATAAAATAAATAAGTAAAACATAAAATATTATAGTTTCAATTTTACTCAATTAATTTAAGAAATATGATTGTGTTAACAATTCTATGTATGGACTGAGGAAAATGGATATAGACAGTGGAAGCTTGTTGGTAACGCGCTTGCATAAGTTACCGAGTGAAGGGGTTCAAATCTGGGTCTTGCAATACATAAATAGTTTATATCTAGAAGATGGAGTCATTTCCATATTTAAAATTAATGCCAACATGAAAGATTGGTAAAAAATAAGAATTAAATAATGAGTTACGTTTCTATTTAGGTATAGTTTAAAATACTTACGTAAAACATACTAGTAAAACTTTATTAAGAATGTATTTCAGTAAACACCTTACCATAGAAAGTAGGATTCATGTATTGGTTTAGTTACACTTCGTTTGGACCATATCAAATTCTTTTGGGCGTGCTTGTAAATTTTAATACTACAAAATTGGATTTTTATCAAATGTAAGTCAAGAAGTGCTATTATTTCTAACGTCAATGGTGTACGCATATGTGAACAATTCAAACAAATAACCAATAACATTACTATGGAAATAATATATAATTTAAGTTTTTTAGTTATTTTGATCCATACTTCAATCTCAGCAGTGTCTACTCAAGGTATAGTATTAGTTGAGACTTTATTTTTTTAATGTGAAAGTGCTTCTTAGTTTTTGTTTGCTTGTCTTTCTTTTCCATCGAAAAAGAGGACGGATGACGGATTGGCATGTCCTATTATGAGGCAATAGTTGGAGGGCAGGGGAGCGATGATTATTTTTTACTGCAGGAGAGTATTTTATTTACAAACCAACAAGCACTTGCCATACCTATGCTTATATTTTGCATACAATATAAATACATATAATACTAACGACTCACATTGCTTCGCCTGGATTAGTATGGAAAAGACTAAACATTATACACTTTTTTTTCTGCGAAATCTATACTAAAGGTTAATAAGCTAAGAGTTTGTTTTATTTCAATCTAATCCCTAGAACTACCAGTTTAGGGTAATCCGTTTTTTCTGTTAGTCATCACAAGCTACCTAAAATTACGCTACAACTCTTACGTTGAAAACATTAATAAATAATGATAAATAAGTGTAGCGTAAAGTTTACAAGACCAACGGCGGGAAAAAATTGTATTAGAATAGCACTTAATAAATAAGTAACTAGTATTAATATTTAAATATTTTTTTAATAGTAAATATTAAGGAATTAAAATATTTTTAGAAGAATCGTATTGTGCAGCCCAGTGGGTGCCGCCAGATCCTGCAACAGGATGCTGTGGAAAAGATTTATCTGGTGTTTACGCAGTAGAGGGTAACCTGTTTATTCTATAATATATATACCTAATTATGTATTATTTTAGTTACATAAATATACGACATATATTATAATTGAACGAGTAGAAAGTGGAGGAGATTTTCTATATGTAATATTTATTATTATGACTTCTATTTCTCTACTTAACAACCAAACGCTTTTAGCTCTGCATGAGAACCAAATCCAGAATTTTTGGTGTCTCCTTAATCTCATTTTTTCCTAAACTTTGTATAGTCTAAATAAGTCATCTGGTTTGAAAAGTTTTAAAATAATTTTTGGTTTTCCTTTAGAGCTTTAACGAAAGCTAACTAATTTTGTTAGCTGTAAAGGAAAATTGAAGCTATGTCCGAATAAAAACGGCAATAAGTATAGTGCAATCTAAAGACTTATTTTATTTAATATATTAGTAATACAAGCTAATATATTATATGGTTAAATGAAACGCTTAGACACCAACTTATTTCTTTATCGTGATATTTTTCTAAATATATTGTTTTCTACGCAGATCTTGAAAACTTGCTTACGGCTAATAATGTTAATAGACACAAACGTTCTACGAATGGTAGCACTTCATTTGAAATTGAGGGCATGGTCAGTCGCCGAATTACAGGTATTTTAAAACAATGTAATTTTAAAATTAATTAAGTGGATTTGAATCATGAAATCTTAAACATTAGAGCCAAAAACAAAGGTATTCATAAAAACAGTAAAGCTAGTATGAGAAAAACCAAAACCAAAGGATCTCTTGGTAAGAAGCTTATTATTAGTAAGACTTTACAAAGGGCTAAATTATTGTTTTCACACTATTTTTTATGCATTTTTTATTATTTTTTATTTTTATATATATATATATATATATATATATATATATATATATATATATATATATATATATATATATATATATATATATATATATATATACGTGTTTTATATGATGTTTACAGAAGGCACTGGTACTGAGTTGGACCAGTTTCCTTGGCTTGTATATATAGAAACATATTTTGAAGAAACACTACGCACTTGCACTGGTGCACTAATCAGCGATCTTTATATTCTTACAGCAGCTCATTGCGTCCACGAATATGGACAGAATGTACTCGGGTAGGAAAACTTGTATTAAATAATCAAATATTTAATGAAAAATATAAATAGATTAAGTAAAAAATAAAAATAATAAAATAAGGGCAGTAAAATATTTTTTTTTACTGTACACTTAAAAAGGGGCAAACATTCATTCACCGTTCTTATGCAGTTAGTTTTCTTTAAGCTATCAGTCTGGCTTACATTTGCAGCTTAATAATTCAGGTATGTTGAACATATACAGCCTCGTAACTTCAGTGACCAGACTGATGTAGACTAATTATTTATTTGTTTAAAAAATCACCGTTTAACTTTATAGTGCTTGTGCTATTGTATGTATTTTCCTTTGTAAAATTTACAAACTAAAACTAAACTGGTTTGCAAATTTTCTTTTTGTGTTTTAAATTTCAGGAATGAAAAAAAATTATGAAACTACAGTTAAAAATATTTTTAAATCGTTATTTTATTTTTAGCATTAAAGTCAGACTCGCAGAATATGATTTAAAGTATTTCCCTACAGATTGTAAGTATGGTTTGAGAGGGAACGAGCAATGTGTGGAAAATATATTGATGTATCCAGTGGACTCTGCATTTCATTCACAACACGACAGCCGATACCTTTTTAATGACATAGGAATTATAAAACTACGTAGTTATGCACCATATACTAGTAAGCATTGAAACAGAATATATTATGTATCTGTGATATATTTACTCGTAAATCAAATTCATATTACAATGTTTAATTTTTCAGGATTTGTTCGACCTATATGCCTCCCAACTTTTGATATAGATAGGCCAGACTTTGCTCACCTGCCTCTACAAGTTGCTGGATGGGGTAAAATCAATCCATATGATGAAGGCGACGGTTTAAAACTGTCTGCCGTCGTAGGTTTAGTACCAAATGATGAATGCAAGAAATTTTATAATTATAATTTCTTAAGTTCACAACTATGTGCGGTTGGGAGGGCTGGCCAAGATCCCTGTCCTGGTGACTCTGGTGGACCCTTAATGTTACTGTACGGAGGTACTTACTATCTCGTCGGAATTGTTAGTGGAAAACGTGGAGATACCTACTGTGGGTCGTCGATACCAGCCATCTATATGAATATATTCCACTTCCTACCTTGGATAAAGGAACAGTTAGGGTATTAGCATCTGTCACATAAAATAATTTTCTAATAAAATTTGTTAATAAAAATAACACATAATAACTATTTGTTGTTATTATTTATGAAAATCACTTGCACGGAACTCTAAAAACTGTTATTGTATTGTATTGTAAAAAAACTCACCAGCTAGAAAAGCCAGTACTACCCACTAAAACCCAACAGAAGGGTCCCGTCCTAATGGGGCGTCGCAGAATCGCTTACGCATTCAAGGTCTGCCAACGCACATCAATGCCAATAGGTTGCTCCACAGTCCACTCTGCTATCAGAGAACCATGTATATGTATATCATGGTTGTCATCAGCCCTTTTTAACGTCCCACTGCTGGGCACGGGCCTCTCTCAGTACGAGGGGGATCAGGCCATACTCTACCGCGCTGGCCTAGTGCGTGTTGGCGGACTTCACATGTCTTTCGAAAACTTGCTAGGTTTTTCTCAGACATACAGGTTTCCTCACGATGTTTTCCTTCACCGTAAGGCAAGTGGTAATCATGATAGAAATGATTCGCACATGAAAATATCAGAGGTGCGAGACCCGGATTTGAACCCGCATCACTTTGTTGTCCAAAGGAGCGTGTTACCGCTGGGCACACTACTAGCACACTACAGTTACCCTATATTATTGAATAAGGTGCGTGGATGTTCCTTCGAAGGCCAATTATCAAAAAGTCATAGTTATTGCCACGTGATGACAAATTCCTTTTACTTACACTAATACCTAACTATCTAAAGGACATAGACACTGCGACAAGGCGCTCACGCCGATATTATGTCAATGCGGTCCATCGATATATTGACTTCTCTTATCGATGTTAAAACATTTCTTTATAACAATTTCTAAAAGATTTTTAGTTATACCACATATCACATAATACTATACTAGCTTATACATTTGTCATCAAGTTATTTTCGTTGAGTATTTTATAAATAGTTAAATAATGTTGAGCGTTTAATGTTACGTTATAATGAAAGACCTTTTAATGTAGTTTAAGTATAAGCTAATTTTTGATAATCATAACGTTAGTTTTCAGTTCAATGACAGATTTATAATCTTGACCTTGTATGGAGCCCTGTTCCTAGCAAGACCATTTAGAACAGCTTTCCAAAACCTACGTTTATTAGATAGTGATTAACTTTGTAATAAAAAAAGTGTTTAATATGTTACATATGTATGACTCCCACACATAATAAAACAAAATGTTAGTAAAACATAAGTTTGTTTCATTTATCCAGTAAAGAAACAAATTATAACCGTTTATTTGTTAAGGTGGTCTTTCATGGTCCACCCACCTTAGATGAAAATTATTAAATAGTATATCAGACGTAAACAATCTCGGATAAAGTCTCTGACCAAAATATCGGTGGATAAATAAAAAAAAACAGTTAACCCAGTTAAGCATTTATGTAGTGCTAAACGAAGTTTCTGATCAGAAGAACTTTGTCTTCCATGTAAATGTTTCGCTAGTTATTTTCTACACCGTGAAATGAACGAGTATTGATATTACACGTGCTCTTTGGCCATGTCGAATTTGTATGTTAGAAATTCTTCCCATACAAAATTGCATAGGTACTTGAAATATAAATCAAATAATAAAAAGTACGTTCAGTACGGTGCACATATTTGAACGTTCTTAGCAAATTATTAATCATAATAATATGGGCATAATATTTCAAAATAAAATAAAATGTATATATATTTTGATAAATATTTCATTCCTTGTGGTTTCTATTACAGGTACATTAGATTTATTCTGAACGAAGTCTTATTTCTTGAAAAATGGACGTGCGTTTGTGTGTGTGTTTAAAAGTTTGCATGGATGGATTTATGATTGCTACCCCTTTAAGCTGAACAGAGTTTGGATGAAATTAAGTACCCAAATATTAACTACTGGTCTGGCTTATACTATTTTTAAAAAGATTCATGAAATAATTAATTTGTTTCTACTACAATTATGCCAACCGCCTCATCCGCTGTGGTTGAGGCCTTATGAGGCCGGCTTCATTACGTCATTAATAATTTACCTCTATTATGTATGTATGTATAGTTACCACAACAACGTAATTTACGAAGAAATTACCTAAATAAAAAAAGTGTTTTCATATAAATGCCTTATTTAAGAACATTATTTTAGAAACATAATGTTTTTAGGTCAATTTAATTGTGAAGAACAATGGGCGCCTGCAGATCCTGCTACAGGATGCTGTGGGCAGGATTTATCTGGTGCCTTGCGAGCAGATGGTACGTGTATATAATAGTACTTTGGCTTTATACTTTAAAACAGCCCAAAAAGTGGACTAGATTTTATTAAACAAACAAAAGACCTTGTTATATAATTAACCAATGTGTATGTAATATGTATGAATACTACGTAATATTATTTTTGTAAATTTTTAGCTGATTTCATTTTCGTAAATCGTAGGAACACCGTCAAAAATATCCACATTACATATTTTTCCTAAATCATGGATCTTATTACTACGTACAGAGTACAGACATACATAACATGTACTGGTACAGATGTGTGCATTTTGTCCCCTCCATACCTTTAAGGATATTTCTATATTCAGAACTACGTCTGTTCTAATTTATTAAAGATTCTTTTCCTAAGTATTGAAACTCTTCAGCAAAAAACTACCTATTCACGGTAGAATTAATTAGTGCTAACTTTTAAACATTACGAAATATTTCATTAGCTAATAATTCATAACACTTGCGGTTTACAAATATAGTATTGTGTGGTTGTAAAATAAGCTCGACAAGTATACCTACTTATTACCTAGATTTTGATTATTATATTTTAATAACCTTCTCTTTTACGCAGATCTTCAAGATTTACTTAATAAATATAGTTATAGACGCTCCTTAAATGAAAGTGCTACATTTGAAGATGGCATCATTCCCAGTCGTAGAATTTCAGGTATGTGTACTACAAAGAGGAAAATAATACTGCTTCTACAAGAACGTGGATAGATATATGCTAAAAAAGTAGTAAATATAGATAAGGAGAAAAATGAATGAATTAAAAAATAAAAAAATAAATAAAAAAAATCTATTTTTAAGAACCTAACTTTTCGGTTTTAAACAATCTTGTTAATTATTAATTCTACATACTTATTATAATTCATTTTTATATTTTATAGAAGGTACAGACACTCAATTCGACCAGTTTCCATGGATGGTATATTTGGAACTAGTTTTTGATAAATCCACTATATCTTGCTGTGGTTCATTAATTAGCCCAAAGCACATTCTTACAGCAGCTCATTGTGTTCGCAAAGAAGGAATGAATTTAGTCGAGTAAGAAATCTTATATTTCTAATACTATTTAAAATTTAGCAGACAATATGCATATATAATATGTATGTATGCCCGTAGTTGGAAACTTGGCTATGTTTCTCCCCCGTCCCTCGGAGACCGACGTGTTACTATTTCTATAAAAAGATGGAGTTTACCAATCACCTAAGCACGCTATGTATAAAAATAATAAAGTATTTAAAATATCTCTTATATACAATTAGTATTACGGTAAGAAAACATCATAATTAATGCCTGCATGAGATAACCGTGTTCAGCACTGGGACGATTAATAAAGCCAAATACACATACTCGTATATACACATTACGTCACCTAAATAGTAAACACTAATTTTAGTCAGGATCATCATATAACAAAAGTATTAAATTACCTCTGCGTATATTTTTTATAGTTTTTATTTTATTTTCAGCATAAAAATTACAGCAGCTGAGTATGATCTAAATACTTTTCCTATAGATTGTAAGTATGTAATGGGGAACCAGCAATGTGTAGAAAATATATTTTTGTATCCAGAGAACTATGTATATCATGCACAGTTTAACAAAGAAGACCTTCATAACGACATAGCACTTATAAAGCTACGTTATTACGCCCCATATACTAGTAAGCATTAATATAGTGTAACTAACTATTTGTCTTAGAAAATCTCTTTTATTATATATACATGTATATAATCAAAGGAAAATCTTTATACTTTGAAAAATGAAATTCTTAATGTCTGATGTTTCAGGATTTATTCAACCAATATGCCTCCCACCCTTCGATATAGATAGACCTGATTTTGCCAACTTGCCTTTACAAATTGCTGGTTGGGGTCGTATCCATGAAAATACGGAAGGTGACGGCATAAAACTGACTGCTGTCGTAGGCTTAGTACCAAATGATGTATGTAGACAAGACGTCAGTTATTTGATAAGATCGCAGATGTGTACAGTTGGAAGGTTTGGCCAAGATCACTGTCGAGGTGACTCTGGTGGACCTTTAATGTTACTGTACAGGGGTACTTATTATCTTGTTGGTATTATTAGCGGAAAGAATATGAATACGTATTGTGGTTCGACGGTGCCATCTTTTTATACGAATGTATTCCAATTTTTACCTTGGATAAATATGCATTTAGGAATTTAACACCTCATCCTACCATATCCTAATATCCTTAGTTATTAATATTAATTAAATTAAAGTTGGCAAAAATATAACAAGTAGATATAATATAATATGTAACACATATTATATATTATCTACTTGTTATATTTTTTTCGAGTTTTCTCAGGAAAAAATGTATGGTAGAAATGCATGGAAACCGCTGTCTTCATCTTACTACTTACTTACTTATCGTCTAAAAACTATTTCTCTTTAAAAAAAACATGGCAATCCCACTACCGATTCATTGGTGTTATAGAAAAAGAATTTTTGTTAAGTTATATTTTTGGTGCAATAAATATATTACTAACATTAATATTTTTTTATTCATGATTTATTTTATGACTTTAAACAAGAATAACTATAAAAATAACTTTATTTATTGTCAAAATGGGGATCCATTAAAAAAATTTTAATATTCACCGTTCTCAGATGAAATTAAATTTTCTTCGTTTACATTATTCTTCCACGATTTAGCCTTTCTGATCGCCTTTCGTTGTAGGCGTTAAAATGCAACCATTATTCGCTACGTTATTTATCACATGCTCTAAACCAGCAGTATTGTTTGCAAATAACAGTATTTCTTACGCATACCTTAAGTAAGTAAAAACGTTTAAACACTCGAAGCTGCGATTTGTGTGAGCTTTCTAGGTTAACAACAAATTATGCAAACCATGAAAATCATAATACTTTCTTAGATTTACGCGAATATTCGACATTATAAATGGAAATACCTTTTCGGATTTTGTCGCGGATTTATTTTGATTTTTAGTTCCCGACCTTTCAAATGCTTTACAGCAATCATGGTCACGGGAGAGACCTCTACCGAAAAGGTAGTTTCATTTATAACATGAAAATCATATTCCCTGCAAATATACAAAGATTCTTGCTTTAGAACTCTTGATACTCTTTTAAAGATTTTGAGTAGGCACTTACAAAAACAAAACAAATAATGTATTATAATTACAATATTTTTTAGTTTCTACCGTACAGTACGCATAGTCTATACCTGCTGTTGTTAATTCCAGAAGTTTTCCATCCACTGAATGGAAAGAGACAGAATCGACGGTTTTAGAAGAAAAAATAAAGAAAATCCTTAGGATATTCGTGTGTACGAGTACGTTTCAGATTATGTTGCGCAGCTTCATTCTTTGCAATTGCGGTTTACATGTTGTAGATGTATTTCCAACTATCAGCCTAGCACGGAATTTTAAAGCCTTTGCCATTTTTTTTTTATATAAATGGCAACATTTAAAACACCCCACTTCCTAGTCCCCACCTATCCATATTTCATCTATGCAATATTTCGTACGGCTCCTCATTATGTTTTTCCGTGCTGAAGCCTACGCACGTCAAAACTACCTCACGATAAACTCTTAAATACGTATTTAAAATTTAAAATGGGAAAGAAAAGAAAACGAGACAAAAGTGAAGAAACTATTCGAAAAAAGATAAGAAAATTGGAAAATAAACTGCAGAAACGCCGTAGAATAATTTCATCAGATGAAGATATTCAGAGTAAGTATTTTTTTCTCCAAAATGGAGGGTAGATGTGAATATAAAGGAAGTAAATATAATTATTTTTATAATTTTATCTCATACTTAGCTTTAAAATTATATTGTAAATTTTTGTTTTATTACCTTTAAAAGTTAATATACTACAAATTCACATAAAGTGATGCGTTTTCACCATCACGGTTAATTTGATGCGTTTTTACCATCATATAAGGGAGCTGATGCGTTTTTACCATCATGCTTGCCATATTCAACGATCTGGAGATCGTTTTAGTAATATGTGATGAATATTCACAGGTTCGTCCGAAGACAATATTCTCCAAGTCGACAACACGACAGATGTGCTCACACCATGTGAGACACCATGTTCGCCTCGTATAGCGGAGACAACGGAGTCTGAACAACGGGATGATCTTCAGCTTATCACTACAGACTCGACTGCGGAACCAATGGAAAAAGTTGAAGATAAGCTAGATGAGGGTATTTTAGAAATACTTGGAAGTGCACCTGAACCAAACATCACGCTGGGAAAACCTATCCATAAGGACATAGCTGCCAGATGGATGGAGATTCTACGAAAAGGATTGAATAAGGAACAAAAAGACCTATTGGCTAAAGCATATTTAGTTCCTAGTAATTGCGAGTTACTCGTACCGCCTGTTTTAAATCTCGAAGTAAAAGTTGCTCTGCTTGAGCAATTTATAAAAAGAGACACGTCTTTAATGAACAGACAAAAACGATTGAAATTATTATTTCTACAAATTTAGATCAAGTATTTAAACAAAAAGTTCTAAAACCAGTCAGTGATGTGTGTAAAATTTTATGTGATATGCATCACGATGAGACAATTATAAGACGAAAGTTTGTAATTGCATCTATTAATAACACTTTAAAGGACACATTATCGAACTCTACAGCTGACAAGTTTCTATTCGGAGACAACATGTCAGAGCAGCTGAAGACGGCAAAAACTGTGCAACGCTCTGCTGAAGCGTTAAAAGTAACACAAAGGCCATTACCTAGGACCAATTTTAATAATAATAATAAATTTTTCAACAGTAAGAATAATTTAAACTACAAGACCCTGCATCAGAGGACAACAGGCAGGCAAGGTGCAGGGAGGTCGTATACAGCTCTGCCACCACGCCATCAGAACACCAGTGCGCAACGGCAAGCCCACTGGATGCAGCGACCGCCTCCGCCGCCGCCGCCCTCTGCTCGCCAGCCGCCTCCGCCGGTACACAGACCGACTCGCAAATAAACGAGGTACAGTACGCAGGCCGATTAAAGTTATTTATAGCAAATTGGAACAAGATCACTAGTGATCCCATAGTTTTGTCTTGGATTGAGGGATATAGGATCCCTATTCTTTCTTTACCAACACAAATAAATTGTCCTTCAATATATTCTAGCTCCATAATTGAATCATATGATTATGAGAAATCGATTACAAAATTATAAAAAATTGGTGCTATATGTAAATGTAGTCATGAAAATTTTGAATTTTTATTACGAATTTTTCTAGTTCCTAAGCCTAATGGTGAGAAAAGATTAATTTTAAACTTAAAAAGGTTAAATAAATATATTAGAAAAGATCATTTCAAAGTGGAAGATTATCGTACTGCATCAAAATTGATAACTAAAAACTGTTATATGACATCCTTAGACTTAAAAGATGCTTATTTCTTAATTAATATAGATAAAAATCATAGAAAGTTCTTACGTTTTGAGTATAACGATAGTCTTTACGAATTCACCTGTTTACCATTTGGTTTGTGCACTGCACCATTGACCATACGTATTCACAAAACTTCTAAAACCTGTCATAGAATATATTCGTAGTAAATATAATATTTTGTCAGTAATTTATCTCGAAGATCTTTTATGTTTTGAAGAAACTTTTCAAGAGTGTCAGAATAATATTCATAATATTAAAAAATTGTTCATGTCATTAGGTTTCATAATTAATACTGATAAAAGTTCCTTAATCCCTAAACAACAATGTAAATTTTTAGGTTTTGTTTACGACTCGAAAAAATATGTTTCTGCATCTACCCGAAGATAAAAAATGTAAAGTAAAAGAAATGCTATTGAATTTTGTAAAATTGAAAAAATGAAAATTACGTATTTTTGCGAGACTGATTGGTATTTTAATATCCGTTTGTCCTACACACAAAACAGTTTGAGTACCATAAATATTCGTGTTTACTTAAAAATTCTTCTTATGATCAAATAATTGATGTACCTGATAGTTTAAAACCAGATATAGATTGGTGGTTAGATAATATAGAAAATTCTTACTGCCTTTTTAGATTTAATAATTATCACTTAGATTTTTTCTGATGCTTCTCTTACTGGATGGGGTGGTTATTGTGAGAATAGAAAAGTTCACGGATTTTGGAAATCGGAGGAAAGTTGTCTACACATTAATGAGTTAGAATTAAAAGCTGCCTTTTTTACATTAAAAGCTTTTACAAAAAATATATTTGGCAAAGAAATTATTTTACGTATTGATAATACAACCGCTATCTCATGTATAAATCGGATGAGGAGTGTGCAATATCCCCATCTCTGTCAAATAAGTAAAGACATATGGAACTGGTGTGAGACACATAAATTATATGTTTTTGCATCATATATTAATACAAAGGATAATGTAGAAGCAGACTCTTTATCTCGTAAAAAGTTTCAGGACACAGAATGGGAACTAGCAGACTATGCATTTCAAAAAATTGTGTTAAATTTTGGAAAATTCGATATTGATTTATTTGCAAGTCGGTATAATGCAAAATGTAAAAATTATATATATTACTTGGAAAAGAGATCCAGATGCATTAGCCGTTGATGCCTTTACTGTGTCCGGGAAAAGTATATATTTTTATGCCTTTCCTCCGAAAGTGTTGCGAAAAATAATATCGGATAAAGCAGAAGGTGTATTAGTTGTTCCATACTGGCCCACTCAACCCTGGTACCCTTTATTTGAAACATTGATTTGCTCACCTTGTGTATATTTTAAGCCAAACGTTAATTTATTAACTTCTCCTTTCAGATCATCGCACAGTCTTCATCAAACCTTGTGCTTAGTAGCCGCGAAGTTGTCAGGAAAACATATTTAAAAATGGGCCTAACATCTAGAACCGTTGATATTCTAATGAATTCACTTTCAGATAATACTTACAAACAGTATGATAGTTCCATAAGATCTTGGTTATAGTATTGTAAGAATAAAAATCACGATTACTCCTATATGTCTATCCTATTATACTAGATTATATGAGTGAATGCTTTCATAAAGGCCTTAAGTATGGAACAATAAATTCGCACAATTCTGCCTTATCTCTATTGTTTCCTAGTATTCTAAAAATGATTGTATTAAAAAAATTATGAAAGGTGTTTTCAGAACGAGACCCTCTCAACCTAAATACTGTATTACATGGGACCCTAGTATTGTTCTTAATTATTTGTCGTCACAGTGGCCACATGAATGTCTTGATCTGGAAATTCTTTCAAAGAAAGTACTAACTTTGTTGGCTCTGGTCACAGCACATCGCGTACAGACTCTTGCCTTGATAAAGATTTCTAATATTGAGGTACACGACTTGCATATTACAATAAAAATTCCTGACCTTATAAAAACATCTCGACCAAATTCACTTCAACCTATTCTGAAATTGCCATTCTATAGTAAAAAACAAAGTATATGCCCAGCAAAGTGTTTGTTAGATTACATAAATAAAACAAGCTCCTTACGTGACACTAAAAATGTTTACTTATTTATTAGTTTTAAAAAACCGTATAAAAAATTAACTTCTCAGACGTTAGGTCGCTGGATAAAGGATACTCTCAGTAAAAGTGGTATAAACACTTCGATTTTTACTGCACATAGTACATACGCGTCACGCAGCTACGTCCACAGCCAACAAACTTGGTGTTAATATAGATGTAATTAGAAAGACTGCTGGTTGGAGTCAACATTCCGCAACTTTTGTCAGATTTTATAATAAAGAAATTGTTGATGATAATTTTGCTCAATCAGTACTTGCTTGTGAAAATGTTAAGAATTAATTAATACTAGCGGACCCGACAGACGTTGTCCTGTCCGCATGCGCAAAACAACGTTGCCTAGCAACGACTTGTTTATAATTGGATATTTCATTTATTGTGTAAATGTATAAATAGCTAATTAATTCAAAAAATACATGTTGTAGTGGACCGAATTGTGAATCTAAACCATTCTCGAATGCACTCGAACACGCACAAAACATTTCATCAAAATCGGTCCAGTCGTTTAGGAGGAGTTCAGTCACATACACACGCACACAAGAAATATATATATTAAGATCAATGATATTTTAACTATAGATATGTTATGAGCGCGCAATCGTGAAAACTCGAAAACATCCTAATTAGGACGTATTGCCTTTAGTCAGTGTCACCGCATGGCGACGAGTGGTACGCTGCTACAAAATTAAAAAAAATGCCATCCTGTGTATTTAGGAAATGCACCAATTATGATACCAAAGTTAATAAAACACAAGGGATCTCATACCACACGTAAGAACGCAGAATACTTCGATTTATTAATATATATTTCAATTATTTGCCTAATATTCTGATATGTCATCGGTCGCTAGACTAATGTTTGCTTACATTGACGCGCAATTGACAACATTAGCTGTCTCTTTTTTTCTTATTGATTTTATCGACTATCCCCTTTCTATCATTTTGACATGTACCTTGAATGAAAAGTGTGTATGTGTGCAGCGCGGAACACTTTTTTCGGTTGTTTAGTGAGCGTATAACATATCTATAGTTAAAATATCATTGATTAAGATTAAATATATAAAACTGATTGATTTATATAATTATAAATAAAACTTTTGTTCAAACTTACATGAGTCTTAATACTTACCTGCCTTATATATTTCATACATAGCAACATTTTATATTGTCTGTTTTTTGTCTCTGAACATCCTACAACATGTAAACCGAAATCGCAAAGAATGAAGCTGCGCAACATAATTGAAGATCAAACGAACTTACAAAGTGAAGTTCGATCACAATTATGTGAGCAGCTTCATTCGACGCGATTTCGGTTTACATGTTGTAGATGTATTTCCAACTATCAGCCTAGCACGGAATTTTAAAGCCTTTGCCATTTTTTTTTTATATAAATGGCATAAAATATAAGTACCTATCCGAGAAGCCACGTTAAATTGAAATTATATTTTTCATATAAGTATTTATAGTACATTAAATTAAATAATGCGTGGTCCAGGTTAAGCTTCTGCAGAGGTGTAGCTCAAGTGCTACATTTCATGTAAATGTTCCGCTAAGCATTTTCTACACCGTGAATGTTTCGTGTATTGATTTGGTATACGTAGTTTTTAGCATGTAAAATTTTTATATTAGCAATTATTCTTCTTATGAAAAATTACATTTTTATCAAGAAATAATATATTACTATTTTACGTTTAGTATAGCGCACGTATGTGCACGTTTTAAATAGACGAATTAATCATTATATTATAGGCACAATGTCTTATAAATATATAAGTTTCGTATATATTTTGGTCAACATTTTAATCTCAGCTGTTTTTGTTGCAGGTAGAATATGCTAGCATTTATAATATCGTACCGTACTTGTGTAAGCTATCTAGGTAGAGCAAAGAAAGGCTGAATAGCTAGAAATTAATAAGTCGACGCGTCGGCTGAGTTAAAAGACGCAAGCGGGCCCGCTCCGTAACGTAGTTATCATTCACTGGGCTCTCTATTATATCAAGTACGTAGGTAAAAACCAACTTCCGAATCCCTTATTATGAAACATAACATGTTTACAGGTCAATTGAATTGTGAAGCACAGTGGGCGCCGCAAGATCCTGCTACAGGTTGCTGTGGACAAGATGTATCTGGTGCTTTCCGAACGGAGGGTAACGTTTATAATATCATAGTACATAAGCTTTATACTTAAAAGACTTTATTATCTTATATTAAACCGACTACAAAGCAGAGTGTAAGTATTTATCTACTATATAAAAATAAGTCGGGTTTTCCTTCCTGACGCTATAACTCCAGAACGCACGAACCGATTTCCACGGTTTTGCATTCGTTGGAAAGGTCTCGGGCTCCGTGAGGTTTATAGCAAAGAAAATTCATTTTCAATTAATCAATCAATTGAAGATTGATTGAAGAAAATCAATTTCAACAGAAAAGCGGGAAAATCTTTTAAACTATACTAAAGAGGTTACACCTGGGGACGAACCCGAGCGAAGCGAGGGTGAGTCGCTAGTAGTTTTATAATATGTTAGTTTCGTAGAGGTAAAAATCATATTATAGTCATTACAGACAGTAGGTACCTGTATATGTACACTGTACAGTATACGAAATACATCCATAAAATTATACAATTATGACAACAATAAATAATTTTAATTTGCAGTTTATAAAATTCAAATAAGTTTTATTATAGAGTATTAAATATGCTTTATTTAGCCATTGCCAATGTAGCCATTCTTTGGGTTTCTTTTTTAAACAAAATAAGAAAATAACGCATACTCTAATATACATAATACCTTTTAACGAGATATATTTTTATGATATTCTCTTCTATACAGATCTCCAAAATTTACTTACGACAAACAGACGCTCGTCAAATAGTAGTTTTTCGTTTGAAGATGGGATCATCCCCAGTCGTAGAATTACAGGTAGGCACATATTATATTAGACATAGGTATAATGTACATATAGGTAAAAATAAGTTAGCGTCATATTTTTCAACATAAACGTAGATAGTGAGATTCAAAACATTGATGTCCTCCTGACCGATTCCGGCCAATCTCATTGAGACTAGCCATCTGCGCGGGACATATTATAGTGCACGAGTGTATGTGCAAACACAAATGCACTCTTTATTCTTTATCACTCTCATTTTCCGCTGGGACGACTGCTCGACACGACCAGTGAGAGTTAAGGCGCAAGACCGACAGCTATACGTGCTCTCCGAGGCACGGGGGTGAAACACCACCAACTTCCCTACTCCGGGCTGTTACTGAGGATTACGAAACAGAAAGACTCAATAACTAAGCTTGGCCCGACCCGGGACTTGAACCCAGAACCTCGCGGTATGCGACCGTACATGCTAGCCACTAAACCAACGAGGTACTTAAAAAACAATACAAAGTAGCGAAAGAATTTTAAAGAGAATCACCAAGTAAACTATGATAAAAGCTTACATACTAGAATTGTATTAAGAAATTGAATTTTCAAACCTTTATTTCCTGTAAGTTTTGGTCTTTTTAAGTAGGTCCTTGTTAGGTACCCTTATACCTATTTTTTTTTGTTGTATTTTATAGAAGGCACCGACACTCAGCTTGGGCAGTTTCCTTGGATGGTGTTTCTCGAATCACATTTTGATCGAACAGTAATAACTTGCGCTGGTTCACTGATCAGCCCAAAACATATTCTTACAGCAGCACATTGCGTTCACGAAGAAGGAATGATTCTAGTTAAGTAAGAAAATTTGTGTAAAATACTTATGTATAGTATAATTTAAAATTATAATAAGCCAGTAGTGCATACGTCGCGGGAAAATTGTGAAAACCATGTAATTATAATTTAACTAGTAAAATTATAAACAAATGCTGTATTATCAATCCGCTCTATTTCTTACAATATTAAGGGGTCAGGGGTGTTTTAGTTAAAACTTAAAAAGTGTATACTTTCCATAAACACACCCAGTGATATTGTGAATCAATTAATTTTGTCAATTATTCTATACAATACAATTCGTTAGACTGTGCAATAATAGTAGGAGAAAAACAATGGAATAGAAATTTATTTTTCTTATTATTCATTTTTAAATTATTTTTATATTATATTGGTTGGAATAATAGGTAGTTAACCAAGTAATCTCTACTTTCGATATTTAAGGTGTTAAAATGTTACTATATAGCTACTCGTAGATGATGTTACTGAGCGTACAGAAACAATGATTACAAGCTATACGTTTTAAAAAAAAAAAAACTCTTATTGTTTTTTCTGAAATAAGTGGTAATTTAAGTTAATCCCCATGAAATCAGGTATTTATTAGTGAACGTCTCATTAAAATCGCTCGAGCCATTTTGCAAAAAATAAATAAATTAGCCGAAACAAAAATTTTGAAATTGTGTTTTTTGTCTCGTATAAATACTATAATATATTTCTAATAACTCTATATGCGTTTGGTAAAAAAACTGTTATTTTGACATTACGGATAGATAATATTTATATGAGATATCTATAAATTATTATTATTATTATCTTACCAAAACAAAATGATCATTATTCATTTATTATCTTTAAATTCTTCTTTTATTTTCAGTATTAAAATTACAGCTGCTGAGTATGATTTAAAAACCTTTCCAATAGATTGTAAGAATATTATGGGGGGTCGGCAATGTGTAGAAAATGTATTATTGTATCCAGAGCGCACAGTATATCATCCACAACATTACAAGCATCTACTTCATAATGACATAGCACTTATAAAGCTACGTGATAACGCCCCATATTCTAGTAAGCATTAAAATACTATGAAAATTAACTACTTCAGCCCTTTTAACGTCCCACTGCTGAGCACGTGCCTCCCTCAGTACGAGAGGGATCAGGCCATAGTGTACCGCGCTGGCCTAGTGCGTGTTGGCGGACTTCACATGTCTTTCGAAAACTTGCTAAGTTTCTCAGACATGTAGGTTTCCTCACGATTTTTCCTTCCCCGTAAGACAAGTGATAATCATGTTAGAAATGATTCGCACATGAATATATCCGAGGTGCAAGATCCGGATTTGAACCCGTGTCACTCGATTATCCCAGCGAGCGTGTTACCGCTGGGCTACCACTGCCTCATGAAAATTAACGTTCAGAAAGATTAATATGTACTTAAAAAAAAAAGTATAGGTAATGTTTTATTCTTTCAGAGTATATTCGACCAATATGCCTCCCATCCTTCGATATAGATAGACCAAATTTTGCCAACCTGCCTCTACAAATTGCTGGTTGGGGTCAAATCAATCAATATTCACAAGGTTATGGCATAAAACTGACTACTGTCGTAGGTTTAGTACCAAATGATGTTTGTAGAAATTACGTCGGTTATTTAATAAATTCGCAAGTATGTGCGATTGGGGCGGCTGGCCGTGATCAATGTCCGGGTGATTCTGGTGGACCCTTAATGCTAGTGTACAGAGGTGCTTATTATCTTGTCGGTATTGTTAGTGGAAAAAATGTGGATAGCTATTGTGGTTCGTCAGTGCCATCCGTCTATACAAATGTATTCAAATTTTTGCCTTGGATAAAGTCGCAGTTGGGAATTTAACTTCAACTTCTTATAATATACATTTATGTGTTACAAATAAATTTTATTGATGATTAATGTAATTGTTATTTTTTTTAAATTGTTGGACTATTTTTTACTATAATACATACAACTAAAAGTTGGTTCTTACTGGGTGTCCTAGTCACCACACTGAGACTTTTATTTTTTTAACCACTTTATTTTTCGAAAACAGTTAGTATTTTTTTATTTCAACACACGCAAAAAATTGTTTAGTTTAAACAAGTCGAGCAAAAGACAAGGAAGTAGTTAACATATTTTTCTCGAACCCATTCGGCACATTTTCGGGGGGAAACAGTTTTTATAGTTAGATAGGTACGGGAAATACTATTATGTATGCTGTTTTCCCGAAATTTTCTAAAATGAACGTCGTCCACCGTCACATATTATGGAATTTAAGTAATAATTAAAAGTTCAAATTATTAAATTTGTATTAAATATACCCACTAACGAATAGCAGTAATGTAAATATCATTTCATTTCATTTTCACACGAAAAGTCGTGTTAAATTATTATAGTCAGTATATTTAATATAATTATTTTTAATCCTTTTCATTTTGTTTAAACACATCAAAGGCCTGAAAGAAGTCTTCCCGTACGCCATTAGGCTCGAACACAATACATCGAGACACTTAAATGAACAAACACTATTATCAGAACGTAACCGGGGGCGCGTAGATTTCCCTCGAGAGCCCTTCTCTTTAAAAGTGGCGGTCGAATGACCGCTATTCCGTGAACGGGTCTTTTAAATCATGACGGCGAAAGACAAAAGATCTAAAATAAGTTTTGGAAAAGTTAAAATTTTATTTGAAGGTAACTGTACATTTGGGAAAATGAAGTTTAAATTGTGAAATAAATCTTTTGAGTTTTTTTTGCACCTATTCTATTATATAACTCAAGTCTTTAATTTTACCTGTACAAAGTATTTTAAAGTTAAATAAAATTTACATTTAATACCTGCAACATTTTTATTTTTCAGTACCTACCTACAAAATTGTTGATTTTACAATATTTAGACCATTTTATTTTCATTTTAAACACAAACTTCGGCCAATCTATCTCAACTGTCGAAATTTATGTAAAAGCAATCCTGCAAATAAAGATCGGCGCGGTAAATATTCACGTGTCACAATAAGTGCGTGTCCCACCGCGCGACGCGTTTTGTTATTTGCTATTAAAACGATCCATGTGGCTGTAGAGTATAGACCTATAAAGTAAAACCAGATTCTTTTAATTTTTATTGCAAAAATATAATTCGTAAATTTTAAAGAATAATATTTATAATGACCTACTCGGATCTGTGCCGGCGATTATATAATATGTACCTACTCGTATGTAGCAGCAGTACCTGTATACTCTACGGCCTGCAATTAAATTGATGAATAATATGATACTGAACAATTATTTTAAAGTAATTATAAATATTGATCCAATGATTTTGGTTTTTTTCAGCTTATCGCCGTCCACTGCTGGACGAAAGCCTCCCAAAGAGCGCCAACCATTATTGGACACTTTTAATACTTATTTTCTCATGTAACTAAGCACTAAGTAAAAAAAAAACCTTAAAACCTAGATATTGTGGACAAATCATTCATATGAATTTACTGTGCTGTCTTTTGTTGTAGGTTTAGTAAGGATTTACTTCCCGTATTCAATAAAATTTAAATTATATAAACTTATTGACTCTATGTCACCGACTAATCTCCTTTGTGTCTTCTCCATTCTACGTGACATTGGCGAAGTAATCTGTGCTCAACTGGCACGCTTTGAAGCCATTAAACAAGAGAATTGAATTCATATGAATTTCAATACCTTCCTTTCATATGTAAAGTACCTACTTTATAATAGTAAATAGATCCTAATATAATATATAATTGTTTTTAAAGATGAATAAACCTTAATTTACATACAGTTCGCTAACTTTCAATAGAATGTGTCAATACTTTAAAGCTTAGTAATACAATTTTTATTTTTAATTTCATTCACAATTTCATTTGTAACATAAAAGACGACGTCAGAAATGATTAACACAATGGAAACATTTATTAATTACTTAATACTGATAATCGATTACGATATAAACGAGTTGGTTTTTACAGTCGAAATATGTAACAAGTAGAAGAAATTAGTCATACAAATTATTGCATGACTAATTTTAGGTCAATCGAAAATTAATTTATTGGAAATATTGAAGCAGTTACATGAACTACAAAAAATGATATTTACAAATAAAGGGAGTATGTTTTTTGCATCAGATAATGCCAATTTATTGAGAAAGGCTATTAATTGTGTATAAAATGTACTTATATCATGTGTCATCAATGTCAATAAAATATTTATGTACAAGTACTTTAATATTATGTGCCTCTGGATTCTATATATGATCAAACAAACCCTAAGTTACTTTTTCTTCTAAGACATAAAAAAGAAATACAATACACTCTTCTACTAAGAATTGCAGATAGGAAATGTAACACAAAGAATTACAATTCAGATTGCCAATTACTCTGTTATTATATTTGAAGAATGATTCAACAACTCGCTAGTAAGTATCTAGTTAATACTAACTCAAATGAATTATGAAGAAAGATTCTCGACTTGCGACGCTATACCCAAAACAAAAAAAATATATACTTACATATGAACTGGGTCTAGGTAAAAAGATATGCGAGTTAAGAATGTTGAAATTTTATATTACTATCATTCAACTAATAAATTTGTATAGATACCTAGTGACCATCGCACTAGAATAAAACATACGATTATAGGCCTTTCTGTATAGAATAAATTTTCCTTATTTAATGTAAGATTCACTATAATACAAACAGTTATTTTAAATGTTACTATAGCGCGTAGAAATTTCTATTGTACTGCAGTAACAACGTCAATTAAGCGTAATTTTTCTATGAAATAATCAATTTGATTATTACATTTAGTTCTTATTGCTTCAAAACTATTCATTTAATAACGAGCTCTACAGTTATATCACGTCATAGAGACGTAATTAGAGGCAAATACCCACAAACAGATTTACCTCATTAATTGACAATTAAATACACGTAGATAATGATATACTAATATCTTTAATGGGCTAAGCAAGAAAGGGTCGGCGGAATAGGTTCCTTCAGTCGTTATTGTATTTGAAAGTTTAGTCATGTTGCATTAATCAAACAACCATGGGTCGGATAACACTTTGCACTATATTTATTTTATTTTGGATCGATATATTATTCGTGACTGCTGTTAGAAAAGGTACATTTTTAATTTTATGATTTTTTCAATTAAATTTATATGGTACATTATTTTGATTGCAATTTTGAAATATTTGTTATGTGAATATTATCATATGTGAAGTTTTACTTAAGTTTGTATTTTAAATGTATTGTCAAACTTATTCTTTGCTCATTCGATTTGTTTTTTCTTTATTTATACCGTTACTTAATTTATATGCAGATATCTGTGAAAGATGTGTGAGAATCGAAAACTGTCCGATGTTTGCCAACATGAATAAACATCAAAAGCAGATGTGGCTTGAACGAGTCCCTTGTGATGTCTCACAAAATGGTGGAGGATCATCGATTTACGGATTTTCTTCAATTGCTAAAGGAGATTACGTAATTATAACTAACACTATTGTAACTTGAGCTTACACTGTCTTGAGCTTAGTTTTATTTATTAAATTAATTTTTCCTTCATATGATTGTAGGTGTGTTGCCCTAGCTCAAATATTTGGGGAATCGGACACGGACATGGCAATGGTAATCTACCGCAGGAATCAATAAGACCTAATGAAAACAATGGTGAGGGTAACTTTCAAAAACCAAGTAATCAAAACTTAAATTTGAATCCTCGTCCCCAAGGCATCTACGGTAATCAAATAAAACCAATTGACCAAACTGTCAATGGCAATCAACCATTGAGGCCTGGTAATCAAAATAACTATAACTCGGGTATTCCACAACCCGGAGATATCAATCAAAATATTTATAATAACCAAGGTGGCAGACCAAATCTGCAAAATACATATGGCCAACAGCCTACTAATCAAATCAACCCCGGTGATTATGATAGTCCACAAGGCCAGCCAGACGGACAAAACATATATGGAAATCCACAGACCGGCTTAAACAATCAGGGTATATATGATCAACAAATTCCAGTCTCACAATATCCAAATTCACAATATCCAAACAATGGAATAATTGCTGGGGGAAGCCCAAATCAAGGCTTCCAAAACAACCAATATCCTAATCCTCAAAATCCTAACCAATTAGGAGTATCACCTGGACAAATACAAACTCCAAATCCATACTATCAAGGTTCCAATGCCTATCCTCAGCAACAAACCCCTTACTTAAATAATGGAAATTCATTTGCTGGATTGAATGTGGAGCAGCAATGTGCAGTACAATCGAGCATTCCGCCAGATCCTGCGACAGGATGCTGTGGAAAAGACATGTCAGATAGCGACAGAATAACGGGTATTTATACATAAACTTGTTAATATTATATTATACCTACTTTTAACATTTCTCTACTTCTCCATATATCTTTTTCTCTACATTCTTTAATAGCATACGTAATATGTTTTGCACTTACTTATCTTGACTCTATTCTGACTATTTAACACTACTTCATCAAATTATTAAACGGTTGTATCCACGATTTAGGGACAAACACATTTTCAATTAATTTTCCACTATCTTTTACTAGCCTTTCTATCTTCTTCCGCACAGATTTACAAAGTATACTTAATATGTACGCCGCACCTCCTGTCCAAAATAGGCCACAACAGAAATGGCCTCAACAAAACTACCCTCAACAAAACTACCCTCAACAAAACTATCCAAACACCTCTTACTATCCTCAGAGAGGCAAACGTTCCGTACAAAATAGTACAGCAGAAGTTGTACTCGACAACAGAATTGCAGGTAATTAAAATAAAATATTTTTTTTTTCATCATCATACTTTTTAATTACTTAACAAAAGTTGAAATAACACTTTATGTTTGCTTACTGATTACTATTTAATTTCTTGTTTTAATTGTATTTATTTTATTTTTAGGTGGAAAAGAGACTGAATTAGATCAATTCCCTTGGACAGTACTTTTGAAAGTGACCTTTGATTATGGTAATAAACAAGCATCGTTCAACTGTGGTGGCTCTTTGATCAGTCAAAAATATGTTCTTACTGCTGGCCATTGTGTATTCGAAGCGGGAGCCAATATAATTGAGTATGTATTTAAAAATAAATTAAGATAACAGTGTTAAAAGATTTCTTTTAATAATTATATAATATTATTTAAATACATCTTAATGAAAATTAAAATGTGAAACACTTGTTGAAACACTCACACTATTGAAAGGGTCATTAATTAGTGTTACGGATATAAAGTAATAATACTTCTCTTTTATATTCATTCTTTAAATCTTTTTTTTTTAATTTTCAGTATTGAAATCACACTGGCTGAGTATGATAAGAGAACGTTTCCGAGAGACTGTAAATCTATTATGGGAGAGGGAAAAAAATGTATAGACAACATTGTTATGCACGCTGAAGATGTAATACACCATCCGCAATATGACGACGATCGCCTCCATAATGACATAGCACTCATTCGACTTCACGGTTACGCTCCATACACAAGTACGTTACTTAACTAGAATAACTAATATTACTGAAAACTTGAATTTATATTTGAATTCTTAACATTTCAGGATTCATCCGATCAATATGCTTGCCACCTGTCGACATAGATAACCCCGACTTTTCCAACCTGCCTCTCGCCGTGGCAGGCTGGGGGCGAAACGGTCAATACGTCACTGAAATTAAACAGTCGACTGTCGTCCATTTAGTTCCCCATGACGAATGCCAGAAATCCTATCCGCATTTGACAAGGACCCATCTTTGTGCTGCTGGGCGTACAGGTGAAGACACTTGTAAAGGTGATTCTGGAGGACCGTTAATGATGTTATACAGAGGTAGCTATTATGTCATCGGTGTAGTCAGTGGAAAGAGAGCAGACAGTCCTTGTGGAACATCAGTGCCGTCCCTTTACACAAATGTTTTTCAATATGTACAATGGATAAATAGTAATATAAGTAATTAATATTGTATGTACTGTTATAATATAAATAAAAACTAGTCCATGCATGTGAACATATTTAGGATTATGAGTGTGTGGCGTATAATTTTATTTATAAAAAAATATTTAATAAAATATTATCTTTTCTTCAATATACCTAAAAATAAATAAATAAAATATGTTTGACTGCAATTTGATTCTACCATATTATAAAGGCGTTTGTTTGCCCCTGAAACAAGAGACGGATGCAAGAGGCAGGGTGTACTTGAGACAGCTTACGGTGCCTAAGTATTTTTAAATAGAGGGTAGTTAGAGTATAATTTGCTTCCTAGTCGTTCCTTTTGCTACCAATTAGTTTGCCTTACTCTACGTACCGTTGTCTCTCTAACGATAAACAATCTTAGAGTAAACATAAGCATTTTTATAAATAGTATATTAAACTTTTCGTAAAAAATGACGTATTTAAATATTTAATGTAATGTTTTCTTTTTTTATAAATTACTTATTACTTATATGAAAAAAAATCCAATAAGGATTTTGCCATAAAAAATGCCATTATTCGTGTTCCTCAATCAACGAACTTTTAGATGTAATGTAATATAACTCTTAAAGATTAAAAATTTTGAATAATGTTTAGTTTCATTCTCAATATTAATAAATCACATTTAAAATAATTAGTTTGACGGTCATATAATAAGGTCGTTAGACATAGTGTCGTTCGCGGTGTTTTGAAACACTTTTGCCCGATGGATCGGATTTGGATGAAGCGAACCAGAAATACAAGATTGTTTCCGTTCAATAGGTCTAATCTCTCAGTTGGGTATTCGTGCTGAAATGATCCTCTTTTATTGGCGTCTCTTTGTTCAAATACTCGACATTTTCCTTTAATAATAGTAATCTCAATAGTTGAATATATAAGACCGGGCGCAGTGTTGAATTAGCTCTTCCAACTGAGTCGGTAAGCGCGGGTTTGGTTACTCACTCGATTTAAATTTACTAAAATATCCTCAAGGGATTTTTTTTGTTTTTACGTAAGTCACTTAATTCTTTTATATAGGTACGTATATCTAATATAATCAGTTGCTTTTTAAAAAAGGTTAAATGCTGTGGTGAACTAACTAGATCATCATCATCAGCCCTTTTTTTAACGTCCCACTGCTGGGCACGGGCCTCCCTCAGTACGAGGGGGATCAGGCCATAGTCCACCGCGCTGGCCCAGTGCGTGTTGGCGGACTTCACATATCTTACGAAAACTTGCTAGGTTTTCTCAGACATGCAGGTTTCCTCACGATGTTTTCCTTCACCGTAAGACAAGTGGTAATCATGATAGAAATGATTCGCACATGAAAATATCAGAGGTGCGAGACCCGGATTTGAACCCGCATCACTCGGCTATACAAGCAACGCGTTACCGTTGGGCTACCACTCTACTAACTAACTAGATACATAGGTATATACTCGTATAATACACAACAAAGTAAGAAATAAATTCAAACCAAACAAGATCTAACGTAATTCATACATGAAATTCGTTATTAATATGCAATGAAATCTGACTCCTATTTTATATGCAACAAGTCAAAGATGTGCAAAGCGGTCAGTATATTCCGGACTCTGTTCACAACTAGACACGTTAAAATAGCACAGGTGAGTCTGTTTCTTAATTTTTATTATTTTGTTTAAATACTGTCAACGTTAATTAAAATAATAATCGTCGCCACTAAAAATGTTGACTGATAACTGTAAAACTTAGATAGATTTCCAGCAACGTCACAAGTGAAACTTTGTATTTACTTTTAAACACGCAAAGCCTACCTATAATATACATAAGCACGGCTACAATAAGTTTCAATGAAGTAGATCACTTACACCATACTCAAGTAATGCTCTATTAAAAAAACAAGTAGGTAAGAGACGTCTTAGAAAAGATGCTATGCCGACAACCTACATAGGTACCTATGAATTTTTAAAAGATCAAAGATTTTACTGCACGAATATACGAAAATCAACATAATGTATATATAATACTCTTTTTTGTGTTATTTATTAATGATGTTTCTGTAGATTCAGAAAAAAACATGTCCTGGACTAAAGTGGTAGCTATAACAGGATGTGACAGTGGCCTCGGATGGGCACTCGCCGCGAGAACCGCTCGGGAAGGACTTGTTACAGTAGCAGGTAGACACATAAAAATGCTTTATACTAATTTACAAGCAATATATTTCATTTTGTTTTTGTTTGAATTGGAAATACAGATTTCCCTTTCCTAGTCCTTTTTTGTTTGTTACTCTTACCACATAATATCTTTCTAACCATAACGATTAAAAAAATTACGATCGATTCGTTCCATTGTAATTAATGTTAAAAAATACTAATGTTAGTTTTTTAATATTTCCAGGCATGTATAAAGGAACCGATACTGAAGCTTCACGGGCTCTCAAGAACCTATGCGCTTATCCTTGTAACTTAGATGTTACAGATTCCAAAAGCATTGCTGAATTTCATAATTATATTAAGTCTCTTATGAAAACCAATCCAAATTACAGTAAGTTATTTCAATATCAAAAGATATTGTAAAATTAGGTATGCAGATCCACCAAAATTTTGGTTGATAAAACAAACTTGAATCGAATTTCATTTGTAAAGCATTTTGGTACCTACGTTGTTTGAAAACCAAACAGTTATAAAAATATTTGAATTTTTCCATCAAAAGTAAGAACAGCTATCACAAAGTGAATATCAATATGAAAATTTTCATATCGATGTTTATTTACTAAAGTTTTTAGTATTCGAGAGAGCACACGCACACAAGTACTTTGCCAAATGCTATATTTTTTTAATGAAAATTGTGGTCACAAATCCCGCGTGGTTCACATTTAGGTATATGTAAGAGACTATAAGAGATATTATAATCAATTTAATTTATGTTCAATAGGTAATACCTATTAAATATAAATAAATATATGGACATTATTACAACAGCGCCATCTAGTTCCGCAGTAAGCTACATAACGTGCTTGTGTTACGGATACCAGATATAGTTGATATACTACACATATAATTTTTTTAAATATATACATATTATATATATATAAACAATCATGACTGGAGTACAAACATTCGTGATTAGCAAATGAATGTCCCCAGCGGGACTCGAACCCGCGACCGCTGGCACAGAAAGTAGGGTCACTGCCAACTGAGCCAAACGAGTCGTTATTGAACATAAATTAAATTTTTCTACCTACTTTATGTACAAACACATTTTTGAAAGGTAGTCTCTTATTTTAAGACAATTGATCGTCTACAGCACTGAATGCACTCTCTTTGAAATATACATACGTTCTACATGCTGTACCTATTAACTTTAAAGCCTGCTTTTCTTCATAATATTCTTTACAAATCTAACTAAGTATAAGAAAAAAAACAACTTATTTTTTTTAAGAACTATATGCAGTAGTCAACAACGCTGGAGTAATGACGATAGGGGACTATGAATGGCATACACCGCAAATCATAGAAAATACTATAAATGTAAATTTACTCGGGGCAATGAGGATAGTCTCAAAATTTTTACCTGATCTTCGACAAAGTGCAAACGAAGTAAGATTATAAAGATTATTATATAAATTTAACTTAGTGTATACTTTTACAAATATTATTGTATCGCATGATGATATAACACATACTACAATATAAAGGTTCTATTTATAACTATTGACGTTAATATTTAACTGGCTTAAAAAAAGGTGGAAGGTATATATATTCCACTGTATATATATATATATATTTTTACCTATATTTTACTATAACGCTTGTTCACGCTGGCAAATACTTCGAAGGATGTTATTGTTGGATTTATATCATTAACACATAATTAGTACGTAAATACCATAAGTTATAAGGTTTTTATGTTTTATTTACTTTCATTAATTTACTGTTTTCAATGTTTTTAATTTATTTTGTTTGTATGTAATAAGGGTATTAAGCCGCGAATAATAAACATTGCAAGCCATTGCGGGTTGCAACCTCTGCCAGGTTTTGGACCCTACAGTGCAAGTAAAGCGGGCTTATTAGCTTGGACTCGTGCCTTACATTTTGAGCACACTCAGAACAATTTAAAAGCAATAGCTTTCGTACCAGGTACAATAAAATAGTGAACAAAAATGCATTGCTATTTTGAAACAGGGGTACTTTCTTATTGTTCATTGTTTTTGTTTTTCTTTATTCTCAGGTGGGTTTGTTGGATCCAGTTACTTAATGGCTAATCAATTCCAAAACGGAAATGAAATGCTGGCACATTTATCGGAAGAACAAAAAACTTTATATGAAAAAAGAATACGAGCTTTAAATGAATATTTAAAACATGCTTCTAAATACGCTACATATAATTCATTAAACGATGAAAACATTATTGAAACGTTTATGAAAGCTCTTACTGATGAAAAGCCAAAAAAGATGTACAAAGTTGAGTCATGGCGTTACAAATTTTATTATAATTTATTGAAATTACCTTTCCCAGATACATTTTATAAATGGCTAACTAAAAGATTTTTAAATTTCCCTGATCCTAAATAAAATAATAAACTTTATTCTAACTCAATTTAATTTAATTTATATTATACCACCTTTAATCTTTGTAAATTATACCATTATCATTATGACAATCATGGAGATCAGTATATTATCTATACTCTTTGATGGAGATTAAAGACCAGGAGGACCATCGCTTCATACCAGTATATTATCTATACTCTTTGCTTCATACTAAAGCATTACCCGCCTGTCTCTGAAAATGTGTAGAATTTACAACGCGCTGCCGTCGATAAGTAGTATCTGTGAAGTTAGCTATTTATGAGTACTGTCACTATTGTGACAACGTGAAGTTAGGCATTGAGACAACATAGCGATCGCAGCGCCTCCTTGGTTTGACAATATTTCTGAGACACTACATTCTAGGGCCTTGGTTCTCCTGGTCTCTAATCTCCATGGTGACAATACTCATAAACAGCTTACTTCACAAATACTACTTACCGACGACAGCGCGTTGTAAATTCTAAAAATTTTCAAGGACAGGCGGGTAATGCTTTAGTATGAAGCGATGATCCTCCTGGTCTCTAATCTCCATGAACTATGCGTTGAATGAATTGTCTCGTCAACAGTATTTAATTCAAATGTTTTCTGTCAAAGTCAACGTAAATTGTCAGTTCTTCAGTTCTGAGTTCACTCAGTTGTCATTTGTCAAACTTATTACTTAATACTTATCCGTCATCCGTGGTCCGTTGTGGTTGGGATTTGTGTTATTGATCTTTTATTCTATAAATCATATTGCTTTATTGTTGTGAGCGTAAAAATTTCACATAATTGGCATAAATTATATTTTCTATATCACGATCGATTTTCTTGCCTTACTATTCCACGATGGAAGTACAATTTGGACCGAATTCCGCCGATGAACCGGTGAGTCCTTTTACTGAATTTTTACTCATCTTTACTTATTTATAGGTAAAATAAGTTTTCAAAATAAAAGTTTACTTGAATTTTGTGTTTTTTTGCATATTGAATATGAAATATTTAATTACAGAATTTACTTTACAAACTTCAGCGAAAAATCAAAGTATTTAATACAAACAACCATTTAGCCAATAGAGGATATAATTTAGTTACATGTACTAGTAAATATGGTATAGTCTTTATAGCATCACCTAATGGAATGCTATCAGGTAAGCAAATATTTGGCATATGCATGATTATGAAAAATATACTACAATTATTCAATCAACCCATATTAATAACTTCTAATCTTCTAATAAGAATTTATTATTCCAGTATATTACTTAAAAGAATTGATTGATAAGGAATCTCAGGCACCACATCTATTGTTGAAACTTCAGGTGTATCCCACACATATTGCAGTAAACTGTAATCAGGAATGGCTTGCAGTTATTGGTGGGCAAATGCTCCTTGTTTACAAGTGTGTGGACTTTCAAAATCCGGTACGATATATCTGCAAATCTAAAATAATTTAGATGACGTAAAAAAATAATATTTGCATGACTTTTATAATATAATGGGATAAATATTACATATTGTATAAATTTTTATTTTATAATGCATCTATGTCATTTAATATTTCAGCCTTAAAATTATTATTTAACTGTTTATGTAAATTAATATTAATAGGTATCTTTAACATAATAAAATATAGTAAGTATGTGGACAATTAAATAGTAAGAGAAAAAAAATAGAATAACTAGAAACCAAGATGATGATGTATAGTACAAAATTTTTCATAAAGCAGCTTCTCAAATATACTTTTGTATTGTAACTTGTTGAACAAGTGACTCTTATGATAGCCCGATGGCTATAGGCAATGAGATTCTGCCTTAATTCAAAATAAAACATAACTAATACTAATACATTAAGGTAATATCTGATTGACATTTAATTGTTTTTTTAATTAAAAGTCATTCACAAGTGTGAAATTAATTTTAAATGTCAGAAAATGAAACATTTCTATCAGCACCATCTAATGCATGCAGTGGGAATTGGCTTAATGTCTAATTGTAATTTTACCATAATGATTATTAAATATTTGAAGAATACATGTATAAAATTTACTTATTTACTTATCTATATAAAAAAAACTGTTTCAAAAATTGTAGCAATGTGAAGGAAAATTACCCATTGTATGGGGGTTATGTTCTAGTAATATATTTGACAGAATTTATAGAGTTATATCTAAAATGATTTTATTTTTATTTTAGGAAATAAGGCCAGCTGTGACAATCAAGTGTGATGTGAATCCTTCTACCATTGTGTCATCATTACAATGGAATCCATGTATCCCTGATACTATTGGAATTGTATATTTTGATGGCAGTCTCTTAGTTAGTCAAGTCAGCAATATGCAAGTGAAAAAGATACAATCTAATGCAAGGTAACATTTAATTTTACTACTTATTTCCTATGGCCTTTATTGATCATAAAAATATTGTTATACTAGTGACTCACCCTCGCTTGTTCATTGATTGGTGTTCCCTGCCAAATTAAAACTTAGAAGCACAAAAAAATCAAGGATTTTCATAAAACTAAATACTTGTGAGAGTGCTTAGACTTCCTTGATACGGCCCTGTCAAATAAACCACTATTAGTAGCAGATGTCTACTACGTATAAACTATATGCTTGCCAAATTACATCTTTATATTTCAAGTAGTTTTTGATATATTGTCATGAATGCATGACCTTTCACTTTTATAAATTATATATAAAGATTTAGCATCATACACTATATTAATGTATGATGCTAAATCTTTATAATGACATACCCTCACTTTGCTCAAGTTTGATCCTGTTATGTAACTCAGTATGAAATTTTTTTTAAGGCAATAAGTAAACTTTACACCATGCTATAATCTACATCTGTTCCAAATTTTGTTCAGATCGCTTCAACTGATCCAGTATTATTAAAGAACAAACAGACATCCATACAAACATTTACATTTTTATTATAGGATTGCCATTTTAAAAGAATGTCAGTTTGAAGCATTTTAATATTTTTATTAATTTTTAGATGCCTATGTTGGAGTCCTAAGGGCAAGCAACTGGTAACTGGCAACAATGATGGAACTCTCACTCAGTACAAACCAGATCTATCACAAATGAAAATGGTTCCAACACCAAAGTTATTTGAGGGAGCCCCAGTTGAAGTAATGGCTATTTATTGGATTGCTACCTACCAGTTTGCAGTTGCCTATAAAAATGCAGCAGATAGCAGCCGTCCAGGTGTGCTATTTAATATAGATATTATATAAGCTTTAAATGTTAAAAATTATTTGGTATTATAATGTTTTTTTAAAACTCCCTCTCCAAACGCAACATTGATATTGCAAGCAGTTTCTGCAGCGTTAGTTCTACGTCGGAACTCGTACTCAAAAATCACTCGAATTTTCGAAGTATCCATCTTTCTTGTCTAAGCTGAATAAAAAACCAACTGAAAGACGATAATCGAATATTGTACATATTTTAAAAGAAGAACTACTTAGGTACCGTGTGAAAAAAGTTTTACTCCAAAATCTCAAACCATGAAGGTTCTATGTCAATTCGAAGTACCTATTACAATAAAACAGCAATTTCATACTTTAACCCCTATTAAAAAGGCAGTATTTTTTATGATAATACATATATACTTTCATTATTATTTTTCTGTATTCTTGTGAATTTAGACCAGAAGTGAGCTATCTTTTAAAAAAAAAACAAGCTTACTAAATCGACCTCAATTTATTGTAAGTATCTGAAAACGCTAAAACACAATTAAACTAACCAAAAAGACAACTAAGCTACCAACAATGATATTTTAAAGAAATAAACCAACAGAGTAACGACCTAACAATGCTACCACGACAAGCGTCAAGATACAACTACCCCCCGATGCCGGTTATGCATCGACTTTTATAGTTTTCTCCCCACTCTAACATCCTCTTTCCTATTCATCTTCCACACGGCCTTTCCTGACAGAAGACCGTCCTCGGGCTTCTTCACCTTCTAACCTTGGAGTTCAGATAGAACCTCGACATCGAAAACCTGAGTGACGCCAGGAGCTATAAACATTACACTCTCATCATCTGCTGCCGTATAAACAATTAAAATCACCAGACAAAAAAAAAACAAAGTGTATTTCCAAAACTTGCATGTCTATATGAAGGTTTCAATTTGATTCATTCGTGGGCTAAGCTCATCTAGCATAACTTAAACACAATGGATGTGAAACAAACAGATATCTGTACCAATTACCCGGGGCAGGACCCGTCGGGGGAGTGCGCCCTCACGACTCGCCAGAGAACAATGTCATAGCTTTGCGTGTGTAAATCAGTACCTATAAAAGCATGTTTCAACCCAACCTAACCACAAATATACGTTACCTTTTTTTTTTTTTTTTAACGTCAGGAAATGCATTTATCGCACTGACCCCCTGACCCCCAGGAGGCACTGTGTGGGACTCACAGGCCTAACACCCTTGTGAGAACAAGAGGCGGCCCGTACTACCCACTAAAACCTGACCCCAACCCTCATCCGCCATAGTGGGGCGCCACGGGATCGCGTTAGCATACAACCGCGACGCCCCGGCGGCAGGCCAGATGGTCGGCCCGTCAGGTGAGGGGGCTGCTGAGAAACAGACCCCTCTGTCCACCGAAGTGGACCCCCCAGAAAAGTGAGGCTGCTCGCAAGTCCACTCTGCTGATCAGAGAAGTACCCGGAGCAGCCCCACACAACCTGAACACCGCCCACCGAAGTGGGCACACTGCAAAAAAGAAGGGGTGTATACGTATATAAGTCTATACGTATACACCCAAAACCTCCCACCCAAACGAGTTGGGCAAACCGCAAAACGCCCGCAAACGGGCCCACCCAAAAACGGCAGCAGGAGAAGAGGATGCGACAACGCCGACACTCCCCTTCCCCTGCCGCCCCCTCACATGCCGCCATACAGCGGTGACGGCCCCGCTGGGACCGCGGAAGGCGGGGAGAAATATTTTGTTCTTCCCGCCCCCCGCGGCCCCCCCCAACCCACCCAAGACGGTTGCAGAGGATAGGGAGTACGGCGCACCGTAATACCGTAGCTCCTCTTCCTCTGCATCCCCACCGCGTCCACCATCCAACGGTGGTGGCCCCGCTAGGCCGCGGGAGATAGGACGAGCGGCGCACCGCAATACCGGCACTCCTCTTCCCCCGCGGCCCCCCTACCGTCGGCCCAGCTCCGGACCAAGCTGGCTGCCGACAACCTTCGCTAGACGCAGGACCACCGAAGTGGCCCCGCTCCAGCCGCCGCCCCGTCGGGCTAGCCCCGACAGCACGGCCCGCGCAGTGCCTCCTACCGTGAAAACGGCCAGAGACACCGCGCTACCCCCCGGTGGGCCCGGGTGTCCGCCTGACACCCCACCCTGGCTGTTGGTCCGCGGCAGGTTTCCCCGCTACCACCCGCTCCTGCCCTTAGCAACAGGAGCGAGTGGCGTTCCCCCATCCGCCACCTGGGGACGCGTCCGGTAGCAGTCAGCCTCTGCCCCGGAAAATATACGTTACCTAGCATAACCTAAGCACAATGGATGTGAAACAAACAGATATCTGTACCAATTACCCGGGGCAGGACCCGTCGGGGGAGTGCGCCCTCACGACTCGCCAGAGAACCATGTCATAGCTTTGCGTGTGTAAATCAGTACCTATAAAAGCATGTTTCAATCCAACCTACCCCCAAATATACGTTTAATGTTTGCTACACAAACATATACAACGGTCAACGACCAACTCATAGAATGATCACTGCTCCAGGACGACATGTCCGAGTAACTCCAAGACTCTGTCCGAGCTCACAAAAATTAATCTTAAGCTACACAAGGTATGTCCCATATACTAGGATCGCATGTCTGAGTGCACTCCAAGACAACATCCAATAATATGAAACCGTACCCCACTTGAAGTGCATCTGTCGGCCGGGATAGCATAACCGTGTACAAAGACCTGCGAGACATGCTATCCCCGGCCGCAAGATACAACTTCCCTTGAATGTGTCAACTCCAATGTGAAACAAAAATAAGCATCTTTTACATACACAGTAAAAATAAAATAAAAATTTTACAGTTAACATTTCTATACAAGCCCGGCAAAAGGCGCGGCACCTACTACTCACTACGATCTCGCTGGTTGTTTGACAAAATAAAAAAAATAATAAAAAAAATACAATCTAAAAATAACCGTCAATTCAAGTAACCTAATTTACTAATTTAAGACCGTCAACTAAAACATAATTGTGCACAGCGACCAAAAGACAGCACAAATCACCAAAATCAATGAAAATACACCAAAATCACGATACCCTCCGATAAAAACTTTTAAATAGAAACGAACAACAAATATCACACGCTAACAAAAGTAGTGGGCGAAACAGGACCTATCCCACTTCTGATCTTGTGAATTTAGACCAGAAGTGAGCTATCTTTTAAAAAAAAAACAAGCTTACTAAATCGACCTCAATTTAATGTAAGTATCTGAAAACGCTAAAACACAATTAAACTAACCAAAAAGACAACTAAGCTACCAACAATGATATTTTAAAGAAATAAACCAACAGAGTAACGACCTAACAATGCTACCACGACAAGCGTCAAGATACAACTACCCCCCGATGCCGGTTATGCATCGACTTTTATAGTTTTCTCCCCACTCTAACATCCTCTTTCCTATTCATCTTCCACAGTATATATATTTACTTTTAACTTTTAATTTTCAGCTGTAACAATAGTCAATACTCCCAAAGGAGGAGCACCATCATGCCTCAACTATGAAGATATTTGCTACAGTATGGGGTCCCACAGACCCTGGTATTATTATTTACAAGGAATTCCTCAATGGTAAGTTCCATTACTTTAACCTCAAGGTAACTCTAATAATTAAATCATAAGAAGCATATATATTATTGTACCAATTTTAATGAGACTTACTTTGGGGAAGAGTATTCAGAAAAATAAGGAAGTAATAGATAATAAAGAAGTATTATTTATTTATTATTTAAATTATATTATATTTATATGAAATATAAATGTTATGTTTTTAAAATTTGAAGTTCATCGATTATGTATCAAAATTTCCCTGTTTCACTTTTTATTATATTATTGGTGACACTGTTCTTAATCTTAGAAAAATAAAAATTACATTACTTACCAAATAGTATTAAAAACGAAAACAAAAAATATTTCTGTAATTAATATATAATATACGATAATAATGATTATACATACTACTAATAACATTTGTATAAAATAACATAAAAATTTTTTTATATATTTTCTTTACAGGAATTTAATACTGACATCATCATCAAACAGTATGGAAATAGCAACATTGGCCACCGTGGATGGCGCTAATTGGGTACAGTGGTGCCAGGTATGAATATATTAATATACTCTTATATTATACTACTAGCAATACCCGCGTATATTATTTACTGGTATATAGTATACTAGCTGACCCGTGCCCACTTCGTTGGGCATAATGTTAATAATCCTTTTTTAGTAAAGAGTAGTTTTTTAGTACGTAGGTATTTTATTAATATTAAAAATTAAATTATCTATACTAATATTAAAAAAACTACTTTTTGTAACTTAAATATAGAAGTTAGACATATGCTGCCATTGACTTTTTTGTAGGCACTTTCAAGCTCCACAACTTTTCTCTAGAACTCAAAAATATATCTTTCATAATTAAGGCAGCGTTCGTAAGAAACGCTTTCATTCAACCGTTTTTTCTCCGATTCACTTTGCAAAACGGTCTACCACGTAAAAGCCTTTTCATTTTTCTGTTTTTTATATAACCTAAGACACTCAGCAATAATGTGGCTTTCTATTGGTGAAAGAATTTTTAAAATCGGTTCAGTAGATCCCGAGATTACCCCTTACAATTTAACAAACACACAAACTTTACTTCTTTATAATATTAGTATAGATACCAGTTAATAATATATTTACTAAATATAATAACATTATACTTATATTTATTTCTGACCTTCTTTTTGTATTTTCTCAGAGATGAGTTATTTTCCAGCAGTAAAAAGTATCCTATATATTGAGTCGGGTAACCAGCCAACATCATACAAAATTTCATCCAAATCCGTCCAGTGGTTTTCTCGTGATGCGGTCACAGACAGACAGACAAAAATTCTAAAAATAATAGATTTGGCCTCTATATCGATAATAATGTCTATTTCAATTAGATTTTCCAAAAAATATTCAATCATGTACAGATTCGACTCGCTTAGAATTTTATTATATGTATAGATATAGACTAAGTCACTGGTATTAAACTTGTTTTGGTCTTTAGTACTGCATCTCAGACCCATGATATGTTCATGTGTGAATCATTTTCAATATATCTTTTGAAATGGTGAAGAAAAACATTGTGAAGAAACCATTTCATATGGAACCTAGAAAGTTTTTGAAAGGCCAGTGCGTCATGGTGAACTATAGTTGTCTGATCCACTTCTACTATGTATTAAAAGAGGCCCATGCCCAGCAGTAGGATGTTAAAAAGGCTGGGCTTTTTTATTTATTTTATAGAATATAAATATGAAACTACTATATTTATGAAAACAACTGTTTTAGATGATTCTACTATTATTACCTTTATAAATTACTTTAATTATTATTGTAACGATGACTCGTTTGGCTCAGTGGGTAGCGACCCTATTTTCTGCGCCAGCGGTCGCGGGTTGGAGTCCCGCTGGGGGCATTCATTTGCTAATCACGAATGTTTGTACTCCAGTCATGGGTGTTTATATTTATAATATGTATGTATTTAAAATTTATATATGTAGTATATCAACTATCTGGTATCCGCAACACAAGCACGTTACGTAGCTTACTACGGAACTAGATGGCGCTGTTGTAATAATGTCCCAACATATTTATAAAAAAAAAAAAAACTAATTGAAATATCAGCCTTAAGGCGTAACAAAATTAATGTTGGGAAGTCAACATGTTAACATATACTTATTACTTGTGTATATTACAGCCAGATGAAGCAAGACCTGAATTGCCATTAACAGATAAAAAACAAGAAAATTATCCAGTCGGTATCTGTATAGACACAGCGGCCATACATCAGTTACCTTGGGGTGAATATGCTCATTTATTTACTAAATATTTGTAAGTCTCTGTTTCTTTATGTGTGAACACACACACGTTCGTTCGCGTAAGTGTAAATACATAGGCGTTATATATGTGTATGCAAGTAAATGTGTGTTTGTGTCTGTGTGTGTATGTGTGTAATTACATAAATAAATAATATTTTATGCATCTATGTCATGCAATCAAATTCAAAAAATATTAAAATATGTCCGTATCTTTTTAATTATTAATTTTTAAATTCATTAATAAAAAGCATTATTAAATAACTAATAATAAAAACTAATAAATGATAAATTTATTTATTTTAGGCGAAAACCAAACACTTCCACCAATGCCTCTACTGCATGTAGTGTCTCAAACTGGGTGGTTATCTATCTTCAACGTGATCAATTTAAACAAATCAGCTCAACAAATCTGCAACTCCATACAACCATTGCTGTTACCCAATAATGCTTTAACATGGTAAATATTAAAACTCTTAAATAAGATTTTATGAGTAGGTCAATTTAAGTTATAATGATACATTATTGTGAAGTTTTTGATCCAACGCTATGTTATAGTAGCATTTCATACGCTACTACAGACAATGAAGAATTATTATGATTTAAAATTATATATTTTAATAATTGTAAGGATTTAGTGTGTTTAGAATTGAAGGGTTGTAAGTCTAAAGAGTCTAAGCATAGTATAAAGAATGACAAGTAGGGCAACTTCATACAAAACGCACCGCGCGCGGCTTGTATGTGTGCGTCAGTATCTTTACGTTGCCGCACGCACACTCAAATAATATCTCGAACCGTTTATCAGTGCGCCAGTCAAGGCTAACGCCGCACAAGTTTCGCGCGTCACGGCTTTTCACTATATGAAAAATGTGTGATATTCGTGCTTATTGCTGTGTGTTTTGGTGTCTAAATTCTTCATCGATTCCAGAGTTGTCTTTGTTCAGATTACCTACTGAACAGGAAAGGTAAACAAATCACTTATTCTAGCATATATTTTATACTTGATGATGAAATACTTATGTAGGTACTTTTATTTTTGTTGTATTAATTTATTATTTTAATAGGATGTGATATGATTTTATTAATATATTATACTTATAATTTTTTTTTAATTGTTACTAATAGCATATTTATGTTTTTGTAAACGCAAGAAATTAAAGGATTTATTATTAAAATAAAACTTTTTTCTCCTACCTTCAACTTCATGTGTTTGGATAAAATTATAAAAGAACTTTTTTCTTTTTCGCTTTTTTCCTATTTGATATTATTAGGCTCCTCAGTTAGATTGTATTTTCATAAAAATATTGTTTTTCGATTTTATGGCACTTAGATGCTTTAGATTTAAAACCCTTCTTTAATGAAGTAGAGTTAAATAGTAAAATGATATATTACTTTTATTAAGTTTCTTAAATTGTTATAACTTTTATTAACTTTTTAGCAATATACCTGACGATGTACCAGCACAACCGCAGCAAGCACCCGCGCCTGTTGCTCAACCAAAGGTAATTATTATAATTTTCAAAAAAAAAATACCATGGTTCCACTTTTAAGAAATCATTGTATGAGAAATAATAATAATGACACTTTAAATACTTAAGACTATTTCACCTGAATTATATTCAATCCAACAATGCTTTGGTAAATTTAAAAATTGATTTTTAAGAAGTACCTCTAAGAGTTTCATTACATAAAACATATTTTGACTTCAAGTTTGAATCTTACGGTAAGATATGATATATAATAAGATTAAACTCAATTTGTTTTTAGCAACCTCCTCAAATGCAAACAATGCAACAGCAACTGCAACAACCAGTCGTTCGTGAAACACAAATGCAACAGCAAGTAAAGCAACCGCAACAACAGCAACAAGTGAAACCGCCGCAACCACAGCAACAACCGCAACCACAGCAACAAGCGAAACCGCCGCAACCACAGCATCAAGCGCAACCGCCGCAACCACAAATACAACAACCAACACCAATCGCACCAAAACCTGTGCCCCAAGCTCATAGTGCGTTTCAACCAGGTATTGTATATTATTTTAATTATGGAAATCCCTCCATAATCTATAGATTATCAAAGTATAGTGTTAAAATATAATATACTAAGGACTTAATTTAAGCTTAAATGGTTTTAACAGCATAAAAGACATTCAAAGATTTTTTTGTGTCAGAAACCTTTGAAGACGCATTCAAATATGCCACCAGAGTTTTATCAAACGGATTATTTTATGCTTTTAGAGAACACATATAAGAACTTAAATTTTTTATTTATATAGAAAATGAAAGACCAGTGATTATCAATTTTTTTTATAATAAATTAAAACTTGTAGGTACAACCTATAATCGAATGTTGTTTATTAGTTCTTTCAAAATTCTGCTGTTTTTTCTTTCAGCATCTCAGCCATATGGAGCCAAGAAAGAAACACCACCAGTTACCGCTGAAACACCAACTTCATTGGTAATATTGCTTAAATTAATTATAAAATATATGTAAATAATAATAAATAATATATTCACCAAAAGTTAGATGTTAAATACAATCTTACTTCCGCACCCCCATTACCCTACTATAAATATACACCGTAATCGAAAACGAATCCTATAGGCCAGGACTTCCCAACCAGGGGGGCACGCCCCACTAGGGAGGCGTAGAGAAATGTTAGGGGGGGCGTCGTAAGTACGTAATATGTAAGATTACATTGCCAAAAAAAACAGTCATTACAGTTTTTAATATCTAGTTTAAAATAAATATTGACTTTTCTGTGTACAATATATTTTTTAATGTATTATATTAATATATTATATTTAAAAAGCGTTGGAAAATGAATTTAATTGATACTATCGAGATATCAATTCCGAGTCACCAATATGGCACATGACCAGAAACCCGTTTGTTGTCGATGTCTTACAACTACCTGAAGAAGTTCAAGAAGAATTTCTAGAAATGAAGGCTGATTCGACCATGAAAGATGACTTTCATCTCTTGACATTAGAAAATTTTTGGATCAAACGATTCGTTGTTAATCCGAAAGTTGCTTCTCTTCCTTTAAAAATACTTATTCCATTTTCGTCCACTTATTTATGCGAGGCAGGTTTTTCAGCTCTAGTTTTAATAAAAACTAAGCGAAATCGCCTTACCGTCGATAGCGATTTAACCATAGCTTTAGCACAGACTGAACCCAGAATCGACCAACTGGTACAGAGCATGCGAGCTCAAGTATCTCATTAGCTAGTACTTTAGAAGATTTTATTTATTTGTTTTAATATTACTTTATTTTAAAAGTTGTTTAAAAATCATATAATTATAAAAATATAATTAAAAAATATAAAAGAACGTGAAAGATAAAAAAAAACTATTCTAGCAAGTAATAATACATGGTAGGCCAGTACAGATAATTTTAAAAAAAAGTTACAGGATGAAACCTATCTAAAAAAGAAGAAAATATAATTGAAATAACAGAAAAAATTAATTACGGGTGATTTGAGGTCGGGAAGTGGGAGGATGTGGGCTTTGTAGGTTTAAAACGGGTTTATAACGATTCTGCAAAAAATCCAATGTGCCAATTACAGTGCATTTGTGACATAAAAACGAACATTTTCACAAAATTTCATGAAAACCCGATTTGTTTTGTGTGAGAGAAAAATAAAAAACCCAAAATGTCGGTTATTTAGATTCTTGTAAAAGTACTTAATGATTCAAATATTCATTCTTTCGTTCATTATCCTTAATTAATATATTGTATCTGTATTTGACCTATTTAAAATACCTAAAAATAAATAATTTAATTAATAAATAAAATGTGCGTTCCTTATTTTTGTTGATACTTACCTAAGGGGGGCATGAAAATATTGATTTTAGCTCGGGGAGGCTTGGCGAAATGAAGGTTGGGAAACCCTGCTATAGGCTATACTTTGACCGCGCTTTACTGACAACTGTACCATACAATAGACCAGATATTAATTTGGTAGATAAATTAAACAATACAGCCACCATTATAGACATTCATCATCATCAGCCCTTTTTTAACGTCCCACTGCTGGGCACGGGCCTCCCTCAGTACGAGGGGGTTCAGGCCATAGTCCACCGCGCTGGCCCAGTGCGTGTTGGCGGACTTCACATGTCTTACGAAAACTTGCTAGGTTTTCTCAGACATGCAGGTTTCCTCACGATGTTTTCCTTCACCGTAAGACAAGTGGTAATCATGATAGAAATGATTCGCACATGAAAATATCAGAGGTGCGAAACCCGGATTTGAACCCGCATCACTCGGTTATACAAGCAACGCGTTACCGCTGGGCTACCACTGCCTTATAGACATTGCCATACCTAATTCGCATAATTTACATAATACTTTTATAGAAAAGCTTACTAAATATCAGGATCTCAAAGACGAAATTACGAGAATGTGGAAAATAAAGACAGTTACAATAGTACCAATTGTTATATCCACCACAGAAATACATAAATTTATGAAAAATTTTAACTTAAAATTTTAAATTTTCAAATTCAAAATTTTAATTTTTAAATTTTCAAATTCTCAATATTTTCATTTTTAAAAGTGCATGGACTTAATTTTTTAAGCTATATATATGCGTGTGTTTGTTTTTATAGCCTCAACCAAAAGCTCCAGTCCAAGTACCGAAACCCCAACCAGTAGAAGTAACAGCCGCAATGAAACTGGAACAAGAAAAAATTAGCAAAGCAAAAGCTAACCAGGAATTGAAGAAAATGCTCATCAAAGAAGTAAATGATTTTCAAATGGAGCTGTACAACTTCATGAAAATAACTCGAGAACAACAGGAAAAGGTATGTTACAGTATAACTATCGTACTATGTAATAATTATTACATCAGTCACCAGTACCTTATAATAAAATTGAAATGTCTGTTTTTAATTTCAAATAAACAGCTTTTTACCAAATGCATATGAAAGTAATTTACCGTAAATTCTTACATCAAAAAGTCTATTAAAATCTTTTTTTGTCTGTCTGTTTGTTCTGACTAATCTCTGAAACAGCTGGACCAATTTTGCCGGTACTTTTACTCGCAGATAGCTAATCTTATAAGGAGTAACTTAGGCTACTTTTATTTTAGAATTTTTATTTTATCCTGTAGTCCATGTGAACGAAGTCGCGGGTACAGCTAGTGAAAATCTAAAATCTTTTCATACACATACATTTTATAACTTACTAGTTCTAGTAGTAGTAGTAGTTACTTAGTCACCCACCTCATCGCTCCGCTCTGGGTCCTAGGTACGTTTTACGGCTTCAAGCAACCCCCCCGAGACTCTCTGAGATGTGACATTTTTTCACAGTAAAAAGAATCCCATACATTGGCCCAGATAATCAGCTATCATCATAACAAATTTCATCAAAATATATACAGTAGTTTTCTCGTGATGCAGTCACAAACAGACAAACAGCCAAAAACTGTAAAAACTATGGATTTGGCTTCTGCATTGAATATTAACTACCTTTATATCTTAAATTATTGAATAAGTTATGTTGATTCTTTTGTTGATTGATTATTTTTCATATCTAGTTGCAGCAAGAACTGCAATCTGCAAACTTAACTACGGAAATAAACATAGATGCGGAAAAACTAAAAAAGGAGTGTTCCATGGAAGAATTACGAGACACCGTCATACAACTCAAGTTGGAACTAGTACGTACGTGCGCCGCCGTCGCCGAAGCAAGGGCACATGCTGAGTGAGTTTTCTAGTTATAATTTGTATATAATTACTTTTTAGATTGCTGTGAATATTTAAGGTTTAAGTGATAGTATTTTTAGCCATTTTTTCCCACAAAATTGTATCTATAATTTATAAGAATGTTATTATGTGACATAATCATAACGATAATATTGAAAGTTTTAATATATTTTTTAAATATTAATAAATGAGAACTCAAATTAGAAATATTGTTCCTTAAAAATTTTTGTTATTCTGGTGGTGTATTTATAACTAGCCTTTCCCTCGGCTTCGCTCGCGTTCTAAAGGCTGGAAACCAAATTATTTCGCCCGTCCGCCCGTCTTGCACGCGGTGATCATTATTATGTTGTGGAGTTATGTTAAAACTATGATATCTCGTAACATGTTCATTGAAATCAAATGATGCCGAAAGCAATTTTGTTTAAAATTAAATACTTGTGATGAATAACTTATTTATTTGGATAATGATTAATATCATATTTATTTAACATCTTCGCAAATAATGCATTTTCTTAAAACAAATTTGATTACCATAAAAAAGGTTATAGCGAGTCAACCTTTAAAAGATAGACATATGCTATCGCGGACTTCTCTTTAGAACTTTTTAAGAGGAACAATGCCGTCATACATGATTTTTGCATACCTTTAACCGTTTACGCATATTTTTCTCCCGTTTTTGCAACATTTTTCAATAGTGCTCAGCTCCTATTAATAGTAGCGGGATGTAATATAGCCTATAGCCTTCCTCGATAAACGGACTTATCCAACACAAAAAGAATTTTCAAATCGAACCAGTAGTTCCTGAGATTAGCGAGTTCAACCAAACAAACAAACTCTTAAGCTTTATAAATAGTGTAGATGATAAATTGTTTTTTTTTTGTATACAGAGCTAAAGGCCAACATGAATGGACGCAAATGGACCCTCTAACAGCCAAACGTATTGCGTCGGTAAAGAAACTTTCATACTACGTGCAAAGTCAACTAGATCAAGCTCAGAAAGCCCTCGATTACAAATGTAACGAAATGATCGCAAGAGATGAACACAGCAAGTAAGTAAATAAATACCGTTTATTAATCGAAATGAATGAATTGAATGAATGGAAACACATAAATTGAATGATTGAATGAAATTGCTATAATTTGTATATTAGAATAATTATAATTATTATAATTAGACGTATATAAGCACTAAATTTCTTAGCTAATTTTATTAATATTGCACTTGAATTATATACATAATATATTAACACAAAAAGACTTAGTTAAGAAAGATGGACTTATCTCTAGAGGAGATCTCTTCAAGTCAACCTAAGTGAGATAGAGAGATAGTAATAAAAATGTTCGTAATCTTATTTTAGCTTTAAACGTTTTGGTTACTTCTCATTGTCGTATCGATTATTAATTTTGTATGTAAGTGAAATAAATTAAGCAAAAAAAAATGTATTATTAGATATTTTTCTGCAGTAACAAGTATCCTATATGTTAACCTAAATAATCAGAGCTAGCTATTATCATATCAAATATCAGACATAGCTTTCATCATACCAAATATCAGAGATAGCTATCATCATACCCAATATCAGAGATAGCTATCATCGTACCAAATATCTGAGATAGCTATCATCATACCAAATATCAGAGATAGCTATCATCGTACCAAATATCAGAGATAGCTATCATCATACCAAATATCAGAGATAGCTATCATCATACCAAATATCAGAGATAGCTATCATCATACCAAATATCAGAGATAGTTATCATCATAGCAAATATCAAAATCTGTCCGGTGGTTATCTCGTGATGCAGTCATAGAAATTTAATTTTCCAAAATATATTCAATGTACAGATTCAACTAAGTTAGAATTTTATTGAAATTTATTATGTTTTTCAGGCCAGGAGATCGTATGATACGTCCAATATTAGACGAAGTGTACCAACCTTTAGTGAAGCAGCAAGAAATAATCTCTAGACAGCAAGCTCTGTTGAAATCTTTGAAAAACACTATGAAAGAATACAATATCACACCTACATTTAGATCTACTTCGCTATTACGAAGCACACCTTTTAAGAATAAGTAAGTAAAATTTAGGTTATTTATGAATTAAATAGGAGAATAATGCTAGTTTGGCAAACAAAACTTAAGCAATTTTAATACAAAAATAAATACTTTGTTATGTATTATTTTTTCCAAATTGTTCAAATCTCTAGAATAAGTTGTATTTTAAAACCTTACAACAAATTAATATCATTTCAAGATACCACATATTATTTTATTTCAGAGATCCACTTTCAAAATTGACGAAGAATATCTTAAACATGAGTATTGAGCCACAAAACAAGGCAAAGGAACAGTTACTTAGTTCCCAAAAGCTGGACGCTCTCAGAGATGTACTGTCCAATCATAAACCAATTAAAATTAAACCAGTGAGTGTGGAAGTGACTCAACACTTGGAAAATATGAAGAAGAAATATGAACAAAGTGTACGGGAAAGGGAATTGAAGGAAGAAGCTGAAACTGCTTTGGCTAAAGAAGTTAAAGTACCTGGTAAGTATTTTTTGGCATTTGTATCCTAAATAGAAGTTGAAAGGCAGATAGAGGATATATGTAGTATAATTTGTCAAAAGGTAGGTGGAAATTTTCGAAGTTTTCTCATTTGATTCGATTTCGTGATTGTTATGTTTCATAATATACTTATTAAAGAGGGTATAATAACTGTTTTTCAAATTGAACATGCTAGGGCTTGTAAATTAAATTCAGATTTAAGAAAGCAAAAAATAGATTTTCAAAAACATTTTACTTATTATTTTTTGCCTTAAGTTTTATATACCGTGCAAAGAATTATTTCCTAATAAATACTTTAAACTTTTAAGGAAGCTATAGAATATTTGAATGTTTAATTTTAGAAATTAAAGAAGCAAAGCCAATGGAATCAATTCCTAAACCACAATTACCGTCGTTCCCGCAAATGCCAGTGAAGCAAGAGCCTAAAATTATTACGCCGAGTTTTAGTCAAGTTGTGCCTCAAGTGACGCCAAACTTGTTGAATGAAGGAAACGTCTTTAAAGCTCCGATTGAAAGTATACCTGCACATGGATGTGAGTTATAATATTATGTATTATCTATGCCTAGTAATTTTTTTTCGATTATTACTTGTCTTACGGTGAAGCAAAACGTCGTCACGAAACCTGCATGTCTGAGAGAACCTAGCAAGTTTTCGAAGGACATGTGAAGTCCGCCAATACGCACTGGGCCAGAGTGATGGACTATGACCTGATCTTTTCGTATTGAAGGGAGGCGCATGCCCATTAAAAAGGCCTGAATAGTGCATACACGCGCGTGTATGTATGTACGAGTCAAGCCTCCCAGAATACCTATTGGTACCACTTGGTAAAAATATTAACTTTTAATATGAAGACAATAGGCAATTAGATCACATTCCAGTAACCACACCACACCATGGACTCATAAGAATCCGATAGTACCCAAAAACAAAGGATAATAAAGGAAACAATTATTAATTAGCACATTCCAGTAAAATCGACGTGTGGAGCATTTGGCGAGTCACATCGTTCACATCATCTCAGTCCTTACTTATAAGATAATATTTTTTTTTTAAATCTATCTTTGAAATATTTCGACTTACGTATGAGTGCGAGTGTGCATATGCAGAATGAGTACCTACCACACATATAAGTGTAAGCTAAAACCTAGTAATAATGTTACGCAAACTCAAAATATATTACTATACATTGTTGCAGTTTCACAACCAGCTGTGCCTGAAGCTAAGTCCGACATAGTGAAGGAATCTCCAATAAAAACACCGTCGTATAATTTTAAACCAGCAGTCCCAGTCGCTAGAACGTTGTTTTCTGACGGTAATAGCTTTATTTATTTAATTTTTACAGGAAATGTTAATTAATTAATTAATTTTTAGATTTTTATTTAAAACGTATATTACTTGTATATATTTATGTAATCACCTTTTTAAAGCCTGTATTCCTCGTTCGATTGACTTTACATTTAATAACAGTAATAAAAAATATAAAAATCTAAAGTACATAATGTTTTAATAGAACCAAAAGAAGAAAAGCAAGTAGAAGCCACTCCAAAACCAGTCCCGGCTTTACAACAACCAACTGCTGAACAGAAAATGAATGCTAGTCAGACTACAAAAACTTTGTTAAGACAATACATTCTGAGAGACTCAAATGAAAGTGTATCACAAAATAATGAGAATAAGAACGATTCGAATACTTTCATGGGACAAAATATTTGTTCGCCGACGGCATTTGGTAGTAAGTAAAACTTATTAGCTATCTGTATGTATAATCGTAATTATTTTAATAATGAAAACCAAGACTAAATATGAAATGTCCGTGTTTCCCTCTCTTTCTTACTATGTTAAAGCTAACTAAATTAAGGTTTAATCGTCAAAATAAAAATAAAAATATTTCAATATTTTTAGCCGAAAATCCATTCTGCCATTAAAAAGACTACATTTTAATGTTGTTACTATTAAGCTGTACTCCAAAATATCAACTGAATTCTAAATTTTACATAACATTTCAGTTGCTAAACCACAAGCAACGGCAGCGCCATCTGCAGTGTTTGCGTCAAAACCAATAGCCGATATGGCTAATATGTTCAGTAAATACCAAGCTGAAGAGCCGGCCGTGACTTCTAAACCGGCGAATGATGAAACAGGCGAATCAGAAACTACTACTACTAAAGAAAAACAAATAACGAATATGTTCAGTCTTAAAACTTCAACGCCATTAGTTAATAAAAACCAGAATGTTCCAGACGTTGTGAAAGGAGGTCAAGGATTTGTATTCGGTAAACCTGATAACAAAGCTTTTGTTAAGCCTAAAGCTGATGAGAATACAGAGAAGTCAAAGGAGAATGTTCCAGAAAAAGTCGTAGATAATCAAAAAGCGGTGGATAAGAAAGAGGATTTGAAGCCATCGGTTGCGCCAATGACCAGTAAACCAGCACCCGCTCAATCGATTATTATTGGTAATAATTTAATAATATTCGATATTATGCTATCTATATTATATTTAGAGCGATCTTTGTGAGCGATTTTTAACTTATTATGCGTTTTAAACGTAAATGTGTAAATGTTTTTTCTTTATTTTGTTAAATACAATTTTCTAATTTACAGTTGACCTTAAAAAACCTGCAGCTGAAGCCAAAATAGAGAAAGTACCCTCGTCTATATTCAGTAGTATTCCGTCTTCACCACCACCCACAGGTAAATGAATAGTAAATCAATATATGAATATGAATCAATAAAAAACTATGTAAAAATTTTGAATTCTAATCAATAATTTGCTGAATCTATATTAAAAACTTGAAAAAAGTCAAGAAAACCAACATCTGTTGACTGGAAATTATAATGATTTTTTATTCTTATTTCTAGTTTCTAAGCCACAAGGATTCCATGCAATTTCAATACCAACTGATTCAACTAAAACAACAGATAGCACTGCAACAACAGACAACAAAACTAATACAAGTTCTGAAACAAAAAGTCCTGTGACAGAAGAGAATAATACCACAAGTGTAACAATAACAATACCTAAACCTAAACAATCTGAAGCTGCAAAAGATACTAAAACAGATGGCCAGGCTGAAAATTCAAGTGCAACGACAACTCCACCTGCCACACCTACACCTACTTCTGAATCAACTATTGAAGAATCAAAACCATCAGTACCTAGCACTACTACCCCACCAGTATCCAGCGCCTCTCAGCCAGCGTTTTCGTCTAATTCATCACAAATTTCATCACAAGGGTCACTCTTCGGAACACAAACTCAAGCTCAAAGTGTATTTACAACTCAAACCCCGCAAGCGACAACTACATCTATTTTTGGAACATCTTCAGCTCAAAGTTTATTTTCTGCTGCCGCCTCCAAATCAATATTTGCGAGTACTAATAGTGCGTTTGGAACTACAACAACTACTACGCAGAGTTCCGTTTTCGGATCAAGTTCAGTGTTTGGAACTTCACAATCTACACCTAGTCAAGTTTTTGGATCTTCAACACAGGGTTCTATTTTCGGAAATGCAAATACAACTCAAGCTTCGGCTTTCGGAACACAAACTTCTCAAGCATCGATTTTTGGTAGTCCCACTCAAACGACTCAACCATCTGTTTTTGGGACTCCAACTCAAACTAGTCCAACATCTATATTTGGGACTCAAACTCAAACAACTCAAGCATCAGTTTTCGGGACACCAACTCAAAGTACTCAAACATCAGTTTTCGGGACGCCAACTCAAACGACTCAAGCATCAGTTTTTGGGACACCAACTCAAACCACTCAAGCTTCGATTTTCGGAACGCCGACTCAAACTACTCAAGCATCGATTTTCGGGACGCCAACTCAAACAACCCAAGCGTCTATTTTCGGATCGCCGACTCAAACAACGCAAGCGTCTATTTTCGGGACACCGACTCAAACGACTCAAGCGTCAATATTTGGAACACCAACGACAACTGTGCAAAGTGGTTCACTATTTGGTGGAGGCGAAAAAGATTTATTTGCGTCTGCAAGTATCTCTACAACGAATGCTCCAACTCAAGCTAGTGGAGGAAGTATTTTTGGAAGGTATACTTTTCACATATTTTAAATAATTCGTTAATTATATTTTCTAATATAAATATCGTGTCACAGTATTTGTTATCGAACTTCTCCGAAACGGCTTAACCGATTTTTATGAGATTTTTTGTGTATATTTGGTAGTAGGCTAATTTTTTCCCCCTAGGTGAGGACCACCCTCTCCAGATATTTAATTTTTTCATTTTTATACTAAATTTCTATTTTTCTATTGTTATGATTTGGCATCAAAAAATACATATATTTTCATCCGTTAATTAGAACGCTGGCGGAGCCGCGGGAATTGCTAGTACATATTATTATATTTTCAAAAAACTCGAAAAGTAATCGAAATATTTAAACATGTTACTTTCCATTTTTAATTTTTTTTTTTTATATTTCGAATCACATCAATAAGAAGTAAAAAATAACACTTTCCGGTTCTTCCAAAAACTTTATTTTTACTTTTCGTGATATTTCATCAAGATCTGTACAAACCGTTGTATTGCCGGAATCAAAATTAGAACTTGAAAAAATGTGAATTTTATACAAACTTATGATATGTTATTGTTAAAGAAGAGATCATGATGAAGAGGCTTATCAATAAAATTAAAATTATTTATCAGTATTATAGTTAGTATAACGGTGTATAATATAAAAATGGCAATTTCCTAAAAAAATATATGTTACAGCTCATCTGGATCAGTGTTCGGTAGCAGCAACACAAACGTATTTGGAGGTAAAGCAAGTTTCACGGGTTCAAGTCCAACTGCATCCAGTATATTTGGCAGTGGCGGAGCAACGACCTTCGGCCAAAAACCTGCCACCGATTTTTGGAGTGGTGGTAGTAGCAGTAATACTGGTTTTGGATCGACTGGTTTTGGTAAGACTTTAGTGATATTGGTAACATGTTATTATAATAATAATTGTGATACTTTCTTAGATTCACGCGAATATTCGACATTATAAATGAAACTAACTTTTCTGATTTTGTCGCGGATTTTTTTTTTTAGTTCCCGACGTTTCGAATGCTTTACAGCAATCATGGTCACGAGGATACAGTTTCATTTATAATAATTGTGCTTATACTTACTTACTATATATTTATGATAAATAATCATAATCAAATTATGAACTTAAAACTATGAACTAATAACAAAACTCTTCATATGAAATACTTTCTTAGATTTACGCGAATATTAGACATTATAAATGAAACTACCTTTTCGGATTTTGTCGCGGATTTATTTTGATTTTTAGTTTTCGACGTTTCGAATGCTTTACAGCAATCATGGTCACGGGAGAGACTAAGGTATTTGACGTCTCATAGGTTTATATACTTGTTACAGACAGTGCCTACCCACAATTTACAAAAATTTTGAAAATGGCATCAGAGTTCCTTATAAAATTTTAATTCTAAACATTTATATTTAAATTTAAATAATTTAATAATAATTTATAATTATGGCAATATTATTAACTTATTTTTAGCTAGTATTATTATAATTATTATAATTTTTTATTTTAATATTAGTTATTCAAAAGTATTATGTAGTGTTGCTATTATAATAATATGTATATTTTCTTACCTATAAATTGTTTATGCTAAGTTGCATTTTATTATTTAAATTAAGTATTAATTTAAGAAAATTAAGTTAAAATATAAATTGAATTTTGATTATTTTAAAGTATTAAGCAACACTACTGCAAATTAAAAATAATTTAATCAAATCAAATTATGCTTAGATTTGACAGATTCTTTTGAATTATAATTTTTTTTTTTTTTGAAATTTTTTTTGAATTTAGATTGAAAGAAAGCTACTGCACGGTTCGGAAGGCAGTTTGTGCAGAGAAGAACCGGCAAGAAACTCTACACTTGCTCTTTTTAAAATATTTTAACAATATTGCAATACATACAATAATTATATATAATATTAAATTTGACTACTTGTATCAAGATCCACACAGTATGAGCTAACTACATCCGACTGTCTATTATGATTACTTTTATTAATATTAGATTTTATTATATTAATTACAGGATCCCAAGAAGGTGGTAATACCCAGCCGTCCTCTCTGTTAAAGTTAGGATGTTTTTTAATTTCAATTGCCTCGCGAATCATTCTAGGTCGATAACGAGTCTCTTTCGCGAGTATTTGAGGGTTATCAAAGCGAATATAGTGGCTGGGGCGATCCAGACAATGTTTACAGACAGCGGATGTAGTATTGCGACGGTGCTTCACATCAGCTATGTGTTCTTTGATCCTAGTTCTAATAGATCTCTTTGTTTGTCCGATATAAGAGAGCCCACAGTCACAATCAAGTTTGTATACTCCTGCGTCTTGGAGAGGGATATGGCACTTGACTGATGGTAGAAACTGACTGATTTTCTTAGGCGGCTTGAAATAAGTTTTGATAGAAGCACGCTTTAGGATGTAGCCAATCTTGTCAGTGACTCCTCTCACATAGGGCAGAATTGCAGGTACGCGCTCGACTGTGGCTGGTTTCACTCGTTCACTGTGACGAGGGCGCGGCACTTGTAGCTTGTTGTCTTGCAGAACCTGCTTGACATGTTGCAGCTCTCCCGCCAGGTGTTGCTCGTCACAGATCCCTCGAGCTCTCTGAAACAAAGATTTTCTCACGGTAGCTAACTGTGAAGGGTGGTGGTGAGATTCACCATTCAGGTACCTATCAGTATGGGTCTTCTTTCTATACACAGTATGACTCAAGGTGTTATCTGGATTACGTTTAATTAATACATCTAAGAAAGCTAATGTATTGTCCGATTCTAATTCCATTGTGAATTGTATTTTAGGATTTATGGAATTAAGATGTTCTAGGAATACATTTATTTTGTCAGTTGGTAATATTGTGAAAGTGTCATCTACGTACGTACGTACGTTTTTCTTAAATTAATACTTAATTTAAATAATAAAATGCAACTTAGCATAAACAATTTATAGGTAAGAAAATATACATATTATTATAATAGCAACACTACATAATACTTTTGAATAACTAATATTAAAATAAAAAATTATAATAATTATAATAATACTAGCTAAAAATAAGTTAATAATATTGCCATAATTATAAATTATTTTTAAATTATTTAAATTTAAATATAAATGTTTAGAATTAAAATTTTATAAGGTACTCTGATGCCATTTTCAAAATTTTTGTAAATTGTGGGTAGGCACTGTCTGTAACAAGTATATAAACCTATGAGACGTCAAATACCTTAGTCTCTCCCGTGACCATGATTGCTGTAAAGCATTCGAAACGTCGGGAACTAAAAATCAAAATAAATCCGCGACAAAATCCGAAAAGGTAGTTTCATTTATAATCTTCATATGAAGTCATAATACTTAAAACCCTTTGTTTGCTTAATGTTTGAATATTTCAAAGGTGTTCTAATGAGATTTTGAAAAAAATCCGTTTTTAAATATAAACTATATATATTAGTATACTAATAGTACGTAATAGGTCTTCTCATAATTAGTTTAAACCTATAGATGTTTTTTTAATTATAAGTATATTTTTAGGGCAACAACAAACAACTCAATCGTCATCTATCTTCGGCACGTCAGGAGGCAGCTTCAGTACTCCCAACGCGCAACCGTTTGGTAGCCCGCAACCTTTCGGGGGTGAAAATAAGCCATCAGTGTTTGGTTCTCCGCAACAACAATCAGGTTTGTAAATGTTTTTCTAGATGTTTAATTAAAATTGTAATTAATTTTACAATTTTACATTGAAATTTTACAATAATATAATAAATTAAAATCACTAAATATATAAGAAAGTAGAACAATTAATGCTGTGTAATATAACTTGTGACTAATTACTTGTTTTAACTTAATTTTTTTAACAAATACTTTGATAAAATATGGTTGATATTTAACGTTTTGATTAAAAAAAAGGTATGTGTGCCATTCACACACGATAGAAGTGAAACTTCAGTAAATCGACAAAAGAATGAGATGAATATATATAAAAAAAGAAATGTCAAAAAATAAACAACGGTTACCATGGCAACATGGGAATGTATTCTATCTCATTCCCTCCGACTTAATCCTATACTTTTATGTATTTCTTTCTTTATCGTGACGCATTTTCGTTTCATCGAGTTTCAAATCACAACGATTCTAAAGAAGTTTTACTTCAAAAATCATAAATATGTACTCCTTTTTTCAGTCAGTATTTTTTTTTAATGTCAATATTTTATTCACAGCGCCTGGCTTCGGAGGGTCGCCTGTATTTGGATCTAAGCCAGTATTTGGCGGGTCGCCAGGGTGAGATATTTTTTTATACCTTTTGTATGGTAAATTAACAATTAAACGTTTCTCGGAGTTACATGTTAACACATTTTTTTAAAGTAACACTTTTTACCTTTAAAGTATTAACTATTAATAATATATTTGTAAGTATTAACGTATCTTAATTATTTTGTTTAATTAATTTATTTTTTAGTATTTTTAATACTTGGATGAAATTTAATATACAAATAGACGATTTAGAGTAGGCACAACTTACGATGCTAAGTACTTTTGAAATTCAATGTATTTTATAAGTACCTACTAAAGGTAAATGTATTTCTGTATATTTTTCTAAAATCCACAAGTGTTGTAGAATTATTAATTATAATTATTACGAATAACATATAATAATCATATTATTTTTTTTCGAAAAAGATACCAAAGTGAAAAAAAAAAGCCTTAGCTAAATACAAAGTTTGATCCAAATATAACCGTTTCTGACAAGACAAAATATATCTATAAGAATAACTTATTTAATATTATAAAATATGTAACGTATTTAGTTTCGGACAACCGGCTTTTGGTGGTTTCAACAAAAGTCCTAGCAGCGGTTTCGGCGCGCCCGCTTCGTTCGGATCCGGCGGCTTCGGTGCTTCGGCCTTCGGTAACACTTCGCCTGGGAAAATGTTCGGTAACTCTACGCCTAGTGAGTGGATTCATTTATATTATATAATATAATTATTAATTATTATAAATGTGAAATTAATTGTTTGTGTATGTTACATTTTCAGACTTAAAAAGATTTCGTTGACATTTGATAAATTGCATAATATGTATATAAAAAATATGTCTTCTCCATTCTACGTGACACTGGCGAAGTAATCTGTGCTCAACTGGCACGCTTGAAGCCATTAATAAGAGAATTGAATTGAATATAAAAAATACATATATTTTCAAAATTATTAAACATAATTCTGATATTTCTAAGATTACATTTTAATTAAATAATAATCTAAAGTGTTGAATCATTGTATGTGTTCGTGAACGAGTGTTGGTGAAATAAAACAAAGACTATTTTTATTTTTATACTATAAATAATATTAAAACCTCATTAAGATGCTTACAAAATGCTACAGATTTCGGCTCTCCGACCCAGTCTAACTCCACCTTCGAGACGCTCGCGACGCAGAACACGCTGACGTTCGGCAACCTCGCGCAGCAGTCCGGCGCGCCCGCGCCCGCCGCGCCCGCATTCAACACGTGACTATATTTTTTTTTGACATTTTTACACACAGAGCCATCTAGTTCCGAGGTAAGCTACGAGGCTTGTGTTACGGATACCAGATAGTTGATATGTGTAGTATACATATTATATATTTTTAAAAACATACATATTATACATATAATATAATCTATACATATATATAAATAAAAATGAAGTGTCTGTTTTTAATTTCAAATTAACAATTTTTCACTAAATCCATATGAAAGTACGGTAGCTAGCATCAAAGAATAATTTTAAAATTTTTTGTCTGTTTGTTTGTTCCGGCTAATCTCTGAAACGGCTGGACCGATTTTGACGGGACTTTCACTTGTAGATAGCTAATGTTATAAGGCGTAACTTAGGCTACTTTTTAACCGACTTCAAAAAAGGAGGAGGTTCTATTTTAGAAATTTTATTCATTTTAACTAGCGGAATCCGTGGCTTCGCTGACGCTAAATCAATAAAATTCTAACTTAGTCGCAACTGTACATTGAATATTTTTTGAAAAATCTTATTGAAATAATCGTTATTAACGAACGATACAGAGGCCGAATCTATAGTTTTTAGAATTTTTGTCTGTCTGTATGTCTGTGACCTCATCACGAAAAAACCACTGAACATATTTCTATGAAATTTGGCATGATGATAGCTTGTTATCCAGGTAAACATATAAGATACTTTTTACTGCAGGAAAATATCTTATTTCTGAAAATTCTATACTATACTATGTATGTTAATACAGTTTAAAGTTAAAACGTTTTCTTCATTGATACATATTCGTATATCTAAGAATTTGATTTCTAGTCTCGGCGATCCGGTCCGGAGCGGAGCCGCGAGAAATGCCAATATATTTATAACTAGCGGACCCGACAGACGTTGTTCTGTCCACATATAATTTTTTTATAAACTTTTCCTCCTGGTGAAATGTTTTATTACGCATTCGCAAAACAACACTTACTTCGCACCTCCCAGTATGTATTCGCTGATTTAATTACCATTGCACGCACCATGGCAACGGTAATAAAATGATACGTCAAACGCCATTAATGTTATAAAGATTTTTTTTAATTTCCTTTTTTTCCGCACAACTTTCATATTTATTCACATTTAAAACCTTCCCTGGACTTCCACAAATACTTCAAGACCAAAATTAGCCGAATCGGTCAAGCCGTTTTCATGCTATGTCGTGACAACGGAAAACGGGTTTCATTTTTATATATATAGATATGTATTACTTGTATTTAAAGTTATTATGGTAAAAGGTATCCGTAACACAAGCCTCGTAGCTTACCAAGGAACTAGATGATACTGTTTATTAAAGTCCTAATAAAAAAACTGTATTTTTGGCAGGTCTCCATCTTTCACTGGATGGCGCGGCTGATGATCGTTTTATAAAGAACGTGCTGCACGAAAGCACTAAAGGACTTTGATCAAATAGTTAGTGTTGTTAGTTTGATAAATTAATTAATTGTGGATTTCAGTGAAATTATTAAGTGTCTGATAGATTTAATAATATAATAAATAATAAGATTGTTTAGCATTTAATTCGATTGTTTTATTTGCCACTTTTAGTTTTTTTTATATGTAAGATGAAAATGCTGATGATCATAAATTCTTCTATTAATTTGGAATTTTAAAAAAGGTATAAGGAAAATTTACTACTCTATAACTCGAAACTAACTCAATTTAATTTAAAATTAAATTATTATATTGAAGTTGTTCAAACTTGCAGTGAAGTTACTTCGTTAGTCGCGTCGAATGTGTTGAAGATCTTATATGTTCGTAAAGCTATCTTTAAGTATGACTGTTACAAGCCAAGTTTTTTCAAAGTTCTCGGAAAGTTTAATGTTCGCTTCACCAAGAGGGCGGAATCAGCAAAATATACCTTTTAATTTGAAAATCACTTACTTTTGTATATCAACTATGTACTGTGTAGGTAGTACTGTATGTATTGGGTACGGGTACTGACTCAGAATGCAGGAAAAGCAAAATATAAATATAAGGAGAAATATATTTATGAGACAAAAAGTGGTTTGAAAATCATAACCTGTAAATAAATATAGAAAAGGAAATGTTTATTTTAATATTATCATATCACAGTTCACACTTCCACATTCCAATACTCTCAACGTTTACCCCAAAAACGAGCAAATAATATCTAAGCTAACCATATTACGCGGGTGGGAAGTTAGGCGGGCGGGGGATGCTTGTTTTGTATTTGGACAAAGCGTGCAGCTTGCAATGACAGTTGTATGCGGCTTCTGGTTCATTCTGTATCCTGAGGGTACTGATTATACATAACTAAGTAAAATAACTAGAACGAATAAGCTTCTCTCTATATCTAAATTCTTAAAATAAAATCGGAATTGAGTCATTACCCAAAATGAGTAAGAAATGCAAGTACAGACCGATAAACACATTCCTTTCTCTAATGAAGTCGGTTAAGACTTACGATTAACCTTATTTTTATTAATCTGTATTTTATTTTATATTTTTATATAAAAACAAAACTCAATTAAATAACAAAAAAATAGTGAGGACCAAAGTTCACTAAAAGCAATAAGTGTCCTCAATCAATTAAAGCGTTGGCACCTTATACAAGTATCGGACGGATTTTTACATAACAACGCACGTTTTATTCATTTCATTATTTAAAGTACGGAGGCACTGTTATAATTAATTGGCGAACATATTTTACTTTCAAAATATATGTTTTGTTTATAATTATGTAAAAACTGTCTAAGGCTATTACCATTTACCTCCTACCACACTTTTAGTGACTACTGAAATACTGAAATGAAATTATTATGGATATTGGGTAGGTACTAACTCTTATATAAGTAGCCAGTAGGTATACTTTTTACTGCGGAAAATCACAGAAACATGCGAGTTACCGAGTAAAACATATATTACGTGAACATTTACATCGGTCAGTATGGGAAGTCAGAAACTATAAGACATACGAAGATCTGTGCCCCTAGCACGAATATTTTTGTCCTATAGTATAGTTAACGTGATAGTATAGTAACAGTAAAATTCTGTATGGAAAATTAAACAGCGCTCAGTGAGCGTATTTAGAACTAAAATTTGACAGCACGAATTTTTAGACATATCTTTCGTATAGTTACCGAGTAGTAATCGTGTAGTAAAATCGGCAAATGTATGGAAATCGGCAGCACGAATCTTTGTTTGACGTATAGTATCGCCACTTTACTATAGTATTCAATCGAAAAATACTTAAACGTTCTCACCGACATTTTTAAAGTGAGTAAGCTATCGAGAGTGGTCGGATTGCTTATTTCTACGTTTTTTTTAACTTGAATTGGCTAAAAATACTTACATCAATACAATATAGAACCAATTTACGGCTTTTTATTATTTTGCATGGCATTTGGCCGAAGACGTAAAAAGGAAATCACGTATATTAAGAGCCGTATTTACTTTGTACTTATAACTATTTCTTATCACTTATAATAATTTAATTATAAACATAAAGCATCTAAATAATGCTCAAAGTGGTATTATTCAACAAATATGAATAAATCGTAATAGTATGTATTGCTCAATTAAAGTGTTATTTATATTTTAGACTAGCATACCCAGCCCGTTTCGCTGGGCGTTGGTTAAAATAAATTAAACGGTTTTATAATTTTCTAATAAAACAAAAGTAGCCTAAGTTACTTCTCATAATATTAGCTATCTGCGAGTGAAAGTTCCATCAAAATTGGTTCAATCGTTTCAGAGATTAACCAAAACAGACAGACAGACAGATAAAAATTTTAAGAATTGTTTTGGTTTTATGTAAGTACTGTGAATAATTTTAGATGCATTTAATGAAAAGCTGTTAATTTGAAATTACAAACAGACACTTCAATTTTATTTATATGAACTGATTTTTGCGCCTTGTTATTCTATGCAACAAAAATGTCTAGTTGGTATGGGTAAGCACTTAAGGTTAACAAGTGTGAGCAAGTAGGTATGTGATGTAAGCTATGGAGGCACTTAACCACCCAAAAGTATCAAATTCATCAAATTCCACTTCAAAGACCAAAGGGGATGTGTACAAAAAATAAATCTTAATAAGCCCTTATAGAGGAAATATAAATTGCTTCTTTAAGTAATTGTAATTTAAATTGGTAAAACAAGGATGGTAATAGAGACCACCTTTGGCGATTAAAAAACAGGATGGAAGTGTGTCAACAAGGATCACACTCTTCAACTATTCACCAGAAAAGGTTGCGAAAATAATTAATAATTAGGTTGTGTATTACATAACATGGACTATGTTATTTATTTTGATTTTGCTGTTTGTAGATAGAGTAAATGCAATATAATTTTTCTAAAAATTTACAAATTAAGTTTTATGTAAATTATATTTATGTATATGTATCTATTCACTAATCAATTTATTTAATTATGTTCATTTATTATATTAGGTGGAAATAAGTAATAACATAGAACCACATACAAAATTTCAAGAACTCATTAATTAATAAATTAAATTGAAATAATCAAAACCAATTCTAAGTTTAATAAATCCTTTTATTACCAATTCACATAAAAGTAACACTACACTACGCAATGTTCATTGCTTATCACAAAAATCTTTGTTTAACACATTTCATCTCATAATAACTAAATCTTTGTTTAATCATAAGCTTCAGCCTATACTCAATGTCTTTGTCAACCACTTCGATAAATCTCCATTCCAAAGAAATAAACCTTTGAATAAACATTTGTTGACATGATCAAATAAAATTATAAAAGCTCTTGTTTTTAGTCAGGACTTCCTTATCCATGAATTCCACTATCATTGAGAATTTTGTGTGGCTAGTAGTAGTAGTAGTAGTTCTTGACGTATTTTTTTTAATTTTGTGAAGAAAATAGAAAACAATTAATTATATAAAAGTAAAGTAGATAGTTACGTAAAGGTAAACAACAAGTAATATAATTAAAGCGAAACGACTTTGAAATCTGTCACTAAATTTAATATGGCGTTCGGAAATCTAAACAGCATGGAGCATTTTTATGTATAAATTATAACATTGGAATTGTCATTCAAATATTGTTAATTATTACTTAAGTCACTAATATAAGTTATTTTTATCAGCGTTTTTATGTTTTCGGGCCCCAAAATATTTCATTAATAGACTTAAACTATTTAATTATACCAACTTTTAAACGATCATTCGATCGCATTCGTTCTTTTTGCTATTAAGTTGTAGACATTGTTTACGTTTTAATGACGTAATGCTATCGAATACACGTGAGTAAGATTTAAGGATTCGTGCTGCCGACGTCTATAGTAATAGAATAGTAATCGTTTTCGAGTAGTCAACTCGATGCGAATAGTTTACGGATTTGATAAAAATTCGTGCTAAGGGCACTGTTCATAAGTAGTACTATGTCATCAATTTTTGTTATTAGAAAAACTGCATTTATACATTTAAAAAACTTTTACTCAGCTCGGGAATTGAACCCGGACGCTTTGAAAAATAAAACTAACATTATTTCTATGATATATATCGATTGTGTAGGTCTTAAGCAGTAATTAATGGAGAGTTGGATAGTACCGAGCCCCTAAGGGCTTCGACCTATAATTAGGGCAAGGTTTGATTTTTAGAAACAAAAAAAGCTGTAAGCAGTAGGAAATTTATTTAGGTACACATATAGTATGATAAAAAAATCCTAAGTTTGAACAGAAAGTAATTATTACAAAATTATAAAAAAATGGGAAAACGCGGTATTATCAAACTGGTCGGATAATATCGTGCCTAGGTTTGATAAAACCGTGCCCACATTAATTTAGTGCAAATCGGTAAGTAACTATAGTAATAAAAAAATTAACACACTTTTAAGTTTTCACAAACCCCTCATGAACCATTTTGGAGCCATAGTCATGGCAGCCCGACTGTCAGGTGCAGAAGAAGTGGCACTCATCGGAGACATAAACCAGCTGTCTTATATCGACAGAGAAAATCTGTTCGAGCTAAGGTATTTCTGGCCAACTATGGTGACCAACATCACATGTGAGTTGTCTTGTACGCATAGGAACCCCAAGGATGTCGCATATGCCATCAGCGACGTCTATGGTAATATCTACTCCTCTTGTCAAACCATCCACTCCCTTAGCTTGGAAAGATTTACTGACGCGCAAATACCATCCACCCAACAACCCTATATTTGGTCCACACTCAGGAAGAAAAGAAGATCCTTATGAACCAAGGATATGAATCCGGTGAAGGGTCGCATGTCATGACCATCCATGAAGCACAGGGCCAAACCTACAGAGAAACCATAATCGTCCGGATAACGAGCAAAAGACTCCGTATTCACGACAGCGTGCCGCATGCTGTTGTAGCGGTGACTAGACACACCAAGAACTGTGTCTACTACTCTGATAACGGTGACGACGCGGTGGCAGGTTTATTCGTCGAGTGGAGGGGGCCTCAGCGAAAACCATTCTGGAACACAGCCTCAAAATGTCCATCCTAAAACGCGACACGATAATCGCGGAGGCTGTGCTTTCCCAATATAGTGTAATGTCAGTCTCGGACCACGTTCCGGAGCTTTTTCTATTTGCTTAAATACAATCTTTATAGACGTTCTTTTAGTTTGTTTCTTATCTTCAACTTTCTTCTCTGCAATGTTCTTGTCTTTTTTTTTTCTTTTTTTCTTACCTTCGTTCAATTCTAACCGCTGCTTTAACGGAGTTATTAATTAAAACATTATTTCATGATTTAAAATTTTGCGCTCTCGCCTTATAATACCACGCCCCAGGCGCGAAATTGTCAAACTTGATCATTTCATTTTGTAACCTCAAAATAATACAGAAAAGTAAATTGTATGATAAAAATTGTTCCAACAATTATTCTACAGTATATTAGCATTAAAATGTGTGGGTTTAATGTATTACAATATAAATACAGTATGGCTTACCTCCTATCGAAAGTGCACACAAAATTATAAGGAGTGAGGTAAAAAACATCTACAACACCTTGTCCCTCCCTCGTCGTTCGGGACAAAGTGGTGATGCGCGCGGGGAGGTGTAGGCATGTCGGACTTTGATATTTACGCACTGGATCGCACAACTAGTGTATAGTTTTTGAGATATGCCTATGCGCGGAATTATCAGCCGCGCGGTATTATACAACTCTCCCCTAACTATGAAACATGATGTGTAAAAGTTATTATAGTTCCTTTCGAAATTGATAAGTGATAACATTTTTTTGAATACAACATTCAACACATTTAGGTAACGATCTATTCCATTTTTCAAATTGTCTTACGACAACATTAACCAAAAACGCAATTAACGATCTTAACGAGCTAAATGTTGTATTTAAAAAACAGTCATCATTTCGAATACCTACTAAAATAAATTAAAGGATATTAAAACAATGCATTTTATTATGTAATTTTAGCCAAACCATTTTTGGTTTCATCAGTTTCCACACACTGAAGAAAGGTAGAAAATCTTAGCCCAGCGATATTAGGCTAAATTATGCATATATTATTGTTTACTAGATTTTTGTCTTTTCTTAGAACGGTTCAAAGAGTAATATTCATCAAAGAGTATATAACCACTACGTTATAATATTCATGGAGATGGTAACGTAGAGTCAAATAGTTTCATAGTTTATTTTTCATCTATGGTTTCATATACTATACAATTATATTTGTCAATGTCATCCGATGACCGATTTCATGGAGGTTAGAGACCAGGAGAACCATCGCTTCATACTAAAGCATTACCCGCCTGTCCCTGAAAATTTGTAGAATTTATAACGCGCTGTCGTCGGTAAGTAGTATCTGTGAAGTTAGCTGTTTATGAGTATTGTCACTATTGTGACAACGTGAAGTTAGGCATTGAGACAACATAGCGATCGCAGCGCCTTCTTAGTTTCACAATATTTCTGAGACACTACATTCTAGGGCGATGGTCCTCCTGGTCTCTAATCTCCACGACCGATTTGTCATTATGACAAATGTGAAATGTCAAATGACAATAAGTCAATCGTCTTCGTCAATGTAGATTGTAGTGAAACATAATTTTGTGCTTTTTGTAGTAGTTCAAATTAATGAATATATACAATCTATAATGAATTGTAAAATAAGAAATACGATCAGTGCTTATACACGCAGTTAATTTAAGACAATTTACAGATTATATCATTACCATGATGTGGTTCTTGTGTGTCACAATACTGTTGTTTTTTGCTAAAGTAAATGCTTCTGATGAAGCTAAAGACGATAAAAATGTAGTTGTAGATTGTAGCACTTTACGCTTAGGTCAATATATTTGTCCTGATCCTAGTAAAAATCAAATTAACCCAGAAACTCAGCAGTTTTTTGGTTGTACCAAAGGAAAGGATATCCCATCAGAAGGAGAGGCTGATGGTAAAATATTTTTATAATATTTAATCTAGTTATAAGCAATATTAAATCAATTATCTATTTTATGAATGGTTGCATTATGTCGTTTATGTGGTAATTAATTATGTCAAATTTCTCTATTCTCAGTTATATGTATAGCGGCAGATAGAATTATATGTAATGACACTAAAAATTCTACCTTCACAAGGAAAATGCCATGCAAATGGACGTAAGTTATTAATGAACAGAAGTTTTAAGTATGAATTTATTATGATATTATTTATTTACATACAAAATAGGCACTTATTATTTAGTAATTTATCTTTACTCTTACATAAATATTAATATCTTTATTAATACTAATAATCTTAAATATACATTTCAGAAATGGATATTCATTAGAAGTTACATTATTGCTGTCAGTGTTCCTTGGCATGTTTGGTTTAGATAGATTCTACCTTGGTTATCCGGGTATTGGATTAGCAAAGTTGTGTACTCTTGGCTTCATGTTCCTTGGACAATTATTAGATATTATTCTTATAGCAGCACAGGTAAACAAAAAACATATTTCTAGAAAATAAAAGAAATTTTTGCTTGCATGTATTATAAAAATATTTTTTTATATTAAAATAATACTATTTTATTAATTCTAAAAAAATCAATATTATAAGCATGTAGAAAATCTGACAATGTAACTTATCCTTTTCATCTTCCAAGTTGGAAGAGTTAAGATAAAATATATAATTAAGATTGCTATATCTGTATCTCTAAGCTTTGAAGTAGCTAACTATGAATACTGATATAAATGTGTTATATTGTTATTTTAGGTTGTAGGACCTTCAGATGGTTCGGCATATGTAATACCATATTATGGTGCTGGGGTCACTGTGGTCAGGAGTGACAATGAAACTTTCTTGCTACCCCAGGCAGATTGGCACAATATTACCTGACAGTGGGGGACCATATCCTTTGAAATTGATGAGGATTATGATTGGACTTAACACCATATTGGTTTTTGATCTAGTGTTGGACTATTAAAGATATATATGCAGAGATGTAACTTTGAAATGCAGTGGTTCCAAATGTTTTTAAAAAGAAATGTAAATATAGATAATAAATTAAATTATAAACTTAAATTTAATAAACCTTGTTAAATTATTGCATAATAATTATGAATTTAATTCCAAAATCTCTTCATTATACTGTACTTATTCTATTAATGTGAAGTGTATAAGTTAAATGTTTATTGCCTATACTTATAAGTTGTAAAAATGTAAATAAAAGATTTTTATACAACAATTATTTTATTAATAAATATCTACATGTTATCAACACTACACTTTAATATCAATACTCATGTTGGTGAGTTAATATTTTCTTCTTGCGTTGTAATCTCACTTTCAAATAAGGACACATCTGATGGTGGAGCAAGTAGAGTAAATATTACAGGTATATTTGCTAATAGTGGATTATTATGTTTTTCTAACAATCTTATCCATGATAGTAATGAATCTCTTGATGAAGTTCCTGTAAGGAGAATAAATAATATTTAAAAATAAAAGATTGTAATATCCTCTTAATTACACATTTTAAAATAATTTTATACAACAAACCTGTGGCACACACTCCTACAATAGTACCATCATCCTGTTCATGGACTGTACATTTTACTTGTGGCAGAGTCACTTTGCCGATGACACCTGGTATTCCTGGCGGTTTTTCAATTTTAGAAACATCTGAAACCAAATAGATGTATTTATGGTTAATCTTATTATCACACTTTCGATAAAATAAATATGATATTTAGGAGTTATATTGATAAATGCAAAAGTTAAGCAATAATGAAAGTAGATTTAAAAATACAAAGGGTTAATAAATTAAATTTTGATTTGAATACTTTATTTCATAGTGAATAAATATTATAGCATACCATCAGGATCAGTATCATCCTTATATTCAGGTCTAGTTTTTCCAAGAAGTGTGAAATATGTCACTACATTATCCCTTAAATAAACATTATAAGGTCCTTTTATCACCAGAGGCTCATCTACAGGCTGTTCTGATAACAATACTTGCTGTATTCTGCTTTGTGCACTTACTATCCATGTTTTGTCCAAAGAAGCTTCTATTTCTTCTGACTGACATAATTTTAAATATTTTAAAAGGTTTACAATATTATTTAAGTCACATGACTTTGATTGAGAAGATTGAGTTAAAAGTTTGTATAATGTCTCTGAAGTGGCTTAAACTGAACTACAATAGTCTTAAATGGTGTAAGATTTAAAACTGATTATACATCCATAACATCATCACCTATGCATAAAACAGACATACTTCATACATTCACATCTTCAATTATTTGTTTCAATACATTCTTACAAGATAAAAGACATCAATCACCTGCCAAACATTTATTTGAGTGTCCGGATCTACTGATGTAATTCTTTGAATAGCCAGTTTTGCTAATTCCAATGTGTCACTGGGTAGTTGCTCTGGTAAGTGCCAAGGACTGAGATTTTTAAACTTTGGCATCCAATACATCATCCTCCAATATTTTCTTAGAGGTATGCCACGTCTACCAAAAATATTTAACAACATCTGTTCCATTTCTGTATCTGGCATTACCCCTAAAAATATTTATTACTTTTATCAGTAAAATTAGGACAGTTGGGAAATAATTGATACAGAGTAAAGCAATCTCACCATTATTTTCCATTTGTTCCAACAAATCCACAGCACACTGTTGTTGTTTGGGATAATGCATAAATTCAGCTTGAAAAATATTAGTAGGTATAAATTTTCCTTTCGGAAGTACATCTACTAAAGCTTTATAAACTTCTAGGTCTTTTTGAACACCAAATTCTGACATACGACTTAAAGCAGCATAAATAAATTCTACATGACCACGGCGTCTGGTATCTTGTCCCTCAAACATTTTTATTACTTCTAGGTAAGTTTCTCTAGTTTTTTGTGGTTTTGCCATAAATGGATCATATGTAGTTACTTGTTTTTCAGAACTTTTCCATCTTTGAAATAAAATATTGGTAGATCGAGCTCTAATAACTTTTCTCAATATGTTATTCACATTCATGTTGTAAGTGTGTTTTTATAAATTAATGAATATATTATTGTTTTTTATCTTTTTCTATTCATATTATATTTTAAGGGAATATTACGAGTTACGATGAACTATCCAAAAAGTTGAGGTTATTTTGTTTAGTGTTTACCTAATTTTGATTTTGAAAGCAGAAAGACTGTCAAAAATACAGATTGTATACATTAAGAGAACACTACACATTACTGTCAAATTGTTTTAGATAAAAATACACTGTATAACAATGTAAATTAACTTATGGGCGTAATATTAAAATATAATACACCAATATATGTAATAAATGTTAAAATAAATTAATAACTTACAAATTATAAAAGCTTTTTTAAAGAAAAAATAAATTTACAGTTCAAAGTAAACTAAACTGAACGCATCACATATAACCCATTCATGCTCATTCGCACTTCGTAAAACGAAAACCAGTTTTCGCGGTTTTACGCTAACCATTCATTCTTTTCTAAATAGTTTAACTTGTGAAACGTGAGAGAGAGGTTGTTCGCATGTTCAATAAAGTTACGTATTCAAATACGTAGTATTGCAGTATTTTACGTGCACAGATTTTTCTTTAATTACTCTACGGGACAAATTAATAAGCGTTATTTTATGTGCATCTAGTTGGAATTAATGTTACTTTCAGTATAGTTATTAACTAAGGTGGTGACGATGTATAGAAAAGAAGCAATAGTTATTGGTTGTAGTTTAATCTTATTCCTACTTTTAAATACAGCTGGTAAGTAAAAATAATTTTCTTAAAATATTCTGTTTTATATAAGATATTATATTTTAAAGCTACCTAACTTACATTTAAAAATGATAAATAATAAGTATTTTTGAAATAGGTAGGTATTAAATATCTATCTAAATAATGAATATAAAAATATTTTAATGTGTGAAATCTTAAATATACGTAAGTACTTACAATAATATTGTAATGCCATTTCCAGATTTTGAGGGTACTCAATTAATTATATTTAATTCTCTTTCCGAGTTTCTATTAGAACAGTTCCTTACTTTCAAATTAACTAATTTAGTTAGATTAACTATTATTATATCAGCTTAAATATTATTAATTAAGTAGCAGATAACACGTCTTGCTCTTGTAAATCGATTATAATTAATATGTTTACCTGCATGCTTTATGGCGTATACTTCAACCTTGGATATTAATTATTCAATTGAATTAACGTGATATTATGATCCTAGAAATACCTACCATGATTGCTATTAAAAGTTTACATAATAATATTTATTTCGTGCTGTTCGTTACTTATCATTAGCGACTTGCTTCTTGCCTTACTTCATTCGACTACAAAGGTACGTTTTAATTTTTTGACATTTTTTTTTGGAACTCTATTTTTTTTTCTAATATTAAAGTAGAAGAAGAAGAAGAAGAAAGCTAATGTTATAAGTTATTCCTTATAACATTAGCTTTAGCTATCTGTCAGTAAAGTTGTGCTTTTCTTTTTAAGTATCGTTTACTCGTACTCATATGCTGTTATTTTGAAGTTACAAACACACACACTTCAATTTTATTTATCTGTACATGTGTATTAAGTACCTATAGAAGAAGATAAATTATTATTATTTATCTTAGAATTTCTTACCCCTAAATTGTACGAACAATTGTTTGCGGTTTTCATTATTAATTTTATTATTATGATTTATGGGGCGTTTATTGAAGTTATATTGATTTTACTTAACGTAATCACAAATGAGAATCACTATTATTTAAATACTATCGACTCGCCCTCGCTTAGCTTTGGATTCATCCCTTTGATATTAAATTTTTACAAACTTTGAATGTCTTCATTTTTTCCCCTATTTCAACCCCTTACAGACCTTTTCGCCATGAAAAGTAGCCTATGCCCTTTCTCAGGCTCTAGACTATCTGTGTACCGAATTTCATTTAAATCGGTTTAGTAGTTTTGGCGTGAAAGCGCGACAGATAGACAGACAAAGTTACATTCGCATTTATAATATTAGTAAGGAGTAAGGATTATTTTATTATAAAAATATTAGTACATTGAGTGAATAATGAAAATGGTAATTTATTTAAAAATATTCCACACTATATTTATGAATTTTATTTTATAAATTAAAATACCATTTTTGTGATATTTTAATTATAAAAAAATTATTTTTAACAAAAAAACAAAAACCGACTTCCAAACTTAATAAATCTAAACTAAAAAGTAGAAAATAATACTTTTAAGGACTTTGTTAATTTTGCAGTCGGTGCCAGCCAGGTATTTTGATTATGTTTACAAATTGATAGATTAATCAAATATGTATCAATTTAGGGTTATTTTGCTTTGGCTGGCACCGACTTCAAAATTAACAAAGTCCTTAAAAGTATTATTTTCTACTTTTTAGTTTAGATTTATTAAGTTTGGAAGTCGGTTTTTGTTTTTTTGTTAAAAATAATTTATTTTTAAATTTTGTGCGGAAAGTAGATACGTATTGTGTTAATGACTATAAAAATTCCTTCTAAAAACTACTAAAGACTAAAAAAAAAACCTTCTATTATGAGGTAAACCTAATAGCCTGAAAGTATACAACTATCCGTTCATAATTGCGTATTATATTGAAAGAATTTTCTTTAAACTGCTAACCGTTGAGGAGTTGTACCTTCCATCATCAGTTACGGTACGTGACTCAAATATCCATATAGCCTATAAAAGATTCGGCCTAGCATCGTTAATTTGCTCCTAAGAATTGAAGAGTTCCGATACTTTGTCATGGATCCCATCATCAGAACCTTACCAAACTCTCATCAAACTACCCTTGAAGTATACCCTTTCCATTAAAAAAAGAATCATCGAAATCGGTTGGCGCGATATTGAGTTATTCGTCCATTTGATACCTACTACTTCTTTAAACTCTAAAAAAGAATAAACTAAATTAATTACTATTGGATATTTACCTCTTCCTTGGCTAATCGCATAGTATATGTCACGTAAAAGAAGAATAATTATTTGAGTATTATGTGTCACTTGTCATTCATTGATAGACTTGAAATAAAATGGTTTAACTAATTTCTCGTATTTATTAATGGCGACAATGGAAGAAGATTTAAGTACACTCAAACGTTCAAGAAGTGTTATAAAAGGTCAATTAACAAAACTATCCAACTACTTACAAACCTTGAGAGAAATTTCGGATGTCGAATACAATTCACGACTTACGTCACTTCAGAAAAATGAAGAAAAGTTCGACATTTTGCAAGAGAAAATCGAAATTATCACTCAAAACCCCGAAGAAGAGATTGACCTACACTTTGAGGTAACACAAGAATTCACAAACTTAAAGATATTGTTACACAATCTACGGCCACCAAGAACTTCAACAGCATACACTCATGATTCGGCTTCACTTGCTCCGATAGCGAGCACGAGCACTACAGAGAACAACGCACGGTACCAGGTACCTAAGGTTAACTTTCAACCATTCCAAGAAAAGGAAAGTTTCAAAAATTTCGTGAAACGACTGAAAACGTATTTACAAATGACAAATTGCAATGAGGATCATATGATGACTTGCGTACTACTCAGTTCATTAAGCCCAGAGTTACATGAACGGGCATGCGACTTATGTGCACCGGATGATCCATCACAAATTAAGTTTCAGATACTAGTAGAATTACTGGAACAATACATAGATCCTAAACCCAGCATATGGGCACGACGTCATAAGTTTATAACGCGTATACAAGCTGAGAATGAAACCGTAACCAATTTTAGTACAGAATTGAAACATCTAGCACAGGATTGTGAGTTCAACTGCGATCATTGCAAAAAGTCGCTAAATGAGAACTTTTTGTCACTACAATTTATCAGAGGCGTCCGAGATGGCGAAATCAGAACGAAAATATTGCAAGACAACAATATAAGTACATTTAAGGAAATAGTACATATGGCGACAGCAACAGAAATAGCTAAGGCTGACAATGACTTTATGATAAACAAACAAGATCCAAACAACGAAGTACCAGTACATTCAGTTCAGAATAAAGGCAAACCCCCGGTCAAACAATTACCAAACCAAATCACTTCATTCAAAGATATGCAAGGAAGATGCTTCCGTTGTGGGGATGCGAATCACAGAGCCAATAAGTGCAGACACGTTAACACCGATTGCATTAAATGTGGAAAGAAAGGACATTTAGCTCGTGTTTGTCTACAGGTATTAAAACAGAATACAGCACACCAGGTGGAAGAACCGAACTCAGCTGACAATGAAAACATTTGCGATATCAATGCCGTCAACTCTATTAGTTCAGACAAGTTTATGGTTGACGTAACTATTGAAGGCAAAAAAGTGCAGATGGAACTAGATACAGGTGCAGCACTTTCATCCATTTCATTGAGAGACTACAGACGCTTCCAATTGAACAAACAGATATTTAAAACAACAGTAAGAATGAGAACGTACACAGGTGAACTTATTACGCCAGTTGGAGTTACATACGTCAAGTGCAACTATGAAAACCAATCTTTCTATGGAAAACTCTTTATTATCAGACAAAACGTCGACGCCATATTCGGAAGAGCTTGGATTAGGGAAATCAATATTAATATAGCGGACATGAAGAAAATATCATTAGAGAAGGCTGACAACTCACGATTGGACAATATTATTTCAAAATTTTCATCAGTCTTTGATGGCAAACTGGGATGCATTCCAAATTACAAAGGGCATTTAACTTTAAAGGAAAACACTACACCAATTTACATAAAGCCCAGACGTATTCCCTACGCATTAAAAGAAAAGGTTGATAAAGAAATAGATCGTCTGTGTCACGAAGGAGTAATAACGAAAATAGATAGCTCGGAATGGGGGACTCCAGTCGTACCGATCGTGAAACCTGACGGAACCATACGTCTATGTGCCGATTATAAAGTCACCCTAAATAAAGTAATTAAAGATGAACAATACCCGATTCCTATCATAGAAGATATCTTTTCAGAGATGAACGGTGGCGAATTTTACTGCACTTTAGACATTTGTCGAGCTTACCTTAATATGCAAATGGATGAAGAAAGCTCTATTCTACAGACACTCAGCACTCACCGGGGCACATTTAAGGTGAATCGTTTGATGTTTGGGGTAAAAGTGGCCCCAAGCTTGTGGCAAAAATTTATGGATAAAATTCTTCAAGATATACAGGGTGTGAAATGCTTCTTTGATGATATTATTATACAAGGATCGACAGAACTACAATTACAACAAAGATTAGAAACAGTGTTAGGAAGATTACAAGAACACAATCTCAAATTGAATAAAGATAAATGCCATTTCTTCAAAACCAGTATAAATTATTTAGGCCATACAATAGACAAACACGGACTACACAAAAATAAAGATAAAATTCGAGCCATACTTGAAGCAAAGAAACCCAACAATGTAAATGAACTAAGAACATTTTTGGGTATGAGTAATTATTATAACAAATTCATATCTAACCTTGCGACGATTACCAATCCGCTCAACCAATTATTACAGAAAAATACGAAATTTGTGTGGTCAGAAGCCTGTGAAAATAGTTTCAAGAAAATTAAAGAAGAAATAATAAGTGAACGAGTCCTACTGCATTTCGACCAAAAGAAGCCCCTGGTCCTAGCTACAGATGCTTCACCGTGTGGCCTGGGTGCCGTGCTCTCACATCGAATGGCTGATGGGACCGACAGACCAATTGCTTTTGCATCACGTTCATTAACATCTAGCGAAAAGAAGTACAGCCAAATAGATAAAGAGGCAACAGCTATTTACTGGGGAGTGAAGAAGTTCTTTCACTATTGTTACGGACGGAAATTCACACTGATTACGGATCACAAGCCTTTAACGACCATATTCCACCCTCACAAAACCTTACCTGCAATGAGCACGATGCGGTTGTTTCACTATGCACACTTTCTTTCGGGATTCGACTATAACATTGAATATAGAAATTCAGCGAACAACAGTAATGCAGATTATCTCTCAAGATTTCCAGTGGAACGAATTTCGGAACACCATATAGACCAACACAGTATATTTCAGCAGAACCAACTTAATGTATTTACAATTAACCGCAAAGTAATAGCTAAAGAAACAATGAACGATCCAGAATACAAAAATATAATACATAAACTAAAGAATGGACAGACTCTAAAAGCATTGGGCTACGGTGACAATGAAATAACAATTGAAGACGACTGTCTTCTTAAGGGAACTAGGGTTATGATTCCTCAAAATCTCCGACACAATATATTGAAAGAATTACATACAAGCCATACGGGTATACTAAAAATGAAACTTTTAGCGCGGAGCTATGTATATTGGAAAAATATTGACAAAGACATCGAGGAATTGGTCAGCAAATGTCGTGAATGTCGTCTCAAACAAAACGAACCAGAGAAAGCCCCATTACACCACTGGGAAGCACCGACAGCGCCCTGGCAGCGTATACATATTGATTTCGCAGGTCCAGTACGCGGCTATTATCTCTTTATAATAGTTGATGCAATGTCAAAATGGGTAGAAATAATCCCTACTCAAACAACTACAAGTAAGTGGTGTATCTCAAAACTTAGAAATCTATTCATTGATTTTGGCTTACCGTACGTTCTTGTCTCGGACAACGCGAGGCAGTTTACTTCTACAGAATTTTTGACATTTTTACGTGAGAACGGAGTGTCTCACAAAACTTCGGCTCCATATCACCCAGCCACGAACGGTCAAGCTGAACGATTCGTCCAGACAGTAAAGAAAGCTTTACATAGTATGGATAATGAACCTGGCTCAATACACGAGAAAATTTTAAAAATCAAATCCCAACTGCGAAGAACGCCTTCTAGACAAACTGGGGAAAGTCCTTACGAACAAATGTTCGGTGGGCGGTTAGTGAGAACGTTGTTCCACGCCATGTTCCAAAAACCACAGGCGCAGATAGCACAGCCTGTCTCACCCACTAACCAGACCGGACGGGATCTAAGAACATTCCGTGTAGGGCAGAGAGTCCAACTACGAAATTATAGTGGGACGAAGAAATGGGAATTTGGCACAGTGGTCAAACGCTTGGGCCAGCTACATTATGAGGTTTTAACGGATTCTGGTGCGACGTGGAGAAGGCACATTGACCAAATGTTAAGCACCTCAATTAACGGAGCCATAACGCAATAATTAAGGGCGGAGACCTATTGGATATTTACCTCTTCCTTGGCTAATCGCATAGTATATGTCACGTAAAAGAAGAATAATTATTTGAGTATTATGTGTCACTTGTCATTCATTGATAGACTTGAAATAAAATGGTTTAACTAATTTCTCGTATTTATTAATTACGATAAAGTATAAAGCAGGAAAATATCATCAATCTATACCAGCATATAATTAGACTAATTTAGACAAATCTGTACATTAAATATTTTTGGAAAATCTTATTGAAATTATGGATACTGAGGATGAAGCTATAGTTATTAGATTTTTGTCTGTCTTTGTTTGTGACCACATATGATGATAACTTAGTATTCGGATCAACATATAGGATACTAGTTTTTAGTGCAGAAAAATATCACATCTCTGAGAAATCTATACTAACCGTTAAAACATTGGTCGGAAGGAACAAACCCAAGCGAAGCGAGGCTGAATCACTAGTGTTCTACTTAATATAAAACACAATATGTTCTGATTTCCAGACTATTACTATGTTAGATATATATTATTATGTTAGATAACAAAACAGAAATATGGCTTGGTCGTTTTTCAGGTACCTAATACTTTTATAAATTTAATAGGTAGGTAGGATCTACATTTTATTTTAATTCTGTAAAATATTTTTATATAATAAATCTGTAGGGCTTATACCTATCTACATTTTACACGTGAATGCTACGTAAACAAGTAACGCGTTATTTCATTGTGATAATAATTGATAATTTTAATTTGATTGAACTACTAGACATAGACAATAAATAAATACAGCGGGAATAATTTTTGCATAGGTACTTTACATTTGTAAGTTACAGACGGTAACGTACCTAACCCATGTTACATGTATATAATATACTAACTGACCCGTGCCAACTTCGTTGGGCATAATATTAATAATCCTTTTTTTGTACATAGTGTTATGTTTTAATTTCTAATTGCCAAAAGGAGGGTTATACCTACGTAGGTATTTTATTAATATTAAAAATTTAATTATCTATACTAATATTAAAAAAAAACTACTTTTTGTAACTTATATAATATAAAAGTTAGACATATGCTGTCGTTGACTTTTTTGTAGGCATTTTCAAGCTCCACATCTTTTTTCTAGAACTCAAAAATATATCTTTCATAGTTAAGGCAGCGTTCGTAAGAAACGCTTTCATTTGACCGTTTTTTCTCCTATTCACTTTGCAAAATGGACCACCACGTAAAAGCCTTTTTATTTTTCGGTTTTTTATATAACCTATGACACTCAGCAATAATGTGGCTTTCTATTGGTGAAAGAATTTTTAAAATCGGTTCAGTAGATCCCGAGATTTTTTAACCTAGTGCCATGCTTGTTACCTTCGGGTAGCAGCCGAATGGGCCGGCACGCCCCGTATAGTACCACTCTCTCACAGAAGACCGGCGCGGCGTGAAGTGACAGCTATGCTGTCGCGTTTCGTCCGGTAAGTGAGAGTCCGGGAGGCCCACTCCCCATCCCTACTCCCGTCCTTCTCCCTCCTCCCTCCCTCCCTTTCCTGAAAGGCCGGCAACGCATCTGCAAGCCCTGTGGTGTTGCAGATGTTCATGGGCGGAGGTGATCACTTACCATCAGGTGAGCCTCCTGCCCGTTTGCCCCCTTTGTCCCATAAAAAAAAAAGAGATTACCCCTTACAATTTAACAAACGCACAAACTTTACTTCTTTATAATATTAGTATAGAATATCATTGACCTAACCTAAATTGTATAGACGAAAGCGGTGTAAATTCTAATTTTTGAGATAAATTTGAATGGCATTATTTAGGTAAATAACGAATACAAAAATCAAAAATGTTTTAGAATTTTAAAGAACTTAAATGAACGAATTTATTAAATATTCTGACTTTTTTCAAACTACGTGAACGGTGAACCACGTGGCAAAACAAGTAAACAACTTGCGTAATTTTTAATGACGTGCTTTTCGCGTTTTGTTCCTACTATCCAGGGCAAAGTACAGTGAACTATTTTCTATTTTGTTTACTATCGTAGTTGGGCTATCGTCCAAACGCCCACATTATTCGGAGTCAACCTGTGGAATAAGCATTGAATCGCTTACGTATTATGATAAATTGAAACTATAGTATTCTCAAAATAAGGATGACGAATATTGCAAAAAAAAGATTCATACAGATGTCTTGACGTGAAGAATAGAATTTAAACACACTGAAAACATAACAACTATTTAGTAAGCTCACTGTCTCAAAGCTAGTTACTTGAATAAAGGAAACACACATGCAAAAACATTTTTGGATTTTATTTAGAATTTTTTTACAGATTTTATCATTTTCTACTTTATTTCGGAGTAGTAGGTAATAGGTATATGCGTTGATTTGTTTTTTTTTTGAAAAATAACTTCTATGAGTGCATTTGATGAAATTTTTTATCTTTTTTGTATTGCCACTATAAAGTCAACGTAAGTAAGCGAAGTTGGATGATGGATCAAAATTTTTTAGTTTTCAGTTCAATAAAAATATCCACATAATTGGGAATAAAATATTTATATACATTTCGAAATGTAAATAATAATAACATCTAGGTACATATCTTAACTTTAACGGAACTTTAATTAAAACTTTGACTTTCTAGGCTACGTTTTGAAGATGGATTTGTATAGATTTTGACGAAATGAGACGAAAAGTAAGAATAAGATTTTTAGTTACCTCGCTTAGTTTTTTATATATCGATTGTCAAAATGTTTTTTTTATACTTTTTGACATAATTATTTTTTTTTAATTTCATCACTAAGAACCACCAATATCATAAATGCTACCGTATACACTAAACCACGTAGAAAAACCGTACCTATCAGATACTTTTAGTCCGAGTATTGATATCTCGAAAACTATCGTCTTATTTCCTTTAAACCTATACAAATGTGATTTAAAAGTTGTAGCACCGTAAGAACCATTGAATTCCCATATTTTATCAAGGCATTTTAAGGATTATTTTCAGTAAGTCTAGAATTTAAATAATTTAAATAATAGTTATAGAATGGTAGATGTATGACAATAGTAGATGAATGATAGTAGTATGACAAATATGCTAGGTATCACAAAGTTTGCCATAGTTGTTTGTGTATCTTTATACTTATAATGTACCTAACTATAAATGTAAAATATTGGCGTATTTCCGTACCGTACTTTATCTTAAATATATAATGTTTCATGATTAAACATATAATTGTTATCACTTAAGTCGTACTTATATTGAACTATACGCTTTGAGATATGTTTGAATGTATTCTGAATTTTATACATGAATAAATAATAACATATGCAGGAAACACATTTCTGCGTTTTGAAGTTAAACATGAAAATTAAATTCAATAATTTCTTTTTGATTTTAGTCACATCAGCTAGTAATCGTGTGAAAGATCTCATCTCATTCTATATACTTATGGGATTACGTGTTTTACCGTGCTTTTGTATTGAGAATTTTATGGTAAAAAATTCATTAATTATAATCAACATAACCTAAACCAACGAAGCAATTACGAAATTAACCAAATAAACAATGTTAGCTTGATGGAATTGAAAATAGAGAAAATTTATTTAAAAAAAATATATTAGAAATTTTGCTCACTCTAATTGCATTTGTCTTTGTACGAGTTTTAGCGCTATTAAACTGCTAACCTTGTTTTTTGAAGTTATCCAAATCTAGATCGACTCAAAATTCCAAACTGAACTATTAGGTAGAACTTTTCATAAACCAGAGTCGTGTTTTGTACATGTGATATAGGAATTAAATGTCTTTTGATTATCCACATACTCTACGTATAAATTATAATAAGTAAATAAGTAAATAAATTTTTTTGGAGATTACTACTTACTTGTGAAAAGGAATTTGTTTGTTTTTTAAATAAGGTACTTACGTATAATATGTAATAAGTATGTAGGTACATATTTGGTTCAGTAAATATGATAGAAAAACACTCGTGTGATACTGCTATAAGCTAATTTTATATCCCAAGCATAATGTAACGTTTGCATTCAGTAGGTACAAATCTGATTATTTAGCATGGATAAACCGTTAAACAATAAATGCTTGCATTCTTTATTTTAGTACAACTGTGAAATAACTTTAAAATCATTGTAATAAAAATACAGACGAATTGTGAACTTCCTCCTTTTTTGAAGTCGGTTGAAAATAGTAGGTTGTTATACGTAAATGCATTAAAACTAAAATTGTAACGCTGCGCTGATAATTGACCTGCATATTAACATTTATATTGACTCAATAATCTTTTCGCGGCGATCGTTGATTTAATGTTTAAAACTGCATATATTAACTAACCGAATGAAGCTTTGTTTTTGGGTAGTTGCATTAAAATATTTAAATACGAGGATGTATGAAGCAATCGGTCGAGGCAATAGTGTATATTTTTATTTTCGTAAAAAAGACATTAAATGAGGACCTCTCAGGATATTAACCACAGAGTTTAATTTATTTATTTCTTCATAAATAAGTTTTAATTTTATACGACTAATATTATACAAGTTGATCCAGAAACAGAAGTAATCCTGGCTTTGTCCTGAAAATAAAACTTAAACGGATTACGATAACACTTAACTCGTAGCTATTATAGCAATGAATCGTCCTGTAAGTAAGAAGTAAGTCAAGTCAGTCAAGTCAAAATCAGTTAAGCCGTTTACGCGGAAGAGAATGCGCGAGTGTTCGCGGAATACTCGCGGATCGAAATTTTATTTTTTAGATAAAGATGTCACATTAATCATTTATCTCTTGACATAATCTTTAAGTATTTTATATGCTTCCGATAGGAGATGAAAATTAATAATTTTGTTTGTATTTTTCCGACGTTCTACATAAATATATTTTTGTTCTATATGATAAATACTAAAAAGTATACTATAAATAAGAGTTGACTCCCGTTAATAAAGAATATTGTCAATTAAATAAGTACTTAACTGTAATTTATAATTTGTATTGAAATTGTTGGTTTTTTTTAGATTCTTCTGGTGAGTATTTCTGTTAAATTCATTACACATTTATGCAAAACAGTTCCATCCAATATCCAATATTACAGATAAAATTATACATTCGGTAGTGGTAGTGCCATGCTTGTTACCTTCGGGTAGCAGCCGAATGGGCCGGCACGCCCCGTACCTTTAGTACCACTCTCTCACAGAAGACCGGCGTGAAGTGGCAGCTATGCTGTCGCGTTTCGTCCGGTAAGTGAGAGTCCGGGAGGCCCACTCCCCATCCCTACTCCCGTCCTTCTCCCTCCTCCCTCCCTTTCCTGAAAGGCCGGCAACGCATCTGCAAGCCCTGTGGTGTTGCAGATGTCCATGGGCGGAGGTGATCACTTACCATCAGGTGAGCCTCCTGCCCGTTTGCCCCCTTTGTCCCATAAAAAAAAAACATAATAATATAGAAGTTCCCAAATAGGCACATTTTAATTATCGTTAATAAATAAAAATCCTATCGTTAATGACAGTCTCTAAACTAATAGACAATAATAATAATAATTAATTTATCTCACGCAAGCCGCATAGTTTGCGAGTTGGGCAAAATTATTATTTCATCCTAATTTATCGCCCACAAACGATCAATTTAAATATTTCCTGCTTCCAACTTATATCGGTATTATTTAACGGTAATCTATTATCGCAAACACAATTCTATCCGTTCATTAAACCACTAATGTGGCGCACTAATAAATTGTTTTGAAATTGTTTATTTATGTACCTGATAAATATGAGTGAGTAAATAGCGCCCACTTGGCTTCTCTTCCAAAGGCTTGACATTTAGTAATAAATTAAATATTTAATTAAATTATTTCATGTATATGTACTACACAAAAAGTTAAACAAAAAGATTGACGTGCTTTAAGAATGCACGGTAGAAGGCCAAGCTTATAAACAAACTTACGTTTAGAAGTATAAAAGATTTTATTATATTTTATTTTATTTTATTTTTATTTTATTTAGGGAAAAAACCGTTTTACAGACCATACAACTTACAACAAAGAAAAATATACCTACATAGGTATTTACCAATTAAGTTGCCACAATTACAAAAAACAAATATAACATTGGTTATAAGTATATGTTATCAGTTATCAATCAAGCATATGTTATCAGTTTTATAGGTTTAAAAGGCATGAATCAAGGGAAAAATGTAGGGCATAATAAGGTACGATTTCCTCACTCGATGAAGTCAGCGGTCCGTGCAAAAAGTTATCCCATCTGACTGCGATGACAAATGACCCAGTGCGCCTGTGGAGACATCAGTGAAATAGCCGATTTGCTTCGCGATCATTCGGTTGATGTGTTTCAACCCTGATTCACTGGGGAAAAAGGGAATCTTTTGTAGGAATAAAGGATTCGCCGAGACCGTTTAAATGTTTATTCGTCGCTGGTTTACTATTTGTGATTGTTAGCCAACTTTTATTGTTTAATACTAGTTTTTGTACTTGGCTCTGTTCACGTCGTGGGTGTTTTAATCCATCCTAAATTATGATAGTTTGTTTTTCTTTAGTTATTCAGAATTTGGAAAGTGCGAATAATTTAATCTTGTGAAATTGTTTGCCGTTTCGGTTTAAGGAAGTAACAAACACACGCACTTACTAACATACAATATTTCGCATTAATAGCATTTGTGTGATTACGGATCTATGACTTGTGACTTTACTGTGTCATGTGAACCGTGATTGTAAGCTAAATTTCATTTTAAATAGTAGTTTTAGTTAGCGGCACCGCTCGCGTAAAAATCTTCGATAAAATGATCCTATGTAAATTCATCTCTATTTTATATTTCCCTCAAATCCTTTGATCCGTTCACGGTGAAAAAATAAGTAAAAATGTACTTATTCCCTCAATCCTAGATTTTTAACATTAGTGTTACACATTAAAACTAACATATTTTTATAAATTAAAAATTACGATAAGTTTCACTCAGTCCGAGTTACCACTGGGGACATTCAGTTCTGTGATGAGCACGAATTTTCGTAATCCAGTCAGGGGTGTTAATATTTATAATATGTACGAGTATGTATTTAAAGTTATATACTACTAATGACTCACCCGCGCTTCGCCCGGGTTCGTCCCTACCCCTTTTAGCATACAATTTTAACAAACTTTGAATGTCTTATTTATATCAAATCAAAAGCCTAAATTATAAGTTTGAAGCTTCTACTTTTAAAAATGACGTAATTTCCATACAAAATTTCATCCCCTATTTCAACTCCTTATAGCCCTTTTTTCGCCTTGAAAAGTAGCCTATGTCCTTACTCAAGCTCTAGACTATCTGTGTACCAAGTTTTATTAAGATCAGTCCAGTAGTTTTTGAGTTTATTCATTACATACAAAAATACAAATCTTTCCTCTTTATAATATTAGTATAGATATTGTGTAGTGTATCAACTATCTCATATCCATATCACAGGCCTCGTAGCTTACCATACAACTAGAAAGTGCTGTGTGTTAATGTTCCAACATATTTATTTATATAAACAAAAATAAGGATCACAATTTCCTTATCTTACACGGTACATTGAAATTGCTTATTCAGCTGTTCTTTTCAATGTTGAACAAACAAGCTTTTATGTAACCGGGTACAGGTTTTAATCTTCTTGCTATAACTACAGTCTTTTTCTCAAGGTCCACAGTATTGTTTCGTGTTACTTTTGTTTTCTTCTTAGTTCGTATGTTACATACGCTACTTAAACTTTTTTGTTCTTCGTGTTTTTATTGAAAACCATTATTATAAAGGTTACCGTGAGGATTAATGGCGTACAGACTTCATTGCTAAATCGAATGATTTAGATATAATTAGAGTAAAGAAGAGATAGATGCCGCAGTCGGATAGATCATAGGTGGTAGAAAACTTTGAAGCTTTTGTTTGTTGCGGAGATGATCGCAGGCACAAATAAAATGCATCTATTTGGTACGATGACTTTATGTAGGTTAAAGATATGAGGCCCTAACACTCATTTATTAACTTTAATTTTTTGTTAATTTCCTGATTTTTAGATTACATTTCAAAAGGAGGCACCTATCCCATTGTGGCTTCTGTTTCGGTTTTACCCTAGTTTGCGATTAATTCTGAAGGGTTTGTATTTATATAATTTGAAAATATTGTAAGAAAAAATAACTTTTTTATATAATAATTTAAATTAAATGACATTAGGTACTTCATGTTGTAATAGGAAATGTTTGAATAAACAAATGATAAGATAAAACGTGTGAACAAAATATTTTTTTGCGAATACTGTCTATCTGTTTATGTTGTTTATATAACCTATATAATCAAATTATAGAAATACGCATTATATTATTACAGTATGTATATTTTTGTAGTTAGGTCTAAACGCGAGGACCAAATAAACAAAAACAAAAGGTATTGGTCCTTAGGGCCAGGCAAAAGGAATTTAAACTAGGGAAAGTGTTGAAATTTATAATAAGTAAGTGATCCGGGTGAGATTACGTGGTAATTATCTAGACCCCGATATACGAACGCGGTTATGTTATGAAACAGTATATATACAACTTTGTAATTAATATTTTCAATTTTCTTATTAAACTTCTTTGTAAGGAATATTGTAGTTCCTTCAAAATGTTCATGTAAATTAGAAACGCTGAATAAACTACCAATCGCTTTCTTATGTTCCGGTTAAGTTTAGAGTAGGTAATGTTACTAAGGCAAAATAAATAAAAACATGAATAAATTGTCCTATGTCAATATTTTAATATACCTATAAAAATTCGTGTCACAGTTTTTGACAAACTCCTCCTAAACGGCTTGACCGATTTGATTTATATTTATATTATGATTTTTTTTGTGTATATTTGGTAGGCCTGCGAATAGGTCGTAGGCTATTTTCATTCCCTTAGGTGATATATGTTGCCCTTTCTAGATTTTTTACTTTTTAGTTTTTGTTTTTAGATCAAATTTTTTTTTTTTATTTTTTTTTTGATATGGCATCAAAATACTTATAAATTATAACCCTACATTTTCATCTACCACTTCGGAGCCGCGAAAATTGCTACTATATTATATAAAATGCACATATTTCAATTAAATCTCTTGCATAATTATTCTGCATGAACCAATTTACAATGCAATCAGTAGACATTTTCATACGTCAATGAATCAGGGTTAAACATCAAATGAATGGAATATTAGTCGTTTGAAGGCTATTGGTTTTCTAAGGCATCCTTATGATCAGTCAATTAATCATTTAACATAGCTTGTTGTATATTCTACATCAACTAATTTTGTTGATCGAAGCATCTTAAATTGGTCTCCAATAACACTCAGATAGTGTGACGTTAATGTTAGTCTGTAAATACGACGTGCACACAATCAAAAATAACGTACGATGTTTGCCAGCCAATGAGACGAGGCGTCGTGGTGGGCTTGGCTCCCCACCATGTCGTCGGAATGTATGGCGCTCGCATTGAGAACGGCACTGTTATAAATATAAAACGAACAGGTTTAGCGGGACACATCACGATTTTTGAGGCCAATGCCATGGTATTAGTGAAAGGATATGACAAAATTGAAAATATTTAATTTTATACTGGTCGTGATTTTTGAAAGTATTCATAATTTTAACAAAATTTTAGGATCACTTATTGTTAGTGCTTAAATGAACATAGGTAGGTACATTTACTAACGCCAAACATCAATTCTCAATTTTCAATATTATTCACATAATATTAGAGATGCTACATGCTCTTATTAAGAATATTTTGAAACTAATTTGAAAAAAAGTAAATTTCCGGAACATTTTCGTTTACTACTATTGAATCTACTTATATTTAGGTACCTTAAGTATAAATAATACTTTCTTATGCGAATATATGGCATTTTAAATAAACTATTTTTTTTTAAATGGGGAATAAATTTTGGGAACCAAAACCTTAACAAAAAATCTATTTTATATAATGACAAAATGACATTATATAAAATAGATGCAAAAAACTGTTAATTAATAAGTCTATGAAAAACTTTAAATATGTCCAAATACATGATTTAATTAATAAATTAATATAATAATATTCAAACAACTACTAGGAAGATCCATATTTATGTAAGCAAATATTTGTCTGCGCGTGCGTACCACGCCAAGATCTATAATAAATGACTTGTACGTCAGCGACATACACAAAATGATAAGAGATGGAAAACAACCATTGATATTATATTCTCGTAAAAGCGTGGTCGCTCACGCATTTAGATTTGCTATATTGTAAAAGTCCGTGTGACTTGGAAATAAAGATAAGCATTCAACACCTGCTATTACAAGTGTCATTGTACTATACACTGTATAGGTAGGAAAGAGAATACACATTAGATTGTTACAATTGCGTATTATAAAATCAGTTGAACATGCCAACTACTACGCTAATAAATACAACAAAAACATGGACCTTGTTAAAAGTACATGACGGTGACAACTATCCCATTTAAATGTTAATTATATACGACACGATTTTAAAAATTGTTCATTAATATTTTATCCTTTATTATATTGTTATATGATACTATAAATTTTCCACAGATTTTTCAATTTCGTCATTATTGATTTACTCTAGATAAACTTGATTTGAACTACATCTTATTTATCTTCATCGCATTTTTTCTAGGATACTTATTACTATGAAAAAATGTATGATATATTTCTAATAAATCTATACTCACTGTTATAAATAAAAGTTGTATTTAATAAAATGAAGGACAAAGTTGGTATGTAATAAAATTAAATTAATTTTTGGAAAATACACAGGTAGTGAGAGTTTGACTTTGCAATTTATAAAAGAAATCATTCTTATGGTATGTCTATTGTCTGTATGTAGTTATCACTTGAGAACAGCTGCGTTAATTTCTTTATGGTATTCTTCATGTTCAGGCGTCTTTTGAAAATAAAAACGGTTATTACGTTTGCTTCACGGTTATAGGTAGAGCAAATACGTAACGCGCGTAATGCATGATGTAAATTAAAATAGCTACAGTTACTCCGGTGCAATGGTTGGTACACGAATAATATGTATAATTCAATTATCTTGTTAATGGCTACACAATATGGTACTTACGTACTAACGATGACGCACTTTTATTTTTTCTATAGATTTGTGTGAATGTGCTTATATCGTAAAAAACTATTTTCTTTGGGTTTTCATATAATAGGTTCATAAGGTTAATTTTATGACTCTTTCTTTCTAGGTTGGTTAGGTTAGGTTAGATATATGACCACAATATCGCACGAGCCGAGCGAGCGCAGCGAGCGTGCCGCGGCAGCGGCCGGCGAGTGCCATAGTCAAAAATTAATAATAGGTTCATAAGGTTAATTTTAAGAATTTTAATTTATTTTGTCTATGGCATATTGGCGATATTGTGGTCATATATCTAACCTAACCTAACCAACCTAGAAAGAAACATTCTTAAAATTAACTTTATGAACCTATTATTAATTTTCGATTTAAGATTTAACGATATAAGCACATTCACACAAATCTATAGAAAAAATAAAAGTGCGTCATCATTAGTACGTAAGTACCCACAATATGTACATCATCTACTGTTTTAGATTCCAGAAAAACTTGTCTAGACCGTTATGCGGGTGTAATTGTGTGTATATCATCAATGCAATCCTTTTATATGGCAAACAACATTCACCTTTACAATTTTATATTTTTTCATGTCCCTCATAACTTTATACAAAAGATAACGTTTTCAGCTTTGACAAAATATTTTTTCTATGTTGAGTTGAGTTCATTTGAAATTTGAATGTTGTCAAATCATAAATGTCACTTAAAATGAAATTTAAATATTTTTCGAAAACCTTATTGAAATAGCCATTAATATCAATACAGAAGCCGAATATTTATTAGAATTTTTGTTTGTTTGTCTGTCTGTGACCGAAATCCACTGGTTTTGATGAAGTTGAGTATGAGAATAGCTTATCTAGGTCACTATATAGGATATCTTTACTGCGCAAATATCTAATTTCTAAGAAATGCATACTAACCGGTAAAATGCATATGTAGAGACGCACTCGAGCAGAGCGAGGGTGATGATATTATAAATAAAAAATACTTGTCATGTGAGTTGTGCAGGTATTGAAATACATAGATAACTGAGTGAGTACTAATTGTAAGTATGATTACCCAGTTTAATTATCTGAGCTATACAGCCGAGATGAGCGCCGCATTGATTAGTATCCTCTAGTTATAATTGAATGGCCCAAACAATGGCATATTGTATACCTACAGTGTTGATAAAATAAATTTAATTACATTTTTGATTGTTATTGAAATATGTATTAAGCATTGTTGACTACTTATTAGTTTCTATGTGCAACTGTGTCATGCGGAATTTACTGTCTTTCTTTTCTTTTAAAATTGGTCAGCAGTATTTATTTATTTGTTCGGCTGTTAAACTTATCATTTTATTAAAGTATTACCATGCCTGGGCTATAGGATCGCCATTTCTTGGGGTAGAGTTTACCACTGAACCGTGTAGCTGTATTAGGACTTTATCAATATGCGTGAGGTAGCTTGGTTGAACTGATTGGTTTAAAAACTACACTGTGATTGAAATAACGTTAGGGATCAACTATTATCCCCTTTAAACATTACAACTATAAATTTCATGTGTGAGAACAAAACGTAGTCTGCCTGTGTACTAGCTTTAATACATTTCAATTAACACCAGGAAATAAAGTTTCATCTCGATCATCTCCGATTTTAGGTCGCAGTATTTAAACTAATCTAGATAGGAATATCATATGCATAAAATATCACGTTACAATACCGTATGACGCGTCAGACAGGTACTTTGCTGTTGCACAACGACAGTTGTTATGTTATTTGACCGACTTTATAGGTACTCGTTGATGTTAATTATTGATATGCGTATACATTTTTTTTACTTATTCATTAAAATAGATCAAGAAAATCGATCGAGGTATTTATGAAGAATGTTCCAATGTATATTTTAAGAGATATTTAATTAAGGTGTTGATTTGATTTTCTATTTTAAATCTAAGAAAAAACACTCTTTTGAAAGAGTGTTTAAATAAGTTATTAGTTATTACTTTTAAATAATTTTTCAAGTTCACGTATCGTTTAAAAGTATATTGTCTTTGTCCAACAGGCGCTGCCAAAGAAAATTGTAACAAAGAAGAAGATCTTCTACAACGATGCTCTGTGTCGTTACCAGTACTCAGTTCATCAGATATTACTTTTGCTTTAACCAGAGAAGAGCTCGATAAGAGTTGCGTGTGAGTATTGGTGGTATTTATAAATAAAATAAAAAAAATATGGACATTGTTTATACTTCTAAGGTTGCTTACTAAAAAGATTAAGAGAGGAGAGGACTGTTAGAAATAAAGAAGCGCCGAATTTGCGTTTAACAAAATACGAACATTCAGCCGAATATGCAATTAATCGGTTTTTATTATATTTGACAATTATTAATGTATCTGTGAGATATACTTTTGTTATAATGTCATTTACTTACTAAAGAAATAAAAAATTAAATTGTTTGTAATTTTTTTGCCCTAATGGCACTCTTAGGAGCTACTAAACAATTAACAAAATAATGTTTATGTATTTTTTATTTGAATCATGAATACTTTGTACAAATTCGTTACAGAAAAACCATTCTTGAACACTTTCTTTATTTTCACGAGAATTTCGTATGTCGTATTATGAGTAAGATGCCTGATTGAAGTTTCGTTAAGACTGTGTTAGCACCCTCGAGAAACTTCGAACAAAATGGCACGTGGCACTTAGTTCATCTTAATTTAGTGTTCTTGTTTGTGGTAAATAGCAATTTAACGCTAGTTGTCCGACTGACTAACTTTACTCGGCACTTGATTAGACCTTTGAATAGCCAATGAAGCTCTGAGTTCAAACATTTTGATCAACATAATTGTTGCATAAAATTATAACACTTTGTGTTAACTCAAAATTTAATATTGATATGACGAAACATATCAAAAGTTATATGATTGTGATGTTAAATTTATATCCCTGGCTACACCCAATGAAATCAGTTACTTAATCTTTGTATTTTTAATTGGTATATCGAACTTGAGACTTTATAAAGAATTATTTTACAGGGAACTACGACTTGGCATAAAGTGTATCGATAATTACACTGAAGTTTGTATGGAGAAAAATAAACAAGCCATGTTTAAGGAGATATATTCAGGGATAGCTGAAGTTGTTCAAGAGTTATGTACACGAGGAAAGTATCAAGAGGAATATCTTAGGCACGCTTACTGTGTGAAGAAAGTTCGACCAGAATATGAAGTATGCAGTAAAAATTATGAAGTCACGCTAACTACGCTTAGCAATCATCAGAAGAAAGAAGAATACCAGACCGATAATATAGCGGTCAATCAAGAAAAATATTTAAAAGCGGTTTGTTGGTAAGTGGCAGAATTCAAGTTTTTATCTTCCCAAATACTTGTGTTAATGCCATTAATATTATAAATACGAAAGTTTGGATGGATGGATGTTTGTCTTATCACGCCAGTAAGTCCATACTAACTGTTAAAACGCACCGAACGAACCCAAGCGAAGCGAGGGTGGGTCGCTAGTGTTGGATTTTCCATATAAATTTCGCTCTAATCCATGTTTATCTGCTAGGACAATAAAGAAGTGGTTATGGACAAACGTAACCTTCATGTTCTCTTCGGTGACATACTAAAGTATAGGATATTTTCGATTGGCTAGATATTTCGATTAATTTTAAGAACATTTTTATTAGTGGTTATACACATGATTACATTGTAGAAATAGACTGCTACTTTACATTATTACAACATTGACATTGACATTATTACAACAGCGCCATCTAGTTCCGTAGTAAGCTACGTTACGATATAGTTGATATACTACACATATACATTTTAAATACATCCATATTATAAATATAAACACCCATGACTACAAACATTCGTGATAAGCAAATGAATGCCCCCAGCGGGACTCGAACCCGCGACCGCTGGCGCAAAAAGTAGGGTCACTACCAACTGAGCCAAACGAGTCGTCGTTTAGGTATTTCTTAATTTTACAGCAAAATGAATAACTAAAAAACGTGTTCGTCTCATATTATACATTATTATTAAGCATATGTATATGTAAAAGCAATCCGTGAAGAGCATTTGAGTTTTGCGATTATGTACAAACGAACATTTATATTTATATTTACGAATATATTTATACACCAATTAATAAGGACAGGAATTCAATATTTCACAATACGATTATAATTTTACTTATAATAATTACAAGTATTTAACAAATTAGATACGTATTAAAAATGTATAATTATTCTGTTAACAAGAGTAACATCTCAATATCCAGTTTTCAAAGCAACCAGTATTCATTTCTCATCATGAATCTTTTATATTCGAATTTATGGAACTATTCAGTAAATTACAGAGGCTTCCTAATTAATTAGGACTTTCAAAAGCTTGTGTACTTATAGACTAGTTTAGGTCAAACATTTATTTTTAAGTAAATAAAAGTGTAGATTGGCTTAACTGTCGATCGTCTGGTAACTGGTGGAATAGAATAGTTTGAATTTTATATATACAAATATTACTAGTTAATAAGTTAGATTTTATAACTGTTATTTTAAAGAGCTTAAAATCTATCTAACCATTAAAGTGTCAGTTTTGTTTAATCAAACAAACAAAACTGAAAAAGGCAAAAAATATACAATTTGTGCATATATACAGGCTTTTTTTAGTTTAGTACTATTAATAAACCTAGACACAAGTGTTATTTCAATAGTTAATAATAACTATCTGCAAACCAACATTGTTTTCTAATAACATACTGTATACGTCCAATCTATTTCAAATTCTACTTGAAAGCTCTTAAATTACTATAGGCAATCAGGATATATTATGTTGTACAAGTAACAAACGTTCGTAGCTAGTATAGTATTATGTTATCTGTAATCGTAGTATTGAGTTAGTAATTAAACATATATAATATGTAGACATCATTTAAATTTAAAATTTTATTTCTTTTTTTCTTCATGGTTATATTGTATACTAACAGCCGCACTCATAGTCACTTAATGAACCATTAAGTCTAGATTCTCCATACTAAAGAACGACTTAGAGCCCCCGCAAACAGCTAACATCGATCGGCCGATAGTTTGGTCGGGTAAACGCGCAAACTGGCCCGACTAAACAGTTGGGTTAGTTGAGTGCGCATACTAGACAAATTATCAGCCGACAGCTCTTAGCCTAGGATCTCATTGCAACATTACTACATTTGTTTATTGCGTATTTGATTGAAATCTATTTTTTTTTACAAATTATTATAAATAGGAGAATATGGTTTGGCCAGGTTGCCATTTAAAATTGGCCGTTAGTATTTTTAACTAAAATAATATTAATTAAATAAAAGAATATTAAAATAATATATCTCTAGATATATTTAGTGTGAAATGGATTACAGTTTATTGAAATACCTAATCAAGGATTTTTTTCCCAAAAGACAATTAATATTACTAAGTCGACCACACTCGGCAGATATTTCAGGTTTTGATTATGAAATGTTTATGTGATTTGCAACGCTACCTCCCGGACTATAAACATAACATTCCGGTGTCAAAACTCGAAAAAACTGAAAGTCTGGCTGACTGAACAGTACGTAGTGTGTGCGCGTGGAAGCGCGCCGTAATCAAACAGTCGGCCGACTGTTTAGTTTGCAGGCAATCGCACATCAAACTTTTTAGTCCGCCATACCGAATCGTTCTAATGTGCGCACTTCCTTTCATTCCATACTGATTAAGCAACCAACTTAACTATCGGCCGATCGAAAGTCCGTAGTTTGCGGGGACTGTTAACGGTTTATTAAGTGACTATCAGTGCGAGCGTAGGTATAATATTATAAAGCTGAAGTTTGTTTGGTTGAACGCGCTACTCTCATGTACTTCCAGTTCGAATTGAAACATTATTTTAGTGTTGGATAGCTAAAATATAGAGATAAGCTATAATAATATGATAAATCTAAGAATTAGGTTTCTGGTCTATAAAACGCGGGCGGAGCGGGAGGAAATGCTAGTTTTAAATAAATTACTTCTCCCTTAATTGGAGTCAAACTTAAGATAAAAAATATAGGTATACTTTAGTAAATATAATCTAGATAATATATTCAAAATACTGTTATTTATTCAACCAGCATCACAGGACTTGCACATCGCTGACCATGCACTCGCACTTTGAACAGATAAACAAAACAATACTATTTCCTGTAAAAAAGCCGAGTGAAACGCTGCGAAACGTGTGAACGGCGAAATAAGAGAATCTGAAATCATTTGCAGCAGAATACTACAGAATACTAATTTCACTTTAAAGCTATCGGAAGATATCGCTGGAACTTCTACAGTTTCTAACTAGTTCGAGATAAGATTCGATTAGAATGCAAAGATACTGATTATGTCAAGAATTTGTCATTTTCTATATAGATATAATGAAAATAGAAACGGTCACTTTAACATTTAAGGGATTTAAATACATTAGTCATTAACTATTATTTATTAATCATAATAATTATACGAATATTGAAGATTGACTAATGTGAAAGTGTTGCAAGGAACATATTGAGATGGACCGAATAGTTATAAGTTACATTCATTGTAAGTACATATGTATGTATGTATGTATATCCTAAAAGATTCAGATAAGAGTAATATAATGCGTTAACGATTTTGAAAAGTTTTAATTTTTTGTACGACTTATCCAATTTTTACTTTATCATTCGATTACTTAAGACATGAATTTTATTAAGTTTAAAAGTTAAAACACTCATTTTTCTTCAAACAAACACTTATGTGTAAAAAATAAACTGATTAGTAGTTTTAATTTATTTAAGATAGACAGTAATAGCCCAGTGGTAACGCGAAACCAAGTGAAGCAGGTTCAAATCCCGGTCTCGCACCTCTGAAAGTTTCATGTACAACATAATTACCACTTGTCTTACGGTGAAGAAAAAACATCGTGACATAACACTTATTAAATTGGCAATATAGAAATTATCGCTTGATAATGTGTATTAAAATTTCCTTAGAATTCACTGCCGCTATACAACAAATTAAATCAGATTATTTCAACACTGCTTTATAGTAAAAGTTTCTTGTTTAGATAGTTAATTGAAATGTACTCTCAAAGTTAGATTTTAACAAAACCTCGTTTCAAGCTAACGAATAAAACTAAGCTTACATTCAACGAATAAAACAATTACATAATACATGTAGAAAATTAAAGGCAAAATTAAACTGTAGTATCAATTATAAGGTTTAACGGTCGGTGTTTTATACATAGGTATGTTTTATTAGTGTAGGTACTTTAATATAGAAAGCCCAAATATTGGCTCTCAAACTGTTGCGGCTTTATTAACTACCCAATATCAGTTTATTGTTTCATTTTATATTATTAATGGTATATTATTAAATATCGAAGTGCTTCAAAAATTATAAACGAAAGAAATAAGTAAAAAAATTTACCAAGTGACACTTGACAAAAAAGTGAGAAACCAACGAAGGATCAGGGCGTAGATGAGTAAAAACGTCATTTCTACTTTACGGGTCGAGGAGGTATCCTAAAAATCCGTTTTACCACTTTGTCGCGGTGATTAATATGCACATTCATGCCGAATTAGAGTTAGAGCTAGACGGACGGACGAACTTAGGGAAAATTGTTGACTACGGAATCCTATTATTATTAGACGAACTCTTGCTTCCGATTATCTCCTTTTAGGAGACCATTTCAATCGCAATTCAAAGTTTTACTATGGGCTTACCCAGGGGAATGTCGTGTTTTCCTGCGGTAAAAAGTATACTATGTTTTTGCCCAGCCCTAAAACTACGTTGGTACAAATATTACATTACCTGATCTTTTGTACGGAGATAGTTGTTTCGGCTCTGTTTCTGCGTCGAAGAAGAATGAGCAAACAAAATATACCTTGACAATTTATAACATTAGTAAAGATTTTGTTTGTCTCGATATAATATGCACCAAATTTGAACTAAATGAGCTATCAAAGAAACATATTTGAAACAGGTACTTTCAGAGTTGCTTGGGTTACTTTTGAATTTATAATAGGAACTAGCGACTCGACCTTGCTTCGCTCGGGCTCGTCCCTAGATTTAACGCGAGCGAGGCCGCGGGTTCCGCTAGTATTAGCTAACCAGTAAGCAAGACGGTGCCGCTTGAATTATGTCTCGCGTCCGTATTTTTTTTGCTATTACTCAATTATATGGTGTAAAAGAGTAAAATAATGTGCATGAAATAGTTAAAGCCTCTAATTTATTTAAAATGATAAGGATTAATATCGTATTTGTGTATTTAGCTTTCCAAATATCGCTGTATAATTGCCCATTTTTTAAACTATTAAAATGGATATAGTATGTTATCCTTAAGAGATAGACATATGCCATCGCGGACTTTTTTGTATACCTATATAAGATACACAATTCCACCATACAACATTTTTTTTATATTTGAAGGGCTTAGACAGAGTTTTCTTTGAAAGCTCCTCAGACGGCTTATTGTTTTCCGACGCCGCCAACATATATCATTATATTTCAGCCAATGTATACAAAAACTTGACAAATTATATACTTGAATATTCCTGGGCAACCGTTTTATCCATTGGTAAAAACAGCATGAAAATCGGTGCAGTAGTTTTTGAGTTTATCACGAACAGACAGACAGACGCGACGGAGAAGTTGTTTCATAATAATATGTAGTGATAGTGATGACACATGGTGAAAAAGGTAACTTGAGGTACGATTAGTAGATCTTACTTATAGAATATTTTAACTAAAAGTGGTTTAAATAAAATTATCAATCCGGATTTTTTTGGTTTCAAATCAAAATAAACCCGTGAATAATTAGCATAATAGGGTCGGATATATCAGACTCTATTATTATCGCTAATCGTTCACACGAAGCAGTCAATTAGATCACATTAATGTATAGTTTCGGTAAGCGGAGTAACGCTTGATCTATGTTATATGAGTTAATACAGTAATGTATGCAATTATCTACATATCAATTAATTTATTCATAGGTATATAATTCGTCATTTATCTAACTAATTTTAAGATGATACAAATATATTACTAACACAGTAATAAACTTAGATTTAAAATAAACTTTGCTACATTTTTTAAAGTTTTGTAAAGCTTTTATTCGAAAAGGAATTTCTTTGCAGTTCATTCCAAGAGTACTTACTGTGTTCGGAGCGAACGGTTCAGAGGTCGTGCGGAGACGAAGCCGCCTTGTTCACGAGTGCATTCCTGAAGCGTATGGCTTCAAAAATTATCAGGGTTTGTATAATAAAGATTAGTTCTTTGGAAAGAAATTATTAAGCTCTTGTTATATTTTTGTTTAACCTTCATTACTTTTTTATTTAATTCGTAATGATATAGTTCCTTATTATGTATCTGTATTTATATTATTTATTATTAGATATGTGCTTCAAGATTTTGAAATTCAACAAAAAATTTATAATATCTTTAGTTATTTGATAGATAAAAATAAAAGTCCTATCATTTATCCAATATCGTCGTTAATGATTCTTTTTATAAACTTACAGAATTTTTGCCTCGAATATCGAGGTCAGGAATGCGGGTTGGCAGACAAAGCGACTTCAACGGATCAAAGTGTGTTATTAATTTTTATAGGGATCGTGTCTTCGTTATATCCTTTTATATCTGGCAGTTTAGTTCCTACATAAAACATATTTGCGATAAAGAAATCGATTTTAAAATTAGAACGCAGTAGCGTGGGTTGCCAGTAATTAGTGTGGAAGTTTGTTGCGAGTTACAATGATGCAACGTTCGGCGAACTGTAAATAATTAATATAGGTAGATTGTTTCAGTTCCTCGGTTAAAAGTGAATTTAAAGTTTAGTGAGAATGGATAAGCTAACTTGTATTTATTATGAACTGTAGATCAATGAAAACTCATGTATAGAGAGAAGAAAGGTGTTTAAATTATAATTACTTTAATTACATTGTCTAATTTGTTTGTTTTAGGTTCAATAATTATTTTGTTTTAACACTTAGTAGGTAATTAATATTTTGTGTTGAAATTTCCAGAGTTTTTTAATAACAAAATCAAAGTAACAGTTATGTATTGTGTGTTTTTAATGTATATAAAATTACTTGTAAATTAATACTGCTTTATTATAGGAATAAAAATCACTCACCAAATACATATTATTCACGAAATGTTAAAATGGAAATAATAATGGAATTCCATTGTTCTCGTTAAAGACCAATCACTTGTTATTTTAATATTATCTCGTTACCAATTCGAATATATTAACTTAAATGTTTGTAAATAAATACTTTTGGTTAAATTAAGTATTTACTTTGGTATAATAAACGCGGCCTTTCAAATTAGATTGTAATACTAACTTTTGTCCCATACATATTAGATTAACATATCTGTTTAAAATACAATTATATCTAATAACAAAATTTAGAATATTTCGAAATTATAATGAGATTAAATAAACAAAACCAAATATTTATTCCATTATGACATAATAATACGGCTATTACCATAATATGTATTCAGTATTCACATTGAAATAACTACAACATGCAATTTATTTTCCATGTGCTCATAAGTTTTTAAAACGTTTATTTAAAGTTTACGTTTTTTTACAATTTTATGAATTAAGGTTATGTGATTGGAATATTGTGAATAATTGTGATAATCGATTAATTGAAAATAATTGTTTACAATATTCGAATAAAACGATTTTGCAATTATTCGTTATCGTCCAAAGCTTATTTTAAACTTTTAGCTCAGAACAGCCTGTGATAGCTTGTAGGGATAATGTGAGGTTGAACATTATGGAATCTGAACACTACACTGTACTGGAGTGATTGTAATTGGATTATTAAAGAAAGAAAGAAAAATAATATAATAATAGTTAGTGATGCAACGAATACTACTTTTACGAATACGAATATCAAACCTACTATTCGGCGAATACGAATACGAATAACTAAACAAGGTAATAAATAGTACACATTATTCTTATTTACTAAGATGTGAAATTTACTACTGACAATTTTTTGTTCAAAAAGCACAACATTCGTAACTTCTAAGGCAGTAGATTTCTTTTTTCTGTTCATACATTCCTAGCGGTCGAAAATAATCTTCAGGTCTAAAGACAGTGCTGGCACAATACCTGTTTATAGCTTTACTTTCATCATCTTTCTTCTTCTTCTTCTTTCACAATTTAAAAATTGATTTTAAAGTGAGTCCCCGAACAAAACAAAATAAACTCAAATGAGTTTGTTTTGGGACGGTTCACTAACAAGTCATGCGGACCAACCGATATCTTTTTATTCTTTATAACAAAAAACGAACACAGAAAACTATGTACAAATTTCACTTACCAGATTTAAATATACTCGTAATATTCGTGATGATATTCGGCGAATACGAATATTCGTTAAATACCTACTATTCGGCGAATACCAATATTCGTATTCGTTGCATCACTAATAATAACACTATTAGTTTAGTAATTTATTTTTAGTTTAGTTACAAAAGTTTTGATTTTACTATGTTGTATTCAAACTATATACATATAATATATCATCCTAAATCTCCCAAACATAAAATTAAACCTGTAAATTTTGATCTATCGTACTTGCCGGTACGGTCACGGTGTAGCACGGTGTAATGAGCATATTCCACTAATGAGATTTCGTTAAAGTTTTGTTTTGAGGCTTGAAGTTTGCGTTATTTCCACTAGAAGTAGGTACACGAATGTAAATAGTAATTTATGTTAGGTAACTAGTACCCGCTCGCTAGGCGAAGTGTTAGCCTGAAAGTTGTTACTCGGAAAGAAATTATTTTAACAATACTACCAGAACGTATTGTAGATATCATTCTAGTTTATAGAAACAGAATTAAGTTAAATTTACCGGATTGACTTTTAACAACAAATAATCGTATTTTAATAAATACCAGAATGTTCTAGTAAACACATTTTAGTAACCAATGCTAACAGCTATTTAAAAGTACATTTTATTAATGTAAGGAGAACATTTCAATAATTGTAAAGTATACCTTCCATAATTTGTTTGTTGTTGCTAGCTGTCAATTGAACAATACGATATTTAGGTTGTCTCTAACTGCTTTAGTTGTTAAAATAAGCTAGATATCATATAGTATTGTTAACCAGATTATTATGTTTTGTGTAACATGAGTATCGTCTAGCAAACGAAACGTTGTTTACATTTGCCAAATATATTGTATGGTTTGCTTGAACTTTGGTATGCAGCACTGACTGGCTGCTATGCTTGTCTTGACAAGTTGTCATTTCATTTTTCTTTCGGACGGAACGTGCGTGCGGTTTGTGCTACTAATAGTTACTTTAATTATTATTTATTATAGTTACTAATTACTATTGTTTGTGTTGTGATGGACAAGGATATCAACCAACTTTTAGAATCGTGGCAGTTGGCCGAGTACATACCAGTGCAAAATATAAGTTACATAACTTTAAGGTTACCAATATAATAATATCTAAGACCGACAAGAGCCTAGCTCAGTTTTGTTTTAATAATATAAATTATAAAGTCACAAACGATTGTTTTGTTTTATTTAAAATTCTTGTTGTCCATGGCTTGTACTACAAGCCTGCTGCAATTGGTTGTTTAAAAAAATGCATCAATGTTTTATTCTTTGTTTCACATTATTTTGTAGTAGTCCGGTCAATTTAGACATCCAAGGATACAATAATTTACAATAAGCTGATTGTAAGCAGCTTATTGTAAGTTATTGTACCCTCACCCCTATTTTTTCGTCTAATTTGACCGGGCTATAGGTGATTGATTGGGTCTTTAAAAAAATTTACATAGTTACCGGTGTGTTAAGGAAAGATCAAATCTGTCAGTTTAGTTGAAAAATACTTTCTTGACGAAACTGACAGATTTTAACTTTTTATTAACATGGTAACTATGTACATTTTTAAAAGGTTCAATCAATCTCCTACTAAATAATGTGAAACAAAGAATAAAACATTGCTGTAATTACTAAAATATAATAAACTGAACAATATAAAATATAGTAAACTGAACACAAAATATAGTAAACTGAACAAAATATAATATAGTAAAGTGTAAAAAATATGTAGTTTGATAAAATCTCAACTTGGTAATATTTTCATTCAATTTGTTAATGGTCACTATAATAATCTATAGTCTCTACTAAAAATCTGGTTATCTCGAAAATAAAGCATGGTGTTACGAACGATACCGATTCCGTTATATTTATAATAAAAATTATGTAATTAATACAAATAGGTTTTTGTACACTATACATTAATTTTAATGAAGTGTACCAGCTTTATGTTTAACTGTGCTAGATATTCTTGTAAGCTATTACCAGATTTTTCTAGTAAAATCGACAAAATAGTTAGCTGTCGTATATATTACACGACAATCTGCTTATGCTAACTATATTCTGGTTACCTAAACTAGAATTTTCTCTCCGTGTACGTGTGGGTAATTTACAAAATACTTTATACTCTCGAATTTCATAAATCATTATGTTATATTGACATTTTTAATAAATTATTAGTAGTATTTCTTGTTTTATTGATTGATGTTATATAATTATTACATTTATTGAAGTGAAACTTCTATAGGTTCGTTGTGATTTAAAACTCGATGAAACGAAAATGCGTCACGATAAAGAAAGAAATACATAAATGTAAAGGATTAAGTCGGCGAGAGAATGAGATAGAATACATTCCCATGTTGCCATGGTAACCGTTGTTATTGCTGACATACTCTTTCCATATATAATGATATTCTTTAGGTATATGTGATTGTAATATGCCTTATTTAATTATTGATTTGTTTTAATTTAATTGCGATATTTGCCAAAAAATTTTACTTCAACCGCGCGTAAAAGTTACACGCACACATTTTTTTTTATTTGTAAACCTAATAAACATATTTATTAAGTGCAGTCGCATTGTAATAAAAACATATTATGCAAAAAATAGAAATAATGTATCTGTTGATTTTTTAAACAGCCTTTTGAATATCGCAGTAAGAATTATTATTATTATTATTACTTAACTGTTATAGTTTTTTATAACTATTTAAAATTTTATATCTTTCAATGTTTTGAAAATATTAATAAATTAAAATTAATTTAATTAGTATTAATGTATTACAAGCCCAAGGCAATCGTAACTGTACCGTGGAATACTAAAATTAAGTTTGATATTAAAATAATTTTGTACCTTCATGCTTCTAAATAAGGTTAATATTACACTATCACTACCAACTTATTAATTTCTACATCTATGTACATATTGTATGTGTAGGATATAGCAGCATGTATATTGTATAAGCCATTTCAAAATACTTTATATACAATTTTTTAGTTTTTTTGCTAATGTAATTAATTATATAAGTAGTTATAATACGTATATCAATGTATGTTTTATATTGATAATAGTAATAAGCTTCAGTCTTTATAAAAGCGGTCATTACATACTTTATTTATTCCTGTCTCGTTGAGATTTTGCGAATTTTTGGTGTATCATAGCGTATTAATAAATAAATAAAACTTCACTAAGAATATTTAATTTTACAGTATCTGTATATCTCTTAGTTACGTGATTGATTGATTGATCCATAAATCAGTTTACATTACCAAATAATTACCATAACAAAAGTACATCAGCGAGGGCGTAGAGGTTTACTTTCAATCGATCTTCATAATGCTAGAGCTTCATATAGTGAGTTTTACGACACTCTTTGCAAACCTTCATCGCGTAACGGTCCAAAGCATTAACTTAAATTCAAAATGATACTCGTTTTAACATTAACCGTATAATTGAATCCCAAAAACTAGTATCTCAACAGTAGAAAAACATTTAAGAATAAATTAACTATTCATCATATCTTATATTCTATGCTTGAATCAAGAATATTCTGAGGTCATAAACATGCTGTACTACAATCGTTAATGAATAAAAATAAAAAAGAGATTTGAATTGAATATTCCTTTTTAATTCATTTTTAATCATGTAATGCTTCAAATATTTGAATTATTTTTTTTTAATTTGTAAATTGTTTTTGTCTAGATCGTATAGTTGTTATTAGTTTTTATGAAAATATTCACAAGCTAATTAACACTTTTATTTTTATTATACTTAATAATGTAATTTATGAATAATTCTAAATAAATGTCGATTTAACTCTTAAACTTGTAGTACATTGTTCCTACATATCATTCACCATTACTCATTGTAGTCGGATAGCAAGGTTTTCATGTAAATACATACCTAGTAAATAAATATTTTATAATATAATATGATATAATCTACATGACATAATTCGACATGACATTAAGTAATAAAAATAAATATCCTCGTTATAACGAGAAATTTTGCATTATTTTTATTTTTAATTACCTTTCGGGCCTTCATAGGTATCCTAATAAAACCCTTAATATATGTATGAAATCCTCTTTTTTGACCGATTTCAACAAATTATGTTGTACGAGTATGTTTGACTATACATCTTACATAGGTACATCATCAACATCATCAGCCCTTTTTAACGTCCCACTGCTGGACACGAGTACGAGTGGGATCAGGCCATAGTAATCCACCGCGCTGGCCTAGTGCGAGTTGGCGGACTTCACACGTCTTACGAAAACTTGCTAGGTTTTCTCAGACATGCAGGTTTCCTCACGATGTTTTCCTTCACCGTAAGACAAGTGGTAATCAGGATATAAATGATTCGCACATGAAAATATCAGAGGTGCGAGACCCGGATTTGAACCCGCATCACTCGGTTATACAAGCGACGCGTTACCGCTGGGCTACCACTGCCTTCTTACATAGGTACATATAATAAAATTCTAACTTATAGTCGAAGGTGGACATTGAATATATTTTGGAAATTCTTATTGGAATAGTAATTATTATCGATAAAGAGGCCAAATCTATAGTTTTTAGAAGTTTGATCTGTCTGTCTGTGATCGCATCAGGAGAAAATCACTGGACAGATTTTGATTATTATTTGAGTATAGGATACATTTTACTGCTGTAAAATATCTCATTTCTGAAAAATCTCGAGAAATCGTAAAAAACTGGCTGTAAAACATCACACGGTATGTGAAATCTAAGAATTTAGTATCTTTAAAACGCGAGCGGAGCCGCGGGATATGCTAGTACATAAGTATATATTTTTAATGTAATGTCACCAATTTCTCCGCCAACATTTGACGAACTAAGAGGTAAAAATACTTTTAATTACTTAGTTATTTTTGGAGTTGTGCCATACTTACTTTTTAGTTGAGGTTTATGTAGTTTTAAAGTGGATTTTTATTTAATTTTTTTTAAATAATAAAAACAAAAAAAAAACATTTATAATAATATGTATTGCCAAAAAGGTGATGGTTGGTGGAAATATGAAACATCGAAATACGTTATGGCGACTTTGGCCTAAATGTAAAAGAGCTTTTACAATGCTTTGCATACTGACGGTAGGAGGTATTTTCCACGTTTTAAAAATGCAAGACATGGAACAATTCATGTGATGTAAAAAGCCTTTTATAAGAAATATCTACCGGTCGGGAACAAAATGGGACAGTCGGCCAGTAGGTAAGTGAAGTTTACATGTCGTATAAAATAAAAGTAACATGAAGGTACGTCAGGAAGTTCAGACTATAAGTGAGCTACATAATTCAGTTGTCTATAGATCGTCGCAATTAAATTAAAGCTTAATCGAATCTAATTCAATTCAATTATTTCCTTTAATGGCTTCCAGGAGTGCCAGTTGGGCACAATTGACTTCGCCAATGTCGCGTAGAATGGAGAAAACACGATTTATTATAGATTGATCGGTGAATATAAAAAAAAAACAGACACTAAGACTGATTACATATATTGTTTGGAAAATCTGATTGAAACAGTTATTATTATAATCATTGATATACTAGGAAAAACCTTTTTTCCTAGTATATCAATGATTATAATACACAGAATACAATAAAATACACAGGCGAATGTACTTATAGATTTTTTTTATTATTTTTGTCTCACTGCTGTAACCGTGACCTGTGACCACTGAATAGATTCGATGAAATTTGGTATGCTGATAGCTGGCCATCCGGGTCAGCAGATATGATATTTTTTATTTCATTAAAATATCGCATTTCTGAGAAATTTATACAAACAGATAAAACGCGCGTAAATAAGACAAAAATTGACATTATGTGTGTTGTTCATTTATTAACCTAAATTATAAATAAGTCATTTCAGAATATGATCACTCCAATAGTGTTAGACACTAAGAAATAAAAATTAGGCGCTCAGTTAGTTGACCAGAAACCAGTGGTCACTGTATTACGAGTATAATTACATTTCCAGAGTAAAAACTAAGTTAGGTATACTTTCTCAATGTTAATTTGAAAAGTAAAATAAATCTGAAGTACAACTGAATACGCTTAGTTTGCAAAACTTAGCATCACATCATTTACGGCTAATGTAAATTTGATTATATTACTATTATCGTGAACTGCTTGCACGGCTCATAAGTGGACCCGCGCAACTTGCACGTCTTTCACATTCCTTGTGCCTTTATGTATTAGTCGTATAGCAGATAAGACTTTGGTAAAGAATGACAAAGAAATCCATTAGGCTTGATGTCTTTTAATCTAAATTGTGAAACTTACAAAACACTGAGCTTTCACAGGGAAAAGTTACCTTAAAGAAAAGCAAAACTTAGCTTTTAACACTATTTTCTCCCATTTAATTGTTGATTATTATTAATTAAAAGTTGTGAACAGATTTGGAAGCTTATGCGATTTCGTTTTCTGCTTTCTGTTAAAATGATTAGAAAGAAAAAAGTTTAGGAAAGGGAGGGTTAAAGATTCTATAATAAAATAACTCTCCTAAAAGACCTACCTTAATATTTAAAGTAGTTTTTTTCTGATAGTATTTATTTTTATACCAGATTGCTCTTCGCTATTTTATTATCTGAACTTTACATGTAATATATTCCATAAAAAATATTTTTGGAGACTGACTGACTGAATAAATTCGGATTTCAGTTTAAATTTCCTATATATTTTTAATATTATGCGCTAGTAAGTTACAAGATTTGAGAGATAAGATGATGGTCCATGGTCAAAGAGCTTATTCACAGTTTCACTCAAATTCGAAAATACAGATTTTCGTGGAAAAATGTCTTTGCTATATTATTATACCAAATCGATTTAAATTTTAAGCAAAATATGCGATCTATATACCTGCGTAAAATATGTAGATTGTAGTTTGAATTAAATCTATTTTAATAATGTCAGAGTAGATCATGACTTTTTCATTAATTTCCTTCTAAAAAAAGGACTTAGTGCACATTTTCTATATAACAAACTGAAATTGTTATCATTTTATATGGAAGTTTTCATACTCTTTATTTTCAAAATCGTTAAGTGGCCACGCAAATCATAAATCTTAGGTAACTTTTATAACTGTTCACTGGTATCTGGTGGTTTGGTTGTGACACCGGCGACTGATTTGTTCTCATATAATTAGATTTAAAACGTATGTATCTCGAAAGTAGAATATATTTATATAATTTAACCTTGTATTAGAAACTTCTTGTTATAAAAAAATAAACTAGATTTTTTAATATGACTTATTTTAGAATGTATATTATATATATGGTATTTTTTAGTAATTTACACCTTGCATAGAGGAAAAGGTACAGTTTATTTATTAAATGCATTAATATTCCTTCTAAGATTAATAATTTATATTGATATCTACTTCGGCGCGATAGTGATTTTACTTGTACCTGCCACTTAATGTTTAGGAAGCCAAATTTTACCCGCTCCAAACATCATTTTGCTTGATTTTCCTTCAGATATAACAATTTTGACAATACTTTTCTTACTGTAATAATATTAGTTTCAATTAACATTATTTTTCTTAAATTGCATTTTTGAGTGAGTTTTAGATATTAATGTAATTAGGAATCTAAATCATATAAAAACATCTGTAACTTTGTTGAACCATTAAATTTGGTCGTTCCTAGGAAAGTTAGGTCATTTCCTTCAACAACTCTCTTCGTAAGGTGCTTTCTACGTTTCCGCGATTGTACCTACATACTTAACGAGTTATTAATTTTATATAACAAAAACAAACGCAGTACTATAAGAAAATTAAATAATAATTTATTTGTGAAAACATCACGTTGATTGCCAATTTTTAATATATTTATTCAATTTAAATGTATACCGTAGTTCTTGTTTACGTATTGTATCAAAAACAAATATATCGAGAATTCTACTGTTTATTGGATATAATTAATTTACACTTTTATTATGTTTAAAATAGATACCTACCTAATATGATGATGGAATATTTTAAAAGGAAGTTTATTTTATATTTTAACTAAATAAGTTTAATATGTTAGTATAAAGTTTATCTTTCAATTTTTTTTTTGTTATTCTAACAAATAGTTTAAGTACAACTTAAAGTGATTAAAAATTCCACGAACGACTCATACTTGTCAGAGTCTTTTAATTTTCGACTCAAAAATTCAAGATATTTCCTACTTTGGATTTTATTCAGATGAGTAGATTTCTATTCGTATCGAGGCACAATACAAACATATTTTGCGATAATCATACGATTAAATAGTTGAATTTACTCTAATTTTAATGTAGTATACTTACATAGTTTAAAATATTATTTTAACGTAACATTGTTTATAAACTTATAAAATCATACATTAATATTACTAGTATTAAAAACCTCCATTTTCCATACAATTTAAAATTATAATGAGGTAAACAAAGAGCTACCCTTATCTATTTCTGACATTTCAACGTTAGTTTAGAAGGCATCTTAATAATTAATAACATCAATTTTACTATGCATTTAGATTTCAGTAAAAGCTTTTCCACATATCCACGTACGTCATATTATTCATTTCGAGCTACGAGCGCTACGATCAACGTAGCAACGACATTTGTTTTCTACGCCACTAGGTATATAACATGTATTTATTTGTAAAACCATCTCAACTCAAAGGAGACCTCGCATTTTTGGGTCCATTCGAATTCATTTACGCCCGTATTTTCTGGTTGGAATAAAAAAAAATTAGGTCACTTAAAACCGATATTTTTAAACGATAGATTACGCTTATTCATATTTTTTTTTATCAAATGCATGATGTAATATAAGAGTACATTTAATTAAATTCTAAGCAATTAACAAGTCTTAATTATATTCATGTTGAACAATCATATGAAGCTTTTAAATAACCGCAATTCTATGCAGAATTTGTTATTAGGTTCAATATGTCTCCATATTGAAATGACAACGATAAGTGTTTAAGAATACACTAGTAACATTTGATAGATTTTGTTTCGGTTGATAGAAGGACAATACGGCTAAAATTCGATAGAATTTTTGTAATTCGACTCAACTGTCAGCTGAATTAATATCCTAAGATTTTTTGCTCTTCACTATTTCTCACAGATTTGTAGCAATCGTATCGAGAATAATCGTCTTTCATTAAGGCTTGTCGATCTCTTCAGAGTTTCATTTCGTCTTCAGATGTAAAAAAGAAATGCAATTTGTACTTTGTCAATATTAAATTTCAGGATCTATAATTGAAATCCTAAAAAATCTCTGATCTGATAAAACGAATTCTCAAAGGTTTACTAGTTTAAAATTAATCATTTTATTTTTTTTAAATAACATAAATTTGACAATTTTCAATGGAATAATAGAATTAATACCAATGCTTAAAATAAAATATACTAATAAATAGTAATAAACAGATAACAATAAAATAAATATCGTGATCATGTCCCGGAACCGATGGATCTCATTCCTGGATTCCACTGTATCTTAACATCAGGCGGCATGGAGTCATCTTGTCAAGCGACAATAAGAAAACAATGTACAGTCCTATATTTTTAAAATATTTAAGCGCTCTCCACGCATGCAAGCCTTCTCGGCCTAGCCGACTCTACACGATAGAGCTGTACAGTGTACACACTCCCCTAAACAAAGTTTTACATCTTACGTAAATACCGATTGGACCATTTTGTTTTGATAAGACAAACTCTTCCTCTTTTATTACTAAGTTCAACGGAAAAGAAATAGTAATTTAATATTCACCTTGTTCTTCAACTTTAAGGCTAAGCTCTTACTATTAACGAAATATTTATCTTGTTTTAATTATAACGAAAGTTAACTTAACTAAATGGTCAAACATCCCAAAACACTTGGATCGTTTCCACGAAACGTTTTCGCTTTCGTTTCCTGTAATCAATTTTGTTTACCAAGCTGATTGCGGACCGTTTGGGATTGTTTCCTAAATTAAGATACTTTACGTTTCTACGTGTGTCAGGTACTTTTTATTTAAGTAAAATTAGTTCAACTTAGTTGCATAATATCAGACAATAATGTTCTTCATACCGCCTGAGAATTTTGTTTTGATTTAATGTTTCTTATTCGGGTAAATTTTATAACTGTATTATTAATTTCCTTATATCATTAAAAATGAGTTTGTTTTGATAGTACGCGTTTCTCATATAATATCGTCTACATGAAATGTTAATACTTAATGTTTTTTAACTCTTATATTGGGGTGTTATTTCTATACTACCTACTAAATTTCAGCTTTTTAAGACTTTGTAGTCTCTAATAAAATTGCTGTGACATTCGGAGAGACGGACAATGAAATAATAATAAAAAATATTTAATGTAATAGATCTCTCTCATCTCATCATTCATACAGTAATAAAAACAAGTGCTATTTTTGTATCCACTTGGAATTTATGTTATCTTTGCATTTGTAGTCTTTGATTAACTATTATTATTAATAAAGGAATAACTTACTCGTATATTCTTTATGATAAAACATTGAAGACACTTTTGACTCAGTTTGTAGTGATTCTTTTGAATTTTGAAATGTTGAATTATATTTATTAATTTAAATATTTTTAGTATGTTTTTAAATATCTATACTTTGGTCCAGTTTTTCGTGAAAATTTAAAATTAGGCATTCATGTACGAACATTGTACACCGGTTCACCTTGCGCAGATGGCCAGGATAGAAAGGACCTGCATAAAGGATCATTTCATGTGTAAATGTGACCTTGATAAATAAGTAACAATAAAGCCCTTTTACAATTAATTACTTTGAGCAAATCCAGACTTCACCGTCTTATTTACACGTCCCTTTACCTCAAACTTAATGTTTGCGTTTAATTCTCGTGTATATTTTTATCTAAATAACACTAACATTTGTTTAAAATAATTAGAATTTATAAACCATTTACTTTTACGTAAATATTAATTATGCTATACTTTTTTGTAAGTCGTAGGCTTATAAAGAAGTTTCTTCCTTTTCATACATTATAATTTAATATACATAGTTCAATGATCTTATATTACTGACCAATCGTAGATTCTATCGAGTTTTCCTTATTCTTCGTGACTTTGGAGAAATACTCTGTGATTTAAGCCATTATCAAGAAAATTGGAATTGGAATAGAATAAATAGAATTAAAAAATGAATCATTTTTATATACTTTATGAAGAAAACAGCCATATAATACAAAAGAACCTTGTGCAATATGAAATGTTGACGATGTAAATCGAAGTGCAGAATCCTTATTTACGTAGGCAGTCGAGTTGATTGAAATGATTTATTGTTCGCGATGGAGTTGTAGCTTATTGTAAATAATACGCTTTACATTTGAATCACGTAACATTGATGAAGTATTTCGCTTCTGATATTTTGTATATTTGAAATATGCTTTAAAGAAATATATTTTGTAAGCCCGTTACGGATTACTTAGGAGATAAATGGTTTTTATTAGGTATAGGTATGTGATTCAAATCTTACCCGTTGTGGGTGGAACTTTACTATACCACAACTTAGATTAAACACATTTTCGGTTTTCCCAAATAAACATATTTTCAATGGGCGTATAAAATCTAATTCTACATATATTATGGTAAGACCCAGCAGTTGACGTTAAAAAGAGTTGAATTAATATTATCACTATACGAAAAACTGCTCAAAGTAAAAAAAAATGTTACTGTGAACGATATACTTTTTACTATGAAAGATGGATATACAATTAGTGACAAGTCGATGAATTTGTTTTCATCGAATGGATTTAATTAGATGATAAGTTCACATATAAGTGTCAAATATTTTGTAATATATGAGATTTCCACAAAGTTTTCTATGCACTTACTTGTTATTAGGTCACGCTGAGTTTTTTAAAAACATCTAGGTACTACCTAGATAGTATATGAATATCGAACTTATAATGTATTTGGAAATATTTTTTTGAAATAAAGGGTCTCATAAACTTCGATTTTGAAATACTAAATTCTTAGAATCAAAATGTTTCATTTGTAAGAAAATTGTAGAAATTAAACTTACGTTTGAAGATAAACTAAGTTGATTTGAATTTGAGAAACTAACTAAATTCACAAGAAATGGTTTATATACATACATAATACTATGTATTATGTAAAATATTATTATTTTTGTTTAACTTTTTAATAGCATTTACTTTTTAATTCATCCAACATATTATGTAATTAAGTTAACTTTAATGTTTATTTTGTGTAATATCCATTAGATATAAATATTGTGAAAGTAATTAAGCCGCAATGGAACGACCAAATGTTACTCCGGAAGCCCACGACGTGACGGCAAAGGGCCTGCAACAAAAGGAGACCAAGGAAATGAGTTAACTTTCCTCAACTCAAAGCTTAATGCAGTGGGCTAACGATTTCCGTAACGCTTATATACTTTATGCAAATACTTTTATATTTTTATTATTTTCTTCAAATACATTATCATATTAAAAGACCAATTCTTCAAGTTATTTATGTATATTTCGTGTTTCGCAGAAACTATAATGTTTTTGTTTTTGTAAGATAAGTCTTTGTTTTTTAAATTTATCACTTATATTTAAGGTACCTATGTTTAGCTTATAGTCACGTTTTTAAAAGCGTGGGTGATAGTTGTCAATATTTTATTGATTTTGATTAAACATTCATTTTTAATATCTTAAGGGTATAAACTATGGAACAAATCAATGGCGTGTAAAGGAAAAGAAAATATTTCTTATTATCTTATAAATGATAGCAGAATTTGATTAATAAAAGCTTACTGTAGTGAGTAGATACAGAGTGAATGAAACTAATTGAAAATGCAAAATCGACACCATCACAATTTTATCGTCATTTATCGATAGTTTTGAATTTTATAAAAGACGGTGTGTTTTAAGAGAATCTCTTTAACAAACACTGCGTCTTTTATAAACATTAAATGTAGTCATAATAAGGTAGTAGGTAGTGTTTTCTTTGAGTAAAATAACGTTAATATTTAAAGTTTTCTAAGTGGTAGTGCCATGCTTGTTACCTTCGGGTAGCAGCCGAATGGGCCGGCACGCCCCGTACGTATAGTAGTATAGTATAATAGTATAGTAGTACCACTCTCTAGTATAGTATAATAGTACCACTCTCTCAGAGAAGACCGGCGTGAAGTGGCAGCTATGCTGTCGCGTTTCGTCCGGTAAGTGAGAGTCCGGGAGACCCCCTCCCCATCCCTCTTCCCGTCCTTCTCCCTCCTACCTCCCTCCCTCCCTTTCCTGAAAGGCCGGCAACGCATCTGCAAGCTCTGTGGTGTTGCAGAAGTCCATGGGCGGCGGTGATCACTTACCATCAGGTGAGCCTCCTGCCCGTTTGCCCCCTTTGTCTCATAAAAAAAAAGAAAAGTAATTTATCCCATTCATTAACGTTAGAGCGAGATAAGTCAAAATATACTTAATATTAGAACGCGTCTAAGTAGAAAATTAATAAGAATTCTCTGTTAGGGTTTATAAACCCAGCAAAAATATTTAAAACTGAATAGTATATACTATACAATAACCGAAACACACTTTGATTTTAGTAGATATATTACTAGTTCTATTCCAATCAACATCATCTTACAGATTTTAAAAACTTTTTTTCCTGCAATACAAACATTTTACCAAATAACATCGGCTTTAGCTTCGGTCACATGGGAATTGAAGTAAACAAATCTTTACAGAAGTTCAGCCTGTTAGTTTGTAAGTAGAATACTGTGATAAATTACCAAAAATAAATTCGGTAAAATGGTTTCTTAGAGGGATTGTTTTTACTATAAATAACAGATAATTAAACAATGAATTTGATTATATAATTTGACTTTCATTACATTAGTAAGTAAGTTATTATAATATGATTGATTAGATATAAATAAGTAAGACGGTGGTAAGGTAAGGTAGTAACTAAGTATATGTGGTACTTCATCAATGCCTATCACAACAACTAATAACGGGAACACATTACACAAGCTTTAGCTACCTATTATATTATTTATACTTACCTTGATCAATATTACGGATATATTTATTTCGAGTTTTGGTGTCTTACAAAATAATATGATTAAAATAAAGTAGACACACTATTAGGTCACGTTTAAATATACTTTCTTGAAATATATTAAAATATGATCAATAGTGCATTTCAAGAACGATAAGAGAGACATACATCTTTATGATATTTTAAATTTAAGAAAAGCAGTTTAATGCATTTTGTACACCTGAAGAGCTTCGTTATTATAAAAATATAAATTTTCAATATTACATCAATTTTAATGTCATAACAATTTTAATGGTAATATTATTGTAGAAAAAATATGGAGAGAATTTAATAGCTGGTTACGTGAAATATGTGTTTAAATTATATTTTTTACCCAACAGTAAATGTGTTACCCGATTTTCACTGCAGCCTGCGGTATAATCGGATTATCGGTTACTCGTTCTACTGATTTCTTTAAGGGATCTATTTGAAACGAAATTGCAAAATGCTATAGTAAACAGATTTACGTGTTACATTTTGGTATATTTATACAAGATTAATTCAATATTAATGTTTTAAGTCTAGTTATCAGTACATAATACATATAAATAAAATTGAAGTGTCTGTTTTAATTTCAAATTAACAGCTTTTCACTAAATGCAAAAAAAAATATTTTTTGTCCGACTCTCTGAAACAGCTGGACCGACTTTGACGGGACTTTAACTTGCAGATAGCTAATGTTATAAGGAGTAAGTAAGGCTACTTTTATTTTATTAGAAAATTATAAAAAGTCTTTTATTTATTTTAACTACGCCCAGCGAAGCGGGTTAGGTTTACTAGTATCTAATATAATAAGTAGATTGGTGTGATTGTCATTTAACAGTCTAATGAGGCCAAATTAACAAATTTACATTTTTTGTTTCTAGAACTCTTTAACGAACCGATGATAAGTACTGATATTTACATTATACTTTTAATTCATGTGACTAACATTTTGTATGTTTTAAGTAACCACATTTTAACCAGCTCAGAGAAATATGTAAGTTATGCATTATTACTTACTTTGCAAAACAAAACTAGGTAACATGGAAGAGCTTCTAAGTCGTCATACTGGCGTAAGCTTCTAGTGCTCTCGATAGTCAGACTAATATTTAGTCAGAAACTCACAAAGCAATATAGAATTTACCTACAAGTTTCTTGCTTAGTGCAGGTATATCTTCACAAAGGTGTTGATTCATATATAATTTCTTAGAATTCCTTATAAAAATACGTGTAAAATAAAAAAATAAATATTTAGATGTAATATTAATAAATAAAAATATATTAATTATACTTTAATTTAAGTAGAATAAATAAACTATTCTAATGTTAATCATAGCCTATGGTCGAAAATGTACGTACCTACTCGTGTGTATATTTCTATTAAACGATAATACGATAATACGTAGGTACATATCAAATGATTTTAAATACCATAGAACAAATTACCGAAAATACTTTTTTAAAAATCATCAATCATTGGTTTTTTTTAGATATTGTACAGAAATATATAGAATTTTCATATATTTTTTTCCATTAAAACTTTTTCTGTTCGGTTATAAAGCAATCACAGCTTGATTGTAATTATGCGTGTCTGTAAAATCAGAGCTATATGTGTATGGTGTACTATTTATATATTATCTAAATTGGGTATCATAAGTACGAATACCTTCGAGTATTTATTAGATTTTTATTTTTATCAAGCAAAATTCTCGACCATTGTCATATAATTTGCAAATAATCCAAAAATACCTCTCTTCAGAAATCCGCTCTTAAGAACTTTTCCGCACTCTTTATAAGATTTTGTTAGGGTCCAATTGAATTTCATAAACAATTTATCCTTCAAACAGTTATGTAAATTAGACGGACTTATTGAGAGGTATTTTATTTGACTTGAAAGATTTTGCCTTAAAAATATGTAGTAAAACATATTTAGTAAAGTATTTAGATTTATGTTTGTAAATGAAATTTATTTTCCTGACTGATTCATAAACGTCCAGTCTAAGCTACTCGGTCTGCAATATGTTCAAAGACACTGTTTGTGTTATGTTCTAGGTTACTATTAAGGAAAGTTTTTCGGAACATACTAAGAAAAGGCTAAACAGGCTCAACCACTTTCTTGGTTCTTTAATTTGAAACATGTCCAATACATACACAGAAAAGGGGTGTTTAATTATTGCTTTGACGACTTTTTTTGATAATATACGCACTATAGCTTAACATGCCTAAAGGAAGGTTTTTTATTAACCAATATCAAAAACGAATATTTATTATGGCTTTTAAAAATATTTTTATGGTACAGAAGTCAATAGTGTAGGTATATTTTGTTAGTAAAATAAAAACAATATTTCATTGCCAGCACGAGAAACTACTTATAAAACTATTTATTCTCTGTCACATTTGAATGCCTCTCGCGTGCCTTCTTTCAGGCTTCACAATTTATGTTGCTAACATTTTTATACCTTCTAAAGGCGATAAATAGTTTCTGCGTGTCGGTGAATGTTCAGGAAAGCCTTAAAATTGATATTTGTTTTGACACTTTATTTATGGGGGAGTAAAGTAGGAAATGTTGGATCAATCAATCCTTTTCTTATCGTAATTTATAGTTGTATAGATTGAGATGTAGTGAATAAATTATATTATTAACTAAACATACTTATTACTATGTAACCTACTTTTGTACCTATTTAATGTACGATCTATTGGAAATAAAGTCAGTATTTACTCAGCAGTCTCGGCTTTCATTCCTCTCTCAGGGCACCACATTATAAGATTTATTTTTAAAATATGTAAATATCGATGCTTAACACGTAATAGAAGCTTCTCAATAATTATTAAACAATTTAAATCTAAAATAAAAATACATTATTGAATAAGGCTTATTATACTATCGCGGAATACTTAGATGTAAATGTGCGGTATTAATGTCTTGTTTTGTTTCACGTAGGATAAATAGATAAATATTGTAATGCAATAAATATTGTAATCAATTTTTTTTGAAAAGAGCAACTGCTGAGTTTCTCGCCGGCTCTTCTCAGCAGAACAGCATTCCGAGTCGGTGGTAGCTTACTCCCAGACTTACAGACTGACATTTAACTTAAATTCTATATAATAATGTAAAAATGACGATTCAAAAGTGCTTGTAAAAGTTTATTTGAATAAAGTATATTTTGATTTGATTTGAAATGAAATAAAATATAGTAACACTATTTAATCGATTGAATGAAGTTTAAAATACTTCTTAAACTTCTCTTTCTACGCAATTTGGTCGCGAATGATTGGTTAAGAATCCTGCATGACTTATTTTTTATCATTTGTCATTATGCTCCATGCACTCTTATGTAGTGAGTAAGAGTTGTGAATATTTTCATCAAGTTAAACTATTATTTTCTAATGTTATTTTTAAGCGAAAACAAATAATAAATAGTATAAAATTTATACCTACAGATTGAAAAATTAGACTATTATGGAATACTTCATTAGCATTTAACGTTAGTCAAAATCAGCTACATTTTAGTTCAGGAACACAAAAGAGAATGAAGCGGACCTCATATTTGTCTGAATTTTACATTCATTAAGGCGCCAGTCGACGAAATGGTCTCACTGGATTCGCTTAGTCTCTAGGTATGTAATTTTGGTTGTTAGAACACTAACTCATTTTTATCTTACAGAAATTTTTAATGTTCATTAGTTCTGTGTTTTAAAATATAGTTGTACGTAAATTAAAAAAAACTTAATGTACTTATGTCTGTATTTAAAAAAACGTAATGTGTGTCTCTTTGAAATTGAGTCCACTGTCTTTAATTTAACCTATTAAAGTTATTTACAATAGAATAATACAAAAATAATATTTTTTTATCACTAGCATAACTAGGAGGAGTGTGAGCTATAAATAATGAGTTAAACGTTTACTGTTGTCTTAAAACTTTCCAACAACGCAGGGAAGACAGGCAGGTAATAGAATTTTATAAATTATAGAGATAACAAAAGCTTCAAACTAGCCTCTATTACTTTAATATTCAAAGGAACTACACTTATTAATAGTTTATCTATACTAATATCTATACTAATATTATAAAGAAGTAAAGTTTGTGTGTTTGTTAAATTGTAAGGGGTAATCTCGGGATCTACTGAACCGATTTTAAAAATTCTTTCACCAATAGAAAGCCACATTATTGCTGAGTGTCATAGGTTATATAAAAAACCGAAAAATAAAAAGGCTTTTACGTGGTAGTCCATTTTGCAAAGTGAATCGGAGAAAAAACGGTCGAATGAAAGCGTTTCTTACGAACGCTGCCTTAACTAGAAAGATATATTTTTGAGTTCTAGAGAAAAGATGTGGAGCTTGAAAATGCCTACAAAAAAGTCAACGACAGCTGCATATGTCTAACTTTTATATTTAAGTTACAAAAAGTAGTTTTTTTAGTATTAGTATAGATAATTTAATTTTTAATATTAATAAAATACCTACGTATAACCCTCCTTTTGGCAGTTAGAAATTAAAACATAACACTCTGTACTAAAAAAGGATTATTAACATTATGCCCAACGAAGTGGGCACGGGTCAGCTAGTTACTTTATATATTACTAGCGGTGCCCGCGGCTTCGCTCGCGCTAAGAGTGAATAAAATAAACATTTTTGCTTATATACTGTTACTTATAATGTACCAAGGACTGATTCCCCATTTAAAGTTCTGGCCCTCTTTTCTGAAAACTACTGTGTAGCATCCTGCCGTGCCGCCACTGCTGCGCTTTCTAAAACTTATTTCCTATTTTTAACCAATTTTGCTACTATGTGTAATTTCTTTGTGTTTTTCGTTAATGATAAACTGATGTACGTGGTTCATTGTTATGGACTTATGGTAAAAATTACTGTTAAATATTTTTCCTACGCAAATTGTGCCACCCCCGTTAACCCCCATAGGGGTTGTTTTTAAAAAAACGCTTAGATATGTATCTCATAATTTGTATTGCAGAGCATTATTTCAGCGTCACGCAAAATATTTCAATAGAATTAAATTTCCCATACAAACTTAGCCACCCCCTTTAACCCCCAATGGGGGTGAATTTCGAAAAACCCTGAAATACGTGTTTCATCATTTGTACTAAAAAGCATTAATTCAAAGTTTCATGCAAAAATGTGCAATAAAAATATTTTTCTCATACAAACTTTGCCACCCCTTTTAACCCTTTTAGGGGTTGAATTTCGAAAAATAAATTTGCCTATTTCCTTCTCATGAATGCAAACTATCTACATACCAAATTTCAGCAAAATCGGTTGGGTGGTTTAGGCGTGAAAAGGTAACAGACAGACAGAGTTACTTTCGCATTTATAATATTAAGTATGGATTAAGATTAAGATGATAAAGACATTTAGGAATACGTAAATAAGACAAGAGAAATTGAAATAATTAATTTTTATTCAAATTTAAATTCAAATATTTTAGTCAGCATAAAATTATTACAATCTACGACCAGTTCTGAAGGAAGAAGCCGCTGACCTGAGAAGAACTGTCGAAAGAAACTTACTTTACTTACTTAAGTTAGTCATGATCAGCTGCTCACCAAAAGAAAAGCGATTCGCCATAACTAACAAGGCGGTATTTATAACATCGTGTTGGTTTGTTATGTCAAATTTTAAATTGTTACTTTGATTAAACATCAAATGAAGTGTTGCATCTAATAATAAAAATAAATATAGCGAAATTAATATTACTCTATGATCTATCACACGCTTATACGTCCTCTTAAAAATACAAAGCATTTTCCTTTGTAAGTATTTACTGTTAGTAATGACCCTACTGTATCGGTTGGTTCGAGATTTTAAATATCTCAAATTGACCGATGCAACCGTCACCTATGTACTCGTATGTTATATAAATCTGTCAAAATTTCCACTCAACAAGATGATTAGCATAGAAATGCAAATGCAACAAATAAATAAACCAACAAGCAATCATACATTAATCTTTTTACATATGTTGATTTCGTGTTATATTACATATCTTATATATATCTTAAATGTATAAATTCCGATTACAGTCTGAAATCCCGTGTAAATATAAGGTTTCGAAAATAATAAAAGAGCTATAAATCTAGATTACAACAACAAAAATGTTTCTTATATCTTCTTTTTCTACTCAAATCCCAAGTTTTTCCTTTTTACTTTCAGAAATAACGGCTAGATTTTTCTGCCACGAGTATTGCCAAACTTTGCAAATTATGCACTTTACTACTAGGTAACTTTAAAATGAAATCTCTGCTTATCACTAGGTGTTGTTTGGGTTTGTTTACCACTTAATGTGTATAGATCATACGTCTGTACCCATTTTCTCTAATTATTTTCATATTTTTATATATTAACTGTAAAAAATTAGATCAATATGTGAATGTTAGTAGCTAATAGCTATGATATTTTAATAACCAAAAAATACTGACAACGCATATCCATATGATGATGTCCTTCCGACCGATTCCGGCCACGATGGCCAATCTCATTGAGACTAGCCATCTGCGCGCGAGATATTATAGTGCAACAGTGTACGCGCATATACAAATGCACTCTCTATTCCTTATCACTCTCATATTCCGATGGGACGACTGCTCGACACGACCAGTGAGAGTTAAGGCGCAGGACCGACAGATTTACGTGCTCTCCGAGGCACAGGGGTGAAACACCGCCAACTTCCCAACTCCGGGCTTTTACTGAGGCTTACGAAACAGAAACACTCAATAACTAAACTTAGCCCGACCCGGGACTCGAACCCAGGACCTCCCGGTGTGTGACCGTATATGCTAGCCACTACACCAACGAGGCAGTATATCCATATACATACACACACACACACACACACACTTTATAAAAAACATACGTCACGCAAACTTATTGTTTATCGGACTAGATTTCAGCGAAACTTTTTGGCGTGACCTTAAAAGCTATGGAAAGCACCACTCTAAAAGCACACTTTAAAAAAAACCATTTAAACATGTATAATTTTGTCGCATAAAATAAGTAAATATCTATTATATATTTAACGGATAACCAAGAGAGCAAAGGATGAATTAATTTTGGTAATCCGATTATAACTATCATAGGCAGCAACCTGCAAAACTGTTCAACACGGTCGGATGATCTGTTAAATTAAGGCGAGTAAGCCTCGGACCGAGTTGATCTCATAATAGCATTCTGTAAATTGGGAAATCGGGACCTAACAAGTATTTTCATTGTAAATTTAGATCTTAATTTAAACTGTCCTACTCATATTTGCTAAAATATCTAATTATTAGAATTATTGTGTTCATTTAATTTTATCATTTGTAGAGAAAATGTTGTGAAAACGTTTGGTAGGTATATTATAAAAATAGTTACTTTTTTAAAATATGAAAAACATTTTTTTCTCAGAAAGATATTCATCGATATTTTTGATAGGAACTCAAGATTTATGTATCTAACTCGTGCTTCATAAAAATCCAATATAGAGTCACTTTGGCTTGACCGGAATTGTAACAAATCAATAACCGTCATTGTTATTCGGAGGAAACAGCTTTGAATACTAAAAGTGTGATGGTTGACGTTTTGTGTGCAAATGTTAAATATTCAGTTATTCCGATAGTCTAACAATATACTAACTGCAGCGAAGATAAAGTTAATTGCTTTTAAAATCATTTATTTAGTTAAAAAAATGAATATATTAATATTATTATAGCAGTAAAGCGCCTCCAAAATTTAGTGTATTTACAAAAAACTAAAACGATTATTTCTTTACTAACATGGATTATTTTAATATCCCATCCAGTTTTTTAGCAGAATGCGGGATAAAATTGCTATTTTCGTAAAGCAAATTGTTATATTCCGACCACTTTTGGATGCGTCTCGCGTGCTTCATTTCAGTCATACTAATGTGTGTTTCCAACATTTTTATAGCAGTTAAAGGCGATAAATAGTTTCAGTGTGCCACTGAACGTTTTTCAAAGGCTTATTGTTGAAGAACGATATGCCCGTACCGCGATCTTTTTCTTAATTTATTTTTTGTTTATTTAAACGTAGGACCATTTAAGATATACCTAGGTAACTTTATTTATTTATCTTCCTGTTTGTGTTAAATAAGTTTTTTAAAAGCTATCTAAACTGATGATACTGAGAAAGAAGATTATATAATCTTCTCAATATTAAAAAAACTGCCATTCTATCTAATTCTATAATACTTCTATACTTATGTATCACGTATACATTAGAAATTACAGAACTCGCTTTGCAAAACAAATGGTTACGAAAGTTAGTATCAATACCTATGTTATAAAGTGAAAATTTTAGCCGATTATTGAACAAAATTTAATTACATTCCAATACTTAGTTAACACACCATCTATTTAAATATTAGATTAATGAGCCTGCGAACTTTTAGTAAAGCCAAATTGTTAATGTTGGCCTGGCATACTGTATTTCGCATTGACAGGTAAATATAAAAATAATAATAGGTACTATAAACAATTTATATAAACTCTACATCGTAATATATTATTAACTCTAAACATCAAAAACTTTTTACTCACCTCTATTTTGTCTTAGTCTTGGGAACCAATTGTAGCGATTCGTGTACGACTCATTTCTTATATGATAAGGTATGAAAAATCTCGTCACGTGGAATTCTGCATGATCTCCTTCGTATTGGAAGGAGAACCATGCTCAGAAGTGGAACGTTGAAAAGGGCTGAACCTGGGCTGGCATCATGCTAATCTTACAAGTATTTTATATGATATTATGACATAACGAAATATGTTCTGTTAGTCGTCGTAATATTTTGCTTGGTGCGTATTGTTTTTAGCATAAAAACAGCTTTCGCCAGATTAACTCTTAACAACTTTAGCTTTGGTATATGCTACTGGAATTAGTAGGGTTAACGAAAGTTCTCGAATATGACTGCTAAATGGTTGCGATATTTTCCAAACAATTTAAGTTTAAACAAACATAATTAGACAACTTTAAACCGATTTAAATTTCAATTAAATTTTAATTGGATTTTAGACTGCTCAGTTAGAGGTTTATTAACAGATATCTTGAAACAACTTTTACAAAACTGATATTATTTAATTAAGAGAATAATAGAAATGGCATTTAAATGTTATAAATATTTTAAAGTCATTTCAAAAATAATATGACAATCTAGTAGGGAAATTAAACATATTTTTATTCCACAATCAGATTACAACAGGCGATTTTGTGACTTAGCTAATGTTCAGAACGGTGGGATTTCTTACATACTAATAAGTGTCGTGTTCGGAATTCATCACAGCCATCACGTAAATTTTATGCTATATTTTTTTCTACTTAGCCACAGTACGTTGTCAATTAATATCTGCTATGCCCATACATCAAACAAACTGACATTCAAAATGGAAATGGATTTCAATAATTCTTTCCCTAAGCTATAATACTCCCGAGTAAACTAATTTTGCCGACCTAATCGACTACTATGCATCAATTTTTATAATATATGTAACATTTATAAGCTATTTTTATAATTGATAATTTGTATCTAAGCCACATATACAAGGAAAAATATTGAATTTCACTATTTTTCTCACCTCCAGATCAAAAATCTCTTATAAATGAGTCTGCGATAAAAAAATTATTCTTTGCTTTTGATTTATTAATGACGAAAACTCTTTTTATGACAAGGAATTAAGAGATAACTTTTAGCTGTAGGTTGCCATTTGTTCTATAGTATTGAATTTGCCTTTAATCAAAGCTGTGACGCTTCGACTTCGACGCATGTTGGATGCTCGTCGGAAGCGGTAGCACAATCGCGCTGATTATGATTGCCTACATTTGAATATGTAATACTAATTCTTCTTGTAAAATACATTTATAAAATTTACTATACCACAAAGATTTATATTATTTAATCTTTTAATGCTTTTATTATTTTACGAGAAATTTCATTATCGCGATTAGAATTGAAACTACTTGTAAGGTGTTAAATGAACAATTCTTCTAAGATGAAATAAAACAATAATAACATATAGCAGTTGACCATTATTTTTCACAACAACAAAGTTACACGCTTTCAAGCGTTCTAGTAAGTTTACAAGCTTTCCATTTTGAGTACATTCAATTGCTGGAATGGAATATTTTTATTATCTAAAGAACTTTACATGATATAACGATAGCGTAAATTAAATTTTAAACTAGATCACAAATGTCATGTTTAATCTTCTATACATATAATAAAATTCTAACTTAGCCGAATCTGTACATTGAATATTTATTCTCACTAACCGGACGAAACGCGACAGCATAGCTGCCACTTCACGCCGCGGTCTTCTGTGAGAGAGTGGTACTATACGGGGCGTGCCGGCCCATTCGGTTGCTACCCGAAGGTTACAAGCATGGCACTACCACTTTTAATCCGGTGGTTATCCGGGTCAGGATATAGGATACTTTATATTGCTGGAAAATATCTCATTTCTGGGAAATCTTAAGTAACTGTTAAAACCCACCTGTAAAACATCACACGGTATATAAAATCTAAAAATTTAGTTTCCGGTCTTTAAAATACGAGTGGTGCCGCGTATATAATAATATTGATTTATTATATGTTGATGTTCTATTATATTCTGCACGCTAAATTATCAATTAAATTATGCTTAATATAAAGCTTAAAAGCTGTAAACCAATAATTCGATTACTTTAAATAGTAATTGAATTAGAATTATAGGAGAGCTCATTTTGTAATAATTATGTATAATGTATTATACAATATATTATATACCTATAGGCGACGCAGTTTCTACGTTCTATATATAACAGGTAATTAATTCTGTTAGGTAATTAGTGAGTATTTAGTAAGTCTAGTACGATGTAAAGATAGTCGAAAAAGAGATGTCATCGTGAGCAATATTAAGCGGGCTTAGAACAAAATCCTCTGCATTCACTTTCTGGAACATAAAGCTCTATAAATTATTTTTAACAAAAAAACAAAAACCGACTTTCAAACTTAATAAATCTAAACTAAAAAGTAGAAAATAATACTTTTAAGGACTTTGTTAATTTTGGAGTCGGTGCCATAAAAATTGAAGAGTTCCGATACTTTGTCATGGATCCCATCATCAGAAACTTACCAAACTCTCATCAAACTACCCTTGAAGTATATCCTTTCCATTAAAAAAAGAATCATCGAAATCAGTTGGCGTGATATTGAGTTATTCGTCCATTTGTCGCGCAAATACTTAATGCAAATTTAAGACTTTTATGGTTTTCTCATGGATGCCATTGTCAGAACTGGAAATTATTAAAATGGGACCACATGGGAAGCACTACCTTTCAAATAAAAAAAGAATCATCAAAATCGGTTCACCCAGTTCAAAGTTATGAGCTAACAAACATAAAAAAAAAGAAAAAAAAAATACAGACGAATTGATAACCTCCTCCTTTTGGAAGTCGGTTGAAAATGGTGGGAATGAAGCGGATCATATTATTTAAATTCTGCGTCTCCTATATTTAAGATAACGTTCATTATGTAATTAAACGTACATTTCTTTAATATTTACGATTAGGTATTAAGACTTACGAGTGTTATAGTTTAACAATTTTAAATTATGTGCTTTGTGTTGCTATTACTATATTGTTTTAATAAAATTTATAATTTAATTTTGTTTATAGTTTAATATATGAAAAAATATTATGATCTAAATATTTTAAAATATCAACTATTCTAGTTAATCTTAGAAAATATTAAATATACGTATTTAATAGCATTATGTATAGAATAGGTATTAAAATAAATTGAAATAGTGTCTATTGAGATCTCTATACTTAAATAAGTAAGCATAGAAATGAAATTGTATGTCTGTTGTTTGGTTTAACATACATTACATTATTAATTGTGTTGGTAAAGTATTTGTGTCTTTTAATAAAAAAATATAAAACAAATAAGTTCATAATGTACCCACATTAAATTAAAAGTACGTTATATACTGAAACGAATTAATTATAGTTATTATAGCAAGATTATAAGAGTCTAGTATCATGAACGCCTATATATACGGAGAACCTGGATTCGAACCCCGGGTTGGGCTAAGCTCAGATCTCGAGTTTATGTTAAGATATTCTCAGTAACACTGTGTTGTTGGAAGCTGTTAATGTTTCACCACAGTAAATTCAAAAATGAAAATTTTTAGATTAATATTTTGAATTAAAGAGGTCAATAGGAGAGAGCATGGGGAAAATAGAGTTCGAAAGGATTTTGCACAAAGTTGCGCTTGAGAAAAACTTTTAACAGGACACCTGTACATATTGAACAAGATCTTCGAAATAGTCACACGTAGCTATTGAGAGGGAATCCGAAAAAATTGATCTGTAACTTCTCGAATACAAAAGTAAATTAAAAATGTTTTATACCTAAATAAAACTCAAGCAAAAAATAAAGAATTTATTTTGTGTCCAAATAAATCTGAACAAATCCGGGACTTGTACCTAGTGCATAATATATTGCAAAACGCTATTGGCATTTATTCCGTATGGCTAATCACAGTGAAATGAAACGGTTATGTCGTCGTAAAATCGAATACCCATCCGCCATCACAATTCCGATTAGCTTTTCCGCGACAGTCTATTAACTCTGTAATAGCCTAAAGATAAGCTTAAAATGCACTGGTAATGAGGTTGCAAGGCCTCACTAACTGGATATAAATTTAAGAGGATTTTTAGCTTACGTTTTAAGGAGATTAGGAGCTAGGTTGGAGTATTGTTTACAGAAAACATGAAGAGAATTTATTTTAAATGGTATGTTTTTAAAGTTTCAGTAAATAGAAAGAAACTGAGAGTATTATTTGTTATAATTTTAATATACTCATTATTCCACTTCTACTGTTTATTGAGCATTTACATATGATAGAGTCTGTAGACTGTAGTGTAATAGTTGATTTTGAATTATTTTACTTTTGAATAAGTATTTTTAAAATGCACAGTATAAGCATCCCATGAGTATTCTTCTTAAATGTGTTACAAAATAATTCACACGTGGATATAACAATATTGTGTTGGTCAATTTTTTTAATTTTTCGATTTAGCTACCTACTGACATTAGTTGTTTAAAAATTTTGTTAGAGCGATATAAAATACATACAATGTTGAGAACTACATCTAACTGTATTCTGAATAGTTTTACGTTGTCTCAATCAGTATTATTAATACACTGAAAATGTATACGTTGGAGCTTAACCGTTTAAATATTTATGTTTTTAAGTTTTAACAAAGCTTCAATTATATTTCACAGTGATAATTAATTGCTCAAGTTTGTAAGTTAATGATAATTAAGATAAATAAATGAAGATAAATATTCTATATTCTATTTATTTTTATAAAGAAACATAAATAAAGATAGCCAACATGCGATTATTATAAAGCATTACTAGACTACAACTACACACGTTGCTCAGCATTATAATTATTACCTCGAGCAACAAAATCAACAGATCTAGATGTATAGTTAGAGGTAAAGAAGACTTCTGAAGACGGCTAAAACGCTATTTGTGTTTAGTCACGTCCGTTAATTGGGACAGAAATAACAAGGACAACTTAGAAAACACACACGTATTTATATAGTTCCAATCAGCCAAGTAAAATAAACAGTGTCAGTATACACACAATAGTTTTACTCTTGACAATAATAGTTCATAGTAGGTACATTAATGCGAAACTAAAATATGTCCGCGACTCCGCCCACGTCAAAAGAGCAGATTTTCAGTAAAACCTACCCTTTATATCCCCTTAGATATTTGAATTTACAATTTTTAGGGTTCCGTACCTCAAAAGGATAAAAACGGAACCCTTATAGGATCACTTTGTTGTCCGTCTGTCTGTCTGTCAAGACCCTTTTTCTCAGGAACGCGTGGAGGTATCAAGCTGTGATTCATATCAAATACTCAGGTCTACTGCCCTTGGAGCTGTGAAAAAATCAAACTTCTAAGCTAACGAAATCAAAAGATACAGCAGTTTATGCTGCAAATTTTCGACACTCGCGAGTGAATCAGAATCTTAATCTGGTACAAAGCAACGTTTTATAGCACAGATAAAGGAAAAATTGGAAAAACTTAATTTTTTGTTACATCATTAATAAAAATTTATAATAAAAATATTTTTAATAATTTTAAACTTACTACCCATTTCCTCATGAACGCGTAGAGGTATAAAATTGAAATTCATATCAAATACTAAGGTATATAATAACCTTTAAGCTCTAACAAAATCAAACTTCTATGTCAACGCAAATAAAAAAACAGCAATTTAAGCCGCGTATTTTGAAACTCGCAACTACTCGCAAGGGAATCAAATCCTAAAGTATACTTTCAGTCGACCTAGAATCTTGAAATTTGGCAAAAAGCAAGATCTTACATCACATATAAAGAAAAAAGTCCAAAAAATAAAAAAGTTGAAAATTAAAGGGTGCTCTCAAACATACATAGTTGACGCCAATTAAGATGTCCTCTAAGTTATTAGTATTAGTATGGGCGCTCAAACAATTTAGAGGACTAGCCTAATTATATAATAAAAGATAATGGTACGCCCTTCGTGCGCGAATCCGACTCGCACTTGACAAGATTTTTTTTAATAGACACTTATTTCCTCTGCCTGCCAAAGTTCAAGTTTGTATCATTAATATTTTCTAAGATTTCGTCATTAATGTTTTGCGTTTTATATGTGACTGGGTGTTTCCTGTGAACTCCAAAACGGCCGGAGCGTTATATTTCAAGAACTTGAAAAGATTTTCTACAATACATTTACTTTTTACCCATTATAATATCAGATTTACTACATTATTATATAAATTATTTAACTATGCTAAAGCTTCAAAGCGGCTAAACATTACATCAGAGTAAAGTAAGGAGGTTCCCACAAGAGCTATTTATTGTTAACTTCCTACTCACAAGCACGTACCGTGTGGCAAGGGTCTAACTGGTCCCTCAGGGTAAGTGTACAAATAAGACGGTGGTTAGACATAAATAGACAATAATGTTATCATATTACGTTCTACCTCATACTGTAATCAAAGCGTATGAAACATATAGTAGGCCAACGGACGTGACAGCCCAAGCTGCATAATACATAATATACATACACATACCCTAATGTCCCAAGCGAGTGTATAGCAGCTTGGGCTGGCTGTAACGTCCGTTGGCCGACTATATGTTTCATAGGCTTTGCTATAATTATGTAAACTATCATAATATGCAAAGATAGCAGATTCGATTTTCATTCTTGGTTATTTCGAAAGATGACACAGTGTTGTTTTGATACCATCAATGTTTTCGTCGTTTTTCTACATGAATGGATCATAAAAAATTCTTTGTATAAATCGTTATCAATCACATTTCTAATTCAATCGTAATTGAGAGAGTGAACTTGGTTATATTAACTTCAAAATTCTTTTTCCTCTAAATACTTATAGGTTTTTAGTGAGGGATCAAAATAAAGGAACTAAGTAGATGGAAACAAGCAGTCAGAGACACGTGCACATATTATTGTATTACGCCCTTTTTGACGTCTCACAGCTGGGCATCCCTTTAATACAAGGGGGATCAGGCCATAGTCCACGCTGAGCATGTGCGGTTTCGAGTGAAGCAGTAATCCGTGAGGCATCACCGCTTACCGGTAGTCATATTTGTAATGATTCTCACAGGAACACCCGGATTGGAACCTGCTTCATTGGGTTTTTCAGGCAATCGCATTATTTATTAACTATCCATATAAGCAAATTTTAAGCAACTCAAAATAGCTGCTGATTACTCGCTTCACTTTACCCTTTCATTAATATTTTTCAATTGATGAGACTGAATTGTTTCATTTATTGAAACATATTTTATGCAAACCAGCAAGTAAATTAATATCTATTTTTTCGTGAATAGGTACAAATATTTGAAATTTTAGAACGTTGTTACTTGTAAATCTACATTGAAGCGAGTGAGTAATTAAATATTTCGCTAACAAAACCGTGACCTGCGAGGTAACTCATGAATAAGTGAGAGATTCGTCGCGACTTACCTGTCATGTGGGATTTTCGACATAAATTTTACTTTATTCAGAATAGTATTCTATTAATTGAAATATTGTAATTTGGCCAATTTTAGTATTTTAAAGATTTTATATTAAAATTCATTAATTCACGTAATACATCATTATAATAAAACCACCACAATAATACATCATTATAATAAAACAACCACAGATTGATATATTACTTTTGTTACGTTCTAAGTCATAAAATAAATGGAAATAAAAATCCCTTGCAGAACTTTCTTATTATAGATATAGAGTGTTGCAGTTTGGAGTCTCCATTATAAATAAATATACTAAAATTGATTGATAGAGCAAAAATAAATTGAATTTTTAGCAATAGAATAGTTCTAGTTAGTAGAATCGTTTGTTAATATTTAACTTTTTTGTAGTTTGTTTGTACTGTTTTATATTACATTCTAAATAATAAATATTATATTAAATAAATTATTCAGTTTGTTACATATCAAAAGATAACCTCTTAATGAATGTGTTCATGTGTTCACACTAATAGAAATAAATTAATGATTTAATATAATTTTACTTTAAACTTTATTATTATCGGGTATTTTGTGGTATTTAAGCGTGCGATTAAACCGTTTTAACAAGTCTGAAGTAATATCAGACCCGACCGTCATTTACCGGTCAACAATAAAATTTAAATTCTACGAACATATAAAAAATTGTGAATACCTGACTTGTGTATGTACTTGTATTGCTGTAAGTATGAAATCCCCCAAGCAGCACTTGGTCTCAACTTATAATGCAGACGCTTAAGTGAAAAGTTAGTGGTTTCGGCACCATGCAGAGAGAACACCTGAGCTCTGAAATGTGAGATACATTAAATGTTTCGACAAGAACGTTATTTTCCACTTTGCTTTATCGGCTTTGAAAATATTTTTTCAAACTAGTCCAGTTTTTATTTAAAATTCTATGTTGTCCATTTCGACACGTATACAAACTTTTTTTTAACAGCAACGATTTTGCATTTCAGCTTATATCGTCGTGCTTTATGTATATTTTAAACTGTTTTAAGCAAATGAAATATTTATATTAGAAAAATATAATGAATTATGAGGTAATTGAGTCTAAGATAAAGTATTATAAAAAATGATAAAAAAAAATCTAGAAAAGAAACTGAAGTAGAACATTTTAGTTTTTAACGAGTATGAAAAGATGGTACCTGGTATTTACCTCAAGAATTGGTGTTTTGTTATTTTTTTATAAAATGGTTATCCCAATCTATTTAAGGTCAAATAAAATGATTACAATATATTTGTAATTAAATGATAATGAATATGATTCGTTAAAAGCTACGAGTAAGAGTAGGGATGGTTAAATCACTAAGAGCTTAAATATTTATAAAAGAAAATAATACACTATTAGTTCTTATCACATATTCATATATATATATATATATATATATATATATATATATATATATATATATATATATATATATATATATATATATATATATATATATATATATATATATTACATCTTCTTATATAAAAATATTATATATATATACTAATGTAGTTTTATATAATTTTTTTTGAAAATTTGCATAGCAAGTGGGATTCAAAAGAAACGACTATCAAAACGTTTATTTATTTTATCACGTGTTTTACACTTATTTTAAGCTACCAAGTAAAAGTTTAAAAACATGCTGCTATTTTAACTAAATTCATAACTGGTGTGCGCATCTTATTTATAATCGGCTTAGATGTCGCCGGCGCTTAAAATGCATTGCTTTAACTAATTTGTTTTGATAACTACAACGGGTAAGTACTTATCATATTTTATAAATATAAATAAATAATGCCGTAGGTACTTGGTTGTGTTTGTTTCTAGATTCCTCACTACAGAAAGTAAGTTAGTCTTTAAAAATATTGTTTATTGTCATACTTATCTCTCAAAAAGTGTATATTTTTTATTGATACTACTTTAGTATAGTTTACAAATTAATATTAAGGAGTTAACTTACTTTGCTCTGTTGAAGATGCAATATTAATGTTTACTCTAAAAATATTAAAAAAAAAATTAAAAGTTTTAAATAAAAAATAACTATTGCCGTAAAAATATGAAAAAGTATTGGACCATAAAGCATAGCGTTTTATGAATAAAAGATTGGTGTACTCTTTTAATATCCATTAAAATTTTTGGTCTTTTACTTTTACTATTTTTAAATTTTTTGTAAACTTTTTATATTTATTATTTTTTTTGTTACAAGATCCTTTCAGGGCTTTATATTAAAAGAACCAAAAAAACGTTTTCAAAGTAACGGTGACATGTTTTTTGTTAGAAAGAACAAAATGCTTTTCTCTCAGATATTGGGAAATAGGTTTTGCTCTGTGATTGCCGCAAGCTATTGGATCGCTTCCTACAGCTAATACTCGTAACTCGTTCACCATATATTGTGTAGTATGGACCTATAACTTCTACTTTGTCTTTAAGCTTTAAGCTTTCTAATAGCTTTCTTTTTGGTTGTTTATAAGATTTTGTTTGGCCTTCTCTTAGGTCAAACTTCCTACAAATTTGTTATAACTATATATGAAATAGATTAAATCGAAGCTCTAGCTTATGAAGGACTTGAATTCTAATCAAATTATTTCATTTATTTTTATGTGTCAATAACAACACAGTACAGATATTTAAGTCCATTCCATCTTATATATACGAGTATTAACCTAATAATACAATTAATATATTTTATAATATGTATATTAATTGTATTATTAGGTTAATACTGCAGGCAGTGGTAGCCCAGCGGTAACGCGTCGCTTGTATAACCGAATGATGCGGGTTCAAATCCGGGTCTCTCACCTCTGATATTTTCATGTGCGAATCATTTCTATCCTGATTACCACTTGTCTTACGGTGAAGGAAAACATCGTGAGGAACCCCTGCATGTCTGAGAAAACCTAGCAAGTTTTTCGAAAGACATGTGAAGTCCGCCAACACGCACTGGGCCAGCGCGGTGGGCTGGGCATGGGCGGAGGCCCAGGTTATATATCACAAAGCGACAATAGTCGTACAAAAAATATTATATTTTCGTTTATCCGATAATGGGACGAAGAGACACGTCGATATATCTAAGCGCAATATCCAATTTCTAAAAGTGAGTAGTCACTGTTGTTTGTTTCGGCGATAATATGATCAAAGAATATTATCTTTAAATAATGGGCACTTACAGGATATTATAATAATGTATACGGTAAAGTTGGACTTAGAATTTAACTTTCAGGATAAACAACCCAAGATATTATATTAAAGTTTGCCTCAACACCGCTCTGTTTAAGTTTCGTCATCTTTCGGTTCACATATTATTATTATATCAGTTACTGCTATATTAAATAAAACCAATTACTTAGATTATTCCAATTAATTTATGGATATTATTTTTTAATGATCATAGAAGTCCGTATGTTCTTAAGAAAAAAGCCTGGACAAAATGTGAGAAAAATAGAAAATTTCAGAGAATCTGAAAATGTTAAATTCATTTTAAATACTTTTACATATTTTTGATATCAAAGATATCTCAAAGATATTTATTGTAAGTGGAATAATAAACGTCATTCAGTTAAGTTAGTATTATTGTAATATGTAGTCAATTAGGTAATTAAATGAATAAATAATGATTTAAAGATATATATTTTTAGACAATATTTTAATTTAAGACTTGATATTCAGAAAACCACAGTTAGTAACCAAAAAATAAAATATAGTGCGAAAACTTAATAGCATTGGAAGATAACTCCGCTAACAACTTCGTCGAGTCACTCCCTTGACCGTAGAAAAGAAAAAATATGATAAAAAGAGAAAAATTCGCGACGACCAGTTAAAAGATAAACTTTGTACGAAGTTGCTTGGCCGCAAATACCAACGATGCGAATATTATTTCTAACTTAGCTTTGACTGCATGCGAATAGTAAAATAAGAGTACGAGCCTTTGATTGCATTTTCAATTTGTTATTTTTTTATGTAACTTTATTATGCAATAAAGATTATTATTTATTTTCATGATATGTGCAGAACAATTTACATTTAAAAACAAGGTACAAAATTTTAAGAAAGTTTAGTTATAGTCTGAGAGCCGCCGTGTAATGTAGTTATGTCATTCTCATTACGGATCCTACCAGAATCTGTGTGATCCATAATAAGATCTTTTAACGACTTTTGTATGAAACAAATATTTCTACTTTCTTTCGCTACAACTGGCGACGACAGAGAAAATATATAGGTTAGGTTGTCACCCATAAATTTTTGGTTTTAATAAATATATATCATTAAAAGTGGTAGTGCCATGCTTGCTACCCTCGGGTAGTAGCCGAATGGGCCGGCACGCCCCGTATAGTACCACTCTCTCACAGAAGACCGGCGTGAAGTGGCAGCTATGCTGTCGCGTTTCGTCCGGTGAGTGAGAGCCCGGGAGGCCCATTCGCCATACCTCCTCCCGTCCTTCTCCCTCCTCCCTCCCTCCCTTTCCTGCAAGGCCGGCAACGCATCTGCAAGCCCTGTGGTGTTGCAGATGTCCATGGGCGGAGGTGATCACTTACCATCAGGTGAGCCTTCTGCCCGTTTGCCCCCTTTGTCCCATAAAAAAAAAAAATTAAAATAGGTCCCATACACATACTTTTTAAAAAATCCACTTCATAGTTAACTAACCGTAATATACGATTACAGTTATATTTATTACATAATAATTATTGCTAGGTGATTTTAACCTTGTACCTTTCTTGTTAAAATGTTATTGATAAGTTTTATACTTGGTCGAGTATCGAATACATATTTGCAAAATATTATTCATTTTGGTATTCATTTTACATGTAAAAAAGAAAGAAAGTAAAACGAGACATCACTCAAAAGCCTACACAAAAGTGACAACACATTTTATGCATTGTTCACATAAAATTGGTCAATTTGAGAGGAATCGTAGTTAAGGTTTACAACAATAGGTTATATTGCCACGCAAAAGATATACATATTCAAAATATAGCTCTATTTTAAAGCCAGCTCTTGTACTATTATGATAACTGTTTTCGATAGATAACCAAATTCTGATATAATTTGGAATAGCTGAAAAAGTAATATCTGACTGATCTGATAAGCTATGATTATTAGGTCTTTGATATCCATATTACGAGTATTTCTACATTATAAAAATTACTAACTTTTCATTTAATTATTCATGTAAAGGCATTTTATTGTGAACTTTAATAGAGAACAAAACGTATGTCATTTTTATGGTACCCTAAAAATGACGTCTATAAACTGATAGAAGTCATGATTATAAATATTTAGTATTGTATGCTAAATTATGAATACGGTGCTATAATAAGCACAAAAATTCTCTATAGAAAGTTTTTCTACCATTATATGGGTATAAATGTGAGATTTGATGACGTCGATCGGCTATTAATTAGTAACCATTTACTTATCTTTGAAATAGCTGGCCTTGTGGAAGGATCGTTCTATAAAAGGTTCGAGAGCTCTCTAGTTATTGGATTGACAACGACAGATGAATAATTTTATTTTTATGATATAATTATATAATGTTGTAATGGATTTTATAATTTACCTACCTATGTATTTATTTTATTTTTATATGTATTGCCTTTAGTTTATTTACTTAAGCATAAAATAATCTAATATATAAAAGTCTCCTTTCACAGTGTTTGTCATCGAACTCCTCCGAAACGGTTTGACCGATTTTTATGATTTTTTTTTGTTTTATTATGATTTGGCATCAATAAACCTTAAGAGATGCATTAAAACAACGTACTAGAATTTAGAAAGATGTTGTAGATAACTTTCTCCTAAGGTACATACAGTTGCAATAATTATTTTTATGTAGCTAAAACGTACCTATAACCTAGGCAAGGACTCGAGTGAAGCGAGGGTATTTCACTAGTTGAAGTAGTTTCTATTTAAGTTTTCCTGTTATTGTTGTTTTTCTCGGCTTTGATGACATTAAAAGTTATTCTTTGTTGGTCTGATTTCATCCCCTTTTCACTTACGGATTATTTTATTATATATTACATTTAGATCAAACACAATGTAGTATGGCTTATACATAATGGATAAGATATAAAAATGAGTTTGTCTGAAAGTAATGATAACATTTTATTCGATAAATATTAATATTAATATGTACAGAAAGTAAACCAAAAGTGTTAAAAAATCTATATTTGAACATATAATTTAATAGATATCATTATTTAAATAGGTAAAGAGTATTATGAATCCAAACGCAAATGAAATATATTCAATGCATTATTCTATTTCATTATTATAATATGCAAACACCGGACAGTGATAGCCCAGTGGTAACGCGCTCGCTAGGATAACGGAGTGAATCGGGTTCAAATCCAGGTCTTGCACCTCTGATATTTTCATGAGTGAATCATTTCTAGCATAATTACCACTTGTTTTATGGTGAAGGCAAACATCGTAAAGAAACGTAAAACGAACGAAACGTAAAACCTAGTAAGTTTTCGAAAGACGTAAAGTCCGCCAACTCGCACTAGGCCAGCGTGGTAGACTATGTCTGAAGTCCTCTCTCCCTCGCATTGAAGGGAGGTTCAGCGGTGGGATGTTAAAAAGGGCTGAATACAACCCATGTCTTCATATAAAGTAACAGCAATGATGTAGGAATTTTAATAGAAAAATTCAACGTAACGTAACTATTCAAAGCCACAAAGCATTCACACTAAGAAAGTTTCTGTGAAACTGGGAATAACCTATTTTACTCGACATTACATTTTTTGCATTCCACGCTGCAGAATTGGTACCCGAGTTTAATAATTGATCGGATTATACCTTTCATCCAGCGACGTGATCTCTGTACATGATTGTCGGTTGTGACTCTATTTGTATACGTACACTGTACAGTCACCGTATTGGGTAAATGTTTTATCCTTTATAAATCCATTGCTTAAAATATTATGTGACATGAATATAAATGTTTTCAAGTATGTAACGACTGAATTTGACTAAAAAGGTACTCAATTCGGTTCTGTTTCTTAAGTTGATTAGTATTCACTTAGTGTCATCGAAATTCGATGATTATGGAATACTGTTGCCAAAATTGTTTTTTGAAAATACTAAAGCTCGTCTGTTATAGAAAAGCTATACTTAAAAAATATTGTTTAATAGAAAGTCGCATGTGAATTTCAATAAATAATTGAATCACTAAAAATGACAAAATTAAAAAGTAATTACAAAATAATAGGCTATTATTTAATATACCCTAATACTTTTTCTTAAATAAAAGAAGCCTAAGTTATGGACTGCTTATAAAATCAGCAATCTTCCTATAAAAATGCCATTAAAATTAATCCAGCTGTTACGAAGATTAGATGGCATAAACAGACAAGCAGACAAAAAACAGAAATTTCAATTTGTTTACTTATATATAGACATTCCATATATGCAGAATATCAAAGTCGGTTTATAATGCTAATCTTTATTCAGCAAACATTGAATTGGAAACAATCTCCATAATTAAAGACTCAAATTCCATAGTCCTAAATACCGGATAACCATTACGCCTGAGGGTCGAGGTCTACATGAAAATATTTCGTTAACAAAACTCGCGGTCTACGAACTTCTAAATAAATTAGCGATCGGAAATTCAACCCGTATTTTAAGATTTTACATTTTTTATATTTTTCCTTTCAAAACTAGAAGGATATTTTATAAAAATTCATAATTTTACATTTGAATGGGTAAATCCTTACTACGGCCAATACAAAACATTACTTATTTTAGTACATAATATGTATGAGGTGTATTTTTGCCATATAATAATTAAAGATATAGGTACATTATGTTTTTAAAAATAATAAGCGTTTATATAATACTCTATCCATACTCTATACACATAATATATAAATTAAAAATACTATGAGAGCATTCACCTAAGTGAGACTAAAAACAAGCATCATTATGGGGTATAAAAGTCAATTCAGGAATCGAACCGACAGTCTTCAACATTGTATACAGTTCCATTCAAATGCAAAGGTAGTACTCCTTAAAAATGTATTGCTTGTAAATAATTATAAGTTGTTTACACAATCTACAGTACCGAGACAGTCCATAACTCTCCAGACCTGATGAATGGGTAGCAATCTAATTGAATTATGTCAACTGGACACTGCTGAGGACCGTTTCACTTTAATGTGTATACAATGTACATATACCTCATCTTGTATTCCACCTGTCTTACATCTCGAGTGGACAAAATATAGGCTTGCAAAAGGGAATTAGATGTAAATAACGTGACCAATATAACCATAATATTAATATTATTTTTCAAGTCGTTTTTTTCTGTAGAAATAAAGAATAGATTTATTAATATAATATATTAGAATAACGTTAAACTGAGTATTATGGCTCTAACATTAAATTTTTTTCCTGGTCAAAGCGGTAGGTAATTCAAATAATTGTGTACTGTATGTCTTTCTTTGTTCGTGTTTTTAGATTTGTAAGGTAAATACTATTATTTACTGTTTATCATTTTTTTTTAAAAACTAAGCATTAGTTTCATATTTAGCATCATAAAAGTTTTATCTATGAATTTATCTATCGTACACCTACTATGTAGGTACGTGTTGTGGAAATTTAAATGAGTACGAAACTCCAATAAATTAGCAGTCGCGTAACAAAGGTATATCAAATGAGACCGCTACGAGTGTACAGATTTTAATAACTATTAAATGTGGTGTTTATGACAACCATTATTTTCGCGGATACTTGAGCCCCGAGGGATTGCTTTAAATGAAACATGAAACAAATGAAACTTTGTGTAATAACCAGCTATAACTAATATATAATCGCTAAACTGTTTAAAAATCTAAAATCACGAGTGTTTTCAGAGAAACTTTAATAAAATATAAAAATAAGATATAATATTTTAAATATACATACATATTTAACTGAACTTCTTATGTAAAGTCTATTGCAAGAAATCGATTAAAACGCAATTCAGCTTTAATTTTAATGTTTCACTTATTTTCAGGTGAACCAAAATGAACTATTATGTATTCCAGCGATATTAACAGGGTAAATGAGTTTTTGTTTACATTGTGTGTTGCTTCGTCATAATGTATGTACGTAGTACAAGCGTTATATAGCCATGAGGAACTAACATTAGCACTAACCACCTGGTGTTCGCCATTAACTAATAGCGAAAAGAAATAAAAGTCTAGGTAAGTTATTATGAACTCCTGAAGTAGAACAAGAGCAAGTATGTTGTTTTGAAACGTTTTTTATATTATTATTCGAAATACTTATTTTGCTTTTCTATAATATATGTCAGTGATAGAGTCTTTTATATAGGAAATATAATAATTAAAAATTAGTATATATTTTGCAATATTAAAAGGCAATGGTAAATCTTAAAGATTTTTAAATTTAAAAGTGATCATAAAAAATCTTTTCAGCCTAAAAATAATAACTTCTACTAGTATTTTATTTCAGTTCTTATTGTGCTAAAGGAAATTTAAAAAATCAGTCGTTAAGCTTTATTGTTAAACTTCAGTGCCTTTCGTATTTTAATATTCTTTCGAGTTTCCCTTTTATTACTCTCTTAATAGAGTTTTGTTAATAATTCGCTTTTGTATTCTGCGGTTGTTTTATATTTAAGAAGAATAAAAAATAATACAATATAGGTATTAGCTGTAATCAGCGTGTAATTACAATTAAAATAATTAACAGGACTGAAAACTGTACCATCTTAAGTGGCATTCATTTCATTTATCTTTACAAGATACAAATAAAATTGAAGTGTATTTTTGTTACATCAACAAAACAGCTTTTTACTTTATAATGGATATGTATTAAGCCTCAGTATTTATACATTTTTTTTTACATTTAATATGTCGATCTGACTTATCTGTTCTCTGAAACGGCTATACTGATTTTGAAGTGACTTTCACTGGCAGATGTTATAAATAGTAGCTTAAGCTACTTTGATTTTAGAAAAAGCGTTATAGTACCTACCTCTAAAATAGATCCCATCCATAGAACCCAAAGCGAACCAAGTTCTCGTAATGCATCTAATAATCATGATATGATAAGAAAGTAAAATATATTATAGCTTAGCTCTTAGTAGCATTGTCTTTTACTGTATATGAGATAAGCTTAGAGGATTTTTATATACTAGTAGTTATCGCCTAACCTATTTGTGTTAAACAGACTTCTATGATGTGAAATTTTATGAAATGAATTTGGTTGCTTTTAATGCTCATGACTAGGTTATGACCGAGAGAAGCAAGGCGAAGTCAATATATTCTGTTAATATATTCTTCAATACGACATATTAGGTAGGGTTAATTTAAATTTCATGACGCATAGGATCACTATGTTTCAACAGTGTTGAAGCTTCACAGGGTTACACTGTATCGGACATGTTTATCGGATCTTAGTTCGTACATAATACTGGTTACAATGGTCTTGCTTAAGTGAACTGCTTTTGTGAGATGAATATAACAATCTTTACGATTGAGGCGATAAAAGTTTGGAATTTTTTATTGCTACATTGAAGTAATAAAAAATGCATAACTTTTGTAAACATTCAATGTTACAAAAGACTTTTGATCGAGCTACATTGTATGTTTCTACTGTGTTATATTATATATCTTTTCATGACTAATCTTGTTCAACAGCGCTAAATTCTACCGAGAAGGGTCAATTATGGACGAAATATGACGTGCACGAAAGTGTGCACAAACAACTGTATATTTTACTTGTATTATCATTCATGTTATTGTATGTTTATATCGGATGAATCACAGGTGTATGACAACTAATTAACGTCATAAAAAGACATAAAATTTATATATCTCTTAAGTTACTGTAAATAAATTTGAACATTTTGGGAAACATAAGGCTTGTATTATGGATACCAGATAGTGAATATACTACACAATACACATATATAACTTTAAATACATACATATAATCAATGATCAATTTTTACACTATCATTATAAATGCGGAAGTATGTACTTAAAGTTCATTGAAATTTAGAATGGAGATAAGATACTATGTATTCGACATTCATCGTATAATTATAATATCATAACTTTAAAAATATATTCTGTAAATATTTTGACATCATCGTATGCAATGTAGCTTTTTATTTCTTGGAGTTAATTTAACATTTACTCCTGCGCGAAATCCGTCTAACACGTATCCCCATTCATCGTGTGCCGTCGACGAGCGAGCGCTAAACATCGCGAATCCAAATATTTCACAGTCGCTGAGATATAAATTACCTCCCTCGTATTTTGTAATCCTTCTTCAACGTGGACAGAAGTACTTTGGTATAAGAGGTGCAAATATACTTGTTAAAATATTTGTATTTTCCCTTATTAAATAATTTCTAAAAAAACTATCGGTATTGAATATGACTGTATTTTTTGGCTTCGTCTAAAATCCATGCTTATTATTTATTATTATTTTTGATATTATAAGTGTGACCCGTGTGGGTTTGTTTGTGTGTTTCTTTTTTACCCCCAGAAATTATCTCATTCCAACGGAAACACGTACCTAATAGTAAGTGTAATGCAGCCCAAAACAACTTATTATGCCATCGAATATATTTAGTAATATACATAGTGTCTATACCATTAAAACATATGTGAGCGAAGCGAGGGTGAATAGTCTAGTACAACATCAAGTTTATACATAACTACCGCTAGTAGCCGGTAATAGATATTATATTGATGACTCATAACTTTCTTAGATAGAGATAAATCAATATAAAATGCAGAAGCTGGTATTAGTTTATGTGTATAGTAAAATGTTGAGAGAAGACACTTTATCCAAAATTACATTTAAAACGCAAACACAGAATTTTTATACATCTTTATTGCCACTTTATTTTTTTAGGACAACCTTTATTATATATCTCAAATATACTAAGTACCTTATTTTGACAAGAAGTTACAAGTGGTTTCAACTTTATAGGTTTTGGCACTATTTATTCCTAAATTATATATGAATTCCCGCGGCTCTGCCTGCGTTCGAATCACTATTAAAAATAGGGATTGGTGGTGGAAGGATAAAACTTAGGGTTAATTGTATTTTTTGATGCGAAATCATAATAAAATTTGGTCAAAAAATAAAAAAAAACATCTGGACAGGCCCCTTATCACCTAGGGGAATAAAAATAGCCTACGACCTATTCTCAGACCTACCAAATGTACACACTTTCATAAAAAACGGGCAAGCCTTTCGGAGGGGTTCGATAACAAATACTGTGACACGAGATTTTTATATATTACATTAAGAAGTTAAGCTAGTGGCAGTAAAAAAAGTTAGGTTTGTAAGTACGACTACGTTACCATTTCTCTCCGAAACGCATGGACAGATTTAGGTAAAAATTCGTTAACAGAAAGATAGACCTAGAATGACACATGTGTATCATAAATCCAAAGACTCAGTGATACATATGGGCGAAGCGAAGGTAAGTCGCTAGCAACAAATCAAATTCGCATCCTTTATTTTACTGGATACCATATGCCAAAACTAAACGAGCTGTTTCGAATAGTTAAGAAAATTTATGTGATATGGCAGACGTTTGTTGTACTTTGTAAATACATGAAGTTAGACTATAAGTGTTTTGATCCTATTTACTAACTAACGTAAGTCTATTTTGCTTTTAAAACTAATTAACAGTTTAAGTATACTCGTATGCCATGAGGATAATCTGTAAAGAATAAAGTCTAGTTTTAGCGGACTTAACGGCTGCCGATCGTAGGATCGTGACCGCGGAAAAGTAACAAGTTTTCAAAAACTAACGTTGGCGATAAGTGAAGTTTTTTTTAAAATACACAAAGCTTTCTTCAAATAAAATACATTTTTGAGGTTGCGCTGTTTAGTAGACGTCTTATTAACATTTTGCCATACACACGAGTATTTTTATGTCCCCACAGATGCATGCTGTGCGTCGAAGGAAGCAGATTCCATTCCTGGATAGTATGAATGTGATCATAAATACATGTTTGTGTATCGGTTATCTTTGATAACTATCAAAGTTTAGTCGTGTACCGATATCCATCAACCGATTTCGATTATCACTAAAGCTAAAACCACTTTAGCAATCTGTTGTTGACAACAAACGTATCGATTATCACTTCCGAAGATTCGCGGTTGCCGCACTGGTTGACAAATCAAGGCGTTGTTTATTGGCATTCTCAATCAATAGCTCGGTTTACAGTCAGTTACGTAGTATATAGTAAAGCGTTTAAATTAATATCCAAAATAAATCTACAAAATTTCTGAAGCGATGGTTTTTTTTTGGATTTAAAATTTTAAATATATAAAATGTATATCTAAAAAAATCATAATGAAAATATTGTTACTTTATATTTTGTGCATAGTGCAATTTCATTACAGTTAAAACTTAAATAATAAATCTTCCCAATCGTAAGTACCGGTAGCAATATTTGTTCTAAATTTATCGCTGTAAGGGCAAACATACGGACGCGTTAAGCTTTGTAACTAGGCCATAAATATCGACAACCCTGACTAATAGGGGAGGTTCAATACTCATTTGTTGTGTTCATTAGGCACCTAATTTTATCATTACACGAGACCGCCTTTACTCTGGCACATTTTTATCTTTTATAGATTATTTTATATTTACATTTGAAGCTATAATACTAATGAAAATTTGTATTAATAGTTCTTAAAATATTCCAGTTTACTTACTATTGCTTCTACTCTTAACGAAATATCAAATAAATAAATATTCTCGTAACATAATAAGACAACATTATTATTAAAAATTATAACAAAAAGACAATTGAAAAAAGTCATGAAAATTTGACAAAAGAAAAAACAACGTTTTTTTTAATTTCATACCATTAAAATTATTAGAATTTCTCGAAATTTGAAAGTGCAGTTTTTGTTTAAATGTAGGATATTAAATTTCTTACTTATTTTATAAGCTTTTCGTTATTATATTTGCAATCGTAGAATCTTGTTTCATCATTTCATATCAACTGTTGCCTTCAGGTTTTTCGTAGAACTAACGCACGCACGTATTTACGCACTAACGCCTTACAAGCTTACATTGGCACATCAATACTATTTGGATTGCTATTACAGTAATGGCGAGTGTGGTGAAGATCTACCAAGAGTAAACTAATTAACTTTTCTTATTTAATATCGTTAATAGAAACAAAAATGTATTAATCTTATAAAAATGTCTTCTACAGGCATTATGTATATTTCGCCAATATACTAATACTCAGTGGTATACGCGCTCCTTTGGGAAACTGAATGATACGGGTTCAAACTGGGGTCTCACGCCTGTGATTTTTCGTGCGTTTTCATGCGCGAATTACTTTCAATATCTTCCTGTAAGGTGAGAATGATGCAGGTAGCATGTCTGCGAGAACCTAGCTTGTTTTCAAAAGTTACACACACTTGTCCAATAAGTTCTATGACCTAATCCATCTCAGTTCTCATATTGAAGAGAGGTCAGTACGTGGATACGGTTTCTAGGTGCAACAAAAGAAACATTCAGAGAAGAACACGCCTTTTTTCATCAAAAGTTAACTATGTTATAAAATAGTATATTAGTCACTCTAGTATATCTATTAAATTCCATCTAAATATTTATCTGGTAAAGGAATTACAAACACAGATACACACAAAATTTTATATCTATAAAACTTATTTCAACTGCATAACCTAACTCAATATAATATTATGTTATTGTTACGAATTATATAGTTTTGTACTAGAGACTCAGTCTAGCTCTTTCTTTTAAAGGTCAGTATAGACTTCTCAAAAATGAGATACTTTTCTGCAGTAAAAAGTATCCTATTTGTTGACACGGATAATCTACTATCATGAACTTCATCAAAATCTGTCAAATGGTTGTGGTGACAGACAGATAAACAGACAAAAAATCTAATAAGTAGGTACAGATTCGGCCTATAAAGAAACATGAAATGTAAAGGAAAATTATTCAATGTACAGATTAGACTAAGTTGGAATTTTATTATATGTAGGTATAGATAGATTAGCGTTTGCGAATTTAGAATAACATCTCCCTCAACCACAGATGTGAATGACATAGATTATACGTACGCACATTATATATATTTTAGGATTTGTAAATGGATTGTATCATACATTTGTTGTGATGCTTGGGTGCCTTTCCTATGCATGCCGCATATCTTAAACACTCGTATCCGCAATTTAGTTGCGGCTCACCGCTGACAACGCACACATGTTGAATAGTTTTGAAGCTATCGCTAAAGCTATCGCTAAAGCTAATTTAATATTATTTAGATTCTTAATAATGGTAATAATTAGTTTTAGTTGACTATATTTATAAGTTTGATTACTGACTCCACACAAAGTATATTCTATTAAATTACATTAAATTGTCACTCATTTTCACGACTTTATGTCGTATGAACAATTTTCGTTTTACTAAAAGGCGGCTTTTATTTTCAAGGATTACAAAAACAGTTCCCTTATAAATATAAAAATATGGTAATAATAAAATAGCTTTAATACAAAATGTCCCTGTGGCTATCTGTATAATGTTTTGATATTTTAAACGACACAGAAAAAACAGCACCGCGGTCACTTTATTGGATTAAAACGCTGCTCTACCATTTAGGGTATAACAAAGTGATGTAAAATGCAAACTTTTGTAATAACCTAATTTCAAGTGATTGAAGACCCTAACCGAAGTTAGTAATTTAATAAAATCTATTTTTTTAAGCAGATGTTAATATTTTCTTTTGCTTAAGCTATACAAAATATTATGATATATCATAATAAATAACGAAATACTTTATCATATTTCACTAGTTATTACCACGATGGTAACCTTGGTAATCAATTAGGGTTTCGCTTCATTAATCTTAATAATGATGGTTTGTTTCAGAATTCTTTGATTTCTACTTACGAGTAGGTTGCTTGACGCGGGTTTCCCATGTCAAGCTTCTAATGTATAGAACGAGATATATTTATCCTGAGCTTTCACTACTATTATAAAGAAGGTAATTTCATGTATACACTTACACTTTATTAGATTATTATTAGACACGATGTATCTCAAATTAAATGTAATTTTTTAATAATAATACGTTGATTGTAAAATATAAATAAAATTACCTTTTTGAATAGTAGGTACGTATAAATAAGTATAATTTTTATGACATTCAAGGAAAACGATTTACAAATTGAAATCGGATTTCGCTTTGACGAGTGATGTTTCAGCAATAAATAGAACACAGGGGTTTGAATGAATAAAAATGTAATATGGAGTTGTAATAATTCCGTTCTCATCTCTTTTATCGCAAAATTGCGACGTTAAATTGGTTGATATTAAAAAGAATTAGTCAGGTATGTACACACGAAGTACAAATAAAACGAAATAGCGTGGGAATATTGTTTACATTCGAAGCATTTCTTTTGCTTTACAGTATAATATTTTTTTCAAATGTTATTAATACACATAGGTATTTATTACATATACCTATGTAATATACATATTAATCATAAGACACGTTTGCTCTTCGACGAATCGATCATACATTTTCAGTTTATAGAAATAAAATATATTTCAGTTTTCTGAACACTACCAGCGTATAATTATTTCAAATGGAAACAATTATTATGTCATTAAATAATATAGAAGTAACCAATTGTATAAAAGCAATTGGGAATAACTATATAAATTCATTAAAATCTTCTTTTTTTGGAACTTACAAATTACATTAATTAATTAATAAAATTTATAATTAAATCCTTTGCTTGTGATGAAGATAAATTACTATAATGTTACCAGTTCAACGGGTAATTTTAATTTTTTGAATTATAAAAGTTATCCTATAGTTAATACATGATTATGCATTCTGCCTTTGGCGAACGAAATGTCCAGTGAGAAAAAAGCAATTAACATGCAAATGAACGGTTGACATACTTGGTACCGACATTTAATTAAAGGTAGTTGTGTTTTATAATTACAAGCTTAATATTTTTTATATTATTATTTTATACGAATATAATATAGATGTAAATATAAAAAAATATTCAATTTCTCAATAATTTGTTTTTTATTATAACAATAAAGTTTGCCAAAAAATTAAAGAAATTAAAACATTTTTTACTTAAGCAAAGTTGTTAGAAAATGCTATTTAAAGAAGAAGTTAATAGCAGAATAAATTAAGCAATTAAGTTCGTAAAAGTAAGAGAAGTAGAGTTTTGTTACGAAGATACATGGCTAAAAATAGCTGATAAATATTTATTTATAAAGCACCTAGGGACGCACAGGACGAAGCGGGGATAAGTCGCTATAAATAATCACAAATATAAGCTTAAAGGCTCCTGCTAAAAACCAGTAATAACCGACATTAGCGCTATAATATGATACAAATCGACTTAGTGAAGCAATTTACCATGTAAATTGTTGATTTAATATTTTTCATTGTTATAATATAAGTACTACGTCAAAAGCTTAAACATATAATAGTCATAAAAGTTATAATATAAACTTGTATTATTATCTTAGTATTCATATATGCTAAGGTAATATTAAGTTTGCTAGTAAATTTTGCCTTGGCGAAGTGTTCTGATGCATAACAGATACGACAGAGTTAAAAACTGGAAAACAATGTTGGGCTCAGTGGACCAATTTACTAACACACTTTGAGTTTGTTGTTGCTACTATGATGTACTTTTGTAAGTTATTTTATTTGAACTTCCTTTATTATGAAAATTATGGGGTTTCAAAAATTTTAATATTATGGTAGAATTGTGAGTTTATGTGGCTTTCTTTTTCTCTAATAAGTTAAAGCTTCGGTTATTTAACTATTTAATAATTAAAAGATATAATGATATAGCAACTTTATTATTATTTTCCTTCGTATTTAAACAATTTTTAAAACTTATCTTCAAGAAACACTGTAAGGTACTTAATACTTACTTAATTACTTCATGTCCACGGGGTTTAATCTTCGAGCGATTCCTTTTGATTTCCGACAAATATTCTTTTTATGCAATCGAATTAACTTAAAAATGATGTCAAAGAAAGTAATGGAGACCCACCAATCACGAATTAATAGACATGACAAAACATAGAATACAAAACAATAAGTTTTATAGACTTTCATATAAATCAGATGCAGGAAACTTGTGCCACTTCTTGTACTTATCTACAGGAAATAAGAGCTCTTGTAACTTTATTCCATCATATAATTTTCCTGTACGTTCATAGAAATCTTTTAAAGGAAAGTAATAAATTGCATTTCGAAATATTGTATAGCGCGTCATTAAATTCAGTCAGATGTCATATTTCTTTTGTTTAAAACATAGTATTAAGTAAAATATTATTTTACATTATATTGAAACGAATATTAATGATCAATTAATGGCTATTTAAATGAGTGTTATTAATTCTGAACTCAAAACTGAGTCAAGAGAGTATATTTTTATGAACATATATAACATTTTCGTACACGTACTGAGAAGCAACAGTCAATATTTTTATTTCTTTAAACTTATCTCTTAATGATACTCTAGGGCTTAAACTTATATATTATATATATTATATGTGTAGAAGTAACGCACAAATAAAAAATATATTTTACCAGTTAGAGAATAAAAGTATTAATCAATTTTTTTTATTATAAAACAAATTCTTACTAATGTAATTGAGTACGAAAGGTCTTGGGGGCAAAGGCGGTCTTGGCGTGATTTTTTGGTCTGAAATATGAATACAGCTTACAACCCGAAGAGTGTCATCTTATTTTTTTATTTTATACCGCTATATTTTCATTATCTAATGTTTATGTCATTTGCATTTACAGATCTTAAGCCTTAAGCTCATATGGGGAGCCAAAAGCTGGCAGCTACATTGTTTCGTTTATAAGCTTATAGTAATTAAAAATAAGGAATGTTGCCCATCGTACCGGTTCTGTAACACACGTTTTATTTAAAGCATACGCTTTATAAGTACTCGTTTGAAGCGGACGAAATTATTTTATTATGACATAAAAATCATTATTGTCTTCTTAGATTGGCAACTTTATCTTTTAAATAATTTCTCTAACACTCTGATACTTGCATTATCAATACGAATTGAATGACATATGATTTGTCAAAATCGGTTTAACTGTTTAATAATTACGAGCAATCTCCTCCGTGTATTCTCCACCCTACGCGACATTGGAGGAATCAATCGTGCCTTACTGGCACAACTGAAAGCCATTAAACTAGTCAAGTCAATTATTACGAGGGGACATAGGGTAGGCCATACATATTATATATTGACATATATACAGGTCAAATACAAAACCCTTCTTTGGGATTAACCGCAGTCGGGTAAAAAGAAAACCAAGTAAGCTAGCTAGAATTATAAAAGCAAAATAAACATAAAACAAAAATACATTTATGATAAAAGATTGTCGATTAAAAATACAATATAAAATAATAGCACAAAACAATATAAATATTGCCTTTATTAACTAACTTATTCATTTTGGATAAGTGACGCAAACGTTTCAAAATGGCACTGTTTATTTAATCCGGGCGTACGTCTGAGGAAGTCACCGGTTAAGAGCGGTAAAGTGTAAAGATAAATACTGTAGGTAGAGCAAAGGGAAATGGCGAAAACATTTCCCGCTGTTTTTATAAGCTTACAAAAATATACGGTATTATATCGTGAAGAAGCAGTTTTAATCGTCCGTATAATATTATAAGTCTTATAATATTACACATACATATTAAGTACTAGTGACTCACCTTCGCTTCGCCCGGGTACCTCCCCAGATAAGTTTTTACTGTTACTAAAGATTTGTTAGAAATTATTTGTTTACCTACAGTAAAAAGTATCTTATATGTTGTCTCGGGAAATCAGCTATCATCATACCAAATTTCATCAAAATCGGTCTAGTGGTTTTCTCGTGATCCAGGCACAGACAAACAGACAAAAATTCTATTAACTATAGATTTAGCCTCTATATCGATAATAAAAACTATTTCAATACAATTTTCCAAAAAATATATAATTATAATATTCCAAAATTAAATACAGATTCGACTAAGTTATAATTATATTATATGTATCTATAGATTTTTTATAAGTAAACTTAAAAACTACGATATCCCTACATCCACACAATATTATTATTATATAATAATCATTTTCACTATAATCGTTTTCGTTTTAACCAATTATTGGCCTTAAAGATAAGTTTTTCGTAGTAAAATTCAAAGTATTTACTGAAACGCTAAAATAGTTGAAGTGCTAAGTCGGTGAAAAATTTCTATGCTTTATATATCTTGCTACTTTGCACAGAACTTCAAGTGGAAATGAAATGAAAAGCTCAAGTGATGAATCACTTTAAATGAGATAGAGTAGAAGTATTTATACTTCTTATAAAGAAAATATCTTATATCAAGTATTTATAACAAGTTTTTTTTATCATTGCTTTTAATGTACCTATCTATTTTTTTATAACTTGATGTTGGGATCTGATTCTATATTACTTTATACGTAGACTTATCATATTTTATATCTCTACAAATTAAATTCAGCCCTGCATGGCATGGGCATGGCATGACTTCCCTTCAATGCGAGCGGGATCAGACAATAGTCCACCGCGCTGGCCAAGTGCAGGTTGGCAAACTAACACGTCTTTCGCAAACTTGTTAGATTCTATCAGACACTCGGAAAGAAATTATTTTAACAATACTACCAGAACGTATTGTAAATATCATTCTAGTTTATAGAAACAGAATTAAGTTAAATTTACCGGATTGACTTTTAACAACAAATAATCGTATTTTAATAAATACCAGATTGTTCTAGTAAACACATTTTAGTAACCAATGCTAACAGTTATTTAAAAGAACATTTTATTAATGTAAAGAGAACATTTCAATAATTGTAAAGTATACCCTCCATAATTTGTTTGTTGTTGCTAGCTGTCAAATGAACAATACGATATTTAGGTTGTCTCTAACTGCTTTAGTTGGTAAAATAAGCTAGATATCATATAGTATTGTTAACCAGATTATTATGTTTTGTGTAACATGAGTATCGTCTAGCAAACGAAACGTTGTTTACATTTGCCAAATATATTGTATGGTTTGCTTGAACTTTTGTAGGCAGCACTGACTGGCTGCTATGCTTGTCTTGTGAAGTTGTCATTTCATTTTTCTTTCGGACGGAACGTGCGTGCGGTTCGGGTGTGCTACAAATAGTTACTTTAATTATTATTTATTACAGTTACTAATTACTATTGTTTGTGTTGTGATGGACAAGGATATCAACCAACTTTTAGAATCGTGGCAGTTGGCCGAGTACATACCAATGCAAAATATAAGTTACATAAGTTTAAGGTTACCAATATAATAATATCTAAGACCGACAAGAACCTAGCTCAGTTTTGTTTTAAATAATATAAAGTCACAAACGATTGTTTTGTTTTATTTAAAATTCTTGTTGTCTATGGCTTGTACTACAAGCCTGCTGCAATTGGTTGTTTTAAAAAAAATGCATCAATGTTTTATTCTTTGTTTCACATTATTTAGTAGTAGTCCGGTCAATTTAGACATCCAAGGATACAATAACTTATAATAAGCTGATTGTAAGCAGCTTATTGTAAGTTATTGTACCCTCACCCCTATTTTTTCGTCTAATTTGATCGGACAATAGACAATAGATTGATTGGATCTTTAAAAAAATTTACATAATTACCGGTGTGTTAAGAAAAGATCAAATCTGTCAGTTTAGTTAAAAAATACTCTCTTGACGAAACACAGATTTTAACTTTTTATTAACATGGTAACTATGTACATTTTTAAAAGGTTCAATCAATCTCCTATTAAATAATGTGAAAAAAAGAATAAAACATTGCTGTAATTATTAAAATATAATAAACTGAACAATATAAAATATAGTAAACTGAACACAAACACACAAAATATATAGTAAAGTGTAAAAAATATGTAGTTTGATAAAATCTCAACTTGGTAATATTTGCATTCAATTTGTTAATGGTCACTATAATAATCTATAGTCTCTACTAAAAATCTGGTTATCTCGAAAATAAAGCATGGTGTTACGAACGATACCGATTCCGTTATATTTATAATAAAAATTATGTAATTAATACAAATAGGTTTTTGTACACTATACATTAATTTTAATGAAGTGTACCAGCTTTATGTTTAACTGTGCTAGATATTCTTGTAAGCTATTACCAGATTTTTCTAGTAAACTCGACAAAATAGTTAGCTGTCGTATATATTACACGACAATCTGCTTATGCTTACTATATTCTGGTTACCTAAACTAGAATTTTCTCTCCGTGCATGAAGGTTTCTTCATAATATTTCCAGTGAGACAAATGTGAAAATATTAGACTTACGAAACCCGAGAGTCGAACCCGCTTTACTCGGTTTCCCAAGCGAGCGCGTTAGCGCTAGACCGTAGGTACTGCTACTTCTTTCATTATTTTCTAAAATAGTTTAGTAATCACAAAATGATTCTATAACAATTGACATACCGATTTTAGTTCTTTATTATTTTTTATTATTATTTAATGATCTATGGATCTTGTCTAAGCCCTCTTAACCTACATTGATTGTTTATTTTGCTTTAGAAGACATAACGAGGTATCTATTGTTATAGTATTGTTAAATCATATTTCTATTATTTGTAGTTTATTATAAAAATGTTATTTTGATCTTGTATAGTAGTTTACAATAGTCATGCATTCGATATCACAAAAGTTATCAAATAAAAGCAATTTAATACATATCCGTATCAGACTTTGTCAATATGCACTTCAAATAATGAAACAAGCTTTCACTGAAGTTTTATCGGCCGTCAATATACACATACGGACGGATAAATTCTAATTTAACAAATTTGATATGATGTTATCTCTTTGGTTATTTAATTAAATAGCTTTTTTTTAATTAAAATGATATGATCGTAGGTAATATTAGTAATGAATTTTTATTTTATTGCCTTTCCTATAGGCGAACGTTAAGCCGCGGAAAACCATCGAACAGCATGAATCCATCCTGCTTCTTCAATGCCCATAAAACTATACGTAAACCATATTAGGTCCTAGTTTTTTATGGCAAATTCGAGCCATTTTATTCATACAATTGTATTTTTATTAGAAAATAGTGACTAACCCTTGCTCCGCTCAGGTTCGTACTAGACTAGATGCGCTTTAACGGTTAATTGAGATTTCACAGTAATGAGATATTTTTCAGACAGACAGGCAGATACAAATTCTAAAAATTATACATTCGGCCTCTGCATCGATAATATGACTAATTCAACAAGGTTTTCAAAAAAATATTCAATGTACAGATTCTATTATGTTAGAATTTTGAGTCCGGGAGGCCCACTCCCCATCCCCTCCTCCCGTCCTTCTCTCTCCTCCGTCCTTTTCCCTCTTCCCTCCTTCCCTTTCCTAAAAGGCCGGCAACGCATTTGCAAGACTGCAGGGCTTGCAGATGCGTGCACTTCCCATCAGGTGAGCCTCCAGCCCGTTTGCCCCCTTTGTCGCATAAAAAAAAAGAATTTTATTATAAGTACCTACCTATAAAATTTTTTATCTGATGCTTCAAAAGTTAGTACTAACTTTTGAAGCCGATAAGTAAATTTTAAGAACGCTATTTATATTTGAATATTATGTAGTAAGTATTGTGTAATGTAACAACGACGTAACGTAACTTAAACGTAACGTGTTCTATGAGCAACAATGAACATAATTGACTTTCTGTCATTCATATTCAATGCTATTGTAATAGACGAATGTGATAGATTTTCCAGTACCAAGATTTTGAATTGATGCCTAAGGGTGCAATGATTGAGTAGCGAATTGGCATTAAGATTTGGTTGTTTGAGAATTGGTCCGGTCCATCCGGTAAGTCACATTACCTAGAGTGGAATGTGGCTAGAATCAGTAACTGAATGGGTGATTGGTCATTGATCGATTGACGCTCATTGAAGTGGTATTATTACTTACACACTGCTACATACGGAAATGTAAACGGGGTTTATGTCATCGTAACGTTATATTTTTTGTAAATACGTTGAATGCATTGGTTATAGATTTCATAAATGATAAGTATGTTTCTGTAATTCTAATACTGAGTCTAGAATTTTTAAAATTAAAGGGAAGGGAAAGGATAGTATGTTAATAATATATATGACTATATAGTAATATGTTTTCATATTATAATTTCAGATCTAGCAATCATTAAGGATTTGTACTATTTTTTGAAAAAAAAGTAGATGCTTACATCATTTTATTTGCACTTGTTTCTTTTGAATCCTGAATCTTTAGTCTTTACACTTTATCGATTAAATCTTTATTTTAATCCTCTTTGTTCAAGAAACTTTAAAGTGCTTTCTACGTATTACGGACTTCGTGGTTCGGCGAAAGAGAAACGTATAGATTCCATTATTATATGCTATATTATGCGAGAGATAAGAAATACGGTAGACACATTACATTGTACATGTCTATGGTATGGCAGCTGACATGAAAATTGAAAAAAATATTGTGACGGCTGCAAGTAGTATAGGATAAGGAGAAGAAAAATGAAAAGCATAAGTCGGTTGGATGTAGTGTTGCCACCTTTTTTAGTTTGAATATAGGAGTATGTAGGATCCTTAATGAAAAATAAAGTAGATGTGGGAAAATCCATAGAAATAATAGTAGTTTTCGTTACACAAATATTTAGTTACATTTAAATGTATATTTTTTATTGTTTCGTAAAATATACTAGTTTTGCCTACTTTATGTATTTCCCAAAAATAAAGTATTTGGAATTCAATTATAGTAGACTACTCTAAAATATAGTAGGTGTGGCAACCCTATTTGTATACCACTTAACAAACTAAGCAAAGCTATCCTAAGATAACCTATACCAAATAATTTTCTCTTCAGTCACTGAGTTACTTATATGAAGTGACACCTCTAATTATTGCTTATCATAATTTGATTTCGCCCTTGTCTAGTAGCTCACACGAGGCTCCAGCCTACCAAATTTCATCAATGAACTCCGAGTGAAAGTTAAATATTACAAATAAAAAGGTACAAACGATGTTGATGTCAAAATTGCTAATTTTAAGCTACACTTATTCTGCCGTATATTTGCAGGATACGTCTCATTTTTATATGTCATATTTTCATTTTATAGTATCAAAAAGAATTTTATGTATCTATGTGGAAATTTCGAACAAAGTATCGAATATTCAAGTGATTTTATAAACCTTATTTAAATGCAAAGCTTTGGAATCGAGCAGCGTCGATGTTCAATTTTTTACAATTTTTACAATATCTTACTTTATATCTGAATCTAAAATTGTAGTTCATTTTATTATTTTATTCTAATAAAGTTTCGCTGGTGTTATTTGATCAAATTAGAATTTGAATAATATAACAATTTCCGAGAAAATATTTTGGACACTGAATGAATAAAGTACAAAGTCCTTTATGAGTTGTTTGGTGAAGTATTTTAAAATTTACAAAATATGACTTAAAGAATGTAAAAAAATGTTGTAAAAAAGTGAACTTAAAGTGGCGAGAGAAGTTATCCACGGCTTCTCTTGCGTAGCTCTTCACTTTGTTTTAAATAAAAAATAAACAAGCTAAGCGATTAGCGAAGCAACGAAAGCGAAAGCTAAGCATTCTAAAATCAAGTACTTTTTTCTCTTATATTATACACAATTCTTAATCGTTTTATATTTAGTAAATACAGTCACTTTACTTTATCTTGAAAATCAATATTTGATGTAGAGTATTCTATAAAAAATTGTATGTTGGCAATAAATTTTTAAATAAGATTTATGATTTTGTGTTTCCTATAAATGTTGAAATTGACCTTTTAAATTTTGACGAAAACTATAAATCGAAATGTTATAGTATTGAAACTTGAACTACTATAAATTGTACGAGACTATTTAATTCAGGTTTAAATTTTTGTACCGTGCGTGAGTGTAGCACAGCACGAGCGTAATAATTGATTCGATTATACCTTCCATTCGGGCGGCTGGCTACGTGATCTCTGTTCCCGATTGTTGTATGCTATAAAGTTTATTCAACGGTTGTACTTCCAATATTTTTTCTGCCTTATTAACGATGACTGCTCTATGATTTTGTATTGTGTATTTAATATTTTTATAGGGTATCTATGGTATTTATATAGCGAATGTTATAAGGAATAACTTCAGCTACTTTTATTTTAGAAATTTTATTTATTTTATATCTAGCGAAACCCGCGGCGTCGCTCGCGCTCGCGTGCTTTACTATATAAATATAAATATAGTCTCTATATTTATTTTATTTTATAAAATCTTTATATTCTCTACAACTGGAGTATCAAGATATCAGCAAACCGTAACCTACTGATAGCATTATTACTCGTATAAGAAGTGGCGCATTTTAATAAAAGCATAATAAAATACAAATCATATTTCTTATTTTATTAATCTTAAATTGTGTACGCGATGAAAGCATTTTTCCGTATAAAATGGTAATGTGATATAAATATCCCCCGCCGGCTTCCTACTGGTGCTTTTTATTTTGATTTTAATTTTATTTATATTAGATTATTTTGTTAAGGGCCCTATATAGTACGAGTAATAAAATAGTATGAGAGTTTATTGCGGAGTTTATAAATTGATTTTAATTTTATGAGTCAGACGTAAAGAAAACGTAAAAAACATATTGTAATAGTAAAATCTAACGACAAGTTTTTGTCTGTCATTCACGAGATTAAAAATATTTTTAAATATAAATAAAACATACTTGGTTTAATACTTTCTTAAAAACTTTTTTTCTACAACTTTTTTTATATTTTTTTGCAGATTTGTTTTGATTTTTGGTTCCCGACGTCTTAATTGATATATAGCAAGCATGGTCATGAAAGAAACTTAAGAGTTTATAATCTGAAAAGATAGTTTTGTTTAAAATTTAAATATTCGCGTAAATATAAGACAAAATTTTCAAAAACTTGTTTAATTAAAATTGCATCTGGATATAAAACAAAGAATAGTTTTAATCGAAATAAAAAAAATCTCTGTTTTATCTCAGTATTTTGTTTTACTCTCCTTACAAAGAACTACGATGACGATACAGCGTAGCACCGTAGCTGACGTCTACAAGACCTTGCTCGGCGATGACGGCTCGCAGTCCTTCAATATGTTCTCGTCGGATGTATCTGGACTTTTCTAAATAACTATTGACTTTTAAAAACAATATTTCCCTAACCTATTTCATCCAAATAATCTCATCATAATGATACAACATTATTTAGGTTCTTAAATCTTAATTTAGCTTTTAAAGTCTTTGATTTGAATTTTTGAATAAATGAAAATTTGAATAAATGATCTGGAAGTGGACGTTAATGGCTACGACACAGTTTTTAACTACTGTATTCCTTATCGTACATGATTTCTATATTGTACATTTAAAAATATTTCCAATAAAGATATTTTTTTTAGAATTTAATATGATACTTTTTTTTTACTTTGCTAATAGCGTCTGGTAAATGTGCCTGGAGTAAAGTTATCCTCACCATAACCTATAATGAAACAAACTATCAGTTTCTTTTGATTAGTTTTAAGGAAAAAAGATACTTTAACAATTTTAAGTAGCATTATCTAATTTAGCAAAAACTAATTTATTTAATTAATACTTAAGTGGTCTTACATAATGTCTTCATCCTTTTTCATGTCCCACTGTTGGGCGCGGGCCTCCCTCAGTATGAGAGGGATCAGGCCATAGTCCACCGCGTAGCCCTAGTGCGTGTTGGCAGACTTCACATGTCCTTCGAAAACTTGCGAGGTTTTCTTGGACATGCAGGTTTCCTGACGATGTTTTCCTTCACCGTAAGATACCGTAAGTGGTAATCATGGTAGAAATGATTCGCACATGAAAATATTAGAGGTGCCCCGGATTTGAACCCGCATCACTCGGTTATCCAAGTGAGCGCATTACCGCTGGGCTACCACGGTTTTCAATAATATTAAAGTTTAATTACTATTCCAATTCTCTTCCAATTCTAAAATGCGTCCTGAATTAATAGTATTTTATGTGTAACAGGACATGTTCTATTTGTGTGGTTATACTGAAATTTCATATTTTACGTCACCGAGTGCTATAGGCTATATTTATTCCGATCAAAACGTGTTTAATATCAGAAATCATAACAACTTTAATTTAAGTCAAAACCACCGGTGCGTTGCTTTACCGCCGCGGTAAGCTGAACGGTGCGCTAATGGCTTAAAATAAATTATAACAATATATTATGACCAAAATCGAAGGACACATCCGAAAAATGCGAGGGTAAGTCAATAGAACTAATGAGTATTATATATACTCGTATACTCGTAAGCCAAATAAAAAAACGTTAAATAAAACTGTACTAACGTTATCAATTTTATTACACATAAAAAAATACTTATTTAAATTTTCAATTTCCATATAAACTTACTATGAATTAGCAAAGTTATATCCTAAAAGACAGGAATGTATCTTAATTTATGACTTGGTTTATGTTTAGCTCTCAAATGTTTACTGCTTCCCTTTAAAGCATGCGGCAACTTAAAATTATGCCCCATTCATACGTAAATGGGGAAAATTTCTAGTTTATTATCAAACTAAATATAGAAGATTCAAGAAGTTTTACGTGTTATGATACCTCAGGGACTGTTAGGAGTTTAAAACTGTTAGTTTGTTATGTACTCACTAACAGTTTTATACTCAACAGTTTTCGTCTATGCAAAAGGTTGCCTAGTTTATTTTATTTCGTTAAAAACTTTTAAATTAACGTTATAATTAGGTTAATAATATAATTTCGTGTATGTCCAAAGTCCAAACAAAATGTATATTTAATAATAATTTGTCCATTATTAATCAATGTCTTGTACAAAAGGAAGTGATTAATGAAAGCTAAGAGAGTGCAAATTTCTATAACAATGTACGCCATGTACATTGACTATTAACGCTAAGGATACTATTTAAATGAATTCATTTAATTATACAAAAACGGCAATAAAAAGAGATTACTATTACCACTGAATGCTTTGTACGAATATGTGGGTCATAAATATTAACACAACACAAAGGCACTTTTTTCCACGTTGGGCATCTATGCATACTACCTGCAGGAAGGCAGGCTCACTGACTAGAAAAACCTAGTAGGCAGGTTAGAGGTAAGAGGTTACTCCCACGGTTCTGGTATATATTTTTGTTATTTATTTATCAGAAAAGTGCTAGTAGACTATAAATTATATATACAATTCATTTTTAAAAACGCCAGGTGATTTGGGAAACGCGCGAAAGCATTAAGCTTATGTTTGAAGAATACTAATTTGTTTTACATACATCTAAATATATAGATTAAAAGCGAATGGTCACTCACTCACCACGAAATATTGCAAAATATTGCGAAAACCGCTTAACTAATAAAGATGAAATTTGGTAGGGAGGTAGTTTATAGTTACTAAACTACCGCTAAGAATAGATTTCGCTCAGGACCGAATTAAGGAGGTCTAAAGGCTCTCGCAAGTTTATAAAAACAATCTTAATTTTTTGTATAACAAACATAAAGGCAGCGAGCACCAAGGAACGAACCCGAGCGAAGCAAGGATGAGTCGCTAGTAATACATATTAAATTATGTACTTGTATAAGCCAAAACAGCTAGGTGTAGCCAAAAGCAATTATTTCTACAAACAAGAGATTAAGCTATCACATGTAAATCCTTGTATCTATTTAAATGCCTACGTGATTTATGAATTGTTACATGAATACATTAATTAGGTTGTTCAATATACTCATACCTACGAGTTAACCGTACTATAATATTTAAAGATGTTACATATTATTTAGATATGGTCTACTTTAGGTACAAGTACTTCTTTAATAATTAATGCAAAATATATAGTATTAAATATAAAGTACATAAGCGATTATATTTTGGCTCGAGGCAAAAATATCGCTAGTGACATACAAAACAAAACTCAATCCCACGTGAATTATACATCATTTCGAGATAAAAATTGCTTATAATATCTCTGAGGCAAATTTCACTCAGATCCGTTCAGCCGTTCTGGCGCGATTAACAAAGATCGATCCAAACATTTAAACTGTCACATTTAAAATATTACTAAGAAGTAAAATAAAAGTAAAAAATAAAAATATGGTATTTGGATTACCAATATTTCTTTTGCTTGAAATATGATGATGCGAACAACATTTGGCATACACCTGTTCCAGTATCTACGTTACAATTCCGACACATAAATCAAATACAAGATTTTGTGTCGAGATTGGATGCAAATTTTAAAATCAATAATAACTATTAATATAACTTTATCAATTACTTGATTTACTTTACATTAATTACATTACATTATATATTGATCCTAATACAACCACTATGCTTCAACTTACTTTGTAAGAAGAAATATCGTCTTTATTTTTGTTACATAGTTGTATTAATATGTATATATGTATACACTATAAGCTTTTCACTAAATTATTTCTATGATTTTGTACAAAACAACCAATTATTAAAAAGTATTCAAATAAAATTAATATTAATTCACATCCTATTAGTTTTATGTATACATTTTCGCTATTGCAATGCAAAATAATTAAGCAGATTCTAAAACATTTAAATAAAGTTAGGTTACGTTGATAGGAAGACTCATTAATAATGTTTCTCGCCCGCTTCGGGCTCATTAGCCTGAGTTCGCATAATACTTTCTAGGCCTTTAACTCAACGTAATTAAAATATTAACAATATTCAACGGTTTCTCCTGTAGATAGTTAAAAAACATTTTTGTAAATCACATTCTATTATTTATTTAATTAATTATCCATTTTCTCTCATATACATAAAGTAGAACGAAGATACCTACTGTACATATTTTTTTTTGAATTTTGATTAAAAAATTCTTCGAACCAATAAGAAAAGATTTTTTTTTATTTTTTACTTTTCCGTCACTGCCCATTTTATCACAAGAGTATCTGAAATAAAGACCTTTGTTCATGGAGGCGCACACTGACAAGTATTCTTGAAGCAAGTGAACAAAGTGTGAAAGCTAAGACGGAAAAGAAATATTGAAATACTACGTAGTTCCACTCTGTAAGCAACTCTAGGAAATATTCTCTTTGAATCAGTCATGCGATTAATACCGTGAAATGGATATTTTCATAGATTACTGGCGGTAACAAAATCTTTTATATTTGTACAGTCAAGAAAAACTCGCTGTTTACATAAAGTGACAGTTGATACGGAAAAGTTCTTTCAGTGTTTTCTTTGATTTCATAAAATTGTAACAATTCTAAAACTATTTATCCTTTGCGGGAATTGAATCCGCATCGCGCAACTATTGCTAATATCAGCTAAGTGACCACTATTACATCAGTATCCACTATTACACACTCAATACATATTAGTTCACATAACTGACATAATAGTCGTTAATAACTTTAATCTGACGTTTTTTCCACCAACAAACATGGATTTTTAGGAGATTTAAAGGAATAGTTATATCCAAATAGAATATAATACTATAACCAATTTGTTATTTTATAAATATAAAATATCTAAATGAAGTCACTTTCAAAGGCTAAAATTGATTTACAAACAAAAAAATTGTTAAAAATTAAACATACCTAACGTACCTTAATCGATTAATATCCAAATGTACAAACTGTAATCATATCGAGTTCCCATAACGAGATAATTAATTGGATCAACTGTTTTGGCTTTCCACCATGATATGAAATATGCATCATGATATTTATGTTACTATAATATTAAAACATGCATATAACAATTTTTACTTCAAATGCAATTGTTTACCGCCTGGCTAATGTTAATTATTTAATAATAAAGACACTTAATTATAAATTAATAAAGTGTCTTGTACGAATACTTTATGTTAGTTCAGAGAATTATCGAAGTTTTACGATATCTTTTGTTGAAAGTGATGTGTGACGATATATAAATAGCACGAGTCGAATTTTTTTGGTAATAAAATACATTAAAAATTTATAAACAAACTTACGTTTGAAATTCTTTTGTAAAATTACGGGAAACGCATATTTAAATAAAATTATGCAGAACTAATGTTTGTATTAAATGACAATCCGCCGCACTCAGAGTCACTTAATGAATCATTAAGTCGTTCTTTAGTATGGCGATTCTCGACTTAATGGTTCATTAAGTGACTCTGAGTGCGGCGGATAGACATATTTTTGTGAATATGTCTATCCGCCCTTCACCATATTATTTTAAAAAATAAATATAATATTAACTCGACTTTAAGAAAAACGGCAAAAGAAGTTCTTAAATAAATATCATATAAAATAGAAAAATAAGGCGACGAAACCTACATTCCGCGAGAACAAGTAGTTTTCGAAAGACCTGTGAAGTGTCAAACCACACTTTTCCAGCGAGGTGGACCATGGCCTCATATTGAAGGGAATCAAGGGATCCATGCCCAGTAATGAGATGTTAAAAAGGGAACTAAATAGTGTTGTGTTAAAATCCTATAAAAAAAGTCTAAAAAAAGTTTATCCGCTTTAAAACGAAAGCTATGTGCTGTTCATACGATAGTATCTGTGGCAAATTTCATAAACATCCAGTCTTCTGTTTGATTGAGACAGATACAAACATCCCATCAAACTATCGCATTTTATAATATTAGCGGGATAGTACAAAAGGACAATAATGCTAAATCAATTTATTTATTCGATTAAAATGTGGGCAAGTGTATCTGGAATTTAAAATATAAAAGGTAGAGCTTTTTGATTGATATTTTTCTTTCATTGAATTATAATAGAATATTATTACAATAGTTTTACTTTACCATTGTTAAGTTTTATGTGCGTTATATACCTACTCACTTAGCATTTTGATGTTATTTCTAAGAGTTATTAATCCAGATATTTTAATTCTCTCTTATTTGATTAGATATGTAAATCTGAAATGTATCACAAATATTAATAATACTTTGTTTTCATTTGAAATTCTTATTAGGATTTTAAACAAGATAACTGAAAAATGGTCAAAACTTAATTAAATTGATTTTACACTAGACGTTCTTATTTTAAAGCTTTCTAGTTCCACAACTAAAGAAAAATTATGTCTATATTTAGCCTACAAAGGTCTTAAGCCTATCAGTGGTTTTGTAAGAACATCTTGCGAGTCGCAATGTTATGTAGTTTATTTAACTCTACGACAGGTACGTACTGTTACTTATTTAGTAAATTAAAAAAATATTTTAGTAAAAGTAAATTCTTTATTGTCATCAACTATGTAAATATACTAATAACGACAAAGAAAGTTAATAAGTTGAAAAACACTTCGAAATGTAAAATTCAGTTTGCGAAGACGATATACCTATACAGGTAGGTTAGTCAGAAACGTCAGAAGATTTGTGATTTATAATGTCAGCCTTAGTTACAAAATAACTCAACTGGCACGCTTTTAAGCCATTAAACAAGAGAATTGAATTGAATTGAACAAATTCTAGTTTTTTACCGTGCTTAGGAATACTTAATATAAGATTTTGGGAAATGTCCTGTAGCATGGTGTACCGTGTACGGAATGTATGCGAGCTGCCTTAATCGATATAGTTGGAGTTCTATGGGAGAGCTTTCTTCTAGCATGAACGCTACTAAAATGAAAAAAGTGGGTATAGTAGCATTAATTTCGTGAACATTGTCATTTCGGTAATACATTGAAATGCATTAAAACTCCTTAAACTTTCACAACTACAATAATAGTTCGATTGTATAATAATAACATATTTACATAATGGTATACATTATACGACGTATTTCCTTAAGGTTTTTTTAAATATATCAATATGCTTCCTGGACAAAAGATAAATCTTCTACGAATTCTCATCTAGTACCATTGTAGTACTATAAATACTACAATGGTTCTAGATATAGCACTATAAATAATAAAAAGAGAGAAGAGATTATTCTTAAAAATAGAATATTTGATACGCAAAAATAAAAACACTTAGTTCTCTGTCTGACACTTTGTTGTGGAACTACCCGCTAAAGCACTTCCCACTAAATAAGAGGTGACAAGCGCACATAGTATGTCGCGATATTCACATATTTTCTTCAATCTAGAATCACTAATAAAAGAGTAATATGTAGAATAATAATTCTATTTATGTATGTCATAGAAATCGAACTAGCATATATGTTACTCCTTCACTTTAAGTCAGCTGGACCATTTAGGGTGAAATAAGGTACATGGGTGTAGCTACTGTCAGGTACCTAGGAACGCACCTGAGCGTAGCAAGAGTATGTCGCAAGTACATTATACAACACAGTTTAGTGCCTAAATTATATACTATATTCATATTAATTATAACAATTGCTATTCAATTTTATGACCTTAATAGTAATAGGTACCTAATATTACTCTGATGGAAAATGATAGTTAAATTGTGTAAAATTGAACCATTAAATAGAGCATACCAACATTAATTGCCTAATTAGTAAGTGTGATGCATCCGAATGCTATACTGTAAGTGGAAATGTATACGTCAACTAATGATTGATATAGAATAACGATTAATTAATGATTATAATTAATAATTTATATTTTTATAATATTTATGTATTTAAAAGTGTATATATGTATAGTATATCAACTATCTGGTATCCGTAACACAAGCCTCGTAGCTTACTACGGAATTAGATGGCGCTGTGTATAATAATGTCCCAACAAAATTTAATTATAACACTATGGAATATTAATAAAATAGATTATTAGAACTGGACTTATATAAAACAACTAGAAACGCAGAAAGAATACTTACTCTATGTCCAATATGGCATTTCTGTCGGTGCCAGTTCACATAGTGATTTATCTGTCCACGTGAGAGAGGATCACAATATACTCGCAGGACGTGGAGGTAATTTGTTTTCTCTAAATATGACATTTCATCATAATAAAAGAATGAACTACTGAGGTACATACAAGTAAAATTAAAGTGTCAGTTTTTAATTTCAACTTAACAGCTTTTCACAAAGTACATTATATAAAAAGTTATACGTTACTTACAGGAAAAAAAATAATTTAATAATCTTTGGTCAAAATCTGGACTGATTTTGACGGGACTTTCACTCGCAGATAGCTAATGTTAGAAGGAGTAACTAACAAATATTATTTTTTTAGAAAACTATAAAAGCCGTGAAATTTATTTTTACTTGCAAAAGCGAGCCTGATTACTAGTATATATAATGTATATTATAAAGATAAAAATCTGTTTCCCGTTCGATTTATCTGCACAGTTTGAAATCGCTACGATATATCGTTACGTGTGTAGCGGGGGTTAGTCACGACTTAACCGATTTTCTATTTTTTTAACTTTTCTAATACTATGTAGTATGTAGTGGGTTCTTAGTTCTTACAGAAAGAAAATTAGGGAAATTGCCAGAAAACTGGATAATTGTGGGAAACTAAACGACTATTTAACTTCGCGTACAGGTACCTAGAGACGAACCCAAGCGTAGCGAGAGTGAGGCTCTAGTTAATTATAAAATAAATATTTGGAATATAAAAATAATTTATAATATTCTAATTTATATTTTGCGTATTTTAGTGTAATATTGATAGTATTGGTACAGTTTTTAATAAAGTTCTTATAAATCGCTTTCAATAAAAATCAATTATTTTTATGGTAAAATTGTGACACAGTTGTGGTAGTTGTAAAAGGTTTTTATAATGAGATAAAAATTAATATGCGAATAAAAATAAATTTAATAACGTTTCCACACGAATGAGCCAATCTGGTGGTTATAAATGGCTTATGTAGTATCGAAAATAGGTCAAAATGTTTTTATTGAATTTTACACGTAGAATTTTATTATGAAAACAGTCACTAATGGCCTCACTAATGTTGATATACAACATTAGTAAGGCTAGAGTCTATCCGTTTATTTACTTTATACATGAAAACTACAGATTTTTTTTTATGGGACAAAGGGGGCAAACGGGCAGGAGGCTCACCTGATGGTAAGTGATCACCGCCGCCCATGGACATCTGCAACACCCTAGGGCTTGCAGATGCGTTGCCGGCCTTTCAGGAAAGGGAGGGAGGGCGGAGGGAGAAGGACGGGAGGAGGGATGGGGAGTGGGCCTCCCGGACTCTCACTTACCGGACGAAACGCGACAGCATAGCTGCCACTTCACGCCGGTCTTCTGTGAGAGAGTGGTACTATACGGGGCGTGCCGGCCCATTCGGCTGCTACCCGAAGGTAACAAGCATGGCACTACCACTTAGAAAAGTGTTGAATATAATAATTGTAAAATTAAAGCACGTAATATGCTATGTGAAAATAATTTGTTTTATTACTGCTTTAATAGGTAAATTTTTGGACAATTTCAAATAACTACACCATTATAAATGAAACTAGATTTTTGGGCTTGTTTTTTTAAGTTTTGGTTCCCGACGATTCGAATGCTTTACAGCAATCATGGTCACGGAGAGAGACTAAGACTAGAGACTAAGGTATTTGGCATCTCAGAGGTGTATATACCTGTTACAAAAAGTATCTACCCACAAATTTCTCTAAAGTACGTAATAAATCTATTTATTTTAATTCTTATCATTTTAATTTTAATTTAAGAAGTATTATAAATAAATACGGCATTATTAAGAAAATTTTAGCTACTGTTATTATATTTATAATATTTTTTTTGCAATTTTGTTGTTACACAAGTTTTAAAAAATGAAATGAAATAGTAAGACACGATTTTGCTAGTAATCTCTAGGTAGCGGCTTGCTGTGATAAGCTTTGGAACTCGTCATAATAGGATTACTCTTAGTACTTCTCTGAGGTTGATGAGCAGAATGTATTCTGAGAAAACCCCTTGTTAGTTATGGATTAGGAAACAAACAACGTTATATATTAGGTATATAGACATTTATTAATATAAGTAGTAATATAAAATAACATATTCGTCTACACGTAGATACCCATTCAATGCATTCGGTTCGGGTGCTTCGTTTTAGGTGTTCTTTTTTTTTGTAAAGCTAATATTAGTGTGGATAGTTCCGTTGAGGGTTTTTCTGATGAAGATGCATGTGTTATAAATATATAGCTATCGAATATTCATTATTTTAGTTTCGTTATAATTTTTTGTGGTAGTGGTTCGAAAAGGGTAACAGAAGAGAATTTTTATTATTTTATTTAGTGCTATAGACAGTGGGCTGGGCTACCCAGCGGTAACGCGTCGCTTGTATAACCGAGTGATGCGGGTTCAAATCCGGGTCTCGCACCTCTGATATTTTTGCGATGTGCGAATCATTCCTATCATGATTACCACTTGTCTTACGGTGAAGGAAAACATCGTGAGGAAACCTGCATGTCTGAGAAAACCTAGCAATTTTTCGTAAGACATGTGAAGTCTGCCAACACGCACTGGGCCAGCGCGATGGACTATGGCCTCATCCCCCTCGTACTGAGGGAGGCCCGTGCCCATCAGTGGGACGTTAAAAGGGCTGATGATAATGATGATGATGATTTAGTGCTATTACGTAAAATTGCAAAATTTTGAGATCCTCCGTTTTCTAGAATGTATGCAGTCTTGTATCTCATGAGAGAAAGCCTCCAGGGAGGCTAATTTCTCAATGGCATTCTTGAGACGGTGAGTTCACTCTTATTACCAGGGACATCATAATCACGGTAAACTGTGCATGCTTGCAGCAATGATGGCAGATAAGAAGCCTCAATACATTTCCTGCTATTAAATGAAGCTTAGTCATTTTTTTTGAGCTCCATACTTTAAAAGGAAAAAGCGGAACCCTTATATTTAAATCATAATATTATCTTATATTTTTTTTTGTAACCTCGGTGCGGATCCGAACTTGAGAGATTTTCTTTTTATATAAAGTTTATTTCATCTGCCTAGTAACAAATCACAACAATAATATAAAACTGTATTAAACGCGAGACCTTTGAACACAAAGAAATGAACTCATAATACAACTCACAATGACTTCAATTATAAAAAGTAAGTATTAATATTTAAGGTCTTAAGGCCGTGAATCTTAAGTAATCCATATTAAAAGGGCCGAATCATAAAATATTTAGGGAACAAAAACCTGCGGCTGTCGCAACTCGGTGAATAAGTTAAAGTTTCATCGCGACCGACCTATCAGGGATGTTTTTCAACGTCCAATTTACTGTTCTTTGCGAAAAAAGACCTTTGTGTCTACACAAAATTTATCTCAGTATATCCTTGAATACATTATGAAATATTAAAGAAATTATTTTTACATAAAAGAAAGCACCACTTAAGCTTAACAGTACTTTTATAGAATAAAAAGTAAAGTCAAAGTTCAAATATTTAAATCATTTTTTTCTTATATTTCACGCCCATCTGAATAAATTATGTGATTTTCTTTACAATTATTAGCACTGTTTGTATATATGTATTAAGTTATCTTCATTCCGAATTACGCTCAAGCCTATTTAACTGTTATATAGTTACAACGGTACATTCGTTCGTATGTGGGTTTGAGGCCCGGGTTTTCACCTCAATTACATAATATATTATATATACAAAAGTTAATCTGTATTCTGTATACTTAAATTTACCCCAATAGGTTGAGCTGTTTTAGCGTCAAGGAACAACAACAAACATTCATATATAAAATCTTTTAAATATGTAAGTAGTAGCCTGATTATCATTAATATGATATATCAATTACCAATTAATTGGTATCATATCGAAAAAACCTAAGAACTATTAATTAACTAAACTAATTTATGACCAAGCACATGCCTTTCCCCCGGGCGTAATGAATGGCTCGCAATCTAATTGAATTATGTCACCTGGACACTGAAGACCTTCTCAGTAACTTTATGTATCTACATGACATATTATACCTCACCATTTGTCTTATGCCTTGACCTAATAAACAAAGGTTACGCATTTAATCATGGATATTTTAAAGGGAATTCACTTATTACATAATTATAAACTAGAATTTTGTTTATTGGTTTGACCTTCCTTAACACAGTTATGCAAACAAAATTGCAATGATTGTAAATAAAAAATAGATTGATCAACATAGATGATAGGTATATAGCAATTTCCCGCGGCTCCGCACGCGTTTTCTCTTTTTTCATATTTCATTATTAGGTGGTATTCGTATATCATACGATAAAGTCATACTATAACGTAATATATAGTATGCTACTATAGGTATATCTATTACTTTCGCTTGAACTTATCCTAATACATACATAATTTTATACAGATGCAAATACATAGTTTTTAAAAAAAATAATGAGAAAAAGGTATGGAATATTTTTTATCTATTTTATTAAATTTGTTGAGAGCAAAACTCTGATGTAGTCTTTATTGGCAGACCTCTTCTCTGAAACTGCGAAAAGTTCTAAGAGCTTTAAAGGAAGTTTTATTCGCTTCCGTCTAATGAACTCCTTCCTGCTGATGAAATTTGGTGTCAAAAGTTAAAACAGATTATTAGTAGTGTGTGATATAAAAAAATTATTAACGAAAATAGTTGGATAGTGTTACGTTACTTTGCGCGATATATAATGTCAATAATAATACGATATGTTATTAGAAATCTTATACTTAAATTTCGACTAATTTTTCAAAAATATTTGTAAAATTGTGTACCTATAAAGGTCTTTTTTTTAGTAAGGCGCGCGATAGAAGTTGCAAATATGAATTCAAAGAACTAGGCAGTAGGCACTACATGAAAAAAATCAATTAATATACAGGTAGGTAGTATGCACAATCATTAAAAGTATGCATTAGTGTCATCTCAATGGATTTTTTTTAAAACTTTGAAACTGAAACACACGCAGCACGATTTAAATTAAAGTCAATCTCCACTGCTACAAAAACATCTCTGTCTCTCTCCGTCATTTATCTGTCTTTCTAAAACATCTCTATTCGTCTTTATTTCTTTTTTTGGAAAAGTATTTGAGGAATTACATTTCGTAAACTTACATAGTTACTATATATATATAGTACTTCTATTTGTTACAATTTCACTGTTTTACTTCTGCTTTACGTTTGATTAAAATATTTTAGTTTAATTAAGTTACGAGTTTTTCATTATTTTGATTACATATTAAAGTAAAAGATCCTTTCCAAAAATTATTGCATATGTTTAGAAAGTAACAATTTTTACTATATCGGACTTTATTTACTCAATTTACGAGTATTAGTTATATAAGACTATGTTATATCGACGCAGAATCAATCTTAAGATTCTTCTAAGGAACGGAAAGCTTAATGAGAGGAGATTATTCTCAATCCAATTGCAACGAGTGCCCGAGTTGAGTGAAAAATCTTGAGTTCATTTTGAAAAATTCGCTTCATTTCAATGAAATTAACTTTTAATGCTATTAGGTACTATGGAATTGAAATGCAAGAAATGAAATAATTTATTTTCAAAATACTTTCTTCCATATTTTATAAATATAATAATTTATATAGGTAATTATTATGTTAAACTGAAGATAAAATAATTATTCGAATCACGGTAATTAAGGATCCATTCTTCATAAAAAGGTATACTCGTAATACAAATTTTAATTCATTTGTAGCTTTAAAATTACCCTTTAAAATTATAAGGAGATATACTCTGGCTACCACACACACACGCACGCACACACACACGCGCGCGCGCGCACACTCACACACACACACACACACACACACACACACACACACACACACACACACACACACACACACACACACACACACACACACAATTTTATTTTCACAAAGCAGTACAACCAGATATTTGCTTAACATTTAATAGCGTTTATTCTTAATTACAACATGTAAGTAAATGCATATTATATTCAACTTAAATAAATTACGCGCTTTTTGTGTCTGCTACTACCGTTGCAAGTGATAAAATAATTGAATTTCGAAAAATATTCTCCCACAAAACATGAATTCAGTATAAAATTTGTCCTTCGGATTACCTAACTAATATGGTTAACTGAATAAGCTGCTTATTTGATGTACTGCTACTATATCTAACTTTGTTACATATGATGTGCGGGAATTCGTTGGTAAATGCTCACAGGGGACCAATTCACTTCTAAATTCAGTTTTAAAGAGATAATAGCTATTTATTAACAGTTTTTATTCGTAAAGCTTTAAGTATCCAACTAAAGTAAAATTAATAGTTACCATGAAGAAATTTTTATTTATTAACTGACGCGTATCTGCAAAATGTGCATTAAATCCATTCGAAAAGATTTTATTGCACGTATTGATGTGCTACAGGTAAGTATATTGTGTAGTTATCATTATTAATGGGTGAAGATAATAATTAATGCTTAATTATCTTATTATGAATATTCATATCGCATAAATTTGAAACCTGTCAATGATGCAGGTTTCCATTGCTTTTTAATTATAATTTAAAGTTACTAGTAAAATAAATACGAATACTTTTCTATAACACATTTACTTTTTGTTTTTAAATTTTTGGGATAGTCATATATATATATATATATATATATATATATATATATATATATATATATATATATATATATATATATATATATATATATATATATATATATATATATATATATATATATATATATATATATATATATATATATATACTTATTTAATATCTATTAATTAAATGATTAGTTTTCTGCTATGGCGACCAGTTCTAATAATAATAAAAAGGGGGTAATAGTGCGGTAGGACTTGAAATATAATGGTAATGCACAAAGCTCATTGCACATGCACAGGTGCTTCTGTAACAGGTTCTATAATTGTTAAGTAGTTAAAAATAATGTTAAGTAGTTAAAGTACTAGTAGTTAAAAATAATTTGACAGTATAGATTTTTTTATTGTACACCCGATTTTGCTAAGATCCATTTTACTTAGATAAAACAGCTCTAGATACCTCTATTATAATGTAAAATATATACTCGTATATGTACAGAGTAAAAATCATGGTAAGTGACTACAAACTAAATTAAAACGCGCGTGTGAAGCTTTAGACAGATGGTATATAAAATGAACGTGCTACGAACATAATTAAAACGTCCCACTTAAATATACTTGTCAAATTTGTCTAGTAAGTTATACTGAGCGTAACGGCGGAATAGCTGCGACGGTAATTGCATTAATTCCTAGCACGCATGTACACGTAAATATTGCAATGTTGGCAGTTCATTAGAAGTAGCGGCTACACGATTATCGCTGTGGGTTTGTTTCGATGTGGCTGGATTGCCTATCATATAAATGAGTTTTGTAAACTATGCTATGGAGATAAGGACAGCCATTCTACGTGACTGAATATTTGTCGTATCGTTATTTAGCAAAATAGATTTATATTATTTGTACAATGGCGTTACAGCCTTGGATATTGATTAATTATTGTTTAAGTATGGATCGTGTTCATCGTGGTACTTTAGTCAAATATAGCCTGTGTTAATCTTAGACACACATACACAAACACACACACACACAAGCACACACACGCGTGCGCGCGAACATCGCATATAAGTAAAATATATGGATGAAATATATGAATTAATATTATATGTACCTATATGCTAAAGTGTTTTTTTTTCTGGGTTTTTATTTATATTTATTTATTATTTATATATTTTCTTAAGTACCATATTAGGGTCTAAGTGAATATACTCGTAGTGAGCAGTATCTACAAACATTATTACACTATGATCATTTTATATGAGCAATAATGGCGAAATGGTAATGGCGTCGTAAAATCAAAAGCGTATTTACCTACTATCTTTATTCAGATTAGCTTTTCCACGGTGCACTATTAAGGCGATCGTTAAAAGTAATATAAGCCATGGTTTGAAATAATAATAAAACTTGTAATATACATAATATATTATAAAAAATATATAATATAATATTTATTTAAGATGAACTTTCTCAATAACAGTCTTATATGAACATATTCTTATCTTGAGTAATATTCACTTAACAGAGTAATAGATAATCTAGTTTCTAGAAGTGGTTTTATACTGAAAAAATGTCCTGTTGTAGTCCTGTTGTAACAAAATATATACTTTTAACGCAGTCTCTAGCAAAACCAAGTGAAGCGGGTTCAAAACCCGTCCTTTAATATACTTACTTTTAAGCAACTTTTATAACATGATTACCATTACTTTTCTTAAGAGAAAACCAACATGTCTAAAAGAACCAAGCTTTCGAGGGACCATTAAAGTTCGCCAACCCGCACTTGGCCGGCGCGGTGGACGTAAAAAATATTTGCAGTCATGTAACCAAATTAATAAATGTAACCTATACAAAATACGTGCACATATTTTGAATATTATATTAATATAACGTTATAAAAAGTTATTTGTTTTAATCATAAAATTTTGTAAATATAATTAGTACGAAGTTACGAACACAAGTAACTTTTACAGTGTACGTACTCTTTTGGTGAAGCGTAGGCGTTAAAGTAGTAATAACAGTGATAAGCTTAAAAGTTTTTCAAGCACTAACAAATACTAGATTAAGTACGTTTTTGAAGTATTATGTGAATAATTTTAATAATATACCAGACTAATTACATAATAATTTGTACACTTTAATAAAATACCTACAGTATACAGTGAAATAAAATATGAAAACTATATTGTTAACGTACAATTGTTTATCATGCCTACTGCTATGTAGTTTTCATTAAAGATTCTTAAAACTCTAATTTGAGAAGTATTACTTACATTGTTATAAATAAACAACATAAACATTCGAGATGAGTAAATAATTATAGCTGCACATTTTACATAATGACAAGAAGCAGTGAATAAAATTAAGGTTGTAAACGTCAGAATATGCCAGACCCCTGTTAATAAGGAATTTTAACCATTTCATTACAAGAACAATTACCAAATGGCTTCGGCCCTTTTGTACTAATGTTCAGAAAGTTTAAATTTTGCTTGTAAATGAACTCTATCTTGTAGAGCATTGTAGTTACTTAATGATGAGGGTTGAAAAATTACTTTAACAGAATATTATCCTTCTGAGACACTTCGCACATTTGTTTTCATATGTTCTAATTAGGCCTCTAATTATTATACTATTTTAATGTTCTTCTTACAAATAGTTTCCTATGAATTATCACTGACATGGGATTAGAAAAAGAGATAAATTCAAGTCTAAGTAATGAGTTCGTCATTTCTGATAGGTATACATATATGGCACCAGTATTTTATGATGTTGTTTGCACATAGTGTTTTTGTGGTTTTTTTTAAGTAGAGCTGTGATTTATGACGAAATAAGAGAAAGTGATGAAATACGGAATCCTTTGTTTGATGAGTTTATACATTTAATGTATTTTTTTACTTAATACGATGTTATTGATACTTATTTCATGCTATTAAGATTATATAATACTGAAAGGTCATGTTTGGCATTCATGCATTCATTTCCTTGGATATAATATAAATAAATATTTACTACTATATATATATATATATATATATATATATATATATATATATATATATATATATATATATATATATATATATATATATATATATATATATAGTAGTGTAAGTAGGTACCTACATAGCACACACGATAAATACCTTGTGGTGTCAGAGAAACCAGTATCTACTATCACCATGACCTCTGCACACGTCTTTTGCTATTTCCATTCATTGTTCTTATCGTACACATTTATTGGGAGATCCTCAGATTTTTAAGCAGAGCTGGCGCGGCGTTAGGGTAGGACGCGCTAGGGCGACCGCCCAGGGGGCCGGATAGGAAAGTGCGCCGAGCGCCGCTGGTGCCTTTGTCAATGGAAAGTGAGATTGATGAAAACATCGATTTTGATAACCTAATAAAAGAGTTAGCCGATAGAAAGGCTAAAAAAGTAAAAAAAAATTAGTTTTGTCTACAAATCGATATTTCTTTTAATGAATGGTTATTTGATTATATTTTTGCCTTTTCTCGTAGAAATCTCACCCAGGGCGCTGGTAGACCAAATACCGGCACTGCTTTTAAGTTGTCTCTTCTTATTCTCTAAATAATAAATAAATACTTTTTCTGGAAAATTTAAATAAATTATTGTATAAATATATACGGATCAAAGTAAACTAATATTAGCAATCGGATTAAGGTTGTAAGTATCAACCTCTAAACTACTCGTCCGGGTTAATCAGTAAATTAGCAATGTATTTATTGTATGTACTTGTAGATAATTTTATACTATTGGTATACTTATTCATACACTTCCTGAAATATTTGTTGCATTTGCGTATATTCATAAAAGTCAAAAAAAAGTATAAAATATGTTCTAATTTTCATTAAAAAAACCTTCAGAATTATGTATATATTAAAAAATCGGAACTGAATTCTTTTTATCGCTATAAAGGTTACGAACAAGATGCCTACTCGTATTGTATTATAAACACAAAAGATTTGTGTAACAGTTTTTAGTATTATTCTATTGTGTTTAAAGTATATTCTTAATAAATTCGTTAACAAAAACATGTACTTTTGCGGTTAGGTACTAATAAAAACTTTTTTATAGCTCCGCAAAAAGATGCCATTACACAAAGACAAAATAAGTCGAGAAGTATAAACATAAGCCAATGAATGGCGAGACCACTTTGAAGAAAGCATTATAAAAGTTAAAATAGTCTACGCAGTTATTTAATTTTTACAATAATTTGAATTATTAAAACTAAAACAATGAAACAATATTTTGCTAAGTCATGTATTTGCTAAGACGATCTTAAAAGGAATATAATTCTTAGCGAAAAAAGAAACAATAAACCTACATAATAAAATGTTTCTAAGTACTTATGATGAAAAATATAATTACACTAGCGACTCACCCTCGCTTCGCTCGGGTTCGTGCCCAGGTACTACTACACCCCTTAAGTATAAATTTTTAGAAACTTTGTATGTCTTATTTATTTGTATCTAATCAAAAGCAAAACAAAAATAAGTTTCAAGCTTCTAGCTTTAAAAGTAACGTAATTTCCATATAAATTTTCATCCCCTATTTCAAGTATAAGGGTATACCCTTTCATTCGCCAAAAAAAGTAGCCTATAAGAAATAGGAAAGGAAAATTCTCAGGCTCTAGACTATCTGTATGCTAAATTTCATTTAAATCGGTTCAGACATGTCGGACAGACAGAGTTACTTTCGCATTTGTAACATTAGCACAGATAATATAATACTAAAAAATATATTTGTTTTTTTTGTAAATATTGTTCTGCTATTAGTTGAATATTATAAAAATATAAAAAGAAAAGGCAATGTTCTCATTTAATATGACAACTTTATTTCATGTTCCAAAGAAACGTAAGCTTTTTAAATGTTTTCGCTCGTACTATTTACGTTGTGTTCGCTACTAAAGTATATTAGTGTCTAGTTATTTTGTAAGGGTGCTGAATAAACTCCACTTTAAAGGAAAATTGTATTTACAGTACTTATATCAACATTTTTTCTTTCATAGTACCTGATAATATTTTCACTCATTTTAAGTCTCTTAAAGATTCTCTTTTTATTTTAAAATTTTTATAGTTGCAATCGCGCGCGTTAATGTTTGAGTGTGTGTTTGCGTATGTGTCTGTGTTTGTTACTCAACATCACGTCGTATTTATCATTTTCATGTACACATCTTGAGACTTTGAAAAAAATACCAAAAATAGCATTAAAACAGGCGAGTATATCTCATATTGAAACACAAATAAAGCACATCTTTTTCTTAATACTATACTCGTGTACTAAATAAATATATTGCTTAAGTATAGCCTATTTACATTGCCAATTGCACAAAGGTATATATGGTACATACACAGCCCACTGAGCAAATAATGATTTTAAATTCTTTTTGATGGAGATTTGAAACAGAATTAATTCTAGGGGCGCAGGGTAAAGTTAACATTAAATTTTGGAAAGTTGAGAATAATTAAAAGAGTTCAGCTTAACAGTTTCAAAGCCGATTTCACTCGGTATTTTTGGTGAACATATCAGCACTCTCTTTATCTGCATAATGTATACATTTTTTGTTCTGTACCTTTTATTTTTCATGATTCGTTTATATTTTATTTATGAAATTACTGTTAGGTACTTTTTTTTATTTACGATTAGATTAGATTAGGTTCTATATGATTGATTGATATAGAATGATTACCAAAGAAATATATTATTGTCAAACACAGATTTCAAGTGCTACACACACTTTTCCTCACGATGTTTTCCTTCACAGTAAGACAAGTGGATGTTAGAAATGATTCGCGCATGAAAATATCAGAGGTGCTTAATCGAACCCGCAGCGCTCGGTTAATAAGCGAGCGCTTTACCACTGGGCTACCACTGTCTCTATTACCACTACATCTATACATACTCGTATTATAAAACAAAGTCCTCCGCCGTGTCTGTTCGCGATAAACTCAAAACTACTGCACCGATTTTCATGCAGTTTTTGCCAATGGGTAGAATGGTTCTCCAGGAAGGTTTTAATATACTTATAATTTGTCAAGTTTCGGTGTACATTGGCTAAAATATAATGATATCAATGAATGAATGAATGGTGTTGGAGGTGTCGAAAAAAATTAAACCGTTTGGGAGTTTTCAACGAAAACGCTGCCTAAACCCTTTGACATATAACAAAATGATGTATGGTGGAATTGTGTATCTTATATAGGTCTACAACAAAGTCCGCGATGGCATATGTCTATCTCTTAGATAAGGATACCATACTATATCCGTTTTAATAATTTAAAAAATAGGCAATGATAAAGCGGTAATTGGAAAGCTTTTCACACAAACACGGTATTAAAATCCTTATCATTTTATATAAGTTATATGCTTTAAGCATTTCATGCACACTATGTTACTCTTTTACACCATATAATTTAAACGAATACCTTAGGAGTAATCGCAAAAAAATACGGACGCGAGAATAAAATGCAAGCGCCGCTTCGCTTGATGTAATCGCCAACCCTACGCGCACGGCGCACCGTCTCGCCTATTGTATTTAGCTAATAGCTTTGATTTGGCATCATAAAATACTTATTGAATACGGCTAAATTATGCAGATCTTTGAGATAGCTAAGCTAATTAGTAGTATAGTTTCCACTGAAACATTTCAGTGTTAAATCCTTAAACATTTAAACCAAAAAAAAATTAAAATTAAAATTTCTTTAAAAAATCCATCTAATTTAAGACCAATGGTTCTAGTTTATTCCGTCAAACAAGTAAATTGCTGACGTCAGCTTGATTTATTTACGGATAGGATAGAAAACTTTCAGCGTTAAAAAGCGTAATAGCAACGAGCCGTTATTGGATCAGCTCATTTGTTTTACTAGTCTTTTCATCTATTTATTCCTGTTAAATATACCTAAAATATTAATTTTATGTAAAATTCATTTTTAAAATTAGTAATTGTTACCAATGTTCATTGGTATCTGTTGTGGCGAGATCTGTGATTTACCTGTGAATTCATTTTTTTTATTTTAAATAAGCGATACAAGAAGGTATAGGACTAGGAGGGGAACTCTAAATATACTTTAAAGGGAGCTACAATGGATCAGAACTGATCGACGTAGCTAGGGCCGACCTCGGTACCACCCAGTCACCCAGGCATAATCTCAGTCCGCTATACCTACTATTTGATCACAGAGAACCTTTAATTTCCACACAGAAATATATTTAAGATATTTGATAGAGAAGGTTATTTTAAAAAGTTTACATATTATCGTTCTTATACAAATAAAGTGTGCACACACAGCTTGAATTGAAAACATTACACAAGGATTAAAAATTCAGTTTTTAAAACAAAAGTTTTGAAGCGTCATAAACCAGATAAATCACATATTTATCTGAAACTTTGAACTTCGCGCTAATTAAGCCGCCTGAGCGCTGACACTGTTCACTCAAGGATTATGGAAAGACCGTTTGTAAAATAATTTTATCACGCCTTTATGAATTCAGCCACTAAAAATGAAAGGAATATTCAGCATGCTCTATTGCATTTGGAATACTTTTTAATGTTGTAACGCATTAAAAAAGAAAAATCTTTTATAATTATTTGTAACTCTATAATATGTATATATATGTTCATTAATTACAATCTAAATCAATAAAATATTTTTAACATACGTACCTACTATTTTATATCATCATCATCATCATCATCAGCCCTTTTTAACGTGCCACTGCTGGGCACGGGCCTCCCTCAGTACGAGGGGGATCAGGCCATAATTCACCGCGCTGGCCCAGTGCGTGTTGGCGGACTTCACAGGTCTTACGAAAACTTCTAGGTTTTTCTCAGACATGCAGGTTTCCTCACGATGTTTTTCCTTCACCGTAAGACAAGTGCTAATCATGATAGAAATGATTCGCACATGAAAATAACAGAGACCCGGATTTGAACTCGCATCACTCGGTTCTACAAGCGACGCGTTACCGCTGAGCTACCACTTCCTCCTATTTATTTTTTCCTATTTTATATAATTATGATTAATTAAACGTGTTTTGGTACAGATCTTATAATAATTCGTTGTTTAGGTCCAACGTGACACCTGTAGATACTAAGTGGTCTGAGCAGTAAAGGTTGTGAATAGAACCTATATGTCACACATGTAAGGCTCAGCTTAAACATACTATTATCATTAGGGTATTTATCGATGTCGATAATGTAATTAAAAATTCAATGTGTCACTACACTAGTGTGACCTTGGTCGAGTAGGGGTTGATTTCGACCTATAGTACGACTGTCAACCTTATACTTTGAGCAATTAAGTTTATAATTGCTGGCACTGAGGTCACCGCCATCTATGGTCGAGTAGCAAATTTACTAGTCAATGGAATATAGTTTGCCTTCAAATTACAAAACGTCGTAAATACTTTCTGCACTAAAGTATATAGTACCCGGCAATAAATATTGCACATCGACCTTTGAAAAGACACTGTCGGCTAATTTCGGCTTCGCAGAGCGTTATTTTATTTGCACGAAAATCAGTCATCAAGTAAAACTACAAATCAAATTAATAATTTGTTTGTAGTGCATAATATGATTATCGGCTTATTTATGTTAGTTTGGCGACACCGGTTCCGATACAAATTTTGTTGTATTTCACTTCCAAAGTTCCACCTGTTTTTTGTATTTCGTCATTTAAATATCTTGCAACAACGTGTCTCTCTACCCCTGTTTTCCAATTACAGAGCATAATGCGACTCAGTGGCGCACAATGCCGATTTGTGCTGATGCTAATTGGAACGTGAATATAATGATTCGATTATATATATTTCTGCAAAATAAATATGTTTATAGTTTTGAATTCTAAAATAAAATTGTATTCACATTATAAACGTGCAATATAAAAAAAGTCAATGTTATTACTCTTGTAACCATCATCGATACACGGTATATTTATATTTTTAACACAGCATCACGCAAAAGCAGTGTTCGATTGTGCGAAGCGCTGTTGTAGTTGGAACATTCAACGTTGAGCATTATGCCGCAAAATGCGCCTTAGTACTGTAATTGGAAAAGGCCGTACGTATATACGTGAGATATTCAATTCAATTATTTCTTTTAATGGCTTCCATGAGTGCCGATGGGGCACAGTTGACTTCGCCAATGTCGCGTAGAATGGAGAATACACGTTATATAATATACTGATCGGTGAATATGAAAAAAACAGACACTAAGACTGATTACATGTAGAAACGGAGCGACTCGTTGTAAAATCAGAACCTACAACTACGTGAGATATTTCTTCCTTTATAGTCTGTGCCAATGTCAATGTCGAAGATGACATGCTTAGAAAGTAGGTAAGGGTAACACTTGTCACTTCAGGAATTTCCTAATGTCAACGACGGTAGATGCTGCGAGATATAATTGCATTTTATTTTTGTTTTGATGGAGCTACTAACAAAATATAAAGTTAAAATTAATACGTAACTGTTATTTTTCAAATGTATCGTCAGGTTTAATATATCAAAATGTGTGACAGTGATGATCCCAACGACCAAAGTCGATCCGGTATGGATTTGACTGGATTTTTGTTTGGAAATATAGACGAAAGCGGTCAATTAGAAGATGATGAACTACTCGATGGTGATTCTAAGCGTATGTTATCTTCTCTAAACCGCTTGGGCCTTGGTTCAATGTTATCTGAAGTTTTAGATCAAGAAGAACCATCTAAAGATGATATTGAAAACGGTAAGTCTTTTTTCAGCGTGACTGGCATTCTATGTATTTTGAGGTCCTAATTATCTTTAAATTTACAGATTACAGTGAAAAAAGTCCATCAGCTGTAGACTTCTTTGATATTGATGATGTTGCAGATGAAGAAAAGGTAAATGGAATTGAGATTGATTGTTTGATTATAAATTTTTATCGTTGTACTATATTGTTCCTTTTTCCTATATGCCATACTTATATTAGGAATAGATATTACAGTACTTACACCTTATTTTTTTAGGACTCAATTTATAAAGTTTTTTTCTTTTTTAAATAAAATAAATTTTAATTAATTTTATCCTTCTTACTGATAGGGTGTTGACACAAATGTAAATTCTGATATTAATGCAGCATCAGAGCAAATTGGAAACCAAATTACATTTAGCAACGAAACTATTGAGGAAACATTAGATACTAAAAGTGGTTGTCCACAGAATGATGAAAAAGGAACAGGTGAGGAAAACTGGAAAGATAGTTGTGAAGAAGAACGCAGAAATAATGATGATGGTTATGAAGGTGACATGGAAGGAGATGGAGAACTTATGCCACCTCCATCAACTATTCCGTAAGTATAAGAATATATTAATTTTACATTATTGTAACACACATTTTTTAAGAATATAAGAATTAAAAAATAAACCATGTTAATTTTGTAGTACCTTTTTAATAGGTACTTGTATAAATAGTACACAAAAAATAGTTAATATAAATTACTTGTATTTGTAAACACCTTGAATCTAAATATGAATAATTCAGATATTTATTTTTTTAATGCTGAAGGAAGTACAGGTATGGAAGAAACAATATATTTTTAACTTGTTGATAGATATCTAAATAAATACCTAAATATAAGTGATATTTTTTTATTTAAGAAAACTAAAGTCCGACAAGCCTAAGAAGTTGGAAACTCCACTAGCTGCTATGCTTCCATCAAAATATGCAGATGTGGATGTTACTGAATTATTTCCAGACTTTAGACCTGATAAGGTGAGATTTGTATAAAAAAACTATTAAAATAAATTGATAATAAATGTACATATTATTATTTATTATATGTTATTTGACAGGTTTTATTATTTTCTCGTTTATTCGGGCCTGGTAAGTTATCGAGTCTCCCACAAATATGGCGTGGTGTAAAAAAGCGAAGACGTCGCAGACGTAGCGGCAGTACAAGTAGTGATACTCCACCACAGCCTTCTGAGCAACAAGAAATCCAATATGCAAGTGATGATGAGGAGAATTTTCTTAAGTAAATATTTTCTCAATAACACATAATATATAAGTAATAAATAAATAAATAAAAAAGCATTTATTGTCATAAAAAAATTACAATTGAAAAAAAAAACTTAATATAATTAACAACAATGGCAAGGGCTAATGCTGAGACTTTAATCGCAAACAGTACTAATTTTAAGTTACATCCAGCTCCCTAAGGTGTTGTGCAAGCAAAAAGGCCCTTTAAAGTCTAATAATAATACCTCTTGTGTAGATTTCTAATGTCAATAATGTTTAATCTGATATTGTACTATGTATAATTTAAATATCCACCAGGCCAATGGAAGAAAGCACTCAAACATCCCAACAAGAAGCAAACAATCAATCGGCTGGAGATAAGTCACAGAGACCAACCCCGGCCCACTGGAGGTTCGGACCAGCTCAGGCTTGGTACGATATGTTGAATGTACCAGAAACCGGAGATGGATTTGATTATGGATTTAAACTGAAGGTAATTATTTTATATTAAAATTTTATTTATTACTAGGTTGTATGATGTACTGGTTGTCTATGATTGTAAAAACTAAACAATTTCTATATAATTAAATTTATGCATAGGTCTATTATATCTGTTTACAATTAAAATTAAATAATAGATAATAATAAATATGATAAGTTCATAAATAGGCAGACAAGCAGATAAAATTTTCAATTAATATTGTTTTATTGAACTTTTTTCAACCTTAATGAAATAGTATCAGACTGTATGTTAGCAAAGTTAAAGTTTGTATCTATAATGTTCTGCCAAATTTCATCTTTTAACATCAAATTTTTTGTGATATTTTGTGATAAATGAGTGACCTTTCACTTAGAAATTTAGATTTGTAAATTTGCTTATAGGCGCCATCGCCAGAACGTGAAGAACAGTTAAAAGAAAAACCAAAAACTGAAGATCCCGTGTCTGAAAATGAAGCAATAGCGGATAGTCCAGATAGTGGGTTTCCAGATGACGCTTTTCTTATGGTTTCACAATTGCAATGGGAGGATGATGTTATATGGGACGGAAGTGAGATAAAACACAAGGTGAGGTTAACTGTTTTTAAAAAATATTGAACTGTTAAGAAACTTTATGAAGCTTTATTATTTGAATTTTACGATTTTAGCTCTATTCTTAATATGTGTATTTACTTAATCGCTGATACCATTGTAAAAAATCTAAGTTTTTTTTTAAATACGATTTATTGTGCATGTAATGTGAAGGAGTAACAAAAGTACACTACATACAAGAAGCACTTATAGCATATTATAGTCCATTCAAAAAATGAATTTGACATTTAAAAGTATTGATTAATTACTTTGTCATGTTTATTTTCCAGGTGTTAGCTCGTTTGAACAGTAAGAGCAACGCAGCCGGCTGGGTGCCCACCTCGGTCAGTCGGACCGCGCAGCAGTTCTCGCACCCGCGGCCTCAACCGCCTGCGCCTTTGCAGCAAAAACCTCCCACGTCAGTGTTTTATTTATACATTCATTCCATTCAAAATTTAAATCTATCATTCATTCATATGTAGCTATAAAATAAAAAAATAACAGATTATAATGTCTTTTTAAGTTCCTTCTTATGCCATATTGTATTTAGAAGTAATTAAAATGGCTTGTACCTGTACTTCTAATGTACCAAACTCTCAAATATTTAACTATTTGTCCAAACATCTAATTGGCAATTTTGAAGTATAAAAATTAAACTATTATAATTTCATAACCAGATCAACAGCCACGACGTCTAACAACGCGACATCAGCAGAAGGTGAAGATAACACTTGGTACAGCATCTTCCCAGTAGAAAACGAGGAGCTAGTGTATGGGACGTGGGAGGAAGAGGTCATATGGGATGCTGAGAACATGCCGAAGATACCAAAACCCAAGATATTGACTTTGGATCCCAATGATGAGAATATCATACTTGGTATACCAGATGATGTGGACCCGTCTAAGATTACTAGAGGTAGGCTGTGCTTGTATGACTTTTTTCTTTTTTTATTGCATTTTTATTATTTATTGCAATTTAATAATGTATGTTCTTGTACAGTAAAATAAGATAGTATGTTAAATTAATTTTCAAAAATCCTATCTTTGTTTTAAGTTTATCAAAATCAATCTGTAGCAACCCTGGTAGTTTTTGTTATTACAGACTGTATTTTGATTTGTCCAAAATTTTAAATTGAATTTTATATTTTCATGTCTACAAATATCAATTTTTATATATGTGCATACAAACTCTGTAACTACTTTATATAATATTTTATTCTCATATCATTCAATTGTTTCACAGAAAGAGGGCCAGCACCTAAAGTCAAAATTCCACATCCACACGTGAAAAAATCAAAGATATTGTTGGGCAAAGCGGGTGTGATCAATGTGTTGCAGGAGGACGCTCCGCCGCCGCCGCCCAAGTCGCCAGACAGAGATCCCTTCAACATATCTAATGATGTGTGAGTTTGTATTATATTTTTACTCCATGTAAAATATAATATATGACGATTACTCTTCTGTGCGTTTGTGACTGTGATGTGACAAACTTCTCCTAAGACTGGGTAGATTTGATGATTTTTCTGTTCAAGTCCATGCGATAGTGGTTTAGATTTACAATTCGATCCACTACTAAATGTTTTTTTTATTAAAATATTTTTTTATATAAAACAAAATCATTGAGATGATTACAATTTATTCAAATAACTAACTATGAAATTTTTATATTTAAGTCGTGTGTACAGGACGTCAGTTCGACGTGATAATATTGCTCTAATGTCTGCGTAAAATACTCTCTATTTTTTAAATCCTAAATTCCTGTGATAAGAATTAAGCCAATCCTGTTAAGAGATTGCATTAGTGCGTTTACTGGGTTGCCATTTCTTTATACAAGAATTCCTCATTTAACATTTTAAAATATCTTTCAACAGTTACTACCAGCCAAAATCCCAAAACCCACGTCTAAAAGTGGGTGGTGGTCAGCTCATACAGCACAGTACTCCGGTAGTGGAGCTCCGTGCTCCATTCATACAGACCCACATGGGCCCGGCTCGTCTGCGCGCCTTCCACCGCCCGGCGTTAAGGAAGCTGTCGTATGGAGCTCTTGCTGCCCCGGGGCCACACCCTGTACAACCTTTGCTGAAGCATATTAAGAAAAAGGCTAAGGTATTTGCTTTACTTTATTGTATATATTTGTATAGAAATGTAGGATTTTTTTAAAGAATTTAATAGCTGTTTGGGTGCATCCCTAAGCTTGAATAGTTTAGGAATGTTCCTAAACTATTCAAGCTTAGCTTGTATGTACAAGACAAATGATTAAAGAAAAAAAACTCATATTCTTATAAGAAGAGATGCTAAAATAGTAGATATGATTCCTAGCCCTAATAATCATTAGAATATATTAGACCATTTAGTTGTTTGTAAGAGATAGACAATATAAATTTATATAGTACTAGCAATTCCCGCGGCTTCGTCCACCTAATCACTATTCATCATTATCATCATCAGCCCTTTTTAACGTCCCACTGCTGGGCACGGGCCTCCCTCAGTACGAGGGGGATCAGGCCATAGTCCCCCGCGCTGACCCAGTGCGTGTTGGCGGACTTCACATGTCTTACGAAAACTTGCTAGGTTTTCTCAGACATGCAGGTTTCCTCACGATGTTTTCCTTCACCGTAAGACAAGTGGTAATCATGATAGGAATGATTCGCACATGAAAATATCAGAGGTGTGAGACCCGGATTTGAACCCGCATCATTCGGTTATACAAGCAAATAGTAATTGGTTGTAGAACGTTGAAAATTCTTCACTTCTTGTAAGAGCTATTAGCTAAACAGTAGGCAAGACGATGCGGGTTGAGTCGGCGATGCATCAAGCGAAGCGGCGCTTGAAGCAGCGCTTGCATTTTATTCTCGCGTCCGTATTTTTTTGCGATTCCTCCTAAGATATTCGTTTAAATTATATGGCGTAAAAGAGTAAAATAATGTGCATGAAATGCTTAAAGCCTCTAACTTATTTAAAATGATAAGGATTAATACCGTATTTGTGTAAATAGCTTTCAAATTACCGTTGCAGTAGTATTTGAGTTTATCGCGAACAGACAGACAGATAGACAGACAGACGTGGCGGAGGACTTTGTTTTATAATATGTATAGATTAATAAAATGACCAAATTGATTGATACTACTGATATTTATTAAATAACCTTATAGTACAGGATCCCATAGCTCGATTCTGCATGTATCTGTTTTTTGTTATAAAACAAATTTTAAATGAATCTTGTGTGAATATGCAATGTATTAGCAATGAGTCGCCTATAAAAAAATTAGCCGCAATAACTGTAATTAATTTTAGTATAATTAATTTCCTATACAAATTACAACTATATGTTTTTTTAATCAAATTTACGTAATTTAAAGAAAATTATGTAAAGAATTAAAGAAAAAAACGTTGCTAGCTCTTAATTAGCCGCAACGTGATTTTGGATTCAAATATAAAAAGAAAAGCAGGTGACTGCAATAATATACTTACACCTGGGAACTCTAACAACGTTAAACAGATATCTGCAGAACCGAGCAGTGGATTCTTAGACCAATAATGGTTCAAATGCTTCAAAAAAGTCTACCTAAAATGAGTTTCGTACTTAAAATCTGAACTTTATGTTTTAATCTGAATAACAGCAACGTGAAGCAGAACGTCTAGCATCTGGTGGTGGAGACGTCTTCTTCATGAGGACACCAGAAGACTTAAGCGGTCGTGATGGAGAACTTATACTAGTGGAGTTCTGTGAAGAACATCCGCCACTCATCAGTCAAGTTGGAATGTGTACCAAGATCAAGAATTACTATAAACGCACTGCTACAAAGGTGATTATTTCTTTTTTTTTAAATATAAAATATATATATGAAAAGATGTTGTATCTGTGGATATTCACCGAATTTTTTAAATAAAATTTAGATTTATTTATTAAATGCAGTTGCTTTAGGCAGTCACACGCATGTAAAAAATACATTTCTGCTTTTTATTTTTTAATTCATAGGTCCAACACTTTCTCATAATATGTTTCTACTAAATCGACTAATTATATCTGAATAATCCATATTAAAATATATATCCCCAGGACAGTGGACCAAAACCCCTCAAATACGGTGAGATAGCGTACGCCCATACATCCCCCTTCCTCGGCATCCTCCCACCGGGCGCTACTCAGTCCGTGGTCGAGAACAACATGTACCGCGCGCCCATATACGAGCACACCGTGCCGCACACAGACTTCCTCGTTATACGGACTAAGTGAGTTTGCTATTATATTTATATGGATACTAGCGGAACCCGCGGCTTCACTCGCCTTAAAGCAAAGTTAATAAATACTTCTAAAATTGTTTTAATTTTTACTTATAACATATTTATTTTTTTGTAAACGCAAGAAATATCAATTGGATTGGATATTGACATGACCGTCCGTAATACAGTGCAACAGTACTCAGGGTTGGAACTTCTATATTGGAATTCTAGATGGCGTTGAAGTAGCTAGATTTTAAGATTTTTTGACAAACATTTCTTTATCTTTCGTGAAAAAATTTTTTTAAATAAAAAGTATCCTATGTTACTTCTATCACCTTCAAAAATATGTGTACAAAGTTTCGTGATGATCGGTTAAATAGTTTTCGTGTGAAAGTATAACAAATAAACTTACATTCACATTTATATTAGTATATAAGGATATGATTGTATAGGGTATTTTACTCCATATGAAAATCAATCTAAAAATTTATTAATAAGATAGCTTAGGCAAAAAGCATTCGGAAAATGTTGGTTTTAGTTCATGAAATAACAAAACAAATTTTAAAATTAAATTCAAAGTTTTCAGTTCATTTTATCTGTTTTAAAACACCACGAAATAGTAGACGCCATTTTATTACGTCATACCGTCTCGCAAACAAGAATAAATAATTTGTTCGGTGTTTTTACACTAGTATTCTTGCATTTTACACTTGTATTTTTGCATTCAGGAACAGCACACCAACAACAAGTAGAATAATAACTCATTTTTAAACTATAAACAATTATCAATTTCATACAAATCATCAGCGCATTTGTTTACAAAATCCACTGACGTACTGACGCACAGAGTAATAATGGCGTCCACTGCGTTCAGCGTTTTCGACCAATGAGGCGCGAAATTTGAAAATGTAAAAATTTGAATGAATTTTTATAACACTTATCAAATGAATAAAAATTTGGGATTTTTTTAGTGGGGTATTATCACTACAGAATCTAATTGAGACGCTTTTCAAAAATTGATATAATACCCCATTGTCAATGTTTCGAAGATGTAAATTTTTTTTTGTCAACGCAACCAAGAGATACGTCTATTTATAATTATATCGCATACTTTAACAAGCAAATGTAAAATTTCCAAAAAGTCAATTTCAGTTTACACAGAGAAAAATATTTCTTTTTTTGTGATTGTAAACTTCCTTTAAAGATGAACCTGAGGGTTTGAGTCAAAATCTATTTTCTTGTAGAGGTGGAATGATTTAGAAATAGTTTAATATATAATATATTTTTTTAATATTATTATTTTTACTAATATTTTTTCTTTCAACAGACAAGCGTATTACATTCGTGACATTGATGCTCTATTCGTCGCCGGTCAAGAGTGTCCACTGTATGAAGTGCCTGGACCTAATTCAAAGAGGGCTAATAATTTTGTTAGAGACTTCTTGCAGGTATTTTATAATCACTTATTAAAATTATTAATCTATATTATTATATTATTATATGTATGAAATAACCTGGAAAAGTTAATTTAAACTGTTATAAAGATGTATTTTTTTTATATAATATGAACAACAGAATTGATGAAAAATTTAAATGTATAAACGATGGGTGTATATAAACACTCAAACTTACACACTTAATTATTTCACCTTTCTTATTTAGTTACACTACATATATATTCACTTTATTATATTAATTAATTATCTAACAACTCACTGATTCACTTCACTTTAATATTTCACGCACTATCACTAGCTAGCGCTAGCTTAAGCACTACAACGTAACTTGCACAGGAATGGCCCGTTCTTAACGACAAACTTCGTATTTATGGAGAGTAATCAAAGTGAGGTATGACAGCTATGTTGTAATGACACTGTCCAACTTCCGGGCTGACGATATTGCCGACAAACGGAATAATTTTTATTAAGATACAATATGTACAGATAATAACAAATAAATTTTCCGCTACAGGTGTTTATATATAGATTGTTCTGGAAGTCTCCGGACAATCCGCGCCGTATAAAGATGGACGATATCAAGCGAGCTTTCCCTTCGCACTCTGAGAGCTCGATAAGGAAACGTCTAAAGCTTTGTGCTGATTTCAAACGTACTGGCTGTGACTCAAATTGGTATGATATATGTACTATATAAAGTTTCCTTACTTTGTGACATTAAAAAATGAAATTAAAAATGATATCATATCTTGGCATCAGTCAATAAAATACATTTTTCAAATCTGTGTGAATGTACATTTTTTTTAATTTAAAAATTAAATAAATATTGAATATGGGAAGCTTCAAGCTTTATGTTGTAATTACAATGCTTTATAGCAATTATGGAGACTCACCTCGAAATTCGAAACGTCGGGAACCAAAAAAAAATACTTTAGTACCATGCCAGTTTTTGTTGTGGGTAGACGCTAGACAGTCTGTCTGTAACAGCTTTATATTGACTTGGAGACCTCTAACACCTTAGCCTCTCCCGTGATCATGATTGCTGTTAAGCATTCGAAACGTCGGAAACCATAAATTAAAATAAATCCGCGACAAAATCCGAAAACATAGTTTCATTTTAAACGTCAAATATTCGCGTAAATCTAAGAAAGTGATAGAAAAAACACGAAAAGATAGTTTAATTTGAAACCTCAAAGTTCTTTTAAATATTCAAATCAGGTGGGTAATTAAACCCGACTTTCGTTTACCGTCGGAAGAGGAGATACGCGCGATGGTCTCTCCCGAACAGTGCTGTGCGTACTTCAGCATGGCGGCTGCGGAGCAACGGCTCAAGGACGCCGGGTATGGGGAAAAGTTTATATTCACTCCGCAGGAGGATGATGATGAAGAAATGCAGTTGAAGATGGATGATGAGGTTTGGTTATATCTGATATGTAATAGGATCGATTATGGCTTTAAAATATCTTATTAAATATTTGAAATTAAAATAACAATATAAGTTTTCTATTAAGTTGGTCAAAAGATTTTTCTTTATTGACAAATTGGCCGGCATACATTTTTATACATCAATCAATATTTTCCATTCTATGCAATAGGATTTCTCATAAGCAATATCAACAGACAATCTTAACTTTTTTGATATATCTAATTGAAAATATCATCATGTAGATTCTACTCGTAACTCTTAAGGCAAGAATGTGTTAATTTGACTTTTGATATCTGGCGTTTTTTTAAACTAGGTCAAAGTGGCCCCATGGAACACAACCCGTGCTTACATTCAGGCCATGAGAGGCAAATGTCTTCTCCAGTTGACGGGTCCCGCGGACCCCACGGGTTGCGGGGAAGGGTTCTCCTATGTTAGGGTACCAAATAAACCCACTCAGCAACCCAATGAGGAACAGCAACCTAAGAGGACGGTGACAGGTACTGATGCGGATCTGAGGAGGCTGAGCTTGAATAACGCTAAGGCGTTGTTGAGAAAGTTTGGTGTTCCTGAAGAAGAGGTAAACTATTGGCTTAGTACTGATGTATATAAGTAACATTTTACATAATACTTAAGGGTGGTCTTCTTGATACCTATAAAAGCTTACTATATATACTTGTATATGGTATTTTAAGATAATAGAACTATCATGATAACTTATTCACGATTGATGATGTTTTGGCGTTTTCTCGTTTTTTAAAGTTGGTCAAAATTAGAAGTAACTTCTTGGAATGACAGAAAATAGCGAGTTTATTTGATATATTTTACTAATTTAAAGAAATACTAATTTTAGACTTATTTGTTGTTTATTCATTTGAAAAATAATCTATTTTATGTTCACAGATTAAAAAATTATCTCGCTGGGAAGTCATTGACGTGGTGCGAACCCTATCTACGGAGAAAGCAAAGGCTGGTGAAGAGGGCATGACCAAATTCTCCCGAGGAAATAGATTTTCAATAGCTGAGCATCAAGAAAGGTAATTTTATTAACTGTTTTATCTATATAATAAGGATTTTTTTTAACGAAAATATTTTTGTGTTCAAAATTTTTAACTTATAGTTTGTCCATTTTATTAATGGTTTTTTGACAGCTCACGCCCACAAAGTTTCGTATTTAATGGTTAGCCATTAAAGTTTAAATGTCATACAAATAATATTGTACTTCATGGACGGGCACCGCCCCCTTACTGCTGTGCCACACATAACGATTACTACGATTGTGCCACAGATTACAAATAATCGGAAAAAATCAATGTTAATATTTAAATAAGGGGTAATATGTTATTTAATCAGGAAGACAACAAAATTTTAAGGTTGAAACCAATAAATGAAAACATTAACATTATGTAAAGTTTTACTTTCTTCTTATTATAATCATACAAATAAAACAACTAAAATAGTTTAATTCCTTTTATTAACATGATTCATCACAATCATCATTTATATTAGATTTGTCCGATGAGGAGTCTTCAGTTATATTAATTATTAACTCTTGTGTGCATAAATTATCAAATGCAATGTCACGGTCCAAATCAGACATTATGATTCTCTTAGTTCTTCTCCACCACACTTGATTTTTAAGATAGTAATATTTATTTTCATATTAATAAATATAAAAATAAATATTATGTTATATTTAAAAAAATAAGTGATATCGATTATTACGTCCTTTTGTCATCACTATAGCTTGTCAGTCGTCGAGCTGTCAAAAAACCATTAACAAAATGGACAAACTATAATATTGTATAAAACAATATTTTGCTACTTCTTAATTTTAATAATGATGAACTAAAAACTTTTTTTATTTTTGATTTGAAACTTTTTAAATATAAGTAGGTATATTCTTTTGAGAAGAGATTTGGATTATAGAATTAAACTGGATGTTTTATTTTTTTATCTAGCTTCCATTATTCGCTAGTTACATAAAAAACATGGCTGTCATAGTATTGTAATTCTTAACTAAGCTATCATACTGCATATATTTACAATACTTAATGATGATATACAGATACAAAGAGGAATGTCAACGTATATTCGAGCTGCAAAACCGAGTGCTGAACAGCACTGAAGTGTTGAGTACAGATGAAGCGGAGAGTTCCGTCAGTGAAGAGTCTGACTTAGAAGAGATGGGTAAAAACCTGGAGAACATGTTAGCTAATAAGAAAACTACAGAACAGGTAGATAGAATTATAGTTTTTTTTAATTCTTTTTCAGCTTCAGTTGTAACTAACTAGCTAACAATGTAAACAAATCTAGAAAGTCAATTTTAATCTAGTTTGAAATTCGAAAAAAACTTATAATGTATGTCATGGAGATTAGAAACCAGGAGAACCAAGGCCCTACAATGTAGTGTCTCAGAAATATTGTCAAACCAATGAGGCGCTGCGATCGCTATGTTGTCTCAATGCCTAACTTCACGTTGTCACAACAGTGACAGTACTCATAAATAGCTAACTTCACAGATACTACTTACCGCCGGCAGCGCGTTGTAAATTCTACACATTTTCAGAGACAGGCGGGTAATGCTTTAGTATGAAGCGATGGTCCTCCTGGTTTCTAATCTCCATGATGTATGTGTAGTTTGATTGACAGTACTGTCATTTGGTATCTTTGATCTGATCCGATGATGAATAGTTGAACTTTTCAGTGGCTAGTAAACCGATTTTGGGATTGTATTTTTCGCGTTGACGAGTCTGAATGAATAATTCTATATCTATCCTATAAAATTACACTATTCTCACCTTCGTTTATCGCTTTTTTAGTTGAGTCTTACCTTTTTTTAAAAACTCTAATTTTTTTTTAAAACAAAAGCCTACGTTACTCCTTTAATACCAGCTAGCAGACTAGTAAAATTGGAGACTAACCGTTAAAAAGATATTAAACATTATTTTTCTAATAAATACCTACCATATACAAACAATCTTAAAAACCTTGGGTTGTATATAACCTTCAATGTATGTTAAGAGTAAATTTATTAATAGTTAATTGAAATATTTTATTATACAATTTTTTTTTGTTAATTTTAGTTGACATTGGAAAGAGAAGAAGCTGAAAGAGCTGAACTAAGAAAAATGATACTGGGACAATCTGAGAAGAAACCACAAATTAATAATCAAAATGACCAGCAGAATTCATTAAATCAAGGTAATATAAATATGGAAAAATTTTCTTAGAATTGTGTGTATGAAAATTGCCATTCTATTAAAATTGCCATTCAGAAAATGTATACTTTCTGAAGATTTTGAAGAAAAAAAAAGATCTGCGTATTCTAAATCTAACCTTCATTCATTTATTCTATTCTTTTTTTAAATTAATTGCTTCATTTAACAAAAATTTTACATTGCAGGATATTTTTTTTAGTTCTATTATCTCGTATTATTTAGATTTTTTCTAAGTTTTTCTGTGCTCTGAGTGTTAGTGATTTAGTTTCTGCATACACACATTAATTTAAGTAAGGGTACTATATAATATTTTCCTTGTATCTTTTTGTGTACAATAAATATTTAATGCAAAAGTTGGTTATAAAAAAACTATTTTTTATATAATTAATCGATGTATAATAAATAACTTTTGTTTGCGACTTCCCTCGCACTAAGTTTGATTTAGGCTATTTATCTCTTTACTGAAATCACGTGTTTGTTTGATCATAGAGACAATTTTGCGAACTTTCAAATTAATAAGTTTTGGGTTAAATTTTCTATCCGGATAACTGTCTGTATCTCAAACAAGCCAAGTGCGCTGATAGATCAGTCAGTCAGTCAAAGTTTCCTTTTAAACATACTAATTTAAAATGTCTATTAGGTCGAGTTCTACGCATCGTCCGTACATTCCGTAACGCGTCCGGACAAAGATACACTCGGGTTGAGTTAGTGAGGAAAGCAGCCGTCATAGAAGCTTATACAAAGATAAGGTCGACCAAAGACGAGGCCTTCATACGACAGTTCGCGACCATGGACGAGTCGCAGAAGGAAGAGATGAAGAGAGAAAAGAGAAGAATTCAGGTATAGAACATAAATAAATAAATAAATAAATAAATATGTTGGGACATTATTACAACAGCGCCATCTAGTTCCGTGGTAAGCTAAGCTTGTGTTACGGATACCAGATAGTTGATATACTACACATATAATTTTTTTAAATACATACATATTATAAATATAAACACCCATGACTGGAGTACAAACATTCGTGATTAGCAAATGAATGCCCCCAACGGGACTCGAACCCGCGACCGCTGGCGCAGAAAGTAGGGTCACTACCAACTGAGCCAAACGAGTCGTCAAAGAACATGCTTTATTCTTTTAACTTTTTTAACCACCTTTTAGAAATATTTTTTATAGATACAACTATAAATGTTTATTTTCACAGGAACAATTGAGACGTATCAAGAGAAATCAAGAGAGGGAGAGGTTAGCGGGCAATACATCTATGCCGGGCCCCTCACTTGGTGACAGTAAGTTTTTGTATGCCTTGTATATTATATTGTTTATTATGTAAGTTTATGTTTTCAGTATTGTATTGTATTCAGACAGTATTGTATTGTAATTAGACCGTATTGCATTGTATTCTTTTACCATAAAAGAAATGAGAAATAACTTGCACATGAAGTTAGAGCTTTACTAAACTTCACTTTCTAAAATGACTGACTTATCACTAAGCTCACCTCACTGTTGTATAATTAAATGTAAAAAGAATTTTGACTTTCTCAGTTACAGAGATGAGAGAGTTCATGTAAATAAGCAAACTCTTTTGCTTTTAAGTAGTATATATTTAATGATAATTATTTCATGTCAAATTTTCTCATGGAATATAAGTAGTTCTAGTATGCTGAGTACAGCGCGCATTTATTAGTTGATGTTAAAACCGTTTAATATTTAAATCATTATTTTTAATTTCTTCATACAACAGGTATGAATATGTCAGCAATGTCAGAGATGAGTTCGCCATCGTCCGGTCTCATTCCATTAGGCCAGATCAAGCAGGAGCCCGACTTGCACACTCCGTCTAGACGACGTGCTAAACTAAAACCTGACTTGAAGTTAAAGGTTAGCTGTTTTTACTATATTTATTTATTATAATCTTCGAATCAAAATAAATAAATCCAATCTCAACAGTAAAAGATATTATTATAGTGCTAATATGTGTTTACTTATTCTACTTCGGAACTTTGGACCGCTTCTTAATTTTTTAAATTACTCAATTTAACCTTCCCCAATCTGAATAAATATAGACACAGAAGACAAAATATAGATTTATGATCGTTTATTTATTTCATTCGTAGAAAAGCCTAAAAAGGCTATAAATAAATAAACATATTATTTTCAGGCCATATTACGCGGTGTGCACTATAATAAATTATAATTGTCTCGATTCATCCTATCTTACTACTGTGTACATTCAATTCTGAGCGTAAAATACTTATAAACATAAAATACAAAATTTCGCTTTAATGATAATAATCATTTTTCATACAAATATCAAAGCCTATGAAACATATAGTCGGTCAACGGCACAGCCAGCCCAAGCTACCATACACTCGCTTGGGACATTAGTGTATGGCAGCTTGGGCTGTCACGTCTGTTGGCCGACTATATGTTTCATAGGCTTTGCTAATAATATTATTATTACATCATTCCAGTGCGGGGCGTGCGGCCAAGTCGGCCACATGCGTACAAACAAAGCGTGCCCGCTGTACACGGGCGGCGGCGCGATGTCCCCCGAGCACGACGAGCCCGCCACCGAACCAGAAGACCTCGAACTTGGATATGTTGAAGGCACTAAGCTTACATTACCCTCTAAACTTATTAAGGTAAGCATAAACCTTTCTTGATGCGAATATTTGATATTATAAATGAAACTATCAATCCTGTATTGTGACAAAATAAAAAAAAACAGTACATTATGTTAATTCAAATGAACATTATGTTTATTTATAATGAGCGACTCACCCTCGCTTCGCTCGGGTTCGTCCCCAGGTGTTTACCTCTTTAGTATAGTTTAAAAATGACGTAATTTCCATATATAATCGCGTAAGAAACTCTTTTATTCGGACGGACTACCACGTAAAAGCCTTTTTATTTTTCGGTTTTTTATATAACCTATGACACTCAGCAATAATGTAGCTTTCTATTGGTGAAAGAAATTTTAAAATCGGTTCAGTAGATCCCGAGATTAACCCTTACAATTTAACAAATATACAAACACACAAACTTTACTTCTTTATAATATTAGTATAGATTTATTAAAGTAAGGTTGACGTATGTTGTTTTTATCAGAAATATGTCTAGACTATGAATATCGCTTCGGTTTTGTCTGGCTATATGTCTAGTGAAAACTATCAATAAATTAAACAATATTCTATAATATAAAATATAAATATTCTGTAAAAAGAAATTAAAAGATATGGGTATACTATGGTTTATTTTTATTTACTTGCGAATAAATAAAATAAAATCACAGAATTATGACCTACACAGTATACATGCATTTCTATGTACTCAGATATTATGTACGAATACTAAAAGTAAACAGTGCAAATTACAAATACTCAGTGCAAAATTACTTAATAATAGCTGATTTGAACTAAGAAGATTTTATTCTATTGTTGCTTAGAGTATTTTACACAAGCAGAATACTCCTTTGTTTACATTTTACATGATTTCACAACCTCATCAATTAAATATCGCTACAAATAACGCCATCTATTGGACTTTAATTTGATTAATTTCTCATACATGACTAACAATGATATGGTCACCTATACTGAATAATAAAGAAACGACAATGTATAAAGCATTGCTTATTTTTGATTATAATAAAAGTAAAAATTTCGCCCCCGGGTGGGCTCGAACCACCAACCTTTCGGCTAACAGCCGAACGCGCTAGCCGATTGCGCCACGGAGGCTTGTGTGTAGTGTTATCAATTTGCGTACTATATTAAAAAAATATACGTTTTAGTTTAAAGTTTATGGTATATCTTTATGTTAAATTAAAACAACATACGTTCATAATATGCTTCTAAGCCATTACCATGTAGGTTTTACAGTAGCACATACACTGTCCTTGTTGTACAATTAATAATAAACAAAATATACATCATGAAGAAGACAATTTACCAGCGTAGGACTGAGATATTTAGATTTGATCGGTTAATTGTGCGAATTTTTAATAGTAAATACTATGCAAATTAGCAAGTTATACCATTTACTTAGAGTAGAGTACACTACCAACTTACTTAGAAAGGCATCTTGTCTAAACAATCATACAATAAACTAAAAACCTTTGAGTATTGTGGACTCTCATATAAAATTTCAATATTTCTTTGTAATTTTTAAATATTGTATCCCTCGAAAAAGGTTCATACAGGATATAGAAAACAAATGATATAGTTTTCAGATTACTTGTCAGTTAATAACAACGGTTACCATGACAACATGGGAATGTATTCTATCTCGTTCCCTCGCTGACTTAATTCTTTACATTTATGTATTTCTTTCTTTATCGTGACGCATTTTTGAGTTTTAAATCACAACGATTATAGAAGATTATAGAAGTTTTACTTAAAAAATGTATGTGGAAATGTGTATATCTTTAAACGAGCAATTCTTGTATATATATTTATAATCTGAATCTCGGATACGGCTCCAATGATTTTCATAAAATTTAGTATACAGGGGATTTCGGGGGCGATAAATCGATCTAGCTAGGATTCTTTTTCAGAAAATGTTGTTTTATTCGTGTTTTCATTAATCAACTTTATCGATAATCAACTTAAACATAACCTTATTTTTTTATTGAAAAAAAAAATACAAAAAGGTGGCGTTTGGGTAGCCAATATTGCCATTAAACAGAAAAATATGACTCTTCCCGACATCTATTGGCGAATAATAATAACATGTTTCTTAAAAATACCAAGCAAAGCTCGGTCATTCAGGTACTACCATCTTTTTTGCAGCAATCCAACGACGAACTAAAGCGTCGTAGCGGCAGCCGCAGAGGCGACATCCGCGCGGCCGGCCGCACGCGCCGCCGCGGCACCGCCAGCGAGTCCTGCGACTACCTGGTGAAGCGCCCCGCCGAGCGGCGCCGCACCGACCCCCTCGTCACCTTGTCCTCGCTGCTCGAGGACGTGCTCAACCATATGCGACACCTGCCTGATGTACAGCCCTTCCTCTTCCCTGTCAATCCTAAGGTATGGTAAGCAAATAATATGACGATCGAAGCTCAGTCGGTAGATACCCTACTTTCTGCGCCAGCGGTCGCGGGTTCAAGTCCCGCTGGTGGTATTTGTTGAGCACAAATGTTTGTACTCCAGTCATGGGTGTTTATATGGACCACGGAACTGGATGGCGCTGTATGTAATAATGTCCCAACATATTTATTTATATTAATATTATGGTCCGGGAAGTAGCGTTGCATTTTTCGTGCTGATTTCAGGCTGATCAATTTTAGATTTTATTGATAGTTTAGATGAATATAATAATGGAATGATGGTTCAGCAGACGCACCCAATTTTTTCCCGCATTTCTACCCTTTTTGAGCCTGCTAACTTCCGTATGAATTAATCGACCTGAAATGATTATGAGATTTACAACGCTACCTCTCAGACCATTAAAAATTTCTAGCTTCAAAGACCATCGACGCATAGTGACTTTGTCTCAGCTAGAAGACGTACTTTATCATAATCAGAGAGAATATTAAATTAAAATATGAATAATTAATAAAAAAATTTCTACTTAATGCGGCTTATGATAAAACTAGCGACTCACCCGATACGTTTTAACAGTTAGTATAGATTTTTCAGAGATGAGATACATATTTTGATCCGGATAACAAGCTATCATCATACCAAATATCCTCGAATCACGGTCACATATACAGACAAGTCAAAAATTAAAAAAAAAACTATAATATCTTTGTTTTTAGCTTGTAGCAGATTACTACCGCATCGTATCTCGGCCGATGGATCTGCAGACGATTAGAGATAATCTAAGGCAGAAACATTATCAAAGCCGTGAAGAGTTTCTTGCTGATGTCAATCAAATCGTAGAAAACTCCAATCTTTATAATGGTAAGTAGAAGAAGAATAAAAATAAGACTATTTTTTGGGATATTATCGTGGATTTAGTTTGATTTTTAGTTCCCAATGTTTCGGATGCTTTATAGTAATCATGGTCACGGGACAGACATGAAGTCTCACATCATCAGAAGGTATCATATCTAAGAAAGTATTAGAATAACCTAATATAACCTGTTTTTATTGATTGTGTTGTGTTGTTTTTTTTTAACTTTAATTGAATTTAAATGACAATACGAGACATTAGGGTATGTTTGTAAAGATTTTTTCGTAACAACTAAAACATATTTATAGTACATGCGTATAAAGTTATATATTATGTGTAATGGAGCAACTACCTCGTATCCATAACACAAGGCCTTAAAAGCTCGTACCTTACCCTAGGATTTTACCGGTACAATTGTAATGCAATAAAGACACACAAAAAATGTGTTTTTACTATACAATTTAATTATAATTTATTTTAATAATAACAATATTTACTTAGGTCCCACAAGTAGCTTGACAGTGGCAGCACAACGTATGATGCAAAGATGTTTCGAGAAGTTGGCAGAAAAAGAAGAACAGTTTATGAAGCTAGAGAAGCAAATCAACCCATTGCTCGATGATAATGATCAGGTCAGCTATTATTTTGTACATAACATAATTCTGTGGGTTTTAAGTTTGAACTTTATGCATTTTTTAAAGCTTCGATTTCGAAATAAATTAATTTTTAGCCGAAAATGTTATGCTTTTGTATACTCATTTAGATATGAGAATAAAAAATACGCTACTATAAAATGAAGCTAATTCTAAGATGTATTCGGATAGGACGATTATTTATCTTTATATGATGTACAAAAATCTTAATAGGCAGTGGTACCCCAGTTATCGCGTGCTTGCTCAGAAAATGGGTCTCGGAACTCTGATATTTTCATGTTCGAATCATTTCCAACATGATTACCACTTGTCTTACGGTGAAGGAAAACATCGTGAGGTAACCTTCATGTCTGAGAGAACCTAGCAAGTATCTATATGCATGTGAAGTATGAGTTGGGTACCGTAGTACACTATGCCTGAAATGATTCGCACGTGAAAATATCAGAGGTGCGAGACACGGATTTGAACGGATTTGACTGGGCCACCACTGCCATATTATTCATTGTGACATACATATGTATTCATTATGATTCCATAGGTCGCGCTATCGTTTATCTTCGAGAATCTTCTAACTACCAAGTTGAAAGTGATGCCGGAGGCTTGGCCCTTCTTGAAACCTGTAAATAAGAAGCAAGTGAAAGATTACTATAACGTCATTAAGAAACCCATTGATATGGAAACTATCGGGAAGAAGATTCAAGGTACATCATAATATATACATTTAATACAATTTTTGACAATAGACACTGGAATATGTTTTCGTTACCTTTATTTTTACATAGATCAATATCTATCTCTGTACAATTACAGACTGGCGATGCATATTACATAAAATGTATATAGTTATTGCCTCGAGTCTTAATTATAATTTCAATATACTAATTATACAATTTTAATTATTTATACCAAAATTATTAAAAAAAAACCAGTTACTCCAAAATTTTACGTTTTTTACTTCTGTCAGTAGTTCAATGACTGAACTTTTATCTTTTATCCAGTGGAACACCAGCCTTATATAATATAGTCTAAATTCTAATGTAATAATTCTTCTCCAGCCCACAAATATCACAGTCGAGAAGAGTTCCTCCGTGATATACAGTTGTTAGTGGACAACTGCCGCGCCTACAACGGCCTCAACTCGCAGTTCACTCGTCAGGCTGAAGCCGTGTTGAAGGTCACGCAGGAGGCCTTGGAACAGGTATGTGGAGACTATGTATACTCATGAGAAATTTCTTTAAAGGCTGTGTCTTAAATCGTAATGGAAAAATAGGAATTAAAAGATATTTTTTTTTATAGGAAATGATAGTAGATTACCTTCTATGTAATAAAATGGTTTAAAAGTGATGTCGATCGGTATAGACATCAGAATATACACCACAAGCGTCAACCCTAGAGTAAATAAAGTGTTCATTTTGAAAGAATAAAAACTTCGGATATTCGTAGATAGGTTTCGATAATTTTTATATTAATCGTGTTTATATTCCATGATGATCAAGATATACCCCGCTTTTTAGCCATTCTATTTATTATCTAGCGAAAATAAGGATATTTGAACTACCTAATACTAATCTCATATATTACAGAATTGGGTATTTTGTAATATATGTTGAAATAATACTTTCCACCCAGTTCGACGAGCACGTGAGTCAGTTAGAGGCGAACATAGCGCGAGTGCAACAGAAGATGCTAGAAGACGCAGAGCAATCCGACCTAGAAGACGACCCCCACCCCATGAGCGATGAGAAGCGAGGTCGAGGGAGACCCAGGAAGCACAAGCCTACTGCGTCTACCTCTACTGATGGTTTGCCTTTAGTTTGTTTGTTTATTTTATATCAGCCCTTTTATGGTTCCGTATCGAATAGTCAATTAGGTTGGGATCAAAAGTAAACATGGTAAAGACAAAGGGGAAATGGTCCGACCTGGACTATGGTACCAGTCTGGACTATTTCTTTTAAATATGAAACTCTTTAATATGTCTATATTAAAATAGTTTAGCCTTTTAATAATTTAATTTTAATAAACAAGCAAAATGGTTCAAATAAAATTGAAGATGTTATGGTGATAGACGCTGTTTCTTTGCATAGATGTCAGTGTTATGGGTGTATAAACACCCTTAAAATCTTAAAACCGCTATATTTATGACTCTTATAGATCAGTTCACGCCACTTAGCATTTTATATCCAACATACTTCATACTACATTACGAACTTAGAATTTTGCAACTCATCACCTTTATCAAATCATGTCTTCAAAAAACATTATCTATAGAAATATATCGAGTTTTTTTCTGCATGTTCATTTTTGTTTTCTCATTACAGAGGCTACACCAAGAAAGCGTGGCAGACCAAAGAAGGAAAATAGTCTGGTCGATGGTAAGTCTTTTTTAAACGTATTTGTTATTCTAATCTATTCATATATACTTTTTTCGTTATACAATAATTGTTAATGTTTACTTATGTTTTTGTTTAGATCTTCAATACTCAGACAGTGGAAGCTCAGGTCTTGAAGAAGTGGAACAGAAGGATGTTGCTGAAGCGATGGTACAACTATCAGTTCGTCCTGGTAAGTAGATATTGTTGTGCTAAAATTATATATTTATTTGTTAAGTATGTAAATGTAATAATAATTATTATTATAAATGACACTTTATGTCTCTGGTAGCTCATTGGTAACGTCGTATACGTTTGAACTGTTACTTGCCTAATGACGTAGTTGTGAATTTAGGATTCACACTTTTTCATAGCTTTTACGTGTAACTATTGTTATGAACATGTTCTACAACGGAAGAAACACATTAATGAAATCAGCCTGTCATAGAGAACCTTTTTCAACCTGTATGTGGCCTCAAAGACTATCTCAAGCCTCATATTCATGAGAAGTCGATATAGCCTAATTATTATAATTATTATTTCTATTCTAGTTTTACCAATCCTTTTCGCATCTTCTTTATCCAACGTGACTTTGACTGGCTCGCTTTGAGCCATTAAGAAAATAATTGAATTTAATATATAGTCATAGTGGTAGTGCCATGCTTGCTACTTTCGGGTAGCAGCCGAATGGGCCGACACGCCCCGTATAGTACCACTCTCTCACAGGAGATCGGCGTGAAGTGGCAGCTATGCTGTCGCGTTTCGTCCGGTAAGTGAGAGTCCGGGTGGCCCACTCCCCATCCCTCCTCCCGTCCTTCTTCTTCCTCCCTCCCTCCCTTTCCTGAAAGGCCGGCAACGCATCTGCAAGCCCTATAGTGTTGCAGGTGTCCATGGGCGGAGGTAATCACTTCTCATCAGGTGAGCCTCTTGCCCGTTTGCCCCCTTTGTCCCATAAAAAAAAAATTATAACACTCACAATTATTCCAACAGAAGACGACCTACCTAGTGACCAGCCGTTCGACACGTCGGAGTTCCTGATCAAGCGCGAGCTGCCCGACGAGCCGCCGCACATGACCGACGACCTGGTTGACCTCGATCAGCACAGCCGCGACTACACTTTCCCGGCTGTCGTTAAGGTATTGCTTCGTGATAGCTAAGCTACCCGGTTGTCGTGTAGGTATTGCTTCTTGACAGCTAAACTACCCGGTTGTCGATAAGGTATTGCTCTTTGACAATTACACCATCTGGTTGTCGTTAAGGTATTGCATCTTGATAACTGAATTACCCGGTTGTAGTTGAGGTTATTGCTCTTTAGTTAAACAACCAGGTTGTCATAAAGGTTGGTCTTCAGCTAAGCTACCCGGTTGTTGTTAAGGTATTGTTTCTTGTCCTGTGCCTGTCATATAAAAACGTTTGTATCAGACATGTCATCTTAGAGATCTATGGGTCGTATATTTCTACGAAAAAAATAGTGCAAACTAAATTAGAGATAAACCATTCTAAAAATGATCGCCCCTGGAGGGGGTGCCCCTGTAACCGCGGTTTCACCGCAAACACATGCACAAAAGGTGGACTCAAAACACACATAAATTAGCATTATTAGAATGGTTTATCTATAATTGATTTTTAACCGACTTCAAAAAAAGGAGGAGGTTCTCAATTCGTCGGGGACTTTTTTTTTCTATGTATGTTCCCCGATTACTCGACGATGGCTGGACCGATTTGGAAAATTCTTTTTTTGTTTGAAAGGGTATAGTTTCCAGTTGGTCCCATAGTCACCAAGTCACGATCTGATGATGGGATCCCAGGGAAATCGAAGACAACTCTCAAATTTTATAGGCACTTATTACGTTTTTCATATATTTTCTAAAGCTGTTCAAGTATTTGCGTCTGATAATCATCATCTCCTGTGGTTGAGCTAATGATGGAAGGTACAACTCCTCAACGGTTAGGAGTTAAAAGAAAATTCTTTCAATATTATACGTAATTATAGACCGATAGTTAAATTCTTTCAGGCTCTTATTAACCGACTCTAAAAAAAAGGAGGAGGTTCTCAATTCGTGGGAAACTTTTTTTTACTCGAAGATGGCTGGACCGATTTGGAAAATTCTTTTTTGTACATAAACAAAATAAGTATCTACTTTCCGTTAAAAATTTGAAAGTGCCAGCCAAAGCAAAATAACCTTAAATAGACACATATTCGATTAATCTATATCTATAATATTTGTAAACATAATCAAAATAGCGTTCGAAAGTTCCTTGCAAAGGCAAGATAAGTCTATCCGTCCTGGCTGGCACCGACTTCAAAATTAACGAAGTTCTTAAAAGTATTATTTTCTACTTTTTAGTTTAGATTTGTTTAGTTTTGAAGTTGGTTTTTGTTTTTTGTTAAAAATAATTTTGACATAAAAAATATAATTCTGATAAAGTTTTTGTATTTTACAGGAGTTACCTGTATTAATTCAATGTAAAACGTGGATTATCATTTATGTATAAATTTGTGGCTTATTTTGAATGTTTTAGGAACGGATTTTATGTATTTAAAAGTGCTGTAGCTTATCTTGAGAGCACTCAATTTTTGGAATACAACTTAGAAAAAAATATTTTCTAAGTTGTCGTAAAGTCGTTTGAAAATATATCTTTAAAAGGAGGGTATTATCCCATATATTAATATTATTACACCTGATAATTCATAGGAGGAGCCAATAGAGCCAGACATGAACATGGAGCCGCCGATGCTAGACAGCGTGCCCGGGGAACACCCGCAGTTCAAAGAAGAACCGCTGGATAATTGGCAGGTATGTTTGGTCATTTTATTTAAATGTTTTGCATATAAAATGTTTTACATTGTTTAGTCTTATTTGTCACATCTAAGTATAAAAGTAAAATTATATTCATACTATACGTCAAGGGATATTTTCAACTAGCTGGAAATAATTTTCAGTAGATTTTAAAACGTTACATGAAAGATCAAAAATACTAACATAAGATACTGCCAGAGAGAGGGAGAGAGTGAGAGGGAGAGAGATAGGGAGAGAGATAGATAGAGAGAGAGATAGAGAGGGAGAGAGAGGGGGGGGGGATCGTTCATTTATTTTTTTCACAATTATTAACCAGAAATCGCTTTTGAATATGTGCCATACTGCGTTTTTTATACAAATCTTTTTGTTCTAGCCGGATCCTGCTATTCAAGACGATTTGCAAGTTACTGATAGTGAGGAAGAAGCAGATGGACTGTGGTTTTAATAAATGTACTGCAATGTTATTACGTGAAATAGATTTTTTAATATAATATGTGTTAATTTTAAGATTCTAATATTTTTAAGGTGCGTAAAAGTTGAAAATAAAATTATGACTTTATACAGATTTGTTTTATCTAGAACCTTCAACCTAGCAACATCGTTCCTAGTCAAAAAATATATTTTATAATATTATATGGAAATATGTAGGATTTTTAGACATTTATAATTACTGCTCCGCTCTCTTTAGTAGTTGCATGATTATATATTAAAAGCCTTTGGCCTTCCTCAATAAATGGGCTATTTAATGCAATAAGTTTTTTTTTAAATCGGATTAGTTAGTAGTTTCTGAAAAAAGCGTGGTCAAATAAACAAACTACCTATATTTATAATATCATGGCGTTAATAAAGAAATATTTATTTATTGAATGTAAAATACGCGTAAATCCGTAATCCTTTGATTTTTTTACACAACTTTAACTTATATAATTTTGTTGAAATGGAAAGAAATTCAGAAAGAAAATACCTTACATGTTCATACGTCATAGATTTCAATATGAAATTATTCTAAATACTCTATATCATATTTTGTTAATATTGAGTAGGCGTACATTGAAATGGCCGATGTTCTTTGTACAAGTTCGTGGAACAGTAAATTTAATCAGATTTTACCCAAAATAAAAGACTAGCGAAAATTATTTAAATTTTTACAACGCTTCTCTAATGTTTTATTTGAGAAACTCCGTATATAAATTATACAAACTGCTTAGTGAACTTCACTTTACATTCGCTAAGTACATAAAAATTCCTTAATTTACAGACTTCGGTAGAAGTTACGATCAATCATTATTGAAAGATTACAAATTGCTACATTTATATTATTTTTTGTTATGATTTTCAGATTTGTACTGAATGTCGTACTTACTCGTACCTCACTTCGAGAAAATACTTTTAATACATACAATACGTTTTCCAGAGCACTTCCCACTTCACTTAAAAAAATTAGAATTTTATTTGTCTTATCCAAGTACATATTCGTGACCTCCAAAATATACTACAATGAAATTAAGCTACCACCAATAAGTAGCTTATCTAAGTACCAATTGGAATCTTTCCTGTATTATTAATGCGGCCAAATTCCCAATTATAGTAGTTTAAATTCTGATATTAAGATTTTAAAATCTTAATATAAATATTAATGAATATGATGCCCAACGTGGGACTCGAACCCAAGTACTACGAGTATATCAAAGCACCGATTTCATATGGCGTAATAGAGCAACAAAGTAGCAAAGACGTTTCCTTAGAAAATAGAAGTTATTTTCTTTTTAACATTAAATATTGTAAAACAGCTTGAAAAAACATCTCCGTATATCGTACAAGCGTTCTCGTGAAATACTTTACTTTGAGGCACGGTTTATTTAGAATTAAGTGGATGCCTAAGTTTGCTTTGACTTAAAATCTTTATTATTTGAGTTCATCTATAAGCTCAAGTCATTATATAACTTTGGCAAACATTTCGTGTGGTAATATTGGCTATTTAGTTCAAAAAAATCTATTATAGTATGGTTTAGTTCTGGTCAGCCTTTTTTGGCATTATTTTTTTTTATTTTATAACTTTAAAGTATTATCCATTATTGGGCTGACTCTATACTTTACAATACATACCTACATAAGCACATAAGTCAATTATGTTAAGGACGAATTTTTAAAATCGTCCTTTATTGTATTTATAACATATAAATTAATAAAAAAAAATAAACTTCCAAAAGACGTAAATAACTTAAAACGTACAAAAAGGTGGTTCACATTAAAAAAATGCAGTTTAGTTTTCCCTATCTACGCGATATATGACTCGTAGAATGCCTAACAGCGTTCAATCACGTCTGTGTCCCATTTTATAAATCTAAAGTTTTGGTTGTTTTTGAATCAGAGTAACGTGTTTGATTTTGAGAGTCGGTCGCCAACAGGGTGTCAGTGGGCTGGTTCGGAGCGTGGGGCCTTTGTTAGTGTTTGCTAAGTTCTTTTTTATCATACAGTACTCCACTTTTGTGTTTCCGTAAAATTGACTCACTAAGAACATCATTGGTTTCTTTTAGTTATCTATTAACGTTCTTACATTGTATTAAATTGTTTATTTTTTTATAACAGATAGGTACATAATATATACTATATACTTATATTTATTTTAAACGACCTTTCACTCTCCATTCGCCCGGTTCGTACTCGTACCTAGGTAGGTACGTTTTAATGGCTGGTAATAGAATACATAGGCATAGAAAAGTAATTAGGTAAAAATTTTAATTTTGTTAGCTTGTAAAAGTTATGCGCTAGTTGTTAGGTACCTACAAGTAAACTGGAATATACATATGTATTCTCCCTTCATTACGAAAGGGATTAGGCCATAGTCCATCACGCTGGCCAAGTGCAGGCCATCTTATTGTGAAGGAAAACATCGTAAATAATTACCAAAAAATAAAAGAATCAGGATCAAAGTAAATCCGTAAAAATCAAATATCTTTTATTTAAAAAGTAGTAAGGTATATAATTGTTTTCGGCTGATGGTAGAAGTGGTAAATTTACTAAAAGTTGAATTATGGTTACGGCTAGGCTAGAAGTTTATCTGAAAAATCAGATCCTGAATGAGATGATACGACAAATAACCAAAGTTATTAGATGTTCGTCATTAAACTAAGCTGAAGCACTATATATATGTACCTACTGAAGAGGTAAGGAAAAGCAGTGAAGGAACCTGCTTGTCAATGGTCAAAGATGTCTTACGTAATGAAGATATGTTTCCGCACACACTTTTTCTTATTTTACGCTTATATTTATAGTGTAGTTTATACGCGGGGTGAATCGCAGGTCGTAGCTAATACTCCCGTAAGCTCCCAACTCCATATTTTCATGTATTATTTAATCACTATTGATACGGATAATTTCATTTCGATAATAATGTTAATATGAACACAGATTTCCGATAACATATTTAAATGTACATTAATAACAATTTATTGTAGCTTACTCTAAATAATTTCATGTAAAGCTTGTTAGTTATGCAATACAATGGCTATATTATTAAGTGGGATATTAATGATGAATCGTTCGCTTTTAAATTCTTTAGGGATTCAAATGCAAATGGGCATAATGATCATGGATCATACTCGTAGAGGTAACATTATTAATATTTAAATTGTGTTTGTTGAGTTTATATATTATGTAGTTGCTTTTAATTAGAAGATACTAGTGATTGGCCAGTGGTTGAAAATGAATAATTATTTATTATTTTGGATCTTTAAGGTTCTTTTGTCAAAGTAAGTATGTTAGTGTATAAGAATAAGACTATTAATGTAATAGTCTTATCCTTATACATATATAAGTCTGTTATTTCCTCATTAAATTGATTATGAAAATAAAATAATATATTTTTAAACTTAGAGATTGGCACGTGCGGATACGCTTAAATTTTACGAATTATTAATATTACTCAAGGGAGCAGTAATCATAATTTTAGGAGCGGAGTCAATTATGCATAAATAAACAACGCGAGCGATGCCTATAGTACTTCAATAAACTTTAGCTTTGGGTAGTCGTTCTTCAATAAACTTTATATAACAAAGCTCTGTTTAATATTTTTAAAAGGAGTACAAAAAGTTAAAAATAAGTTTTAGGTAAAAAGGTATTTAAATTTAACTTACATAAATGTGCACATTTTTTACTTATTAGTATTTAAATAAATGGAGAGTCGACGCTTCTCTTAATGTATCACTATTGTGTCCTACAAATATTACCTATTCATTTGAAAGTTTGTGAGGATGTGTGGACGTTATTCTTTCAAATGCAGAACGGCTAAACGTAAATTAGCAGAAGGATAGATTATAGACTGTAATAGCATTATGGTTACTTTTTATCCCGGAAAAATGGATAGTTTCCGTGGGATGCATTTGTTCTTTTTTTCATTAGGGATGAACCGGAAGCGACGCGAGGGTTTTTTTTTTATGGGACAAAGGGGGCAAACGGGCAGGAGGCTCAGGCCTTTCAGGAAAGGGAGGGAGGGAGGAGGGAGAAGGACGGGAGTAGGGATGGGGAGTGGGCCTCCCGGACTCTCACTTACCGGACGAAACGCGACAGCATAGCTGCCACTTCACGCCGGTCTTCTGTGAGAGAGTGTACTATACGGGGCGTGCCGGCCCATTCGGCTGCTACCCGAAGGTAACAAGCATGGCACTACCACTGGCTAGTCTTTCATATTATGATAACAACATTGTATACGAAGTGGTTCTTTGACTATAAAACACATTTTTACCAATTATAAAGTACTATAATGATCCTAATAAAATAGATGATGATTAAATGCCAATTCAGAAAAGATGGACAGAGCTGATTAAAATTTTACCTTGAACTTAATAATTTTACATTTAAAAAATATTATTATTATAATGTCTAATATATAATAAGTCTAATTGGTAATTTCGTAGCTACTACCACTAGAAAGAACCAATAGAATTAGAATAATCTACACTGTATTAATTTACTAAATTATATCTATAACAAAAAAAAACTACATTAAAATAAAATTACTTAGTAGCGACTCACCCTAGCTTCGCTCGGGTTCGTCCGTAGGTACTCTCTGCCAAATTAATAGTAAAATGAAGGACTTTCATACAAACTTGTAAGAACCCATACACTCTTTGATTCGTCCTGTCGCAAAATCCGTTCTTAGCGGACGTCTACTAACTATAAACTGCCTCCCTTCCAAAATTCATCTTTATAAGTCCAGCGGTTTTCGACATTTCGTGATAAGTGAGTGAGTGACCTTTCGCTTTTTATTCGTATATTCGGATTAAAGCACTCTCATTGAAAAATCATAAATACTATATTATAATTTACAATGATTTTCACGAATGTTTGTACTCTAGTCATGGGTGTTTATATTTATATTATGTATGTATTTGATAATTATATATGTAGTATATCAACTATCTGGTATCCGCAACACAAGCACGTTAAGTAGCTTACTGTGGAACTAGATGGCGCTGTTGTAATATTGTTCCAACAAAAAAAAATGTCCTCCTAGCAGCGAAAGAGGCGTCCGATATCATTCTAGCTAGAAAAAACTAAATGGGTAAGAGACATAATTACAGTGTACAAATGTTTATAAATAAACACAAGTGAAATATCTTTCTTTTAACATACAAACACCAGTAAGCTAATAATTCGACAAGACAGGCGTAACAGCGACAACGGCACTCCGAGGCACGAGTGAAACAATTTCCAATTGCTACTGAGTATTTCGTAAGAAAATCCAAGTAATTAAAATAATGAAACCCGTATAGAAGCTTTTGCACATCTACGTAAATGTCTAGGTATATTGTAAGTTCAGATACAGCTTTGTATAGGCATTGTTCTTTAATAAGCGAAGTTCATTAATAGTTTGATTGTTGAGAATAATACGAGTACTTAATAGTAATATGTCAGCTATTAAATTGTATAGTCATTATACCTGTCTGAGGAGCATCCTATTACTTATTATTTATAGAGAACAATAGAACAATAAGCTCAAATGATCAAAGCCTTTCTAAGCTTGACTAGTTTGTATTTATGGAATCTATTGTTATTTGAATATTCGAATTCTTAAGAATCTTACCTATTATATTGTAACATATTCATTGATAATGAATTGACGTTAATATAGGTATATATTTTTATTTTATGTTGGGACATTATTACACACCACGGACTTGTTACTCGCACTTATTTACCACGGAACTAGATGGTGTTTTATCTAGTTCCGTTTCACGAGGCTTGTGTTTATGTGTGTGTGACGGATACTAGATTGTTGATATGCTACACATATATGTTATTATATACTATATGATATACTTAATATACATACATAATATAAATTTAAACTTTTGTGTTCATGCTCTTAGCGGGACTCGAACCTACGACACTGGCACAGCAGGTAGAGTCGAGTCAAAAGTGTGTTCAAAATTATTTAGCGTTAATTATGAGTTATCCTATACAAAGTACTTGTTTCGTTATTCTTAAGCTGAAACAAAATATCCTTTTTTTGTGTAAATTATGTTTAGGTACTAGCAGCGTAACGCTATTTTTGTTTTTCGAAGAGCAAATTTTGTGCTGAAATATGTGTTATTATTTCAGCTAAAGATCATTATTATTAAATATCAAGTTTTTTATACTAACCTTTTCCGAAATTAAAATTACTGTTTCCGTTGCCTGAGGGAAGGTTACTATCCTATTATTGTTTAAAATTTAATCAAATCCTTCCTGTAGTTTTTGTGAAAAATGCGAATAAGGTAATACAAAAAAAATGCTTTTTTCAGGTTTATAGCGATAACAAAGCTCATTAACATTTAAAAGTACAGATAACTCTTTGTATATATAGATTTGTAGATGTAGTCTATGAAAACGGTGAAATTCTTTTACAGATCTCTAACTAGACAAAAGACTTTAAATAACATACATAAAAATTCTTATGATAATCAGAATAATAGTCTTTTGTCACGCAGACTGAATTGGAAATGTTACATTGCTTATGTGACAGCCATCCATTTCAAATTTTCATGTTTCTTGCATATTAAAACAAAAACGTAATGCAGAGTGTCGAGAAGCGCGTGAATGATTTCAGTAAGCAAAGCATCGCAAAACATAAAATATTTCAAATTATTCGAAATGAAAATGACGTACTGATAATGGAAATGCTAAGGTAAGATCGTGAATTATTTTCTTTTACGATATATTTTACTTTTAACTTAAGTAATGAGTCAAAGTCATGGGTTTTATTCATGAAACTCTGACAATAGTAAACACTGTTAAATAAGATAAATAACGAGTTCGGTATGCTCTATATACCACCATAATGATGTACATTTATATGGCTAGGACTACTTACCGATATGAAGTATTTTATCTGACGTCTCTTTATTTTTCTTGTTTTCTTCTGTGAAGTACAATAACTTTTTGAAGTGAAACTTCTTTAGAATCGTTGTGATTTGAAACTCGATGAAACGAAAATGCGTCACGATAAAGAAAGAAATACATAAAAATATAGGATTAAGTCGGAGAGAATGAGATAGAATATATTCCTATGTTGCCATGGTAACCGTTGTTTATTTTTTGACATTTCTTTTTTTATATATATTCATCTCATTCTTTTGTCGATTTACTGAAGTTGCACTTCTATCGTCGCACACACCTTTTTTATTTCCTTAAATGTCTTACAGCGCATACAAAAAAATGTTTCCAAAGGAAATAAATCCGAACAAAACATAAATCCATATCGATAATTGTCCAATGAATCATAAATGATAGTAAAAAATATCTTATATAAGCTCACAAGATAATGTGAGAAAATACACAATAAATACTATTATTATACGTTTTCTCACGTAGAAGTAAAAATGCTCGTCTCCTCCATTGGGTATTATTTCGGCTAACAAAGGCTTCACGTGAGAGAACGAAGGCGTATAAAGAAATAGTACATTTTGTGATATCTGTATCATGCTTACTCTCAAAGTTACTTTTGTTTTTAAAATATATATAAAATGTATTCTTAAAAGTATAGACAATTTCATAATTATGTTCATATAAGAAATATTTACGTAAAATTATGCTTTACAATTCGACCGTTTGGAATAAAAGGGTTCCATCCAACATTTTACTATATTTTGATTTTTTAACTTAAAAATGTTTCATGTGGCCATAACTTTGTTCTCTAAAACTATGAACGTCATCTTTTGACCCTTGATGAATTAGCTGCATAAAAAAGTTCTATTTGTGAAATTAATGATTCAAAAAGTTCCATCTGCCTCATGAATGTTAAAATCCAGATGGAACCATCTTATTCCAAACGGTCGAATTCTTAAAATCTACTATAATACTGAAAAATATTATATTTTCAAAGTATTAAAAATGTTACGTTGTCTTTATGTTGATATAGTATCTTTACCAACAGATATACATCTCTATATTTGAGTGGAGCTGCGGGCGAAAAGATTTACAAAAATAATTTTATTTTGATGTAAAGTGGGATATTTACCAGGTTTATAGCTTATTTTTAAGAGTCATAGGTATACTGATGATGTTGAAGGTAGTAAATGTCTTGTTTTTATTATCAGTGACTTTTAATATAATTTACTTTTAATATAATTATCCTTCTTAGATTTATACGAATTAGTAAATTTCCCGTAACCATGACTGCTGTAAAGTGTGAATTAAAAACAGTATAAAAATATTAAGTCCTTAATATGTGATTCATCATGTTCTTAATTTTATTATTTATTAAATTGTTAATTTTTATTTTTTATATTTATATTGATTTATTAAAATGAATTAGAATCAATTTGCATAATGTATAAAAACTAAGAATTTGTACTAGTATATTATTTGTTTCTAAATTAAATTAAATTGCATAGGTAATATAAATGTTTAAGACTAAACATTGTCATTGTACTCCATGCAACTGATTATGGAAAGCGAGAAATAAAGGCTTTTTTTTTATTTATTTATTTATTTTTTTTAATCACTCGAATCTCATTAAAAACCAAAACATATCTAATAGTAAATATAAACTTAGATTAAACCTATTTGGTACTGTATTTTCATTCACATGAACACCACGTAAACTGTGTTAAAACTGCACGTAGAATTTTTAGCAGAAAATTTTCTGTTGTTCAATAAGCGCTCTTTGTTATTAACAGCTTTAGCGAAAAATTTATTTTTGCAATTTTCAATTAAGCGCACAAAATACTTTGTTACTAAGCTAGCAAGTTAGAAGATAAACTTGTAAGTGTTTATGTAAAGTAAAAGACTAAATATTGAAACTACTTCAAAACAGCATGGTCTATTTTTTCGTCGTTATTGGGTAGTGCAATTTTTTTATATGTTTAAAACTAAATAGGTATTATTGAAGTAAAATTAAAGTAAAACTTTTATCACAGAAGAGCCCTGTGAGGTTAAAACTTGCGTATTATTTTAAATTAAGGACATGGTCTATCTACGACACACTAATATAAAAATAGTACGAAAAAAATGCACAGACGCATCCATGAACGCAATACAAAGAATCCGTTTCTCGTGGTTCTATTGCTATATATACTATTACATTCGTAGGAATAGGTCATCAAAATTTCAAATTTTTACAACCCGCTATGAGGTCTTTTTTTAAGCAACTGTTCATTTTATAAAATAATCAACTTAAATCTTTAATCCACTAATTGTATTTGTAATGGTTTATAATAATAAAGAACATAAAAGAATTAGTGTACATTTACATCTACGAGTACATATGATATGTATATAGAAAGTGAACGAGAATACCGTTGAAGAACTCTTTTAAATAATGAACGTACGGCTCAGGAAATAACCCTCTCACTATGATTAGGTTAACCAATTACATCTATTACATTTAGGAACACGTTCGCGTTGGAACGGAACGAGGGTAAGTCGCTTGTATCATATAAACAATTAAAGTAACTTTACAATGTGTTCACAGAATTTTGTAGTGGCTTATCCGTTTTTCTTTCGGGCGCGACAAAAGAAAGGATCGATATTCTAATATATAAAAAATATAAATATATATTCATAATAACTATAAATCATCAGTTTCGGTGTAAAAACCTGAAAAACAAGTATTGATTTGCAAAAATAATTCTCTTTTGACAGTAAAAGATTTATTAACCTAGTATTTTAAAAACATCAATATTACTATACTGGCAACAATATTACGTTAAGATATATAATATATTACACTGCAGTAGGCAGTTCGCTTCTGAAATTTACGACATAATATGGTCACCCTCTTTTTAGCGTTCGATCTGCGTGTAATGTACCGACTGATTAGGTACTGAAGGGTTTAGGGCACAAAAGGAAACAAATTTAATAATAAACACTATGATTTATTTGGATATATAATGACCAGAGACATCAGCTTAGTGCGGAGTACAAGAAGTGAAAGAGAACAGATAATTGACATCATAGAATTTATAGACCAAGTGACATTCACATTGACAACTCATGACATGCATTTACAGAGCTAGTTAAATTTTATTGCGTTTACGAAGACTGTTTCCAACACTGGCCCTTAAACCAATAAAATATAACATTTTTTAATAAAAAGTTACATTAATGACTTCCAATTGCATAAACCTTTTTACACAAAGTTTAATTACTTACATAGGTTTCAACACAAAAAATTGAACTAAAAAAAATATATATATCTATATAAATTTCATACAGTATGCTTATTGTGCTAGCAATAACAAAGTTACAAAATTATTATGTTTTACTTTAGACAAAGGTTTTGTTAAAATGTCAGCAACCATATCATTTGTACATAAGTATTTTAATATAACAATTTTATCATTTACACATTGTCTTATAAAGTGATGTCTAACATCAATATGCTTAGTTCTCGAATGATAAAGGGAGTTCTTACACAACTTTAATGCTGACTGATTATCATTATGAATAGTTATGACAATATTCTTGTTTATAATATCTTTTAAGAATTTACGAATAAACAAACCTTCCTTACAGGTATCTGTCAAAGAAATGTATTCAGCTTCAGTACTAGATAATGCTACTGTTTTTTGTTTACGACTTTCCCAGGAAACTATGGATTTTCCAATGGTGAATACATACCCAGTGTATGACCTTCGATCACCGTCATCGTTCGCCCAGTCAGCATCTGCATATGCTGTGATGTCCAAGCCACTCTTTTGGAAAACTAAACAATAATTTATAGTACCTTTCAAATAGCGTAAAACCCTTTTCGCTGCTTTCCAATGGATTTCTGAAAAAGACTCATTAAATTGGCTTAAATAACTGACTGCATGAGTGATGTCCGGTCTACTGCAGACAGCAATGTACATAAGACAACCAATTAGACCTCTGTAGTCTAGGTTATTGTCCTTTTGATTACCCTTTGGTAGTCTTAGACCTGTTTCCATGGGTGTGGGGGATGGCTTACAATCATCCATTTTATATTTCTGCAGGACCCTTTTAATGTAACTACTCTGATCGAGAGTAATTTTATCATTTTTCTTACACAGTTTCATACCAAGAATTTGATTAGCTGGCCCTAGATCTGTAATTTGAAATTCTTTCATTAATTTCTGCTTTACATCCAATTTTTCCTGTAAATTACATCTTGAAAATAAAATTATATCATCTACATAAAGAGCAATTACTATAATTGAATTATTATTGGACTTTATGTATACACAGGGTTCTGATGATGACCTAATAAAATTTAATCTGTTACATAAAACATGATCAATTTTTTCATACCAAGCTTTTGAAGCCTGTTTCAAGCCATAGATAGCTTTATTTAATTTGTAGACCTTATTTTCTTGACCTTTTATTTGGAAACCTTCAGGTTGTTCCATGAAAACAATTTCTTTTAAATCACCATTTAGGAATGCTGTTTTAACATCGAGATGCTCAATGTCCATGTTGTATTCGGCTGCCAAAGCTAATAATATTCGTATTGTAGAATATCTAACAACTGGGGAAAAAGTCTCCTCATAGTCTATCCCATATTTTTGAGTATGTCCTTTAGCAACCAAACGAGCTCGATATTTTAAGAGTTCACCATTTAAACCTCTTTTAATTTTAAATACCCATTTACATTTTACTGGTTTATGTGATTCTAATCTATCAGTTAAGGTCCAACAATTATTATCAATAAATGATTTGTACTCACTAGCCATTGCTTCTTTCCAATGTTTTGCATCTATCCCTCCGAGTGCCTCTTGCACAGTTTGTGGTGTATCTTCATTACATGTGCTTACCATATAAGACGATAATGACCCTCTTGTATCATCATATTCATCATCTGATGATTCCTCAGATGGATCTGGAATATAAGTTTCATCGGCAGGGTCGCTGGCCTCAGACATGCTCTCGCTCGAGCTCTCAGAATCATTTATTGTGACTACGCTGTGTCTCTGATTGTTATATGATTTAGTGTCATCAGATACATCAGTGTTCTCAACAAATGACTCTGATTTTATAGGAGGTTCAGACAGATTAGTTTGAACATGTGGAATCTCATCATTTGACACTTTAATTAGTAATTTATTTTCTAAAAAGGTTACATTCCTGGCCTTAATGCAGTTTGTTGGAAACTCAGGATCTATCAACCTATATCCTTTTGTTTCTTCACAATAACCAACAAATATATATCTTTTGCATTTAGAATCTAATTTTTTTTGGTTTTGATTCAATGCATATGCAACACAGCCAAATATTCGAAAATGTTTAATAGATACCTTTCTATTGCTCCATTTTTCTTCCGGAGTACATCCCATAACTGCCTTTGTGGGACAACGGTTTCTTATATAAACAGCTGTATTAACAGCTTCCGCCCAGAACTTTTGAGCCAGGTTTGCATCGTGCAGCATACACCTTGCTGCTTCCATGATAGTTCTGTTGGCTCGTTCTGCAACACCATTCTGCTGCGGAGAGTGAGGTACTGTTGTTTGGTGTCGAATGCCATTGTTTTTCAGAAACATCTGTAAATTTGAATTAATATATTCTCTACCATTGTCACTCCTGAGTACTTTAATTCTCTTACCCGTCTGGTTCTCAACCAAGACTTTAAAAGATTTAAATTTCTCAAACACTTCACTTTTATTCTTTAAGAAATAGACAAAAGTTTTTCTAGAATAGTCATCTATGAAGAGTAAGAAATATTTTGAGCCACTAAGAGAAGGACACGGCATTGGACCACAAAGATCTGTGTGTATAAGTTCTAATAGTTCAGTTGCTCTGTTATATGATTTTTTAGGAAATGGTAATCTATTTTGTTTACCCTGAATACATGCAACACAAGGTTCAAACCTAGAATCATCATAATTAATACCAGAAACCATACCTTGTCGGAGGAGTTTCATACTTCTTCTATTGAGGTGGCCGAGCCGCCGATGCCATACCTTTTCCGATATTTCAGCAGGAATTGGCTCTGCCTCAGACTCCCTTGTGCCACACTCGAGTGCTGTATTCACCACCAGAGTCTCCCGAGCTTCCTGAGGAGTAACTGTAAAAGTGCTAGAAGTGGCAGATAGTGTTTCAATAATATTTAATTTATACATGCCATTATTGAGAGTAGCACTAACCACTGGTACCTTATTATCATAAACATGACATCCACTGGAGCTGAATACAACTTTGAAACCCTTTTTAACCATAGAACTTACAGATAACAAATTTCCACTTAACCTAGGTACATAATAAACATTACTAATAGTCTTTATTATATCATTTGTTAATTTTATTCTTACAGATCCTATACCTTCAGTGTACAATTTGTCCCCGTTAGCTACTTTCACTTCTAAACATTTGGTACTCACAAAATCACACATCACAGATCTATCACAACACATATGACTCGTAGCACCGCTGTCAATATACCATGAATCTGCTTCAATATTCGCCGATAAGGCTGTAAGCAGGGTCTTGGACTCGTCCGTCTTTGTCATGTTCCTAACCTTAATATATGTTTTCTTACCAGGCTTCTTTGGACAGTCCTTTATGAAGTGACCAGTCTTATTACATCGAAAACATTTGGGTTGTTTCCGAGCAGCTGCCAAAGCCGATCCACTCTCACCTTTGTCATCACGCCGCTGATTCTCTTGCAACAACTTGCCTTGTACTACCTCGCTGGACAACTTAATATTGGAATTCTCAATCGCCATGATGAGGGGATCGTAATCCTCAGTCAGTCCGCTAAGCATGATGACCGCGATGAAATCATCATCGAGTGGTGACCCAATATCACTGAGTTGTTGTGATATTTCAACTATTTTGTTAATGTAGCTCTCCATGCTTTGATTTCCTAATTTAGTATTAAACAAAGCTCGCAGTAGTGCAAGTCTTCGACACAAACCTCTATCCTCATATGCCTTCTGAAGATTTGTCCAAGCCTCGTGCGCAGTTTTTGCAGACCTGACGTGTGCAAATGCAGCAGGTTGTACAGACAATGCAATGCGGGCGAGCGCCTTTTGTGCCTTTTTGTCCTGTTCAACTTTCGTCGACTCGTTTTCAACAAAATCCCAAAGATCCTCATGGATCAGCACCATTTTCATCATAAACTTCCATGAGTTATAATTTTCTATGCCATTTAGTTTGTCCATGACAAGAGAAGATGTGTTCATACCTGTAGCCATGTTGTCGCGCAACGTGGTGGGATGTCGAAGTGAGGTTAATTTTTATATTTATGTTAAAATGCACGAAATATACAAAAATAATAACCAGGACCGTGCCTGGGCCCATAACCTGAAGGGTTTAGGGCACAAAAGGAAACAAATTTAATAATAAACACTATGATTTATTTGGATATATAATGACCAGAGACATCAGCTTAGTGCGGAGTACAAGAAGTGAAAGAGAACAGATAATTGACATCATAGAATTTATAGACCAAGTGACATTCACATTGACAACTCATGACATGCATTTACAGAGCTAGTTAAATTTTATTGCGTTTACGAAGACTGTTTCCAACAGGTACTTTATAAAGTCAATACCTACTGATTCAAAATGGTGTTCTGATACGCTCTTGATACTATAATTTTATAGATACAAATGTACTTGAAAATGCAGTTATTACTATTGTACACATTCGTGGTCTTTTGTTCTCAAAGTGATTATGCATATTATTTATTTTAATTGTTCAGATTAAAATATTTTCTTTATTTTTTTTGATATGGTTCCTTGTATTACAGCCTGTACCTGGTATAGGTACGTAAATGCCAGTACCATTATATCTAAATAAACACACTTATTTTTGTAAATTCGGCACTTGCGAGCCATAACTGATAACTAAGTTATTAGATCTCATGTAGAGCCAGTTTCTAACTCTACTAGTCCTACTTTCACAAACTCTACATCTTAGACAAAATATGTGGCTTTCATTTTTATATATAAGTTAATAAGAGTTTGCATGATTTTTAAATTTTAGAATGTAGTAATTGGTAGGTTTAACTAAATCTGAATCACAGAGGAAGTCGTAATTTCAATCAGAGAAGAAAGGAAATGTAATATCAAGCAGTCAAATATATTTCGCTTAATAAATCTTTTGTCTAAAGTAGAAATAATGTTGAATTGAGTACGCTGAAGCAATAACAAACTTTGATTAACTCTTCTTGAAACATAAATTACGATCACACTGTTTAATTCAGCCTTTATTCTATTATAATAGCGGGTCAAATTAGTCGAAAGTAACTGTATCTAGGTCGTTTTTAAGTTGCTGTACTTACAGTTTATAGAAATACTTAAAGTTTATTTAATATTGAAGATAAGTTTAAAATTATAAGTTTTCAAGATAGGTTTTATTATTCTAGTCTAATTTATATATTCGTATAAGTCTATTTTTCATATATAAGTATACTTTCATAAGTGTTTAACACGTTAGCTGCGGCACCAATTTTTGCATACTTTCCGTTCCTGCGGCACGAGGTATAATCGGCCCGTACCGTGACCAGACGTTAGGGCGACACGCGGTCTATTAGACCCCACCTCCTTTTACAGACTAAAATCCATTTTCTGGCGCGAAATCAAAGATAAATGAGAATTTTGGTCCTTATTGATATAGACAGTGAATTGATGAACCCTAATCCACCGTCGCCCCGGGATCTGATGGCTAGTTTAGGAATTATTAGCAAAACAAAATATGGGATCTTATACACCTCGTAACGCACTGAAATAGGGCAAATTTTCGCTGCGATTAGTGATGGGAAAAATAATATCGACGTTTTTAAACTGTCTTAACTACGCAACGACTTGACCGATTTTGATCAATTATATCTCATTAGATCGTTTTAAGGGCAAAACCTGGCAAAACAACACAAAGCTATCAAAGGATACATATTTTTTTAAATAATCTAAATTGTGCTTGAAGGCGCCATAAAGAAAAAAAAACCGGCCAAGTGCGAGTCGGACTCGCGCACGAAGCGTTCCATTCTATACCATTAAGAGGCACCTATTGCAGACTTATTATTGGAAAATAATGGATTACGGTTTATGCATAAGGTTTATCTTTCTATTTGTATATGAAAATCTTAATGCGGTTCACAGAATAGAAAAAAAAGGCAACCAGAAGTAGAAAAGAAACTGTCCTATTTATTCTGCCTCGGGCTTTAAAAATACAATTATTAGAACTTGAATTAACATTAAAAAATCAGTATCAATATACTTTTTTTATAAAAATCTCAATATATATGTTGTACTTATTTATGAGTGTTTTTCATTGAAACAGGGTAGACAATAAGATTTTTTGCACTGAGTGCACTGAGTCAAAATCTTTTTGGATTTTTTATCAGCTTCACGAGATGGTAAAAATGTGCGTAGTTTTTGGTAACAACCAACACATCTTCTCCTTTTTTCACCCTTTTCGAGGCAATGGCGTGCGCTTTCAGGTGCTGAAAAATAACAAAAATGTAAAGATAACGTAATAAAACTGACATTGTTACTTAGGTTAGATCGTAGATGAGAATAACAATGATAATGTAGGTATAACTGCATCAAATGAATGTGTTTGTTTTATACTTAAAATGTTGAAAGAGTAGGTAGGTAAGGTAGCTTAAGCTTCTCTTCCGACCACGTGACATATATCGTAAAATTTACATAAGTCGAATCTAACACACTTAACAAACTTGGTGATTAAAAATATCCCTTTACATAGGTATTTTGTTGTTTTTAACTTTTTAGTATTATTGTAATAGCGGCCTACATAATTTGAGAAAACTTCAACTATCTATCTATCGCGACAAACGGACAGACAGCGAAGTCTTAGTAATAGAGGGTCCTGTTTTTATCCTTTCGATACGGAACCCTAAAAATCTTTAATATTTATATACCTACTTTCAAAACCTAGACAAAGAACTACTGAAATATTAATTATATTACTTACCTGTTTTGTCAACGGCTGCTTTGCGTTTCTTGTGGAGTTTTTCACTACCTACAAAAATATCAATTAAGTGTTAAGTCCTAATAATAATAACATTATTATCACGATATAGAATAATAGGTAATTCTAGATATGTTGCAAAGTATTAGGTACGTCAATAATCGTTATTACCAATAATATCTTTAGGTATAATATACTTAAGTAATAATATCTTACACTTACTTTAGGTACATAGCTACCAAGATAAGAAAAAACTAGGTACTTACTGAAGATTTTTTCATTAAAAACTTACCTGTTTTGGCTCTGTTTCTGGGTTTTTTAAAATTAACTTAAAAATTAAATTAACTCCAATCGACGTGATGCACAACACTGGTCGCGGGAAGCTCGCGTTGAGTGCGGTACGAGGTCAGGGGGGATATGGGACGTTTTAGGATCGTTCCGCACTGCATTAAAATTATATTAATTCAGTGCGGCACGAGGCCTAAGACATCCGGTACCAAGGTAGGTACACCACCGAGTCCGGAACCATTAGTGATCTCAAATATATATTTATCTCTTTCCTACACTGGACCAAACCAAAGCTATGCCATTCGCACGACAGAGAAATTCACTTTTTTGCTTGCCGCACCACAGGGAAGTTGCATCAGGGGTGATTTAGGCCTCGCTTCGCACTTAACGTGTTAACTTAAAATATAAACAATATTATTGCAACTTAATAATGTTTGAATAAAGATCTTGAACTAAACAAGTCAAATCAAAAATTCCCCGATGCGAAAAAAATCCTGCGAAAAATTAATGGCGATATTTCTGCGTTATTTCAGTAAAGATTCTGCAAATTTCATGTGACGCTGTAGCATCACCTAGGTTCAGTATACCTACCTACTACCTAGTCTAATCAGTTACCATAATATCATATCAAGACATTTTAGCAATGGAAGACCTAGTTTCGGATCGATAAGATCTATGGAAGATTTGCATATTATGCGGACGGTAATTACCGTCTAGTAATCTACTGTCTACAAACGACTGAACTTCTTTTCTTGATTTATAACAAACAACGCTCTTGACGAACTTAACTGTAAAACTAAAAAAATATAATATATAAATAAAAATATAAACAAACACAAATATGTACACACGAGTTACGTTAGCCACAGACGGAAGGTCGAAAAAAAAACCAAAAACTAATTTAAACTAATTTATTAAAATATAAAAATTAACTTTAACAATTTAAAATTAATTATTTAAAACTAAACTTATTAATTAAAATTAGGTCTAACCTACTCGATGTAAGTTATGAATCTAAACTAAAATTATATAAAAGTAACATTATTGTCCCTAATGAAATACTATCTATTTATTGTTACAATTGTGGGAATCGATGTGTCAGCTATCCTCCTGGAGCATGTGTGCGTAACTCCTCCACCCTCAGATCAGCAACTATTTTAGAACATTGAGATAAAATGTGGCTGGCATCTTCCTTTGTGGCTCCGATGTCCCTGCTTCACCCAATTGTTCACTGATGTTATCATTTGAATTAGAAGTTGCAGCTCCGGAGCGATTTTTGTTTCTTCTCAATTTATAGCGATGACCTGCGATGACTATAATAAGTGCGCCTGCACCTAACATGAAGATGTATAGAGGTATCGTAGTGTGGTACAGCGTAGTTGAGTGTATCTCATCCAGATGTAGTGATGTTCTCTGAAATATTTTATCTTGAATACTGTGGAGCTCTTGCAAATTGACTGTTTGTAGGTTGAGATGAGTGGAAAGTTTATCTTGACTTTCCAATTGCTTCGAACTAAATGGTATTTGCATTAATTTCAGTGGTTGTCCTCTTATTTCATCGCTGTCGTTTATAATGGTGAATTCCGTAGTTTTTATATAGCATCTTAAAGGTATTGTAATTAAAAAGCTGCCCTGGAGAGATGTAAATTCTTCTTTGTCGCAAACCATTTGTATCTTAGTGTCACGAGGAAAGGAAAATACGTAATGTTGATCGTCTAGTTTTTCCATTGCTTCCTTTGTTAGAGTTACTGTCGTGTATTGGTGTAGTGTTCTTATTATATATTAATTTATTAAATAAAATACGAGATCAATTCACTGGCATTTATTAAATAACGTCTACATAATACAAGCATTTGATACCGACTGGCGTACAGCGTGAGGACTTACTTTAACTTGCTGAATCAGCTATAACATGTGTCCCTACAGTAACCTCCCTCTTAAAAAAAATATGCAAAAAAAAAATATATTTAAATACACATCATTTAGCAATACTTTAAATTTTAAACACAAAATTCATAAACATTTATAACCATGACGAGAACATATTGTTGTTCTTCTATTACATGTAATTTAATACGATTGACATACTTTCAAACTGATACAAATATTATAAACAAGTTTAAAATATATATATATATATATATATATATATATATATATATATATATATATATATATATATATATATATATATATATATACTATTATTATTTCCTACATGAATGTAATATAATTTATGTAATTCAACCTGATATAAATTGAGGTACCTTAAAAGTTTATATTCGGAAACAATTACATACTTATAATACAATTCTACGTACATTACATTACACAAATCCAGTGCATGTGTCCTTTCCGGTTTGAACCTTAGGTATAGATGTTGGTTGAGTAACTTGCGTGATAGTGAAAGGGAGTTGAACGTTTTTCTCAGCTCTTATTTCTTTCTTTAACCACTTGCGCATATTATTACGACATTTCACAAATAAGAAATAGGCAAAGGCAACCACCATAGCTGCGATAACAACCAATATTCCCACCGTATAATATTGTAGATTTTCTAGGTGATCTATGGTTGTCTGGTTAATGACGTTCACTTCCTTTCGTTCCTCTTTAATCGAATTATTGCCCATTTTTAATTATAAAAATATAAAAGAAAGTATTATTAAATCGGTAACAATAGTTGCTTACTTTTACAGTGTTCGTACTAAAATAATTATCTTATATACTCTTTACCTTATTATATTTATTTAGGCTATGAATTTATGACACAACAATTTACATATAATTTTTCTTTACATACACAATTTTATGCTTAAAATACTTTTCAGCATTAAATTTGTTTTTAACTTATTTCGTCAATACAAAAATCGTACTGGCCGTTTAATATTTCGCCCACTACGTGTTTTAATAATTTGTTTATCACAAGGTATTGTTACACTAGGTATATTCTTATTACTATTGTCACATACAGTTTTTTTATATAACTATCATTATTGGTAGCACAAAAATTACTAAATGAAACGTCATCGTTAAGTACATATGCGGGTTTTAACCTATCTATAGATATATTAATGTGCCTATTCGGTAAAGAAATTTTGAAAAATTTCGGTGATCTCTCCAATACTTCGTATGGCCCTGAATATGCAGGGTTCAATGAGCAACGATTTGTTTCGTTCCTAACAAAAACAAATTTAGAATTACTTAGGTCGGGGTGTACAAATAAATTATTTTGTACTGTACTTTTTTGAGGTGTCGGTTTAATTTTCTTAATACTTTCTCTAATTTTTTGTACATATTCCGCGTCTGTATAGCTATGAGTTACGTTAGCGCCACAAAACTCACCTGGTAACCTTATGTTAGTACCGTAAACCATTTGTGAGGCACTTATACCATTATCTTTTCTAGGCACCGTACGTAGCCCATATAAAACAGTAGGTAAGTGATCTACCCAAGTACTGCCTATTTGATCTATTTTTGCTCTTATTGCCGTTTTCAACGTCCTATGCCAACGTTCAATAATCCCGTTACTTTGAGGATGGTATGGGGTTGTTCTAAGTTTCGTAACACCTAAATATCTTAACAATGAATTAAATAATTTACTTTCGAATTGGGTACCCTGATCGGTAGTGACCTTGATCGGAGTACCAAAACGTACTATCCATCCTTCGTACAAAATTTTGGCTACTGTATTAGATGATATATCTTTTAATGGAAATGCCTCCGGCCATTTTGTAGCGCGATCTATTATTGTTAGTAAGTACCTATATCCTTCTGATGAAGTAGGAAGGGGACCTACTATATCCATATGTATGTGATCAAAACGGTTTGCTAATTGAAATTCGCCAAATTTAGAAACGGTATGTCGTGTTATTTTAGTTTTTTGACAATGAATACAGGTTTTAGCCCATAGGCCTACGTCTCTATTCATATTCGACCAAAAATATCGCTCACCTACTAAACGTCTCGATGCTTTTACACCTGGATGATTTAAATTGTGTAAAGTATCAAAAATATTTTTTCTAAATTTTTCCGGTAAGTATGGTCTTATACTATTACAAGAAGTCTCACAATAAATCATCTCCTTAGAACCCGGTAGACATAACTTTCTAAGCTTTACATTGTTGCTTGTCGACTTTATTAATTCTAATAACTCCTTATCATGTTGTTGTTCTGAAGCGATTTCGGAGTAATCTAATACTGTTGGGAATGTGACTGTCTCTATACGCGATAAACTGTCCGCTACGCTATTTTTGTTACCTTCTACATATTTTATATCTGTTGAATATTCGCTAATGAACATTAAATGTCTAATACGTCTCGGAGTCTCTTTTTCGCTTGTTTTTTTACTAAATGCGTAAACTAATGGTTTATGATCTGTTAAAATTGTAAAACTACGTCCTTCTAACAAATACTTAAAATGTTGTACAGCCTGATAAATGGCAAGCAATTCTCGATCGTATGTACTATATTTACGTTCTGTTTCAGACATTCGTTTTGAAAAGTAAGCTAAAGGTTTCCATGTGCTTTGGACTTTAGTCTGTAATACTGCACCTACGCAGTCATTCGACGCGTCACACATTAAACATAAAGGAGCGTTTTCACTTGGGTATGTTAACAACGCTGCCTCTTGTAAACTTTTTTTACATTGTAAAAATGCATTTTCTGAGCGATCGTCCCATATTATTGGTGATCGATCTTTTTTCTTAGAGTTATGCAAAAACTTATTTAATTCGGCCTGATGTTGAGCCGCTTTTGGTAAATGTGCTCTATAAAAATTAAGCATTCCAAGAAATTTACGTAATTTATCGACTGTTTCCGGTTTAGGATAGTCGGCAATGGCTTTAACTTTATTTTGTAAAGGTAAAATTCCGTCTTTCGAAATTTCAAATCCTAAAAATTCTATTTTCTTTTGACCAAACACACATTTTGATAAGTTTATAGTGACACCAAATTCATCAAATCTTTTTAATACAGCTTCTAGGTGTATTTTATGTTCTGATTCGGTTTTACTAGCTATGCAAATGTCATCAATATAACAAAAAATAAATTCAGAACCGTATGTAACGTCTCCCTTAGAATCGACTACTTTTATGTCATGCAATACAGAATTTACCATAAAACGTTGAAATGTTTGTGCACTGTTACGAAGACCAAAAGGCATGCGTGTAAACTCCATTAAAGACCATGGTAAAATTACAGCTGTCTTTTCTATGTCCTCAGGATTCATTGGAATATTATGATAAGCTCTACACAGATCTAGTCTACTAAATATTTCTTTATTAGCTAACATATACGTTACATCTTGGATTCTCGGTATCGGATAACGATCCGGTTTGGTTATGGCGTTAAGCGCCCTATAATCACCACAAGGTCTTAATTGACCTCCAGCCTTAGGAACTACATGTAAAGCACTCGACCATGCTCCCTTAGATGGTCGACAGATACCCATCTCTTGCATTATCCTAAACTCCTCTTTAACTTTTTTATACCGGTCCGGTGGTAGCGGTCGCGCGCGCGTTGACACCGGACGGCCAGTAGTTTCAATAAAATGCGTTATAGAATGAGGAGGGTTTATTTTAAAATTAACGTTTTTTGTAATATCAGGATATTTTAATAATAAGTCACTATAAGGATGGTTTAACTCGATAGTCCTTAACGATGGTTCATTAAAATTCACAATTGATCCTATTACTTGTAAGTTAGTAACTTGATCTACTAATTTACGACCAGATAAATCTACTAATAATTTATGATACTTTATGAAATCCGCGCCGATAATTGGTTGTTTGACATCTGCTATTATAAAGGTCCATTTGTATGGACGTCTTAATTTAAAATTTAATACAAGCGTTTTTACACCATATGTATTTATTTGAGAGCCGTTGGCTGCAAAAAGTTTATACTTAGACAATGGTAAATTACATGTTTGAACTAACCTGTTTTTATACGGCAAAACTGACACATTAGCGCCTGTATCGATTAAAAATTGTAATCCTGTTGTTTGATCTGTAATACTAAGACGGTTATTAATGAACTGAGTACAGTCTCCCGCCGCAGCCTGCACTTCTACTGGTTTCCCGACTGCGTTCTGGCTGCTACTCTTGAATCTTTCCAAGTGCATGGAGCCACGCACGTATGAGCATTTTCACGGAAACGTTTGTGATAATAACACAACCAGTCGGGGCTATTTGGAGTGCGCCTTCCTCTGGAGCTGGATCTGTTCCTGACTTGATGTCTGTAATTATTTTTGTTGTAGTTTTTGTTGTAGTATCGTGGCCTTGCCCGTGGGGTGTTGTTTGTTTGCATCTCATCCAACCTCGTATTTAAACGTGCAATTTCTGACACTAAAGATGCAACCGTATCTGTACCGATGTTCTGTGTTACTTCTGTAATTTGTAATGGTCGAATATTTTCAACGACCTTGTCTGCCATTTTCGCTAGTTTTTCGAGTTCCGTGCTTTCTGCTACTGACAGTACAGCACGAACTGATTCTGGTAAATGCCCTTGCCAGAGTATTCTCAGTGTCTCACTTGATATTTTACCCCGCGCTAAGTCAGTCATCTTTGTTAGTAACTGTGAAGGCCGCTGGTCACCCAGTTCCATCTCTCCTATTAATTTTTGCAATCTTCGGGTCTCTGTTTCTTCAAAAATTGTAAGCAGACGTTCCTTAAGCCCCTCATACTTTTTTGTATCCGGCGGCTTCAACAGATAATCAGTAAGTTGGGATATAACATCCTTACCTAATTTCGTTATAGCTAAATTGTATTTGGCTTCGTCAGACAGCTTCTGAGGTGCTATTATCGCATCCATTTGGACAAACCACAATCGAGGCTGATCGGTCCAAAATTCGGGAATTCTTGACGCCACTGTAATTTGTGCCATTTCTCCGTATTTTACTTCTCCCGTACTTGTCGTCATTATATTAAACGCCGTGTCGTACTATTTTAACCTCAGCACGTGTAGCTGAGGGAGTCGGTATTTTATCTCGGTATAAACTTGCAAAGTCCGTATACCACCACAATTAGTTCATTAAAATGTTCAAAAAATTAAACAAAACTCAAAGTTCACTATTGATCACGTCGTATTTTTATCGCGTCGTAATTTGATCACGTCGGGGTCACCACTTGTAGTGTTCTTATTATATATTAATTTATTAAATAAAATACGAGATCAATTCACTGGCATTTATTAAATAACGTCTACATAATACAAGCATTTGATACCGACTGGCGTACAGCGTGAGGACTTACTCTAACTTGCTGAATCAGCTATAACATGTGTCCCTACAATTGGCAATATTCTTTTAGGACCTGACGACGAATAAGTTGTTGCACGCAGTCCGGATCTGTGCGTATGCGTTGGTTTACTTCTTTTTCACAGAGGTACCAGTATTTTTGCTTCGGACATTCAGTCTCCATGTACATGAACGATTTCTCATTAATTGCTATGAAAGGATATGGAGGTATAAGGACCTTTTGGAATTTATTAGGTACAATGGAAAGTTTATAGAGATCGTAGATATCTGCAGAGACTATTGGAAATTTAAAAAGTATTACTATCTGTTTTTCAGTAAAATAGCATCCCGTTTTTATAATATTATAATATTCTCTAAATTCTAAATCTAAAATTTGATCCTTATTATATATTTTTCTTAACTTATTTATCATTAATCCTAAAACGTTTATATCTAGCATAGAATGATGCACACTAGAAACGCGAATAAAAGCTAATATATTTTCTATTCTAATTAATTCACTAGTTAGATCTTCAATATTTTCTCCAATAATTACCAAAAGTTGAGCGAATTTTGCGTATTTAAGTAAACTATCTTCCTTATAAGCATTTGAATTTAAAATAAGCTGCAAAGTATTGTTAATTTTGATTTGATTTTCAACTAATTGAGTAAGTACTTTACTATGTTCCGACATCCATTCTTTACCTAAACTAATATGGCTATTGACCTCAGTTACTAATTTATCCTGGTTCCTTTCTAATAATTTTATTGCATTGTTATAATTTAATGCATCTTGATAATCTAAATTTCCTGTAATGCTTTTAATAATAGAACCCAAGCCGTCTACAAGACCTCGTTTGGCACGGTTTGGTTCTAAAGACCTTAATTGATCGGAAACTTTAGAAAGCTTTTCGGTAAGATAATTTATTTGAAGTTCATATAATAGGTAAGTTTCGTTACTAAGAAGATTCTGGAGGTTATTCAATTGAGTCATTAAAAGTTCTATTCTATTTTCTATATAGTCTAATTTAATATATTGTAAAAAGGTGTGGTAGTGAGTCGTAAGTCTAATTGGTCCAAGTTTGTAAGGTAACAGTCCAGGTCCATCGTCCAAACTCTCAAGTCTTATCTCGTGGGGGTTCGTCACGTCGATGGTCAGCATTAGAAGTATTACCATATAATTCATCTCTGGTTTCTCCTCGTGAATCGAAGTTTGGATTCTCCTTCCCGCTCTGCAGCTGGTCCGTAGGTTCTGGATACTAGCGAAGACTAACTAACGGTCCCTATTCTAGTATCCTACCGACTGCGCCAGTTACGTTAGCCACAGACGGAAGGTCGAAAAAAAACCAAAAACTAATTTAAACTAATTTATTAAAATTATAAAAATTAACTTTAACAATTTAAAATTAATTATTTAAAACTAAACTTATTAATTAAAATTAACAAAAAACAAAAACCGACTTCAAAACTAAACAAATCTAAACTAAAAAGTAGAAAATAATACTTTTAAGAACTTCGTTAATTTTGAAGTCGGTGCCAGCCAAGACGGATAGACTTATCTTGCCTTTGCAAGGAACTTTCGAACGGTATTTTGATTATGTTTACAAATATTATAGATATAGATTAATCGAATATGTGTCTATTTAAGGTTATTTTGCTTTGGCTGGCACCGACTTCTAAATTAACGAAGTTCTTAAAAGTATTATTTTCTACTTTTTAGTTTAGATTTGTTTAGTTTTGAAGTCGGTTTTTGTTTTTTGTTAAAAATAATTTATTTTCAAATTTTTAACGGAAAGTAGATACTTATTTTGTTTATGTACAAAAAAGAATTTTCCAAATCGGTCCAGCCATCTTCGAGTAATGGGGAACATACATAAAAAAAGTCCCCAACGAATTGAGAACCTCCTCCTTTTTTTAGAGTCGGTTAATAAGAGCCTGAAAGAATTTAACTATCGGTCTATAATTACGTATAATATTGAAAGAATTTTCTTTTAACTCCTAACCGTTGAGGAGTTGTACCTTCCATCATTAGCTCAACCACAGGAGATGATGATTATCAGACGCAAATACTTGAACAGCTTTAGAAAATATATGAAAAACGTAATAAGTGCCTATAAAATTTGAGAGTTGTCTTCGATTTCCCTGGGATCCCATCATCAGATCGTGACTTGGTGACTATGGGACCAACTAGAAACTATACCCTTTCAAACAAGAAAAGAATTTTCCAAATCGGTCCAGCCATCGTCGAGTAATCGGGGAACATACATAGAAAAAAAAAAAAAAAAAAAAAAAAAGTCCCCGACGAATTGAGAACCTCCTCCTTTTTTTGAAGTCGGTTAATTAGGTCTAACCTACTCGATGTAAGTTATGAATCTAAACTAAAATTATATAAAAGTAACATTATTGTCCCTAATGAAATACTATCTATTTATTGTTACAATTGTGGGAATCGATGTGTCAGCTATCCTCCTGGAGCATGTGTGCGTAACTCACGTTCCACATATTTTTAAAAGTGTTAAGAAATAAATTTTTAACAGTAACCCATCCAGGGTTGGCCTGACAATTGACTGGGGGAGTACCTACTACCCTTTCACAGGATATAATTAACGTCAATTAGCTGCCTTGTTAGGTAGGGTGCATAGATGTCACATTTGTGTCGAAAACTCAGCCTTTTCTGTCCTAGAATTGTTAGAGCATTTGACGTAGCACTAACATGGTTAAAATATTAACATCATGAGGTCCTTATATCATGTATAGTAAGTGGGTTTTATATTTAAAGTGAAGAGCTGAAGAGTTTCTTGCGTGTTTATTTTGATGCTTATATTACTAGAACCACGAATAAAATATTTACAATAGCCCTAAACAAATGTCTCTTTAAAAATAAATATTAAACATTTTTTATTGACAGGTTTAGATAGAGGTTAGGAGAGGTAACTTTGCGTAGAGCATAGATAGACCATAGGAAGGTTTCTAATCTACATTTGCAGGACTTTACCCGTAGATTTTATTTTAACATTATATTTTTAAAAGCAATTTGCTTGTGAATTTATTAACATGGTATGATACTGCTAAAAATGTGAAAACTCTTTCAACGCGAGCAAAGCTACGGGAAGAAACTATGCCAGCATAGTACTATTTTTCTATTCGAATATAATATGAACGTACGAGTATTATGATCCACGTCCCGATTTACGCAGATTGATTCTATTTGCGTGAAAAAAGGAAATGGAAAAACAGACGAGGTAAGAATGCCATGAAATTGTGTCCGAGGCAATACGAATAAGCTTGAAGTAGTTACAAATATAGAAAATATTTTATGATAATATGCAAGGATGAGTTCTAATGGTATGTACAATACATTTACGTTCGTTCCTAGGTGGCGTTTTTTAGTAGTAAAAAGTATCCTATTCGTTGACCCGGATAATCAGCTATATATCTTATCAAATTTCATTAAAATCGGTTTAGTGGTTTTCTCCTGATACTTGTTAGATTGTAACTAAGCCGAATTTACATTAAGTATTTTTTTGAAAAATATTATTGAAATAGTAGTTAATCATTATTATCGATACAAAGGAAGAATAAGATTCAAGTTAAAATTTTTGTCTGTCTGTCTGACATACATCATAATAAGTATTCGAATGATACGCGTTACATACATGATGTTTGTATATCATCATGGGAAAACTACTGGGTAGATTTTGATTAAACTTAGTACCATTATCATATTAACATATCGGATACTTTTTACTGCGGAAAAATATCTCATATCTGAGAAATCGATATACTAACCGTTACAATATACGTAGGGATGAACCCGAGAGGGAGGAGTGCGAGTAAATAGATAGGTGCTAATAGTAAATATTATTTATTTTATAAAAAAATTTAAGTAAAATAAAAAAATCTATATAGGTACTCATTAATCTCCTAATCTTCTTTACTCCATGCATTTTGTTATTCAAGCCTTAAAATTAATAATACTGTTCTTTTATCTGCTTATATCCTAAATGTTATATATACCTAATAAATGATTTACTTCGCTTTATGCAGCTCCAGCTCATTATGGCAATGCGTGTGAAACGCGAATGAGAGCTGATTATTGGCGTTCCCATTTACTAATAGATGATGAATCACTCTCGGTAGATTAGTGCCTAGGGAATATTTATCTTTGCATTTACTAACTTATGTTGTTATTAAATTAGGACGGTATCCAAGAAGGTATAATCTAATTTATGATTAGTTATTCGATTTCTCAAAAGGCTTTTTTTTATCATGAATATTTTATCTAAGAATTCATGACGGCGATCTTTACATAATATAAACCCCAGTTGGGTTTCTAGACTGTAGACTGTTTCTAGACTGACTAATTTGTACACTGAATGTTTTGTAGCGTTATTATACGTGTATTCTAATAGATATATTAAAGCAATGGCGGATTGTTAAATAATAAATAAGGTTTATAATTAACATTGACAATAAAATATTTAAAAATTAAAAATCCATATATTAAAATGTAATGTAAATGTATGATATTTATTAATAATAAGTACCTCATATTATATTTAACTAGCAATTCCCGCGGCTCCGTCCGTGTTCTAATCACTAAAAAGTAAGGATTGGTGGTAGAAGGTTAAAAATTTAGGGTTTTAAGTAGTTTTTTGATGCCACATTGTAAAAAATAAGAAATAAAAATTTGCTCTAAAAATTAAAAAAATTAAAATCTAGAAACGGCTACCTTATTACCTAGCGGAATAAAAAATTGCCTACGACCTATATTCTCAGACCTACCAAATGTACACAAAAAATCATGAAAATCGGTCAAGCTATTTCAGAAGAGATCGATAACAAACACTATGACAAGAGATTATTATATATTAGAAGATAATGTATATGCATTTATGTCATGCAATCGAATTCCTAATTTAAATGACTTTTTTAATAATTTGTTTTTTATGTAATATACTATAACATATATAAACCGAGATACACTTAAAATACCTAAGTTTTATGCATTTTAATTTTTAATACATAATTTTTGTTCCTTATGTAAAAAAAAGGTATCATGTTTTAAGAAACAGCATTTTAAAAAGTACGGGTCAGAAAAGATATGGAGTACGCAAAGTAAAATTATTAATAATACAATATTCATGTGGAAAACAAAAAAGTAATTTAAAATGTCCCGCCACGCTGAATTCGTGCTTGTTCGGGATAATCTCAGTAGCTATAGTACGGATTGTTTTCGTACTGGAATAGGGATTATCCTGGAAGGTTACAAGCTATAAAATACTTATGAGCATTAAATATAAATAAAGAGTGTGTGAATTAAGTCGGAAGAAATCGTCTTTTCGCAGAGCTTCTGTAATATTATGAATATGAAGGGGTCTCTATTTAAAAATGGTAATAGAATCTAAATAGCTTGAATATCATTCCATCGTCATTTAGATAAAAAACGCAAGTAAGCACATTTCTTTTTCGCATATAGAGTCATTAAATATAGCGTAGGGTACCTGAAGCTACGCTTTTATAGTTTGTCGTAAGACGGCGAAACGAGAATTTTATGAGAAAATTTTGGATGAGTATCATTTTACTAAAAAGCTTTCTTTATTTCGTAGATTTCTGACTTCGTGTTCCTAAAGTAATAATATATGACTAGAGTTCTTTTCCTTTTCTCTTATAGTGTAATAATATTGAAATATTGTAATATAACTTCTCTAAGTGAACAATATCGTTTTGCGTAGTGATACTGCAGGGCGTGGCTAATTTTTACTGACTGCGCCAGTGTGATGGTTTTTTTAATGTATGTATGTATATTGTACTCGTATGTATGTACATTTCTTTGGCAAGTTCTATATTCTAAACGGCTTGGATTTTAGCTTGAAGTATCGTTAGATTCGTCTCAACTGTGAGAATGACATTTGGCTATATCAAAATTATAAAAATTAAAATGGCTTAATTTTTTTAACCTATCGAGTGGAATATCAAAATAAAGGGTTTCATAATTAGCGTTTTTTTTAAATAATTGTCTTTTTTGTAGTTTGGTTTTCGATTTTTGTTTAAATTATTACATTAATATTAAAAATAATATTCTAATTAGTATATTATAGTATTTGTGAAATATATTGACTGCTTGTGATAATACAAACGTAATAAATTCTCAATCTCGTACGAAAGCAACTGTAAACGCGCTTACTGAATCATAAATAACTTTCCATTATGTATAGTACAGCAATTTAGGTCCTCCGACGGCTACTCTCAATATTGGATAAAGACAAAGAGGTACATTACATGAATTGACTAACATTTCCAGTTGGACATAAGGACAATAAGCATAATGGATTTGTAATTTTCCTTTATAATGATTTCCTTTGTAATGTCATAGAACACATAATACTATACTAGATAATGTTATGTTCTCAGTTTTGGGATCGGAAATTTAGGTACGTCTTTTGTTCTACATGTAGTTTTTTGCTTTTGTTGCGAAATGCAAAAGTTTTGCATTTGTAAGATTAGTACAGAAATAATTATATGACTGTGGGAGCCCAGCCCAACGCGCTTGCTTGGATATTCGAGTGATGCGGGTTCGAATCCGGATCTCATACCCATATTTTCATGTGAAAATCATTTCTACCACTTATCTTACAGTGAAGAAAAACATCGTGCGCATAATTGCATGTCTGAGAGAACCTAGCAAGTTTTCGAAAGACATGTGAAGTCCACCAACCTGCACTTGACCCGCGTGTTAGACTATGGCCTGATCCCCCTCGTGTTGAAAGGAGGCCTGTACCCAGCAGTGGGACGTTAGAAAGGGCTGAATTCACAGAGACACCTACATATACAGACTGAGGCATAGGTTACTGAACAGTAACCAGGTAGGTTATCCTTGGGCACCTAGCGAATGACGCATTAAAGCGAACTCTTTTATGCGTTTCCTAAACTATCCCTTTTCCTAATTCTATATTTTCGAAGCTTCCACACCTGGGAGCATTTAGGTTCATTTAGATTCTTTTCATTTCGTTTCGAAACATTTGCTATTGGGTTTTTCACGATAACCGCATTGGTTTCATTCATTTTTTTCTATAATTCACATTTTCTTTTGATAAGTGGCCGTCTAGATTATGTTTATGTCAAATAATTTATGTTTATATTTTATTTAATGTGTTACTTTCCTCACAATTATTTTAGTTAAAACATGAGAAAGAAGTTATGTCTCGAAGAAAGACCAATATGCAATGTAGTGGCTGTTTACCGACAAAGGGGGTAAGAATTAGTGCATTTTATAAAATTCATATATGCCACCCAATATTATCATAAATAATAATTACACTAGTACTTCTTTTTTCACTAAGACACTTATTTTTTTATATACATGCATATATAGTTATAAAAGATCTTAAGAATGTGAAATTTAGATATTTATCACTTACAGTTAAAAAAGTTGAAGCTTGATTACATCTTTTTTGTGAAAATGTACCAGTATTTCTAAATGCATATGTATATTATTTATTTCTGAGTTACGGCTAAGAAGTATCACTACGAAGTGCCTGGTCTATTGTGACAAAAATGTGCATCAAATATCAATCGAATAAAATAATCGAATAGACACTGTACAGTATATTTATTGTCCATAAATAATATATAATGCTTTATTGCACTATTTATAAAATAAATGGCAATTAAGTTCCATTTTAATGATTTCAAATTAACATTATTATGAACGTGTGATTAAAATTAAATACTAAATAATTTATAATCTCATGATGTTGGTTTAACTAAACACACGAAAAACTATTCATCAAATACATTTGATGCAAACATGACAACAGGCATATTATTTTCATTTTGCAGAAATTATTTGCAACGCTTGGAGCAATTCGAGAAAGCTATTTTGGCATACAACGAAGCTTTGCGGTGGAATGTAAGTAATGAATATTTTGAAAATGATATAAATTTTGTTTTGCGTGTTTATTGTAATAGTTATGCTAGATACGCAATGTTGATTTATCATGCTCTATTTAATATGATTTACTGTGTAGAACATTTGTTATATATATGGACCATTATACTATCTCAGTATTACAAATTGCTATAAGCGCCATTATACATATGTATAGACAAATGTCTAAACCATAAATTTCATAGAGTAAACGTATATAGATTATGCATAAGTAGTGAGAGACTGATAGTATGTTGTGTAATGTGTATGTGTGTAAGCCTTCCCGGTATATATAAAAAAATGTCGTTTAAGTAAAATTGTATCAAACATATTCCGGTTATGCTACAGAAATACACGTGTACAATGTAATAAACCGGCCTCGCCGGTAAACTTCTCTGAGACTAGTTATCTGCCTAGAAGATATTATACTGCACGAGTGTAGGCTTACTCACAACACGCATTAAACTATAATTATCCCGACCTGGGACTCGAACCCAGGATTTCTGCATGTGTAGCAATCTATTAGCCACTAAGCCACGGAGGCACTTACATATGCATATATTTAGAATACTAATCTTCTTCTGAAATAGTCAGATAGAAAGCATGAACTTAAAACGTTATGATACGTAGCTTTTGTGTTAAAGTTATTCGTTATAACTTATAATAGAATTTTAAACTATCTTTGAATGTAACTTGCTCGTAGAACTCCGACGTACGTTCTCTCCTCGGAAGAAGTTTGGCCCGTGCAAAGGCAACACACTATGCTGGTGCTTTAGCAGATGCCGCACGTGCTGCTGGTATGAATTATAAAGTATAATGACATCATATTTTGAACTTGATCCTGTGAAATTTGCATGTTACTTACGTAGACATTATGATATTTAGAATTATTGATATATTAGTAGCGTGCACGCTACCAATACAGTGAAAGCTCTGTCGATTTCTATATTTATAATAATATGTATGTATTTAAATGTTATATATATAGTATATCAACTATCCGTAACACAAGCCTTGGAGCTTACCACGGAACTAGATGGTGCTGTGTGTAATAATGTCCCAACTATTAATTTATTTATTTATATCTATATTCATGTGGTATATTTTTGACAGAAGTTTTTCCTTCAGAACTAGAACCAGAAAATGTAGCAGCTCTACAAATTAAAGCACAAACGGAGTATGAGAAATGCGCATTTGAAAAGGCCTTGGTGTTGGCACGTCGAGGACAACGGCTGAGGCTTTTTCCGCCTAATTTTGGTGACTGTGCCAGAAGTGCTGAAGAAACGGTATTTCTAAATAGTATATGAAATTGATACTCTGCTGACTACTCGTAGGTATATTTTTTCGTATCAACCATTTTTGATACGTAAAAATATTTTTACAGTGGCTTACCTCATTGAGATTAGCCAACAGGGCGAGATATAGTGTATTAGTGTGTCCTTCATATTCTATTGGCATGAGAAACCCACACGAGCGACAAGAAACAAGGCGTAGACCTAGTATAGACCTAGTATTTAGTGGTGTAACGTACTTTCTGGGGCGTCCAAGTAGGTGTAGGTACACATCGCCGACTTCATAACTAGGGACTGCTACAGATTGTTGTCTTTCATACCTTGCATTTATCAATTAATTATAAATAAAATATCGCTTAGTAGTTTTTCATATAACCGGCCAAGTCGATCTAAAAATACGTCAGGTACTGAAATGAAACATGTCTTGTATTTCAATCGAAGTTTAGTAAATTTAATTTTTTTGAGAGATAATTTTCATTTGCTTTATTTTTAAAATATTTGTTGCACCATCTATTTTCTGTTGAAATATTTATGAGCATTCCTTAAAAGAACAAAGCAGAGAGTAAATGCGATAATAAAAAGTACAATTTCCTAAACCGGTGCGAAGCAAACGGGTCGCTAGTCTTATAAAAGCTTACATTTAGTGAAGATTTAATTACTATCCTGGGAACAATTACGAAGAAAAAATCTTTTTCAAAGGTTTCTCATCTTTATATAATACTATACTAGCGACTCGCCCGCGCTCCGCCCGAGTTCGTCTCTAGATTTAGCGCGAGCGAAGCCGCGGGTTTTGCTAGTAAGTGTATACAAAAACTTGACAAATTATTGCTAAAACCTTTCTCGAGAACCAATCTATCCATCGGTGAAAACAGCATGAAAATCGATGTTGTACTTTTTGAGTTTTTCGCGAACAGACAGACAGAGAGAGGCAGCGGAGGACTTTGTTTTATAATATCATCTGCATCTTTTTTATTTAATCGAAAACGGCTTGAAATGTTTTATGTTATATCTATATACTAATATTATAAAGAAGTAAAGTTAGTGTGTTTGTTAAATTGTAAGGGGTAATCTCGGGACCTACTGAACCGACTTAAAAAATTCTTTCACCAATAGAAAGCCACATTATTGCTGAGTGTCATAGGTTATATAAAAAAACGAAAAATAAAAAGGCTTTTACGTGGTAGTCCGTTTTGCAAAGTTTTTTCCGGAGAAAAAACGGTCGAATGAAAGCGTTTCTTACGAACGCTGCCTTAACTATGAAAGATATATTTTTGAGTTCTAGAGAAAAGATGTGGAGCTTGAAAATGCCTACAAAAAAGTCAACGACAGCATATGTCTAACTTTTATATTTAAGTTACAAAAAGTAGTTTTTTTAATATTAGTATAGATAATTTAATTTTTAATATTAATAAAATACCTACGTATAACCCTCCTTTTGGCAGTTAGAAATTAAAACATAACACTCTGTACTAAAAAAAGGATTATTAACATTATGCCCAACGAAGTGGGCACGGGTCAGCTAGTAGTTTATAAAGTGGAAATACGAGTACAGAAAATGGTCTTGTATAGAGTAAACTATAATAGTTGTATTAGAGATTGTGTATTGATTCTACGAATCTATTGTCTGTGTATTATACTCGTACCACGATGAATAACTGTTTTTAAAGATTATTTGAATATTCTTAATTTTAAAAAATATATTATTTTTAGATCAGACAATGTACAGATAAAAGTGCAGAGAAAGTGCTATGTCGCACAGTCAAAGTAATACCACTAATAGAGTTGGTTGAAGATACAATGGATGTCGGCACAAAGGCTCATACGCGCTCACGTAGAATGCAAAATCAGTCAACCCATCAAGTAAATTGCATTTCATCATTTGAAATTAGGATGTTATAATTTTGTTAAGTAAAAACATACATTGCTTGTTTATATACTTTAAAATAAATTCCACGTGCTTAGGGATTTAGAAAAATGATATTATTGATATCTTATCACTATTGAAAATATCCATAAAATGCACATTAAAAACAAAAATTGGAACTTTTTTAATTGGATATTTTTTTAAGAATAATGTTAAAATATAAAGTATTAAAAAAGTTTGACTCAGTTGGTAGTGACCCTACTTTTTGCGCCAGCGGGTGCGGGTTCGAGTCCCGCTGGGGGCATTTTGTTGAGCGCGAAAGTTTGTACTCCAGTCATGGGTGTTTATATTTATAATACGTATGTATATAAATTTATATGTCTAGTATATCAACTATCTGGTATCCGTAACACAAGCTTAGCTTACCACGGAACTAGATGGTGCTGTTGTAATAATGTCCCTACATAAAAAAATAATAATACTAAGAAATTTTTAGTACGGTGCAGTGTACTAAAATAACCTAGAGATCGCCAAGTGCTCAGAATTCGACAATAATCAGTATTAAAATCATGTTTACAATTTTTTTTCTTTCATACCAAAGATTCTATTTCCTTATTTATGAAATAAATAATTACCAGATATCATGATTACCACTTGTCGTACGGTGAAGGAAAACATCGTGAGGAAACCTGCATGTCTGAGAAAACCTAGCAAGTTTTCGTAAGACATGTCCGCCAAAGTCCGCGAAGTCCGCCAACACGCATTGGGCCAGCGCGGTGGACTATGGCCTGATCCCCCTCGTAATGAGGGAGGCCCGTGCCCAGCAGTGGGACGTTAAAAAGGGCTGATGATGATGACTTGTTTTAGTATAATTGGTTCTGCTGCTTTTTACTTTAACAGTGAATTTAAGAAAACTGAATACCCTGAAATACTAAGAACTTTTAATCTATACTAATATTATAAAGAAGTAAAGTTTGTGTGTTTGTTAAATTGTAAGGGGTAATCTCGGGATCTACTGAACCGATTTTAAAAATTCTTTCACCAATAGAAAGCCACATTATTGCTGATTGTCATAGATGATATAAAAAACCGAAAAATAAAAAGGCTTTTACGTGGTAGTCCGTTTTGCAAAGTGAATCGAAGAAAAAACGGTCGAATGAAAGCGTTTCTTACGAAAGCTGCCTTAACTATGAAAGATATATTTTTGAGTTCTAGAGAAAAGATGTGAAGCTTGAAAATGCCTACAAAAAAGTCAACGACAGCATATGTCCAACTTTTATATTTAAGTTACAAAAAGTAGTTTGTTTAATATTAGTATAGATAATTTAATTTTTAATATTAATAAAATACCTACGTATAACCCTCCTTTTGGCAGTTAGAAATTAAAACATAACACTCTGTACTAAAAAAGGATTATTAACATTATGCCCAACGAAGTGGGCACGGGTCAGCTAGTATCTATATATATTTTAAAATGTGGTTACTAAGTTAACATTCAAGGAAAATTTAAACCTATTCAGAAATTCAAAGTGTAAAAGAGAAGCGTTTACAGGAACATAATTTAATTTTAAAACTAAAATTTCCACTGTAATATGCATATCTAAGATTCAAGAAATATCTCGCGTGGAAAAGCAGAAGGCCGAACATATATCCCGTGTAATGGCTTCTAAGTATTTGGAGCGAATGGCGCATGACAAATATTTCCTTACGGCGATTTGCAAGGATGAAAGACTTAGATCCGCAAACAGAGTGGGATCAAAGAAACTGCAAGAGTTAGCTTATAACGCATTAGCTGATATTGAAAAGCGACAAGTACGTATTAAGTGGAAAATTTAGGTAGGTATTACGAGAAATTGAAACCTTTTTCCGCAACGTTTCTTCAAACGTATAACGTTTTATTACTTAAGTTACTCGTACTTCTACATAAAAACATTTAATACATTTTATTTTATATATTTGCATAAAAGTAGAAAAAAAATGATTTATTCTTCTTAATTACTTTTCGCAAATTCGAACCTACGATCACGCATGACTATCAATAGGAACATATTATATAAATACATAATAATAAGTACTTTCTGTTATTATTAGTTATTTATACTTGTCTAATTAAAACAACTGCCAGGCAGTATTACGTGAACGCAGACCAATGTATGCCGCTCGTGAATCGGAAGCCGCAGCAAGAGCGCGACTATCAAAAGCACGTAAACAAAGAATTGGAAATGTTCAACGCCAACACACAACAGATGCGCGTCGATTAGTCAATACCGCTCAAGAAATATATGAAAAACGTGACACAATGAAATGCCTAGAAGCTGCCGAGTTTGCGATGGAACAAATCGCAAGAATTCCAGCCAATATGCTACCAGCCAAAGAAAAGTTTTTACAAGAGTTATATAACATCGTCGGAGAAGCTTTTTTAGATCAGGTTCTATATCAAATTAATTATCGCTTCATTTTTTTACATATAAAAAGTGGAAAGCTATGCTTGAAAATGTTGAAGAACAAAGAACTTCACACTTAATGATTCAAATGAATAATTTGCCGACTACCAAAATCCTACCTGTAAATTTTCCACAAATTTAATATTGTTTGTAGAAACGTGTTAAAGAAGAAATGAGTGAAGCAGATCGCGAGAAAAGAGCCTTTATACTGCTGGGAATACCAATATCGCGTGAACCGAGTCGTGATTCAATTTTGCGTACGCGACCTCCGGCGCCGCCCCGTGACGCCAAGTGAGAATTTTGCTCAGAAAATATTTTACATTTTTGTCTTTTCAATATAATTTATTCTATGTCCAATAAAATATGAAAATGTAAAATTCTACTTCCAGAACTGAAATTATAGTATTTTCTTAGGTTTTCACGAATTGTACTATTTTTTGTGTCATATATTTAATTTTCGGCAAATTTTGTCAAAAAAAATGTAATAAAATTTTTTTATTAACTTACAAAGTACACAAAGTAGTGCATAGTTTAATTTTTTTTAATATGTCAGAATATGTTTTGTAGTAAGAAATTTTATGTGAAGCATGAAAATAGTGCTATTAAGTTCCGTGACGATAAACGTTTTTCAGGCGTCGTCTACGTACATTGGAACGAGCATTGACTTTGAGCAACCGAGCATCGGAACGCTGTTACATTCTACACGAGCTGGGGCGTTTACACGCTGACACAAAACAAGCACATAGAGCACGATTTTATGCAGTGAAGTGCCAATCAGGTTCAATATTCTATAAATTCTTTTTGTAATAGCTTCTTTTTCCACATGATTTAATGCTTACATGTATTGCAAAACATTATTATATAATATCATTTTTATTAATTTAAACTTAATAAAAATATGTTTGATATTAAAAAATCAAGTGTGGGAATAAAGAAGAAAAAAATAATTTTATTCATAATAAAATAATGTAATTATAATAAAATCACTTATATAATCTGAACAGAAGCAAGATCAGCCAACCAACGCATATGGCTACTGAACGCAACGTTTCTCTTGGCACGTTGTCACATATTACAAAACAATCGACCCGAGACACGAGCAACGTTGATAGAAGGAGCTGGACTTGCCAAATCGTTTGGATATTCAGATGTCGCTACTTTCTTTGATACGGTACATCTATATTCTTTATAGTATATAAATTGTGACTCACTTGGAGAGGCACCTTTATAGTATTTATAATATTTTATTTTTATTCATTTAGAAAATAATAACAAATACAAAATAATAAAAATAATAGCGAATAAAACCGCCGGTTAGAAATTTGGGTAAGATAAAGCTAAAACTAAAAACTTTGCGAAACTAACACATCTATTATACATTACATATACAAATTATACTGTCAGTAATTAAAGCCAGTAAGACAGCGTCTCTCGTACCTATTTGTATGAATTACTTTTAATTTCTTCCGCCCTTCAGCACTATTGTTTGTTCTAACCAATGACGATGGATGATTAGATAAATCAAAAAAGCTTTGGTTGTGCATTATATTATTATTATTTTATATAAAATGTGCATTAAGCTCATCATTAGTTCAATATTCATAATGAATTTAAATAATTGGTAGATACCTAATAACAAACTAAATAAATACCTTTAGGTTTACTAAAGATCTTTTTATTTTAAATGTCCTTGTAGTAAAATATGAAACAGCTCAGTCTTCTCTGAAAGCAATATGGTTGACAATCGTCTTCTGGCGTGAATTGCAAAAAATAAACATCAAAAATATATCAGAAATATTGCCTCATCAAAAATCAGCACAATCACTTAGATACACACTCTTCCTAGAGATAACAATAAAACTGCCTACATCCCATACGACCCTACTCAAGTTATCCTGTATATGTGTAAATACGTTAACTAATTCGTAGGATTATGTATGTATGAACCCATAAATAAACATTGCATCCCACTCTCACACAATTCCATAATAGTAAGAAAATCAGTCAAGCGTGAGACAGTCTTTGAATTTATTTCTAATTTCATATTTGCGCAATGGAATTTTTATAATATATAATAATTATAAAAGTATTTTGAAAATGTCTTAACATTTAAAATGTGTTTTAATTTTAAAACTAATAAATGTTGACAGAAAATATGATATATTTTAAGAATATAAAATGAATAAAGAAAGTCTAGTATTTCTTTAGAGAAATAGTCTTAATACCCATACATTAAAACATCCATAAATGTATTTCCTTTGTCAAATGGCTTTTATATTCTATTGTTCAAATAAATATCTGTAAGTCACTTTTATGCTAGCAATTTCAGTTCAAACGGAAGTAATAACAACATCAAGTACACACAGTTTCTCATAAATTCTACTACATAGGTACACTTATACGATGCCAGATCTAAGATTACTACTAGAATATCATAAAGCGTAGGCTTTAACTTTATGGGTAAAGTAGTTTGTGTCAGTTATGTTTTGATTTTATTTGAAACTAGCGATTTACCCTCGCTTGCTCGGAAATAGATATTGTATTAGTGCGTTATTTGTGTTATTTATATTTTTTATTAAGTGTAGATACTCGGTTGTATTATATTATGACTTTTTAAATTATATAAATCCGTCGTACCATTTCATCCTAAAAAGATAATACTTTTGATAGTGTGTCAATATATCACTTGAAGGCGAAGCCGGATCCGTAGACTCAATGCTTGTGAAGCGCGAGAAGGCGATGGTCAGCTTAATGCAGGATGACGATATGCGAAAGGATGCTGAATACTTATTCCGGAGAATGTCTGTCATACCAGCTTCCAGGTTAAATATTCCTATAATTTGGCCTTTTCTCCATGATCGTAATTGCTTATTACCTACTGTATATTGATCTCCATTTATCTTAAAAAGTATTTACCATCCATCTTAGCCGGAAGACATCACTGATGGACTTATGGCTCGCTCAAATATTTTCACACTAACCGCTCTTGCATAGAATGAGATACTGCGACAATCCTTTGTGTAAATCTTTGGTCTCATCAACAGTTTGTTCTAAAAGTAAAGCTGTCTAAGTTTGGAAGCTATAGGGCGGGCTATGTTGATAAAGTTTTCGATACGATGTCTATATAATATTACTTTAATATTTACCTATTGATATTAACATCACTCTTTTAACGTTTACACATAGTAATTTTAGTTTATTGAATTATTTATAAAATATTAATTTTTACTTAATATTTATATTTAATAGAATAAAATATATATTTAAGTATGTCAAATATACAATTATTATTATTTGTTGCAGGCGTTTCTCAGTAATGCCAGGAACTCGAGCGGACGAAAGCGCGCCCGCCACCGGTCGCCGCGTGTCGATCATACCGAGAGTCCAACAGCCCGTGCGAGTAGTGCACAAATCACGACATCCACTCGGATTTCAAGATTTTGATTTTTAACTTTGCATTATTACAACTTATTTGATAAATACACTTTTCAATAAATAATAATTTACAAGAAAAATATCCGTCATGAACAAAATAAACAGAAGTAACTAACATCCTGATTCACCCTAAATGTACTTACCATCCTAACATTTCTTTCTACCTTGTATGAGTAAAGTGTGAAACAATTGTTTTCCTGAGGGAAAATACCCTTAGCGCTTGGATTTGAGATTCATTAAGCGTCGTTAAAGGTCTCTTTAAGGAAAACAATGCATTTACATCCCCTTATATTTTGTATGTAGGTGCTTATGGGTAAGGATAACAACTTACCAGTTGGCAGTTACTACCATGTGAGTCGTTAACTCATTTATCATGCTTAGTCATTTGATTTTATCTTAGAAACAATGTTTTTTTTATTAAAAAAAGTAAAACTTTTAATATTTAATCACAGCTTTGCAATTACGAGCATAATAAAGCAAAATGCCAACATTTGTAATATTTTGTTATAGCGGTGGTATAAATATCTAGGATTTCTTAGCACTTGAGCACATAGTATATTCGTAAAATATTTAATTAAGGACTTCAGTAATGTGAAACTTGCTCGTATTAGTAGTTATTTCATTATCAAGGTATAAACAACATAAAAGTCATAACTTTGTGACCACTTTGATTTTTCATAAGTAAATATCTATAGACTGCAGATTAAAACTACATGCATATAATAACATTCTAAGTTGAATTTGTACATGGAATACTTTAAGGAAAATCATTACCGGTAGTGAGGCTGAATCTATAGTTTTTAGAATTCTGTAGTTTTTAGGCTGTCTGTCATCGCATCACAAGAATATCACTGGACAGATTTTGGTAAAAATTTGTTGTATTTTTTTTTTGTTTCTGACGATCATTTCTCAGACGATCTCGAGCGGGGCGATGGGAAGTCTCCAGTTTTAAATAAATATTTTCTATCACCTTACCCAATAGCTGATTTGATAAGATAAAGAGTAAAAGGAACTTACATTACACGATCAAACCTAGATACAAGTTTAAGCAAACGAGATGCAGAGATCACATTGTCTACATTTTAACGGTGCGTTTCGAAAATGTAATAAACTGCGGTCAGAACTCCAACAACAGTGGCAGTTTGGAGTAATTTGGGAATATTAACAAGCTTGCAAACGATTTTCATGCTTCTACATTTTACTTTGCATTACAGTGGAGTGGATGAGAGTGGGAAGCAATTCATAATGGACATTTTGTGTCGAGTCGAGTGTAAAATGGACGAATATATTTATCCAAATTATTTGATAAACGAAATTATTCTCCCTACATTATTAATTAAATTACATTTTATTATATTTATATATATTTTGGCTGTTTGTATAATCTTAATGATCGAAGAATCGAAATAAACTCAGGATAAGTAATTGCGCCCACATTTAAACCGGGGATAATGTAGATAAAAATAATTTAACTTAAAAATTATAAAAATATTTCTAGAGATAGAAATATTTACTTCAAAATACATACATGAATCTTCTATGTAAATAGTTCCACAACAGTGTCTGTGAATAAACTAAGAGTCAAGAGCAAAAAACATCAAAATGTTTGTTCCGCTTGAGGCACTACAAAGCACTGGCTTCGTCAAAACCGCACACTATTTCCATGCCTGAGGATAAAAGGGTCCGTTATTGCTGCCTGTATCGAATATTCCTTTTGTGTGAAACCATAGGCTAGAAACTATTGACATTTTCCAACCCTATTGTTACACACGCCCGTACGAAAAGGCTCTGAATAAATATTGACGCAAGCAGAGTTAATTTGAAAAATTTCAATTGGAATGCCTTGTTACAAAAATTGTTCACGATCTTGATATATTGTTAGTATTGAGGATATTATTTTAAAAAATATTTCTAACAGCAGAAAATGCAAAAGCTGTATATAAAATGAGAATATTAAAAAAAAAAAAACTAAGTGTACCTTCTATAGGAATTTAGTGAGATTTTATAACAATTTCATTTATAGAATCAAAAGTTATAGAATAAATAAAATGTCATACTGACAAACATGAAATCTTGTTCATATTGACTTTTTGTTCTTCCCCAATACCCGCCCCTGTATCTCATTAACTTGACTGTATCTCAATCTTTTTTATTGTCAATTGCAATTTACGGCACTCTCGCATCCCATTTAAAACTTAGGTAGTAAAAACGACTGAGTACGTAAAACGTAGGTTCTAAAATGTAATAGCTGTAGATATTTTGAATTTTAATGATTAAACTTATTAATTACAGTTACTTTATTTTGATAGGGATATTATCTTGTTAGAATTACAGGCCTGTTTTGTCTGACGTTGGGAGTTAATTACTACAATGATTATAGGTAAAGGTTTATTTAAAATAGGTAAAAAAATCAACTTAATATAAAGAGAAATACTTGGAAATTAAACTAAAAATCACAAATTATCGTGCATTAAATTGAGTGTTAATCAGACTGGCAGCTGGAGATATGTATTAACTCAACTTGTATATACAATAGAAATATATTAAAATGTATATAAACGATAAATCAAGTAGATATCAATATTAGAACGGATGGATGAAAGGATGTTTAATATAATAGTTGAAATTCTTGATGTTAAAGGGATCACTACGACGCGCGCGGACGGTAAGACGATTACTACGACGACTAGTAGAGTTAGAGGTATGTAAAATCACACTATTATTTAACGTTGGAAAATGCATTTTCGAACACAACCTGCATTCAATGGTTTTTTAGATAACCATTTATACTAGCCAGATTGGTCCAGTTCTCTTTGAAATTTGTGACATAATATAAAATAAAAAGTGACTTCAAAAAAACGAAATGGTAATTGGTAATTTTCACTTACTATAGATGCTTAATAAGAGAATAAATCATGGGATTTTGAGGTAACAAACATTTAATTAAACATACAAACGAAATGAGAAACTAATTCTTTATGAAGTCGGTTGAAAAGTATACTATTTTCCTGACATTCAAAGACTATCCAAATTCCATTCCATTATTTTTACATTTCATAAAATAATTAACATGAATGCGAAAAGGCTCTGACAAATAGCAAGCTAATATCGTAATGTAGATTACTGCGCTTTTACTTCTTCTACGACACATTAAACGAAATGAAAACAGAATTTTGCTAAAATTGTCAGTTACATAACGTCATGTTAACTTTACCAAAACACATCACAAAAAGTAGCTTGTATTCTATAGTAGGCTCTAGGCGAGTTTTATGGATTTTTTAAAAAAAATATGTTGTGACATTGTTACAACAGTACCATCTGGTTCCGTGGTAAGCTACGAGGCTTGTGTTACGGATACCAGATAGTTGATATACTACACATATAAATTTTAAATATATACATATTATACATATAAACATCCATGACTGGAGTACAATCATTCGTGGTCAACAAATGAATGCCAGCGGGACTCGAACCCGCGATCGTTGGCGCAGAAAGGGACTACTAACTGAGCCAAACGTGTCGTCTATCGATTGTTTTTTTTATGACAGAAGGATAAAACTAAATACGTACATAAATACTACTCGAAGTAATTGCAATTGAAATTGATATGTGAACTTTAATACAAAAATTCTACAAATTCATATTTTAACTATTAGTTTTGAGAAAATAACTTTTTAATATCGTTGGCAGGAAATTAAAGTTCTCGACACAAACCGCGTTCGGTTAAAAACATTATCTGTTAAAAAATAATATGTTTTCTTGGAAAGTATAAAACTTTTTAAAATAAATTTTCGTTATAACTTCAGTTAAAATTATTTTTGCATATAAACGGTATAATATACATAATATGATAATTTACCTGTATTAGAGTATCCTACGAAATCCTCGTTGTGGCACGTAGTAGATCTACTACTAACATGTAACCACATTACATCATAAATTAAGATTAAGAGTATTTACGAGTATATGACCTAAATTATTATTTGACTGCTTAGGATAATGAGTTTAAGCTTTACAGATATAACTTAAATTAATAATAAAGCATAATGTACACAAGCGTCGAAATACTGTTAAAATTACAAAAACTAATATTTTTGATGTTTGATACATCTTATGTATCTTTAAAACTCAGTTATAAGGACCATTCAATATTCCTATCTCATTATTGGGCGTTAAATATTAATACAACATACACTTTATTAAATTAATTACCATATTTTATTCCTAATTTTCATAATGTACATGATCTGACTTCCAAAGAGAACAAAGAAATCTACAAGACATAAAACTCTCTGTATGAGAATGGTATTACGTACTAAAAGCTCTGTTTGTCATTAATTATGTCAGGGCTACATTCGTTCTATTCTCATTAAAACGGCATAGCTTTCAGTTTGTGAGAATGTTATAATGAGATAGACGAGTATAAGCAAATATAGGCGTTGTCTGTAATTATGAACAAGTGTCTAAGGAAGTCTAAGGAACTTGGCTTACGTAAAACGTACCTACATATGTCTCATATAAGCAATATATGCAAGCTATGACAAAATTATTGTTATATAAAATTTATATAATGGATGAGAGAAATAATGTTATGCTAAGACAATATTGGAAAAAAAATTAGGTAGTCTAGGGGCTAGTGTATACGGCGATTGATCCGGAGTTCGCGTCTCGGGTCGAGCAAAGTTTAGTCGAACATCAGCAAAATTGGCTGCTGGTCTCAAATAGTGGTGATTATAGGTCAAAGCGGAGGTCGGCTCCCAGCCTCCCACTGGTTAGCCCACACAAAGTAGCAAGTGCCTTGGGCGCAACACCGGAATGGTGGGCTAAATGTGTCAAGAGCTGAGAACTCACCACTCACTGCCTTGCGGGCCTATTTTTAATATTATTATTCTTCCAAAATAGGTTAACATCACAACGTCCAAATGGTCTATCCAACAACGTTGTACAATGTAGTATCCAACATCGTTGTACGTAGTATAAAAACAATATCCAGTTTCCTTGTTAAGCGTTAATTATTTCAATTTCAGTATCCTCTATGATTTATGAAGCATAAATTAAGGCTGTAAAAATAAAAGATATATTTTTTCAAGTCATTTATTAACTTAATTTTATGAAAATATAAAGTAATTTTACAATGTACCACAAAAACAATGAGAATTTTCTTGTAAAAAATGGCGTTTGTCGCTTGTTCTGAACGGTTAAGCCATAAATCTGATTTCAAATTCCCGGGAAGCTCTTCGGAGACTAAAACAAAGTAAAAACTAAACGCGCGCTTGTCTAACTTAAAGTTGAACAAAACTGTTGTAATTAACTCTCGAAAGATAAAACATATTTGAGAAGAGAAAAGGAGGACATTGTAGGATTCGCTTTTACATTTTTATAAGTAACTATACCCATTTTTTGCACGGTACGTAAATAATAGATTTGATGCATAATATTACAGTTGGAAAAATATTTAATTTATACTATAATAATTATATTAAGATTTTTCCCAATGTTTCGCGAGCGCCTATTTATATAAAAATGCCCCACTCTAGGCTTTGTAAAGTTATATTAGTTTATCCTAGTAAATAGGCTAAAAAATTCCGATATAATCAGATTTAAGGATATATTTTTAGAAATATTTTCAAACGTCCAGCTGTTACTGAGGCTTACTAAACAGAAATACTCATTAACTTAACTTGCTTGCCCGGTATTCGAGAACTCAGGACCTCCGGATGTACAACCGCTACACAATACACCAACGTAGCGGTTAAATCACCAAAATATATAATATAATCCATTTAACATTTACAATGTTAAAAGCCCTAGGGAGAGATTCTTTAAAAAAAAGTCTACCTCACGCCGTAGTAAAAAGTATAAACATAAATGTAAAGTATAGCGTTTGTCATCTTAATAAATCCTGCAAATTAAATTCAAGTTGTATTCTTTTTAACCGAGCGTAAAGCTTAGCCTTTTTGCTTGAGAGTAAAGGGTTAGTTAAGTAAAAAGTGAAGAAAAATGTAACTGAGTTATATATTTTGCAAAATAAACAAAATTCTTATTATAAATTCTTGTAGTTAATCAGTTTTTATTTTTAACGAGACCGCGACAAAGCCCAATGGACGTATATATGTATTATTTATCTATGTATTATATAGATATCATCAAAAATCAAAATGAATCTAAGGCGTTAATTTGCGTCTCTTGAAAAACATTTTTTCGTCTAAATCAATCGACTGGGGTATCAAAAATCGAATGCGCCATTGCTATGAATAGCACTCCAAAAATATGGTAAAAAAAAATCATTAGTGAAATTTAAAAATATTGCAATACTTCTCTAACATTTTTTCAACCCTATTAAAATTCTTACTCTTAAAATATGTAATAACGAAACCAAGCTAACGAGACTGCGGTTATACGATATTATTTTTTAAAGAGATCTCACCAAGAGTATCCTTCGTTACTGCGCTTTGCTATGAACGGTTAAGGGATTAAATTTACAATTTTGTGTCCATATTTAAATGTTGTATTAAGTTAAACGTTATATAAGTTTTCACTACTTAAAATAAATTAATGTAAAAATATTCTTTATGATAAGTTTGAACTATGATTAAAAAAAGGAATTGAATTGTAAAAGTTTGTAAAAATTGTATACTGCAACTTAAATGTTTCACACTAACTGAACTATTTGAGCGACAAAACTGAACATCAGAATGGAAGTCGTTATTCACAAAGGACGAAGTTCTGTTAGATGCAACGTATCAGTAAGGAGCCCAAATTTTCCTTGAAACCCAAAGAAACATCTTAAGTAGGCTTCCAAAAATCTCATCAAGTTTTCTAAATGAATTCTTTATATACATGGAAGCGAAACATGTCCCAGGGTTTGAAGCGTCTTGTTCACCAACTTAAAGTTGCACAACGAGTTATGGAAAGAGGAAAAGTCATAGTTTCTAGTATTATTTTTAGTTAGAAAGGCCAACAATGGTCTAATACAATCTGATAAGAATCTGGCTACGTGATAGATTTTATTTCAGCTGAGTCCATAGCTATTTGAAATATATTTTATTGCTGTCTATCTAAGGTTGCTTGTAGGATAGTAGATAGAAGCTCGTATTAAAGTATCTGAAAGTACATATAGAATGTACCATTAAATAAAATTTAAGTGTCTGTTTGTAATGTCAAAATAACAACTTTTACTTTATGGAAGTATTTCATTCCATCATTCCAGCTAATTTCCGGAACGGTTGGACTGATTTTAATGGGACTTTGATAGTCAGGCAGCTGACTTTGTAAAGAGTAACTGTTAGGCTACTTTTAATTTAAATATTTGTTAGGCCGCCCAAAAAAATTAAGCAGTCCTACTGCACAATTGCTAGTTGTGCATAAAATCCACGTATCTAGAAATGCATCCGAGCAAAGAAAGGGTAACCATTAGTATTCTAATTATTTTAGTTAGGTATAAAAGAATAACAAAAGAAAACATGCCTATTAAAATCTTAAAATCTGTTATTAGTCGGTACACACTCGATTAGAAATTTGATAAACATGATACAATGTAATTTGAATGTAAGAAGTCACGGCTTACTTAGAGCTAGTCATAAATAAGGCTATATGACATTGTCTAGCCAATATGTATGTGTACCAGATGGCCATACAGATGTTTCGCCTAGTTTAATATTAATCTGCGGCCTCATACGTCGAGGCCAACCACATAATGTTGAAAACATAGTGAAATATGTAACACAATGAATAACTTATAACACAACCATGTACGATAAAAATTTAAAAAGAAGTAATATTCTTTCCATTAAAGTAGTAATAAAAACGAAGCAAAATATTTCCGATATAAAGGTCAAATACGTATTCGTTTGCTGTAGATATCTTTAAGTAAACCATTTTATTTCAAAATATCCTCTGAAATATGATACATAAGCCAATCATAATAACTGGCCAAAAATTCCTAAAACCGTTGCCAGTAAAAACTATTTTGTAATTTCGTTGCTGCAGTGTGGAAAATGCACCTGCGTCGTTGTCGTCGTTGAATCTACTTTACTTTTTAATAAATCAGTAATAGAATTTTTCTTATATTTGAATTTTGCTGTAGAAATATTTTATTATTTTAGGAAATAGCAGGAAATAATAGATCATTTTGTTATTTATAAAATTAGTTACACAGGAATTTTAACTTTTTTACTTCTTTACTCTTCTGAGTAAGCAGACAAGCAAATTATTCTCACATTTGATGAAATTTAGTACTGTGTATGTACACTGTATAAAGGCTATGATCTAAAATAATACTTACTTACCGTTTTAAATTACGTACCGTTGAGCCTAAGCAAAGCAAGTGTTTGTCACTAGTATTAGCTGGCAATTATGATTTCAAGACGTTGTTAAAACCTCTTCAACAAATAAAGGCCGTAAAATGTAACTGAAAGCAAAGATTGAATCATTTTATTTCCAGACTTTATTACTGCAGGCGCGAGCAATATGATAAATTTTCGCATCGTGGTCGACTGTAGGAAATCTCTTTTCGTAATCGACTAACCGAATAAGCGCGTTTCGTAGTTACGTGATTAGAAAACTGATATGTATTGTTTTGTTATGGCAATGTTACTTTTACGACGTTTAATTTTTACGTTACAAACTATTAGAATTTAGTGTTGTGTTCGATAATTGCTTAATTTTATACAGGAATTAAATTGAAGCAATGATATATTTAAACTTAAATCTAAAATTGATCTAGTTTCATATTATAGTCAAATAATACATTATATTTGTTTTAACTATTCTTTTGTTGTTATTTTGAAACTACGTTAGAACTTCGTGAAGAAGGCAAAAAGTCGAAGCTGTCTTTGGATCAAAATATTTTTATTTATCCAGTCTATTGAATTCCTGTTAGAGTTCAAAAAAAAAACTAATTGTAACTAATAGTGCTCAGATAATTCTGCTGTGCGACATGTTATATTGATGGATTCCCCTAAATACATTGATGATTGATATAATTAAATATATTGATTGAAGTATCGTTTATAATATGACGACTCGTTTGGCACAGTTTGTAGTGACCCTACTTGCTTACTAGCGGTCCCGGGTTTGAGTCCCACTGGGGCATTCATTTGTTGAAAACGAATCTTTATACTCCAGTCTTGGATGTTTATATTTATAATATGTATGTATTCAAAGTTATATATGTGTAGTTTATCAACTATCTAATATCCATAACACGAGACTCGTAGCTTACCACGGAACTAGATGGTGCTGTGTTAATGTACCAATTTAGGTAAAAATATTTCAAATCAAAATCTGTTCAGTAATTCGTAATGAAAAGATAATAAGCAAACAGAATGTCTTTATTTTTCATTTATGACATTAGTATGGATGTAATAATTTATTATAATACTATACAACTTATTCAAGTAATACAGACGCTTAGTAAACATGTTCTCGGTAATCCGAATATTAAGCACACATTTTCCTCAAACACTCTTTCTGATATTATCGTAGTTTAAACACGTGCCTTAATGCATTTCATTATACTGAGTAGAAAGCAAACTACGGCATACTCTGAAACTCAACGTTCGCGTGGTTAGAAGGCTTTTATAAATGTAGAGGTTAAACTTGAAATGCGCATTGAATGAAAACAATCTTAGAACAAACAAGAACGAGAATGGTTTACCACATTTCAATTATTTTACATAATATAAGATAGTATGAGAATATAGGCTGTTATTTTAATGATGCAATTGCTTTTAATAAATGTTATATTAAAAAGTCATTTTATTTTAAAATATTTATTTCTTTAAAAATGCAACAACTTCTAAGTTCATTCCCACTAATAACTGGATTTTATTATGAAAATCATTTCACAATGTGTGAAAATATCATATTGCATAAATAAAAAAATGTATAATAAAAGAATTGTATTGGTACATCCCCCTTTTTGAGTGGTCAAGCTCCTCCGACTTCTAAAACTTCTTTTGGAATGATTTTTTAAAAGCTCTTTTATTATCATACCTCTTATTTAAACTATGCTACAAGTATTACACAGTTTAATAAAAATAAAGCAAAGAACTTACGAAAATTTTAATAATAAGTAAAATCTAGAGAAATTTTATTTAAATAGTTAAGTTTAAATGAGATTCTTAAAAATCCTAGTTTAAAATACTTGTAGTAAAGCTTTCTCAATACATCGAAGTGATCCGCTAAGCTCGCTACTTCATTAAAATTGTTCCTCGGTTTTATCGTTAATCTCCGATCAAATTTAAACTGAACTCACAAACTTTCCTACATTCTCTTAATCAAACAGTGGGATTGGTTAATACAATCAAACAAACCTGCTTATGGACTAACTTTTGAATTTATGGATTTAATTCTAGCGAAAATCATGAGAAAGTTTCTCATTTGATAAAAGGGGCTGCAGTAGTTTTCTGAAATTAGTTGTTTGTAATTAAAACATAGGATTTTTATAAGAAAGCTTTATAGTTAATCTCGAATAATATGTATAAAATATTAAAAAAATATATAAAAACCAAAACTATTTGTTCTATTGTTATCAACTCTTCTAATGAGTTTCCACATTTTCACACAAGTATTACATTTCTTAAAGTATTTATCAAATTGTAACGATGTATTAAAATAAAATGAAAAAGGAAATATTTAATGCAGAATCGCAAATTCATACATTTTAAGCTAAAATGTCATGTTCATGTTGTGTCTTATAGCAAACATATATTTATTTTCATTAATAAATAAAGGGCCATATACATATATTGCAGCATATTAGGTATAACATAAACATTCCCATGTTTTATAAGTAATAATAGTAACAGAATATAATGTTATTATTGTTTCTTATTACTTTTCTGAGGTCTTCCAGTGACACACGCAGAATCTTCTTTTTCCATTAACTCCTCATCGATTAGTAAATCAAAATTCCCAAGTGCTTCATGATTCGGCACTTTGTTCCATCGCACGTCTGGCATACCTTCTGGTGGTATAACTACTGATATTATATTATCTATCAATTTATATTTCATTATCCTGTCATTAACTGTTGTAGAGGTGAGTGAGGGTGAGGCATTAACTTCTACAAGCCAGGGTTTTAATTGATTGTCTATTATTATGTCGTATCCATAACATTCGAAACAATGCCTATCGTTTGCCATAACGGATGATACAGCTTTTAGAGAATGTACAATAAGCCATTGTATGGAAGCAAATAATTTCTCCGTAACAGCCCGACCTCTCGTGCCTTCTAAGAATAATCGTAAATTTTGAACGCTCATTTTTCCACCATGTATGCTATTGTAATCACCCCCATGTTTTTGTACGCTAACATTTGTCAGATGAACGTACATGTTATCTAATTCTGTCACACTTGTGTCATATTTTACGGTACAAAATCTACAAAACCCAAGCTGGAACAAATAAGCTTTTAAAGGTCTGAAAGATGTAACTAATACGTATAATCTTAAATCAAATTTCTTGCCGCCTATAAGCAAAGGGTTATCTATATAACGAGAAATAACATAGCTCTCTTTACTAAGCTGTGGATGAAACGGAGCCTTGGCTTCCCTCGACCATTTTTTCAACTTTGATAGTTTATTTATAAGAAAGATCCCCGTACCTTGAGATTTCCCGCATGGTTTCATAATCCATGTACTCTGCGGTGATTTACGATATTCCTCGACGAACATGTTGTAGTCCGCTGGGAGAACGAATGTCACAGGGATAAAATCGAGATGAACGTAGCGTGTAACGACTTGCCCTCCTTGTAAAACTACTTCAGCCTTTTCGGCCAAGGGGCTACCTTCTCTTTCTAATTCCTTTCTGTAGCGCTTTATATTTTTCACAAGGAGGTCTTTTCTGGATAACTCGTAATGATTAGGAAAGTGACTAATCATTTGATTATCGTTCATTCGGTAACCACTTTCCACGCTGAATAAATTCCGACAAGTTTGAGTTGAAGCCCAATAAAAATTCCATTCATCATCTGGTCCTACTTGATGCCAGCCTCGTCTTTCGAAATTACTCATCAAAACTGATTTTTCCATATCCGTACAGAAATTAACCCTACATTTTTCCACTGGAGCATTCACTCTCCCATATAGGCTAACTGTCACTTTTTTGTCTGGATTCATTTTATAAACTATTGTTATTAAAATATCTGCACTAATTATTACAAACACGAAATCTTTGATTTGTTACTAAAGCAAGCAACGGCATTACATAGACTGCTTAAGTGCTTGTGTATCGTTTCCTAGGATTTATTGATATAACAACCATTTTGTTTGCAACGTGCTAGTGAAAATATCCAGTTTGATTCAATGATTACATAAAAAATGTCTTTTTCTTTTAATTTTGCTTGTCATTTATTAATATCTATGAATAATTTGATAATAGTTTAAAATACGTAAAATTGCAAATTTCGATAGATATTCCAAACCATATTTTATATGTCTCCGTGGGATTGTCATTAAGAAAATGCCTAAGAAAGCTTTAGTTTTATCTACGCACTATGTAAACTAAATGGACAAAGGATAGGTATTTTTTTAAAGACCCTGAAAAGCGATAAGCGTCACTCGGAAGATAAGTTCAAATTCAGCGAGAAAACCCCAATTTAGGTATATATATACAGAGTATAACTATTCATTTTATACCCCGTAAAAAGTTTATTAGAGAATATCTTAACATATTATGTACTGCATGTAACAACAATATATTAGCAGTTAATTTTCTGCTACAAAATACAATATTGGTACCCTTTATTAAAATTGCCAAAAGTTAATTTTGTAACATTTTATTTAATAATAATATTATCTTTATTGACTTCAATAACAAAAGAGTTACAATACACTTTCTTTTACAACTATTACATTAGTACACGTTTTGTTAAAGTACCCTAACGCAGAACTAGGCTAAGCCTGTATATCAGACGCTAGCCTCTACTTAATCACACAATTAAGTTATGAATATAGCTAATATTAATAAGTAAAGTAAAATGTACTTATACTTTAAACAATGTTGAGATACATTTACCTTTTTGTTAAAGATTTTAGAGCAACTATAATTTATGTTATATTAACAACTATATACATATATTCATTTTAAACAAAATAAATTACACACCATTTTGTGTAGAGAAATAGAGACTAAGTTCACACGATTTACAACTTTTAGCACTCAGCTCGACTCTACACAGCATTATGGTCTTAATAAATGTTGTGGTGTGATTTCAGCTGTTAAAAGCTAACAGTATTTATAGTCATGCTTGGTAGCTGTAAAATCATGATCATTACAAAATATCAATTAGGATATTTAAATATCACTTTTTATATAATATTTCTTAAGCCTACGCCCATATTTAACAATCTTAATTGATACTATGTTTTCTGATTTTTCCCGGATTTACTATAGTTTTTGGTTGATTATTACAGCTGCGGGAGACACTAAAGTTTTAGTCGTAAAGTTGTAGGCGTCTCAAAAGTTAAAATTAATTAAAAGTTCACCTAGTTCATAAAAAAAACACAAATTTATGCTATAACTTGGAGAAAAAATGTTATCGAAGTACTTAAAAATGTTTTTTATTTTTTTGTGGTAAATCAGAAACTATACTTTTATTTTAAAATAGAAAATTTTATTAATACGACAAAATAGTTTTACTTCTTTATTGACAAGTTGAATGACATATTTACGCTACAGGCGTGTAGATGCCATTCTTCGATATACAGGTGGAACGAGATATGAAAGAAGATTGTCTGAAATATTGAAACAATTGTTGCTCAAACGATTTTTTTTTGAAAATTGAAATATCTTTAAACTAAAAATAAATATATATTTTTATTTTTAAATTTAAACATGACTGCAGTTAAAAGGTTCAATCAATATGTAATGTAACTATAAAATATTGATTGTGCATGGCTTTACTTCTTTTTTATTAGTTGTTTGAAAATCTTAATTCTAATCTGCCTTTAAAGTTTAAACTATGTAAAAAACAGGGTGGTCCAAAAATATCTTCAATAAAATACGTCATTTCTTATAAAAATCATCACTATCATCAGAATGTGTGTAACATGTACCTATTCTTTTACGCTGAGATACACTTATCATATTTAGTACCTACACAAATAGACTTTGACCTGGACCCTAACAGATAAGCTACTTTTTTAGTAATGAAATTTGTCACAATATGTTGAAATGTAACTGTATATAATTGTAAAAAATAAAAAAAAAGGTGTGTGTACGATTCACACACGATTGAAGTGAAACTTCAGTAAATCGACAAAAGAATGGGATGAATATATATAAAAAAAGATATGTCAAAAAATAAACAACGGTTACCATGGCAACATGGGAATGTATTCTATCTCATTCTCTCCGACTTAATCCTATACTTTTATGTAATTCTTTCTTTATCGTGACGCATTTTCGTTTCATCGAGTTTCAAATCACAACGATTCTAAAGAAGTTTCACTTCATAAATATTGTTGGTAAATACAAAAGACACTTAGAGACCCAAGCGAAGTTTGGGTATGTCGCTAGTTCATTCTATTATGTACTATCATAGTATAGTCTTATTTACATGAAGTGTAACTTTGCTAAGGTCATTTATGTTTTGAAGTGTAGTTACAACTTTAGAAAGTGAAGGGTATTTGTAATAACGTGATCCTCCTGCATGTTTTACATTTGGGAGGCATATTCAGGAACTAGTTTACAAAGTTGTGCAGTTATGAGACGAATTTCACTGTCTGTACGCTTATTTCAATTTAGAATTGCTCAAAGACACAAATAAAAATTAATCATTTCGGAAATGATTTTAATTGTGTTTAGGATTGGTATTGTATTACACATTAGTGTGAATATAAAAACGTTTAGGTCAGTTTGTAGTGACCTTACTTGCTGTGCTATCGGTCACCGGTTCGAGTCCAGCTAGGGGCATTAACTTGTGTGAGGGGCACGAATATGTGCCCCTATCTATTAATATTCCTATGTTTTTAAAGCTATATATGTTATATGTGTCAATTTTCTAGTATCCATAACACAACTCGTACCTTACCACGCAAACACTTACATAGTACAGTGTGTAAATGTCCCAAAATATTTATTTATTTACTTAGAAAATATAATTTTTAGCCGTTTATTTTATAAGATATAGTTAAAGTACAGTAATGCGTAAATTAAAAAAATAAACAATATTTGGGTACGTGATGTACCTACATATACCATATAAGTATAAAAGTTTATTTTTTAGAAATAATAAGCATGGATCATTAGGTGCTAAATTTCATTCCATGAATACCTCCCTATCACAAAGTTCAAGCAACTATGCGAATTTACTAATGGCGCAATTCCTAATAGACTCAAGACTAAGGCAAGTTGTTTTGGGTTGCCGATGTCTCAAATGACACCATTTAAACAATTTATTGTAGAATTGGTTCCCACAGTGACACTTTAATGGTAGATTCATACCACATATAGTCGCTCATACGGTGTCGTGGTTATAGTCTAGTGCTGTAACTAAGACAAGCTTTGTGTGGAGAGATTACCTGATATAGGGTTATAAAATACTCATGTTTTTGGTTATTTTTATTATAATTGTTTTTAATAAAAAATCTTTTTATTATAAGTTTTTTATTAGAATTGTTTTATATTTATAGATTAAGACATAAGCATGATTTTATAAATTAATAAAAGTTGAGTAAGTTATCAAAATTGATTACCATACGGCATTTGGATAATATTTTAAAAGTAATATAATAAAGCATTTTATCTTTAGTCAAATCATTATGAAGATTTATTTTATATTTATATTAAATTTCTTTTCGAAATATTCCCAAACTAACAATTATTATGATTAATCTAAAAGATTTTAATATAATCTGTAGAATTTATTGCTTTATTTGTGGCAATCCACAAACACCATGTAGTCGGTATTGGCTATCAAACTTTTAATTAAATTTGTACTGACGTTGTCCCGATTTGGCCACTTTCAATATTGATATTACATCACATGATTATTTAATAATGACATTAATCACTAGCAGCTAACTAGATTTAATCGTTGAATTAAGGTTTAAAATTCTAGAGGTATTCTTAAACCAAAATAGGTAATTACTTAGTAAGGACACCCTTAGATTGCCAAGGAAATGAAATTCAACCCTTTAAAGGGTGAAATGGTGTATTTAGCCCTGCCTTTTAAAGGTATGGAAAATAATTTGTTTCTGGCCAACTTTACTATACTATACATTGAGACTATTATTGAATTACAGTTATTTAGAGTATTTATTATTTCGATAACCAATAGGATCTAAAAGAGCGGCAATTTTTTTCTGCTCGTAATATAATAAATATTATGAGAAAAACTAAGCGGTTCTTGCGTGATAGTTGGCGAGTTTTGTTTCTTATACACTCTAATTTATTTCCAAAACATTTATGTTAAATGTTATCATCATTGTAAATTAATAATTTTACATCGTCAATATTTAACATAATTTTATCTGTATCCAAAGTTCTTACAGATAACACATTTTTGAACTTTTTCTACAAAGTTCTTTTTATACTGGAAAAAGAAATGTTCCAATAGATCTATTATTTAAATCTTTCGGTTCGTTCGTTGTATAAATCGTCGTTAATAATAATAATAATGTAGAAGGAGGAAGAAGTAAGACAGGATTGCTATGTTGTATGTATGCCAGACCAGCAGTATTTTATGAACTTGATCTTTAGTTCCAACCCAAGTCTATGGAATCCTAGATCTTTAATATAGGATTCCTCAGACTTTGGCTTTACAATGAACATCAAAAATATAAATACACTACTGCAATCAAATATTTCATAAAAATAAATATTCTTAGTGAATTACATAAAATAACATTCAAAAACTATGCTCTATACGATTTGGCAAGTTTCCATTTATTTTCAAAGGAGACAGAACAGCTAAATCTAAAGAACTGGCGAAATTTCAGACAAATAAGAACTTTAAATTCAATGATGGAACTCGGAAATGTCATATTAACTTAACGTTACTTTAACTATCTCTTTCTTATGCTTCTTGTCTGAAAGTCTGTTAAAAAATATAATTGATAACGATTTTCTTGTTTTCCTTTTTATTGAATTTCTGTAAATAGAAAGTAAATATCTATATATATAAAAGAAAGTCGTGTTAGTTACACTATTTATAACTCAACAACGACTGTACCGATTTGGCTGAAAATTGGTGGGGAGGTAGCTTAGAGCCAGGAGAAGGACATAGGCTACTTTTAAAGGCGAAAAAGGGCTTTAAAGCTAGAAGCTTGATTTGACGTATCAATTATAACCGTTGCCATGGTGCGTGCAATGGTAATTAAATCAGCAAATATATACCGGGTGGTGCGAAGTAAATATATACAACACGTACCTAGGGACGAACCCGAGCGAAGCGAGGGTGAGCCCCTAGTTGCATTATAAGTTAACGTTTTGTATATATGCTGTTTATTCAACCACCGCCAAACCAACCATAATAATTGCATTTCCCACCACTAATGAAAAACAGTTACACGTATAAGATACACTACATTTTTTCTTTTTTTTATATTACATATTATAGTATGAAGATTATCATATAAAAAAATAAAAAAACAGCTTACTAAAAAATGTTAAATAAAACTGAATTTCCGCTGAGTTTAACGTAGTATTAGTCTCTACTCGAATCTACAATATTAATCGGGGTATCATCTTAACATAATGCTCAACAGAGCGAATAAATTTATGAGCATTCCAAAGAACTTATCACAATAAATGTGTTCCATGTTTGCACAGGAAAGCATTAAATATGTAGATTACAATGAGACCACATAAGAAACCCATAATGTTATGTAAAGAAAGAATAATGTTATAAAATGATAATATTGTTTCAACTGGGCTCCTAAGGTAGGATATTAAACCTGAAATTATCGAGTTTGTACAGATGAGTATGAAAATTTCGTAAAAGTATTCATATTAAAATCGACGATAGACACCTTCGTTTATACATGAAAAAAAAAAAGAATATTATATTAAAAATACATTTGGAGTATTAAATTTCAAAAATGCTTATCGTCATTGCATTATTCAGGCTAGTTTTTGATTCCTTGTTTTTGTATCGGTGCTATTTTTATATATTTTTTATATATACTTTAACATATTATGTTTCAAGCGGGGACGAACCACACTGAAATATAACATTAGCAATATGTAAGAACAATAAAGAGCAAAGAACGTCATGAACTATCAGTTAAGCTTTTCCATTAGTCAGTTATTGTCAAATTGTTTTGAATAAAAATAAAACAACAGAATGTTAGATTAATTTTTCCAAAATTATACAAGAAGTCAAACATAAGTCACATGTTTTTTCTTATTTTGTCTTAAAACTACAAGTTAGATTGTTAACGTCGTAAAATGTTTATTTAGTATAGATTTAATTCATTTTACTACAGATTTAACATTTATTCGCCTTAATAAGTTTAGTTATTTCAAATTTTAACGTTCATTTACATCCAAGGAGGAAATAGAAACCGCTATGCTAAGCACCTTACCTTCATAAGCTTACCTTACTTTCCGTGTACAAAAGGTTCAAATAATCCGATGTAAAGCGCTTGAGTGTGCCTAACTACTGACAAGGAAAGTCTGAAAGGGAAAGCTTAAATAGCGACCATTTGTTCATCTTGAAAAGGCACATCTTACATAAGTGAGGCATACAGAACATATTGCATACAAAGATGTAAATTATCTTTTACAATTTAGATAAGGTTTTATGAAAGAAATTGTAAAAAATAAATTGTATATTTTTTCTTTCATATTATAAGGAATAAAAGAAAGTTAAATAAGTATTACGTTTTCTTCCCTCCAGAAAAGAGGTTGTCAAGAAGATTATTACAGAAATATTTTAAAGCAAACTCGACGCAAATGGTTTGCATATAAGCCAGTATTTACCTGTAGAATCTCTTCCAAAGATTTTGTATGGCGAGACTCCTACGTGGTTTATTGTCTTATTTTGATTAACATTTATATTGTCTACTAGTCGCGGCTGCTTGCGGGTTGAGACACGGTGAAGATATTATCTGTTTTAATATACCTATATTCATTCTTAGATCAGTCGAATTAAGTATCTAAAATGGTTGTATAAAAAAGGTTTTTACATGAATGGATCCTTATCCATCCATGTAAAAACACATATCAATAGAAAAAAATCAAAACAATCACTGAAGAAATCGTGGAGATTTTCAGTTATGCACAAACAAACATTTACTTTTTTATCTAATATATAAAAATCTCGTGTCACAGTGTTTGTTATTGAGTTTCTCCGAAACGGCTTGACCGATTTTTATAAAAAAATGTGTATATTTGGTAGGTCTGAGAATAGGTCATAGGCTATTTTTTATTTCCCTAGGTGATAATGTTTTATTACCATCTCGCCAGTATTCCCTTTAGTGAATGAGATCTTGGTTTTGTTTTGTTGCTGTTACTTACATTCCAACACTTAAGAAAAACGAATTAAAAAGGGACCCTCTTTTAGCTTGCATGAAACAAATAAATGTATTTATAAATAAAAGTGTGTATAAATTATAAATAGTGGATTTAAGATTCTTATATATTACAAGAAAATTATTGTGTGTAAAATTTTCATTCAACTGTAGGTATCTCTAATTTTTATGAAAAAAATACAATATCATTTGCTAATAATGTAGCTTTATATGTATACGTAGATAAAAGATATTTTTAAATAGGTTAGGTAATTTTATATCTACCTATACATATTATAAAACAAAGTCCTCCGCCGCATCTGTCTGTCTGTCTGCCTGCCTACTGTTTAGCTAAAAGCTTTGATTTGGCATCATAAAATACATATTAAATTTTCAACGTTCCATTAGAACGCGAGCATAGCCGCGGGAATTGCTAGTTTATTAAGAAACACATACAAAATATCGTTTTGTCCTCTTTAGATTATTAGTCTCTACACAAATAACATTTCTTTATAATCATGAGACATTTAGAAAAAAAAATACATTCCTATTATATGGAAAAAAGAATAAATTCTATTAAAAAATCTAAGAAACCAATCTTTGTAAATATAATTTAGGTTTCAATAAATCTCACCTCACAATTTCAATAAGCGCTGTTGCTTTCCGAAATTACTTTTCGATAGAAGCACTCACAAAACGATTTCGCATTGACAGATTTGTACGAACCGTAAAAGGCCCTATTTAAGATCTTCTGAGCCCTCCTGTACCCATAGTGTATAAATTAAATTTCCAACTCATTTAAAGTAAATTCTGTATGTTTATAAAAATAAAAAATTCGGAACGGATTTTATAACACATTTTGATACAGATACTAAGTACATGTCTTTAAAACAAAAGTACGAAATGACTGGGGATCTCCTATATAATATTTTTAATTACGATCATTATTTTATATAACAAAAGCCTTAAAGCTCGTTAAGATTAAAGAATCAACACAAACAACATCATCAAACATTTTTAAAACCTTCAAAATTATAATTTTGATAGTATAATATGATAATAATAGATGTATAATATGTTTCAGTGGATATTGCAGAACTCTACTTAAATGAGTACAATTACTGACCCAAAAATAAATATAAACTTCACTTTTTCACAGCCGAACTCGTAAAGCATCGATGAAAAATTCAAAGTTACCCTTCATTAATGTGCTCGAAATAGTCAGCTCTTTATTTAGAAAAAAAACGGGTTTCCACGCGATGTATGCAATGTAATATTACTACAATATTTGCCAGTTATGTTTTATACCAATTTGCTGCTAGTCTATCATCATTATATATGTAATACTATATCTCTAAATCTAGGACACGTTCTGTCTTCAACTTGTTGTCCTGATTTTACTTCGTATTTTACGCAGACGGATTTTTAAAATTATATTATTTTGATCAGTTAGACTTTTTAGTTCTTTTTTTTTAACTGCACCTGAGTAAATACAGGGTTTAAAAAGTAAATCCTGTATTTACTCATTTGATAGACTTGGGAGAAAAAATTTTTACACGCCACACAAGTTGACGATGAAAAAATATGAATCATCAAAATCAGTTGCATCGTTAAATCTTTATAAGGTTAAATAAATTTACAAAACATAGAGTTAAACTCATTCAGGCCATTACATAACCCTGCTTGTGGCTTCGTTGCAGTCGGGTAATCAAAACAAGTTCTTGCGTCAAATCAAGCTGCCTCTATGTAGGCACGCGACCTACGATGAATGACCAGCCATATCTCTAGTAAATAAAGATATTTAAATTTCCAGAGCTATCTAAATATAATGAGTCGTAACTATGTCAAGAAGCAGCAAAATACACATTGATAAACTTTTCGCATTTATAATAGTATGAATTGCGATGCGACGTGGTAACCCTAGTAATTTAAATTCAAGTTGAAATAAACATTTAAATGTGGCCGTGTCGAGGACGCTAAGCCACAACTGATAGACCTCTAATTAGTCTGCTCTTGAATAGCTTCATTAATTATTTCGTAACATTAGACTGGCACGGCAGTGAAATGTTGACGTGATGAAAGCGATTTTTAGAGCGTTTACGGTCTGTGTAATGTAAATTCTTACTATTTCAGGTCAAAATTTGTATTACTTTTATATCTGGTAAAATCCTTAATAAAATATAATAAGGACTACAGACTCAAACTCTACCTGTTCGGATTCATCCCTAAGTACATTTTTAACGGTTAGTATAATATATATTTTCAGAGATTACATTTCGCACAAAAAGTATTCTATCTGTTGACCCGGATAACCAGCTATTTCAAATGTCTTCAAAATCTGCCTAATAGCTTTCACCTGATGCTGTCACTAACAGGCAAGTAGGCTAAGATTTTAAAAAGTTGATTCTATAATACTAACTATTTAATATTTTCCAAAACATATTTAATGTACTATACATTTAGAATTTTATAATATTTATAGAAGATGTGATGTTATTTCATAGATTTGTGACTTCGCCATTATCTTTGTGCTTTCCACTCGGAATTAGGACAACATCGGCGACACTATTATCTGTAAAAGTACTATGTAAAATATTTTGTAAGCATCATATGAAAATAAGCTTTTTTCGAATAAACTTTTCAAGTACTTTGAATTGTCACTTACTTTATACATTATGAAAATAATATAAATATCTGTGAGGAAGCTACCACCGGCTATGAGGGCAGATCTGCTGAAATGAGCCGGCGAGAAACTCAACAGTTGCTCTTTTAAAATAAATTACAATATTGCAATTTGCAACACAATAATTATCTATTTAACCTACGTAATCCCATACCCTATCTAATCATCGACCGATCATTAAATACCCTAAAGAAATCTACAATCTACAATTAAAATCTTGTTCCCTCTACCAGATACAATTAATGTCTTGTTTATTTCGCAATTAAAATCGAATCAAAGTTGTGTAATATAAACCTACTGTATTTAATGTTCCGAACTGTCCGGGTTACTGTTGCTTTGGAGTACAAGATAACTTGGAATACATAACATTGAATAATGAATAAAGTTACGATATTGAATGTTGTTAACTTTCGTACATAATATACATTGAATACTAGATACCATCTTCGTCTTGCTCAAAGTGTATCAGTTGAGTGATAATAAAGCATCTGGAAATTGAAATTTATATATAATATATATAAAATTATATGTTTTAGCATTATGGCTACGGAACCCTAAAAAATATTGATCATTAATCTGCTGCCCGCTACATTTATGTTAGGTATCAATGCGTCAATATGCAGTCATAACGCAAATATAAGTGTGTTTAAACGGTTCGTATTGTTTTCTTAAACATATGATATTTTTCAGCAGTAAAAATTACTTATCTCATATGTTCATCCGGGTGACCAGCTATCATCATACCAAATTAAAATCTGTTTAGTAGTTTTGTCGCAATGCGGTCACAAGGGGACAGACAAACACATATTTTAAAAAGTATGAATTCAGCCTCAGTATCAATAATAATGATTTTTTCAAGAAGATTTTCCAAACAAATATTAAGTGTACAAATTTTATTTATGTATAGATTCCTATTCCTTACAATGAATGTGTATTCTTTATTTTTACATTTCATATTATCAGCCTCAGTGGCGAACCAATTCCGTATCCCAAGTTTGTCAAATTTCGATTTACGCAGATTGATTCGATTTGTGTATAAAAGAAAATAGGATGAAATAAACGGGAAGGAGAAACCGCACTGTAATGTGCCCAATATCTGATAAACTGATTGTAGTCGAACTGGAAATGGTTGTCAATTTCTCTTTTAATTTGTAGGCATATATTTACTTTAGTTTTGTGAAACAAGCAGTGGAGGCATATTTTAACTATCATAGCATTATAATACATCCATCTAACATGCGGATGATTATTCCAAAGACAAAATTATTATTCAGATTAATATTCCATGCTTGTTTTGTATCAATATGTCAAATGGCACTGCTTGCTTATATTTTTAAACACTTAGCACTCACAAATTATAATAATTATTAAAATATTACTTACTAGCATTTCGCACGGCTCCGCCCGCTTCTAAGCGCCGGATACCAAGTTCTTATTTTTACTAAAACCTTTTTTTAATATTACTAAAACCTTCATGTCCAAAACCAAAACAAATCATGTCTATCCGTTCTGTAGTTTTTTCAGTTAAAAAAAAAAACATTCGTCATTTATTAGGTAGTAGGTAGGACTATATAAATAAAAGTTAATTTGTCATGTTGAAGTTTTCTCCATAGATTTTATTTTTTTACGATACGATTTTAGATTTTGTAACGTTTCTAGTTATTAATATAATGCGATTCTAAAAAACTTAGGAAGCAGTTTCTAAAAAGATGTCGTGCCAATTTAACTTAACGACAAAAATTATAAGCCAGATGTACTTAATAGAATGAGCTAATTTATTCATACACTGCGAATCGAATCAAATCACCGGGGCGTTAAATTCCAATACGAAATCCGAATATCAGCGATACAAATGATATTTTAATTAGAGTTATGGAATAACGTATGAAGCATTAGTTAGTGTGAGTGTTATTAATTTTATCATTAACCAAATTTTACTATTATTTAGATTTGAAAAGGCAATCATTCAAATCCCAAAACTTCCTATGTTCACTCAGATTATATATTATGTATAATCCACGAGAATCGATCCACCACTTAATGAATGAGATGAAAATATGTTCTTTATTATTCTTTTTATATCATTTTATTTATATCATTTTATTTTATTACCATGGTCTCTAAATATTGCTTAGAACTCGTTAAGCTGAACAACCCCCCCCCCTCTATATACGCCTATGTATATACTCTATAATATGTAGGAATATATAAAGTTTATTTGTTCTGTAGATAATTCTTACAGTGAAGCTTAAGTTTTTTGGGTTTTAATTTAAATTTAATAAAAGAGCGTAATTAACAACGAGGCCTTTCAAAAAGTCCTTTTAAAATTGACGCTACAAATGTGTTGTGGCACTAAATGAAATTCGAGAGGTTCCAAGTATTGCACTGTTATGATTAAAAGAAACGCAATTTACAACGTATATTTTTCTTTTTTTAATATTATATATGTCCTTTCATGATTTTTAATATATCTACTTTTTATTAAATAAATGTTGTCCTAAAAAAGCTTAAAACAGATAAATCGAACTTATAAAACTGACCGGAGGTACAACTTTGATTCTGTTACAATTTTATAGCTTTTAACAGACATGAGCGGAACTCTGAGTTTAATTAATAGATTTTCAAAATAGCCACAATAAAACAAAATATTCCTGTTGGCTTTTAGGCAAACGAGAAAACTATGTAAATATTAAAAATCTGAAGTTGAATCTGTATATTGAATAATATTTTTTTCAAAATGTGATTGATTAATTTTATTATTATTATACGGGTACACCATATAGGATACTTTTGACTGCTGAAAAAGTCGCATTTCTGAGAAATTTATTATATCCCTAGGGAATAGAGACGAACCCGGGCGGAGGGAGTGAATGTGAGTTACTAATAAGGTATAGTATTATAAGCTTACCGAATTAGGTCTTTCTCAAGTCTGAGTTATTCTGAAAGTAAACTAAATAAGTAAATTGTTGGTATTGTCATTTTGTCGTGGAGAAAAAAAGTGCATAATGTAAATGAAAAAAAAAACCATATTTGTCTTTACGCAAAAATCAGGATCAAAATTGTTTTGTTGGTATTCGATATTTCAGTCTACTTATGTTTCATAAATAATATTATTTATATTATATACTAATAATATTTATTGATATTGGCAACACTGGACGGAAATCAAAGGTACTTTAATAATTTACCTTTCATACCATACATGAAAGTATACAAAGTATACAAAATATATATCAACATTATTCGAATCTGATATCTAATATTTGTGTAAAGCAATGTTTGTGTAAAGCGGAAAAACGTACCTGGTATATGTTAATAATTTTAATTATTAATAATTTAAAGTTTGTTGCTATACAAATAGTTATTTATTTTATCAACGCTATAATTTATTATGAAAAAATGAATTTAATTTTCATATAATCATTGGATAATATCAATAATATGGACTTAAAAATACTTTTTTCCTTAACAGGTAACAATAGGCTTTGTATTCCATACATAAAAAAAGTAAATTGAGTTTTCTCAGCACCCTCATCTTGGAGCTTAACGATTATTGACTTCTGTAGGCCCATTTATTGAAAAAGGATTGAACGTTAGAAGAGAAATGTTGTGCAAAACTACAGAATACAATGAGATTTGAATATTAAATTATATCGAACGTAAAACACCACAGTGAAGCAACGAAAGTGAACGTAAGCTAGTTAAGTTTCATCAACGACGTCATGTTGACTATGGTTTGTAATAGGTAAGAAAATAATAAATTCTTTATTGACATGATTTTATTCGTACGTAAGTGTTATAGCATTCATAAGCTCGTAGGAAAAAGTATATTTTGAAAATGACTGACCTTTTTAGCACTTTAAAGATTTTATGTTGCACATTTAGACTATTTAGCATTTCTAACTTATAAGTTATCGGTTCTCTCTAGTCAATGATATTATAATAATAATTTTTATGGCGATCAGATAGTTCAAGCAGGTATTTGACTTTATTTGAAGAAATAAACGTACCAGTAAAAAAATATTGAAACAGAATTCCCTAATCAATATTGTGTTATTTTCATTTTTACATTTACGCTTATTAATATTAAATATTTATCTTTATTATTTATATAATTGACATTAAAAGACTTATCAAAGTTATCATTATATTTAAGGAACAATCGATTTTTTATAAATATCAATAGAAGCCAAACAATTTCCCTTTTTAAAAGAATATAACTCTATACTATATTTTAATAACGCAGATTTTGATGTTTTTTTTTTTAATATTTACGCGTATTGTTTCAATATTAATAATTTCAATGAAGTTTCTAATATAAAATTTAATGATTGTTAAATCTTTGGTTGATAACAAATAAAAGAATTCTCCATTCGAAATATTTGTTTTAAGTCTGTATAAAATATATAAAAAATAATACTTAGTAATAATAATACTTATAAATACAAAAACTGAAACTTATTTTTCTTTGTTCATTTATTTCTTTCATCTAACAAGGCAACTATTAATAGATGTTTATCATGTTCCCGTCGGCGGAGGGCTATAACGCTTAAGGTTTTTTTCTACCTGTACTCAAAGCCCTATTTTCCAATTGGTATCAGTTTATTGGAAAATTGGCAAAGGACTATATGAAACGATAGATTTGTAGTAGCATAATAATGTTTTTAAATCTTAATTGTATTTAAATCTATAATATCTCAATTCTATACATAAATTTTGATTGCTACTTCATTCATATTACATCATCATCATCATATTCAGCCTGTATTCGTCCACTGCTGGACATAGGCCTCTCCTATGGCACGCCACTGAGCTCGATCTTCAGCTGTACGCATCCAACCGCTGCCAGCCACTCTACGAATATCGTCGCTCCACCTAGCAGGAGGACGTCCTACACTACGTTTGCCGAGCCGTGGTCTCCACTCAAGAACCCTTTTACTCCACCGGTTATCGGTTCTGCGACAAATGTGACCAGCCCATTGCCACTTCAGCTTGCTAATTCTTTGGGCTATGTCGATAATTTTGGTTCTCTGTCGGATCACTTCATTCTGGATCCAATCCTTCAAAGAAACTCCGAGCATAGCCCTCTCCATAGCACGCTGAGCAACCTTAAGCTGGTGCACTAATCGCACCGTCAGTGTCCACGTCTCGGCTCCGTATGACATAACAGGTAGGACGCACTCATTAAAGACTTTTGTCTTTAAGCTTTGTGGTATTGGCGACGAAAAGACTCGACGAAGCTTATTGAATGCTGCCCAGCCCAGCTGTATTCTTCTTTGAGCTTCTTCATATTACATAAGCCGATGTAAAGAAGAAGTCTTCAAGACAAAATTATATGAAACTTTATTTTTCTTTTCCAGCATAAAGACGAACTTAAGAAACATATTATACAAATATAAACATCGAGATGGCATCGCAGACAGGTAGACAGAGGGCAAAAATTCTCAAACCGATCGATAATCATGACTATTTCAATGACAATTTACAATTTTTTTTATGTACAGACTTGACTTAGTTAAATTTTATTATATGTATGTAATATGGATAAATTATGGCTGTGGTAATAATAGTAGTTGTGTAGAAGTACTTGTGGGCTTATAGTTGTCGAGTGGCTAACTTGGCACAGTACATGCGAATTCGAAAGTTAATATAGATTCAAAGTGGCGATGTTTCATGTGATTGCATTGCAAATAACCGAGAATCTGCATATTGCTTAATATTCCGTGCTAATGGTCTTGGTATGTTTCGTTAAAATTGATGGTAAACTAACCAGAATTTCAGTTTGCTTATGCTGAAATTGGTTTTAAAATGTACTATCACATTTAGGATTCTGTACCTCAAAAGGAAAAAATGGAACCCTTATAGGATTACTTTGTTGTCCGACTGTATGTGTTCCAAACCCTTTTTCTCAGGAACTCGCGAAGGCATCAAGCTGAAATTCATATCAAATACTCAAATTTACTGTCCCTTGGAGCTGTGAAAAAAACTTCTTAGGGGTGGCCCTTTCCTCATGAACGCGTAGAGGTATTAAATTAAAATTCATATTAAATAGTCAGGTCTGTCGGTCTGTCTGTGGTCTACCTTTGAGCTGTAACAAAATCAAACTTCTTAACGCAATCAAAAGAAAACGCAATTTAAGCCGCATAATTTGAAACTCGCAACTACTCGCATGGGAATCAAAACCGGGATGAAGGATCATTCCAGTTGTCTTAGAATTTTGAAATTTGGCATGAAGCAACATAGAGGCAAACATTTCGAAAACCTTAAATTTTTAGTTACTTACATCACATATACTTTTTTTTATAATTATAAACTCATTACCCTTTCCCTCATGAACACGTAGAGTTATCAAGTTGAAATTCATATCAAATACTTAGGTTTGGTCTTAAGGCAGTGGTAGCCCAGTGGTAATGTAACCGAGTGATGCAGGTTTAAATCCGTGTCTCGCACCTCTGATAGTTTTATGTGCGAATCATTTTCTAACATGATCACCACTAATCTTATGGTGAAGGAAACCTGCATGTCTGAGAGAACTTTTCAAGTTTTCGAAAGACATATGAAGTTCGCCAACACACCCTAGGCCACCGCGGTGGACTATGGCCTGATCTCCCTCGTACTGAGGGAGGCCAGTGCCCAGCAGTGAGACGTTAAAAAGGGCTGATTATATTGTAATTATGTACTAAGCTGTGAAAAAAAAAACAAATTTCTAAGTCAACGTAAAAACGCAAAACGCAAAGGCATATTTTGAAACTCTCAACTACCCGCAAGGGAATCAAAACTTAAAGGCTACTCATGTTGACCGTTGACCGTTGAAGAAATTGTTATAGATAGATATATATATATATAGAATACCATACATACAGTTGACGCCAATTAGGATGTCCTCTGAGTTGCATGGGCGCTCTACAATTTAGAGGAGTAGTTTATCGTTATAGATAATGGTACAGAACACTCCGTGCGCGAGTCCGACTGGCACTTGGCCGAATTTTTAATATATTTATAATAATATTTTTGAATAAGATTTTATATGGTCACAGGGTACTTTATAGTATTGTTTATTCTAATTACTTATTAAAAAAATGCTGTTATTTTACATGTAGGGAAATCTAAGTATAGAATATCTTATTTGTAACGGTCAATCTCCGTTTTGCGAAATACCTGAGATGTGAATTGCAATCAGTTGCACGCTTGAAAGCTTTCAAACTAATTAATGAATTGTTACCCGACTTTATATATTTTTTTTAAATTCCCACTAGAAGAGTGATGAAATAGAATTAGGATAACTACATTTTTTATTTATGCTATTATCTACGCCTCTCTTATCACATAATAGAAAGAAACGAAGCCCAAGGCTTAGTGATGATGGACTGTCTTTTCTAACAGTTGAACAGTTTTATGGATCTTAGCACACACTTATCTATAGATCTTAGTGTATATGTTTACAAATTTTATTTTATATATATTTTGGACGAAACCGTAGTATAATATTTTATGTTTTAGTATTCTGTTGGGACAATAGTGCAATTAATATGCTATTTTAGTTCTAAACTAAATTATAAATGGCACAAGAGTCATGAAAGAAAACTTTTTACGGGACAATAACACAGTGAAAACTAAGTATGTGTACATAAATAACTAGAATTTTTACATGGTTCTGCACACTGTTGGAACTCGTTTCGCAACAAAGGGCCAATAGTTATAGTATGTCCATAAACTTAAGGTTATAGCTTCACTTATAATCAATGATCTGTGAAAATTGTCTTTTCATAGAAGTAATTTAGTTTTATAGCAAATGTAATCTTAAAACAGTATAAATATCAATAATATATTTTTTTTTTGTAAAAATGTAAATAAAAATTACTTTATAATTAATAATTATCAAAGTTATAATCAAAATTATAGTAATAATTGTTAGCGACATTAGTTTATACATTCTTAAGCCAAATATACAGATTTGGAAATAAAATGAAATGAAATTATGATTTAAACCGATTAAATTTATTATAGCGTGAATTTGCGTCTTCCCTCTCCATTAATTCCTCATCAATCAGTACGTCGAAGTCGCCTAAAGCTTCGTCGCTCGGTGTTTTGTTCCACCTGGCGTCAGGGATCCCGCCTGGTGGCACAACGACCGACACTATGTTGTCGATTAATTTATACTTTAATATTCTATCATTATGTGTTGTAGATTGCAAAGAAGGTGAAGCATTTACTTCAACGAGCCACGGCTTTAGCTCATTATCTATGATAATGTCATATCCATAACATTCAAAGCAATGGCGATCGTTGGCCATTACTGGCACAACAGCTTTCAAAGAGTGGACTATCAGCCATTGCATGTCAGCAAATAGTTTATCGGTCACTGAACGCCCTCGTGTACCTTCCAAATATAGGCGAAAATTTTGTATACTCATTTTACCGCCGTGTAAACTGTTATAATCGCCGCCATGTTTTTGAACGCTAACATTTGTCAAGTGAACGTACATATTGTCTAATTCTGTTACGCTAGTATCATATTTCACGGTACAAAATCTACAGAACCCATGTCGAAATAGATAGGCTTTGAGGGGTCGGAACGAAGTTACCAAAACGTATAGTCTCAGATCGAATTTCTTACCCCCAATCAAAAGGGGGTTGTCAATATAGCGTGATATTACATAACTTTCTTTGCTGCCAAGTTGCGGGTGTAACGGGGCTTTCACTTCGCGGGACCACTTCTTAAGTTTTGAAAGCTTGTTTATTAGGAAAATTCCGGCCCCTTGTGATTTTCCACACGGTTTCATTATCCAAGTACTTTGGGGTGATTTTCGATATTCTTCAACGAACATGTTGTAATCGGCTGGTAATACGTAAGTTACTGGGATCCAATCTAAATGTGTGTACCGCATAACAGTTTGTCCGTTAGGCAAAATCACTTCTGATTTCTCAGCTAAAGGGTTACCTTCACGTTCTAGCTCCTTACGATATCTCTTAATATTTTTGACCAATAAATCTTTACGAGAAAGTTCATAGTGGTTCGGAAAATGGTTTATTATTTGGTTGTCATTCATTCTGTAACCACTCTCGATACTAAATAAACTTCGGCAGTTTTGTGTAAAGGACCAGTAAAAATTCCATTCCTCTTCAGGTCCCACTTGAACCCACCCACGTCTTTCAAAATTACTTATGATTACAGATTTTTCCAGATCAGTACAGTAGGTCACTTGTCGTTTTTCCATTTTTATTGAAAGTGATTACAAAAAATTGTATAAATAAGAAGAAATGTGATATATTTTTAGGCAAGTAGACAATAATAAAAACGATGTACAAAATATGTCACTGACGTCTGACACTGTTTTATTACCATATTTTTATTATGCCAGTTCTTTTAAATTAAAATGAGATAAATACTCATATAGAACGAAACACGTATAAAAATAATAATATTTTCTCGTGTTTATTAGAGAGATGAAAATGGTTGTAATATAATATTTTTTTATTTCCAGTTTTATTGTAACTAAGTCTTATTACAGACCTTATTTTGTTTCATAGAAAATGTTTTCATTTAATTTATATCTTTTATTTCTTTTTGATAAATGTAATAGTCTGATGAGTCTAGTTTCGTATTCGTTGTAATAAAAATTGGTAAGTAAACTGTAAATGGTTAAGATTCGTTTAAAAATACACAGATTCAAGATAGGTAACTCAAAAGTAAGTTTTTAATATTAGAGGTGAAATATATATCTAAATTAATTGGCAGTCTTTTGCTAGAATCTATTTATTAAAAAATAAATGACAGTCAATTTCAAAACTGAAACTATAGTCCATCTATAGTCGGTCAACAGTAAGACAAAATATAGTTAAAGTAAGTAAGTAGTAAAAGTATCTGGTATTCCATTATTTTGTAAATATCATTTTTTAACTTTCGTCAAATCCCCTAATTTCTGTTCACATCGTAACTAAGCGCTACGAAAATGTAATAAACTCAGGACTTGGGTAACAGCGACAGTTCGGGCATATTAACAAGTTTGCGAACGATATCCTTGCCATTTCGCTTAAATTTGAATTATGCTCGAGGTGATATCACGTTATTCCATACAGACATATATAATATATATGTACACATTATATGTTAATTTTATTATAATATGATTAAGTAAAAAAAGTATCATTATTGAAATAAAAAATATGCTTTGGCAAAATCTATCTGTTATAGTTAGGTATTTCTCGTTTACAAGGTTCCGAACCAACTTGGACTTTTTCCTTGAAACAGTTATTTTGCAATACCTTTTATTTATAAATAATAATTGGTGAAGAAACATGATTCAAGACTGATGTAATCTATTTATACAAATAGGCAATTAGGCAAAAACAAAACGGTTCAGAAACTTTTTCTCCTCTGTTGTCTCTTGTGATTCCTTATTTTTTAGTAAGTGACGACGAGAGTATTGACAAGCTTTTCTCTATTCATATAATAATATTCTACACTAAGTGGAATGTGTACATTGAATATATTTTAAGTATTTGACGACTCGTTTGGCTCAGTTGGTAGTGACCCTACTTTCTGCGCCAGCGGTCGCGGGTTCGAGTCCCGCTGGGGGCATTCATTTGTTGAGCACGAATGTTTGTACTCCAGTCATGGGTGTATACATTTATAATATGTATGTATTGTAATGTGTAATGTGTATATGTGTAGTATATCAACTATCTGGTATCCGTAACACAAGCTTAGCTTACCACGGAACTAGATGGCGCTGTTGTAATAATGTCCCAACATATTTTTTGGAAAATTTAACTGAAAGCGTCATTTTTAACGATACAGAAGCTATCACTTCTTGAATTTTTGTCGGTCAGACTGTTTGTGACCATATCACGAGAAAACCACTTGACAAATTTTTATGAAGCTTGGTACAATGACGACTGGTTACCTGGGTTACAACATAGAATAACATTTCCTGTAGTAAAACAGCTCATTTTTGAGAAATCTATACAAACTGTTAAAACGTATCTAGGGATAGCGTATCGAACTAACTATATAATAATCAATAAAAATTTGGGAAAAGTTTTTTTTATAGATAGTCGTTAAAGTTAAAAAATGAAAATGAAGCATATACAATATTAAATTAGCGCTTGTGAGTGAGTTGAACTCTTGTTAGTCGATTCATAATAAACAATATTGTACGTATCATATAGATTCAGTTGGTGAACGAGTTTGACTTGCACTTTACAGATTTTTAATATCTCATTTAAAAGTTTTGCTTTTCTTGCATATTTATTAAGTTTTTTGTTTAGGTGCCAGTCTTTTAAGACAAGTTTAATTTTACACAAGACAAATATTTGTATGGCAAAACCGTATTTTATTTCATTTAGCAAGTTTCGTTATTAGCATTGCTATACTTTATTCACAATACTTACCGTATGTACGATAGTCCGCCAACGGCTGAGCGTCTAATAAACTAAATTACAACTAAAAACTAATCTAATCATAAACAACAAATGGATGACTAAACCGACAAATAGAAATATTACAGAAATTTCGTGAACTAGCAAAAGTAAATGCTAAATATCTAAGAACTTAGCAAGTTTACTAAAGACATATGAAGTCCGTCAACTCGCACTTGGCCAGCGTGGTGGACTATGGCCTGATCCTTCTCGTATAGAAGAGAGGTCTGTGCTTAACAGTGGGATGTTAAAAAAGAGCTGACTACATGTAAAATATTAGATAAAAATATTGGTTATTTCTGTCCTCAGAAATTGTAAAGCTTGATAGAGTCTGAACTATAAAAACTTAATGTTTAACTTTATTTGAGTGGGGTGGAACGGTGTAATTTTGTGGTGTTAACACAGGGACGTAGCTTTTTTGTTTATTTAGGTTCTTACAAATTGGTTGAACGAAGTACTTAGTTAAAGTGAAGAAAGTAAACATGAAACGTTTGTATAAAATTATGTGTTTAGTTAATGGTAAAAACTTTTGCGTTATAATATATGTTAATTTTATGATAAAATTTGGTAATGATAATCTTTGATAAAGTTTCAATAAAATTACCAGTGGTAGTCTTAACCAAATATTATAAGTAATTAGTAGTTACTTATCTCTTTGAACTTTATTTTACCTAAATATAAACTTATAAGTGTTAAATTATGAAAAACTGGGTCGATAATACTTAGTTTGACGAAAGTTGAGAGTTTGTCATTTCAAATATAAAAAAAGAAATGTTTTTTAAGCTTCTTTTTATAGGACCGATGGTTAAACCCACTGCTTGTGTGAGATAAGCCTTTAACAGTTTTCATATTACTTTACTGCACATTATGATGTGAATAGAACTACTGTCTGCGGCACATAAATATATAAATTAAAGATAAAATGATAACTATAAAATATCTTTATTGCACTTAAATAAACAGTTACTACAACTGAGCCAAACCGAGCAAAAGAGCCAAAGTGTAATGAGGCTAAGTCTCTTTTTATGGCATATGCATGTTATTAATTTTTAAAAGCTTTTGCATCAGCACTGTCCATTTAATAACATGTAAGTGACGGTAATCATAATATTATGCCTAGCATATAGTGGTATTGAGAGCTCGGCTGTGACATATAGCGACATTAACTCGCTGTCTGCGTGACGTATGAGCGCCTGCGCTTAACTACAACCATTACTAATTAATTACACTGAGATGATTCGGAAAGTGAACAATTTATACCAAATTTTAACATTTATATATACGGGTGTTGAATCGGGAGAAAAGCTAGTTTTTATTCATGTTAAAATGAAGTTGTGTAAGAGCTATAAATTACAGCTTTAAATATAATGCTATCTACGAGCTAGACACCAATTGTTTGTGGGTAGAGTTCATTAATTATTTCATAATATCGCAACACGAGGAGATCAAACAGTGACAAATTTGATACGCCCCTAGTGATTAACGAGCATTTGGAATTTTCTTTGTCGTTATATACAATGGGCAATGGGCATGACAAATTTTAGCATTCTAGATATAAAATCGCAATGAAAAATATTTGTTTTATATTTTTAGTATAAAATATTTTAATAAAATGTAAACGGCCTATTATTACAAAAGCTTGCGATAATATCATGGAGTAAAAAGGAACAATAATGAAAAAATATTATCCAACCAGTGGCGAATATAATAATATAACATCTACGCTTCGGTCTGTGTTTCTCAAAAGTTGTTAATGATCATGCCCACTATTATGAATAATTTTGATGTTAGCCGTCCTGCGCCGACAAATATGCCACATAAAAAAACGTATTAATGACCTCACTGACCTTATCGGGTAGGTCGATTGGAAGAATTCGGTGTCACTAAGTTTAAATAAAGCAATTTTCAATTTTTCATACATAGGTATCTGGTACATGTATGCTCGAATAAACGATTAATAATAAATATCTACTTTATCTTTTTTAAAGTACACAGTTTTTGCTTATTAGTGGCTTTGTTGCTGTAAATAAGTTAACCCCAGGGATTATCGTGGACTTAAATGAAAAGTGACCCGCGTTGTAAGCTCTGAATTAATTGAAGCCTTTTATGTGTTGAAATTTGGCTCAGGGCTTAAAATAATATAAGATCATATTTATTATAACGAAATTAAGTTGAAAAATATTTATTTACCTGGATTTAATTTCAATAAATTGTTAAGTTTATAGGAGTACGTTAAAACAAGATAATTTTATTAAAAAAGATTATTTTTATAAAACAGAAACATACTATCATATCATATCATATCTTTGGTGGTTAAATGGTTTTTTTACATAACCTATCACATACCTATGTATTTGAATTTTATTGCACCATGATTCTGTGATAGACCAATGAGCTTTGAAATAAATATTCAAGTTAACTAAAACTACTAATAACTGCTTTGTGGGTATTTTATTAAAACTGTAATCGGTCAACCGGACCCACATTATATATTTGAGTTTGCTCAACCACTTTAAGTAAAAGTTCCCTTTCTTAAGCTATTGTAAGTGAAAGCTTTAGTTCAGAAAAATCAATGAAATTCAGTTATATTTCCAAGCAACTTAACTTAAGCAACTAAAATTTAAATCGCTCATTACCTTACTACATCAGAATCGCAAGCTGTGTCGCGGGTAAGTATTGTAATAAAAATATTATGTACCACTATTTATGGAAATGAAAGCATTTCATTAAGCAATTAATGTTTCAGGAAAAATATTTACTTAGTATTCGAAATTGGGACGCTGAAAGACGTCTATACGGCTGCCTTTTATAGAGGATTCATTAGTTTAAATGGCAGTGGCCTTTCATAGTGGGCGGGGTAAATAATTAAACTGTTACCCTCCAGACCTTTTGCTAATTAACCTATTATAGTTTTTACTCTTTACTTAAATATAAGAAATATTTTATGTATAACTAGGACTATTCGCGATAAAAAGACAGTATGCTGATATTTCTGTTTCTCCTACATGCAAAGTTTTCTGCTTCTCACTAACTTCTTACACAATACCCGGGAAGTTTTAATATGTTGTCTCGAAGGAAAAGATATACTACGAAAGACTGAAACTTTAAGGTAGCTTAAGAAACTGATCGCGTGTCGTAAAATATGTTAAGTTTTCCATTATTTTTCATGTGAAATACTGATATAAAAATTGTTTTACGAACATACAGTTGATATTATATGGATCTTAAATTAGATTTTTAGAATAATTAAATGAAAGGCTTTAGACCGTATATGTTTTATTACGCTTCACCATAATTAAATAACTGAACTAATTTTGATGAAACTTAACAGCGATATATACCAAAGTAATATACGATGTAGGTATTACTAATATTAGGTAGAATACATTGACAGGTACACATTTTACTACATAATCAATATTGTAGAGTGCAAAGCAAACCTTACTAAACTATTGCCTTATAAAGTTTTCGTTAAGTCGTTTTTCACTACCACATATGTTCCAGATTCCATAAAGTAGCTAATTAATATTAAGGTAAAACGGTATGAGATTGGCTCTCACAAATTCACTTCAAGATGCAATGTTCATTCCGCTCTCTCCAAGATTTATTACGTAAATCAAGAATAATTTAAAGTGATTTGGGCTGTTATAGTACAGCCCAAATCACTATAAGATTTACTATACATTACTCAGAAATGGGATATATTTCATCAAAAGTTTAGTGGTTTTCTCGTGTTGCTTTCCCAGACAGGCAGACAAAAATTCCTAAATCAATAGGGATCGGCCTCTATATTGCCTTTGTATTTTAATAAGATTTCAAAAAAATATTCAAAGTACAGATTCAATGCAATTTTAATTTTGTTGTATGTATAGATGTAATTCTTTTAGTCCTAATAGCCTTAACTTCAAAATAACAAGAATTTCCAGGCCCAATTATACTGCCCAGTACCCACAAGCCAAAGTGTCCTATGAGAATACTTTTACGTAACCGTCGGAATGGAAAAGTTACCTTGACACGGTCTGGAATTCGGAGTGAATTAATTAGTTATACAAGTACACTCTTTTTTTACAGCACTGTTGACTAGCGGTTTTCAGCGCTTCAGTCGTTACCTACGACTTTTGTTTTGATTATGTACCTACTCGTATTATTATACCTTTACAAGTTATACCTATTGTATTACTTTCTTATGTTGCAGTTAAATCTAAATCTGTTCAGTATTTTTATTTGAAGCGTAAATTATATTATGTTATACTTTCTTGTAACATAATATAATTTACGCTTCAAATAAAAATACTGAACAGTTGCGCGAATATTTGACATTATAAATGGAACTATGATTTTTGTTCCCGATGCTTCGAATGCTTTACAGCAATCATGGTCACGGGAGAGACTAAGGTATTTACTTCTCAGAGATTTATATATACTTTTTACAGACAGTACCTACCCAAAATATCGCGTTTATAATGTTAGTACATTACAAGTATTAAGCTGTTCTTAAGTAAAAAATGTAATTTGTTGAGTATAACTTGATATTTGGCTCGCTAGAGCTTTCTGGAATTATCTACAAGCTTACATACTTGAATAACAATTTGAGTTCAATAAAATTAATTTAGAATTAAATTATTTGAACTTTAAATATTATAAATAATATTCTAACCATCATTGTTATTTTATCATTCTTGTGTAACGTGTTCTAAAACGTGGATTATAAACCCACCACGAACCTTAACGTAAGCGTCGAAATGTTTGCAAATACCCTTTTTTATCAACTGTTTCCCGGAACTTGAACGTGAAACCTGACTTATGGAAATAATGAAAACTGTCAGCCCTTCCCGACGGAATATCACTCACTATAGTATTACGAAAAAGTTCGTGACAAAAAAACATTTACAATTTTTATTTTTTACCTTATATTTAAAAAAAAACTACTTTTATTTAGAAAACATCGGCGTAATAATTACCTTTTTACTGAAATAATATACGTACAATCCAAATATATTTATGACTTTATCAATATTATGGGACTATTAAAGGTAATGTATATTATATAAAATGTACCGTACTTAAGAGTCTTAGGATAAGATGAGCCCTGGGTCAAGTTATTTCCTCATCCAACCTATACCGTATACTTCAGATGTTGTATAATATTTATGTTACGAGTTTATCGTAAATTGTATGTACAACTAGTTTTGTGATTCATCTTTGCTCGTCCAATAACTTCATTTATGTAGTAAATTAAAAAAAACTAAGTTATCATGAGATAAAGTTAATAAAAAAAAGTACCTAATATACTAGATATTAATAATTATTGTATTCAGCATCTTTACATGCAGACATATAGGTTTCCTAACGATATTTTCCGTCACCGTTAGTAAGATAAGTGGTAATTATGTTGAAAATGATTCGCACGTGAAAATATAAGAGGTGTGAGTCCAGGTATTTGAACTTGCTTCACTCGGTTTCCCAAGCGAGCGCCTAACCACTTTACCACTGCTTCAAATAATAATTATTAAATGAACTTTAAAGTATGTATTGACAAAATGGATATTATAATGATGATGATGTATGGATGTCATCCTAATTAACATGAATATGACAATTAAATATTCCTACAATATATTATAATATTGTCTCTGCACAGACTAATTAAATAATCACCGAATATTAAACCAAAACAGTAAATAAAGGGTTGGTAAAATTTTCTGTTTTGATGTGTAATACTGAAAATCAGTTACCTCGACAGAAACTCATTTATTTTAATGCTCCACGTATTTTATCAAAAAATATATTTCATTACATTTTTCACTTTTCTCACGTAATCATTAATCATTCACATGTTCATAAATAAAGAATAATACGTGGGACTTAATATATTTATGTGTGTACAATGTACATAATATTTATAAAATATAACAATAGGATTATAATAATGCGGTATTGTGCCCACACTGTGTAATCTTATTAAATTATGCCTTTATTATTTTGCCTTTGTAAATACTGATATTTGTCTAGGTACGTTAAAGGTGGAAATGTTATTCATTCTTTTGTTAAGGCCTTATGAGGAAAATCATTTCATCCTTTGTAGAAATATCGGACTAGAATTGTATTATTTTTTCTGAGACAATATTCCAAAAGAAATGTTAAGAGAATAATTTTAATGGAAGTATCAATCCTCGTATCAAAATTCCTAATGAGCTCACAGTATCCATCAATTTAATATTATAGTAATTTGCACCTTACTGAATTATAATATAATGGCCTCTTCTTTTATATTCGAGCCAGCAATATTAAATTCGCAGTGTAAGCTCTCTATATTTCATGTAACAAGCATAAGAACTCTGAGCGACACAAGTTAAAGCAGCGCGTCGTTTGCTTGGATCTAGATATAGACCGTAACAACTAAGGACAAGAATTTAAAATAATTATTACTTGTAAAATAGTTAAAAAATGTACGAAATAAAATATAAAACGAACTATTATCTAAAAAACACACATAATATTATGTACTAGAACAAAACAACAATTTAAATGTTTGTAGACATGACGTGTATATGTACTTCTAGACGCTGTAATCCGTTCGATTTGGATGAAATTAGTACATCACTAGACCATAACCTGGAGTTATGTATTATAGGCTGTTAATATTAAAGCACAATTGCCACAAGATAGTGCTGTTTGCATTGTATTATACCTAAATACAAATGGCACCTAGGGCTATAGAAAAGTCGCTCAATTTGATTATTAGATTAAGAAATAACTAAATACTTAGATCATTCTTTAGCCACACGATGAACAAAAAGAAGGGATACAAAATTTATAACATTTTAGAACGAGAAACTAAAATGTGTCGTTCACCGTCTTTTCAGTGTAAAAAATATTGGAGAACAAATCATTTAACTTTGTGGTTGGGTGTACCTAACCTCTAATCTTATACGACAAAACGAGTAAACGCGTTTAGAAATTATATGATTTTTGAGCCTTGATGTCACACGATAACGCTTTGGAAGCTTTAATAAATCTTTATCAACATATTGTATTTTAAAACGAATCTTTGGAATTAAAGTTAGAAATAAAAATTAACAAGACTCTTTCTTTACAGAAATTAGAAGCTATCTTCCTCTACGTAGCTAAAGGGCAATGAATATCTCTAAAAAAAGAAGATTGGGAGCTGATATTAGGCACTGTTGGCCTTCAGGTCCTGCCAGTACTACACCTTAAAGGATGCCCAGCTTGTTCACTTAGTATGCTAGACCCTTTAACTAGGCTATGAGTATTTTAAATTGTAATTTAGCATTCTGCGCTAAGTACTCGTTAAAATAATAAAAATAGATAAAATTAAAACGTATAATTCAAAGATATTTCTAATTGGAATTAATTTAATAGAAATGAACTAAAAATCATTGAATTGATTAAGCTATTTTCATATAATATCGTCTGATCCGATGCCATCTGCGATGTGAGATTTACCAATAGGGTTGGTCATATTACAGAATAAATAAAAAATAAAAAAGAGATTTAAAGAATATCAATTACATTTTTACTCTCATTTTTAACATTTATTCTAGAAACACTAGTTTTTATAAAAGGAGTAAAGCATGAGGCAACAGATACTATTTCGCTTGTCAAAATATAAGATACACAAGAGCTTACAGTGAGATAAATGAAGCTCTTTGTAGACAAAATCTTTTTTGAAATTTGTTATGCTATAAACATAAAGTTAAAATATTATTGTTTTTTACGATCTTGTGCGCTTTTAGACGTTTATTTCGTTTAGACCTATTGTTAAATGATGCTGTATATGTTTTTTTTTAATGTTGGGAAATAAATTTACGCATACCACATAATACCCGTATGTGGACTTACCAGCTTAAAAGAAGCCACTACAGCCCACAAAACTCAACAAAACCTTCCTCCGTCTCAAAGTTATATTAGAATAAAGTAAAAATCAAAAATGGAAACTTGGTGCTAGGTGATTAATAGTTACTGGTGCAGTGCTATATCACTGAAACAGAAAAATGAAAACCTTATTATATTATAACTAAATCGACCAACAAAGTTTTTGCTATAATGCTATTGCTTGCTAAAAGGACGTTCCTTGTCAATAAGCTGAGAAAAAAGCGATAAATCACTTTTGTTATTGCTTCTCTACCTAGCAAAGAAAATGCTTGCTTATTTGAAAAATACATAGTTCACATAATATATTGTTCATAGATTTATTTAGAAATTCATCATCAGCCCCTTTAACGTCCCACTGGCACGGGCCTCCCTCAGTACGAGGGGGATTAGGCCATAGTCCACCGCGCTGGCCTAGTGCGAATTGGCGGACTTCACATGACTTTCGAAAACTTGCTAGGTTCTCTCAGACATGCAGGTTTCCTCACGATGTTTTCCTTCACCGTCAGACATGTAGTAATCATGATAGAAAATGATTCGCACATGAAAATATCAGAGGTGCGAGACCCGGATTTGAACCCGCATCACTCGGATATCAGAGCGAGCGTGTTACCGCTGGGCTACCACTGCCTTATATATTTAGAAATTACTCTTTTAAAAAATACAAGCAGTCTAAAGGCAGGATTGCCTCCTGCCTCCCTAGTTTGGCAAATATTTGCACTGTCCACGTCCATAAAGTCAACGAAATAAACGCTAAGTTTAAATTAATTAAATATTTCTACAAAATTTAATTTCGCTAAAAGGCAACGTCAAAATGAAATATTCAGCGAAGGAAAATAGTTGAGACTTCGTTATTTTCTCTAAACTAAAGCTTTGAAATGGACTAAAGCCTTCATTAGTACATATAAACTAATATATCGAGCTGGATAATTATATATTTGTATACTTACTTCAGTGTAACGATATTTTCTCCGTATAATTAATTTTAACAAAGTTATTCAGACAACTTTAGAAAAGTTTCTAACTAATAATATTATTACGAAACTATTATATTTACATTTTGCTAAATTATTAACGTAACTTTACCAAAATCAAAGAAGTACTTTATCAAATTCTTACTTCACTTGGCAAAATTTATTTCTATTCGCTGCAAAATTACAAATAATGCTTCAACTAACGTTAGAACTTTCATTTTTAAGCACATAATTGGACGAAATTACAAAACCTGTTTATACTACACGAATAAATCGGGTGATGTTTTCTAACCTAAGATAAAAAGTCTATTTGGTATTCACGTGTAAACTAGTCCATTGTATTGGTACATACACGTATTACGTACATACACGTATGTACGACGCGATATATGTACGGCTGACTACGACTCATGCGTACATGTATTAGAGCAACATACGGGTGCGTCAGACGCCAGTCATGTTAACTCTCAAGGGTACTCGGAAAGTCCTGTCTAGGGTACAGGCAACGCCAGATAGCACGTATTTTGTTGATGGGCTGGAGTACTTCGTATAATTCTTTATTTTTATTCATAAATACATACATTGAAAAGTCAGATTTTGAATTTGAACCATTGTCTAAATACATAGAAGATATTTTTGCTCGTCATAACCTGAGAATAGCCTGAATTTGAAGGTACGTTTACACCTAATTACATGTGCTTAGTTCAACATTTTAGATTAATATAAAATACGTCAATACCATAGACTTGAAATTTATTAAAACATAGCGTTTCCAGCCTAAATTTTTGTTATTATTGCAAATAACATAAAATACCGTCGTATCTTTTGCCGCTACTCAATACGAACACAACTTATATTACTATTGTATTTAGATTTATAGAAAAAATTACTAACCTCTTTCAGATGTTGTATCAAATTTTTACAACTTAAGTATATTAATTAATACACATAGGTATGTAGGTATATCTTTAATTTATTCCAAACTAACTACTAAAACGACCGAACTAACTGTACACAATACCGCACGCCGTTTAATCTGTTATGCTAGAGAAAACTCAGGGCTATCTAGTTCATCGATTTTCGATCTCGTCGATATTTTAAAAATATCTTTTCCAGCAAGGCAGAGACAAGTTAACGTATATGAAGGTTATATGATATATTATACGTATACTAGCAATTCCCACGGCTCCGCCCGCGTTTTGATTACTATTTAAAATAGAGATTGGTGGAGGGATAGGTTGAAAATTTAGGGTTATAAGTATTTTAAAGCCAATCCATAAAAAATAATAAAAGACAAAAATTTGGTCTAAAAATAAAAAAATTTAAATCGGGAGAGGGCCACCCTTACCACCTAGGGAAATAAAAAATAGCCTACCACCTATTATTATCAGTCCTACTAAATAATATACAGAACACATTTCGTAAAAATCGGTCAAGTTGTTTCGGAGGAGTTCGATAACAAACACTGTGACTTTGTACTTTAGAGATATACCTATCCTTAGCTATCTATGCAGTGTAGAGTCTACACAATATATGAAGTTTTATGGTTATTGAGGACAGTAATTTCTATAGTAATTGGACCGTTTCTACTGGTATAATTATAGATAGCTTAATCGTACCTGGCGTCTGAATTAAATGAATAAGTCACCCCCTATTGACCCGATACTTTAACTGCCAACTAAGCTTTTGTTAGATAAAACTTATTCACGTCTTTGTGTATTTATTTAAGCTAAAACATTTTATTATTTACATCCAGGTAAATATATACCTGCATAAAATAAAACATAAATATCTTGGGACATTATTACAACCGAAGTGTCTAGTCGTCCGTTAATCGGATGAATAAAAAAATTTTATTCGTCCGACAGCCGACTGTTGGTGTTTGATTTTTTGCGACTGAGACTTTTGTTATTTCTTATATTTTGTTGAAATAGTTTTATTAATAACGTGTGATAAAGGATAAAAATAATTTTTAGGTTGTTATGTTATGTTAAAAGTCGGTGAAATTTAAATGATAAATTTTCAGCTCGGTAGGTTAAGGTTATTTTTTTTTATATTTTGCATATATCCTGCAAAATTTTCAGCTCGGTAGGTTAAGGTTATTTTTTTTTAATATTTTGCATGTATCCTGCACCTAAAACTCACTTATTTTTTATTAGAAAGCAAAAAAGTGATAGATATTCGTATAAACCGACAATTGTCGGACGAATAACATTTTCTTTATTCATCCGATTAGCGGACGACTAGCAACAGCCTATTACAACAGCGGCATCTCGTTCCGTAGTAAGCTACGAGGCTTGTGTACGGATACCAGATAGTTGATTCACTACACATATATAATTTTTTACAACATATACATATTAAGTATCCTTAAATACACACTAAACTGTATTATATATTTATTATGAGTATACATTGGATACTCTATAATTTTCAATAGCTTAATAATTTTAATTTGACTCACAATCTATACAAAAATTATCAATCACAAAATTTAATATGAAAGAATTACATAGAAAATACGATTTTCAACTTTATCAAATTAAATATGATATAAATTTATTTGAACAGAATATCAATTATATTAAAATATAAAATTTCTATTAAAAATATTGTTGGCATGGGAGGCAATTGATATGAGACTCGCTTTCTGTAAGATACCTTTTAAAATCAAAGAATATCTGCAAATGAAAATTATGTAGATTTATAAAAAAATCTAATAGTAATTAGTAGGTTACTAATAAAAACTCTATACTATTCGTTAATAAACATTATACTAGTACATAGACACCTGCAAGCTATTCAAGAACGCCCTAAAAATATATATATTTAGGTAGGATTGTTAAATATAAATTTATTTCTAAAAATATGGTTTTAGATTCTAAATGTTATAATATCAGTGAACATTTTTAATGGTCACGAACTGGTGAAAGCACATTTTCAGAGCTGAATCTTTTGAAAAATTGTCCTCGATCCTCGATGACACAAAACCGGTTGAACTCATTCGCAATAATGGCCACAGAATACCGCAACCACGACAAAAATGGAATTCACATTCGAAAAATATCTTCGTCTTATTTTATAGTAAAAAAATGTACATTAATAATTTGCTATGAAGCTGAAAATGGGAATTAAATAATATAAGAAAATCTCGGAATGACCGTTAATGGTCCTCATCAGTCACTTCGTACAATGTAGATAATTTTAATAATGATGAATAATTTTGTTACAATTTTAATATAATTTAACTCTAGAGCAATAAATTATTTCAAACATAATATTTATATATTCAATCAAATCAAAATTCAATCGATCAAAAAAGCATTCAATACTTAGTTTTCCCAGTCAGATATTACATATTTTAAAGTACGTATAATAATTTGTAAAATTTTCCTACGAAAATAATAATTTATTTTACATTAATATTAAAGATACCATCAATTTATTGCAAACAATCGTAATACGTTTGAGAAAAGGAAGGTTTACGAAATCCGTTGTATAAATTTGTTTTTCATTTCTGCACAAACACGGTTACACACTCACGTTCTCAAATCGTATTACGTCTCGTCCACATCAATGAATTTTATTACCATATTTATTTGTCTTAAATATTTATTTATTAACATGGGAAGGTATATATGGGTTACATGCTCATGCTCTCCAATACAAAAAATATAAATAAATAAATATGTTGGGACATTATTACAACAGCACAATCTAGTTCCGTGGTTAAGCTACGGCTTGTGTTACGGATACAAGATAGTTGATAGTAAAGTGTACACGTATACATTTTAAATACAAACATAATATTATAAATATTAACACCCATGACTGAAGTACAAACATTCGTGCTCAACAAATGAATGCCCCCAGCGGGACTCGAACCCGCGACCGCTGGCGCAGAAAGTATGGTCACTACCAACTGCCAAACGTATCGTCAAATATATTATTAGCTACCAACAATGATATTTTTAAAAAATAAACCAACAGAGTAACAACCTATCAATGTTACTGCGATAAGTGTCAAGACACAACTACCCTCCGATGCCGGTTGTGCATCGACTTTTATAGTTTTCTCCCCACATCCTCTTTTCTGTTCATCTTCCACATTATGATTTTTATACTATAAATAAAATGGAAGCTTTTATACGTTTATGTTTTGAGAAGCTACGTATATAACTAATCCTATTAGCTGATTGGTACGAGTATTTCATATTGTTAGTAGTATTAAATATTTATTTTAGAATATCTAATATTAGTTAACTGAACAATATTCTGTTGTTTTGATATAGGCTAAAATGATTATTTAAATTTTGGCCTCTCGTTTGTTTATCAGACTAACCTTTGAAATGGCTTAAGTTTGTTCTGTAGACTTTCGTTTATTAGTAAATCAATATTTAGTGAATTAATTATAGAGTAGTCATGTACATGTATTCCGGTGACTTTTTGTGGGCTCGCGTGTGTATGTGTATCAGTCCTTTATATTCCCACTGCTGGGTATAGGCCTTCCTTCAATACGGAGTTGATCTGCACATGTCTTTCGAAAACTAGCTACGCTCTCTCAGACATGCAGTTGTAATCATGTAGAAAGCTATTCGCCCACGAAACTATTAGAGGGAAATAATGGCAAGACCATTTGAGTTGGCTTTAGACGGTTTTTGTAAGTGAGCACGATACGCGCTACCGCTGCCTCTGTACTCTTGTAATTAATTCTTTTTAACCGACTTCCAAACGGATTATTTGTACGCTATTGCAAATTCAAATACAATATATTACTCTTTAACAACGTTTAATTTTAAATTTCCATTTAAGTTGTGTCTTTAAAAATACATTTATTATAATTTACTATACTGTTCAAAGGATACCAATGTTACGAAGTAAGTTTGAGTGTGCCTCACTACTGACAGAGGTCTGAAACGGAAAGGCTAAATGATGACCCGTCTTTGATACTTTGGCTCTTTCACATAATATATTAGCAAAGTGTAGAACTAGTGTAGGCTAAACGAACTATGTACAATATTTTTAAGCTATACCAATTGAAATACAGCTTTTATTTAAATTTTTGTATATTGCATACTATAATATCATTTTGTTGTTTCAATGTCAAGTGACTGTTATGTATTGACTCAGTTTCGTCTCTAGGTACAATCAAACAATTAGTATGGAGGTCTCAAAAAATTGATATTTTCCGCAGTCAAATGTATCCAATTTTAATAAAACTCTCTCCAGTAGTTTCCTCGTTATGCGGTTAGACAAAAATTCTAAAGACAATAAAATTTTGTCTCTCTATCGATAATATTAATTTTTTTATAAAAATGACGCTTAAGCTAAAACGAGTTAATATTAATAGGTCACATAAAATAATCTTAGAGAGTGTGATAAAGGGAGGTATTGAAAGAGAAGAGAGAAAAGGAGAAATAACCACACATTTAATAAATTTGCGATATGTATATAATTAATGATTAAACGAACTTACCTGTAAGTGAAGTTCTATCATAATTATATGAAGTGCTTCGTCCGAAGAGATTAGTAAAAAGTATTTATATTGACACTATGTAGTACCGCATAGGTGTCACCACTTCTGCACTGTAGTTAAGAAAAAAGATCTCAATATGACTAAAAATATTTAAATGTTTCCTTCCTTTTTATTTTACCTTGTCACAGCAATAGCGACAGAGCTTCATTTAGTTTAGAGAGTAGAGATATTTCCGCAACGCTTAGGGCCATAAGGGGTGGGAGGGACTTACTAATCTCTTCGGACGAAGCACTTCATATAATTATGATAGAACTTCACTTACAGGTAAGTTCGTTTAATCATTAATTATATTTCGTGCTTCGTCCTCGAGATTAGTAAAAAGTATTTATATTGACACTATGTAGATGTTGAGAGTAGTGGAGGAAATATCGAAAAAGATATACAAAATAAAATAACTGTTCAATTATTTTATATGAGAATATACATATTACGTATGTAAGTGTAAGTAAAAAATTATTTACTTGGTGTATTTAACTATATTCATATTTCAAAAGAAATATTATAATCAGAAAGAACATAAAGACCTGAATAAGGCGGTATTATTAAACATGTTAGTAATGGTCTGTTGTATAATCTTGCAAAAGTAGAGGAATTGTCAGAAAAACCAAGAAGAAGTTTAAAGCAACTAGTTGCCATAAATGCCATAAATGTATGGCGTGTGTAATGAAAGGAGTTGGTTATACGAGTTTTCGCGGAGCAAATTTCTATTGAACAACAAAAATTTTAATAATATCACTACTATGAATTTTTACTTGATCCAATTAGATTTTTTATAACGTCTGTAAGTTTGTGGGTTGTCAGTTGTCAGTTGTCAAGGAAACAAAGAAATAATTGAATTGAAAAACATTTCTTTGTTTTCTACGCGACATTGGCGAAGTCAACTGTGCCCAATCGGCACGCCTGGAAGCCATTAAAGGAAAAAATTGAATTGAATTGAACATTTCTTTTTTAATTGATCTAGAGACAAGTTTTCTTTTGGGAATAAAGTGGCCAAATAATTTAAAGCTATACTGGCATCCCATGTGCCATTATATTTTGGTATTGATGGTCTTAGTTTGTAAATCTTTTACAAATCGAACGATTATATATCTATCGTCCTTAGAAATATTACCGATATTAATTAGAGAAAGAGTTTCTCTGTGACTGATGATGGTGCCATATTGGCCCCATTATTTATAATACTTGTGGAAAAATGAAATGTTATAGGTTGATTACGACGACGACGTAACGTCTAAGGCAAGCGTCAAATTGCTTAGTTGTACAGCTATGGATACCAATAAAATATTTAAGTAGCCGGGCGGGACACAGAGTGACGTCCCGATAATGCTCCGTCAACCACGGTAGTGTGTGTTTGCTTTCGTTTCCTGGAATAAGGAATAAAGAGATCATTAGTCCAATTTTGGAATATTTGACATCGATAAGCGAGTAAATAGGGTTCCACATTGTGTGGCCAGTAGGGTACCACTACAACATTCTCAGCTTGATCTGAAATTAGTTTAGTAATGCCTTGTCAAATGTAGATCGATTGGTGGCGAAAGGTAGAAAAGCCAAGGCGCCAGGCGTAGAAAAAACAGTGTAACCTGTCAAGCGTGAATGCTGTAATTGCTAGAGCTTCTGTGTCTCTTTGCCAAGAGATATATAGTAGATATATTACTACATGTTTCTTTAAACAGCTGGTAAACAAATCTGTTTGTGGGCACAGAACATTGTCAAGATTTTCGTGGCACCTTTGTAAAAAGTTGCATTCAACAAAGGGATGGATCCGCCTGGACTTGGCATACACGTTATCCTGTAACTTACTGTATAAGGCAGATATTAAAAAGTTTGAAATGAAGTTGTAAGTTCTAGATGATACATAATGGCATTTTTGTAAGAGACTAATCACTCGCTCGCACTAGATTACTAGCTGATTTGCCTGTTACAAGCTTCATCCCCCTGTAGTTGAGCGTCGGAAAGTATTTCCAATAAAAAGGGGCAGTCCTATTTATTTATGCCTATTTAGTAATTCTATGTATTGAATGATCAATAGAATTAGACCCATCAATTTAAGTTGGGTAATATAGTGTCTGGAAGGGACATATATATTTCGCAATCTTTATTACCAGTAGGTCAAGATAACTGCAGCGTTCCAGGTCTTTTGGATACAGCTGACCATATTTTACAGCAGGGCAGGCTGAAGCTAACAATTTTAACAATTCGGTAAATATACGTTTCTTAAAGAGGGTAAGCTTAATTGTCATTCATATTTATGTATAACATACCATGTAAAATATTTGCACGATTTAGAGGGTATTTATACATTGTTATCGTTATTGATAAAAAACCATACAGTTTCTAAGATTCTGTGTGATCTTAACCTTTTGAGTACATTCTTTATAAGTATAAAGCCCGTTAAGTACAATTCATCATGGTATATCATTGATTGATAACCACAGGAATGTTATAATTTTAATTACAGGTTTCAATAATTTAGTAAATATGAACGGTGCTGTACAGATACTGATTGGTAATAAATTAATTCGACTGTTTGATAACATATAATAAATCTGAGATATTTCTCAGAGCTTTGTGAATATTTAACAAAAAATAGGCGTCTTTAATCTCTAAAGTCGCAGTACAGTATTTTTTTTTTTTTATTCGTTAATACTTTTAGAGTTATACGAATATTCTCTTAAAGTGAGATGTGTCGAATGTCGATAAACTTATTTTAGCATTATAAATTTAAAATGCCTCAAATTATTCGGTTTTGGAATAAAGAAAACGGGATATATAAATTGATCACAGCATGGTTCACAATTGCAAATAGCTCCAATTGTCAATAATTTATTATTATTGTCAATAAATTATTATTAGGTGGTACTAGCTAGCGAATCAGAAAAAATATTTTGCATTGTTATATAAGTTTATGACATAGCATATAGCATAACGATGTCGACTAAATAAGAACCATTGTTTTCGATAAGGTTAAATTATTGCCTGAAGTATCCGTAACATTTATGTTTTTTGAGGATTTCAGATTCAAGATCAAAGTTCAATTTAGAAACTGCTTTTACAGTTTTCTGTGATATAACAGTCAGTTTCAAAGACAAATCTTTCGATTTTGGTGTTGTGTCATTGATCCATTAATTTCATTATTTTAACAAAATAGAGCGCAAAACAAAGTCAGGTATTTTACATTTTTTATGTTGTATGTAAAAGGATTCATCAGACATCATTAGGTCCTTAATGAATTCCTTATATACTACCTTATTCAAGGCAGTAGGAAAAGAGATGTCAGCTGTTTCTGTTGAGCCTCGATAGCTTGTATCTTTTTAGTTCGATAAAAACTCCTTTAAGGATTAACCAGCCACGTGGCTATATTATCTAGACCAGTTCTGGCGAGTATCTAGTTGCGACATCTTTGTTTATGCCTGAGCTATATTCCCGAAGGTAACAAGCATGGTAGTGCCATGCTTGTTACCTTCGGGTAGCAGCCGAATGGGCCGGCACGCCCCGTATAGTACCACTCTCTCACAGAAGACAGGCGTGAAAAAATATTCATGAGCCCGCTTTTAAAAAGTCTGACAGGCCAGGAGTATGAACACGTCACATCACTCGTGGTTAGCAGGAGCAACGGCGCTGGTTGCAGCGGTATCTCTTATGTATATACACGATCATATATATGGCGCAAAATCGATTTATTATGTGTGGATTTGATTCTTGGCTTAAAACAAGGAGCCATTTTCAAGTATGTCAAGGACATAAACAAGTAATCTTCATACTGAAGCGAGTTGTCCGCTCCAAACATTCTGGCACAGTTTTGTAATTCTATGTAAACAGAAGCATTTTTAATATAAGACTATGACAATAATGTGCGCGAGATAGTTGCTCAGACTACTCAGATGCATGACTAAAGGTAAGAGTGATGCATTACCGTATTATTATTAGAATATAGCAAAATAGTAGCCTAGAATGATTGGCACATTCGATTAGAATAGGTTATGAAACATACTAGTCTAGTTTTTCCCTCAAAACAATACTGGCACAGTTTCATAATTCCATTTAGAGCCATTATTAATATAAAAAGCGACGGGATAGTCCCTCAGACAACCCTGGTGCATTTTTAATGTTAAGGCTATTAAAATATGCGCGAACTAATCCCGCAGATTACTCTGATGCATGATTTAAGGTAAGCAAGGTGTATCACCATATTAGAATGTTCCGAAACAGTCCCTCAGACTGACTCATCTGTTACTTTAAATTAGAAAAAAGTTCCCAAAAATACTTGTCGAGTTGTTTCCTCAGAATAACTCTGGCATACTTTTACAATTCTCTATTTAGAGCCCTTAATATAAAAAGCGGCGGGATAGTCCCTCAGACAACCCTGGTGCATTTTTAATGTAAGGCTATGATAGTATGCGCGAGACAGTCCCTCAGACTACTCTGATGCATTACTATTTATTAGAATGTGGCGAAACAGTCCCTCAGACTGATCTGGTACATTCAATTAGCTATTTAGAGCCCTTAATATAAAAAGCGGCGGGATAGTCCCTCAGACAACCCTGGTGCATTTTTAATGTAAGGCTATGAAAGTATGCGCGAGATAGTCCCTCAGACTACTCTGATGCATAAATAAGGTAAGCATTATCATTTATTAGAATGTGGCGAAACAGTCCCTCAGACTGATCTGGTACATTTAATTAGAATAGGCTATTAAAAATACTTACAATTCGATAGTTCCTTGACGAACAAAGTTCGAAGATACACTTTTTGAATTATAAAGTCAATTTCTTATTATTTCTACTTTCTTTCTTTCACTTGGGCATAGAAACACCGTATAATATGTATTTAGTGCGAAACTTTAACGTACTTAATTAAATTAAGAGATGAGAAGTGGTTGAGCACTGAAATGCGAATGAAGCTCTGTCGCTATTGCTGTGACAAGGTAAAATAAAAAGGAAGGAAACATTTAAATATTTTTAGTCATATTGAGATCTTTTTTCTTAACTACAGTGCAGAAGTGGTGACACCTATGCGGTACTACATAGTGTCAATATAAATACTTTTTACTAATCTCGAGGACGAAGCACGAAATATAATCGAAATTATCATATACTACAATATCCATTGTAAATATATCAAAACTGCAGCAAATTCACTATTTCTGTATTCACTATGACACCATTGAGCCCTATACGATGCGGATTGTTAAATAAATTACATTAATTACAGTGACAAATTGACAAAGGATTCCAAATGGAAGAGCACCCACTATCTAATCAGACGTTCCATTAACTCACTCAAAATGTAACATTATAATATTATTACTTTAATAAAATTATATATACTTAAATAAAATATCAAGTGGTTATTTTGAAACTAATCGAGCTTTTTAAAAGAAATTATTTTTTCTGATCAAGCAAACATCTTCTTGCAAACCGGGACAATATTTGCTGTAAATTTTAAATTACCCGTAGCACAAGTCCAAAATAAAATCAATAGGAACCGAAATTTCTTTTTGTCCAAAATAGCTTTATTTAAATTGTTTAATATGCGCATTTAAACTATATATTAAACCTATAATCACATTTTCTTTTCTTGTAGAAAAAAAAAGAAAAGAAAAGAAAAAAAAGAAAAGAAAAAAAAGAAAAAAAAGAGAAAATAGAAAAATAGAAAAGAACAAAAAAAGAGGTCAAAACAATCATCTCAGCTCATTTCATTCTACATTTCGATAATCTGCGTGTAATTAACGAATCGATAACATCTCATTGGGCATTTCTATTGTGTAGAAGTCAAACCCACTATCAACGTTGTAGAAGGTACCAAAACAAAATTTCAGAAAAGTTATTATAAAAAAATATATTTTAAAATATACAAAGAACAATAATAACTTTTAAGCCATTATTAAAATATATTATTATGTTATACTCAATTTAGTAAAGGGTAAATTTAATAGCCAGGTCGTTAGTATATTCATGAAATATTAATATTCGTGAGTGTATTGTTGTGTAGTGTGTAGTACGCTACAAAATATTTTTGAACATGTATGAGCACTTTTAGTGGGCACGTGATTGGATTGAAAATGAATAATTTGATTTTACTGAAAGAACCTTATTTTGAATACAATTTAAATAAATAACGTTATTCTGATTATCGATAAATAATTACGTCGCTTATAATTATATTATTATTTATTTATATATTATATTATTATGTATTATAACAAATTAAATAATGTTAAATACTTCAGCAACGTGTATTTCGAATTCTAGCTGGCTTCGTCCAGATGTGTAGGTTTCTTCACGATATTATCCTTCACTGAAATACCAAGTAGAATAATATACTATAATAATATACTCTTTACTACAAAGGTGATCAGGCAACTGACCACGGCATTGGGCAAGTGCGTAGGAACAAATATCACATATTCAATTGAAGTGCATAGCACTGGAATGTTCAAAAAGGCTCAGAACAACAGATCAATTAATTCTGTCACGATCAAATATTTTCCTTTAATAAAATCACAGCCTTTAAAATACTACTAAAATAAAATAACTTTAGTTATTTTACATGATATGAAGGAAGTGTTTATTTAAGTTTCACCGCAAACTATTCGTTAATTTAAATAAATTTGTTAGTGGACGACCATATTTGTTTTACGTAATTACGTTTGTGGCAAGAAAGAGTTTTTGTTGTATTTATTTTGAGATCGCTCTTCTAAATTATTTTTCCATACTGATTGCTTTATATTTTTTGTAGCGTAATAAAATTTCCTTATTTTAGTTGGTACTTGATCGTAGTAATAGCAGAGTTTTACCTACCATTAAAACTCATATTATGTCCGGAGCCTTATTCGAGGCCTAATAAACAATATTGAGATGACATCTTCCGTTTCCGGCCGCTTTTAATCGTTGTAGTTCCCTCTAATTTAAGAAAATATGGCTACTTCCGGCCGCCATGTTCACCAGGTGATTGCAATCGGCCATTGGAGTTCCTCTTCATTGTGGTCTCAATTTGCTACTTATATCTAACTTATACTTTTAAATAACACCAGGCAGAATTTACTGTTAGGCCTCGAATAAGGCTCCGGACATAATATGAGTTTTAATGGTAGGTAAAACTCTGCTATTATGTCCTTTCGCCGTTATTCGAGGCCTAATAAACAATATTGAGACATTGTTTGTTATCGCCTGGTGAACAAGACGCCAATGTGAATAAGAAATAAGCCTATTATAATATTTTATACTTTAATTAATTAATTTTAGTGATATCCTTTCTTTTATTGTTACTATAATTAAATGTTATCCATTATATACATATATTTCTTTTTTTTTTCAATTTTTTTTTTTTATTTTTTTAATTTTTTTTTTATATATATTATTTTTTTTTTGTCAAATAACAATTTAGTTAATCACTAAATAAAAATCACTCATCACTCTTAATCAAAATAGTACATTACTATTATAAATATGTACAATTTATTATAATTAAAAGGTGCTAGTACATTACTATCTTACAGGTTTAAACAACTCCTTTAGGGAGACGCTATCCGAAACTACATTAGGCAATGGTCTTATTTCTTTTTTGTAGAACTTTGTGAAAGTTTTTATCGACTTCCAATTAGCTCTAGATAAGATTTTGTCTAACGGCTCTCTATCCATCCAACCCCTAGACGCTACAGTTGATCTCACGCTTCCTGGTGTTGCATCAACACCTGCGTCAGACAAAACAGATTTAACCCAGCCTGCGATTACCGTACGAGAAGCAGCTTTAGCGGGTCCACGGGCTGTTACAAAGAGGTTACTTACTTTTCCTTCTCTACGTCTATCCTTCCCGAATTGTATTAGCTTTCTAACCCATAGTACGGGATCTATATTAGGGTTGTCTTTATTCGGGTACAATTTCCAACCTGACTGAGTATATGACACAGAATCAGTTTTAGAGCCGAACGTAGGCCAAAACGTTAGGCAGTTAGCTTCAGAGTCGTCTATAAAGTTAGTCTGATATACTAAGTAGTGTTAGATCATGCACTCTACGCCCAGAACAAAGTAAGAGAAGAGTAGCACAACGTCGTGATATTTCCCACATATTTAGAATAGGCGGGTCTCTACTTGACAACCAAGATATGACAACATTTGTGTCCCAAATATTGGTTTCAACACGATTCTTAGCGTAACTAGCCGCGATTGCTTTTAATACTTGTTTTACTAATGTATTAGAGCTTAGTTGGAAACTATTTTCAGTAGTGCACAAGGTAGCGACCACAGATTTATGGACTAGAATAGTTTTATAAGATAACTTATGTTTAAGATGAAGATCTGCCAAGTATTGTGCTAATTCGGAGCCTGCTGGATTAATAGGGCTTATATCTGAGGATTGACACCATTTAACCCATCTCTCCCAAGCAGGTTTGTATGTATTAAGAGTAGATTTTCGCCATCCTGCCGTCAGTAAAGCCTTCTGTTGGGTAGACCATGATTCTACTGCCTCAGACCACCCCCACATTTCCAAACTTCGAGTGTCAGGTCCTCTACTTTTGGCGGAGGACGACCCGTCGAAAGATCTATCAATTTGGACTCTAGTTGGTAGATTTTGAACGGGGGTGCTATAGCTCGAGCTTTTAAATCCGCTCTCCAAAACGCCTGCGGCCACCTCGGTGCTACTATTAGATATGTGCCGACCGCTCGGTTGAGATGCATGAGAACTCTTGGCATTAAGTTTGGAGGCGGAAATATCCACGCTAGTCTGAACCTCCATTCCCAAGCGAACGCGTTGTGTTTCCACGCGGCTCGATCCGTTTGATCCAGACTGACATACTTTGGAACAACATGGGCACGACTGGACGCAAATAAATCCACATCTGGGACACCCCATTTTTGGAATATTATCTGTGTCAACGTAGGAAGAAGGTGCCACTCTGGAATTATCGACTTCCGGGAAAGGCGATCGGCAACACCATTGAGCTTTCCGGGAATGTGGTGTGCAACTAGATGAATGTCGAATCGATTTAGAATTTTGAAAATTTTGTAAGTCAGGCTCATTAGTGGTACCGATCGACTTCCTCCTTCTTTCCGTAGATACGCTACGACCGACTTGTTGTCGCACTGAAGTAGCAACGATGAATGGCTTAGAAGAGGACCGAATTGGTGAAGACACTTCAATATGCTCAACATTTCTTTTTGATTCGAATGAATTCTGGATTCTTCTCTCGACCATTCGCCCCGTATCTGTACCCCGTTTAATTCTGCTCCCCATCCCGTCTCGGCAGCATCTGTCGTTAAGAAGTGAGTCAGAAGTGGAAGGTGGAGTAGAGACGACCTGTCGCAGTTCTGCCTCCACCACTTGAGTTCTTTTATTACCTGTAATGGTAGCGGGGTTTTCTCTTTGACATGGTTTTGAAGCAGTGAGATGCAATGTTTCAGGAGATAACGGAAATTCAATTGACCCTGTGGAACAGCCAGGCGGGCAAAATTCAGTGTCCCTACCAGACTTTGAACTTCCCGAAGCGTTGCTTGGTGCTGTGTGAGAAACTTTGCTATCGAAGCCTGTAGGCCTAGAATTTTCTTCTGTGGCAGGCTTTTCTTGTTGTTCCAAGTATCCCATACTAGACCTAAATACTCTAAAGACTTCTGAGGGACTAGGATTGACTTGGATGTGTTGACGATCCATCCTAACTCTTTTAGAGTTTTGAGAACGACCTGGGTTTGCTCTACCAACTTTGACCTGTTCTGACACGCAACTAAAAAATCGTCGAGAAAAACTACAATTCGAATCCCCTGTTCTCTTAGGATTTCTGCTGTCCAATTTGAAAGGCATGCGAACACTTTGGGAGCCGTTGCTAGACCAAATGGCAAAGAGGTCATCTGTAAGAGTTGACCTCTGTAAAGCAGTCTTAGGAAACACCGATGAGACGGAGCTATTAGCACGTGATAGTAGGCCTGCGTCAGATCGATTTTGATCATCCAGTCGTTCGGCTGTAAAAAATTCGGAATGCGATGAACCGAGATAAGTCTGAACTTTGTCACTTTTACAAAATGATTTAGCCTCTTCAGATTGAAAATAAGGCGCAAAGTACCATCTTTTTTCGGTGTTAAAAAGAGGGTGGATAAAAAGCTGGGAGTTACGGGTGCATACTCTAAAATCCCTTCTGTAATTAGATTGTTTATTGTTAGATCCATCCTGCAAAATGTACAGTCTGATACCGATTGTTGGTGAGGTGCGGTAAAACAAGCGGGGGCTGTGCTTGAAAGGGAATTTTGTAACCTGTTATTATGTGTAACAACGGGGTCGGTGCACCTAACTTTTTCCATATCTCCCAGTACATCCCTAATCTGCCCCCCCGAAACGTCTGTTCTTTGTCAAAAGTTCTTACCGCCCCTCCCTCGTCTTTTGACACTACTGTGTTGGTTGGATGAGGCGTGTTGGTTAAATGATTTTCTAGGGTTACTCGGGGCTTGTGGACCCGCGTTAAATGATTGTGGCTTGTATTGAGGTCGAAAAAGCCGCTGATTTCCAGCATAAGCTGGAAAATTATAATTAAATGCATAGGGTTGCATAGGAGCATACGACCTATACGGATATTGAGGGGCTCTATATTGTAATGCAAACGGTGCTGTGGGGCGACCGGTTTGATTGTAACTACTGGATCCAGGTTGCGCAGCCTGAGATGTGCCAGTACTTCTCTTCTCTTGCGCAGAGAAAGAAGGTCTTGAAAATATTTTATTAATGCCTCCATTATTATTTAAAAAGTCTGCAAATTGCTCTTTACTAAATAAAAAATCACAGGATGGAGGTATCTTTTTTAAGGTAGCTCTTAAAAATTTATCTTTAACTAAATTCAAGAAGACTTCTCGTCTTTGTTCAATAATATCGGCCCGACGCCCACAAAGCAATTGTAAACAGTCAAGAGATATCTTTTGAAATTCACCAGAAAAAATATCTTTAATTTTCTTTACCAGATCGTCTTTAACAAAATTTTCGGTATCTTGAACCCACTGCAATAAGTCGAAAACTCCTGATTTTAAAGCATCGCTTTGCATAATTATGCCATGCGTAATTGCGCCTAAAAACCTATCTGTTGTAACTAAATTATTTATTTTATCAAACTGTTTAATCTCATCGTTCACCTCCAGTTCGACAAAACCTGGCCTGGCATTATATAACTTTTGAATTTCCGAGTAACGTACGTTAGTCCAATTATCAGAATTAAAATGTTGAAATGAATTTAATAATTGTAAATGATCGGATGACGTACTTAATACTGTAGGTTCTTTTAAACTCGTTTTTAAATTAAAATCAAATTTAATCGCCGACTCGGCGTGTACCTCAACTGACTGTGCATCCTGTTGGGTATGCACCAGGTTTTCTACATGTGTATCTAATGGTTGATGATACCCGAGGTCAGCGGAGTACCAACCCGGCGGAGGGTATGCATTGGAAGCCAGATAGTTCTGAATTTGACTTACTTGTTCAGCAAGGTGTTCTAATACCTTACTCTTTTTCTGGCCTCCTACCTCCTTCCTCGGCAGCTTTCGTTTACGACGTTGCGGCGGATCCTCTTCGCCGCTGGTGGACGAGGACGATATCAGCTCGCCCTCATGCACACTTTTATCACGCACATTTTCATCACTTTCCGACATTATTTCGTTTTAAATTAAGAAATACACACTTTAAAAATAATTATAATAAACTGTAGGTAGTTTAACAAAACCTTTTTAACGATATTCTCACAAAATCACAGAATCACTGAATAATTCATATAACGAAACTACAAACGTACTTAGAAAATATTTTTCAGAAAACTTTTATTACTCGAACGCTAGCAGCGTTTAATAAGCACTTTACGGCACGAAAACCAAGACGCCAATGAAGAGGAACTCCAATGGATTGCAATCACCTGGTGAACATGGCGGCCGGAAGTAGCCATATTTTCTTAAATTAGAGGGAACTACAACGATTAAAAGCGGCCGGAAACGGAAGATGTCATCTCAATATTGTTTATTAGGCCTCGAATAACGGCGAAAGGACATAATTTAGCATTAAAAGCGACGATTGCGTTATTTTTAACCGGAACCGGAATTGAAACATGGTCAAGCTAAAAAACTAAATTCTTAAGTAAATAATAGTTGAAAATAAAGTATCATTTAATCACATCAGTCTTTAATCACGTAAAATAATAGCAGATATTTTAACAACGGTTTATTACTTTAGAGAATATTTGTTGTAAAATGTTTTAGATAATGGTATTCTCTTGTTATCTCATAATTAATGTTAATAGTAAACTTGTAGATGTAAATTGGATTTATAATACGAATTATAATTTATAATATCACTAGCGAGTAGTGACTTACATTCTCTTCACTCGAGTTCGAGTACGTTTTAAAGAGATAAAAAAAATTCGTGATTGTACTCCGAATAGTTGGACCTACATACAAACTTTCTACCTAATTTAACTAATTCAAATTTTACTTTTAACACAAGAAGCATTATTTTCTATAATATTAGTGTGATATAGACAAAAAATGAAGACCATTAACCCATCAACGGGCGCGGGGACAATATAGATTTATAACAATTGAAAATCTATTGTGTCTCATATGTTCGCCATTGACGGGTTAAAAATAATGTGAAAAATCTCACTATTTGCAATTAAATTGGATGCAAAGCGACACTTTGAATGCAATAAACTATTTTTAGATTACAACGAAAGTAGAGTAAATAGCTTGACTGGTAATTTGCGACGTTAACGCGTTTGAGATGTGCAATTTCCTTATAAACGGCAGAATTGCAACGAGCGGCGCTACCGTAAACTCCATCTACAGGTATAAATAGGTTTTGTAAAGTTCTTACTGTTTCGCTATGTTTTAAATTACAAAATTCAGCACATATGTACTCACTACTAGGTATCTTTATTAATATTATATTGAGGTAAAATTACAAAGTTGGGATTTAAGAAGTATCCGGGTCAACATATACGATACTTTTTACTGTAGTTTTCAAGTGGTAGTGCCATGCTTGTTACCTTCGGGTAGCAGCCGAATGGGCCGGCACGCCCCGTATAGTACCACTCTCTCACAAAAGACCGGCGTGAAGTGGCAGCTATGCTGTCGCGTTTCGTCCGGTAAGTGAGAGTCCGGGAGGCTCACTCCCCATCGCTCTTCCCGTCCTTCTCACTCCTACCTTCCTCCCTCCCTTTCCTGAAAGACCGGCAACGCATCTGCAAGCCCTGTGGTGTTGCAGATGTCCATGGGCGGAGGTGATCACTTACCATCAGGTGAGCCTCCTGCCCGTTTGCCCCCTTTGTCCTATAAAAAAAATAAAAAAATCATGTCTCTGAGAAATTTGTACTAACCGTTACGCATCTAGGGACGAACCCGAGCGGAGCAATGGGAAGTCACTAGTATTTTATATTATATTTTCTATACTTACATACTACTTTCTTTATTTCGTTAGTGTCATTTAAAACGCCGCTTCATAGCTTGTTATTTGAGATCAAATTCAATCTAAGATTTTCTATTCAGTTCTTTTTAATGGCTCTTAAACGTGTCAGTCAAGTATATTTCAATTCAATTATTGCTACTCCGCCAATGTCAAGTATAACTGAGAAGGCCCGAAAGAGATTGTTGAGGTAGACAGCATTATTATATCAAATTGATGTTATATAATTATTAAACGAATTCATTTCTATTAACATAAAATCTGTACTTACAAAGGTTTCGTCTATTAGAGGCACATATATTACATAATATATTATTGTATACATTCTTACACACTGCATATAATTATAAAATACTGAACCAGTTTTCATACATTTTATCATTTAGCCATTATTACGAGTTTTTCGCATTCAGGTAGAAAAAACTCATAAATCTCACATTAAACAATGGAAAAAAGTTTATTTGTTTTGGACGTAAATAAGCTTCCATTTAATCAACTATACCTTTCAACAAGAGATGGAAAGCCTTTATTTTTACGTTCCATCTGTCGCTTGCGTCGCTGTTAATTAAAGCAATTAAGAACTCTGCGGCAACCCTTTCGATTGACTTGACTATTATTAACGTTACTGGTTAAATGATTAAACAATATAACGTTTAAATAGATAACATATTTAATTAATTAAATGAGAAATATGAGAATTTATAAATAGAGCAACAAATATCTAAAAAAGAACTAAAGAAGAAACATATAACTTTACATTCAAAATATTCTAAAAATATTCTACCATAGTGTTCAGAAATAGCATTCCCAAAGAGGGTTAAGGTCAGGCAGGCGGCCGGTTGTAAAATTTCTTGACAAATCAATTACAACATGTATAAGAGTGTCAAAGAATGACAGAGGAGAGTGGAAGACATGTTGTGCCGACCCCACATAGCGTGGGATAAGGACAGGAAGAAGCAGAAGAAGAAGAAGAAGAGTGTTCAGGTCAATGTGATATATATGCAGCCTGCGCGCTGTGCGCACCCGCCACGCTAGTAATAAACGAGTCCTCAAGCAGTACGGTTGTTTCATTACTCTCCATACATATCATTGGCGAACGTCGTTGGACTACCCACGCATATTAATAATTATTAAAATGAATGCTTACTTTGGAAATTTACCGGTTTTCGATTACAAATCAGGAGAATGGATAATATATAAAGGTAAACTAACGCAGTTCTTAAAAATAAATAGTGTGGACGAGGAGAAGAAGAGTGGAATTTTACTGACTCATCTCACAGACGAGACATACCGTTTGTTGCTTAACCTTGCATTTCCTAAGCAGTTGGAAGCGTTATGCTACGAGGACCTCATTGAATTACTCGATGGTCATTTCAAGCCAAAAAAATGCTCTTTCGTGGACAAGGCGAAGTTTTTTGGTGCTAGTAAGGAGCCAGGCGAGACCCTAGGAGATTGGGCGGCGCGATTAAGAGGTTTGGCAAGTCATTGCGACTTCGGCACCGCTCTAGAAATTAATTTGAGGGATCGTTTTGTGCTTGGTCTTAGTGCTGGGCCTGAACGCGATAAGCTGTTTGAACAAAGCCCGTCTACGCTTACCATGGCGCGGGCTATAGAAATAGCGGAGCAGGCGGCGTATGCAAAAGAGGCAAAGGAGATGTCAGGCACAGTTACCGAGGGTGTTCCTATCAAGGAGGAACCATTCTACCGTGCATCGTTCCAGGGCAGGTTATCTCAAGGACGTGGCGCCGACGGTGCTGATGCGTTAAGCCGTAAAGAAAATAAACGCTGCCAGGTTTGCGGAATGAAAAATCATAATAGTGAAATGTGTCGCTATAAGGGTTATAAGTGTCAAAAGTGTGGTGTAAAAGGTCACTTAAAAAAAGTGTGCGGTAATTTTAAAGGCTCATCGAGCATTTATCATGTTAAAACTAATGAGGAATGTAGTGAAAATCGGGCTCAAGATACGGTTTGTGAGGAGTGCCAGAACTTTAACATAAGGTATGTGGCTGATAAGCCTATTCAAATTGAATTAGCCTTAGATGACCAATTTATTAAAATGGAACTGGACTCAGGATCTGGCAGTAGTGTAATTTCACATAATTTATACTGTTCTAGATTTTCACATTACAAATTACAAAATAGTAATGTAAAAATGTGTTTATACAACGGACATAAAATTTCTCCACTAGGATTCTTTAATATTAAAGCAAAGTTCAATAATATTGAGAAGTTTATTAAAGTTTTTGTTGTAAAGAATGGAGGACCACCTCTCTTGGGAAGAGATTTCATGTCCGCCTTTAATTTAATAATCACAACTAACATTAAGTCTTTAGAGTGTAGTGATAGTGATGTCCTTGAATTATTTGAACAATTTCCTAATTTGTGGCGGGATGAATTAGGTTCATTTAATAAATTTAAAGTTAGCCTGCAATTAAAAGAAAATTCGGTTCCAAAGTTTTACAAGCCACGGACTGTACCCTTTGCCCTAAGAAATAAGGTTGAAAAGGAATTAGAAAGGTTGGTAGGGTTAGGTATTTTGGTACCTATAGATCACGCGCAATATGCCACTCCGATAGTGCCGGTATTAAAGGAAAATGGCCAAGTTAGGATAGCAGGGGACTTTTCCGTTACGTTAAATAAAGATCTTGTAATTGAAAAATACCCCTTACCTAGGATAGAAGAGGTTTTCGCTAAGATCGGAGGGGGCGAGCTTTACAGTAAGCTTGACTTAAAGAATGCATACAATCAGTTTATATTAGATGAGTCGTCTCAGAAACTTACGGCTATTAATACGCATAAGGGCCTATTTAAATATACGCGTTTAGTTTACGGCTTAGCTAACGCACCGGCAATTTTTCAAAAATCTATGGAGACCCTTTTAACGGGTATAGACGGAGTCAGTGTTTGGCTTGATGATATATGCATTACAGGTCCCGATAGAATCTCGCATATTAAAAGACTACGGGAAGTTTTAAGTAGACTAAGCGATGCAGGTTTACGTCTTCAAAAAGAAAAATGCAAGTTTTTTCAAGAAAGCGTTTTGTATTTAGGCTATGTTATAAGCAAAGCGGGGTTAAGGACAAGTCCAGATAAGGTTACGGCCATATTAAGCGCTCCTGAACCTACCAATGTAACAGAAGTAAAGCGGTTTCTAGGCGTAGTTAACTATTACAGAAATTTTATTCCTAATGCTTCGGCGTTACTTAACCCCTTACACGAGCTATTACGGAGCAACGTACCGTGGGAGTGGGGAGAGAGGCAACGGCAAGCTATGGCAGCCGTACGCCGCGAGTTGGCATCAGAACGTGTACTAGCGCACTTTGAGCCGACAGCCCAGCTCATACTAACAGTGGACGCAGGGCCGGCCGGGCTCGGCGCCGTGCTCGCGCAGAGAGGGGAAGGCGACACACTAGAACGTCCTCTTGCGTATGCATCGCGTTCACTCACTTCTAGCGAGCGAAATTATAGTCAGATACAGAAGGAGGCCACCGCTATTATTTTTGGTGTAAAAAAATTTCATCAGTATTTATACGGTCGTAGTGATCCATTTATTTTAAAAACCGACCACAGGCCTTTAATTTCAATATTTGGTAATAAATCAGGTATACCGACGACAACTGCGTTGAGGCTTCAAAGATACGCTATAACTTTATCGGCTTATAATTATGTAGTAAAGTATGTATCCGGTGATAATAATATAGTAGCTGATTTCTTTTCTCGCGCGCCTTTAAAATGCGCAGAGAATTCAGAGGATACCGATGAAATAGATACCTACTACACGCTTAAGTTTTTAAATGAGTCATCACCCGCTACTACGGTAAAGGAGATAACGCAGGCAACTGAAAGCGATACAGTGATTCAAACAGTCATTAGGTACATGCAACAAGGTTGGCCTCGCAAAATAGTTTGCAAATCCGTTTTACCCTATTTTCATTGCAAATCCGACTTGCAGTACGAAAACGGGTGTCTTTTTAGAGGACATAAGTTAGTTATTCCGTCTAGCCTACGAAATAGTATGTTACGTGAATTGCACGATACACATTTAGGTATAATAAAAACTAAAAGTAATGCACGAAGTAGGATGTGGTGGCCGGGTATCGACGACGACATCGAGCGCTGGATCGGATCGTGCACGACATGCGTCGGAGTGCGGGCCGCGCCGCCGCGCGACCCCCCCGCGCCGTGGCCCGCCGCTACCGCCCCTTGGCAGCGCGTACACATAGACTATATGTCGGTTGGTCAAAGGGTATATCTCGTGCTCGTAGATGCTTTTAGTAAATGGGTGGAATGCCTTCTTATGCAGAATGGATCGTCAAGTAAAGCGTTGATATTTAAACTAAAAAGTATATTTTCGACCTTTGGTTTACCGAATGTGTTAGTATCTGACAATGATGTTAAAATTAATTCAAATGAGTTTAAGACATTCTGCTCGTCTAATGGTATTAAATATATGACATCACCCATTTATCACCCGCCAAGCAATGGTCAAGCGGAAAATTCAGTTCGAACTTGTAAAAAGATGTTAAAATGTATTCTAAGGGATAACTTACCAGTGTATCAAATAAATGAACTATTGTTAGGTTATTTATTTAATTATAGAAATACCGTGCACTGTACCACCGGTGAAACGCCTTCTAAATTAATGTTTGGTAGAAACTTACGGTCGCGTCTTGATTTAATTGTACCATCAAAGGATATCCATTTTAGTCCTTCTATAGTGCCCCAGAAAAGACAATTTGATATCGGCGATGTAGTTTGGACCCGGGGGTATAGCGCACGGAAGGAAATTTGGCAGTTAGGTATAATTAAAAATAGGATAGGTAATAAAATGTATAAAATTTTCATTAAAGAATTAAACCTCTACTGTATTAGACATGTCGATCAGATAATAAAATATACTGGTAATCATACTAATCAGCCTACAATAAATAATACTGATGTTAAAGAGTCTCATCAGTCTCAGTCGCCTTCTGTTTCCTTGTCAAATCCGAGTAGCACAGCAAACCAACATTCATGCTTACCAGCAGATGAAAGTGAGCAACAGAATATTAGTTCATCCGTGGCGATTGAAACTGATGACGCGCCAGTAGCATCAGCGGCGGAGAATGTTGGAGATGATGGGGATGGTGAGGAATGGGGCGATTGCGAGACGAGCGAGAATGAGGGCATGCCCGTGGTGAACATTTCCGAGCCGGAACCAGTACAGTCTAGTATTAATTTATCCCAGAGCGACCAGCCTCCTAACACCGGCACTCATATCACTGAACCACCATCATCACCCACACGCTTACGCCCAAAACGGAATAGAAAAATTATAGATTATAAGAAGTATTTTTAGGATTAATATATAATTATTTTGGTCTCATTAGTGTGTGCTGTGTAGGTACTTGGCTATTTCGTTAAGTTATATAAATATATATACGTATTTAACTATTGTCACCAGATTTCAAAAATTAAGTGTGAAGGAATGATATATATGCAGCCTGCGCGCTGTGCGCACCCGCCACGCTAGTAATAAACGAGTCCTCAAGCAGTACGGTTGTTTCATTACTCTCCATACATATCACAATGCCATGTCTATAATTGGCACAGATATTAAATCGAATGAACAATACATATATGCTTAATATTATTCTGAATGAACTATCAACTCTTCTAGGTAGTTAGAAATAATGATCTTACTTAAAGGATTATGTAAACTAAGTTTCTTATACGCACTAATGAAGTGTGTATCATGAACGCGCGTCAACTCTGCAAATGTACGTAATTTGCGCTCTTATACTTAAAATGAGAATTTAATCCCAGTAAAGCCTTCTTATTTTTAAGTACTCATTTCAGTTCTTGAAACAATTTTTCTTCATAACATAAATCTCAGCATCATCTTGTGAGGAGTTCCATTCATTCTTTTACCTCAGTGTATTTCTATATTATAAATTTATTTTACCTCCCAATTGTTCTTTTAAATATTCTAGTTGCCTTAGTTACACTGCTGTAGTGCTAAAACTGTGGAGCCAATATGTGTTATGAATAGTCGATTGCACAGATTCACTTGCATATCGCTTCACTACAGCACGTAGAGCGCCGTTCATTATATTACCAAGTGAATGCCTACGGACAATTCTATTATATATGGCTATATTTCATAGATATATCTTTATAGGATTCCATTTTCTCGATTATATTTAATATAAGATTATTTTTAAATTATGGTACTGTTTATTTTAACAAAGATTGCGGGTTGAGTCTCTTAATTAATATATTTCACAACAAAACCGGCCTGCTCTGCTGGGCGTAGCTTAAAAATAAAAGTAGCCTTAGTTAATCCTTATAACATTAGAAATCTGCGAGTGAATATCCAGTTAAAAATCGGTCCAGCCGTATCAAATGTTTGCCAGAACACACAGACATACAGACGGACAAAAAACTTAAAAATTGATTTTTTATGTAAGTACTGTTTATCCTTTCATATGCATTCAGTGAAAAGCTGTTAATTTGAAATTACAAACAGACACTACAATTTTATTATATATACTGATAATAGTTGTGACATATATAATACGCGATTGTATTATGGCGAATAGGTGAAATATAGTGAAATAAGTCGTCGCAAAGTTTTCCTGACAACCTCTCTTAATTACATATTGTACGTAATTATATCGAATACCGACTGTTCCGTAGAATGTGTAGACACTACCAGAATACCCCGAGGTATTAGATATTAATTTCAACATGATACCTCCACGCGTTCCTGAGAAAAAAGGTCTTGATCCTATAAGTTTTTCAACCGACTTCCAAAAGGAGGAGGTTATCAATTCGTCTGTGTGTTTTTTTTAATGTTTGTTAGCTCAGAACTTTGAACTGGGTGAACCGATTTTGATGATTCTCTTTTTATCTGAAAGGTAGTGCTTCCAGTGTGGTCCCATTTTAATATTTTCCAGTTCTGCCAATGGCATCCATAAGAAAACCATATACGAGTAAGTCTTAAATTTGCATTAATTATGTGCGCGACAAATGAACGAATAACTTAATATCACGCCAACCGATTTCGATGATTATTTTTTTATTGGAAGGGGCGTACTTTAAGTGTAGTTTGATGAGAGTTTTGTATGGATCTGATGATGGGATCCTTGACAAAGTAACTGAACTCTTCAATTCTTAGGAGCAAATTAACGATGCTCGGCCATATCTTTTATAGGCTATCCGGATATTTGAGTCACGTACCGTAACTGACGATGGAAGGTACAACTCCTCAATGGTTAGCAGTTTAAAGAATATTCTTTCAATATAATACACACTTATGGACCGATAGTTGTATATTTTCAGCCTAGGCAAAATAACCCTAAATAGATACATATTCGATTAATCTATCAATTTGTAAACATAATCAAAATACCTGGCCGGCACCGACTCCAAAATGAATAAAGTTCTTAAAAGTATTATTTTCTACTTTTTAGTTTAGTTTTTTATTTTTTTGTTAAAAATAATCTATTATTCTATTGAGGTTCGAACCCATAAACATTTTAAAAATATCATGATACTTTAGTATTCGTGTTAACTCTTTAATCGAATAAGCTGGGCGCAAAATATGCAAAAGTGGGATTTAAGGTCGTACAAGCTTTCCATTGTTTCTTCGTGATAAACAGTTAAATAATCCGTGTTAAGAACTAAGTTAGTCTCACTGTATGAAAATACTCTATAAATAATATAACATATTTTAATAATCATAAATACGAAATTTTGCCTACTAGAGGTTTCACACCTTTATTATACGCGATAGACTGAAAAATATCATAGGGTACTATTTAATCGACTGTGGCGACGTCTTTTATTTTTATCTATATTAATTAAAACGAATATCTAAAATTTTAAGATGCAATTACAAAAATGTGTCTCAAATTGTTAAATTTTCTTTAACAATTTGTCATACATTTTTGTTTTCTCAATTTCTAACTGGCTAAAACTTCGATATGTGTCTAGTCAGTTTCTGCCTGACTCGCAGTAAATACGAAACAAATTCATTGTTTTTAACATTATATTATTATGTTCTTGTCATCGTTTTCCTAACTTTACGTTACGTTACGCACTAATTAGTAAGCAATCGGATTTTTAGTATACATTTATTTTAACATCAAACGTTTAAAAATAACCTTCGATATGAAGGTTATTTTTAAACTTAAAATTTAGTATAACATATTATTTTATTTTAACGGCAGTATATTTAAAGCTAACAGGGTTGTCATTGCTTTTAAAAGCATTATAATGAAGCTGACTTTATGAGTGTTTATTATAGTTTTCGATGCTCTTTTAATACTTTTTGACACAAATCAAGTTTTATTTATTGGCAAGCAACATAATGCGTTTTAAGGTTTTTTATAGTACCTAACCTCCTCCTTTTTTACACATTATAATTTATTTAGTTTCATTACTTTAATTTACCTATTTCTTATTTATTTTACATCAGGAGGTAGGTAATATAATTAATGGTAAAATTTTTCCTATTATTTCGTTTACCTTTTACAATATATAATTAAACTTATGGGGTAAAGGTAATTTTATTTAGGTAAGTATTTCGTACATAAGAAGGTATTATTTAAAATACGTGCAGTTTAATCTCACATGAAAAAAAAAAGATGGAAACACCATCACGTCGTGATATAATAATTTATATGTTATGTATTTGGCTCCCCTTCAATACGAGGCCATAGTCGACCATGAAATATTAAGAGGGAAATATACTTTTTTACCATCTAAAATAAAATAAATTGCTAAAAATCGGTCACTACCTAGAATTTCGCAAAGGTTAAATGTTACTCGTATAAATAGTAAACTAATATCCGCCCGCGCTTGCTTGACACGTTGATAAATACATTCTGCTTTACCCATCCATCCCATTATGTAATAATATAGAATAAGGCAAAATCCACCACTTTAGAAGTTTTAAAAATCATCTCTTACAAAACTTACATATAATGCTTTGATGATGATCCTAATTTGTTAGAAATTTCTACTAAATAAATCATTCGGTATATCTTTTGTTAATCTTAATTATTATGATTCTTCATTCTGGCTCCTATAGCTTCTACTTACTTTAAAGAGAATATTTTAACGAACAATGTGTTTCTTAATATAGGGAAAATAATACATTTTTAAGAATTTTATTATCATTTGCTAATTCATATGAAGTACATAATATATACAATGTACATGAAGCGCTTTTATGTTAATATCTCCAATTCATTTCTTTGTTTCATTTTATCTTAAAGTACCCCTGTATACGACCCTCGTAGCTGTCAGATCACAGATAAACACACCATCGTTTGTGACACTGTAAAGTTTCATGTCCTGATTGTATCTTAAGTAAAAGCTTGTTATTTGGGTTACATTTAGACAAATTAGTTCCCGGACGATTGAGCTTGAAAAGATATAAATATTGTGTTTTTTTAAAAGACGCTTAAATAAATGCAAAAGCTTATCTAAAAAAATGGACGCAAATTCAGCTGAATAAATCATTACAGCTATTTCCGTAATACGTGAAATAAATTTATATATTGAATTATTAAGAATTGCTGGTTAAATATTATAAAGTAAATAGTAATTTTATGTTATACTAGTAACTATCCCTCGAAGCCCACAGAAACATTTTTCCGGGATAAAAATAACTTATGTATTATTTTAGACTATAATCTAGTTTTGTCCCAAATTTCATCCTGACCCGTTCAGCAGTTCTAGGGTGATGAGTGACAAATATTTATACAAACTGTTGCTTTTATAATATTAATAAGATATTTGGAGTTTTCAGATTAATTACATTAATTTGTAAGTAAACAGGTTACTTCTTCGTACAGACAGAACTTCGTAACAGATGTGACTACAATACGAAACGAAGAAAGCTTATATTATTATCTTTTTAACGCATAGAGGTTTAATTTTTACATATGTTGTGATTCAATTAATTTTAATGCTAACATCATCAGACATATTTAACGGAAGTCGTTGCATAAAATTATAAAAAAGGTGGGTAAATTGAAATTAGAGTTCATATATAAGGCGTGCTTTCAACCAGGATTCATTATTGTTGAGCAGAACTACTGTGAAGTGATTTTACTTAAGTTGTGATTTTAGTCAAGTACTTATAGTGTGGTGTAATTGTTATACTAATTATCATACAAATATACAAATGATGTATACACTGGTGCTTTTCATTACGCGTATATTTATGCATTCTACCTATTTAGAAAATATAAAACATTGGAGATATGGTGTATATTTAATAAGAATCTTACCTCAAAATATCATTTATTGAAACCTAAAAACATACACACTTATGTTTATTCTTGTCAAAACTAATATCACACAGAATAGAAAATATTCATGCTCGAAACATTTTAAGTTACCGGATTTTCAAAGTGCGGTACAAATGACCTCATTTACTGGGAAAATGAAAAACGTAACCACCTTAACAGCAGTGAAGGGTTCGCGTAAGTATGTTGAACATTTCTTATTACTTTTGCAACTGATTTTTTAAGGTTCAAAGAACTTTTCTTAATATAATTTAAAGAAACCTTCAACATGTCTTACAAGATGACAAAAATTAAAAAAAAATATCGTAGTAAAATAAGTTAAGTAATATATCATCGGAATTTCAAACAGGTAATTTTTAGCTGTTATAACTATTTATAACCGTTGGAAATATTAAAATATAGAAGGATTCAAAAGCTGTTATTATTCCTTGACCTACATACTAAATTTATTTATAAAAATACGAGTATATCCTTTGCTCCATTGTCGTTGTTTATTTATCAATAAAACTGTAAACAAATAAACTATGACCTAATCACCGAAAAATTATGTAGGACTATTTATAATTTTCAGTCAAAATTTCTTGTTAATCAAAATTTGTAACTATTAGCCAAATTGGAATACCAACTATAACTTAGCTTTATTTTTAATAATAATAGAATGTTCTTAGAAATATAAACGAAACATTAGTATTCACGTTTAGAATTCAAAGAGATAAGAATTATTTTGAAAGTATCGTAAAATGTTCCTCAACTCGCGCGGAGAACAAACTTTTAGGGTTTATATTTCACCCAAAACTTTACATGATATCACGCACTTCGCTGCATTAACTTTAATTCCCATTATTTAGAATGTAAGTTAATGACTTACAGATAAGCTTCTTTATACTGAGTTATTCAAAAGACAGAAAAATATATTATACTACAGACAGTGCCTACCCACAATTTACAAAAATTTTGAAAATGGCATCAGAGTACCTTATAAAATTTTAATTCTAAACATTTATATTTAAATTTAAATAATTTAAAAATAATTTATAATTATGGCAATATTATTAACTTATTTTTAGCTAGTATTATTATAATTATTATAATTTTTATTTTAATATTAGTTATTCAAAAGTATTATGTAGTGTTGCTATTCTAATAATATGTATATTTTCTTACCTTATCCTTGTTTATGCTAAGTTGCATTTTATTATTTAAATTAAGTATTAATTTGATATAAGAAAATTAAGTTAAACTATAAATTGAATTTTGATTATTTTAAAGTATTAAGCAACACTACTGCAAATTATAAATAATTTAATCAAATCAAATTATGCTTAGATTTGACAGATTCTTTTGAATTATAATTTTTAAAAAAAATTTTGAATTTAGATTGAAAGAAAGCTACTGCACGGTTCGGAAGGCAGTTTGTGCAGAGAAGAACCGGCAAGAAACTCTACACTTGCTCTTTTTAAAAATATTTTAACAATATTGCAATACATACAATAATTATATATAATATTAAATTTGACTACTTGTATCAAGATCTACACAGTATGAGCTAACTACATCTGACTGTCTATTATGATTACTTTTATTAATATTAGATTTTATTATATTAATTACAGGATCCCAAGAAGGTGGTAATACCCAGCCGTCTTCTCTATTAAAGTTAGGATGTTTTTTAATTTCAATTGCCTCGCGAATCATTCTAGGTCGATAACGAGTCTCTTTCGCGAGTATTTGAGGGTTATCAAAGCGAATATAGTGGCTGGGGCGATCCAGACAATGTTTACAGACAGCGGATGTAGTATTGCGACGGTGCTTCACATCAGCTATGTGTTCTTTGATCCTAGTTCTAATAGATCTCTTTGTTTGTCCGATATAACATCTGTCTGTAATGTCTGTAACAAGTATATAAACCTATGAGACGTCAAATACCTTAGTCTCTCCCGTGACCATGATTGCTGTAAAGCATTCGAAACGTCGGGAACTAAAAATCAAAATAAATCCGCGACAAAATCCGAAAAGGTAGTTTCATTTATAATGTCAAATATTCGCGTAAATCTAAGAAAGTATCATGTCACAGTGTTTGTCATTGAACTCCTAAACGGCTTGACCGATTTTTATGTAATTTTTTGTGAATATTTGTTAGGTCTGAGATTAGGTGGTAGGCTATTTTTTATTCCCCAAGGTGATAAGAGTGGCCCTCTCCAGATTTTTTAATTTTTTTTTTAGACCAAGTTTTTGTTTTGAATTTTTTTATTTCTATCACCAAGCCCAATTTTTTAATAGTGATAACGCAGGCGGAGCCCCGGAAATTGCTTGTACGTGTATAATAAACGCTGCTTGTACGTGTATAATAAACGCAAATGTAATATATTCGCGAGTATATAATGTTCATTTTACCTTTTGAATAAAGCGATTCTTTAAGCAAATATATTTCATGAGTTAAACAGTGATATATGGCAATTTGGCACATTCGGTGAAAGATCAAGGACAAACTGTTTTATGTGCTCTTCGAGACAGAGGTGTATCTATTAGATTACAAGTTATTTCTGAGAATTATATTATAGACCATCTCGGTAGTGGACCGGACTCGAATCTAGGATCTCTGATCTGCAGCTCAAAATCCACATTTTGTTTAGTTTTAGACGATGGACTTTGATGGATTGCTTATCTTTTCTATATCTTAAATCACTACAACATTACACACCTGGACGGACTGATATGATTTAATTCATTATATATAATATGAATAGATTATTATTAATAGATTAATATTAGACCGAGAACAAACTGTTAATGTGCAATATTCCGTATATAAATACATAGTTTTAAATAAGTTAACACGCAGTTTTATTACTTAACTAAGCAAAGATATTTTCTATTAACCCTTAAAAATTCAGTACTATTAAAATTAAAAACACAAGAATTCCAAAATAAATTAAAAAAGCTAAATCATTAAACCTAAAAATATGAGAATATATTAAGAGCTTAGTGTGGAATTATCTTTTATCAAGATACAAATAATGATAAAATGCTCATTTTATTAATATAGTGTATGCCATTTTGTTATGAAAACGTGTAATCTAATGTACACATTTCCTTTATTCCTGAACGCTATGGCCAGCGGAGCGGGAAAATTTATGTGCATCTCAGGATATTTATCATGGTAAATTCGCCCCATGTCTGTAGAATAAGTAAATAATAAAGCAAAAGGATAATGCGAAAGAAACTTGTATGCTGTTAGCTAACATAAAAGATGTAAATGTAAATGGTACTATACATACTCGTACCATGTCTGTTTAATGGAGGTGTTCCTGGCACCCACCTGGTACCTTGACCTTATTTGTACCTATGCATTTCTGGATTTCTATCTAAATTACTTTCCTGTTTCGTCCTTTTTAGGCTTAACACGCACTGCGATTAAACGCCTGCGTTTTACCGCTGGCCTGAAACCGCAAAAAAAAATGTAACACATAGCTTTTTATACAAGCGCACATATTCACGACTTTATTCAGTGACTGATTCTAAAAACGCAACTTGCTACGTTTTGACCGCGGTTTGAAAATGTGAAACGGTGAAACTGAAAATAAAATTAAGCAAAACGACAGCCGCAGTGCGTGTTGATAAGCGGTTTTGCGTTTTCAGCTATTCGTAAACCGCTTGCGTTTAATCGCAGTGCGTGCTAAGCCTTACAGCCCGTTTTTATGTAATCAGGCAGTATTTTAAACTTTATTTTTTATTTAAGACTTTCCCGTTGACCAGCGTGGTAGCACATGGCCTGATCCCCTTCGCAAGGAAGGGAGGCCCGTACCCAGCATACATATTTGTAATGTGCTCGCCAAGACCTTTCTTTTGATACCAAACACGTGATGATTATCACAGTTTAATTTTTTTCGAGCTTAGTAACTTAGGTTTAAATAACGTCGATATAAAATAAATCTTTATATATATAATTCTTCTGTGAGTGTGTATGCAACTGAACTTCTCTCAAACGACTGGACCGATTTTGATGAAATTTTTTGTGTGTGTTCAAGGGGATCTGGGAATGGTTTAGATTCACAATTTTGTCCGCTGGACAATGTTTTTTTAATTAATTTTTAATTTATTAGTAGTTGTTGATTTTGGAATGTTTTACATTGGATCCGACAGATGGCGCTACCATCGCAGTGTCAAATTTTAAATAATACTAGCGACTCACTCTCGCTTCGCTCGGGTTCGTCCCTAGATTCAGCGCGAGCGAAGCCGCGGGTTCTGCTAGTATAAAATAAAATGAAACGTTTTTAGTATGTCCAATAAAAATGTAATAAGCTATTCGAAGTATTAATAGTAATGTTTGATTTATATTCCAAATAAATACTGGAATCGATCTATTGTAAGCAAAGGAAACCTACGTTCAAATTTTTGTTATTATGTTAACATATTTTATTTAGTTTTTCACACATGAATCTCCTCTGTAGCTCTGTAAGCGTGTAGGCTGTAATCAATACTTTTATCCAAATTGTTTGCTTTTCATCAAAGCAACGATCTAGTTTGTTTAACATTTCGATATTTGTTGTTTATCAGAAGGTAGCTGTCACTCCCAAAACTAGAAATATAAACACGAATAAATCTTTTTCTTTATATTTGACTTGAAAACATGAAACGAATTTCAAATAACAGTTATAAAAAGCTCAAATGAGATCCATCTCAATATGTTTTTCGGCATTGTTTTAAACTGGTCTCTGTAAAGACGGAGATCGGGATAACGAGATCCATGTCTATGAATAAATTACGTCTTAATTTAAAGTTTGATATTATTTAATTTTTTATACGTTACGAAGATTATAATGATCGCTGGACTAACGAGTCGTATTTTAAGATAAAATATATTTTTTTCACGATTGGTCCGTGATTGAAGTAGTAGATTTCTTCTAATTTGTTTAAAAGATACACATTTAGCTAAATGACGTAAAAATGAATTGTCACATAAACACAACCTAATATCTAATCCTACGACAAAATATGGAAAATATAAATTTTTATTAATTCAAACCCTTGAAATCTTTTTTAAATTTTAATATCAGTACTCCTTTACCTTCTAATAATTGTAAGATACTTAAGTTTTATTATAATCACAAAATCTTGATAATTTGTTACCATTGCTTTAAAACTAATAGTAAAAATGCGCGACCATATTGTAATTATATTCAATAGACGATTTAAAATGAATACCATTAAATGGTTTTTATTTAAATGAATTCCCTTGAAATTTCTACGTATTTTGAGTTCTATAAATAACCGTAATGAACCGCTCTACAGTAAAAAGATTCTCGTCATTAAATACAAAAAGCAAACGTATTAAAATGCATGAGATTCATTTCATATACTACGAGCATGAGTTATCATGTTTAAAAAGAAGTGATATGAGCAATTTTGTTTTAAATTTTAGATATGTATGAATAAACTTTATTTGCAATACTAAAACTATTTTTCATATCTGATTTACAATCGTTTGAAAAAACACATAACATCAATAAACTGGGCCCACACTCGCTTTACTGGTAAAAGGCCTAATAAATTAGTACAAAATATACAAGTAAAATAAATAAGGCGTTTATAAATATACTTGGAGAGAGACGACTAACAATTTTGAAGCAAAGCTATGTACATTTTCTTGTGAAAATTAATACGTCGATGTTTTTCATAACATTTCATTGTTCGTGACTGTACATCGATAAAGAATTTCTTTATAATCATACCTTTTCTATTATACAGCCTCATTAATATACACAGGCACTAGGCAGGCGGTTAGGCTACATCTAATACCAGATAATAAATTGAAATAAAAAAATATCAATTTTAATCACGGTTCACTCACAAAATTTTCCTAAGTATTATGCAACTTAAATTATTAATTTAAATTACATTATATGTCATATATTTATTCATTTTAAAGATTTAGTTTTTACAACAGACCTTTTAATATTTTGCTGTAATGTAATATAAATTAAATTAATTTAATATTTTTTTCATTTTACAACTTTAGTGGTAGTAGCAGACCTATTCAAAAAAAGGAACTGGATAAAACTTGAAAGCTCCTTTGAAAATAGACATAACGTTCAAAGGGTTTAACTTATAATTAACCTTTGTTGTAATGGACAATTTATCCAAACAAAAGAATCCGTTCTTGTTCGAATAACGTTTAATGTTCCAGATAAAGCTGTCTTTACTTTATGGCAGAATACATCTACTACAATTAATTTAGGGGGTGATGAAGCTGTTAGTATATTATAATTAGAAGTTTATATATTTAATTACTAATAAATAGTAAAATGATGTTATATCAATTATAATATTGTATGTGGTATACATTATATTTATGTATACAAAAGAAATAATAATAATATAGACAGATTTCAAGAGATTTAGAACTTTATTGTACATGCACGATACGGACAGAAGAGTACAAACGATGTAAACACACTACAACTAAAGATATAGATAAAATAATAATTAGTCACATGACGTTTAAAAACATTAATTAATTTTTAATGTGGAACATTGCTGACAGCATATTCCATAGCTTTACAATTTTTACAGTAATATGGTTGCAATGTCTGAATCTAGGAATCTAAAATAAGAGGAAGTAGTTGGACTATAGAGGACGGAAGGACGTGCAAATCGAATAATATCTGATTAGCAGCCACTCAATTGCATATGGACACGTGATAAAAATTGCGTAATTCGAATATTAGTTTCAATTATTATATTAAATTAATTTAAACTATTATATTATATTTAATAACTTTTTATTTTATTTATCAGTGAGCTTAGTCGTAACATTGTTTCTGTTAACGTATTTTCAATCATTTTTCAAATTCTATAGGAAACACAAATGAGTCTTTGAGGCGTAAATTCTTCAAATGTTTCTGATCATCGCTTGATGTGAAAGGAAATTCATTCTCGTAACTTTTCTGAACTTTCGTAAGCCTTTTGAGATTTACAATAGCCTTGTAAATAGCTAAGCGAGTTTTAGCAGACGCCAAATTCTTCCATGACTCTGCCAAAGTAAAACACCATTAATCATAAAAATAATAGGTTATCTAAAGTATGTAGGCTGAATAAAAATTACATTTTGAAAATATATAATTATTACATTCTGAGAGGCAATTTGTTTTTTTTAAATTGATCTTGCAAGACTCCATAAGTCACAAAGGTGGAAATAAAAATGTTTATTAAACAGTGATGAATTTTGATTCAATAAAATATGATTGTGATAGATGAATAAAAATGTTTATTAAACAGTGATGAATTTTGATTCATCACTGTTTAATAAACATTTTTATTACACCACAGGCGGGGGTTGAGAATTTCAATTCCTATTAATTTAACTCTCGTGAATACAATCATTATTATTAGTAATTTTAATGCTCTAGTGGCCTGTATATATTGCATTTTTTGTGTTCGAGCACTGGTTAATTTTAGTGGTTGGGAGTGTAATTGCTCTTGATCGGAGGAAAAAGTTTAAGGAATATAGGATGATCTGCGCATATACTTGTTCACTATAATATCTCCTGCGCAGATTGTCAGTGATTTCAGTCGTCGTGCCCAAAAGTTAGTTGTCGGTTAAAGTCGGTTAGGACGACGACATTTATAATAGAAGAACCAAAGCAGGAGCTCCTTTATCATTATCTTATGTATAGGAGTATGTTATGTTTTATTTATATTTCCCCTTTTAATTGCAATTAATATTTATAAAATTATTTTCCATTATAAGAACTATATTTTGAAGCTTTAAAAATGTTAGCCCGATATTTCATTTTAGTCTATGAATAATTTAATTGTAAATAGTGAATTCATTAAAACTAAATAATAATTTTATGAAAAATACATTTCAAATTATTAAGCAATTCTCTTAGAAATAAGCGTCGACTGTTCAGGCTTTGTTTCTTTTTAATTATGTTTGTAAAAAACACTTGGCTTCTAAACCCCGGATGTTAGAAGACTGCTAACAAAAGCCATCTTAATTCTATCTTTTATTCTCGTACTAACGTCATTTTTTTATCCTCAGAAATAACAATACGTACAAAAATTTAAAAGATATACTTATGTAGAGAAATTTTACGTTTATTGTAACTATGCTGCTCTGAAAATCATAATTCTGTTCTCGTAAGGGGTTATATGTAATGAAAATTGGCATGTACATTTATACGTATATGTAATAAAAAATCTTAAGTATACATTGAGTAAGGTGGGTGGACCACGGAACCCACCTTAACAAATAAACATTTATAATTTGTTTATTTACTGGATAAATGAAAGAAACTTATTTTTTAATAACACTTTGTTTTATTACGTAATATATTAAACACTTTTTTTCATTGCAAAGTTAATTACTATCTCATAAATGGCCTTGCTAGGAACAGGGCTCCATACGAGGCCAATATTATAAATCAGTCATTGAATTGAAATACTACCGCTATTATTAGATTATCAAAATATCTGCTTATACTTAAACTATATTAAATGGCCTTTTATTATAATGTAACATTAAACGCTCAACATTATATATACATTTATAAAACACTCAACGAAAATAACTTGATCGCAGCAATTGTATAAGCTAGTATAGTATTATGTGATATGTGATAATAATAAAGAAATGTTTTAAAAGTAATACTTATGAGTTTTATATTGATAAAAATAAATTTTCAAGGACCTTAATAGTAAAATTATTAAAAATTTTACAGACCTAGTTTAATCGGCCTTACAAGGAACCATTGTCTTTTCTAGGAAAACTACCGATATTTTGACTGAAATCATAATAAAGTGGTAACTTTTCCTTTATTACTATAGCCAACCCTTATTACTAATTCAGAATAACAAAAATTAATGAAAATAATTGGTAATTTACTTAAAAACTGAAGTTTCCACGTGAGCGCGACTTACAATTTTAACGTCGATAAGAGAAGTCAATATAGCGATGGACCGCATTGACATAATATCGGCGTAAGGGACTTGCCGCTACGTCTATGTCCTTAAGATAGTTAGGTATTAGTGTAAGTAGTAAAAGGAATTTGTCATCACGTGGCAATAAATATGATTTTTTGATAATTGGCATTCGAAGGAACATGGGCATACCATGGTTTACCCACCTTATATATTGTCTGTACCACAGTTGACCAGTTTACTTATTATAATGTTGTTGAATGAAGTGAATGGAACTCGTTAAAACGAATTTACACTTTAAGCCTCTGAAAACTTATTCATCAGACATCAGATTCATTGTATTTATTAATAAATACGTATATTCACAAAGTTATAATTCGATACGACAAGAAGTGTTAAATTAATAATATAAGTTAGTTGAATATTATAAGAAAGTATGTTAAGTAAACAATATTTTTCATGACATAGTTGTTTGTTGGATACAAGTTCAGGGGAGAGGAATATGAGTTAAAAAAAATATCACACATCAAAGAAAATCTAACTTAGAATTAGGGAACGTAATGATGACGTGCACAAGATAACTAGGTTGAAGTCTAAGTTGATCCAATTATTCGAAATAGCCTTGAAAATGAGCTTACAGTGTGCTTTACTCTACTATATACGAAGATGAGGAGAAAGAATTGGAACAGCGGTATTATCAGACATTGATTTCAAAAAAATAATAAACTACTTAGTAATAAGAAATAATTGTTAAAACAAGCTCTTATATCTTATAAAGTATGTTGGAAACTAATGGGTTTGATTTAATTAAAACATTTTATATTTGTTATTTATTTGTATTCTTCTTAGCAAAACCTTTAATCTGTTATCCATATCATGGAGGTGCATGAAAAATATGTACCGCCATCTTTGACAGTTCGCCATATTAGATTCAGAATGACGTCACGATAGCTACGTTATAATAACAAAATATATTTCGTATATATAATATCATTTAACCTATAAACACGCTATAAATAATAACCGTGACAAATAAAGAAAATTATTACCGCTAACCCAAGCGTTTAGAAGATATTTCCCCTTAGATATGTACAATCTGGTCACGATCAGAAAAACAGCCGGCTCTATAATAATGAAGATAAAAAGCTAGAGTAAAAATAACAGGATTACGTTTACTTTCTTTAAGCGAAGTGTTAAGTCGTCCGATAATCGGATGATTACAAAAAAATTATAATTCGTTCGACTATTGGTCTTTGATAAGTAGATATTAACTGAGACACTTGTTTCTTAAATGGCGCCTACGTAAACAATAATATCCTCTCCAATTTTCTGTAATAATTTTTCAAAATACATACCTTTTTGTAGTATAGTAGTTTAGTAGAGATTTAAAATAATGACTTTTCCGCTACGTAGGTTAAGGTTACCTTTTTATTTTTGGCATATATCCTGCACCTGGATTTTCTTAACTCCTAGCACTTCCGAGTAAATATTTTTTTATCATAAACATTAAACCAATAAAAATAAAATACCCGGGTATAGCCGGGGCGGGATTGTTATAGGTATTTAGAAGTATCTTAGTACCTACGCGATGAATGGGTAACTTGTAAATGTCACATTAATACGTAGTTGGCACGTGATATATCACTTTTTCGTTTACTAGGATGATAAAAGTATGTCACTCTAATGAGGACGGGTGTAGCTTTAGTAAGATTAATTGCAGACATTTCCTGTGACTTTTATATTTATAAATATAATATAAGCTGTTCTTAGATTTAAGCGGATATTACAAAATGATCGAATTATCAGAATTATCGAATGCAAAACAATAGTTTTATTGTTATACATAGGTAAATATAGATGTTATATTGTCCTTTTCTTCGTATCAATCTAGACCTAACATTGAGCTTGCTCACTTAGCTGATTATAATACTTTCTCACTATAAATCCAAGCATTTTATTGTGAAGCTCTTTGCACATTACACTTACTGATGATATATTTCTCTGAGATTTTTATTTATTGACCCGTTTTGGTGAGCCGGGCTATTATCAAACCAACATAAAAATCTGTCCAAAAAACTCTAAAAATTATATATTATAAAATATGTTATGTACAGATACAACAAAGTCAGAATTTTATTATATCTATGTACATACATAATCTTATTGGTTCAAATTATTATGAGGAATACAACAACACTCGTATATAACAAAAGTCATCACAATTTATTAATAACCAAAAAAATATTTATTAGACCAACGTCGTCCTCTTCTTCAGAGTATCTTGCATTATTTAAGTGAAACCCGTAAAAGTGCTTGGCTTGACCCAGAAAAGAAAACGGGACTTTTCTCACAGTAAATATTTAACATAATCAATTTTAAATATGATACAAAATTTGATTAAACAAGCAAACTTTAATAATAATAGCATTTTTAATACGAATATATTACAATTAAGAGTCACTATAAAACATGGTTTATCTTTTTGGTATAACTTCCTCTATGGCTTATAATAAAGTAAGGGCTAACCCTCGCTCCGCTCGGGTTTGTCCCTATGTAGGTACGTGTTGTATTATATATACTTACTTCGCACCGCCCGGTATATTTTGACTTGATTATATGAATTACATTGCACGCACCATGGCAACGGTCATAACATGATACGTCAAACGCCGTTAATTTTATAAAGTTTTTTAAATTTCCTAATTTTTTTCGATATAGTATGTTATCCTTAACAGATAGACATATGCCATCGCGGACTTTTTTGAATATAAGATACACAATTCCACCATACATCATTTTGTTATATTTCCCAGACGCTTTATTTTTTTCCGGCACCTTCAACAGATATCATTATATTTTAGTTAATGTATACAGAAACTTGACAAATTATATACTAAAACCTTCCTGGAGAACCATTCTATCCATTGGTGAAACCTGCAAGAAAATCAGTGCAGCAGTTTTTGAGTTTATCGTGAACAGACAGATAGACAGACAGACGCGGCGGAGGACTTTGTTTTATAATATGTATACATTTATTAATCAAATAGTATATATGCGTCAATTTTACCGATATAGTTCTTGTTAGGAACTAAGAGGATATGATTCTTAATACTGAAGCTAATTAAGTACATTAATCATCTCAAACACTTCAATGATATAATTTCTGTATTATTAACGATGAATATCGTAAGCCTGTAACCTTAGTTCGAGTGTATCACACTCGACAGTGAGGAAAATCGCTTGACCTGAAGCTTATCTTAAGAGCTTGCGCTTAAGTTTCCACTTCACTTAAGTAAAATATATACGAGTACGTGTTCTATATTATTTTATTTAATGCTGTCAAGTTTCAAAACACTAAGAAAGCTTTTATTTAGATTTTAATATTATCATAAATTAAATTTAAATATATTTCGAAAGCATCCATGAAAAAAACATAATATCTAACCAAAATACTCGTATAATGTGCATTGTACAAAAGTTTATCCAATTAATAATACTTTAAAAGAGATTATTTGTATATTTTGCCAGGATCTACGAATATAAGCCAAATTCGAAAAGTTCTCTACCACTTTACAACCTAAATATATGGATATATGGATAAAGGCTGCCTATTCACAATATAGACATTGAGAGTGAAATAATTCTTCATGAATAAGCTATCCCAGAAAAAGCGTAAGATCAGACAGTACACATTATTTTATCAATTAAAATCATTTTTTATAAATTATTTATAGGTACATTCACGTTAGATGTATAAAAATTAATTTGTTTTGTTTTGGTTTGGTCTCATTGTAAATGTATCTTCATTGTATTCAGTGGCCAAGTTGAGCAAACGTAGGCACAGTCGAACCATCCTTTTCTCGAAGCCATTTAGGATTTTCGCGATCACTGTAAATTCATAGTGTATAAGCTAAAGCTAGAAGCTTAAATGTTCATACTTCTACTTTAGATTTCAGAAACTTATGCTGTAGAAGCTGAGCTAGACTTGTGGTTTTTTTAATGTTTTGTTTTGACGAGATGTACCTTTCATTGTGAAAAATTCCATACATAAATGAAATACAATGTGTACGACTACATTTACGCTATTTATTTAGTACTGAAAGTAATTATGAAACTTATTTGATTATTCTCGACCTTCTTCAGATTTTAATCAACTCCTATTAAAATAATAAAAATATATAAATAAAAACACTGTTTAAGATGTGAATATCAAATTAAAAATCTTCAATTCATAAAGCTTTTGGTAGAAAATAAATTAATTAAATAAAACTTTGCAAACGAGATCTCCAGTGGCTTCATAAAATCCTATTAATTATAAATACCTTTTTAAATGAATAGCCCCTTATTATTGGTTTAATGAGAGCCCGGAGCCGGTAATCGGATTTATATAACACGTATAATGCTATACTTGTGAATGCAGCGTTATTTTCATTGTGATAGATAGGAGGTTAATTTGAGTAGTACTTACGCTTTATGTATACAAGCAATACGAAAAGAAAAGTAAATACTAACATACAAAATAATAGTGATGATCTCTAAGGTCCAAGGGTATTCTTATGATTCGGTCACAGACAGACCGACAAAAATTTCATCTGTTTTAATAATAATGTCTTTTTCAAAAAGATTTACCAAGAAATATTCAATGTACAGAACCGACTAAGTTAGAATTATAACGTATGGATTATATAATGTATGGATATATTATGTATGTATGGATTATATAATGTATGGATAATATTATAATGTATGGATTCCTACTTTGCCACATGCCACATTTCGCCTATCAGCTTAAAAAGAGGATACGAAACTCTTCATATTTTATTGATAGGTTTGATTTTTTATCTATTTCTTTTGTAATCAATTTCAATTTGCTTTCATATAAAATTAACGTGAGTTGAATTTTTTATTACATGCTCCAAATATTGAGAAAAGAGGATAAAAATAATTTGTTGTGATATTGATTGTACCGTGATATTTGGATGTGTGCTACTACTACATGCTTAAATTGTTAAATGGCCGATCCATTAAAACCATTAAAACTTGGTACTAATACAAAATGTACTGGCAAATAAAATAACTTTTCGTATTATGATTTTTTTGTATATATAATGTACCTACATCGTTTGAAAATAATAAAATTTTCGGCTCCTCCAGTGATCGAATTCGTCTACATTTTTTTTATTCATAACACTAAAACTCTTCAAAAGCCTTACTCAATAAAAAAATCGGTTGACAAGCAAAGAAGTAAAAAGAGATTGAAATGTTTTGTCTATGGTTATTTGTATCATCATCTCCCTGCTCAGGGCCGATTTCCCAATTACTTGGGGTCGGCGCAGTACACCTAGTTTTACCTATTTGTACACAGATTGGATTTGAAGGCAATGTTTCACTATATTTTATGTTTTTATGTTGGGACGAAGAGATATATATCCTAATAAATATATAAATAACTAGCAACCGTTTCACTGGGAGTAAGTAAAAATAAATTGAACGGTTTTTATAATTTTGTAATAAGATAAAAGTAGCCTATGTTATCCTTATAACATTATCTATATGCGAGTAAAAGTCCCGTCAAAATTGGTCCAGTCATTTCAGAGATTAGCCGGAACAAACAGATAGACAGACAAAAATAGTTTGTACGTTGAAATACACTGCGCAATGCTAGTTTATAAATTAAATAGATCACTTTTATAACCAAAGTTAGCGATAGTGGTGTCACAATGAGTTAACGCAGTCTCGACGAATTCAGTTATTCTATTTGGTTCCTTTGAAGGATTTATCTACCTACAGTCAATAAAAATATTAATTTCGTCAATTCCAATTTATTTATGCTGTCTTTAGTACTTCCAAGGTTTATGTTATTAGGTTTTAATTCCTTTTTGCACATTATAATTTAGTTAGTTAGACAATTATAATTTAATAAAGTTTTAATGATCTTATTTTACCAATCTCTACTTTGTGTCTTCTTCATTCTATGTGACATTGGCGAGGTTTAAATCTGTACTCAACGGTCACTTTGAAGCCATTCAAAAGAGAGTTGAATTAAATTGAATTGAAGAGTAATATTACAGAAAATATCGCATTTTATTACCGATTCCAATCGATAATAAGTAGTTTGACTAAAAATTAGACTGTCATGCTCCATATTTATAATATAGAGTACGTTAGCTACATTGTAGTTAACGCCATCTATCTGTTTTGGCAAAATACAGTAGTCCAGGGTATAGTATGAATGAGACCTTTCCATTTCTCTTAACAGTATTATAGCTTCTCTGATTTTACTTAAATTCAAAGATAACACCAACAGTATAAGAGATTTTAATTTCGTAATTCAAGTATTTAATTGTTAAATTTATTTCAACATACATATTATAGGTAAGCTAACAGGTCAATATATTTTACCACCTACCCTACATTAGCACTCACGAAGTTTAATGCATAAATCTGCTACTTGCACCTGTAGTCTATTTTACTTTCTGACATAAAATAGTTAATAAACCAAAAATGAAGCAGTTGGAGCAAGACTCATAAAATGTTATATGACTACTTAGGCTACGATACTATACATTTTATAGCACTAGATTATGTGTGTACTTACTAGTGCAGTATGCCACTAAATTATAAGAAAGGAAAATGCTAATATACAGATAAGATAAAAATGATGAATTTTATACTTCAAGCTCTATAAAACGGAGTAAGAGGGAAAATAAAGCCGAAATACTAAACAATTTGTATATAAAAAAATATAAATATAATAAGAGGATTGTTTTATGGAGACCTATAGTTAACACATATTTACTTTAAATATTATAACTTGAGTACAAACATTCGTGCTTATCATACAAATGAATGCCCCCAGTGGGACTCGAACTCATAGCATGGAACAGTAAGCATGGTAGGTCACTACGAACTAAGCCAAACGTGTCATCATAATATTATATGTAATTTCCTACTTGTATTCAGCCTTTTTTAACGACCCACTGCTGGGCTAGGGCCTCCCTTTAATACGAAAGGGATCAGGCCATAGTCCACCATGCTAACCAAGTGCGGGTTTGCGGACTTCACACGTCTTTCGAAAGCTTGCTAGGTTTTCTCAGACATGTACACTTTAGACAAGATTCGCGCATGAAAATATCAGATGTGCGAGACCCGGATTCGACCCCGTATACTAATATTATAAATGCGAAAGTAACTCTGTCTGTCTGTCTGTCTGTCTGTTACCTTTTCACGCCTAAATCACCCAACCGATTTTGCTGAAATTTGGTATGTAGATAGTTTGCATTCATGAGAAGGAAATAGGCATATTATTTTTTGGAAATTCAACCCCTAAAAGGGTTAAAAGGGGTGGCAAAGTTTGTATGAGAAAAATATTTTTGTTGAAACACGTATTTCAGGGTTTTTCGAAATTCACCCCCATTGGGGGTTAAAATGGGTGGCTAAGTTTGTATGGGAAATTTAATTCTATTGAAATATTTTGCGTGACACTGAAATAATGCTCTGCAATACAAATTATGAGATACATATCTAAGCGTTTTTTGAAAATCAACCCCTATGGGGGTTAACGGGGGTGGCACAATTTGCGTAGGAAAAATATTTAACAGTAATTTTTACCATAAGTCCATAACAATGAACCACGTACATCAGTTTATCATTAACGAAAAACACACAAAGAAATTATGATACACATAGTAGCAAAATTGGTTAAAAATAGGAAATAAGTTTTAGAAAGCGCAGCAGTGGCGGCACGGCAGGTGCGGGGCGCGCGCGGGCAAGCCCCTTGCGGAACAATAAAACAATATTCAGCTGTGTATGACTAATGTATGTGCAAAATTAGGTTAAGTATTTTTTAATTAAACTTAAAATTTTGATGTTTTTAAAAGCTAACATTTTATTTACTGTCGGAAATACTTTTAGGTTAGGTGTATAATAATATAATTACGGTTGACATAAGTTTTCATTTTCAAAACTGTACCTGTTTATTTCTCTTCAGAATTTTTTAGTTTATAATTTTTATCCATAAATTATACAAAAACAATATTCAGTTTAAATTACTTCTTATTTCGCATATGATTAATGCAATTAATTTGCATAATTAAGTATTTTCTTAAATTAAACTTTATCGAAAATTCGGAAATAGTTTTAGGTTAGGTGTTAATAACATAGTGAAAAGGTCACATTTTTTTCTTATTAATTCAATATCATAAGTACTCTATTTTACCTCATTTTTGTTTCCAATAGCTTTGGAACTAATTAAGTTCAGTTTTGATCGATGCTATCAATTTAAATAATTAGTAATTTATTTCTCTTTTCAACTTAGTTTGTTGACAAAAGTAGTTATTAGCGAAGGTTCTCTTTATTTATCTAAATTACATAGTTGAGTTTTTTTAATGTAAGTATATAAATGCAACCCGATTCCTTAAACATTGTTTTTTTTTTGATTCGTATTACTTGGCGTATCACACAAAAAGTACATAACTGATTTGAATTAAGTTTTGTATAGTGATACATTATTATACGAGAAAACATTTAAAATACCTTTTATTGAACATTAATCTTTCATTCCTAAGTGAAAACACAATTACTGGTTCTATAGGATGCTTATAAATTTATATAGATAACTCTTGCTAAAACTTAAGAGAAACATCTCACAGGATTACAAAATAACTGGCGCTGTAGATGAAATAGAAAATGCTACACAGTAGTTTTCAGAAAAGAGGGCCAGAACTTTAAATGGGGAATCAGTCCTCGGTACATTATAAGTAACAGACTAACAGTATATAAGCAAAAATGTTTATTTTATTCACTCTTAGCGCGAGCGAAGCCGCGGGCACCGCTAGTGTGTAATAAAACTGGCAAAGAAAGATTTATATAAAATAAGTGACGCCTGTGTATGTATTGAGATGGTCTGCCGATGGCCTATAATTCATTTTTTTTCTTTTCTTATCCAATGAACACCTAAATAATTTCCAAAGTATAATGTAACTTTAAAGCTAAATAAATTCGTAAAATAAACATGGGAACACAATAAATTTACTCAAGTAGACAAGAGAATAGCTCTATTACAAATGTGAAACCATTAAGTCGAAGTAAAACAAAGAACACAAAAATCTGGGGACACTTTAAAGGTATTAAAGTATAGAATTCAGGCAAATACAAATGTGAAGGACCCTATAAAAAGTTTAGTTTTAGAAACAGGTCATAATTTGGGTTTTTTGCGGCATTCGCGATCACACCGTACCATCACAGTATGTATATTACTGAAACAAAAGTACTGAAATATCTTAATCCTATAGACCATAATAACAGTGTTGGTAAATATACCTAGAATATTCGCTGTCTGCTCAGCGAAGCAAGAAATTTATGTGCATCCGCAGATATTAATCATAATATATTTGTTTCACGTTCATGCAAGAATATTGGGCACAGCTGAAAAATAGGTAAAAAGTTCTGAGATTCCGTAGTAGATACCTTTTTCGGATATTTTTATGGTACGTTATAATAGTGTTGTAGTTACGAGGTAGTCTTGGCTTTTATTTATATAATATAGTATTAATAGTCCAAAAAAAAAAGTCAACTGCCTCGTTGGTGTAGTGGCTTGCATGTACGGTCGCACACCGGGAGGTCCTGGGTTCGAGTCCCGGGTCGGGCCAAGTTTAGTTATTGAGTCTTTCTGTTTCGCAAGCCTCAGTAACAGCCCGGAGTTGGGAAGTTGGCGGTGGTTCACCCCCGTGCCTCGGAGAGCACGTAAAGCCGTCGGTCCTGCGCCTTAACTCTCACTGGTCGTGTCGAGCAGTCGTCCCACCGGAATATGAGAGTGATAAGGAATAGAGAGTGCACTTGTGTCTGCGCATACACTTGTGCACTATAATATGTCCCGCGCCGTTGGCTAGTCTCAATGAGATTGGCCGCCGTGGCCGGAATCGGTCAGGAGGACATCATCATCATTAATAGTCTGAAACTTTTAGCACAAATGGTAACGGACTAATGGAAATTCCATTGAAATAAGTATAATCATATAAGTGAAATCTGCTTATTGTGAATCAATTTTCATATTGCAAGTTATTCTGAATCAATTTTCATATAAGGTTATTCGCTAAATTCCTGTATTTGAAAAATCTTGTTTGAAGTTTTACTTAAATCTATTATTTTTAATATTATTTTATATTCAAAACATTCGCAATAATTAGTAATTTGTGGTTAGTAAATCTATTCTAAATAAACATTAGATTATGTGTAAATTATACCATTTTATACTTCATCCATCTATGTTAAACTATCACAAATTTTCATGGCAGTTTGTAGAATAAAATCAATCTTTGTCAAGGTTAATGGTTCGGAACAAGAATATTTTATACCCCAACTAAAGGAAAGTCGTCTATCAGAAACAGTTTTCCTGTGCCTTTTGTTGGTAAAAAACAAGGTGTTCTCAAAATGAAATCACGCGGGCGATTGCTTTTCTTTGATCGCGGCCATATATTGGGTACTTTCACATACCCAAAAAAAGTTATGTTAGCTGCAACATTTTTTTTCTTTACCACATTATGATTTCGTTAGGAGAAAGAAAGACTTAATTTTACTTTCCGTTTTCGTGATATGTATCCGTATTTAATATAAATTTGTAAATTCTAACACAAGCGAAATGATAAAAATAATCTATTTCATCAATCTATAGACATTAATCTTTCGTTTCAATTTAAACAATTGGCTTCATTCATTTAACATATAGGGGCATCAAATGCAAACAATAAAATTGTACATAAAAAAAATGATCAAGCTCAGTAAATCTTACATAGAAGCTTTGATATAAGCAATTCCTTTAGACTGACTTCCAATTATTCATGTTGGTTCATTTAAGTGTAAAATACTATAATTAATTACATAGATTTATTAATTATCTGCATTCTTATAGCTCGATGAAAAGCAACTGCTCTGAATTGAAGGGAAACTAACGCGCAAGAATCACGCTTTTACTCGTACTTGCAGAAAAATACATAAACCTTTATAGCTCAACCCTAGACCTTATTTTCTCCTCCTCGATAGACGTTCGCGTTGTCGTGGTTGGCACTTATTGGTATCCGGCAAGTTAGCCAGGCGCGGAGCCAAAAAAATCACTAGAAGGCGGCCAATCCATTGGTTGATGTGCCATACGGGTTGCGTGTGAGGCAACCCCAAGGATTTTGTAGTGACAGATACGGCCTTCCTTTATGTTATACCTAAAGTCTATACCTGTAAGGTATGTATTATTTTGTATTTGATTGAAAACGATATGGCATGTATCAATAAATTCAATCAGCACACATCGGTGTTCGATATTGATAGGCCTGTCTAGCGAGTAGCGACTAACCAAGATAAATTGCCATGAATAATTCTGAATCTTGATCTTAAATCTTTGCTAACTTCGTCACTTGGTTATGCTTGGTAATTTTAACAATAGTTTCTTCTTCTTTTTTATCGGACTTCCATAATAATTACTTTATTTGGTGGCATATTATAAGATTTTTAGTTAAAATCTCTGGTGAGGCTAGAAATAAATCGCAATCGCCCTTTTTGTTGAATAGAGGGTACCCGTATACGTAAAGTCGATACGCGTATCCCTCCAATCGTTTTAGATTATCACTTTATCGTTACAAAGTAAAAATATATTTAAACTTCTACTACACGGACTGTATAGAGAGATAAATAGTTATTAATTAAAACTCCTTCTTTAAGAATTAAAATATTCTCGAAGTTATTGATATATTATTATCTTATTATATTATAGTATTTATTTATAGAAAAAATATCAAATCACGCTCACTTTGCACAGCTTCGTTTCTAGTATAAAAGGGGTAAAAGTAACCTATGTGCTATTCAATACTATAATCTGTCTCTGAGCCTTTCATCCTGATCCGTTCTGTTGTCGATCGCATTTATAATACTTATGGGATATGATATAAAGTAAAAGCAGAATGTCGGCTTCTTTATTAAGGTTGAAGAGTTAGAATTTTGATAAACAGCAAGTATTTTGTTAATTTCGAGACTAGATTGCTTCAACACAAAATTTATTATTCTAAAATTCATTTATTACAAATAAAACCTGAATCTTAACACTGTTAGAAGCCAGCATCGTCATGACGAGATGTTGTTTGACTTCCAGATGTATACTTTAGAAAGAACAACTTTATAATTTATGGAGTTAAAATTGTATTATAAATTAGAAACTAGAAGCATGTTCTTTGTAAAGCCAGTTAACAATGTACCTACCTAAATTAAATTTTGTATTTTTAATCATGGCAATAAAATAATTTATATAAAATAATTATTTATTATAAAATAATTAATCATGGCTATTGAATAAATTAAAGTTACCCAAGGATTTGAATTTTCCTATGAATATAATGTTTAACTTAGTGAACATTGTTTCAAGCACACAAAGGATTTTTTTCAATGTTGCAATAAAGCTTAGCCTCTTTGAGAGTAAAAACAATATTCCGTAAAGCTCAAGTAAATGTTTACAGAGATTTTTTAGCCTTTTTGCACAACACGTCCTCGACATACTAATTGGGTTCTGCGCTACACACGTTATGTAGTGCCTGCACTGTATACTAATTTATTTATAAGTGAAAATGATTTCATTTTAATTTAAACCTACAAATAATGTTTTATTATTTATTTATTATTAAAAATATTATTATTTTACAACCAAAAAGATTAATAAGAGTATATTTCTTATAATTGTACATAATATTATGTTGTTGCGATTTACATATATTGTTACATTAACCTAGTCTTGGGTAGTACACGTACTACGTACTAATAGGTACTAGTACGCGGTACTGTACTAAAAGTAATGTTTCCGAAAGGCAGCTGTCAATCGGACATTTCGTACTATTAGTACACTGTGCAGTGTGCGACATGCGATGTGGATTGTGGACACAGTTACAGACTAGAATATATACACAGTACACTTCAAAACTATCTATTGTTTACTCTGTCTACGCTAACTTCGTTCGTTGTTCAACGTATAAGTATTTTTGTTCTGTGGTACTTATAATATGACTATTGATATAATATTGATAGGTATTTCGAATATTATAACAAAAGAAATATATTATTTATTATTCGGAAATATCAATATTTATTACGTATATTTTTTTGGACGATATATCGATAATTTTAATAATGAGGTTGATATTCTTTTAAAAGAAGTTTTTCATTTTTAATTTTTCTTGTAAATTATTTAAACTTTATTTACACTGTATTATTATGTTTTTCCTCTTTCCCTGTTTTATTTATATGTTTATTATACAAAAACGAAGTGTCATTTTGTATAGTTATAACTATGTGGTATAAAATATAAATTCTTTATTAGAAACCAATATGAATATAATAATAATAACACCACTACATAATATTATTGAATAACAAATATTATAAAAATTGTAATAACTATAATAAAGTTAGCTAGTTTAAGCTAAAAATAAGTATTAATATTGAATTGAATTGAATTATAGTTATATAAATTAAAATACTTAATTTCATAACGTACTTTGGTGCTATTTTGTATATTTAGTAAATTGTGGATAAACTATCTGTAACAAGTTTATAAACTTCGGAAACGTCCAATACTTTAGTCTCTCCCGGTCCCGTGACCATGGGCGCTGTAAATCATTCAAAACGTCGGGAACCAAAAATCCAGACATTCCCGCGACAAAATCAGAAAAGAACATTTCATTATTATTTCGAATATTCACGTAAATCTAAGAAAGTATTCATTTAATCACCACATATTTTTAAACCTAGAATGCCAGTCCTAAGCCTGTTGAAGTATGAAGGAAAATCAAATAGTATGCTATTTAGTATGTTTTATACTATTTATTTAAATATATATAAAGTATATATATAGTATAAAAGTTAAATGTGAAGTAACCTAAAAATTCACATTTAAAAGTCGGACGCTTAAATTTTCATGAACGAGTACTAGAGTCCGCGCCACGACTGAAGTCCTACGGCAAAATCTAGAACTAAATTTGACATTACTGCCATCTTGTCGTGAAATTGTTAGTTGTTTTATGTAAAATATCGACAAAAATGGAGCGTAAAGTGTTAAAAAGTGCAGCCCGCCAAGTAATCATTGGAGTAAATGAATATTGTAATTTAGAACAGAAGAAAGGAGAATTATTAATCCCGCTAAATAAAGTGCAGATGAGAGTCGCCGCCATGACAAGTTTGCCATAGCCGCTTATTATTCCCTTATGTATAACATATTGTTAACTATAAAATAATTAAGGCCCCACTTTTTCATATGGATGACATTTTTTATTGTTTCTTTATAAGTATCTCATCATTTCCTTGCGTGTGGGATAAAAACACACACTTTCTAAATATAATTTCGAAAATATCATATGATAAAATGCCAAAACTTAAGACATTTTGTATATTTCAGGTGTTTCTGTAGCACCCTGTCATTAATTACACTAATTCGCTAAGCGAATTTTATATCGAGCACAGATATAATATTAGCTTACCCCTTTAAAATCCTTTGGGATCCTAAAAAATAGTCCCTCAAAGACTCGAATGTAATAAAAACTAAATAAATACAAAATACTTGTTTTTTTTGACTGAGTTCGTAGGACAATTTACTGAAATATTAAATATTTCCTATTCAAACAAACGTAAACACTTGCATAATTATTATATTTATTTAATGAAATAATAAAAAAAATCTTTGTCTTAGTGGCAAATATTAGTTTATTACCTAGCAACATTTGGTTCTGCGTTAGCAGCGCCGCGTCTATCGGACTTCAGTGGTGGCGCGGACTCTATTCATGTTATTATGTTCAGTCATTCAGTGTTCACTGTACTAATAGTACTAATAGTACTACTACACTGTACTAGTACAGTGTACGAAATGTACTAGTACGGTGCGAACTTGCAGATGTCCGATTAGGCACAAGACTACATTAACCCATAAACCATCTAGTTGTATGGTAAGCTACAAGGTTTGTGTTATGAGTACCAGATAGTTGATATACTATGCATATATGCTTAACTTTAAATACATATTATAAACCTATGAACACCCATGACTACAGAACAAAATTATATTCGTCCTCATCAGACAAATGAATGCCGCAAGCGAGGCTCGAACCCGTGACAAATGACGAACTGAGCGAAACGTGTCATTGAAATACACATACTCCATATTTTAATAAAACTGTTACTTACTCGGAATTTAATTATAACTTTCTCGTTTAATTAGATAGGCAACTACAAGTTAAAAGTTTTTAATAAGGAATTTAACGTCGTAAAATCTTTTAAACAGCTTAGAGTGTTGAGTCCTAGTAGGTTGTGTAATAGAATTCTTCAAAGTTCGTTCCTCTTAAGGCTGGCGCTAGCATTAAGCTCTTAACTTAGTTGTTGTTACGACCGTTTAATGTACAAGAAGGCTAACTAAAGTTATTTCACTTCACTTGGCACGATAAATAAAAAATACTTTATATTTTAAACCCATATGTTAGACTAAATTAAATATTGTTATATGTATATTGTACATATTATGTAACTAGGACGTAATCGTTAGAACCACAGACCACTTGATGTGTTTCCTTGCTGTGTTATATATTAATATTTCTAGGTATATAAATACACGTTATGTTATTAAGTTAAACAAAACATTTAAATTTTTGAGTAACGATATCAGGTCAACAAGTAAAATAACTGCGTCGGGCAATCCATCTCAGTCAGCCGCCAGGTAGGCCATTTATATAAGGCAGAAAGGCAGAAGCGAGAAGAGGAGTCGCGATATTCGCATGCGTTGGATTTAGTGACAAATGTGCAGGGATGAAATGTTTCTAATATGTTTTGGCTTTCAGATAAATTACTAACGTTAAGAGGTACGATCGTTGTTTATTTAGCGTGAATATCTTTTAAACTTTGAATTATTTGATTTATATTGATTGAAGAGTTTCTAAAAGAGGTCGTTTTACTTACACAACTATCAATATCCGTCAGTATAGCCAGTATAGTAGTACTGTAAATGTTTCATTATACGTATAGCATTAGTAACGTCGTAGAACATCGAGATCTCGATGTGCTACGACATTTAGCTAATGTAGACGATCGAGATCTAGCTAAGCTGCTCTTATCTGATCGTGCATATAATTCCTAATTTAATTTCATTTATAAATCTGGTATTTATGTATTTCTCATGAAAACGAAAGCATTTTCATACACAACAACCCAACAATTACAATATTCCCATGCATTTTCACAGTATACATTTAAATATTAATATTGCCACGTAGCTCATAGCAGCGTAGGTAAAGAGTTTCACTGCTTGTAGATACGATAAAGAAATATGTTAGACAAGGATAGGAAATCTATTTAAAATTACCAGTTACTAGGAAAAGGTGAAAACGAAAAAACACAAATCGGACTAAAAAAAGGAAATAGAAGAAAGGAACACTAAAATAATTTTAATTTTCTTGTCAATTTTTATTACATATTTTTGTATTTTATATTATTTTAGTAAGCGTCGTGTCCTTAAAAAGCATTATGTTATAAAATGTATAGGTGCTTAAGAGCAGGTACTCGTATTATGGTTCCCGAGTGTTTAAACAGAATTTAAGCTTTTGACCAAACGTATTAACGATCGTCGTAAGGGTTTATATAATCTCACTCCTATTGTAAGTGCGATCGAAAATTTTCAAAAGAATATTAAAAATGGATACAGGTATATATGTATTTTTTTCTCATTTATCCTGTATGACTGAATGGATTTAGATACTTATTTAGTAATCATATAGACACGAAACTTAAAGTAGGTAAAGTTGCTAATTAAATTTGCCAAAAGGTTATAACTTAACTTTATAGATAGAAAAGGCATCTAGGTACGCGAGAGAATCGGGGTTAAGTTACTAGTACACATCATAAAAAAAAATTTTGTGCTTTAAACATTAATAGAGATACATTATAGTTGTATTACTAACGAGACTAATAAGAGCTAATATTATTCTGTACAAAATAGAATGAAAGGCTAACTAAACATATTAAGGCAGGTTAATGGTCAATAAATAAAAAACGACCTCTTCAGTTCACTGCCAAGCATTACACAGAGGAAATGTAAAATCGAATATCCACAACATAATCCTTAGAACGAGTAAGTACTCGTAGAAGTAGATTTATAATGGATCCTAACAAAATTACCTAGAGTGCCGTGCTAGTAATAATTTAGAAATGTGCGGGTATACCGCAAATTGAATTGAATATTTAAAATGTTTTACTTATACTTACTTCTCTTATATTGTAATGCGGGTTACTTTTGTGAAACTGAAATCAGACCTTTTTAACGTCCTATTACTGGTTAAGTGGAGGATTCAAGCCATAGCCCACAATGCCGACGCAATATTATATGAGTAAACTTACTCATATGGTTTTTCTAAAACTTGCTCTCAGACATAAATGATTCCTCACCATAATACACCATAAGCAAATGGTAACCATGTTAAAAATAATTAATTAGGCCATTAGTATAATAATAAAGATATAATCCCCAGGATTTGATCCCACTTCCTTCGTTTTCTAAAATAAATATTATGTTTTTGTTTGGTTACCACAGCCTAAGTCTACCTATTATAAATATGTATAATAATGAAGAATTTATGATATTTTTTATATATCACATTTAAATTTTCAATATTATAGTCACAAAAGGAAATTAACAATATTGGAGGACATAGTCGTTTCAAAGGAATTCAAAAATTATTAATTGCGTGCAGTACATGAGGCGATATCGTGGTATTTGCAAGTCTGATAGTTTTTAAATTGCCTTTTAAATGTTGTTTCCAAGGAAAGAGAACAATGCATTGAAATTAAATATATGGCTTAACGGTCTTGTTGGTGTAGTGGCTAGCATGTACGGTCACACACCAGAGGTCCTGGGTTCCAGTCCCGGGTCGGGCCATGTTTAGTTATTGAGTCTTTCTGTTTCGTAAGCCTCAGTAATGGCCCGGAGTTAGGAAGTTGGCGATGTTTCCACCCCGTGGTCGCTGATCGTGTCGAGCAGTCGTCCCACCGGAATATGAGAGTGATAAGGAACAGAGAATGCACTCGTGTTTGCGCTTACACTCGTACACTAATATGTCCCGCGCCGTTGGCTAGTCTCAATAAGATTGGCCGACGTGGCCGTAATCGGCCGGGAGGACATTATGGTCCCTCGGTAGGTACATTTTTTATTTTACTTATTTACTTATTTTTTGGTGTGATAACTGATAAGGTTTGTATAGTTTAAGGGACCCGACGTAAAATATAATACGAAGTAGATATTGGCAGTCCTGTGGTTTGGTCGCCTTAATAGGTACATGCAATTGTTCACTGGACTGGGACAATAGGATATGAAGACTAATCGTTGCCGACTAAAAGTTACTAGTCGATTTTTGTATCACAGTACTACAAAAGTTTAGCTATATGGTAATATTTTGATACATGAATGGATATAGCACTACAACAATTCATCAAACACAGCACGCTAACACATTAAAGTTATCTTTCCATACTACAGCATTTTAAAGAAGCTATGATAAATGATGTCACAAGAGACCTGTATGGTATGTACCAAACAGCATAATGATGCCACGAAAAATATGCTTTGCGAGAGTCATCCACAAAGTATCACATTATTAGTATGATTAATGGTTTTTAACTTGTGAGATTTATGTATATTTTCGAATATTATGTTTTAAAAAACAGGGATATATTATGCATGTTTTAGCTTTACAAAATAAATAATAAAGTTACATCAAAAATCTAACTTAATGATAAGTTCTGAAGGTGTTTGTATCTTGCCCAGTATGCCCAGCAGTGGGAACAAAGGCACTGGGCATCTCCAACCCATTTACTCTATTTTAGTAAAACTTTGATGAGTTTTAGAGAATTCCACATAAACTGAGACAAAATCATATTGGTTTTCTAGTATTGCATAATTCCCATTGGTGAAACTTTAGCGTTTCGAAATATCTGAAGCATTACAAATAAAAGTTCATCATTTGTCCTTTTCGCTTTATATTCTGTGTTAATATTGAAAGATGCATGTGAATATTATGTACCAGTGTATGTTGAGTACTCAGAGAAGATATTTCATACGTGACTTTTTTGTTACACAGTTTCTGAATTACAAATGTGAACATAAATAAAAGAATGTTTTAGCGATATTAAATGTAAATAACATTTAAAGAAGACCTTCCAACATTCTCTCGCTGAATCGCAATGCTGATTCTTTAGACGAAAAACGAGCCAGCCGTCTTGTGACAGGTAGAAGAGATAAGGCAAGGTCGTTTAGAAAGTTATTAGCGCCGTGATTCAATGGACCATCCCTACTATGAATCGTATATTGTTCGTCTCCTTTATAACATTTTAGGTCTCCCAAAAGGAGAACTAAAATGAAACATAAATCACTTCTCACTCTCATATGGACAAATCCCGCAACGGAGAATAATTCTTTAAAATTAAAAATTGCAAAAAGAATATGAGTATGAAAAATCTATTCAAGATCAAATTTAAATAGTTGGGTTCAAACTCATAAACAATATTCAATAATGGTGCACCATTCTGTGTATTTTAAAATTATTATTTATAAAAACAACCTACTTTATTTATTTTTAACTGTCCATATAGTAAAATTTAGATTGTAGAGAGAGATAAAAGGATATTACATAATTTCTAAGTTTTTTTCTTCAACATGTTTATCATTTAGGCTTGAATTGAAACATATAAATTCAGATCCAGGCTAGATAAGAAAACAAAAAGTAATATCACCAACCTTGCCTAGGTTCACTTAATATTAATATTAATATATAAGTAAAAAAAGTATCTAAGCCTGATTATAGCATACTGTATAATATATATACTTACAATATGAAACTAAAACAGAATATAAGTTTTCCAAAATGTTTTCTGTTTCTATAACTTTTGCACAAAATATTTTAAGGTAAATACCTAATTCACGAGTTGTTGAGTGTGTTGTGTAGCGTACTAATTTTAAACAAATTTTATAGCGTTTAGCGGAAGTTGTCCATCACATTATAAGCAACTATGAATATTGGTTTTGGACAGACATACATTTTACATGTATGCCTATAAATATTTTATTATAGAACAAACTTTTCCACTCGTTAATTCGTAGGTTAATAAGTTATGTGTCTACTCTGGATTGCCACTATCTGTACGTACACCCCGCACGCCCAAGTTAGGAAGTACGCTGTCGTTCTTAAGTGCATAATCCTCCGAATTTCAGCTAAGCTAAAATTAAGTAGGTTATTTTCCTTGAATTCGCGGACTAAATTTTAAATATTTTGATTAAAATTTTAATTGTATGTAATAAATCACGAAATCAACTATGTTTAAAATGACTCAATACATAAAATGATGAAGTCGAGCGAAGCGAATGTGTATGTATGTTCAAAATGAAAAGGCTGGATGGACACAATCTAGTTAGAGTACCACATAAGCTATCGTTTGTCACTTAAAGCCACTCCGGAGTAAGCACCAAGAGAAAGTTGCTAGTTAACTATACTTATCACCATGGTCTTTAACAAAATGCCGAGAGTATTTATTTAGTTGATTGTGATATTTTTGCTTAACATCAAGTTTCAGTTCCACATATGTAAGCTTAATCCTTATTGTTTGTTAGCCGCTATATAAATGCAACTAATTACGGAAAATGGCGTGGTTCGTATATTCTGCTAATTTACATTTTAATGTGGCCGTCGGGTTAAAGCATAGTTCCCTCTGCTTGCGAACATTTGGTTTGGTTAATGCTACATATTTAGAATTCAGCCTAAGATTAAACTTATTTTACATCCACCTACAAATTGAGCTCATATACGTCTAAAATTAAGAGTTTTATACGTGGTAGTGCTATGCTTGTTACCTTCGGGTAGCAGCCGAATGGGCCGGCACGCCCCGTATAGTACCACTCTCTCACAGGAGACCGGCGTGAAGTAGCAGCTATGCTGTCGCGTTTCGTCCGGTAAGTGAGAGTCCGGGAGGCCCACTCCCCATCCCTCTTCCCGTCCTTCTCACTCCTCCTTCCCTCCCTCCCTTTCCTGAAAGGCCGGCAACGCATCTGCAAGCCCTGTGGTGTTGCAGATGTCCATGGGCGTAGGTGATCACTTACCATCAGGTGAGCCTCCTGCCCGTTTGCCCCTTTTGTCCCATAAAAAAAAAAAAAGTTTGTTTGTTGGTTTGTTTGAGCGAAATAATCTCTGATAGTAAGCGTTCGATTTGAAAAAAAAAATGTGTTTTGCTTGTTTAAGACTATTTTGTAGGGAAAGGTTTTAATTATTCCTATTGAAGACTATATCTTATAAACAAAGACTGATAATTAATTAAAAAAAATTAAAAAAAAGTAAGTAAATGTGGATTAGTCTCTTCCGACACTACGCAAATAATATTAATCGATAAAATTGTGGAAAATGGTTGCTTAAATTAAAATAAAAGTTTTTTACGTACCAACCGTACATACGAGTATTTAAAAAATGGCTTCACAAAATCAGTTTACAATGGCATATCCTATGGAAAATAAATACAGAAATCAGTGTTACTTTTCAACCGACTTCCAAAAGGAGGAGGTTATCAATTCGTCTGTATTTTTTTTTTTTTTTTTTTTTTTTTTATGTTTGTTAGCTCATAACTTTGAACTGGGTGAACCGATTTTGATGATTCTTTTTTTATTTGAAAGGTAGTGCTTCCCATGTGGTCCCATTTTAATATTTTCCAGTTCTGACAATGGCATCCATGAGAAAACCATAAAAGTCTTAAATTTGCATTAAGTATTTGCGCGACAAATGGACGAATAACTCAATATCACGCCAACTGATTTCGATGATTCTTTTTTTAATGGAAAGGATATACTTCAAGGGTAGTTTGATGAGAGTTTGGTAAGATTCTGATGATGGGATCCATGACAAAGTATCGGAACTCTTCAATTTTTAGGAGCAAATTAACGATGCTCGGCCGAATCTTTTATAGGCTATATGGATATTTGAATCACGTACCGTAACTGATGATGGAAGGTACAACTCCTCAACGGTTAGCAGTTTAAAGAAAAAATTTTCTTTATAATACGCAATTATGGACCGATGGTTGTATACTTTCAGGCTATTAGGTTTACCTCATAATAGAAGGTAAATTTTTATAGTCAATAACACAATACGTATCTACTTTCCGCTAAAAATTTTAAAATAAATTATTTTTAACAAAAAAACAAAAACCGACTTCCAAACTTAATAAATCTAAACTAAAAAGTAGAAAATAATACTTTTAAGGACTTTGTTAATTTTGAAGTCGGTGCCAGCCAAAGCAAAATAACCCTAAATAGATACATATTCGATTAATCTATCAATTTGTAAACATAATCAAAATACCTGGCTGGCACCGACTCCAAAATTAACAAAGTCCTTAAAAGTATTATTTTCTACTTTTTAGTTTAGATTTATTAAGTTTGGAAGTCGGTTTTTGTTTTTTTGTTAAAAATAATTTATTAACAAAATGTTTTGTGGTCGACATTTTAGGTGTATGTATTAAATATTTAGCAAGAGATTTTGAGCTTTTCCGCAACATTCATATTTAAAGGAGGTATTACCTTTACCATCATGCACAAACTGCTAACTACAGTTTGCAAAACATGTTATAAAATATGCAAATGCTATTTCATTTAGCTCTGCCAATGTTTTGTGAATTGAAATATAAACATAACCTCTGTTATTTGTACCTAATTCAAGTGCAGATAGAATGGTGGCCATTAAGATTTAATGTGATTGCGAAATTTGTATGAAGCTTTAATAAATATAATCAAGTACAATATACTAGTAGTTACTATAAAAATTATTTCAATTACTTATTTATTAATTATACATATCTCTATACATGTATAATTTGGTAATAAACAACAAAAAATATTTTCTTAAAAGTAAATAAAATGTATAATTATACTATTCAGTATATACTTAAAGGACATTACCACAGATATTATATTACAAATAAGTAGGTACTATATTATTGCCAATGGTACAAGCAATAAGTTTTTAAAATTTTATTTTTAATTTATTTTTCTTAAATAAAAAGTATAACGTTAAATATTTAATTTAAACTTTTACTCATATGTTATTAAATATTATCCTTTACTCAGGTTTTATCAATGTTTGTTACAGGACTGTGTAATCTACACAGTCCTTATCACAAGAAAACAAGACGGATGTTTAATTCCCTAACTCCTGCATTTACATGAATGCTTTACGCTCAGCTTATTCGATTACAGAATTTACATATGGTTTGTTTACAAACCATGTAGTACCTATAAATATATTTATTTATTTATTTCAACCAAAAAAAATGCAGCAATCTTTACAGGAACAACCTAATGCGATTGAAGTAATACTTAACTAGAACTAATAATAATAATAACTAATAATAAATTAATAGTCTTTACGTATCTGGGCCTATAGCCAACCGGCATTCGTTATGAAGCGATTCGATTTCTACAATCGTCATCGCTTAAACGCAGCGTATGCATCTTGAACTTTAAATCACTAATAATTGAAATGAATGTACATTGTCTACCATCATCTATTCGTTGACAACATATTACGTGACATATCTAAGTCTTATGTCAAACCCATACATTTTGGACTTTTCTACTATCGCTTTCGCTAAAGCTTTGGTTTCCTAGGATAACGGTGTCGTTATAATAGCGATCGTAATACAGCGCTGAATGACGTCACTAGAACGTTGTCTATGTAAACAAAATGGCGCAGTTTCCTAGGGAACGGTAATTGACACCGTAACATCAAACAATTTTTTTGCGTCCGTAATATTACGGCCGTTATATGACGGCACCGTTATCCTAGGAAACCAAAGCTTAACCGATTGTTACATTGTCTAGGCCCTCTGTATAGACATAACGCAAGATACTCACATTCTATAAATATAAAACACAATTTTTTATATATTATATTTTTAAATTTATTTTTTAGATGTTTCAAATGGTGTTTCGAATGCATCTGTTATTTGGCCCATAGGTTATATACGTAGATGGGCGGAAATAGCTTCAAAGAAAAACAGGAAAGAGAATCCCGTTTCATTATTCCGAATTGGTTTCACAATGGATTTCTTTTGAAGCATTTTATTTAAAAACAGCGGTCAAAAATTATAGTTTGAATGTATTCTTCGGGTTCGGTCCAAGGTAAAGGTAAAGTATGGAATTATCCCCTAGGGAAAACCCTTGGGTATAAAGAAATCTCCTGCGGTAAGTCTGTCTCTCTCCAGACCACCAACTATCCCTATACAAAAAATCACGCTAATCCACTTTATTTCGACGTCAAAGAAAGACAAATAAATAGGTAACCAAATTTTAACATTTACGATATCTCAGGGATATAAATTTTAAATTAATTATTTTTAATGCAAATTCATGATATCCGTGTTATATTTTATCAGCCAACTCCACACAATATAATATAATATTTACTTCAACATAATACGTAAAAACACCTCCTTTAAGAAGTTACATTAATGGATATTTAACTTATTTGATTTACTAGATACATTAGACGAGTAAAGTGCTTACATTACTTGCATTAAATAAACTATATAGCAACTTGTAGTATCTATGACCTTTTTCGAGTGTAACAGTTTAGTACCATTTGTGTTTACTTCACCTACTACATACTACATAATACATAGCTAATTTTTATGTATTTAAAATTTATATATGTACAGTATATCATCTATATGATATCCGTAACACAAGCCTCGTAGCTTACCACGGAACTAGATGGCGATGGTTGTAATAATGTCCCACCATATTTATTATTTATTTATTTATTTATTTATTATACGCGTGTAGAATCATAGTCATTCTAATACATGCTTTATATTAAGTAAGTAGCCATATAAAAATTCAGAATAATGACAGTGTTGAATTTATTAATGTATCTATGTATGTGTATATATAAGATAATATATTATAAAATGTCAAATTTTTGGGTCTTTATGTATTTATTTGTAAATATTCTTAATTTTGTTTGCAATCCTTCCTTATTGTTCTTCTCTTTCTTTTCCTCTACCCAAAGGTTGCCTAGAATAGATTTCTCTCTAGCGAGAAGGCCGCCTATTGTACTATTTCTCTATGTTTCTACTATGTTATATAATGGTGTGCAATAAAGAATATTTGATTTGATTAATTTGAGTGGTTCACGACAATTATAGATGATGATGAGATAATACGAACTGTCGTGTAAACAGCCAAAAATCACAAATCTAATCCCTATTTGTTATATCCATATAATGGATACATTTATTTTACTCGTATTTATAGTTGAAATATGAAAGGTGGATGTTTTATTTGATCATAGTATAAAAGCAAACATTGTAGAATTTTTATAAAGGTTTATTTTTTTCTGAAAGAAAATAATGTGAAAGATATTGTGAAAAGAATTTATACACGTAAGCTGAATAAATATGTTGTAGTTCGAAAACATCAAAAAATAATATGTGAGAAAGCAATTCAAACTTTATTTCACAGAAATGAAAACTTGTAACATCTTTTTGCTAGTTTCAATACGTATATTTAATTACATATACTATGTTAAACCCAAAAAATGAAAAATATTCTAAGTTTACTACATTACATTTGAATTCCAAGGATTTGAATTACTGAATTAAAATTAATTATCTTGTCTGAAGTATAAAAAAGATGTGTAAAATAAATGATATACCTGTTGTAAAATTTAGCTTTGACACGAGTAAAGCCGTGAATAACAGCTAGTGGTAATGAAAGTATAAAGTTGCCACGAGTGACCATTACTGCATTGAATTGAACTGTGCCCGCAGATGGTGTTTGCGGCTTCACTGCTCCGCAATGTTGCAGTTTATAAGGAAATTGCATGTCTCCGACGCGTTCCTAACGCAAATTACGCTTCGACCTCATCTACGCTAGCTACGTGATGAAACGTTGTGAAAAATTGTCCCAATTCCATACATTTTCGTCCTACAATTTAAAATTGTATTGGATTTCGCGAACATCAATTTGTAACTTTTAAATTGCTATAGCTGATTTACGAGTAGGTATATCGATCAAGTTGATGAATATGTATATTATATTATCTATTCCTATCACACTCATACTCTGTTGGGAAGAATACTCGACACGACCAGTGTGAGTTAGGGCGCCAAACCGACGGTTTTACGTGCTTTCCGAGGTTGAAACACCGCCCACTTCACAACTCCGGGTTGTTACTGAAGCTTACTAAATAGAAAGTCTCAATAACTAAACTTGGCTTGACCGATAATCGATCTCAAGACCTCCAGAATTGCAGGCACAAACCACTGAAGCATTGAGGTAATAGTGGCGTTATATTAAACGTTACACTAAATGTTCATTTAGATTAAAAACTATGATTTCCCACAGGAGAGGCTAAAATATTGATGAAAATTCTGATATTGTGCCGAATATCGCATCGTCATTCACGTAATATATTAACGCTGGAATTACGCATAATGTATTAAAATATTCATTTTTGTTGCTATAACTACAATTTAACAGTTGCATTAACATTCAGTGTAGTGTTTTCATAGGCAGTGGTAGCCCAGCATTAATGCACTCGCTTGTACAACCGAGTGATGCGGGTTCAAATCCGTGTCTCGCACCTCTGATATAAACTTCATGTGCGAATCATTTCTATCCTGATTACCACTTGTCATACGGTGAAGGAAAACATCGTGAGCAAATCTGCATGTCTGAGAGAACCTAACTAGGTTTTCGTAGGACATGTGAAGTCCAACACGTACTAGGCCAGCACGGTGGACTATGGCCTGATCCCCCTCGTACTGAGGGAGACCGTGCCGTAAGTTTCATAAAATTTTAGGCAGAAATTATAAGATTTAAGTCGCTAATAGATGTTAATTCATTAATATTGATTGCCATCGAAAGCCATGAAAGTAGCCTCTGTGTACTTAATACTTACTGTACCGAGAAAACTTTGTTACTTTGCTCTATAAAATTTCAATACCTATTAAGTTAATAACTAAAGACAAATTGTGTTTTTAAATTTAAGCAAACCCTCGCATTTATTGCAAAATGGCTGTAAACGTTTAACACTCTTATTGAGATTAAATATAAAGTGGTATAAAATAAATCGACAATAACGAAGTATTAGAAGGCTTTTCCGAGTAAGTTGTAACATTTTTAAATACGAAATTATTATGTTGATACTCGTACATAAACATATACTATGACTATACAAGGAAAATGACATAAAAATTAACATAATCATACATAGCTTCACCCTTCATTCCTAAGGGATAAGCAGAGAGGTCAGAATGGGATGCAAAAAGAATAGAAGAAATCTTACTTATCGGCAAAAAATAATTAGGTGTACATTTTGTAATAGTAAAATAATGTTACATTTTAAAACTTGTGCAGACTTTAAAATGTATTTAGACTTCAAAACTTTAATACATAAACAATGTTCTTGCATTTTTTCATTTGTGAGTCACACGAAAGTTGTCGTTACAGACTTTCAATAACAAATACTTGGTACAAGACTAAGTATATTATTAAAGTTAAGCAATTCCTTTTAAATAATTTGCGCTGAATAGTGTTCCCTTGTCGTGATAGCAACTTGGTACTATTAGCTCAGAACATTCAACAGTAGACTAAATAAACTTACTGGAACTTTGAGTATAACAATACCGTATCATGTAATATGATTTTAGTAAAATGTACTTGATGGTGTAATTTAAGTATGATTATAAAATTAGAATTATTTTAATAATTGTTTCTATAATTTCATCAAAATAAAAGAACTTAAGAGTAGCTTTATGAAATGTCCTACTTCTATAGCAGCAACTACTTAAAATACACCTATAAATAAATAAATATGTTGGGACATTACCACAACAGCGCCATCTAGTTCCGTAGTAAGCTACGTAACGTGCTTGTGTTTCGGATACGAGATAGTTGATATACTACACATATAAATTTTAAATACATACATATTATAAATATAAACACCCATGACTGGATTACAAACATTCGTGATTTGTGAATGAATGCCCCAGCGGGAATCGAACCCGCGACCGTTGGCGCAGAAAGTAGGGTCACTACCAATGGAGCCAAAATAAAAAAAAAATAAGTTTTGAAGTAAAACTTCTTTGCTTGCATGAAGGTAAATTCTTACAGATGAAACGCGACATGAAACGGATGTGAAACGTTTTTGAGAAGAGGGAGAGAGCGATTGAGACCGATTGAGAGAGAGCGAGAAAGGGGCTTTGTATTCATTTTCGACACTTTATTATTTTAATTACAAAATAATAATAATATAATTATAAATTTATTTACTTATTTTTCTATTTTATATAAACGAGTACTAGTACAAGTAGTAAGTACCAGGCACGTCGTAATGCAGAATGTTTTACTTACACCTTGGTTTGGAACATAACAGGTTAAATTTATACTTTATAACGAGAAGATTTGGTTACATAATGTCCATTGTCCAGAATATGATACTTATGTTTTATACTTACCCGTTTCGGGTGTGCCTAATTAATATTGAATGATTTAAAAAGATTAAATAAAAAAGGTCCTAATACTTCTTTACGCCAGTACTCTTGCAGATGTATATGTATCAATCCACGATTTTATCAAAAGAAAAAAGTGTCCAACTGGTTTTACACTAGAGTTACATATTCTTTTGATTCAAATATTCATTACGAGTAAATAATGATGCAAAAGCTCAGAGTTTCAAATATACGAAGACGTCAACAAACAAAACCCAAAAGGGTCTGATGAGTTTACTTAGGTCTTTAAATAAGACGTTTTAAGTTCTTGTGTAAATCTGCTTTGAACTGCTATATTATTTAAATGTGTTTTTTTTATGATTCCATAAAAATCCTATTGTGTTTCCAATTCATTTAGTTGAAAAAGAATAAAATACTTTTACCAGTGTTCATTCAATGGATGTATGTTTCAAATAAAAATTGGCAGTACATCTACCTATTAGCATTTTCTGATTATTTTTTAATACGTACCTAATTAAGAATTTTAACGATACATTTGGCTCAGTTCGTAGTGATCCTAATTGCTGTGCCAGCGGTGGTGGGTTCGAGTCCCGCTGAAGGTGAGATATGAAGTTTTGAATAACTCTTGAGAATTTAGTTTGTATGGAGAATCAATTTTCCATGCAAACTAATGACCCTTTTGCGGAATGATTTTCGGGTAAAAAATTTCCTATTTCCTTCCAAGAGCCTTAAACTATATTATCTTAATCTATCTAAATCGAGTCCACGTATTAAGCGTAAATAAGTAACGGATAGAGTTTCTTACGCATTTATATTATTACTAAGTATGGATGGATTGTGCAAATATCAGTAGACTACATATTCTATATTCATTTAACAGTAGTTGCGCTTAATTGGAATTCTCTTGAAAATCAAACAGGGACCTTAAAAGCATTCACTTTGCCTCTACATTCGCGACTATATTGGGTCAACAAGATAAGTGTGACCCTATTTGTGTCAGTCAGCTTCCAGATAGAAGAATATTTATAATATCTTTCCTTAACCAATATATAAGATAATTAATCTTGAATGAATAAATTGCTGGTTCAAAACATTGGACAAAATCGTCGTATTTTCTTCTTATTATTTTTTTATTATTTACAGGTAGACAGACAGATGTACAAAAATTCTAAAAACTATACATTCGGCCCCTATATCCATAATATAGTCAATATTCAATTTTGATAAGATTTCAATAACTGTGTAATAAATTGAAAAAAAAAAGAACAGATGAAAATTATTATGAATTTTAAAACACTTTTAAAAAGATAGGGCTATGATAATTGATCATCACTATTCACTATGACTATAAAAGTAATTACAATTTCTTCTAGTTAAGAATGAAAGGGTCATTTGATACCTATTTTGAGGGAGTTTTGACACACACACACACACACACACACACTCACACACACACACACACACACACACATTCAAAACTTGTAACACCCTGTCGTTTCGTTGTCGTCGAGGGGTTAAAAGTCAAATTGTCAGGTGACATTCGAATGTATTTAACCTTTTTGATAGGTCAGCCTAAGTATTTTTCTTACCAGAATACAGAGTCTACCGCTCTAGATCTCGTATGTTACGAATTAGAAATAGTTTTGAGATGCAATTTGCCTCCATCCATAGCTTTGAGAGAGACAAAAGTGTAGACATACACATTGCCACTTTAAAAATTTTTACTGTCTCCTTTTCTTATCACTTCATGAAATAATCAGTTTTGTAAATTCTGAAGACGTGAAGATTAATGTAGAATGTAGATGATGTATTAGTACTAGGCATGTTTGAACTCTGTTAGAAGGCGCCCTGTAAAGAGGCTTGAAAGCTAAAAGTAAGCATCTATTTAAGGTGCTGGCTCATAGTATCTAACTTAAATAAACCAGTGTCTTACTCTCGTTTCGCTCCGTACTTGAACGAAGTACTTCGTCCATAAGTGGTTAATAGTAACCTATCATTCTGTGTTCTTCTTAGAAGTCAAAGTCTATCTATGTGGTAAGTTTAATCGCAACGAAGCATAAAGGAGTTATACAACAGAATATAGTTATTAGTTATATACACGCGCACTCACACACGCATACAAAAGTTGTATTAAAAAACGAACAAATGAATTTGTGATATTATATCAATGAATTTACATATTATCGGCCCGAAATAACAAAAACTTTTTATTTAAATAAATGGTTTCAGTATATAGGTAGAGCTCCTAACAGAGAACCATACGTATCTATCGAAAACAAAAAATCTAAATAAAACCGCGTAAAATATTTTTAATGTTAACAATCTCTTATTTTATAATCCTTATCCCCCTGCCCATTTGCCAAATTACTTGGGGTCCGCAAAGTATGTCTTCCATACTGCTGATCGGTTTTGGCAAAAGTTTTACGACCGGCCGCCTGCCTGACATCAACCCTCGCTGTTTACCCCCCGTTGCGCAAATGTGGGTCTTCTACGTTAATCAGTACAGGACCGTTCTATACGGCACTTGCAATATTTGAAATTAAAAATAATTCATTAAAATTGTTTTTTTTTAGTTAGTGGAATTTCGAAACATTTTTTCAAAACACAACGCCATTATATCTCACTTTTACTACTCCACTTACATTGGACATACTTAAAAAGCTCTTAAAATTGCTATTAATAGGCACACATTTTTTGTAGTATTGTTAAAAGTTTTTTTTACTTATCATATAAAATACTAAAATGCAAACCTATCATCAGATTCATAATTTATCACACCATAACATGGGGTACGACAGGGTGAATAGACTGAGTGCGGTTGGCGGTTTCATTCGGAAAGTCAATATTGATTCAAAGTGCGATGTGTCATGATGTGATTGCATTGCAAATACTGTAGATTTGGTTTCGTGGTTACACAAGCTTTATTCCCTATGGTTTTACAATTTCATCTAAAATTAACTTTGTTTACACTTTATATAAGGAAAAAATCTTTCAATAATCATTTTAAATCACGATATGACAATAACATAATATATGGAGTGTTTTCGAAACCGCAAATATAAAAAAATATTCCTATAAAAGACTTTTGAAGTAAACTTACTTAAAATATTAATTACCAGATAATAATTACGATGATGATTACGAGTATATGTATAATGTTTTTATATTATTCTGTATGACCAAAGTTTTAAGCCAAATAAAATATTTCATTTTTTAAATAATGAATGATATTGTAATAAGTATTCTGCTCTTTATTGTTATCTTTGGTCAGCACAAAAGCTAAATCTTAAATGTTTACCCTTTATGAATTAAAATATTTATGTAGAGAATATAGCCAGATTTTATTATATGAAGCGACGTTTAAACAATATATAAAATGCGTATATAAAACCGAATACAAGTTGTAATTCTAAATTTTAATTTGAAAATCTATTGACAATTTTACGAACACGTTAACCGTTTTATTATTTAAACTTACTTTCTTAAAATATTTAGTATCGAACAAACATTCTGGAGGGTGTCTAAAGTCACGCTGCGTAATATAAAACAAAAATCACCCTAGTTTGTCCCTATATACGAGTACGTTTGAACGGTTAATGTACATTTCTCTTCTTATATTTTTCTGTTGAGCCGACTAACTAGCTATTATTACGTCAAATTTCATCATTAAATTACTATTACAATAAGAGTTTTCATATAACATTAAACGTTAAGATTAGACTAAAATTTTATCAAATGTATAGAATAATGTTTAATAGCTAAACTGAACTTTGCATAACAAGCAGTTAATCGAAAAATGTTATAAACCTATTTACTCAACTCAATAATTAAACAACGAATCTAAAAGTCGATGTTCAAACAAAAGTATTTGGAACCTACGTGATTTCACCTGAAATTAACTGATGTAAAGGAAAAGGCACTTTCAAGCACAGACATAAGTATTAAAATACTTTACTGGCCCATGGAGATAATTATATTGATTGTCAGCTGAATCACTGAAGGAAAGGCTATGTAGTAGATATGTACCTAGTCATTTTCCATTTAATTGGTATAGGTTAGGTTTTTTTTTTGTTTCGTAAGGAAAAACATGAAACATAATATTCTATATCAGAAATGAATTAATGTTATATAGACATTTTTTATAGTTTAGTGCTTTTAATAATTTTAAAAACTTCAGCTTTTATTTTTAATGCAATATCCACTATAAATGGATACTTACCTTTCGAGTGAATAATGGAAAGTATAAAAATCATAAAAATGTATTCTTACACTGCAGTAAAATTTTCATTTTGAGAATATTAAAGCAAAATATGAAATGCAGCCTGAATTACGCTGTGCACTACTTAAGACACGCTTCAATAATATAAGAACTTTTTTAAAGTCTCAATAACTCGGTCCGCTAATAACGAATTTAATTTTTGTAGGAGGTTTTAGTCGGAACTATCAAAGTTACTTTAAATATAATAATCTTCGAGTAATACATAAATGAAAGTGAATTTTTGACGATGTGACGACAATTTTAGGTATATCTGACATTAAATTAAGTTTCTGATTACTGTAGGGTATATATTATAAAATATTATACTATAAACGTCGTTTTAATAATAGAAGTCGTATTTTCTGGTAATCTTGAAGCCATTAAACAAGAGAATTGAATTTTCTAGTAATCTAACTGAACCGATAAAAAAAATTACAAAAAACATAAAAAGCCTTGTCTTGCTAAGTACCTAATTAAACAGTAGTAATGCTAATAATTTTTCAAAGAAAACAGTGGTTAAAATTGTTAATATTATTTTTAAAATGTGATGAATTAGTGAAATATCAAACAAACTTAAGTGACTTATAATTTTATAATTTATGTTTATGAAAATATTAAAAAATATTTTCATAAAGAATGGACCCGCATTTCCAGATATGTGTCATCGTCTTAACAGCAAAGACACGTTTGTTCCAGCACTCTACATCCATAATCCGCTTTTGATCGGGGAGAGGAATTCGATTCGAGGATTTACGTTCATACGACATTATTTTGTCCTTTCCAAGCATATTTGCTTCGAAACGGTTCATGTATTTTTCTTCGATGACATATTGTGTAAACTGCACATAAAAATCTGAATTGCATTTGTTAGCTAAATATTCATAACATTTTGTAAATTTTATTTAGGTACAATATTTTTACTAATATTATGTTTAAGATTATGTAACCTCTGTAGTAAATGTAATATTTTTGTACCTGTACTAAATATAATATTGTAGTTCTTCTCCATTGATTGTTTTCACTTAAACGGTATGTGTATACACACAAATGAAATAGAATTAGTTTATAAATATTTGTAATTAATTTTTGTATCATAATTTTGAAGACATTATATTTTAATAAGTACATTTTTGAACAATTAATACTGCTTAAACTAGTGCTGTAAAATAAACATTAAGTGAAAAAATAATCAAGTACTAACCAAGGGGTGAAACGCCGCCAACTATAGGCTATTACTGAAGAAACTAGGCTAAACAGAAATAATCAATAACTAAACTTGACTTGATGTGGGATTCGAACCCAGGATCTCCGGTGACACTACACTACCTAGACACATATGTGTATAGATTGTGCTAATTCAAATTCAAATTCAAATTCAAAATATTTTATTCAGCATAAAATTATTACAATTTTTTACTGAACGTCATGAGTCTACTACCAGTTCGGAAAGAAGAAGCCACTGACCTGAGAAGAACTGGCGAAAGAAACTCAGCGGGACTAATTTTTTTTTGTCTGTTTTAATATTTTTTTAAATGGAAATCGAAATGAACAATAATTCTATTGGTTGAAATAGCCTGGAGGCGATCACATCATTCCCAAGGCGTACTGTCTTCTAAAAAATCGTTAATCGAATAATATCCTTTACTACACAAACGTTCTTTCACAATTTTTTTAAATTTGGCAATAGGAGCTTTTTGAACGTTTTCTGGGATCCTGTTGTATAAGCGTATACATTGTCCATAAAAAGAATTACTGACTCGGCGTAAACGAGTCAGTAATTCTTTTTATGGACAATGTTAATACAACGAGCTAATGTTATATAAATCCAAAAACTTTCGTTTTTAATCACTTCAGGAATAATTAATATATTTTTTAAATACTTTAAAATATATCAATAATGATGATAATAAATACCAACCAAAAACTAGGTATACCTACCTAGTTAGTTACTAAACTAACGAGATAAAAATGTGTACGGTTCGGCACGTGCGTATGAGCTACGAGCGACTGCAGCTGTTTATAACGATAGAGAGATATTGGTCACAGTTAGAACGAATTTTTTCACTATTGCGAAAAATTTCGCTTTTACGTAGGTATATTTACAAAAGATAGATTCCACTCATAAGAATGGAATAAATACACAGACCTGTTTATTTATTAAGTATAATTTTCCCCGGTTCTAGCGGGTTTGAGTCAAATGTCTAAATGCTATGGAAAAAATAAAGATTTTAAAATCTAAAGTGTATTTAATTTTATTACTTTATCTAAAACAAAGAGTTTACGTATTTTAGTTGTATTTTTTTGTATTATATTATCACGAAATACTAAACTATCTTACGTCTTCTGAAAAAATCTAAGCAATCAGCTTGCTTCACATCAGTATTGCTTTATATAGAAAAGGAGTAAAAACACTCGATAATTGGACGTTGTTTAGCAGAAACGACTTACGAGTTTTCAGTTAATATTTGGAATATTTTGGAAAATACACGTGCAGGCCTTTTTTTCACTAATATTCTTATGCGTAATGTTAAATTGTAGAGACTGACGTATTTTTTTATAAAAAACGACCCAAGCAGTCCGGGTTATTATAGAGGTATATAAGGAGATTTAAGTAAAACATAACAGTTATAAAATACATATTATATAACGAAAAATTAAATAGACAAACTTGTTGAAAGATTCTAGCATAAAATAATATTTTAAATTTATAGTTCAAAAAGGAATGGCACTTTAATTTTTTACCGTAAATGAGATCATTACTACCGCACTTTACTGCAAATGTAATACGTATGAGAAAACTCACAAGTCCTCACTTTTATGATAAAATTATATAAAATATCCGTGCCACTGCAGGTAAATTTTAGAAAATCTCTTCAAACATTCTCTGCATAGTGCATACTTTACTAGAATTTTTCGATAAGATAAGAAAAGATATTCGAGCTTCTTTTAAAACAATAGCTTATCAAAAATGTTAAACAAAAGTAAACGCTATGTAGTTTTTAGACTAAAGTTGAAAACATTTATATTCAGTTTTTCTTTCAAAATAACAATTTACGAAAAGGTACGTTTCATAGGTTTACTGCCAATTTCTTCGCACTCTCGTGCATTTCAATTTAGTCTACCATCGCCAAATATGGCCTCCGCTTGTCATAGGAGTACGAACAACGACAATATCCATCTATTTTTAAATTCGTATTCAACAGAACCGTTATTATACACTTTTAATACTTTTGTGATAGAAACCCATATGCGTACAAAAATTTGTTTTAGCAAAATCATTTCTTAGATTCATAAGAATTCTTTATAAATATAACTGTAATATTTTGTTTATTTGATTTTCTTCTAAAATCTTTCAGAAAACGGGTTAGCTTTGTATTTTCTTAGTCGTTATACTGATTTTATTTGATTAAAATAATTTAGTTATACTCGTGTCCCCATAGCCATATAAGTATTGGAAAAAGTCATTAGGCACACCAAAGTTTAATAAAGAATGCTTTCTGTGTTATAAGTCAATCAAAGTAAATGTACTATAGGGAGAAACGTAATATGTCAGATATGTAGGTATACATGGAGCTAATATAAAACATATATATTTTTTTCGATAATTTACAGAAACACTACTATAATAATGCATATTCAGTTACAATAGACTGTATAGTAGTCACCTACTCGTATTAGATTCCAAGGAAAAGATCTTTTGTAAGGTGGGCAAAGGGACAGACGAGACTTGCGCTTAGTAAAAGAATCTGTGTTGTTTGTATAGGGATCTCTAAAACGACATAGTTATACAATATTAAGACAATATAACCTTGTTTCCTCATGTGTGATGTTATTTTTTCTGTAGCTAATTGGAAAGCTTTTGTTTTTGTACAGTAAATACCAAATAAAGAAAAACAGTTTATAAAGAAATTATCTTGTGAGTGAACTGTAAAAGCTTACTTTGTCATATATTTCTGAATCAGTAGGTATAAGAGGCAGTGGTAGCCCAGCGGTAACGCGCTCGCTTGGATAACCGAGTGATGCGGGTTCAAATCCGGGTCTCGCACCTCTGATATTTTCATGTGCGAATCATTTTCTGTCATGATTTCCACTTGTCTTACGGTGTAGGAAAACATCGTGAGGAAACCTGCATGTCTGAGAATACCTAGCAAGTTTTCGTAAGACATGTGAAGTCCGCCAACACGCACTAGGCCAGCGAGGTGGACTATGGCCTGATCCCCCCTCGTACTGATGGAGGCCTGTGCCCAGCAATGGGACGTTAAAAAGGGCTGAAGATGATGAGAAGGTACAAAAGAATGTAACAATATCATACTTATGCAAATAAAAGCCATGTAGAATAAAGTGCTAATTTATTTAATATTTTATATTAGGTATGTGTGTAGGTACGCTAATAAAAAAAGAATTACCTAAACACAGCCATTGTATAAGCTAAAAATTTTTACGGATATGGTGGCGGGTAATAGCGTAGCTTATGTTTTACGAAAATAAAATTTGCAATAATATCCATATTCGGTTACTCGCTAATAACAACATTGTTACTTAGTATTCCAGCAATTTATAATTTGAACTTAAAATATACGACGAAATTTAAATTATATTTACAACATTATCTCAATACTGTATGTATGTTAGTGTATTACAATGCAGTAGAATGCAGTAACGCTAAAAGTTATTATAAATCTTGATTTAACCTTTAGCCAAGACATGTTTGTGTTGTATTTCCTTAAGTTTATAATAACGCAGTTATTAGTCTAAAGCATCAATCTATGGTGTTCTTAGATTTAGACGAAATATTTTACGTAGGTATATTAATGTCTCGTGATCGACATAAAAAAAAACAAATGTCGGTAAAAAAAACGGCAAAATATCCTAAAGATAGATTTAAAACAAGCGAATCACACTTTCTTCGCTCTGGTTCGCCCCTTGGTATAATTTACCGGTCTGTATGAAATACATGAGCTATATAGTCTATATAACCCACGAGCCACTTAACACAAAAAAATCAAAGACATACGAAAATCCGGCACTCTGTTTCGACGCGCAAAAGGACAAAAAAGTTAACATACATAGTAATTTACTACATTAAAAAGTATGAATTTTAAGCAGCATCCTGTACCAATTAATTTAGTTTAGAACTAATCTCATATGTTATACTTCAATTAGTTTTAAGCTGTAATTCCACAGGAATGTTATATAGGGATACTTTAAATCCACTAGTGGTAACTTTCCTTTAAATTCAATCTAATTAGTTTACGCATGATTTAATACCATATTATATCTACTCGTATCTAAATGTTCAACGTTCATATTTTAAAGCTTTGACATTTATAGTTTCAATACCTTTTACTATAGGATTAATTACTTTGATCACTTTCTGTAACTTTTAGAGCGATTGATAGGTACTTAATAATCATACTATGAATAAGTACCTATAAAAAAATAACCACAGTAGACTACTTACTTTCTTGACTGATTATTGTTTTAAGACTATGTGTCGGAGTAACATGGTATCAATAGTGATACCTAGTCTTGTAATGTCATCATACTCATAAAGAACCAAACAGTCCTTCTACATGCTGGCTTTGCCTGGCTTTGCCTGGCCAATTAATTTCAAGGGCATGTGGACTTAAGTCCTATCAAAAACCACATAAAATTATGGCAAAGTAAATTAAATATTTACTAGAAACAAGATTTGAATCGCTTATTATTAAAAAAATAAGTGTCTAGCTTTCAAACACCTGAAACTTAGGCTCTAGCCACACGTTCCGTCATACCTGCACAATCCCAAAACTCTAGTCATGGCTGGACAAAAAACCGGAAAACCGGTGCAGTGGCCACACGTGCGGGTAAGCTCGCGCAAAGTGACTAACGGTCGCACGCTCAGGCAACGCCGTACAAGCCAAGCCCGCGCAGTCTTTAGCACGTCAACGATTGCATAGGCCGCCTGCGCGAGCTACCATCCTACCGTCCACACACACGTTCTTACCTGTGCAAACAGATTGTGCAGGCAAGCACGCAGGCATGACGGAGCGTGTAGCCAGAGTCTAAGGCGAAGCGTATCGTACGAAAAGTGAAGAAGTAAAAGTAAGTATATAATATATTATATTTTAGAGTTAATATCCATAAATATTTAGCTCGGAATTAGAATCTGCATTTATTAAAAAGTTTTAATGAAACCATATTCAATGCAGCTACGTACGTATATACGCTGACCTTTTTATGATTTATGAATTTCATCCTACAAACTTTACTGAAGTAAAAAGATTATGCGTTACCTGACCTCTGATTATATTTGAATATTTTAGGAAACAGAAGGCTCATAATAACTTCTTAATTTGAGTACCTTATAAATAAATCAAATAAGAACGTAGCACACACTATTTTTATTCCTTATTCAGTTTTAATGATGTGAAGTACCTACATCTAAAAGATAAATATTAAGTAACGAACTATTTGCTTAGAACTCTATATAAATAATCCCTGAAAAGCATTACTACGCTTAACTTTATTGTGGGTGTTACATAAAGCACTTTAAAATTCCGCTTAAGCTCTGAAACTAACTTTCATTTACTTTCCGATTATTATGGATAACTAGCATCTTCTGAATGAACCATGATAAATCATTAAAAAGTTAAGTTTTACAATTTTTATCGAATGTTAGTGAAGTGCAAAGGAGGCTGATGTGTTTGGTCTGTACTTATGTTGTATGTATATACCTGTCCATATGTACATATTATGTATGGCGGATCTTATGTTTCCTCGTAATTACTAAACGATTAACCGATTTTAATGTTTCACACGTTGTACGATTTGGTTTAAAAACGCAATCATCTTAGTCTACGAGTATGTAGATATCAAATAAAATCAATACGGCCTAGGCGCCATTTTGTATGACTTCAAATAGTTTTTCGTTCAAATCAATCGAGCAAATAATAAATATTACTAAATATTTTTTATTCACAAAAAAAAAATTAAAAAAAATTGGACGGCCTCCCACAAGGTGGACCGACGACTTGGTCAAAGTCGCTGGAGTCCACTGGATGCGGAGGGCGCAAGACCGGTCGTCGTGGAGATCTTTGGGGGAGGCCTATGTCCAGCTGTGAACGTGTTATGGCTGAGATGATGGGATGACCTACATACGAATATATACATTGTACATTTATACGATAGTAGCTTGTTCTGTTCTCTTTAGTTAGGTTTAGAGCAGTACATTTTTTTTTTAATATTACTAGGATTTGTTAACTCATAATTTGTTAACAGTGCACTTATAATTATAAGAATAATATATACCTACTTAGCGCTATAAACAAGTACCTCAGGCGAAAACCGAACACATACCGTTGCATAACTGCGGTCTTTATATTATATTAAACCAAAAATAACAATCAAATTCAATTTCCCTACCCTGCTCTAGTGCGGTAGACCGATATAATCACTACGACGACATCATTAAAACTGTTAATAAGCGGGACTAATAAGATATTAAATAAATGATATAAATAAGAACAAATTGACAATGTTTTTAAAATTTTAATTGAACGAAGCTTGTGTTTATTGAGCTGTTTAAGTTTTATTCCCATTTTATAAATATAAAAGTTCTCTACGTTACTAACGCAAATGACTGAATGAATGAATAAGACGAATACTCGTCTTAATTATGCATAAATGATTTAAATCGTTAAAGCCGTTTATTAATTAGTAGGGAACGTACGATCGGACATAGGTATATGTACATATTAGCGTACAGGTTTAAACTCTTCCTGAATTCAATTTTGTAAAATACCACATTTAATTTATATGACATACATACTTGTGTATGTAGATAAGGTACTTTCAAGTCTGTATAAATTATCCAGGGGGCTTAAACAAGATTCATTCTACAATAATTATTAAAGTATAGAAATATTATTTGTCATTATAAATAAAACTGCCTTTTCGAATTTTGTCGCGTATATATTATTTGTATTAAAGTAAACAAAAACATGTGCCCATAACATCTGATATTTTTTTCATTAAAAGTAATATAAAGCTTAAAATATACCCTATAGAATAATATTTTATTATCTACATAGCATTACTTCAGGGCATTTTTGTTCTATGGCGTTAGTTTGTAAGTTAGGTACTTTAAAACTTGAAAGTGATCGCTTTCAAGAAAGACTAGATATTAAAAGGTTTTGGCCACGATCAAAGTAGCAGTAAAGTGCAAACAACACTAACATAAGAAACAAGATAGTAGTAACTAAAAATTCTTACTATAAAATTTGTCTGTTTATGTCTGTCTGCTGAAAAATTTAATGCGAGAAAAACTTATAACGAAATTGAAAGATGTATTGTTGAATAAAAATAAAATGTAAAAATCAAAGCAACCTTATTTTCATAAGACTTACCAACTTAAAATATTAGAAAACTGGCATAATATAGGGCTTATTTTTAAGATGATTGAATTTGAACAGCGATTCTTTGAGAAGTTCAGACGAAGATTTTACTTCTCCTTATAAGATAATGTACATACAAAGCAGGCCTACATGTTACCAAAAATGTATAATCTGTTATATTATAAAAAGTAACTTTTATAGTACAGTACAAACTGAAAGAAAATCACATTACTTGTAGCTTATGGCTGTATAAAACATAATTATTTTGTTATTCGCAAAAGCTTTTACAACTTTATTACTTTCAAATATAAATAATTCAAGGTAATAAAATTGGGCTTTAACGTCCTTGATAAAGTCGGAGATTTCGAATTTTAAGGGTTCGCAGTTTATACAGCAGCTATAAACCGATACAGACGCAATAAAATTATTTTAATCGAACAAAGAAAGTGTATTAGGAGCTTAACTTTACTGACGTAGATTACAATTAGCGTAATTAAGTAAGTATAATTATTTTCATGTAAAGAGTAAAATTATAAATATATTATGTAATTAAATATTTTTAATTACATAATATATTACACTTAAATTATACTTTAAAACTTGTTTTTCGGATGTTTTCGCGGATTTATTTAGATTTTTGGCTTACTCTTTATAGCATTCAAATCCCAACATAGTGTTGTTTAAAATAACTATATTCGCGTAAATATAAAAAAGTATACATTACATTCCATAATAATATTTGTACTAATGTCCTACTAAATAATTTCTGAAATAAGCACCCCTAAAATATCAAGAGCTATAATTCATGCCAGTAGTTTTTCTTTATTAAAATACGAATCAGGTCGCCCGTCGCAATTATCTGGGCTTACGTCACATACCTAATATAATGTTACGCAGTAAAGAATTTCAATGCTAATAAACTACACCCTAAATCTAAACGACTGTAACCGAGAACGAGCTCCGAATGATGAATTTCAGACCGTTTTCGCGTGAAATAAACACATAAAAATATTAATAAAACATTTTGGTTTTCATGGCGGTATTTAATTACCCGAACCCTCTATTATGCATTCGGATATAAAGAATATGAATAGGAAATAGGCAGTTACGAAAAGAAAATTTTCCGGTATATTAAATGTATGGACGTAGAACACGTTTTATTTTTTTACTGACTGCGGCCAGGAGGGTTATGTTATTAAAATTCAAATTCAAATTTAAAATATTTTAGGCAGCATAAAATTATTACAATTTTTTACTTAACATCATGAGTCTACTACCAGTTCGGAAAGAAGAAGCCACGGACCTGAGAAGAACTGGCTAAAGAAACTCAGCGGGACAATTTTTTTTTTTTGTTTGTTTTAATTTATTTTAATTAAAATTGAAATGTACAATAATTCAAATGTTGAAATAGCCTGGAGGCGATTGATCTGTATGTATTATATTTTCTTCCCTCGTAATTACTAAACGACTAAATCAATTTTAATTATGCATACGTCATTCAATTCATAATTTCTCTTGATGATTCAAGTATCATATAGGTTATAAGGGTGAATCCCATTTAAAATTAAACAGGCGGATCTAAGACCGCCGCCAAACTGTGTCTCGAATATTTTTTCATCCGAATCAGTCGAATGAGTTATTAACGTATAAGTTTTCAAGAAACAACTGACCTTAACTAAATAGGTGTAATTAAAAAAAATTGAAAAATTTAAACCCATATTACTTGTTAACTTGTTTTTAATTTTTCCAGGTCTGTTTAATTTGCTTTTTACGCAGTCGGTTATTCCATTTTGGATTTGCTGATCTAAACATTAGATGCTCGAGTAGACGATAAAAAAAAAACTTTTTAGTTTTTGGTATATTTTTTGTAAAAATATCCATATCAGATAGATATATGGTAGTTATTAACTGAAAATCGCAAACATACAATTATTAAATATTGCTAAGGTATATCTATGTATATTAACTCTAAGGTATAATAACTCTAAAAATTTTACTTTGTATTTACAAGTAATACTTGAGTAAACTGCAAATATACTCATATTATCATAATGTTTCAATGAAAGACAATGTATACCTTGGTTGTCTCAATGTTGTTGATTAGTTGTTTTTATCTAAACGTAGCCGATAAGATTTCTAAATTAAAAGAGTACTAGAGAATGGCCTCAAAATGAACTTGTTGCTTTTCATTGCAATTTGTCAGGGTTTCGAATAACCTACTCAAAGAACTTGACTCTGGTTAGACCTTCACTAGCGCAGGTATGAAAGGTGATTCTAAATAGCAAACATTTTCTAGAGCGAGCTTTATAAAACATGCCACTCTTACGTAAACGAGTTCCTTTGGAGAGGAATTAGTGAAAGAAACAGCCTTGAATACATTTAAGATAACACATAAAAGTTGCATTTTATGTTAATATGAACACCTGATCCATTGTTAATTAAAATATATAGAAGAAGCCCAATTTTGCGTCCTAAAAAGTAAAATATACAAATTAAACTAACATATAGGCAACAAAACTAATCAGTTTTTAATTTACACTAATTAGGATTTTTCGAATTGAACCGTAATGCTATAAATTATTTTATCTTATTTTTTATTAAACAAACATTTATTGTGGATAGATCTCATGCACTCCTCATTTGTCTCGTTTTTACATAATATGAGTATCTTTGAATTGTAACTAAGCGAAAGCTAAATTCTAATACGAAAAGCAATTTTATACCAAAAACATGGAATAAAATTGATGGAAATAACGAAAAAAATATATTTATAAAATTTTTAAATTAATATATGGTTACAATTATTCGCTATTAAGACTAGTTAATTAAGTTGACACATTACTTTATGGTAAAATGCCTGTCTGTCTGTCTGTCCGTCTTTCACCATACTGTATCTCATGAACCATTATAATTAAACAGTTGAAATTTTCACAGATGATATAAGTACATATTGCTGTTGCCGCTAAAACAACAAATACATAAAACAGAATAAAATAAATATTTAAGGGGATTCCCATAAAACAAATTGTTTTTTTGCTCGTTTTTGCTCGATATTGATAACAACAAGAGATAGTAGACACTTGAAATATTCACAGAATATTTAGTTATATATTCACTTTAAAAATAAATAATTAAATTAAAATGAAACATATATTTAATGTTTTTATGGATAATTTTACAAACATATCCTATTCGCGATACTAACATAAACATAATATATTGTTGTTCTTCGCCCACAAATAATTAAAAAAAATATTTAGATAAACCCAAACACTATCGTTTACGCATCATGCCTGTTCTTCCACCTGGAAATTGTGTTGCTCCAGTGTTACGAATTTCTTCTACAACCGTACGTCTATATTTTTCATCCGCTATTCTTACTAAAGCTTCTTCGTCAACTATTGCAGTAGCTGAGCCGCTCTGAACTCCTTTATCTGCTTTAAGCTTAAATTGTATTTCTTTAACTCGAGTTTCCAGAATATGTTCTCTTCGAGATTCACGATCAAACGATTGCGACATGAGAGTTTTATCTTGATCTCCAGCAAAGAACATATTTTCAGATAAAGATATTAGATGTACAGACCCTTCTATATCACCGATTGCTACAAGTGGTTTATCTTCACTTGGTTTAACCTTTAAAAGCCGATTTTTCGTAATAGGTAATATGGCCACAGGCTCGTGGTATTTGCGTAGCAAGTCCCAATATCGACACTTTCCGTCATCACATACCGACATAAAACTTGAAATTCTTTGAGGACACCATGCAACATCTGAAACCTGTTTTCTATGAGGTGTTCCATACACAACAGGATTAGAATGTATGTCATCGCTCCAAATATGCACGCTCCAATCACCACATGTTATAAACATTTTAGATAGAGATGGGTTACGTTGAACCGTTTTAACGGGACCTTTATGAGCTTGAAAAATACCACTCATAATTTCTTTATGAGTTTTGCCCTTACGATTGATATTTATTATAAATCCAGTATCAGTGCCGCATAATAATCGTGTAGGAAATGCTCTATCAAATTGTAATGCGCTTACTCCTTCAGCATTAGCCATACTGACTTGTTCTCCTGGAGGGATTCGAATAGACATTATAAGAGAATCAATTGGTTTAGCTAAACTTCGTGTATCCCACCACATACATTTGCCATCACTAGACCCGCTGCAAATTTCAGCATTAAGCCGAGATGGAATAAATAATAGCGCGCTTATTGGGTCCCGATGTGCCAAATGAGGTAAACTTAATGCGATTGGTTCTTTTCGAGCACGTATATCAAATATGCAAACCCTTCCATCTTCTAAACCACCAATCATAACATTAGGGTTCTCAGGAGAACAAATTATTTGCCAACAAGCAGAAGAAGGTAAAATATCAGCAAATATATCATTTGGATTTTCTAAATCCCAAATTGAGCACGATAATGATTCATTGACTCTTCCAGTCACAGGGTAGTTTTTATTGCAATACGCTACTACTAATTTCGCATTTTCTTCATGTGTCCAGCTAATACAAGAAACAGGCCGTTTCTCTACGTCTCTATATACATTGGTTTTACGCATTAGGCATTTTTCGACTGGGTTTTCAGATTTCATATCTTTGAAGTACATGTTATACATTTCTATTGCATTATTTTGTTTTATTAAATGATCAAATTTTTTATATGAATTTATAACTGCTTGAACGTAAGACTCATCACGTTCAAAACGTCTTCGATGGCGATTTGTTGCTTCTTCATCAGTGTGATTAATATATTTTGGCCAACCACCTTCAGCGTGGTTAACACCCTGGTCCTGTAAAATAATTCTTTTAGTATTTACATAATGTTCAGTCAATGTAACTGAAGTTTGCATTCCTTGATGTACTGGGTTACGTAGGCAATACAAATTTTGTTCTTTTTTTACTGGGTCAATTGAATCTAGCATTGCCACAGGGACCTCACAAAATCTAGGTTGTTTGCCAAAATCTTTTCTCTGTTTTATATATAGATAAGTAAGTCCAGAATCCATAACTTTATTATTTTATCTTCTTAGTATCTTATGTGCCACTAATTTTAAAATACAATTAATTATGAAATAAAATTTGACAATGTAAATGTCGCAGTATTTGTATTTTTTTTATTATTCTATGTTCGTTTTATTTGTCAAGTTAAACCTTAAAATACAATCAAAGTTATCTTAGTTTAAAAATTTTCAGAAAAATATAATCATGAATGTAAAATTATTAAAAGAAATAATATCTGCTATGTCGTAAAACATGCTTATCACATTGTCTTCAGCGATATTTGCAACAAATTGAAATCCTGCGAAAGCAAAAAATATTGAGTTCATTCACAAGAAAGAAACGGTCGTAAAATTCATAAACATCATATTTTTGTAATACCATTCGAAGCACGTACGCTTTCGAGATCACGTTTGTTGTTTTTTATAAGTACCTAATCCAAGTTTTTCATTTTAGGCATACGTACCCGAGAAACATGTCGGTTTGATAAATTGCCGAAACTTGGGAAGAGAAAAATTTTCAAGTTTATAAAAAATTTATGCAATACGTCCTGACTAGGACTAGGTACTTATTTTGTTGCAGAATACACAACTATTACCTTTTTCCATATTATTTCATGTCTTTTATATATATAATAGAAAGTACTAGATTACCTACTTAGATTTGCACAAATATTTTTTGATATTATAAAATAAAACAGTCTTTTCGGATTTTTGTGTAAACGTTGTTTGCACTAGCTCGTTTATAACGTTAGAAACCAAAAATCAACACATATTACTGAAAAAATCATTAGGATGTTTCTATTTTTTAAAGCTTCAGGCATCGTTTCTCATTTTTTATAACTGCGACAAGACATTTATTTAGAATATTATTTTTACAAAACGTACTCGTAGTAAGCTTCTTACAATCCTAACATTTCGTTTTAGATCCAGTGTTGGGACATTATTTCCACATTTAGAGCGCCATTTAGTTCCGTGGTAAGCTACGTTACGTGCTTGTGCTACGGATACCAGATAGTTGATATACTACACATATAAATTTTAAATAAATACATATTATAAATATTAACACCCATGACTGGAGTACAAGCATTCGTGCTTAGCAAATGATTGTCCCCAGAGGAACTCGAACCCGCGACCGCTGGCGCAGAAAATAGGGTCACTACCAACTGAGCCAAACGAGTTGTCAAATAATTCTTCTGCCAAAGAGTGTAATAAACAAATTTGAAGAGATTGTGATTGACCATGTTGTACGCTGCTGTTGACTAGGAAATACATCCAAAGCATAAATTAACCCTAGAACCCTACACTATCTGGCGTATACAGTGTTCCTACACAGGGGTGACGAGGGACCCCAAACTTAAATAGTCTAAAAATATATTAATTAAAAGAAGTTTATAAAATGATACTATTATTTATATTCATTAACACAATGAGATGACAAATTGGTCTTATAATTTATAAAGACAATACAATTTCAGCATTTCTTTCATACTTTTATTTGGTACTCCAAACAAATGAGATTTTTGTACCTAGTGCACCTGGTCGTTCGTTTTTGATCCCTGTTTCTTGGGCAGAAACCAAAACGCCCCTGGGAGCAATGTCGAGATCCAGAAGGATCGACATGTATAGGTTTTTTGAGGATCGCTGCGATCATTTCTTTTATATCCCTCCTCAAAGTTGGACTTTGTAGGCGTTCCTCTAAGTGTGCCTCTACGAGATTTAGTCCCAATTCTTTTAGAAAAGTGCGGCGATATTTCAAGTCCCCTTCATTATTTACTCATGAGCATTTCAAAAGAACCCAAGAATTGATACCGATTCCATTTATAACCCATAGAAAATGCACATTGACCAAAGTTTGGTTTTTGGACCTTTTTTTGGCTATTGCATCGAAAACATCCACTTCTTCCTTTGACTTATTATACAAATGTATAATTTCTGGTAGCTGGACTTCATTATTATTGTCTGGAGAGTCTTGGAGCGTTGACAACATGTTGATAACTTTCTTTTTCGTCGATTTCCGTCCGTCCGTCATACGCCAACATAGCGGTGTTTTTTCTCTATTTGTTGACACCACTAATGATTTTAGTATTTTGCCTACGTTCTATCGCGTTGTAGTTAGTATGAGATATAATTCCTCCTTATTCATTCCTCTATTCACAGCCATCTGCAGAAAATATAATAAAAAAATAGAAAATAATGCTGTTGTGCTATATAGGTATTTTTGTATTTCAAAGGAAAAATGATCCTAAATTCAAGTTTATAGATTAATTGTTTTTGTAAAACATAACCTTAACAATCAATTATGTAAGCCTTAACTATTATATGTACTAAAATAGTTATAACTTACGGTATTACTACACTGGGGTGCTACAGCACCCAATGACACACGTACCCACCTCTATACCGTCTGTCTGTCACCGTGTCTCTAACCAGTCCGTAGCGCATGCCCTCAAAGTAAAATACACGGGAAATCAAAGTTGTGTGTTTAACCCATTCGCGTCCATTCCATTCCCATTCCCATTCGGTGGACTATGGCCTGATTATGAAGGACATGTGAAGTCCGCCAACCCGCACTTGACCAGCGTGGTGGACTATGGTCTAATCCCTTCGAAGTGAGGGAGGCCCGTGCCCATCATTGGGACGTTAAAAGGGTTGAAGATGAGATGATAATGTAACTATTATTTTTCACTTAGTAAACTGTAAAATCAATCGTAATATGAATACTAATCTAATAATATAATCGTAATATGGATACTTAAATAAAAAAAAAATATTAACATTATAGTCAATAAACGTACAATATCACCTAGTTTACTTGACTCAAGACTAAAAGTTTATTCTCATTAAAATGAAGTAATGCTGTAAGTAAGTAATTAATCATACTGGTCCTAACCCACATAGCGTGGGGTAAGGGCAAGAAGAAGAAGTAGATTATCGGTAAATTGAGCAGCGTTATCGTTCTGGTTCAAAAAATAAAGAATTTTTAATCTACTCCCACAAGGCTATAATTTTAATATGTAGTAATTTTCATATGTTGAAATGTTAAAAAAAGACAACCTATTTTTAGGGTGCAAATATGTAGGTACCAGACTAGTAAAGTTGACCTCGGGATTGTTGTTAGCAATAGTAATGCTCCCAAGGCTCACAAGGCTAACGTTTTGATGTTCTTTCATCATTTTTTTTTAAAGTATATGCAAGCAGTCTGAATATTCTAGTACTTGCACGAGTCTGCCACACGAGGATGTATTGGGCATCACGCTTGAGAGCGAGCGCAACAGACTTCTACGGGTTTTAACGTTAGAAAGGAAGGATAAATTAAATTGATAAGATATGATTAAGGATTACTGAAATTCAACATAAGCTGGGTTATATACAAAGCAATTTTATTTTATAAAACAAATTTATTATGCAAACTTATTATTCGAATGATCTCCATAAGTGTATGAAGAATGAAGTTACATAATATAATAATATTATTATTACAGTATTTTATTTTTGGGAAACGCTAGCTCTCCTACTATATTACTGTCATTGATTGTCATCTTTAATTATACACAGTATGTTTCATTTTATTGAAGAACCTATATTTAGGTAACGTGAGTATTTGTTTTTTTTCTGAATATTTTTAGCAAACTAAGTTTTAAGGTATACTGTACTACTGTATACTTATAGGTATATTGTCAATAAGTATAGTGAACAAAAGGTAAGACAGTAAAATAATAAAAATACCTCGCAATTATGTAGATACTTTGAATCCGTACCTATATTTTATATTATGTTAAAACGTATTGGTATGTTTTTCTTTCACGTTAAAACGGGACAAAAGATTGGCAGTGACCTAGGCTAATTTTTACCTGGGCAGATATCTTGTTCCCAAGGTAAACACATTATAATACATATCATTAAAAATGTTGATGGAATATCCTCCTTAAAATTTGCTTTACAATGACGATTTACAAATTTTGAGGTCAGTTGTTCAAAGAAGCAGGTATAGACTTAAAAAAAGATTATTTCTTACATTGACCTCTAGCAGAACTCAGGATCAGACGATCAGAGATATACGAGTATACAAAGAAGTTCTTAATTAAATTTTAAAAGTAATTAAAAGAAAGAGAAAGAAAGGAGACTAAGTATCAGGTGTACATAACATTGTAGTTTCAATATAACATAATTTTAGCTTGTATGTTGGCTAACAGCCTATATTAGCAGAGTCTTAGCCGAACATGATTCTTAGTCGTAAACATTATTTGCGGCTAGAAACCGTACACATTTGTAAAAAATTAAATCAGTGGATTGCTACTAATGATGTATCTTAAACTTCTTTAATTATATAATCAAATTATTTTCTGAAATATATTTTTAGATACCGCATATTTTTAGTTGTAAATTTCACTAAAATGATTTTCATAATTCTTTAGGAAGCGAATTTATTTTTGTAATTTACAAATTATGTATTACGAAAACAAATATATTATTAAAATAAAGCCCGAGCTTTTTTATAGTATTAGAGACAATAACTGTCGAACAATATTTTATTTATTTATTTAATATCAAACTACTGCGTAAATTTAGAACACTCTGTAGCAAGCTATGCAGCAGCTAAGCAGACAGAGTAGCGGCCATATTCATTTCTATCTATGTGTGCGTGTAGTGTTGGCTATGTTCATTTTTATCTAAATTTTCAGCAAAATACAATTGATCACCACGACTCGATACTATTGAATAAAAAATGTGTATAATATAGAAATTACAGTTTCTTTGTTTTTCCTGATCTTAGTAACAAGAAATGAAATCGATATTTATAATAATTTATTATAAACAGCGGTTTTTCACGTCTGAAACATGATCTACGACGTATGTTTAATTTTACTAAAAAATAAAATTCTGAATCTTGAAACCAATGGATATACTAAAAAGAACTTGTTAAAATAAATAGTTCACTTTATTTTGTAACCGTATAATAACGTATTTACAAAGAATGAGCTACATTTATAAAGAGCCCACCACGCGGGTTCTCGGCACCGCACATGCGACATACATGAACCGGCGCCGTGGGTCACTGGCACTGAATGGGTTAAATACGATGAGATAATTTCGAAAACAAAACCATGTGGGGTGCTCCAGCACCCCGAGTAGGGTTCTAGGGTTAATATTACAGATAGGAAATAATGCTTGTTTGTTCTTTTTGAACGCAATGATAAATACTTAGGAATTGTAGTCATTTTATTGATACTTTCTTGGAGGCACATAAAGTAGTTCTTCTCTATGTATTAAATGTTTTACGACAAAATTCTTTGCGAATTGCAAAATACTTGAATCAGTAATATATAAATATCACATTGTTAAGAACACAGCAAGTATATATGTTTATAAATTGGTAAAGTAACTGTAGACATGCGAGGAACTTTATTATTTAAAAAGGATTTAGTGGACTTTAAGTAAATAAGGTTATTTGCAAAGGAACCGAGCATACAGGTACCAAGCTAACATTACACGTAAGCAAACTCTTAGAAGCAATAAGTGTTTGCCATAGAATGAATTTCATTTTGGGAATAGAATTTAATACTAAAGAACAACAAAGACCTATAAGTTTTGGCAGAAATATTATTATTAACGAGCGACTCACCTTTACGACTTTAGTATAAAATTTTTACAAACTTTGAATGTCTTACTTACTCATATCGAATCAAAAGCCTAAAAAATAAGTTACAAGTTTCTAGCTTTAAAAATGACGTAATTTGCATTCAAACTTTCATCCCCTATTTCAACCCTTACAGCACTTTTTTCGCCTTGAAAAGTTCTTTCTCAGGCTCTAGACTATCTGTGTACCAAATTTCATTTAAATCGGTTCAGTCGCTTTGGCGTGAAAGCGCGACAGACAGACAGACAGAGTCACTTTCGCATTTATAATATTAAGTAAGGAAGTAAGGATTAGAAGATATCAACAAAAATATAAAAGCCCTTCCGAAAACTTCCTTGAAAATGTTTCCAAGTAAATTAATATAGTCTTAAAAACAACAGTACCTACGTTTAAAACATGTACGAGTACGTAACAAACTTGAAATTACAGTAGAAAAGTTACCTAGAAATAGGTATCTTTTTATTGCAAACAAATATACATACAAGTCTAGCCTATAAATAAATACACGAGTCGTTCTTCAATGTTAAAAATGTTACGTCAATCCAAAGTGGTTTTAGATGGTTACATAAAACGAATACCACCAGCAAAATTTTAAAAACTAAAAGCGAGATTTAAAAGAGAGAAGTTATTTAGTTGAGATTAATTTATTTATAGCTTTTACTTTTAAAATAGGTGAAACAATCTTTCAAAGTGGCATATTTGTCAGTTTTTGACACAGAACACTTACTCAGGAGGTTTTTGAGCTCTCAAGCTTTAACTTATCCTACTTGTTGCGTTACCTTGGTAAAAATACTAACGCGGCTATCAAGTATTTTTTCATGATACTATTGTTTTTTAATTGATTTCACTAAGTTAGAATTACATAGATTATTTTTAATTCAATAAAAAAAAAGAATAAATTAATAATTTCTAAGTACAAAGAATAAAAAAATGTAAATTTTTCGAAATCAAGTGCCTTTTCACAAGAGCCGCTTGCCGGGTAGCCGGCGCCGGTTATTCAGTATCAGCTATCCTACCTAAAGCATTGGATTGCTACTCGTACATTTGTTAAAATAAAGTGTAATATATGTCTGTGATATAACGATATTTCTTGAATATTCTATTTTTACAACCAGATTTTTTAGCGATACTCAATTTCAAACAACTATATTTGATTTTACTACTAATAAGAAAAGGTTATATATATTGTTTATCGAGATAAAGGCACTATCTCACAATATCATAAAAATATGTTAGTATGGCACGCAAAAAAAATAGTTTGAATGATGTTGCGTCTACATTTATGAAGAAATAGCTATAAATAACTGCTATTGTAAATGACTATAATATTTACAATATAACTGCTTCGTTGGATTAATCATAATGACTATCATATAATGCAGGTTCGTCGGTCCGGGGATCAATTCCGGTGTCGGACAATGGTAGTTACGAGTATTTTGTCAAGAAAGTAACAAACCAAATTTAGGAAGTAGGTGCTGGTTCAGAAAGAGCACGTAAAAAACTGTATTTAAAGAATCAAGTCGAATTGTCATCCCATTAGACTTCAAGAACGAAGGAAATAGAGCGTGAACTTGTTAACCGAGTTCCCAAAAAGAAGGAAGTTCTATTTTCTTCTGTTTACATATGTATATATTTTTTTAGTTTGCACGTAGGTACACTTGTGCACACACATTGTAGACTCATGTATAAAGTTTGGCAGTAAAATGTTAGGAAGACATTATTAATAAGGATTACTTAATAAAACACATACGTTCATTATTTAATTTATTTCTGAACATTGAATATTACGGAAACATTGATAATAATAATCCAATTATAACAACAGAGTTATCGCCCGTACGTCTACTTACAGATATTGATTATGCCAGCGAGGATATCTAGTGAAGGAAAATTGCTGTGATTGTCTATTTTTGAAAAACATTATAACGCAGCTATAATTCTCATATACCAATTGATTCGACAAGCAAGCTTGAATTCAGCCTCTTTGGTCCCTTAAAATTTACATTAAATATTATTTGCTGCGAATTTGTATTTACATATATTTGCTTACTTAGTTTTATCTAACCGCAGTGACGGCTATAACGACATTTCTTTTGCTTTTCGCTCTATTTAATTTCACTATTCTATATTTAAAGTTATGTTTTTGATGATCAGTATTTTTACTAATATTGCTAACCTTTACTTTTCCTTTGTAGGTATTATGTTTATCTTTAACTTTTATCCATCTATCATTTTTCCAGTCATATCGTTTTCCTATATCTAATAAAATATCTTCAAATTTAGGCCACTTAGAGTTTATTATATTTGAGTTCTTGGTAAATTTATGCGTAGGCAACTCCGAGTTATTAAGAATCAGATTTTGAAGGGTTAAATCGCTATTGTCCTTTGAAGCTATATTTATACGGGAATAATATAATTCTTTGTTCTCCTTTGCTTTCATACTTGAGCGTACTTTATGTATTTTACTTTGTACATAATCAATCTCTTCGAGAAAATAGTCGTTTATAGGTCCTTCGGGATATTCACCATAAAAAGCTTCGAATTCTTGCTTAATATTTTCTGTAAAGAAATTGTGGTATTAATAACTTTAACGTAATTTTATTTTAAATTAAATAAAAAATAATTTTATTTTAAATTAAGTAAAAAAGTAACAATAAATATATTTTCAAACAAAGTATGCTATGTAAATAAAGTTACGAATATCAGTAATATTATTTTATTTCAACTACTTTACACACAGTAAAAATAAAAATATAACAACTTATACATATATATGTTATATGAAGTTAGTCAATTTTAGGGCCACTTGATAGTAAATAATATACAAAATCAATTTTACTCATAGACTCAGGTCCATTCCCAAAGTTTTATTAAAATTTCTAAAAAATTAAAAACCATCGATGTCTCCATAAAAGGAAAATAAAACAATTTAATTATATATAAGAATTAAATTAAGGACTATCATTTCCTATCTATCTACTGAAGCTATTTTAATACTGAACGAATTCTCTTCCTAATAGGTAGCTGATTTACTTACAAGTACTTACTACAAGCTATTTTTATTTAGACAAAATTTTCTTCGCTGCAATGATATTTTAACTATAGATATGTTATACGCTCACTAAACAACCGAAAGAAGTGTTCCGCGCTGCACACATACACACTTTTCATTCAAGGTACATGTCAAAATGATAGAAAGGGGATAGTCGATAAAATCAATAAGAAAAAAAGAGACAGCTAATGTTGTCAATTGCGCGTCAATGTAAACAAACATTAGTCTAGCGACCGATGACATATCAGAATATTAGGCAAATAATTGAAATATATTTATAAGCGCAGGACGGCTAATATCAGAAGTAGGTCGTAGATGTGGGCGTGATCGTTAGTGTCTTTTGGGAAACACAGTGCATAAATTACTTAATTTAACTTAACACACTCATAACTAAGTACAACGTAAACACATTAAAACATTATATTATCAATAATAGTTCCATTATTCGGATATAAGTAATTCGTCGATGATACGTGGTGCATCGGCGGTCCAAATCTGACATTCCCCTTTTTTTCTTTCAAATAGTTCTCTAATTTAATTTCTTTTTAAAACATGCCAGTTTGTATCACCTTGCTACCATCGCTTCGACGCTTTACAAGAGTGCGCTGTCAAAGCTTGATTTCACACTCTTATCCGATAAGCTTACCCAACATCTCCAGATGGCGCACTGAGTGCGCCGTCACGGCCGGACTGACATTCGACCGTCCTCGGGCGATCATTTATTGAAGCCATTGCAAAAGCAGGAACGACGCTCGCCCATCCTGTCACTCAGGAACAATCTAACTCTCCGTTATATTCGTACCGTACGTAAATACAAATTTATTATGAAAGCATGTATCCTTTCGACCATCTCAACTTATGGACCGGATGACATCTTTCCAAACCGTGAGCGTGGACCGGACGAGTGTGTCCCTTCGACTATCCCAAAACATGGGCATAGACCGGACGACACTGTCCCTTCGACCACCTCCAAACCGTGAGCGTGGACCGGACGAGTGTGTCCCTTCGACTATCCCAAAACATGGGCATAGACCGGACGACACTGTCCCTTCGACCACCTCCAAACCGTGAGCGTGGACCGGACGAGTGTGTCCCTTCGACTATCCCAAAACATGGGCATAGACCGGACGACACTGTCCCTTCGACCACCTCCAAACCGTGAGCGTGGACCGGACGAGTGTGTCCCTTCGACTATCCCAAAACATGGGCATAGACCGGACGACACGGTCCCTTCGACCACCTCCAAACCGTGAGCGTGGACCGGACGAGTGTGTCCCTTCGACTATCCCAAAACATGGGCATAGACCGGACGACACTGTCCCTTCGACCACCTCCAAACCGTGAGCGTGGACCGGACGAGTGTGTCCCTTCGACTATCCCAAAACATGGGCATAGACCGGACGACACTGTCCCTTCGACCAGCTCCAAACCATGAGCGTGGACCGGACGAGTGTGTCCCTTCGACTATCCCAAAACATGGGCATAGACCGGACGACACTGTCCCTTCGACCAGCTCCACCACTAAAACACAAATCGGGCAGATGTGTCCCTTCGACCAGCCTCGTACAAAGGCGTGGACCGGACGACACTGACCTCTAAATTCAAATTCAAATTCAAATTTAAAATATTTTATTCAGCATGAAACTATTACAATTTTTTACTGAACGTCATGAGTCTACTACCAATCATTTTGTAACCACGAAATTATCACGAACAGTTTCAATTCTCAGTGTTGATTTCAATCTCGTAGTGTATACTTATACGTAAAGTTTGCACTCTTCGACCACAATTCTTCATAATCTTTAGTCGCCGTCACGGTTTCCTTATCATTGTTGGTAGTAGCTTGTAAGCAAATCATCGTTTCTCTGCGGTACTTACGGTTCATTCTACCTCATTCCCGACTTTACTTGCGGTCGGGCCTTCTTGTGCATCTATACTATCATGCCACGAGGCTGTTAGTCTGCCTCTACCTCTTTTCTGGTACCAATTTTTAGCACTTTTTTTACAGAGCAGTTCCGCCTCATCACATGGTCGTACCACCTGGGCTTGCCCTCTCTGAGTTCCTCTGTTACCGGGGACACGTTGAAGGATCCCTTCACATATTCGTTTTGCACTCTATCTAGAGGCGTCACGACGCTTGCCTAGCGGAGCATCTTCATCTTCACTGTATGCAGTTGTAGTTCATACTTTTCCAAAGTTGCCCAGTTCCAGTTCAGAGCCATACAACATGGTAGGTCTCACAACTGTCTTGTATCACTTGCTTTTGGTTTTGGTAGGCATTTCAGACAGAGATCTCCACTTCAATCACCTCAGACTAACTCTGTGATTCACTTCATCATCAATGCGAGAGTCAACATTTAGTATTGATCCAAGGTATCGGAAACCGGACACCTTTGGTGTTACACTACCGTTGATATTGATGTCACAGCCTACCTCCGCAGATCCTACCAAGTCGCACTTCATGTATTGTTTTCGTGTGACTGATATGTAAACCGTATCTTTCAATCTCCGCCATCCACACTGAAAGCTTTGCTGGAGTTCTGAATTACTTTGCTCTATCAATACAATGTCTTATGCATACACAATATTCCATGGTATATCCTTGTGGAATCTTCAGGTTATATGGTAGTCCATTATTAAATTCGGGCTCAAACGGATGTCTGATGCACTTAAAACCACTCACTAGAAACGGTTCACTCACACCTGCAGGGCTACAAAATTGTGTGCTAATGTCGTTATAAATTTCTTCTATCAGAGAGATATAGGCTCAAACATATAACTAACACTTTTAAATAGAGAAGAAATAACAGTTTGATTCCACTCGCTATTTGTAATATAATAAAAAAAGGCATAAAGTCCTTTGGAAAATTACTAAACCGTATTGCATATTACTGATATCAAAAAACGTTATATTTTATTAAATCCTTAAAAATTCCCGAGTAATGTGCTCGAGTAGCAATTATTCCGCGCGTAATTAATAACAGCCGATTTTTTATTGTAAAGTGCTATCTAAATATTATTCAGTTCGTTCCATATTTATTATTATTTACAAATTAATGATTTACCAAATTATTATTATCTAACTTGTCTATAATAACCTTTCTACTAGGTATTCCGTAATTTTAATATTTACTTAGTAAGTTTAGAAGAATTGATTTATCCTCTTTATTTAACTCTATATCATTCGAGGACATGTTGTTTTTTTTTTTAAGCTTCGCAAAAGTTAGTCGTTATTCTAATATCAAATATAAGATTATCGAAGCCTGACCCGGGACTCGAACCCAGGACTTCCCGATGTACAATCGTAATAGGCTAACTGCAACACCGCCGAAGCAAATAGTAGTATAATATTGCCACTTGCTTTTTTTTACTTGGTTAGAAATTACATTATCAGACATGCAAGCAAGCTTTTCACAGTATTTGTAATTTTAATTGTATTTAGAATCTGAGTAGTGCATTTAACTTTATTACTTCCAACACCAGTAAGATATTAAATTAAACGTTTACACGCAAATCTCTTTTAAAAGGGAATAGACAGATTTACTATAAAATAGATAAAGAATTTGCTCACCGAATGATATTTCTAAAGTAACTCTCCACGTTCGCCACTCACACCTATTGATCTCCTACCTCGCAGCACCAGCATCTATGCTCTTGGCCGTTTGTCACATGTAAGACACATAACATTTGTTATCATACCTCGATTACGAATTAAACTACTCGGCCGTATTATTTCTTAACACCTTTTTTTTACAACCAATCTATTTTGACCAGTGGTTTCTGTTCATACCACACCAATGAAATGTTCCAGCAAATCTCATCTCATACCTTGTCCGAGGCTTCTTACAATAAGAATGTTGATGTCGAACTTTGTAGCGATAAGATTTCGTAACATTAGTACTCTAGTAATAACGTCATAATATGTGGTTAGTTCTCATCGTGCTACCTTTATAACATAGTACTAAACTAATTCAGTTATCACTTCTTCAGGTAACTCAGACTTAGTTATTCTTCTAATCAAATTCTATAATCGAACCACGACCTTAGCCGCAGATTTTCTTCTAGCTCTAACTTAAAATTGTAGTGCTTGTAGCTCTCTGCCCGTGACATCCTAAATCCTCTCACTAAAGCCTTCATATCATTTAAAACCTTCGTCTGAACATCAACCGGTTTCAATGTTACGTAGTAAGGTTCTTCCAAATCTATACTCTTTGGGTTCTTCGATCCCACTTCTGATATAAGCGCAGGACGGCTAATATCAGAAGTAGGTCGTAGATGTGGGCGTGATCGTTAGTGTCTTTTGGGAAACACAGTGCATAAATTACTTAATTTAACTTAACACACTCATAACTAAGTACAACGTAAACACATTAAAACATTATATTATCAATAATAGTTCCATTATTCGGATATAAGTAATTCGTCGATGATACGTGGTGCATCGGCGGTCCAAATCTGACATTCCCCTTTTTTTCTTTCAAATAGTTCTCTAATTTAATTTCTTTTTAAAACATGCCAGTTTGTATCACCTTGCTACCATCGCTTCGACGCTTTACAAGAGTGCGCTGTCAAAGCTTGATTTCACACTCTTATCCGATAAGCTTACCCAACATCTCCAGATGGCGCACTGAGTGCGCCGTCATATTAATAAATCGAAGTATTCTGCGTTCTTACATGTGGTATGAGATCCCTTGTGTTTTATTAACTTTGGTATCATAATTGGTGCATTTCCTAAATACACAGATGGCATTTTTTTAAATTTTGTAGCAGCGTACCACTCGTCGCCATGCGGTGACACTGACTAAAGGCAATACGTCCTAATTAGGATGTTTTCGAGTTTTCACGATTGCGCGCTCATAACATATCTATAGTTAAAATATCATTGCTTCGCTGTCAGAAGTCATAAAAAATGAAAAGTCGGAAAACGACTAATCGCTTATCAGAGTGCGCTGCCTTAACAGTGCTTGAAATAAAACAACAAAAGATGTGGCAAAAACATCTGGAATGCATTTAAGCGAAGAGAGCATAATTTTACTAATTACTTGTTTTTACTTTTTATTATATACCTACATTACTTTTTATTTTTATTTATGAATGAGCTTGTTCTCTATCCCAAACAAAGTATTACTTATGTTGGTATTTTACATCTAACAGTAACTGGGAATTAAAACATCAACTTAATAAAGTACCTGATATTTTTTTATACAATTTAAGATCTTGTTCAACCATTTCCTTCGAAGGTTTCTTCCATTGACCATCACCTTGCCCTAAAATATAATATTATAGTTAAGGATTAACCGTATTAATCTATACTTATTTATTATAATAAAATAATTCTAACTGAGTCGAATCTGTACAAATATTTTTGGAAAATCTAATTGAAATAGACATTATTGTCGATATAGAGGCCAAATCAATTATTATTAGAATTTTTGTCTGTCTGTCTGTCTGATTTGGATATTAGGTCTGATTTTAGCTTACCCGGGTCAATATATAGGATACTTTTTATTGCGGGAAAATAACTCATCTCTGAGAAAAATACAAAAAGAAAGGTAAAAATAAAACCACGCTTGCATTTACGTCTTTAGGACGCGGGCGGAGCCGCGGTTATTGCTAGTTTTAATATAAAAAATTTCAGTATATATGTACTCACCTACTAATAGTGTTATAATTATAACACAAAATGTATGCTGTATAGATGTAGTCATTTTTATTTTAGAAGAATCTGAAACAATGAACATAATTAAGAATAAAATATCTTATACTTCCATACTAACTGAGACGCAGGGAGTTGAAATTTAATAAGGTTCTTAGAAGTTTCCTTCGTTAGTTATTATAGGATTTTTAAGGAATAAAAAATATTCAATATTCAACAAGTAAAATATGAATATTTATAAAATAAGCATAAAAATGTAATATCTCTTCAAAACTTCATAATAAAAAATGACTCATCGACAACTAGCCCAGCGGTAACGCATCGCTTGTATAACCGAGTGATGCGGGTTCAAATCCGGGTCTCGCACCTCTGATATTTTCATGTGCGAATCATTTATATCATGATTACCACTTGTCTTACGGTGAAGGAAAACATCGTGAGGAAACCTGCATGTCTGAGAAAACCTAACAAGTTTTCGTAAGACATGTGAAGTCCGCCAACACGCACTAGGCCAGCGCGGTGGACTATGGCCTGATCCCTACTGAGGGAGGCCCGTGCCCAGCAGTGGGACGTCAAAAAGGGCTGATGATGATGATGATGATGATGATGACTAACTATAAAACATTTTCGTTATAAGAACCAATTTTACAAACCGTAGAAGCTTTTTAATAACCTTAAATTGTTATGCCTGCATTTTATCTATTTTATAAATTATTTTTATTTGATGAATCTTCTCGAAAATTCTGTTGAATATTCTCAAAAACCTCAAACGGTGATAAAAAAATGATGTAATTTTAATTGAAACGAATATTTACATTAGGTCGACTAAACGAAATTTTGGCACCGTTTTATGTTGCACATTACTAAACTGTAATTTCCAGCATTTCTACAATATGTACATTTCCGCCTCAATCAACATCGTACATTTCCCTACTTCAACACTCATCACAGATACAATCAGCATATTCAATATTCGCATTCACGTCTTAACGAAAAATTGTAGCTTGCAAGGTACAATTTAAGAAATTTAATAAATATATTATTTACTGAACTGAAAATCAGTATTGAATTCATTTAAATAATTTATAAAATAAATAATAAGACGAAGCTATAATACATTAAAATCTTATATATAAAAATGAATTGCTGTTCGTTAGTCTCACTAAAACTCGAGAACGGCTGGACCGATTTTGCTAATTTTGGTCTTGAATTATTTGTAGAAGCCCAGAGAAGGTTTAAAAGGTGAATAAATATGAAAAAAAAGTTTAGGTCTTTTATTTTTTGATTGAGGCAGTGCAAAGTCTGCCGGGTCAGCTAGTTAATCTATAAATATATACATATTTTTTAAGTTATATACAATTATTACTTTGTTTATGCGTCTGTTTTTATCTCACATCGCTACTTCTTTTATTACATAATTTTTATTCATTTTTCTTTTATTATTTTTATTTTGTATTCCTATTTCATTACATATACTTTTATTTAGTAAGTTTTATTCTAGTGTTGATTATTACAAAGTAAAAGGAGAAAACTCACTCCAATTTTTTTCTAAGGTTACAAAAGACAACAATGTAATTAATAATGATCATTACATATTCTAAAACAAGGTCCTTCACCTGTCTGTCTGTCTGTTCGCGCTAAACTCAAAAACTTGTTTTCACCAATGGATTGAGTGGTCCTCAAGAAAGGTTTAAGTATATAATTTGCCAAGTTTTTGTATATATTTGCTAGCGGAACCCGCGGCTTCATTCGCGGTAAATCTAGGGACGAGCCCGAGCGAAGCGAGGGCAAGTCGCTAGTAAATATTTATAATAACAGTGTTGATTATAACTGATTTGGTATTTAGCTTGTATAAAATATATTTTATTTAAAACTTTTTACTTTTTATTTACATAGGATGCACATACAGTACGTATTAAAGCAATATTTGCACCCCATTTCTGTACTGCGTTGGGAAAATATTTACTTTACGGCCATACAGGAAATATTTACTTTGCCCTTATTGATACGTATTTGATCTGGTTGTGATGAAAGCTGAAGATTTGTAACATCACCGTTCAGCGTTCACAAACAGGTGAAAAATATAAGCTTGTTAATATATTTGAACGTAAGTTTTAAATTCGTATACTGTCTTTTATTTTTCATCAGACAACACGTTTGGCGTAGTTTGTAGTGACCCTACATGCTGCGCCAAAGGTCGCGGGTTCGAGTCCCGTTGGGGGCATTCATTTGTTGAGCACGAACATTTGTACTCCAGTCATGGGTGTTTATTTTATTATATTTATGTATTTAAAATTATATATTTAGTGTATAAACTATCTGCTACCCGTAACACAATCCTCGTAGCCTACCAAGGAACCAGATGGCGCTGTGTGTAAAAAAATGGTAATAATATAGACACTATGTTGTAATTATTAATTAATTTTATAGTAATCTAACATTGTAATATCTTAAAACTCCTTGATTTTATACCAAATATTTATTATCAAATACCCAGCATGTATAACATTACATTACCTACTAGAAAAAAAAAATAATGCGTTTAGATTGCTATGTATATGTCGTAGGATAATTTGATAAACAGAGTTTTTGCAAAAACCCTAGGGATATTGCGAAAATACGGATAATTAGACAATGTCTATGATATTTCTCAATGTTACTGAAAAAGGATAGGGTTTTTGCAAAAACGCTACTCGCTTTAGTAAGATTGGGAATAGAATCATTGGCTATTATAAACAAAGCGCACTTATTGGTCAATCGGATCGACCAAAACAACGAGTTATCTGATCTCATTGCTGGTGAAATCGGCTTGCCTATTCTTAGAGCAGTCTCCCATTTTTTCTTCGTAATTTTGTCTTTTGGAAACAAATGAAAACTTATTCCCGATTCTCCATAAGTACTACATTGAGGTCCTGAGGAACGCAACAATATTTCGTATTTCTGCTTTTATTAGCAACGGGTTTCTGTATGTAATCGTGATCCATCTTACTATGTTTAAAGCTAAACTCTTAACTCTCTATGAACAGCTATAAAGTTTTAAGTCTATACTTCTATAGCAAAGTATCGTTCTTAGACAGCTTCTTGATTTCGCCGCTAGAGGCGCGCGGATAATTTTTGCATCGCCAATATAAGAATTATCTTTTAAGACTAATAAGGATAGCCTTCTTTATGAATGAATATTGTTAATAATACTAAAAACTATACGTATGTAAGTGTATGGACAGCCTCCCGAAACCATGAAAAACCATGATCCTGGGCAAGGTACTAAAGGATTTTTTTGTGGAAATGAAAACAAAATCCAACATTCAAAAACAAAAAAAAACCTTTAATGCCTTGCTCAGGATCATGGATTGACTTATGGTTGAAGTTTTCGGGAGGCTGTCTCTTACACTTACTCTTACACCCTTGATTTTTTTAAGCTGATTTTTTTGGGTAGGTAATTTATAACATGTTATTATGCTAACTTGTAATTTAAGTACATTTCTCTAAACACTTAGTACTTATACGTAAGTTTGTTAAAATTAAGCACCGATTTGAGATTTATCTTAATACACTTTTTGTGATTAAAATGTACCTCTTAAAAGGTCCAACGATTGTATTTTAACTAAAACATTTAAAAGAATCATATATCACATTGTCTTTTCTTACGCTTTATAACTCTATGACAAAATATTTCAAATTTACAAGGAAACAAAAAGAGTTGGCCTATAAACCAAAATCAAGCCAATCAGAGATAAGTATATTCAAAGTTACTAAAGCAACTAGTGTTTTCGCAAAAACCCTATCCCTTTTTCAGTAACATTGAGAAATATCATAGACATTGTCTAATTATCCGTATTTTCGCGATATCCCTAGGGTTTTTGCAAAAACTCTGTTTATCAAATTATCCTACGACATATACATACATCGAAGCGCACCATTTCTGTCAAGCCAATATCGTTTTGGTACCATAATAGAATAACAGTTTTTGATATTAAACAAACAATTAAAATGGCATAAAAAATCAAGACATCTCTGAGAAATCGATAAACAACATAAAAAACATACATACAGACGAACGTCGAACTCCTCCTTCTTGGAAGACAGTTAATTAGTCGAATTTTATTTAATTATTGTGGGTTATGCTAGAAATGAGCCCTGGATAAATTTGCTTTTTTACAATGGGAGTTTTAACGTTGATTACTACTTTTTCTATCTTATTCAAGACTAACAAACCCGTTTCACTGGGCGTAAGTTAAAATAAATTAAACGGTTTATATAATTTTCAAATAAAATCAAAGTAGTTCCAGTTCCTCTCTGAAACAGCTGGACCGATTTGACAGGACTTTCACTCGTTGATATGTAATTTTATAAGAGGTAACTTAGGCTTGACTTTTATTTTAGAAATATTTATTTTAACTAGCGGAATCCGTGGGTTCGCTTGCGCTAAGTCTTGGGACGAATCCGAGCGAAGCGATTTTAATCAACTTCAAAATAGTAAAAGGCTATTATTGACTTTTTTGATGCTAGTGTTTTTATATAACGAACTCGTCACTGTTGAGAAGATTTTCAATGTAAGTATATAACAAAACATATATTAATTCACTCTCTCATCTCATATGTCAGACAGAAACTGTATGGACATTAAACACCTCGTTATATACCTACATGTGAAATATTTTAAATTTTACTGAGCATAATTTAGCTCTTTTTTTAATGGGTTCTTAGTTGGTGCATAAGTGACAACCAAAATGAAAGAGCTTTAAATATCTTATTTTTAGTTGGGACACTAAGATACAACACCATCTAGTTCCATGGTAAGCTAAAAGGCTTTAAACAACGGGTGGTTGTGCTTTTGTGTGTCTTTTAGCTTACCATACACCATACCACACAGGAGTACAACATTCGAGCTCCTTATAAAAATTAATGTCCCCCAGCGGGACTCGAACCTGCGACCGCTGGTACAGTAAGTAGGTAGCTAGTAAGTAGTAACTACAATCTGAGCCAAACGTGTCGTCGAAACAATTTTACACTAAGAAAATTATTAATTTGAACCCTATTTGACTATTATAATAAAATTATTTTAAAAAAAAAAATTAAACCGACTTCAAAAAATCTGCACTAAAAAGAGAAAAATCTAAACTAAAAAGTAGAAAATAATACTTTAAAGAACTATGTTAATTTTGGAGTCGGTGCCAGCCAGGTATTTTGATTATGTTTACAAATTGATAGATTAATCGAATATACGGTTATTTTTCTTTGGCTGGCACCGACTCCAAAATTAACATAGTTCTTTAAAGTATTATTTTCTACTTTTTAGTTTAGATTTTTCTCTTTTTAGTGCAGATTTTTTGAAGTCGGTTTAATTTTTTTTTTAAAAATAACTTATTTTTACATTTTTAGTGTGCCTTTTATTTAGCTGATTTAATGATAGTGACTTACTATATGTCACTAATTTAAAATCTGTTTAAGCTTTATATTAAACAACGAGCATACCCATTAACGACGAAAATAGTAATTAATTATCGGGTCTGCCGAAAGGGGGGGGGGGGGGTGGTTGCGGGTGTTGGTGTCCAAAGAGTACTCGATCTACGACTACTGTAGCTGTAACTAAACTACGAGCTCATCTTTATGTTTACATTCCCCATACGAAATAGTTTAAATAAACCACGTCCATTATTCCACCTAACTCCTAGAGGTTAATGAGATTTACCTTCTATTATCATATTAACGTAATAACCTGGAAGAACACAACTATCAATCTATATGTATGTATAATTTTAAAGGAATTTCCTTTCAACTCCTAGCCGTTGAGGAGTTGTACCTTCCATCATCAGCTTATCCACATGAGATGGTAATTATCAAATGCAAATCCTTAAAAAACTTTAGAAAATATATGAAAAATGTACTAAGTGCCTATAAAATTTAAGAGTTGCCATCGATTTCCCTAGGTTCCCATTATCAGATCCTAACTTGGTGACAATGGGAATATCTTGGAAGTATACCCTACCAAACAAAAAATAAATTTTTGAAATCGGCCCACAATAAACGCATAAATCGGTGAACACAGATAAAAAATAACATTTGAAGAATTCTACCTTCCATCATCAGCTCATCACATGAGATGACGATTTTCAGACGCAAATGCTTGAACAGCTTAAGAAAATATATAAAAAACATAATAGGTGCCTATAAATTTTGAAAGTTGCCCCGGATTTCCCTGAGATCCCATCATCAGATCCTGATTTTGTGATAATGGGACCCCCTCAGAACTATACCCTACCGAACAAAAGAAAAATTTCTGAAATCGGCCCACAGTTGACGGAGAAATCGGTGAACATACATAAAAAAAAAAAAAAATACATACATCGGAACATATAACCTCCTCCTTTTTGGAAGTCGGTTAATAAATATAAAATTGTAAGTTGTACGTGTCACAATGTTGCTTAAAACTCAAATAGCGTTAGAAGAATTTTCACTAGGCAGCGTATGTTTAAGCTTTACATATTTCCAATGGACTAACTGAGTACTGACTATTCTATGATATAGTTACATAATAAATAAATATGTTTAAATTAATTTACCACAAAAACATGCAAACAACGTAGAGACATTTCTACTATTACAGATCACTTATAAATAATATTTTATACGAGATATAGTTTGTTTATTCATATGAGAATTGAGAAACCATTAGGACCATTTCCGAGAACATCATTGAATATAATAATTTGCCTTTAGAACGAAATTACAAAAAAAATGAGTTTGTTCAATAAGTATTTCTCAAAATATTACAATCAGTCTTAGTTACTGAATAAAAATAGAAACCTGTTCAAAAAAAATACAAACAACTTGGTTTATACAACGTACATAATAACTGTGTAAAAAAATAAGTTAATAATAAGAATTAGCTATATATGAGAAGTATTTACCTTAAGCAACTGCAGAAAGCAAGCACCGTTGGTAGTATTATAAATGCTTGTAACAACCCATCTAAAGTTTTACCAAAATCTAGACATTTTCTCAGAAATATGTTAACAAATCCATTACGAAACTTCTACTTATTACGATTTACTCTCGGGAAAGTCCCGACGAATACGTTCACCCCGCTTGTGATTCGAAATAACACTGAAAGCTTGTTCGTTGAACGACTCGATATTGCCCGTCTCTGAATAACGTACATGAGCTTAGCGACAGGAATGTATTTTTCCTAGCTCATAACATCCATTGCTTTCTACTGTTAACAATAAGCGAAAATGGTTAAAACAAAACAAGCAATGTAAATTAAAAGCTATACGCATAGAAATAGTTGAGAAAATTTCCGTATTACCTTACGTATTCTATCCGCCTTCATTCCACCCTTAATACCCCCTGCAGCCACCATGCTTAAACTTGTATTGCATGTCTGCAGGTAAGCTTGCCCTTTCATACCGACACCTCTACGGACCAACGCCTTCAGTTTAGACCTGTCCAATCAAGAATTAATTAATTTGAGCTGTCTATTCAAACGGTGAGTAAACATTGCGTTCCTTAGATTTTTGAGACAGAATTTTTTAATATTTATTGCACCTATTTGTTACTTTATTGTGTCAGCAGGTTTTAGTATCATTGAAAATTAACTTGATTAAAAGAAACCTTTGTAATTGATGATTGAAATGGATGTAATTCGAAACCTAGATACAATACCACATCACTACGTGAATTTAATACGTTTACTTGTATAAAGCATAAATGTATATAAATAAATTGATTACGTACGTAGAAAAATAACTACTCGTATTAAGTAAATTCAGTTATCTTTAATATAATCAAAAAAGTTTGTATTGATTTCGTAATATACTTTTTACAAGATATTTCTTTTCAATTTGTGGCGTAGGTGTAGCACAAGTTTAGATCCTTTCACTAACGATGACCGAAGACACGGTTCCTGAATCCTATTACCAAAGTAGAAAATCTAGAGTACATACTATTGTTTTGCCGTAACTGTGTGTCCTAAATTTAAGGAATATTATACCTGTATTAAGCTCATATTGGGTTGCCGATGATCATTTTTGAGGACTATATTACTAACTAGGTAAGAACTTTTTATAATTATTTATTAGTATGGAATAGGTAACTTTTTTCATCACTACGAGTATATTATAATTTTTAACCCCTAACAGTTCTTCAAAATGCAAAAAAAAAAGTTCGAAATCGTTTATTGTTCAGGATTACTAACTGTTAAAACGTAGTACCTAGAGATGAACCTGAGCGAAGCGGGGGTGAGTCACTTATACGTAATAAAAAACACGCTGACAAAAGATACTACAAAAATCTTTATAAAAATTACATTAATCTTTTTCATTCCCAATTTGCTTTCATATTATAATAAAATCATTTTTAAGGCATTACAGTTACAAAAGATACGCCAGCGATTTATACATCTCGGATTGTTTGTGACGTGCCATTTTCAATTTATTTATTCAAGTATCTGCGGCATCCATTATACTGCTTCACAGCAAAAATTTGTATAATTAATTGTGTATATTTAAAAAAAGCCTTTAATCTTGGCTCTTTATTTTAATTGGTAAAATGCTAAGCATTTTCCAAATTCTTTTTTACTTATAAGTCATTCTTAGAATTCCGTTGACATCTGAAATGGTGAACCGTTATTTAAGGTTAATTAAGTTTCCGTTTTCTCTAAAAAACTACAAGGTATAATAAAATTGAGTCCCTTCTAATTCGTTTCGTTTTCAGCTACCTACTAATAAATTTACAGAGTTAGTTATATCATATATGAAAAACTAGCGGTGCCCGCGGCTTCGCTCGCGCTAAGAGTGAATAAAATAACCATTTTTGCTTATATACTGTTACTTATAATGTGCCAAGGACTGATTCCCCATTTAAAGTTCTGGCCCTCTTTTCTGAAAACTACTGTGTAGCATTTTCTATTTCATCTACAGCGCCAGTTATTTTGTAATCCTGTGAGATGTTTCTCTTAAGTTTTAGCAAGAGTTATCTATATAAATTTATAAGAACTCTATAGAACCAGTAATTGTGTTTTCACTTAGGAATGAAAGATTAATGTTCAATAAAAGGTATTTTATTTCCTATTTTTAACCAATTTTGCTACTATGTGTATGATACACAATTTCTTTGTGTGTTTTTCGTTAATGATAAACTGATGTACGTGGTTCATTGTTATGGACTTATGGTAAAAATTACTGTTAAATATTTTTCCTACGCAAATTGTGCCACCCCCGTTAACCCCCATAGGGGTTGATGTTCAAAAAACCCTTAGATATGTATCTCATAATTTGTATTGCAGAGCATTATTTCAGTGTCACGCAAAATATTTCAATAGAATTAAATTTCCCATACAAACTTAGCCACCCCCTTTAACCCCCAATGGGGGTGAATTTCGAAAAACCCTGAAATACGTGTTTCATCATTTATACTAAAAAGCATTAATTCAAAGTTTCATGCAAAAATGTGCAATAAAAATATTTTTCTCATACAAACTTTGCCACCCCTTTTAACCCTTTTAGGGGTTGAATTTCCAAAAAATAATATGCCTATTTCCTTCTCATGAATGCAAACTATCTACATACCAAATTTCAGCAAAATCGGTTGGGTGGTTTAGGCGTGAAAAGGTAACAGACAGACAGACAGACAGACAGAAAGACAGAGTTACTTTCGCATTTATAATATAAGTATGGATAATCACTACATATAGAAAACAAAGTCCTCCGCTGCGTCTGCCTGTCTGTCTGTTCGCGATAAACTCAAAAAGTACTGCACCGATTTTCATGCTGTTTTCACCAATGCATAGAGTGTTTCTCAAGAAAGGTTTTAGTATATAACTAGCAGAACCCGCGACTTCGCTCGCGCTAAAGCTAGGGACGAACCCGAGCGAAACGAGGGTGAGTCGCTACTAATAATTATAAGATGATTTAACATAATATCATCAATGGTTTTCGCGAACAAGTGCTCGACTTGCTTTTGAATATGCGACTGACATTTAATATATCAGGTCGTCTTTATTTCAATCCTCGCATTGGATCTCACATATTGCAGCAGTTTGTAGGGATAAGTGCGGCCATATGTCACAGGACCGACGAGAAAAAGTAGGGAAATGCTTTGATGATATCTTTTACGTCTTCAATTTTTAGCTATATAAAATATAGAACTAAGCCGAAGTCAAAGACCACCAACTACTTCAAATTTATTTGCACTGAAACTTTTAGAAAGTAAACAAAATAGCGTTTATTTTTCAAGTTTCTTATTAAACCCTTTAATATAAAATTTTATTATAATATACCTATATTATTACATACAGAAACAAAAATATATTTTCATTTATTTACATAATAAAATGTTTTACTAAAGTTTCTTACAAAAAAAATATTTTTTCATATTCTAGGACTCTCACATTTTAAGTGATATTATAAGTGACTCGCATACGAGTACGTCTAAAAATAAAAATATCCGACATCTCAGATACAAAAGCTCTATTTTATTAATTTTAGTCATTTAATGAACTTTTAGTCGATAATCTCCTTACTAAAGATCGACTTAATGGTTCACTAAGTTACTCTGAGTGCGGCGGTAAGGTATTAGAGGTGTCAAAGGTCATCTTATACCTGTAACAGAGAGTGCCTATCCACAATTTTACAAAATGATTTAAAAAGTTTACAATAGTAAATTGTAAAACAAAACAAACATCAGAACAAGTACGGTATATTTCTTTTTAATATAGAAAATGCTTACTATAACTTTAACATCCATACATTGAAGAATTATTACATGGGAAACTATATATACTTAAATAAACAACTATTCAGATTAATAAACGTTATTGTTATGTCTGGGGGTATCATTTATACAGAATAAATAAGATATTTTGTTACTCATGTTGTTTATCAAAATAAAATACTCTGCACGAATCTAAGATATAAATAAATAGCGGTAGGCATCGAAAGAAACTGAAACTCGAATGTCATATCAACTTACTTTTATAAATACAAAATATATGTAGTTTGAGCGTGTATTTGTTTGTTATTAGATTTGATTATTAAAATTTAATATGTTTAAACCATTAGGTTAATACATAGATAACACTATGCCATAACCTGAGCATTTTGTGGTACACTATACTGGAAAACGCGCCTATAGATTTGTGCTTTAACATAGTATTTAATGTGTTATCTGTCAAAAATATATAATTTGATAACCATTTGAAAAAATGAACATTAAGAATTTTGTGTTCATTGGATAGAATTTTATTGTACTACTAACGCCATCTTTTAGAAAACCTAATAGTTAACATCGCTGTAACATTATTAGAAAAACTATGCGTGCCCTCTTGCTTTTTGCTAGTACATAAATAAACAATGACCTGCAGTCTGTAGTAAGACAGAATACTGTTCACCTAAAGACCTATGGACGAATCGGTAATTCTCCAGTCGGATTACATAAATGCGAATGTGTGTATGTGTCTGTATAAGTTTGTTTATTTGACGCTGAAACGTTTTAACGGATTTTAATGAATTTTAGTACGTAGGTAGATAAAGCTAAACTGTGAACTGAATAACAAATATGTAGGCTACTTTTAGAATCCCAGACGGCGGCACTAACTATGCAAAGAAAGGTAAGTGACTAGTATTATAAACATAGAGGCACTAAAAAAAAATTAAAAAAAATGTATAATTTATATTTTAGGAAAGGCTATAATTATATTGATATTTTTTTAGTTTAAGCTGGTATTAAAAGCTTTTAGCATACAGCTACGTGCATGGAAATCGAATGAATGTTTAAATGTCAGCGTTTAAATTCTTCATACCAACCAGTCCTGCTATTTACTTATTTATAGAAGTATCAAGTTTTCAGTAATTTATAGTTAAACTACGAGAAACTTTTACATTATTAATGTTAACTGTTACCTCGCTCAAATTAACTTTTAATATATTGTTTTCTGGAATTGCCTTCTATTTAGAAGTTAAAAGCCATTGGCTCCGGATTTGCGATACCTTTGTAGTCACTTAATGAATTGAAGTTGTTTAAACTTTCTTGTATCTTCGACTGATATCGGATTCAGATTGAAGTGAAGTATAATGACGCCGCCGCGGAAACCCTCGAAGTTTTTTACTTCAGCTCGGTTTAATTAAAAACTGCCGTTCACTGAAATCAAATGAAAAGGACCCAGTAAATCACTGTGCTGGCACTCTTTAACTAGTGTTAACGAATTGCGAACTGCTAGGTCTGTGAAATATACTCTTTTACATACTTATATTTTTATTTATAAGAATTTTCTTGGATTTTCTTAGATTTTCACAATCAAAACAGCATATTTAATAAAGCAATAAAGAAAATATTGTTGCTTTTTTGTAAATTACCACAGTTCTTTTTTTATTTTGTACTATTTTTAGTTCTGATTACCTACTAGTACCGTCCTCGTTTCTTTTCGGCCTCCACTTTAGCTAGCGCGCACTTCAGTACCTAACTAGCCCATCGCGAACTGAAGGTTTTTTTGGGGTCAAAACAAATTCTAAATGTAATGCAAGCATTAAATAATAGTGACTTATTTTTTCGAAAGTCTAGTTTGCGAGGCTTATTCACATACATTTTGCAGAAAATACTTAATTTTTACCAATTTGTCTATCATCATCATGATTTCATGAGTTATAGTGGTGCAAAAGAGCAACCATATTGAAATAAATTATAACAGTGAATATAAATTCTGAATCGAGGTGTAAAATTATAAAACTATCAATAGAAACATAATCAGTTTATGTCTCGTTTCCAATTAAATAAAAGTGGCTTAAGTTACATCTTATAACATTAGCTCTCTGCGAGTCATGGAAGTCCCGTCAAAATCGCACCAGCTGTTACAGAAATTAGCCGGAACAGACAGACAGACAAAAATATTAAAAATTGTTTTTTTAATGTAAGTACAATATACTTTCATATGCATTTAGTGAAAGCTGTTAATTTGAAATTAAAAACAGACACTTTAATTTTATTCATATGTACTCATGTACCGCGGCAAATACGAAAATGCTCGAACAAATGTGTATGTTGTTACAAAGGGAAACTATCTGCAAGCTTTTTTATGGAACAGATAACGAAGAGGAAGGAAGTATGGAAAATTCTAGTTTCCTTCAACCATTATATTGGGACGCTTTTGTGAAAATACTGTCATGAATTTGTATTAGGCGATGTGGTTTACGAGGGAAACCATTTTTTCAATAAACTAAACGAACTAGTAGCTATATTTAAACGGTGGTGGGAATGATTACTATTTCTTTTTCCTTTCACGAAAAAGACTGCGACATGATCAATAGATTTTATCCAATTTTGTTTGATTCAACAAGGCTCTAAATGCCTTGCTTTGTCCTTTTTAATAAAATAAATATATTAATTATAGCTTTTTATATAAAACATGTGCTACTAATTTAGTTCTTTTAATATAGTATTATATGTTTTATACAAAATATTAAACCTATATTATATAGGCTAAATACATAATATATATATATGTCGTAGGATAATTTGATAAACCGAATTTTTGCAAAAACTCTAGGGATTTCTCAATGTTACTGAAAAAGGATAGGGTTTTTGCGAAAACACTAGTTGCTTTAGTAACTTTGAATATACTTATCTCTGATTGGCTTGATTTTGGTTTATAGGCCAACTCTTTATGTGATTGGTTCTAAATTTGAAATATTTTGTCATAGAGTTATAAAGCGTAAGAAAAGACAATGTGATATAGGATTTTTCTTAATATTTTAGTTAAATAAAATACAAACTTTGGACCTTTTAAGAGAAAGATAATTCTTACATCTTTTAATTTTCGCGATATGCCTAGAGTTTTTGCAAAAACTCGGTTTATCAAATTATCCTACGACATATACATAGTGAACGTATTCATTTTTTTTAATCTGTAGTAATATTAGAAATTGCAAAATCAATCGTCTTTTCGTATGCACAGTTAATATACTAAACTAAATTTAAAATATTATATACTGAATATAATTTTGTCACGAAATATCTTCTATGATAAGATACGAGTGTACTCAATACATAATCATAAAAAATCGGCGAAAGACGGGATATAAATAATGCAAAAGCTGTGCTACTCTTTTTAAGCATTTTAATTAAAAAATGAACAGTTATCCTATTTTACAATCTCGTCATTTATAGTAGATTTAATTAATCCCAAATAAGAAAACATCGCTGAAATATTAAGAAAATAACATTATTTATACATAAAACAGACACTTATTTCCATTTTGTTTAATATTTCCCTTATATTTTACATAGGTACTACTTGTTATTGCGAACATAAGCGAGGCAAAAGAAATTTACTTTTTCCTAAAAAGTATATAATTTGTATAAGGCGAATAATTACGAATGTTTACGAGGAAGAATCAAAAGCATGTATATTTTTATACCTAAACCTAATTACATAAAATAAAAGCTAAAACTTTGACGATTTATAGATCTAGGAACTCAGAGTAAACACTTAGGTATTTTGACACTTAGGTCGCAAGGTAAATTAGGATTCCATACTAATTTACTGTGATAATCTTGTGCTAAATCGCCATATACGTCGCACTAGAAGCATAGATAGCGAGGACCGTATCTGCAATGCAAATAGAATACATCAGTATTCAATACTCGTTCGTACATTCGTGGAGGACTAATTTAACACGGCATTCTTAAAAAAACACTCTTTATTACTGATGATGACATTAAGGGTCCTTCTGTAATTGGAAGAGGCACGTGAGTAGCTTTGACCTACATTCGTAAGCTCTTAAATTTTTGTTAGCGTTATCCATCCTGGCGTTTATGAAAAATTGGTCAAGGATAAGACGGTTTCTTCCGAAGGTTTTGAAATAATATGTTGGATATTATTACACAAAGCGCCCCCTAATTCCGTGGTAAGCTACTAGGCTTTTGTTACGGATACCATATAGTTGATACACTACATAGTTGACTTTTTTTAGTTGTTTATATTACAAATATAAACAACCATGACTAGAAAACCAATGTTCGTGCTTAACAAATGAATGCCCCCAAAGGGGACCGATCCCGCGATTACTTACACGGTAAGTAGAGTCACTCCAAACTGAGCCAAGCGACTCATCAAACTTAAAAAATTCTATACATTGAATAATTTGTTATGTTATTATTGTTATATTTGTTGAATAGTTTAGTACATGATTTTATTTTCGTTATCTCTTATTTTCTTATTTCAAAATTTTTTGTTAAGTAAAGGAAAAAATATTTATTAAATGAATACAAAAAATACTACTGCAATAAAATAATAAATTTCTTATGCTTGTAATATTTAAAGATGTTTTCAATATCCATATCTTCGCTGTCTTTAAACTTTGAGCCTATTCTGATGCAGATTTTTTAAGAGAATAGAAATTGGTCTTCAAGCGTTCGTCCTTTTTCCCAGTCTTCTGGCCGCATTTGAAACTTCAAAGTAAAGAAATTAATTGCGAAGACATTCCTGCGAAAGTATGATTAATTACTAGAGTCGCTTTTGTTCAATTTTTTATAAGATAAATCAAGGAAATCTTGGTTATTACAAAATTTAACTCCCAAATATCTACTAAATCATTTAACAAAGTTATCATAATATGATACCAGTTAACACAATAATATTGAGGTGAATTTCTTAAAAAAAATAAAAGATAATGGTAAATGTGACCTGAAATATATTCATAACTCATAAGTAAATGGAGTATAAGTAAGAATAAGCTGTGTAATAATAAATAAGTAAGAATAATGTTATCTGTGGTATAAGTAAGTATATAAATAAATCTAAAAACAAATAACATAAAAACATAATTCGAATTATATCAGAGTTTCAACTACTATTTAATTAACATAATATGAATGATTCTATGAATACAACAGCTCATGTACGTATACGTAATATCAAGAAATCGTACAAACTATTTGGTGTGCGAGTTTGACTGCAAGTGGAAGTTCAAATCATACATATAAAAAAAAAGAAGTGTCTGTTTTTAATTTCAAATTAACAGCTTTTCACTAAATGCATATGAAAGTATATACGGTACTAACATAAAAAATCAATTTTTAAAAAATTTATCTGTCTGTTTGTTCCGGCTAATCTTTGAAACGGCTGGGCCGATTTTGTGGGTACTTTCACAAGCTTACATTATAGAGAGAGATGATAGCTTACATTATAACGAGTAACTTAGGCTACTTTTATTTTATTGGAAAATTATAAAAAACGTTAAATTTATTTTAACTTACGCCCAGCGAAGCGGGCTTGCTATTTAAAAATATAAGTAAATAAATTTATGAATGTAAATTCCAATAAATTGTATTAAACGTATATTTACACGAAGAAAAACTTTTCCAATTGTTGGTAGCAACAGATGTTAATTAAAAAAATATTTTGTAACTATTTGTATAGAAAACTAAATATTTGTACTAACAAAATATAGAAAATTATCTTCAATTCATTTATGTAAGTACAATTGATTTTGTCGTAGAACATAATAATAATTAACTCTTAATTAGTTTGCTTAATTGAAACTGTGTTCAGACTTCAGAATTAATAATTATATTTCTGTAATAAATTAGATTTCTCATTTATTTTCAGCCTTGTCAACTTAAAATGCCTTCTTGGCTGTGCACTAAATGAAATCCCGAACGGCGAGTCGTTGTACTCTAATGAAAATTTTTCTTATCTAGCTAATACGGTCACGTTCCCGTCGTCGCTCTTAAATTAGATTCTCTTTTGAGTGCATTGTGTCAACTGCTTATCAAGACCAAGCTTATACTTAAGATTAATTTCCTCTTTTCTCGTTAGCTTTTTAATTGTTGAACTTTATGCAAATAGAGTATGCGGTATTATATAAAGAATTATAGGTTAAAAATTACTACAAATCTTAGAATATTGAGCTTGGATAATATACTGGAATTTTATTTTAAAATTAATTATAAAAATAATATATAGTATTTTTTCATGTTTTTCAATTTGATCCTAAAATAATAGATTATATTAACAACACTTCTATTACTTGTAAGTAAAAGTTTAATTCCTAATGGGACACGATCATTTTTTGGCTCTTAGCACCTTAACTACTAAAAGGATTAGATCAAAATACGGCAGGAAGGAAACTGAGGTACGTAATGGAATAACATGTAGGCTTTTTTGACGCTCGTAAAATGCGATTGAAGTAGTAGGTAAAAGCAAGATCTATAACAAAAATTGCAAAAGTTTGCATCATTAGTTCTCTTGATTTAGAAATGCAGTACAAGTTTGGATATACAATTACGTTCGCTTCAATCAACCGATCGCATCCGTTTTAAGGTTGATTTTCTAGTCTTTTTGAAACGGCTTAAATCGTTAGGTTAGCAATTTTACATTGCAATTACAAAAGTTTCAGGCTTTGCTACGAACTGAAATGAAAAATCCATTTTAATAGCTATTAACATTCCATCCTTCTATGTTATACTCGTACACCATAACTCCCGTAACGTTATTGCAACTTGCAACTTAATAAAGAAAGTGTAATTATAAATTTTATAATTTTAAATGAAAACTATTTTTATGTAAATGTTTTCTGACATACTTCTGACTAATTTTGTGTCATTCAAAAATTTTTAAAGGTAAATGGTGGTGGTGGGTATCCCATACTTAATGAACTGTATTTGTAAATACTCTACTACTCGTAGATCTCATTCTCGCTTGGTTGGTGTTCGTCTTTATTGAGAAATAAAAACAAATCTATCCCAAGGGAGCTGTGCGCTTTTCGGGATAAAAGCCTATGTTGTATTTGTATTTGTAGACTACAAGTCTATGTATTATTCCAGATTAATCTACCTGTGGGCCAAATTTCATTCATATCCATTCATGAGAGTGATACTGCTTAGAGTGATGCTAGTTCAAATCCGGGTCTCACACTTCTGATAATTTTATGTGCGAAACTTTTCTAACATGATTACCACTTGTCTTACGATGAGGGAAAACATTGTAAGGAAACCTGCATGTTTAATAAAATCTAGCAAGTTTTCGGAATACATTCGAAGTCCGTCAATTCGCACTAGGCCAGCGTGGTGGACTACGGCCTGAAGTACGGCCTACGGCCAGCGTGATGGGAGTCCGTGCCCAAAATACGTAGATTCCAACAACTTTTTTATTACATTCCCAATCCCAATCTAGAGACATACTAGGCTCAACTCCAGGTTGCTACTGAGATATAAAAGACTTGACTTGGAACTCAAATATAATATCTCATTTTCTGTTACTATATTAGTTGACGACAAACCATTAAGGCAATAAAATGCGGACTTTTCAAAAATTAAATATTATAAATTATAGTTTAGTACAAGCTTATAGTAATATAATTTCGCTGTAACCTATCATCATATAGCGAAATATTAAGTACATTTGTATATGTATTCTTTTAAAAGTAAAATTATTAAAATAATTTCTCAAATATCTAATAATATGTAAGGTATATTTATAAAATCATTGATAAGAGAAACGTTTTATCGGTACGCCATTCTAAAAGCCCTATTAAATTTGTATTCCGGTAGGAAAATTCCCTAGATACCTTATTTAGGCGATACCTCACGAAAGCGCCGTGGGTTGAATTTTGCACCTACTAAATCATTATCTACTGACATGTGTACGACGCTTATTTATAGATACGCTTTGCCGGAAACAGATACGAAATAGAGCTAAAATTCAAATACTGTGATATGCTCGAATGTTACTTAGTTTATATGAATTGCACAAATCGACTTAATCCTGTGAAAAGTTTAAGTATTTTTAAGTTAAAGTACCAACTAATGGGCTTACATATTGATATTTCCATTAATTCTCCCATGCATATGTATGTATATGTATTTAACGTTAAACACTATAAGTTCTCATTACATTACCACTTTTGTTGTATTTTCCATCCATATCAGTCCTTTTCCAGGACAGTTGGCAGGCAATTTACCAGAACTAGTCGGATAGGCAGGCTCTAAGATTTCTTATCAAAAAGTGATAAATCAATATATTATACTTAGTTATGCTATTTTTGAGAATTATACGAAGTAATAGAAGGCCTAAAAATTTACGAGCGAAAGTGAAATTACTCGTATATCAAGCTATGGCTGTATGTACGGTATAATACAATAATATGATTTGTAATAACTTATAGATCAATAAGCAAACTTGAAACTATATTGTTGAATAAAAACTTATCTCAAATGGACCGGACATCTGGCGCGTCTCATATAACTCATAACTTTCTTGTCACATTAAGCAGACAAGTCGAAAACTATTCTGGCACCAGCTGCCCTGTCGCTTCTTCCCAAACGGTTTAAGTTCGATATAATATTTCTAACAAATCTATATTGTCTTCGTAAATAACATCTCACAATAAACTTTGTTATTGTTTATGTTCATTTCAATTACTTTTGCTTCAAAAACATTGTTCAAATAATAACAAAACTGGCAGCTAACATAATAGAGACCATCTCGCAATATATACATTTATTAATTATTTTGGTAACTTTATAGGTACTATAAATTTTCAAGGGCGTGGAGTTTTAAAATTATTTTATATTAAATCGTTAGTTATTTTGTTCGAGTATAATCGCTCGGTGTCTTTTACATAGTTGAAAATAGTTATTAAGACTGTATTGTTCCTTAGGAGATAGATATTATAAATGTTATTGAGGAATTTTTGAGACATAACTTTCTAGGTCAGTGTTTTATATTATACCTCGTAAAGAGGTTTAACCTCATGCAGCATTCGTCATTTAGGTACAAAAAGATTTTTTATTTGACAAAACATTATCGCAGTTGAGAAAACCATATCAATACTCGTTGCATTTCATTTTACGATGCAAATGAGAAATTTTACTATTAATAGATTTTGCATAATAAAGCATTAAAATGTTTTTTGGAAGTACAAATTGACCATATATCTTGCGGTAATTATGGTATGATCTTCCAGAAGTAAAAGGTATACCTATTACATAATGACCTGAGTAACAAATTATCACTACATGAAATTTAGTTTAAATCCTTTCAGTGCACATAGATATAAAGTGAAATAGACATACAAACAAACAAGAACAGCTATTGTTTTGGCATACTTATAATATACCTACATAGTAAAACTAAATTAACTTGATACATATTGTAAAAACACTTATTGTCATTTATCTCAGTTAATAATAAGCAAAAATAATTTACTGGTTCGTTAAGTTTTAAGATGAAAAGCAAAATTTCCAAGCAAATTTAATAGCGATCAAATTTAATAAACGGATGCCTATAGAATAAACACTTAAGGAGCTTTTTCATCAGCGGTTCGATTAATTGGGATCGAACTTCCTACTCCCTAATTGCGCCCTTACTTTTTAGAAATGTTTTTGTATGTGCTTAAAATTAAATTTATTAAACATTTAAATAAATAATTGTATGGATCATTATAATTAGAGCATCAGCACGATGACGCTTTTGTTAAATTGAGTACCTATATATTATATTATTTGTTTATCTGTCTCATCGCTTTGAAAATAAAATCAAAATGGCGGCAATTTGTAATGATACCGACGATGATGAACACTATAGTATTAGTTATATATAAAAATTTATATTTTTAATTCAGTAATGATTTATAATATACTATATTTGAATTTGATCAAAGTTTTAATTTGAGAAATTGAAGATTGGTATTTGTTGTCCTTTAACGAATTCAAAGTTCAATTCAAAGTTTCTAGTGTGTGAAATCAATATCGAATTGGAATCGCAATTAACTGGTACCGTCAAAGCAGCTAATAATATGATCTATAGCGATTTTAATAAAACCACTGCTTAATTAATTATAAAATTGACTGATTCTAATCAAGTTTTTGGTTTACACGATATTATATTAAAATATGTAAAAATAACTTTTTAGAATTATTAAAAACCAGCAAACCCGTCCTGGATTTGATAATTTTCTAATAAAATTAAAGTAGCCTAAGTTATTCCTTATAACATTAGCTTTCTGAGAGTGAAAGCCCCGTCAAAATAGTTCAGCTGTTTCTGAGATTAACCGTAACAAACACGACAGACAGCCGACGAAGACGAACAGACAGACAAAAATTTTAAAAATTGCTTTTTTTTATGTAAGTACTGTATATACTTTTATATTCATTTACTAAGTAAAAGATTTTAATGTGAAATTACAAACAGACACTTAATATTTATTTATATGTACGATTAATATCATGAAGGAATAATAATATTTTTTGTCTATAAAAGTTTTAACAACTTCATTTTGTACCTTCACTTATACCTTACTAATAGATATTTATCTTTAAGTTTCCAGAGATTAAGCTAAAGTCGCTACTTCGTCATTGTATTATATCGCGTATAGTTCGCCTCAAGGGCTTTAAGGTTCATGAAGTATGACGAGGGTTGTAATAATTTGAGACGCTTTTGTTACTATACTTATCCTTGGACCCTTTCAGTAAGAAGCTATCGCAAGGTTACATTCTTATGATCTTATTAAAATAGTTGTGAAAAATTCTTACTTCTAGCTTACATATAAAGAAAATGCAAAATTGTTAATATTTTGAATTTGTACATAATAATAATATAACGATAGTGGTGACACGCTCGCTTGGATACCTCTGATATTTTCATGTGCGAATCATTTCTAATATTATGATTACCACTTATTACCGTGAAGGAAAACATCATGAGAAAACCTATATGTCTGAGAGCAAATGTAAATATTATGCTTCGTTCAAAGTAAGAGGTATAAGAAAGCAGTATTTAGGGAAAACATATTTTTGTAGTAAATTTGAAACCTAATTTAGCTTATTACGAAGTGCGCCGTTGCACATATTTTGTGATTGTATAAGGAAAATGCTTACAAATCATCTTATTTTACTTCATACAATAGATTTCCTTTGTAATTTTCATTAATTATTATGTAATCTTAATAATGTCAGTTAATTTTCTCATACTCTGTTTAGCAATTTTAGTAAATGTCATGTTACGAGTACATCTTTTGTTGAACTTAAAAAAGAAGGTCCGACAGTTTTGTAAAGTCAATAATTCTCAAAAGTTCTTTGCCGACTTTTGCACTTCGACACTGCTCTGGAGGCTGTTCCAATAATATTATGAAATAGAGCGTCATGTTAACATAGATGTAGGTACTATTTTATTTTAAATCATAAACGATTTAGATTTTTTAACACTGCAAAGATGAATTCAATTAAAAAACGTCAGAGGTATTTAGTTAACTTAACAATTACACATAGTTTTCTAATCTAAATTCATTTTTATTTAAACATAAATTATTTAGATATTAAAGATAAAGGTTAATGTATAGATAACAATATGAAGCCGCGGACATATTTAGGTACAGTTTAATCAAACACTTCTGTAAGTTTACTCCACTATTGTGAAAAGAAAATCATTAAGTTAAGCTTTAGCAATTTTGGGAAATTGTTCGGTTGGTATACTTAGTAAGCATAATGTGAAAATATTAGTGTCCCTGAATAATCTGTCACATTGTGTTTTTCACAATATTATAATTCTTCGTATATCTCTTTCTAATATATAAAAATCTTGTGTCACAGTGTTTGTTATCGAACTCTTCTGAAACGGCTTGACCGACTTTTATGATATTTTTGTGTATATTTGGTAGGTCTAAGATAATGTCGTAGGCTAATTTTTATTTCTCTAGGTGATAAGGGTGGCCCTCTCCAGATATTTTACTTTTTATTTTTAGACCAAAATTTATTTTCCACTTTTTTAAGATTTGGCATCAAAATTCTTATAACCCTAAATTGTTATCAGAGCCGCGGGAATTGCTTGTATTATATAATTATTACTAGCTGAAACTTTATTATGTCCAGGTGAAAAAATATATATAAATAAATCATACATTTTTGGAAGAATTGTTGGTTTGTGGACAAATCTCACATAAAAATTGTTAAGGGAATCTTATTAACAAAAATGTCTATTATACCCTTCTCAAATTCTTTCCAAGCGTATACTTTTGTTCAGTATAACATTATAGCAATCTTTTATTCTTCAGCTTGACTAAACGATCCTGATATTTTTATACCAGCGGGCATGTTTTCGTTTTACCTATATTCTTAATAAAAATATTTTTATATATAAATAATATTACTATTGTAAGCAGTTGTTTATTTAAATACTTCTTTATTTATTAGTAACTAACGACTCACCCTCGGGTTCGTCCTTAGGTACGTGCTCCCTGCCAAAGATCTTTATACGGCACGCTGTTTTCGATATTGTATGATGAGTGAAAGACTGACCTTTCGCTTGTTTAGTTTAAAAATGAACTAAATTTGCAAAAATTTATAACAATAAAAATGTAATAATCTCCTCACGACCAATTCCGACCACGGCGGCTAATCTTATTGGGACTACCATCTGCGCAAAAAAAAAGTTATAGTGTACAATAGTCTAGTATATACTGCCATACTCCAGTTACACGATTACTCCACATGACCAGTGAAAGTAAAGATGCAGGAGCGACGACTTTACGTGCTTTCCACTTACTAACAATTAACCATATTAAAATATTACATAGGTACCAGGTTTATGGTAAAAAATCAAGCCTTTTTTTAATTTATGAACCATTCAAAAAATTCGGTGACGCTCATAAATATTGCAAAATAGCCTTTGTAAATGCACTATAAAGAGCGTTGAAAATATTGGTCATCTGTTTTATTACCCTATTTATTTCGGGCTCGCCTGTCAAGCGTTATACGAATGAAAGCAATTAAGGTAGTAAATTAACAAGACTGTTGACATTCTGACACTATTTGGTAGACATGGTATTCTACTATAATAATTAAGTATTAAAGCTATTAATAGGTAAGCATTAATTAACCGGTATACTGAATTTAATAGGCATATTAAATAGTCCTACAGCTCAGAGTATGCACGAAAGTGAATAAAAATATTAGTAGGTATGTATAGCGTTTTTAGGTACCTGATAGATGTATTTATACGAGAAAAAAGAATAATTTATACTTCTTACATGATATGATAGTAATATTATTATTCTTCATCATCATCAGCCCTTTTTAACGTCCCACTGCTGGGCACGGGCCTCACTCAGTACGAGGGGGATCAGGGCATAGTCCACCGCGCTGGCCCAGTGCGTGTTGGCGGACTACACATGTCTTACGAAAACTTGCTAGGTTTTCTCAGACATGCAGGTTTCCTCACGATGCTTTCCTTCACCGTAAGACAAGTGGTAATCATGATATAAATGATTCGCACATGAAAATATCAGAGGTGCGAGACCCGGATTTGAACCCGCATCACTCGGTTATACAAGCGACGCGTTACCGCGTTATTATTCTTATGACAACATTAATAAACCATACCTACGTGATAACTACCATTGTTTTATATATGTAATAAAAGTGTAAGTACCTACTAAGGTAATATCTATATTAATTTTGCACAGATGAAATATTTTGTGTGTTTGTAGAAAGCAATCACAGAAACTTCTTATTCGGTCTATTAAAATTTGGCACAGATACTATTCTGGTTTTGGATATAAAAGTATTCTCGAGATATAAAGGAATGCATACAAAGATATTTGCTAGAATTTTACATTAGGAATGTATCCTCTAAAATGTTCGATATCTTTACTTCGTTCTATGAGAAAAAATCATAAGTAGAAGGAAATATTTAGCTATACCTACATTAATGTAGAAAATTTATATTGCGTTGTTAAGTTACGTTCTCTTATATAGGTAGTGCAGGGCATATTAAATTTTAAATTGTTTAATGACAAACCAATATACTTCTGAGGTTGGACTTGTGCTGTTAAATAAAGTTTTGACTCAAAAATTTTAAATATATAACAAGATTAACAATTATTTATGTCGAATTTACTATTTCATTCTTAAATAATTTTCACCCTCTTCAACTATCTCACAGTATCTAGAGTGAAGTGTAGGTATTTAAGAACAATAGCTTTCATCTTAACAACGAAAGAGCTGTTTGGCCGAGAACCAAGATTTCTATTGTTTGCTTTTCATTATTATTACAAAACAAAGCTCAATTTTTCTTATTAAACTGTTAGAAATTAAAATTCCAGTTAGAATCATCTTCTATTTTTGGATCTCAGCCCAAACTCAATATGGATCTTTGGCTATTTAAAATCATCGACACTATAAAAATTATCAATAATGTAGACGAGATACGTATTAAAATAGCCAAAAGTTAAAAAAATTCCAAAAACGTTTTACATGGAAGATAATTTGAAAATATTTGAATTATCATTTCATATATTATTACATTTTTTGCACCCCTTTTGATTATTGACTTCGTTACGAATTGCGTTGGACGATATCCAACCCTCGTAACTAGATAGACTAAGGATTGATAAGAATAAAACTATTTGGAATTTTTCATCTGTAGTAAATTAAATAATATTAAAACTGTCAAAGTCATGCGTGTATTTTTCCTTGTTTCATCTAGCTTTTATCTATTTGTATAACAAGTCGTTTTGTGTGCTTTAGTCGATTTATAACTTCTAAAGCAAAATATATATTTCTCTTCTTGTAAATCATTTTGCTTCGTTTTTATTAATCTTTCCATAGTATTAATTATTATTTTATTTTATTAATAATAGTTAATAGTACACGCGTTCATGTTTTAATCGGTACTAAACATCACACGATCACTCGCTAGGCCAATCTTAATATATAGTACCTATGTTTAAATACGTTCTTCAATTTGAGGGGAGAGTTTACCGTAAACATTAAATGTTTACAGTTACGAAACCCATGAACATTTTTATGCGAAAATAATTTATCTTTTATTTCATTTATTTCGTCTATTTTCCAATGTTTTTAATAGTTAGTCTGCTATTCGTGACGGAGATTAATACAACAATTCAAAAATCGGTTCAGGCGTTCTAGAGTTATAAGTGTTCGGACAAAGCCGACTTTGTTTCATATATTAAACTAACGGCTCACCATTACTTCGCTCGGGTTCGTCCCTAGATTAAGCGCGTGCGAAGCCACGGGTTCCGCAAGTTAAAATAAATAAAATTTCTAAAATAGAAGTATCCTAATTTACTCCTAATAACATTAGCTATCTGCGAGTGAAAGTCACGTTAAAATTGATCCAGCCATTTCAGAGGTTAGCCGGGACAAAGGAACGTACAGATAGACAGATAAAAAATTAAAAATTGTTTTTTTTATTTTAGTACCATATATAGGTACTTTCATATGCATTTAGTGAAAAGCTGTTAATTTGAAATTAAAAACGAATTCAATTTTTTTTATACGTAGAGATTTCATTATATACTTAATACAGAAAAGACATCCATCACACTTATCTGTTTTCTACGCATTTCTAGTTTACCTGACGTGTGAGACTATCCATCAGATCAAACTTTGTAACTAAATGAACTTTTGATAGATTAATGGCATCAATGTTTAACAACTGTTGTTAGAGTTCGGAACTGTTGATAATATTGTTTGCTCTTCCTTAGCCGAATTCGAATCAAGCCTAAACTTTGTAAAGCGAATAATTATTTTGGCAGGAGTATGACCTTTTAATACCCTCTATAAATTTTGCACAGGTATTTTAAGATTAAAAGAATTACAAATAATGCTATTATACTAGCAGGACGTTAAAAGACGTAGAACCTGTATACATTAATTGAAACCCTGAAAGACTGAGTGATCTATCCACGAATAGCCCAAGCCACTTGGTTAGCAAATGGATTTGGTTGAAATTTGGCAAAATATAACCTATAGTCCTATACTAATAATAAATCAATTTAATGTAGGTACTACAGGGCATCAGTTTCAGCTTTCATTACAATCTAGTTGGTCGATGCTGACTACGCTGTATTGTGGCACGCTGCCAACAATGAGATCTTGTTAGCAAGATACTCGTACAATATCTAATACCTGTATCTCCCAAACAGCTGTGCAATGTCAGATAGCTATATTAGTAAAGAATAACCCAGTTAATAAACCTAAAGTATACCTACATTATTAGTTCTATTACTCACATGTTTGATATGCCTGATGGGTGAATTGGTAATTTGAAGGATTATCGTATTCCAGCTGAGACCACCCGAGATTAATGCAAATTAAAGCACTCAATGGAAGTTTATTAAAATAAAATTATAGAGGAGGGTTATGTAATTAACCTGTGTATGTATATTATATACTTAACAACTTAACTAATTTTGATGATTCAGTCTGGATCACGCATTTGTTATAGTTAGTAAATAATTAAAACGGTCCTAGACGCTAATGTGTATGACTCTAAAAATTTTTAACAAGGAAATTTCTCCTAATTCCAAATATAAACGTAAAACATTTGTACACTATTAGAAATTCTGTCCATACGCTTGATATTCAACTAAACGTGCGGTAGCCATGTAGCGACCGAGGACGTGTGAAACGTCTACGCTCGTGTAAATTGCCGCCAATATACGAAAACTGTGTATATTCGAAAAGCAGGACAAATGATAGCTTGGATGGTTGGATCTATTTAATTTACCTACATTTTAGACATGTACACCGTTCTTTGATAATTTAATTGATAACATTATCACTTTTAAGAAACAAATTCACACTACGTAAATTTTACGTATACGGGTACCTGTATACGGGTTATTATTCCTGTGAATATATTTTAATTACAGTTTTGTTTTTTTTTTGATCAGTTAGACATGTTTTGTGTAATTTAACAAAGTAAAACTTTTGCCTTTATATTTTTTGACATGTTCTCTTTTAAACTTATATTTTGTTAACCTGTTCGATTTAATTGGACTATTTTCAACCGACTTCCAAAAGGAGGAGGTTATCAATTCGTCTGTATTTTTTTTTTTTTTTTTTTTTTTATGTTTGTTAGCTCATAACTTTGAACTGCGTGAACCGATTTTGATGATTCTTTTTTTATTTGAAAGGTAGTGCTTCCCATGTGGTCCCATTTTAATATTTTCCAGTTCTGACAATGGCATCCATGACAAAACCTTAAAAGTCTTAAATTTGCATTAAGCTTTTGCGCGACAAATGGACGAATAACTCAATATCACGCCAACCGATTTTGATGATTCTTTTTTTAATGAAAAGGATATACTTCAAGGGTAGTTTGATGAGAGTTTGGTAAGGTTCTGATGATGGGATCCATGACAAAGTATCGGAACTCTTCAATTCTTAGGAGCAAATTAACGATGCTCGGCCGAATCTTTTATAGGCTATATGGATATTTGAGTCACGTATCGTAACTGATGATGGAAGGTACAACTCCTCAACGGTTAGCAGTTTAAAGAAAATTCTTTCAATATAATACGCAATTATGGACCGATAGTTGTATACTTTCATGCTATTAGGTTTACCTCATAAAAGAAGGTAAATTTTTATAGTCATTAATACAATACGTATCTACTTTCCGCTAAAAATTTAAAAATAAATTATTTTTAACAAAAAAACAAAAACCGACTTCCAAACTTAATAAATCTAAACTAAAAAGTAGAAAATAATACTTTTAAGGACTTTGTTAATTTTGAAGTCGGTGCCAGCCAAAGCAAAATAACCCTAAATAGATACATATTCGATTAATCTATCAATTTGTAAACATAATCAAAATACCTGGCTGGCACCGACTCCAAAATTAACAAAGTCCTTAAAAGTATTATTTTCTACTTTTTAGTTTAGATTTATTAAGTTTGGAAGTCGGTTTTTGTTTTTTTGTTAAAAATAATATTTTTTCAAAACAAACAAATTGGTTCCTTAGGTTCGGCATTTTGATTCGTGAACGTAGAGTCAGTCATACATATATACCAACAAACCAAAATTGACTGATTTTGCATTACTCACGAAAACATTGCTCAATGAGGCAAACTTAAAAGCAACTGAAAAGCCTTCAAACTTTGATCAACAACTTAAATGTCTGAAGTTCGTATACGTTAAATCGTAAGACATCCTTTAAGTAGGTATATTAAGAAATAACTTAAAGCACCTATACCTACACTATACATGCAGCATTTTATAATACTGCAGGGAAAGACTTTTTTCTTTAATGAACACAAGACTTTTATCGTTAAAATAAAACCTTTTCCCAAAAACACGGAATTAAGTTAGAGGACGCTTTTAATTTATTAGTTCACGAATTAAGTTGTGAAGAAGGAAACTTAATACGATAAAGATGGTTCCCCGATGACCTCTTGATAGAGTATCGTAGCCTAAAAGCCGTGGAATACAATGCTATTATACATAATTGGTTACCGTTACCACAGATAAAAATAATTATTATACGAATCTGATTTCAATCCTTGAAAAAAAAAAGGAATTGAAAGTAATAATTATACGCCTGAGCACTTTATATTCTTTAACTCGTGTAATTAAAAAAAATCAGCGTAAACTTTTCTTTACTACAAAAGCTAGAACTCGAACCCATGACCCCTAAAGCGAGTTTTGCATACATGGTACAAGACCAACGAGACAGTCTCATTTATGCTAAATGGATATAAAACAATGTATATTCTGAAAACAAAATGTATCACGAGAACATTATATGCATTCGTTACTTTTTAATCAAAATAAAATTCAATCTAAGAAATGGCAAAACAATTTCTGTTGGAGAAAATATTATACTACTCAGAGTATTAATTAATTCAGATTTTAGCTCTTCGGCGGAATTTTATGAATATTGAATAGAAATTTCAATAAAATAAAAACAGATTTTGCTCCGTGTTATTTTATTTTAAAAATAAATTGATACATACATATTATATAATATTATGTTTTAAATAGTTTTACATTACAAAATAATTTAGTATACGGTAATTTAATGGTGACTGTGCTTCTACGAGTATAGAATGTCTTGGGTAACAAAAATCTGAAAAGCTTGTCCTTTGGTATATAATAGATTAATAATATTTACTTATATAAAAGCTGAATAATTTGTATGTTTATTTATTTGTTTCATTGAAATCACTGGAATTAAATTGTCGTAGCATCGTAGCATCTAACATCACTTTGAAACATTAACTAGTGGATTACTAGCTAACCACGATCAACAATAGTTTACGAAATTGGAATAAAATTAAATCTCATTTCTAGAATCTCTACATTTTTATCAACACCTTTTTTAAATGTGCTATTATTGAGCTATTTCATTTTAACACGGGATAATATACCTACATTTAGTGTAGACACCAAAGGAAAAAGCGAGTGTTTTGTAAATGTATACATATTAGTAACCTCCTTTTTAAGTCAACTTATAAAATACAACCAATTTCCAAAAGTAGAAGTTTAATACATTCCAAAGTGACAATGATTGGCATTTCAATTTGGTCGAGTAGTATTGCTGGCTCGACGTAAATACCGTATGCGACAAAAACTCTGTATAAAGCAATACTCATCAAATTGTTATTATGTAAAATATGAGAAGTGTTAACAATACTCATAAAATATTATGTATTCAATACTCGCTTTGCGATATTTTCGCAGTAGATATGTTGCTACGCCAGATATTCCTTTACGACATTATGTAGCTTATGTTAGCCTCCTGCACTTCACAACAATTTTATACTTCATTTCACAATAAAAAAAGAAAAGCTGATATACATCTTAAAACAGATATACCTAATACAGTGGGAGCCCAATAGTTACGCGCTTGCTTAGGAAGCTTGCTTCTTTTTCTTCTTCTAGAACAATTCAATATTATTCATGAAGCAGTGCTAGACAAAGTAGTGATAAATATCTATTACAACGTGGTATATCCACACAAATTCATAATGGTTGAAATGACAATGGAATGATTTACCTAGTTTTCACAGCTTAATTTTAAAATATCACAAACATTTAAAAATCATAATTTTTTCATCTTATTGTGATTAACCAAATCTCATGTTAGATAGTTTTATATTTTGCTGTGAATTTAAATAAGCATAAAAATCACTGAGCTTGAATCAACGATATAGATAGTATCAAGATCCAGAAGCTATTTTCGTAAATCGTTAATCAGTCGCTGGAGCAGAAACCTGATAAGGACCCTTGCAATTAAGTTAAGGCCAATTCCTTTTTCTGGTATAATTAGCGGCATCTTAACCTTCCATTATTTTTCGTGATGATATTAAATAAATTAATGGTTTTATAGGTATTTAGGAATTATGATACATTTTAAGGTATTTATCTCGTAAGAAATTAAACTTGTTTCATGTTGCAACCTGAAAGTTTGAAAGTTTTTTACACGTGGTAGTGCCATGCTTGTTACCTTCGGGTAGCAGCCGAATGGGCCGGCACGCCCCGTATACCACTCTCTCACAGAAGACCGGCGTGAGAGTCCGGGAGGTCCACTCCCCATCCCTACTCCCGTCCTTCCCCTCCTCCCTCCCTCCCTTTCCTGAAAGGCCGGCAACGCATCTGCAAGCCCTGTGGTGTTGCAGATGTCCATGGGCGGAGGTGATCACTTACCATCAGGTGAGCCTCCTGCCCGTTTGCCACCTTTGTCCCATAAAAAAAAAACATAAGTGTCGATTGTATCAATATCAAGAACAGTATGTAGCACTGGTCAATTTAGATAACATAAAAATACTGAAACCGATAAAGCATTAAAATAATAAAATGTTAAATAAAAATGATTAAAAAGACAATTACTATAGCAATAAACAGTAATAAGAAAAATTCCAGAAAATCAAAAATGAAGACTTAGGACTCTACACTGATATTAGTATTATTGTTCTAAATAGACGCAGGTAATGAATATACAGTATCAAATCATTATGGCAAATTACCTTATAGTATCATGTGCCGCTATCTGCTACGATATAGAAGAACCTACTTGAATTAATTTAAGTAAATTGTGAGATGTTAATACAAAAAATTGCGTAGGTTTTCCTTATTTCGCCTTCATCACTACATATTACATAGTATAAAACAAAGTCGCTTCCCGCTGTCTGTGTGTCCCTATGTATGCTTAGATTTTTAAAATTACGCAACGAACTACGATTTTGATGGGGTTTGATGGGGTTATTTATAAAATAGAGTGATTCTAGAGGAAAGTTTATAGTATGTATAATAAGTATATGCTAGTCACACGCTGGCTGAACCCTACGAGATAGATCAAAATAATGTACTACAGTATTGTACACCATGAAAAGGTCTACAAAAAAGTCCACGATGGTATAATATGTACACCCACAATAACCATTTTGTATCCACCGCCGACCCTCCCCCGCACCGTCTACTAAATAATATTTTATCAATTTTTTTCTATTGTGTTTGTTTTTAGAATTATCTTCATATATTTTAAGATAAAATAAATGTACAATAATTATAATTTGAAGTAAATTTTTATGCAAAATACAACAGCTCATTTAATATAAGTACGAGTGAGTACTCTAAACTACTATTAAATTACTACTAACCTTTAGAAATATAATACCTCAAGCGTTCCTTTTGTCCTTGAAGTAGTATATTTTAATTAAGCATTAGAAACCTGTCCCTATTACCGAATAAGAGGTCCCGAGGTAGATTTTTTAATTTTGAAAAGACAAGTTAATCGAGGAATTTTCATAATGACAAGAAAATTTGTCAGACAAGTAAGACGAGATTTTTAATTTCAAAGATTTAAGTGAATAAGTTTAGTTGTTTATATTAATTCAGGTTTCGAATAATATTGCTTTTATGAAAAGTAAAGTGCAATATTCTTAAAAAAATATATATTTTAAATATTATATTTAAAAAATATTATTTTATCAAAATTTAGCATGCAGTTAGTTTAAAATGTTTTTTAAGCATTTGATTAATTTTATTGGACGCTAACATATATTTTTCTGCGAGCTAAAACTTAATGGCTAGGTAGTAGGTAGTATGAGTTTAGATAATATTTTTTAACTAAAAAGCATAAAAAGTACTTATTATGAAATTTCCTTCCAGTAAAGTGATCGCTTACGTTACAAACTCAGTCCAGTAATAATAAAAATACTGAAACTGTAAGCTAAAATACTGTAAATGATATATACATTTTTTATTTCTAATTTTGAGAATTTCCTTTTAATTTTAGTTAATTTGTGACTAAAAAATGAGATGAGATAAGTATATTGCTATTGTTCAACTTACTTTGTAAACATGAAAACTGCTAAACACGTATTGAACGACGTCGGAACAGCGAATCAAATTTACTTATGTAAATTGTATATCACCCTTAGGAATACGAATTTTACTTAGTCTTAAAACAAAACTGTAGAAGAAGATTACTATCGTAAAATGAAAATTATATAAAGTTTTTTACCTGTTTTAGTTCAATTATTTTCGAATGCTATGATAATTAAAATAACGTTAAAACATTCCTTAAAAATACTTCTTATTACTTTTTTTTTATTTCTTACCTACTTTGCTTATTTGTTCAAAAACGAAAGGTGGGTAAACTGGAACAATTACCTTATTTGAAAGTTGACTCGATTCAATTCAACGCCTGCGGTAAGTAGGTAAACGGAGCGGACAGAAATACTCCCGTATTTTCTGCCCACATCAATAAATCGTTCTGCCTACAACTAGTAACTTATGGGCACAGCTCTAGAAATAGCTTTGCACGAAATACCCCAGATTTTTAGGCGTAAACTCTAATATATTGTATTCATAAAACTGATTTAATGAACAAAAAACAATTAATATATATATACTTATTCGTATGCTAGTGCGATTATAATATTGCGAATACATTTCATAATCGTTTTACTTCCATACTTGTATATATAATACAACATTCTAATGCAACAGACATGGACCACATCTATACAAATAATAAAATTCAAACTAAATTAAATCTGTTATAAATTTAGTAGAGAAAAATTTTAAGATATATCATTGAAATCATAATGAAGTCTAAGTTCAATTAATTTTAACCTTAGTATATTACACTATTACCCAATAGGGACGCACCCTCGCTTCGCTAGGGTTCGTTCCTAGATTTAGCGCGAGCGAAGCCGCGGGTTCCGCTAGTAAATGTATTCAAAAACTTGACAAATTATATACTAAAACCTTCCTAGAGAATCACTCTGTTCATTGGTGAAAATTAAAATTGGTACCTTGTACGCAATACTGTCTGTCTGTCTGTCGCGATCAGACAGACAGACAGACAGACAGACGCGGCGAAGGACGCGGCTTTGTTTTATAATAATTAAGGTAATTTTCTGTTTGGTTTTATAGACTCGGAAAATTCGAAACTTACTAATTTAAACTAAATAAATGTAAACGTACTTAATTGCGAATCTTATACTGAAAATGTTTTGATTCTCTCTTAGACATTAAAATTTACAATTAACTGTTCTTCACTTTTAATTATTGTCAAAAGTAGAGAACTGGCTTACAATGTTTAGAGCAAGTTTGAAACGTGCTGTAAAGACGGTACACAATCTACATTACGCGACAATATATACCTTCTACCTTTTACCTCTAAGCAAATATCATAAATGTTAATACAAAAGTTAGTACGTGTGTATATATGTGTACTCTTACTTCTTTACCTTGAAATAACGAATGCGTAAACGATCCTGCAACCACCCATTAAGACGGGGGAGGTCAGGCGGAGGAGGAAAACAGCTGGAAAATGAAAAATATCAGAACTGTTTATTTATATCGTATGGAAATTATTGTCTGTAAAAAGTACCATAGGACGAGGGAAGCAGGGTGAACTGTTAGTATCATAAAATATGTATTAAATGGTAGCGCTCAGATTATAATACCTTATGCCGATTCTAGAACTTACAATACATTTACGTCGTACCTACATCAGCCTATGGGTATTTAATTACAAACCTTCAAAGAAGAAGGATGAAGTAATTATTTTAAAATATTATAATAAATTTTATTGATTTTATTTGATGACACGTTTGGCTCAGTTTGTAGTTGCTGTGCCAGCGGTTGCGGGTTTGAGTCCCGCTGGGGGAATTATATATTATGTGTAGTGTATCAACTATCTGGTATCCACAGTACAAGTCTCGTAGCTTACCACGGAACTAGATGGCGCTGTGTATAAAAATGTCCCAATATATAATATACTAGCGACTCACCCCTGCTTTGCTGGGGTTCTTCCCTAGGTACCCCTTTTAGGATGATTTTTAAGCTTAAAAAATGACTTAATTTCCATACAAACTTTAATCTCTTATTTCAACCCCCTAACAGACCTTTTTTAGTCTTGAAAAGTCGAAGTCCTTTCTCAGGTTCTAGATTATTATGTCTAAGAATGTCAAAGAAGTAATCTACTCTCCTTTTAATTGTTTACAGATTCCGAAGTATCGCAATACCCGAATAAATCACTTTGCCTTACAACTAAAACGAATAAAACAATGACATTTTCTTTGTACTTTTATTGCTTAAACAATATCATTAATTAAAACTTTAGCAATTAACGTGGAGTTAGCCACTGAGGCTTGAAATCCAACCTTTGGTATGAAGCTATACTTTAGGTATAGATTTCATTAAATGTTCTTTTGTGCTATAAATCTGATAAATTGATACTTCTATAATTCAACTAATTGTTTTTGTTTTTACTTTTAAATAATTTGATCGTTCATTTATACTACGGCTTTCGGTTAAGGCTAAGCCAATCTTTTCTAAAAATATTAAAAATATATTAAATCTTGCAAACAGACATGCAAATTTAGTTTGTATATACTAACACAATATTTTTAAGCTTTTGTTTCAATGAGATAAGAGTGGATGCCTAATTTGAGCTTTCAAAGTTATTTCGGTAAACTATAGGTGAAAATTCATAAGTGTTATGACAAACCGTTTCAATATACTGGAGAAGGGCCAAGGCAAAGGGAAGTAGCATAATAACAAGGAGCATCTGGCGTGTTCCACTTAGCTCTCTGATTACAAACAACACAACATTAATTATGTTTTTGCAAGAGAAGACATTGGAGTTATTTATGCTGCCTCATTTTAGGGTAACAAATGTTTTATTATAGCTCTGTGGTAAGCCCGAGTTTACCGCTTACCATGAATATTGGCATTTATGATTTATTTTTAGGTGTAAAATTGATTTTAGCAGACATTTTTCATCTCTTGTTAGTGACTGCAATTATTTATCTGTATTTAAATTTTCAGTTTCAAAATTGAATAATTTATTAATTACTATTTTTTTTACTAGTCCTTGCTTTACTAAATGTATTTACATATTATCTTCTAAGCCTTTGTGTACCTATTCAGAAAGCATAATTACCAAATGTGTTGGGGTTTTTATATTTACACCGGATGGTGATGACCGGTGATGACATAAAACAGTAGAAATAAAAAAATCAACTATGTTTTTCAAATTTTCAATATTTTTTAACTAAATTATTTTAATTAAAATAAGTTATTTATATATACCTTTAACTTTACTTCTCGATAAAATTGCAAAACCACACTTTAGTATAATAATAAAATTTCTACTCTCTACCCTCATTAAAAGTGGTTTACGAATCTTACAACACGCATGAGAATTCAAGCGGTTCCAAATTAACTTTTTAGTATTAGCCGCGATTTCCCAAAATGGCCTTTTCGTGCGAATCTAATTAAAGAATCCACTTAGGTATTACGATCTAACAGCTAGACTTGAGCACAGATTGCTTAATTAAAAAAAGGCATCAAATTTTATATATACAGTACTTTTAGCTTTGTATATACATAATATATTAGTAGAGTATAAAAATGTCATTAAAATTTTTTTCATAGTCGAGTCAATAATCATGTAAACTACAATTTTATACATAGATAACAAAATATGTTCCCCACGTGAAAATAATTTAAAAATATGTAGTAATAGTAATTATTAGAGTTGGGTTTATTAATTAATTATTATCATTAAACATATTATTCAATATTAACCAATGTTTATTATTTTTTTTATGCGACAAAGGGGGCAAACGGGCAGGAGGCTCAACTGATGGGATGTAATCACCTCCGCCCATGGACATCTGCAAACCCTGTGGTGTTGCATGATGCGTTGCCGGCCTGTCAGGAAAGGGAAGGAGGAGGATGGGAGGAGAGAGAAGGACGGGAGGAGGGATGGGGAGTGGGCCTCCCGGACTCTCACTTACCGGACGAAACGCGACAGCATAGCTGCCACTTCACGCCGGTCTTCTGTGAGAGAGTGGTACTATACGGGGCGTGCCAGCCCATTCGGCTGCTACCCGAAGGTAACAAGGATGGCACTACCACTTTAAAATATATTATATAATATTTATATACTCTTATTTAATTTTATATTCCAACACGAAATCACAAAAATACATATATTATTGTGTAATTCCATATAAAAGGAGTAGTTTTATAACGGTTTTGAAAAGCCAGCCTTTGTGTTAAGTACATAGCATTTATAATGCTTTCAATATTACTCATCCTCTCATCACTTCGACACTATTCAAACGTAAAATATAAAATTTAATTCTATGAAAAGAAAAAAGTTTATTATCAATTAAGCCCATATTTTTCATTTCACAAACTTACAAAAGCTGTTAATATTGCAATGTATTCATTCAACGGTTTCGTTAATTTACTCCGTTATTTTATTTTGCTGCAGATAAAAACGAGCCAGACACCATTGTTGTGAGATAAACGACAAATACCGTACTGTTACCAGTCAATTGAAGCTACCCAGTCAGCGATACCTGAAAGTTTTACTAATTGAAATGCCAATCAGAAAATTTCAGATTCATATTCAAATATAGATATTCGTGATCATTTTTTCCATACCCATTTGTTTACTTTTACTTATAGTGTTAGCAATTTATGAATTGTTACTAGTATGAGAATAGAATAAATGTAGTTATCAATATTTAGAATCAATTTATTATATTTTAGTCCAGCTTTAGCAATAAAAACTTTATTTGAAATAAGGGTTTTCAAGTTATTAATATGTTATACTGAAGACCTCGCTTCAATGAAGTGAAGGAGTTTTTTTTTAAATATGTTGGGACATTATTACAATAGCGCCATCTAGTTCCGTGCTAAGCTAAGCATGTGTTACGGATACCAGATAGTTGATATACTACACATATAAATTTTAAATACATAAGTACATATTATAGATATAAAAATCTTTTAAATCCAGTGTTTACATAAAAATCTCTATTTTTATTAGTTACTAAACATGCTGTAACATTTTTGAAAATTTTGTCGTTCATTACGTCGATGAGAAACAGAGTCAATTTTGCGGGCAAACATGTGTAGGTAACGTTAATACCCCGTATCGCAAACCTATTTAATCATTCTATAAATATTAAATGTACAGTATACTGAGTATTTCTGAAAATTGACATATTTTATCATTAGTAATATAAATTAACAAAAATTAGTCTACCAAACGTACTGACTAATTATAGTAGTGAGCATAATTTTGTAACCGCTGATCAGTCTCTACTAATTACGAAAACCGCTGAATGGTAATAAACTTCTGTGATAAAATATCTACATTCGTTAAAACTTTTAGATAACTAATAAATTCGAGCCGAATAAAGCAAAGATTTTAAATACACCACGAATTTGTGATACATTTTATACAATATTAAATAATACCTTGATGTGTTAATATATTCTAATTATTATTATCTATTAATATTTGTACCTCTTTGGATTCCCCGGCTCGAAGGGGCCGGGTGCTTTGCTTACGTGGAGGCACAGGTCCTTAAGAGATTCAAATTTATTTAATGTGATGCATCAGCCGGGATCCATCTCTGAGTAATCCAAGGGCATTGTCCGTTGCGCCTCTGGATAATGTGTAAGAACTTTGGAAATGAGGAAAACTATATACCAGGATTTTGAAAAATTTACCAAAATCGACAAGTTAGTTTTATTTAAATTTTATTGGTACTGTTAGTAGTACAGTTAAGTTTTAGTGACATAAAAGTAGTCAGATCATGTTGTGTGAGACTACCAGACGTCCGCCTGCTCAACAGTCTCAAATTGAATATTAGGCGGACGACCCGTTTTCCACAAAGTGGCGTAAAGCCTTGGGCGCAACATCCACGTGGTCGGCTAAGGGTGTCGAGAGGCGTGCACCGATTTCACTAAAACTAGAGTGCTCGTGAGCGGGTTTCCCCGTTATTACACAGATTGAGCACTTCCTTTTCGAAAAAGCCAGGCTAACCAGAGGCGGGGGACAGATGTTATTTCCACGGGATTAAATTAAACAAACAATTTGGTACAATAATAACCAAATTCAAAGTTACAAGTAAAAGTGAATATTAGTTATATCTTCCTGACTGATTTTGGCTAAAGCGACTAAACTTGATGAAACTAGTCAGATGAGTAAGAGATAATATTAAAACACACAAGTGCTATCAGAGCTACGAGGTTGCAACACCACCAACTTTTCCACCCAGGGTTATTGCAAAAAATATCTTAACATAAGACCTCAGTAATCAAAGTAAGCCCGACCCAGGGCTAGAATCTAGGACTTCAGCATCTGTAACCGTATGAAAGCCGCGGGACCACCGAGATAAATAAATACCGAAGAGTCTTGTAGTTCAAGGCCGTTAGATAGAAGTAAATACGATATTAACGATAAGGATTATTATCCCACATACATATTAATCTAAGTTTAAGCGAACTTAGTAACTGAGTGGCTTTAGAAGATCAAGTTGCAATTCACATTAATTTGTCTGCGGTCTTTACTATTGCTAAGTCATGACTCTTACAAGATCTTTGATTACATACAGCCACATACTTAATACTATGTTCCTTTGAGACAATTTACTATTATTTTAAAATTATATAAAAACTTTCTAGTATTCAATTCGAAAGTTTTTTAGTAGTAATTTTAAATTCTTCTCTCACTTAATTAAAGTAGTTTACAATTAACAGTTCTTGACGGTAATTGTCGTACGTTGTCAATTGTTTTAGGATGTGTCATGATTCAGGCGTACCAATTCGAATGATTATTGATTATTTTAGGGGTAAAGACATTACACACTCTGCGACAGTGTCTACTCTAATAAAATTCTAACTTAGTTGAATTTGTACATTGAAATTTAAAATAAAATCTAATTTAAATAATCATTATTAATGATACAGAGGCCGAATCTATTGTTTTTACAAATTTTGTCTGCCTGTCTGTCTGTGACCGCATAACGAGAAAACTACTGGTCGAATTTTGATGAAATTTGGTGTGGTGATAGCTGGTTATTCGGGCCAATATATAGGATAGTTTTTACTGCGGTAAAGTATCTAATTTCTGAGAAATCTATGTAACCCTCAAAATGTACCTAGGGACGAGCCCGAACGGAGTAAGGGCGAGACGCTAGTCTTATATATTGATAGATTTACTTATTGTTTAAGGCTTAATGATTGCATGTATTGTCACAATTCTCAAATTGTTTGCTAAACATTTGCATTGCAAATACCAACTCTCCATGCACGCTTTTACGATGTAAGCGCAAGCCTTTTAACAAAGTAAGCAGAAGTTCTGTTTTTAGTTTTTAAACTACAATAATGCGCTAATAAATATCAAGATATCAAGGTATCGATTTCTTTACCACAGATGACATAATATCAAGTAGCAAGTACTATGTCTATACTAAAAATGAAAAAATTTAAAAATAATAAGGTAATTGACTTAAAAAACGTACCAAATCCGACGTTTTCGAAGTCGGTGCCAGCCGATACAAATCAAAACAAATTAATATATTTTAAACTTGAAAAATTGTGATTATAGATTTAGTAAATGAAAACTGGTATTCAGTTATTTTTACTTTTTAGTGGGTTTTATGTTGTTTATTAAAGAAAAATACAAAAATATCTTTCGTTAGACATTAACGGATATGGATATCAAGGTATCGATTTACGTTTATTTCTCCTTGTTACATTCATTAACTGCTCGCATCAATAGAATACTAGCACTGTCAACAGTGGAAACTCTAGCACTCTCTAATCAGTACTAAGCTGACTAATTGTACGGTATATACCAATTACAAAAGGCTTACGTTTGATCCACTTATAATTTAGGAGATGTAACGTTAATCTGAACATATCTCACCCGGCATAAGCCACAGTTATAGAAATAATGCGTCATTTGAAGAAGTAAATTGTTAGTATACCATATTTTTTTTAAAACTTATGTATCTAATATATGCACTATAAAATATTGAGCGTTAATTATCACCTTATTTTGAAAGAATCTCTTAAACCAAATTTTTCAATTATGTATGCTTATCAAACGTCAAACAATAGACAAGCATTTCAAAAGTCTTTAATATAACATTCAGATCTTATATTGTACACTGTACGTGGACATATACTCGTAATTCGTATATTTAACTAACAAAAAATACATAACTTGCTTTAATAATGTAAAATGATTTCATATTATTCTACCACAAATTTTACGTAATTTCATAGCAAATATCTTGTATCCCACTGAGGCAAATAAAAAGTTCACTATCATTTGGTTTTAGAACATCTTTTATACGGGTGCAAACCGACTGTGGTGTCTAATTGAAAAGAGTCGCATTAGAAGACCCTGAGGGATTTTTTCTACAACTTCATTAAAGCCACTGTATTTTAATCCAAAACGGATGCCGGAATGAAGGAAATTTTATACAGCCTTACTTCATTAAACTAACGACAAAGGCATTGGTAATTGGAACCATTCAGAACCACAACTGCACTCAAACTTTCCAAAACTGTTCATTTCGCTAGCTTCGTTATGGTAATGTTTGATTGAACATTTTTTCCACTTAAATTAGGCCATTTATTGTTTTTAATATAAACCGTTTCATTTGTTTTTTGTGATTGCAATAACTAGAATAAACATTTGGTTAATATTTTAAAACATAGTTATATTCTGAAATGTAACAGTTATACAGAGATGGACTACCATAATACTAGCTATCACTTATCCCCGCGGGTCCATCACTTCTAACTGCCAGCTCGTATTTCAACCCTCGCAGCGTATGCGAAGCTAACGTGTATGTCCCCTTTTGCTGTTCCTATCTATTACAAAAACTTTAAAATATATCGCAATTCAAAACTCTGGGAAAGCTAAAAAATTGATCGTTATAAAGCAGTCCATATTAGTATGATTCAGTATTTGAAAAGGAAAAAGGCAAGGCAAGTATACCGTCCGACTGAATAATAAATAATATTTCGTAGAAAAATTATGAATTTACTTTTTTTTTAACTTATACAGCTGTCGGAAAAATTACCTCTCCTCATGTACAAATCCGCTTTAACAATTTCGTTTAATTTCCAGACTGCCCTTAACTTTGTTGTATATTATGTTTCCTTACCCATTATCCTAAGTAAATATGTTCTTTAACTCGTTCTTTTGTGATTTTATAAGCCCCAGTAAACATACGCGTTTAGTAGTAGTAGCCTCGGCATACCCGGAGATCTTGAATTTGAAACCCGGATCATGTTATACATGGCAGCCCAGAACCATCTCCAACTATCCAAAATTTTTGCACTGTTAAACCCACGTTCAGAGAGCAAGCGGTCTTTGGCTTTGCTGGGCTTATTATAAGTTTACCAGAGTTTGATAGTGAATTGAATAGAGATCGTAGTTTTACCTGCGCGTACACTGGTACACTTTATTTACCTACTAAAGTAACTGGGTGATCAGTCTGAACCAATAAATTAGAGAGCTAAAACTTCTACAGAATATTCCTGTATTTACATAGATAACTACCGAGAAGAGACAGTCATTAGGTAAATTGGGAATAATATAGAATACATTAGTTAGTGGTAGTAGCGTTTTGTAATTAATCAAATCGAAACAACTGCGTATCAGAGTGATCTTCTTTGAGATATGCCTTATAAAACAGATAAGTTATTTTTTAAAATTTATATACTATTCTTTATTGCACTTACATAATTGATAATTAGAATTAACATTTAATAAAATTAGCAAAAGTATACACTGAACATATCTCTAGAAGCGATCTCTTCCAGTCCATCTTAAGAGATAGAGAGATAATATTAAAAAGCAGGAAAAATGCAGTTACTCAAATGTATTTAAATAAATATTAAGTAAATATTTTATAAATAGTAAAATAAAAAAATAGTCCTTATTCATTTGATATCTATCCGTAATTGGATTTCTCGAATGCGCCATTTTTTATTTATCGTTGTCGTGGTGGAATTGAGTTTTTCTACAACATTTTTCCAACACCTAACCCGTTTTTTAACCTCAACCAATTCTTAAAAAGAAACTGAATTACAATAAAATGTAGATGAGTAAAATGGTTGTCTTGTTTTGTATAAGATATCAATATAAGATTCAATTAGACATAGAAAGAGATCAGAATAGCAAAAATCAAGGAAGATAGTGAGATGACTTATACCTACGTCTGCCCGTCAGTCATAGAAGGACACATATACATGTCTGCTGTGCCATTGTAGCTCCCAAAGTGATGGGTATATATATAATGTGATATGGGTTATGAATGCGACTTTATTATTTTACAATATAATAAAACTTAGATACATACAAAAATAGATATCACGTTTATGTACTGAGGTTGAGTACACAGTCTTCGTTTTTGAAGTTGCTCAATATATATATATACATAAGATTGACGTCACGTTTGGCTCAGTATGCAGTGACGCTACTCGATGTGCCAGCGGTCGCGGGTTGGAGTCCTAGTAGGGGCATTCATTTGATGAGCGAATGTTTGTACTCCTGCAGTCATGGGTGTTTAAATATGCATAATATATATTTAAAGTTATAAACGTGTAATGTATCAACTATCCGTAACACAAACCTCGTACCTTACCACGGAACTATATGGCGGTGGTACTATGTGTTCCAAGATATTTATTTATTTACATAAGATTCTACCAACCTATTTGTTATTTAACTAATTAACTAAATGAAGAAATGGAAATATCGCAGATGAAAATTCACGATGAAATCACAACGCGGAAACATGTTTATAGTATTTACTTAATTTCACACGTGTAGTTAGGTTTCGTGTTTTATGTAGGCTAAAATTATAAGAATCTTTTATGTCGTACTTAAAATCCTTAGACGAAGACCTACCAAGGTCTCTGAATACAAACAGCCCTACCTTTTTTAATTATACTTTTGCTACAGCAAACACTGAACTAAATACGGCGGTCTCATTTTTGGGGAAAATAAATGATTGTAATAACTCTACGGGAGACTTGCGTACCTTTTCTGCTTGTTGCCTCCAGTTATGATGGTTACGATTTATGTTCCCAACAACTCAATAAAATTAATGGATTGCAATTTATTAGACGGAGCCGTCCTTTTTAATTTTTGCGTGTACTATATGGACAAACACATGTCATTGCACTAGCATAAGTCTAACTTTCTTTACCTGTAGTGCTATTCTGCAAGATCATTTATATAACCCGACAGCCAAATCCACGAAAACATATTATGCGACTTATTTGAAGAATATTCACGGACTTAGCTGTCAAAATGCATAAAGTTTTACAGAATGGTCCATGGATAACGAATACGATTTACACAAGAAGATCATTTGTATTGATAATATTGATCCTATATAAAGTTTAAATAACACAAGGTTCGACGTCCAACGTCGTAACACCACTTGAATCATTACTAACAATAATATGTAGATAGTCTAGTTCAGTACAAATAAAGGTAGAAAGATATATAAATACTTTATTGCACACACAAAGAAATAGTCCAAAAGAGGTATCAAAATATTTAACCAAAACTTAAACTCGTCTCAACTAAACAAAGAGAAAGAAGGAAATCAGTTGGAAAAAAAGGAAATTGTGATTGAACGTCAACATTAGGTATCGGCTATCTACATTTTAATATAAACTTAAACTTAAACTATTACAGCAAAAAATAGCCCAGCTCTTATGTAATACCTGAGTATGTAAAATAGTTAACTATTATATGTGTATATAAAGACCCACGCCATATTAAAAAAGTTATAGCAGAACCTTACTGCAAAAAACAGTGATCGATAGTATCTTCATGAAACTCTGAAATGCCAACACCGCCGTGAATATTAATTAGAAATCTAATACGTTACACCGTAACGGTCGTCGGGAAATAAAAGGAGAAATATAATCTCTATGGCTCCTCTTACTCAAAAAGAGATTGCTCTTGTACACACGGCGACGGTAGTAAGCTTTAAAGGCGACTTGATTGGAAGATTTACAAACATAATTGCAATGCAATCCCTGCGATTATTTTATGTAGCTTGCTTTAACGAATGAAAATAAATGTTTAAAATACTGTTGAAATTTAATTGAATTGAAAGAAATGACGACTTGCTTACTTTGGTATAGATTCAATATTCAAATGTAAAAAAAGTTTTCTGTCACAGTGTTTGTTATCGAACTTCTCCAAACGTCATGACAGATTTTTATGTTTTTTTTTGTGTAGGTATATTTGGTAGGTCTGACCGTCTGAGAATAGGTCGTAGGCTATTTTTTAATCCTCTAGGTGATAAGGATGGCCCTCTTTAGGTTTTTCTTTTATTTTTTAGACCAATTTTTTATTTTTTTATGATTTGGCATAAAAAAATACTTATAACCCTAATCCTTTTATTAGCAATGCTTATATTTTATAGTAATTAGAACGCGGGTGAAGCCGCAAGAAATTGTTAGTAATAATATAGTATTTTAATAGTATAATTGATTTCATGATCAAATATAACATTGTTAGATTTAGAATTTGTTTTCAACATACAATTCCATTTATGGAATGTAGTTCCTACACTATAGTCTTTAGCCTAAGAAGGTATATGTTATGTAAGCTGTACAGTCGATATAAAGTATCAATAATGATGGCCCTTTGCGTTAAAATCAACCTTAAAATCAACCGAAAATCTACCTTATTTCGTAATTTGTTTGCATGATATTATGTGTATATAAAATTTAACGGATACTGAGAGTGGTATCTTAAGTAGTGCCTACTTAAGTAAGCTGAAATTTACATAACTACTACCTAGCAATTTTCTTGCCGTTTTTATGGATATAATCGCAAATATTCGAAATTACTATACAGATTCTGATAGCATTTTCACTTGAGGAACTTGTTAAAAATTTCGACCCTCAAGTAGGTACTTACAGTATTATTATTACACTAAGTACATAATATTTGAATTCTATGTTTATATTACATACTCCTTTATAGTTTAGGTATAAAATAATACAATAAATCCAGTCTGCTTTACAAATAACTTCACTATAACATACGGATATACAATACCTTATATTTGATTCTTTGATACGCATTTAAATGGAAAGGTGACGTGTTGTAAACGAGATGGCTTCCCGATAGCAAATTGTATGGGGAAAAGGTTGCTACTTGATTCTTTTCGCAATTTAGTTTATTCACAAGATGCTACACCTTTTTATTTATGGATATATTGAAGTTATACTTCTTTTGGCGCGATGGAGAAAAATGATGAGAGTGAATTTTTACGATGCGCGCGCACACCGACACCTAAATTTAACAGCATGAAGTTAGTTCTAGGTGGTATGAAAATTGATAACTATGTTCAAGTTGTATATTCTAGTATTTTTATATGTAGAACACGAATTTCGTAAGGGTACAATTAAACAGTGTGAATAAATAAATATATTTTTTTTTTCAACAATGACATGGGTGTCATTTTCGAGGTTTTTCGGGGTGCTGATTGCGAAAATGAGGTCCATTTTCAAATCCAAGATGGCGGAAATCCGGTTTTTTTCAATAATGACATGGGTGTCATTTTCAAGGTTTCTCGGGGTGCTGATTGCGAAAATGAGGTCCATTTTCAAATCCAAGATGGCGGATATCCGGTTTTTTTTTCAATAATGACATAGGTATCATTTTCGAGGTTTCTCGGGGTGCTGATTGCGAAAATGACGCCCATTTTTAAATCTAAGATGGCGGAGCTGAATTGAATATATTATTTACTATTCGTAAATAGTAGTGAAAAAACTTGTGCTTATATACTTTTTCAAGTGCTTCAATATAAATTAGGTTAACTGTCCTAATGTATTATTAATGATGCCAAAGATGTATAACTTCCTAAGCGTGTACATAAGTACACACACACTTTTTTTTTATTTATAATTGACTATCATCTCACAAATTATTGTGTGTTTAATAAAAATTCATCTTTAATTTTTAATGAACACATTTTTTGTCATACCTTATTACATAACACTTATATTAATTATAGTACTTGTATACAATTATTATAAAGGTATTAATAATTGGATGCTTCCATTTTTTTTTATTTCATTATAGTAGGTACATTTTTAATTGAGTATAATAATATATTACTATCACACTACTGAAATTACTTAACATAATAATTAAAAAGGATATTACACGAAAATTATAAAATTAAAGTTATTATGCGTTTAAAACCTTTCGTTTAACTGTAAATATAAAGTTAAAATGTTATATTCAGTTAAAGTGTATTATAAAATAATAAATATCAGTATAAAATCCGTAGAGCATGTAATCAATTCAATTCAATTTTCTCGTTAATGGTTTTAGACCGTGCCAGCTGAGCACAGATTATTTTGCTTTTGTCACGTAGTATAGAGAAGACACGAGGGAGGTTGTATTGGTAGGCGATCGCTCATTGATTTTAACGGAAATGCTGTCAAATGCAAGGGCGATTAAAACAGTTTTCATGCAAGCGGTTCTTTAGTTAAAGTTTTTTTCTGATGGCAAGTTACACGCAATTACCTTACAACCGTTTCTCGAATGTGAAATTTACCTACGAGACATTCTGTACTGCGTCAATTCGTCAATCGCTCCGTACGATTTCTCTGACTTGAAGCGATTTAGACGAATATATGAATGAATGTGCTAAAATGTGGATATATTAATACTTAATTAGATTAACGTGAATAGCTTACATTTAAAATAAAAATACCTCTTCGGATTTTGTCGCCAGTTTGTTTTAACTTTTGGTTGCCGACGTTTAGAAAGCTTTACAGTAATCATAGTCACGGGAGAGACTAAGATTTTGGAGGTCTCAAAGGCAACAATACAATCTCAAAACAATATGTGGAAATATTTATACATAAAATACAATTATAATATTAAATTAATTTAAAAAATATTGGACAAGTGCGAGTCGGAACGTCACGCATAACTCTATGCGTGACGTTCCGTAGCACAAAGTAGCGTGAATAAAATATCTGACCATCTACATTTATTTTACTTCATTACTCGTAGATAATAATTACATTACTTATATTTTATTATAGTATTTTTATAAATAACAAGGTATAAATGTTGCGGCATCTATACAAACAGAACGCAAATCAAAATACGTACCTTATATCCCTACAAATAATCAAAATACTTAGGTACTCGTAACATATTGAAGTATTTTTCGTTAAAAATATTTCAATATATGCCTATACTCGATTACTTTTAGAATTTTAATCTTTACGACTTCAAAGCATATAAAATGTTCTCTAGAAATATCTACCTAACTTTTTAAGACCTATCCAGACATTTATAAATAGTGTCATATCAAGAGCTTTTTGTTATTGTTTTGCTCAATATTTCACAAAATAATAAACGCTACGACGAATATTTTATATCGAAATTCACTGTCACAATGGCATCTCAAACTTTATCCATCATAATAAGTTACAAGTAAGGTATCGTACTTTGGTAATTTCGAGAATCGTTTCAACAAATACGCACGACTTCCAAGTTTGCCAAAGTTGCTACGAATGGTGTTTTAATGCCTTGTTCTGCCTCAGAGCGGTATCGATTGAAAAGTAGAGTGATCGTATGCTGCGTTACGTAGGTATACTGTCATGTAGGGATGAATTATATGCCGATACACGTTTTAAAACAATGACCTAGATGTTGATATGAAGTAAAAACTCAGTTGGTGGTGACCCTACTTTTTGCGCCAGGGGTCGCTGTTTCGAGTCCCACTGGAGACATTCATTTGTTGAGCATGAATGATTGTACTCCAGTCATGGATATTTATATGTGTAATAAGTATGTATTTAAAATTTACATTTGTAGTATAGCAACTATTTGGTATCCGTAACACAAGCTTACCACGGAACTAGATGGTGGTGTTGTAATAATGTCCCAATATATATAATTATATATTATACTAAAATAAAAAGGGGAATCTTCAAGAATGCATATGAACTGAAAAAAAAAATCTATATCGATAGATATAACGTTTTTTCATAGGTTTTATGCCCAATATCACACTAATATTCCAATGCCAGTGTGTGTGATTAGGTAATTTCATTTGTTCTTCATATTGTACTTGCTCAAGTCTTATGGTTTGGGTAATGCTTATTTTAATATTGAATAGCTGCTTAATTAAAACACAAAGACTTTCTCGCGAGCAGATTTGCAGGTTAAAACCAAAAAGTGATTGATTTATAGTTAAAATTTGAATACTAAGACATACATACATATGTATGTACCTACAAATGTATCCAAGACATGCCATTTTAATACTCATACTTGTATTTTTTATATAGTACGTATAGTATTATAAGTGTTTATAAGTGCTATAGTGTGTAATATAAAAGGAAATTTGCTAAATGTGCACTAAAATAACAAAGTGCTCAAGCTCTTTATACGGATTAATTAAACTGAGCCCCTTAAGTCTTTTATGAGCTGACGTGTATTTCTTAAAACAATTAACTCGTTCGTAGTAACGTAATTGGAAAGGAAGTTTTCCGTAGCTTAGTAGCTGACGCTTCTTAACCGGATTAACTCAACTTTGTTAGTGTTGCTCTTGTGTTTGTGCTTATAATAAAACTTTTTATACCAACGCACCTTAAATGCGCGCAAATATCTCGTAAATGAATATTTTATTTAAAAATACTTTTTCATTCCAAATATTCTCGTTTAAAGTGGTTATGTGTTACTTACTTAATAACTTCAATGACTTGTATAAATCAAATATAATCACTGCATAGAATAAAACGAAGTCGCTTTCCGCTGTCTGTCTGTCCCTATGTATTTTTTTTATGGGACTAAGGGGGCAAACGGGCAGGAAGCTCACCTGATGATAAGTGATCACCTCCGCCCATTGACATCTGCAACATCACAGGGCTTGCAGATGCGTTGCCGGCCTTTCAGGAAAGGGAGGGAGGGCTATGCTTAGATCTTTAAAACTACGCGACGGATTTTGATGCGGTTTTTTTTAATACTTAGATAGAATGATCAAAGGAAGGTTTATATGTATAATACATGCATAATAAAGTAGAGAAGCACTGATAATTTTAGAAATTTTTAATGTGATGTCGTAAATAAATACATTTTTTTGCGCTTACATTGCAAACGCTGGGTAAATCCTACGAGATAGATTTAAATAATGTTCTACAGTGTTATACACCTTGAAAAGGTCTACAGAAAAGTCCGCGATGGTATATGTTCTCTTACGGACACAATAACCATTTTTTTTCCTTTTCAAGCGGAACCCGCGGCTTCAATCGCACTAAATCTAGATTTAGTCCCTAGGGACGAAACCCGAGCGAAGCGAGGATGAGACGCTAGTATATTATTAGTTTTTATTTCGTCTATCTGTTCCTCCAGGCTACATTGGAGGAACAGACAATCTTTGTAATGTAACATTATTTTACTTAACATATAGTTAAAAAGTTATATAGTAATACCTAAGTGATTGATATAGTTAATAGTTATACATAAGTGATTGATCTTTTATACCTTTTCAACTAAAAGCTCATTTACAGAGAGTGTTTCCGTATCTTCGAAGCGAGAAACTCAAAAGAATATAAAATGTTTATCAATCTAAAATGCATCCTTTAAAGTAAATTATACGGTACATTTCTGCATAGCTTGACTTCTTTATATTCTTTCAATATTCGAATCGTCAAGGCAAGAAACTGTACGTGTAAATGAGCATAAAAATAAGACGTTATTTATTGCGCGATGCCAGGGGTCACTTGTTTTATTACTAAATGCGGAGAATATTTCTATAGTAATATTTCTTAAAATGAACATTCATTTTATATTTGCGCCCAAGAATCTCTAGAGTGTACTCGCACTTTCGAAAGCTATGACAATCTTTACGGGCGCTGTAAAGCGTTAGGACTTGGGTTTCCTTAGTACGATCTACTACGAGCTTAGCGTAATAATGTTGTGTTTTAATGTTTCAAGTGAATAATAAAATTGCGATTCTGTTTTCTTATCACGAGTTTTAAAACTACTTAATATACGTACGTAATACTGAAGTCATTTTCGTTATATTTTCATATTTAGTTTGTGTTATATTTTGAGAAAATATTTCGACGTACTACAGTCTCCTAATAAATTTTATTACATCGAGTACACTTTACCTACTCAGAAGTATGTCTAGCAAAAACCTACTCTAGCAATTACTACATAAATGATAAAGAAATTCTTTAAAGAAATATAATAATATTATATAGGTATAGGATACAATATAACAATTTGGACTTAGACATAAGTAAAGTTAAGCCGTATAGCAGATAAATTTTCACGATAACCCTTTTATTCTTGGTCACTTAAACTAATGCTCTTAAGAAAATTGATCTCTTTGTTATCCTTAACGGATTAGCTTAGCGATAAAATCCTGCAACGATTAGTCGAATATTTCTTCGTTCTGAAAACGGATTACATTTAGTGTTTGTTCTTATGACCAAATTAAGTAACAATCTTATAAGAAAATGAAATATAACCGTTTACTTTAGCGCTAATTTATCTTTTTATTTTGAAATCTATAAATATAAAAATTAATGCCTATTTTCCTTGGTCACGACATCAAGCGTGAACAACTGGACCGATTTTGCTAATTCTTTTTTTGTTGTATTTGTTATTGTCAGGAGAAGGTTTATATGAAATAAAAATTAATAAAGTTATTAACGGCGTTTGACGTATCATGTTATGACCGGTAATTAAATCAGCTAATATATACAACACGTACCTGGGGACGAACCCGAGCGAAGCGAGGGTGAGCCCCTAGTCCAAAATAAATATAAATGCCATTTACCTGTCAAATATAAAGGTACTATACTAATTAAAAACTGAAATATTGTGTTATCTCAAATTAATTATTGAATTCAAAGAAAAACTCCCGCTAAGAATTTATATATGCAGATATTCATATTTCTTATAATCGTGTCCATTTAGCCCTTTCTGTTAGGTCAATTTTAGTAATTTAAGTTTTACCCCTTTCAATTTGACAGATTAATAATAATTAATCTGATATATGGTACACACCTTTAGTTCTTAGGACAATAAATACAAATGAATATATTCAATTGTAAATCCCAGTTGGCCGCCGCGGCCACGTCCTAGCTCTACAGGCCCCAACTTCACAAACTCTACACCTTAGTCAAAATCCGTGGCTTGGCTGTTTCTTACTACTATAACTATCGTATAACAGAAATAAAAAGTGAATAAATTCACGTTACGCCTATGTGAATGTAGCGAAATGGCCAAGTTACTTATTTTGACTAAGGTGTAATAGAGTTTGAGATGTTAGGGCTTGTATAGTTTGGACATGTAGAGTTAGAAGCTTGGCTCTACATGAGATATGACAACATTTTGAAACTAGACAAACAAAGAAACATGGCATGTTCTCATCTTGCCAATATTTTACATGTAAATGTTTTTGATGTGATTTATTTTTATAAGTATAATTATAGATCAAGATATGATGTAGATTAGGTAATATTATAAATCATAGAAAATGGACATACATACTATAGATTCCTACTTATACAAAACAGTAACGTGTGAGAGACAAATTTCAAATGTAAAACCTTCAACTTTTCTCGCTTCTGAACACAATCCTCAATGGCTTTATTCTAAACTTTTGACATAAAATCAAAATACCACTTGTACTGCAAATACCTGAAAGAAATTGACAGTGAAATATCTCACTGAAGAACACGGCATTTTTCTTCAAAAATATTTTATGAGAAAAGAGAAAGATTTCAACATGTTCCATTCTTTGAAAATAGCTGTAACATGATTTTTATTATATTTTTATACATTATTTACTTGATCTAAGTACAACTACTTGTTACAAATTCATTATTCCTTATAATTATTACAGTTTCCATACTTCCTTAATGGACTCTATTAAAAACTACGGCGGTTTGGAAACCATTGACAAATGCGACTGTGCCTCAAGTTCCGCCACTCGTACATAAAACACATAAGTCGCTTTAAATGAAACTAAGGTTTAAGTAAAGTCTCTCACTTTTATAAATAAAATTTAATAATAAGAGCACTCCCCACCCTTCGACATTGCTGTTTTAAGCAAAGGAATACTTATATACTTTTACATTCTATACAATAGGTTTCATTGTTATTTTTTATTGTGAAAATTTATATAAAATTAAATATAGTAATTTATAGGTAGGTATCTTAAAATATTAGGAACTAACCAAGCACCATGATTTTACTCTATTTGGGACTTAATAAGTTTAAAAACAACAGTTAACTTTGCCATTTAATTTAAAAAGTCCACTTTACCCGTATGTATATCTATATACTAAATTGTAATTTCAAATATATAATGAATAATGAAACCATAAAGTTGTGTGAAATTATACACTGCTATTAACATTTTATCAAGAAGATACAGTGGAGGACTGACATCGTAACAACTAAGGCCGTATAAGGTTACATATAAGTATGTTCGTGGGTCAGATTAACATACATATGTGAGGATATCAGGCTTGCTGAATAACAATGAGCTTTCATGGATACGTTTCGCTAAAAATATTTTGTATAATGGAGCCCCACATTGCTGTATAAAAGAAAAGTTGTCGAAATAATAATCGTGAAACACATGCCAACCTTTATAACTCATAATATGATTATTTTGGGAACGTTTCTTACTTGAATGTGGAGGCTAGAGCTTAAACCATTGAGAAATGAAACTTTCGTATATTTTTTAATTTCGATAACATTAGGTTATATATTGGTAGAAATATTTGTTAGAAATTATATATCTTTTTGAAATACTGTAAAACTACCTTTACTAACAATGTTTACAGAGTATAATATAATTTCCGACTGTCTTTTTATTCAGATTCCAAAAATAACACGGTCTATTTAAAATATGCCGAGAAAAAGAACTATTGAGTGAAGCATAAAATCAAATCAAAACAACAATTAACAAAATAATGTCTTCGTAGCAAAACTTTTAAAATATGGTCCTTTATATGATGAAGTGATGTGTATCCATTTATGTAGGGTACATGAGGTAAAATTAAATTTAACGCCTTAAAATTGTCATGAAAACGTTTTTTTAAAAACTCATCTGTATATTTTAATTCATTTAAGAAAAATAAGGCACCTATTAGATACCTTGTTTAATAAAAGTAAACATTATTACAATGTTCTGTGGACATAGTTAAAAATATAGCTATTTCAAATACAGCACATGTTTCTTTAACTTAATAAATAAGACCAATGGATAAAAATCTCACGAGCCTGCGTTTTTTATTAGTTTATATAGAGTGTTCGTATTTACAAAATTATTATATTGAAATGAGTTCAACCTTCCATTCAGACGTAATTTATTAGAGTCAAGTAATAGAATTACTTTCCATTCAATACTATATTTTAAGTCAAACTATATTAAAAATAAACAGTTACATCGAAGGACTAAGAAAAAGGCAAAGAAAAGAATCGATTACTAAATAAATAAGTTTCCGATACGGCATCGCAATTGTTACTCGAACCTGATAAATTGCTACTACTACATTCCTAGTATTAAAACGTTTCGACGTTTTTAGGGTTCCGTAGCTCAAAAGGTAAAAAAGAAACGCATAAGGTCACACCGGAGGTATTCTATAGGTTTTGGGTCTAAAACCTATATGGTAGCTCCCGTCGACCTAGAAATTTGTCAAAAAGCAAGGTCTTACAGCACAAATAAAGGAAAAAAAGGGTGTCCCTCCATACATACATAGTTGACGCCAATTAAGTTGTCATCTAAGGTGTATGTCATGGCCGTTCATACAATTTAGAGTTTATCGCGAACAGATAGACAGACAGACGCGGCGGAGGACTTTGTTTCATGATATGTAGTGATTTATTAAACCTATAATTACGTAATACTCGCACTGACATATATTCATCGTGTCAAATTCAAGCCTGGAGGCTGACTCGACTCAGTAATCAGGGAACGATGCGAACCGAAGGGAATTTTCCGCCATAGCTTTTTCGTTATATTGGTATAAATTTTCTCTCGTTTTGCTCGAATGTATCCCTAACCCTAAGTGCCGTTTATATAATATTACCAATTAGTGTAACCCTTAGGCAAATTTTACTACGACCAGTGATGTATCACTTTCAGATATTTCAGCGTGTAGGGGTACCTAACTGACGTATATACACATGCACACAAACACACATACTTTCGTATTTAAAACAGTAGTGCATTATTATGTTTGTCATTCATATGAGTTATATAGCAATATAAAATATAAAATTTTATTTATCATTAAACAAAAGACCAGAACAGATTCAATAAAGAATGGGTAGCTCAGGTGTACTACCGTCGCAATATCGTCCATTAGCCGCGAGAGCTATTGAGTGTCAGTGGCGGATCCATCAACAACACAAAGGCTTTCCATCAGTGAGACCCGGTGACAATTAAGTTAAATTGGAGGATGAACATGTATCCGATAAGTTGAGTTAATTGAATAACCGTGATTGAGAAGCTGTGAAATGAATTTCATAACACGCATGAATAACTTTTATAAGTACAAGTGTATAATAAATCTCTTTATATTTTTAAAGCTAGTATTGTGGGAGTATTCATTGAAACAACCTTCAGCTTCAAATGCATATGAAAGTATATACGATACTAACAACAAAAAACCAGTTTTTAAATTTTTTATCTGTCTGTCGGTCTTTCTGTTTGTTCTGGGTAATCATTGAAACGACTAAACCGATTTTGACGGTACTTTCACTGGCAGATAGCTAATGATGTAAGGAGTAACTTATGCTAGGCTTTTTAACCGATTTCAAAAAAGGAGAAGGTTATATTTAAGAAATTTAATTTATTTTAACTAGCGGAATCCGTGGCTTCAATGACGCTAAACCCAGGGTCGTCCCTCGGGTTCGAACACGAGCGAAGCGAGCCGCTAGTCCTCAATAAAAAACATTAAAGTTTAACATTAAACATTAACATTTTCCCTTCATCTTAATCAGTTATAGTAGTTAAAAAGAAATGTTTTAACTTTTAATCACGCTGTATCACGTCATAAATGTATTATCTATGGTCTAGTATGTGATTTCATCTTCGAGCATATGTTTCTTTTTCCGACAATAGGAATAAGAATGAAGATTTACATTCGACGCAAACATTATTTTACGTACCTATATATTCACTGATTTCTTGGAGCTTAAATTGTATTCTATGACGTAAAGAGGTGATCGTGTAATATTTTTCTCGTCAACCTATGATACTTATATACTTGATATTTTCTAGAATAAGCTGCGAATCAAAGTAATGTAATACCATGCTATTTTTTTCTTATTTAGGATCATTCCTCTAACCAATATCTACACATATAATAAAATTCTAACTAAAATTCAAACAAATCTTTAGTTTTTAGAATGTTTAACTGTCTGCCTGTAACTCGACAGATTTTGATGAAATTTAGTTATATACTGATAGCTGGTTATCCGGGTCAACATGTTTTACTTAGTTTTAACACTTTTTATTTCGGGACACTATCTGATCTCTGAAAAATTTACTTATTATACTAACTGTTAATAAGCACCTAGGGAATGAGTCCGAGTGGAGCAAGGAGGAATCACTATATTTTCCAGTAGACACATAATCAGCGTCTTTCTTCTGTGATTATTGATATATATATAGTAAATAATAAAATTTTATATTTTTAGGTATATTTGCGGCACAGTTTTAAGTTTTAACATAAAATAATGATTATACAACACACTACTAATCCCAGCAACCTATTTACATTGCAGATACACTCCGCTACACTGTTTGCTCTTATGAATTTAGAACTAGCATATTAGTGAAGTAAATTAGCGTGAATACTAATTTCCTAAGTAAAGTTCTTGTTACATGAAAATGTATTTGTACAATTATTATATTTAACACACAAACTAAACTTATAGAAATAATTATATTCTGTTTTCCCTTTTATGCTTAATAAATTACTTAATTTTACGTAAAACTTTAATGTTTCTCAGTAAGTGAATTGTATCCTTTTGAAAAATAAATGGATCTTAAACCTCAATTAATTATTTACTACGTATTGGTCGCAAATGCATCCCTTGAAAATCTCTTTAAGATCTCTGTGAAAACACTTAAGAAAATTTATTTTAACAATTTTTTTACATATAAATTTAAAACTACGTATTTAGATGATTATGTAATTTGAAACTTTTCTGTATATTAATTACTGTATCTACCTTCTCTCCCCACTTTATTTCCTTTGTTTTTTTAATCTCCGTTTAAAGAGCTTAAATATACGACTATGACGCTCCACCTTTATTTTGTTTCTAGTCAACGGGCATTATTTTATTGTTATTATGCAATTCATTTATTCAGATAAAAATCGGCGCGCCTTATGTTCCACTGTAGCTTTATGTATGGCTTTGTAATAACTGTACTTAAATATATTTTTTTCCTCATTGTTTTTGTTCTAGCGATGTCACAATTCTTTAAAGATATAGGACTATAATGACTGGTCTACAAATTCTGGAACGCTCAATGAGCAAATAAACAAGCGAAGTTTGGGGTTTTTCGAGCAGATACAAATCGAAATGAAATCATTCATCAGAGAAACAAGACCGTCATCGCGTAGAATTCGAAGGGGCTTATTTATTTTGTCCAAGAAAGCGACACATGATTTAATTGTAAAATATAATAATTACACCTAAGTCGTACTAGAATTGTAGTATAGTGTAAAGATATTTACAAAATAGTAAAGATTACCTGTGGAATAACAACTGTTACTAATACATAATATATTCTTGCGTTGCAATTTTTTTAGGAATTTTATACCGAATGAATTTTACTTCAAACAGTTGTTTAATGTTCGGAAATCAGTGAGCGTCAGTTGTCGCACTAGTGTCAATTTCATATTAATAACACCAATACAATAATTTAATACAGTTTCGCTTGGTATAAAATTCTTGGTATAAAAAGATTTTTTTCCAATGACTTTGTCATGCTGTCTCCTTTAGCTCCACCGCTATCGGAGCAGCTGACGTTCAGAGCTGTTATGTATGAGGGGAAAACTATTATTGTAATGATTTTCAGCCGGAATGAAATGACTTGATGACAACTATAGCGCTACCTTCCGAGCTAATATATATTTTTGTGTATCTAATGGTCGAAATAAAGTAATGAACTTATATTGATATCTTCAATTTTCCTTTATTATTTTATTCTAATATTTAAAATACGTTTTATGAAGCTTATTTTTATAACAACTCTCTATTTTATATAACTCTTGTTTCTCGGAAAAGGAATCAAATTGTATTCTTATTCATTTTGTGAAAAGAAAACGAAATTGGAAGCAGATTAGTTTTGAGAAATATAACTGAAATCCAATCGTGGCATGACAACAGCAAATGAAAAATTGTGCAATTGGGAAATTGAATTACGAAAAGCTACGATCCGAAATAGCGACAATTTACTAGCTTGTTCAAAATCAAAAACGACTACACTTATGATCGTTTATCATTAAGGGGTTATTAGTCGTAGAATTTGAGTTAACATTCTTTGGAATAACAAGATTAGAGTTACATAGTTAGGCCCCGTAGCTTTGATTCTGGTCTATGGAAATAAAATTCAGAATTGATTGCCTATTGAGTAATTATAATAGGTTCGGTTCTCAGCGAAAACCAAAATGTGAAAATTATATTCGATTTAGACAGTGTCTCGTGTAAACTACGTTCACTTAATTTCTATTAAATTTGGTCAAACGGTGTCTACATAAATTGTCTTACATTTGTCACAGAGAAACGGAGCGTTTTACGTAACTAATGGGATAGGAATTTCTGCAAAGTTTGAAACAATCCGAATTCCCAATGCCATTAATATAATGAATTTAAATTGTGTGAAATTAATTAAAGCGTTAATAAAGATATGATCATTATTTTAAATTTCTTAATATGTATTCGGTAGAGCAAGTTATTTTCATTGCTATACAATGCACATTTACCTGTAATGCTAAAACAAACTTAAATTAGATGAACTTGTTATTGTAGCTAATTGTAACAGTAAATAATTAATTATCCTTACCCTTATCCAAATAAACTACCTATTGTCATGTACAGGACATCGTATATTATCAATAACCGATACCTATCTTCTACCGTAATAGGACTGTCTTCAGTTAATGAAAATTCAAATACACAATACCTAGGCATGTTTCACAGCAAAGTCATTTAGTTATTAATAATATTATTATTATTGTGGTTGTTGGGTGTGGTGCCGAGGACGGCCCTAGCTACGTCGACCAGTTCTGATCCATTGTAGCTCCCTTCATAAAGTATATTTAGAGTTCTCCGCTTAGTCCTGTTGATTCCAGGAACTTCCAAATTTTCTGAGCGGAGAGCATCTGTATCTCTTCTGGTTGCATGATATGCTGCCCTAGATAGATACTTCTGCGGTGCATGAGTAGTCCGCACGAGCAGAGGATGTGCATAGCAGATTCCTCTGACTCATGGCACAGTCTGCAAATTGCGCCTATTAATAATAGCATTACGATCTTATTTTTTAAACAAATACCTACGTACTTTATTAAAAAGTAATTATTTTAGAATAAACGTAATATTGGCACTCAGTCCAATTATTTTTAGATGTATGCTGCCGGATAGCAATTGCAAGCTCCACATTTTCGCAATATAGGTAACTCTCCTAACAGCATTTGCATCACATCAGCGACTGTTTCACAAACAAACACGTAGAGTACGTGGAAATCTAATCCGGTTTAGTGCTTCCTAGACATCTTTAATTAAATACAATTCTTTTACTAACTCTGTTTTCCTTCAATCAAGTACAGTGTGAATTAAATGTTTTTTTCCTTAACTTAATTAAATCTAAACGAGGTATACGACTTAAACATGTAAGTTATAGTCACAACAAGAAAAACGAAGTAATGTATATAATGTACAATCTGATTTGATCTAATACTTTCATTTTATGACTACAATATGTAACATCTCTATATTTTAGGAAATTGAAATGTCCCTCTGATAATAATCCATATTAAATTTCTGCTTGGTTCTTACAACACTAATTTCTATGATTAATTACGACATTTTATCTAATTACTGTGGACTGGACAGTACTTGAGGAATGAACGATTAAAAAAGAAATATGGAGACTGTTTTTCAAAACAAATCACTTCAAGCAACTTTGGATTAAATTATAATTTTATGGTTAAAATATGAAACGCAAAATATATATTATCTAATATTATTATTATGTTAAATACATAATACCTATATACTCGTATATACTATATATAATAAATAAAATTGAAATGTCTGTTTTTAATTCCAAATTAACAGCTTTTCACTAAATTCATATGCAAGTGTTTACGATACTTGTTCAAAAAATCCATTTTAATTTTTTTTTCCGGCTAATTTTTGAAATGGCTTAACCTATTTTGACGAGACTTTCACTCGCAAATAACTAATTTTATAAGGAGTAACTTAGGCTACTTCAATTTTATTAGAAAATTATAAAAAGGTGTTTGCTAGTAGGTACCTACCAAATAATGAGTAAAATATTTTAGTTATGTGCTTCATATCTATTTTTATTTTTATAGTATAGGTATTTCCTAGTACGATCGACACGTTAAATTAATTATCTGTTCTTATTTACTTATTAGATTAAATAAGACACGCCTCAATTGGTACAGGTTTAATCGTATTAATAAATTATTGTGTTCCACATATATCTCATAGTACAACGAGTGCTACAATGTTATATAATAATGTTATAGGTATATTTGTATATAAGAGCAACTAGTGACTCACCATCATTTTACTCGGCTTCGTCCTTATGTTTTATAATATATGGTAGAACGTTCTGTTAATCCATACTAATATTATAAATGCGAAAGTAACTCTGTCTGTCTGTCTGTCTGTCTGTCTGTCTGTTACCTTATCACGCCTAAACCACCCAACCGATTTTGCTGAAATTTGGTATGTAGATAGTTTGCATTCATGAGAAGGAAATAGGCATATTATTTTTTGGAAATTCAACCCCTAAAAGGGTTAAAAGGGGTGGCAAAGTTTGTATGAGAAAAATATTTTTATTGCACATTTTTGCATGAAACTTTGAATTAATGCTTTTTAGTACAAATGATGAAACACGTATTTCAGTGTTTTTCGAAATTCACCCCCATTGGGGGTTAAAGGGGGTGGCTAAGTTTTATGGGAAATTTAATTCTATTGAAATATTTTGTGTGAAACTGAAATAATGCTCTGCAATACAAATTATGAGATACATTTCTAAGCGTTTTTTGAAAATCAACCCCTATGGGGGTTAACGGGGGTGGCACAATTTGCGTAGGAGAAATATTTAACAGTAATTTTTACCATAAGTCCATAACAATGAACCACGTACATCAGTTTATCATTAACGAAAAACACACAAAGAAATTATGATACACATAGTAGCAAAATTGGTTAAAAATAGGAAATAAGTTTTAGAAAGCGCAGCAGTGGCGGCACGGCAGGATGCTACACAGTAGTTTTCAGAAAAGAGGGCCAGAACTTTAAATGGGGAATCAGTCGTTGGTACATTATAAGTAACAGTATATAAGCAAAAAATTTTATTTTATTCACTCTTAGCGCGAGCGAAGCCGCGGGCACCGCTAGTGTTAAATATAAAAAATAAGATGTAAACAAATATCCCTACAATTATAGGCCCATACGTCTAATATCCTTAACACCAGACCTTATTTAAGACCTCACTTTAATGCCATTCACAGTCCTTTCTCAGTCTGGTAATATAATATTATTAATTAAGAAATATATGAGTGCATTTATACTATCGGTAACAGTCTAGTTTCGCTCCACCCCATTCCAGTTCCACGATCAATCTCGAAGAAATTTTACTCCAATCCATTCGACAGTACTGTAAGAATTTTTGTTCATAATTAATTCATCTTTAGGTACTGAGTCAAATTGTATAATGTTATTATGATATTAATTTACCAAACCGAAATCGAACCGAAAACAAATTGTGGCCGATATTATAGTGAGGATGGGTCCTAACTGGAAATATAGAGAAAAGCCAACTGAGATTCATGTTAGATATATTATAAATGGATAAAGCCATAAGATAAGAATAAGTTTAACAAGTAACTATTTTATTCCATACTAATATTATAAATGCGAAAGTAACTCTGTCTGTCTGTCTGTCTGTCTGTCTGTCTGTTACCTTATCACGCCTAAACCACCCAACCGATTTTGCTGAAATTTGGTATGTAGATAGTTTGCATTCATGAGAAGGAAATAGGCATATTATTTTTTGGAAATTCAACCCCTAAAAGGGTTAAAAGGGGTGGCAAAGTTTGTATGAGAAAAATATTTTTATTGCACATTTTTGCATGAAACTTTGAATTAATGCTTTTTAGTACAAATGATGAAACACGTATTTCAGTGTTTTTCGAAATTCACCCCCATTGAGGGTTAAAGGGGGTGGCTAAGTTTTATGGGAAATTTAATTCTATTGAAATATTTTGTGTGAAACTGAAATAATGCTCTGCAATACAAATTATGAGATACGTTTCTAAGCGTTTTTTGAAAATCAACCCCTATGGGGGTTAACGGGGGTGGCACAATTTGCGTAGGAGAAATATTTAACAGTAATTTTTACCATAAGTCCATAACAATGAACCACGTACATCAGTTTATCATTAACGAAAAACACACAAAGAAATTATGATACACATAGTAGCAAAATTGGTTAAAAATAGGAAATAAGTTTTAGAAAGCGCAGCAGTGGCGGCACGGCAGGATGCTACACAGTAGTTTTCAGAAAAGAGGGCCAGAACTTTAAATGGGGAATCAGTCGTTGGTACATTATAAGTAACAGTATATAAGCAAAAAATTTTATTTTATTCACTCTTAGCGCGAGCGAAGCCGCGGGCACCGCTAGTGTTAAATATAAAAAATAAGATGTAAACAAATATCCCTACAATTATAGGCCCATACGTCTAATATCCTTAACACCAGACCTTATTTAAGACCTCACTTTAATGCCATTCACAGTCCTTTCTCAGTCTGGTAATATAATATTATTAATTAAGAAATATATGAGTGCATTTATACTATCGGTAACAGTCTAGTTTCGCTCCACCCCATTCCAGTTCCACGATCAATCTCGAAGAAATTTTACTCCAATCCATTCGACAGTACTGTAAGAATTTTTGTTCATAATTAATTCATCTTTAGGTACTGAGTCAAATTGTATAATGTTATTATGATATTAATTTACCAAACCGAAATCGAACCGAAAACAAATTGTGGCCGATATTATAGTGAGGATGGGTCCTAACTGGAAATATAGAGAAAAGCCAACTGAGATTCATGTTAGATATATTATAAATGGATAAAGCCATAAGATAAGAATAAGTTTAACAAGTAACTATTTTATTGCGTCAAAACTACTGAAAGATGTTGATGACTTTACTGCTGGTCATACTTAACAAATTTGGGCATTCCATTTTTCATTTTTCATTTATGGTTCTAAGCGTATAATAAAAAGGTTGATAAATAAAGTTACGATCACTTAGTATAGCCAAAGCCTATAAAACATATAGTTGGCCGACTGTATGTTTTTCATAGGCTTTAGTATAGCATTTATTAAAACATAGCATGTTAACTAAACTTTAAAGGCTTAAAGCGCATAATACTGTATTATAGATCTCATTATTAACTTTTTTACTTACATTGGGTCTATAATATAAAAAAATTAAATAAAACAAAAGTGCATGTGATACTCTGACAATAAATGTCCAATTCAATTTTATGGGATGATATGTTGTTAAAAAAATTTCAACAGAAATGGACATCTGTGTTTCGACGATAAATCAGACTGTAAGAAATAGGGATTATCTAAAAGTAAAACTATCTACAAGAAAATTTAGGATCAAAGTATTTCCTTAAATTTTCTTCTGTGTAAACTTTATCGCTTCGATCATTATAATTCAATGCTTCGCATATTCTACATAGATGATAAGATTTGGATCCGAAATAGCCATGTTCGTTCAGCACTTCAAAATCATTCCTCCAACGATGATACGATAAAAGTTTATTATCATCCTTACTTATCTCTAATATATGCTTCGCTAACTCTTCAGGACTTTTATAATTATTTATGTGAAGAAAAGAATTTGGCGGTAACAGTAATTTGCAATTATCCACTGTTGGGCCCAATATCACTGGTATAGCACCTTTACTATACGCGTTGTAGAAAGATTTCTCGGTCAAATATTCTTCACATTCAGAGTTCTCAAAGACTAAGTAAAATAAATACCCGGACATGATGTTACAATCCGATCTAAAATGACCAGGGCAGCTAAAAGAAAAATAATATTTGAAAAGTCTTAAAATTACTTATTTACTCACACCCTCTTAACAGAAGTATTTTAAAGGAAGGATTTGAAGTTATAATGCAATGAAAGTCTATACGGTCCTCTAGCACATAAAAAATTGTCTATCTATGTGTATGTCTGTTTGTTTGGTCCGGCTAATCTCCGATACAGCTGGACTGATTTTGACGGGACTTTCACTCGCAGATAGCTATTGTTTTAAGGAGTAACTTAGGCTACTTTTATTTTATTAGAAAATTATAAAAACCGTTAACTTACGCTCAGCGAAGTAGACGTCTTTTTATTACCTTTCTTTGTGATCCTTTGAACACTTTCCAAAAACATCTACAGCCATATGTTTCTGAAGCTGTTCTAGATAATGCATTCTGCGAGATACCCCACAATTAGATATGAGAATAGTTACTAACACATCCCGTCGCTTATTTTTCCAATTTGGAACTAGAGAAATCATATTTTCGTATGTCATAGTTTTCACAATCGGTTTTTGCAAGGGTACGGTTCGGCCATAGGGAACAGGCACGTCGGAATCGCTTCTGAAATATCCATAAATCAAGTCGCAAGGTTACGAATATTGCTTATTTCTTATGTAATATTTATTTATTTTCACACAAAAGTGATAGGATTATTAATTGGAGATGAAAAAAAACATAATTTAGAAAAAAATAAAAGTCTCGGAAAAATAATTGGTTAATTATTAAAATATAAATAAACAAATTCTAAAGCTTTACAACTAAAAGATAGCCAAGAATTATTGTGATTATATTATATATATTTTTTAATTATTAATTTTGATTATTTTATAAAAATATCACTGGCAATCAAGCTGTAGTAAATAATAAATATCTTATCAATTTCGTGATAATTTAAAGTCTTGGAACTAAATTAGTTAATTACGATTAAAATGTATTGGTTTATAAGTAAAAAAACGTATTGTTTCATAGTCCAATGAATAAATTAAATAAACTTAAATCAGCTTTTCTTACAAAAGGGATTACAACTAGATTAGTATCTGAAGATATCTTTGTAAACAAGTTTGTATTGCAAGATCTGACGTAGCGATATGCACCCGGCGCCAAAAGTCTGTACAAGGTAATATAAATACTACCTTATCTTTAAAGACTTTTTCAGGCGTGTTTTTCGTTCGTTTATCACTCTGGCTTATCAACTACACCAGAAGTACATTTTAAACGAGATAATTTAAAACATTTATTCACAGCGATTAACTTTAAAAACCTTTTTAGCGCATAGTTTAATGTTCTTGGTTTTAATTATTAGTATACTAGTTTTGGCTCACGACTTTGTCCTATAATAAATAGATGGACTTTTCTTTTTAAAAAACAGGTAGCCTATGAGTGAGTCGGTAGTTATCATACAAATCTACTACATGGGTTATCTAGTTTGAAACCATAGACACTTTAGACAGTATATTTAAATTTATTTATAACTAGTGCTTTCTCACGACTCCGCCTCTATAAGTTAACTCTTTTTAAATTTATTACAGAAATCACATTAAAATTAATCACTACATATTATAAAACAAAGTCCTTCACCGCGTCTGTTCGCGATAAGCTCAAGAACTACTTCATCTATTTACATGGAGTTTTCACCAATGGATAGAGTGGTTCTCGAGAAAGGTTTTAGTAAATATAATTTGTTAAGTTTTTGTATAAAGTTATTAGCGGAACCCGCGGCTTCGTTAGCGCTAAATCTATTCAGCTGCTAGTGTATACCAATCATAAATGATTGGTATACACTAGCAGCTTTTTTGTGATTATTTACTTACCTATAAGTCATCGACCAATTAAAAATATTGGCTAAATCTGATATTTTAGGTTGAAATCGCGCCATGGAGAACGCATTAAAAGGAGATTCATCATTTAAAAATACCCATCTTTGCCTCTGGATTCGTTGTGTAACATTAGGAAATTTACCCCGTTGAACATGGATGATTACAGCATCAGCAGTGGATAGCTTGTTATCATCTCCTGTGAATACGCAGTTTTTTACACTGCACCCGCCAAGTGGATTATAATTTCTAAAACAAATATTGAAACATCAATGGCGAAAGTTTAAAATCTAGTCTAGTCTCTTTTATTACTCGATTTAATTATCCAATCTTCTTCTTCCTGCCTTTATCCCACGCTATGTGGGGTCGGCACAACATGTCTTCTTCTTCCACTCTCCTCTGTCATTCGTCAACATAGCATCCACCCCTTTTACACGCATATCCTCTTTTACACAATCCATCCATCTCTTTTTCGGTCTTCCTCTACTCTTTTTTCCTTCTACATGCATACTTAACATTTTCCTCGTAATATGATTTTCTTCCCTCCGCATCACATGTCCATACCATGCCAGCCTATTACCCCTCATCTTTTCTATAACTGGCGCTACTTTCAAACATCCCCTTATATACTCATTTCTTATCTTATCTCTTCTAGTCACACCACACATCCATCTCAACATTCGCATTTCAGTCGCATGCACTTTTCTTTCGTCCATCCCTTTCACCGCCCAACATTCTGAACCATACAATGCAACAGGTCTAACGACTGTTTTATAGATTTTCCCCTTAAGTTTAAGGGGCACTCGTGGGTCGCATATAACGCCTGAGACCTGTCGCCATTTCATCCATCCCGCATTCATTCTATTATTCACGTCTCGGTCAATATTGCCGTTGTTTTGAACGATTGAACCAAGGTACCGGAAATTGGAGCAGACTGGTAGGGGTACACCATCTAAGGCAATACTAGAGAAACATGTAGGGCCACCAAAGTTACAGAACAAATGTTCTGTTTTGGTTCGGCTGATCTTCAGTCCAACATTTTCCAATTTCTCTTGCCATTTTTCCAGTCTGCTCTGGACCTCGGACGAATCTTCACCGACAAGTACAATGTCATCAGCGAACATCATGCACCAGGGTGCCTGCCCTTGTATGTCTGATGTTAGAGCATCCATTACCAGGACAAACAGGTATGGGCTTAAAGCCCATCCCTGGTGCAAGCCCACTTCAACATTGAACTTGTCTGTTACGCCAGCTTCTGACCGAACTCTTGTGTTCGCCTCTGCGTACATCGCTTTCACAAGTCTCACATACTTCTCAGGTACTCTCTTCACTCTCAAAGCCCACCACAAAACCTTACGAGGAACTCTGTCATATGCCTTCTCGAGATCGACAAACACCATGTGCAGGTTTCTATGCGCACTTCTGTATTTTTCGCACAGTTGGCGAAGTGAAAATATCGCATCTGTCGTTCCTCGTCCTGGCATAAATCCAAACTGGTTTTGTGTTACCTCACTCTCCTCTCTCATCCTTCTTTCTACCACTTTTTCCCAGATCTTCATACTATGTGACAAGAGCTTTATTCCTCGATAATTGTTACAGTCTTGTGGGTCACCTTTGTTTTTGTAAATTGGCACCAACACACTGTTGCACCACTCTTCCGGGATCGTCTCGTCGTGCAACAACTTATTGAAGAATAAAGTAAGCCAGCTCCATCCATCCGCTTTTAGGAACTTCCATACTTCAGCTGGTATACTATCTGGCCCTGTCGCTCTACCATTTTTCATACTCTGTACTGCCATTCTTACTTCGTCCACACTCACATCTTTGATCACACCCAAGTTTGAAGGTACATCGTCTAACTCTCCATTCCAGTCATTCTCTTCATTCATTAACCTTCTAAAATATTCTCTCCAGCGTACTTTTATTTCCTCGTCATTTGTTAAAATTTTTCCTTTTTCATCTTTTATGCACCTAATGTGTGTAATATCTCTTGCATTCTTTTCTCTCATTCTCGCTAACCGGTATAGATCTTTTTGCCCCTGGGAGCTTTCTAAAGATTCGTATAATTTTTCTTCTATCTTCCTTCTTGCCATACCGACAGCTCTCTTAGCTCTCTTTTTACTTTCGGTATATACTTCCCTTTTATTCTGTTTCATAGTGACATCAGTGTCACTCACATCATTCCAATCTTTAAAGGCATCCTTCTTTTCTTTCAGAACTTTTTGTACATCCTCAGTCCACCACCACGTATCCTTATCTATCTGTCTTTTACTCTTGATCTCACCAAAAACATCCATCGCCACACTCCTCACACACGAAGCCATTTCATTCCAGCACTCATTTACGGATTTCTTTTGAGAATCACCCTCCATCTCGATCATTTTCTCCACCACTCGCCTTTTAAACTCTTCCGCCCGTTCCTTTTTCTCTATCATGTACCATTTTATTTTAGGCAGGGTTTTTGGTTTACACTTACTCGTTAGAAACTTAACTTTTATTTCCATTAACAAAAGTCTGTGTTGGGATGTTAATGGTTCTCCCGGTATGACTTTACAGTCTTTTACTGCCCTAATATTGTTTCTGCTTACGAGAAAGTAATCTATTTGTGATTTTTGGCCACCACTATTGTAAGTTATTAAGTGCTGATCTCGTTTTTCGAAAAATGTGTTTACTATAGCCATATTAAAAGCCGATGCTGCTTGCAGTAAAGTTTCTCCTTCCCGATTACGGGTCCCAAAGCCCCATCCCCCAATGAAATCTTTCAAAACAGTCATTCCTCCTTCCTACATGGCAGTTAAAATCCCCTCCAACGTATATGTCTTCATTTTGTGGGACACCCATCATAACTGCGTCAAAATCCTTCCAAAACTTCTCTTTCATTTCAACATCACACCCTACCTGTGGCGCATACACACTCATTATATTTATAACTAAGTTTTGAACAAGTACCTTAACAATTATAATTCTATCATTCACTCTATTTACATCTGTCACACATTTTTTAAATTCATTATCTAACACAACTCCCACACCATTCTTCTTACCATCACTTCCACTATAGAAAAATTTATAACCCATTCCTATTTCTCTCGCTTTCGTACCCTTCCACCTCGTTTCTTGTAAGCACGCAACATTTATTCGTCTTTTTTCTAACACATCCGCTAGCTCTCTTCCTTTTCCAGTCATTGTTCCTACATTCCAGCTTATCATCCTCAATCTTACTTCACGGACTTGCCTCTTACGTTGCACCCGTCCCTGATGCAACAACCCTTGTCCATTTCCCACAGGTGCCGGGTGCTGCCCCTGCGCGTCGCTTCGGGGGTACGCCCTAGTACTAGCACACATCCCTTTGACACTCTGATACATGTTGTTATTGGTTTGGCAAGAAGTTTTACAACCGGCCGCCTGCCTGACGTTAACCCTCTTTGGGAATGCTATTTTCGGTGGTATTAGTATAACCGCCACCACTTGATTTAACAGGGTTATGTTAAAAATTACCCTTTTACAATTAATTATTAAAAACACAAATACTATAAATAATTAGAAAACATGCTGTATCACAGGAAACTTAGCAGCAATTTTCATCTTGTATACTTTTTATCGAACCTTGTTTTCTTTTAGTCCAGGGTCCAAAAGCATTAATACTCCATAACTGATTAGAATGCTCTGCAAAGCCTGTCTTTACTTCACAAAAATATTAGTCAACTCAAATACGAGTTTAATAAATAAATATCTGCACTTTATCGCTGTTTTTCATTTTTCATCATTTAAGAAATATGATCCCCTTTTGATTGTGAATTATGAATATAGATAACTACGTGCTAAATTAATTTAGACTAATACAAAAAAATATATACAAGTCAGTCAGTCAAGTTTTTTTTTCATTTTTCATTCATTCATTGAATCCAGGATGGATTCATTTCATTTCCTCGACTTTATTTTTTTTTAAAAAGAACTCTCCAAATCCAATTTTGGGGAGGATCTTTTCAGGCAATATGAAAATGATAAAAAAAGTAAGAATTTATTTAACATGTACAAGTAAATGTATAGTTTTTATAAATCATTCCATATGAAATACTTAAATATAAATGTACGTTGGTGCAACTATGTATGTCCAATCATTTAGCTACTTACTGTTTGTTATCAAAGTTACGAACGTGTCGATTTTCCAACCATTTCCAGTATTTCCATATAAGAATTACAAATTTCTCATTGTCTTCCGTATCAGTATGACTGTTAATGGCTTGTATAGTGTCAAGTGGAATGTTTTTAAATAAAACCGATCCCAAGTTCGATGTAAACCAATGCTGAAAGTCAATTCAAAAATATTATGATTCCCTGACTTCCTTTAAAGAATACAAAATCTTAGTGTTCCTACTGTATGCCAAAAATGACAGCGTGAAATTAACAACACAATAATTGATACATTTTTGTGTGTATAAAAAAATATAATAACAATGGCCAATTTTACTGAAATTAACCGTTTGCACCCTGAAAATATTATAGTGCGTTAAGTAGTAGTCAAAGATTTCCGTGCTCTCCGAGCAGTGAATTTTTCAACTTTTAGATGTTACTGAATATTTCTCAGCAGAAACCCTAAGTAAATAAACTTGGCTCGACACAGGACTCAAACTAAGGGTCTTCATTTTTGCGGCTACGCAACTAGACTTGTCGTCGTCTTGGCAGTCATTAGCAAGTATGAACGTATGTAACTAAAAAGAGAGACTGATTCTAACTAAACAATAAAAACAAATGTTATACTATTATACTTCCAGTAATATTTCAACGCGTCATTATTTGTAACAAATCGATTTTTACATGTAATGGACCGTTCTGTATAAGTGTTATACTTATGATTTTCGAAATAACATTACTTAGAATACGCAGAAAATAACTTAGTACATTTATATTAAAATTCATAAGACATTCTAATTGTAGAGCTGGACGAGTGATAAAAAATAATAGGTTCATTTATATTTTACGTAGCAATACATAATATAATATTTTATCTGATTAAATTACATAAACAATGGTTTGATACTGACCTTCCTTTTTTCATAATAAGAGGTTATAATTTTACTGTGATAACTCTCTACACTATTTTTATTAGTAACATCCACAATACGATCGTTTGTAACACTTGTGCGTATAGTTCTTATATTTGTTTCCGGTTTATAAATAAGTAACAAAATTAAACACACTATCATTAATATAAAATACACGTTAAATGAAAGAATTTTCTTAAAAAATGAACGCATGTACATTTTCAGCGAAGAATATTATATACCTATTTTAAACCTCACTAATTATTGTAGATTACTAATATTTATCGCAGGTTTCCTTTAATTGCTTTGCCCATATAGAACACGTTTATTTCTTTTCAAATCAGTACAATGAGTGTTTATCATAAGAGCGCATATGCTTTGCCGCATTTCTGTAATATTATCAACTTAATAACCCTTATAGGTAAGCCTCGAAATTAACGCTATTGGAATTATGGAACTATAAAACGTAATTAGGCACAATACAAAACGCAGAAGTAACATATACGTGTAAGATATAGGCACTATGACCGAGTACGAAGAAGTAGCGAATTTAAAAGGTTGTTTTTTACTTCAACAAACCTGATAATTACAATTATTTGATAGTAACCAAACTACCTACTCTTTATTCGAATAACACTCGGTGCAAAAGAATGAACAATATGACCGACGTGCTGTAATAAACTAAGTTATTATACCATACACATTGTTTCTAAAAATTGAATTTACATTACAACTACTGTGGACAATAAAAATGAAACCACTATTCGTTCATTACAAGGACATTGTATGTTTATCTGATTTTCGTAAAACATATTTAGATATATTTTTGATTAGATATCCATATTAAGCAGGCATTACGAGCTATTTGCAAACTATTTTTAAATATCCCCGCACGCAAGTCGTGATTTATTTTCTTTTTGCATTATCTCCTAAACTACATAACTAAAGGTAAATCTGGTATAACTTGTATAATCACATCTAAGTATACATATATATAAATATATATAAATAAAATTTAAGTGTCTGTTTCTAATTTCAAATTAGCAGCTTTTCACTAAATGCATATGAAAGTATTTACGGCACTTACATAAAAAAAACAATTTTTAAAATTTTTGTCGGTCTGTCTGTCTGTTTGTTCCGGCTAATCTCTGAAACCGCTGAATCGATTTTGACGGGACTTTCACTCGCATATAGCTAACGTTATAAGGAGTAACTTAGGCTACTTTTATTTTAGAAATTTAATTTTTTTAACTAGCGGAACCCGTGGTTTCGCTTACGCGTCAATAATGTTGTCAAATAATTTGGTTTACTTAAAAAAATAATTAAATAAAAAATATAATAATTATATTCCTACGTAGGTATATGGTATTGCATTTATGTTAAACTATTAAACTATAAAATTTTTACTTATCTACCACATTTTCAACCGACTTCCAAAAGGAGGAGGTTATCAATTCGTCTGTATTTATTTATTTATTTTTTTATGTTTGTTAGCTCATAACTTTGAACTGGTTGAACCGATTTTGATGATTCTTTTTTTATTTGAAAGGTAGTGCTTCCCATGTGGTCCCATTTTAATATTTTCCAGTTCTGACAATGTCATCCATGAGAAAACCATAAAAGTCTTAAATTTGCATTAAGTATTTGCGCGACAAATGGACGAATAACTCAATATCACGCCAACTGATTTCGATGATTCTTTTTTTAATGGAAAGGATATACTTCAAGGGTAGTTTGATGAGAGTTTGGTAAGGTTCTGATGATAGGATCCATGACAAAGTATCGGAACTCTTCAATTTTTAGGAGCAAATTAACGATGCTCGGCCGAATCTTTTATGGGCTATATGGATATTTGAGTCACGTACCGTAACTGATGATGGAAGGTACAACTCCTCAACGGTTAGCAGTTTAAAGAAATTTTTTTCAATATAATACGCAATTATGGACCGATGGTTGTATACTTTCAGGCTATTAGGTTTACCTCATAATAGAAGGTAAATTATTATAGTCATTAACAGAATACGTATCTACTTTCCGCTAAAAATTTTAAAATAAATTATTTTTAACAAAAAAACAAAAACCGACTTCCAAACTTAATAAATCTAAACTAAAAAGTAGAAAATAATAATTTTAAGGACTTTGTTAATTTTGAAGTCGGTGCCAGCCAAAACAAAATAACCCTAAATAGATACATATTTGATTAATCTATCAATTCGTAAACATAATCAAAATACCTGGCTGGCACCGACTCCAAAATTAACAAAGTCCTTAAAAGTATTACTTTCTACTTTTTAGTTTAGATTTATTAAGTTTGGAAGTCGGTTTTTGTTTTTTTGTTAAAAATAATTTATTTGACTTTAAACAACTGTATAAACAGCTTACTAAACAAACTTGGTAGACAAACACCGTCACAGCTGTGACATACATAATGGATTGAAATACATAATGGAAATATTTAATTATTATAGTACACTTCGATAGTGAAGCTATCTAAAAGGATTATTTTAGAATTTATAAAGAACTAGCGGAACCCGCGGCTTTGCTCACGCTAGAGATAGCAAGATAAATCTTGAGCAAGACAATCTTCGTTTTTTGGATCGATGATAATAAAGTTTTTTAGCGCCCTAACCGCGAAAATAAGAATCATGCAGGTATCACCTGATAGCAATTTTAGAAACGGAGGGTTCTTCGTCCTTTGACCGTTTTTTTATCCTTGGGAAATGCATAAACGCATACGCACCTGTTTTCTACAGGTGGTTATTTGGGGCTCACCACGCATCTTCCGTCTTAATGGGGCGTCGTAGAATCGCTAGCAAGTTCACCAACGACGCGACGCTCCGACGGCCCCGCAGGTCTGCTAAAGCAGATCACACAGCCAAATGCTCCAGAGTCCACTCTGCTATCAGAGAAGCTCGAGGAGCAACACGCATTACACAATGCCCATCGAAGAGGGCCCTCCCTGCGCGTTTCTTGTCTTTACGCACGGACCGATTGCCGGACGCTACCTCGACCATCAACAGTAGTAATAGCTCAGTAATAGTATTTTTTTTATTGGGAAATTCATTGACGCATAACACAAGTGGTTACGCTTATGTGGGACTCACCGGCCAGATAGCCAGTACAACCCAACAGCCCTCACCCGTCTTAATGAGGCACCGCACTTGCGCATTCAACCACGACACCCCGACGCGGACGGCCCGACAAGTCTGCAGAAGCAGACCACACAGCCACAGAGGGTGGCTGACAAGACACATCGCCTACCGAAGTGGGCCCTCCCTGCAATGCCCACCGAAGTGCCTGCGCGTTTCTTGGCTTCGGCGGCGGCCGGATTGCCGGATGCATAGAGTATATTGCTTGGCCGGATGCTAAGCACTTAATTTTTTGACTGTCTGTCTGTTTGCTCCGGCCAATCTCTGAAACGGCTGTAGCCGCTGTACCGATTTTGACAAAACTTTCACTGACAAATAGCGAATTTATAAGGAGTAACTTAGGCTACTTTTATTTTATTAAAAAAACTATAAACCGTTTAAATTATTTTATCTTGCGACCAGCGAAGAGGACCGGGTGTCGCATACAAATATAATAAAAGAACTGAACATTAAATATTTTTTAACCAATGACTTTAGTCTTTAACGTATTGACCCCAAAACAATACCTATTAAAATTTTTGTTTATTTGTCTGTATGTCTGTCTGTCTGTTTGTATGCATGTTAACGTTTCACTCAAAAATTACTGGACCGATTTGAACTAAACTTTGTGTAGTGATAGATTAATACTAGGGTCAATATTTAAGATACCCTTACCACAGGAAAATCTTTATTCTCACATGACTATACGCAATAACTGTTTCTATAGAGTAGTCCTATAAAAGAGTAGTCCACCCCTTTAAATGGTACATTAAAATATTTTTTGTATTTGTAGCGCGAGCGAAGCCGCGGGTTCCGCTAGTTTTTAATAAATTACTTATATAAACGCGAGAATATTATAAACCTGTGAAAATTTTCTACTGCATCTCACTTTTCGTACAAATAATTTATGTAGTACCTAAACAAATGAACATTAATTATGGAAGATAACAAAATTAATTTCAGGGAATTTCCTAATATACTTACGTATGAGATTAGTGTATGAGAACATAAATAATAAAAAGTTCCATCAATGAAACAGCGTATTTTGAAAAACTAAATTTTTCAACTTACTTTTATAGGGCACTGTAAGTACCTACATAAATCATAATATACAATAGGTATGCATTAATAAATTATGTTTTTAGTTATATCCTATAAGTCTTGCTATGTGTTTACAATTATGTCCAAATGCAAAATAATACCTATTACTTTTCTTCATCAACTTGTACATATCGCATCTTTGTAATCGCAAACCACCCCCACCCCCCATCCAAGAGTCTGGACTATTTTTTCTTCGTTATTTACATCATGATCTAAAGGGTCTAGCCGGATAAGCATAACGAATCTGCCGCCAAATGGGAACCTATATCGAACCTTATGTTTTAATATCTGCTTGATGTACAAATACGATTAATGTACACATCGCGACCAGATTCCGTTTTGTACCTGAGATATGGGTAAAAATAACCGTACGCATGACTATTATTCAAAGTAGTATATCTCAAAAACTAATTACGTTAGATCAGTGAGACTAATGCGAGGCTTTAGAGTACATGACATACTATATCATATATTTTTTATAAATTTTTAGAATAATTTTTTCCTAAAAAAATTGAAAAAATAAACAAAAAATATTTTTTATTTTTGTGTTTTCTGAGACTTACAATCACAGAAATAATATATGTTGTGCTCCTTTATGTGCACTATTACTCATAAAAATCACGTACGGAAAAAGTTGGTGTAACACTTCGAAAAAAAAATCAAATGTGATTTACGCCTTATGGTATGCCGGTGTACTATAAGGCCCACAACAACGCACAAGGCACCAACTTATTTTAGAACATAGGTAATTATTTTTAAAAGATGGAATAATTGTTCAGAAAGAGAAGAAAAGACAACCAGCATTCATTTTTATTATTAACACCACTTTTATTCCTTTACGTGTTTAGTCAAAATATAGGGAAAAAAAAATATAAAAAATCGTCATTGTTGTAATTAATTTCAACTCGAATACTTTCAGTTGCAAACAATTTGAGTAGACCTCACCAGAACGCACAATTTTGGACAAAGTTTGTCTTTATGACAAATCTTCTTCTTTTAATATATAAAAATCTCGTGTCACGGTCTTTGTTATCGAACTCTTCCAAAACCATTTTTTATGAAATTGTCTGTGTATATTTGGTAGGTCTCAGAATAAGTCTTAGACTATTTTTTAATCCCCTAGGGCCTAGGCGATATGGGTGGCCTTCTTCAGATCTTTTTTTTAGGGTTCTGTACCTCAAAAGGAAAAAACGGAACCCTTATTTATTTTTAGACCAAGTAACTAACACTGATCTAACGTAATTAGTTTTTGAGATATACTACTTTGAATAATAGTCATGCGTACGGTTATTTTTTCCCATATCTCAGGTTCAAAACGGAATCTGGTCGCGATGTGTACATAAATCGTATTTGTACATCAAGCAGATATTTAAACATAAGGTTCGATATAGGTTCCCATTTGGGGGCAGATTCGTTATGCTTATCCGGCTAGACCCTTTTCCGACCACTCGTTAATACTGTTAAGATTTTTTTCCTCGAATAGGATTGGCACTGGTCTATTTGTAGTTTTAGAGATAGAATTGTTTTTAAATTTAAATAAATACACTTGGGCAAAATAATCAAGGTTTTATTATTTCTGCATAGTATTTAGATAAACATTTATTTGAAATAACTTGAAGTACAAAATAATATTATGAAATAATAAAATTCTCGAAAATATTTCTTATGAACCGCTTCGAACCACAAAATGTAAATAGATCATACGCGTGGCGCCCTCTGATCACAAAATCTTCTCCATTAAAAATTAACAAAGAAGGTACCTTCCTGTAAACAAAAACTTAAAAAACAGATTTTCTTATATAAAACATTATAATTAATTACTAATTAGCTAATTAAAGTAAATTGATGAAATTATGTTTAATGGTTTTCTTCAATTTACACAGTGAATCAGAAAAATATTGATCGGCCTTTTCCAATTACAGCACTAAGGCGCATTATGCGGCATAATGCTCAACGTTGAATGTCCCAACCACAGAGTACATTATTATATACTATTCCAACTACAACAGCGCTTCGCACAATCGAACACTGCTTTTGCGTGATGCTGTCAGCTGTGTTAAAAAATAAATATACCGTGTATCGATGAAGGTTACAAGAGTAATAGCATTGACTTTTTTTATATTCCACGTTTATAATGTGAATACAATTTTATTTTAGAATTCAAAACTATAAACATTTTTATTTTGCAGAAATATATAATCGAATCATTATATTAACGTTCCAATTAGCATCAGCACAAATCGGCATTGTGCGCCACTGAGTCGCATTATGCTCTGTAATTGGAAAACAGGGGATATCTATCTATTGGCTAACTAAAAATAACTTTATTTGAGTATGGCAAGACAGCTGATGTTTTAATGTAAATACCCTGTATTCTGTAATGGTGAGCTGTAAGCCATGTAGCAATATACTCTATTCTGTAAGCATAACTGATACGTCTGATTTTCTGTCCATATACAAAAATATTCCAAACGTCAAATGTGTTTGGCACTTGGCAGAGTGACGAAATATCAAAATCAAATAAGTCTAAGCTCTAAAGTCACGATTCTGAAAGTTTCTTTATTGTTATAGCTTAAATTTTACTTAACTCTCAAAAAAGTCGATTCTAATAAGAGTTTTTCTTATTGTTTGTAATTTTCTAGGATATTGCACAATATTTACAAAATCACCGGCTACGTTGTTAACTAGTTTTAAGTCCTGTGATTAGTTTAATAATGAATGAGCATGATGAAAATTTGATTATGGCTCTAGAAAGATCTCAGTTAGAACTGCAGGAAACGTCGGAGAATACCAACGAAAGCCCAAAACTGTCTCCAGTACAAATACAACAAGAATATTTTGAAAACCTACCAGATTGTGATTGGGTGAGGTGAGTTGAAATATATAATCTCTTTTTATTCTAGTATTGTTTTATTATAAGTATATTTTTTTCTCTATCTAATCCAAAGTGGTCTATGAATAAAATCATTTATTAATTATAAATATAATATTTTATTTAGTTAAAGTTATAAATATTATATAGACATTTGATTTCAAAATACTCTTTTCTCTTACAGATATGAATCAAGTAATCGAAAATATTTACTACAGAATGTTGCTTTTGCTTTATTTGGTAGTCCTAGTACAGAGGGTGACATGTCTATATACGATGTAGAAACTACAAATCTAGAAGGTTATAACTCAAGACAAAAGGAAAGGGTCATGAAAATTTATGAAAAATTATGTACACAAAGTAAGAATATTTTACAGTAAAACTATAACATGAAGTGAACTCATATTTATGGATGTATGCATTGAGATGTAAATAGATTTTAATCATTCAATTCGAAATGCATATATGAATGTTTGTTATACATAATGGACTAACAAGCTATTTAAAATGTAGTCACTGTCTTATTAAACTTCATTTTTTTGTCCCTCATAGGTAAATATGCTCAAAATGATGCTGATATTTTTATGTCAGTACTCCTTATTGTTTGTGCAAAACCAAAGCCTGTTAAGTTTTATCAGATAGAGCCATCAAACTATTGGGTTGACTTACATCTAAGGGATGACATTGACATTTGGTACACAGCGGTCTTTGTTGTTAGGAAATGTATACCTACAACTGTAGGGGGTAAGCATGATTTAATATTATTTAAAATAACAGCTACTACAATTTGAAAAAGTAAAAATAATAAATAAATAAATAAATATGTTGGGACATTATTACAACAGCGCCATCTAGTTCCGCAGTAAGCTTCATAACGTGCTTGTGTTGCGGGTACCAGATAGTTGATATACTACACATATAAATTTTAAATACATACATATTATAAATATGAACACCCATGACTGGAATACAAACATTCGTGATTATCAAATGAATGCCCCCAGCGGGACTCGAACCCGCGACCGCTGGCGCAGAAAGTAGGGTCACTACCAACTGAGCCAAACAAGTCGTCTATAAATAACTTGAACATAATCTATCTTATATATATTTTTTTTGTATTTAAAAAGATAGTGCTTTTAAAATAGTCATAAACTGCAAACTTATGTTCCTTTTTTGATTTTTAGCTAAGCCCTGTAGGGTTTTCATAGATGAAGATGGAAGAGTCTATCATGATTGGCAATCATATTTAACAAAGAACATGCTACCAAAATGTGTAATCATTGCACCAGAAAATGGTGAATATCAAGGAGTCGTAGTTGAGGTAAGAGTTTATAAAATACATAAGTTTTTATTAGTATGATTTTACTGCTCTGTTGGTTTAGTGGGAGCAAGTATAGGTGTAAATCTGGAGATACTTGGCTTGAGTTGCTCATGGTAGGGAAGTTCTTTATTGGCAACACTTAAGCTTGTGCTTGGGAAGCATGATAAGTCATAAGTCAAGCACCTGATCTTTTACTGGTATAACAAATTGTTATCTCACCACAGTATTAGAGTGAAAAGGAATAAAAATAGATTTTAAAGTATATTTATCAAGATTTTGTTCTACAATCATATCACCAATTAAGTAGATGAGTGATCCTTATTAATAATTTAGGAGTTCCATCCGGTTGTCCAAAAGTTAATCATGTATTTTAATACCTTTCAGGGACAAGACACATGTCTAGTGAAGTTATCGGTGACCCCTTCACCTTCTCTGGGTATCAAGGCTAGAGTGCTAAGTTCAGTTGACACCGCTAGTACAGTGGCTTCATTGGGTGCAGTGGGAGTCCTCGGTGTAGCAGCATTTACTCCTGTGGGGCCTGCTGTGTTGATCGGAGCTACCGTTGCCACTGTGGCCACTGGTATATATGGTCTTGTTAGATCATCGCTACACTTACATGATAGGAGAGTACATGAACAGGTAAATTGTTAGTTCTGGATTTAGGTAGTTGAAAGTAAATATTATAATGGTTTAGAATAATTGTATTTCCTTGTAACTTCTTCTTGCACGTATATTTTGTTTTTTCAATTGTTTAGAACAAATATTTTAAATGAAATATTATCTTATTATGGTATACTTATTAAAACAAGCTGATTTTCTACAATCAATACTCCTAGCAGAATGTTAAAAAATAATATGTCATATTCTGAAAGATATACTCAATTTGACTTTAATCTAGTAAAAAGTCCACTTATTTAACTAAAAATTAGTTATTTTAAACATTTCCACAGTCCATCAGTCCAACGGATGCTGAAGCCCGTGGTAGCTGGCTGAACATTGCAGCGTCAAGCGTCGGCCTGACCGCCGGAGCCGCGAGCACGCTACTGGCTAAGTCTGCTGCAGCCGGCACAAATGTTAGTAAAGTGAGTAGGCTTCACTGTACATGACAGTCATGGGCCTATAGACAACTGGCATTCGTTATGAAGCGATTCGATTTCTACAATCGTCATCGCTTAAACGCAGCGTATGCATCTTGAACTTTAAATCACTAATAATTGAAATGAAAGTTCATTGTCTACCATCATCTAGTCGTTGACAACAGATCACGTGACATATCTAAGTCATATGTCAAACCCATACATTTTGGACTTTTCTACTGTCGCTTTCGCTAATCGATTGTTACATTGTCTAGGCCCTATGGTCATGATTGTCAATTTTAGTGGTGTGGTCTTTGAAAAAAATTGTATGTAAGTAATTATACACATATTATGTAAATGTTATTAAATTAGAGAGATTTTGAGAGATCTACTTAACAAGCTTTTCAAGGCCTTGGGGTGTGATATTGCTGTCTCTTACATTAAAGTTACTGCAATGTCAAATTATTAATGACTATTTTTCTCATATTGTATGTATGTAGACTGAGATATTTGAAATGAAAGACAGCGAGTTGTCGGTAACACAGTTTATTCACGACTGACGAGTGACGCGGACATCGAGCGAGACAAACTATAAAATGCAACGATCGACCGTTATATTACACCTTCACCCTTATTTAAGACAGACAATAAAAAAGTTTAAATATATATACAACATTTACATAAAGTAACCAGCATAACAGGTAGGAAGTAAATAACTAACAACAATCTGGTTAAGTATAATAAATAACTTATTACATGCTTAAATAATAACTTATATAATACTTATTTAAATTCTAAACACTAATTACTATACTACAAAAAACAATATACTACAATAAACAACAAAAAACAAATAACAAAGAAACCAGTATGTCGGAGGATGATATTATTTCATCCTACATTTACGTATGGGACGAGACCGGGGCGGTTCGATGGGAGGCAAGGGTTGCTGTATGTCAGTTGGGATTGATTCCACGCTTTTCTCGATTATCTCGTGTTCGCGAGTCGGGCTGAGTGCTGATGCGCACGCATCGTCCCCGGGGCCTTTCGTGTCGTGCGCTTCGGGCTCGGTGCTCGTCACGCTCGTCTCCACGCCGACAATCGCTGGGCTAGAAGGACAGATTAGTGAACTCCGTTTACGTTGTTTCAGTTGGTCAATATGTCTGTGCGTTTCGCGTCCTACTGCATCTACCACCCTATAATCTGTTGTCCCTATCTTATCCACTACCTTCCCCGACACCCATTTATCGTTCCCCCTATACTGACGTAGCCATACATCGTCCCCTGGAGACAATTGGCGCGACTCATGAGTACTGTACTTTTGTTGATGTTCTTGAGCGTTTCTCACTTTGAGCTCCCTATTAGGCCTCATAGCGTCAAATTTAGTACGTAACCGGCGGCCAAACATAAGGGACGCTGGCGTTTCGCCCGTAGTACAGTGTTCCGTATTCCTATAATAAAGTAAAAAGCTATTTAAAAATAAGTTAATATCTAAATTTTGCCTTATAGCTTTCTTAATGGTCCGTTTAATTGTATGGACGGCGTTTTCTGCCGCGCCATTCGATGCCGGATGGTATGGTGCCGAAAACAAATGTTGAATACCATTCGTATTAACAAATGTTGCAAATTCATTACTAGAGAAAGGTGGGCCGTTATCCGATACTATTTGCTTTGGTAAACCGAAACGAGAAAAAATTTCACTCAACATTTTAATTGCGTGACTAGCTGCTGTGCTCGGTACCTGACATACTTCTATCCATTTAGTTCTCGCATCCACCAACACTAAATACATTCGACCCGCAAGAGGACCCAGGTAGTCGAGGTGTACGCGAGCCCACGGTTTATCCGGCCATGGCCACGGGCATGCCCTGTGCCGCGGTGGCGCTTCACTCTCCGCGACACACACGCTACAGTCGCGGCACGTTTTCTCGATTGCTTCGTCAATCCCCGGCCACCATACGTAGCTCCTAGCGAAAGATTTCGTCTTAACTATCCCCATATGAGCCTCATGTAAGTCAGTTAAAACTTTGTCCCTGCAGGTTTCCGGTATTACTATTCTGTGCCCCCACATCACGCAACCTAACTCCTCATAAAAATTAATAGTGCCTAGAAAAGCCCTTAAGTCCGTAATATTAACCGGGCGAGGTAAATTAACTATTCCCTCAACCCTTTCCGGGTCCACCTTAATACCCTCGGCAGAAATAATAAAACCTAGATATTTAACCTCACTTGTCATAAATAGGCATTTACTTTTTTTTAGTTTCATTCCGTTATTTCGTAACCGCTCTAAAACACGTTTTAAAGTAATAAAATGTTCGCGAATATCCGGAGAACCGATTATTATATCATCAATAAAAACTTCTACTCCAGGAATATCGTTCAAAAGATTAGTCATAATACGCTGAAAAATCCCTGGACTCGAAGACAATCCGTATACTAATCGTTTATACTTGAAAAGTCCTTTGTGAGTGTTAATAACCGTCAAATTATCGGGGTCATGTAATTCTATTTGATTATAGGCTTGTGAAAGGTCAATTTTCGAAAATATTTTAGCACCATTTAACTTCACAAGCAAGTCATTTATTCGTGGTAACGGAAATTTATCGACCAACAGAAACGGATTTAAAGTAATTTTATAATCAGCACATATACGGAGTCCACCATCCGCCTTACGTACCGGTACCAGCGGGGTAGCCCAGTCCGCGCTGTCGACAGGCTCGATGACTCCCGCACGCAGCATGTCAGCCAGCGCTGCCTCGACTCGCTCGCGCAGCGCATACGGCACGGGTCGCGCGCGGCATAATACCGGTGTCGCCCCCTCGCGCACCCGCAGCTGAGCCTTACCGCCCGTGAACCGTCCCAGTCCCTCCGAGAATAACTCCTTAAATCTGTCGAGTAATACATCAATAGACTGATTAAAATTATTATTTCCGCTGACGACATTCATATTTTCTATGTATTGATATAATGGTATTTTTATGTTAAATTCCGAAAGCCACTGTCTTCCCAATAACGAAGTGGTACCACCCTCAATTACAAACAATTCCACAAATTTACTTATATTTCTATAATTGACGAGTGGCTTGATCACCCCTAGGGGTCTTATCGTAGAACCATTATAAAACTTAAATAACATTTGCGATTTTTGTAAATGCCTACATTTAAAAAATTTATCATAAGTATTTTTACTAATACATGATACTAATGATCCAGTATCTATTTCCATGGGTAAAACTATACCATCTATACATATTTTTAAACTCACCGGCTTGTAACTATCTAGATTAAGTTGGTGTAAATCTTCTACGACCGGCTCGATCTCGTCGTCCGATACAGGAGATACGTCCACGCCTAGCAGCTCCGACCGGTGTGTTCTGTCGTCCGCGCAGCGAGCCACCTAGCTATTGGTTGGAAGCCCTTCTCGCCGAGGGATGCCGCCTGACCGTACAGGACATACACGACGTAAATGTCCCCTCTGTCCACATCTACTACAGATGAACCGGTTGTACCGACACCCATCACTTATATGATCCGTAGATCCACAAGCCGCACAATTACTGTTCATTTCTTTCTCTCGTCGTCCGCGCACCGCCGCCGAGCCCCGTACGCCACTCCGGCCACGCCCGCCCCGGCTATTCCGCATGGCCGTCTGCACCGCATGCACGGAATCCGCTAAGCCCTCGCTGCTCACACGGCCACTGCCGCTTGTCTGCTCCACTGCTGCTGCATCCCTTTCCGCCGCTTCCATGGCTGAGGAAATTTTTACCGCCTTCGCGTATGGTAAACTGTCCTCGGCGAATAAGCGTTGTCTAGTAGCTTCGCTCCGTAGACCGCATACTAGTTGATCCCGCATATTCTCTTCCAATACCGTCCCAAAGTCACAAAATCTTGACATTTTTTTTAGTTCAGAAATATATAGCAAAACTGATTCACCCGCATTTTGTCTACGTTGGCGGAATCGAAATCGCTCTGCCATAAAAGACGGTTTCGGCTGTAAGTGGTCGCCCATCAGCTTCACCACGGCTGCGTAAGTCTTTGTACTCGGTTTTTCGGGACTCGTCAAATTACTCAGTAACTCGTACGCTTCATCGCCCATCGCCGCAATTAAAGTGGGTAGCCATAACTCTTCTTTAACCGCGTTTACTTTAAAGAACATTTCTGTTCATTCAATGTACATCGACCAATTTCCCGATGTTATGTTAAACTCTGATAACTTTCCGATAGACATCTTAATAACTTAATCCTCGTTCGCCAATGAGATATTTGAAATGAAAGACAGCGAGTTGTCGGTAACACAGTTTATTCACGACTGACGAGTGACGCGGACATCGAGCGAGACAAACTATAAAATGCAACGATCGACCGTTATATTACATAGACCGTTATATACATTAATATATATATAGGCATTATATATAATATATATATATATAATGCCTATATATATATATTAATGTACATATATATACAAATGTATTGTGTGTATGTGTGTATTCAGCCCTTTTTTATGCACTACTGCTGGACCCGGGTCTCCTTCAATACGAGGGGGATCAGGCCATAGTCCACGCTGGCACAGTGGGGGTTGAAGCAATGTGGCTTAAAAAAAAGTTGATAGGTTGGTTGTTTGATGGCTCACGATGTTTTCTTTCACCATAGGATCTTGATATGTCTAGTTAAAAATCATTTGCACATGACAATATCAGAACGAGACCTAGGATATGAATTTGCTTCACTCGGTTTTCCAAGCGAGTGCATTACCTCTGTACACTACATTGTATTGTACATATAAATAATATTAAATATGTTGGGACATTATTACAACAGCGCCATCTAGTTCCGCAGTAAGCTACGTAACGTGCTTGTGTTGCGGATACCAGATAGTTGATATACTACACATATAAATTTAAATACATACATATTATAAATATCAACACCCATGACTGGAGTACAAACATTCGTGATTAGCAAATGAATGCCCCCAGCGGGACTCGAACCCGCGACCGCTGGCGCAGAAAGTAGGTTCACTACCAACTGAGCCAAACGAGTCGTACGTACATTGTATTGTGTACATTTCATGTGTATTAGTTGTTTATTTTATTTTAATAAAAGTCTGGTTAAAACGTGTGTGATATTTGTTATTTACAGACTGGACAGGCTCTAGCGGCGTCGGTAGAAATTCTTCGCCGTGCGAACTTAGTGACTGGTGGCGCGGGAGTACTTAATAGCTTGGTACATATAATACTGAAGGTTAGTATTGTATTATAATGCTTACGAGCGACTTGCATTGCCGATTTCTTACTCACTTCGAATGGCTTCGTCCCTATAGTTAGTTGTGTTTTAATTATTTTGTGCAGAACTCTAAATTTTTTCGTAAAATAACAGTAGCCTAAATTCCAGTCCAACCCTTTCAGAGATTAGCGAGAGCAAACAGACAAAAATATTTAAAAATGTGTTTTTTTTATAACAATGTCCTCGCGATGGATCCAGCCACGGCGGCCAATGTCATTGAGACTAGCTAACTGCGCAAGAGATATTAGATTACATATATGATATTAAAATACAGAAAGACTAAACTATACTTGGCTCGACGTGGGATTCGCACCCACGACTCGGGATGTGTACACACTAGCGGCTACACCACCGAGACAGTCTAGTTTACTATAATAGTAGGTTATATATTAAAAAAATTTGCTAGAATACAATAGAAGTATTTTAAACCGTAAGAATAAGGTATGCTGGGCTACTTACGTGCTGGAAAGTGTGCAATTCAAAAATTGCCGATTTCCACAAGTTGAAGAAACAAAAATCTTAAACTTTAATTTTTCTTTTGTTTGGCTCTTGCTTAGTGAGAATTGGCAGATAATATTTATAGAATCTAATTAGCCCACCACATCTTAATCTGACGCGCTCGTGTATTTTTGACTTGTAAAAATATTTAAAAAATATTTTGTGTGGCTGACCTTGGTGTGCGATCCTATACCGAAGATTAATATATAATGCTGGCCGTCAAAATTAATTGATCGCTGTCAACTATTGATAAAAAAACGAGTGTGCTTTAGACCACACGACTGAAGTAAAACTTCTTTAGCTCCATCTATATGGATGGTATATACGTAGAATATATACATGTATATACATGAGAGAAAGAGAGAAAGAAAATGTGTACTCGCACCACTCTCACACTTTTCATCAGCTTACTCCCCAAGTCGAGCTAGCGTAGATAAGTTTTACTTCAAAAATAATTTATGAGCTTTATAGATTTATTTGGGTAAATTTACGGCAAAAAAACTAGTTATATTTGGTTTTTTTATATTTTGTTATTTATTTTTAGTACCGCAAGCATGGTGAAAAGCCTACAAAGCTGGAGCTTTTCCAGTTCTCCGCAGCCACCCTGTTCTTCTGCCAGGCAGCTTTTTCGAACAGAACTGCCCAACAGATAATAGAAGACGCCCAAGCTAGTACCATCAATGAGTATAGAACTACATTAAGAAGTAACAGGCATCGGTAAGTGTATAAACTTTGTCCATTCCGGGACTCAAACCCGTGGTGGGTTAAATATTTATTGACTAACCATTCTTGACCATGAAAAGTAATAACAAAATATAAACAGCACGAACTATGAATAGAATTAGCGCAATATTGTTGTTTGCAATTGTTGCTAAAGTTTCAAATAAATAAAGTTTTTTCGAGGATTTATTTTGATTTTTGTTTCACGACGTTTCGAATGCTTTACCACTATTACAAATCCCTCCTGATTGAAGTTATTAATGTTTAATTTTTTTATAATCTGGAAAGTTGAAAGTTTTGATATTACCATTACTTTTTTATACATGAGAGAGAAGTTGAAAACAAAAGTAAACCTTGCAATATAAACATTAATAACAAACATAATATTATAATACCATCTATTTATTGACAATTATTCTAACTAATTATTCTCTTTGGTATTGTCACCTTGTCACTGCACTAATAATGCACACGAAAAACTATGTGTACAGACAAATTAACATATAACTGTCCCATTTAAAATGTTTATACAAAAAACTGTAACACATTGCTATATAGCTTTATACATGTAATAAATTACTAAAGATTTAAATTAAATATCTTTTTACAGGAAAATATTCGACAAAATGGGTGCCGAAACACGAAGGATACAAGGCACAGTGCTCGGTAACACCGAAGTCATCAAAGGTATAAAGAATATCGCCAACAAAGACCAGTTCTTCGCGGATGCTCTCAAATTAAACAAGGATTTGAATCAGCACAAACTCAGAATATCCCTGACGTCTGATGGGCAGGTCAATTTGAATGCAATGCATAAGTTCAACCCCTCAGAACTGTATGGTATGGACACAGAGGCAAGGACTCAATTGTTTACATCAATTGGTCCTGCGAACCGGACAACGCCAAACGCCCCTACGCGAGTATTACCAACTAATGCAGTTGCTACTTATGATAGTGTAGAACAAGAAGAAAATAGTATTTTGGTTGGCATTCGCCCAGAGGAAGTGATACGAATTGGTACTTTACTGTTACGTGTGAGTGCGTCAGGTGCTGAAAATATAGCTCTAATGCTGGAAAATCTCAGTCAAGAAGTATATGCCAATTTGATGACGCTGGCTTTCAATGTGCTAAGCATACTATTGCCGGAAGAAATAGCGAAACTACGTTTGCTCAGTCCAGATGTAGACCTTGTCGAACAGATAGTAAGGTTCATATTTAATTACTTAAGACACAACCAACCGCTAGGTGAATGTTGTGACACGGATAACGGTATTATAGTTGTTCTAAAACAGTTCTTCCAAGATGGCCGAATCAGACAAGAGACTATTTTGGAGATGAAAAATAAATTTATCTATTGGGTGGACGATCAATTGGAAAAATCGCGTCAAATGTATCCGAATAAGAAAAGTGTTATTTGTGATACTTGTGAAGGGGTCAGATTTGCTTAGAGCATATTGTTAAGAATTTTTTTGACCGATTTCAAAAGGAAAGGAGTATTCGAGTTTATTTTAGTATCATATATTCACTTAACGTAAAGAAATATAAATGAATATTTTTATTATGAAAAAGTTTTAGCCTAAAGAAAGTGTATAAAAATCAAGAAAAAACACTTTATAGTTGATTTTATTACTTAAGTAATTTTGTAGTTATACCTTTTTAATTATAAATTACATTTACCAAATTTAATTACTCTGAGGCTTAATTTTTTTTAATTATAGAGAATAAATTTTATAAATAATTTTTATTTAGTCTTAGTTCAGTTAATATTGACTAAATTTCGGTCAGAAAGCAACATAATCACGCATCTCAGTACCAATAATTAATAATGTTATGGAACAAGGTCAAGATAATATTTTATTTTGTATTAATCATTGTTAAATAAAAATATTTATTTGCTTAGATTATTATACAAATGACAGAAAAAACAAATGTGGAGGGAAATCAATAATGGCCGAAATGGTAATTATTTTCATAGTAATAATTAAAGTGTATACATATTTTATGATATATATTTTACAGATATACAATTCAAATTATCAAAAACATATCAAAGTGTAACTTTATATATATTCCTATTTAAAAAACTAAATTGTATTTTCTATACTATTATTACTATAATATACTTAATAAGTAAAAAATATTAAGTTTTATTAAAAGGGTTTAAAATTTTATGCAAATGGAAGTGATAGGCAGTTTTCCTTTTTTAGGGTTTTTTTTTAATATACAAAGAAAAAAGTTTAAATATAAATTTATTTATTGACACTGTAACGTCGCTGACGCCATGTAAAATATAGATCTGGCATCTATTAGAATAGAATTAGAAATACTTATAACAATTTAAAATCTATTTTTTCAAGACCCAAAAGAAGCCTTTAATCAGCCTTTTTATTAAAATTTCGAAAAATTTTAATGCATTATAATATTATGTATAATATAATATCTTATATAAAATTTAATGTTTATAAAACCTTTGCTTATAGAAGCCAAAATTTGTTTAAATTAAGAGCACTGTGATATTTAAGAATGAACTTATGAATGTATGTATTTTTATAAGGTATTACAAACAATGTAATGTGCCTTGAAATTCGCACCTATTCGCATCTATTTATATTGGTTTTAAGAATATTTTTCCTATGAATGTACGTTCAAATAAATTATTAGAATTAGTGTTCCTTTTTCATTTATCATAAATATAAATCCTTTAAGACGAGACTGACATGTTTACATTTATTAGAAATAATCTGTTTTAGGGTTCCGTAACTAAAACGGAAAAAAACGGGAACCTTATAAGATCACTTTTTTGTCTATCTGTCAAAACCTTTTATTTCGAGAAGGTATGGAGTTGGAATCAAAACAATGAATTCAGGTCTACAGTCCTTTGAAGCTGTAAAAAAATTCTTAAGTTAACGTGAAAAGAAGATACGGCCCTTTATGCCACAAAAAACGTATATTTCGATTTTTGACACGCTGAAGAAAATCAAAATATATAGGATACTTTCCGTTGATCTAGAACTGTGAAAATTGTCCTATACTAGAAGTACCTACATGAAAAAATCTGAAAACTATACATTTTTTTAATACTTTCTTAGGTTTACGGGAATATTCGACATAAAAGAAACTAGGTACCTATCTTTTCGGATTTTGAGAGACCGGTCTGCCCCGTGACCATGATTACTGTAAAGCATTCGAAACGTCGGGAACCAAAAATTTAAATAAATTCTCGACAAAATCCGAAGAGATAGCATTCGTTTATAATATAGGTACATTTGTAATCATATAAAATATGATCTTTAACGTACGTAATCAATCATCGAGGTTAAGCAACGGGATTATCGATAAAAACTAATTATTGTTAATTATTAAATTTCTAATTTCACATAGATCATTCGGACTCATCAACCGACTTCCAAAAAGGAGGAGGTTCTCAATTCGTCTGTACTTATTTTATTTTTTTATGTTTGTTACCTCAGAACTTTTGACTGGGTGAACGGATTTTGATGAATTTTTTTTATTTGAAAGGTGGTGCTTCCGGTGTGGTCCCATTTTAATTTTTTCCAGTTCTGACAATGGCATCCATGAGAAAACCATATAGGTCTTAAATTTGCATTAATTATGTGCGCGACCAATGGACGAATAACTCAATATCACGCTAACCGATTTTGATCTCTTCTCGCCGGCTCTTCTCGGCAGAACAGCTTTCCGAGTCGGTGGTAGTTTACTCCCAAGTCCTAGACTTACAGACTGACACTTGATTTAAATTCGTTTAATAATGTAAAAGTGACGATTCAAAAGTACTTGTAAAAGTCTATTTGAATAAAGTATATTTTGACTTTGACTTTGACTTTGATGATCCTTTTTTATTGTATGGGTGACCGGGGCTACAATTAACAGAGGTAAGTATTAACAAGCAAATTTCTCTAAAACTATACCTACTACACCTCTAGTGCGTGTCTTAGTTTGTCAATTAGATCGAGCCACATGGCACAGCATTGGTCAGTTGCGCTCCGCGCATCATTTGAGTGAGTTGTGTGCAGGTCGATATTTTGAAGCAGGTAACGATAATTTTATAGTTTACGATTTTTTGATTTGTACAAGAATGATAAAGTATTATAATTACATTTTTTGTTTTCCTAGTAGCATATTTTATACTGAACAATTCTACGTTTCATTTGTAATATAACTATGGACCAATATTTTATTACGTTATTGAATAATAAAAATGTACCTTTGGGGCTATAATTAACACTTTGGGGGGGCTTGTTTTAACACGTTAATACCTACCCCAGATATGGGGGCTAGTATTAACAGGGTAGCTGAATGTTTGTGAATTATTATTTAATACTTTTTTTTATGACAGCATGAGAACTTATAAACGGAAAACTACACGTGGTACCACATCAATAGAGGTCTACGAGCTAGTTGCGCTAGAGATTATTCAGAAGAAAAGAAATTACAGGGATGTAGCAAAAGAATTTGACCTATGTTATGTTTCTCTTTATCTCTTTTTATCTTTATCCACTAGTCTCTGTAACGCATGTTGATAATGATGTTAATATTGATGATCTGTCACTAAATTTGGAAAACCCTGAAGTTTTAGACGATGCGCCTAATTTAAAAAAAAATGACAACAAAAAACCAGAACAAAGAGAACAAAAAAGATAAGGGAAAGGGTAAAGGAACAGCTAAAGGAAATATAAATAAAGACGAAAAAGTAGGAAAAGTGAAGAAAAGGATATTCAATGAAAGCAATAGCTCTAACAATGACGATGACTATTTTTGTATCATTTGCGGTGCCTCTTATAATGAAGATACATCAGGAGGTGAATGGATTCAATGTATCTCTTGCAAGAATTGGGCCCAAGTAGGATGTATCAAACGTGATATCACATCATTTTATTGTTTGAATTGTAATTCAGATGATGATTATGAATAGATACTGTTTTAGTTCGTAGGTGTCATAAATAGTTCCTAATTTTTGATATTTTTGTTGATTTTGTGACAAAATTTTATACACATTATTTAAGTCTAAAGACGATGTTAGTTAAGTTTAAAGAAGATTTTTATTAAAGACTCATTTCCTAGGTTTTAAGATAAAAAATGTGCCATTTTCTACCTCATCATATGATGTTGTATAAGTGATTTGTCTAGTTTAGTTTAAATGTAAAATTATGACCAATTTAAGACTGGTTAATAGTTATTAAGAAAGATTTAACTATAAAATGTTGAGATATTTATTTATGTTAAGATATTTTGTAATTTTGTTATCATCAGTTTATAAGAAAATGTGTTCCATGCAATGCTGTATTAATTTCACTTCCATTAATAAAAAAATATGACTTACATATATTTATTTTTCTTTACATCAGTCAGCATAACATATGTTAATTTTTACCCCTTCAGTTAATACCTGCCCCACACCTGTTAATTCTAACCCCAAACGTGAGGTAACAATTAACATCTGCCATTTTTAAGAAAAAGCGTTCTATTTACGGCATCGTTTCTATTATGTTTGTTTTGAGATAATTACGTTATACCTGAATGATTAAAGCATCATGTATTCTAAAAATCAAGTCTAAATGTTAAATAATTTTTAAGCTACAACTAAAAATACATTTTTTGTTAATTGTGGCCCCGGTCTCCCCTACTTCAAGGGTACTTCGATAAAAATTTGGTTAAGTTTTGATCATGAGATCCATGACAAAAAAACGGAACTCTTCAATTCTTAGGAGCAAATTAGAATACTCGGCGGATTTTTTTATAAGTTATCCGTACATTTGAGTCACCTACGTAACGTCGTTATCAATTATCATGTCAATGAGCTGATGATGGAAGGTACAACTCGACAACGGTTAGGTTTAGAAAGAGAATTCTTTCAATATTATACGCATTTATAGACCGACAGTTTTACTCTTTTAGGCTATTCGGTTTTCTTGATAATAGAAGGTAAATTTTTATAATCATTATAACGTCTGAGAGTTAGGCGAGACAAAAAATCTCGATTGCCTAATAACGTTTATTTCGAAACCTCGTCGACTCATTAGAGCAGTGTTAGCTTAGTTAGCCTACTCTTTACCCATTTTATATTAAAATAAACAAAATACGTATCTACTTTCCGCTAAAAGTTTTAAAATAAATTATTTTTAACAAAAAAACAAAAACCGACTTCAAAACTAAACAAATCTAAACTAAAAAGTAGACAATATACTAATTACTTTTAAGAACTTAGTTAATGACTTGACTTGAAATCGTTACTTACAGAACTTTTTATGTGAACTTGTACATCGATTAGCTAAGTTCACAGACACAGACAATTTAGGTTGAATTGTCTGTGGCTAAGTTTCTGTTTTTAAACGTACTTATGTACTTATAAATTTAGGTATTGCAATTGTAACTTACGACTTACGAGACAGATATTTGATATGGTAGAATTTTCTGTAGACCTTATTAAAACCTACAGTTTCCCACAACAATCTGTTAAGATTTAGGTAGGTACCCTTAGTAGGTACTTAACAGTTTACTGTTTTTCCATAAAACAAAACAAAGCTATGGCAGGACAGGTTTTTGCATTTATAACACAAATTCATTCATTCATAGTAAATTAGGTAAAATTAGAAAAAACTACCTAATATGGTTTTGAAATCTTTTATTACACTAACTTAAAAGAAAACAATTATGAATTGTTTTGGATCCATGCAGTATAGCGGCTAACACGAGCATTAACGCCAGGGAAATTACGGTCACCACAACCCTGTCCCCAGGAGCAAACACCGACGATGGTTGTGCCGTGAAGAAGAGGGCCACCAGAGTCTCCTTGGCACTGATCACGTCCACCGACGTCGAGCCAGCCAGAGCACAACATGTTGTCGGTAACAGGGCGAATTCGTGCATATCTGTTCCTGCAGATAGCTTGGTTTATGGTCCATACTTGTACGTGGCGAAGTTGCTCAGATGAAGAGCCTCCAGACTAAAAAAAATATAATATGAAAAATATGTATAAATACCATTTATTAAAAATAGTATGCCTTAGTAACTAGTACAAACCCTGACGGCTGACACCTTGTACTTTTTATATTTTAAGCTGTTTCATGAACTGAATTTCGAAAACTGCTACGAGTATAATGCATATAAGGTATAATAAGATATATATATTTTTAATTGTATTAAGGCCCCGGACTCCCTTTGCGACATTTAGCTTTATCTTTCCTGAGGTTTTGCAAGTGGCGCTCCCCCCGCTGCACAAAGACGTTCGAGACCGCACGTGAATGTTGCTCTACTTCATTAAATGAGTGTACGATTACTTAAAATTTGACAAGTAATTATTTTTATTTATTCAAATAACGGTTATTTACAATTGTGTGTGTCTGTTTGTGTGTCCATGATTATTTTTATTTTTATTTTATTTTAATAAGTGTCTCCAACAAAAGATACACACGTTACATTTAAAAAACAACAACACAGTGGTAATTATAAAAATACAATATGTGTGCTCCTTCAATTATAGGAGACCACAGCTTGCTTATTATTATGAATAAGGTGCAATAAAAAATGTAGTTTTAGAAATGTGTTGTTTAAATGATAAGAACCACAGCTGCGTACGTTCTTTTGTTTTATTGCTTTATTGTCTAGCACCTGTTAATGAATATGAATAATAGATTTACCAAAGATTCTATGAAATTATTTCTCTTTGGCTCTCGACACGTTTGGTTCAGTTGGTAGTGATCCTACTTTCTGCGCCAGCGATCGCGGGTTCGAGTCCCGCTGGGCCATTCATTTGTTGAGCACGAATGTTTGTACTCCAGTCATGGGTGCTTATATTTATAATATGTATGTATTTAAAAATGTATATGTGTAGTATATCAACTATCTGGTATCCGTAACACAAGCCTCTTAGCTTACCACGGAACTAGATGGCGCTGTTGTAATAATGTCTCAACATATTTGTTTATTTATTTGTTTGTTGTGATAGCCTTGCACGTTTACCTCGACTGCTACACTTTCGTTAAATTGTTATGTGTTGTCTTTGTACATCTAAAGTAATATGGATTATTCTACTCTGCGTTAGCTGCTTTAAATTTGTTAAATTATTTAGTTTGTTTTTTATTGTGAGTGTATATTTCCAGATAACCGGATATTACTTTTCAATTAACTGGATAGTAGAAATTAACAAATATCCGGATAATACAGATAATAAAGACAAAATGTACGAGGGATTTTCTGGGAGAAAAAATATATAAAAGAATAATAATCATGCATAATATCATAACTATTTTTTTTTTTAAAAAACCATCATGGTATGGTATGGTATGGTAAGCACGGGCTGTTTTCCGCAACTCGACGACTTAGCGCCTATTTTGCGTGTGTGGGAATTTATTATTCACTCCTGCCAAACAAGCTCCTCCAGAAATTTAAGAAGTTTTCTAGGCTTCTTGAATATCTCCGGAAGTGCCCTCGGGGTGCCAAGGTGTTGCGCCTGGTAAGCCGCTACACCTGGACAGTTTAAGAGTACATGTGTAGCCGTTTCTTCTGTCCCAATAGAAGCTCTGCACAGGGGACTGTCTGTGATACCTATGTTAAAAAGATGTTTATTATAAGGCCCGTGTCCGGGCCGTGTCCGTGACCTCGAAAAGGACACCCATGTCATTGTTAAAAAAAAACTGATGTCCGCCATCTTAGATTTGAAAATGGACCTCATTTTCACAATCAGCACCCTGAGAAACCTCGAAAATGACACCCATGTCATTGTTGAAAAAAACCCCGGATATCCGCCATCTTAGATTTGAAAATGGACCTCATTTTCGCAATCAGCACCCCGAGAAACCTCGAAAATGACACCCATGTCATTGTTGAAGAAAAAACCGGATGTCCGCCATCTTAGGCTCGTCGAGATTTGATGCAAAACACGCTTTTATGATAAATGCTTTGACAAAACCAATTTAAGTCATCGTCCTAGATTCAATATAAATATAGATTCACTAGAAATCACCACAGGAACACAGTTTTAAACTATTTTTCTCACAAACACTAATAAAACAGTATGAATTTTTTGGTTTTGGGTGGGTTTTTCAACGTTGTTCAATCCTACAATGCCGTTTGTCGTAACTCCTCAATTTGAGGACACTCCCCTGTCTGCCACAGCCAGTATCGGAATACTTGGCGTCGACATTTCGAGCAAAGTCCAGTTCCGTGGTCAATTGGAAGATAAGGCCAAATTGGCCTCAAAGAAGCTTGGTGTGCTCAGTAAGGCGAGACAGTACTTCACGTCTGGTCAGCGCCTTAACCTCTATAAGGCGCAAATTCGGCCGCACATGGAGTACTGTTCTCATCTCTGGGCAGGAGCTCCCCAGTACCAGCTACTTCCATTTGACCGCATTCAACGTAGGGCGGTTCGACTTATAGACGATCAAGCTATTTCCGATCGGCTTGATACTTTAGCTCTGCGTAGAGATGTTGGATCACTCTGCATCTTCTACCGCATTTATCACGGGGAGTGTTCTGAGGAATTATTCGAACTGATCCCGGCCGCAGAATTCCATCATCGGACATCGCGCCAAAACCGTAAATTCCACCTACACCACCTCGATGTCCAGCGTTCCACAACAGTGCGATTCCTTAGGCATTTTCTGCCTCGCACAACCACTCTGTGGAACAGCTTAGTAGGACGCTCTTCTCATACAGCAGCTATTATTATTTATTATTTGTCATAAGGACGAACTTTATCCAAAATTGTGCGTTCTGATAAGGTCTACCTAAATTATTTGTTTCTCAAAGTATTCGGGTTGAAATTAATTACAACAATGACGATTGTTTATATTTTTTGTTTCTTATATTTTGATTATACACGTAAAGGAATAAAAGTGGTGTTAATGCTAAAAATGTATACTGGTTGTCTTTTCTTCTCTTTCTGAACAATTATTCTATCTTTTAAAAATGATTACCTATGTTCTAAAATAAGTTGGTGCCTTGTGCGTTGTTGTGGGTCTTATACTACAACAGTGTACTATAAGGCGTACATCACATTAAATTTTTTTTTTCAAAGTGTTACACCAACTTTTTTCGTACGTAATTTTTATGAGTAATAGTGCATATAAAGAAGCACAACATATATTATTTCTGTGATTGTAAGTCTCAGAAAACACAAAAATAAAAAATATTTTTTGTTTATTTTTTCATTTTTATTAGAAAAAAATGGCTCTAAAAATTTATAAAAAATATATAATATAGCATGCAATGTAACCTAAAGCCTCGCATTAGTCTCACTTCTCTAACGTAATCAGTTTTTGAGATATATTACTTTGAAAAATAGTCATGCGAAAGGCTATTTTTTCCCATATCTCAGGTTCAAAACGGAATCTGGTCGCGATATGTACATCAATCGTATTTATAAATCAAGTAGATATTAAAACATAAGGTTCGATAAAGGTTCCCATTTGGGGGCTCGTTATGCTTACCCGGCTAGACCCTTTATGCATATTCCCTATTAGCGGGCTCGGGGCAACTTCATCATATAGCAAACTTTACTGATTTTTAAAATTGCATTCCTATCAATTTTTCATAACGCGCCTAAAGAAGTATAACTTCAAAAATGGTTAGTTACACTTTCTATTCTTAATGCGTTATCTAGATTTTTACCTGATCTGAGACACTTATAAATTATAATATTGCAAAAATCATTTATTAATATGTTTTAACATCAATACAAATAGGTACATTTATTAATGTGTGTATTCAACTTAACTCTTTAATCGGTTTTTTTTTATGATTTCAACTTTTGATTTAGACTTTATATAACCAACACAGGGATATTTCTTCCTTTTCTTATCCATACTCGTTTACTAATTTATTAATAAGTGCTATCAATATTCAAGTAGAGCAACGTTCACGATATACTTCACCTTTCCGTAAGAATCTGCGCGAGGGAAAGAGAGCAATCGTGCGAGCAGGAGGTAAAATGACGTAGAGCTACAAAACACACGTCTGAACGCTGCGATATCCCAGCGGAACTGAGGGAAATTTCGACGCGTTTCTTGTTCGATAAGTTTCGTTTTGATAAATGTACTAAAAATATTTTTTTAATGCTGTATTTTTTTTAATCGACTTATTAATAGTTATATTTTACGTGTTTTAAATTTGACTACGCTAAATGATAATTTTCTAGTAGAAAAAAAATATTTTAGCAGTGGTCGAATTCATAAAATTTTAACTACTTAAAGCACTCGAAATAAGAAAACTAAAGCATTTTCCAAAAAAGTAACCAGATACGATTGTTGTCGAAGATATGAGAATAAATGTAACCTGAATAAATTTCTTGTTTTTGTTATAATTTTTACGTGACGTGTGCGCAAATGAGACCCTCAACGTGTAGGACGTAAATCCAGGTATATTTAAAGCTTAAAAAAACCTATGAAAAGTAGCATTAAAGTAAATAAAAAAAATGTTTTGAACTCTTCAAATTTCACACTTTAAATTAAAGTAAAATTTATTTGGTTTATTGCTTTCTTACTAACTAAAATAAAATCTTTCTTTTCTGATAATTCTGCAAGAATACTGATTTATAGGGGAATGGAGCCTTAACGAGTTTTCCCGTGTAAATGAGATAATTTTCTGAGGTAAAAAGTAGTCTATGTTACTCTCGAGCCCTCCAAGTAAACAACTCCACACTGAAATTCATGTTAATTCGTCGTTCCGTTTTAACGCGAAAGAAAGACAATCAAACGAACTTTTACAATTATAATATTTGTATGGATATGAGTAGTAAGTATATATTCACCTGCGTACGTCCCCATCCGATAGCCCACACAACCTGGTTGTCACCGAGAGCATAATTACTTGCGGCAATACGTCCAGGTCGGACGTTATTATTGAACGAGAAAGCGGTAGTCACTTGAAGAACAGCAACATCATGGTCGTAGGTTCGGGAGTTATGGTTGTATGATGGATGATTAATGAGTCTTCTCGACAGGTGAACAACACCACCGCTATGAGCGTTGGTGGAACCAACACGTGCTCGCCATTGGACGGGTTGATCTCCACTGAAATGTATAAGAAATGTTATTTAGTGACTCAAGAAATCAAGGCAGAAGTTAAACTTAAAATTCCAAGTGGAAACTCACTGGAAAAAACTAATATATATAATAATAAGATATATTTAGTATATTTAAAAAATATATATTTAAGGCTACATTTTATTTACATTATGAAATTATAAGTATAATTTATCTAGTAAGATACTTACTATTTATGTAAGTAAACAGAAAAATATTAAATAAGTAACAGCTACGTTAAATCAGATGTTTTGAGGACGCTTGTATCGATTTTTTTGTATAAAAGCAACTACAGTTTTATTAAATAATTTAGATTTAACTTAGATAAATGTATAACATTAAACTTTATATTGGTACTTACGCAAAGCAGTGGGCCGCTGAGAGAATAGATCTGTTGTTAATAATTGCACCCCCACAATTTTGACTGAAAGTTCCAGATCCAGCCCTAGAGAATAATAAGGCCGCAGCGTATGGGTAACGATCGATGGAGGTTATGGATCCTCCGACAATCCTTTGCGGATTAGATGGCGCGGCTGTAATTTTTTAAGTATGTTTTACTAAAATACTTTATTATTTTGAACAGGTTATAATTTTAATAAGCTAGAGTAATGGAAATAATATTAATTAAAAAAAAACCACGTACCTATTGCCACTGCCAGGCAGAGAGACAGCAAAATAATCACCCTCATTTTTTGCCCTCCACAGTAACAAGTAATGTTTGCACTTGCACTATACCTTTATATACTTTATTTTCATTCATAAATCCAATGGTTTATGTATTTTTACCGATAATATAATTGAATTAAAATTATCTTATTAATCCAAGATAATACGTTTTATTAAATAAAATAAAAAAACCCTGATTCCTGACTCCGTTATATCCTATAGTACAGTCCATGGACAAAGACTAACAGAAAAGTTAAGTAGGGTTGTCAATAACATTAATTATATTAATTAATAGCGACTCACCCTCGCTTTGTTCGGATTCGTCTCCATGTGCCATGTCATAAATGTAAAGTTTGTAACACTAAAATGCGACCTTTAAATAAATTTTAAAATAACAGAAGCCTAGGTTACTCCTTATAATATTAGCTATCTGCGAGGAAATGTCCCGTCAAAATCGGCCCAGCCGTTCCAGAGATTATCCAGAGCAAACAGACAGACAGACAGACAGACAGACAAAAATTTTTGTTTTTAGTACCGTTTATACTTTCATATGTATTTAGTGAAAAGCTGTTAATTTGAAATTTAAATCTCTCTCTCTCAACTTAAGCAGGCTTACATACGACAGTTGCATTGGCAGTGTGATCTGCCTCAGCAGACTTGCTTGACTTGCCGTCGGGGCGTCGTGGTTGACATCGTAAGGGACGAAGGGAGGTTTTGTGAGTTTCAGTGGATACTACTGTCTTGACTTGCTGAAACTGAACATTTTCGATCTTGATCTCATGTTGCTTAAAGGGAGTCAACTCTTCTGCATACTTCATGAGCTGTTCAGGTATGTTCATATTGTAAAGTAATGCTGTCTGTAGTGCGTAGGAATTGATCGCTGGTCGACATGGTTTCAGAAGTGGTAATTAGTAAGTACTTTATTCCTTTTGCCAAAAAGTAAGGATGTTGGTAATAAAGGCAAGAGTTTTGTTTTCGCACGTTAATGGAAAATTGGAAACGAATTTAATATAACCTTGAAAGAATTATACGTTTACAGCTATCTGTTATTGGTATTTCCATTTTAAACGTTACTCATTGATTTTAATATTTTAATACCTATATGATTTTACACAAATACTTTCCTTTATCTATACGTATGATAAAATTCTAACTCATTCAAATCTGTACATTAAATATTTTTTTGGAACAATGTAATTGAAATAGACAATACTGTTATTGCTGTTGTTTTTAGAATTGTTATCGTCCGTCCGTCTGTCTGCGACCGAGAAAACCACTGGAAGAAGGATTTGGATAAATTATAGTATGATGAAAGTTGGTTATCCAGGTCAACATATAGGATACTTTTTACTGCTGGAAAATAGCTCATCTCTGAGAAAAATACAAAAAGTGTTAAAAATAAAGCCACTGCGCTGAAACTATATACATTTGAGTAAGATAACTAACTAAATAGGTTAAAAAAATAATTACAAATATCTCCTTCCATGTTTTGTACTTACAAAAAAAAAATTGACAAATTTATTTGTGTGTAATTTGAAAATTATTTAATATAATATATCGCCATGCGTTTTAATTTTTATAATTGGTACTTACGTAACTTTAATTATTTTTTATACATAACATTAAAACTTTAAAGTTAAGAAAGATAATATGTCTTTTTTTTTAATTTATTGAAATTAATAGCATTACTATTTCATTTCACATTCCAAAATGTCCTCTCCTTCAGACAAGACCGCATCGTCTCTTAATCTACTTTTTAAAGCATTAATAACGCAAAGATTTTGTTCATAGTCTCTACTATACCGCTCAATTACGTATTGGAATTTCCGCAAATAAAGATTTTTTGCGGAAGCGGTATCAAATCTATATATATTTTTTATATTGATGTTACGGTTGCCAAGCTCATAGAGTAATGAAATTACCAGAAGAAGCAACTGGCTTAAATATTTTTTTTCAAAAACACCCACATATAAATAAAAACACACAAAAAAAATTAATTTCTAAATTTTATCTTTATTTTTAATTGTTTTTACATGTATTTTAAAATCATCTAAGTATGTTTTAGATTTCTTTTATGAATTTAAACTTATTGTAATATGTTTAATAATTATTATGTAACAATATAATAGATTAATATTATTTCTTTAATTAAATTCCAAATTTAATTTTATTAAAATATGATGTCTCTATGTTCATAACTAGGTACTCCATGGCACAATTTTAAAGGCGACAGAATTTAACAATGTGTGAAACAAGAAATATTTATGAGTAAATAAAAAAAAACATTTATTTCATATACAATGCGTCCTGAAGTAATCTCTTAATTTTTCTTTCATAATAATTTAAAATTATTTTTGCCTTTAAAAAAATATTTTTTGAATATAATTATTTTTTAAAACTGATGGTACTGGACACTGGTAGAGCTTTATCGCAATAAGTATCGGAAAGTGGGGTAATTGGGAACACCTAACTTATAACACTCTAAAAAATTAAAGAAAGCGACAAATATAATCAACTTTTATTGCAACATTAACGTTACTAATCTACCTACAAAATAAATAAATAAAAACTCTTGAAAATATACTTTAACACCAAAAAATTAAAGAAAATAAAAGTTATTGTCGTTCCTATTTACCCGATACGGTATGGGGTAATTGAGATCAGTCTGCGGGGAAAATAGGAACGATATGGTATGGGTAATTGTGAACGACATAACAAAATCTGTATATAAGTATTATAATTACTTTGTTTGGCAGAAATCACAAACGTAATGTTTACTGGATTGCCCGAAGGTACATTTATCATATGCCCAGTTGTTACACATAATGCACATAATCCAATCTTCTATAGGCGGAGATCCATATTTGTCACTGCAGAATACACGGTAATACTCTACTTCATTTACATATACTTCTAACATCCTCTTCAAATTTCTGACTCCCGTATCCATAGTATTAGTGGTTTATCTTTTGAACTTTCTGTTTTATTTTCCTCTCCTCTTGTCTTTTCGTTTGTTCTGTTTGCCTGGATTGTGAACCATATAAGGTTCGCATTCTCGATTGTATGCAGTTTTCAGTGAACAAAGGAAAGTCAAGTCTAATGGCTGCATTTTATGTGATAACGTGAGGTGGCAGAGATAAATCACGCAGGTTATGTGCTCGAAGAAGTTTGTATGCGCCCAGGCTAATGTTGCTTTCGTGATTATCTAATATTATCATGACTAGTTGGGAAGGTTTTACAAAAGAAATGAAATATTGCAGATAAGCAACGAATATGGATTAACTCATTTATCCAACCGGAATCAGAAACTGTAGCATTCATATCACTATTACAGGCTTTTAGCAACAGTTAGCTCATTCTCTTACTTTTAAAGATAAACATTCGATGAATCAATTCTTAGGGGTAATTAGGAACGTTCACATTTACCCTCCTGACACTGTTCCTAATTACCCGAAATAGGCAACTCAAATCAAAATGGCCGTTACTTGAAATATTATCTTTGATGAACTTAAAGCAACTAGAAAATATACATATATTTCGTGTAATTTATGAACAATATGTGATGTCTTTAAGTTCAAAAAGCTTGAACTTGCTTATTACATTGATATCTACATGCGACAAAATTGTAATGAAAATGCCTAATAATGTTTTCTGACCGCCGTAACAGGACGTGCACGTCTTTTTACTCATACTTCTGCGGGCGAACTAAGGGACACCATGTGCGTCTACTGAAACGTATGTGGGTGGTGCAGTGCGTGGGGAAGTATTTGATATTCAACTGTTCCTAATTTCCCGCCGTTCTCAATTACCCCACCTTCCCTATTACAAAATATGTAAGTACATACGAATTTATTTTTTTATTTTAACGCTCAGCTCAGATAACTCCTTGCAAATTATTCAATGACTTCATCAGTTCTTCTGTTACTTCATCAGCTGTCAGATATATCTCGGTGTATGTAAGTTTCAAGTGGTAGTGCCATGCTTGTTACCTTCGGGTAGCAGCCAAATGGGCCGGCACGCCCCGTATAGTACCACTCTCTCACAGAAGACCGGCGTGAAGTGACAGCTATGCGGTCGCGTTTCATTCGGTGAGTGAGAGTCCGGGAGGCCCACTCCCCATCCCTCATCCCGTCCTTCTTTCTCCTCCCTCCCTCCCTTTCCTGAAAGGCCGGCAACGCATCTGTAAGCCCTGTGGTGTTGCAGATGTCTATGGGCGGAGGTTTACTTGGACTTACTATCAGGTGAGCCTCCTGCCCGTTTGTCCCCCTTTGTCCCATAAAACAAAAAAAAGTAGTAGGTACGATTTTATAAGTTTCAGGGACAATAAAAATTAAAATGCGCTCCAAGGAACTCCACGAAACTGTGGTCTCAGTAGTGTTTTTTTGTTCAGTAGTCGCTTATTTTTCGGGCACAAATCTAAGCAACGCATATGGAGGGGAGGGATACATCTCTGATCGCAGAGCAAACGCACTGCAAACTGCAGCCGGAGCGTCATGAGTAAATGGGAAAGCGATCCTTCGACGCCCCATTCAGACACAGGTTTTATTGGTTTTTAGTTGGTAGTACTGGATATTCTAACTGATGAGTCCCACATAACCAGGTGTTACCTAAAGGTGGTATGCGTTTTCCAACATGTAAGAATGGTTAAAACGGCACTGGTAAAAGAATTTCGTTGCACTATGTTAAATGATAAGTAAAACTGGACATATCTGGACATATCTAGGTGTTTACAAAAAAGTTTATAAGACAATTTGTTGGGAATTTAGTATTCTACATGTTTTGAATTTAAGTTTTTATCGTAAATTCAGGGTTTTTTTAATACTGCCAACAAAGTAAAAATGTTTTATTTTTTGTAAAAACCGTAAAAAAAATTGTATACTACCTATACATAGCATGAAATAATTGGTTCTATTTATTGTGTCAGTATTTCTATGATATCTTGTTATTTTTGTTATGGTTATTAATTTTCAAATCTGATTTTTTTATTTTATTTCAGGCGATTCAGATGATTTTGTCTTGAGCACCTAAGAGCCCTCGCTCTTAGGTGCCTCGCATTGGATCCATGAAGTGTAGCGACTTACACTAGCAGTAACGAAAGTTACTGCTCGTGTAAGCCGCTACACTTAAACAGAAAGTAACAGGAGTTAACACCGACTATGGTTGTGTGTGTAATTTATCATTTTTTTAATTTGTTCAATAAATATCGCCATGCCATATGTTTTTTTTAAATATTTTTGTTTTTTTTATTTATTTATATTTATATTATATATATTCTTATTTTTTAAAATAGGTATGTACATACTTATGTAATAGGTAGGTACTTATGTAACTTTAATTATTTTGTATACATAACATTTAAACTTCAAAGTTAAGATAATATAGCTTTTTCTTAAAATTAATGAAATTACTTGTATTACTATTTCAATTCATATTCCAAAATGTTTGATCAACAAGGCTTTAATGTGACACTACGTGACTACGCTACGGCCATCATTAGTTGCTGTAAGAGCGTATTGGAAATCTTCCTTGTTTATTGGCTTCATACCCCACGACAATAAATATATGTGGTAAATGTATAAATGCAATTATCTTAAAAAAATACATAGAACACAAACAGGATAATCTCTTAATACATTAATAACTTAATTTTTTGTGCTTAGTCTTTCCATACAACGAATTATTAATAAAGTAACGAAATAGATAATGTTTGAACATCGACAAATAGCACATGCGACGCCATAGCGTACATCAGAAATAGATTTTTATATTTATTCACCATCAACGTAATTAAAACCAAAACAATAAAGTTGTATTATCATAAAACTACATTCAAAATTAAAAAAAAAGATAACGTCTATGAAATTGCAATTCCGTGATATTTAGGAACCACCTAAAATATCTGGCAACTAATGTAACACCGTGGTCTTTTAAAAACTTATTTTCTCTTAACCCTTCTAATAATTCAACCTAAACGAATACTCACATCACATAGTTTTCACTTGCATAAGGTCCAAAATGTATGAAGAGGGCTTTAGGTGCTAACGTAAAACTTACGGATTATTTTAAAACTACACATACTTGAGAATTCTTTTATTGACATAAAAACGAACAAATAAATTATTAATTGAAAATAGTAACTTCCAGACAAAAAGAACTTGTAAATCGCTTGAAAGTAGTAGTGCTTCTCACGCTCTCACACACAATAAACAAGAGATCTTTTTCTTCTCAATCTCTCAAGATACTTACGTTATTTTGTGTTTCCAATTTTCGCTCATGTATTTACTTTTAAACATATAAAGTACTTTTACTATTGAAACTTTTCATTTACGTTATTAATAACTGCATTGCTGCTGCATTTTTAATATTTTTTTACAATATATCTAGCATATCCTGCTTCTGTTGTCTCATCTCTTCCTGTATCATTTTCCTGTAACATTCATTTCTTCCATTCTTTTAAAAAAGCGCCTTTTTGGGTACCTACTACGTGAAATCAGTATATCAGAAATCAACTAAAACTGCTGTCCGGGTTGTGGGATTTAACAGGTTAACGAACGATAATCATTGATTCGAAATTGCAGTGGGATCTCCATATTGAGGGGCTAGCGAATAGGCTTAGCTCTGCAGCGTTCGCGGTTAAAAAAATTAGACTTATTACTGACATAGATACAGCTCGCATAGTATGTAACTTTAGTTATTTTCATAGTATTATGTCATATGGTATCTTATTATGGGGAAATGCAGCTACCGTTAATACAATTTTTGTCCTGCAGAAAAGAGCTATTCGTGCAATTTATAGTTTAGGCCCTAGAGTATCATTAAGAGATAAGTTTAAAGAAATAAAAATATTGACTGTTGCTTCTCAGTAAGTGTACGAAAATGTTATATATTATGTTCATAAAAATATACACGAATTTCCCACGAATTGCGACATGCATAGCATTAATACTAGGTATAAAAATAAACTTGTAATGCCTGTGACTCGCTTACGCCGAGTCAGTAATTCTTTTTATGGACAATGTATACGCTTATACAACAGGATCCCAGAAAATGTTCAACAAGCTTCAATTGCCAAATTTTAAAAAATTGTGAATGAACGTTTGTGTAATAAAGGATATTATACAATTAACGATTTTTTAGAAGATAGTACGCCTTGGGAATGATGTGATCGCCACCAGGCTGTTTCGACCTATAGAATTATTGTTAATTTCAATTTAATTAAAAAAAGAAAAACACTAAGACAAAAAATAAACAAAAAAATATATTAGTCCCGCAGAGTTTCTTTCGCCAGTTCTTCTCAGGTCAGTGGTTTCTTCCTTCCGAATTGGTAGTAGACTCATGACGTTCAGTAAAAAATTGTAATAATTTCATGCTGAATAAAATATTTTGAATTTGAATTCCTAGGTTTGTGCAATCCATATTATCCCTAACACCGTTTCACCTATTTTCGCATTACGAATGCATTTTACTCAGCACTTAGTACCTACTCGTATATATTTAATAATTATATCGGATATAGTAAATAATTTGTAGGCTGCCAGATATATCTCGGTGTATGTCTATAGCCGCCAAAACATTCAACCTTTCTTCGATTATTGTCGTACGAAGGTACAATTTTATAAGTTTCAGGGAGGAGAACACAAAATTTTTTCTGATCAATAGTCGCTTATTTTTCGGGCGTAAAGCTACGAAACGCATAATATGGAGGTGGTCCACTTCAGTGCAACAACAACAAAGTAAATATGTTTTTATTTTTTGTATAAACCGTAAAAATACTTATACATAAGTAGGTATACAATGAAAGAATTTATTATTGTTATGGTTATTAATTTTCATTTGAGATTCGAATCCGCTACTGTACTCTTATATTATCTCTTTGAGTACTTTGGTATAATCTTGCGCCTGTGCCATAAGTTATTAGCGGTTAAAGCCACAAAAATGTTTATTTTTAATTTAACTATTAAGTTATTTCGTTTGATGATGATTTTGCAATGAATGTGACCCTTAGTGATCGTTTATTGTTTTTTTTTTCACAAAATAAAACAAATCTACAACAGGACCACTTTAACAATTTATTAAAATAACTTGTACAAGTTAATTCAAGAAAATGTTTCAATATTCATTTTATTAAATATCTACATATTATATTACATTAAATTAAGAGAAAATAATTAGGCATTGCTTTGGATCCATGAAGTGTAGCGGCTAACACGAACATTAACGTCAGGGAATCGACTCTCACCACAATAAGCAAAGGAGCAAACACCGACGATGGTTGTGCCGTGAACAAGAGGGCCACCGGAGTCACCTTGGCACTGACCACGACCGTCGCCGTCGAGATAGCCAGCACACAACATGTTTTCGGTAACAATACGAAAAACTCGTATCCACCGGCTCCTGCAGATATCCTGGTTCACCGTCCATACTTGTACGTGGCGAAGTTGCTCAGATGGAGTGCCTTCAAACTAAATAAAAATGAAAAATATCAGTTATCTATATAAATACTTAATTATTAAAAATAATGCGATAGTAATGTACAAATCCTGACATCTTTATAGATTAAGTATTTTATTTTTTATGAAATGTATAGTTAATATTGCTAAACACGTACTTATTTAATTATAATCGACCTAATAATACTAAATTTTATAAATTAATTTAAGTAATTTTGATCAATTTTATTTTATTTCTTTAATAAAGTAAAGTAGAATTTTCCGTGGTAATAGGATAATGTCCCGGTATGAAATGTAACCTATGTCGCTCTCAATGCCTCCAAATATCTCCACACTAAATTCACGTTAAACCGTCACTCCGCTCGACGTGAAAGAAGGCAAAACAAGCAAACACACTGTCACGTCTATAATAAGTCTAAATACCGACATAATACGAGTATAATAAAATTCAAACTTAGTCAATTCTGTAGTTTGGAATATTTTTGAAAAATCTTATTGAAATAGTCATTACTTAATGACTAGTTAGTGGAATCCGCAGCTTCGCTCGCACTAAATGTATAAAAAGTATCTTTAATTTATGCTATTAGTTATAATGTACCAATGATTGATTGATTTACCATTTTAAAGTTTTTCCATTCCTCTTTTATCAGGACTACTCTATAAAACCAGATATTGTGTTTTCCTGTGAGAATAAAAGATTCTCCTGCAGTAGAGGGTATCCCAAATATTGTTCCTAATAATAATCTATCAATACACAAAGTTTAGTTAAAATCGGTTCAGCACTTTTGCATAAAACACGCACATTGATTCGCAAAATTACTGATTTTAATACGTACTGGTAAAAATAGGTATTGCGAGTGCAAGTTAGGAGATAAATATTTGTTATTGAGGACTTTTCTGTAGGATTTCTTAAGACCTACAATTTTCTACTACATTGTTTTGATAAGATATACCTCTTAAGATTTAGCCAACGCAAGCTTTCCAAGGATATCTCAATAAAACCAATTGATTTGTTATCCTTTGGTTAAAATCGGTTTAGTACTTTTTGAGTTAAACGATATCATACAAACAGAAATACAGAAAAACAGACAAAAATTGTTGCAGTCATTGGTTTTAAAAGTATTTTATGTACAGATTTTGCTAAGTTTCTGTTTTATTATAATATGTACAGATGATATAGAAGCCGAATGTATACTTTTTAGAATTTTTGTCTGTCTGTCTGACAGATTTTAATGAAATTTGGTTTGATGATAAGTATCCAGGTCAACATATTATAGGATATTTATTACTGCAGGAAAATATCTCATTTCCGAAAATTTTATATTATATTTAAAATGAATCTAGAGACCAACCCGATAGAAGCATAGGTCAGTATTATAATATTAGAACGGGTAAACTAAGCATGTATTTACCGATGTACGTCCCCATCCGATAGCCCACACAACTTGGTTGTCACGGAGATCGTAATCATGTGCAGGGATTCGTCCTGGTTGGACATTATTATTGTAAATGAAAGCGGAAGTCACATGAAGAATAGCAATATCATTGTCTTTTCCTGTGAAATGTCCGTATTGTGGATGAATAATCTGTCGACTTATTTGATGAACGACACCATCGCTATGAGCGTTAGTGGAGCCAACACGTGCTCGCCATTGGAAGGGCTGATCTCCACTGGAAAATAAAAAAAAATATATTTTGGCTCAAGGAAACAAAATTTGTTCCTTTTACCTAGCTACAGTTTTGGTGAACATTTCAAGTAAAAATTTTTCTCTTTTTTAGGTCACATTTTATTAAGATTATGAAAGTATACTACTTGGTTCACATTGGAAAAAAAGTATAGTTATTAAAATAATAATTATACGAGTATTTTGACAAAATAGATAAATAAGCTAAACCAATAACTTTAAATTTCATTTGTAAATTATTTTACAGAATATGGACATTGTTTCTTACAAAAAGCAGTGAGCGGCTGAGAGAATTGATCTGTTGTTAATAATTGAACCTCCACAACTTAGACTGAAAGTGCTAAATCCAGGCATGGAGTATAATAAAGCAGCAGCATATGGGTAACGATCGATGGAGGTTATGGATCCTTCGACAATCCTTTGTGGATTTGATGGTGCGGCTGTAAGTTTTTTTTTATTTTTACTAAAGTATATTATCATTTTAAACAAGTCATATGTTTAGAAAAAGCTAGAATAATCAGAATAATATTACATAATTAAAAAAATCTACGTACCTATTGCCACTGCCAGGCAAAGAGACAGCAAAATAATCACCCTCATTTTTGACTCCAACAGTAATAAGTAATAATTGCACTATAGTTACCTTTATATATACTTTAATTTCATTATATAAAGATGTAATCAAGTGTTTTATCTATTTTTTACCGATAATATAATTTAATTAAAATTATCGCATTAATCCAAGATAATACGTTTTTTAACAATTACGAATACACAATTACGTAGATCTATATATCCTGAGTCCCTTTAAATATCCTTTATAGCGAATAAGCAGGACTTTTATTTCCAGAGAGATATCCAATATAATATGTAGTAGAATCCATGGACAAAGACTAACAGAAATGTTAAGTAGGTTGCACAATATAATTCATTATAATAATTACTAGCTGTGCCCGCGACTTCATTCGCGTGGATGTAGGAACTTAACAATGTATTTTTTAGTGCGAAGCGCTGTTGGAGGATACCGATACAAATCATTTTTTTTCTATTTATGCTAGTTCTTCTTTATAAACAACTTTAGCTGTGGAACGATCAATTCAAATCATTATCAATCAAAATAACTTTTCCATCTTCTTGTACGGGGTATGTGCCATCGCCTATTTGTAACAACAAATTGGAAAACTCCTGTGCATTTTCGCAGCCTCCTAACTGTGCACGCATATTTACACTCAGGTGTGTAGATGAGTGAGACCAAATTCACATAACCCTAATTTTACTTCTGGAATTTCTCTACTTCTTCACTTTAAACTCAAACATCTTTTGAAAGTCTGAACCGATTGCAATGAAACAAAAACTAAATGTTACTTCAAGTTACGTTAAATCGTTGTGTATAAAAGTTATTTACATTGCTTTCGTACATTTTACGTGATGCCCGGATAAATTAACAGACAAACCGACAAACCGACAAACAGACAAACAGACAAAAAATCTAAAAATGCTGGAAATGGGTTCTATTGGTTGTCCTTTAACACCCTGGCTATTGTTTTGTAATTTTATTTTGATGTACAAAAACGACTTTTCTACAGTTTTATTATATGTATAGAATAGATAGATTTTTATCCCTCTCTTAAACAGGGTTATATACGAAATTGGCATTAGCAGTGCGGCCTGCCTCAACAGACTTGCCTTCGGCGACGCCCCATTATGATAAAGGGCGGTTTTGTTACGTTTTAGTGGATAGTACTCTTAACTTGCTGAAAGTGAACCTGATGCTGCTTACAGAGAGTCCTTCATATTTCATGAGCTGTACATATTATGATACAGGTACATTCATAATATAAATCTAAACTTTTTAAGTCGACGTCTTTATGTCCCGAAAGCTTGTTTCCCTATAATTTGTGTTTTTCTCCCTTCTTTTCTAATCTTCTTACAGATTCCAACTATTTTCTCAAGAAGCTCAGTTTTTTGACTTTTAAACTTTTAAAGTCTTTAAGTATTTAAACTTTTCATTTATGTTATTAACCATTACATTTTTAATATTTTCGTTCATATCTAGCAAAGCTATCTTGTTTTGTTGTCTCATCTCCTCCTGTATCATTTTTAACACATTTCTTACAATATATAAAATAAAGCGTCCTATTTGAGTATTACGTGAAACCAGTGACTCAGATATCAGAGCGAATCGAAGTATTTAATTGTAATTAATCGATTATACATTTTATATTTCGTGTGCTCGCAAAATTATATATAGTTGATTACTAAGTCGTCTAGATGGCGTTGTGTGAGATCAGAGATGATACCCGAGCTACGACAATTTGTACAAAACAGTTTTTTCTTGGGGTTGTTATTGTACTTATGATTCCACTATGTGACTGTTTTATATTTTTTCATTAATATTTACGTATTAAGCTTTTAATCCCGACGTCATATATTTACCATCAAAGACACTTCGTTAATATTAGAGTACAGTATTATGTGATCTGTGATATTACTGTGCTCTACTTATTTTTGCTATCACTTTGTTTTAAATCGTATTTATATTTAGGAACTCTTCATTAACTGTTTAATAGTTTTATATCACTTCTATAAACAATTAAAGTTATGTTTTTACCTTACCTCAAAAGGAAAAAAACGTCCCCCTTATAGAATCACTTTGATGTCCGTCTGTCTGTCTGTCAAGACCCTTTTTCTCAGGAACGCGTGGAAGTATCGAGCTGAAATTCATATCAAATATTCAGGTTTATAATACCTTAAAGCTGTAACTAAATCAAACTTCTATGTCAATGCATCAAAAGAAACAGCAATTTAAGAGAAGTTAGAGAGTCCGTTAACATTTTTAGAGTTAACTTAAAAGTTAATCCGGTACTCAAAATGTTAACTTAACGATTAATGTATTAACAAGTTAGGTTTATCCAATCCATACTATCCCTTACCCCGTTCCACCTATTTTCGCATTTCAGTGCATTTTACTTAGCTCTTGTACTCGGATATATTTGCGCTCCTATATTTCTCACCCCTTTGAGGTACAAACAATTTAAAAACCGGTACAACCCAATTCAATTAAATCGTACTACTATAAAAACTAATTATTGGTTAGTCAGTTGCTAACTTCAAATAGGTCATCCGTACTCATTTCATAATCCTATTTAGTTTTTTCGTAAAAGACGTTGCAAGTCTTAAAGGCTTCACATGTTGGACCTGTATCCATAATTCCCATGCCAAAGTAATATTTATTACTATTATTATTACCAACTATTATTAATAATAGAAAGTAAGCCTATATAAAATACTCTTATGTCATCTTTTTCAGTACTTCGTATAATCTCGCGCCCGTCATAAGTTATTAGCGGTTGTAGCTACATTTTTTTGTTAATAAACTTGTATCTTTCATTTTCTCTTGCTCAAAATAAGCAAGTCATTATAGCAAGTTATTAGGTATCTATGAGTGATGACCATGGAGGTTAGATACAGGAGAACCAACGCTTCATACTAAAGCATTACCCGTCTGTCTCTGAAAATTTGTAGAGTTTATAGCGCGCTGCCGTCAATAAGTAGTATCTGTCAAGTTAGCTATTTATGAGTACTGTCACTATTGTGGCAACGTGAAGTTAGGCATTGAGACAACATAGCGATCGCAGCGCCTCCTTGGTTTGACAATATTTCTGAGACACTACATTCTAGGGCCTTGGTTCTCCTGGTTTCTAATCTCCATGGTGATGACGATGAATATGCAATGAATGCATATCCCTTAGTAACCGTTTGTCTATTTATTTTCATAAAATAAAAACAATCTACGACAGTACAACTTTAACAATTTATTACAATAACTCTTGCTAGTAAATTCAAGAAAATAATAATATATATAGATTTTTTATATCTATATTATATTACACTAAATTATAAGAAAACAATTAAGAATTGCTTTGGATCCATGCAGTGTAGCGGCTAACACGAGCATTAACGCCAGGGAAATAACGGTCAGCACAACCCTGTCCCCAGGAGCAAACACCGACGATGGTTGTGCCGTGAAGAAGAGGGCCACCAGAGTCTCCTTGGCACTGATCACGTCCACCAACGTCGAGCCAGCCAGAGCACAACATGTTGTCGGTAACAGGGCGAATTTGTACATATCTGTTCCTGCAGATAGCTTGGTTTATGGTCCACACTTGTACGTGGCGAAGTTGCTCAGATGGAGAGCCTCCAGACTAAATAAAAATGAAAAATATATCAATGTAAATATTCAATCATTAAAAATAACGCCACAGCAAAGTACGACTCCTGATATCTTTGTTTTTTTTTTTATGAAATGTATTTTGTAAAATGCTAAACCTACTAACTATTTAATTGCTTTGACCAATAAGAGCAATTATACCAAGTTTGATCAATGAATGAGCTTTTTATTATTTGTATAATAACGTAAAATAGAGTTTTTCCGTGGGGATAAGATAATGTTCTGAGATAAAATGTTGCCTACGTCGCTCTCTAAACAACAGACGGACGTACTACGTTTTAATACTTTGAATATTTTGGAGAATCTTATTGAATCTTATTTGACCAGTCGGTCTGTCTGTCTATCTGATACCGCATCAGGAAAAACCACTAGACAGATTTTGATGTAGGATAACAATAAACAACACTCAATATAAAGGTACTTTTTACTGCAAGTATCTAAATATCTAATTTCTTAGAATTTTAAACTAACCGGTAAAAACCGGGTGTAAAAACATTACACGGCATAATAAAATGTGAATTTATGAATTTTGTTTCAGAGTTTCCGATTTCCGAGTTTATATGATCAGTTAAAATTAATAAAGGGACAATACGGAGCAGAAAGAGGGTGAGTTAGTAGTTCATAATATTAGAATAGATATAGTAAGGATGTATTTACCTGCGTACGTCCCCATCCGATAGCCCACACAGCCTGGTTGTCACCGAGAGCGTAATTACTTGCGGCAATACGTCCAGGTTGCACGTTATTATTGAACGAAAAAGCGCTAGTCACTCGGAGAATAGCAATATCATGGTCGTAGGTTCGAGTGTTATGGTTGTATGATGGATGATTAATAAGTCTACTTGTTTGGTGAATGACACCACCGCTATGAGCGTTGGTGGAACCAACACGTGCTCGCCATTGGAAGGATTCATCTCCACTGGAAAATAAAAAAAAACTTTATTAGCTCAAGAAAACAAAGATTTCTTCATTTATCAGCAGTACGGTACTCAAAATTCCAATTGATTTCTTTGTTAAGAAAAACCAATGTTAGATTATACAATATTTTATTTTAATTATGAATTATATTACTTTGTAAACATAAAAAATATATAGTTATTAAAATAAAATATAGTGTGAACAAAATAGATATATCTAACATAAATAGATAACTTTATATTTAACACTAATAAAAAATACGAATTGGTGGTAGAACGTTGAAAATTTAATAAGTATTGTATGATGCCAAATCAAAGCTAGCTTCTTAAACTATTCAAATGGATATAGTATGTTATCCTTAAGAGATAGATATTTTTGTAGACCTATATAAGATAGGCAATTCCACCATACACCATTTTTTTATATCTCAAAGGGCTTAGGCAGCGTTTTCGTTGGAAGATCCCAGACGGCTTATTTTTACACGTTTTTTATTAGCTTCACCTGTATGTTTGTTTGTACGTTTGTAACCGACTTCTTTGGGCGCGATTTTGACCCACTTTAAACGACCAGATTTCGTTCAAACTTTGTAGATTTATCGAGGACCGATGACAATACAATAATTTGATATATAAACCAAACTAAAAAGTAGAAAATAAATAATAGTTTAAAAAACTAATTTACAAACAGCTCCCTCTAGTATTGTATATATATTACATATTGTGCTCAATAGATGGCGCTTTTTAGAAACTAAAAAGTAAAAAATAAATAATAGTTTAAAAAAACTAAAAACACGCTTTTTATAGAAAACCAAACTAAAAAATAGAAAATAAATTTTAATGAATTTAAATTAATTATTTGATTTTAAAAAAAGCGTGGGGTGCATGGTGTCAATAGTTATAAATATTTTATTGACAGATATGAGTAGAGTGATTATCATTTTGATAATATCTTAAAAAGCACCCCACGCTTTTTTTAAAATCAAATAATTAATTTAAATTTATTAAAATTTATTTTCTATTTTTTAGTTTGGTTTTCTATAAAAAGCGTGTTTTTAGTTTTTTTAACTATTATTTATTTTCCGTCACCTCCAACAGATACATATATTTTATTTAATTTTAATCTTGACAAATTATATACTAAAACCTTCCTGGAGTTCCATTCTATCCATTGGTGAAAACTGCATGAAAATCGGTGCAGTCGTTTTTAAGTATATCGCGAACAGACGGACAGGCAGATAGGCAGACAGACGCGGCGGAGGACTTTTGTTTTATAATATGTATAGATTTGTAAAGTATTTTACAAAATTTAAACAACGATACTTACGCAAAGCAGTGAGCGGCTGAGAGAATTGATCTGTTGTTAATAATGGCACCTCCACAACTTTGCCCGAAAGCAACTCCAGTCCTGGAGTATAATAAGGCCGCAGCGTATGGGTAACGGTCGATGGAGGTTATGGAACCTCCGACGATCCTTTGTGGATTCGATGGCGCGGCTGTAAATATTTATTTTTTACTAAAGTACATTATTATTTTGAACAGATCATATTTTTGTGAAAACTATAATAATGAGAGTAATTGTATTCAGCCCTTTTTAAGGTCCCTCTGCTGGGTACGGGACTCCCTTCAGTACGAGGGGGATCAGGCCATTATACACCACGCTGGCCAATTGCGGGTTGCTGAACTTTACTTGTCTTTCGAAAACTTACTAGATTATCTTAGACATGCAGGCCTGTTCCTGTTTTCTTTTGCCGTAGACAAGTGGTAATCATATTAGAAATGATTCGCACATGAAAATATCAGAGGTGCGAGACACGGATTTGAAACCGTATCACGCAAGCAACGCGTTTATATTAAATTAGAGTAATTAATTATAATTAACTATATCAAAAAACTACGTACCAATTGCCACTGCCAGGCAAAGAGACAGCAAAATAATTACCCTCATTTTTGCCTTCCACCAGTAATAATCGTTGGTTGCACTATGCCTTTATATACTTTAATTTCATTATATAAATATTATAATCAAATGTGTTATCTATTATTACCGATAAAATTATTAAATTAAGATTATCTAATTAATCCAATAATTAACAAATACTAGTAGGTACATAATTACGCACATAAGTTTATTTTACGCTGGATAAACCCATCATGCCTGCCGTTAACAAACAGAGTACTGTAAAACTCACTAAAACCCATTGTAGACCCTTTACGTTCTTATTATGACACATTCATGTACCATTTTTCTAAAACCAGTTATTTTGCTATCATTTTAAAAGAAAAGTTTTTCCTAAGCAGTACGAGTAAATAGTACCCTAAGAGGTGTTGCAAAATGCATTAAATAGCTTCGACAAAAGTAAGGTACTGCCGTGCCACCTGATTCTTACTACAAAAAGCACGTATAGTAAGTGACTTGTTTTTCGTTTCAATGTTTTAAATGGTTCAAGTTGAGTGATACGAATATATTTCATATTTTTTTGAGATGATTTGACTGCAGTTTTAATTGTTTCTCACATTTCCAGACTACGTAAAAGAAACCTAATATAAACTTCAGAACTCAGAAGACAAGTACGTACTCATACTTGTCTTCTGTATTCAAAAATAGTAAAAAATATTAGTTATTTTTCACTATTTTTGAAAAATAAACCTAAATAAACAAAAATAAAATTTTAAATTTGTTGAGAAAACAACTTATTAGTTATTTTGCTACTATTTTTCAAATATATTAATTCCATAATATAATTAATCCAATAATCTCCTTTTCCGTTCATGTAAATTTAACGTTATAAATATGTAGGTACGTGATTTTTGGAATGATTAAGTCTTAGCTTAGCTTGAAACTTTATCAATTTCATTATCATATCATTATATCATTCATATCATAGCGTTAATAGTATCTAATCACTACGATTAGCCAGGATTACTATTTACTTACGGAAAATCCTTCAGACCTTCATCTCTTACCTCCTACCAAGTCTCATTAGTTAAGCGCATGGTTTTTTTTTTACATTTTTAGGTCTCCGCTTTCATGAGTCTAAAATGGTACACTTTTCTTTTTAACTTTTCCGACTTTTTGCCAATAATATTTCTTTGCAATTTCAAAATATTGCAATACAATAAATTATTAATTACTAGTAAAGAAATTCTAACGTGTATACATATTATATGAATACTACCAATTCCCGCGGCTCCGCCCGCATTTTAATCACTATTAAGAAATAGGGGTTTGTGGTAGAAGTCATAGAAAAAAAAATAAAAAATTATGGAGAGGGCCACCCTTATCACCTAGGGGAATAAAAAATACGCTACGACCTTTTCTCAGACCTACCAAATATACACAAAAAAATCATAAAAATCGGTCTAGCCGTTTTGGAGGAGTTCGATAACATTTTTTTCTAATATTTGTATTTTACAGCTGTTGTGAAATAAATAAAACTTTTACCATTGTCTCAAGACTTATTTTTTATTACAAGTTTTAATGATTCAATGCTATATCTAAAATCAATTTGATCATTCAAATTAAACTCAACACACTCGTACTATGAATCCAAGATAGCCTTATGGCTATCTTGGATTCATAGTACGAGTGTGTTGAGTTTAATTTGAATGATCAAATTGATTTTAGATATAGCATTATACTATGAATCCAAGATAGCCTTATGGCTATCTTGGATTCATAGTACAGGCATTAATTATTTAATGCCTTAAATATCTCATTTTTTTATTAGAGATCTCTTTTCCGCAACTCAACTTCTAAACTTTTTTGATATGTACCTATAGATTATAATATAGTATTCATTTTATTTTCCTTTTTTGTTTTGTGACATCTCAAACTCATGTCATTTGAATTATCACTGAAATGATAGTTATAAAGCATATTTTTCGTTACTATTTTTTTTTATGAGTACATGATGAAAATACCTTTTAAAATTATTTTAGGCCCTATTTTAAAACCTAATTTTAGCAATACCAGATTGTTGTGCCAGCATACGCTTTCTATCAGTGTTCCTTATACTTATATCTACAGTACCCTTGGAGTGGTTGGTATAATCTACCTTCTTTATCAGATGTGATACAATTTACAAAACATGACACATCGATTCGATTACTTAAAAACAAGTTACGGAGATTAATTATGTGTATTGAATTACATTTATATATCATTTTCTGCGTTTAATCGTAGTTCATTAATGCTTATAATTTGAGGAAACATTTGGGTGAAATACCATCGTCTACTAACTTACCAGAAGAATCCAGCAATGATAATCGCAATGTGATGCTCGAACACGATCTAAAAATAATAGCTATGTCCATGGGATTGTTGCAATATAGTTGTTTATTGGCCGGATGTTTAACTGTGAGAATATGCTTAATCTTAATATATAAAATGCGAAAGATTATAAATTTTTGTGTGTTTTTATTACTCGTTCATGCTGTAATGGCTAAGCATTTTGCATTAAATATATGCACAGGGAGACGATCCTGGTACTGACCAAGGCCACTAATAATATTAGAATCGACCTTCAACTTCAGTTTTTAGTAACTTTAGTTATATTATATGTTATACGTATACAAACTTATTCAGACTTTCTTAAGGTCCCCCTGCTGGTCCCTTTACTGTAAGAAGGGTCAGGCCATAGTCCTAAAATCCACCAGGCTGGAAACTTCACGCGTTTTCTTGGTTCTCTCAGACGTTCAAGTTACATTACGATGTTTCCCTTCACCCTAAGAATGGTGATAATGTTAAAAACTGTCAATAATATGATTATTATTAAAGACCATAGAATAAGCCTGAAATCTAAAATGCAATATCAAAAAAAGTCATTTTGACTGAAAACTATAAAGGTAAAAATACAATTGGGGCTTAATTTTTTGTGTATGTTATTGAATATGATAATACATTTATGATTTTGACATCAGTGTAATTTTAAGTGCAAAATTAATTTTCAGTTATTATTTCAAAGTCAAGTAGGCAATAAGAGTTAAGTAAGTAGGAGTAATTAAAAAATATATAGAAATTAATTAAATTGAACAGGAGGATTGGAGACTTGTAGAATTTGTAATTTAATTTTATGAAGGTTTTTATAGGTAACAAAACTGTACGTCATTAGGTACTTGTTGATATGATAATTATTATCTAGATTAGATTATTATACAAGTTCAATGCTCGGGCTATAATAATGTATGTTCGTATTTGTATTAATAAATCAGGTCATCCAGGACACGCTTAATTCTTTATCTGAGTATGAAACATCAAGCACAAAACATCAGGCTATTCGTTATCTTTGTGTATTCTCCAAAAGTCTAATGTTTTAAATCTTTCATTTCAGGAAAATCCATCATTATTTCTTCCATATTTAGCGGGACAATTGATCATTGTGTGCTTAAAAATAGTTAATGCCTCAATCGTTCTAATTCACATCGATATGAAGGCCTTGAAAAAAATTCACCACAAACTAACTGCGATTGCATTAATGATGTTCAACTGGTTTCAAGGATTTTGTGTATTTCGAAAGCATTTGTGCATTTGTGATCTATAAATTAATTAAAATAAATAGAAATATTATTCTCGCTTATAACATTGAAGTACAGTAGTTTCAACTTCACAAAAGGTGTTTTCTTAATATCATTCCTACTTTTAAACACCTTCGATGATTCTTAGGCTCGATCCTCACTATAATAAAATAAATATGATGGAACGCCATGTTTTCTTAATAATTAATGAATCGTGAACTATAGTTAGATTGTATAATGTAGGTACATATGATATGACTTTACCAGACCGAGATCTCACCGAGAACGAACTGTGAACGGCATTATAGTGAGGATGAGCCCTTAGAGTGAATTGTATGAGTATTTTTGATAAATTTAAATTAATAAGTTAAGTTTATTTCCTTACAATAATAAGACAAAATGGTATTTTTTTTTGAACATAGAAAATCTAAGTAAAGGAACGATTAAGTACATTGCACGTAGATTTTACTAGCCCGACTTCGAATAAATATCTACCATTGATTAGAGGGAAAAAAATTGATAAAACGTAACGTAAAATTTTAAATGTTCTGCATAAGATCCTGTATTAACACAGTTAGATTTTAGGATTTTAGGCATTTATTCTTTAGTTTGACTTACTGTCACATGACGATTTCACTTTTTGAAGAATTTGCATATTATGTAAATAATTCAGGAACTATACATCTAGGGTTTTATACATGAATGACACAAATGCAATATTTCGAACAAGGAAAATACATTTTGTGGATAAACCAAATCCTAATTAGTAACTTCTTGTTAAAATGGCTTATGTTATCAAGATATTTCGTAAAGATAACACCAAATATCAAGAAACACTTTATTGTAATCTATTAGCATGTACTTAATTCATATGAAATTCTAGCGAGCACAGTCTTAAGTATAAAACTATCCTAAAATATTTATAGATACTTGCTACTTACTCTTCAGCCCTTTTTAACGGCCCACTGCTGAGCACGGGCCTTCCTCAGTACGAGGGGGATCAGGCCATAGTTCACCGCGCTGGCCTAGCGTGTTGGTGGACTTCACATGTCTTCCGAAAACTTGCTAGGTTTTTCTCAGACATGCAGGTTTCCTCAGTTCTCACGATGTTTTCCTTCACCGTAAGACAAGTGGTAATCAGGGTAGAAAAATTCGCATATATCAGAGTTGCGGGTCGCAGACAGACAAACAAAAATTTTAAACTTTAAAAGGCAAATGGTAATCATAATAGAAAATGATTGAAAATATCAGAGGTGCGAGACCCGGATTTGAACCTGCATCACTCGATTATCCAAGCGAGCGCGTTACCTCTTGGCTACCACTGCCGGTATTTTTTTATACTATTCTGAATTAGTGCTTGACTACGTTCCACCTGATGGTAACTGGTAACACAGTCGTAGATGCTAATAATTCAGTAGCAACCTATTCACTCTTGCCTTGAAGACACCCATATTGTAATCAGACGGAAACAATGACCCAGGCACGTATAATAAATGACGAAACGAAACGCTTCGTCCAGACGGGTGGAATGTCCACGTCATAAGGATGGAAGCAGCGCAGTTTGTCGCTATTTTCACAATGTCATACGCTCATCGTATGACTTATAAAAAATTGTTATCATTAAAATTCAAATCAAAATTTGAAATAATTCATTCAAAAATATTTTATTTTAATTTTAACCTATTAACTACCTAGTTAACTTACAATTTCATACCATAGATACCTAGATGATTTTCCCGTGAGATAGAATAGTTTTTATTTATTTAACTATTAATAACAAATGATATACGATGAATATGTAGTGAAACGAAGAGAATGCACGTTACGCGGTACGGACTTGTGTTCCTTAATTAAAGCTCTATATTTATGTAGGTTATTATCCCTATTTAATTACTTTACTCTTTGGTTATTATTAAAATAAAATAAAAAATAAAAAATTTGACATAAGTCAATGTGTACTTTTCAAAAAGTGAACAAAATGTCGTAAGTCATCAGGTGGACTACGATTTGTTACAATGTTTGTTTAATATCACAAGACTCAAATACTGTTAATTTGCACGATAATCATGGTATAAGCAAAGTCTTGCTTTTATATCTATTTATACTATAGTTTTTGGTACACGAAAATCACACCGCAAAAGTATGGACATAGAAAGCGACTACCATCTAATTGAGAACATTAGACGTAAATATGAGAATAATGCAAATACTGTAAGTTGAAAAGCGTTTTTAAAACAATTTTATTGTAACACACACAGTAACACTAATGAGAGTACATTTTAACGAATAATATTGATTTTTCAGAGGTGTGCTATTTTTATACAAGTAAAAAGTATCCTATATGTTGGTAATGATAACCAGCTCTATTTTCATATCTGTCCAGTGGGTTTCTCATGAAACTCGATCTCGTGCGGTCAAAGACAGATTTTTAAAAAACATGACTTTCTACAAAAATATTTAATATAGATTCGACAAGTTACAATTGTATGATATGTATAGATTTTCAAGGTCCCTTATCCTAAGGATTAGATTTTCCTTTTGGTACTTACGTACTAATGATGACACACTTTTATTTTTTCTATAGATTTGTGTGAATGTGCTTATATCGTAAAATCTTAAATCGAAAATTAATAATAGGTTCATAAGGTTAATTTTAAGAATCTTTTTTTCTAGGTTGGTTAGGTTAGATATATGACCATATGATGAAAACTACCATAAAAACACTTTTGAAATCAAAAAATTTATTTAAAAACAAAGTAGTTAAGTACTAGTCAATTGAATTATGTGGTGGGAAATGGATTGATATTGAATTCAACATAGATTCAATATGACATGTCTATGGCACTCGCCGGCCGCTGCCGCGGCACGCTCGCTGCGCTCACTCGGCTCGTGCGATATTTTGGTCATATATCTAACCTAACCTAACCAACCTAGAAAGAAAGAGTCATAAAATTAACCTTATGAACCTATTATATGAAAACCCAAAGAAAATAGTTTTTTACGATATAAGCACATTAAAAATAAAAGCAAAATAAAAGTGTGTCATCATTAGTACGTAAGTACCTTCCTTTTTTGCGATATTAATAAATCAAATGTTAATTAATATAACAGGCTTCTCCAGTAAACAATGAGAATAATCAAGCTCTCCGCGTTAAATTGCGAGCGCTATTAGTAGCTTTATTAGGAGTGTCAATGTCGGCTTGCGCTTTCGCCTCACAGCCTGTTGAACTAGAAATAGAAGACGACGAAGTTAGCCAAAGGCTTAACAATGTTAGCTTTGGAAGACGGTAAGATATCTTAAATTGATAGAACATAGTAATTAGGTATTAATAATTTACTTTATTTCTATAGGGAGGAATTTTTTAAGGTTACCTTATTTTACTTACAGCACTTTTTGTAGCCTAAGCGATACGATAAATTTCATCATAAAATTACCTACAGTGAGAATCATTATTGAGGGAGTAAAAAAGTTCTCTGTTTATTTTCTAAATGTTTTTACTTTATTTAGGGCTTTTAGATTATGTGGCCAATGGCTCTCCGTGGAACCCTTCTGTCCTGTCTGTTCATCTTACCTTGAAAAAGGGATAAAGTCATTGACGTTATAGGACGTTACAAAAAGTTGATGCTTTTTAAAAAGTAAAATCTCAGATTTTTGACAAAAATACTTATATTGCCCAAGTGTGAGCAGAATTCGCACAGGATACCTTAATTTATTGATTTCAATTGTTTATTATAATATAACGAATCTTTTTTGCATGAGTCTATTTCGCAATGGTACATGATGTGTAGTAGTCGGTTGTTATTAGTACAATTTAATTAACGATTATTAAGAGTTAATAGATTTTTTAGAAGTCTAAATAACAAAAGTGTTGTAAAATTTTTGTTTCGTTTATTATTATGTATATTTTTAGCATAACGAAACCAACTATCCGCCTAGTTATGGGCTATAGCAAATTAAGCGCATTCGTAACTGCGTCTACTTCGTTGCTACTTCTCGTTGCTGTCATGTCGAAGGTATCCTAATTATCAACTATGTAGTACGAGTAAATAAATAAAATGTTTTAAAATCTTATTTACTTTCAAACAATGGGAACTTTTTTAGAAATTATAAGCATTTAATATTTTTTATTATATTTTTACCTTATTAAGTGTAAATCTAAAACTAAGAAATAAATTAATTTCTAAAATAAATAACGCTAACGCTAAAAATACTGATGTAAATTTTTATTAAGCTTTCCATTAAAAGATCAACAGACAAACAAGTCTTCCATTTATTGGTCTTCCATTTCTTTTTCAACTAAAGCCTTTTAACTTTTAGCAATCCTGGTGGCGTCATGGCGCAAGATGGCTAGCATTGCCAGCGTTACTTGTAACTGCACTAGAAGTTGCGTCTGACGCGAGTGATACTCTATTAGCTGCTATGCTGCGAGGATCTTCTGAACCAGTTCTTCTAGCCACACAGACAGTAGCTGCGTCTTTGTTGATCACTATTGAAATTCTTGTTTGGTTAGTATCGAGTAATGTTAAAAAAAACCCTTTGCACCAGTGTTAAAATGTCAGAAACTTAAATAATGTTCTCCGACCGACTTCGGCCATGACGGCCAATCTCAATGAGGCTAACCAATTGCGCAGGAGATATTATAGTTCACAAGTGTACGCGCAGACACAAGTGCACTCTCTATTCCTCTCACTCTTATACTCCGGTGGCACAACTAATCGACACGACCAGTGAGAACTAAGGCGCAGGACCGACGACTTTACGTTCTCTCCGAGGCACGGGGGTGACATGCCGCCAACTTTCCAACTCCGAGCTGTTACTGAGGCTTACTAAGCAGAAAGTCTCAAACTAAATTTGGCCCGACCCGGGACTCGAACCCAGGACCTCTCGATGAGTGGCCGTGCTTGCTACCCACTACACCAACGAGGCAGTTTAAGAAACAAGTATAAGTAGAAATTTAGTAAATTTCCTAAAAAACTTGATAAAAATCAATAGTGAAATGCTTATGTCATCGTAGATATCATAGATACAGAGCATGATGTATAGAATTAGGGTACAGTTACACATGCTCATAACTAGCACGAAAGCATGCCACTATTGAGCAATTGCTACTTAGTAGCATGTGTGTTGAAACATTGCTAATAATGAGCATGCTTATTTCGAGCATGCTCAAATTTCGACGGTCGTGCGATTTTTGGGCATGCTACTGTCAAAGTCTACTGGAAAATTCACTTGGTTTTCCATTTTTCACTTGTACACTGGCAGAGAACTTGCTAGAATGTCGAATACCAAAGAACCAGCCCGTGCTTAAATAGCATGTGTGTTCAATTTATTGCGTCAGCGTTTTTAATTTATAATGTGTCAGTCAATTACATTTATTTAATATGTCAGTTTGAAGAGCATGCTTGTTTTAAGCATGCTAACATCATGCTAATAAGCATGACATTTTATGAGGGTACAGCAGAGGGTACCCGAATTTTAATATAAGACCCTGGTGACTCAGTGGTCTCTGAGATTGAATCAGAATTGATTAAAGTCGCGATTTTAAATATTTTTTTATTATTTCATAGCTTTAAATAAATAATTAATTAATTAAAGTTTTATTTACAGGTATTTCTTAGCAAAATTCTTCGAATATAATCCACCTCCCAACCCTGATGAAGTTGAGAAGCAAACAATGGCGAAACAAACTGTTATACATAATGTTCAATGAATACCTAAGCAAAATTATTCCTGCAGTTTTCAGCAATAAATTATTGTAATAGTCAAGTCTTTATTGTTTTAATAATAACTCCTATATTTTGATCAATTAATTTTTATATACATGCAATATTTTGAATCTTTAAAATATTACATTTTAGTATTTACTTCAAAATTTACTGGACACTATCATTATTATCATAGTCTTGACTGACAAAACTTTTCGCACAAAGTAGCCTATATCAATTTTACTAGGTAGGAAAACAACGGACACCCGTCACCCACACACTCTACTTTATGTAAGTATCTTATTCATATTTTTTTTCAACGTTTGAGTATTTAATGTTTAACATTTATGAAAATGAAACTTTAAAGACCTTGAAGAAAATCATCAATATTTTATTGTAAACGACATTATCAAAATACTTCACAATTTAAATGCGAAATCGACAAATAAGATAAAAGATTTGAACAAACATCCTACTTAAACAATATTATTAATTATACGAATATTCTCGCAATAAACGTCATTTGTAAAAAATCCAGTGCATTGGTTCAAAAGCGTCTCCTTAATCGCGAATTTAGGATCGAGTCTATGACAGCCGGAAGAAAATATTTGAGCGAGGAAGGGATGATGCCGTGACGAAGCTGCTACAAAGTACCCTTCGGGGCTTAATAAGAGATAATTTGGCATTTGTTTTTCTGGCCCAGAATATTTTGGTACAGAGTTTACCACTCGATCTTGTATAAGGTAAGGCGGACTAATATCGTTCGAAAACGTAGATATATCATAGAAAAACAAAACCTTCGGTACCTCTGTAAAAAGTGAGATATTTCTTTCTGTCACATCACGTCTTTTAATCAAATCTATTTCATTATTTATTGAATTATTATTTTTTGTCACATTTCCTTCCTTTGTATCTATTGCAATATTCGAAACCGTGCTAAAATTTTGTTTTGTGTAATTGCTTAAATTGATGGTCTTGTAAATAAAATCCAATTCATTATTGTTAAGGGAAGCTTCGCGTTTTATTCTTTGAGTTTTAATTTCAAAATCATCTTCTATATTTTTAATATCTATTTTAAAAAACGAACGTGTTTGGTTAAAAAATTGATCGATGAAATCGAAAAATATTGAAAAAATGTCATAAACATTTGGTTCATCTTTATCAAATGAATTTATAACTTTTACATATTTTTCCATTTCTATTCCTTTACTATGCTCTTTCAGTATAACGTCAATTCTGTAATCTAAGTCTTGATTATTATTAAATTGATTATTAAAAGTAACAAGATCAAAGCCGACTCCACCATTTAGCCAAATTTCATAAATTCTAGCATAAAAAGTTAAATATCTTTGTGGAATAGTTCTCCATTTAAATCGTAATGGTGTCATTTCCATATATTTGCTAAGATATATCACACTGATATTTATATTTTGAAACCTTTTCTGAAAATCTCTAATTTCACGCTTATTATTTTGCTTAAATATTGTATTGAAGGATCCAGCAATATGTGGTATCAATCTATTGATATGTTTCGGCTGGCGGTCATCGATCAAAAAATACACATGAAAACGCAGCAGTGGAAATTCTCTTGCCATGTGCGAGAGGTATTGAGAATAAAACGTAAATGGGACATAATCCTGTGATAAAATACTATGATAAAATACATCACTAGATGGTTTCGTATCATTACACTTCACGATGACGACTGGATGTTGTCTGTAAGCATTCATGTCTAGAGCATAAAATCCTAAAAATGTTATTGCTAATAACATTATAGCCATCCAGCAAGTAGAGATAAATTCTGAAACAATACAATTGAGTCATGTAAAACCGTTTTTTTTTTTTGTATTTGAAATTGAGCGGGTTCTTTCTATTATTTAGGTACAACTACATAATAAACTACTAACCAGGCCAACGCTTACACCAGGATTGCTTTGAAGTACACGCGACATTCCATCCAGGAGACGTAGTTGATGGGGAAGATGGGGCTTGGACGTTATTGTCCCCACCACCTCCTTCAACTTTTAATAGAGGATATTGTTCATCACGTTTTACTTGAGGGATATATTCTGTCATTTTACGCCTCTGAAATATAATGCAGTGTAACTAAATATATCTATGGTGCGTTCTTAGTAACGAATTGGTTTAAGATTGGAAATAGTAATATAGATCATACATAAATTATTTCTTTTAATAATTATTTGCGATTAAAATCTCGTTTATACAAGTAATATGCTTTTAATGTTTGACAGTCAATTTTGAATTTTCTCTTTTTAAAATATAATTTTATAATACCAGTATTTTTTTTACTGGTATTATAAAAAATAAGTATTGCAGAACATTCTAATCAGTTATGGAGTATTAGTGCTGTTTGACACTGGACTAAAATAAAACAAGGTTTGATAAAAATATACAAGAAGAAAATTCCTGCTAAGTTTCCTGTGATACAGCACGTATTCTATAATAATGAATAATAATAATAATAATTTAATAATTCTATAATAATAATTTATAATGAATTTATAGTATCTTTGATTTTTAATACCGCGCGGTTCCGGTTTAAGAATGTAATCGCTCCATATCTCACCATGGATGTCGTACGAGTCTACTAAGCTATAAATGTCGCAGTGTGGGTCATAGTGTATCGCTAAAATAAATAGGACGCGATTACCCTCTTTTTGATATTATGTAAAAGAGTAACTTTTAACACAACCCTGTTGAATCGAGTGGTGGCTGTTATATAATTCCACCGAAAATAGCATTTCCAAAGAGTGTTAATCTCAGGCAGGCGGCCGGTTGTAAAATTTCTTGCCAAACCAATTACAACATGTATAAGAGTGTCAAAGAATGACACAGGAGAGTGGAAGACATGTTGTGCCGACCCCACATAGCGTAGGATAAGGACAGGAAGAAGAAGAAGAAGAAGGATACCAGTATTTTTTTTGCATACATACCAATTTGTACATAAATGACAATATAATAATATGTATATTCACTATTAGATTAGGATCCCACCGCATGATTACTACGTTCATCGCATATTTAATTGAACTCTATGTTTTATAAATTATTATAAATAGGAGAATATGGTTTGACCAGGTTGCCATTTAAAATTTGAGCGCTAGTAGCTTTAATTTTAAATAATATTATTTGTATTTTGGGTAAAACCCCTAGATTAGGTATTTCAATAAACTATACTCCATTTCACAGAAATATATCTGGAGAACTTGAAAAGTGATGGTTGCTGTTTCGCACGTGGCCAGAACCCTCAGTAGCCAGACGTGAAAAGGTAAGACTTTCATAACGAATATGCTTAAGATATATGTCAAATTAAAGGTAATTTATTTTTATACACGATGGTATTCTTCTGCCTATATATGGCCGCAAGTTGGGGTTTCCAGCTGTTAAAGGTGACTTAGAGTGAATAGAAGGTAGCGCGCTATGTCATAAGTCAGCCTTTGTGCATGCGGCGATAGCAACTGTTTTCAACTGAAAAGATTTGTTCTTGAGATATAGGAGTGGATATATATGTTTAGTATAATTTTGTCAAAATTATATACTTGTGATGTGTAACTTATTTATTTAGGTAAGGATTAATATCATGTTTATAAAAATACTTTCGCAAATAATACATTATCTTAAAACAAATTTCATTATCATAAAAAAGGTTATAGCGAGTCAACCTTAAAAGATAGACATATGCTATCGCGGAGATTTTTTTAGAACTTTTAATGACAAACAATTCCTTCATACTTGATTTTTACATAACTTTAACCGTTTACTCAGCGCACGCAACGGAAGCTCACAAAGGAATATTTTTCTTCCCTTTTTGCAACATTTTTTACTGATACTCCGCTGCTATTGGTCGTAGCGTGATGTAATATTGCCTATAGCCTTCCTCAATTAACAGACTATCCAACACAAAAATATTACTTACTTACGGTTAGAAAAAAAAATCAACACATCTCGATGGCTGGCCTAACTTGGTAGGTCACAAAAGTGGGGAGTTGCTTGATCATAAGTAAGTAATTACTATTCAAGGTTTTAACGCATTTTCAACAATGGCGTATATAATATTTCTATAAACATTATTAATCACCATAGTTATTGATATGGTGTGAAAGCATAATAAACATCTGCTTACTGCTTTAATAAACCTAAATTTGACGACTTTTTTTGCATGTATAAGAGAAAAATGATCATTATCCAAAATTATTAGTCAGGCTAGTAGGAGCTACGACTTTACAAACAGATACAAGGACAAACAAGCCAACAACTTATAACTCTCCTAATTTTTCTTCCTGGGTTTTAAGAAAAAGATTTTTATTAGATGCCAATTTAAAAGTATTTAATTAAGGGCAAAGTAATGCTGTGTCATAGAAAATATTATAATGTAAACCTTGGTCAGTACGTGAGACAAATTTATGTTTAATCAACATAATTAAAGTGGAAAGTGAAACGTGCCAAACATTGCGAATAACAAAGTTTTATTAAATGTGTATCTCAGTGTAAACCTACGAGACGTACTTTTATTTTGTATTTTTTTTTCTTCGGTTAATACCAGGTATGTTAATATTTTATTTGTAAATTCTACTAATTAGACAATTTTTGTCTAATAAAGAAATAAATTTTATACTTTCAAAGACGTTTTGAATAAAATTATTTAATGATTTTTTATACAAATAAATTTTACAAGCCTTTAATTCAAAAAAACTTCAAACGTTTGTCAAAGTATGTCAGAAAGAATCGAATATATTATTATGTTTATAAATTAGTATGTGATTTTATAATTTTTCCCCCTTGGCAAAAAATATAAAGTATATTATGTTTAAAATATTATATTATAGGTTGATGGCTAGTGATGAGTAAATTGTATCGAGAACGCCATTCGCTGCTCCAGGACGAACATTCAGATGAAGAATCACTCATAAGTAATTCTAACCCAAAATTTCAACGGAGATTCTGTTATTCGTCGTCAGGTCGGGCTAGCGCACAACTAAAAGGAGCTGCTTCTATCATTAAACGCTGGCCGGGTAAGTTATTTATTAACTTTTTATGCCTTTCAAGACTTTCTTATTGGCAAGGTGAGAAAGCATGATGTGCATTCTCATTCTACACAGCTTTTAATACATCCAATTTTTCTATTCTTCTCGTATGTCACTGGAGAAGATCTGAATGTTTAAAACAATGAATTCTGAATAAATATTATCCATTCATCCATTTTGGTGATACCACAAAAAAAGATAAATTATGTTTAGCTCTGGGCTTTGGGGTACTTTTGTTTTGGTTATGTATGGAACAACGTGTTTTCTTGGTCTGATCAACTTCAAACTTGGCATTTATATTATTTAAAAGATTTAATTAAACACGTGTTTCGTCGTTTTTTTTAAATTCAACTCCTTAAATTATAAAAACAAAGTCGCGAGAAAAATCTAGTAATTTATAGTTTCAAAGAATCCTATGCATTAGAAATAATTTTATGCAGATTTATTACTACGTAAAATACAATATACAATTTAATTATGAGTATCTAATAAATTTTACTACTTTTTTTTTCAGATCATCTTACTACTTTAATTACCTATTGGTGGATAGGACTCGGTATGATAGCTGTATTAATTTTCATTACCTATAATAGTATCCTAGCTGTTGCCGCATTCCCACCCACTCATCCTAAGCCATTGAAAACTCTTAACAGCCCATTGGACATTGTAAGTAGATCTCGTGAAAATTCTGAAGAACGAAATGTTTATATGCACGTGTTTGTAAATTGTTATGAAGATCTAAATATTAATGAATACTTGCCTTACATTGAGACATTTTCAAGCAAGTATCCAAATTTCACATATAACTTTATTGTAGTCATCAACGATGCATCCAAAGATAATATTGCAGATTTCAGCGATGAATTGAAAAACGAATTAGCGTTAAATTCATTATGGAATGAAAAGAAATATAGTGATGTACATTTTTTTAATAAAAAATATCCTCAAGTCATATCTTTAAGTAAATATATGGATGAATCACCATTGAAAAAATATTGGAGGCGTTTGCCTGAACAATTTTTTGGATTTTTAACTCGATGTATTGCTATTTGGAACAAAGGAGGAATTGCACTAGACCCCATTTTATTAACACCTAAATCTCCTAATCCAATGTATATCGAAAAATTGGAACAAATAATCAGTAGCGGAAAATTACAATTGAAAGAGTCTTATACAAACAAAAAAATATTGAAGAAACCTAAAAAGAAGGTGAATAATATTCAAGATATAATCAATACACTAGAAAATGAAAACAATGTATATAATATGGAGGAGAATATGATTGAAGCAGAGAATATAGACAACGTATATATAGCAAAAACCCCGCACAAGTATAAAGTTAAAAGAAATATTAATTTAGCAGATCATAAAAAAGAAGGCATTTTAAATGAAAAAGAAACTTATAATAAATCAGAGACTTATGATAAAAGTTATGAAAACCAAGCTCTTGAAGATATAACGACTAAGCAAGGCCTTCTTCCAATGTTTTTAAAATATCTTTTTCGTCAAGAACCAACTATTGTAAAACAATACACTCTGAATCCTGAAAATATTATCAAAAATGACATACCTGATCACATTTCAAGCAGTCTTGTTACAAGTCCTGCAATACTAAGCACTTCTAGAGATATGATCACCAATACTAAGTCGATAGATATTGATACTAAAATTAGTTTTAACAATAATTATAAAAGAAATGCAGCATTGTTAACATTAGACTTAGAAGGAAATTTGATTGCAACTGAGACACCTTGTCATGCTTTTATTGGTACAATTTTTAGCAATGTTATTCATTACACTAATGAAGAATCTATAAAAGATCTTATTATTACTGAATTGTCATTATTTTGTAAAGGAACTTTGTCTTCATGTAAAGGCATTGAAATCATTTTATTATGAGTGAGGAAAGGCATAGTTAAAATAAATGCAATAATAATTAAAATGTTTAAATGCCATTTTTCTCTACATGCTAAATTATTGATTAACATAAAGCAATTTTTAGTTATAATTATGAGTTGTAAAATCTGTAAGAGTAAAAATTCAAGTATCGAAGAATTTGTACAACCATTAAAATATTTTATGTGAGATATTAACCAATAAATAACGATAATTTAACCGTATAGTAAAATAAAAAAACACTGAATTATTTTTACATAAAAAGTAACCCGTGAAATACTTTTTTTTAATATTTAAATTCTTAAAGAGCTTTGACTTTATATGACGATTATTATAAATGCGAAAGTGTATAATGTATGTATGTAAATGGATATATGCTTGTATGTTGTAACCTATATACTTGTTATTTTTCCAATAACAATTATAATTAAATATGTAAATAGACTATATCATACATTAAATAATGCATAGACTACTGTTGTTGGTCTTATAATTTAACTATTATACTAATGTATAATGAAAGTGATGAGTATAGGTAAAGTGTCTATTATAATAGCAGTTTTCATTTCTCAAGGATTAGGCAGGTACTTATATTTGTAAGACCGACACTTTTAGATAGTAACTCACTCAAAATTATTAAATTTTTAAACGTTATAAACTTTATATTTTGTTAATATTCATTCAACATTGTCATGTCGATATCTATGAAACTGGAAGAAAAGGAATCACTGTAATTTCGTCACGCCCGCATATATTCAAATTAGTTCACAAAATTAATAAACTAATACAAATGCACTTTATTTTATTGTTTTTACAATTTACACATCTTACGTTCGTTCTAGGAAAATGTCGAACAATATATAAAAAGTTATACACTTTTAATTTCTTTAGGGAGAGTCCACACTCTACAATATAATGTTTTCTATTGTATGTTGACTGATCAATTTATATTGTATAAATATTTGTAGTTGGAAAAAATAAAACAATAATAAAAATAATTTATTTATTACTTAACCTAATCAGTCGTGATCAAAATAATGTCAATTATGACAATATTTTGCTCACAATTCAATTTTCTTTATTAATTATGGCAGCAGTGTTTTTTCAATAGACGGCAGACTAGAATTAATTTTAATTTTATGCTATGTTTAAGAAATATAATAGGTTATTAAATGTAGGTTACTTAAGTGTTAATCTACTATCTACATTAATGTTCGGAATGGTGAAGATTTGCAACATATTACACTAATAAAGACAATGTTAAGACCCAATGTTATATGTTTCCAGCGGTAAATCGTATCTTCTTTTCCAAGGGTATGACGACCTCTTGCAATCTTTCACTTTTCGTATCGGTTCACATCTTCTGCTAACTTTCCAATAAATAAAACCTTCTGGACATTTATATACATAACTTCGTAATCTACCAGTCTGAGATAGTTCACATTTTAAGAAGGCCTCCGAACAAACATCATTTATTTCAAAAGGAAAATGACCTGCACTGGTACATGCCATACTTTCTTCTGTTGCAAGGATCTGATAGAAAAAAAAACATTATTAGTATAAAACAAGTGCTAATAAATAACTTATAAGTAATATGTATTAAATTAGTATAATTTATTTTGAATAACTCATCTTTTAAAAGTTAGTTAAATATAAACAAAATATTTGATGGTTAGTAGTTAATATCTTTTTTAAATTACCGGATCATTAAAAATTGCTCCTAGCCTCTTTACTCGGTGTTTTTGTGCCATCTGTCCATTGCACTTTTTATCACTCTTTTCGTCTTCAACACATTGAACTTTAGTTTCATCGTATATAGTATTATTCGGACAGTTGAATACTGCTACTTTGACTTCATGAATATCATTATCTTCAATACATTGATAAAACAAATTGCAATATTTAGGATGTCTTTTAAATGATGTTGGACAAACAAATAAAGATTGATCTCCATCCGTATCAGGACATTCTTGATTTGAGGTAGTAGACTCTGTGCTAGATACTTTATCTACTTCAGTGGTTGTAGATTCTGTTGTCGTACTTTGAACTTCAGTTATCTGTGAAATATTATCTTCTGCTGTTGTTGAAGTAACTTGTTCTGTCGTAGTTTCTGTCATACCTGTTTGTTGTGTACTTGACTTTGTAGTTTGCTCCTGATTTGATTGAGTAGTTGTTTGTTCAGTTGTCGAGGATTGCGTCGTAGATTGTTCAGTTGTTGACGATTGTGTCGTAGATTGCTCACTTGTCGATAATTGAGATGTAGATTGTTCACTTGTCGAGGATTGCGTCGTTGATTGTTCAGTTGTTGACGATTGTGTCGTAGATTGCTCACTTGTCGAGGATTGCGTCGTTGACTGTTCACTTGTCGAGGATTGCGTCGTCGATTGTTCAGTTGTTGAAGATTGTGTCGTAGTTTGGTCACTTGTCGATGACTGTATCGTTGATTGTTCACTTGTCGAGGATTGCGTCGTTGATTGTTCAGTTGTTGACGATTGTGTCGTAGATTGCTCACTTGTCGATGATTGCGTCGTGGATTGTTCACTTGTCGAGGATTGCGTTGTTGATTGTTCACTTGTTGACGATTGTGTCGTAGATTGTTCCGTTGTCGGCAATTGTGTTGTAGTTTGCTTAGTAGTTGTTAATGATTGTGTTGTGGATTTTTGTGTCGTTTGTGGGCTTTTAGATGTAGTAGTTTTCTCAGTTGTTGTAGCTGATTCTGTTACATTCTCATTTTGTTGTTGGTCTCCACTGCAGTCACGAGGAGGGTACACTGAATCTTTATGGTTACATGTTTCAAGAGCTGGGTCCCAAATTGTCCCATCACTACATTCAAAGTGAAACACAGAAAACTTCTCACCGTTACCTTCCCAATCTACACATCTGTAGAATTTTTTGCAATCATATGGATCAGCATAATATCCAGCTTTCTGACATGTAATGTTTTGACTACTAGAACTTTCAATAGAATTATTATTTGTACAGTTAGAAGTAGTTTCATTACTTACATTGGATGTAGAACTACTTGATTCAATAGTAGTGGTTGAAGATTCTGAGGTTGGCCCAGATGAACTTGTAATTGTGCCCGAGTCCTTTTCAGTGGTTGTCTGCTGTGGATTGCTGGATGGATATATGGAAGTATTTTCATGATCAGATTTACATGACGGATTTGTCACATCTTGCGGATGATTACAGGCTACAATATCACTATCCCAAATAGTACCTTCACCACATGTATAATCATATTTGGTGTATCCTCCTTTATCATTACTTACACACCTATAAAACTTTTTACAGTCTTCAATATCACCGAAATATCCTTCATTTTTGCAGTGACCTGTTTGCTCTGAACTTGGTTTTGACTCAACAGGATTCGAAGTAGTTGTCGTTGACTTATCTGTCGTTGTACTAGATATAGTACTAGATTGTGAACTAGATATTGTACCAGATATTGTACTAGATGTTGTGCTAGATGTTGTACTAGATGTCGTATTTGGTTTATCAATAGAACTTGTTGCTGAGGGAGATTCTTCATATGAACCTGTAGATGTTGTAATAACTTCAACAGAAGAAGTACAATTTGCTGCATGTTTATCATGATCACAAGCTTGAATTTCTTGAACCCACACTGTGCCTTCGCCACAGTCAAACTCGTATTTGGTATATTCGTCTTTTCCATTAAAAACGCATCGGAAAAATTTTCTACAATCATTCTCATTTGCAAAGTATCCTTCCGAGTTACATTTCTGTTCTTTCTCCGATGATTCATCGGGAGTGTAAGTTGGAGATGTAGACGCGACTACTGGTGTATTGGATATCTGTGTTTGAGATGTTGCTTTACTTGACTCAATCGTGGATACAGTGGTTTGTAGAGTCGTTGTATTAACAGCTTGTATAGAATGAGATGTTGTTTCCAATAGCTCATTTTGGTTACTGCCACATTTTTCTACAGCCCATGCGTGATTGCACGCTGTAATCGTGGAATCCCAAGCTGTTCCTTCACTACATGTAAACTCATACATTATCAATGCACCATTACCATCATCAACACACCTATAAAACTTTTGACAGTCATTTTCATCACCAATAAATCCGCTAGATTGACATTTATTACTTTCATTTCTTGCTGCTAATGTCGTTAATGTAGGGTTACGTACTGTCGAGCTAGGAGAAGAATAAACTGGTTCATTGATGTTTTGAGTAATGTAACCATTTTCATTTTCATGTATCGAATCCGTCGTAGGCTTTACATATACTTCAGTAACATTGTCTATTTGTTGCGTGCTTCCTTTATTATTGCATTCTTTTACTTCCGTTGCATGATTACAAGATTGTATTTTCGGATCCCATAATGTTCCATCGCCGCAGAAAAATTCATACTTTTCATACACCCCACTTTCACTTTCGACACATCTGTAAAATTTTTTACAATCATTTTTATCGCCTACAAAGCCATTACTCTTACATTCATTTGAACTTGAAATTGTTGCTGAAGATAAAGTTGATATTTCTGAGCTTGACATTATACTTTGAGTATTATAGTTTTGTGTTGTATATCCAATATTTAAATTATTATTATCAATATTCGTTATGTCAGAAGGTGGTATTTGTGAGCTTGACATTGTACTTTGAGAATTATAGTTTTGAGTTGTATATCCATTATTAGTATTTGTCTGAGTATTCGATTGTATTTCTTCCTCTATATCTTTAGTACCGCCACATCGTTTTACTGCTGACGCATAATTACATGCTTCCATATCGGGATCCCAGGCAGTTCCGTCACCGCATATAAATTCATGCTGAATAAATCCACCATTTTCATTATCTACACACCTATAAAATTTTTTGCAGTTATCATAATCACCAATAAATCCAGGAGCTTGGCATATATTTTCCTGCGTCGTTGGTTGCCTTGGTGTATTTGGTGTTACGGTAGCATCAGATTTCGAAGTTTCTATATACTGTGGTGTATTATATTCCGAATTATTGTCTTCGTTATTGTGTACATATCCTAATGTTGTGGCTTGATGATACGCATTAGTTGTACTTATATCTCCAGTTTTTGTTGTTTCGTGTTTGTTTGTAACTGATTGTTGTCCACACGATTTAACGGCCCAAGCATGATTACATGCTTGGAGGTCTTGATCCCATAAAGTACCTTCACCACACCTATATTCATATTTTGTGAAAGCTCCTTTTTCGTTATTAACACATCGGTAAAATATCTGACAATCATTTTGATCTCCAAAGAAACCAGTTTCTTCACATTCCTTAGAAAAAGGTCTATTAGATGTCGTACTAGATATAAGTGATACGGTAGTCCGAGTAGTGACTTTTTCTTGAGGTTCTTCTTCAACTTCATTTAAATAATAATTATTATTATTTTGATCAATATTACTGATTGTGCTGCTTGTTGCATATTTTGTAGTTGTAACTGCTTGACTTGGTAGACTACTACTATGGTAATTATTACTAGAAGTAATACCGGAACTACTACTGGAAGTAGCGGTAAAACTAGTTTCATATTGAATTGGACCATTTGTAGGAGAAATATCTTTGTTTGATGATGATCCACCACATTCTTGAACAGCCCATGCATGGTTACAAGCTTCTGCTTTACTATCCCAGATTGTACCCTGACTGCAAGTAAATTCATATTTCGTAAAACTACCTTTCCCATTATCGACACATCTATAAAATCGACTACAGTCATTTGGATCACCCATAAAACCACTTTGCGTACAATTTTTAGATTTCCCTGTATCACTAGCAAATGTTGTTTTATTAAAATGTGGTTTTTCCGAAGAATAATCCACCGTAGTTTTACTAACATTACTTCCATATTCTGCATTTATTGGACTTTCTCTGCTAACATAATTTATTCCATCTTGTGGCCATTGTGTTGACTGATAAACTGCTGTGATTTTTCTATCTTCACTTCCGTATCCAGCATTTGATAAACTTTCTGCACTAACGAAATTTGTTTCATGTTGAGACCAATGTGCTGGTTGCTTATTGTGTTCTTGTATGTGGTTGCTTTCAATTTTATCTACTTTTATTTTACTCCCGTACTCAACATTATTTTGTTCGAGCATTTCATTAGTACTTGGTAATTCATAATTGACTTGCGGTTGTATTCCTGATGTTACGTCACTTAAATTTTTCTTATTATTATGTGATTGATAGTCATTTTGTCCACATCTGCTATTACGAGCCGCCCAAATGTGGTTACAGCTTTGAATATTGTCATCCCATATCGTAGACTCACCGCATAAATATTCATAACGTGTAAAACTTCCACGTGAATTTCTTACACATCGATAAAACTTTCTACAATTTTCAGTATCTCCAATAAAACCATCAGCTATGCACGGATAACTTTTGCCAGAAGTTGGTGATGTAACTGGTAAAGGCAACATTTGTTTTGTATCATTTTTAGATTCTATCCATGGGTAAGCTGGTAGTGAAACTTCATATTTGTTTGTTGTCATTACTGGAACAGATCTTATTGTAGTGGTTTTCGAATTAAGATCTAATTGTACTGGTTCTACAGTAGTTCTCGTTACAAGTGTTGCATTCTGTAATTCTAAATGGCCTAAATGTACCGGTATTTTAGTAGTTATAGGCGATGGTAGTTCATGGTACTCTATTTCATTTTCCTCATTTGCGTCATGAGGTAATGGGATTAGTCCACGACATTCAGATCGTTTTGTATTATGAGGATAATTACAAACTTCATTTTCGGGATCATATACAGTTCCTGGACCGCATTGATACTGTAATTATATAAATTATTTTTGTAAAATTAAATAGAATTTTGAGTATAATTATGATAAGTATCATAAAAACTAGTTTATTCGAATCATTATTATTTTTTAAATACATTTTACAATTAAAATCTATATAGTATAATATATGTAGATAGATTACCCGATAAACATTATATTTTTCCTTCGATGTTTTTACACATCGATAGAATACGGAACAATCCACTGGATCTGCTTTAAATCCTTCATCAAGGCATATAAATGGGTCTGGTTTAGACCCCGAGTAAATTTTAACTATCCGTCCATTAACACGTCCTTGACGATCTTCTGAATTGGATTCTGTAATTTATTTTAGTTGTAATATTAATAATTAAATTAAAACAAAAACATTATTTAAAAGTCAAGTCGTATATATAGCACAGTCTGTTTTTGAGATACGAGTATTTCATAAATGAAGCTAGGGTTGTTAGTACCTACTGTGTTGTGTAATTTTCTTTACATTTCCCACTCCAAAATGGATGAAATAAACCTAGAAAGTACGTACCAGTTTTATTAGCCTGTATTACTTCAATAATAGCTGATAGTAAAACAAATGATAAACAAGATCTTCTAATGTATATGTTCATTTTCTTGAATTTAAATACTATTGTTGCAAGTACGTCATACCGTGAATCTGAAACAAAATATATTTACTAATTAAGTATTATGCGACAGGGGTAGGGGTAGGCTCACCAGCGCACGTGCTTAGGGAACCATGTGAAGTTACAGTTTCACCTTGGATATCTTTTGAAGGAATAAATTGACGTTTTTAGTGCAAGGTTTATTATAAATATTTAGTGCTTATTTTGGTGAGTCTTTTTAGACGGTAAAATAAAAAATAAAGGCTGATGCCAAAAAATCGTCTTTATTAATTTAAATACATACATATTATTTGTATTAATATTTGATTTATAAATAATTTTACTATGGGTATAATTAATTAACAATCGCGTTGGTTTTAATTTTTATGATGTTAATGCCTCACCGTAATTATTACAATTACATGTAATAAAACCATATTGTAAAATTGTAATCGACTCTTCGCATTTAAACAGTTTAACTTTTGCCAATAATGCAATAAAGAAATAAAAAAATTGTACGCGAAAACCCAAAAGTGCACTCTCTGTTCCTTATCACTCTCATATTCCGGTCGGCTTTACGTGCTCTCCGAGGCACGGGGGTGACACACCGCCAACTTCCCAACTCCGGGCTGTTACTGAGGCTAACGAAACAGAAAGACTCAATAACAAAACTTATCCCGACCCGGGGCTCCAACCCAGGACCTCTAGGTGTGCGACCGTACATGCTAGCCACTTCACCACCGAGGCAATATTCATGCAAATAGTAATATTTCAAATGTGATATCTGAATTTTATACCTATTAATGTCCTAGAGAAATGATTTTGTAAAACATTGTTTTCTTACAAATTTTTTTAGGTAACACGGTGCACACTGCACGCCAATAATCTTTTATGTCTTCGACAACTAAACATTTCTCATGAATAGCTTCATTTATAAGTGAGAACCGCATAAAAATCCGTTCAGTAGTTATTGAGTTTATCGCGAACAGACTGACAGTCGCAGAGTGAGACTTTGCTTTATAATATGTAGTAATAGTGAAGTGTTGTATTTGGTAAGGCAATAATAAAATAGATTATTCCTATTTGGTGCTGATAGGTTCTGCAAAGGAAATGATTTGAACTCATTCTCCTTTCAAACAAACAACTGAAAATCACTATTACATTTTATGAGTGATAAAAGTTACAAGCTTAAATATTATAAGAGTAATAGTATATTATGTACACGTATATGTACATGTAATAAATGTTATTATATTTATGTACAAAAATAATATTTATTTATAAGAACGTGTTCAGAATATGACAGCTGTCTTATTTTGATGCATTTTAATTGCAAAACGTGATTAAAGGAATTATTTCCACTGATTCATTGCATATAATATTATACATACCTTTACAATACATATGTAGCTAAAATACGTAAGAACCTACATCGTGATGTTTTTCAAAACATTCACAAATCAATTTTTGCTTAATACTCATTACTCATTCCTAATTTGACATAATATTGCAGAATTTACACCACATTACCTATTTAATATCATAAAAATAAAAAAAAGTTTTTTTATTATGTAGCTCCATTATGTGTCGAACGTATAATCTGAAAAATCTAGATTGGATCCTTGAAATTAGGTAGATTTTTATTTGAGTACCCTTAGTACTTTCGATTTTCGCGATATTAAAATATCTTGTGAGATGTATGTAGAAATAAAAGAGCATACTTAGAAAACGACGAAAAGTTAAGAAGCCACGTAAATGCTGCTTGTCTCTGGTTCTGAATCAAATAAGATCTAGAGGCAGCATTTCTTTGCTTTGATATTATAAAATATAGGTTCAATAGTTTGATGCTACTATAAATACTAGATAACTAGAAATAAAACACTCTCTTGTCGTACGAAGGTCGTATACGCACTTACTCAGCACAATAAGAGCATGCAAGAAGCAAATGCCTTTATAAGTTAGTTGCCTATGATTCTCGCGAAACATTATAATTCGTTGATTTATAATGCAATATTTAGCGCAGTATAGCTGGACGACAATGCTTGACATTAGCTATTGTCGCCTGAGAACAATACCTAAAACCATAAATCGTTCACTGTCAACTATGTCCCAGATCACGTTTCTATTTTATAATATCCATTACTTGGTTTAATTAATAGAAAAGCTATTAAAATATGGTTTGGAAGCAAAGGCATTCAGTAAATATTGATATAAGTACCTACTCTTAAGAAATGAAAAATTTAATTAAAAATTCTCTTAAAATAAAAAAAAACATATTATATCATGCATTGTTGTGGCTCGATATAAAGAGGCAGTGTTAATTGTCTATTATTTTTAGCGCAACGATAACACAATTTTATACTTACTGAGCTATTTTCATTAAGATATTTAGATTATCTCATAGGGTACAAAATAAGCTTCGAAAACGCGCGTGGAGGATCATGTACACTTGCTCATCTTATTCTTGGCAATTCTTTAAGTATCTTAAAGGTCATAAGTGAACAACCAGCCAGTCATGAAAGAACAAATCGACATAGCTAGTTCATTGCCGCTAATAATTACAGGTTCGCTTATAAAAACATTAAAGGAGCAGACCGGGACGTTAAGATTTTTTGTATGATGACACATTGCTGCCCGAGGTGTTCTAGATAGCAAATCTAATTACTCGCTTGCATTTATTTACTTAGTCTCTCCTAGTGACTTACACTCCCTTTGTTCGAGTGCGTATCTTGAATTGTTTAGGAACGCATAAAAGACAAACGGCCTAACAAGTTATTTTTTTATTGCCCGTTAACTCACAAATGCTTAATTACAATTGATTCACGATATAGACAAATATAAAAAGTTTCCCTAATGAGCATTCACTTTATAGTGGTCGAGGAGCTCATGAGCGTCAGGCAATCCAGCCGGACGCGAAGCCAAATAACGCACTTGAAACGATCTATCTCGGCGGGCAATGTGCCATGCAAGTTGCTCCTCTCATTTCTCGGATCGCAGAGTGAACCATTGAGTAAGCCCCATGGTTGTGATCTGGTTTGGAAGGCCTTCCATAGTCGTAGTTGAGTGAAGGATTGCTTAATCCCGCAACGCCCTAAAAATGGGGGAGGTGTGTTTGTGTGTGTGTGTGTGTGTGGCTAATGCAAGTTGCATTATAATAAACCACTCTATTCTATATTTGACGGATATAGAGATAGTAGAAAATGGTAAGCTTTCTCGCTTACCTCCCTCCTCACTTTTTACGTATAAAATTTAACAAAAATAATACATTTAAGAGTACAGAATAAAAAACCCTATTAATGTAATCATACAAGTACAAGTAATAATCTCACAGTAGGACTTCCAAGTAGGTATATTAAAAGAAAATAAAAAATAAGACTATTCCTTCTTCAAACAAAACGGTGCTTGATCGTTTTTAGTATACGGTACGAATATTATAATTTTATTAGTATTCCTGTTAGTTAAGACAGTAAAATTATTTTTACTCATTTTTGCAAAGCTTATATACTTCTTTTTATACTTTTAAAAGGGAAAAATATATATTTTTTTCTTACTTAGGTTTATAAAAGTTTGGTCAGTGTAACGTAAACTGTATTTTGATATTATAGGCTGTAACTATATTTTATTAATCAATCGCATCCGAATATTTTAATTTATTCCCGAATTTTCCTATTAATTATATAATTAATAGATTTAACAGACCTAAGCGTGAACTCACTCTTCATTTACATTCTTCAGAATCGTAACCAAACTTTATCAAACCTAATCACTTACTTAATTGTTTTAATCCATTTTTCAACCGACTTCCAAAAGGAGGAGGTTATCAATTCGTCTGTATTTTTTTTTTTTAATGTTTGTTAGCTCATAACTTTGAGCTGGGTGAACCGATTTTGATGATTCTTTTTTTATTTGAAAGGTAGTGCTTCCCATGTGGTCCCATTTTAATATTTTCCAGTTCTGATAATGGCATCCATGAGAAAACAATAAAAGTCATAAATTTGCATTAAGTATTTGCGCGACAAATGGACGAATAACTCAATATCACGCCAACCGATTTCGATGATTCTTTTTTTAATGGAATTTTTTAAAAGGGTATACGTCAAGGGTAGTTTGATGAGAGTTTGGTAAGGTTCTGATGATGGGATCCATGACAAAGTATCGGAACTCTTCAATTCTTAGGAGCAAATTAACGATGCTCGGCCGAATCTTTTATAGGCTATATGGATATTTGAGTCACGTACCGTAACTGATGACGGAAGGTACAACTCCTCAACGGTTAGCAGTTTAAAGAAAATTCTTTCAATAGAATACGCAATAATTATGAACGGATAGTTGTATACTTTCCGGCTATTAGGTTTACCTCATAATAGAAGGTAAATTTTTATAGTCATTAAACAATACGTATCTACTTTCCGCTAAAAATTAAAAAATAAATTATTTTTAACAAAAAAACAAAAACCGACTTCCAAACTTAATAAATCTTAACTAAAAAGTAGAAAATAATACTTTTAAGGACTTTGTTAATTTTGAAGTCGGTTCCAGCCAAAGCAAAATAACCCTAAATAGATACATATTTGATTAATCTATCAATTTGTAAACATAATCTGGCTGGCACCGACTCCAAAATTAACAAAGTCCTTAAAAGTATTATTTTCTACTTTTTAGTTTAGATTTATTAAGTTTGGAAGTCGGTTTTTGTTTTTTTGTTAAAAATAATTTATATTCCAAATGGTTCATAAAATCGCTTAACAAGTTATGTAAGTTTAATGTACCTTAAAAGTATAAATAGTAATTTGAGAAAGGAGCATGCACCTGATTGTATAAATAACAATACTTTTTTTTTTATTTGATGCGCGTTTATAAACGAAAATAAAAAGCAAGTTCGAATCTTATTTATAGCTCAAAGTGACGTATGGGGCTCGTTAATAACCTCCAAGGCCCAAGCGAGAGTAAAATTGCATAAGTTAGTCATGCTATACTTTATTGCGACTTGTTGAAGGGTGCAAACTGCAACCAACTAAACAGGTTGGTGAAGATTCCACCCGGCTGCTCTAGTGGACTGCATTCCTGTGGTTAATGTCTGATTGAGGTACAAGTAGCCTTTAATATTTTTTCAATATGTTATTAGCGAAGCTCCTAGGTAAACAGGCGGGAGCGCTACAACGCTGATTATAGAGTATGAGATAATTTTAACAAGTATCCTCGCTCTGCAGCTGTAACCTCGTATTATAAGTAAAACGCGTCTATTTTCGTTTAGTTCTTAGACATACTAAGTTTGATGTATTTAAAAAAGGGTATTGTTTCTTCAAAATTAAAATACGCTATTGCTAATATTTATTAAGTCATATTCGTTTTTCGCTTGTATTTTTGGTAAAACTAATTTAGAGGATTCTTTTGAACTTTTGAAAGTTGGGACAATCATGTCTGGTGTCACATATGAACCGCTATGCAATACAATTACAAAATGTACTTAAATTGATACCTCATATAAGAGGTGAATAATGAGCACATATGCTTGCTGTTTTTACCTTTTAGACAGGTGTTAAAAAAGTTTCAAAACTGCTTTTTAATCCGTAAGTATTTAAAAATTCCGAAAATTTTGATTAACTTATCAGATCTTTCAAACAATTAGTATAATTTTTATAATTTCTTTTAGAAATACTACGAAATATTAATTTATTTTAGAAATTTTATTTTTATTAGGTTTATAGTTTATACTAAAATAAATAAAAAAATAACACATTTAAAACTAACAGTAGAGTCAGTTTCAAAACGATTAAATGTCTCTAATAAATAAGGATTCTCTGACTAACTATGGATCGGTACATACCATAGAGTATTTTGCTACATAATATATTGTTACAGTTATATACAATACTACCTATACACAATATGGATACTAAAATAATAAAAGTACTTAAACCAATCATCATTAAAGTTTCCGGTTAAACGAATTATATTATTTCATACATATATCTTAATAGCATGAAATTGAAGCAATCATCGCATATTTATTATACATTGCTCATACTCACGTTCACGGTCAAGGTTACTTGATAGCATACACCTCACATTCATAACGTAATTGGTCAATTACGTGCTTATGTATGCAACAAGTAAATTGAAATTTCACTTACGCGTGTAAAATTAGCTACTTAGCAATATACTTTTAATAATAAATATAATTTTTAGTAAAAACATTATAGGTAGTGGTAGGTGTAATATTTTGCTTTGTTTTGTTATTAGTACAGGTAGGTACCTATTTAGTAAGACTATTCATTAGCTGACCTTGGTTGCGGTTCGATTCTCACTCAGAATGGCGGTTTTTGTTAAAATTGCAGGCGCTTGTTAATTCTTATCAAAAACAGACATCATTCAAAAAAACCGAGTAAAATTCCTTAAACTACACCGTAGTTGTGAATACCTACAATTATTATTTATTACCTACATACTATGTCACTAGTGAAGTACAATAAATATTCTGACTTCATATGAATTTATACCAGAGGAAATAGAAACACTATTATTACTAGAATATAGCTACATTACACTAACTTTAATTATGAAAAAAATAATTGTACCTACCACATGATATAAATAAGAATGTTTATAAACGATCTGACTACTTCTGTACGTAACAATTATTGTTTGCAATAAGAATAACTAAGTAAACTATTTCTAAGAATTAATTATGAAAATAACTGTTTACTGTTCAGTATTTTAATATCACTAAGTAAACACACATACAAACATCTAAACTTTGCGTACTGTGTCTGATTTATTAATACAAAAATAAATAATACTTCAAAATTTAACCAAGCATAATAATACCAAAATATAAGTATCTTTGTTTCTAATATGGTAACCAATGTATACATAATCATTTTTTATAAACTAGTTTATTAGAAATAATCTTTATAATATCCTACAGTAATAGCGTTATGTTTTACAGTTATATTAAAACCATGCATTAAACGCACGTATAAAAACTTAAATTTATTGCTCAAAACTGTTTTGATTCGTATAAGAGGAAACCGTAATAATTAATGACATATAGTAAAATTAACTTCCTGGTTGTTTTTAAAACGAGTGATGGCAAAAAATGTAGCAACGCTACGACGCAAGGTTCACCGAAGAATTTGCATAATGAAACCAAGTCAGCAGTAAATTAATTTTATAAATTAATTAAACTTTTTTGATGCAGAGGTCTTTGATCTAATAACTAACGGTAAAAAATAGGGAAAATTTTCCTATCTATACATATTATAAAACAAAGTCCTCCGCCGCGTCTGTCTGTCTGTCTGTCTGTCTGTTCGCGATAAACTCAAAATCTACTGCACCGATTTTCATGCATTTTTCACCAATGTATCCATCCCATGGTTGTCCAGGAAGGTTTTAATATAAAATTTGTCAAGTTTTTGTATAAATTGGCTAAAATATAATGATATATGTTGGAGGCGTCGGAAAAAAATAAGCTGTCTGGGAGCTTTTAACAAAAACGCTGCCTAAACCCTTTGAGATATAACAAAGTGATGTATGGTGGAATTGTGTATCTAATATAGGACTACAAAAAAGTCCGCGATGGCATATGTCTATCTCTTATGGATAACATACTATATCGAAAAAAGTTAGGAAATTTATAAAAACTTTATAAAATTAACGGCGTTTGACGTATCATGTTATGACCGTTGCCATGGTGCGTGCAATGGTAATTCAAAAAATCAAGTCAAATATATACCGGGCGGTGCGAAGAAAATATAATATACAATACGTACGGTCTAGGGACGAGCCCGAGCGCAGCGAGGGTGAGCACCTAGTATAATATAAATTCGTATTATAATAATGCTATTTAAGTAGTACCTATGTGCAAAGTACCTACGTATATTCAATACATCTGCATAGCTTCATTTTAATTTCCATACGTGAATGACCAAAAGAAAGATGAACTTGTACTTGGATTTTCTATATCTTTTTAAAATAATAAGGCATATTTTATCGGTAAATACTAAATAGGTACCTACGTTATACATAAAAAAATAAAACCGACTAGCTACCGTACTCCCCTTTTGGTATTTTAAATGAAAAGTCACCATTCCATCAATAATAATTCCTACTTATATGCATCTATCGTACCTTGACCCCACGTACATGCTAACCAGGATCTACTGTAATTTTCCTGACGGATCACGATTTTCATGCAAGCATGTCAGTTATTACACGATGACTTCATAAGGTTTAATGAACGAACCAATTGTTGCACGCGGCTTTATTCGAAAATATAAAATTAATACTACTTAAAAGTAGTTAAATTGCATCTGGCTTACTGCAGGCTTATTAAACAGTTAATTTTTATAGTTTTTGATCGACTTGAACAATTCAGAAAACCAAACATACTTAAAACGGTTTCCTCCTCCTCTATCTAAAAGTTCTTAATTATTCATATTATTTAATATTTATAAAATATAATTGGCGAAAAAGGTGAATTGTGTTCAACTGACACACCTAGAATCCACTAAACAAACAATTGAATTGTAGTTCTAAGTTAGTAGATATGTACGTACATAAGTACTAGTATTAAACAGGTATTAGTATTTGAAAATTATATATTATTTTTATATATATTATGATTATAAACCAAGTATAGGTAATAAAATTTAATAAAATATCAAAACAAATTTAAAGTAGTTAATATCAAAAAGGTGTAAAACATAAAAAGTAAGCACATTTATTATTATTTATTTTCATAACTTTACAAGGGTGTGACCATTATAATATGCTCTGCAGATACTTTCATTGCATTCCTGTTGCGACCTACGCATATAACGCATTTAGCAATATAATATAATAGTCGTTTATTTACATTTCTATTAAGATCTTACTTATCGATTTATGGCTGTGTAAACTCGTCAGCATGTGAATGACCGTACAAAACTACGGTATTTCGTCTGATTTATTATAGTTTAAATAACGGTGAGAATCTTTAAATGTCACTAAAACAATGGATGTCAAATATTTGTTTATTGATGGAACTAATGTCCGGAGCCGCATAAAGTGTTAATCATTTATGACAGCGGTTTTAATCAAATTATTTTTTTAAGGATAAAATTACAAATTCAATACAAACGATCATCTTTGTACACTTCAATATAAAATGTTGCGGCATTTTATTTAATAGTTTTGTTTGAAAAACTTGATCGCTTTCAGTTAGTTATTTAAGCTTAAGTACTACTGAACGAACTTTTTAGTAATTTAAGATAATAATATTTAAAAAATATGTATTAATATTTTAAGTCTTATATTTGGATCTACTTTGTTAAACAAAATAAAACCCGCATATTTTTATTTTCATTTAAATTTATAACCTCTTTTATTACTAACTCAATATTTCTTATAGCGTCGTGTATTAATAATTAGACATCTTATTAGGCTATTTCATTATTAACTATGCATAAATTATTATTGAACGGTTTTGATGAGACTTTTATTATATCTACAGCTAATATTTGAAACTAAAAATGTTAGAGACCAGTTTATAGAATTTGCTCGATCTTCAAATATATAACCTGGTCAAATAATAATTTATTATTTAGGTCAGTGGCAAAGCAGATGCTACTAACTGTATTCTAATACATGAATCCCCAAAAAGCACCAAGTGCATTTTTTTTTGAAGTAAATATTGGGTTAATTAAAGGTTAATTTTAAATCTCTGCCTATCTTTTATTATTTTTAACAAACAATATATTTTAACAAAGACTATGTGTACAAAATTCGCTGTTAAAATGAAAATTATTAAATATATCATTCTTCTTTAAACTCTACATACAATCTTTATAAATTGAACAAATATAATAACGGTATGAGGATTACGGAACTTAGCTCTCGATTAGTGGATGAGGAATCGTCCTCCTGTTCATAGTACTGTAGTGTAGTTGTTTGATTATCAATATTAAAACTATATTTTAGAAATCTTCCCTCAGACGAGATAAATTACATATAGATAAATATGTTATAAAATAAATACGTAATTATAAATATGTCTTTGAGTTTGGGTACACTCATTTTCTTAGGCAACAGTAAAGAAAAAAGGACTGACTTATTATTATGCCACCATATCAGAAGCACGAGCAGACCAGAAAAAATAAAGTATAATAATAATTTATTCAACAAAAAATAACATTAAATATATGCAACGCACATGTTATTTTTCATATAAAAAAAACAGTTTTTTTATTAAATACCGTACATAAGTTTATTTTAACATAAATACGCTAAGTATGTAAGGTGTTAAAAGATTCCAATCTATTAAAATAAGAATGCTGTAAGTGATTCTAGTTTAGCAACTGGCTGCTTGTTCCGGATCGTAGTCTTGATAGTATCATTTTCCGGTGATTCTAAAGCCTTATCGTTTTGCAACCGATACGGTAAAACTTTCTTATTGTTTAGTTCTAATTACGTCCATGCAATAAAACTCAAATTGAGTTCAATGTTAAACTGCTTCATTACATGATTTTCATTGCAAGGTCCACACTGCGCTTTTACGGGTAATAGGTTTTATAGTACCTATTTTCAACACTTTGATCTTGTGTTAAGATATTTAGGGTCCCACATCTCACGGGTCTTACTGCATACATATTTTGTAAAGTTAAACCGTTTTGGTTTCGCATAAATTTTTGCTCACGTACATTGTACAAATTACTAAGTAATAGCTCTTAAGTATATACACTGAGAAAAAAATATACATTTCAACAGTCATTAGATATACAATATTTCTATCTTATTTCATTCTTATTTTAATACAAATGTATACATATAATAAAATTCTAAATTAGTAAAATCTGTACATTGAATATTTTTTGGAAATCTAATTTAAGTATTCATTATTAACGATACAAAGGCCAAATCTATAGTTATTAGAATTTTTGTCGGTCTTTCGATCTGTCTGTCTGTAACCGCATCACGAGAAAACAACTGGATGGATTTTGAAGAAATTTATTGTGGTGATAGCTGGTTAGCCGGGTCAATATATAGGATAGTTCTTATTGCGGGAAAATATCTAAATTCTGAGAAATCTATATAACCCTCAAAAAAAAGACGAGTCGCTAATATATATATTAGAAACCTACATACCCATGTAGTGTATTTTTATCCACGATGTGCAAGTCGGATTCGCACTTGATCAACTTTAAGATAACTTTATTCGGTATCATATAATTAGTCAGGCATTTCAAAAGCAATGTAAAATGCGTTTCTCTGTATGCATGTTTTTTTCTCATGCAAGTAGTATAAATCTTAAATAAAAAAAAAATTATAAAATAAAAATAATATCATTCCATATCTCTTTTTGCCTATTCTATTTTATCGTAGAAAAACGAAACAAGATAAAGAAAAAAGTCATAAAGGGTCATATTTTACACTCGGGAAAAGCGTTCTTATCGTGTAAATCGATTACACAAAAATTATTTCCAGTCAGACCACTAACAATGTTTTTATGAATCAAAGGAAAACTGCGGCTTTTTTAGAGGTACGCTATTGGCCTGCGGGCTGCGGGTGCCTTAAATATGTCAGAAAAAGTAATCGCTAGTCGAAATCAATATTAAAATTATTAATTTCTTTAGTATTTTCGATAACTTAAAAGATACTTGATCAATTTTCTTAATTATTAATTCACTGAACACGATCGACTCTACGTCTTATCTACGGAAACTGTTTTTAATCAGAAATAACAGATAATATAAAGAACACAAGTAAGATCGCAGGCAGTGCTAACATTTTTTATAAAACATCCGTTGATGTTACGACAATAACGCAATTTACACTTATTATGTTTTTATGCAACGGCTTAAAAATATGCCTCTGTATCGAAATTGCGGAATTAGAGTCGTCGTAAAAGTAAATAAGGCACTCAATTTTCTTCGAATTCGGAAATTTTAATATCTTGTAATAAAATTTACAATATTAATTGTAGCTGTGTATTATGTTCTTATTCCTCAGACAAAGCTACAAATCAAAAACTTTACCTTTTTATTTAACTCTTATATTGAGATTAAATCACCTCTAACGATGTCCGAACATTACTCACTTGATGAGAATATAAAGTATTTAAGACATAAAAATTCCTTCTAAAATATCCATATAGAATTAATAGTTATTTCGTAACGGTAGAAAATTGCACCTTGTCAATTAATTCTAATTTTTAAGCAATTTTAACAACAAGAAACGTGTATCATGAGTCATATATATTATAGGCCTTGACGTACCCTGTTCTTAATTTAACTATGTCAATCATCAGAAATTTATATTATATAGGCTGTATATTTTTTTTTTTAATTTCTTATCTTAGATAGGCACCTGTTATATTGTTGTTAGCTAAGTGAGTGAAAAGAAAAAGAAAACAACTATTTTTTTATAAAAAATAATAATCGGCTTTTCGACTTCAAATGACAAAATAAAAGAGAGAAAAAAACGTAACTTTTACAATAATCCTAAAAATTACGAAAATTTTAATTTTATTCAATAGGGCTATCAACTGGCACGTCTAATAGCATTAAACAAAAATTATATTGTACGGTTATTGAGCCCAATACTGCTGTGTATATGAAATATGCAAGTGCATATTATATGTAATCATCTCATATTGGATCAGTGTCATTAAATAAATATCTTTTTAGCTTCTACGCTTCAAATGGGAACTATATAAGACGATACTCTGCATTCATAAACATCGTCATAACTGAAGAAGTTATATCCAAAAACACGTATTTTTATGACAAAGTCCCTTGTAATTTTGAATTTAAGAGCTAATAAAACTAAGCGGTTAAACAGCTATAAATATTTTTAGTTTATTACTTCCCCAAAATAATTTCATAAACGTTTGCATGCGACTCATTTTAATTTATTATTTCAGTCATTGTAGAAAAGCAACGGTACAATTACATATTTTTCTTTCAATTTCGAGTTTAACATAAACACAAAAACTTTTTGGTTTTTACAATAAAATCAACAAAAGTTTTTGCCTTAGTACCAATTCGTGTCCAATTAATTGGCTTAGAGTCTGTATCTAATGTCAAATACATAGATACTTAAAACAAGACTTTAAGGACGAGACTACAAAAGCTACATAGACTCGTATCGAAACAATTTCTTTCATTATCTGTACTTAAAAATGAAATTGAAATTTCTGTTTTTAATTTCAAATTAACAGCTTTCACTAAAAAAAACTATTTTTAGAGTTCCGTACCTCAAAAGGAAAATACGGAACCCTTATTAAAATTTTTGTCTGCTGTATAGTATTAGTGTGTGTATGTGTTTGCTAGTGAAGAATAAGTAAAATGAAGAAATGTGAAGTCATTTTTCAAAAGATTTTTTACCGTTGCTCACACACAAGCGGGATTACGAGCTAACGCTTATTGTAAATGAACTGTTAAACCTTAGGTTATAACAACATATTATACCTAACTCAAATTTTCATATTTAATCTTTCTCAATAAATTTCAATTGTTGATAAATATTTGTATGAGCTTTTCAAATATTTGTAATTTGTTTCGGTTTTAACGCCTTAATATAAGACACGCAGGTACTTCAAACAACGTAATAAATGTTAATTGCCTTTTTAGATGAGCGTTCAAAGTTTAACATACAACAAAAAACTAACATATTTCCATTATTAAGAACAAAGCGGGGCTGATTGTTATTTAACTGCCTAATGAGGAGACAAAAACTTTTCATTCCTCATATGAAATAAACATCCTTGTAAGTACGTGTTCAACGATAGCATCTTATAATTATGATTTCGGAATTAAAATCAGAGTTCACTGAACGAGGCGCGGGCGTGCCAAATGACTATTTATGGAGCCTGGAAGAATTATGATATGTTTAGAAACTTAAAATATAACATGACGGAAAATACTCTCATTGTAAAAGAAAGATATATTACAGATTGTTTACGACCCCCCATTGATTCTTAAATGCGTTTTAGTATTTAGAATCAATAATACATTGAAATGTTATAATTCAATAATTAACAGATTATCTTGTGAGTTAATTTTTTTTAATGTTAATTTAAGTTAAATTTTCAATTTAATAAAAAAATAGGACAAATTTTATTGCGACGATATAGTAAAACTTGATCTACTAAAGTTAGTCTATAAAAACAATAATTAATCAAACTAAATTGATGGCTAACGGTAACATTAATCATTTAAACCAAACGTCATCATTTACATCAAAATTAGCAAGCATGGAATGTAATGATTCCTAATGCTATGACATTTGACATGAAGTATGTTTGCCTACAAAGTAGAGATAGTATGACTCACACAGAGACTTATACTCGTATAAGTACAAAATAAGTAATTAATTGAGTTCAAAAATTTTACGAATTAAATAATAGCTCCCTATAACATTCAAATGAAGGCTTGAAATTTAAGCATTGTGTATAAGAATATAAGATTGTTGGGAACTAAGTAATTAAAAGGTGATCCATGTACATTGATCATAATAAAACGTGTTTTAGCTCTCCATTGTTGTTACGAATCTATTATATTTCAATATTATATACTCTGTCACTCTACAACTATGTATAAAGAATCCACCGACTATTTTACTAAAATTTTTGGAACTCTAAATAGTATACAATAGCATAGGCTTACTTGCTAAAGTAATATTTTCTTAAAATATAGTAATTGCTAACACTTATTGTGTCTTCTTCAGCCCTTTTAACGTCCCACTGCTGGGCACGGGCCTCCCTCAATACGAGAGGAATTAGGCCACTGCGCTGGCCTAGTACGTGTTGGCGGACTTCGCATGTCTTTCGAAAACTAGCTAGGTTTTTCTAAGACATGCTTGGCATGCAGGTTTCCTCACGATGTTTTCCTTCACCGAAAGACAAGTGGTAATCATGACAGAAAACGATTCACACATAAAAATATCAGAGGTGCGAGACCCGGATTTGAACCCGAACTCGGTTATCGAAACGAGCGCGTTACCACTGGGCTACTACTGCCATTCACTTGGGTAAAAAGTTAAGAGCTTATCATATTTGCGCTAGTTTCTGAACATAACGCAGCATTTTACGTTTAGTGCAGTTACATCGTTTGTAATCGGTATCTGTACAATCTACACATGAGGAGAATAATAATTTTATTGATGTCGTTTGGGAAAAAGTAGCGGATTCTTGGCATTGAACTTGTTGCGCCTACTTGGCCGATTCGCCAAATATGCCAAATACTTACGGGGCTCAGGTAATGTATTGGCATCGCATTCATTTATACATTGTATATAGAGACATACAGCTTAACGGATCCAAGTTTCCGTTATATTTATCTATCAATATAAATTGTCATTTATAAATATTTATACGTTAAGTTAATTTTGTTAAAACGTGATGTCATCCGAGAGATCTTAAGATAAAATCTAAATCTCTGCCCATTTAATATGATAACGTTCAGGATGCTGAGATTCAACAAAATTAGTTACTCTCGTATGTCTCGTCGTTACTCTCGCCAACTTTTCGTGCTAATCTTACATGAAAGTTACATAATATTATGCAAACATAAGATTACTTTAAAATATATAACAATAATTAAAGTGTTTTATTTAAACTATTAGGTAAATGGTCATAAGTTTGAGTCGTGCCAAGAAATTTCCAATTGCTGCCCGGACTTGAAAAATAGACCATGTTAAGCTTTTGTACTAGATCTTATCGGTCTGTGTTGGATCATGTTCTGCCGCTAATGGCTAATCTCTGAAACGGCTGGACCGATTTTGGCGGGACTTTCACTCGCAGGTAGCTAATCTTATTAGGAGTAACTTAGGCTTCTTTTGTTTTAGAAATTTTAACTTAATTAAGGCTACTTTTATTTTCGCTAACCGAAGCGAGGACGAGACGCTAGTTTCAAATAAAATGACTTTACTATGTACGACTACGAGTATACGTATATGTATGGCTTACTATTTTGAGAATCTGAAATAGGTATGCGTGATATGGGAGTTGAGCTCATTACACTTAATTTTTCATGACAGCATGCTTAGCTTACAACAACAACGCGGTGTTGTTAGTCTTTAAATACAAACAAAGCTAAATATTCAACCAGCTTTATGTTCGCACAAAATAATTAAAGAAATTAGTACTAAGATACGAAACCCCCGCTGATTCATAATTTATTGAGCCAAAGTTTTGATACATTGTTTTATAACATTTGTTTTTATTTAAGTAAATTAATACAAATAATTTTTAAGCTTTAAAATGGGTAATGGATAATGAACAGATCTTGAAGTTATGTACGATTAAATTATATACGTAGGTAAATAAATAAAAATTTAAAATAAATAAAATAACAAAAAATATTATTATATACCAATTTTTTGTTGTTGTGTTTCTATAATAAACGTAATCAGTTACCATTACTGATTACGTATTATAAAACAAAGTCCTCCACCGCGTCGGCCTGTCTGTCTGTCTCTCTGTTCGCGATAAACTCCAAAACTACTGCACCGATTTCCATGCTGTTTTCACCAATGGATAGAGTGGTTCTCGAGGAAGATTTTAATTTATAAATATGTCTACTTTATGATTCAGATTGATCATAAATAGGTAATCATTTTGACTATTGTTCGAGATTGTACCGTTCAATTATCAATACTTCGAAGTTCAACGCATCTTTATAACTGGGATTCGAACTGGTTTGCCGTATTCAATGTTGATGACGCCCTATAATATCTACATCATGTATTTTATTGCCAAGTTCCAATCTACGGATAGCATATAGTAAAAATAGCCACGGTAAAATAAAAAAGTCTATTTCATGGCTCACCTGCTGTGTCGTTACATCTTACGTGTATATCGTAAGATGAGAAAAAAGTATGCATTTTTCCACCATCGTTCTTACTTAAGTTACTTGACAGATAGTTTGTTTTGTTCTTTTAATTTGTAATTTATTCAATTTTTTAGTATCGCTTTGTACGCGGTCCATAATAGGCTAATTGGATGTAACTGGAATACATTCGCATAGAATCAAGAACTTATGCATATCTCGGGAGCACTTTTTTGCTTTTCTATTTATTATAAGTGGTACAATTTGCATTTTTTACTTTGTATATTAATGAGTGAACAAAAAATAAATATTTATGTAGGCTACGTCAAAACTATCATTACGATGCTACAATCTCTATAAACTCGAATTATAGTACCTTTTTTATAGTAAAGATTTGCCGAAGGCTTTATTATGATAGTTACCTGTATCTATTAGGATATCAAAGCTTTAGAGTGTATCGAGGATTTCACTGGTTAAAGGCCTAAGTTCAGATGACATAAAAACTTCATTCAAACTTTTTTTAACTTCTTAGTCATTACCTATTCTGTACATATAGGGATATAAAATGAACGCGGGTTGTCTCGCCGTATAAAAATACTGATTTCTAAGGTACCTGCACACAATCCCATAAATTACACAATATATTCTATCTCATTACATATATCCAAATTCCAAAGTAATCACATTTTCAGTACTGCTTCGAAGAATGACAAACTCACTGACATACTTTTCGATTCATTATGCTTGTAGGAATTAGATTTAGATAGCTGTTATTTGTCTCCCAAGAGAGCGTTATCTTAGTGTGATCGCATGCGTGCAAATGAAGTTCTAGTTCTACTGATCGATTGATCTGTAGTTTATACAATAAATAACAATTACCTGCTAATTTAAAAGAAGCAATTATTTCACATTACTATTTTAAAACCTAGACAATATTCCAAATGCCTTAAAAAACTATTTGTTTTGCTTAGAAAAGATCATCTAAGGTATCTTTTATTATGAGTATATATCCTAATCATGCTGCAATACGTATTTGTTAGATGTGACCAAATAAATCTTTTTAATAAAATCCATGTATTGTATATATTATACGTACCTACATATATGCACATATATCAATTATTTTGCTGTGATCCGATTGTAATACGAAAAAACATAAATTAATATAACATATACATATGCATTATATTAATTTATGTATTTCAATATTACGTATTATTAACTCCTACCTTTACTATTAAAGATAGAGTTCTTCCATAAGGTGCAATGGGACTTCCCAGTTCCCTTTGACATTTTATCGATTAAAAAAGAAATATAAAAATCGCTTCGCAGCTTTTACTAATGGGATAAAATATAGTGCTGTATTTAATTACGATGTTTGTCTTATGTAGCTGTTTATTTTTTAAATTGATGCTAACTGTAAATTACTAAATAAGAATAATTTTGATTTATTACTAGCCTACTATCATAAATACCCATACACATTATAATAATACATTTTACTGTAAGTCATCATACTGTTAATCATACTGTTAATAATACTGTATGTTTATAAAATATTACTTTTTTTCTTCCTATTTAACCGCTTTTTACTGTTGGATAAAAAATTTATCAAAAGAATTACAGTAGTGTCTCAGATTAGCCCCAACAAACTTTATTTTTATTAGATAGGTAGTGATAATACATCATTCGCTATAACATGTGCTACATAACTCAATAATAATAAATCAGATCGATGATGTCGATTAGTACCTTCGAAATCTCGCATCTCATTGTAATAATTATAGCAATAGCAACAACAAGAAAGATATATGCGTTACAAAAAACGAAACCTATTATTTAAGTATTGAGATCAAACCCTGCGAAATTATCATGGGTACTTGTTTGCAGTCAATGACCAAGTTATTAGACAACGAAGATGAAAATGTAACCGCAAACATACAATCGGCATTCGTGCTGGATATAATGATATATAACTACAAATGTTGCAAATTATAAATATTTTTACATTGAACAAAACTACAAGGATATATTTCGAATATTTTTGTAAAGTATATAAGTTAGTATAATGTTATATTATAATATATTTTTTACTCCCGAAGTTTAAAACAAAATGCGAAAAATATATTTTAATAAATTAAACTAAATACCATTAAATTCAAGTTACCTATAACTTAAATTAAAAATGTTAAGTTTAAAATAAAACAGACTAATGAGCTAAAAGGAATTTCCAAGCTGAAATAGTCAAAAGCCTATCGAATAAAATAAATACATAATATATTGAACGTGTTGACAATCGATATAATATCTCAGTAATAAGCTGCAGGCGCAACAGCACTACGTGTGAACCAAAACGCGTTTATTTGATATACGAGTATTATTTTGTAGAATATTATGCATAGTGTTATTAACAAAAATATTAAAATATTTTAATACTTATACATCCTTTTCAATGCTAATTAGTCTTTTTATCTCTATTTTAAAGAGGATTGCTGTTTTTTGCTATAAATAATTTATTGTTGCTGGAAAATTATTATTCAAAATCCGATAAACTTATTAACTCCTATAAAGTTTAGTTAAATGAACTAGTAATAATAATTAGAAAAAGTTAACTGATAAATTAAATTATTTGTAAATGTTTTAATGTAGACGAATTCTTTATTGTTTAGAGTTCAACGAGCTAACACTTTATAAACTTTTTTAATATCATATTTTTCTTATTAAAAAACAAAAACTCACCGTTAATATCCTGAAATTACGTTGGTATTATTTTAACACAAGCACTGGATAATAAAAAAAATGTTAAATTAATTTTAACAACCCGCTTTTGTATTAATTAAATTATTACAATTTTTTTTTAAATTATATTTAAAAAAAACTGACTTTCCCGCGTTGACGCTGCTTTGAAAATGGCGGGTTATTTAGGGGCTGTGCGTACTGCGTCCTTGCGTTGCGAACAAGGCCTTTGGCTATGTATGGACGCGCGATCAAGATCCTACGCCTCTTATACTCTACGTACGAACATTTAACACTGAGGACTCACTAGCGAATAATAATAGTCCTTGTACATCCAATTAGAGGGGCGCATTTTTCTCTTACCGAGACGAGATAATCGGGATACTAGTTTATTTAAAAATAAAGAAATATCTGTTGTAAGATTTACATAAGGGCAATTTAAATAATATTTATTTATTTTATGAGCGGACTTCTCTCGTAAAATATTTACACTAAGTAACTAGTATGTTTTAAATTTTGTAATAACATTAATTTATCTTTAAATAAACTGTACTTTTAATGAAGTAGATACGCTTTTATAAAATGTATTAGAATTAAATATTATTAACCTTATTACATCATCATTTTTTATCAAAAAATTCAAAGTTTTCATGTCGTAAGATTTTTAAAGAGATAATAATTAATATGATGATGAGGAAAGAGATCCACATAACACATTAATAATATCTTTTTCAAATTCTTCTCGGGATGAAAACCTTTAAATTACTTGACAAATACCCACATAAAATGAATACATCTTGTACTTCTAAATAATATACCGTTATTTTGTATTAGGTACAACATAATAATAATTAGAAAAAGTTAACTGATAAATTAAATTATTTGTAAATGTTTTAATGTAGACGAATTCTTTATTGTTTAGAGTTCAACGAGCTAACACTTTATAAACTTTTTTAATATCATATTTTTCTTATTAAAAAACAAAAACTCACCGTTAATATCCTGAAATTACGTTGGTATTATTTTAACACAAGCACTGGATAATAAAAAAAATGTTAAATTAATTTTAACAACCCGCTTTTGTATTAATTAAATTATTACAATTTTTTTTTAAATTATATTTAAAAAAAACTGACTTTCCCGCGTTGACGCTGCTTTGAAAATGGCGGGTTATTTAGGGGCTGTGCGTACTGCGTCCTTGCGTTGCGAACAAGGCCTTTGGCTATGTATGGACGCGCGATCAAGATCCTACGCCTCTTATACTCTACGTACGAACATTTAACACTGAGGACTCACTAGCGAATAATAATAGTCCTTGTACATCCAATTAGAGGGGCGCATTTTTCTCTTACCGAGACGAGATAATCGGGATACTAGTTTATTTAAAAATAAAGAAATATCTGTTGTAAGATTTACATAAGGGCAATTTAAATAATATTTATTTATTTTATGAGCGGACTTCTCTCGTAAAATATTTACACTAAGTAACTAGTATGTTTTAAATTTTGTAATAACATTAATTTATCTTTAAATAAACTGTACTTTTAATGAAGTAGATACGCTTTTATAAAATGTATTAGAATTAAATATTATTAACCTTATTACATCATCATTTTTTATCAAAAAATTCAAAGTTTTCATGTCGTAAGATTTTTAAAGAGATAATAATTAATATGATGATGAGGAAAGAGATCCACATAACACATTAATAATATCTTTTTCAAATTCTTCTCGGGATGAAAACCTTTAAATTACTTGACAAATACCCACATAAAATGAATACATCTTGTACTTCTAAATAATATACCGTTATTTTGTATTAGGTACAACAACCTAAAGCATATAAGTTAGTCTTAAAATTTGTGTTTATCATATAACCTACTAAATCTTCAATGTTTCACATCAAATCTTATTAGATCATACTTACTCTAAAAATAAATTTATTACTTTGAACAAAATTTAATATTATATAAAAAAAAAAAAATCTATATATTAGTTATTACGTCACCTAAATTAGTTTTTTTATTCCTCTATGTAGGACTTAGGTAGAAGAACTACCTAGTAATACACCGTATAGGTGCGATGCTATGGTGGATAAGCATAACAATAGTACTTATATAAACGTGAACTTTTAAACTAAGTATAACTTAAATTAAATACCATTCCGACGATTAGTGCGTAAGTAAACAAACAGACAGACAAGTAAAAAAGTTATTAAGACTTTGGAATCTTAGAAATAACCGTCTAATTTTAAATTGTACTAGTTATTTTTAAATAATAGATTAACACTTCTATAGTATTATGTGATCTGTGCTATAGGTAAGTATTGTCATTGATTACATCACATTCAATATTATTCGCAACTAAAATTTAGCTCAAAATATATTTGACACAAAAATTTATTGCTGGAATATTCTTCTTGAACAATGATTTCCTCTTAGTAATTTCCTGATATTTTTTATCTTTTTATTCATAAAGCAATGATCATCTTAATCTTAATTTTTTACAAACCTATTATAACATCCTTACTATACGTAAGTACGTATAGTAATTTGCATATCGCGTCTCTACATTTGCGCAATAATCATTTTTGATATAAAAGTTATAAGTTAGTACATAATGAAATAAGCCTTTACAAACAATTCAATAAAACAATGAATGAATCGTAGATAAATCTTTTTGATAATTTCTTACTATAAAATTCTCATCGTGCTCATTATGACATAGACATAAGCAATCATGGTTATACTAATTACCTGTACTTGGTTATAATTAACTTACTTACCGTAAGTTCTAACCTCTGAAACGGCTAGACCGATTTTGACGAGACTTTCACTCGCAGATAGCTAATGTTATAAGAAGTAACGTAGGCTACTTTTATTTTATTAGAAAATTTTAAAAACTTTTCATTTATTTTAACTAGCGTCAAGCGAAGCAGGCCGGGCTTACTAGTATAATGATTAAAAATATTTAAATAATTTTAATAATCACAATATAAAAAAATTAATAAATAATATATTCAGTAGGTATTCTTTATTTGAATTTTAATTGATACAGAATGAGACAGAGAGACAATTACGGTTGTCATTCCAATTTTTTTTCTAATAATTTTTGAATGAGACGAAGGCTGAAGTTTAAAAGGAGCTTATTAGTATTTTTATAAATAAAAAATAGAATAAATACTTACGAATAATAGGAAAAATAAAATCAACTCATATCCATAGCCATTGCACTTTTTAGTTTTTACTTAAAAATCATTACATAATTGCATTTTTGCGACCTATTGATTTTATAAATACATATTTTAGAATATAACTTTTGAAATAGAAATAAAAAAAAGAAAAACTTTGAAATATCTAAAAATAGTTTTGTTTTCTTCCATTAAACTCCAAGTATTGCATGAGAGTACGGAATTTCTTTTTTTCTACTCGTAAGGCAACCGCAAGACTTACTTTCGAATTTAAGGAAGCCGTTTGAAAAAGTATTTATTGTTTGCAAAATCTATGTTAGTAGAATCTTATACTGATTAACATTTGGTTGTTTTTACTTTTTCGTGACGCATATCAGGAACAATTCGTCAAACATTAGGTTTTGGGGTCACGCATGTGTCTAAAATAAAAATCTCCTGATCAACCTTGACTCGGTAATAACCTTATCGACATCGAGGCGACCGATTGCTTTCTGTAACAGGATAAACACTGTTAAAAGAAGTGTATAAGAATGAAATATTTTATTTTCTTCACGTGATCAAAATAGTTTTGTATTATAAAGTCTTATACGCTTCGCTCCTCCATTTTTATTGACATTAACTCACATTACTCTCAATACACAAAGTACAAGTTCAAAACGAGATTTACAACTTATTCTAAGCCGGTACTTTTAAAATAAACTATTTCAAATTTTTTTTCAAAATTTAATTAAGCAGACAAATTTGTTATACAGATCAACAAAGTAAAACTTACAGTCCTTTTGTCATTCCATCATACGTGTATAACAAGATGTACCTAGTACGTAAGTATGTACATATATGTATGTAGGTAATTCAATTTTAACATAAACAAATGCTTTCGATTACTTAATTAAAAAAGGCATAGCACTTATAAAAAACAACCATAAACGAAAATTGATACCTTAACAATAAATTAGCATGTCTTTTGAATTAAATTAATTGTCTTAAAATTAAATGTAATGGTTTTATCACAAAACTGAAAGGAATAAATTTATGGTCTTTTGTTTATTGCTTAGTACGAATACACCTAACTAAAATTTTAATTTACTTTACAGTTGGACCTAAGACATTAAAGAACTTACTTACGAAGACTTTACTTTTTCAATGAAATAGCAATCTTCTGATCTACTCTTAGATAAAATTATTCTATTTTCAAGAAGTAAATCCATTTTAAGTAGGTAAGTATAGCTTAGTACCCATAACATAGAATGTTACATACGTACATACTACATAGTACATACATACAGGCCAAACACATCACCCTCTTTTGGGCTTCGCCGCAGTCAGGTAATAATCATAAAATATATTAATAATTTTAATAGCTTTTCAAACGGCCAAAAATTAAATTCTTTTAAAGATCTATAATGACTTTCTTACTCTAAACTGATAAAAAATGACGTCTATTCGTTTCTAGACCTCTAGGTACGTAAAAAAAGAGCAAACCAACAGACACACTTTTGATTTCATAAAATTTAAAAGGATTTAAAATAAGTGCCTTTTATTTAATAACTAGGTAATAAATCATGAAAAACCTCAAGTTCTTATTACTTACCTACCTTAGTAGAGTACAAAGTACAAAGTACAATAGAAAAACTTTTCGCACATACATTAAAGAATCCATAAGAATAAAATTATCTTATGTTACTCAAAAACAATGTCATTGACCCTGCAATATCTACTGACGACATACTTTTTCACGAATTATATCAATCACCAAAATGCATGGGCTCTTAATGGTGACCGTTTAAACGCTTAAGATTTTATCGGGGCTTGTAATACATGAAATTTAAAAGTACGTATTTTTTTCTTTCTTCTAACGTCAACAATAGTTTAGGTATGTACATTTTTGTACGGTAAAATAATTTTTACTGCAATTTTGTCCTATACTAATAGTGATAACTCATATCAAAGTAAGCGGAAAGTATCAGAGTAATTGTATTAACTTTTGTTTAAATAGATAAATTTGTTAAGAAAAAAAAATTACAAGTGCGAATTCCGTAGTAACTACAAATTTATGGTTTTCGGATTTTCCCTTTATTTTGTTGTGCTATTATAAATTGCTTCTTGATAAACTTAAAAAATTTTTTTGTTGAAATATTGTCAACGGAAAGTACCTACACTATAGCTTTGATTATCTTGACCCTCACCTCTTGACTCAACGACAATGAAGTGGTACTAAGTGGTATTAAGGTTCCTTTTTGGTATAGGTAAAGTTACATAGTTGAAATCCTTAGATTCTTTTGTGACACTGCTGCATATTTGCTTATATACTAGTTTTTGAATTATAATTTATAAATTGGTATAAATCGATAAAAATAAAGTGACTAGCATTTTGTCCATATCCTACATCATTTGGGTATGAGATTCTATTCTCTTGGAATTAGTTTTTCATATTCATAAATTTTATTACAAAATATTCACAATGTAAATAAATATGTAAATTGTTTCCCTTTAATTCTTAAACAGTTTTAATGAATTAAAACTGTTATTGCTTTATGTACCTATATCGGTCAAAATGATTTGAACCTTACAAATCACACGGTAATCGTAAATAGTAGTTACAGTTACTTTGTAACATGTATGTATGTATGTACATAATAAAATGATAAAGAATATTTTATGGTTGTTGTGCTATCGAAACGTACCAATAAATCCTACAAGTCGCCTTTTAAATTTGTTAAAAACTCAGATTTTAAACCAGCTGTTCTAATTGGATGATAATATGTTAACTCTTGTGTAAAATATGTTCGTAAAGTTTACGATACGGACAATTCATGTTACACACTATAAAATATCAATATTATATTTATTACTTGTCATAATAGAATACGCATATTAGAAGCGTTAAGCAATACATTTTTATTAGATATTTTATGAAATAAACAAAAATAGCCCTAAAAACTTAATTTATTTTACTCTGTTACCACGTGGCGTAAAATGGTTTGGTATGATGTGATATTGCCACGGTCTTGAAAGACTAAACTGTCTAGAGTCTAGACCTCCTGAGTAAAAGTGTTCTGTGGTCTAGACTACGGTCAAGTAAAAGATCGTGGTCTAGACCGTGGATATGAAGACACAGAGCAGTGTCAAAATCAAAAAACGTGAACGTGATCGTCATAATCATTGATCTTAGAGCAATAACTAAGGCATAGAAGGCGATTTACGACATTTGAACTTTGAAGTGTGCGCTGTCATAGACAAAAGAGTATTAGCTATTGATGCATAAGATAATTATACCGATATCGACTCTTAGTTAATTGTATAAAAAATAAATAACATCAAAAATTCATGCAAGCAAATGTCGAGTTATATTAATAAAATGATAAAGGCGTTACATACAAATATATTGATCGAAAGAAATGGGCATCAATAGTTTGATCAAGGATTATAGGCTTGCGAAGTACCTATATATTTTTTTGTGTGTTACGTGTTTTATGGTATATTTCTTGTGAGCCAAACCCAGTTAAGTCATAAAATACAGTTTTCTGTAGTTAAGATAAACGGTCACATTTGCTATCTAAGTACAGTGCACTTTATTTTATAATGTAACTAGTTCCGAAAAATACTAAAGTACCCGCTAGCTTCAATCGTATGTAAGCATATTTTTGTTTTTTTTTTAATGAGAAATCATGTTTTTAAATATGGAGGCGCTACTTAGCTGCACGTCACACCTTAGATATTGGATAAAGAGATAAGAATAAATATCTGCCAATAAATCGAAATATGCTAAGGTGAAATAAAGAACTCACTTTTGTCTGTTTAACTCATTTACTTATAAACACAGGACAAATTATTAACAAATTGAAATAAATAATTATTAAAGCGCGATTGGCCCCGGAACGAGTAACAAAAATTAAAATCACTGTCCTTTAAAAATTTTAGTTTTTGTTAGGAACGATACATCATTATCGAATAGGCCCATAGTATTATACGACAAAAATGCGATGGACTATGTGATAGACAAAAACCTGAGACGTGAGGTAGTTTATAAACTTAGTATCATACATATACATATTATGTCCAAGGTAACCAAATTGACGTTTGCTTTGAGACGATTTGCATTTTGAGCAACCTTCATATTCTGTCTCTTTCTAATGCTATTATGAGTGTATAAAAAAATAGAGACGACTATTATTATTAGTTAAATTTAACTTCCTTCTATGCTTTAGTTATTGTTCTGAGTTAATGATATGACCACAGATTACTATATACTAGTCAAAGAGATATGACGGTATAACGAAATTGCCATTTCTAAAAACAAAATTTAATTATAACACTTCCCTGTGACGTCACTGACTCTGCTTAAAATAGAGTTTCAGCAGTCATTTTAATTATTGTTCCTCTTTTTTGCAATAATTGCTATATTTGGATAAAATGTGTATAAACATTACTTAATTGACAGGCTGTTTAAAACCAGCCAAATAGTCTATTATTAATCAGGGCAAAAATTATTTTATTATATTTTGCCATTGATAATAAAATAAAAAAATAAAATATAAAAGAAAGTTCAAATTTTAAAACAAATTTATTGGATTCACAACATTGAATGTACTTATTAATTTGTATAAGATTTTATCATTATTTTATCTGTATACTCTTATGCTGCCTACCACGAAATCTTTAAATATATATACGTAAACAATCTCGTCGTTAATGAAGTATAAACGTTAAGAACTCATAATATGGTATTTTTTGCAAAATTTACAAGATACAATATGTTAAAACTTAAATGCCCCGTCTAAATATCTAAATTTTGTTAGTTCCTTAAATGAATTGCGATAATACTTTATTATGAACTTACCGCAATATTTTATTAGTCTTAGTGCGTATCCAACATTTTACTATTGTATAAATAGGGGAAGTGACCCAAATATTGGCACTTTAAGACATGGCTATTAATCAAATGAATGTAGAATTGTCTTTAAACTAATTATGTCGATGTTTATGATGTTCTAGTATTTCCAATATAATCTACTTTTAAGATCATACGCTAAAACAAATCTATTTTGTCGTATAAAATAAAAAAATAAGATTGTGTATTTATTTTGGAAAAACCAATTATTGGCACCTATAATCCTAATCATTGACACAGTTAATGCTAATTATTGGCACTTCTAATTCGTTTACTAATTCTACTTTGTCTTTAAATATAACTATCGGTATTTTCGTAAATTATAATTTAATTTGTAAGTAGGTTTTATACAAGGAATAGTTCTCTTAAAACAGCTAAAAAATAGGTTCTTTCTCAAAGCTCAGCTCATTCATCTCTAACAGATTTTTACATTTCATCATCGTTTGAATCTGCAAGCATTTTAAAAATTTCTGATGCACTGTAGGCTTTTCTAACTACCCTTCTTAAAGTAGAAGGCACAACATCATCATCCTGTTTCGTACACATTTTCTTCTTCATTTGATTCTAGCTCTACTACTTTTTCGACATTTTCAAAAACATTATCTTTTTCCGCTTCTTGAATATTTAGTAAGTTTTTCTTTACATCATGTGCATTACTTCTTTTTCTCTTCCCTTTGCCCTTACCAGCTGTGTTTTGTGTTTTGTTTGTCTGTGTAAGTATTTTTTTCTTCTCATTCTAATTTCCTTTTTTAACACCTTTTTCTTTTAACTCTTTTGCCTTTTTCTTTTCTGTGTTGGATCTGGGTACCTGAAACTCTCTTGCAGCTTGTTTCTTGCTCATTCCAAATTTGACTGCATTTAAGGCCTTTTTTAAATTCTCATCATCATATTTCATTCTCTTTTCTTTAGGCTTCGCTTTACTTTTGGTTTTCATTTTCGTCTTTATTCGTATATATGTAATAAAGCATTTATTGGCATATTATCGACCCAATTATTGGCGTAGTGTCCATAATGGGTATTAGACTCATTGGCACTGTGCCAATTATAGGATAACCAAATAATTTATTGTTATTCATTCAGAGGAAATGTAAAGTTAATAATGTTAAAAGGTAATGAATAAAAAAGAACGGGAATAAAATATTTATAAAACGACTAATTATTGGCATAGTGTGCCAAGAATGGGACTATGAGCTATTTGGCATCCAGTAATTGGCACCCCCGATTAATAGCGAAAACATAACTTTTTATCACTTAAAATCGTTACCATACTATGCTTTAAGCATAATACAATATTAAGCAAGTACACTCATTTGGTCTCTAATTAAACGAGCATAATTAGAAATGTATAATCAAATTGACTTACCTTATGAAAACAATAACAAAATCGGTTTTCATTCACAGCGAAATTTTAAGCGGCTACTTTTGAATGAAATACAACGGCATCAAAGATTCAGCGTTGGCAATTTAATAATGCAATATTACTACTAAAATATTGTTGTTGTTAACATTATCTTGGGCCAAAAGGAACCTTATTATTATAGTTTAAATGCATAAGTGCCAATAATTGGGTGAATGCCAACATTTGGGTCGTTTACCCTACTATAATATTGTAACTCCAACACAATGCCTCATTATGTAAGATATCAAAATTAATAATAGAAATATATTATAATTTATTCTGTGTTTGTATTTATTTGTGTTTAAATTATTTATTTACTACTTTACTAATTATATATTATATAATAAATCCGCGACAAAATCCGAAAAGGTGGTTTCATTTATAATGTCGAATATTCGCGTAAATCTAAGAAAGTATTATTCTAAATTATTTGTTTATAATATAAAAGTACTTAAAAAGCGTTTGTTTTTCATGAAAACTCCATCATAACTTTCACATTATGTTTAATAAGAGACAGAAGTCTCATCGAATTAGTGCATAGTGTCTTCAGCTATATATTTAAAGTGTTCACTCCCTATATCCCCAATGTTGCTAATATTATCTGTAATTTCTGGCTTGTGTCATCTGTGATTCATATTTCATTTCGTTACATGAATACGTCAAAGCTAAATTCGTCGATTCTTATTTACTGAAAATCACACATTTATCCATTCTACAGAAATTTCTGTATAGAAATTAAAACACACCAACTGTACTTACATTTTTAATCGTTTCAATCATGCCACGTGGTGAGTTCTTTAACTTAAATTTTTCCACAATTTCAATGTCGACCAATGTTATTAAGAATGTGCTTTTTGCTAGCTCTAAAATGTTACTAATATTTATGTATTGTAGGAAAGTATACCAACCATAAAGGACGCAACCGTAAGTTTACTAGTGCAGAGGAGTTAGAAGAACAAAGGAAACAGGAAGAGCAGAAAAAGCAAGTATTTTTACGCTTAGATAATTATAATGTTTAAGGCTTTTATACGTTGTTGTACCGGTTAAACTTGGAATACATTTGCTGTTATTTTATGCTTACTCTTGTATATTACTTGTTGGTTTCTCTGATAAACAGATTCATACACATATAAAAGGTAAAAACACTTTTTTGGATGTATGTATCTTTTTTGGCCATTCTATTTATATTCCATTCTCGATGTTTCTTTTAAACATTTTTACTATTTTTTTCAGATGGAGAAAGGAGCATGGAGATGTTAGCTCCAGTGAAGAAGACTCTGAAGACAATAAATCTGGTTCAGATAACAGTGATGACAGTGATTCAGATGAAGATGTAAGATTATTTGAAGTATTTCAGTATATTTTAAACATTTTAGAAATTAAGATTAATGTTTATGAATTTTAACTATATATATTGAAAATGAAGTTTTATACCACTACACACTGAAAAAATATCTTGAGTCAATTTCTATTGATAATGAAAAGAATATGAATGCAATGCTGATTAGGTCTTCTTGCAGTTTTACTACACTTAGGCAATTAATATGCAATGTGCATGGGTTAAGTTTAGATTTGCCAATAATTTTATTACTTTTGCTGCATATTTCTTGACAATTAACAATATATTTATTCTTTAGCAATTATTAAATAACAGATATTTTTTATACCTGGTAACCTTTTACTAGTTTTAATTTTCATTTAATACTTTTAGCATCCAACAAAAGCCAAGGGTGTGTCTGGTCTCATTGAAGTAGAAAACCCAAATAGAGTTGTAAAGAAGAATAAAAAACTGTCAAATCTAAATGCTATTGGTGAAGCAGAGAAACCTCAACTTTCAAGGTCAGTAATATATATGTTGGTATTCAGCCCTTATTAAGGTCGCACTAATAGGCACAGTCCTCCCTTTAATACAAGGGGAGTCAGGCCATAGTCCACTATGCTGGAATTATACATGTCTTTCTAAAACTCGGTAGGTCCTCTCAGATATGCAGATTTCCTACTCTAAGAATAATTGTAATCATGTTAGAAATGATTCGGTTATGAAAATATCAGAGGTGCAAGACCTGCATTTGAACTTGCATCACGGTTATCCAAGCAAGTACTTTAACACTGAGCTACCACTTGTTTGTTTAATAGATATATATTAAATTTTGTTAAAACTAAGAGTTTATCATTAAAATGTTTTTTAATATAAGAGATACTAAGAAGATTTTATATAGCATAGAATAATAAAATGGTATTTTTATGCTGTTTTTTATCATTGTAATGCAACTTGTCCTTACTTTTGCAAGGTGCACATAGTATTGCTACAGTTTAGTAAAAAGATCTATATAAGAGCAAGAATTCTGAAATACATTGTTTTTTTATGTTGGGACATTATTACAACAGCGCCATCTAGTTCCGTGGTAAGCTAAAAGCCTTTCCTTACGGATACTAGTTAGTCGATACACTATACATATAAATTTTCACCACTTGTCTTACGGTGAAGGAAAACATTGTGAGGAAACCTGAATATCTGAGAGAACTTTGCAAAGGTATATTGTAAAGTCTGCTAAACCTGCACTAGGCCAGCGCAGTGGACTATGACCTGATGATGAAGAAGGGAGGCCCGTGCCCAGCAGTGGAATGTTAAAAAGTGTTGTTTATATGTTTTTAGATGAAGGTATTAAAGTAAAAATAAAATCCTTCTATTTGATACTGTTAATCCAGTCTTTTTGTGGAATAAATTAAAATAACACAGGTCAATCTAGAGATCAAGCCATAGGCCTGCTGGATAAATGCAGGCAAACTGAATATGTCATTCAAAAACATGCTAGGTTCTCTTAGACAGGCAGAAGATGTTTAAATGCTTACAATTGTTGTGTAAAACTCATGTCACTATATAAACCTAGTGAGTCTCCAAAAATAAATAAAATAATAAGAACATAAATATTGCAGGCGTGAGCGTGAAGAGATAGAGCGTCAGCGTGCAGCGGCCGCGTACCAGAAGGCGCACGCAGAGGGCAAGACTGACCAGGCTCGTGCGGACCTCGCCCGCCTTGCAATCATCCGTCAGCAACGCGAGGAGGCGGCCAAGCGACGCGAGGCGGAGAAGAAGTCCAAGGAAGAAACTACTAAGAAAAAGTAATCACTACATATTATAAAACAAAGTCCTCTGCCCCATCTGTCTGTCTGTTCGTGATAAACTCTTAAACTACTACCGGTTTTTATGCTGTTTTCACCAATGGATAGTGGTTCTAGATGAAAATTTTTAGTATATAATTTGTGAAGTTTTTGTATACATAGCGGAACCCGTGGCTTCGCTCGCGCTAAATCTAGAGACGATCCCGAGCGAAGCGAGGTTGAGTCGCTAGCTTGGAATATTTCGCTCGCGAAGTTGATCAAAGTTTAACGAATTCGAGAGTGTGGAGAGGCACTTTGGTTCGCTTCGTACGGGTGCTTTCCTATCATTGTCGGTTTTTGTGCCTGAATCATAGGACTCGAAACCTACACAAGGCGTCTCACTCCAATATTAAACGAAGAGAATAGTACGAAGAGTATAGTCACGTACTTAGGTCCATTCCAACAAGTAGTTAGTTGAACCAACTTCACCGAGTAGTGTAGAGGCTTAAGACAATCAGTACTTATGGGTTTAGTTACACCATTTATAAATCAAGAATGGCTGGATAGATTTTATTATTTGTGTTGTTACATTTGTCTGTACCCCAAATAGCAGAAAAAATATTCAGTACAACTTCAAGAAGTATGTGAGGTATTTTTTTCATAAACAACTATAAGATTCGGAATTTTATATGATTTTCTCTTTCTGCCATATCCATTTCACTCAAATACAATCTAACCTATTATCTTAAAACTTAGTAGTCTGTTCGCATTAAGAATGCAGTAAGTTGTCAGTACAACTACAGGGTAAAGGTTTATTCACAATGATCTCAAAATTAATACAAATTATATTTTTAAATATTAAGTTTAATGGATATATAAAATTACTTTTAACTGTCTAAAATCAAAATAAAGTCATGAATATAATACTTTAATCACTGTCACAAGTATCTTCTTTAGTATTTATTATAAAAGGTTTTGCTTCTGCGAGTTCCATGACGTCATCTAACTCCCACGTACTATTTTCTTCCTTTATAATAACTTATATTTACTTTTTTTTAAGTCTTAGTTTTTCTCATTGAAACTTTAAATTCCAGAAAGGTTTATTTTTTATTTTGCTAAAATGCTTTCCGTTTTTATTGACAATATTTAAATTTTTGCAACACTTCTAAAATATCAAAATTCCGTCGAATTAAAATCATAGTATAATTAACAATTAAAGGACAAGACACAACTTAGCGTTCGAAAGTATGCGTTCAACTGGTCACTGTGGACGCGACTTTTTAATTTGAGAATATTTCATTTGTTAAGGTGCGTTGCTAGGCCGGTAAACAATGTGTCATTCGCTGCATTCTTATCGCGAACGAGTTATAGTATATTCCTAGATGTCGTTTGAACTGGTAGATAATATTGTAGTCAACAGTCAAAACTATATAAGAATGAAAATAATAGTTTTTGTATACATTTAGATTTAGACAACATAATATAAGTAAATAATATTATGTTGTCTAAGTCAACAGTCGTAGTGTATACTTACGTAACAAACTTGTTTGAATGCACTGAAGGACTATTATTTAACTACCGAATATTAATGTATTTTTTTAGAGGATTCCTAAATCTTTTTCCTAAAAGAAAATTATCTGTATTTCGGAGATTAGCCAGAACAAAGAGCCAGACAGACAGATTTTTGTTTATAAACGTGTATTATGTATGTTACGTAAACCGCCGCATAAGGATCGCCATACAAATCTCGCGTAGCCATGACCTACATTCAATTATGCCAAATCTGCAACTTCCTACAAGAAATGTACCTACTATAAAAAGGCATTACTGGTTCGCTTTCGGACTCATTGATCTAACATTGATCTATAATCACTTAGGTAGACTATAGACTATAGTAGTTACTAAGGATTTTTAGTTACTAAATTAATTCTAAGTTTTTAATTTCTCTGCATCCCCCGGCTGCCCCCAAACGTAACTGCACTATATATAGACAAATCATAATCTCTATTTTTATTTGTTACAGGTAGATAAATACTCATCATTAGTCATCTATGACAGGAATGCCAACATTTGCAATTTGGCTGCATCGAATCCATTGTCTCAGATCCTTTTGTGATATTTGTTTTGAGTTATTCCATTTTAAATTGCATAACAAAAATAAATATGTCGCTCATATATAAAATAATAATAATAACTGTGTAAAGGAATGTCTTCGTCCATGTAATTTGACTGTCATTTTGAATCGACGCGACAGATATCACAAAAAAGTAACTTTTTTAATACAGATAATAAATTGACACCACCTCCTGTCAATTGGGTAGATTTTCTACTGCACAATTATAAATTAAACAATTTGTTGTTAAAATGTTTTTGTATTTTTACAAATGATTCAATGGAAAAAAAATAAAATTTTGAAGAATGAAATGATGAGTTAAGAAAGTGCAATTTTAGTGCATAAAATTGTTTGTAATTATTTTAGCTCATTGATTAATTTGTAATACACCTTATTATTATATTTGTACAAGTTTTTACAATAATTAAAATATGTATGTATATTGATCTGTTATTTTTATTTATCTAAATTCTAAGAGAACTGGCATTAAAGTATTTTTTCTTGCAGTTTTTTTTTATTTTTAATTCAATTGATAACCATATTTTTAAAAAAATATATTTTTTATCTGTTAACATTTTTTCCCTTCAAAGACTTGACGCCAGTACTCTATATAATATAGAAAACGTGCATTCTCCTAAAAATTACTCAATTTTTTGCCGTATTACTTTTAACTTAGTTGATGGCACTGACTTTATAACATATAGCAATAAAACGTGCTATGTAACGAATATCCTATGTATTGTGGATATTAATATTTTCAATTCCACCTATTATTATTATTCTGTATGAATTCGCTTAGATCTAATTGTTAGATAGTTTCCTTAGACAATTTTTATATGCAAATGTATCTGTATAATAAAGTATGAAACTGAATGGCTCTTTTTCCTTTTTCACGTTAACTCAAATAATATTTTAGCAAACTTTTTTTTGAATTAATTAAAAAATACTGTGAATTATATAAGGTTTTTCGTATGTATTTGCCTATAACATAGCAGTCAAAATTGAATTTTAATATTTTATAGAGTAAATAATTTTAGAATTTAAACACTTTGTGGTCATGACATGCCGAAAGTAAAATTTCTCTTGATGTTGATTTCTTTAGCAAAATCATTTACTTTTTAGTTTTTACTTATATATATTTTTGATCTAGAGAACCGTCACTTAATCTCAATACCATTACTTGATTTTAATTTAGTTTATAAGAACATGATTTTCTTCAATGGAGACATAATGAAGAGTTCCGTAAATCCAAAAAATCTATGGGATAGACAATAGAAAAAGTACCTTTTACAAATACCACAAATACAAAAATACTTGCATTTCTGTGACATCCTAATAGCAGTACTTAATTGTTCTATTAATAATATGGTAATTAAGGTATCAAATGTAACAAATTACCAAGTATCCGGCAGTGACGAGCTAAATCTGTAAGTCCGTTTGATTCATTGCAAAGCTAAAATCTGAAAGTTTTGCCATAAATCTTCGCTTTAACGCCACATTTACTATCTCGTCGATAAAATAAGTATTTGTCAAGTTCTCATCAACTTTGGAAGCAATCTAAGTAATTTAGAAGTTTTAAAACCTTAATCGAGCACGGTTTGCTAAACCGACTTTAATTGTCTTGCTCTTTAATTTTAATTATAATTTAATAGTGTCCGACCGAACATTCGGTTTCGGTTTCGGTTTCGGTCGAGTTTCGGCAAAAAACGGGGTTTCGGTTTAGTTTCGGTTTCGGTGGCAAACCTGCCGAAACTACGACCGAAACCGAAACTGCATTCGGGAGTTTTCGCGCTGTGATCGGTCATGTTCGGCGAGTTGATTTCCATCCAAGCGACTAATCATGTCGTAACTGGCTTGTGTTTGCAGTTCATTTTGTATGTTGTCAGTTTTTATGTTATTTATTTTCTGTAAGTTTTATCACGTGATATGGCATAAGATGAGTCATCAAAAAATAAATCAATATAACAAAAGCCCTTTTTAGCGTTCACTTCTGGGCACGGGCCTCCCTCAGTACGAGGGGGATCAGGCCATAGTCAACCGCGGTGGCCTAGTGCGTGTTTTGCTAGGTTTTCTATGCACGTTTCCTCACGATGTTTTCCTTCACCGTAAGACAAGTAGTAATCATGATAGAAATGATTCGCACATGAAAATATCAGAGGTGCGAGACCCAGATTTGAACCCGCATCACTGGGTTATCCAAGCGAGCGTGTTACCGCTGGGCTACCGCTGTCTTAGATTAACCTAACTATCTAAATATTTTTTGGTTAATTTAACTCTCTCCCTAATGCTATACCTAAACAAAAATTAGTGTACTTGGTACTTACTATAGTGCACTAGTGGTGAAAATATTGTGAATTCAGAGTTTCAAAGTTCCCTGTCAATACACAAGATTCCCATTTAGGAACCGTCATGTGGCCAATCGAAATACTACTTTAAACGTTTTTTTCACTAGAATAGAGTGCATTTGCTTGGACAACTTTGTTCATAAGGTTGAATATAAAATTTTACAAGCGACAACAACAGATCGATGTGAAACAAAAGATAGTGGCACTTTCAAAAGCATAATAACGTTTTCTTTATTTTTCTCTCAAAACATGATCCTGGTAAGGAAGTTTCGGTTTCGGTTTCGGTTTCGGCCGAAACTGAGAGCGTTGCCGAAATTCGGTTTCGGTTTCGGTTTCGGTCGTAAAAACCAGTTTCGGTCGGACACTATAATTTAATAAATAAATGTCGAATCTCACTTTTAGATACAATAAAATTCGTATAATTTGCTTTTAGACAACCTAAAATAATTTTTAACTTAACGTAGGTACCTAAGTACCTACTACGTACGCTCAAGTTACGAAAAAAGAAAGTAATTATTCAAGTTTTATTAGTTTTCGTGGTAAAAAAACATGAAAAGTTAAAACGCATTGCAGTAGTTACTTCCCAAGCCGGTACGTTAACTCATTTTGCGTCTATTTTGGGGAGATGGCATAGTTCCCTAGAGAAAACTGAGTGCCCGCAAATTAAGGTACCTACGGCGTAAATTGCTATTAAAAATACCGTTCTGAGGCTGGAGGATTTTCCATAGAAAATTTATATATTTTTTTTATTAAAGAGAAAAATTACCTACCGGCTACCAGTAACATGGTTGTTTATTTTTGGGTAAAATTTTAGATAACATTACGAAGTCAATTGGTGTAAGTATATAGTACTTATATTCCCGCTAGTAAATGTTACAAAACCTGACAAATTATATACTAAAACCTTTCTGGAGAACCACTCTATCTATTGGTGAAAACAGGCAACAGCATCAAATCGGTGCAGTGGTTTTTGAGTTTATCGCGAATAGTCAGAGAGACACGGCGGTCGAGCACTGTTTTATAATATGTAGTGATAATTATTAATGAATTATGAACCATATAAAAGTAATGTACAAAATAAAAACCCAAACCGAAAAAAAAGATGAGCACTAGTTGACGAACTGCAAAGGAACATTATTAATATATGTCGAAAACATACAGTAGCAAGACTCGCCTCTAGATATGATACTCGTAACTAGTACGATCCGTACATTTGTTCTTTCGTGAAATTATTCTCATGTTAGATTTTTTTACAACCTACAATTTTTAATTTACTTAGGTATATTATTTTTTATTTACCGCTATTTACTTAGATTTTGTCCATTGGAAATTTGAAATTTTATTCCAGAATTTCTTAAATACTATTTTAAAAGATATTTTATATGTTTGAAATTACACTCAAATTATAAAAGTTTTTCTCTATAAATACCCTTAGAGCTCATGTATATGTACTACTAAAAGTCAAAATGGCGGATGCATTTCTAAACACTCGTGTTATCAAGAAGTAACATACGATATTTAAATTATCAAAATCGATAACCCGTTTAACAATTACGCTGAAGCATTGGGTCGCAAAGTCTCAATGTATGTAACATTACCTTCTTTATTATTTAGACGACGGACGGGTTGGGCTACATAACTTTTCTATTTTAAAAGATATTTTATATGTTTGAAATTACACTCAAATTATAAAAGTTTTTCTCTATAAATACCCTTAGAGCTTATGTATATGTACTACTAAAGTCAAAATGGCGGATGCATTTCTAAACACTCGTGTTATCAAGAAGTAACATACGATATTTAAATTATCAAAATCGATAACCCGTTTAACAATTACGCTGAAGCATTGGGTCGGAAAGTCTCAATGTATGTAACATTACCTTCTTTATTATTTAGACGACGGACGGGTTGGGCTACATAACTTTTAATGTAAAAAAAATCAAATAAGAAGTTATGAATATTGCATCGCTTTGCAAGCATTTACGTCATATTTTAATATATCTACATGCCTGAAAGTCTGACTGTGGAGGTGCAAAGGCTGTAAATTTTCATTAAATGCGCGCGGCTCGCGGCAACCGTCAAACTATGCTAATTTAACATACACCTCCCACGGGCTATACCTACTTGCTGGCTATAATGTATTCGGAATACGATAAAGTAAATATTTATTAGAACTATTAGTTTGTGTACTAGTATAGTATTATGTTATCTGTGATTACAACGTAGTACAAATTAATTGCGCCAAAATAATAAAGCGATATTATTGAATTTTATAAAACTTTAAATAATACACATTCATCAGCTTTTTCTTTTTCTCCTACTTTAAATAGGTAATGTTCTGAAGTTAGAAAATATGTTTTAGTCATTAATATTTCTTCGTATTTTGAAGTTTACATGATCATAAAAACAAATCGATACATGAAACGCCACCTATTATCATTTTATTGAACTAATTACACTTTTGTTCGAGATGCTCCATGATCAATAACTACTATTATCCAGGTGTAATTTTGTATGTATGTATGTCGACGGCAGAACTGGGTGGTATAAATTTGTATCATTAGGGTGATCTGACGTCCACGAACCGGGAGAAGGATAGAGTAATTTTTAAAATTAGTAAAAAAGTTTTGATATTTTTTATTGTATTATAATTTCAATTAAAATTTCATTTTAATTATAACCATGAATACTTTTGAATAACCGTTCGAAAAGTTAGTCCTAAAAACTGTAATAATTTTGCGAAAAGTAACCGAAAATACTACATACCTAAAAGCAAACTAATTTCAACATTTAACAATTATAACCCACTTGAGCTTGAGTCAATATTCGGACTCGTATTTTGTTGGTTTTCCGAAATCGTACTTTCAAACTAATTAAATATCCGACATTCAGATCCATTGTGGAATATTACGAGCTCGAGTTAGATGAACTTTATTATGTGTACTTATTATATAGTTTGTGATGTATTATATACATATTATATAGAAACATACTTATTCGAAAGATATAAAATAACTAATTGTATGAAAAATTAGTATTTAAAAAATATGTTATGTTTTTTAACCCTTACATACTTATATCATTAGTGTTACATTAGTCTAACCATTTTATCGATTTTCCTTATGTATTGTAATTAATTTGATATATTTCTTCTTATATGGGCATCGTAGCACTCGTAGAGCTTTGGGTCAGGGCTTTTACCAGTACTGTTTATTACATCGAGGGTCGTTAATAAAATGAATACTTGTCCTGTTACGATGAATAACTGCGGCAACAACAAAAATTAACACTTATAAAATAAAATCTGTGCGTGCAATTATAACAGATAAACAAACATTAAGTATCTTTTTCTTCAATGTAATAAGAATTATAAGCATTCGCCAAGTGATCCTTAAGAAAATGTATAATGAAAGAAATTATATTCTCCAAAAGTATTAAAAGTAATGCCAATTTAATAACCATTTTGTTTGTTGTTTGTTCAAATAGATTATACAACAATCTCTTAATAACACCAATTTAGAATGTAACGAACAACTTTGTTTTTTCCTTTAATAAATAATAAATTAATTAAATGGGCAAACGCGGGAGCCAAATAGAATTAAAACTTTCCGGAAGGTTTCATCTAAATCACAGCTTGCTGATTTATATTTCACTCACCTCCCGAATCCGGCGGTCGGGAATGTCACGGTCGGGGACAATCGTAATAAGTAAAATATGGTAATGTACAAAGCATATATTATCTTGTATTCGTTTATAATATAAAAGCTGCGTATTTTTTTGGTACATGTTTTCAGTTAAAGTGTTATTAATTATGTTTTTTTTTCTCTTTATTGCAGGGTATACGTGTTCGTATTTAGCTTAAACATCGAACCTGTTACATCCGGTGCAAGTCTGATAATCCACTGTGTTAATTTTCTAAATTTTTTGTCTTTAATTTTTATTAAGATAATGTCACCATAATTTTCAATGTTACTTGGGTAATATGACGTTTGTCATGACGTGGTGTTCCTAAGAGATTATAAAGACGTTCTGAACTCATCGTATTACAATTTTTTTGACAGTCTCTTCCAAGACGAGAAAAATTGTTCTGAATTTCAAAACATATAAGCCGATTGCTTGTATACGTTTTACTATGTAGGTACATGTAGAATATTTTATATGACTAAGGGAAAATTCTAGAGCTTTGATATTCGCCGGTTCATTTTCTAAAATGAAGCCTTTCAAATTCAGGTAACGTTTACTCTACTTAAATAATATCGCGCTCCGAGTGTACATTAGTAAATTACTATAAGTGTTCATATGAATATGAGTCGATAAGGTTTGTTTTTAATATGTATTAGTATATTGGTTTATAAACGAAATTAGTATACTGTATACAACTTCAATATACTGTATAATATGTGTAAGTTAAATATCGTATAACAATCAAAATTTTAGTTAATGTTACATATTAAGCTATTGCATAGCTTCTATCGCGGGCCTTGAGCGTGGCGACCGAATCCAGAAATTCCGTAACGAAAATAACCTGATATTATTAATATTAGTTTGGTCATCAATTTAAAACATTTTTAGAAGTAGGTATAAATACGTGGGGACATTATTACATACAGCGCTATCTAGTTCCGTGATAAGTTACGAGGCTTGTGTTACGGATACCAGATAGATGATACTCGTACACTGCACATATTATATAACTTTAAATACATACGTCATACATATTATAAATATAAACACCTATGACTGTATTACAAGCATTCGTGATCAACAAATGAAAGCCACCAGCGGGACTCGAACCCGCGACCGCTCACGCAGCAAGTAAGGTCACAACAAACTGAGTCAAACGTGTCGTCACTATGTATGTATTAATGCAAAAGCTTGAAGTTAAATAATATCAATTTTTGGTGTTTTTAATATCATATAACACTAGAGCTCTGCTAGGGTTCGTACCTAATTACGTATTGTATACATTTCTCAGAGATTGTACATATTCTCAGAGATGAAATATGTTGACCAGGATACCCAGCTATCATCATATCAAATTCCATCAAAATCTGTCAACTGCTTATCTCGACATGCAGTAAGTAAAACTGCAGATTCGGTCTCTGTGTCGATAATAATGATTACTTATTTCAATAAGATTTTCCAAAAAATATGTTATCTACAAATTTTATTATAATATGAGTAGATTAAGTGGTAGTGCCATGCTTGTTACCTTCGGGTAGCAGCCGAATGGGCCGGCACGCCCCGTATAGTACCACTCTCTCACAGGAGACCGGCGTGAAGTGGCAGCTATGCTGTCGCGTTTCGTCCGGTGAGTGAGAGTCCGGGAGGCCCACTCCCCATCCTCCCTCCCTCCCTTTCCTGAAAGGCCGGCAACGCATCTGCAAGCCCTGTGGTGTTGCAGATGTCCATGGGCGGAGGTGATCACTTACCATCAGGTGAGCCTCCTGCCCGTTTGCCCCCTTTGTCCCATAAAAAAAAAAAGATTTGATTACACAAAAGCTTATTCATCGAATGTGAAGAGTTGCTTTACATTTTCAAACTACAAGATACATTGTTCTCATCTAAGGACATTCTATGAAACTTTCATTTTACTGAGTATTTGTCATAGCATACATATAGGATGAACTTAGAAATAGTCAAATAGCGAGATTAAAGTAGAGTCATCCTTTTCCTGACTTTTCAACCTAACATTTTACTTGTACATACGTTACGTACATAAATCTTTAAGAAATTATACCTCAACGATACATAAAGGAGGAAAATAAAGAGCAATAAGAGCATATTGGATGTAAGATGAAAGTTTGTACTTTGCCATGTTTGACATGTTTTAAAAAAAAGATTAAAAAACGCACCACCACCACCACCACCACCATGGCATGATATCATGATATAATTAAAAGTTATCTGTATATCGAAAACTGTAGGAATGAGGGAATTATAAAATAGTTTTTTTTCAATTCACATTTTTTTTCTCAATTGTATATTGTGTTTCTTAACTATGAGTTTGTGGCATTAGATCAATGCAAACATATCTTAAAGATCCATGCAAACATATTTTTAAGATTATAAGGATAATTTTAATGGATACTGGTTAAGTTTTCGTGCTCCAAATTATACGAAAACAACCGGTTCCGGTTATTTTTTATAGTTCCGGGCAAATTAAAGCATTTTAGACGCTCTTATGATAGTCTATTGTAATTTGAAAGAAAAGTACTATAATTCATTAGAATAAATTGTAATATTATTAATTTATTTTTTAAAAATCTTCTTAATTATTATATCCTAATATCACCAATATTTACTAAATTCGAAAAATGTTAAAGGGATACGTTAGGAATAAAAATATAATAAGACTCGGCCTACATTTCAAACAAGCAAATGCACATAAAAATCTGTATAAAATAATAAACAAAACTAACATTCACATCACTCGAGTAGTTAGTAATTTGTGAAAGTACCACAAGAACATGACGTAAGAGCAAGTTCATTACGCTTTGCTCTACGAAGAGCTTTTTATCATTACTCCTAATAGTATAGAAGTATGAAGAGGTTACATAATATAATGAGAGCTTTTAGGCGCAGGCACTATTATTTTTTAATATCAATTTAGTTTAATACTTTGGTATATATTTAGATAAACTTTTAATGTCTGTTTAATTGACAAAATTTTGCTTAATCAAAGCACATATTTCAGTGGATTTTTAAGTGTTATCATATTGAAATATTAAAAAAGTAGATGCGACGTATTTATCCAAAGAGTAAAGTAAAAAAACAAATATAAAAAAATAAATATTTTTTTTAATACTTAATAATGTGATAGTTATATGATAGTGCCTAATAATGTCAATATATAAATGCAAGTTTTTCCCCCAACCCTCCAAAGTAAAAAGCAAACATTCTCGAGCGCTTATTCAGCCACCATTAGCATCGGTTGGCTAGGAGCTGACAAGTCAATAAATCATTTCACGGCGTAGGCATCTCTTGTCGATTTCATTGAATAGCGATTTATTCGCAGCTCTTACTTGCTGCTTTTCAACAACTAATGCGCCTATGGGAAATAAAACTTGTTTGTCATCATTATTTTAACATGTTTTTACTACATATTTTGTTTATTTTTTTAACATAATATTATTGTTTAAACAATATACTTGTATATGTATGTTTGTCATTCATTTAGGCTACAGTGATACAGGCATACAGTCGCTAGGAACTTGGAATTGAACTAACACTTCCCCCGACTCTGCCCGCGTCCAGTAATTAACCCAAATAATGCATGCATTGCATTTTAGAACTAATTACAGTAAAACAGATTATAACTTATAATCAATCAACCATAATAGATATGCTGTCGCGGATGTTGTTTTAGACTTTTTAGGAGAAAAATTCGACCAAAAATGGTTTACACTTAACAATTTTATCCTCAATAGATGGGCTATCAAACTAACAAACAAACAAGCGTACATACTAATTACTACGTAGGTATATACGTACAGTACATGTCCAACGGCGAACTTGTCCGAACACATCACCAAATGTTTAATTTTAGTTTAGGTATGAAACTTCAGTCAGAAAACGTATTAGACCCTGTTAGAATGTTTGGCAAGATCCTCGTATTCGCAAGGCAATCTAGCGCGCATTCGAACTATGTTGCGACGAACGTAACTGCCCGAGGAGTCTCAACAATGCTATTGCTTATATTGCTCTTATAGCGCTACATGTAACTTGTAAAGACCAGTACGTCAGAGATGCTTTAAATTATATGTATTATACTTCCACAGTACATTACCTACACTGTACACAGATCAATAATCACTAAAACATTCATTACTAAAATATTTTATTTTGTTAAGAGTCTCCAACAAATGTTACATTTGGGCCTTTAGATTTCAAATTATATTATTTATTTAAGTATTTACACTGTAAAGTGTATTGTGTACAAAATTTATCTTAAAAGGCAAACATTATCCAACTTAGTTGCTTTATAAAATATGAAACAAATGACCGATAAAATTAGGTACATATATGTAATCAAAAGATAAAGCGCCTCATCCAATAACCATCGAGGTGGAACCGCCAAGATTGCATAAGGAAATAGGGGATTGTATTGGATATGCATAGTTTGCGCTCGAATGCCACTCAGGTACGCCCCAGGGATACGAGGCAGCGAGGCGAGCCGCATCCAACATTTTGATATTTTACTACTCCACGTTCTTCATACATGTCTATATAGTACATGTACACACTTGCGACAAGATAATACAAATTAAACTTTCTGACAAAACATAAAATTTGATTAATACTTTAGCTTCAGTCAATTTCCTTAATCATTTACGAGTTCCGACAGAATTGGCATTGGGTCTGATGGATCTTAGTGTTCTACGTATATATCTTTTAAAAAATTTTTGTATCTCTTACGTTGCCAAAAAAAATGTATTCCTCTAATGATGAGAAGATATGAAATTAACGAACTATAGAATAAAAGTAAAAAAGGCTTCAACAGAGTATTTTTTGCGGATGTTATATCATTCATTATTACAAAACCTAAAACTTTCAGCTGAAAACATAATTGCGTAAACGTAACTTTACAAATGTTGAATAATTTAATAATATGCCTATAACTATATTATAAATATATTATTATATTTTTTTTTACTAAAGTAACAAAAAGATATTTAAAACTATTTACTTCACGAGTAGCATTCGATTATTTTATTAACCAACTTAAAAAATGTTCTATATTTCTCTGGATATTTTTGTGAAATACTATATTATACATATTTTAACCTACTATATCAATTCTTTAATTTTATATTACACAATACTAAAGTAGCAATATTTAATATATTCATGACCCAAATAATAAAGTTTATCTGCGAAAGCTCGACTCTACTTTGCTACCTTACTTAACTGTAATTACGAGAACGAATTCGTTCATTAATTTTGCTTACTTCATCCGCGTCAATCATTATACCCGGGATTTTATTAAGCTGGGCTGATTCTCATTTCCACGCAGATCACTGTAGGCGAAATTGTTTTACAATATAATTATAGAGAGCTATTGTTCTGAACTCGACGCACTTCGATTTACATTTAGAATGGCCCAATTTGCGCGGACCTACGACTGGTGATGTCTACCCACTTTTTGTTTTAATTTTTATTGTATTTTCAAAAACAGATTTCATTATAATTCATTGTTTTTGATAGCTCCTGCATATTTAAATTGTAATGTCATTTGATTGTATTCGATGTATTTTTGGAAATGAAATAATTAAGTATATTTCACCAATACATTTCAATTTTCAATATAAATATTTTAAAATTTTATAATTTAAATTTGTTATACTAAGATTTGCCAGCGGCACCGTCTGTGTAATTTATTTATGTATGAGTTTATTTCAACTACGTGTGGTAACGCGATGTTTGAACTTCACTCTAAGTTAGTTGTACTCTAATTAAAAATATGAATATTTCAAGTCGTTCTGGTAGTTCTGATAGTTAGAAAACACAAAATATAACAATTTTAGGTAAGTTTAGATTATTTTTTCTGACAGTTTAAAAATAATCATTATAGCAAACAATAAAACTAGTGAATAATAGAGATCGTAATTACTATTACTAAAATTGCATGATGTAAGTCTACATTATTTATTATTTATTATTACTAGACTTTTCTTGCAGTCTCGCATGACTTTATATTTCAGTAGATTTTTCATTTTGTTTTATGATTCAAAATTAAAGCTTTCGCTGTGTATCCAGTACCTCATCTGATCAATATGAATCGAAGCAAGGTGTCTGCGCCAGACATTTTGCAATAAAAATTGCATGAGAAGAGCACGTGAATAGGGTGATTAAATAGTATTTTCGTCATTTACGATATCCTAATTATTACTGTTTTATTTTGAAAAATAATTTATATGAAAATCCAGTCGACTAAGAAGGATATTTTGTTTCATTTAAATACCTTTAAATTTTGTAATTTATTTGTAGGAAATATGATGATAAATAAAAGAATGTATTAATTTTTGACTAAAGTTTTACTTATTATTATATTACAAATTATATTCTGTACATCATATAATATTACAATCGTTAATATTAGCCGTGGGTATAATACATTAAACTTACTCTACACTACCTTTAATACTTCTGTATTGATATTTTATTAGTGCTCTAATCAATCACTTAACATAACGACTGCTGTCACGTATCCATATTTATGAAGTCGTTAAAATTTATAATATTTAAAATTTAGTAAAGCTTATTTATTAAGTTTCATTTCCGAATAAAAACATTACATGATATACGTTTAAAACGTCGAGAAATGTATAATTCTAGTATTTTATTACCTTTTGAATAATTCTTTACATCTACATCTAATAATACTGCACGTGACAGCCGTTGGCAAGTAATTGATGTAATTGGTAAGTATCGAGTAGCGCTGAAGTATTTACATTAAGAAAAATGTATATCTTACGCACTATTTCAATATTAATAGCGTTCATATTGAAAATATAAATATAAGCGAAAGAAGGCTATTGAAATAAATGCGAAATTCATAAAATATGTCACATTAAACAAGTTAAACAACGATTTATATTAAACTGTAATTATACAATAGTTAAAATCTGAATTAGGGAGGTTTACGTGCAAATGAAAAAAAAATAGCGGTGGATATTAAAACAATAACAAGTTATATGTAAAAAAACAACCATTGGCACTAAATATTTAACATTTTTATACGTTGTACATTACGGTGACGGTTTTGGTTTAACGACTCTTCATTCGTATATACACGGCACGCTTCCTTAACCTAAGAATCAAGCAAATCAAAACATAAATTCAGTGCATTTTATTTACATAATAAAAGTTATCTACATATAATAAGGTACGTAATCCTCTCAATTTTCAAACCAATGGCAGAGAGATGAATGTAAAATAAAAAATAAACTTTATATGATTTCGAATTATCACTGAAATGCTTCGATTTACATCAATATATTCAATTCCAATGATACCCGGTTGATTTATTCCCTTACAAATTCGAAATCTCGATCTCGTATATGTAATATGTATCGCTTTCTAATATCGCCGTAATATAATACACATACATAGTGCATCCATAACTTTTAACATAAAAAAATATTTCACATATGGGCACCATAAAATCACATAGCACTTGAAGTATCACTGTACAAACCACAGTCCAATTATAAAAGTCCACTGGTCTGTTATAAATGAGCCAGAATGTCAATTTCGGTAGGTGATTGCGTGTGCGTATCGTTGAGAGCTGGGGAGCCGGAGACTGTCACAATGACCGGCTGAGCTTCAGTATGAACGATAGTCACTAGATGTTCGTTTGGGTCTTTTTCTTGTTCTGTGGGCTTGGGTAGGGCTTCTATGGTGTCATCTGCGTATTTAAGGTCTAAAGGTGCGAGGGTTGGGAGAGTGTCTGTGACGGTTACAGGAGGGTCCGCCCGCGGCGCGCGGTATGATGGGGGTCCACTATACTCGGACCCACACCATGCGGCTCCCGTTGATCCTCTGTAAAAACAGACGTATAATATGTTAACCGCTAAATATTCTCATTTTAAACAAAACTTCCGCAAAAACCGAAACCTTTTTGATTGTTTGCGAGTTTATTTTGATTTTGGATTCCGGACGCTCAAGGGATCGTGATTATTGCAAAGAATTGGAAACGTCAGTAATTTAAGAATCTTTGATAAGTAAATCCACGAAAAATCCTATTTAAAATCACATAACATATTCCAAATCTTGTCATAATGTGAAATAAAAAAATAGACCCCAAAAGTTGGCAGATAGGAACGCTAGTTTAAAACTAGCGACTAACTAACTAGTTTTTTTTATCATTTAGTTCCATGTTATTTTGAAGTCAATGTAATGTTTTAGTTAATTTTGTTTATTCGATGTCCTGCACGATTCGATTGTGGGACCATAAATACTCATTAAAACGATAAATTTTGCAATTATGTTACATAAATCAAGACGTAATATTAATGTTTAATGTACGAGTATACTCGTGTCGTAATTCTACATAAACATTTTGATACGACGACGTAATATTTATTTTCAGTATGAGTAGTTTAAAACTAGCGGATAGAACCTCACTTTAGCCGAGGGCGTTCCTATCTGCCAAATAGAAGTATAGACTAATACTTCTTCTTCGTGTTGTTCCAAATCATATTCTATAAAATTTCATACTAATCTGTCCAGCAGTTTCAAGGTAAAGAGTAAAAAACATAAACACATAATGACAAACATAAAAACAAAATCCAAAATCATATCAATTAATAATAATAGTCCAATTTATTTTAGTTTCATTAACTAAATATATTAAATTCATTTCTAATAAAGTAACTTTAGTGTACCTGACTAGAGTAGCTGAGTTGGATCTGTATGTGGGAGGCGGCGACACCGCGGGCGCACTTCTATCTAAGAGAAGCAACCTGAAACAAACGGTTAAGTTAAATACTTGGGTACTAGAAGTTTCAGAATTCCAGTTAAGGAGTCTAGCGTTTGAAGGAACCATTATTAGGCGAGTTGGAGAATTAAGCACGAGTTTATCTGTTCAACTGACAATTGTACAAGCTGCACAATTAAAATATAACTTTAATGAATTGTTTGTAAGTAATGATCATTAATACTTTCTTAGGTTTACGCGAATACTCGACATTATAAATGACTATACCTTTTCGGATTTTGTCGCGGATTTATATTGATTTTTAGTCCCAACGTTTCTAAGCTTTACAGCAATCATGGACACGAACGAGATTGCTGCAAAGATCCGAAAAGACAAATCAGAAAAGTTTTAGATCCATTTATAAGAATGATCATTATTTAACGTTATTCATTAAGTATTCGATATAGAAAATGTATCATATTTCAAATAAATTTTACTTTTACTATTATAAATAAAAGTAGGTAGATGATATTTTTTTCTACATTCTAAGATCATTTCTGTAAAGCAATGAATTAAATTACATTTTTTTAACTTCTTTAATGTCATGAAAAAGACATACATCGGTTAAGTTAAACTTGAGGCGGAGACCCGTACATTACGCTTATTACGGTATGTTGTGCTAAAACCACTAGCGCGGGTCCCACTCACGCTTGAAGGACTTTTAATATTTGTTGTTTTATTTGGCATTGTAATAAATCATACCAAAATTCAAACATATTTTTTACTTTATGATTTCATTGTTAATAAATCTGCCATAAGCCGAAATAGTTGACATCCTGCAAACATGTTTAGCATTTAAAAGGTAGGGCAGGCAGGCAATGATATCTACCATCAAAGCCTTTCTAATAAGGTTCAAGCTAGAGATTTAGTACTCTAAACAACTTATATGAATCGTTCATACCTGAGTCTGTACTCTTGCATTGAAGCTTGATAGGTGGGTGGTGGCGGCCTATAGTGAAATTCTGGGTATAACATGGCCGCATACGGGTGGTGCGGGCGTGCATAGCTCGGCGGCAGACGGGGCACGAGCCGTCGACATGATGCTCGTCGTAAACCTAGCAATGCACATGGCGCATCTCGTGCACCCAACCGCCACGCTAGACCAGCCGCTGTCACTAGAACCACACCTATACCTGTAAAATACAAAAATATATATTATTATATAACAATATTGTGGGTATTATATAACAATATCATTGAAAATAGTTTTTTAATACTAGTTTTGACATTTCTTTAAAAAATCCTACGAACTTACTGAAATTCAACTGAAATTCATTGCTTACATTTTTTCAAAAACGTACATATATGTACTATTTAGAAACTATTCATTTAGTTTTTTTTTATTTATCCCTCCATATTTCTATTGTTATTTAAGCGCAATATTTTTTTTTCGCTGCTCAACTATTAAATTGTAATTTCTCCTCTATACAAAAGTATATTTAACATATAACATAGAAAATGTGTGTAATTACTTCAAATTATTTTATTTTATTTATGAAACCAAAAGTAATATTTTGTGTATCAACAGGCCGTCAACGCATGTACGCAACAACTATTTAGATAATTATTTTCTAGCTCGTGACCACGAACAATACGTCCCGCTTTGATATCTAACGCGAATGGCTCGCACCTGTGTTATTAAAGACGTTATAGCGGAGAGCAAAATTTTCTTTACAAAGAGCTCTTACCGTTGCGACATCGTCTTAAATGGAAATATTGCGTTGATCGAAAATTTCGAAGATTTCATTTTCGAGCCACGTAGATACTAAATGTTATGGTTGATTACATCAAGTAATTTTGTAGCGGCGCTTCTGAATAAAACTGACGACGTTTATAAATTCCATGTAAGCGAATATTTGGCTAGTATGTCTATCCATGTTGATGTGTGAAGTTCCCAGCTGAGTGACGCGTACAAATTGCTTTGGCGACACAACAATAGATTGCTTGCCTGTAACAACATCATTTGTCCCTAACGCTAATGAAAATCCAATTAATTCTGCTTCAAACTCATTTGAAGTTTAATTGAAAACTTCACTCGATGAAGGGCGGAGGTGACTTTGTGAATGATGTAATGAAATTTCGACCAGACTTGTTATTGTCATATGCAGGACGCATATCCAATGAGTCTCCTCGAAATGTTTTACGCTTAATGACAGCAATTTGTTAAAGACGACGGTTTCAGCCAAAATTAATATTAAAGCGCGAGAAGTTACGAACAACTGTCGACTGTAGTTTTCTCTCGGTTTATTTGGTTTGCTTATATAAAAGGCGGTACAAGGCGATTTTCATCGAATGTGAAAAAGGAAAAAATGATGCACGGAACGTGAAGCGAACTGTTAAGCGATCAAAGACTTTGTCATTGAAAAAATTCTCTCGACTCAAAAGTTTTACCTTAGCCGTTAGAAAACTTTCATATCTATTTTTTTAGTTATTAGGTAATGATCGTCTGGGCTCTGGCGGTGAGCGCGATTAGTGGTCCCTGTTTATTGGTTAGACATAGTGGATTATGTAAGTACGATATATGTACGAATTTTTATGTTAAAATATAACCAACGGAATGCAGAAGACTATTAATAACTATTGTCATAATAGTTAAGATTATTAGTAATATTTTTAACAAGCTTATGCTACTTCACTATATATAAGGTATAGCTTATGTTACATAGACTGTAGCTACATCCATTCCGAATTCAAATAAGGTATAAGCGTGAAGAAGAAACAAAAACACGGTCGCAATTAACGTATTACCTAGTTCATAATAAAATGTACACATTATAATCTCAGAAATACCTATAAGGATTTCCAAACCATTTTTTCCGATCTTAGCAAAAGCGATTATCTATGAAGGTTAATATAATTTATGGACATTTTGCGAAAATAAAATACCTTTACGATATTTATGATCAAGTCCGAAATACTCGTTACTAAGATATTCCATAGTTTTATATATTCTAAGAAAATCTGGTTTATTAGTTAATAATGATTGATGTTATAATTTAAGTACCTATCATCAGTAATAATAATGTGAGTGGTGCACGTGGGTGCGGCCTCAGTGCCCCGAGCACGGCGCCCGCGCCCACAAGACACGCACCAACTACGCCCAGGAACAAGACACATAGTCGAAGCGGAGGTCGACCGCAACAGGATTTAGGAGCGTTGCCTTCCCCTTCCGAGCATGCGTATGCAGCACCTCTTCCTGATCTGAAAACAAAATATTTTGTCAATATTAAAATTTATATCATGTTGTATAATAGTGAGTAGTATAGTGTTGCAACATAAACTCATTTTAAATATTTAGTAGTTAAAATGATAAATAATGTTATAATGTAATGTAATTATGTATTAATTTTTTAGCGATTTCCGAACGAAATATTATATACTGTTTAATCTAAAAGTAAAATGTGTAGTGGTGGTCAGCATCAGTTTTGGTGGTACCGTGACAGTACTACAGAAACTGGTCAAGACGATTTCTTATAATTACATTATAGGAGAATTAGAGTTACTGGTTAGTACCTACATAAAGAAGCAAAAACGCAAAACAATAGTGAAATGAAAGAGGTAAATAAAAACATGTATGAAAAAAAATCTATTTATGCTCCCACATTACATGCTCCAGATATTTTACGATTTGCTTTTAGGTATTAAAAAGCTGTACTGAATTCATCTCTATTTTTAAAAATTGGCAGATGATAATAAAACATACTCACAGCTTTCATTGGATGAGAATCGATTATTTTATTTTTAATTTCATATTTACAAGTATAACCAACCACCAGTAAATAAAAAGTCCAATATATTTATTGTTTATCGTTTATACATGAAACTTCCTTTAATAGTCCTAAAAATAATTTACTTATAGCTTATAAATCCGTCTCTCTAAACCCATTAATGCCTTATTGCACTGAAAATCGATTCAGATTTGAAGCACTTGGATTATGATCAATATAAATTGAAATACATATATATATATTAAACATATTAAACGTATTACCGAGAACATAAAAGATTTCATTTAATATTATCTAATAACATTAAACGAGAACAATTTAATAAAAATAATTACAAAAGTCTTTTTTAAAAGGTTTTTGTTCTGCAAAAAAAGAAATTTGTAAGAAAAAACATATTATATAAACAAAATTATTTAGTAACTAAATACTGAGGACATTCAATATTTATACTTATTGCTGTAAATTAATTAAAGAAGGACGTTCACAAAAATGTTTGCCCTTAGAAAAGTTTTCAGCCAATTAAGTGAGTACTTAGTCTTTGAAAGCGTATAGCTTTATGCTTTCTTTGTACATGTTTATATTTTTTCTTTTTAGATCTATTCATGACGGTGCCTTTACAATGAAATATTATGCAAGATATAAAGCTCTGGGATGGAATAAAGACTTCTTTCGTTTCATTTTAGTAGCATAATTGAATTAAGTTACTTTAAATTCATTTTTAAAGCAATAGAAGTAAGTACAATAGTACCGCCTAGAAAAGATTTGTATAGTTTGGAGTGATTGGCCGGAGTCACGGCTGAATGCATCCGAGTTTATCGACCTATATCATCTGACCCCTTTAGGAAGAGACCCTTATGATGTTAATTGGTTTGGAAATTATAATACATACAACTTTTGTTTAAGTCACGTACGAGAACTATTATTTTTTAGAGGGTATCTATTTGGAATATTTATATATTTACAATACATACATACTATGTTGCATCGAAATAATCTCTACATTTCATAATAAATGTAAAGACCAAAAAATCTTTCATTACTATTTTTCTTTCTTCAAGAAGATTTACATGTCAAAAGCAAATACTCTTCTCATGGTATCAAATATATTGGGGGCTTAAGTATAAAAAGTGAAAAACATTTCATTGGATAAGTTCGGCATGAAGCGACTGCGACGCTATAGTTGTTGGTCGTCGGACGTTTTGATAAATGGTATCCGTACAATAACATTCGTTTGCCGGCATTTCTTCCATGTTTTTTCGATGTTTTTGAACCCTGCTTCGAATTCATTGCTTTGTAAAAAAATTGTGTTATTTACATTGAACTATGTTGTCAGTTAGTATATATATAGTCATATTTTTATTTATTTAGCAGTGTCACTTAGACACACATCTTTTACATATATAAAGAGTTTGTTATAATTTCGTGTAATATCATTAATTTTAAAGGTTAATTAATGAATGAATAAATAATGAAATTGAAAAAAAAGAATCTTTTTATTACAGTTCTTACAAAAATGTTCAATTTATTACGTAATTTTAGTTAGGTATCTAAAAAGCATTCATAAAAGTGTTTTACATTGTAACATCAAATGACACCATCTGTTGCAGAGATCGAATTGGATAGTAAAAATGGGATGAGTCATTTTTACTCTCTTAATGGATTTGGCCACGCGATCCATAAACAACCCCCACTCGACTAAACACTAATGCTCTATAATTATGTTTTAATATTCATGTTACAAAAAATGGAAGACTATAAAATGATGAAAGAACTAGAAAACTTGCCAAAAGTAATAAATATTCATACTTTAAAATAATAAGCAATTTTAGCTTCCACTCAAATAGCAATATCTTATATTATATCACGTTGTACGCAAATCCATTATAACCTTATCTTAACTCAATATTATTCAATTCGAGGGCGCATTATGTAAATCCAGAACAGTTTAAAGCTTGGATATTGTTCCAAAGTATCTGGCTTACGACCCTGGCTTGCTTAAGACCGTTCGTTGGTTACGTTATGCGCCTACTAAGCCCGCCCATATGTTGTGACGCGGGCCGTAAAATTTACGATGTTAATAAGGGCTCGAGGGTTAATTATCTGATTTACGTGTATATTAAAACACTCGTGCGCACGCTCCTTAATGCCCGTACCATCAAAATTTAATAGCCACTCTTCTTAATAACATTTTGTAATGCTACAAAATAATATTAAGTATAATAATGTAACAAACTAAAGTTCACTCGATTTATTATTAAATAATTTTCATCTTAATTACATTATGCCTACTTAGAATGGTTTTTGTACTGTGGTTTATAGTTTCGTGTAGGTACTTGTATTGGTTGAGAAAGTTAACGAGAAACGTAAATTTCTACTTTTCAAAGGTCATTGTTTCTGCAAAGGTCGTGGGTTCGAAATACTTTTAATGCGTTTAATTATTTGTCAGTCCAATAAGTCACAGTTTGTTGCGTAGGTACGCTAATAGCTGGTCTCAAATAAAACTTTTTAATGAAGAAACACGTTATATCCTTTATTGTACTAAAATCGATAAAATCAGATATTTCGTAGTAACAAAAAGTAGAGAACATAGGTGGACTTGTCACTAATGAAATCTCTTCCAGTTAGTCTATGGGGATGAGAGTGTCATATAGCAAACAATATTGTAAAAGAATATAAAATAATGATTATCACAACACAAAAGATATAAGTGGTATCATAATATAATACCTACAACAAAAATAAATATTAGACAACATCCGTAAAGTGTGTAACTAAACATTTATTATTATTTATTTTCATGTTATGTTTACGATTATTAATATTACAATTTTATGTGATAATATCAAATAAAAACAACAGTTCTTTAGCGAAAAAAAAGAGCAATTTCTCAACGAAATCCTCGTTTGTGTTCATTCAGACGGGCTACGCTCCATCAACCACGGAACCAATAAAATCCATAATCATTGATATACTGCTTGTCGATCGGTCTATATTTATGAGTCTTATTGTCCTGTAACGTTTATATATTCGATATATTCCCAGGGAATTGTAAGTCCATGTTATTCTATCACTGTCTAATAATGTATTGTTTATAGGAGTTTAAATATTATGGTTGACACTTAATCCTAACGAAAATAGATTTTTTATCTATACTAATCTACATCTATACTAATATTATAAAGAGGAATGATTAGTATTTTTATATTTTTGTATGTAAAAAATAAACTCAAAAACTACTATACCGATTTTAATGAAACTTGGTACACAGATAGTCTAGACTCTAGAGCTTGAGAAAGGATAAAGGCTACTTTTAAAGGCGAAAAAATGACTGTGAGGGGTTGAAATAGGGGATGAAAGTTCGTATGGAAATGACGTAATTTTTAAAGCTAGAAGCTTGAAACTTAATATTTAGCCTTTCGATTAGATATAAATAAATAAGACATTCGAAGTTTGTATAAATTGTATGCTAAAGGGCTAGTAAGTATTTTATAATTATTAGAAAGCTGTTTTAGTTCACCATTAAACGATATAAGCTATAATTCCTATTTTATTAATCCTTAATCCACCAATTTTGATTATAATTTGATCAGTTTTGGATCAGATTCAAAGCTGAAGATAACTTTCTCATCAGAAACAGTGTTTTTTCAGTGTTTTTTAAGATTATTAAGAGCTGTTACTATAAAGTGAAAACAGTTATTGGTTCAGTATTTTAAATCTCAAGAGAGCATGGCATTTCATACAAGCGAGGGCGCAGCAAGTTTTCACTACTCACTAATTATACCCTCGAGGACTTAGAGAGTGCCCCGAGTTAACTTGATGTTATTAAACAACCTATTTATTTTTAATAGAAGGGTTTTATTCAAATAAATAAAAGATGTAATATCTCATGCCTCTGTAATATGGAAATATGTTAATTTTTAATATTTTTATACGTACAATTCTAGTAGGATTTTATACATACTCGTAGTAATACATTTATAACATGTTATAAAATATTAGAGACGTAGAGATATCACTTTTAACCGACGTCAAAATTACTATATCGTGCCCATTCGAAATCAAGCTATCTTTACTATAAGTATTTGCTAATCTTTTAGTGTCATTTCAATATAAAGAAAAACACCCACTGGATAAAGATGTGAGTATAAATTAAATGTATTTTTTGCGAAGTTTTTTGAAAGAAGTCGTATCTTACCTAAATGATCTAAGAAAATAAAATTTCTGCTAATAAACCTATCAATAAATATCACTTATTATACTTTTCTTGCTTATCTAATCTTTTTTATTTTTTTAGTTACAATGATATGCATTGTGCATAGAATTAGGAAGTATGTAATTAATAAATTAACAGAATTAATTTATTTAGCACTTATAAGTGTAAACCTTTTTGTTATAAGTCTATATTTGATATATTACAAATTGTATAGGCTAACAACTTTATCGCACTAGCAGTGCTAAATTTTGTTAAACATTATTGATAAAGTAAATCATAAAGCGTTTTATGCTTCGGCTATTGATATTGAAACGCGTCAAATTATATCCGCATGTAACGGAGTTAATGATGATCTAAGTTTTCGATAGCAACTTTGTAGTTCTAGAATGTATTTAGATATTCCATGATAACTTTTAGTACACCAATAAATGGAAAATCTATTAGGAACACATTACAAATACAAACAATCGTCATGGCTAACTCCGCGGCAGGAGTACCATTGTCCTATGAATGCATGCGATTTTCAAATAATAGACTTCGTAGAAATAATGGAGTTAATTTTCCAACGCCTTCCTTTAAAGTACAAAAAAATCTTTAAAAATAGTATGGTTCTATGTCAATAAAACTGAGCTAAATCTTTTGTACAGCGTAAATTATAACAATAAATAGAAGTGGTACTTAAGGTATACGTACATTATTTACCTAGTTTTACTGACTCTTAAGATAGTTAATCGATTTGAAATTCAACTCAAAGCGTTAAACCACCACTACCTGATTTCTTAATAATAATTTAAGAAATCAGGTCAATACCTGTAGCACAGTGGTAAAGAGCTCGCTTGAGAAACCGAATGAAGCGGATTCAAATTCCAAGTCTGCGAGACCTGGGATTTGTACTCAGTCTGACATTTTTATGTACGAATCGTTTCCCACAAAATTACTTCCTGTCTTACGGAGAAAGAAAACATCGTTAGGAATATCTGAGAGAACTTAGTTAGTTTCTGAAAGACATGTGAAGTCCGCCGACCCGCACTTCTCAATAAGCGTGGATGTTATACTTTAAATTCCTTTTATTTTTATAACGTGAGGGCAAAGTATCTTTTAGAGTGACGTAAATTAGATTAACTTAATTTAATAGAATAAACAAAATTGTTAAATACATGTACTTGAAGTAATTAACACTTCTGTTAACTCCTGTGAGACCATAACGATTAGACGAAACAACTAACAGTTGTTTGTGAATCAGGCTTGAAAATATTTTTCATACTTAAAATAAGAAGGAAAATATTTGGTGATACGGATAATTTCCCGTATCCCCATTTCATAGCAAATGTAGCAAAATTTGTACGAGTAATACGTCCAATATACGTTTTCGAGAAACGTAGGATGACACGCCTATGACAATATCACGATGAAATCCCAAGGAAATAAATTAGGACCCTCGATAAGCGCTCCCTTTGACGAGCCCCGTCTTTGGATTAGGGTGTGAAAAATGATAGCTTAGTACACGCGTAGATGTGCCATGTGAGCGCTTTGTAAAACATTTCAACATAAATCTAGCAATTTATTTAAATAATTTTACAATTTTTCTTTTTGGCAAACATATAAACGAATTACTCATTAAATTATTAAAGTGTTTCCATTAGTATCATAATATATAGGTACGATTAATCCCAACAACAGACCGTGCGTCATTTTTACGTTACTTTATTTTATATAATCCACACGGAACTACTTAATGTACCGAGATCAAAAGGATCTTTTGATACTTTTTTGTCCATAAACTACCTCTTTGCAAAAAATCACGTCGGCCCTTTTTCTTCAAGCTCACCAACAAACCGACCAAGCCTTTTTATATTTACAATTGGCAAAAATATGAAAGTAAAGTATTTATATGAAAAAGCAATATTTTTACATATATGTAAAATATAAGAGCTTTTCTTTGGTTATTAAAATGATATTTCATTATATTGATATTTTTTGGATTGTTCTTGTAGCCGCTTTGATCAGTATTGCCCTATCTATCAGTAATACACATGTAATGAGGGTGAAAATTTAAATAAATATCAATATACATATTAAGAAACGGCAGTGGTAGCCTAGCGGTAACTGCTGATAGTGGTTCAAATCCGGGTCTCGCACCTCTGATATTTTCATGTGCGAATCATTTCTATCCTGATTACCACTTGTCTTACGGTGAAGGAAAACATCGTGAGGAAATCTGCATGTCTGAGAAAACCTAGCAAGTTTTCGTAAGACATGTGAAGTCCGCCAACACGCACTAGGCCAGTGGACTATGGCCTGATCCCCCTCGTACTGAGGGAGGTCCGTACCCAACAGTGGGACGTTAAAAAGGGCTAAAGACAAGACATACATATCAAGAATTCTTGAGTCATAAACAACATATTCGAACAGTGTACCTACGATAATATGTTGAGACATTATTACACATTGTGTCACGGGTACTAGATAGATGGATACACTACGCATATCACTTTAAATACGCCATATAGGTATATTATAATTTCGTTAAACCGAAGGATAAATTGTGATTGTTTACCGTGTGGATAATAGCAAAAGTAAAATCAAAATACAAAAATGCTATTTGACATTTCAAACATTCGGAAGCTCGTTTTAGAATATTCCCTAAATACACAATAGGACGTGTGATGCATTTATCAGTTTTTTGCGCTTGAAAAAACACAAAGCGAAACTAAATTACAACTGACGGTATTTTAGTTGAAAGTCGGGTGCCCAAAAAATCTATGACGCGTGGCGGTTGACACATGTCAAACTCGCAATTTAGGAACTTTGTAATACCTAGGACGATTTAGAGTCGAGTGGTCTGGTTAATCAAACTTTACTACCTATTCATATTGGCACAAAAGCGCTCCCAAAGCTAAAATTTTAGCATAGTAAGGCTATTACGTGAATGCGATTTTATTTGCGTTAATTTATTGCCTCATAATGGAAATGTAAAAGTAAAATGTAGAAGTTTAGAAACTTCTTTTAATAAAATCATTAAAACTAAGTATAAATTTCAAGAAATGAAGATTTATTTTAAGTCATATAGACTGAATATATATAATTAATTTAGTTTTTAAATTATAAAAGCTATCTAAGTGTTATGAAGTATTACCTTAAAGGGTATTTGTAAATACGCATGTTTTTCCAAATCAATATTATTAATAAATATGATAACAATACTATATTTAAATGAGAAAACTGTATTTCCCTCTGTGTGCCTGTTACTTTCTCACGCTTAATTCACTGAGCCGATAGCTGTTTGGTTTGAGACCTTGGAAACGATAAATCGTATACTTTTTATTTGTTTAGTATATATTGCGTGGAATACACACATTTAATATACAAACAAACAGTCTTTTAGATAAACAGATTAAATAAATTACATTGTCTAAACTTTAGTGTGTACAAACATGTTACATTGCTTTTAAAAAATATTTCACACAGATTTCGGTTTGTTTCTGTTTTGTCATACTATCTATTATATATATAGGTCAATATTTCTTCAATCTTATTCCATAATGCATATTTGACATATTATATTTAAATGCTTATTTATAGCAGTTAAATATTGAATGTCGATTTTAACATATTTCTATTTATTTTGTTTAATTGTCACTTGTTATTCATTCATTCCTTCAGTAAAATTAAGCATAATCATGGACCTGATCTCATAATGGGGCTATAAAGTGCATAGAGTTTTACTCTTCAACGACTTCTAAATTAAACTTGTGTTGGAACCATTTTCGTGCGTTTCATTCATAATTCCGTGTCCAGATAATTTTCGAATAATTTTTGTCCTCTTTTTTATTATAAGAAGGTTGTGAAAAGTATTTGACAGCAAGTATCTTTTATATTCTTATTTATCTTATATCTTATATTCTTTCGCGTTTTACATGAAATCCTTGCATACGCAATACAGGTAATGCTAATGTTATGTTACAAAAGTGTGATTGTTGCTTCTTCAACACATCATTGAAACAATGGACCGACTGACATGTTCTTATCGTAGTTTTCACATAAGCTAATGCCTTTTTATTTCAATATATCAAGTTATTAATTAAAATTAAAATATGTATAATGGAGGTTTTTAATTCATATGAACTTTAAAAGAACTATAGTAACTCAGCAAGTATGTCAAATTAAATGGAATTTTAAAATGCATATTGAACGCATCTGATGATTTGTGCTAAATTATTATTTATTTACTGTGGGAGAATAGAAGACACATCTGTTTTCTCTCAAAGGCGAGCGTGGGGTGCAGCAATTAGTCACAGGATGTTTGTAACTGCGAACCGCTCCAGTTGGTTCATAGACAGTTTGGCGTTATTTTTACAAGTATGTAGGTACGTAAAAAATAGCTGTCTTTTGACGTGTATTATGTAACTTGTACATGTTTTGTCTATATAAATTATCTGAGACAACGAGTATAATTTATTATTACTATCTATTGATATCAACTAAAAAAATATATCATGTATTAGTATTTTCATACTTGGTTCTTATTTATAACCAATACGTATAATATACACCTTGAGATATAACTTTAAAAATATAAAACTATAGTATAAATCTATATCCGAACAAGCGAAGATATAGGTGTATACCTACTCGTACAAAATAACCAAATAAATTGATTATTCTTTCCTTGTAAAGCCTGTAAAAACATGACCATTTTCTCAATATATCCGCAATGAAAACCTGAATCTTACAAAACAATCATGTAAATATTTGAATACGTAAACCGATAAAGCTCTGTTGCAAGGATACATTAATATCTGATTCTTTATTCATTCGCTACGATTTACATAGAAAACAAAGTGAAAGGCCTCTGAATTTTTATTCGGATAAATACGGCATTGATATTCCAGTATTTGTATACAAATGGATTTCAATTTTTCTCCGTTTTTCTCATTAATAAAACACAAAACTTTTAAATAAAATATTTCATTCATCACGCTTACAGATTTTTCCATGTACAAATATAAAATATTTATCTATTCACTACGGCATTTGGTTGTAGGTACCAATCCTTATCTCGGGGCAGGTAAAAATGTTTGTTCAACGACAAAAAAAACAAGACATGAACTGTGTTTTGTTTGGTCCCATCATAGGGTTTACTTTCTATAGAGATTCGGGGCGTCTTTTTTGTAACACATCTGATGAATTGAAAGACCCAGATGTGACAAGCGGTGAGTGCCATTTGTGTTTTTTCATTATGTATAAATTCTTACATAACGGCCATTCATTTGTTCATAAGTAACATAGCAAATCAAAAGGATATGAAAGGCTTTCAATGGAGTAAATATTATATTCTTGTTAAAATAATTGATTTCTCAGATTATCATTATTAATAAGTTCCTATTAGGTAGGTATAGTGAAACTCAAATATTGTTTAAGAAAGAAAATGTAGGTACTTTAAATAGTACAGTATATACCTCGTGATATTTACTAAGACATAAATATGTATATATAATGCTCAAAAATCATTCACAATATATTAATCTAATCTTCGAATCCCTTGTCAATACTTAGCAAAAAGTATAGGTAAAAGGGTCCGGTCTGTATAACCGTTGGCAAATTGAGGAACCCTCATCTACCAGGCCCTAATGCGGTCCAGCGATAAAACGTTGAATTCAAATAGGTAGGTATACTCTATTTTTACTTGGGCGTAAAAAGGCGTGCAGATACATAATTTTGTTATTCATATAATTACTTTAATTTATATATATCTTTTTATATAATACAAATTTCTTATAGGTTGTATATAATCTATAAAGTTTAAAAGTTTACAAAACTGTTCTTTCTTTTTAAAACATTATAAAAGTGATTTTTACTATAAAATAAAAATATAATAAGAAGTCTTCAATTATTTTTCTACTTTAATCAACTTTACTATTCACATTTCTTAGAATTAATTTTCTTAGAATTATTAGGTATCTTACTTGCTATACCGTTACAGAGATACAGTTAATTTTATCATGCCATAATAACTCGAAATATGAAATATGCTCCTTTTGTCACGTTATTCGATCAAAAGTTAAATTAAAATTTGCCGACTCACGGACGAAATTATGTGCTTTGTCGCAACAGAGAAAGGGAATATCTTCTGAGAATAAATTTGTTTCTACAAATGGCTTAGTAATTCTATCTGTTTAAGAGAATAAGTGACGGAGACTGCCTAGATATCGCGAGCCTCGATTCAATTTGGCATAACGCTTCGGGGTGATGAAATTATTTTGTTTCAAATTATAATGTCGATACCGCTGTCACGGGAAACATTAATTCAATTATTGGAGGACTTGTCCTCGCCACCTAGGGTCAAATATTATTTCGTAATGAACGTTCTATATTAGGGGACCGTTTTTCGTAACGATGTTATGAACATCTGTAAGTACCTAACGATATGCTAATGCCTGATTCGTACGAGAACCATTCTATGGACCATAGATGTAAAAAATAGATCGTTCGAATCGAATCGTTGCTTATCTGTAGCGTGAAAGAAGGGCAAGCTAACAAAAACATTTTTTCTATTAATAATATTTTTTTCATAAAAAAGCAGCTTCAATAATGTCGCGTATAATGTAATAAACAATATAAACTGACGCTTTTTCATAATGACCATGTCCATGGGCAAAGATATTCATTGTTGTTTTTTTTTTTCACTAAAAATATACTCGGTAAGCACTCTGATCCAATACTTATTGAATACGTATTGAACATGTCCGAAATCGAAGCTAGCACAGATTTTGTTGTAATAACCTCTATACGATATAATAATTTTATTCGGCTAACTTCATAAAATGACGTAGCTTATTCATAGATCTTCATAACAATACTCAATTGATTCAAGCAAGTCGCCGACACAAATGAAGATGGATCATCGGAGTAAATGAAGATTGTGAAAGAAAGGAGCAACAAAGCGGAGTCGCCGGCGTAAACTAATTATTGAGGGGGTATTCATCGATTACTGTAAACCTGCTTATCAGCTCAATTAAACGAAAAAGAAAAGAAAAAATAATCACATTATTCATGTTTTATGATGATTTCAGTACAAGTTATGATTGAATGTTGAAAAATTTTATATCTAATATAATAACATTGGATACAGTGAAATAACATGTCGGTCCTTTATTTTTTGTTACATTTGATTTAAAGATATTGACCAACGATCCATAAGACCATATTTTCATGTAAATTAAACTGGGTCAAATATCAATACGAAATACGATACCTTTTTATTAATATTATACTTAGTTTTGTTCAAAAGAATAATTTCTTTGTTTGATATATGTTTGATAGCGTACTGCGTAACTACATACATTTTATTCATTAAATGGATATTCATAGTAAACTTTATTTTTTATATGTAGAAATGAAAGTAGAACTCTGAAAAATACACTGGTCGGCGAATTTAAGCTTTCCGCTGCTTCATTGTTATAGGAAAAACGAAAGCTTCGACCTGAGGGATTATCGCAAGACTATTAATCATTCGAGGTATTGACGTTCGCGCTAGGCTCCTAGTAATCCCGGATTATAAACTCGCACCAGAGTAATTATTTCATGGTTTTACAAATTTTAATCTCGTTATTAGTGTGAATAAAGGTATAGCATATTTACAATAATCTATTTTTCATTTTCCATAGTATTTAAAGCTCTGAGCAACGAAAAAGCTGCGTAAAACGCTTAATGAGCCGTAAAGTGCTTAAATATTAAAGAGACATTTAACACAGAATACGAGAGTTACCTTTTTAATACTGCCTATGTTACTGCCATAAATTCGAAAATCCTCAACAAAAAGTAAAATTAAAAATCTTCTCTCAAATTTAATAACCAATCTATGACCAACTGTAAATTTACTTTAGTTGGTTCATAAAATAAACTTTAGAAGATGAATATTAATGTATTTTCAACCGATTCTAAAAAGGAAGAGCGGTGCTTAAATCTGGTTCAACGCTTTTATATTCAAGTAATATCGTGGGGAGTTGTAAATCGATTTTAATAACTCTTGTTAAAATAAATAGGCTATACCTGGACAGAAGACGCATATTTAAAATCTTAAGGTTGAAAAGTGTAACCGGAAACATTGTCTTCTTATCCAATATACGCACATGACGTGAACAAAGAAATATTAATATGTGATCATATTACTCGTATATACCTGCCTGCTTTGCTCATTAACAGTTATTTCAACAATTATTGATAATTGATTAAATGTCGAGATTAGGTAATGTATAGTGTTACAATAATATTTAGAGAGCGCATTAAATTGTCTATTCTTCTGTTATATAAGTGTTTTTGTTTAAATTAATCATAGACGCGAAAATAAAGAACTTTGCATACCAATAATATTCGCTGTCCGTTCGAGCGTGACATCCTGCGGACAGCCACGCAACGCTGCATTGGGGACACAACTTCCCGGCCAATGTGGCTTCACAAATGTTACAAAACTATTCAAAAAACTATTCAAAATATAAAAAGTTCTCTGTGAAACACTTTTCTTGCTTTCATTTATAACAGGACTTTTAATAGAATCTTTAAAGGAGAGTTTCTTTATTATCGTAATTATAAAATTAGGTTTAATAGTAATTATATATTTGTTATTATATTATTAATAGCAAAACCAGCCCGCTTCGCTGGGCGTTAAAATAAATTATACGGTGTTGATAATTTTCCTATAACATTAGCTATTTGCGAGTGAAAGTCCCGTCAAATTCAGTGCAGCCGTTTGGAACAAACACAGACAGAAATACAGTAGGTACACAAATGACATGGTACAATATCCTATGTTGAGAACTTTCGTCACCACTGTAAAACAAATGAAGAGGTTATCAAGAAAGTAAAAGTTGAAAGTAAATCACTCAAGAAAATATCAGATGTGAGAGCCCCGGGATTAGAACCCGCTTCACCTGGCTTCTGAAACAAGCGCGTTACTACGGCCTGGCTCTATTTTTAGAGGTTAATAAATTAAGTACGTTTACGTGGAATAAACTATAATCTTGATTATTTAACCAGACGCTATTAAGGGTTCTACCCTTTTTATTGAATCCTGGTTACTAGTAGATTTGAATAAAAACATTTAGAAGTATTTATATTAATATAGTCGATATCATGTTTACATACTTCGTAATATATTACATGTAATTCAAGAACAAAGACTTTTAAACGGGGTCAAAGCCGGTTTATTCCAATTTTTTTTATTTCCGACAGCAATACATTATTCGTGAATAAATTGATATTTATTTATGTAGAGCAATGTTTGTTTGGAGTTCATTCGGTTTTGAGTATTTGTGTATAATTACAACTCGTTTGTAATAGCTTTGCATGAAAAACAATAATGAAGGTTGTTATGTGCTATGATTAACCTTTTAAAACAAATGATTCATTATTTTATATAATTTCTTTTAGCGCCATTGTTTTTATTTATTTCAATATATCACGTCCATTTTAGTTTAATTAAATAATAGTGGTAGATTATACATAATTGAATTGAAAAATGTTTATTTGCTACCTATCGATTGTATGAAATATATGTTAATATGTGAAAGTTAACAGGTCTTTGAGAAATAGGAATAGAAAAGTTACTCTATTACTCTTCGAAACTTTTGTAGGTATATTAACTAATGTGGGTTATAAATTTTTGCCTGTCTATCTCTTTGTCTGTGTGAGAACGCATCACAAAAACATCATTGGAAAACATACGGATCAATATACTGGACTGTTTAAATTTTTTTTATTGACTTTTTAGAAAATATCTCATCTGGAGCGAGGCTGAGTCGCTAGAGTTATAAAAATCACTAGTTAGTAGTTACTCACACCAATATTATTAAATGCGAAAGTTTATAAGAACAAAGAACTGAGCAGATTTTAAAGAAACTCTACAGTAACATACCTTATATTATATCAAAGTATACCTACATATTATACGGTATATTTTTAAAGATAAACTATGGGATTTAAACTAAGTTTGTAAGATGTATGAATGTAAATGATTACTACACGTGAAAACTGCTGTATGGATTTTTATGAAACTCCTTTATATCCTAGCTCATACGGAAACCTCGGGAAACGCTAAAAAATATCTATATAGATATTATATGTGAAATGCTTGTAATCTATCTTCCACGTATGTAGAGCCGCGAGCAAAAACAAGAGGACCTAAGAAAATTACAAAAAAAAACTCAAAGCATCAATTGAAGACATTTATGTGAAATATTTCCTTGTCATACCTGCGTCAGTCCGAATCCAAAACTAAATAACGAGGTCGACTAAACGAGTCCTTTGTGCCACACTGACATTCAGCCATCAGAAGAAGACAAAAGCAATTGAACCTCGTGTAAGTCCGAACTAATGATCTTGACACCGATACGCTATTGCCGGGAATAAAAAGTAAACCTTTGTCACGTCTTTATCACATGCTGTATTTTATGAAATGAGAGTTTTTCAGCATTTAAAAACAGTCCATTAAGGGCATGACTATTTTTGTTTTAATAAAGATGCCTTTATTTAGCCATTTTTCGTATCATATGTATGCTATTTATATCAGCAATAAATTTACGAAGAAATAAATATAAATATAATACTTTCTTAGGTTTACGCGAATATTTTGTCGCAGATTTATTTTGATTTTTAGTTCCCGACGTTTCGAATGCTTTTACAGCAATCATGGTTACGGGAGAGACTCTCCGCGACAAAATTCGAAAAGGTAGTTTTATTTATAGTATAAATATGTTGGGATGAATATTTTAATAAATAATGACCTTTTAAAATTGTAGAGGTCCTCAATTTCGTATGATTATTAGAACTGATGTTATATAATGTCACCCATTCATGATAACTCATGATGTTATTCAATTGTAAAAAGAAGGATTAAAATGTGAAATTAGTATGAGAATTGTGTCACATTACATTACGGCAAAGCTGCAAGTTTCACTGGTCATCAGGAAATGATTACTCCTCTTGTTGTACTGAATATTGAATATCAATATTTTATAAAAAACTGCCATTTTTATTTTAAATGATTTTTGTCATTTTTTTAATAAACTTAATTATTTAATAAGTGTGTGAATTTAGCATTGTAATTGCTTTTATTAGCTTGGCGATAGCGCGTATAATATTTCACTACTACTGTACGTTCTCTTGGCATTTTTACGACAAAAATAATGACCCAGTAAAAAATATCATAAATCCGTCACGGTGTAATTTTATATAATAAATAACATGAAAAAATGTCTCCCTCAAGACTGGCCTTCTTCAAGGTTACAGATTAAGTAATCATTATGTACATTGACAGTGATCTTGATTAGTTTTTGTGCACATTTTTTTTACATTTCGTGTCGTGTTAAAACTCGAGTCTTGTTTGTTTTTTTATCATTCATGTTGTAATAATAATTATGCTTCCTATGAAATATAGGTATAGATAATTTTGGACATATTGTCATTAACCAATAGATAAATGCTTTAGCAAGTGTGGAAGCTTAGGTGATTTCAAAATCATGCTAAGTTTTGTATAGGTTATGTAGGTATTTGAAATGTAAATATATAATTAAATTACTAATTGATAATTTTGGTAACATTTTAATAATATTATGGCTATAAATAAATAATATATAAATATGTATATAAATTTACATATGAAAACTAATTGTAAAGGTATCTATGGTGTGATTTAATTTTCTATGCACACGACAGTCAGTGACTTGTTTAAAACAACAGCGTGGGAACGAAACGACCTTGCTTTTGTATCATGTAAGTGGGTGATACCTACGTATTTTTTGTTTTCCTTATTTTATAATTTAATAATAGGTTTATATTAATAGTCACATGCGACTTTATTAATGACCGAGTGAATGACTGTGGAATTTGCATATATAGGTAGGTATATTTGATCCAATAGTGAAACTAAAGTCTGTCATTTACTTGCGGTTACAAAGCAGAACTTATTTGCATGTAAAATGGACGCAACAGAAATATGGAAAGTTAATATTGTAGGGACTTATACTACTAAAACTTTAATTGTGAGAATTGTGACATTTATCTTCAGCCCACTGCTGGGCACGGGCCTCCTTCAGTACGAAAGGGATCATGCCATAGTCCACCGCGCTGGCCTAGTGCGGCTAAACGCGCTCGCTTGGATAACCAAGTGATGCGGATTCAAATCCGGGTCTCGCATCTCTGATATTTTCATGTGCGAATCATTTTCTATCATGATTACCACTTGTCTTACGGTGAAGGAAAACATCGTGAGGAAACATGCATGTCTTAGAAAAACCTAGCAAGTTTTCGTAAGACATATGAAGTCTGCCTACACGCACTAGACCAGCGCGATGAACAATGGCCCCCTCGTTTCGTACTGAGAGATGAAGTTGAAACTACTTTAATACTTACGTAGATATAAGTATATTATAAATTATACATAAATAATGGTAATATATTTAATAATTAGAAATATAATTCTTTGTATAAGGAAATCGATATTATATACCTACAAAATATTCAATGTGATAGCTTTTATATTTATTTTAGTTAATTACGTGATAATAATAAAATAAAAATATGAATCTACGTAAAATTTTCTTTAGATATATTATGGCACTTATGTAACTCGTGCTTAAAGTTATTGCATTTGGCATCGTTCCGGCAATGTACCTACATGAACTTTCTAAATGGTTCCGAGTAAAAGTTCATGAGCGGACATTGTAACATGAGTAATGGTTTAATAATAAATATTAAATAATATTCTTTATTATATTTATTTTGTAAGGCTAGTTTATAGACGTTCAAAATATGTATTATAATTTATTTTAAACACTAAGAACTCAGGGACTTTTACTACCACTTTCTATTATAAACTATTATTTAATTCTCTACAGTTTAATATGCATAGTAAAACATGTCTTTTGTTATTTTCTACCAAATTTAGTGTTAGGAAGTTCCATAAATATAATTAGAATTTGAGCACTTGATGATTTAAATATGAATAAATCCTAATCATAAGTTAAACAACAAAATATAATATTATATAAGTTTAAATTTAATAAAACACTCGACGAAACGCATAAACTAAAACAAACCATAATATTGTAAGAAAAAAGGGTAAAATAAGCTCTAGAGCCCAAAAAAAGCACATAATCCAATGTCGGAGCCACTAGGATTTTTACCTTTTATAGACGAAATAGGGACATACATATATTGAGGTAAACATTTGGGTTTTCTGTCATGGGTCATGCTGGGACCCTATTACCTGCCGGCTTTCATTTACGTGATTCTATTAAAGTAGGATTATGTACTATAGGTATGTGCTTACGTATTATAATATTTTGCTGATATGAGCAATTATTATTACTTTTATAATATATAGAAATAACAGTGATAAATATGCTGTAAATGTTAAGTGAGCGAGTGATAAATTTATAAACATTTATTTGTACTATAACTTGTAGATTTTTTCTTCTATTATTTAAAACTAGGGGCTCACCCTCGCTTCGCTCGGGTTCATCCCTAGGTACGTGTTGTATATATTTACTTCGCACCACCCGGAAATCGGAATATATTTGCTGATTTAATTACCATTGCACGCACTATGGCAACGGTTATAACTGATACGTCAAATCAAGCTTTTAGCTTTAAAAATGACGTAACTTCCATACAAACTTTCATCCCTTTACAGCCCTTTTTCGCCTTAAAAAGCCTTAGCCTATGTCCGTCTCCTGGCTCTAAGCTACCTCCCCACCAATTTTCAGCCAAATCGGTACAGTCGTTATTGAGTTATAAATAGTGTAACTAACACGACTTTCTTTTAAGTCTGTAATCTGCAAGATTAAGATAAGCATCTGTAAGTCACTATTGTAAGTCAGCCTACTGTACCTATAAGATTTAAATTATAAAGTCTTGAATTAAAGTCTGTTAAATTCTGTATATAATCATACCCTTCAATTTATTTAATACACTCATGCGTGGTGCCCGTAAACGTATCTCATGGCGTAATACTGGGGCTTCTTACAAAATTACGTGGTAAAGTGTTAACTTTGACCTCGAAAAGGCAGCAAATTATCATACGCATTCAAATTAACCTTGCAAACTCTACGGAAAATATTATACAATTACACGGGAGGTAAATATTAAAAACCTTTTCTTATTATTTTAGGTAAAATTACCTTTGTGTAAACTTAAAGCTGGTGTACATGTTTGACTTTTAATAAGATGATTAATGTCGATTTATACCATGAAGGTAAAATGAAAATAATTAAAGTATGTATAACAAAGCTTTCGAGCTTTGTTATACAGTTTCCTATTAGTCTCACATATCACTAAGCTTTTCATCGGCCGCTCATAAAGCGGTTGACACTGAGGCTGAAAACCTATAAAGTATAAAATCCTATAAAGTTTATATCCTGGTATGGCGTAAAAGTGGTCTTAAAATGTCGACTTCATAAAATTCTGTCGTTGAATAGTTTCTTCGCAGCATGCAGGCATCTTTTATATGTTTTTTTTTCATTTTATTACTGTTTGAAAATCAAAATTGAAAACTAATATTATATGGTCGTAATCTACAGTTTAAAACTATATCAATAGGAAGAAAACTCAAGGTAGTAGGACTAAAACAATAAATTAGAACGTGTGAAAAAAATAGTAAATTTCAAATAAAACATAAAACATCATAATATATTTTGTCTTTATAGGATTTTTTTTTTCAGAATTAAGCAAAGTATTTACAAAAGCTTAATTATAACGTAGTAGTAGTCGCCTTGTGGTCGAAATTCGACCATAATTAATAATTAATATAATAAATATTGTAATAAATGAATTTATTATGGTTATGTTTGACATTCAGTGTATCCAATACATGGTAGTGTGTGTAATGTTTTTTATTGATTTAATGTATTTTTATGCATAAAAAACTATTAGCAATCTGCACTCCTTCTCTATATAAACTATAACTGTAAGAAATTTTATACTCCGGAGGAGTAATCTCCGCGCAATTTTCGTACAAAGGGGTTCAAGGTATTTGCTTCACGTATTAATGTAATGTACCTATAGTTGTAAAACTACGAATGACGGAGAGAGTCATGTTATTTGAAATGTGAAACGCAACTATTTCAATCACGCCTTGCAAAGACGTAGATAGTACGTATCTTAATACTAATGGATTTACAATTGAGCATCCTACAAATGGTCAGCATTTACTCGTAAGTCCATGATTGAATTCAATAAATACTCAAGTAAATATAAATGAGGTATATTGTTTTTTTAATATGCGAGTCACTAATGAATAAAAAAAATCTCATGTTATTATTTGAAAAATTATGTAACAAAAACAATGATATGACTGATAATATCAATTTTAAATACATGAAACAATTATTATTTGAGTAGGAAATTTATTTATTTTTGAATTTATTTAATGTAGGTAATTTAGATTAAATATAGCAAATTATATAAAATGTTATATGTTTAACAATATAAACTAATGGGTGTAAGCAAGTAACAGACCACATAGGACCATCAACATTGCTCAATCTCTGGAGTTATAGAACTAAAGCGTTCCATTTCCGAATGTGGTTCAGCACGAGGCGTTGCGAGAACCACTTCATTGCGACACGATCGTGACTTGTGGTTGCTACACCATATTGGTTTTAATTTAACTAAGGACTATTATATTTATACTAAAGTATTTGGATTAATTTTAGTATATTTTTAGGTTTTATCTATTCACATAAACATATATTGAAGACTAATATTATAATAGATTTTATTACGGATTTTTTATTACTAGATGTATGATCTATATATATTGTAATTTTGTGTATCAGAAGCAGAAGTTTTCAATACTCTTTATAATTCTAAATACGTATATTATGTAGTTCAAATTAATGGCATTCATTCACGCTGGCTTTGTGTCCGTAATGAACAGATTTGCAATCACCGCTACAGGCGTAATTCCAGACAACATTGCATCGCATCGCTTTGACCGGTCACCATCCCCGCTACATATCTACTTATTAAAGGTAAATGACAAATTTAAATTAGCATCCCAATCCTTATTGTAATGAAATACGATCGAAATTTGGATGACCTGTTTTAATGTTTAACGTAAACTTTTTAGTGTTTGCATTGGCTTTTATATTTTTAAATGGACATAGTTTAAAGCTTTTTTAAGAACCGATCTCTCTTCTTACAGCTTTTCTAGTACCGGAATAATACTTTTATAAGTATAGGACACTTCATCACGTGTAGGAACTAATTCATCAGACGCATAAAACGTAATGGTCTAAGATACGAGCCTACATCGACCTTCACCGAGCTGATAATAGCATGAAACTTATTTTATAATAAATTTAGTATATTAGAAAATATAATAAAAATGGGTTGGCTAAAAAAATCCTGGTCAAAATATTTTTAATTATTTTTAAAAAAATGATTTTTTATTGAATTTTGCAACATCAAGATAATAAGAAAATTTTATACTGACTTGAAAGTAAAAAACATATAGAATATGCCGACGTTGGGTTGGCTATTATTTACGTGGACGAACTACTGGGTTGGCAGGTATAAACAGGTATGTCGTACCAGCTACTTTCACATGATTGGATAATAGAAAAAAAATTATATCAACGTAAGCGTTGTTTTGTTGCGAACACGTTGATATAGGGTTGTCTACAAAAAAATCGGTCCTAATAGAGGTTTGCGAATTTTAAAGATTTAAATTTCGACGCGTGGAAATGAGTGAAAGAGAGATCCGAGGTAAGTATAATGTGCAATAATAAAGGACCCAACACTGCAGTCGTGTCTGATGGGACTCTGAACATAAGAAAGTGCACATGCTCGGTACGTAAATTATGGAGGGTAGAGGTACCTCTACTACCCTCCATATAGTAAACAGTATGCGTTATTTTGGAGCAACTGACATTTGAATAGCAAAAAAAAATAATTAACGAAATACATAACAATCTAATATATTTAATATAATTCTTTATAATATAAGAGAAACAAAGTGAACTGCCGAAAATTCAAATAAAAAAATGATCGACTAAAGATCTTGTTTGAAAATTTTTGTTACAGAACAGCATAAATACAAAAATAATAATAATGAAAAACATAATAGTTAATAAACATTTTCTATTCAAAATCTGATTCATCAGAAGTAAAATTGTGACACTCAAATTCATCGGATTCATTAGGTTCTTTCTCATTTACTTCCATTTCAATTATGTCCTGGATTTTCAAAGGAGTTTGATCTCCAATAAAACCTGTTGGTTTTAAAAAACCATCTGAATGCCAACCGTAGTTTACAGGGTCAAACTTCGCACATATAGAATCAGTTGCATTAAGCCACATAGAATTTACATATATTGTTACTCTCTACCCTCCATAATTTACGTACCGAGCATGTGCACTTTCTTATGTTCAGAGTCCCATCAGACACGACTGCAGTGTTGGGTCCTTTATTATTGCACATTATACTTACCTCGGATCTCTCTTTCACTCATTTCCACGCGTCGAAATTTAAATCTTTAAAATTCGCAAACCTCTATTAGGACCGATTTTTTTGTAGACAACCCTATATCAACGTGTTCGCAACAAAACAACGCTTACGTTGATATAATTTTTTTTCTATTATCCAATCATGTGAAAGTAGCTGGTACGACATACCTGTTTATACCTGCCAACCCAGTAGTTCGTCCACGTAAATAATAGCCAACCCAACGTCGGCATATTCTATATGTTTTTTACTTTCAAGTCAGTATAAAATTTTCTTATTATCTTGATGTTGCAAAATTCAATAAAAAATCATTCTTTAAAAAATAATTAAAAATATTTTGACCAGGATTTTTTTAGCCAACCCATTTTTATTATATTTTCTAATATACTAAATTTATTATAAAATAAGTTTCATTCTATTATCAGCTCGGTGAAGGTCGATGTAGGCTCGGATCTTCTACTATAAAGAAAAATAAGTTCATTTATCCCATTCAGACGAGATTATTAACAAAGTTTTGTTATAGTTTCTTTGAAAAGTATTTGGAACTTAACATAATATATTATGAAGAAATATATTTAAGATGATTTGTCTATTTGAATATGGTCAAGGATATCTTTAATCTTCATCTTTTTTAATTAAAGGTAGCCTTGACCACATTTCATTAAGCAACCTAGACAGTGACGGATTAAGACTACTTGATGCCCTAAGCAATCCACGCCTGTGGGCCCCCCTATCCGTATGTAAACTAGAATCGGTCTTTAAACCTTCTTTCTTTTCGGTCTTTTTTTTTGTAAAATAAGATGATAAGATGTAACGTAACTTAGAAGTAGATTAGGTGCGATAACAATAAAAACCAAAGCATAATTTATTAATTTATTGAAATGCGCCTTGCGGCTTTTCTGGGCATTGAATTCACGCAAGATAGTATTAACGTCTAACGTTTTTAACATATCGGACTCTATGTATAGTATCGATAAATAAAATCTCTCTGCAGTGCCCAACGGAGGCAAATCCCAGCCTTGGTTTGGTCGCTTCTGCAAGGGAGCATCTCGCCGAAAGCTGGAATGCTACCAAGCTTAGGCTGTAGCGTCGGCGTCTAGTGATGCAAATACCAGCGTTTTCAAAAAGGAGTATAATTTTGCCTCCAGGTCCTTCAAAAGTGTCATTGCTAATGCAAAGTCAAAGCAAATCAGCAGAATCGGTGAGAGATTGGGGCATCTCCCTTCAGGAACACGTGCGTTCTGGTCTCTCGCCAAGGCTGTTTTAGAGAATTTCTGTCAGCCTTCTTTTCCACATCTGCACACGAAGAATGGCTCGCTGTCCCATGCCGCGAAGGAGAAAGCTGATCTACTGGACTCTCTCTTCGCGTCCAACTCGACTCTGGATGACCAAGGAAACTCAAATCCCTCCGATCGTGTTGAAGACATGTGCTCCGGAGTTGGCACCGGTCTTGACGCGACTTTTCCGGTACTCCTATCCATTAGGCGTAGTCCCGAAATCCTGGATGGCCGCTTTAGTGCACCCGATTCTAAAAAAAGGCAACCGCTCAGACCCGTCCAATTACAGGCCAATAGCCATTACCTCATTGTTCTCCAAGATAATACAGTCCATTATCAACAGCTCCTACGGTAGCTAGAGGAGCACCGGCTGATCAGTGACCGCCAGTACGGCTTTTGTCGAGGCCGCTCAGCTGGTGATTTTCTAGTTTACCTGACACATAGATGGGCAGAAGCAGTTGAGACCAAGGGGGAGGCGCTTGCAGCCAGTCTGGACATAGCTAAAGCCTTTGATCGGGTATGGCACAATGGAATGATCAATTGGAAGGTAAGGCCAAACTGGCCTTAAAGAAGCTTGGTGTGCTCAGTTAGGCGAGACAGTACTTCACGTCAGATCAGCGTCTTAATCTCAATAAGGCGGAAATTCGGCCCCACATGTTTACTGAGTACTTTTCTCATCTCTGGGCGGGAGCTTCCCAGTACCAGCTACTTCTATTTGACGGCATTCAACGTAGGGCGGCTTAACTTATCGACGATCAAGCTCGATCGGCTTGATCCTTTAGCTTTGCGTAGAGATGTTGGATCACTGCATCTTCTACCGCATTTATCACGGGGAGTGTTCTGAGGAATTGTTCGGACAGATCCCGGCCGTAGAATTTCATCATCGGACATCGCGCCAAAACTGCAAATTCCATCCACACCACCTCGATGTCCAGCGTTCCACAATAGTGCGATTTCTAAGGCATTTTCTGCCCCGCACAACAAATCTGTGGAACCAGCTGTCGCCGGCGGTCTTTCCGAACCGTTACGACCTGGCAACCTTCAAGAAGAGAGCGTATTCTTTTTTGAAAGGCAACGCATTTGCAAGCCCTGTGGTGTTGCAGATGTCCATGGGCGGTGGTGATCACTTTCCTTCAGGTGAGCCTCCTACCCGTTTGCCCCCTTTGTCCCATAAAAAAAAGAAAAAAGAAAAAAAATGCTTTCACCCGGGAATCGAGCCCGAGACTCTACTAATAATTCATGCAGTAAGACCACTACACCACACTAACGTTGCTCGAAGTGTTCAAAGCGATATACTTAAACTCAAAAAAATATTATTATTAAAACAAAAAACCTGATTACTTAAAATTAATGAACTGAAAAGGAAAAAAAACAAGTTAAAATAGTAAGTTACTTTACATTACACGCAGTCGGAGGCAATTGTTTGTATCTTTGGTCAACAAAAGAAACTTTTTTTGGTGTGGTTTTTGGTGACGTAAGAGTGAGACGTGATACCCTAAAGACGGATTTTTTTGTGCTTCTTCTGGTGCCCCCTTAGACGTGATGCCCTAGGCAATTGCTTAATTTGATTAAGGGTTAATCCGTCACTGAACCTAGATAGGTTCGCAGATGCGATACATTTTGAGGTCGATATATAATATGCTTAAAATAAAATAAGTTCTTATCAACTGGTGAGCAGATGGGTGAAGGACGACCTTACTTCAGATCTACTAATAGGACTCGCTACGAAACACCGGACGCTGTTACGCGTATATATTACGTGGGATTTATAGATCTGAGCTGCATTTTACAGTGCTATTTAGATTGCAATATAAAATCCACGAGAAAGGACAGAAAGTGAGCAACAGTAAACCAGCCCATTTCTGTTTGCGGTAATTTAGCAATTCTACGTAACGACGGACGGAACCAATCGCAACGATGCAATATAAACTCATTTCACTGCAAAAGTTGTGGTGACCCATATATTCGAGTTTTTTTTTGTTATTTCTATGCAACAAACGAAAAATTGTAGTTGCTAAAGTTCCAGATAAAGGCTACCTATTAAGTTAGCAAATTCTGTTTTCTAAAGAATATTGCCTCGAAAAGGCACGGAACTATGTCAATTCAAATTAAAAATATACACAAATGTTCATTTTTAATTATTTTGTAAGCTTATTTTGATTACATGTTTTAATTTTTGTTTTTTCTCGTAAAAACGACAAACGCGTACCAATTTCCGCCGTAAAAATAGGAGTTGGGAACTTGTGCTGCATGTTAAAGTATCTAATTACTTTATAAGCTTCACGTCTTCGTAACTTATTATTTTTAACGGGATTCTAAAATAAAAAGGTCACTCAATTAGAAATGATATTGTAATTTTATTTTTTCTACATTAATAGCATCCGTATTATTATAAAATATAGTTTTATTAATTAAAATAAATACTACACTGTTGAATCCTTCTTAGTTACAAATTAAACTCTTTTAAATATGTCGTAAACTTTAGATATATTAGAGCGGTGTCATTAACTCTTCCGGTACTTTTAAACTTTAGCAAAACTTAGCCGATTCAACTGCAACCTAAAAATCCTAAAAATATGTTGAATAAGCTAATAGTTTAAGTAAAAGTGGAAATATGCATCTATTTTCTATTATCAATAACCGACGGAGAAAATATTTGACTACAAATGTCCTAAATACAGCCATATCGGAAGGACGCGGTCAAAATACTTAGCTCTCAATGCAATACACGTAACCGATATTTCTAATGCAGGACAAGGTTCTATTGTAGACTAGGTACGCAAGTTAATTAAGTTGTGAAGATTTTAAATTATTTTTTATTCAGTACATAATATTATAATTAATATTGAAGTATATGTTTTAATCTTCAAATTGACAGCTTTTTAATAAATGCATATGAATTTATACGGTACCACATCAAAAAGTCATTTTTTTAACTTTTGTCTGTTTATCTGTTCCGGCTAATCTTTGAAACGGCTACACCGATTTCGGCGGGACTTTCACTCGCAGATAGCTAATGTTATAAGAAGTAACTTAATAACTTTTATTTTATTAGAAATTTACAAAAATTATAAAAACCGTTTAATTAACTTTGACTTTCGTCCAACGAAGCGGCCAGGGTTTGCATTTGTAGTTAATAATATATTTATTATATAAATAAAAATGTTATTCTAAATAGTTTTTTTAGAGGTGTGAATATCATGTAAAATGTTCGTTTTACTACCTTCATACCAACGTAACTTTCTACACACACCATGTTACTTTTATTTGACATACTTACATTTTTTAAATACATATCGACGATGAAATATTAGTATTGAACGAATATAAATATACTACTTTTCTTCTATTACAAGTACTTGTAAATATACAGGTAAATAATTATGATTTATATGACAAATAACATTATAACGGGAGATGTATAAGAGATTGAACTTTTTTTATAGACATATTAAATATATTTTAAGCATTGGTTAAGAATGACTTTATATTATAATTCCATTAACAATTTTTTCATAAATTATGAATTTCGTCCGTAAGAAGTCGTAGGCTTGCTGCTATAATTTTAAAACAGATCAAAAGAAAGAAAACACCGAAATGTCAGTCACTGCATATTGACACATCACGAAGTAAACGTTTGTCTAAACAAAACTTTTGTTACGATTGCTTAGCGCGATAAATACGATAGCCAAACTCATGAATTCCGACAGTTATCTATACGGGCCGGAAAGCAGATAGTGTCAGCCAATATTTTCAAACAACTTTCTATATCGAAAAATATTTTTTGCCTAAACGGATTTTAAAAACAAATAACTCGATAGGATAGCATGTGATATTTTTAAATGGCTGTCAATACATATTTGCAATACATTCTGATAAATGGTAAATAAAAAAATATTTTATTGGCAATTTACGAAGTCGCTTTTGAACCAATTAGCTTATGTCATATCTTATAGAGATGGTTTTTAAATAATTAATTTATATATTAAATAAGACTACGAACAGTTTTTAGTAATTTAAAAGTCTAGTTCCTTCATATTATGCTTTTTAAATTAAGCAAAATGTTGACTTAAAAAAATAGAACTAAAACTGAGAAAGGTAGGTACATTACCTTTGAGGAACGCCAGATTATAACTTTATAATTTTACCAATTCAAGTTTGTATTACCTGAAACAAAAATAAAAATGTTAAAATGTGCAATATTATATTAAAGAGAAGCAGGCTTACTTATAAAGTTAACGGTACATTTGACACAGTATATTTTGGTTCGGAATCTAGCTTATACTTTAAATGCTTTCCCTAAACAATTATTTTCGATAGATATTGTTTACAACAAAATATATTCAAAATTATTTATAGATTTAGCGCGAGCAAAGCCGTTCCGCTCAAATTCAAAGAGAGTTCCGCTAATAAACAACTCAAATACAAAAACTTGACAAAGTACATACTAAAACCTTCCTCGAGAACCACTTTTCCATTCATTGATGAACTAACATCCATTCATTGATGAACCAAAATCCATTCATTGATGAAAACAGCATGAAAATCAGTGCAATATTTTTGAGTTTATTGCGAACAGACAGACGCGGCGGAGGACTTTGTTTTATATTATGTAGTGATATAAAACATTTAATTCGGTAGTTACACATCATTAAGAATAGAATATGCCGACTCCCGAACGCAAGACCTGAGTGTGTTATAGTCATTGAGTTATAAAAGACTAGAGTAGAAATGTCTAACAAAAATATTACAAAAAAACGTGTCAACTTACGAGTTTAAAGTCGTAGCTTTGAATCTGATACATAAATATGTCAATACGATCAAATAATGTATGCTTGTCTCATTTTTTTCTAACGTCAAGCTATTACGTTGGAAAGAGACAAGACATTGTCATTGACAAACGGTCAGATGTTGTCATTAATCAAAATAATTTCCCCAGAATGAATGAAGGTTTGATTTTTTTTCTTCCTGCACAAGGCTTGAATTAATTAATATGTAATATTGTTCGATGGGTCTTTCAATAGATTTAAAGAAATAGAAAAGTTGATAAGGATGTCTAGGTAGATTAGGATGATTAAAAAATGCGTAAATGTATATTATATTTATATTATGTATTTCAAAACTGTAAAATCAAGGTGAAATAAGTAATAACTATTGTTACATACTACGGGTTCGGGATCCGAAATTATAAGCGTTTTTTCAACAAAGCTGTTTTAATATTATTGTTTTATATTATAAAAAAATTATATTATAAAATTTTATTTATTATTATTATAAAAATTTATTTATATTATAAAAATATATCTTAATATATTAAGATAAAGTAAACTGTGAACGCGAGTGTGTTATTTTTTCGTTCAATGAGTGAGTATGATACTACAGTGCGTTTAATTCAACAGATATAAAAAAAACATTCAACAGATATAAAAAAAAAATTACACTTACACTAACATACATACGAGTACATACGTTATTCACTAAACTCCTAACAATCCGGGAAATTCAAAATCGAATATTCTGGTCACATTAATGTGTTATCAATGACAAAACGATGTTTGAAAAATTTATTTCGTCTTATAATGTTTTTAGGATAATCTGAAGAAAATTTAACAAACTTACTTGTGAAAAGTAACACCACTTGCTTTATTTATCTTTTCAGACCGTGATTGGCACACTTTAACAACACATTTCACCATTTTGTATTTTTTTGTTGCCAAGCAATCACTCTTATGACATCATGCTGTCAACTGAGGTCTAATATGTCAGCGGACATATTAGACCTTTTCAAGTACCGACGCCGTACATTGCGTATCTAGTCCTGTGTAACATCATTGGTTATAGTCATTAAACCATGCATTTACAACGCTTAATTCATTAACAAAAACAAACAATATAAAGTGTAAACCCAAAAGATATGTTTTGCAAACAACCGCAACACAACAGCTATTGTACTTATTATTATGCAAATTGTACTCGTATGTGACAAATGACCACAATGAAAACCATTTATGTATTTGGTGTCATTTTTCGATATAAAGCAATGGAAGTAATGAAAGTAGTAAATAAACCGTATCATGTGAGCTGAATATGGTGAAATTTTATATTTTAGTGCCAATGTTATATGACTTCACGCCGCTCTCATAGTCACTTAATGAACCATTAAGTCGAGTATCTCCATACCAAAGAACAATTTAATGGTTCATTAAGTGACGCTGAGTGCGGCGGTTAGTAGGTAGGTACTTTACTCGAAATGCGCCTTCTCAATTTTTATATTGTTAAATAATTTATATTTCACTAAATATCAATAGTTTTGATGTATATTTGCTTCATGATAAATAAAAAACAATATACAGAATGAACAATGTATGCACTAAGCACTTATTATTTTTTCGAGAATCGAATATGCATCCCTATCTAAAAGCTAACAGCTTTTATGTACAGAATGTCATAATTATTGTAACCATCACTGTAATTATAATTGGTAGTGTTTGATTATCCAGCCATGCTTCTCACGTATAAATACATAACGCGTTACGCACTTTAATTGGATAATTTGAATAATTGCTTTTGATTTATATGGAGTCGGCTCTACATCAATGTTTTATTTGATAACATTGTACTTATGAGGAGCAGATAGATTCAAACAACTTAGTAATTAGTTAATTTGTTTCATAATATATTCAGCTGATATTGAATATATTGAATTTTTTCAGTCGATACATTACTAGTTTTGAAAATAAATACAAAATATTACAGTGATGGCTTTCTCTTTCAATACAGTTATTTAAAACAGTTTGCACCGAGCGTGTTTTATCAAATGAAATTTAAACAGTCGTTACGGAGACATACCGAAATGAAACCTATATATATATATACAAACCGCAAAGCATTCAATAACGATTAAATAAAAATGTATTACTTGTCAAATCAAAAAATTTGAATGAACGAATGAAGTATTTTACAAGCATGTTATAGAAACAATTGGCGTATGTCGATGTGGTTAGAGGAAACCGGGTCAAGTGTTCGCAGAATAAACGGTACACAGCAATTACGTAAACTGGTTTACACCAAATCACCAAACGTATCATAGAAAGCCAATTTGCATACACAAATAATACCCCTCTAATTAAAAACGCCTGTGTGATATATTATTATTTTTTCTTGACAAAACAAAGAAACTGTGACATCTGACATCTGACCATTCAATTTCTCGAGCAGAAAATGAGCTTTCGAATAAATTTAGCTTTGAGCTATCGATATAGACAATTATTGAAAAAAATATATATATCTGAAGTAGGTCGTATCTCAACCACAGCTTTGTAAGGCTAACTTTTGTAAGAACATGTCAGTTAATACAATTAGCACTTAAATTTAATATGATGTATTTAAATTATATTTTTCTTCTTTATATGTTTATAAGCATTCAATGTAAGAGGTACTTTACTCGAAATGCGCCTTCTCAATTTTTATATTGTTAAATAATTTTTATTTCACTAAATATTAATAGCTTTATTAAAAAAAACGTCATATTTGTGTACTTTAACTAAATTAATATAAGCAATGATTTTATTTTTTATATGAATTTTATAACTAAAGAATAATTAACCAAGATTAAGTAATTAATAAACAAACATTTAGCGCAACAAAAACTATAAAAAATGAAATTGCTCTCAATTTTCCTCATTATACCTCAGCTTAGCATATCGCGCTCTAATTATTTTGTCCGGTTTGCAAATTGTTTAAAAATATTTGCACCATGGAGTAAATGAAGAACCTTTTAATGTAATAAATTAAGACACAAATTTTATATGACCTACATTATTTTTTAAAACGTTTAAAAAAAAACAAAAACAGGATGTTGTAAATTACAATTTTCCTTGCTCTACGCTAACAAATAATATGAGAACAAAATATGTTAGTACTCCAAAAACAGCACTGTGGTTTTCTTCTTTCGATCGTTTAAAACACAATAATATAATTTACTAGCAATACCCATGGCTCCGCTTGCGTTGGTAGAAGGATGAAAATTTAGGGTTATAAGTCTTTTTTTAATGCCAAATCATATTAAAAATAATAGTTCCTGTTCTCAGACCTACCAAATAAACCCACAAAAAACAAAAATCAGTCAAGTGGAAGAGATAACAAACACTGTGGCACGAGATTTTTAAATATACTTATTAGACGAGATTTGTACATTAGATAATAAAAATGGATATACCTTGAAATCATCAGTCATACTAGAAGATAAAGGTTGATGAGATTTGGTCGTAACCAATGCATTTTTGCTCGCTACTTTTCTTTGTCTAATCGAAGTTTAGTTATATAATATTTCCGGTAAGTTATAAAATACTTAGAACAAAAAAATAATGACGTAAAGTATTACCGTTTTATGAAAGTTAAATATCTATGTGATAGGATGATTGAATTAATTTTCAATGCTTACTTTAGTATAAAATTTGTTATTTTAAAATGTAAGACAATAGTGGCAAATGGGTCACGGCAAGAGGTTACAGGTTCCGTTTCCGTTTGAGGTGAATATTTGTATTGAACATATAAATATTCCTTCCTGCGATTTATTTGCACTTTTTTCTTACCGAAACAGAAAATATTACTACTAGACGACGGTCTTCAAATAAACAAAAGAATATACCTTTTATAAATCGATTCATCATACATATTCGGCTAACGAAGTGTGCATATTTATTTAGGATCGGGATTTTTATAGGTAAATAAAATGTGCTCTAAACGTGTACCTAATCGAGGATTGGTACCATCACGTCGTAGTTATCGATGGACGCACGCTATCTCTGATATTAAAAATTAAATCTTTTTAATAAGTAAGTGCTTTTAAATAAATACCTTATTAGTTATTTTATAAATAAATAAGCATTGGATTTAAGTTCTTAATTTTGGCAATTTAAATATATTTTATTATTTAAAAGAAAGTATACAAAATTATTTAAATAACGATTAAAATTTATGATTATTTAGTTACTATGACAACAACTACTCTGTACTTTTTTAACGTTCAATGAACACGCACTATTAAAAAATAGAAACTTATTAACAAAGTAATATAAGGAGTACGGTGCCAAGACGATCACGTACTAAGCTTTTACTTTTCCAAATCAAAGAATTGTATAGATTCTTCAGCACAAATATACACATTTTGTGTATAGTATCGGTTGAAGGAGATCAATGGACTTAATTTTGGGAAGCACTCAGAATCTAGTGAATTTCTTTTTTATATTTCGTAAATGGGTCAAACGATATAAATATTATTATTTTGAAACTGATAAAAAGATATGACTATAAAAATTTACAAATGTGGACAATTTATGATGTCTTAAATACTACGCTAAAAATGTAATCGTCGTGAAATTCTTCAGATACTGCAAATTAGTTCATTGTTTGAGCTTATAAAATATTCTGCTCTACAAGGTTTACTCTTGAAACGATGAGTAAACGGAGATTATTGAAAGCAATCCATTTTTGTTTACGCTACATTGCAAACAGTAGTCGAATGATTAACGCACCAGGAAATTTTATAGTTTGTACATAATAGACACAAAATGATTTAAAACAGAACTTTAAATAATTTCTAATATTTAGTTATATTGGTTAAGTCTTATAGCTATATTATATTAATAAATGTAATAGCGCATAAATCTACAGTGAAAAAATATCTCATTTTTTTCTATATAAAAAATAAAAATATAAATGCATGTAATGGAAATCTAAATACTGTCCATGATTTGTATCTTTATATACGTACATAATATAATGTATTGTTCATCCAACTATAGTAGTGCTACTTGTATTATGAAATTACCCGTAATTCATTTTTATAGCTTTTGAGAAATAGATGAAGAATGAAGAAGGTTAATTAACTATAATATTATAGATCTCCATATCTTTTATTACTGAAAATCTACGAAGATATTAAATGGATACATATATGTAATGTGGACAATGTCAACGAGTATTAACTACGGTTGTAATACTTAATAGACTATACGTGAAGCGGCAGCAGGCGCACGCTCAAAGCATATAGGTTTTTGGGCCTCTAGGTCTTTCATGTTTTTTTTTTTTTTTTTATGGGACAAAGGGGGCAAGCGGGCAGGAGGCTCACCTGATGGTAAGTGATCACCTCCGCCCATGGACATCTGCAACACCACAGGGCTTGCAGATGCGTTGCCGGCCTTTCAGGAAAGGGAGGGAGGGAGGAGGGAAAAGGACGGGAGTAGGGATGGGTAGTGGGCCTCCCGGACTCTCACTTACCAGACGAAACGCGACAGCATAGCTGCCACTTCACGCCGGTCTTCTGTGAGAGAGTGGTACTATACGGGGCGTGCCGGCCCATTCGGTTGCTACCCGAAGGTAACAAGCATGGCACTACCACTTGAAAATTTCAAGTAATTATTTTAATGAAGCAACTTGTTCTATTCCTACATAGAATATATTTTACAAGAATCCGGAATTTGTTTGCTTTTATACATTAGGATCTTTCAAATGTATTTATATCAGAATATTATACGTACTCGTATTGTCACAGAAATAATCCTTATGCTTAATTATTCATTGTTTGTAATTATAATTGATATAAATTTTCATAATTTGAATGTAGTTTTAGATTAAAGCAACTGTTCAAAATAAGCAAACTACTCCATTTAATTATTAATATTGTTTGAATAAGTTTAGATGTAGGTAAGCATTTTTATAGACGCCTTTTCCTATGATTTCTTACGATACATTTGGAAAGCCTTCAAATACAATATTTACTCGAATATGTCGAATACCTATTGTGTTATAACTCATGGAAAATGTTGGTTTAGATCATACAGATGCTTGTCTCGGACTGAGTGTGAAAGCAAAATATAAAATTAACAAACATAAAGCGAGTAGATACACATTGTGACATTTCAACTCGTAAGCGATGAAGTGTGGTTAAATTGATGAATAACAAATTATTTTATTAATTATATTTATAAATAATCTAAACTAATTAATTAATATATACAGATGATACATTAATATGCAACCGTTTTGACAAAAAATAAGTGCATGACATAATGCAAATAAGGCTAAAAACGATAGTAGGAAACGGTAGCAAACCGGTATTGCCAACGCTTCTTAAGGAAGTAAATCGACCGGTCGATGTAAGTGCACGTGACCTGGATTAAAACTAGATACATTAGACATTTAATTTTTAATTAGCAGAATTTTGTGAATATTATTTTAATTGTTTGTTTGTGATTCATTCGCTAGAAGTATTTAATTTCTTCATATAATACTTAAGAAATCTGGGGATGATAGCTTTATATATGAACCTGCTAATTTAAACTATCATAGCTGATAGTCGTATTGGAAGTGAGTGCGGTAATAACATTCAGTAATACTATTATTCTATTAGCACACGATAGCCTCGTCCTATCGCCCTGACACATATACCAAGTACGGACCAATTCATATTGAACGTAACCGCACTATTGCTACATCCATTTGCAGAATTATTGATAGTTTTGTCAATAAAATGTTACTGCATTTACATTTTATATATGCAACTAAGTTTTTATTTTGTTTTTTCATTATTCATGCAGGTTAACTGATATTGAACTGTACCGGATAGAAGTTCAAAAGGTCAACATTTAACGAATAATTTGTATAGATTTTAGAGTTGCAGATAAAATAAAAATTCGATGATTCCCAAAGGACCTAGGAGTGTTGAACGTTTAAGTGCAAAATTATGCAAAAGTGCCACCTAAGCAGGAGACATTACTATGCACAATGTGTGCGATCTAATAATCTGCAACCGAAAATACTAGCAAGTAGACCAACGATGCTCACCAAAAATCATATATTATAGTAATTAACGTGGCTGTGTTCTTAATTAAATCTAGAATATGCAATGTGACTATTTAATGGCTCTCTTGATTTGTGGTCATTTGTTGAAACTTTTGTCTTATTAGTACCTAGCAAAATAATATTTTATATCTTCATGTATTTCTATGGTACCATGCATATATGCATAGATTTAGGTCAATAATGAATGCAGTATCGCAGAATTAATCTAATGAGATTACAAGTAAGTACCTACTTAATGTACATAATATAGAAAAAGATTCGTAGGATTTCCCAGAGTAATTCAGTTATTAGACATCTGTATCGAATGGAAATTGCAATTTAAATCCAATAAAATTCAATCGTAACTTAAATAATGTTTCAATTTTATCGCTTAATTAATATACCGTTAGTAAACGTTGCAATATGCTTCATTATGATGAAATGAGTTGCGTGTCATTTTCAACATATACATATGCGTTTATCCATTCGTGTACAATAAATACAATAGCAGTACGATAGTAGATAATATGTTTTTCAAACGAATCCATATAAATATTACAAATTAACTATGCATTTCTTTGTATATTGGTTTAACTAACATTAGAAGAACGATGAATTCACGAAGTTGTAAGTAATTGGTCCCTGAATGACTTAGTATTTCTATACCTATAGGGGCTCGCTGCCTTAGTGGTATAGAGTCGCTCGAATATTATGATGATATAGTTAAAGAGAAGGCTTAGAAAATGGGATCGAGGGGACAGTCAGAAGTGCTAAGTAGTAGTTGTATTAAGTTTTATATATAATTAAGTTTCTATTATATAAAAAATACATTTTAGGAACATTAGTGCACTCTTTATACATCTTTACATTAAGTCATGTGGTTTTTACACATCATATGCATATTTTTTAAATTATATATTACATTTTATTACTTAAAACGTTAATTATATAATAATGAGAAGCACGGCACCGTCTGTTGCTGTTATTATTTGCCCAGGGACAGCAAGGTGCACAATTTAGTGCATTTTTACTAGCATATTAAATGACCGCAGTATAACTTCTCTACATTTCCCAGAACAACTTCAGCCTTGTAACTAAGAAACGACTTCACAGTTAATTACTTTTTATCAAGTTAATAGCCTGCGAACTTTTAATATATGCACGTTAAATATTTTCTATTAATGAGTACTTTGCCTATGAAGATGCGTTATACATATCGGAACATTTTTTGTTTCATATATTTCATATATATATATAATAGAGATGTTACGTAGGTTATCAAAAGTCTATTTCACATTAACACAAACCTGCAGCCGATTTTGTGACACATAAGCAAACTAGATACACAATATATGATTTTATTATAAACCAATATGTAGTTACTTTAGTAAATAATACCTACGATACGAATAAATTTTACAGGGAATAATTCTTTTATGTAGCTTTAAATATGTTCAGAATAAAAAGGCTTATTTTTTCAGGAGAACTTTATAGAGTACTAAAATTAAATTGTGCAGTATCATCGTGTAATCAGAGGGCATTCGCTCAACTCTCTTGCATAAATAAAAGCGCAAAACAATTAATACGTAGCTTGAAAATATTTAATGAACAAACTCAAATAGTACAAGAGTACGACTGTCACTTGCCTGTTAAATTAGGCAAATTCAAGGGAAGTTGGAAAATTTCTCATTGTTTCACTTCTAATTTTCATATATTTATTTATTTATTTATTTTATTAGACCACCAACAAAGTACTTACTAAACACAAGAAAAATAAAATTGTACATCGAAAAGAAAATATAAAGAGTAGTACCTTAATTATAGGTGATAACGACATTACACATAGTAGGTAAAACAAAATTTTAACTTCACTTTTAAAAAAAAAAAAAAAAAACTTAAATAATAATAACATTTTAGGACAAATAAAAGAAAAAATAAATGCTGTATCTGTATAGGTGTTTACAATTATATTTTAGCTATAGAGGTACTGATCTTTTTTTTAAAATTAAAAAGTTTATCATTAAATATATCTACAAGTATGTCCTTATTCTTGTTAATTAAATTGTATGTTTTAATAATTCTAAATATTTAACGTGCATATATTAAAAGTTCGCAGGCTATTAACTTGATAAAAAGTAAGTGACTCAAAATTGTTATTTATTTATTTTTATTTTACTTTTAAGTTACTATCTCTACATAATATGATCTGTTATTCTTAATATTAATGATACATCATCATCAGCCTTTTTTAACGTCCCACTGCTGGGCACGGGCCTCCCTCAGTACGAGGGGGATCAGGCCATAGTCCACCGCGCTGGCCCAGTGCGTGTTGGCGGACTTCACATATCTTACGAAAACTTGCTAGGTTTTCTCAGACATGCAGGTTTCCTCACGATGTTTTCCTTCACCGGAAGACAAGTGGTAATCATGATATAAATGATTCGCACATGAAAATATCAGAGGGCGAGACCCGGATTTGAACCCGCATCACTCGGTTATACAAGCATCGCGTTACCGCTGGGCTACCACTGCCTATATACAGTATGTATATAATGATACATAGCCGTACTTATTTATTTGAATAATTCATAAATTAATCAACATTACGTTATATTTTAAAAACTATATAATTTATGCCAAATCAAACTACATAGAATAGATATTATTTTTTTACTCTTAGTGTATAAAAATAAATAATTTACATATTTTTTATATTATTATAACTATTTTGCACTTCTAACAATAAATTGAATTGCTAATAAAATACACTACTAAAGTGTACAAATTATGAAATCATCTATAACTCAAACTTTGACTTTTACATAGAACATATTTATCAGACGAACATAAAATCCATTTTTAAAGCTACCTAATAATATGTTCAAAGGGAATGACGCCTAGAAATGTTTTACTTTGTCGATAAAGCCATGCGTCCCATAAATTAAAGCAGCAGCAACGTCCCAACTCCCAATATAATTATCTTTTTAGAGTCGACGACACAACTTTAACTCCACCAAAAATATCCGGTCGTTAGTCACTTCGTTTCCAGATTTAAATTAGTCAACGGTTAAGTTTTGTTACAATCGTCTTGTAAAGTAACGCCCCTCTAATACTATATCATACAGTTTTATACTTACATATATGTATGACTCCGTTTAAATGAAAACATGAATTTTTAGATGAAAATAATCGAAAATATATCGTTATTAAAATAGTAATTTTTACTGTTCCTTATTATTTTAATTACAAAATTATAATACTATAATGATAATTTTCTTAATTTATTTTTCTATCTTCCTTTTTCCCTCCCTCTAAGACTCGGAAATCTAAGGCTCTAGGCACTCACAGACGGGGAAGAGCCAGCACCACCACGCCTCAGACGGTCAAAATGCGCAGGTCGGGGGTCTCGCCCACCGCAAGTCACTTACATTTCTAACTCTGTCTAAGGCTTAAACGGGGTTAGTTAGTATGAATATAAACGAAATTTAAAAATTAATTTACCAAAGAAGTTTTATTTCTGACATGTGTACGTTATACGCACGCACTTTTAAATGTTTTTTCAATGTTTAATTAACAACAAATATATTAGAAACATACATATTTTCATTTCACTGAAATAAATGAAAATTCATTCTTAAGAAAATGTTTATTACTCAACGTATTCTCGAAAAATGCTTTTACAGAAAGGAATTTTCATCAATTAAACAACTATTGTCCAGAGCTCAACTGACGTTCACAGCGTAATTTATTTTCAGAGAGTATTTTATTTCATGAGACAAAAAGTAGGCTATGCTTAAACCCGGTTCGGACTATCTATCTAGATGGCGGCTGTGATTTATTTATGTTCTACGAATGCAATAGGCCAAGGGTAGTAAGTATCGTAATACTATAAATCAATTCAGGTATTTTTACTTGATATTTTTAGTTTACCTTACGGTGTGGTTATCATAATTATAACAATTGTATTGGTATTTTATTGTTATGTAATAAATTATGTGCAACAAAAGAAGAGCTGCTCGCGGGATCAGAAAATCTCTACCTGGCCGGCGGTAATTCCTCGCGGACTTATTAATACATACCTACTGGAACTTAATTTAAAACAGTATGTGAAGTTGAGCTTTTTTTGAGCCTGTAAAAAATGCATGTCCAATTGAACAAAGTGTATTTTATAAGTAAAATTTAAGCAATCCTACTTTTATTTACAATCTTCAACATATCTTTGAAGTTTATATTAAATACCAAACTAATGAGAAAAATATAATTATATTCAGTTTTAATTACGAATCTATCTAAAATTACTTTTGGATTATTTAAGATTTAAGATTCTATATTGAATATAATTTAGAGTAAATAAAAATATTACAAATACAAAGCAAATAAATATATTACATAATGTTTATACATTTTACTCCAAATTAATAATAATTCATACTTTACCTATTCGTAAAAGCTGTGTATTAAACATTCTTAGCAAAATTTGTTTTAAAATAAATGTTTCTGAAAATTCAAGTAGTATATACAATGGAATTTTTCAATTTCATTACAATTCATAAATTACGCTCTTGGGAAGGCGAGAAAAGACATTGTTGCATTATACGCGATGTAATTTTATATATTACTAGCGACTTACCCTCGCTTCGCTCGGGTTCTTCCCTAGCATACAATCATAAAATCTTTGAATGTCTTACTTCTTTATATCTAATCAAAAGCCTAAATAATAAGCTTCAAGCTTCTAGCTTTAAAAATGATGTAATTTCCATACAAACTTTCATCCCCTACTTCAACCCCTTACATCCCTTTTTTCACCTTTAAAAGTAGCCTATGTCCTTTCTCAGGCTCTAGTCTTTTTTTTTTTATGTGACAAAGGGGGCAAACGGGCAGGAGGCTCACCTGATGGGAAGTGATCACCTCCGCCCATGGACATCTGCAACTCTGCAGGTCTTGCAGTTTTGCAGATGCGTTGCCGGCCCTTTTTAGGAAAGGGAGGGAGGGGGGAGGGAGAAGGACGGGAGGAGGGATGGGTAGTGGGCCTCCCGGACTCTCACTTACCGGACGAAACGCGACAGCATAGCTGCCACTTCACGCCGGTCTTCTGCGAGAGAGTGGTACTATACGGGGCGTGCCGGCCCATTCGGCTGCTACCCGAAGGTAACAAGCATGGCACTACCACTTAAAGTCTACATGTGTACCAAATTTCATTTAAATCGGTTCAGAAGTTTTTGAGTTTATTCGTTACATAATAAAATAAAAATCTTTCCTCTTTATAATATTAGTGTAGAGTATAGATATGTACATTAGATTTGATTATAATATATATTTTAATATCTGTATTTCATGTCGTTTTTCATAAACATAATATTTTACTTATTCACTTTATACGTATAAAAAGCTTGTAATAAACTTGCACCCAGCTGGCGCTGTAATCAAAGATGTTTATCAAAAAAGACGGCGCTGAATTTTGTTTTACATTTTCAAGTGAGAGTTTCTTTGACTAGTTTAACATTTATTAAGTACTTGTTTATTTTTTAAGGATATACTATTTATTATGGTTGATTAAAACCAGCTAGACCTTTTTATTATTTAGTCTTCCTTTAGGCGATGAACATTTTTAAAAAGACACAGTCAATTACAAATCTGTCCCTATACAAGCGTCGGAACCTCGTTTCACTCGGGTTCGTCCCTAAATGCGTTTTCACGTTTAGTGTAAAATATTTTCAGAAATGTTCTGTAAATTTTATTTAAATTTACAGATTCCACTCAGCTAAAATTTATATGTACCTATTACGATTGTATAGAAAAATAAGAATGGCACACTTTACATATACCTGAAGGGTAAAAAAATGAGTGAACTTGCGAAGTCCCCTCACAAGTGCACTCAATTTCTTTCATTGTTTTGATGTTTCTAAGCGATATTTTTATTCAATTCAATCGTTAGAGTGTTTTTAAGGCCTGACCTTGACCATTATAAATTTTAAAGCATTTTTTTGATCGACGACGACATTTTATCGATGTGTTATTATTTTTAATCTAAGAAATTACAATTTAATTACAACAAACTAATGGGTATAGGTAGAATCGTCGATTTTGAGTTTAATGGTTAAGCCACAAATTTAAAAAAATATCAATTTTTTACTATTTAAAAAAAAAGTATAACTGAAAAAAAAGTTAATTTCGTCGTTTTTATAACACAAGTCACAATTTCCTTCAAATGAAAAAACAAAATATTATTTTATATACTTATTTTAATAACAGCAGTTACCTGCTAGATGCCGCAGCGAATAAAGGTCCATAAATTTAAGCGAGGAAAAAATTAAGAGAAGCTATGGCACTCGGTGGTGGCATTAAAAAAAGTATTATGGAATTTCTGATTAAAACGCGCATCATTCCAAAACTGTTCGTGCTGCTAGATTAGTTTCGGACAATTTTATTTTTCCGCTTTTCATTGCGATAATCGAATCTAGTGAGTGAGGAATTTACTCGCAACGTGTCAGGTTGATTACTTTGTTATTACACAACTAACTAAGCTGTTACCTTATATGTTAATACATCGAAGATAACATAGATGGTAAAAAGACGATTTAGTAAATGAAAATAATGTGTCTATTATACCGATACATAACACCAGGAAGTAGAAATATATATATAAGCTAAATATCACGTAGTTTGAAGTTTTTTTTTTCATAGATTTATTACTCATATTATGTTTCTATTAGATTGATATTGATTGAACAAAGTTTTAAGTGTATTTTTCCATAGTTACTTTGCTATAGGACTTCACTTACGTAGGTTAACAGTATATAGATAATTTTCTATTTTGTATAGTGGTAGACAGATAATTAAATAGAATCACTGAAAATCTATAAATTTTTAAATTTTCATAATAAAAGAAACTACTTTTTCGGATTTTGTCGCGAATTTATTTTGATTTTTAGTTCCCGACGTTTCGAATGCTTTACAGCAATCATGGTCACGGGTCACTAAGGTATTTCACGTCTCATAGGTTTATATACTTGTCACAGACAGTGCCTACCCACAATTTACAAAAATTTTGAAAATGGCATCAGAATACCTTATAAAATTTTAATTCTAAACATTTATATTTAAATTTAAATAATTTATAAATATGGCCATATTTTTAACTTATTTTTAGCTAGTATTATTATAATTTTTTATTTTAATATTAGTTATTCAAAAGTATTATGTAGTGTTGCTATTATAATATATGTATATTTTCTTACCTATAATTTGTTTATGCTAAGTTACATTTTATAATTAATTTTAAATTTTCGTCGATTGAATCGAAAAAAACAGTAGAACACTCTCAATTCCGGGTGCTTTTATCAAAAACGGGTGTCAAAAAGTAGTTATGTTAGGTAGAGTCACAGGGGCGCAGATAGTATTATAACACATTTGATCAAAAACGACGAGAATACTTATATAAAATATTCTTACACTTGTTACTTAAACTCAAGACTTTGAAATTCACTTACAGTTATTTTATTTGAAAGTTGCAAAACATTATCATTAGGATGTAAACAAGTTCTCAATGCAGATATCAGAAGTAGTTAATATACTTCTCACAGGCAATCTTATAAATTCGTTCGTCGAGTTTCTTTAGCATTCTCTTAATGTTTTTATTTACGCCTATTCTTGTAGAGTTCATTTATGCCTTTACAATGTAGATACTGTATATTGTATTTATAACACCTTATTAATTAAGTTTTTACAGAAAAAATCATAACAACAAAATCAAAGTTAGTACTTTATCCTTGTGTATTTGTCTTTTTTTTTTAAATAAGTATGTTGGGACATTATTACACACACCGCCATCTAGTTTCGTGGTACGAAGCTTGTGTTACGGATACCAGGTAGTTGATACATGGTATATAAGTTTAAATAAATACTTAATTATTATAACTATAAAAACCCATAACTGGAGTACAAACATCCGTGATTAACAAATGGATGCCCCCAGCGGGACTCGAACCCGCGACCACTGGCGCTGCAAGTAGGATCACTATAAACTGAGCCAAAGGTGCCGTCAATTCTTATTTTGATATTATTATAAAAATAATGTCAACTTAAATATAAAAAATAATTTAAATAACTTATACTTAACGTTATATCACAACAAGTAATAAAAGCTACAAGTGTGACTAGACAAAAGTATGGAGTGATCCTGAAAGACTAGAGTACCTCTGCATTAGTGCACTCCATTAAAACCACATGTGCCGCATCATCTCGCGACTACGCCTCTGCGGTCGCTCCCCAAAATACGAGGTAAGTGTACCATTTTAGCTACTATTACGGTGACAAATTTTAATACATCTTCACGTAATTTTAGATTTTATTGCTACTATAAATTACTAACGACTCACCCTCGCTTTGCTCGGATTTGTCCCAAGTGCCCCCTGCCAAATTTAAAGTTTGTAGCACAAAAAAATGAAGGACTTTCATACAAACTTGCGAGAGCCCTTAGACCTCCTTAATCCGGCCCTGTCGCAAAATCCGTCTACCAACTATAAACTACCTCTCTGCCTAATTTCATCTTTATAAGTACGTCTACCGATTTTCGATATTATGTGATGAGTGCGTGAGTGACCTTTCGATTTTATATATTTGTAGTCTGATCATTGAAAACTTTAAATTCTTCATAATTATAAGAAAATGTAGTTTATAAAGTACTTAGTTTACAATTTAGGTACACATTTATTAGACAACTAAATATTTTATACCAAAAAATTAAACAAACAAAGGCATTTTCATAATTGCAATATTGGTACGGATTTTAATTCCTTGCGCCTACAGATCTCATTATATTATCTAGGTACTTGAAATAATGTATTTCCCAATTTGATAATGAAAACCATACGATTGATGATTTACTGACTCGTATGTGGGAAAGTAAATCAAACCAGTTAATTTTCAATATTTCATGTTTGGCTTTACAATAGTATTTTAATTAATGGACATATCAATTTGGCAGTTAATTAACATAAAATCTGACTTTATTTTTGACACCTATTTTATTATTTCATATAATTGAGTACTTAGTAATTCAAATGAATCAAAGTGATATGCAATAGCGAATAAAAATTTAATTTAACTTGACATTAGAAGTTAGAACTCCTCATAATCTAACCTGAATATAGCCTGTATTATATAATGGTACATACATTCAAATCTGTGTTCGAATATTTGACTTTATAAGAGATTAACTTAACATATAAATGTATACTAATCTCAATAATTTCAAAACAAACATGGATTTGAGTAAACAAATCACAAGTTCTAGTCGCTGATAATGTGTTTGCGCCCGCGGCTCTTGGCGCTTCTCTCGACATGTTTGTGTGCCATTCCATAATATTTATACTACGGGATCAACTCAACGATTTACAACTCCCTAGTTCAGGCATGTCATTAGGATAAATCACCGTCGCTTTAATACATCCATGCCGTATTTCATATGTAATATTTGATAAAAATATACCCCTTCTGAGATGTACATATGTATGTTACTACATGTAATATAATATATACAATATACATACATACGTCTTACAGTATTTATGACTGTATTATAATATTTTTGTATCTTATTTAGTGTGTTGCTCTTACTTTGACGTATTTCATACATATTTATATTACGAGGAATGACAAGTATGAAGTATCAAGTAAATCACTTCAATAGACATCAAAGAAATTTATTCAACATACGTTATTTATTAAAATATTTATTAATATATACTTATACGAGTACATCTTATAATTTACATAAAGGAAAATTTCTTATTTATATTCTTTTAACACAATTGCGTTATTTAATAGCTTTGAGTATAAAATATATTATAAATTACAATTTGGTTTAAATGTTGTATCATTATAGAAACAATATTATTTATACTTAGTTTTCATATTCGCTTACTTTCATATTTTAAGTTTAAGCATCCATTGACCTAAATTTTAGCGAGTACACACTTCATAATAAATATTTCATAAAATCATATCTCTAGATTATACTCTTCCGTCTTTGAGATTTATTTTATAAAGAGCTTTAACTACAACAACAATCTGTATCTTTTAATAAAATACTTTAACGTCAACGGCGATACTTCATTACCCACTGTATTATTTCAAAGCCAAGCGCGACGCAAGAAACTTCCTAATACTGTTTATTTTTCTCTCACATCGCTCTCGGACGGAAAGTGCTACTAAAATAGACCGTAAAAGAATATTTAAGATGAAAATAGTAATGGCTTATAATATTTCAGGGAAGTATTAAGAATAACAGATTAGACTGTCGTTGTTAAATTAATTTCCTAATCATAAACACTAAATTAAAAATGTAATTTATGTCTGAAATTAAGTACACATATTTTTATTTAAGAGCATATTGTATTACGTATTTACATAATATGTAACGTTCTGATTTACATATTAAGTCATCTTTAATTAATATTATAAAGAGTTGGTAAACGTCTAGAAAGTTTGCCAAAATGATGACGCGAGTTCAAATCCGAGTTTCTAACATGATTACTTGTCTTACGGTGAATGAAAAGATGAGGAAACTTGCATGTCTGAGAGAACCTCCAACTTTTCGAAAGACATGTGAAGTGCGCCAACCCGCACTTGGCCAGCGTGGTGGACTATGGCCTTATCCGCCTCGTATTGAAGGAAGGGCTTCAGGAACATCAATGAGGGCTTAAAACAAATTATACAAAAAAATTAACTTCTTCGCGAATAAATGGATTTATGGAAAATAAATATATTACAACTTTGCGATTTTTAACACAAAAATGAATTCTAATCTAACTAAGTATGAAAATCATTAAAAAATATTGTATTTTTAGGTCTACCTGGAGTATTACACAAGTCCCGAAGATTCAGGTGCTAATTAAATTCTTGGAAAATATAATATGCATATATTATACACCAGCTGTTAGTGACCTAGAGAACTGCAGGTGTACAATCTAACCTACATTTATAGCATTTTTATTAATGAATGTTTGAAGAATTAGCTTTAACTGTTAGGTGGGTACTAGGCTGATCATATTTGGCTTTATTATTGAATAAAACTTGCTTTTTAAAAACTTTTTATTAGGTACTAGGGGCTCACCCTCGCTTCGCTCGGGTTCGTCCCTAGGTACGTGTTGTATTTATATATTTTTTACTTTGCACCGCCCGCTATATATTTGTCTTGATAATATGAATTACCATTACACGCACCATGGCAACGGTCATAACTGATACGTCAAACGCCGTTAATTTTATAAAGTTTTTTTTAAAATTTTCTAATCTTCCGCACAACTTTCTTTTTTTTCTTTCATGAGAACCTTCTCCTAACAATAACAAACATAACAAAAAAGAATTGGCCAAATTGGTCCAGGCGTTGTTGAGTTATGCGCTTACCAACACATTTTGCGATTCATTTGTATATTATAGAAAGATGTAAATATACTACGCCATATACGTTTACAATATACCTGCTAGCATAACTTAATTCAAAAAATAAAAATCTTTGTATTTTAACTTTAATTTTTTATCCCAAAATTTCATCTCTAGTATTTTATAAAATCATATTCCATTTAAAATTTGTTTGATCGAAGTTTAGAATCAAATTTTCTACTGGGTTTGGTAAAATATAAACGAGACGCTCGTGCCCGCACCGAGCCTAACTGCCGATAAAAGATTTAACGGGTTCACGAGCAAAGACATCAAAAACGGCAAACCGCTATGAGTACCTAAAATTTAGGTTAAGATTACTCCGCTATGAGAGCTCTCGCTGAAATAAAATGGTTGCAATTAAATACAAGCGGAGAGGTGATAAGACAAATTTAACAACGTAATTTTAAATTAATTATTATTCTCATTTAGGGAAATTACGAAACGACAGTGATTTTGTACTTCGTTAACGAAGTAAAAAATTGAAACGTCTATAGGACCTGTTTAAAAATGCTGCACAAAACGAAGGAGAAGAAAACACAAAAAGCGCTCGGAGAAAAAATAAGATCTAATGGCTCCCTTTCTATTGCATAAATCTGAAAGCCTTTAATTGAATATTCTCTTTACGTAATGCCATCGTATTTCACCCCTTTGAAATAAAATATAGGCTGAAAGCGAAACATGTAAATTTTATCGTGTCTGGGAGGGCTGCCCGACGGGACGGACTCTGACTTTTTTCTCTAGACAAGGTAAAGTCAAAAACTTGGATCGTATTTTTCGCTAAATGTTGAGATGTTGCTCAAATACTTTTGCACTACTTACGAGGGGATTTATACAAGAATGGCGTATTGTGGGAATGGTCAGAACTAACAAATCATTCCTATCGCTAACTTAGTTTAGGTCGTTTACTAAGAAAGTTAGAACAATCGAATGTATATCACTAAAGAAAACTTTTGTTCAATAATTACCTACCAATACTCGGTCTATTTCCATTTTGTAAAATCTTTGCTTTCGGCTCAAACTACTACTACTACTACTACTACTGAATGATTACGTAAATTATTATCAGATAAATAGGTTTTAGAATATATATACATAACTTGAGCATATAATATTTAATGATACCTACTCGCATTTCGTAGCTGGCTTGACTTTTTCAACACCATGTTGTGAGTTAAATAAAAATGTACCATGCCGAATTGCCTGCAATAACGATCTATTTTTTTATATTTATATATTAATTAACACAATGTAGAGTCGTATTTTAATCCAATGTTATAATTACACATTGTGCACAAAAAAGACACTTTTTGCTTATAATATCATAATATTAAAATTAAAAATTAATTTTGAAAATCAAGGAAATGAAGTAGATTTTTTTATGTTATTTTTTACGAAATAGTAATAAGGATGTATAAAAGTGCCAACATTATAACGATTCATATCAACTAAGTAGTAGTGCAGATCTAAGCTTCCACGTACACTAAATTAACAACAATTCGACTAAACTTTCGGCCACAAGTTTACTCTATTACAAATCGTAGTCTATATAAATTTTATTACATAGTGGTTAATCGCGGTGGCAGTTGTGATTGTTAGATACGTATCTGTATGTTTCTTACTTCTTTATGCTGACAAAAAACGACTGATGACATGGAGTAACAAATATGCTACTATTAAGCATCAAGGAACACTAGATTGCTAGTACTATATAATATAACTTAATATATATTTTTATTATTTTTAGTCGCTGGTCACTATGGTTGCGGAAGACGGTAGGCAATAATCTTCGTTTTTCAAAGGATCCTTTATAATGATTGCATTCCAAATTTAAGCTTCAAAAACCAAATTTGAACAATTTTACACTTCTTGCATTATGTTATGCATGATTGCGTGCTGATTTGCTGCGAACAGTTTTTTTAGTGGTGTTTAGTATTTTTTTATAAAAATAACAGGATCTCTTTAAGTTAAATCTAACTAATGTTGGTTATTTTACAAATTGCAATATATTATTATTATCATATCGTTTTTTTCTTTTGCTATACACATATATAATTTAAAGACTGAAAACCAAGTTCTTATAGTTTAGATATAATATAACCTCCACCGAAACACGATGCATCCTATGAAATAAGTTCCGGGTCTATTCGTTTTGTTGTTTTTGCAGTTAGAGTTAAAAAAAAGCATCTCGCTATTTATTAGTAAAGAGATTGGATTTTGTGATATTGTTATAAAATAGAGTTAAACAGGAACTGGAGGACATCTAGTGCACGAGATAGGTATTATGATGTACAAGTTACATGCAGACGCAAGTGCACTATCTATTCGTTTACTCACAAAGCCCGGTGGGACGCTACTTTTATATAACTTAGATATAATACGACCGATAGAGTTGGAGCGCCGAACCGGCGACTTTACGTGCTGTTCGTGGTACAGAGGTACAATACCGACGTCTTCCGAACTACGGGATACTACTGAGTATATCTTAAGAAAAAAACTCATAGAAGCATGGTCTAACTTGGGATTCGAACCTGGAACCTTCGAATCTGCAGCCGCACATGCTAGCTACTAGACCGCCAGAGGCAGTTTACTCAGATTTGTAGAGAAATACTTATCGTAATTTTCAACTTATACAAAAAAAAGTAAAAAAAGATAAATAATATATATCCTTTTTAATAGTTTAGCACAGTTCCATAAAATTCTTTTGTAAAAAGTACTTTAATAAGAGAAGTTAGTAATGAAATCCATGCAGCATAAATATAGATGACGCTGGAGGTATAGAGCTAGGTCGCAAGCTCAGTGGTTGCCTTTCACTATGATAATATTACTAAACCGCTTTATAACCGCCGTACGCTGGAATTGTATTATGATGTAGTCTGTAGATAATTGGTTTATTTTTTAAATGTCAGAAAAAAATATAATCTATGGAGAAATAAAATAAAAATAAATTTTCGTACAAATTGAATATAAATCTTGATGAATTTTAAATTTGTAATATGTACCAAATCTACAAGTATATATAAGAGTTTTTCTACCTGTCTTGCGTGACCAAAGTCGTATCGCCAGTAGGTACCTACTGTTTATACAGTTTAATATTATATATTGAGAAACTATTACATTAAGTTAAAGCAATGCAACCTGAATATACATAATAATTATGTAGGGTATGTCACTAGTGAAATCATTTTTTATAATGATGTTGATTGTAAAAATCTACTACAGAAAACTGCACGTAGCAATTAAAATTAAATGGAGAATACTGTTTTATTCGTTGGACTAACTAAAATTTTCCTCTATGTCAAACTAAGAAATAAGGTCCTTCATTCCCCATTTTATTTTATTATAAATGTTTTACTGTGTTTAAAATATGCAATTATATTTATAATACTAATGTTATTTTTTTTAATACCTGCTTTAAAACAAAGGAGGTACTGCCATGTTCAAATAGCGAAAAATTATAAAAATGTAATAAAAAGTCTGCATGTATAACATCCAATGTTAAGAAATAAATTACCTTTTTATTGATTACACGTCAAACGCCTAAAGAAAAGGTTATTTTTATAACATTTTCCTAATAAAGGTTCTAATTACTTAACATGTTTTTAAAGTTTTCAATTTTGTTTTAATTACACCTGAAAAATACCATTACAGCTAAAACTAAATCACTATCTACATGGTATACGCAATTTGTATGTTCTTCTGATCTGTACAGTTGAAAAAAAATAACTTTAGAAGAATTTGCTATTAGGTGTCTACTAGTTATCGTTTTATTGTAATAAACAGTAGCCAGCTGTTGTTATTATCCTTTGTCAACTATCACACTACATTATGATCAGTGAAAGTAAACAACAAAATGTGAAATATGATTCTAGTATTTGCTCAATCTGGCAATTAACGTAAAAGCTGATCAATATTGTAAGCTCATAACGTGATATTTAATATGGACCAGTCTGCCAACGTGCTAACAATGAACGCATGGCTTCCGACGATAAAACAGCTGCCGGCTTTGTTACACAAAGCACACCTATGCCATGGCTTTACTGTAACCAACAGATTCGTTGTTCAATGTTCCTAAGCGAATTTGGCATTTCACATAGTTATAAAATATCAGGCATGAAATAATAACTTTTAATATGAATTGTTGATTATTTATTTTCTTATATATTTAGGTAAATGTAATTTAGCGTCTCATAAATAACACAGTACATAACCTATATACTATATATACCTATAAAGCTGAAGCTTGACTCGCTATAACCTTTTTTATGGTAATCAAATTTGTTTTAAGACAATGCTTTATTTGCGAAGGTATTTAATAAACATGATATTGATCCTTATCCTAATAAATAAGCTACTCATCAGAAGTATATAAATCTGAACAAAATTGCTCTTGGCATCATTCGATTTCAATATATATCTTACGAGATTATATAACTTCGCAACATAATCACCGCGTGCAATACGGGCCCGGGCGGGACGAAAGAATTAGGTTTCTATCCTTTAGAACGCGAGCGTAACCGCGGGAAAGGCTAGTATTATTATATAACGGGCATGATATTTTTTTTTAATTTTAACCGTTTCTATTTTATATTCAAGTACATAGTAGTTTAATATTTTAACAACGGTAGGGATTGAAATGATTTTATCTTATGTTAGTAAGCGACAAAGTCCAATAATGATGGTAATGTTTGCCTCCGCGATGAATTGACACTGTGCAGCGGAAGCTGCGTGCAGCTGGTTCAATTATTATATGATATGATTGTTTGTTATACTTTCATATCCTCTAACCAGTCGTAACATATGAGTTTCCAAAACGTTGCTATTACTCGTGGTTTATTACACTGAACACTCGTGTTTTATTTAAATCAAACGCAAAATGTTAAGGACTAGGACTATTGTATACGTGTTATTATACATTTAGGTATCTACATACGTAATGGAGACATTATTATATTATAATTTTTAGATATATTACTCACATTATATCTATATCATCTTCATCTCATCTTCAGCCCTTTTTTAGGCCATAGTCAACCGCGCTGGCCTAGTGCGCGTTGGCGGACTTCACATGTATTTCGAAAACTTGCTACGTTTTTCTCAGACAGGTAGGTTTCTTCGCGATGTTTTCCTTTTTTTTTTATGGGACAAAGGGGGCAAACGGGCAGGAGGCTCACCTGATGGTAAGTGATCACCTCCGCCCATGGACATCTGCAACACCACAGGGCTTGCAGATGCGTTGCCGGCCTTTCAGGAAAGGGAGGTAGGGAGGAGGGAGAAGGACGGGAGTAGGGATGGGGAGTGGGCCTCCCGGACTCTCACTTACCGGACGAAACGCGACAGCATAGCTGCCACTTCACGCCGGTCTTTTGTGAGAGAGTGGTACTAATACTATACGGGGCGTGCCGGCCCATTCGGCTGCTACCCGAAGGTAACAAGCATGGCACTACCACCTTCCTTCACCGTAAGACAAGTGATAATCATGATAGACAATGATTCGCACATGAAAATATCAGAGGTGCGAGACCCGGATTTGAACCCGCATCACTCGGCATTCATGAGAGCAGCCTTTTTAGCGTAGTAAATGCGAATGTTTGTATGTGTGCGTGAAATCCTAACACATACAAACATTCGCATTTATAATAATAATATATTGTAGTGTGCTAATTTCAATTTCAGAACTTATAACTGTTTTGAAACGATAGAAAATAATTGCACACTGTATCTGAATGATCAAACAGGAAAATTGTGTGTGTTACCTAACGAAAAGAATAAGATTATTATCAGCAAGGTGGTAATATGATTCAGTGTTAAAATGGAGGTCGTTTCCGATGTAATAGAAACGGTGAATTGTATGTAAAATCATTATCTTATAAGTATTGTGGGTAATTTTACTATTAATGGTTAAAGTTACCTCGATTATACGCTATTGTGTTATAGTCTTGGGTACCCAGCATATAGCAATGTTTATAGTTTATAATAAAGACAAAAAAGAAAATGTAAGAACTACCACTAAGTAAGTGACATGAATGTGTTGAATTCCCAACAAAACATTGTATTTAGAATGGAACATGTCAATAACATATTGTAGCTTGACTTATAGTGAAGATATTTAAACTCAAAAGAATTCTTCATGTGTGTTTGGTCCTTTTTATGGTCCTACTCCTGAGTAAATGCGTTCCACTTCCACCACACTAGTCAAGTACGGGTTGGCGATCTAGTCTGATCTTTTGAAAACTTTTTTTTTCATTACCGTAAGACAAGTGCGAATAATATTGGAAATGATTCGCACTTGAAAATATCAAAGGCGAGACCCACGGTTTGAACCCGCTTCCCTCGGTTTCTCAAGCGAACCCGTTACCACTGGCTACTAGTGCCATTATCATTGAACATAAAATGTCTGAAGCCTAATATATTTCAAACACTAAAACAATCTAACTGCAAAGATCGGCCACAAAAACTATTAAAGAACCTTTTGCGCCAAACTTTACGTAAGAACGTAAATAAAGTTGCCATGACCAGCTAAAATAGTGCTACAATTTCTAAAAGCCGAAATCTCAGTTCTTTTATTGCGGCTAAAGTGAATCAAAATGCGAGGAACATAAAACGTGTATTCTGCAAGCTTCGGTAGGCACGAAGGAGTAGGCTGTGAAAATTGGATCCCGCGGGGTTTACAGAGACGCCTTACGCAAACGCTCGAATCTAGAGCCCCAGCCGTTTACGTTGACGTGTAAAATATTCAAAGTCCTAGTCGAATATATACAGAAAGCGTCTGGAATAGTTACATCACGAAAATATTTACTATATAGACTTACTGTTATAACCAGTATTCAACAACGTTTGTTGTGCAATGTTTCTTCAGAGATACATATGTATTATGTTTGTATCTAGTTAAACGTAAAAAATATAAAGCAGCAAATGTAGAAATACTTTCAATAAAATTATCTTAACATACAATTTTGCTTATGAAAACGTTTATATTAGAAGCGAAAATATCATACTTACCTTGATACCTTTTTTAAATATTTTATTTATTATTATAATTTATAAGCATTGGCAGCCCATTCGTTACGCACTTGCTTAAGAAACCAAGTGACCCACACCTCTTATATTTTCATATCCGAATCATTTCCATCATGATTACTACGTGTCTTACGGTGGTTAGTGGTAGACAATGGTGACCCCTGTCGTGCTGAATACATATGTAAATAAGGTAAGAAAAAATATCTTCTTTGAAGGCGATTAATATTTGCTCTTAGACTAATAACACCTAGACTGATAGTTTCATACATAATTCCGCTCAATATTGAAGTAGCATTAGTATGAATGTGTGCGTAAGTGTCACAATGCTAATGGCGTCCGATTTGTTTACAAATTAATTTTCTGTATAGACGAATGTTTTATAAGTTGCCAAATAGTACTTACCTGTGAAATGTGATTTTCTTTTTCTTAGTTTTATTATGTGACGTGTTATGACACCCTTTCACTGCACAGCAAGTCATTTTTAAATAAATAAAGCGGGAGCTAAGACTAAGTAAGTACCTAAGTTGTACGTATATAGTTGTGTAACTTGACAATTGACATTGACACGACGGGAAACGTATCTAGCCATATCTCGAAATCTAGCCAAAAAAAGTGGTTACAATTCGCTTGGACCTACACTCCATCTAGGTGTTATATATCTATGTATTTGCTATTTTTGTCCTGTTCCATAAAATAGTTCCGTCCGTGGGTTATTATTGTTGCCAAAAAGACCGGAGATAGTACCTACAGCCCAAATGAATCAAAACATAAAATAAAATTTAAATATAAGCTGTATCTTCTATATACATGTACATACTCGGTGCCTTCTAGTTATACTTGTCTTCATACCAATAAGGTGGAAAATTTCTGTATTCACTTACATAGTTCTCATATTTCATAACACTGTTTTCTCGTGACGGAACTTTCCCTGTTTATTATACTGGAAGTTTAGGTCGACATTGAAGCTCTTTCCTGTGCGTGTGTGTGTGTGTTGCGTGTAGACAACGAGATGAATCTCTGAGGTACACGACACGTAATTGAGCCCCAACCCCGTGAGGCACGCATTTGGAATCCCCAACGTACGCCTGATTTTCTTTAATGATCCGCACACGAGTTTTTGTACCTTTCATTTGTATAAGTTGATTAGAGGGAAAAGGGCCTTTAGATATTTTTTTGTTATGCTTTTTATAAACTTAATTGAAATTATATCTAACGTACACTATTATTTGTAGTGCCTTTTAGGTAAAAGTAACGCTCCTCCGCCGCACTTAGTTAAGGTTTGTTTGAAAAAATTACAGAACGGATTTTCATACAATTTTCACTTATAGAAAGAAATAAAATAACCGACCATCTATACTATGTGTATACTAATAATATGAAGAGGAAAGATTTGATTGTTTGTTTGCATTGAATAAACTCCGAAACTAATGAACCGATTTGAAAAATTCTTTTACTATTGGGAAGCTACACTATCCCCGAGTGACATAGGATATATTATTATATTTAAAAAAAAACGTCACTAAGACTTCAATTATGTAACCCAAGGTGTAAAACAATTACCTACAATATTCTTTACATCGCGTGCTCTGCGAAAATTATTGATGATAGAATAAAATAATGTACTACGACTTTGCAGAACACATTATCATTTACAACTAACGGAACTTCGCTCGCGCTAAATATAGGAACAAACCCGAGCGAAGCGAGGGTGAGTCGCTTGCAATTTATGAACATATAACATAAATTCGCCCTTTTGAAGACTTCACCTTGGTCACTAATCTCGTAAAAAAAAGTTAAAAAAATTATTCATAACTTCAATAAAACAACAAATCAACATTTCAAAGTATTCCGTAATTCATTTCGTTCCAGTTAGAAACACCTCAAAACGGTGTAATATTCCGCGAGTGGATTCAAAAAAATAAGAGTACCAAAGTTGGATTGAGTTGAACCGAAATGTATTTTATTATTTATTATTCACGCGATGAAAAGTGGAAAGTGGGATAAACCGTCAACTCGTACGTGACTGCGCTTCTTCGCCGCATCTCATTGTGGAGGCAGCTTTATGCTTTCTTCTTATTGTGATGGCATGAGCTAGGTTTCATGTTGCATAAGCCTGGCTTCCACAATCACACTTTACTTAAACAGGATTATTATAAAACATATACGTAAAACCATTAGAGCTAAATTACAATTGTAAACTTCAAAATTAACGCGAGATAGCAATATTATCTATAACTCATTATATTTATACTCATTATTTTTTATTATAAATATGCTTATTTGAGAAATAAAGTAAACAACCGATAGTAAATTCGATACCCAATTCTTGAATTTTTCAGACTACCTATATCTAATACTTCTATATATATAATCTATCAAAATTTTATTTCAAATAAAGGAGCCATTGTGGCGCAGTGCGGCAGTAACACTTGGTCTTCGTCTTCCGTACCTACTAAAGGTCGCCTGCACGAATCCATGAGAGAACATTATTTAAAAAAGATTTTTTTTATTCTTTCTTTGATATCTTTGAAAAAAGTCTATATCTATATTAGGTGCGGGAACATATCATTTTTAATATGGGTGTATTTGTGCATTGCGCGCACTAAATTATTTTCTACTACATTGTATTTAATAAGAAACTAGCGCTGTTTTTAAATTTTAAAAAAGGAACAATTAAAGTCAGCGCTTACATTTTTTTAATCAAACGGAATCATACACTGTTAATTGATTATATTATATTATGAGATAAAAATCTCCGTGTTTGCAATTACCTAGTCTTTTTTAACATCTAAAACTTTGATAAAATAATCCTCGTTATATGAATTAATATTGGATTAAAATCGAACAAATAACACTTACATCACTTATTTCCTCATACAGTACGCTGTAAACAACGCTACGATAACTCAGCAACAGCTGTAATAATGTAAATTCATAATAATTATTACGCACACGCCGCACGGATAATTGAAGTGATATGCTAATTGTTCGCTTTAACAATATGTAACAACCTTAATAGACGAATTAATTAGTGTATTATTGTATTAAATAATATTATGTAGAAATTTAGGAATAAAACTTATATTAAATAAAATTAAATTAAATAAAAACTTATATATATACGTATTGTATAGTTTGTGTAGTACATAATTCCTTCTCAAATGTCGTAGTCGTCGTTAGTTTCCCATAATGATAATTTATGGATCGTACTTTCCAATATAATGTGTTCTTTTATCTTAGAATAAGAAAAAGATCCCATGAGATACTAGTGTAGGTACCTATTGCAAAAAGTGAACAAAGCGGAAGCGTGTTGTCAACCTTTTGTTTTAAATATAATTAAAAGCTAAGAAATATAACTAAGTCGTACCTAGAATTTTAACACTTCTCGTGCTTTAACTATAATATTTCAAAATATTTCAAACACTCAACAAAAATAACTCATAAAAATCATGATGACACCACATCTGTCTACACATAAAAATTTAAGTCGAATCTGTACATTTAAATTTTTTATAATCTATAGTTTTTAGAATTTTCGTCAGTCTTTCTGTTTGTGAAGGCATCGTGAGAAAATCAGTGGATAAGTTTTGATGAAATTTTGTATGATGATTGCTTATCCGGCTTAGGTTATCCGGGTTAACACATAAGATACTTTTTACTGCGGAAAAATATCTCATTTTAATGAAGGTATACTAACGTAGCTGTAGTGACGAACCCGAGCAGAGCACGGGTGAGTCTTAAGTTACTTTATAAATTACTGGGACAACAAGGCATGGACTCGCGAAGTAGTTTCCTGGATATTAGGCTATTCAATTTTTATAAAAGCTTTACAAGGCCTTTGAAGGCAACGAAGTCACTGCGCCACATTACGATCTTTTAGCGACCTTCGTTGTTGTAGAGAAAATCTATGCCAATTGTTAGGGTTTTCAATAGAAACAATGCTCTTTATTATATATTGAATCAGGGCTTTCGCTTACCATTAATCAAATAAAATAGGTTACCTGTAACAACATTTTAAAAATAAGTAATAGTAACAGAAGCTTATTCTAATGTATTTTTTTTGCGATTTTGTTAAAAATAATATAGGTAAAATAAATTTCCACGCTTGCTAATAATAATACAACTATATGAAATGTATATGAATGAAATATGTACATGAGAATAATTATAGCAGTATAACAGTGTAACTTTTTAACAATTATTTTTAAACAATTTTATATTGTGAACGAAAATAATTCCCTACTTTTCCTGAAATATTTTGAACGTCCCACTGCTGGGTCACTTCCTTTTATTATTAGTAATAACTAACTAACTAGCGTAATAACTAACTAGCGGAGTCTGCTACTCCGCACTGACTAAGTGCGGAGTAGCAGACTTCAATCCAAATACTATGTCATAAGTACATCTTCACCGTAACACAAGAATTAACGAAAAAATGATTTGCACATGGAATGGAAAATGTTAGTAATTCAATGAAGTCAGAAACCTGATATTACACTAGAATTGCCTACATGGTAAATCACAAATTAGCGCGCAAGCGAAATTACTTAACCCCACCGCAGAATAATGATCCTGGAAATTCGTGGAACTTTTCTATTTCAATTCCCTTATTGAGAATAAATAATATCATATTTCATACTACCTAGCTTATATATAAATAAAAGCAAACAACGATTACTTGTTGTTACAAGTACAAATTACATCCTGAAGTTCCCAGAGGTCTACTTATGCGATCGGAATGATTTCCAAGAAACCGGCAATTTTGGTAAATTTGTGAGAAACACCAACCATTTTGTGAGTTCAACCTTAATGTGATTGAATGCTCTCACTTTTAGTAATGCTTCTGTATTCTTGAGTCAGAATTCTTCGTCGCTTTCTCACGATGGATGTCTCACGCTACGGAACATTTTGAAGCTATTTGCGATGTCGTAACGGACAAGATACTCGATAGCTATTCGAAAATCGAGTGATTGACAGACAGACGCCTGTCCGGTATTTTACGTATTCTTCGTAAGAAATAATAGCGTTTGATACACATTAACGTGGTATAAAATTTTCTTCTGGTCATTCCTTATTTTAATAAATATACAAAATCTCGTTAAGCACTGACTATTGGTTTAGTTAAAGTGAGCTGTAAAAAGTAACAGTACACATTTCGTGTTAAAGTTTAAATGTTAATTTGGAGCCGTTCATTGCGCGCGTAATTACAAATGTAAGTTAAATGAATTAAACGCGTAATGATCTCTACTACGAGCATAAATACTGTGTAAAGAGTTCATTGACTGTACAACATCGAATGCGGGCAAGCGGACAGTTTGATGGCTTTGAATACTGTTGCACAATGTTTGCTAACAAGCTTTTAGATATAATTTACAGCATAACTGTGGCTTTTAGTATATGAGCTTAATAAGTGTTTCTAGATTACCTATATCTAAAGTTCGGACATTCAACCACTTATAATTTTCAAATATTACAAATTGTTCAACAACAATTTTAAATCTCATCACTTCACACTCATTTCTAAATTACAACTGAATACCTATGTGCGTGTTTGTAATACCTTCACGCTGAAACAGCTGGACAGATCTTCATGTAATTTAAAACATAGATAAGCTAGGACGTGAAGTAATAGATAGGCTACTTACTCTTAATAAACAAGAATAGTAGGGACAATTTACTAGTGATATATCTAACTAGTAAAAATATCATATAATAGTAAGATATTCAATTCTATTTTAATTGTTTCAAGCGAATGAAATGTGAAATCTATTAAAATACATGCAAAAGTACAGCGACAATGCAAAATACGACACGGAATAGTTTGGTAGCGAGTTTCCACTCGGTAACTATCAGACTTGACGGATCGCTGCACAATGGTACCGACCACCATTAAAACTTTTGCTCAAACTGTCTACCATTTCCACTATTACCATCTATCTTTAATTACGCTTCACGTTGTTTTTCTACTTTTTGCAGTAACCCGGGATTAAGCTAGGGTAGACTGAAGTATTATAAGATGAGGTATATCTTCCTACTTTACATTTCATACAACACTAATACCAGCTATTTTTGGGGAAAGCATATATTACAATTTTAGAATAGGTATAATATAAACTTATGACATTGATTATATCATTACTTAAATAATTATAATCGTGTATTTAGAAGTCCGACTGTAGACAGGGAGATCAAGAGTTCGTACATTTGTCGCGGTCTTGTGTGTACTACACATGTATGCGTTTTTTGTATATTTCACAGATATGAGAGACAAGACAACCTATAGTAGGATCCGTTAAGTGCAGAGTATTTCTGCCATCGATCGTTTCCATTGTGTTAATTATTACTTTCTTTGATTCAATAATTTTATAACTACATCATTTGATGCAATAACATCTTAGCAGTAGTAAATTTTCTTTTATTACATTAATATACGAGTTGTATCCTGTATGATGCTTAAAAAGTTTTATTTTAAAAGAGATAGCAATGTATAGTCTACAATCTAATCGACATAATGGAAGCGTTTTTCTACGTACTTTTGTACGTAATAGGTAGGTATATCACACTTTTCAACGTAGTGTTCCACGGCTAGCCACGCGTAGTCGTTACGCAGAGTAAGCCCCATTTATTCACTATTATTACGAAATATTCTAAAATTAATTTACATAACATATGTGAATTTCTTGTTATATCACAAACATATTATTCAAGTTAAGATAACTGCATAATGTTAATCTAACTTGGAAGATTCGCTTTAAGACGAATAGTTTTAACTTTTTTGACTAAATAATTGTACGTTGCTAATAAAAAGAAATGGCTAGGCTGCTACTTTAATTATAATAACTATCATTCATAACAGTAATTAGATTTATTACATTGTTATGTCATATGTGAATATCAAATATAATTGCTATTTATAAAGAGGTAGGTATCACTTCAACAAAGACTTAGCAAAATGTAAGCGAAAGGAAGGACAGAAATTTTGTTGCCATCGTTTCCCACGAAACATGTGATGCTTGATTGCTTGCTCTCTCTCTCTACATCCATTTACTGTTTAAAAACTTGATATGGAAACTTGTTTATTGTTTCAAAACGAGTCCTGAGTCCTCATTTTTATTTATAAACTTACAATTAGGTCAATGAAATGTCTCGCCAACCATATATATTTATGTATGTTGTTAATAAAATATAGTACGTTAAATTATAATTATTAGCATACATTTTATAGGAGCAGGTGGCATTGTTAATAGATATGTCTACGATATACGATAGTTCAGTCAGTTCTTAAGAACCTTTTAACAATTGCCTCAAAAATAGCCTCAATGCGATGCTTACAAAAAATTACCATTATCAGTGTTGGGACTTGGGAGTGCATCATAAATAGCAGGTAGACATCTATTCATTGCGCGACGCAATAAATATCTTATTTTTGGGAGTAGGTCTTAGATCACTAATAAAAACTTAGTGATCGAAGGAGTAGATACACACACTCGGTACATACACAGAATCGGTATTTTAGCAATTATTCTATTAATCTAGTTTGCTAGATTAGATTTCAGTAAAAATAAAATACAATAATAATATTTAAATAATAACTAATTTAATAAAAGTTATTTTAGAAGATATTTATTCTATTAACAACGTGACAAATATAAATGACCGCACGGTACAAAGTTACAATTCATAAAATGTTCATGAAGTGTCTGCAAAGTCATGCATCGTAAAATAGAACGGATGTAATAGTTTTCAAACTGTAATTAACATAGTAATATAGGTCATACCGCGATCGGGAAACTAATCAAGCAATCTGCCCAACTTCGATGAGAAATCCCCTTTTGAATTCGATTATTGTGTTTCAACTTTCGAGGATTCTATAGCAGGTAGAGGCCTTTTTGTCCCAAATACCTGGACAGAAACGCCTGTACACGTGCTTTCAATACAATAAATCAATTCCCCTCATATAATAAATTGCCAAGTATACTGTCATATTTGTACCATATTTTACGGAATGTGGATTATCATTGTTACGTTTTAGAAGCAATTAAATCGTAAAGAAAATATGAGTATCGGTTAAATTTATTGCAATATATTCACGGTAGGTATTAGTTAGCAATTAAAATTCAATCGAGTTTTGTATGTACTAAAATACCATCAGTTGCAAAATAAAAAATTATACCAAGGACTCGGTGCGATTGTAATTTGTAACAAATAGTAAGACTGTAATACTTACAAAACACCCCGCTCTGAGTCACTCTTTGTTAGGCTACTAAAACCTGTTTGTAAAAAAAGATGCGTCGGGCTGACCTGCACAGCCGTAACGTCGAATCTCATCGAATGTGTGCGTGAGTATTGTAAATTGTATCTAGATGTGGGTTGTTGAGCGAGCATAACCTGTTCTTGGTTGAATGAAGAGTGGCAAAGGCAAGCTACTTTCTAGTGCTAGTACGTAGCACTGCCAATTCAGGGAGCAGATGCATTACTTCGTAGTGTTCTGCACGACTTTAATACGTACCCGTTACTTGTAATGCGTTTTTGTATTATACTGCGACGCTTTTTTTAATTTTGTTTTTCTCATAACCTTTATTGAAAACATTACACTGAATGCAAAACTTACTTAAACTATTACTATACCTTTTTGGAAACTTTTACCCAAATTAATATTTGTCATACTATCTAGTATCTACTAAGGCGGTTACTGGCGGTTAAATGATAACGCGCTTACTTAGAAAACTAAGTAAAGCAGGTACAAATCTCAGGACTTCCACCACCAGTTATTTTTTATGTGTCAATCGTTCTCGACATTATTACCATGATAAAGAGAATCTAACACGCTAAGTGTCAGAAGAAATGTACAGTTCGTCAACCCACACTTTAACAGCGTCAGCGTGGTAGATCACTACCGCCTCCTTGTATTGAAGGAAGGCTCGTACCTACTTAACAGCGGATCGCAAAAAGGGCTGAATACATACTATCTACCCATTTTAATAAAATATTTAACTAAATTTATTCTTTTTATTAATTAATATAAATTTTATTAGGTCGGTTCATAGCCATTTTAAGTAAAAACAGAAAATAATATAAGAAATAAGTAATTGTACGTTTTATAAGTCAAATATTTCGCGGTGAACGCGGAAAATGTTCAGTCTACAAAAGCAATACTAACAAATTGCTTCTAATAGATCTTAAAGCTTGAAGCGCTCCTGGCAATACAATGGAAACAATACTAGATCCCGCCAAACTTTACGGAACTATCGATTACATTTGAATAGACCCCGATTTATCTGTTATACTTACATGTTATACTTACGTACATTGGTACTGATGATAGAATAATTTAATATGTGCTACAAAATAATTACATACTAATATTATAAATGCGAAAGTAACTGTCTGTCTGTCTGTCTGTCTGTCTGTCTGTCTGTCTGTTACCTTTTCACGCCTAAACCACCCAACCGATTTTGCTGAAATTTGGTATGTAGATAGTTTGCATTCATGAGAAGGAAATAGGCATATTATTTTTTGGAAATTCAACCCCTAAAAGGGTTAAAAGGGGTGGCAAAGTTTGTATGAGAAAAATATTTTTATTGCACATTTTTGCATGAAACTTTGAATTAATGCTTTTTAGTACAAATGATGAAACACGTATTTCAGGGTTTTTCGAAATTCACCCCCATTGGGGGTTAAACGGGGTGGCTAAGTTTGTATGGGAAATTTAATTTTATTGAAATATTTTGCGTGAAACTGAAATAATGCTCTGCAATACAAATTATGAGATACATATCTAAGCGTTTTTTGAAAATCAACCCCTATGGGGGTTAACGGGGGTGGCACAATTTGCGTAGGAGAAATATTTAACAGTAATTTTTACCATAAGTCCATAACAATGAACCACGTACATCAGTTTATCATTAACGAAAAACACACAAAGAAATTATGATACACATAGTAGCAACATTGGTTAAAAATAGGAAATAAGTTTTAGAAAGCGCAGCAGTGGCGGCACGGCAGGATGCTACACAGTAGTTTTCAGAAAAGAGGGCCAGAACTTTAAATGGGGAATCAGTCCTTGGTACATTATAAGTAACAGTATATAAGCAAAAATGTTTATTTTATTCACTCTTAGCGCGAGCGAAGCCGCGGGCACCGCTAGTAATTACATAAAGTTCTTCAATCTCTCTAATATTATAAATGTGAAAGTTTACATGTTTAAGAATGTTTCGAGGAAAGTTTGTTACTCCGTCGATAGTGAACAACGGAACGGATTTGGATGAATTTTGGCACAGAGATAGACATTAGTCTCGAATAGCACATAGGTTTTTTATGCCGGAAAAATGTACGGTGACCGTGTCATAGATTTGTCTCTTTATTAGGGTCGAAACCAAGTGAATCGAGGATGAATAGCAGTATATTCATCCATATACAAAAATGTTATTCCATACATATACATATGTAACCTACCTTTAAACAAGAAAGTAAAGATTATCGTAAAATGTGCCAACCTCGCGAAGTTTTGGTAAATAGCCTATTAAATGACGCGCCAATAATAGGTTAAAATTCACTAAACAAGAGTTAAAAAATCCGTAGTGAAACTGCGCTGCACTATTAAAAGTAATAGTAGAAATTGTTGAAAGTTGTGTGCTTGCATGAATAGGTCGGCTTGTCTATACCCTTGTCTATACCCTGCTACAGAATATTTACATTAGCAGACCCAAATTTCCTTTTATCCACTTCCATTTCCCCTAACGCTCTATCCTCGTCATCTTCGCAATACACTATTCATGTCCTGCTGCTTACCATCTTACTGTAGGTATGCTGGCAGGATGCAGGCCATAATATTATGCATTCGTGTTCTGTCAAAGAGACCATGAATACTATTTTTTTTCTATTTTTTTCTCCTTTTACATTGTATAATAATACTTTTTACGCACCTAGGTTCGAACATAATATTAAAAAACCTTTAAATAAATACATACATACATATGCTTACAATATAAACACACATACATAAGCGTACGTACTACTCTCCTTTAAACTTCATGAATATTTTTTCAAATTAGTGAAAGTCATTGACAACAGCTAATATAACAGCAATATCGAATATTACAATAATATTTCAAAATATATTTTAGGGGGGAATCAATAATACAATTCTACTTGCAAATTAAACATTCAATTCAAATCATAATGTAGCATTCATTTAGGTTCTCATTCAAACTGGCTCGTTAATTGAATTTTGATTTTGAATATACATGAACATTTAAAATCCACAAAAGTTAATTAATTCCGAACGCTTGCGGTTTAAGTAGCAATCGATACAGAAATGGTGCGCCCACGGTTTATTACCCACTCGTCACTAATGATGTGGTAATTCATTTCTTCATTTCTTTCAATTTCCCTTTTGAAATCTTTTCTAAACTCATCGCATATAGAATAGAAAAATATTGGTACTACACCTTTTAATGCCGATTATGTTTAAGAGTTTACTCAAATACCTATCTACCTACAAAATTTTAATATGATTTTGGTAATATGATGTTTCGTCCTATATTTATAGTACTCACTACACAAGTAGAATACATCTGTGAGAAACGATGATATGGATTCCACTATTTAAAGTATAGTATTCTAAGTATATAGTTATAAAAAATAATATTGTTATTGATAATGTATTTCTATTATGTAGGTACATACAAATAATTGTCTTCTTCTTCTTCTTCCCGCCTTTATCCCACGCTATGTGGGGTCGGCATTTTTTTTTTATTGGTTTGGCAAGAAGTTTTACAACCGGCCGCCTGCCTGACGTTAACCCTCTTTGGGAATGCTTTTTTCGGTGGTATTAGTATAACCGCCACCACTTGATTTAACAGGGTTATGTTAAAAATTACCCTTTTACAATTAATTATTAAAAACACAAATACTATAATTAATTAGAAAACATGCTGTATGACAGGAAACTTAGCAGCAATTTTCATCTTGTATATTTTTTATCAAACCTTGTTTTCTTTTAGTCCAGGGTCCAAAAGCATTAATACTTCATAACTGATTAGAATGCTCTGCAAAGCCTGTCTTTACTTCCTTAATGCAGGGCGGAATCATATAATTCACAAAAACTTTCCTCTAAATACACCTTTATGTCAGGATTCATGAATAGCTAAATGTAAATCAAGATCTAGTGTTTCTTGTAAAAACTATGTAGAATTCGTCTTACTTTTATTCAAAACGCTGTAGTTGCTAGTCATTTGTGTTCCCTATGTGAGCTTCAGTTTTTCCCAAATGGCCATACCAGTTATTGTTGTCGCTGTTTTTACTTGTTCTAATAGCTAAAAGTAAATCAAGATCTAATGCTTCTTGTACAAACTATGTAGAATTCATCTTACTTTTATTCAAAACGCTGTAGTTGCTAATCATCTGTGTATTCTATGTGAGCTTCAGATTTCTCTCAAATGGCCAAATCAGTTATTGTTTTCACTGATTTTACTTGTTCTAGTAAGCAGTGATTTCAGGAAGTATAGAAGGTTGTCTTTTTCGTCTTCCCTCATCCGATTAAAATTGTCTAAATATAATAATACATACAAATAATTGTAATAAATAAAATTAAAGTGTCCATTTGTAATGGCTAAATAACAGCTTTTTCAACAGAAGCAGACTGTATACATTTAAAAAAGTTGTTATTTAAACTACTAACTGAAGGTACTTATAAAAAACTATCTTTAATTTTTTGTCAGTCTGTTTGTTCAAGCTAATTTCTGAAATGGCTTTACCGACTATGACTGGACTTTCACTGCCCGATAGCTGGTATTATAAATATAGTTCACACACCACGTATTGCGTTCCTAGAGCGAAGGGTATGGATCGAGTTAATCATATAATCTAATGTTTGAATAACACCGATTAGTAGTTTGGGTAAGTCTGTAAGCTTGGCAAGCTTGAATATTATATAAATGTTAAGAGACAATAGCAGTAATTTGTATTCCAACCACTGCATTTAGATATATAAGTAATTCTTACCCCCTCACTCTTAGATAATAATTATGAACATAAATCAAGCGACACAATACCCTATGGGAGGGCTGTTGTGAATTCGTGTTTAGTTCACAGGCGATGTCTAACAATTGAGTTAATTAAATAATCCATTTAACTATAGAATAATACTGTTTATACCTATACATTTAATCATAATATTATCTGCATTAATTAGCTTAATACTATAACGGAGTATTAATATGATATTAAACGTATAATATTTATATTCATATTAAAACGACATGACATAAAAAATCTCCATTCACAATTCTTACAATTTGTGTCTAACTCCTGAGGGCCTAGACAATGTAACAATCGATTAGCGAAAGCGATAGTAGAAAACTCCAAAATGTATGGGTTTGACATATGACTTAGATATGTCACGTGATCTGTTGTCAACGACTAGATGATGGTAGACAATGTAAATTCATTTCAATTATTAGTGATTTAAAGTTCAAGATGCATACGCTGCGTTTAAGCGATGACGATTGTAGAAATCGAATCGCTTCATAACGAATGCCGGTTGGCTATAGGCCCTGATCAGATTTCAATAAAACTCTTTTTTCTTAATTTCAATAGTTCGAGAATATTTAAAGAAATAAATCTGAGATAGGTGCCCTTCTGTATGTTGTTAAAAATATAATTGTTATATAGACCATGTTAGAACACAGTGCTATATTATGTAGTTATTAATTTTAATAATGTTATGTTTTGCTTCAATTAATATTTTCTTAAAATAAGCTGCTAACCATGCAAGATGCAAGAAGAACCGGCTAGCAAGCTTCAGAACGCAGGTATAGCGTAGTAAATGTTGAAGCATTTTGTACAATAACTTTATTCTAAAAGCCGCATCTGAGGGGCAAATCCCATTATTACCGACCATTGCATCCAGACAAACAATCATGTCAATGCGCTTTGTTATCGTACTTTCTAACCAAACCATTGGGGTTGAGTTTCGAATATTCTCCCAGAATTTATTGTTAAAGTGATTTAGTAAGTACGTACATTATGAATAAACTGTAGATATAATGTCAGAGGCACTTTGAATTGATTACAACAGAAGATTGCCTTCATAATTGAATGTACATATTTTAAAAGAATTAAATGATATTTTTTATATCTTACTAACATAACTATTTTTGCCAAACCAAATGATGAAGAGACCACCAAAAATGCAAATTTGATAACCCTATTGGTCAAAACAAATATTTTCTGCATATAAGAATTTACAATTTGTCTCAAATGCAAGTGCTCTTATTTGAAAAATTTAACTATATGTATATCCAAACAAAAGTCAGTGTAAACAATGAACAAAAGAGATATAAATTAATGTTACTTCTCCTTGACTTCCTGATTCATTTTGATTTAGAGCGCTATAGATACTGTGTTCATCCACTGTAAGTAATCCGTCATAACTCATAATAGTGATCCATTACCCAAAATTATTGCTATGTTTCTTAATTTCAAGATAAATACTAACTAGCATGTCTGCGGTTTTAAACCTACACGTGTATATTTCAATTTAGTCCTTCGAAACTAATCACGACCTCTGCTCTATTTGCTTATAGAACAGAGATTCAAGGTGAAACCTTAAATCCACTCACCGAACGAAATTAAACGGCTACAGCTATTAAGCTGTATTATTAATATAAAATTATTAAAATACCTTTTCTTTTAGACATGTGCTTAGTAAGAGTTTTAAAATATAAAAATTGGTCATATAAAAATTGAAGTGACCGAAGAACCATTTTTAATTTCAAAGTAACAAATTTTCACTAAATGAATATGAAAGTATATATATACAGTATTTATCTACATAACAGCAAAACATTTTTTTAAATATTTATCTGTCTGTCTGTTTGTTCCGGCTAATCTCTGATACGGACGGATTTTGCTGGACTTATGTTATAAGGAGTAAAAAATAAAAGTAGCCTAAGTAACTACTTAGGCTACTTTTATTTTATTAGAAATTTATAAAAATACGTTTAATTTATTTTAACTTACGTCCAGCTTTTAGCTTTGCTTGTTAATAAATATGGCGTTGCAAACTCTCAAAAGGCACTTTCTCTACGTCGACAGAACATAGAGACATAAATTACGTTTTTCCTGTCAACCTCAACGAAAAGGAAAATAACGATTCCAAAGCAAATGCACTACTATTAAGTAAAGCGAGAGTTATAAGAAAAATAAACTAAGACACTGTTTGTAAAAAACTCATTCAAAGTGAACCGATTTCTTGTTCTATTTAAGCCGCGTGTCGAGTCGATACAGAGTAATCTCCTTTGAACTCGTGTATGTATGAAGCACGAACGTCTACCGTTTACGATTTATTTGCAACGACTCAATAGCGATGCTTTGTACACAAATGTGTCTATACTCAGCTTACTCTCGATTGAATGTTGTATTACGTTAAGTATGCATATTTTTTAAGTTTAAATATTCTTATTATTAAATACTTTATGAATCGTGGGTTTTAATACTTTTTTTTTAGTAATTTCAGTATGAATAATAATACTTCATATAAAAAATTCTTATATAACTATTTATTGGCATCAGCCCTTTTCAACCGACTTCCAAAAGGAGGAGGTTATCAATTCGTCTGTATTTTTTTTTTTAACGTCCCACTGCTGGGCACGGGCCTAACTCATTCTCAGTCCCTCTCGAGGGGGCTCAGGACAATGTCCACCGCGCTGGCCTAGTGCGTGTTAGCGGACTTCACATGTCTTACGAAAACTTGCTCAAACATGCAGGTTTCCTTCACCGTAGGAGAAGTGGTAATCAGGATATAAATGATTCGCACATGAAAGTATCAGAGGTGCGAGACCCGGATTTGAACCCGCATCGTTCGGTTATACAAGCGCATTACCGCTGGGCTACCACTGCCCATAATAATTCTTACTTATTAATTAAAAATACGTATATGTAAATATAAACTTATTCTTGCTTAAAATGATGACATGAATACATAAATAAGTTAAACCCAGTCGTAGCCTTGTTTCATTATAAGTCGCATATACTTACAATGCAAAGAAAACCTTGAACATGTAGGTATGTATCGGTTATAAGGACGACGATTGTTATAGTTACTTGTTAAATTAGTTATTAACAGTATCAAATATATGTCTACACCATCGTTGGTTAGATTTGCAAGTGCAAAACGAAATATGCATTTCATAATAAGTACAAATTGCACGCGTCAAAATGTAATCGGTACGAGGTGGAGCATATGGCCGTATTGGGCTTTGACAAATAGTATTATGAGCTTTATGATAGTTAACTATAAGTAACAAAGTACTTTGAATACGAACTTAAATGCAAAGTGCGCGCTCGGATAGTCACAACGAGGTCACAAATCTAAATATCAAGCAGCCGGATTCTTTATAGCAGGTATAGCTCTGAATGTTGTCAACTAAAGAAAAATTGCACAAAGATACAATGGTGTCGTTCCTTTTTCACGTAATTTTTTGTAATTCTGCAAATTGCGAAATTATGTAATAGCATACATGAATCAGCCTTTTAACGTCCCACTGCTGGGCACCCATCAATGTGAAGGAGACCACCACACTGGCCAAGTGCGGGTTGGCGGACTTCACATGTCTTTCGAGAACTTGTTAGGTTCTCTCGGAAAAGCAGATTTCCTAACGATGTTTTCCTTTACCAGTAAGCCAAGTGGTAATCATGTTAAGAATTTTTCATGCATGAAAATATCTGAGGTGAGAGACCCGGAATTTGAACCTGCTTCACCCAGTTTCCCAATGTTACCTACTAAAATTTGAATTACATATAATTAAATTAACATACTCACAAAATTTTGCGACCATACTGCATTAATTATTTTTGGTGGATACATTTGCTTTTAAATATGTTGTTTTAGATATATAATTTAATACTAAATACTAAATAGGTATCAACTTTTTTTCTTTTGGTATAACTTAATGAAAAGTCAAAAGTCATTCAAACTATAAAACACAGCCAAGATCCGTTTGAATAAATTGAGTTCATCCAAAAAGCTTGAGCTCCTCATTTTACGTCCTTCCATACAAAGTAGAGCTCATGAACAGTGGTTATGAACTAAATCGAAACCCACACAATTTTCAAACACGTACTGCAGCAAATCACTTATTACCATACGATTGACCTATCAAGACGTTGTATTTATGAAATTAAAAGATTCTTGTGTTACTACGTGCAAAGACTGCTCCTAATCGAAGATCTCAAATAATTAGCTTTTTAATTAAATTTTCTATATCTATAAAAATATACGAACTTTTAGACTAAAAATTTGTTTAAATATGCATCATACAATTAGATATGTATGTTATATCTAATATATAAAAATCTCGTGTCACAGTGTTTGTTATCGAACTCCTCCGAAACGGCTTGACCGATTACTTACCTATTATGAATTGAGAATAGGTCGTAGGCTATTTTTTAATCCTTTAGGGCCTAGGTGATAAAGGTGACCCTCTCCAGATTTTTTATTTGTTACTTTTGAGGCCAATTTTTATTTTTATATTTTTATGATTTGGTATTAAATTACTTATAACCCTAAATTTTCACCTTCCTACCACCAAACCTATTTTTAGTCGTGATTAGAACGCGGGCGGAGCCGCGGAAATTGCTAGTATAAGTATATGTATTTTTATAGAAATGTTATAGAAATTTTATTAATTATTTTGTAAGAACTTGTAAAATTAATTGTGATGATACTTATTATTATGAAGAATATGAACTTAGATACTAAAAGAATTTTTGTTTCACTGTTGAAATAAGTTGAAATACTTACATATATATTGTAATAGAAAAATAAATATTGCATTATAATGTAAAAAAAATTAGACCTAATTTCATCATCACTCTTATCACTTCCAGTGCGACAAATTCAACACCTTCTCAAATGACAATCATTACTATTAAGAATAATATGAACATCGAGTTTCTTACGTACTTACTCTTTTGTAATTTGTAAGAGAAGGAGCGTAATAGATATGTACGTAATAAAATTTAACTAGGCAAGTTAAATATGAGCATTTTAATTACAATGACTTCATTATCACTATTACATTTGGTTGAAATCCGATCACCGACGATACTAGTTATAATCATTATTATTTACGACTCTCGCCACAGAACAATATAATGTTTTTTATAATGGACTTATCAATTTTATTAATAGCACGAAAACGATGGGACATGATTTTTTTGTTTCGTAATTAACCGACTTCCAAAAAGGAGGAGGTTATATGTTCCGATGTATGTATTTTTTTTTTATGTATGTTCACCGATTTCTCCGCCAACTGTGGGCCGATTTCAAAAATTTTTCTTTTGTTCGATAGGGTATAGTTCTGAGGGGGTCCCATTATCACAAAATCAGGATCTGATGACTTTCAAAATTTATAGGCATCTATTATGTTTTTTATATATTTTCTAAAGCTGTTCAAGCATTTGCGTCTGAAAATCGTAATCTCATGTGATGATCTGATGATGGAAGGTAGAATTCTTCAAATGTTATTGCTTATCTGTGTTCACCGATTTATGCGTCAATTGTGGGCCGATTTCAAAAATGTATTTTTTGTTTGGTAGGGTATACTTCCAAGATGTTCCCATTGTCACCAAGTTAGGATCTGATAATGGGATCCTAGGGAAATCGATGGCAACTCTTAAATTTTATAGGCACTTAGTACATTTTTCATATATTTTCTAAAGTCTTTTAAGGATTTGCATCTGATAATGACCATCTCATGTGGATAAGCTGATGATGGAAGGTACAACTCCTCAACGGCTAGGAGTTGAAAGGAAATTCCTTTAAAATTATACATACATATAGACTGATAGTTGTGTTCTTCCAGGCTATTACGTTAATATGATAATAGAAGGTAAATCTCATTAACCTCTAGGAGTTAGGTGGAATAATGGACGTGGTTTATTTAAACTATTTCGTATGGGGAATGTAAATATAAAGATGAGCTCGTAGTTTAGTTACAGCTACAGTAGTCGTAGATAGAGTACTCTTTGGACACCAACACCCCCCCTCCCCCTTTCGGTAGACCCGATAATTAATTACTATTACGTTACATACGTTAATAGGTATGCTCGTTGTTTAATATAAAGCTTAAACAGATTTTAAATTAGTGACATATAGTAAGTCACTATAATTAAATCAGCTAAATAAAAGGCACACTAAAAATGGAAAAATAAGTTATTTTTAAAAAAAAAATTAAACCGACTTCAAAAAATCTGCACTAGAAAGAGAAAAATCTAAACTAAAAAGTAGAAAATAATACTTTTAAGAACTTTGTTAATTTTGGAGTCGGTGCCAGCCAGGTATTTTGATTATGTTTACAAATTGATAGATTAATCGAATATGTATCTATTTACTTAGGGTTATTTTGCTTTGGCTGGCACCGACTCCAAAATTAACAAAGTTCTTAAAAGTATTATTTTCTACTTTTTAGTTTAGATTTTTCTCTTTCTAGTGCAGATTTTTTGAAGTCGGTTTAATTTTTTTTTTAAAAATAACTTATATTGTTAATGTCCCACTTTAAAGTGCACATTAGTAATCCGGTCAAAATCCACGTCGAGCTCGAAAGGTTTTGTTAAAGAACCTACTTAGATAACAACCGAAAGTGTTAAATGTAATTGTGTAAGAAGTATTTGTTGACTGAATAATACCAAAACTATTGTGTATTACACAACACACATGTACCTAACTATTCACTTGTCAGAAGTTATGCAATGGATATATTGCTTTGTTCGTTACACGGTTACAATACTTTTAAAATGTGATGGTAGAACCATTTTTAATTATTATCTTACAAATGTCTGTCTCAGTCGTTAGAAAGGCTAACAGCTAAAACGTGAATAACGGTTAATTTGCAGTTAGCAACAATGTCATAACAATGTAATTTTACCGTTAACTGTAATATACATAGAATTGTAAAATGATTGTCATCTGTTGTTATCTTACATAGAAATTATTTCTGATACGTATACATTATGTTGATATAAGTTATTTTAATTGAAACACGCAGTTACAAATTTACTAAAATCACAAATGTGAAAAAAATCTTCTACTAAGCCTTAAACATAACCTATTATGCGTATTATATTGAAAGTTTAAAGACAACTTTTGTTTTCATGTAATGTCCATATTGCATGTTCGGGGCAACGACACTACGACATTTTTATAAGCGACGCAATAAACATTTTCTTCTGCGTGTCTCACACTATTATCACAGGGAATATTTAATAAGAAATGCTCACTTAAATATAATGTTTCGAAGCGCAAAAGGCATTAAGCTAGATTTACACTTCAGCACTTTGTCCTGATGTCCCTCGTGAATTATAAGTAAAGTATTTTATTTTCAGTGTAACAGAATAAATGAAGAAAGAAAACATTTACAATACATTTATATATTTTTTTCGTTAAATTTGTAACAAACATTAAATATATATAGAAAATGTTTTTACATAAATACATAGTTTAAAATAGCTCAATTTTAAGTTAATTAATAAATTAAATGTATTAACCTGTAGTATCCTGAACATACTTATATGGACAAGTTTGTCATGTTTCTATACAGTATATGATGTGTCAATACAAAATAAATATTTATATCTTAATAATTATTAATGTACTTGAATGAAATCTAGCACTTGAGAGTTGAGACAATAAAATATGTATGTAGGTTAAAAGGAATAATAAGTAAGAGGATGGCTGTCAAAGAAGCTGATCACATAATTGTAGAGTTGATATTTAATCAACAGGTGTACTGATGTACGTCTGACGGAAGTAGTCATTTTTAATTTACAAATTAGTATAAACAGTAATTTACGTAATGATTATTCATTTGAGGGTCTTAAAATGGAGAGTATCGGAAGTACTTACAGTCTAATACAAGCTATTAGGCTAAGCATTCCGAAGTAGTTTTAAAGAGTCGCTGTTTGTGCCGTGGACAGTCAGACAATGGTCGTAAATTGGATTGTCAGTGCCCCGAGGATCAGTGCAGTTGTACCTAATTGGCTTCGAATTACGAGTCTGGCGCCATCTTGTTCTATCCCACCACGATACGAGACATCAAATTTATCATATTGTAAAATTACAGTTTAGAATTCTACATTCTAAATAATATACGAGTACAATTGACGATTAATGAGTTTAAGGGCACGGTGTGGTTAAAATATGATAGTATGAGCACTTAAACAGTTACCAACTATTATTTATATAGTATTTTAACGATTTTACTGCGATTACTTAAACACTTTTATGGAATTCTTATACTTGATACTAATAATAACAAAATAGTATTTATTTCTCATTTACAAAATTATAAAACTATAATCGTTAGCAAGATCGGAAGTTCGCATATTATTTTACCGTAAACTTAGCAATTAACATCAAATTAATTGACAAGGACTCATTTAATATGCTCACTATAGACACAAGTCGAGTTTCCGATACAGAAGATTTCTGGTGGCTTTAGCTCTAGTGCCGGCCATTAGGATGTTGGCAGAGAGCCAACAGCGAGGTGCGAGTATATTTGTACGTTTAACATTCAAGGAAGTGTAGAGTCTTGGAATAGAAGCACATGGAATGACGATCTCGATAAATAAACTCGGGATTTGCGCTCCAAAAAGACGAAATCAAATTTAATGGGCCATTTCGGAGATAAAATAAATTTGTACGCACGTTAACAAAATAACAAGATGCCTAGTTAAGCAAAGTATTATTACCACATCCGGTTTGTATAATGAGATCTTGGTAAAAGTTTTGTAACTTACCTAATTTCTTGTACTTTTTCATTTTTTATAGATAATTATAGAAATAATTAGGTATTAATTATATCCACTGACGATAATTTGGAAAAACTAAAAAATATTTTATGCATCTCCATTTTAAAGTACTATAGCGTAAACTTCACATTTACATCTACTTAATTTCTAAAACCTGCAATCACAATTTCGCAAAACAACGTTATTGACCGACAAAGTGCTTCTAGGTTATAAATGTTTACTGCGCTGGTTAGCGTCTCTTGCGACACCTAATAGACTTCATTATATCTATGGAGCTCACGTATTGTTTGTAATATTTCGGAATCCACGGTATGATGTCAAATAATAACCATATCATAATTATTACAAATGCATATCTAATTAATGTACGCGATAAGATGGTGCAGTTGTTCATAATGAAATTCATAATTAACGCCTTAATTAAGTTACTAAAGTTACAATATATGCTTTTATATAAATATTTTGATTACACTGCATATGTACCTTAGTAAATTGTTATATATAATATTACATAAGAAAAACATAATTAACGAATTTTGAGTTAACCTTGTTACAGAATAGATAATATATTATATACATATGTATATATTTAGTTTTTTATTAATATCAGCCTTGAATCAAACATAAATAATATCAAATTGGCACAATAGAATAAGCAGAAATAACAAAGTCGAGAAAATTATTTTATACAAAAATGTAGTAGATTTTACGTGAATTTTTGAGACTTTAGACAACTTTTGAAAAATTATGTTTTTAAGTGATACGAGTATTTTGCGTGAATTCAAAAACACAACTGAACTCTACAGTTGTAGCGGAATCATTTAATAATTAATCATTTTAAACAAAAATTAATTTTAACATTTAATAATTAATCATTTTAAACAAAAAAAATAGTCGCGATCGAATTGCGAAGAAAAGTATATCAAATAATTGTATCGGTATAATTAACATTATACTATACTTACCTTATAAATGAAGAAAGTATTATACCTACCTATTATTATAACAACGATTAAATTTGACACGATAACTCTTTTCTAATAGACACATTCTTGGAGAGTACGCACCATACGTATGTCATGTATTCACATGTTCATGCGATATCTGTGTCACAAGACCGACCTACACGGACATCATCAATTGTGGGACATGGAGGAAACAGTGTGTTCTAGCTAAACAATCAAATTCTATATTATTTCTAGATAACCATTGTTTTCTATATAATAAGAAATTTTGCGTTAAAGAAAAAGAGTTATTAAATTTTTCCGCTCTTCTAAACTACGAAATCAATCTTAAGCATTGTTTTATTAAAACTTGATAGTATTTCTGAGATGGGTGGATGGTCTTATGCATATAATGTATCACGGAGTTTAATTCAAATGAGATAGAGAGAAAGAGAGATAACCGTAAACATTCTCAGACAAAAGCTTAAAGTATATTTGCAGCAAAATATTTAACACATGAGCCTTTAACTTTGTGAAATAAAGTTCGTTTGAAGCCTGACATATGTTAAAGTAAGTCGAGGAAAAAGGTCGCGCTACTTTCCACGTCTACTCGAGGCTCGATAAAGCTGAGAGTAAAAACTTGCACCAGCGTCATCAGTCATGTCGCACTGTTCACACGCACTTATTTAGATCAATGTATTGAAATTTAAAACTTAACATCTTTAACCGAGTTTACTTTAAAAATTGATTTAATCTTTTTTGTAATACAACAGTTTACATAAATTAATTACAGTCTATTATACTCATTACTAAATAATAATTACCACCAGTATGAAAAATGGTGGTTTTTAAGATATATCAAACACATAATATCGTTCAAAAATGCCTGACAAAATCCTTATGCACTTTGCGTTATAAACAGCCGCTTTCCACCATGTGGTCAGAAACCAGTCTCGACCACAACCGTTCACTTTATTATCACCGCACTAAACTTGTTTCATTATGTACATTATATTACTTAATATAATTTATTAGTTATATTAGTTTTTTATCAGTAAAAATTATCCTGAAATGTTTCAATCAAACGAGTTTTTAAAACTTTCTCTATCAAAATACTTATTTTACATGTTACACCTAAATATTTAAAATATAAGTTGGCCTCACAAGTTAATTTTAGTGACGTACCGATTCGTAGTTGGTTCTTTTGTTTTTTTTTTTCATTTATGCATCTTGTTTTAATTATAAGCATAAAAAAGTAGAGCATATGTAATATTAAGTATAATATACAAATGTTTATCTTTACATAATGAATACGTATTGCATTTGAAAATTTAGTTAGATCATTTCCAAAGAAGTATATGGTAGATGACCTTGTTGTGTAAATATATTGAACAATAATACATGGCAAGGCCGAGTTTATTAATGGTACGTAGGACCGTCAGCCGTAACAATTAATAACAATAAATAATACCTACAAGACAAAAATTAATTGATTGTTAGAAGCATCTTTTGTCAGTTATTTTAATAATATAGTCTTTTAGGCAACTCGCAGGGATTACAGGGAATAGACGTTTGCATACATTTCACAAATTACGTCGGACACATTTTGAATGGAAAAGTATTTGGTAGCTTTCATACCCAAGGTCGGTGCGGATTTTGCTCCCGTTTTCACCGTGACTTTCTGTTTGCTACTTGAATTCATAATGTGACCAAGTTCGTTAGTATAATATTTTGTTTGCGAATATAATATCCCACAACGTTATGACTTATGCATAATTTATGTTATAATATTACGAAATTATCTTTGGTAAAATATTTTTGTATTTAGGTATAAAGTTTTGTAGAACGAGTTAAAGAGTATTCATAAAATTTGAAAGCAAAAGATTTCAACGAGCGATTGATATAACATGCTTTATGCGGTTTATGCTACATAAAAATATGTCGTAAGTATTACCGATTGTTGCTTTTGATGCACTTCCTTTATATGCAAACGTTGCACAAACATAAGTATATTATACATGTTCAATACCGACCCGCCTTTCTCCGAATCCGCATGTGTTAACATGACCGACTCAACAAACTATAGAAACGTTTCTATTTACTGTCAATCGCTCCATAAACGGCAAAACATTTATGTACTATTGTTATTGTATCTTAAGCCATCTTTTGCTTAATGTGGGTGTCACTTAGGAAAAGATAGAGACAGTCTTGTAGACACGTTAATGACTCAACTTTCTGTAAAGAAATATTTGTGTATAAACAAAGGGCAGTTATATTGTAAACTAACCTGAGAGGAATTGGTTGAAAGGGGAAACGATGAGCCGGGGGATGTGGGGCGACGATGGGTGCCGGTGGGGGTGGAACAGCCACCGGCACCGGTACAGGCACCGGCAGGGGCACCTGATGTATAGGCGGCAGCGTGCTGTAGGGCGGCGGGGGCACGCTTTCAAGCGCCTCGGGCACTCTCGGCGCCCGCGCACGCCTAGCCCGCCGCCGCCGGGGCTCCTCCGTCTGACACTCCGCGGTCGCTACGGAGAGAGCGGGCTCTCTCTCCCGTCTCTCCTCGCCACTGTCTTGCTCGGGCGCATCTCGCACCTGCACTATGTTCACATTGCACTCCGATCGGCTCGGCTCCCCGGGGACGCGCACTGAGACCGAGTCCGACTTCCGTAGCGGGGCGGGCGCCGGTACTGGCAGCCGCATCTCGTGGCGGAGAGGGATCGCGCGATACGACGCGCGCGCATGACGACCGCCGCTCGGCGACTGGGCCGCTGCTCCCGCGAGACACGCGCTAGCGAGGGCGCCATCGGTGCGCGAGCGCGGCAGCGGCGGCGAGCGGCAGTCGTAGGGCTGCCACAATAGAGAGGAGAGCGCCTCGGCCGCGGACGGCGGCGCGCTCATCTCGCTGCCGCCCGCCACCCACCGCCGCCTTTACCTGCACAAAACAAATAGAATTACTCTGCAATAACATTTAAATTATTTAGTCTAATTATTACTAAACTTTTACAGGCCTTAAAGATAAACTTATAGACAATAACCTAGAGTAACACATACTGCTAGTACGAGTAATAAATATACTTAGTTAAGGGGCACCTAAACTTAGTGATTTAGAAGATAGAGCAAAATCTTAAATCCTACAAATAATACAAAAATCAGTGTTCTGTGGTATAACTATATGTAGATAGGAACATAAATATGTCTTTAAAAAGACAACAATTATGTTCCTTTAAATTTAATTTAGGACATAGGTACATATTTTTCATTATGAATTTTAATTAGTAAACTCGTTCAGTTTATCAAAACCAGCATAATCTTCTAGGTATAAAATATATGTAGTGGCAAAACAAACATTCTTTTCGTAATTCATTCGTTTTCTATTTGTCATTTTATTTTCCTGAAATGTACAACTAACAAAGTACTTTGTAAACTGTTAGTTGAAACTTTGAAGACAGATTACTCTACTAATATAATTACTAGCAGTTGACTGACAGGAAAAGTTAGACTCCACCAGCGTCGGTTGTATACAAAGTTTCTGCAAACCATTACTAATGTGTTACATTGTGCTGTTATTTACATAACATATTTTTTTCAATTTCATACCTAATAATACCTAACTTCAAGGATAGGTGGCATACCGATAAATACATTCCGACTTAGCTTGCACAAATATTAAGTATATCTGTTCGTAACTACGAGTATGACTGATGTTTAAAATGTCTATTTTACATTTAATTAAAAAAGGCTAGTTTTCAAAGAAGTAATTATTATTATTAATGTTTAAAAAGAGATAATATCTTAATAATTAATAATTTATTTTTATTTGAAAAGTATTAAAGTTTTGTTCTTTCTTCTTCGTTAATAATCTAAAAAAACATAATATTTACTAAATATACAAAATAGGTTAATTAAATAAGTACAAAATAAACTGTTGATAGAATAAGTCATACTTTTATTACATACTAGGGGCTCACCCTCGCTTCGCTCGGGTTCGTCCCTGGGTACGTGTTGTATATATTTACTTCGCACCACCCGGAATATATTTTCTGATTTAATTACCATTGTACGCACCATGGCAACGGTTATAACTGATACGTCAAATCAAGCTTCTAGCTTTAAAAATGACGTAATTTCCATACAAACTTTCATCCCCTATTTCAGCCCTTTACAGCCCTTTTTCGCCTTAAAAAGTAGCCTATGTCCGTCTCCTGGCTCTAAGCTACCTCCCCACCAATTTTCAGCCAAATCGGTACAGTTGTTGTTGAGTTATAAATAGTGTAACTAACACGACTTTCTTTTATATATATATATTTTATATATAGATTATTATATTATTGGATTAATTGACGTTAATTTACATATTTATACTACATAAATTGACGAGCTTTAGATCTTTCTTTTAAAAAATCATCCATTCATAAATATTTCCTATAACTATTTTTCCAATGTGTCACTGGACTGCACTGCCAGGCGTCACATGGCGGCTTGAATTTCTTTTTTTTTTATCATATTTATAACGAACACTAGTAATTATAAATTATCTTGATCAGCGCAATTAACGATAGTCTTGAAACAATTAGACGTTCATCCATTTTGCTCTACCAACTATACCGGAGTTTGAGTGAATTTCTTTACTCCTAAAAACTTGAAATACTTCAGTCAGTTAGAAAACAAGGAAATTATTAAAGATCTAATGCAAAGCCAGCCAAATTATGGTATTCTCTTTTCTATGCAAGAATGGTATACTAAAAAACATTAACATCATTTTATAATACTTTATTAAAACGTAGCTCTCTACATCATATTACTTGTTAAACAAAAACCTTCTTACGTGTTACTTTGTATCATGATTCGCTTGAGTACTTTCTTTCATTACGTAACTCTCGAATTCGCTCGACTTAACTCTCATACTGCGCCCGTCTAATCTTTTGTTAGCCACTTGCCTTTACGATTTCTTTTAAGGCATTTTATTTGTATCACAAGAACATGGTTATTTTACGATCCTCTTACTTATCTGCCTATATAAAGCTGTAAACCTGGTTACATAATGACGTTTAAACTGATTTCTCTTGATTTTGCCTGTTAAAGTCAAGAAAACAGTTTAATGATTAACAATTTAACGATTTATATAAACGTTTGCGTTTATAATAAAATTTACATCCATCTCAAAACTAAAAGTAGATTAACGAAGAAAGTCAATTAGGTATTTATAAGACCGATTTCACAGCTGAAATTACAATCTCAATAAGAGTTTTGAAAACTCCTGGAGGTTTTTAAATGAAATATATTTTCCTTTTATATTTTATCCTTTCTATAATTATGTGGGCAATCGTTTACCTTAAATAAAAAAACGAAATAAGCAATTATAGTATCAAATCAGCTGCCCTGAAACGAAAAACTACATAGAGCATTTTATCTATAATTAGTTGTTCATTTTCCTGCAATAGTTGTTTTAGTTTCATTCCAAGATTCTAGTACATATATAATACTATAACAATAATTTCATATTATACAATAACAACAAAATACTATACTTAACAATAAATAATTAATGGATTACTTCTATTATTAACTTATTTTTAATGAAATTAAATTGAACTTTATTTAAGTAGACTAAAATGTAAGGAAGCTGATGTTACAAGCAGTAACTTAGACATTCATAACAAAATGATAATGCTACAAAAATCTAAACGGACCTAGCACGCGCCCGAGCTTCAAATCGCTAGTAACAATTAAAATAAACATGACTTACGATTAACAATAATGTTTTTATTATTTTATTTTACTTAAATTATTATAATTTTATCACCACATAGTACCACAGCTTAGATTTCTTTTCTAGTTGACCCCTCATAAAAAAAAAATCGATTTGATACACACCATGCGTTATTGATTGTAACTAAATAGTAAATATATTTCAAAATATACCTAAAATTCATGTTTTTTTTTTTCATGTTAACAAACCTGTACATTAACATTGTAAAATGAATTGATCTACTCAGTAGTGTTCTAATCCCTGATTTAGAAAGTGCTGAGCAAGGTCCATCAATACACAATATCTTCGTCATCTTACTGCGTCATGACGATCGTCTCTGTATATATATCTACCTAAGTATAATAAAATTGTAACGAGGTCAAAGAAACCTGTATATTGAACATTGACTTTATGTTTAAAATATTTGACGCATTACAATAAAAGCTGCTTAGAATTTGAGAATTTTTAGTCTGTTAGTTTACTAGTGCTCATGATCAAGTAGGCTTGAATTAATTTGTATCATACATAGCTTTTTTTAATATTTTAGTAAATATTTATAAATATTAGATGCAAAGAAGATATGAAATATGAATATCGGAAAAGGTTAACTATATGATAAAAGTAGACGAGATGACGACAGTAGGTGAAACGCGAGATATTAAATATACTTTCTCCAAGGCCGTGCGGCGCCGGCGCCTCCCACTAGTTTACAAACACGGATAAGTTCTGTTATATCACGCATTGTGGTAGGTTCCGCTAATAACTTTCATTTTAATTCACAATTGATCTACAATATCTTATTATAACGTACTAGCGTCTCACCCTAGCTGGGCTCGGTTTCGTCCCTAAAGAAGTTTTAACGCTTAATACAGTAATAGATAGATTATATTATAATACATATCAGGCCTTTTTGTCACTTCTTTTTTGGGAACACGCCTAAAAGTTTTGTGCCTAAAAGTATGATAATATCTTTGGTAAAACAAAATTGATTTTTACTCATTTTTTTTTCAAATTATTTCAATTTTTCAGTTTTGATAGCATTTTTTGATATTCCCTTTTGGGGCACTGCGTGCCCCCGCATGCCCCCATAACAAAAGCCCTGATACATATTATATACAATATACATATGTACTGCCTGTATGTATAATAAGACTTCTAACTTGAGAAATGACTGATTATTATCCATACAAACTTGAAAATTACATATTCACGTTTGTGAGGAATGATTTCCGGGATAATTACTATCATTTTTACTTTTCAGGGTATTAAAGCATCTTCTTACCAAATGTATGGCGAATTTTTAGGTATCCATTAAGTACCAATAAACGTATAAACAAAAAAACAAAAACCGACTTCAAAACTAAACAAATCTAAACTAAAAAGTAGAAAATAATACTTTTAAGAACTTCGTTAATTTCGAAGTCGGTGCCAGCCAAGACGGATAGACTTATCTTGCCTTTGCAAGGAACTTTCGAACGGTATTTTGATTATGTTTACAAATATTATAGATATAGATTAATCGAATGTGTCTATTTAAGGTTATTTTGCTTTGGCTGGCACCGACTTCTAAATTAACGAAGTTCTTAAAAGTATTATTTTCTACTTTTTAGTTTAGATTTGTTTAGTTTTGAAGTCGGTTTTTGTTTTTTGTTAAAAATAATTTATTTTCAAATTTTTAGCGGAAAGTAGATACTTATTTTGTTTATGTACAAAAAAGAATTTTCCAAATCGGTCCAGCCACTTTCGAGTAATGGGGAACATACATAAAAAAAAGTCCCCAACGAATTGAGAACCTCCTCCTTTTTTTAAAGTCGGTTAATAAGAGCCTGAAAGAATTTAACTATCGGTCTATAATTACGTATAATATTGAAAGAATTTTCTTTTAACTCCTAACCGTTGAGGAGTTGTACCTTCCATCATTAGCTCAACCACAGGAGATGATGATAATCAGACGCAAATACTTAAACAGCTTTAGGAAATATATGAAAAACGTGATAAATGCCTATAAAATTTGAGAGTTGCCTTCGATTTCCCTGGGATCCCATCATCAGATCGTAACTTGGTGACTATGGGACCAACTAGAAACTATACCCTTTCAAACAAAAAAAGAATTTTCCAAATCGGTCCAGCCATCGTCGAGTAATCGGGGAACATACATAGAAAAAAAAAAAAAAAAAAAAAAGTCCCCGACGAATTGAGAACCTCCTCCTTTTTTTGAAGTCGGTTAATAAAAATGAAAAATATTTTTCTCTATTTAATTTTAGCTAGTTTAATTTTGTTTGTATATAAAGTATAAACAACTTTGCTAGTTCAAGAAATATCTTTTCTATTCTATCCTTAAAAAATAAGACAAGTCAAAATAATGTTAAGGTATAATATATATGTACTAAATTCGATAATTATGTAATTATAAAATAAGCCTTTGAAATGTTGAAATAAAATCAATATATAAAACTATCTGTAACATGTATGCATATAGAACCCTGTTTGAAATTTAAAAATTTGTCGACGCCATAGTTCATTTTAAGTCAGTCGAACTTCACACTTTCTCCGAAGGTCGCCGGCTATGACCGTAATCGATGGTGTAAATGAAAGCCTGTCTATTTTCTTGTATTTTTTTTAATTTATTAATGAAAAACGATGAATAAACTAACTGACCTTTAGACGTATGTTTAACACAAAACAATAATATATATAGTTTGAAGCGGAACGAACATTGTTAGTATCACCGTCATAACATAAAATTCATCACGTTTAATCTTATAAAATTCTAATCTTCAAATTTCAGTCCATTTTCGTATTATGTTTCAACAATATTTTAAAATAAACACCAAAGAGAACTTTTATAAAAGCTTGACTTAAATAAATTTTCAAACATTCAATCTCCTACAATAGTTGTATAGAAAATATTCATTGATTTTATTAAGTTCGGTTCATTTTATTTCATTTGGTTTTTAGCTTTTACTTAATACTCGTATAAGTTGTTTATAAGAATATAACGTAAGTTGTATTTGTGAAATTGTTAAATTCTTTAACAATGACGAGCGTCGGAAGTAGGAAAAAATGAAAGTGGAATCGCTTGTTATTTTATAAACCTGATTATCTTGTTTCTTTCCGTTACGTTTTTTACCTCATTTGCATACGCTATCGGTACTTGCGCTCTGCCCTTAGAAAACAAAAGCTATACAAAAGATCATCTTAATTTAGAAACGCACATGTTCCCATGGAGTAATATGATTCTTAAGAAGTGAAAAAGTGTTTTTATTATTTTTAAAAATGTTTCTAATATATCATAATCATACTTAATCATAGAAATACTTTCAAATTTAGCATAGTTTTAAGGCAAGGTGTTTGTTTTATGCTAATTGACCACTAATATTTTCGTTCGTTGACTTGACCAATACTTTTGCCTACATAATTTATTATGTATACATATTGTATAGCCTGTATATATATTTTACTGGATATAATCCAGTCAGTATAAAATGAAATAAAAATAACAAGTTATACGATTTAAACATTAAAATGATTAAATTATGAATGAATAAACAGTAAAAAATAAAATAAGTATATGTCTATGCAATTAAATAAAATATTTTTTATTACTTATAAGCAAAATATCTCTGTAATTTTGCTGACATTACAGGCTTAATGAACCCGTATTTCTTATCCCATTCTTTATTTGCACTTATTTATATAAAATACATAACGTCACGTTGTAGTAAAGGCTTCAACATTAAAATTATATAGTACTCGAGTTAGTTCATAGGCTGAGACTATAAAATGTTGTAACTTTTTTCATTAATGTTCTAGTAAAATGCTTTAACAATTTCGCCTACAGCATTGCAACTCATACATGAAAATAGATCCTCTACCAGCCTGTAAAACTTTTTAATATATTCATCATATGCTTCTAGAATAACTGCTTGTGAATATTTAAACTCTAGATGAATATTTAAACTCTAGATTATTTTGTATCTTTTGAGCAATTTAAATATTTGTTTAACCGCGCCTTAAACAGCTTTAGAGCTTTCTCTATACATATTTTAACAATATTTACATTATAACATGGCCTGCTTATTGATATGGATGCAACTACACGTCTTCAGGTGTAGCAAATTTTTAATTTTTATGGTTCTCTGGAGTCCTGATGTCATTTCCGTTTTACAACAAAATCCATGCAATCATCTTGTTAGAAACAATGCACGTTAAGATAGCAGGACTCCAGGTCTAAAAAATTCAATTTAATTTCTTACCATTTGAATGCCTTCTCATGTTTCCTTTAACGCGGCTTCCTCTTTAAATTAAATTAAGTAAGTAAATTCATCTGTAAGAAATTTAGCTAAAGTTAATCCAGGATCTAGAGTACCTAGGGCTCTATCCCACCTTATTCTGTTTTCCAAGCCAACAACAATTTATTAATTTAATTTTAAGTTTTATTTTTTATTTTTAAGATTCCTTTTAAATTACACATATTATAAAACCTATATCATATAAGCACCGACCTAGTTCTTACTCGGAATATATATATCAATATTAATTAATCAAGAGTGCACGTGGTGTAACTCGTGACGCGGTCACGAATCACAGATTTTTTTTCTAAAAAAAGTGAAAGCTTTATTTGATTATTATAAACCCTAAATTTTTCTATTTAACATATTGGGACAATAATTTCTTTGTATTAATTTGGTGTTCTTTTTAACATGAGATATTAAATTAGTTGTTATTCCTTTAAACTAAACTATATCCGTTACTAACAGTTTGCAACAAAGTACTGAAATGAAATTTCGCAACATTTATTTCAGGCAAGTCACTTAGGTAAGTTGTATTACAAAAATTCCAATTTTCCTAAAATAACTGTGATATACATGTGATGTGGACAGAAACACATGACGGAATTAATAGTTATAGGGATTTTGTTGTAGCCTTTTGATTACAGAAGACTATATCGTATTTTTACGACAAGTACTAATTTTTCTTGGTCATAAATGTACTTTTGTAGTATTCAGTTTTTATTACTACTACGGGGTTTCAACACGAAAAAAAGAAAAGAAAGAAAAAAGAATTGAAGAGTGTACATTGTTTTAAAATATATTTCACTTGGCTAATCTCCCTCATATTGAAGGGAGGCCCGTGCCCAGCAGTGGAACGTTAAAAAGGGTTGAAAACAATATAATAAAAACAAATTTATATAATCATATAATTACTATAAAAAAATCATTGAATTATATTTGTGGATGATACAGACCGGGGTTATGGCGAAAACAGTCTAACATAAAATAAATGAAATAGTGAACCTTATTAATTAGCTACTTTAGGCAAAGCGCTGAAACAATCCTGTTAAATAATTGTTTAGCTAAATCTACTAAAAATCATCAGTTCCAAAACGTGTGCCCGGTTAACCGTTCTAACAACGGATGTTTATCAAAGTTTTAATGTAGGTACGTAACTTACTTTAAAATTGAAAAAAACCTAGAGTTAAAATAAAAGTATACTAACTAAAATAATTGCTAGGAACTAAAATAGACGTGATTTTAATTATAGTATATTACATGGTAATAAGTACCTACACACTAGAGCATTAACGCTAAGCCATTCCACTCCAAACGGCTACAACAGATAGGTACTCATATCGACATCTTAAAATTGTACCTGTGGAGAGCAAAATACATAATATATAGATATGTACATATGTATCTGAATTTATATGGAAAATTATATTTGCAAAAGCTTAATAAGCTTTAATAACTCTTTTTTAGACGTACCTACTACCTAATTACTACTACGACACCAACGAGTGTCACTAGTTTTATATTTCAAAAGTCATGATAGCCACTCTAGCTATGCTGTCCGTTTACTTACTTAACAAAACACATTAAAGGGAACCTCAACTCGTAGAAATTATGAATATGTGAAAATATACCACGAAATATTTTTTTTTCTTCAAGAAAAGTGATATAACAAAGATATATAAATATGTGCATCAGTATTAAAATTTCAAGACCAAGATTGCAGTAAAACATTCTTAGAAAACAATACGTCTTGGAAAAACTACGACATAATATATTCAACATATAAACCGAAGTGGTGAACCGTAGCAAGATTTTACAGCAAGCTTTTTCAGAACTTTACAGTATAACCTGAAAGAATCTCGTTGCTTTATAAAAATCTTATTCAGAAAGACATTACATTTTTTAAAAAGTGACATGGAGAAAGTATGAAATTTTTACGTTTTTCTTTTATATCCTGTTTTTTTAAGCATTGCAAATGATATAAAAAACGGACTTTTATTTTGTCCAAGTTTGATAGGAGATAATTATAATATCATAGAGGTTGAATCTGACATACAAAATAACTATAAGAAAAATCTTAAGAAAGTATTTATCTTGGCAAATATGTCGATGAAAGCATAAAAATATTATTACAATAGCCTTTTATGTATGCGAAGGTAAAATAGCTGAATTAAGTGTATACTCGATAAATCTGACACTATTTTTCAACCATGTTAACAGAAACATGTGTTCGACATCGGGTATAGATCGAAACTACTTACTACTACTCTTTCTACGTAAGTGACGTTTTAAATATTTTTGGACCATATTATGACAACTTGAAAGATATTGTTGTCACTATAAAGTCTGCTAATGCAAATATTGCATTGGTAATATATCACCAGACGCGTAATGTGCGATCAATATCCATAGGTCGAGGCAACACTGCAGACGTACAATCAAATTACGTGACGTCCCTACCGACTAAACGGGATCTGGGATGATGCATCCGCCTGACCAGATTCAATTACTTCGAAATTGATTACCATCCGTCTAAGCTGTGGCTTCCATCTTCACGTACTTCTAATATAGATTAATAATTATAATAATTGTTAGATTGGTAGGTAATAAAAGCGTTATTGTATGAAAATTGATACTAGTTTATTGTACATAAAATACAGCGAGTTCATGTAGTTGGTAAGGCAGTTGAAAAAAAGTGATTTGAACCCAAAGGCCTCCCTCAGAGGCCTCCTTCACTCAAAACTCGTTCTGATAAACGCATAGACATGCCCCCGGCCTTGGAAGATCCTACTTCCAACAGTCTAACTTTTACTGTCTGTCACTGGATCGAGTGGTAAGGGGCAGATCTTGGAAAATGCTCGTCTCGTGATGGCTCCAGAAGCTGTGCGGATAGACGCCACTCGAGAAATTCCATCCGTTCCGGGAAAGGTAGACACAATTCGTCCCATACACCACTTAAGAGGAGGGCTGTTATCGTCCTTGATCAGTACAAGAGTGCCTTCCGTTAATGTGTCACCGGATTTCGTCCACTTAGTCCTCACTTGTAGCTCCGATACATATTCTTTTGACCAACGAGTCCAGAAGTGCTGCCGGATTTGTTCTACTCTCTGGTAATGTGTGAGTCTATGCGGTGCGATCTGTTCGTAATTTTCGCTGGCAGGTGATGTCAAAGGACGACCAACCAGAAAGTGAGCTGGAGTAAGTGGGGTAAAATCATTTGGATCTGTCGACATTGGAGATAAGGGACGGGAGTTTAGAACTGCTTCCACCTGTGCCAATACCGTGCTAAACTCCTCAAATGTGAAATTAGAGCTACCTAAAACCCGCCTAAGATGATACTTACTAGATTTAACCCCTGCTTCCCATAAGGCACCAAAGTGTGGGGAATAGGGCGGAATGAAATTAAATTTGATATCGTTTTTGATAGCATAATCCTTAATACTTTCTGCGCAATTATTAAGAAATTTCGAGAACTCTGCCATTAAACCAGTAAAGTTTCTTCCATTGTCAGAAAAGATATCTGATGGTTTGCCACGACGAGAGATGAATCGTTTCAACGCCAGCAAATATGCATCAGTAGATAAGTCACCCACTAACTCAAGATGTATAGCTCGAGTTGCAAAGCATATAAATAAACTAACGTAAGCTTTTATTAACCTAGCACCTCTACCTCTACGATTTAGTATTAACACTGGTCCGAAATAATCAACTCCACTAATGGCAAATGGGAAACTTACGGATAAACGTTTAGCGGGTAAGTTGCCCATTAATGGAGTAAGAGTTTTGCCGCGAAAACGAGTACAAACAACGCACTCATGTACAACCCTCTTTGCAAGATTCCTACCACTGATAGGCCACCATGACTCTCGAATAGTAAATAACAATAACTGCGGTGCTGCATGGAGTTGCCGTATATGTTCGTAGCGAAATAACAAGTATGTGAAATGATGCTTGGATGATAAAAGAACAGGATGTTTCTTGTCGAAGTTAAAATCAGGCACATTAGATAAGCGCCCCCCTACTCTTATTAATTTATTATTATCTAAAAATACGTTTAAATTTTTTAAATTACTCCTCGTTAACTGTTTATTTTTAAATACAGCATCATATTCAGGGATCGATTCCCGTTGTGATAATAAAGCAAGTGTATTCACAGCCTCTCGCAGCTCATCCACACTCAAAGCACCCGATCGTTTTATGTTTGCTTTTTTAGTGTTATGTAGAAAACGTTTAATATAAGCCATGGTACGTTGCATGCGGTTAAACTGAGAGAACCTGGAAAATGGAAAAAGAGACTGACTACTATTGTTGCAGCTGTCATTCCGCACATGTAAGCTTTTAATCTCCGGGAGATCAATTATGTCATTTTCGGTAGAATCTAAATGTACCTTAAAATTAGGATCATGTAAAAATTTAGGACCATTCCACCATAGATTTAAGTTTTTTAACATTTTTAAATTAATACCTCTTGAGACTAAATCAGCTGGATTATCGTGGCTTGCTACGTGCTTCCATAAATAATCCTTCGTCAATTCCTGTATGTCAACTACTCTGTTCTGTACATACGTTTTTAATTGATAAGGTGCCATACGCAACCAGCCTAATACTATAGTTGAGTCACTCCATAGAACTACGTCATCGAACTGACAGCGGAGCGATTCAATTATTTTTACACACAACCTAGCTCCTGTCAAAGCACCACACAGCTCAAGCCTAGGAATCGTTAAGATCTTTAAGGGAGCCACTTTACCTTTGGCGCATAATAATTTAACTACTACATTATCTTGCGTAAAAGAACGAATGTATGCACATGCTCCGTAGGCCTTTTGAGAAGCGTCAGTGAAAATGTGAAGTTCTAAGCGTGTGTGTTGCCTTGCAAAACTATGACGTGGTATCCGCAGACTGCTAAGCTCATCAAGGTCACCTATAAATTGAATAAATTCATTAGTTACGTCTTGAGGTAGTTTTGTATCCCAATCAACCTTTAACAGCCACAATTTTTGTAGTAATATTTTAATTGATATTATAGTCGCGCTGAGTAAGCCGAGAGGGTCATAAATTTGCGATATAATAGATAAAATCACACGCTTTGTTATAATACTAGGGACTTGAACCTTAGTTTGAAAATTAAGTTGATCTGTTTGACTAAGCCAGCTCAGTCCAAGAGTTTTTGACTGCGTTTGTTCACCTAAAGAGAGATTTTTTAATGTATGTGACCCCGACAGTGCATGATCATGATCAAAGTTGAATATCCACTTTCGAAGTGGAAAGCAGCCTTTGGCTAAAACCCTGGCAGTTTTTTCACATAAAATTAGTAATTCATTTTTATCATTTCCTCCTGTAATCATATCGTCGACATAAAAATCTTGCGTTATTACTCGCTTAACATCAACGTCATCGCATTCTATAGCTAATTGTTGTAAACACCTTACGCTCAAGAAAGGAGCAGACGCCGTCCCGTACGTAACCGTGTTTAACCTATAAATCTCGACAGGCGCTGCAGCATCGTTGCGCCATAGAATAAGCTGGAGGTCGCGTTGATCTTCAGAAACTAAAACCTGCCTATACATCTTTTCGATGTCGGCACATGCTATATAGGTATTTTCGCGAAAACGCAATAAGATCGCTAACAAATCGCCCTGAATGGGTGGCCCAACCATCTGTAAATCATTTAAAGATTTATTTGTCGAGGATAATGCACTTGCATCAAAAACAACCCGTAATTTAGTTGTTGAGCTATTTTCATTAAATACACAAAAGTGCGGCATAAAAAAATGTGTATTATTATAAGTGTGAACATGACTCATATGTCCTAATTGTATATATTCATTTATAAATTCATTATATAACTTTTTACAAATAGGTAAATTAGATAGTCTCTTTTCAAGTGAAATTAAGCGTTTATATGCCTGTGTATATGATTCGCCGAGTAAAGTAGGCGAGTCTCGAAAAGGCATTGAAACAATAAAACGACCTTGACTATCCCGTTTAGTAGTTTTAATAAAATTCTCTTCACAACTTTTTTCTGTGTCAGATAACGCAGGATATTTAACCGTGACTTCTTCCAATTCCCAAAACCTACGTAATTGAGAATCGATTGACTGTGAAAAATTACAATGAACAATATTATTTAAGCACGCAATTTCATTCACAGGACCTGAGATAATCCAACCTAGTTTAGTGTTTTGTAAAAACGGGCCACTTTTGAGAGGTATTTTTCCGTCACATAATAACTCCCAAAAGTGATCGGCACCTATTAATATATCAATCGTATGCGTTTCCAGATAAGAGGGATCAGCTAGCGTTATATAATCTGGAATAATTATTTTATTAATATTAATAGGTATAGACGGCATACTCGGTACTATCTGCGGTAATACCAAGCATTGCAAGCACGTAGAATACTCGCCGTTTAACGAACTTATTTTTATTTTGCAAGACTGTAGACTTTGCGTGATAGAATTACCGATTCCTTGTACCTTTTTAATGGACTGTATCAATGGCGTATTAATTTGATCGCATAGAGATTTTCGTATAAAACAGCATTGGCTACCGCTGTCTAATAAAACGCGACAAGTTATTATGTTCCCTGAATCATCTGTTATATTGACTAGCGCGGTCGATAACAAAACAGGTTTAGTGATTGACGCTTGCGCGCATTGTACGTCTGCACTATTTACCTGCGATAAAGGGTTTTTTGTTTGTGTGCATTGAACTAATTGTTTAAAATCACTACTACATTCGCCTTGCGCGGGCGCATGCAGCAGCGACACTCGCTCCTCAGTCGGGCCGCTATCGCGGTGGATGATAGTATTATGCTTAGAATTGCACTTCCTACACGGTCCGAACTTACAGTTGTCTGCAGTGTGAGCGGGACGCAAACAGTTTTTGCATAGTTTGTTAGTTGTAACAAAATGTATTTTATTGTCAATCGACAAGTCGAGAAATTTTTGACATGAATATAAATAGTGATCTGCCTTACAATAGGGACATAACCCCTTAGTTTTATTCGATTTTGATGTAGATAAATTACAGTGTAGTTTAAAATTGCTATGCGATATTTTTGTGACAGTTTTTGAATCGCCTTGTTTATGTGAAACTTGCAACGTTTCTAACATATCAGCCCTAGCTTTTAAAAACTGTAATAAATCATTTACCTGTACTCGCTGCTTAGAATCGTGTTGACGTTCATTTAACAAAAGATCACTTCTATACTTCTCCCACTCGCGTTCAGTGGTATTATCAAGCTTAGAAACAATCATATAAATTACCAAAGTGTCCCAATGTTCCGTAGGTTCGCCTAATAGTTTAAGAGATCGCAGGTTTTTAAGTACAACATCAATTAATTTACGCAATAATATAGGTGACTCATTGCTTAAGTTTTTAATACTAAACAAAGCTTTCACATGATTGTGAATAAGTAGTCTGCTATTATTGTACCTATTCATAAGCAACTCCCATGCAACATAATAATTATCAGAGGTAAATTCCAGAGAGTCAATGACTAATATGGCAGGACCTTTCAAAGAGGATTTTAAATAGTGAAATTTTTGAATTGTACTTATGTTATTTGAAGTGTGAACTAGTGATAAATATGTATTTTTAAACTCGAGCCACTGTTCATAGGAACCGTCAAAGGTAGGTAAATTTATTGTAGGCAATTTTACCGACTGATGCATATTACCTAGGTCATTTCCACTACTATTTGTATTAGGTGAATTACAATCATTATCTAGTATGCAATTAGCTTGAGCTAAGATAGTATAGTACTTACTTTCAAACGATTCTCTCTCGTCTAGCTGTTCATCATATTGTGATTCAGGAAGAACCCCGTCTAATTTAGTTTGCACATTATTAAATTCTGCCAATAAAGAAGCTGCGCCCTTCATCCTTAGATTTATTTCAGCCCTTTTAGCGCGGTCTAGAAATATGTTTTCGAAAGAATTAACATAAACAGATAATTTAGTTAGTCGCCCTTTTAAAGTACCTCTTTGTTTAATTAACTCTTTTATAAGTTGGGCGGTGGGATCTAAAACTGGAGATTTAGGCAATGTTAGTTCTGGCTTAGACATTTTGAACACGGTATTAGCACAAGGTAGTAGATTTTAGAGGATGGAATAACTAAGGAATACTCTGGTTGGAACGTCTCACCGAATGTTGTATTCTCGTATGGCGAATGTATTTCTTCTTAGTAGATATTCTTCTCCGTAAGATTTTTCTTAGTAAATCCGGCTCGAAGGACCAATGTTAGATTGGTAGGTAATAAAAGCGTTATTGTATGAAAATTGATACTAGTTTATTGTACATAAAATACAGCGAGTTCATGTAGTTGGTAAGGCAGTTGAAAAAAAGTGATTTGAACCCAAAGGCCTCCCTCAGAGGCCTCCTTCACTCAAAACTCGTTCTGATAAACGCATAGACAATAATTTATAATCATTTTAACACTATAACAAACACTCTATATATATAAAACATTTTATTAAATTTTTAACTGTAAAATTTTTATTTTAGTAGTTATAGCTTCTGATATGGGCATTTTATTATGGCACTCAACGTTATGGCACACTAACGTTACGTTATATGAGAGCACAAAAACGGGGACCTCAAACTAAAGTCGAATCTAACTGACCGATTAAATATGATTGAGTAAAATGTTTAATTAAGATTATAACTTGTCTACGATAAAACAGTTATCATGCAGACTGTAGTAGTAATAGTTTTGCGGGTGAGTCCCACATCTACCTACATTTATGCATTTTTTTGTTATTTCGCCGTACGAAAAATATAGTTCCTTGTTACTAAATATGATACATTTTATTATACAATCCCGTCTCGATCATAAATACTCAGTAATGCGTTTTAAAGCTACATTTCCCTTACTTAAAACCAGGACCAGTAATAATTAATGCAAAATTAATCCTTGAATGTGGGCGGTCACCAATCGCTTACATACACACCCTTCAGCGCTGAAAAACGTACATGATTTATTCGCGGTTTTTATTTATGAAAACTTTGTACTCACCTGTCAACCCGAAACTCTAGGGTTCAATAAAAGTCAAGCCTCCCTGACAAGTGAAGCCATCAACCGCAGGGCGGGGCGCATAAATAATTTAGCCGGGCAATCCGCCGCTTGTTTGCATGCGGATTATCATATTAAACGGATATCAGGGCCGACGACCGTCTGTCCGATACGAATGCAAACAATATCATGCAACATTTATAAGGCCAAACGTTGTTCACAATCGCTGAAAGGTAGCCGCCTAGCCAGTCGATTTTTGATAGACCTGACCGCACCGACCACTTGTAACACTACACAATTTTTAAAAGATGCATCATGCAATACTTTGGGAAAAAACCTAGTACGGCATTCCTAGTGATTAATTACAATATAACATTAAGAGGAACATGATGTACCGAATTTCAAATACACTATCGTATACTATCACTGTAAAAGACGCGGGCTTGATAGATTCTGTTTTACTTGCAAAAATTCATGTAACCACTAACAATAGTGTTTAATAAATAATAGTTTAAAAAACTAAAAACACGCTTTTTATAAAAAAACAAACTAAAAAATAGAAAATAAATTTTAATGAATTTAAATTAATTAATTATTTGATTTTAAAAAAAGCGTGGGGTGCATGGTGTCAATAGTTATAAATATTTTATTGACAGATATGAGTAGAGTTATTATCATTTTGATAATATCTTAAAAAGCACCCCACGCTTTTTTAAAATCAAATAATTAATTTAAATTCATTAAAATTTATTTTCAATTTTTTAGTTTGGTTTTCTATAAAAAGCGTGTTTTCAGTTTTTTTTAAACTATTATTTATTTTTTACTTTTTAGTTTGGTTTATGTATAAAAGCGTGATTTTTTAGTTTTTTAAAACTATTATTTGTTTTGTAGCAAAAATCATATTTTGCAAATTGAAGATGAAATAATTTTATCAAATTAGTGTATTGTCATCGGTCCTCGATAAATCTACAAAGTTTGAAAGAAATCTGGCCGTTTTAAGTGAGTCAAAATCGCGCCCAAAGAAGTCAGTTACAAACATACAAACATACAGACATACAGGTGAAGCTAATAAAAAGCGTGTAAAAAAATATAATGTTATAACATCAAAAACGACACTACAAACAATTAAGTGTATTTTTATTACATTTTGGATTCACGAGAACAATTGTAGTTGAACACATTATTCGAAAGGATTGTCCCTTGTAAAATGTATTCCATTTTCATTTCCTAAGTAGATAGCAATGCGCAAAGGTCATTATGAATTTCCACAAGTAATTTTGGGTTTGCCAACAGCGTTAACAGAATGACTAGCTGCATCTCTCAACTAATGTATGTATAAACACAATTAGGATTTATTTATGCTTATAGTCTGAGAAATAAGCACAGTACAAGAAAAGTGACTTGTATTCATCTCTTTTTAACGTCCCACGGTTGGGCACGAGAAGGACCAGTCCATAGTCCAAGTTGCGAGATTCGCTAGCACATGCAGGTTTCCACACTATGTTTTCCTTCACCGTAAGACAAGTGGTAATCATGTTAGAAATGATAAATAGGTACATTAAATATTCTGTTTATTTGCCACTTATGATAATACGCCTTATATTACATATTTGATCATAAAAATATAATATCGTTTCCACATGTGGCGTCTTCAACTAATCTCGGCACACTTTACTTCTTGATTATGAAAGTTTTTACTCCACTGTAGATATCTAGGTATTTAGAACGTAATTGCGCATCTAAATGCTAAGTAGAAGAATATTTTGAATGTATCTAATACGTTTTTTATATGCAGAAGAACCCATTTTTATTGTAAATTTCTCATAAATATTTTTGTATTTTTTAAACTAAATTACCTACATAGTTAAAGTCTAAAGAGCCTTAAAGAATAAGCTCCTTAGATAAATCATTACTACTTAAATTTAACGTAGCGATGAAATACTGCTTTACATATTCATTAAGGCGCTATAATTTCAATCTCAACATCAATCTACATCTAAAAATTAAGTCGTCGAGACATTTTATTACTCACAAATTAGACAATGTAGTGCTTAATTATAACCTGCGTTAATTAAGGTTTGTTCAATGTCTAAATCAGGAGTCTAACTTGTTCGAAACACACCAAGAAAAGTTTCTCAGATTGAATTTAGCAGAATCACTGTCTGGTACGCTCCAACCCAGTAGGTACGATTTTTGTACCTGCCAAGACTTACAAACTTTATTGGACTACAGAACAAAATTTTATAGACAGTCTTTGAATTAATGATTGATCTTAGAGAAATATGTATGAACTTGTTTATCTTGGCCAGTAGTTTTAGTGTTAAATTATGATATGAAAAATATATATTTGATGTAGATCTTAGTAATAGTTTCCTAAATAATACAGTAACGGTAGATTATTTAGCTTACCAAAAGGTAAACTTCTTTAAGCATGTTTTAGAAAGTCAAAATTGAAAGTAACGAGTCTGGGATGAGTAGACTTTTGAAACTCTAGAGAGAGACCAACACACGAGGTTAGAGGACGCCCACCAAAAAGATAAGTGGATGAAATCGGACGACTGACAGAATTTAATTGGATGAGAGTTGCAAAAGACAATAGGGAGTGTTTTTATAACTACATCGTTATTTTACAAAAACTGTAATTAAGTATCCGAAAATAATGAATTTCATATTCATATTCCACACAGCAGACAGCACAGCGGAGAAATAATACGAACATCATATTTTAAATAACAAACGATAATATTTCGCATCACTCAATAGGTATGTCCTTTTTATTTATTGTAATCCTAAACTGATACGTATAAAGTAAAATCAAAGTTATTTAATTTACATTTGTTATGAGAATATTCTTATAACATACAAAGAACTATATTCGATATTTTCTACTCATCCCTTGAGGAATATAATGTAGTAAATATTTGAATACATTTGAAGGAAAATCATACCTACAATAAGTCCGTTTGGATATAACTTTTATTAAAATATAAAAAAAACTCAATTATCTTTGGAACCATGTCAAAACTGTACATTTCGAGTAAGACGTAAAATTATTCTACACTACGTTTGCTGTTTTTTCCGTACAGACTTAGAAATTCCTACTAATGACCTCTTAATATGGAATATTCAATGAGACCACTCCCACATAGTTTGACATTAGAGACCTGTCTATAAGCTGGAATTAACGAATTCTATTCAGAGATTAATGAAGCAACTTATTCAGCCCTTTTTTAACGTACCACTGCAGGGAACGGGCCTTCCTTCGATACGAGGGGGATAGTAGGATAGGTATACTAGCCAAGTGCGAGTTAGCAGACTGTACATAGCTTTTGAAAACTTGCTATGTAATTTCCACAAAAATAAATTCTAGTTTCCCCACTACCTTCAGGACAAGACATGGTAATGATTCGTACAAGACCCTGGGTTTGAACCCGTTTAAGGTAAATGTTCGATTATTATTATTGTTTTCTTTACTTCAATTTGTGGTTGCTGGTTTTTTTATAACATATAACGACGTCATTTAAACATTTGTAATTAATAAAAATCCCGAAGGAGTGAAATAAAAAAAATCATTAGTTTATCCCTAAAACATCAAAATAATAAATATAACTTCTCGAAAAGAAAATACGGAAGACCCTATATTCAAAACCTTCATTTCAAGTTTAATTGAGTTACTGATCTCGACAGGCTTTTTATTGTTCAGCACTTAAACATGTCGCACCCAATTGCGTTGCTACGGAATACGAGTTGAATGTATATGCTATTTTGAACTATCGTTAAAAGTAAAGCTATTTCCATCTACCTAATATTTTTCCTCGATTTTTGCCATATAAATAGGTATGACTTTAAATAAAACTTAACGATCTGTGATATTAAAATTGGACGAAGTTAAAGTAAGTTTCAATTTCTACAAACCCAATTTCGTGTTCTTGACTCCAACTCCCAGTTATTTTTGAGTATTGTTTTAGAAATACTTTAAATTGCTATGTGCAACTACATAATAGTTACCAGGAAAATAAGGAAATGAGACTATGATCACATTGTTTCGTAAAACTCACTCTCGTGATTAAAATATCAGTTAGAAAAGTGATATTTATGTAAATAAAGAGTAAATAATGAGAGCCCATATTTTATAAAATAATATTAGTATGTTACAAACTATTAGTTAACGGTGTAATTCACTTAATTTATTTTTATGTGCTCAGAGACAGAAAAAGTTTCCCTCGTTAAGTCAAGAGACAACTGTACTAAATCACGAGAACTCGACTCCCATCTACGACGATTACTATCTCCAAATTACAGAGAGGGGTAGCATGCCAAATTATATTACATCGTTACATTTGCCCTTATTTATCTAATCAAAAAAAAAACATAATCAGTACACTTTCTAATAAGGTACGCGTGCACCATACATAAAATAGTAATTTTGATAAACAATACAAATCACTTAACTTTTATTTAGAGAAATAAGTTGAATTCGCGTAAAGGGTCGTATCATTGTAAATATAATAAAAAATATAAATTTAGAATGAAAATACAACAAGAAATTATTCATCAACAGGTAGATAGGTACATAGTAAACAGAATATATAGTTTTTAAAAAGCAATTTTACACAAAATGCATAAAAAGGTTTAAACGGTGTAGATAAAATACTCATCAAATAAATAGCTACAATCTTTACTCGTATTTACAATTTAGAACAACGTTTTTCAAATGTAAGAAAATAAAACATTTGTTCCAGTTAGACTAGGGAAGATAAATAGAGGTTTTGCAAAGAACCACAGCAACGAACTCGGATCGAAGGACAAAAGATAGCGAGGACGGTCACTGATTAATTCCACAACACCGACTGACACTAAGCTTCCAAGTTTTCATTTGGTCGCGGCGATGTCAAGCAATTTTTGAATGTTTCAAGCAAAATCTATTTAGGTAATTGCCAAAAACGTATATATTTTGAACTGGCTGCCTGAAATAATATAAACCATAATATTGTCGCGTAATAGAGTGTGAACTCATCATAATAGCACGTTTGTACCATGCTTTAGAACGGCGAATGTCAATTTTTAACTTACGTCAATTAGGTGATAGGAACGGTCTATTACAAATTCTAATGTGTCAGAGAGAGACAAAGATACATTTTCGGGAAATGATTCGATATTACTAGAAACATTTTGAATTTTCAATACTAGAATGTTCTACTCTTCGATCATGATCGAAGGTTCTACTATTTACGCATATAAAAAGGCCGGCAGTGTGTCGATACTCGATTTCAGTTGACATTCGAAGTTGAGTGGAGACTAGAAGGTATACGAATTAGTGGAAAAGTGAAGAAGAGTTTGTTGAAGTAATAGTGAAGGAGTGACTATAAGTGAATTGTACAAACTGTGCGTGTGTTTAGAGAGAATTAAAACAACTTTGTTGCACGAACACTATTAATTTCCGAACCCAAACCGTGACAATATATTTTATTTGATATTACAAACCGAATTACGTGACAATATATTTTATTTGATTTTACAAATTCAAGTTTAATCAATTTTCATGATTATAGCAGTTGCTATAACTATGAATACGGTTATTATGGTAGAAGTTATCATTGGTAATGATGTATAGTTTATCATCATACACAGCAAAGATATAATAAAAAGGTTCCCAATTTTTTTACTCGACAGCTGCGTCAAATAAGAAGTCAGCAGTGAAAAATTACCATTTCATAAACATGTTAACTTCATTTCCACTCTCCACAGTGAGTGATTTTTACATAGCAACTTACTATAGACTAAACAGCTACCTATTTTAAAATAACATGTAATATCTACGTTTATATGAACTGTTAGAAGTCACATACAATTTCAATTTAATTCATATTTTCAATTTTTTTTGAGTTAATTTTACAACAAAACAATAATAGATTATTTTATTTGAATAAATTAATTCATAATATAACTAATTTGCCACTAATAACCAAACGAGTACTTGTATATATAATAAAAAACGTTGTTCCTTAACTTCGACAAGATAATTAATAATTTTCGCAGCCTTTATGAAAGTTTAAAAAGTTGCAGCGCTTTAAACTGGCTGCATTAATAAAGAATATTTTAGAAGCTTCTTTTTCATGATAATTTCTGCCAAAGTTCTCTTTTTATTTTTTTAGTTTTAATAACATGCAAAATGAAGGTCGGGCACGTCTCGTTAAATGGTTGGTCGGCTCATTGCATCGTGGTAAATCCAGTTCCATTGTGGGGAGGCGGGCTGTCACCCCCTCGCCAGAACCATTCAAGCAGTGCCGCGACTTTTATAGCTTTAGGTATTGGGCTATATTTTACTAATTTTAATATATTATAGAATAAAATATATAACACTAACCTACCACTTTTATGTTCTCTTAAAGGTAAAATGCAAGTCGAAATGTGTTTTTGAATCGAGTAGATATAGGGCATAAAAGCTTTGTATGCTGAACCATATGTGATTGAACATTGAAATGTTATAATTTTGAATTATTGATAAATATTAAAAAATGATTAATTTTAGTTTTTATGCAAAAGTAAATAATTACCAATAAATAGGAAAAGCTATTATTCATGTTTGCAGCTTGTTTTGGTTATTATTATTATTATGTAGGAAACTCGTCAAACTATCACCGCATTCTCATAAAATAGCTGTATATATATATATATATATATATATATATATATATATATATATATATATATATATAATTTTTAATGTGTTTTGTTACAAAATGCATTGATGTTTGCTATATGAGTAGTTTACGGTACTATAATGAACAAAGGCAACTTGTTATCTAGATAGAGCAAGTACTCGTAGTTCTCATGGTGGATTGTTTAATTTTTATTCAAATTCTACACCAGTGAAAAAAACCTAGCAAAATTTACTTTATTTCATATTTACAAAGACGAAAATTGCAATTGTGTAGCAAACTTTAATTTTTTTTTATTATACGTTTATAACGTTTTATTGAAATTCACATGCACAACTATTCTTTTGTTAACCCATGGTTGCATACTAGTTTCGCCCTATGGTCAAAATTTTATCACAATCATTATTGAAAATTTCGGAAAAACATATTATGAATATAACATGTGTATAAAATTTATAAATCAGTAAAATAAACATTTTGTTAAATTTTTTATTGATAACACTAAAGCTTATCAATAGCAACTAAAAGAAACGAAGAAAATTGAATAACAAACGGAGAAGAAAAAGGTATTTTTTTTATTTGCCTATGAATGTATAGAAAATGAATAGTGATTGTACATAGAATATATATACATGTTAATTTTAAACAACTTGTTATTGATGAAAGATATGATGATTTAAAGGTGTAGAGAAAACAATAGATCCTAAATTAGAGTTCGACTAAGTTTGATCAGCGCCAGCAAATCCTCGCGCAATGTGGTTTTATTTCGTTTTCTCGAAATCAAAGCAATTAAAGAGCAGGAAAAAATAGAAAAGAACAAATTGACCAAGTGCTGAGGACTCGATTTCTATTTTGTTTTGTAAAAGTGTTTTAATTATTATTTCTGGCTTTTACTGTGCTTTATATTATATCATCTATATTTTTGTAAATGTATAAAGTTAAATGTGTGTAAAGTGTATTAAGCAAAACATAAGATTTATAATAATAACTAGCGATTTAGCGGCTCCGCCCGTGTTCTAATCACTATTAAGAAGTAGGGACTGGTGGTAGAAGAATAAAAATTTAGCGTTATAAGTATTTTTTGATGCCAAAGCATAAAAAAATAAAAAATAAAAATTTGGTTTAAAAAAAGAATCTGGAGAGGGCCATTCTTATCACCACAGGGAATAAAAAATAGCCTACGACCTATTCTCAGACCTACCAAATATACACAAAAAAAATCATAAATATCGGTTAAACCGTTTCGGTGGATTTTATATAGTAGATATTAATTAAATCACCTTTATGATAAAAACCCAAACGAAGTCATCAACTGAAAATAATTTGACCACAATTTCAGCAGTAATGAACGGTGAAAATCTTTTTGATTTGCGGAGTAATTGATGCGTCAGCAGAATTTTAATTATTTTCCATACCATAAATCTCCCTGATCTACTTAACTATAATATATTTAATAAACTGTTTGTATAAAATATATTACGCTTCATATTCCCTCAAAATTAATTCCGACTTCCATTTCTATATTAAAAGAGTGACTTCATTGAAACCCTAACTTATGAAAATAAACTCAGTTTATTGAAAATTGCCATTTACTCTTAAATAAATAGCCTTCCCTGAGGCAGATTTATCGTATTTCGAATTGCTATCTCTTTGACGAGAATTTATTTAAAAGCATCGCTTTACTTCGGATCCACTTCGATATGAACTGTAATTGACGCAGATACACAAAGATTTCACTGGAGGACTATATTAGCTGCAAATGCTAATTTAAAAGTTAACATTCTGTTTTTTTAATGAATGTAAAATTTATATTTATAGTTGAGTCTTATACTTGAGACATTTTTGTTAGCTAGTAAAGTAGGTATATAAAATACATTTGTAAGAGCAGGGATTGAAGGGAGGTTTGTAATAGAAAAATATGTTAAGTATAGGTATTACGTCTTACTAAACATCAAATATCGTAATATTTATGTATAATGTATGTTGTGTAAAGATCACATATTTCAAAGACTTATTGAGATTTTATGCCATAAATAGAAAGTAAGAAATTGAAACGATTGTAGAAGTTACAATTGGAATATATATTAATGATATGTGTTAGTTCACCAGATAAAATTTCTTTACTTAAATTATTAATTAGAGAAATAAATCCGCAACCTTTTCCACAGAGGGTGCTAGTTTTAACTTGTAGTTTTTTGGGTTACAGCAATAAATATAAGACATACAACATAAATACCCGTAACTACATCAAAAATGTGTACATGAAGATATCTAATCAATATAACGCATGAAAAAAATATATTTTCTTAAGTACCTAGGTATTTTTCAGTACACAAATATTTATGGTATAGCAGTGGTCATGGTCATCTCGGTTAAGAGACTATTTTTACCTAGCAAAGGTTGAATTTTAAAATTAATAACGAAACTATGTTTGGTAAAAGTCATGTTATATTCGTGTTATTGAGGCGTAGAACGAGCAACGGAGCGCAAAGCGAAGTTTTCAAATAAAACTTGTCGCTCGAGTTGGCTCTGCTTGATGCGGTTTACAGTGTTTTGCCTGGTTTAAGCTCCAACGTCTGAAACTATGCAAGTTTAATGCTCCCAAGACGTTTAGACTTAGATATGTCCTACACTGTCTACACAACGAGTCATCCATAAATCCCATCAATGCCTAGTATTACTAGATATAGTATAATATAACAGATCTTTGTTTTACGAGTATTATAAGAAACCCAACCCTATAAAGAGTAAAAAAACAAAATACTTTTCTTTTTCGTAAATTGAGGAAAACACCGACGACATTTCAACCTCGCTCGCTTCTACAATTGAAGTTGTAATTCCGAACTGGGCTTAAACGTGCACATTGTACCAAAATTACGTGAAAATCGTTTTCAGGTTGTGCACAATGTGAAAGCTTTACATTGTAATTGACTACAATTTATTGTACTAAAAAGTAAAATACTAGCGCAATTTAAAATATTCTTTTTTTTCATGATCACATTCCTGTTAAGCTTATTTTCCATGCAGTACGTTTAACAACTGTATTGCCTATCCTATATAGAAATTATCTATGTATAAAAATGTCGTTAGCTTTTTAAGATGTGGTCGTGACATACTCAGCGAAGGACAATGAGTCCGACCACTAGAGAAGACCCTGTTATGAATCCCTAAAAGATAGGATAAATTAATATCCGCGAATTAAAAAAGAACATATAACTTTAAATCAGTGTGTGAGTCTTAATTATTGCAGCTTGCAGTAAGAAACAGCATAATGTGCCAAGGGTCAGTAAATTGCAAGGCCAATTAAAATGGTGGTCTAAAATCGTCATCATTATTGCGTTTGTAATGAAACCGATTTAGGACACATTGGTTAGATTATAGAGTAGGTAAGAAAGGTTAAAAACATTTTTTATTTGTTATTGATAGGTATACACCACATTAAATTAGTACAAATACAGACACGTATACAACACTTTTGCTGAAATCGAACCCAAAATATCTAGTGAAGTTTATTTTAGCTGCATAACGAGTTCGGTATGAATATTTTTTTAATTTGAAATTGATATTTTTCTTTAAATATTTTCAGTCAATTTTTCAGAACGTGACTCGCATGAAGCGAGCATAGATTATGTTGACGCGTCGCTACCACATCGCTTTCAAGAAATTAATCACCTCAAGAACAAATTAAATTGAGCCGGCTCTTTGTTACGAACTTCCTTTATTAATTATTGCTCGTGACGCCGTATAATAGAATGTAATAAATAAACGTCCACATGCAATACAAAGAAACAAAAGCTTATTGAAATCGAGCACCTTTATTGTTAACATAAATAATATTATATTTCTCATAGGATCTTTAGGGTGCTATCAATTAAGCTTCTATCAAAGCTCTTGGACCATAAACTTGGCAAGAAACTTGAGTATACGAGAAATGAAATAACGTGAAATAAAGACAACATAAATTAAAAGGGAGTATTAACCCTATATACCTATTTATTCATTAAAATAAAAAATAAATACTAAATGAAACAGATATTTAAGTATTGAAATCATTACGAAGGTACGTGATGAACGAACGACAACATATTGATTCCCCTAGTTACCATTACCAGTATTGGATACCATTTTCGATGATTATATAATAAAAAAGACATTAATAAGTAATTTAATAAATAGATATTACGGACCATATTTCGTTAATGTTTACATCTATAGAATTTTAACATTATTTTAAAGTGGCGATCTATTGCTTCTGTTTAAAATGTAAAACTTTTTGAAATGTGTTATATATCTGTAAATTGTTCAGACAATTGAATCTTAATTCGATTTATTGACCGTGGATTTTCTTTTTTTGTGACACCGTATTTTTATGTATTGTATTATAAATATCGCAAAGTAGTCCCTTTAAATAATGTTTCTAATTATTGTAATCAACATTAACAAATCAACTATAGCACAGATCATATACCCAATACTTAGTTATTTGTTACCTGTTCCTTGTAAAAAGATGTCATTTTAATTTTCATGAACGTCTTAGGAACGCAGAAGGAACCAACATGCAGAAAATGTAAGAATTATTTTTTTAAAGGCATCTCTTGCTAAAATACTTCTTTATACATATATAATTTCAATTTTTCATATTTTTCTTCTAAAACGACGTCTTTTATGAAACATAACATTTATATTAATGAAAGCCATATTTGTAATTCACAAAAGAATATCTCAAGCCGAGTTTCATTTAATAAAACCTTCAAAATATGTATAATAAACAGAAAATTTGCGTGCCAAAATTGCGCAGCATGTTGCTTGTGACAAGAAACATGCCTATATGAATTATACAACACCTAACCTTATCGCTGAAAACATACTCTATATGATTTCGGAAACAAGGAAAAGGATTCAGAAAGTTTTTCTTTGTTCAGTTTTATTTGTCTACCTTTTGAATTTTCGACGTCCAGTATCCCTTGATCATTATCTTTGCTTGTTAGTCTTTTAACAATGACCGTTTGTACTAACTTTACGCCATACCATAATATGTACATTGTACATATCTCAATTTGGTATATGTACATAATATGTATTTAGTTCTTTTGAATGTCCTACAGCTGGGCACTTACTTCCCTTCAATACACGTATATAGAATGAATGATGATGAAGAATGATTCTATTAGAATCAAGCTATGGTCCCGTCACGTCACGCTATGCAAGAGCGGGTTGGCTTACTTCACAAGATCTCAATGTTATGTTTATCTTCATTGTATTAGCAATGATGTTAATATTGTAATGATTGGCTCATTAAAATATCCGAGCTACAAAACCTTAATTTCGAAACATAATGTTCCAAGTGAACGTTTTACTACCGGAATACATACAATAATTACGTAATATTACTAACAACAAAAATGTAAGCCACTACTAGCAAACAAAATTGTTCATATTGCACACAAAATACTCATGTATTTGCTACTACATCGAAACACTTTCTGCACATAACATCAGGTAGTATATATAAAAATTCAACCAGTATTATAAATGGTAATAAATAAAATATTTCTTTTATATCCCATTATGGGGTAGCGTAACATTATTCTACAGTCTCATTAAAGATTGTTTGTTGTTGCACATGCTAAATTCTAGAAGTGAATAATAAGCCCTATATTCTAAAAAAGTCAGTTCATTCTGTCTGCATCATAAAAGATGGAGTAAAATTATAAGCCTCCAGGTTTCGAGTTTGTAAAGAATATGCATGTATGTTCCTAATAGCAACCCTCTCGCATCACTTCACTTCATTCAAGAAAACTCATAAATCTTCTATTCCATTTCCAAACCCTTTCCTTTTCAAGTAATAGGAAGTAGTAAATATTATGTCTTTTGGCCAAATTCGGCATACTAATGGGTAACATTAGTAGGTCTCCATTATATGATTAAGACTGTTCAGTTGTGATCAAATTTAAAAAAAATTGACTCTATACGCTTGACAAAGATAGAAGATATCCTCTAATTTTCTAAAAAATCTATTTAGAATTCACTAGATGTTCTGTATATTCAAACCAACGGACAAAAAATATATTAAGTACTATAATTACCCATATAAAAAATTAAACTAATCTATCTTAATTTATTGTTCGATCAAAGCTAACTTAGCATGGGTCCACATAATGAATTCGTCGGCGACCAGTCTAAACGCTTTCGCATTACCAAGTGCCCTAATAGCCGAACTTAATATTCACGAAGGGATCAGAACCCTCGATGACTGCGCCTTTACTCCCCATTTTATCTTTTACCACAAATTGTTTATATCGCTCAATGTTTTCGCGCAATATGTTCTTTCTACCACGAAATAATTTTCTTAGCTCATTTTAAAATGGAATTACTATACGTATTATAAAACAAAGTCCTCCGCTGCGTCTGTCTGTCTGTTCGTGATAAACTCAAAAACTACTGCACCGATTTTCGTGCTGTTTTGGCCAATGGATAGAATGGTTATCGAGAAAGGTTTTACTATATATTTTGTCAAGTTTTTGTATAAATTTACTAGCGAAACCCGCGGCTTCCCTCGCGCAAATCGAGGGTGACTCACTAGCTAATTATTTAAAATGTAATACTTTCTTAGGTTTACGCGAATATTCGACATCATATATGAAACTATCATTTCGGATTTTGTCGCGGTTTTATTATGATTTTTTTGACGTTTCGAATGCTTTTGGCTAAAAATAAGTTAGTATAATTGCCATATTTATAATATATTTTTTAAAATTTTTAAATTTGAATTAAAAAGTTTAGAATTAAAATTTTATAAGGTACTTTGATGCCATTTTTTTTAAATTGTGCGTAGGCACTATAACAAGTATATAAACCTCTGAGACGTCAAATACCTTAGTCTCTCCCGTGACCATGATTGCTGTAGTTTTACAACTACAGCTTTATTCGCAAAGTCGAGAACCAAAAATCTTAATAAATCCGCGACAAAATCCGAAAAGATAGTAACATTTATTATTAATTTAAAATGTAAATAAAATAAAAAGTCTAAGCGATGTTATAACATAACAAATAAAAAGGAGGTAATATTAAAGAATTTTTTGAAAGGACTAAATTTTATACTTTTCAACGTGAATTATTTAAAAGAAATGCTAGATTATTCTTATATTTATTAAAGAAGAGCAATATTTCATCGTATTCGAATAAATGAAATTAAATATGATAATTAATTGCGAAACTACAATAATAATTAAAGAACTATCATTATAATACTCGTACCTCTAGTGGGAATTATGTCTGGTTATTACTCGAAGCTCTGCTCCCTAAAGCTTTCGTCCTATTGGAATTCGCCTTACGTACGAGTAAATCACGAAACGAGTGATTTGCTTTTCAGAAATTATTTACTTCCAATAATAACATTAGGCGGCCTTTTATAATGGTTTACCGTTTAACTCGTTTAAATCTAACTACGAATCCACATACTCTGTTTAGGTTTTAGTACGTATTGTTTATCAAGTAAAATAGCCAGGGTACAAAGTAAAATAAAATGCTGGTTTTTAATGCAGTATGTACGTGAGCTTTTCATAGACATGAAGTATGTGCATAGTAAATTGCGATAAGCAATGAGCACTGCATGTATGTACAAAATATGTAAGTGAAACTAAACATAACATTTTAGGTTTTACATAATTTGACAAAAGTATTGTTTTATATTTCTGCTTTGTTCGTGTAGTACATAACGCTCGTACTAATGAACTTGATAATTGGCATTTTAATATTCTATTTATATAGGTCTTTACTCCCTAATTTTTTTCTCTTTAGTATTTTTATTTGTTTTTGTACATGTTAACACAATCAAGCATCTAAAAAATTTAAATGAAGCAAGACCACATTATAAAGTTACATGTAGGTACTTATGCAAACAATCATGAAAATTTACTATGTTATTAAAAAGTACAAATGAATACAAACGGTATCAACCATAATTTCGTTTTACTTAATTTTGATTTCATTTCACTCTAGCTGTACTTCTCTTAAATGCGCTTCGGTATTATTATTTTAAGAATGTAATATACATAAACCCAAAACATGACATAGTTATCATTTTCCTTCCACCTTTATTATTTCACGCAGAGTTACTGTTAAACGTAGCAATCCCAAATTGTAAATAATTTTAAACAGAATATCCTCACCATCATTTGCCCCATTCAAGATTTAATATAATTGACACCAAGAGAAAGGAGATTAGATATGCGGCATAAGTTATTGCATAATTCTGATATATTCTCTCATACACTTACCTACTGTAAATTTATGTGTCGGGAAAATAAACTTTATATATTAAAATAGCAATCATTTCCGAGGAAAAGCTAGATACATTTGCCATTTCGGTACACCTAGATTATCTTATTTGGCGTTATCACATGCATGAGCGTACCTACTCGTAACACATATACTTTTGCACTGTCGAAGTATCGATCTTCTTTCGTAATAAATATTAAAAGTTACTATGGTTACAATTTAATAGATCGCATCGATATTTTAAAACTAGACATAAAATAAATCCTTAATCATATTATCCATATCGCTTTTAAAACCTATACCTAATAAAAAAATTAGGGCGAGCGAAGCAAGTCCTAACACTATCCCACCGTCTGAGCTTTTGCGGTACACTTTACTGAAAAACTGTCACGCCTATAGATTTGTGCTTTAACTTAGTTATTTATCTTCATATCTAGATGCGTTATCTGTAAAAAATATTATCTTATAACTATTAAATAAAATGAACATTCACAATTTTGTGTTCAGAATTAAAATTTTATAAGGTACTTTGATGCCATTTTGAAAGAATTGGATAAAATGTTATTATACTACTAACGCATCTGTTAGAACACTAAAGAGTTAACATCGTTGTAGCATTATTACCCGTTAGAAAAACTACGCAAGCTCTCACAAAGCTCAGCTTTTTGCTAGTAGATATGATACTATTCAACACCCACATCTGTTTACCTAAAGTGTTCTATATGAAAAGCTAGTTTCACTTTTTTTAACTCTACTCACTACAGATAACTTAAGAAAACTTAGGGACAAATCTCTTTCCTGTCTTCTCAATCTATATAACATTGGCGAAGTAATCTGTGCTCAATTGACACGCTTCATAACCATTAAAAAGCAAATTGATTGGTACATGTTTCTTTATTTTTTTTATTTTTAAATATTAAGTTTTCGAGTCAAGAACTAATTTATTTGGTTTCCTAACTTTAAAATCTTAAACTCATAAAAAAAGGGTGAAAGTAACTTAATTAAGCTATTAAGCTAGTATGTATCGAACGATATTTATATTTAATAACATAAAAGTAATTTCGTAAAACCACACATTTCTGTTAACATTTAATTATGTACAATACGTATGTATAAGTCAAATATATAAAACGAACTAGAATAATAAATAGAAGCCTTTGGCAATCAAAATAAAGCTACTGTGATCCAGATGATCGCTACGACTGCGCTATAGTCCACGGCCGTCAAACGATATCCCATAGCTTTCCTTTTGTTCCACTATGAGAACCATTCTCTGTTCCAATCCGCATTTCGTATTATTTTCTTTTTACAGCCTAACGAATCGCTGTTTTACGTTCATGTTTCAACGTCGATATTGATGGAGAATGCCGTAGGAAGCAATAGCTTTGACTCATACATAAGAGGTGCTTCTGTTCGCATTCAAATGAATGAAATATTTTATATTTATACGGGTACGAAGTGAGTGTCGACTGTCGGTTTTCATCATTTTAGTTCTCTTTTTACTAGTTAGGTAGTATAAACGTATTTTTCCAATGGCAGTATAATATTTATATTCTATCCACAGATTTTTGATTTTTGAATTAAAAAATTAAAATGTTTTTTAAATTATACATTAGGTTTTTCAAACGACTTCCAAGAAGACCTACTCAATGGAATTGTGAAGTTTTTGTCAGTTACGCGATATCTTCTAAATTCGTAAATCGGTATTGATAATTCTTTTATAATAAATAGTTGTCTCAAATTAATTTCATTAGAAATTTCGCATAAAATAAAGAATTTTAAATAGATTTAGGTATAACAAAAAAAATTGGCTATTTCAAAACTCCAACAGAAGTCTGAATAGAAGGAAAATAATATACGAGTTAGGTATATTCTGTACGCATGCTACCGACTCGTTGCAAAGCTAAGTAATTATCTCTAACTATTGGCATTCGGGATAGGAGAGAGATTGCCAAATGCCCACTATCTAAGTTAAAGTGTCTCTAGTGCATCTAGCACTATCTTACCGTTATACTAGTTTGAATATTATTCTTTTTAACAGAAGTTTAAATCCACAAAGTATGAAAGTTTGTTAATGTAGTTTTATTCTAGCTGTAGGTACATGTAATAAAATGCTGATTCAAATCTGTACATTACAATTTAAAAAAAACTTTTTGAAAAAGTTATTATTATCTATACAAAGGGAGGTGCATTATGAAAAAACTAGTGGACAGATTTTGATAAAATTTGGTATGATACTTTTTACTCCGAGAAAAAATCCCATTACTGAAAAATATATCCTTCACGCAAAAATGTATCAAGGGACGAACCCGAGCGAAGCGAGAGTCGCTAGTTAACAACATTACCACTGCTAAAAGTTTAGGTACTCAGATATTCAACCAAATTTATCTTAAATTTCATCAGATTGAGCGAAATTTTGAATTAAAATGTAAATGTTGATAGGATGAGGCTCTCTCTAATTGCGTATTGCGTCCGTCCGTTGTCAAAGTTGTCCCATTTAAAACCTAGGCCACACGTCCTCTTTAGATATAAATTTCGTAAAGTGACGATTTAGCCCCCTGCAACAGATTTATTATTTCACGATTTGCTTTTATTTTTTAGCCAAAATATATTTTAATACTATAAATATGGCATATCTTTATCTGAATTTAATAAAAGTAATAATCGTTCATATTGTAACAAAAATTAACAAAAAAATATCATTTTTATCACATGGCTATTCAAATTTAATGCCTAAAATAATATTTCAGCCAAAATTTTCAATTTTTATTTCATTCCGCCATGTCTACCGAAAGTTTATCTAAATATTGATTTATCTCTGTAATTGCTGTCAAATGTAAACGTCTTCCAATATCCAAACAAATTATAAATTCCCCTGTTTTATTTAAATAAAATCGTATCTACCCTTCGAGACTCTTATCTGTGTAGCTCGAACCATTTCGGGTCCAGATTTGCTGATTGCGTACGGTCGGGCACACAAGTGAATACAAAATCACTATATCTAGTTCTTATGTAAACGTGATAAAAAGTGAGGGTAGGATACCTTTATTATAGGCCATTGAGATTTGTGCATACCCTCAACCCATCGGCGAATTAGGGCGATATGACTAGCAAGAAGCTTAAACCGAGGGTTGCAGACAGTGATAGGTATAATGTTGATTCTTTACATTTAAATAAATGCTATGCAAATTGTATTCTGCACGTTGCTTGAATTTATATTGCAATTTAGCGAAGGTCTACGTAATAATTATATATACATAAGTAATTACTAAATAATATAATTATGAACAATTTGACCTAATGTATGTTACAAAACATATTTATGGTCAGGTATAATATGTGTGTAAATACATATTCTTCTCCTTTTTTTATTATACGAACTATTAGTTTTTATTTAAGTTCGAGATTTAATCAGGACTCAGGACTCTTGCATCTTGCAAGGTAAATAATAAATAACGAGAAATGTGATAAGATTGACTTCATTCTAAATCGATAAAAACATCATAAATAGATTTTTTTCTGTTTAAAGAATAATATTTAAGTTTTTTTTAATAAAATGTGTGAAATCTTACCTTATTGTCATTTTATATAGAGAAGGAGTTAAAAATTAAAGTAAGCCCGCGCAAAGCCGTGTACAATTTTATTATGATTAAATATTAAATTAAATATTACAAACTTAGCATGATTGTATATTAGGATTTGCTAACTTATTGTGAATTCTAGCCACAATTTAATCCAATAAACGCGTAAAATTGTCCGTTTTTATTATAAAATAGAATATTGTGAGATCATTTATATTATCTAATGAATAACATCATATATCTTTATCATAATCATAATTGAGATTACCAGCATGTGCATTGTGCAATGTGCATATCACAATAACTTCTTTGTACATGTTTTAGTTATTTCTCTAATATATAAAAACTCGTGTCACAGTGTTTGTTATCGATCTTTTCCCAAACGGCTTGACCGATTTCTATGATATTTTGTTTTCTGACATATTTAGCAGGTCTGAGAATAGGTCGTAGGCTCTTTTGTATTTCCCTGGGTAATAAGGGTGATCTCCAGATTTATTTTTTTATTTTCTAGACCAAATTTTTGTTTTTTATTTTTTTATGATTTGGCATCAAAAATACTTATAATGCCAAATTTTCATGCTTCTACTCGTACTACAAATCCCTATTTTTTATAGTGAGTAGAATGCGGGCGGAGCGGCAGGAATTGCTAGTTTAGTTATATTTTTCTCCATCTATAGTTAATGAAATCTTAATATTCACGTATTAATTTCAATATGGTTGAAATTAAATCGAAGCTGTATATTGTTAACTAAAATAAAACTCACTGCAAAGGGAGTGCAGCACTTAATTGCAACACGAACTCCAAAGAATTTCGAAATTGAGACTAAAATTTTTAATCAAATATTTATCTTGTCTGCCCGGATCAATTAGCCGAGTGCACTTCTGTTTATGTTGCTTGAATTAAGTATCTGGATTTTAATTCTTTTTAACGTTTAAGCTTTCGTGTACATTGCAAAATACCGTATACCATTTCAGTGAATATCCTAGAGCACATTTTCTTTTCATACAATAGGTAAGTACCTTTTTTAAAAATTGTCTGTTTATACATTGACACAAAACAAATATATTAAAAAACATCTATTTTAAATAAGCTTTTCGCTATAATAATGTAAAAAAGTCAGATACTTTCTAATGCTTAAAAAAATTAAGCGAGTATAGAAACTTTTAAGGATCCTAAGTTGCAAGCGTACCTATCTAATAAATATTTCATACAAGCCAAAAAACGAATATCCAATTGAATAATACTTACTTATGTTAGTCATTCCAAAAATCAGTAAATCATAATATTCCATTAACTTCAACGTTTACAAACTCTCACTATATTTCGGCGGCTTATGACATGTCACGTGTGATGAAGATCAAAAATAAATTCGCACCCTTGTTATTGTTCATCGGAGTATAAAAACGGAGTAGACTCGTAATTACTAGAACATTCGACAGCACCCCTACGGCACGTTTGAACGCGCCACCGAGCGCGCCCCAACTGACGGCTTTTCCGGTAAGCACATGATTTTCTAAAACAACCATCAACCCTTGCCATAACTCGGTCGAGAGTGCAAAACCTTCACACAGTGACACGAGGGAGCAACATAATAGCAGTTCGTTAGCATAACTACGCGCTCAGTCACTCGACCTTGCTTTAATGAAATATTTGCTTATTAATGCCGAACGTCTGATATTTTCTGAGCAAAAAGCGTGAAAATATTAGTAAATTATATACGATGCAAAAAGTTGCTGTTTTTTATATCTTGTCTTATCTTGTGGCTAAAAAAATTGAGAGTGAATTCTCATTTTTGGGTAAGAGAGATTCTGCTAAGTACGGTCACGGTAAGTATCTAGTAAAACCTTTTAGTTTAACTTGTTTTAAAAAGGATTATACTCGTATTAAAGAAATGGCAACAATCTCCGCTATTTAAAGGCTACTGAACTGTCTTCTTCTGCAGAAATCGGTGCTCAAAAAGCGATTGTCAAATGATTCCAACACCATACTCGCAACAAGTATTTTTCACTTAATTTTCGTTTAGGGCATGGTCTTTAGATTTCCGATATAATATAAATCTAATTATAATATATTATAATTCAAACTGCCTCGGTGGTGTAGTGGTTAGCATGTACTACACCACCGCTACAATGGTCCTGGGTTCGAGTCCCGGGTCGAGCCAAGTTAAGTTGTTGAGTCTTTCTGTTTAGTAAGCCTCAGTAATAGCCCGTAGTAGGGAAGTTGGCGGTGTTTCACCCGTGCCTCAGAGACCACGTATAACCGTCGGTCCTGCGCCTTAACTCTCACTGGTCGTGTCGAGTAGTCGTCCCACCGGAGTATGAGAGTGATAGGAACAGAGAGTACACTTGTGCCTGCGCGTACACTTGTGCCTGCGCGTACACTTGTGCACTGTAATATCTCCTGCGCAGTTGGCTAGTCTTAATGAAATTGGCCGCGCGCCATGGCCGGAATCGGTCGGAGAACATTATTATTATTCAAATAATGTTTGAAGTATTTGTGAATTGAAGTATTACAATTATTTCAAATACAATATTATTTCAAATAAGTTACAAGGAAAGCATGAAGATATTATGTCAAATAATAATTATTAATAAGCCTCAAAACTTAATCATATTTAGAAATATATTACTTTAGCATAAGCTCGGCAGCTAAACGAATAGCACAAAGTGAAAACTTTGCCTTTAAGAAAACTTCTCGGTAGGATTGTTTATGCGACTTCTAGTTTCGTGTTTCTCGAGCAAAAGCTTGAGGAAGTAGGTACACTTGTTAATACCAACTCTTATAAATATAACAACGAATATTGATTCCCTCGTTATACTTAATATCGCTTTTATAACGCTTATGTACAAATACAAGTATTTTTTTTATTTAAAGCACCTTTATTGCAATATTTCTACATATGCTGCTACATTTGCTAAGTCCTCGGATTATGAAAGTAACAGTACATACAATGCATATATGATTGCTACTAGACATTTGCTCTATTGTGTCTATCCGGCTTAGTTACCTTGTTGTAGGAAGATTGGCTTACGTAACACATATCAGTCAGGACGATATTAGGCTTTTACATTGTGAACCGCTACAATTCAAACACACATGTACCTAATTGTTAAGCTTATAAATCTCGTAGCAATCCCACAAGCCACTTAACAAATTAAATTGAATCGAAAATTCCTTTAATTAAGTTAAAGATTGTAATAAAACAAAATAATGTTTGTAATAGAAGAAGGGAAATAAATTTTTTCGCCGGATGCCCCATTTTATTCCGAAAGCGCGAAGCGTCGACCAAGACGTTTTCTCTTTATTGCTAGACGTTTCATCAAGATTATTTTCTTTTCAAGATGTGCTCGTTGCCACCGTCTGAATGGACGCTATCGATTCCAAGGACATGTCATTCTTAGACAATAACTTGCAAAAAATCATTTTATATATGTAAATTAATATATCATTTTACACAACAAAAATTAAAGTTTAAGGTTACTTTTGAGATTTAGGAAAGTTGCAAGGAAAATGACTAAACAAAACAATAAAAAATATGAAGAGGGCACTGGAATTTAATCCTACTTTCCAGAATAGCTAATCTAACTCTAGAGAACGATCAACGATGCACCATAATATTGGATTGTCATGGAACTTAATAGCTATATGCCAATTACAGCTCCATCCATCGATTTAAAATTCTGTTGCAAGGTTTTTACACTTTTACAGTTGTAAGGAAACATTATCCTGAGTTTTGAAATGCAATATGAAACAATTTCGTAAGAAAAAATAAGATTTCGAATGCAATATAAAACAAATCCTTCAGTACTATAATGTTAAGATCACTTACTAAAAGCTTTTTTGTTTTAATTTTAAGATGTTTTGATATTTATCAGCTATTACTTGTGACATCGCCTTTGTGTACCTATCAATTTAGTCTATACCTGACCCACATTCCGTATAACATCGAGCAAAACGGAACCCTCAAATCTCAATCTGAATATGTAAATTTAATCGCTATGTTGAATTCGTATTTGATGAGCTATTAAAGAAAAGTTGAACAGTTTTAAAAACAGTAAGTTTGAATTATATTATATTATAAAATAAAATTACCCCAAAGATTATTGCCAAGAACCATCACGTTACAATATTACAAAATTTAAAGCGACAACGGCGATTCCTCTTGATAACGTGATGTGGTAGGCTATAAAATTATAACTGGCAAAAATTAAAAAGCTGTTAATATAATGATATAAATTGTTAAAGTATTAAAATTTTCGTGGAAAGTACTTTACAAGCTCAGTTTTCTTATATTTTCCTGAATTTCTAAACCATACCTTCTACTATCACCTTTGACATCGCTCAAAAAGTCATCAAGCCTAAAAAGGCCAGAACTGGCCAATGGCCATATCTGCCATATGCTTAGTGACATCGCAACGATCACGAATTTGGCTTGATGAACTAGACAAATTCCACCCAAATAGGCATTATACTTACTAGTAAAAACCGCAATAACTGGAAATGTAGTGGATGAGAGGTGAGGTTAGAGAACGAGGTCCTTTGCTCGATAGTTTTATAGATTTCGCATTAGCCTTTTGTTATTAGCTATAGGTTTCGCAGAACCCAAAAACAATTTATAAAACAACAAACAAATATTTTATATCTTAAAGTATCTTCAACTAGGATATAAATAATAATATAAAGTATATTCTACATTCAGCTCTTGTTTATGTATTATGACGTCTACAAATTATAATGTCATTTTAATTGAGGTTTTCAGATAAGGCAAACATCTGTGGATGAGTTATAAACAATAGAAACTTTATAAGTTTGAATGTATTGCGGGTGCGATTTTGTCAACAGGAAAATGGCGGACCCCGCTGTCGCTTTCGGATATTTATGACCACGAGTCGACAAATTTTCGCATCCTTTTATTTTCAGCGCTGAACCAACTGAGCATAAAGGTACATAAATTCGAAGAATAAACAAACGGTGCCACTAAATGAACAAGAAAGATTATTTGAAATTGAAAGTTTATTGAATTTCTTTAATTAGTTTTTTTTTTCAAATTATGTACTACATTCTTATTTAAGGATATATTTTAGGAACTTTTGCGACTCCTTACGTTTGAGTATTGTCATTTTGTTATTTAATCTGTTTTTTAATCGGCTTGTATTTTAAATGTAAGATAACCAACAATACTATTACTGAAATCTATTTAATCATTCTCATTGCATAGATGACACATGTACGAGTATGTAACTTTTACATACATTAGTATAAGATATAAGGTAATTTAGTAATATTTCGACTGAATTTAAATAATTTAACGTGTTCACTGACGCAGAGGTGTGTCGCAGGTCTCGGGGCGCACCATTAGGCAACGAATTGCCAGCGACTTTCATACCCGCTTTATGTCCCTGCCTGTCATCAAGCATAATATTTTATGTGTAAAATGTGTTAGGATATTTACGTCATGTTTACAACGACGAGAGTTTTCTTTGCGAGGTCAATGTAAATTCATTAATTTTTCACCTAAAGCAAAGTTATATAATCGTTTACAAACAACTGGTAATACCAGAATGCAATTTTCCCTGGGACTTTTCGAAAATAATTAAAAGCTTTAAGAAATTGGAAAAAATGAACGCAAAATACTTCGATTAAAGACGTTTCTTAAAATTTTAATTTCAAGTCTAACGACTTCATCTAAGTGTAGGTACTTTTATATGTATTTATAAGGATACTAACGACTCACCCTCGCTTCGCTCGGGTTCGTCCCTAGGACGAACCCAAGCGAACCCCCTTTAGTATAAAATTTTTACAAACTTTGAATGTATTACTTATTTATATAATTTATTTTTTTATATTTTTATTATATAATTTATATTTTTATATTCTAATTAAATGCCTAAAAAATAAGTTTCAAGCTTCTAGCTTAAAAAGTGACGTAATTTCCATACAAATTTTCATCCCCTATTTCAAGCCTTTACAGCCCTTTTTCGCCTTAAAAAATAGTCTTTTCTTTCTCAGGCTCTAGACTATCTGAGCACCAAATTTCATTTAAATCGGTTCAGTAGTTTTGGCGTGAAATCGCGACAGACAGACAGACAGAGTTACTTTCACATTTATTATATAAAGTAAGGATTGGATATATTCGATCGTTTTTTTTTTTGTTTTATAGCTTTTAGATGTCAATTATTATCGACATTATTTTTTGCATCTGGCAGGATTTTACATTTTTACTAGGAGCGTACAATTTAAATGCAGCAGATGAACGCGCTATAAGAGCTAATGCCAGACGCATAATTATAACCGTCAAGTGCATATCGAAATAACAACGATAAGAGTACTGCGCCATTCAGCCCATTATAAAACAATATGAAAAAGAGAATAAGTTGCGCAATATATAAAATTACCAATTTCATGCATTATTTATTCAAAATTTGTTTTCATATGTTACCTACGAGATTGACTTACATGTGTCGATATTCAATTTGCTTTACTGTTATTGGATTTTGCTGTTAACGCGATATAATTAATTCAAGAACATCACGCAATTGAAAATGTAAGGTTTCGCTGCGTAATTCATCCCTATTTAGATAATTGCAATTATATAAATTACCTTCATAAGAATTGTTGTGATCAAATTAATTCAATTACAATTACAATAAGTAATAATTTTGCATTTTGCCTCTGATACTTTGAGTCTAAGTAAATACATAGGAATTAGTGGTTAAACAAAAACAGAAAGAAACAACACTTCATAAGCGTACGTCATTTTAAAATTTCTAGCAGAAAAACGTTCGACATATATGTACTTACAAAATATTTTTTGATATTGCCCATATTAATATGTACAAAAACGGATACTTAAGAAAATCATTTTCTTTGTACAAAACATGTTATTTTAAGAATTGTAATAAATAATAAACGTGCTTCACTTCAAATTAATTTCAAAATATATGATGATGCAATTGTATAAAACATTTTTCATTATGGACGCATTTGTAATATTTTTAAATTATGAAATTTTGTGTTCGACTAGAAATAAGGTATCTAATACTAATTATATAGTATTAGGATCAATATGAAATTTTGGCGTCCATAAACTTTTCAATATTTTTCTTGACATTGATTTAAAATTTCTAATCGACTAATTACAATCGATTTGTTGATTTTTAACGTGTTTCATGAGATGAGGAAAGAAATAAGATCAATGGGGGATAAAGACAATACTAAATCTTAATAACACAAAGTTTGTAACTATCAACGACCGGTGCTTTGTAAACCTTTAATTTTTTTACCTTTTGAAATTGGAAAGTTCCAAAAAATTTGTATGGTTTACATTTATGTTTTAAACGGCTGGCCGATGGTATTAACAGGAATTACTATAACTAACGAACCACTAAATCAATAATAAAAGAAAACAATGGGGAAAAATCTTGTAACCTTAGGCCCGACTCAAGCCCTTTGATCTAATAATAAATTATTTTTAACAAAAAACAAAAACCGACTTCAAAACTAAACAAATCTAAACTAAAAAGTAGAAAATAATACTTTTAAGAACTTCATTAATTTTGAAGCCGTCAAACAAACAAAAAAAGAATTTTCCAAATCGGTCCAGCCATCGTCGAGTAATCGGGGAACATACATATAAAAAAAAACAAAGTCCCCGACGAATTGAGAACCTCCTCCTTTTTTTGAAGTCGGTTAAAAAGTTAGATTGTAGACTCACGTGGCAGTTAAAAAAATAAACAATAAATCCCCATAAAGACTGGTGAAAACATAGAATTGTTAGTTTAACCCTAAAACTGATTCGTGCAGACTGTCGTTCCTGACTATCTAAGCTAATCACTTCAGCAAGGTGTGTTTTGTAGATGGACCAATTATGCAGATTTCATTTGGCGGTAGATTTACTTCGGTAGCGATACGAGAACTAATGGCTTGTAACTGGAGCTCCACGTTTCGATCGCGAAATTGATTCTTTATTAAATATTCACCCACATGTTTGGACCAATTCGTTTTATTTATTATTTTATGTCTTAACAATACTTAGAATAAACTAAAAATGTTCTGATATTTATATTATTTTATCAGACCATTAAATTCGATTATTTGCATTAACGTAACTGACCCAAATGTTTAGAAGTAAAGGAATTCAAAGAGAAAAATGAATTCAGAGAAAAGTAAATAAAATAGTGCCTTATATATACTTAATTTAGATACAATGGATAACAATTTTTCATCTCTTAATTTTTAATCTTAATTCAGAAAATTTGACATTAACAACGAACAAAAAGCTAGGTTTAGTAGATTTATTTCTACTATCAAGTCTGCAAAACGAACGTGTGAACAAGAAAGTTTTAGCACCACGTCGAGAAAACAATAAAATTCACGGTTCAACGCGGTATTGATAAAGAATTTTTCACAGTAAATAAATGTTTTGCACGAATAGATTGTTGAAAATTTATATTTATATAACACACGCTCACACACTCTGATTCATTTACTATACTATGAGTATATACCCTGAATACGTTGTAATAGAAAAAAGCATCCTATATGGTGACACGGAAAACCAGCTATCGTCATATCAAATTTCATTTAAAATCTGTCCAGTGGATTTTTCGTGTTGCAGTCACAGACAAATAGACAGACATTTTTTTTTAAATTATAGATTCGACCTGTACAGCTATAATAATGACTATTTTAATAAGCAGATAGGTAGATTATAAGAATAGAGCATGATGTAATATAACAAATTAGAATTCTTTTACTTCAAAGACATATTTTAATTGACAAATCAGAAAAAATAATGATAAAAGATTGCTAAAGCAAAATTTAACAAGGTTGAGATACCTTAACATTCATGTTTATCTGATCGCACCCTAAAGACGTAACCACTCGAAACTTACCAAAGCAAACGTCTATAAATCTGATAACAAACCAACCCATCCGCGAGACTACGAAATTGTTCAAGTTTGAATATTACCACACTCACCTTTAACGCATCAAAGATCTTATATATATATGTTCTACTTCGCTTTATGGAAAATACGTACATTTCATATCTACGAGTACTATATTCTGATATCTCCGTAAGCCTAATGTGGCGTGTTTCAGACAAGTTACTGTACTGGAAGGAACCATTTCTATTCAATAATATGTGTTGTAACTTGTAACCACAGAGTGTTTTTCAATTACACGGCCTAAAACCGATACAGTATTCGGGAAAGCTAGAAAGTAGTAAAGTTAATATTTCAAATGCAACTGCACTGCATGTATTGCTATTGAATTTAAGTAAAATTCTAAATAGTACATGATTGTATTTTGAATTGACATACCTTCCACATGAGCTGAATCACGGCCAGAAACTTCTGAAAATATTTGATGCAGTCAGCACTCTGGATTTTGACATTGATGAAAAGAGCTTTGATACAAGGCTAAGGGTTAAGCCTGCTATGAAAAAATCGTGATAAATATTTATAATAATATAATTAGATATGTACCTACGTATGTACCTATTTTGTAAGCGTGTATAAAGGAAGGAATTTAGAAGAAAAATCGATGATTGATCGATTAAAATATCGATGAGTCAATGTACTTTTTTAATAAATTATTGTTTGAGATTTATTTCTCCGAACAATAGCAGTTTCCATAGTTTAGTAATAATTTCCTGCCTCGAAGTATGACTGGAGTCTAAATCACATTTAGGTACAATGTGTTTCTATTTATTTTGCAGCGTGCATTTCCCTTGGCATTTGAATTCCCATTTTATGTTCCAAAAACCAAATTTCCCGCCACACTCCATTTGGCTGATGCAATACGACGGTTTAATACTTGATTGCACTTGCCCTACATAGATTTATAACGGCTACTTTATTTTGATGTCTCTAAAAATCACATTTATGATGAAGAAATTTCTTTTTTACTGTAAAAATTATTGCCGACCGAAAAACTATCATTTAGACGATTAGTGGATGAGCCCCTGCTTAAACTTAAAAATAACCCTGTTTTTATATACCTACTATCGCAATCTTGTTACTGAGCGAAATATATATTTTATATAACTATCTAACTACATGGCTGTTGGTTGAAACTTGATTTTAAAATAGTACAAGACTCTTTGTTATAAACCTTTAAAACAAGTAGCGTAAGTTCTTTGTGAAGTAGAAACATAATCGCATCGCAACTTTCTCTTTTCACAATAGATAAAAGACTTTGTTCAAAAACCAAAGTACTAATGTTGACAACCTTATTGTACCATGAAAGTGTATTATAAGCCTATGAATAGGTAGTGCCTTATAAAAAATATAAAATTTTCTTTGTATTTTAATTAATTTTTTTGGTTTTTTCTTCGAAACGATTAGCAGACGGTTTGTATTTTAGATAAACAATGCCACTTTATTTATCGTTAAACCTATAGTCTATACCTAACCAAACTTATTTTAGAAATAGGTTTCATAGTGCTCCATTTATTTTCAATTGGAACGACGACGCTACATTGAAACTACAATAGATGAGTTGTAAATGGAGGACTATAAATCGGTCGTAGGCGCGTTATTGAATTGATCAGAGCTACAAAGGACCAATTACGAGGGATGGCACGGACTACAAGGTCAATTGACAGTACGAGCGCCCGAATGACTCATCCAGGATTTGGCATATAAAAAAAAATTAGGGAAGGACCTCGAATGAAATATGTATTATACATCCACGTGTATTTCTAATGTTTCCCGCATTCAATGTATCTAATGATGAACTTTTTTATATACTTTTAACTTAAACATAATCCTTTTAATATTGAAAAATATCTACATAATGAAAATAAATATTATTATATTCACTATCTTTCAGTTATTTTAAATATATAATTGAATATATCAATAAAAGAGATTAAATACATACATATGATGTGCTGTAGGTATACGAATGCGCTTGCTAGTAAACATTTTTTTCAATTTAGATAAGAAATAAGTATAAGCAAAGTTGTTGTTAATAATTTCTTTACATATCTGTAATTTAATTATCAAAAGATTATTTATAATAACCAAATCGTTGTTCTGACACAATGGGTTCGTTCGATGAGCATCATTGGTTGCAAGCATGCCTCATTGTCCATTGTGCGCTAAAGAATTCATTCAATTCCGCAAAGTCCGTTGCGGACGTCGATACATCAACCATTGTTTATAATGCTACACGCTCAAGAACAAATATTACTCCATTTTCCCTAATAAAAGAAAAAGATCAAATAGATTTAGCTACTTTTTTATTAAAGACTTTTTTGCTTCACTCATATTGGCTAGAAAGACGTAATCATCTTTTTTTTATATTTATTAAGTAAAATAGCTGTTATTATAGTAAAAAAAAGTTACGGCGTTACTCTATTTATCAAAATTATAAATGAACAAACAAACGTTTAGATTATTTTTACATCCTATATTTATACTTATTTTATTATTGAATGCAAGTCAAGTCAAATAATAATTATTCAATGACTAATAATAATGTCTCATAAACACAACGCACCTATATTGAATAATATAACCTAGTAATAATGTGTATTTATTAATACTTTTATTACTGAGGTTGATGTAACGTTTATTTATGGTAAAGCTGTTGCGTTTCCAATAATAGGATTAAATCACGCAGCTTCCGAAATATTAAAACGTGTTGTAATTGGTCAAGCGCAACTAATGTGTTGTTGTTATTTTGATCAATTTTTTATTCATGAACAACACTTCAAACATAAATAGTACAAACCTACATATAGTAAAAAAAAATCGAGGATCATTTCGCATAAATGTTCATACACCACATAATATTTAAATTGCTTTTATAAGATCGAACTCTACATTATTGTTACCTTTTACAATATAAGTCACAAAAAGTGCTAAAGCTAAATAAACTGCTTAATTTTCAAATGATCACCCTAAAAAGTGAAAATATTATCTAGGTATCTCATGTTTTAATAAGATTTTTCACATTTATATGCTATGTTAGAAAACTTGTGAACTGTCATCACAAATATGAGTGACCTTAAGTCAAGTAACAATTAACGGCAGCATTCGATCCCAAGACCATCTAATGACCAATTATACCAGTTAACTCTTGACCACAATTAAACAATATTCTTTAAATTAGCCCCATTAAATTACAAACTTTTGCGATTCAATTGATTTAGTAAGTACAACCTATTATAGTATTATGTTATCTGTCTGTGGTACAACTATGAAATAATAAATGAAAGTGCATTATTAATGTAATCTTTTGTCTGGTAAGAATAAACGGATTTCTTTCATAGAGACAGTGCTGAACTGGAGATACTAGCTTTTTTTTCAGGTAAAGTACATTATCCCGAAGATAACACATAGAAAGAAAAGTAGGTCATTAGTATGAAATAAATGCATCATTCATTCATTAGAAAAAACTTAAAAAGAAAATACACGTAATATCAGTTAAAACTACTACAGTCAGTTACTAAATAGATAAATTAGAATTCAAAGCATATTTCTTAAGTTTGGCATAGCATTAAACAACGAATAGTAAATGAAAAGAAAAACCGTCTGAATATAGCACAATAGACCCGTCACAATATAGGTTCAGGAACTCTATGCTGTTCCAAATACGGTAATGTTTTGAGTTCCCGGATCTTGTATATTGGAGACATCAAACAAGAACACGTCAATAGAAAAGTATCTGCGTAATCATCAGCCACTGCTCACAACATGAGTGGAAGAACTCAAATGAACCAAACCAGTCTTAGTAGGTACATACTCTACCCATAGCTTGAACCTACAATCGTTATTTTACTTCCAGTCACGCGCTAGTCTCCGATAAAACGGCCGTGGGGCACCGAACGGCGCGCGCGCATTTACCTTTCGAAACCACATATTTTCTAAAGCGCTACAAGTGTCGTGACTTTGTGATATACCAATTTTGTTTGTAAATATCAATTCGTGTCAGTCTCAGTGAAAATATGTGAATTGTTTATGTGGTGAACCTATTAGCTTTTCTTTGGATTGCGATTTCATTTTTACAGTGAGTTTAAATATTTTGGTATTATGAATATTACAAAATAACTTAATAAATAACAGTACGAGACTGTATTCTATTAATTCTATACCTACGTATAGAATTTTCCTCAACTGTAATATTGTAATTGTTTAAACATATAGATTTCCTCATTCTTCTATTATGAATAATGAATATGTTATATGTAAGTAATTTTTATGTTGATTAGAAATGATGAAACACTACAGCTTCTGATTGTGTTACCATCCATTGATGCAACGTAAACGTTATATTAATTCCAAGACTACATAACATAGCTAAACATTCTTTCACTTCCTTATTAATGGCAAAATAACAAATATTACAAGTCTATTTTTTCAAATGTTATATACAAAATACTTTTATTATATTAATGTTTATTTTTTAGATCAAAAATTATTGTATTATTCGTAAAATGTAACTAAGAAATTTTGTTTTTTGACGAAAAATAATAATTAGAATACACATTCAAAGTATGTAATTATCTTTTACATTATAATAATAATTTGCATAAATTATGTTTCCACATTTTATATTTACATATGGTATACATATTTTGTATACTCGTACATATAAGTATATGTATTTTATGAAGCAAGGACACATATGTTGCTTGACAAAGCTTGAAAACGTTGTCGTCGTAATATCATGGCCTCAGCGATTTTCCAATAAAAATATATATAAATTCCCTAATTACTAAACAGAAATAAATCATTAAAAATATAATCAAGATGAGAAGTTATTCAAAATCAACTTATGAATATACTAAATTAAGAAAGAACTTTGGCAGGCAACCGCTGTATCAAATAGTTCCCGCTCATATAGTAGATTCTATAAATCCAGACTGCGCGCTACAAAAGGAATATATGCTTCGTAACCCTATCCACCAGGAGATTCAAGCCACGTTGCCTTTATCAGAGAATGATAGTAACACCAAGCAAATCATAACGAATGAACAAGGCATCAATCACACAGAAGGTGGTTGGCCTCGTGATGTTCATCTCTATAATGAAGAACACTTAGCACGCCATCGACGCCGAGTGCAGCACGAGGAAAATTATGTACAATCAGTATTAAGCTTAAGACCTCCTATAGAGCACTTTATTGATCAAAACAATGCAATCGATATGTATCAAACGTATTTCAAAAATATGCAACCTCAGGCATCAGTCGAAAAGTATAAAGTTCAAATAGCTAACGTATTTAGAGATCCATTTCATCGCCCTATATCGTGCATTACATGGACAAACGAAAAAAACCCGAAATTAATTGCATCTTACTGCCACAAGAAGTATCCTATACATGTAGGCACAAAACAAGAAAACATATGCTACATATGGGATATAAATAAACAAACTACGCCCATATTAAGCCTTTTATCCCAACATGGTTGTTGGCAAGTGGTAAGTTCTCCAGTAGAATCTAACATTGTAATAACAGGACTTGACAACGGTACAGTCAATGTTTTTGATTTTCGTTTAGGATCCAATGAAGTAAGCAGTAGTTCTATATATAACTCTCATTTTGGTCCAGTTACAGCATTACTTTACACACATTCACGAACAAATACTGAATTTTTTACTGGTTCTCCAGATGGGCAGTGTCTTTGGTGGGATAGTAGAAATCTTTCTCAACCAATTGATAATCTGCCAATGTCAGTTAAACATAAGACTAATGAAAATCCAAGTTTGACTAATTCTGAAGGAGTTAGTACGTTACAGTTTGATCGGGGCTTACCAACAAAATTTTTATGCGGTACAGAATCAGGACTTGTTATAAATGCAAATCGCATGGGAAGAAGTCATTCTGAAATATTAACTTGTTACTGGGAATCACACACGGGTCCAGTAAGAGCTGTACATCGAAGTCCATGTACTTTACGTATGTTTATCACATGCGGAGATTGGAATGTTCGCATATGGAGTGAGGAAGTTCGCACAGCTCCTATAATAGTAACTAAGCCGTATCGTTACCAAGTTACTGATGTTGCATGGGCACCTTTAAGATACTCTAGCTACATGGTCGTATCTGAAGATGGCATATTTTATTATTGGGATCTCCTTCGAAAATATAATGATCCAGTGGCGACGTTAAATATATCTAAATGTGGCCTAACTAAAGTAGTCCCTCATACTGAAGGTAAGTTTATAGCTACTGGCGACAACGACGGATCGTTATTTTTACTTCATTTATCTGAAAACATGATAGTATCAGGTCCTAATGATAAACAATTAATGCATCAAACGTATGATAGAGAAACTAGACGTGAACATATTTTGGACGCCAGAGTTAAAGAACTGCGATTAAAAGCTCGCACTGAAGTAGGACCTATAAGTAAAACTACTGTCGAAAAATATACTGATGACCTTGAAGAGGAAACTGAAAATTATTTTAAAACTATTAGAGAAGAAGTTAAAAATATCCGTGGTTCATTAAGTAATACCAATTTATCAATTTAATTCCATGATTATAATGTAGTTTTCTTTATTGCATTGTATTAAAAATACATTTAAAAAAATTTACTCCTACTTCTCTAATAAAATGGTAAGTACCTTATCTATTAGTAATATATACCAAATAAACAAAGTATTTTTATAAAAAAAGAAAATATTACATATTTATATCATAATAGTAAGCACTTTAGAAATGAACTTCACGTACATACATATATTTCTTAAAAATAATATTAATAAAAAATACAAATGTCAATGAACTTCATAATATTTCTAAAAATAATTATTGCTCTACAAAAGCATCGGAATAAGAATTATACTTTTATGTAGCAGACATTTTTTTCCCGTCAGTTTAGGGGTAGAATTTGAAGAGTAGTCATTTGTAAGGTTCTCTCTCTCCTTTTCAGATGTTAAAATTATTTATATTAAAAAAAAAGAAATAACCTAAATAAAAATTATACTATCTGTACAATTGCCAAAATAATCGCACATTTAAAACAAGTAAGTACTTTAGTAGTTTATCGCGGACCAACATCGTGAGATTTATTCGTGACACGGGAATTTTATATATTAAGATTTTAGAAAAGTTTATTGCTTCAATATATTATAATTATGGTATGTTTGTTAATAAGTTACATGGTAATAAATAAAAAAATCCTATAAATCTGGCAGCCCGCATGTGTACCAACAACACATCCGGCCTATCGACGGAGGGTCTTCATCGTCTCATCTTAAAATAATACCATGTTGGGAAGTCCATTAAACTACACAAAGTATAGAAAGCGTAAATTTAAACGCATATTATTACCTCTTCTTTGTTAAGCTAGATTAAAATTAAGTTTATTTGAATATTTATTCTTGGTAAACAAAGTGGGTACTTGGTACTAGAATATAGTACAATTTCAATGAAAGTAAATTATCATACCAAAATCTAAAAATCATTCTTATGAGAAATTTAAATATACTCATCATATTAAAAAATCGACTTCCTTTTGTATTTGCATATCAATTACGTTACAAAATACATATTTTGTTAGAGTACTAGCACAAAATGCGTCACAGCAACTTTCACCGGAGCCGCTGAACTTGCGAGGCAGCGTGCGTCGGTCTGACTGGTACAATATAGTCTATTTAGTAGTAACATTTCAATTTATTCACTATGTAATATACTATTCAGCCCTTTTTAACGTCCCATTCTAGGCAAGGACTACCCTTCAATGTGAAGAGGATTACTAGTATACTTAGGCACTGTAAAATTTTAATATTCAGGACGTTTTCTAAAACAATTATCTAATATTATAAACATATAAACTAATTTAATATATAAACTCACAATTTAAATTAATTCAACATTGAATAGTACAAATATTTACGTACATTAGGTGATAATTTACAACTTACTTTTCTCTAACTCGGAAAAATATAAATTAACTTTTTTTTCATTTCCTATAAGATTTAGATAAAATTTATTTCTTCTGCCTCATTAAGCAAAGATTACAAACCAAATTAAACTAAGTGTAAAAATTTATTACTATAGCATTGTAATTAATTTAGAAATAGTAAATTACTTGTAATTTTATACCGCATGGATAAAACAATTGTCACTAGTGACTAGAGAGTTTGTTCGTAACCAAAGAAGTCATAAATACTATTAGGCAGTGGTAGCCCAGAGGTAACGCGTTGCTTGTATAACCGAGTGATGCGGGTTCAAATCCGGGTCTCTGATATTTTCATGTGCGAATCATTTCTATCATGATTACCACTTGTCTTACGGTGAAGGAAAAACATCGTGAGGAAACCTGCATGTCTGAGAAAACCTAGCAAGTATTCGTAAGACATATGAAGTCCGCCAACATGGCCTGATCCCCCTCGTACCGAGGGAAGCCCGTGCCCAGCAGTGGGACGTTAAAAAAAGGGCTGATGAATATATATCATATTTTTATTTGAATATGGCAGTACAGGAACAAAATGATATTATTATTTAACAAGCATTTCCCGCGGGACCCGCGGGACGGAGACAAATACAACAAATCCAACAAATCAAAAGCCATGAAAATCGGTCAAGCCTTTCTCGAGTTATAAGTGTACGAACAAACCGGACTTTGTTTTAATGTACTTATAAATATTAAGATTAAAAATTTTCATACGTAATTAATCCTGCCTAATGCAATTAGCGTGGAATGTAACGTCCGCCGCTTGCCTGCTGCAATGTAGGTTAATATTTTATACAAACATAAAAGGAGTCTAGATTTTGTAGGATATCTTAACCTTATGTAAAATCTTGTCTTTACTTTGCTAATTCAACACGTTCTGGTAATAAAATATGAGAAATAAATTACTGTATATATTCAAAACAAGAAATCATACTCACCCTGTGCTTGAGAAGTCACGTACTCTCAATAACTAATAAAACTAAACTAACTAAAAATAATATTTTGTAACTTAAAACTTCACAGGAGACTAAATCAAATGAGTTTTTAATGAAACTTACTCCTTTACTTTGCCAATCTCAATTAAGAAAATATCCAAAAACAGATAATGTAGAGTGAAATTTTGCAAAATTTTATTACCTTCCTTTCTCGTTCATGCTCAATATTTTGCAAACAGAAAGAAATTCTTACGGCTGATGACTTCCATAGCGAATTGTCAAAATAAAATTACGTTTTACAGTATGTAATATGACTTCGACTGATGGATCAAAGCTAGCACAAATAACAGTCGAGAATCTCAGTAAACCTATCGATTTAACCCCCATGTAAGGACAGATGTCTTACTCTAAACCATTTTTATGACTTACATCCAATTTAATACATAATGAAGGTATATTTTAACTACATTGACATAGTTAATTCATTTTAGAAACGTACTGAGTACTTAGTAAGTTCGTTGCAGGGCTGGTCAAGGTGAATTTAACACTGTTTGATCAAAGTGTTGACAGTTGCAAAAGTGTTACTCTTTCTCAGTATTTTTATTCCATTCGTTTTTACTTTAATTATCTATCACTAACTTATTACTCAATCATTTGTAAAATAAATATAACAGCATAATGTTACTACGTTTAAAGAAACAACCCAATAAAGCAATTCGAAGTTACTTAGCCTTTGAAATGAAATGAATCGAATGTGCAGTTAAAAATAAGTTCTTACTTAAGCACTTAGTAGGGCATTAAAACCTCTTATACCTACTCGAAGTCTAAACTCGTGTGGGAACATTGTTTGTTCGCTTAATAACAACACGATGACTCACTCCATGAATGACTATAAAAATCAACTAAAACAACTTATTTTTATTCAACCTGAACAATATACTTTATCTTTTAACATGTTCGATAATTTAATAACATGTAATTATTATTTTATAAATATACTTGAATCATCGTAGGTATTGTCGTATAAATCACAACACATTTATTTCAAATTATAAGTTTATATATCATGTTTACGCTATATGAACTTGAACTTTAAATAATTTGTATATTATTGTTAAAGATTTGTCATAGACTCGTACAAAGTAGACAAATAAATAAACCTCCAGAACTCTTTATTGAATTTTAGATACTGAGTCAAACTCTTTGATGTAATAAAATGGGATCGTTGCTTTTAAAAGAGTACATTTCATTTTAACTGCAACTCATAAAATGTGCTCCATATTCTTCTGTAGGTACTTTTATCGCGCAATCTAGTTTCTACGGCTGTTAGCTTTGCAAGGAAGTTGTCACGTTACTAGCCTACAAGCTATTAAATCGAAGGCGGATATAGTTGCATTTTAATACATTATTATCGTTATACTAAATATTATGATAAAAACGTAATTTGTTTTTAATATACATAGGATTTACTTGTCTCAGTTTATAAGAAAACAAGACGCATACCTATCAGTGATAAAAATCCTCAAAAAATAAATCCTCACGATTATTTCCTACACTGTAAGATAGATGGTAATCATGTTAGAAATGATTCGCACATGAAAATATCAGAGATGCGAGGCCCGGATTTGAACCCGCATCACTCGGTTATCTAAGAGATTGCGTTATCTCTCGGCTACCACTGTCTTCATACCTATATAAATAATAGATGATTTAATTACTATAGTATTTATCGAAGGTCAGTATATAGCTAAAACCTTTTTGCTTTTCATTATTTCAGCCTTGAAGTATTTCAATGAGTGTAAAGATATAAAGCGTGTCAGCACAACTAGAATAACTAGTTCTGTAGTTAAAGGTAATATCTCATAACGTTTTCATAGCACAAGCGATTTGAAGTCGATTGTAGCCGCATGCTGTTAACGGAGTAGAGAAACCGTGTGACGAAACTTACCGACAATAAGTAACGTAATACACAGTATGCTAATTATGGTGTACTAATACATCGCCGTCAGTATTTACTTTGATATAACAATAGCGAAAACATACCTATTTAGTATGTGTGGGTATGAAAAGCTCGTCGCATGCCGGTCGAATGCCAATGTCAACTAATTTGTAAACCGGTCTTACGGTTATGTTACGCCGAAACGATTTGACCCACATCACGTTCATATTATAATCATTATTAAGTCACGGAGTCCTTTTAAAACAAATATGACGTGTCGGCAAATTAGCTCGACGGACGAGGTGAGTAGCCGTAATAATGCTGTCACTTAAAAGTTTTAATAACCCAAGCTATATGATTGTAATTTATTTATCTCTTGCCTTCAATATACATATTATAAATAGACCTATTATATATTTTTATACACCTGCCTCCATAATTTACCAGCAATTTTTCAGTACATTCTTATTTACTATAGGATCAAATCACGGCAAGACTAATAGGGGAAATATGTATAGATATATATTTTGTGGTAGAGTTTTTTTCAAAAAAGCAATGTAGGGGCTTAGCATATGGGCCTACCTACACCTACAATGTACCCGCTGCAATCATAATATGTTCATTGAAGTAAAAGTTTAAAGTTTGATTTGGAGGCTGTCATATACCATCCACTAGACACAGAACATCCCTCGTCTTAATGTGACACAATGTGACAAGATCGTTTACGCACTTTATCAAGACGCCTTTACGGCAGGCCTTTCGAACCAGACCACGACAACCCAGGGTTTGCTCCCATCACTTTACTCTGCTATTAGAGAAATATCAGTAATAACCAGCGTGGGAGCTCACAGAAGTGAACTGCCTCCCAAAGCGGCGGTTTCAAGCCAGACTCGATTGAATATTAACTTAGAAGCAATTGCTTCTTATTTCTTACCTAGAAACGTACCCAAATAAATCAAGATCATGTCACTAGCAATCAATAAAGATTTACACTTCTCTTTCGCAGTAACAAAATGAGGCGCGCAATGCGATGAACCAGGTGTTGGTGGCGCTGGTCCTGCTCGTGACGGTCGCGCGCGCGCAGCTCCGCCCGGCCGACGCGCCGCCTGCCATCAACGATACACGTGAGTGAGTCCTACAATTTGTAGTGTATAATCTAATATAACTTCACCTCAAGCCAGGTCTCGTAGAGTACCTAAAACCAGTAAAATGCAACCTCTATGGGAATAAATAAATAATTCAAATTAGAGAAATTAGAAAAAAAAACTAAAATCTGTTAAAAAACCTTAAAGCTCCTATATCTTTTTCCGCTATATAAGCTCCCTACGCATATACATATGTACATACATTTTCTATTTACACTTCCGACGGATACGTACCTATATACTTTTCTCTATTAATTAAATATTAAAATCATTGTGCTGAGTGAAAAAGCTATAAAAATTGTCAGACAGTCAGTATATTTTTAAAACCAGAATAGATAACCTTATTTTAAACGTATGTCATTATTGACAAGGTATGCTATAAAGTTAATTTAAAGTAGGAAAGCTTAGGTGGTTTAAAATTGTAAGTCTTGACTAGAAAGAGCCGGCTAAATTTGGAAAATATTACGCCATCACATATTATCGATCTAAGCCAGTAGTTCTCAAGTTGGAAAATATAAAATGCCTCTGCCCTCCTTTGTTTGGTTTAAATAAAAAGTTGTATAAAAGATTAGTTTTGTCTAATATCTTTTCGTATTATATTTAAAATGCCTCTTATATTAAAATATATGTATGTATCAGTGGGTTAGGAGAGCAATATGATACCTTAAATGATAGTATGCAAAATATTCCTTTACGTACCTATAGGTATATAAACCTATCCCATAAAAAAGTTTCATTTCTTTAATGATAACATAGTTATTTGTAAGATACATAATATGTCTAACATGAACAATATGAAATAAAGTTTGATCCATTAAAACAATAAAATCAAATCCTAACTCCTACCTCAACGTTTCGGGCGACATTGCAAACAGATGTTGTGGAATAGATTAACAATTCAAAATTTAACGTTTACACTGTTTATTCTACAACGTTTACTTGCCTCACTAAGTGATATTGTATATACTTCTCTTGCTAGTTTCCTTTTAAATTTTAATATTATCCATTATACAAATGAAATAGAGTCCACCGGTTAACTAAGACGAAATTTACATGTTTTTTTTCGTGCTGTAAGTAGGTAATACTCGAGAGCGAACCAAACTTCGTCTCGGTCTAGTTATTAGTTCCATCAAAATATTTAAAAACCCCCTATCCCCTATCATTAAAACTGCGGCAGTATTACACTTAAACATATTCATTTAAACTTAGATTTAATGTAATTGTTTGTAATTTAAATACTGTTCAATGCGAATTGTTTGTCCTACGATTACCAATATGATCATTTCACATTAATAAGATATACATGATATAAATGAGAATGACATAAAATAGAAATTGAGCAACTTTTATTGCGCTCTGGTTTTAGTCGATAACTAAATGTCAATAAGCTTCAGTATGTGAATACGTTTTAAAAAGGCATTTTCACAGAACAATTGAATGGAAGCGAGTTCAAACATTGACACAATGATGCATAGCGTAATGTGAATAAAATACAGTGGCTGGCTGTTCGATCGGTCAGTCCCGTTAATTGAACGGCACACTAATCGCATATTGCGCGCGCTTTCCCTTTAGAAAGTGTTGAAATTGAACATTAGTTGCACAATGACAATTTAAGGTACCTACAAATTACTTCCTACGCCATAATTATATCTTACTCTACGATGTAGAGTACACTAACACCGAACACGTTCCTCGCTTGAATATTACGTATCCACGTACAACTCATACTAGGTATCACATTTATTTCATACACATATAAACACATTTAGAAAAAAGTACACGATACTTGAAAATATTTCATAATATTTGAGTGTGCTGTAGACTGGTAATACAAAGCACGCAGGTACTTTAGCCATTTCATGAAGCTCATTAAGGTACTTGAATCCTCAGGATGCGGTGCAGAGTGCGTGCGATGCGCCGCCGACGGGTGTGTCAAGTGCGCTCGCCTGCTCGTCTGGCCGGGGGGCTCCTGCGCGCACGACTGCCCCGCCGGCACCCGCGAGGCCTGGGCGCACGATGACCACCTCATGGGCCGCGTGTGCTACCCTGTCCACACTTATAACGAAGTCAGTTACTAGCTATTCGCTTTTATTATAAACTTATAATGCTATGCTTTATACGAAATCCACTACATAATGTAATAAATTCACTATTATATATAAAATAATAACTTTAATAGACTTTCACGTCCAACCCTAGTAATTTCGTAGAAAAGTAGAATCATAACATCACTAGTTCATTCAATTCACAAGCGTATACACCGTATGAGATAATTTAAAATGCAGATGCCGCTAGAGAATAAAAACAACATATAAAACAGATGGATGAACCCAAAAATAGGTCACAAGTTTGATGTGCACACAAAAGTCACGTAAACATTCGGAAGCCTTGCTCAGATGCACCACATATTAAGCAATATTCGATGAAACTAGTGAGTGACGAAATCGTAATAGAAATCCATCTTAACTTACGTTTATATAATCAGACAGTAGATTACTTTAAATATGCTTACAAAATGATACGCAGAGAACAAGTTTTAACATTGGATAGATATCGAGAAGATATTACGCAACAACAATAATTAATTACCTACGTAAAATGGCTTTTAAATATCGATATGGAAGATTACAAAACTACTATAAGTTATTCATTAGTAATAAGTGTTATAAAAATTTAGTAGGACAATTTGTACCTATATCATTAGAATCACCTATATATCTGTGACTTTCTTCTCAAAGAATACAATATCATAAATTCGCACGATTTTTCTTTCGTAACCACAAAGTCGATAATAATTATAGCAGGGCCTATAGCCAACCGGCATTCGTTATGAAGCGATTCGATTTCTACAATCGTCATCGCTTAAACGCAGCGTATGCATTTTGAACTTTAAATCACTAATAATTGAAATGAATTTACATTGTCTACCATCATCTATTTGTTGACAACAGATCACGTGACATATCTAAGGCATATGTCAAACCCATACATTTTGGACTTTTCTACTAGCGCTTTCGCTAATCGATTGTTACATTGTCTAGGCCCTCAGGTCTTTGATTTCAAGCGGAAATCTGTTGTCTATGTAGACAAAGTGATAGCAATCAATTAACTAGCTTTCCAATATTGTGACTATATCAACTTTCAATGAAAGTATTACGAATTCATTTTGAAACAAATACAGTGAAACCTGGTTAAGTGAGACATCAAGGGACCTGCAATGTCGTTTCACTTATAGAGGTATTCCACTTACCCAGTGTCTCAGATATACAGGTATAAATAAATATCTGTCTCATTTACAGAGGGTTCCATTAATAGAGGTGAGAATACAGGTTATTTCAGTTATACAGGTGCGATCAGGAATTTGTGGGTAGAATAAGAATGAGTAAACAAACAATGTTATCTCAGTTACAGAGGTTTATGCATATAAAATTTACTCGCTGTCTCAGTTATAGAGGTAACTATGATGATAAATCGAAAGAACAAATCCCAGATATAGAGGTTTACCTCGTCCCACTAACAGAGGTAATTCAATGCCAAAGTGTTGGGACCTCAGCATGAGTTCCAGTTATGGAGGTTTCTCACTTATCCAGGTCCCACTTAACCAAGTTTCACTGTAATTAGTTTGTATAGACTGCTATTCCTAACTGGAACGGTTACCATGAAAAGTATCAATCTGATCAAAATTTAGTATTACTTAAAAGTTAATTAAAGTATTACTTAAAACTTACTTAAAAGTTAATGCAAAATAATATTGAATAGTCATTTAATTTAATTTCAGCTTATTATAAATAATAATTTTAGTAGTGTAGGTATTTTCACAAAAGATTCATTATTTACAAACACCTGGTATTAAATAACATACGGTATTATAAACAGTTTACTTTGCAATCAAAGATTATCTTTATTTCTTATAGGTATTGGTAGGCGGTGCCTGCGGAGCAGTGATTTGTATCGCTTTAGTGGCTGCGATTGCAGCGTACGCACGTTGTCGCAGTAGTGCGCGGGCGCAGTCGCACCCTGTGCCTCAACCACACCAGGATGACGACGCCCAACTACGAGAGTTTCACAAACAACTCGATTGTTTAAGAGTAAGTAAATAAAAATACAGACAATAATGGATTTATGATAAATAAACATGTACTAATCAGTAATTGTCAAATTCACAAAACAACAGCCGCGTCGTCTAGAACTTCACTACTTTACTTTAAAATACATAATTTGCAAATACTATCCACGAGCTAATTAGACATTACGACATTACGAATTAGTGCAAGCCAGATTAAGACGATCTAAAGCAATGTAGGTACATACTTTAAATACCATTATAATAGTTAATTTAAAATTCGAAATTGACCTACATTCTATTTTTCACGTTATTTACTTACGTTCTAAGCGTAACTCTGCCATAGCCGTGCCGCCCCGGTGAAGCGTGAACTAACCTAACCTAACCTAACCTAACCTAACGTAGCGTAAAAACAACATGCTTGTATTCACGAGGTACGATTGTGATATGATACCCTGTTTCACTTTCGAAAGTTATAAAAGGAGATCTTACCTCATACCACTCTCACTGTCGTTTGAACCAGTCGTGTTTGCAAATCACATAGATGTTCAGCCGCACATATCTTAATTAATGTATCCAGAGTGATTGCTATCACATGAAATTTGATGAAACGTGAACTCAGTTCAATGACCATCAATTACACGATTCACTCACGAATTGATCCTGACATTAATCTATTACCATAACTTTGTCAAAGAACAATATGTCATTAAATACATATTCGATCATTTTATCACATAAAATTGTGACAAATTTTAGTTTTTACGACATCACTACATTATTTCTTACTTATATTTACTACTTTCTATGAACTAATATAAAACAAGTTAAAGAAAAAACCTCTCTCGACCATGATTTATCAGATTATTAATAAATCATAAATTATTTGTCGATAATTTAAATAAACCAGCCCAATATTAGCTGAACGAAGTAAAATAAATACAGGAAGTTGTTATTTACATTTTGAGTAAACTAGGCTATTATTTAATTAATGAATTTTCATTACTCGTAAGCCATATGATATTTTGATTAATTAACAGGTAGTATATTTTGTAACTTTGTATAAGTAGGCAGAACTATTACGTGACTTTTTTAATTAAAGTTTTATATATTCTCTTATATATTACAAACTAGGCAAGCACCTGAGCGCAAAGAGGATAAGTAGTACTTATGCATTAGAATGTCTTTTTCCAGCTCATAGTCTATCGGAAACCTAAATTTCATGCAATTCCGTCTAGTACTTTCTGCGTTAAGAATGAACAAACGTACGAAATCACATACACTCCACAGTCATTATATTAGTCATATAAATTAGATTAGGCTATAAAAAATAATAATCTACCTAAGTGTCTGTAAACCTCGATTTCTCTGAAAACGCTTTCAAAACAAGAGACTCAAATTTCATACGCAAATATTAAACGAGCATATATCAATTTCAATCGCTATGATTTACCGTTTGATTATATCAATTCACATCCTCGATTAATTCCTAGAACCATTTCAGTTCCCTTTAACTTTCTCTATCATAATATACTGATTACGAGCGAATAATGCAACTATGTAAATGTAGCAATGTGTAATAATATTAAATAACAGATAAGAATCGAATATAAATTGTTACGAAATTATACATATTGTTAAACTTTAAATATGTATATTACTTTAAAAAAATATTATATGTACCTCGTAAACATTATATTTTTACTTTTTACTCTATTTTTATTCATAATTTTTTATTTGTCCATCTATCGAAACAATGTGACAGATTGACGAGATTTATATGTAGATATAGATATAGTGAATGACATAGTCTTTCCATTCAATTTGACGATACGTTTGGCTCAGTTCGTAGTGACCCTACTTTCTGCGCCAGCGGTCGCGGGTTCAGGTCCCGCTAGGGGCATTCATTTGTTGAGCACGAATGTTTGTACTCCAGTCATGGGTGTTAATATTTATAATATGTATGTATTTAAAATTTATATTTGTAGTATATCAACTATCTGGTATCCATAACACAAGCACATATCGTAGCTTACCACGGAACTAGATGGCTCTGTTGTAATAGTGTCCCAACATATTTATTTGTATTTATTTATTTATTTAATTCCCTAACGATGAATTAACGTATACACTTAGGAAAAGCAGGGTGTGAATGCAAGCGCATTAAAAAATACTAAAGGAATACAACTTATAAAGATTATAATTTTAGATCATAGATACTTAGATATTATTTCAGATGAGTTGGCATTATTACAAAAAAAAAATTGCACAATATACCTCCTGCTCAATATTGAAAATATGTAGATGTTTCACCTCAATAGTTTTCTTGAAATCTATGTAAAGCTATTACTAAAACTTGTTCTGCAAAATATGAACCTAAGTTTAATTATATACTTATTCCTTATTAGTTAGGCGTTAGTAATTGTGATGTATTAATTAAAATACTTTTGTTTCACTTCAGCCCCATGCTTATACTCTACTGGCAATATTAAACCACACGAGGCATCAAGTACGAGAACTCTATCAGCTTGGCAACAACGACGCTGCAATGGCTTATAGGTATTTGGTTATTAATACTAAATAAATTATATAAATAACGTTTTTCATATTCTATATGGTAAATTGGTTCCCTATGCCTAATTATTACTTTATATATAGTCAACGAAAAAAACAATTGAACAATTTAAATTTATATCCTATTCTTATCAAAAAATAGAATATTGACATGTCTTAAAAAGAAAAGTTATTGATATTTGCGCTCTTAATGTTTATTTTCAACAGCATCTTTTATTTAATTCAAATGTAGAGCAAGTGCAGAGATATTTTAAATTATTTACTTTATGTAATTCCTACACTTAATGTAGGTTTTACGGTAATGAGTATGCTTTTATGCAAACGTTGCCTAAAAATTGGGGTCTTACATGCAGCAATTAACCTCAATTTTAATTTTTTAATATGATGCTAAAATGTTTATTTTATAAAATATTTTGATGTATTATGCAGTTGCGTGTTAAGTGACCTGGCAAAGCTGCTTATTCTATTGAACAAACAGCAAGTACCGGTGGTGCCCGATGAATGGCCGAGGCTCGCGAGCTGGGCAGAAAGGTATTTACTTTATTGATACATTATTCTCGCTTAATTCAAGTACTAATTAACATCTCTATTTTTATGCGCATATCTATTTTGATAATGCTACAGCCTATTTTTCGTTAAAGTTAAAGTTAATAATTTTAAAAATATTTTAAGTAGGAACAAAAATGAACTTTAGATGTATTATTTACAGAATATTGAAAAGATACAGTCGCATAAATGTAGAGCAACAGCAAGGGCAGTTGGTGAACTTCCTGCCATCCCCACCGAGTCAGGGATCTGATTCCGAAACAACGCAACAATCATTTACCACGTTCAAACCACCGTCTTACTCTACAACATATGAAAGTCACATATTAGACAAGGATTTAGAAAACCAGTGCGAATGGAGTGAAACTGGTAGACCACCGAGCTATTCCCAAATAGAAAATGAAACCATTACCCTATCAGACCCGTGGGAACGCCGACCCATAGTCAGACGTGAAAGTGTATGGCTAGAGGATGAGCTTTTCGAAATGACAAGGCGACCTCAAGATGAACTTACAACCGAATTATAAATAAGCCATACACAAATCTGATAAGTACAAATTTAAAAAAATATATTTTAAAACCATCATTATTTCCCCAAAGTCACCATTTCAGCACTTTTAGACCCAAAGACCAGTACTTATGCAACCATTATGATTCGAAATAACTTCGTTGAATCATAACATGGTGCTTCCGATATTTTTGTTTGCTTAAAAGTCATGTAAATTAAATAATAGAAATGTTTTGAAATAATTATTTCTATAAAAAGCAAATTTGAAGTTATCAGAGCGAAAATATGCATATAAATTAATATTAAATTAATGCACAACCAAAGTAAATAGAAATAAATAATGAGTCTAGTCTATTCCGAAATCTCTTGCTTATTTCGCTTTTTTAATAAATAGTTACAAAATTGTTGATTATTAAGTTATTCTTTCTTTCTTTAATCCTTTTCATAAAAAGCAATATACCTTTATACTTAAATATGGGATTAGAAAATTAAATCTACAATACATATACCTAGCTATAAATTCTAAATCATGTTTGTAATACCTACTTGCTTGCATGATTATTTTTAAAAAGAATATTTAAAATTAACATGTACATATTATAATTTAGAATTTAATTAGTTAATAAATTGTTGTATTATATTCTTACCTAAACAAAGTAGTTGAAAGAATTACCTTGGTTACTACAACGAATTAGATTTATATAAAGTATGCAATAAATATTTTTAATGTTGACGCGTTTGTAAAGTTTCATATTTGTTAATAAAAATTAATATGTTTTTTATCATTTTGTTTCACTGCACCCAAGCCATAGAGTATATTGCTACATATATAAACCCAAGCAATAAAACATAACTGTGTGCTATAATTTAAATATTCCAGTTTAACCCTAAAGTAATGTTTTCATTATTAAAGATGTTGTTTTATTAACCAATAAGTTAAAGCCCATACGATCCTGCAACGCCTCATCACAGAGTACATTATATATGCGCCTCATTGCACTGCGGCGAAAGGTGTCGCTGTGGTTTTAGTGAGTATGCTGTATGAGTCTCCCAGTTTTTGCCGATTAACGACCGGCAGGAACCCATGGGCAGTGCCCATGATAGCCCACCCAGTGAAATAAAATCCCACTAGGCACTATCCTACGTAAACATTTTTCTAGGATTAAAACGTATTCTATGAATAAATTCCAGCCTCCAGGTCTATTGATGCAACAAATATATATTTTAAAAATCCATTCAGAAATACGTACATCCATATTATATTAACCGACAAATTTTTTCATAATAATTAATAATTTACAATATCAAATTTCATATGAGATTATTCGAGTATTCTTCTTCAGATTACATTTAGAACATATGTATTATCATAAAGATATTTAAAAAAAAAAACAAATAAATTTCGATAAATAGCTTCAAAAGATCAAGATATTCTATATTTGATTTGTAGTAAAACAGTGTAAGGTAGAAGAGATAACTAATTTTAACAAAAAAATTATCTTAATTAGTAAAGGTAAACTTCCGTTATTTATAATTCCGGTACTGAAAAAATCTGCCATTATTTAATAAGTTTATACTCGTATTTATAGATGGTGCTATAACTTATTAGGAGTTTACAAAAATAAATAATTTATTCGGTGTTTTTACACTAGTATTCTTGCATTCAGTAACAGCACTGAGCACACTAACGATAAGTATAACGATAATTAATTTTTATTTTATTTAAAATAATTATCAATTTCTAAGTGCGCTGATAATTTATCAATGCGCTGATCCAATATAGAGGTGAGTGATAAATAATGTCACAGTGAAAAAATCACCGTGATCTGCCTTCTTGGAATGTCACGGTGATTTATTTAAAAGTAACAACGTTCCAAAAAATAACAACGTTCCAAAGTCACAACGTTTTAAAAGCAGTCACTGTGACTGTCAATGTTACATGTCACTTGTCAGTGACAGACGATAGTTCTTTAGAGCTGCGTTTATACATAATATGAAAAGTAATCTTATTTTTAAACCCATACAACTCAAAATCATATTTATTTTTGGAACATAGGATTATAAATGATATAACATTAAAAACCATATTTCTATCGTTATAAGACTCAATATCAAAAGGATTCGTTTCATATTAAGCGGCTAAATTAGATTCTACTTGTTTAAGTAGTATTTCTGAGGAATTGAAAACGGAGCGATTTTATTCGTGTTTTTTTATAACGCAACGAACCGGCAAGTGTGACTTTTTTTTAATTACTACGCTAAGTGCTACCTACGCTTTCTGTTATTGACATATTCGACATCTTACATGATACAATACATAATATTTATTTATTTAATTTACGCGCACGATCAGACATTAAATATTATTTTTATATTTATCTTATGAGTCTTAGTTAACTCATAAACTTTAACTTATATTATTAATAACTAGCAAGCAAAAAGCTTTTGACTCGCGACTCACCCTTGCTTCGCTCGGGATCGTCCCTAGATGTAGCGCGAGCGAAGCCGTGGGTTTCACTGGTTAGAATAAATTAAAAATCTAAAATAAAATTAACCTAAGTTACTCCTTACAACATTAGCTATCTGCGAGTGATATTTTCAAAATTGGTCCAGCCGTTTCAGAGATTAGCCGGAACAAACAGACAGACAGGCAGACAAAAATAAAAATAAAATATTTTTGATATTAGTATCGTATATACTTTCATATGCATTTTTAGTGAATAGCTGTTAATTTGAAATTAACAGACAATTCAATTTTATTCATGTGTACTTATAGATGTAAGTACAATATATACTTTCATATGTGTTTAAACGTGCGCTCAAATTAAAAAAAATATCACATCTCTAGTAACAATTAATGTAACTAACATAAACTAAGACGACAGTCACGGTAATAACAACATAACGTTTTTCCAGCTCTCTTAAGTTGGCGGCGGAAAATGAATTTTTTAAATTTTTTTTTGCTAATTCGTTTGTTCGTCGTTTGTTCGTGATTGTCCAATCAAATTTATTGTTTGTTCGTTGTTCGTTTTTTTATAAATAATTTCCAAAAATTTAATTTGAACCTAGCGCCGACAATTATAGGAACTAAGGTTACTTTTTCAATCAATCTAAGCTAGTTATCGTTTGTCCGATCAAAAAAAATGTTTGTTCGATTTTATTTATGCTGATAACTATTTTTTTTTAATATCATTACACCCACCTTGGGTATGTTCAAATAAATACTACTGCGCATGCGTGAACTCTCGACTGCTGCGCGAATGAAATTTATTTATTTTTTAAGAACTCAATATTAAGAGAAAACAAATTTTTTTAATCGAGATAAATCTCCATTATTATAGCAATTTGTTAGAAGTATAAATCAAAAATTATCTATGACATTAGTCGAGTTAACCTTTAAGTATGGACGTGGAGTCTCACAGGCTACTCGATGTTTTTGATTTCTTAGTTTTACTTAATTCGCACCACTCCCCGCGATTGAGCAGCTCAGTAGCTATTGTTTAAGTTGTAAAACTACCAACGAGAGAGGAGGTTTCATCATCTGATGTATATCACGTAAGTAATGATCATTAAAATATTGACCGGAGCCTGTCAGGCTACACGTCCATTGTTTCCCTATGATATAATTTATAAGGACGATTATGTTAGTTTGAGTTTTTGTGGTACAAAATGTCAAAAAAACAATAAAGCCGGTAGTTCTAAATCCATCTGACCATCTACGAGTTCTGTTCAGGGCCCTGCGAGTAAATCTTTGCGTGTACGACATCCTTCTTTCGAAAAGTGAATGAGTTGTTGTTAGCTTTGGATCAGTCTGAAAATGAAGAGAATATTGAAGATTTTTTTTATATTGGAGTTCTGAACTGATACAAAATCATGAGCGTAATAATGATGAAGATCAGGACCAGGACCAGGATCTAAGAGTTGAATCGGGTAGTGTTCGAACATTCCACTATCGGAGTTAGTGAGAACTAAATATGAAAATACTAAAAAATCTTGAAATTATTATGTATTATAACTCAACTAAAAGAGGGCGTCAATAAGGCTGACAAAAATGCTCGATTTACTCCAGTGGCCGTCGAGAAAGATGACCGGTGTTGCTATATCGTGTCCTAGACTTGAAAAGACACGATTGTCACGAGAGCTGAGGTTGACCATGACTCGAGTTTTAGGCAATGATATGGTTACTGAAGATATCCAGTCAGTCAAGGAACCAGAAGACCATGTAGAATCTGTCACGTTTGTTGCAATAGGGCGCAACAGGCCTGGGTGTCTCTAATGCTCTAAACCTTTTTGCACTGACTATCAATAAATTAGCAACAATTTGACTGTTGTCAAAATTTTTTGTATTTGTTACCTGAATTTGGTATTTTGTGTTTTTGGTTTGTTATATATTATATTTTGAGAATAAAAAACTCATTTTGTTATAGGAATAAGTTTAGGTGTTTTTTATACCTAAAAATGTAACCTAAGTAGATTTAGACTGAAAAGTGCCATAGTTTTTGTTTTTTTTAATTTCTATAATTTTTTAAATAAAAGTTGATTATACAAGCACGTTATATTATTGTTAAATCCCATAACTTTAATATCCAATCATTTTTAAAGCGATCTTATATCAAATTCCCCAAAACAATATGTATACATATAGGAGCCTGTGAGACTCCACGTCCACAGTAGTGTTAAGAAAAAATGACGTCCATACTTAAAGGTTAAGCAGGAAGATGGGGTTGGAATACCATACTCGATTTCCTTTTGTATATAGGAGTTTTATAATTCTTAGTTTTAAAATATATAATAATTTTGTGAGTATGCTCTTGTGATAATATGATACTCCATATAGTTAACCATATCTTTTGGCAACTAGAAAAATAAAGCAACTGTGTTTATTGTAATACTAGCGGAACCCGCGGCTTCGCTCGCGCTAAATCTAGGAATGAACCCAAGCGAAGCGAGGGTGAGTCGCTAGTACAAAATATTTAACAGGGGCTGCAGCACTGACCTCTATAATACCATTGGACTGGCTGTTGTCAACGTGCTTTTGTGGCTGCTTGATACTCGCCATTTTGGCGCTGTCCGCCGCTGTCGGACGTAGCGAGAGTTCGTGGTACTAAAACTAATGATGTCGATATAAAGATTTTTATTTTTTTATTTTTATTAATCAATAACCGTATCATCATAATTACTACTTATGTTATATTAACAACAAAAATGCAAAATTACTTTACAGTAAACAAACACTTCTCGCTATCATTTGCAATATACGTCAAAATTAGTTCTCGGGACTCTCGCTAGTGGCGCTTCAAATGGACACAAAAAAATAGCTGTCAAACGCTTAGAACAGCCAGTCCAGTGGTAATATAGAGGTCAGTGGGCTGCAGTGTATAATTAAACACATTTTATTTATTTAAAATTTAATTATATAAAATGTTACAGCGTATACTCATTATATATGCCTCAGATTGTATTCATAATAATAATATAACAAAACTTGGTTATGCTTTAACCCTTCTTTATCCACCAAAAATATTATATAAATATTCAAATAATAATAAGTATTGTGTATCAGTGGCGAAGAATGAAATTTTAGCAGAGGCCTACAGTTTAACCTATAGTTTTATAAAACAATTCACAAAAATAAAGAACGTAATCGTGATAATTTTTCCTTTTCATATTAAGCCAATTATCGTTATTTTTTAAATATACCTATATAATATATAAAATATTATAGCAAAATACAATTAATACTTACTCAAATTGAATAATAAAAATATTATTATTTTTAACAGTATATTTTACAAACGAAGTACGTTTTAAGGATTTTTTAAATATAAAATACCGCCATCTGCTAACATCTGTTTGAACGACTTCATCTTACTGAAGAGATTGATTTATTATTTATTTATCAAGTGAACTACTAAATTAAACGTAAAATATGTAGATAGGGGGGTTTATTTATTATATTTCAAATTACGCTTTTAAAATAACTTAAGCATAATTTCACTTGAAACACAAATTAAGGAATAATAATTTACATGAAAAACAAACTGAATTATTACATTATTAATTATTACATAAAATGTATTAAGTTAAATTCTAAATATTTTTATTAAAATATGTGACCTGCACTTTATTAGTTTATTAAAAATTACGTAAAATGTAAGAAATGTAACCTTCTGGCAACACAGGTGTCATCCGATGTCAGTGACGTTTCGCTTGAGTGGCCAATATGGCGACTGCGATTTGTCTGTTATCACCATTAGAATTAAACGAAATACTCGACAATCCGAATTTTGCGGATATATGTTGTCGACTCGAAATGTTTATTTTTTCATGTTTTATTATTCAGCTAAGGTTTCGATCGAGTCTACCGTACCCCTTCACGGAATTATTAATATAGAAATATAGAAATATGACACTAAAACCAGATTTTAAATCAGAATACTAAAACACCTGAACTCAAATATCATCCTACTTATATAATATTATAAACGCGAAAGTTTGTTACTCTTTCACGTAAAAACTACAGAATGGATTTTAATGAAACTTTACAGTAATATTGCTTATACATCAGAATAATACATAGGATACAATTTATAAAGATATTGTGCGAATTGTCCAAAATATGATGATAAATGTCAAGTAAGTAGGACAAATTAGGATTACCTCTCGTCGCAAGGTGTATTAACTTTTGCCGTATTTGTTTATTGTTTGGAACGTCCCAGCCATATTGACTAAAAATCTGACGAATATTTTCTTCTACACAGAAAACATTTTATATCATTATCACTCATATTATCAAAATAATAATAAATATAACTAACCAAATTGTATTTATAAAAGCAACATTTTATTGCAAGCAAGCTGGAGCTCGGCTTGCGTAAATTGTCAGATTATATATTTTTTGTAATTGTGGTATCATCACCCTTACAATATAAAAAAAAACTGCGCACGAGTAAGTCAAGGTATCTTTTTTTTACAAGCACAAGTTCACTAATATTTACGAATAGAAAACAATATTAATCAAAATATTCAATTCAGATCCGCCATCTTAGATTTGAAAATGGACCTCATTTTCGCAATCAGCACCCCGAGAAACCTCGAAAATGACACCCTTGTCATTATTGTAAAAAATCGGATGTCCGCCATCTTGGATTTGTAAATGGACCTCTTTTTCGCAATCAGCACCCCGAGAAACCCCGAAAATGACACCCATGTCATTATTGAAAAAAAACCGGATGTCCGCCATCTTGGATTTGAAAATGGACCTCATTTTCGAAATCAGCACCCCGAGAAAACGCGAAAATGACACCCATGTCAATGTTGAAAAAAAAACTAGTGTTGACTATCCGCTGGGTGCGTGACTCTAGCGCCATCTAACGATACAACTCACGGTGGCTCTTTTGAGAAAATATACATGTATTGTATGCCAAATAGCTATTAAAAAAAAAAAAAAACTAGAAAAAAAATTTTTTTCAATGTTAAATGTGATATATTACACAGAGTGTACATTAAATTATTTTTTTTTTCCGTGGGTCAGCTGAAAACAGTAAGTAAAATAAATACAACAACTAAAACAAGTCTCAATAAGTGAATTAGGTTGGCCCAACTTTTTTTGATTTACGGATTTTTTTTATTTTTAATTATTTGTTCGTCGTTTGTTCGTTAATGTTCGAATGTAGAAATTGTTTGTACGTCTTTTATTTATTTATAATTAATTAAACAAATGTTCACCCTTAAGTTGGCCCCCTTTATTAGATATCTTTATTTTTATCGCTCAGATTAATTAATTTTGATCAATTATCGTTGGTTCGACGACTATTGGTGATTTTAATTATTTTATACCCAATTATTAATTATTTTATATCTAATAAGCAAACCATCACTTCATTGTCTGGCAACCGGAAACTTATAAAATTTACAATTACTATTTCTACTAGTATTTTTGCAATCGACTACACAGCAACTCTGATGACCCATTTTATTTTATTTATTTAATTTAACTGACACACGTGTTATTTTTATGGTCATAAATAATAAAGAGCCACTCGTAGTTCTGTTTTGGTCCGCAGCGGGCGCTGACATCACTTTTGTTTCCCCCACCATGCCTTACGCACCCAGCGGATAGCTAACTTCAACATGTAGATTTTCGTGTGACGGTGCTGCGCGCGCATCATAAAAATTCCCTCTCATCATTTTTTCATAACGCGCTTTTGAATTTTATATCATTTGATAAGATACACCGACGTTGTGTCGACCGTCATTGAAGGTCGTTTTTTTTAATTTATGTTAACTCATCGAATACATTGATTCGCAAATTGTTTTCTTGATCGTTGAACTTCGAAATTACTAGAAAAAATAGGTCGACAACATTTATTTAGCCGGAACACATTGTCGACCGAACGCTCAGACCAAATAAAAAGTATAGACGGAACTCTGCGAACAGCAAAGTGAGGCCGGTCAAACTACGCCTCGCCGTGTACATACACAATTACACGCACACTCGTACAACGAAACTACGCCTTGCCTTGTCAGTCTATATATCGCGGCTCGTGGGAGCAACACGTTTTGAGAAAATATTAATTTACAAGCGAAAATGCCGAATTGTGTTGTGAAAGGGTGTAAGAATCAATCCTCAAGAGATAAAAAGCGGGATGGAATCACATTTCACACGTAAGTAATTTAAAAACCAATAATTTTCAATAAATCAAAATAAAATTTTAAGATTATTGCTTGGAACACAAATGTTGCCAGTATAAAGTGTTTTTGTTTACCCTATTTGGATGGATTACAATCTATCGAGATAGATTCTTATCTAACGGTTTTCACAATATTATATATCCATGTTATCAAAATCGGCTCGAACAATAATTTAATAGCAAAATAAAAAAAATTACTAAAGTTTTATTCGTTACGTTATTAAGTCAGTTGTTTTTAACGGGTTTCAATTATATCCATAATAATATGTATTAATTAATATTTTAAAGGCGTTAACTACCCTTTCAATTTAATAGTACCTATGTGTATTATTAATAATTAATTCAGCATAAAGGTTTTTAAATTAAATAAATTGGATAAATCATAACGAATTTTATTTCTGAACCACTTTTTCCATTTACTTTCTCCTACCATCACTACTTTATACCGACAACTCACCAAGACTGAAGACACTTTATATATCATGTTATGACGTTATCAATTAGTAACGTTATTTTTGTAATTTTAGGGTAATTTGAATTATCATGGCAACACCGGCCCACGCAACACATGTTTAAAAAGGTGGCCTCACTTTTCTGTTCGCAGAGTTCCGTCTTTACTTTTTATTTGGTCTGAGACCGAACGTTTATATTAAAAAAACAATATTTATATATTTTATGATCTACTTACACAATTGTTTATTGCATATATATGCACGATTTTAGTTTTAAATTAATCATAAAACTTAGGGAGATACGATTAAAAAAAGTTTACTTTAAAAACTGTTTCATAAAACAATATGTCGACACTTAACAATAAAACATAATATTCTTGTGAATTTAGACCAGAAGTGAGCTTTCTTTTAAAAAAAACAAGCTACTAAATCGACCTCAATTTATTGTAAGTATCTGAAAACGCTAAAACACAATTAAACTAATCAAAAAGACCACTAAGCTACCAACAATGATATTTTAAAGAAATAAACCAACAGAGTAACGACCTAACAATGCTATCACGACAAGCGTCAAGATACAACTACCCCCCGATGCCGGTTATACATCGACTTTTATAGATTTCTCCCCACTCCAACATCCTCTTTTCTGTTCATATTCCACACGGCCTTTCCTGACAGGAGACCGTCCTCGGGCTCCTTTATCTTCTAACCTTGGGGTTCAGAACCTCGAGCAATAGACATCACATTCTCATCATCTGCTGCCGTATAAACAATAAAATTACCAGACAAAAAAAAAACACAAAGTGCATTTCTAAAAACTGCTAATATTAAGGTTTTAATTTGATTCATTCGTGGTCTAAGCTCACCTAGCATAACCTAAGCACAATGGATGTGAAACAAACAGATATCTGTACCAATTACCCGGGGCAGGACCCGTCGGGGGAGTGCGCCCTCACGACTCGCCAGAGAACCATGTCATAGCTTTGCGTGTGTAAATCAGTACCTATAAAAGCATGTTTCAACCCAACCTAACCACAAATATACGTTACCTCGCATAACCTAAGCACAGTGGATGTAAAACAAACAGATATCTGTACCAATTACCCGGGGCAGGACCCGTCGGGGGAGTGCACCCTCACGACTCGCCAGAGAACCATGTCATAGCTTTGCGTGTGTAAATCAGTACCTATAAAAGCATGTTTTAATCCAACCTACCCCCAACTATACGTTTAATGATTACTATACAAACATATGCAACGGTCAACTCATAGTATGTTCACAGCTCCAGGACGACATGTCTGAGTAACCTCCAAGACACTGTCCGAGCTCACAAAAAATAATCTTTTAAGCTACACAAGGTATGTCCCATATACTAGGATCGCATGTCTGAGCGCACTCCAAGACAGCATCCAATAATATGAAACCGTACCCCACTTGAAGTGCATCTGTTGGCCAGAACAGCATATCCGAGTACAAAGACCTGCGAGACATGCTATCCCCGACCGCAAGATGCATCTTCCCTTGAATGTGTCAACCCCAATGAGAAAACACAAAATAAGTATCTTTTACATACACAGTAAAAATAAAATAAAAATTTTACACTTAACATTTCTATACAAGTCCGGAAAAAGGCGCGGCACCTACTACTCACTACGATGTCACTGGTTGTCTGACATTACAACAAAATAAAAATACGATCTAAAAATAACCGTTAATTCAAGTAATTTAATTTTCTAATTTAAGCCTGACAAGCAAAACAAAACTAAACTATACACAGCGACCAACACAAAACACAAATTACCAAAATCAATGAAAATTCACCAAAATCACGGTACCCTCCGAAAAACTTTTAAGCACATACAACCTACAAATACCTCATGTTAACAAAAGTTGTGGGCGAAACAGGACCTATCCCACTTCTGATCTTGTGAATTTAGACCAGAAGTGAGCTTTCTTTTAAAAAAAACAAGCTACTAAATCGACCTCAATTTATTGTAAGTATCTGAAAACGCTAAAACACAATTAAACTAATCAAAAAGACCACTAAGCTACCAACAATGATATTTTAAAGAAATAAACCAACGGAGTAACGACCTAACAACGCTACCGCGACAATTGTCAAAACACAACTACCCCCCGATGCCGGTTATACATCGACTTTTATAGATTTCTCCCCACTCCAACATCCTCTTTTCTGTTCATATTCCACAATATGATATTAATCCTTACCTATATAAATAAGTTACTCATCACAAGTATTTAATTTTGAACAAAATTGCTCTTGGCATCATTTGATTTCTATTATAAATGTATATCTTACGAGATCGAAATTATTATTTTGTTGCGAAGTTGAGTTAACAACTATGATATAGTTAACTTCGCAACAAAATAATGATTTAAATAAATGTAAATTGCGTGCAAGACATCGGTAGCTCTGTGAGATACCGCTTAAAACTCGAAAAAAAAATTTGGTTTCCAGCCTTAGAACGCGGACGTAGTAAATAATAAGTCAATGTTAAAGTCAATAATACTTTAAAGTTCTAAGTAGGTACCCAAAGATTAGTAATTTTATTTTAAAAAAGCGTTTAAACAAATAGCGCTTTTATGTACGCGCTTAAAAAAATATGTATAACGTTTAAACGTGTAGTCAATTTAAAAGCGCTTATCACTTCTCTAGTAACAAATGTAACAAATAGCAAAAAGTTAATGTAGTGACCGAATATCACTGTTACTAACCGACACAATTTTAGCACCCCATCGAAGGATTTTTGAAATCAATATGGCCTGAATCGATAGGTCTACGTTCGGTCAGGATAGGTCCACTATCATTTTTGTTAGGTCGCCTGTGATTTTTTAATAAATATTTTTTTTAAATTTAACTATTATTTTAAAAATTTTTAGCACCCCATTGAAACTGAAACTGATTAATCTTTATATTTCTACATTCTTTATCGTTAGGACAGTTTTGGTCTCTATACGTTTTGCTTTTATATTATCCATTTAGTTTTTTTATTAACAATTATAAATAATTGACATTGACAATGTCATAAGTCATTTGACATCTCATTTATGTTACCTTTTGAGCATTAGCTTCTTGTATTTTGGCTATACATTTTTATGTCATATTTAATATGTATTGTATAGTCTATATATAGTTATTTAATATTATTATTATTTTTGATTTGTTTTTAATTTATTGTTGTTAAACGAATATAAACAAAGTAGAAAGTATGAAGGCATAAAAAATTATGATACACATAAATAAAGAAAACACAAAAATCAACAACAATAAATTAAAAACAAATCAAAAATAATAATAATATTAAATAACTATATATAGACTATACAATACATATTAAATATGACATAAAAATGTATAGCCAAAATACAAGAAGCTAATGCTCAAAAGGTAACATAAATGAGATGTCAAATGGCTTATGACATTGTCAATGTCAATTATTTATAATTGTTAATAAAAAAACTAAATGGATAATATAAAAGCAAAACGTATAGAGACCAAAACTGTCCTAACGATAAAGAATGTAGAAATATAAAGATTAATCAGTTTCAGTTTCAATGGGGTGCTAAAATTTTTTAAAATAATAGTTAAATTTAAAAAAATATTTATTAAAAAATCACAGGCGACCTAACAAAAATGATAGTGGACCTATCCTGACCGAACGTAGACCTATCGATTCAGGCCATATTGATTTCAAAAATCCTTCGATGGGGTGCTAAAATTGTGTCGGTCTGTTACTAAAGGAACAGCTGTCACATCGGAACCGAAGTGACAAAGTCACGGTGATTTTTCACGGTGACTTTTATGGAACTGGAACGACAGTCACAGTGACTACAAAATAACATTTTTCACCGACACAAATCCAATAACCATAGAGTATATTGCTATAGACATGCGTAGGTCCGGATTGAAATAGTTCCCGGAACTATGTCTTAGACCGGAACGATATCGTTCCAATCCGAGATGTCAATTGAAACAGGTTCACAGATCCGACCAGGAGTGAGATGGACCGAGTGCCTTAATCTGTGCGAGTGATTTAAGTGAACGATTATTTTGGAGTTTGGACCGAAGCGGCGAAGCGACTTTAAATAAAGTAATGTAATATATCATATATGGTCGGAACCATAGAATATCTATGGTCGGAGGTCGGAAAGTAACTCCTGCCGAACCTACCCGAGCTATAACTAATAACTGTATATAAATTTTAAGGTGCTTCCTCACAAGAGTTTTAAAAATTTTAGAAAACATTTGCTAAGCCGCGACAGTATTTATAAATAATTATTAATAAAAATTTACAATAATATATAAAATAAAATGATACATAAGTAAAACAATTATTTACATTATTTTTATTTACTTGAAGTCTTTTTTTAAGTTGTTATTTTTCAATTTTATATTAGCAAATAATAGCGCCTTTATATCGTGGCGAGTAATTCGAAACTTAATGTCATCTCTTAGTTCTTACTATGCTGTTCCAATTAATAATGTGACTAATGCACTGTGCGTTACATTCTCTAATTCATTGATTAAATTTTGAACTTTTGTAACATTAATAATAATATTAGTATATTTTATATTTTAATATTCTTTATTCTCTTTTTGACACGATATGTTTATGCTTAGTTGCGTCTGGATGGCGATTCTTCTCAAAAAAGATCGATTCTTGTATCGATCCGAATCGAAACCTAATGAATCGATTCTCAAGAAAATCGAGGTCTAAAAGATCGATCTCGATTTTTTTTAATACTTATAATATAAATATTAATTTATTTTAAGTAATTTATGTTTAATAAGACAGGCTAGGCTTTGAATTTCAGTTTTAGGCAGTTTATTTTCTATGATTACAAACGCAAACGCTTTTACGAAGCTTAAGTTAAAGTAGCTTAAGCTAAAGTACGCTTTAATCTTTATTATAGGTCTTGGTTGACAGTCCTAAGCCTGTATGTAAAGTATGAAGGTAAATCAATTGACGACTTCGTTTCTAGCTCAAAGTGTTAAATAAAAAAGAAATAAAAAAAATTACCGACCTCAGAAATGTAATAAAAAGTTAAAAATAACTGAACGAAGGTTTTCAATTTTCATTTACTATAGATACATAATCAGTTATTTTCGAAGTCTGTGTGCTTTGATTTGTTTCGTCTGACACCGACTTCAAAAATATCTGATTACGATTAGGTATAATTCTCCCCAAACTTATTGACCGCTCTGAAGTTAGTCCCTTAGAGCTTCCCCTGCGCACTTCGCCCGACACCTTATTATTTCGTTCTACGCGCCACTTCAGGGTGGCAAAAAAGTTTGGCGAGGATTATATCTATAGTAAATGAAAGTTAAAAACCGTTTCCGTCCCCGTCCCCGTTCAGTTACTTTTTACTTTTTAGTACAAATTTTTGAAGTTGGTAATTTTTTTTTAATTACTTTTTATTTCGTAATTTTTTTGGTTTTATGTAAAAACTGAATTAATAGTTTTTGTAATAAGTAGTTATTACAAAAAATACACTTTTTAGTATATATCTTAAACACTACTTAACCGATTTTTATGAAATCCTTACAATTCCCTAAGTTAGACTATTCCCTTAGTTAAAATAAATTTAAGCAAATAAAAAAAGCATCACGATCTGATTAGTAGTTTCTGAGAAATGCGTGGACAGACAAACACACACACAAACATACATACATACATCATACACCTATAAAATTTTGTATATTTGCTTGGAAATCCTAATAGATTATCATAATATGTCAATATCTTGCAGTTCTAATAATATTACATACATACGTGTCGAATTGATAACCTCGTTTTTTTAAGTCGGTTAATAATACTGTCCGAAGGAATTGAGGAACAGTGATAACCTGTTAAAATCATGCATTATCTACTGAGATCACGCGAACATGAACCGAAAGGTAGTACATAATATTATATGAACTAGCGGAACTAGATAGTTCCGCGAACATGTTTCATGAACATAGTTCCTTTATGAAAAGGAACTATTCCATGTTCAATCAACTCCAGGACCTAGTTTGCGCACCTAAAATTGCTACATATATAAACACTGACCTCTATAATACCACTGGACTGGCTGTTGTCAACGTGCTTTTGTGGCTGCTTGATATTCGCCATTTTGGCGCTGTCGGACGTAGCGAGAGTTTGTGATACTAAAACTAATGATGTCGATATCAGAGAGCAAATATCGATAACTTTTAATAATAAGTTTTTACAATCAATAAAACTGTTTCAGATAAAAAAAAATATTTTTTTATTTTTATTAATCAATAACCGTATCATCATAATTACTACTTATGTTATATTAACAACGAAAATGCAAAATTACTTTACAGTAAACAAACACTTCTCGCTGTCATTTGCAATATACGTCAAAATTAGTTCTCGGGACTCTCGATAGTGGCGCTTCAAATAGACACAAAAAAATTGCTGTCAAACGCTTGGAATAGCCTGTCCAGTGGTTTTATAGAGGTCAGTGTATATAAACCAATACCTAACTAAAGCATAGAAGGCGCTTTACGACATTTGAAGTGTACGCTGTCATAGACAAAACAGTATTAGCTCACTGACCTCTATAATACCATTGGACTGGTTGTTGTCAACGTGCTTTTGTGGCTGCTTGATATTCGCCATTTTGGCGCTGTCGGACGTAGCGAGAGCTTGTGGTACTAAAACTAATGATGTCGATATCAGAGAGCAAATATCGATAACTTTTAATAATAAGTTTTTACAATCAATAAAACTCTTTCAAATAAAAAAAAATATTTTTTTATTTTTATTAATCAATAACCGTATTATCATAATTACTACTTATGTTATATTAACAACGAAAATGCAAAATTACTTTACAGTAAACAAACACTTCTCGCTGTCATTTGCATTATACGCCAAAATTAGTTCGCGGGACTCTCGCTAGTGGCGCTTCAAATGGACACAAAAAAATTGCTGTCAAACGCTTGGAACAGCCTGTCCAGTGGTATTATAGAGGTCAGTGGTATTAGCTAGTGATGTAACTATGCATAACATAAATACCGATATCGATTTCTTAGTTTATGGTATAAAAATATAACATCCAAAGTTTATGCAAGCAAATGTCGAGTTTTTTATTAAAATGACAAAGACGTTATATACATAATACATATAATATACTGTTTGAAAGAGATATACCTGGCGCAAAAGTGGTCATAACACTCGCAGCGTTACCTTGCTGAATGGCGATGGACAACCTCTGCGCCAGGTAGGTCCCAGAACGGGCGTCAAGCCCCCTCGCAAGTAATAGTTATAAAGAAATATTTTTTTCTTGTGTGTTACGTGTGTTATATATTTCTTGTGAGCCCCACCCAGTTAAATTATAAAATACAGTTTTCTGTAGTTAAAGAAAGATAAACGGTCACATTTGCTATGTGCACTGTATATTATAATGTAACTAGTTCCTAAAAACATTAAAGTACCCGCTAGCTATAATCGTATGTAAGCATATTTTTAATAAATTCTAATTGGTAAATATTCTTTGCTTATGAATTTAATCGATTAATTATGATGATCACCCAATACATCATTATCGAATTTGCCCATAGCATTGTACGACAAAAATGCGATGAACTAAAGTCATAGAAAAAATTCGAGGCGTTAGGTAGCTTTTAAGCTTAGTATCATAAATATATCCAAGGTAACCAAATTGACGTTAGCTTTGTGATGATTTCCATTTTGAGCAACCTACATCTGTCTCTTTCTAATGCTGTTATGAGTGTGTAAGAAAATAGAGACGACTATATTAGTTAAATTTATCCCCCCCTCTATGCTTTACTTATTGCTCTGAGTCATCGCATTTGTTTTCTAAACCCACTGTTGTACTCATGGAGGTTAGATACAGGAGAACCAACGCTTCATACTAAAGCATTACCCGCCTGTCTCTGAAAATTTGTAGAGTTTATAGCGCGCTGCCGTCAATAAGTAGTATCTGTGAAGTTAGCTATTTATGAGTACTGTCACTATTGTGACAACGTGAAGTTAGGCATTGAGACAACATAGCGATCGCAGCGCCTCCTTGGTTTGACAATATTTCTGAGACACTACATTCTAGGGCCTTGGTTCTCCTGGTTTCTAATCTCCATGGTTGTACTTATGGAGGGTAAGAGATAAGGAGGAATCTCTCTAACTGACAAGATTGTCCGTCAAAATGCGGTAAATTAGGGTGGCGCCACATTAGCATCTGGATATATTTTAAAATCTTATTCGTGGTGGCGCCACGGTGCAAGTGGGCTAAACACACTTCACTCAGTTTACCGCTGCTATATTGTTCATATCATACCTTTCGCTTCACTAGCGCCATTCTGGTGGGTTTTTGTTATGGAGGGTAGAGATAAGGAGGACCAACTCGTACACGAAAAAGTGGCAGTAAAATACTGAAAATAAAGTTTCCATTACCTGCCACAATAGCGCTGGGGTGCAAATAATTTCAATATGAACATAGCTGTTATAAATGGAGTGAAGTTAGCTGAGTTCAAATATGATAAGGAGGACCAACTCGTACACGAAAAGGTGGGCTCACTGAATTTGACCCAACTTGTTTTGATTTTCGGATTTTTTTTATTTTTAATTGTCTGTTCGTCGTTTGTTCGTTAATGTTCGAATGTAAAAATTGTTTGTTCGTCTTTTATTTATTTATAATTAATTAAACAAATGTTCACCCTTAAGTTGGACACCCTTACTAGATATCTTTATTTTTATCGCTCAGATTAATTAATTGTGATCAATTAACGTTTGTTCGACGACTATTTTTGATTTTTCGATCATAAAAACAATTGAATTCCCAATTATTAATTATTTTATATCTAATAAGCAAACCATCACCTCACGCCTACACTGCGCATGCACAGATGACAGCTATGGTGCATATTATTTAAAAAAAAAAGACATTATAATTTACTTATATATGTAGCAATATACTCATTACTCTATGATAATTTCTGTGGTCAACAACCAGCAAATCCAACATAATAATTAAAAATAAAAAAAAATCTGAAAATCAAAACAAGTTGGGTCAAATTCAGTGAGCTCATTTTTTTACATAATATGCACCATAGCTGTCATCTGTGCATGCGCAGTGTATATGAAAAATTTATTTGTTAAAAATAAAATAACCAGTTTTATGGGATTTTATAAATAAGTTGTCAGGTAAAATGAATAAACAAACGGGTTCAAAAAGAAATTCTACGAATATATATTATTAAATTATATAAATAAACTAATACATCTTCAACAATAGTTATAATAGTTAAACATATTTTTTAATAACAATTTGTGTACTTATGATAGTAGTTTGGCATTTTTTCTATTTGCTTTGGTCTTAATTTTGGCAGCTTCGTAGCGTTTAAAATAATAAAAAAAATTTCGAGTAAAAATACTATATAAATATACACTTTGCATAGATTGAATTGTTTTAAATTTGATTTTTCAATCAGGGTGTCGTAATATAAATAAATAATTCAAAGTAAATTACTCAACGTACAGAAGGTTGGAAAAAAGACAGACGCTGAGACGAATCATTTTTCGTAGTTTTTAGTTTGCGTCCACTAGGACAACTTTTCACAATACAACTTTTTCCCATTATTTTATATCGTATAATAACTATCACCACAATAAAATCACTGATAATTATTTTAAAAAATTCACACTAATAAAATTACGCTTTCTCTTTGTAGTATTTTGTTTATATTTACTAAAACTTTTTTAGACTACGTAAATAGTTGAGGTTTTGTATACTAGCATTTTACTAACTAGTAACTACTACTTGACTTGAGTAACTTAACCAGTATATTATCTATACTCTTTGAACTTAACTAACTTCACTCCATTTATAACAGCTATGTTCATATTGAAACTATTTGCACACCAGCGCTATTGTGGTAAGTAATGGAAACTTTATTTTCAGTATACAGTGGACACCTATTCAACTTTCCCCCATATTGAGTCGGTTCTCCTTATCTCTACCCTCCATAGTTTTTGTACTGTTATTTACCGCTGACAGGGCGACACTTTTTCAACTTTGTTTCTGTGAGGCGCGAAATTTGAAAATGTAAAAATTTTAACGCATTTTTATAACACTTATCGATTGAATAAAATTTGGTGTTTTTTTAGTGGTTTATTATCACTACAGAATCTAATTGAGTCACTTTTCAAAAATTGATGTAATACCCCCTTTGTTCTTTTATTATTAAAGGATTAGTTCATAGACAAAAAAAGTCATTTTTTTATAATCTGTAGATGTCAAATCTGAATGTCAAATGTGTTATTTTATTTATGTCAGTTTTTCATTTTTAATCAGTCTTTGTCAAATTCTGAAAGAGGGTTGTGTATTGTGACAGTAACTATGAAATTATAATCGCAAAATTAAATATATTTCGTAATATAAAACCTCTAAATGACCTGTTAGTGTTTTACAAAAGGCAATATGAAATTTTCTGTTGAAAAAAAATGAAATTTTTCCGAGCTAGAAACGGTAAATAATATTTAAAGTGGTAAGTAGCGCAGCTATTCATAGCCGCATTTGTATCAAAAATACAAAACATCAAGGGATAAAACATTCAATCAGTGTTTTTATTTTTGTGGCTAATATTTTGTTCCGTACAATAAAGTTCCTACTATCCCTGCTTTCAACAACAAGCTATTGTTGACTATTTATATAACAAAAATAGCTTTGTTCATTTTAATCAGATTTAGTTATCATGCAGGAAGCTTCGTTTTAAATGTATTCATTTTCATTTCAGACTGATTTTTTTATGAAATTAACTTTCAACAAAAAATATTTAAATTTTGTTTCAAGATGAAGCATCTAGCTGCCTGGTAAGTTAAGAATAATTTATAATTCATTAAAGTTAAAGTATAGTAGTATTTATTTTTTAATTATAATATGTAGCTAATTACTTTTATACTCTTTTTTTTGCATTGTTAAATTATATTATTTTATTATATAAATATATTAACATAATTTATAATTATTATTTTTGTCTAAAATAATTTTAAATTGAATTTCACTTCATATTTTTTGTTGTTGACAAATTTGTTAAGAGTAAAATATATTAATATTCAATTTTTATTTTTTCTTTACTCATATGCCACTTTCGTATTTATACCACCTGTTAATGAAATAAATATTACCTGTAGGTATCAAAAGAAAATAAGCTCTTATGATAAAGAAGAATGGGAAACTATGGTTGAACAGTTACTAATGCGAGGCACTTATCGTCGTCGAATTGTTGATTTTTCCTCACATCCCAGATCATATCTAATAGATGTTGATTTAGTCAGAGGTAAGAGATATATTTCACACATCCATAAAGTATTATATAACTTTAAGTACATACATTATATTATAAATATAAACACCCATGACAGAAGTATGAACATTCATTCTTAACAAATGAATGCCCCCAGTGACTCGAACCCGTGACCCGCGTCCGCGCACAATGTAGGGTCACTACAAACTGATCCAAACATGTTGTAAATCATATCAGACTGTAAGTTATTAAGTCATAATAAAAAAAGATTAATTTTTATAAGAGCAACATTTATCAAAGTTAATGCTGAAATAACATTTTATTTAGGATCATCATTCCCCAAAGCAAAACCTACGCTTGGAATGCGTCGCGTGGTTTGGTATGCCCTAGTACGTCTAGTATTTCTACCAGCGCTATACCAGTGGTGGGCTCAACAAACATCAGCAACTTGTGCAAATTTCTTGCTGGCTTTGTGGATCTTACAAGTCATTAATATTTCAATTAATTTCATAGCTCCTACATCTATTGAGATTGATGTAAGTATATATAATTTTACATTATTTTTATTTTTACAAATGAATATCTTAAGAAGCTCATGGTCCTTCGAACCAGATAAATAAAGAAATACAGAGAGTTAGCTTCAATAACGTAGTTGTTATTAAAATTTTATAAATTACAATATATTATTATATACTTATAAGTTTCTTATAAGTTTCTTAAATTAAGTTTATATATGTGGTTAAATGGTTTTAGTCAAACTGTTGGATCGTGCCGCTAGGATTAATGCTAGTACTGAGTGTAGTGCACTCACAAATAGTCAGCACCACTGAAATGGAGCTTGGTAGAGTCCGCCCCAGGTCCACATACCGACGGAAGTTACCTCGTTATTTTAGGTATTTATACTATTATAATATAGATTAATAGATTATAAAATATACATTTTTTTTTACTTTATTTAATATTTTTATATTCTATATTTTACAAAAAACATAGAGTAATTAAAAAAAACAGAACTGGAATTTAAAAGCAATTCAGATCAAATTGTGAATATTTTGTATTAACAAGTCATACTAGTACATTGATATTAGTAAAAGTAATATATGTGTATGTATATGCATTTATTATAATTGATTCTTTGAAATGTGCTGTGTAAATATATTTATTCATTACAGAAAAGGGCGGTCAGACTGTGAAGGGGGCAGTGGGGGAGCCTCTGCTGAAAGTGGTGCCACATCTAGTCAAAGCAAATCGCCATTGACAAAACCTTCTAAATTCAGACGACGACTCTCCCGTTCTGAATCCACGGATGCGGGACTTAGGTGATTAATTAAGATATAAGTTAAACTATTATATATTTTTTTAATCCTTAACTATAGTGAGTACTGATGTATACTAAGCTTATTGTATCTGTTTGTCCGTCCTATCCCAACTTTAACTATTTAAATAACAATTTATAAGAAATAGCCAAATATCCGTCAGATTAGCGTTTGGGTAGCCATAACTCTAAAGTCTTATTTTTAGCAAAACTTAACTAGAATATGAAGTGTACATAAACCTAAACAGAATGCGACACGCGTTTGTATCATAAATAATAGTCAAGCGGGGTTTACATGCTTTTAAACGGACGCCTGTACTTCCAAAATCCGAGCTTATTTTTTGAAGTGAAACTTCTTATGCGACTTCCAACAAGGTTGCGTTAAACGTTTAACGCAACCTTGGGGTTTTAAGTCTCGGAAATCTAAAGCTTTAGATTAGTATAAAATATAAACGAATACCAGTACAAGTACCATGCACTCAGAGACGGGGAAGAGTTAGCGCCTAACCACCCCTCAGACGGTCAAGATGCGCAGGTCGAGGATCTCGCCCACCGTAAGTCGGTGATTTTTAATGTGACGTTATGCGTAGCAAAAGTATTACAATATACAGCCTAACTTATGACGTGGCTGCTCATGCTGGTAATCATGAGGAATTGTTTTTGAAGTGAAATTACAATATCATTAGTATTTATACAGTAAACAGTGAGTTAAAATAAATAAAGAACTTTCACTTGAGACATGTGTACTTTGTACGCACTCATTTTTTTTTTATTAAAAATTTCTAAAGATCCGAAAATTGAATACACGAAATGATAAGCAGTAGTCGTCCAAGCTAACTTTGACTTTGTCGTAACTAAATTGGTTGTAATTTGGCTACACCTAATAAGCTTTACCATCAATATTACATTATATCTTAATGTACATAGTTAGTAATTAATTATATTATAATTATGTAATCAAAACTTGATGATGATGACTAGGTAAAAACATTTATAAAACAGTAACATACAATCACACAAGTATGTTTTTCACATAGGGTTTTGCCATATATATACATTACTATCGATACAGAGGCCTAATCTATAGTTTAAAATTTTTTGTTTGTCTATTTGTGACCGAATCGCGATAAACTACTGGACTGAGATTTTAATGTAGGTAATTTGGTATGATATATAGCTAGCTATCTAGGTCATAAGATACTTTTTAAAACGGCAAAATTATCTCCGAGAAATCTATGCCGCCAGAACCTAGGAACGAACCCGAGCGAAGCGAGAATGAGTCAGTAGTATAAGAAAATAGTAACTTACTAGCTTTTACCCGCGGCTTCGCTCGCATTGAAGCCATTAACAAAGTATCAGAGATCATTACGATAGAAATGGATCAATATGATAACTTATTACGTGATCGTCGGTAAAACTATTGTTTTACGTATACACCTGAGTATTCTCAGGGTTGGAACTTCATTGGAATGCTAGCTTTCGTCGAAGTAGCTCAAAATCTTTTGAGATTTTTTGACACACAATATTCTAATCTTTCATAAAAAATAATTTCCTTTCCTAATAAAAAGTATCCTATGTTACTTCTAATATCTCCAAGAATACGTGTACAAAGTTTCATGATGAACTTGGTTTAGTAGTTTTCGCGTGAAAACGTAGCAAACAAACTTACATTCACATATATTATATTAGTAGAGATATCAAAAAAAATAGCCTGAATAATAAATATGAATTTGAAAAATAAACTATAGTTTGTAACGATAGCTATTTCTTATCTGCTATTTTTAGCAATAAATTTAATCTCTAACGATATTAACGTTCACTGCTAGTTTATTGTATTTTGTTCACTGATACTATTTTGCTTACACATATATCGCAACCGTAAATAATTTTGACTGAGGTCATATTTGTAATAATGATTTTTTTTTTAAAGTTGCTTTAGTATACTACTCTTTTTAATCCTAATTAAGTAAATAAATGATGGTAGGACCGTATTAAGATCAGAAAAGGCTAAATTTCATAAAACATCAGGGATCATCATTTATGCCTTGCGTAGACCACATACCTACATGGTGAAGATCGCGCGTGATATAAGTGTATCGTGTCTTATACAAGCAACATGATATCCCGTATTAGAAAAGCGTATTTTTACTAAGGATAAACAAGATTTCTTTTAGCGAAATTATTAAAAGATTCGGGAATTACTTGACTAAAAAAATAAAATTAAGGTAATAAATAAGGGTTAATAAATAAGGGTACTTATTTATGTAGCTAAATGAAATTAAAGTCCATAAAATTATCATATTTTATTCAGTTTGGAACCCCTAACCATTTTTGGTACTTACGTATTAACGCCACCGCACCTACAGATTTGTTCTAGCTACAATCGTTTCGCAGGACGATAGTGATGGAGAAGGGGGAGGGCAAGGGGGTATATTTTGCCGTTTGTCGTAACTCCTCAATTTGCGGGCACTCCCCTGTCTGCCACAGCCAGTATCGGGATACTTGGCGTCGATATTTCGAGCAACGTCCAGTTTCGTGGTCACTTGGAAGGTAAGGCCAAATTGGCCTCTAAGAAGCTTGGTGTGCTCAGTAAGGCGAGACAGTACTTCACGTCGGGTCAGCGTCTTAATCTTTATAAGGCGCAAATCCGGCCCCACATGGAATACTGTTCTCATCTCTGGGCGGGAGCTCCCCAGTACCAGCTACTTCCATTTGACCGCATTCAACATAGGGCGGTTCGAATTATCAACGATCAAGCTCTTTCCGATCGGCTTGATCCTTTAGCTCTGCGTAGAGATGTTGGATCACTCTGCATCTTCTACCGCATTTATCACGGGGAGTGTTTTGAGGAATTGTTCGGACTGATCCCGGCCGCAGAATTTCATCATCGGACATCGCGCCAAAACCGAAAATTCCATCCTCACCACCTCGATGTCCAGCGTTCCACAACAGTGCGATTTCTAAGACATTTTTTGCCCCGCACAACCACTCTGTGGAACCAGCTGTCGCCTGCGGTCTTTCCGAACCGTTACGACCTGGCAACCTTTAAGAAGAGAGCGTATTCTTTCTTGAAAGGCTGGCAACGCATCTGCAAGCCCTGTGGTGTTGCAGTTGTCCATGGGCGGCGGTGATCACTTACCATCAGGTGAGCCTCCTGCCCGTTTGCCCCCTTTGTCCCATAAAAAAAATAATAATATTCCCTAATATTCCTATATTACTCCTATTACAAGAACCTATGTTATCGAAGTCGAAAGTAAAGTCTTCGACAATGGCTCTCGATGACCGCCGCGCTGGCGCGGCACGCTCGCTTCGCTCGCTCGGCTCGTGCGATGTGGTCATGTTATAACCTAACCAACCTAGAAAGACTGAAAGATTCTTAAGATTAACCTCATGAACCTATTATATTCAAGTCGAAAGAAAATAGTAATTTACAATGAAAACACAAATCGATAGAAAAACGAAGCTGCGGTGGCGTTAATACGTAAGTACCCCATTTTTATTTGTTAAAGTGTTCTGCTAAAACTAAAGGTAGTCCTTTTTGGAAGTTAAAATAAAACTCCCAAAACCAGTTTTATTAGAAGCGTCAATATTTGTGTATTTGTAATTTTTAATATACCTGTTTACTTAGAAATTAGAATAATTATTTATATTTTATGTTTATATTTTATGGGATGCTAAAAACTAATAATATATTTTAAGTTAACTGAGTTATTTTTATATTTTATTACCCGATTTTTTATTTAAATTGGTTTTCTTCGATAAAAACGAGGAAATTTTTTTGTCTGCAGCTATCTAGTGGAGAAATAATGAAAAGATAGAATAGTCTATGTCACTGCCAGTGAAATTCTGCCCGGACAAACAGATAGCCCAGATATATTGCTCTTTAGAATGTCGATATTGTTCTAATAATCATATACGCTCAACATAGAACACTTATTTTGAATTTACAGATAGTTTCTGCATTTTTATTTATGAAGACCTGGCTGTTTTCGGAACTTTCCTTAATGGGTACTAGTTATTTTGTCATCTGTGGATAATTTGATCTAAGTTTTTATAAACAGTATCTAGTCTAGCTATAATACAAGATTGAATTCAATAAAAAATTACCCACAGACTAAATATGATGAGCATATTTATAAACATCGCTGAATAAACCTATTAGCAAATTATATAATTTTTCAGAAAACGCAAAAAAGAACCTGTAAAAGATACAGGACCACAAGTTGAACCTCACATTAAAGATAAGTCAATGTTAAAAACAAAAGTGAAGGATTCAGACGATGAAGACTATATGTCTTGGAAAAAACCGGATGACATCGCGCCTATAGTGACTTTTACTCCGCCTCCAGAAGATTCAACGCCGCGTACCACATTTCGGTATAAACCTAATATTTTAACCAAAAAATATCTAGAAATATTCAATGTACGCCAAAATTTGAATAGACCTCTATTTGCGGACGGAGACGACGGTTTTGAAAGCCTCAACGGTTACAACTCTAATGGTAGTGATGGTGAAAATCGAATTAAAGAATCGGTAAATAAGAATAAAGAAGTACTAAAAGATAAAGATACTCAAGAAGTACAATCCACTTCGAAGCAGCCCGTTGAAAAGGAATTTGAAAGAAACGTTCAATTCGAGGGAATTAGTTCAACTACTAAGGAAAGTAAGGACGATGAAGACAAATCAATTGATCCTGATTCCGACAGCGCTACAACTAATCCTAATATTTTGAAAAGACCTGGAGTTAGGTTCAGAAAATCGTGGGCTAAAGAGACCGTTCATCAAGAAACCAGCGATGATGATTTTACCATCAAAGGAAAACCGAAGGTAATGTTAGTTTGTCATATACATATAAATATATATACAAATGAAATAAAATGTCGTATTTATTTGCCAAAACATCCTTTTTGAGACAATATTTAACATACGATTTCAACACTAGGTATATGCAAGATCCGTACAACAAGACAAAACAGGTAGCTACTGGTACAATTCAGACTGCATGTTGCGTGTTTTATGTGAGATCCGTTTCATAATTATGATTTGCATCGAGATGTTTTAATAATGCAAACTCAATTGTTCTTTAAAGAATAATATTTGAACTGTAATAATTAACCTTTCAGGCCACGTAAAATCTTCAAAATTGTGTTTTTCAAACATTTTTACGTTTCCGACTAAATAGTGAGACCAAAAAATTGACCATATTACTTATACTTTGACCCATCATTGATTGGAAAAGATAAATTAACCCCTGTTTTTACTAAAACATCTCGTCTTCGTGTGTGTGTGGGTTTTACTACCATCATTCATTATTATTTTGCAATGATTTGTTTAGAAACTAGACAATTACCAGACTTCGTCATCTGATGGGGAATGTTCAGCCTCCGCGCCTTCCATCGCATTGCCATCGCACCATACCATGTCAGACTGGGTTGGGCAAATCACTAACAGTAAGATTTCGTGTCCATGTTCTTCTTAAACATTACATTTATTGTATAACGTGTATTTGAAGTAATAATTTTTTTTAAAACAGGTGAAGAAAGTAGCTATGGATCGCAATCCGAGGGTGGGCACTCTGACGTGGGTTTTCATTACACTGCGGACAGCTCTTGGGATCCTTTTGCTATACTAGACCCTTCGAGTGACACAGGTATATGCCCACGATACACATTTCTAAAATGACATATATTTATTTACTTAGCGACTTAGCTTAGCGACATGTTTAGCGATTAGCTAAAGATACTTTAATATTAAGATCTTGCTTTCTAGAAACGAATATAGGCAATTTTTAAAACAAAATATAGGTATCTAAAAGACTTAAACCACTTTAAATCGTCAATTTTTATGTTTAATTACATAAGTTTTGTAATTCGAAAGTAGGTAAACTGCCACCGCAGACTGTACCTACCGTAAATATTTATAATTATATACAACTATTTATAATAATCTTGTTGAAATACAGATAAAGCAATGAGTAATAAGTGATGAGTGTACCTGAGCACTGTGATAAAATTGTATTTTGATACAACAATTCATACTGGCAGTAAGCAATATAGTAGGTACACTCAGACCAAATAAAAAGTAAAGACGGAACTCTGCGAACAGAAAAGTGAGGCCACCTTTTTAAACATGTGTTGCGTGGGCCGGTGTTGCCATGATAATTCAAATTACCCTAATATTACAAAAATAACGTTACTAATTGATAACGTCATAACATGATATATAAAGTGTCTTGGTGAGTTGTCGGTATAAAGTAGTGATGGTAGGAGAAAGTAAATGGAAAAAGTGGTTCAGAAATAAAATTCGTTATGATTTATCCAATTTATTTTATTTAAAAACCTTTATGCTGAATTAATTATTAATAATACACATAGGTACTATTAAGCTTGAAAGGGTAGTAAACGCCTTTAAAATATTAAAATTAATACATATTATTATGGATATAATTGAAACCCGTTAAAAACAACTGACTTAATAACGTAACGAATAAAAGTTTAGTATTTTTTTTTATTTTGCTATTAAATTATTGTTCGAGCCGATTTTGATAACATGGATATATAATATTGTGAAAACCGTTAGATAAGAATCTATCTCGATAGATTGTAATCCATCCAAATAGGGTAAACAAAAACACTTTATACTGGCAACATTTGTGTTCCAAGCAATAATCTTAAAATTTTATTTTGATTTATTGAAAATTATTGGTTTTCAAATTACTTACGTGTGAAATGTGATTCCATCCCGCTTTTTATCTTTTGAGGATTGATTCTTACACCCTTTCACAACACAATTCGGCATTTTCGCTTGTAAATTAATATTTTCTAAAAAACGTGTTGCTCCCACGAGCCGCGATATATAGACTGACAAGGCAAGGCGTAGTTTCGTTGTACGAGTGTGCGTGTAATTGTGTATGTACACGGCGAGGCGTAGTTTGACCGGCCTCACTTTGCTGTTCGCAGAGTTCCGTCTATACTTTTTATTTGGTCTGAGTAGGTACACACCAATATACTTAACGGTTATGTAATATACTCAGAGCATTTTCAGTTGTACGTATTTACGTAATTTAGCGAGTATTATAATAACAAGGTGTTTTTGTATTGTTTGACGTCAGCAAATAGAATTGATAGTAGGTATACATAGAAGAGATGTTTAATTAGGCAACAAAAAATATTATTTTTCGGAAACCATGCTAAATGCTAGAATTTACGTAAATACTACCTAACTATTATGATGCTCTGACCGGAGTGCCGGGTAATCCTTCATCTGTTTCCCGATTGATATATATACAAACGCATGTAGCAGAGTCGGAAGCGCTTTACTTTAGTCTCCCGCCAGACCTGTCCTAGACCTCTAGCCGCCTTCTTGAGTCCAGATAAATAAAATTGAAGTGTCTGTTCTTTCAAATTAACACCTTTTTACTAAACGCATATGAAAATATATACGGTACTTGGCAAGTACCGTTAAAGTCCCGTCAAAATCGGTTCAGTCGTTGCAGAGATTAGCCGGAACAAACAGAAAGACAGGTAGACAGACAAAAATTTTAAAAAATTGATTTCTTGATGCAAGTACTACTTGCATCAAGAAATCAATTTTAATCTAATCTCTGCAACGACTGAACCGATTTTGACGGGACTTTAACTCGTACAAAGCTAATGTTATAAGGAGTAACTTAGGCTACTTTTTACTTTATAAGAAAATTATAAAAACCGTTTAATTTGGTTTAGCTTGCGCCCAACAAAGCGGGCCGGAGTCGTCATAATATGCGTACCTATAGTATTGGAGTACTTGCTTGCCTGCCTCGGTGGTGTAGTGGCTAGCATGTACGGTCATACACTGAGAGGTCCTGGGTTCGAGTCCCAGGTCGGGCCAAGTATAGTTATTGAGTCTTTCTGTTTCGTAAGCCTCAGTAACAGCCCGGAGTTGGGAAGTTGGCGGTGGTTCACCCCCGTGACTCGGAGAGCACGTAAAACCGTCGGTCCTGCGCCTTAGCTCTCACTGGTCGTGTCGAGAAGTCGTCCCACCGGAGTATGAGAGTGATAGGAAGAGAGAGTGCACTTGTGTTTGCGCGTACACTTGTGCACTATAATATATCCTGCGTACTTGGCCAGTCTCAATGAGAATGGCCGCCATGGCCGGAATCGGTCGGAGAACATTATTATTATTACTTGCTTGTTACTGAAATGTTTGGAAGGATTTGGATGAAATTTAGTACAAATTAACTATGAGCAGGTGTTACTCATAGGCTACTGTTAGGCCTAAGGACTTCTAAGCGAAGAAAGAGTGCGTCGCTTATACAATAGTTCGTGTTTCCCGGCGCAGTAAAGTGCACGATGTGGGAGCGCGGGTCGACGCTGCGCGCGGAGCTGTCCGCGGTGGACATCAGCTGGTACGTGGTGGCGCGGGCGGAGCGCGCCATGGCCGCGCACGGCGCCGCCTGGGCCGGCGTCGTCATGGCCGCGCTGGTGGCAATCGTCGCACCTTTTGCAAGGCTCATTCAGGTATACACTTACACACACAAAAACACACACATATGCATTTTGCACACACATTTTTTAATGTTGGGAAATGCATCTAGCTTATGTAAAGTGATTATGTGGAGCTCATCGGCTCAAGAAGACAGTATTACCCACTAAAATTTAACAAACTCTCCCTCGTTTTAATGGAGCGACGCAGGATCGCGTACGCATTCAACCAAGACTAATAACTACGGAAACTAGCAATTTCTTTAATAATCGCCCAGCTAATTTTGCCAGACTTGCGATTTAAAAAAAATTAAATAACTATTTTATTTAAATTATTTCACTAAATTCAAAAACAAAATATTAGCAGAATTTTTTTTTTGAATAACAAGTTAAAAATGTGATTTTTTTCTCGATGAAAACCTTGTTTTAGGTAGCTATAGAGCAAGATACTCGCAGTGAGGAGGAATTACAGACGCTGTCACTGATCAGCTACATCCCTTCGCTAGTGGTCAACTACACGCAAGGTTCAGTACACTGCGTGTTCAATGGCGCATTTGGAGATAATATATGGTAATTTAATAAAAGTCAAATTAATATTTTTTTCGTAAGTAAATCTATATTCTATACATATATAAATAAAATTGAAGAAATAAAATTGAAGTCTCTGTTTTTAATTTCAATATCACAGCTTACAGATTACAACATACAGCTTTATACTAAACGCATATGAAAGTATTTAATACTGTTATAACATCACAATAACCATTTTTAAAATTTTTGTCTGTCTGTCTGTCTGTCTGTCTGTTTGTTCAAGCTAATCTCTGAAACGGGTGGACTGATTTTGACGGGACTTTCACTCGCAGATAGCTAATGTAATAAGGAGTAACTTAGGCTACATTTATTTTAGAAACATATTTAGTTAAACGAGCGGAACCCGCTTCTAGGGCTTCGCTCGCGCTAAATCTAGGGATGAACCCGAGCAAAGCGGGGATGAGTCGCTAGTATAACATAATATGTTTCTCAAACTCCCAGGGAAGTGACATCGAGTATCCTGTCATGCATTCTCCGGTTCGCTCTCAGCGGCCTAGTGTTCTTCCTGCTAGCGGTGGCGGAGCGCGCCTACAAGCAGAGGTTCCTCTACGCTAAGCTCTTCTCACATCTGACCTCGGCACGACGCGCTCGGAAATCTGAGTTGCCACACTTTAGACTGAACACAGTCAGAAATATCAAGACATGGTTGTCCACTAGATCGTATTTACGGGTATGTTTATTTATTTATTTAGAATCGTCAACAGAAAATACATGCCAATTTAGCTTAAAGTAGAAGAAAAGTTTTTTGTTCGTTTGTACCTATAGTTAAGTCATACGTCTTATAAATTGAGGGAAATCATCTAAACAATAAGCCTAAACCAGTAAATTAAAAGCAAACTCTCTTTTCGTATTTAATCACATTTTTGTTTCCGACTTCAAATAGAAATTGTCTCCAATGCTAAACAGCAAACATTGTTAAGTGAAAAACTAAGGTTTTAGACATCTCATAAGTTATTACAGGCGCCATCGTCCACAAATTATACAATAATAATTGGAAAGAAATAGACAAAATGTTTTTTTTTTAATTGTAACTATTTTAGTGATTATATAAAAGAATATTAATAATATTATGGAACAAATAACATATATATTTTATTCTTCAATTCAATGTAAAATAAATATATATATATATATATATATATATATATATATATATATATATATATATATATATATATATATATATATATATATACATACATAATATATAATATTTATACTATATAATACTAGGTAAACTGATAATTAAGGTGCGATTTGCGTCAGAAGATACTGTTTAACATTCTTTTTAAAGGAAGTTATTGAGGGGCTGTGTTGGATATGCTTAGGTAGTGTATTCCAGAGTGATGCGGCATACACTGAGAAAGATTGTGAAAAAAAATTCGTTTTACTCTTTGGTATGCCTAGCATAGGCGTGACGCAAGATCGCCTGGAACGTGAGGGGGGGATATCATACATATAAAGACCCTGGTCGCGGGTTCGAGTACCATCGGGGCAATCATTTGTGTGATGAGCACGAATGTTTGTACTCCCCTCATGAGTGTTTATATTAATAAGATTTATATTAAGTATTTAAAGTTATATATGTGTATCAACTATCTGGTATCCATAACCCACGCCTCGTAGCTTCCATGGAATTAGAAAGTGCTGTGTGATAAGGCATCGTTCATATTATTATCATCAATTCATTCATTCGTAATATTTCAGAGGAGAGGTCCCCAGCGGTCTGTGGACGTGATAGTGTCTGCAGCGTTCATGCTCACTATCACGCTACTGGCGTGCGTCAGTGCGCAGCTGTTGAGGGTATGTGTTGGGTTCTAGAACATTCTGCTGATCTATACAGTCCTCCAACGATGGCACCCGACTGTCACACACTATAAATGACAGTCGCGAGTAGATTTTATAGTTTACGGGTACAACTGTTACAAATCGAAATAGCACTGCAGTGCTTTAATTTCGAAATCGATAATTGTATTAAACATTCTCGTTACAATCCTTTGGCAATCCTTTACTTTATCTACTTTGTACGTAATATATTTCATACTTTTAAGAGGATGGGGAAATAACTTTTATATTCTATGAATAACCTCTGTGGCTTTGCACCCATACATTCTTTTGTGTAATTGCTCTATATCCCTAAAGCTCATAGGCTTGTGGCATTTTCTTTCAATTTCATCAAAAGGTACATCAATACATGTAAATAAAATTGAAGTGTCTGTTTTTAAATTCAAAAATACAGCTTTGCACTAAATCACATATAAAAGTATATACGGCACTTACATCAAAAATCAATTTTTAAATTTTAGTCTGTCTGTTTGTTCCGGCTAATATTGTCAATATTTCAGGATTCAGTAACACTAGAAAGGGGATGGTTGCTAGAAGCGATGGTATGGAGCGGTTGCCTCGGCATTTACCTCCTCCGCCTGCTGACGCTGGGCAGCAACGTCAACAGAAAGTACCGCGGCTGCCTCTCCGCCATTATCACTGAGCAAATAAACTTGCATCTAGCGATAGAACAGCGGCCTGAAAGAAAGGAACAGCTCACTGTGGCCAATAATGTGCTAAAACTCGCTGCTGATTTGCTAAAGGTAGTATAGACGTATGATTGTATATTCAAACGAACAGAAATATTAATATAGATGGTAAAATAAAATAAAGTCTTTCTTGAAACAAGAAATCTTTCTTGTAAAACTATAAATTAACTTAACTAATACATGTTTAAAATTTTCTTTATCTTAGTAAAGTGGTTAAGTTTTAGCTTCATTTTCCTATAGGTGGATATTTTTCGCGTTAGTTGTATATGTGTTTGCGTTGGAAAAGTTTGCAGATTTGACTGTTGTGCGGTTGCTGTGGGGCTTTTGTTTATATTAAAAAAAGTCTAAATAAATCAAACACTGAAAGGATAATTTCTTTCTTATTAGCAATTAGTCCTTTAATTTTTATCAACAATCCATTTCTTTTCCAGGAGCTGGATTCGCCATTCAAAATATCTGGTTTATGTGCAAACAACTATCTCTACACTATTACTAAAGTGGTAATCCTCTCTGCACTCTCCGGTGTGCTCTCCGAGATGTTAGGGTTCAAACTGAAACTACATAAAATTAAAATTAAATAACTTGCAAATCAAGAAAAATAGTATTAAATTATTATATTAAATATCTTTTTGTATTAGATTATATAAATTATAACTGTTTATGTGACGTACGATGTTGCCAGAATAGTGTATTTTTCAAAACATTATTAGAAAATTGCCATTATCCAAGTCCATCAACTGAGACGTCCCTTAGAATTCCTTGGGAATCCCCCGTAGTGTGTAAGTGTCAGAAAAGACAATAGACTGTAGACTAAGTAATAATTCTCTAAAAATATGTTAAAGCGGCTAATAATTCCAAATAGGTAATGGACGACATGAATTTAAAGTTTATGAATGATGTTTTATATATAATAATTTAAATTATGTTAAATTTTCAATGGTTTTTAGTAATGAAATGAGAGACTTATGAATAGGGAGTGCCTTACCGGTGTAAATCGTAACCGCTTTGATGAATCGCTTCTCTAAATAATGTAGGCCTAGACAATTTTTAATATAAGATCTCAATATCTAGTTATTTAATATAAAATATCCGGTATATGTATATAAGAAATATAGTATGTAATACTATTTATATATTACAGCCATTATAGGTGCAGATTGTGAGAGCTATACTGTGTTTTGAGTTTTTTTTATTGACTATTAAAGCCAGCCAGTGGTTCTCAATCTTTTCTACTTTTTTTACTTATCAAAACAATATGGGGCGTTCCACATGAAGCGGACGAGCGGTTTCCTATTTTAGTATTCGATTGAGTTATACCTACATACGTCCTCGACTCAGATACGAATTATTTTTGCAGTACCTTGTAAAGTTAACGAGTTATAGGGCATTGAAATTTTGACTAACTTACAAGTATGCGCTGCTTTAGACCCAAGTACCAAGTGTTATCATGTTATAATTAAATAAATAAACTAGTGGAATGTATACTTCACTTAATAAGCTTCCTAACTGTATTTTTGGGAATAAAAAAAATATTGTTTTCCTTTATGAATTGCGCTATTTTATTTTTCAAAGTATCGACATTTTTTACCTGTCCGCTTCGCGTGGAATGCCCCATATTATAAAATTTACCATATGCATACAAAATATCTTTTATTAAAAAATCATTAGGTGTTAAAAATTATAGAAAGAGACAAATGCTGGCAGAATCCCCGTTTTTTTCTCGCTTACACAGTACACTTATCAGGTTTTGGATTTTTTACAGTATGCTCTCAGAATGTGCGTTAATACTTGAATTGTGTTCGATACTTTCATTGCATAATCTATATAATAATATTTATTGGTATCTTGTTTTTGCTATTATGTTGTGTTAAGCTTGAACGTTGTTCGTTGACAGTGATTGAATATTTCTATGTGGATACACTTGATGACTACTTAAAATTTGTAATCAAATGATTTTACTTTTGGTTTGCATAATACTTTCTTAGGTTTACGCGAATATTCGACATTATAAATGAAAGTACCTTTTCGGATTTTGTCGCGGATTTATTTTGATTTTTAGTTTCCGACGTTTCGAATGCTTTACAGCAATAATGGTCACGGGATGTCTCTCCCGTCTCGCGGGAGTCTCTTAGACTAAAAATCAAAATAAATCCGCGACAAAATCCGAAAAAGTAGTTTCATTTATTTTATACTTCTGGTTTCTTACAGTGTCCGGAAACACAATTATTAGAAAAAATATTGTTATTCATAATTTTTTTATATGTGAACATGTGTTTTTTTATATGTTAAGAAATGTTTTAAATACGACGCGCGCGTTTAAATCAGAATAAATAAATTTATTTTGTACTTTAGTTCAAAGAAATAAATATTTATTGTATCAATGACCAATGTAAGTCCTTCCTATAAATATTTACTTTTTATGTTTTAGTATGGTTCTATAAAAGATTTCTTTTAAAATAATGTAGGTCCTTGCCATTGATAACTTTTTTAAATATTTTGTGTTATATTATGTGGTATATAAAGCAGACATTTACCTACTGTAAAGGAATTTGTTCACGCGCATCCAATGGGAGGTTTCACGCCAAGCTCGGCTCAGATGGCGCATAACGTCACCAACGAAAACCTCAATGCCGCCTATTTAGACAGACGCGTTTATTATTATAAAATAGTTTAGTTAAGTTTTGTGAAATCAAATATAAGATGGAAAAATACGGTGTTTTAACTATTGTTGAATTAAAAAAATCGACATAAAATAATTTGACATACCTACACTGCATACCTATCTGACGTTGTTTACGTTATGCGCTTGTAGCGCCACCAGCGGCTAAAACTCGCAGTGAGACCTCCCATTGTCAAGATGATTGCTAGACCTTCACATTTAACTATGGCCGTAAACAAACTTTGAAGCTGTTTTAACATTTTCTTAGTTTTCAAACAAGCTTTTTTATGTTGGGAAAGGTAGTTACATATACCACCTGTACACATATGTATATGTTTATGTGGGAATCGCAGGCTAAAAAAGCCAGTACTACCCACTAAAACCCTACAGAACCTCCCCAGTCTTAATGGGTTGTCACAGGTTGGCTTGCGCTTGCGCACACAACCACCGCACGGCATACCTGCTGCAACAGTGAACCCCCTTTCTCCATAAGTACGTAGTTACCTTACGAAATAGGAGGACCTATTTGAAATTGGTCAACAAGAAAAACTCCTATAAAACTAGCTCTTTAACCTCTAAAGCTTTAGTACTTTCTTTACGAGTCATATTTATCTACTAGAATCACTTTGTATTTTTGGCCAGTAGGTACTCATTTTTTATTAACACATTTTGATCTCAAGTAATGTAATGAATAGTCAAATATTCTCTTAACAAGATTTTAATTTAGTATAATATGTGAAGATACCATCTAAATAACATTAACTTTTAAAAATGAGACGCTATGTACTAGTAATGTGATATAATTTACTTTAAATTCAATAACATCACTATTACTATTTTTAGTAATAAGAAAATGTTCCTAAGACAAAATTCAATATTTTCTCACACGTTATTTAATGTGTTATGACTTATATAATTGAAGGGTTGTAAATCTAAAGGGTCTAAGTGCCAATTTAATTATTTCGAGATAAAACATAATAAAATTGGCTTAGCACCTAACTTCGACTTCACGTGTGGATAAAATTATAAAATAACCTGTTTCTTTTTTCACTGTTTTCCTTATTAATATTATTAGGCTTATCACTTAAGATCGTATTGTCATAAAAATATTGTTTTTTTGATTTTTTGGCTCTTAGACCCTTTAGATTTACAACCCTTCAATTATATCCAATCCAAATGTATATAATTAAAATTATGTATATCTATTCATGTGAAATTTAATTCCTATATCTATTATTTAAAAACTTTTCTTTTCTTAAATAATAACTTTTCTAATCACTATAGATCACAAACTGTATATGTATGTATGGTGCTTTTTTTTTACTGTAGTCTTCGACTTCAGTAGACCTTGTAACGTAGCAGCAGCATGTAACGTGACTTTAAATAAAGAATTTTTAGAATTTTATATTTTTTTTTATTTATGACCTGATCTGCAGTTCCTTTATACATACATATTTATTGTTTTATGCATGAAAAAGAATTTGATAACAAAATGAACCAATTTTTTTAAAAAATATCATTCATAAAAACAATATATTAATGTTTTGGTTGGTGATAAAAAATAAAAAACTATTCTTATATTACTTTTTATTTTTAACAAAAGAATAGCCTAAAAGAAATTCCTGTACAACTTGTAGATTCAAATAAACCCTGGCATTTTAAATTAATGACAGTTGGTTATTTAGAAAAAATCTCCAATTTTGACAATCTATGTAATAAAGTAGTCTACTTAGCTTAGTCTTTACACACGTTAAGGAAAGAACCCAAAACTACCTTAATACATCAACACAACATAAACAATAATTAATTACATTTCATTGCAGTGGATAACAAAAGAAATATAATTACTATCTATAAATTAGATAAAAATTTAAACTTACAACGGCATTCCTTATTTTAAGAGGCTGTGGCCTGTGATATTAAAATATGCGATATTGTAAGCGAATCATATCTATCTCTCTGAAATAAGCAAAATACAAAAAAAGTAGTCAAAGTAGAATCATTGATAGGTGTATTTCAACTTAATTCCAGAGCGCCATAGCTAGGATACGCCTGCTATATATTTCATTTTTATAGAATGAATACGTCATTTTTTTATAAGGTCCAAAAGCTATAATTAAACAAAGAAATATTAGATAAAAAGGTAAAATCAAGTGTCATGATGTCCATTAAAAAAGGTTAAGTTTACTGAATAATAAGAATGTGAACATTAATTTACGAGATAAAAAAAATGTCACATTCCTTCTTTTAAATAATCAGCATTTGCATCATATTATAGATAGTGTAAACAGTGAAATTCATAAATCATTACATATCAACAAAATCAACCTTTTTCATTATATTAATTTTAGAATCTGTCATGTTTCCATTAATTAATATTTATTAATTAATAGTTAATACTACGCTTTTCGTCTACAGTTGTGCGTAATAATGCAATATCTAGCCGATAAGCGAATATTCAATCAAATGAACGTCATAGTCCCTATATATATATATAAACGCAAAAATGCTTAGAGAAGTAGGTAAAATATCAACAAATTATTGTTTATAAATGAAACTACCTTTTCGGATTTTGTCGCGGATTTATTTTGATTTTTAGTCTAAGAGACCATTATTGCTGTAAAGCATTCGAAACGTCGGAAACTAAAAATCAAAATAAATCCGCGACAAAATCCGAAAAGGTAGTTTCGTTTATAATGTCGAATATTCGCGTAAACCTAAGTATTAAATTATTGTTTTTTTATCACGTTCTTTAATGAATTAATGAGGATTCTTTGCTTTATATATCTGATGCGCATGAATTATTTTACTATTATTATTGCTTCTTAAAAATTGCCTAAGCATTTTTCTTAAACTAGTGAGCTTACTACAATCACAATCGCCCTATCTTATACAGTATTTTTCTTATCAACCTTCTTGTGAATAGTAAAACTATTAAAGTAAAAAATTCTAGTAATATATGAAAACTATTGTCAGCCTCCATATTGTAACTGGTTTCATATTTATTTTTATTGAATATATAGGAACAAAAACTTGTTTTACCGAAAAGACTTTCATTTTCTATCTCAATATACAAAAATGTAAGACAGTATCACCTTGTTACAATCAGTGTTGCTTCATTGTACAAAACTATATGTTTTGCCATTTATCAAAGTTATTCTAACAATTTAGTGTTTAAAATTGTCATTACAAATACACATTACAACTAATTTAGAATTGAACTCTCTGGCCAGGTCCGAGGTTTCATTTTAATAATTTAATTACTTACCCTTGACATTCTTCAGGTCTAGTATGGAACTCCCTGGCTTGCAGTTAATAGGGATGCATCCGATAACGATGTATCAACGATATCGTCGGTTTTATCGATATATCGGTATCGGCGATAACGGTTTGCCGATACAGCTACACATATTCAATAATTTAAGCATGTTTTAATCTAGTCTGAAATGTATTAAATATATGTTTTGATTTATTGCTTTTTTCGAAAAATAACTAATATGTATCAAATTCCAATATCCAAAACATAATTGATATTTTGTTATATTAAAATTCCCAAATTTCATGAACATTACATAATATGTTAGTCACAGCTTTTTACTTTTGCAGCAATACTAATTTACGCGTGATTGAGGGGTAAGTCAACACATACGAAAAATGAGTATCACGGAAGTGAGTTAAATTTATTAATAACAATTTTAAATAGTATTATATTTTTATTTCATAATAATTATTATAATTATTATTTATAAAACTATATAATATATTTACTATTAATAATCTAATTGCTGAATCTGTTACAGTTTTACTTCTTTACCCTAACACATTTTTTACACCTGTTGAAGCCTGCAGTGGCCGATAGCGATATTTTTTACAGATATCGATATCGTATCGGCAAAAGTGCCTATCGATGCATCCCTAGTGGTTAGTCGATATAATGTAGTGTGGCTACCAGCTAGTCGCGCCGACGCTCGCGCGACGACGAGCGGTAGGAGCGACTGCGACGCGCGTCTCGCTCGCGGCCGCGCGACTTCTCCCGCGATGTGTCGCGCTTGGTTCTGCTACGTGACCGACTCCGTCTGTAACATATCGATGGATATTTTAATTTTTATCATTTTAAAAAAAGTATCTATATTCGGATTTTTCGCAAATTTATGTTGTTTTTTGGTTCCTGACGTTTCGAATACTTTACAGATAATGTCAAAGTATCGGTCACGGGTAAAAACAAGTAAAATTAAATTGCCGATAATATTTCCATGTTCAATCGTAAAACATTTACAATTTCTGAAATTATTAAAATTAAGGTATTCGAAATCATTTTGTAAATTTGTGGTTAGGAACTATTTGTAAAAGTATAATGACTGAGACATCTAAAACCTTAAGTCTCTACCACACAAAAATACGTCTGTCCTACCTCCTGTCGCGGTCGCGGTCGCGCTCGCGCTCTTTGCCCCGGTCGCGGTGGTCGGGTCTCTCTGCGCGGTCTGGTCGCTCGGGGCGCTCGGCGCGGTCTGGCCGCTCGACGCGGTCTGGGCGCTCGCGCGCGGTCTCGCGGTGGCGGCGCGCGCGGCGGTCCAGCTCGCGCCCGCCCACGTACTGGCGCCGCCCGCCGCTGCGCTCGCGCTCACTCGCACCACGCTCGTCGCGACGCTTCTCTACGTTTTTCTGTTCAATTTCACCAAATTGAGCATCACTTAAAAATATGGATTATAAGCGAGTTACATCCTTAGGTGTTTAACAGTGCCATACTCCTTAAGTATAATCTAGAGTGAAGTAAGCATCAATATCCATCCATACCATACCAACTTTCTCATTTATAAAAGTAACCAATCTACATAATATTTAGATCGCATTAATAATGTTCTTCCCTGACTGATTCCAGCCATGGCGGCCCATCTCATTAAGACTAGCCAACTGCTAGGTGCATAGGAGATATTAAAGTGCACGAGTGTACGCACAGACACAAGTGCACTCTGTTCCTGTCACTCTCATACTCCGGTGGGACGACTACTGGACAAGACCAGGCTTTATGTGACCGGACGCACGAATGGCTTCACGTGCTCTCCGAGGCACGGGGGTGGCACACCGCCAACTTCTCAACTCCTGGCTGTTACTGAGGCTTACTAAACAGAAAGACTCATTAACTAAACTTGGTCCCACCATGGATTGGATGACACGATCATTATACGATACATACATACTAACAATATACCCAACATTCCTACTCACTTTCAACTCAGCCAGCTTCTCTCGTATAGTTATAAAACCCAGATGCAATTTCCCTCCAAAGTGGTCTGCGAGACGTCTGTCGTTGTCGTGTATGCCGAGGTAGGCGGAGCACACCTCGCACACACGCAACTTCTGCTGTTGATATGACGATGCCGGCATTGAGTTGCGATAGTCCTGTTCTGCTACTGCTTTTTTCTTGCGGAGCTCGTCTATCTGTAATTATTTGTTTTATGGTATGATTTGTATACTTCTTTATAAGCATACAAGCAACAGCAATGTGCCACATTTGAGGTGTTTCACTGATATTTAAAAGAAATTTAGTTTTAAGTTCCAAAAAATTGTTTCTAAAAAAATCTAGTGGCATGTGCTAATTGAATGCCTATACAGGACTCAGCTGAAATACAGTGTCATAAGAAGGAAGAGGCTGTTTAATAATTAGTCATATTACTATAAAAAGTCTTAAAAATAGAGTTAAGTCCATTAAATGTAATGCTATGTCAATGTAGTCAATATTCAACAAAAAAGTATATTTTAATATAACTCACCCTTGCATAACTTTTAATGTAAACATTGAGAATACCTAATCTCATTACAATATAGGAACCTTTATGGGTTTAAAAAGATTCATGAAACATGTTAGTAATATAACTATATTAAATTGATGCAGAAATCTCATACCTCTCCCATAAGCTTAACACTCTCTTCAACCATACCCTCTTGCCCAAGAGCCTCAGCTCGAGCTAATTTTTGACCAATCTGTTCTGCCCATTCATGTACTGCATTAGCCTTCTCTGTCACTTCAGCGGAAAGCTCCTCTTGTGTCTCTGCCAGACGCTGCTTAGCTGCTGTTGTACGACGGTCACAGTCAGCTATGAACGCCTCTAAGTGTTCTGTTGCCTGATTTCAACACAGGTCAATAAATTAAACTAATTAAAAATGTAAAAATCTTACATAAATTGATTATGAAAAAAAGATAATATTATTTAAAAAATTGCAATTATAAATTAATATAAATATTATGTAAACTAAGTTTAAATAAGACAAAACACTTACATCTATGTCATAGAAATAATCTTTGGTTTTTGATGCTAATTCATAGTCCGCACGCAGAGCCAGATCATGTATTTTAGGACACTCACCTAAATCCATTCGCTGCAATCAAAACCATTACACCAATGAAAAGAGATTACATTACATCTCAAGAATAACACGAAAAGAGCATTATTTTATATTTTTTGAAATGCACAGATGTAAGACTAAATTTAGAAAATAAGTAACAAAAAATGACTGAAAATAATCAGTGAAGTATGTGTTGAAATAACACAGTCACTTTTATGGATTTCACAAAATAGAAATAATTTAAATAGTTGACTTTAATAATTATTGTCAATATTTATAATAAAGTAATGATTAAATTTTTTATAAAATATAATTATTCCATCTATTTTTTTGCCCTTACATTTATCTCTTAAAAAATATCATATTAAACAAAGAATAAAAAAAGGTACATTTAAACATCCAACTGTAAATCATTTTAAATGAAATATGCCAATACATGTTAATGCACATTATAATAGATGCTATTAAATATAACTTGGCATATTACAGGAATAAATATTTTGAGCTGCATTAAGCAGTGTAGTCAATATAAATTGCTTCTATTATAATGTGATCAGTTAAACAAATAAATAGACATTTACAATAAACCCCAAAATAATTCAATTATGTAATTTGTTTCAAGGAAATACATACAATATCACCAACGCAGCTCATCCTGAATCACCAACCTATATTTTTACCATACTTAGATATGTACTTACAAATCAGGAACACCCTCTCCATAATCCTAACCAGCTCAAAAAACAAAAGTTTATTGATGTAAAACTATAAACATATGCTTAACAACAATTTTGTGAGGACATAAAATATTACTATTTATAATTATATATTATTTAAAAAAAATCCATGTTATAGTATCTTGTAATTTTAAATGAAGTTTCTTACACTGAATTTAAACATATTGTTGCTTTAATATTTTTATAAGTTTTTTTTTAATTTTTCTAGTTCTAGTTTTTTCTATTTTCTATATGTTAATTAATTAAGGTATAATTTAATTTCCAAATAAATTTAAAAGAAAAAAAAACACATCTCTATGTAAATGAAATATATATATTTTGATCTATAATAAGTGCAAGTAAACCTATCATACAAACAAAAAACAATTGTAAATAAACAATAATAATGACAAATGATTACTTGTGCTAATATCATTCATAAAAAATGGGAAGTATCTTGTTCCCACAATGTACAATCCCTTTCAATTAAGAATACATTTCAGAATTACACATGCATCATTTTTAATTGACCGTCATTATCTAGCCATGTAAACAGCATGGTACGTACCCAATGAAGTAACAATCAATCAGCAAATTGATCTCCCCGGCTCAAACTTTTTGAATAGTTTTTACATGTACTCACCACAGCAGCAATAGAAACCGAAGAACAAATAACTTTTTAAAGCCTTAGAGAGTTTGATTAATTCCTGCATAGCAGTAAGAATACAATCAGCTAACTAGAAATGTTTTATACGTACATCTTGGTACTTACAGAACAGCCTAACTCATACAATCTATCCCTCATCTGTTAAGTTTTGTGATGAGCAATAAAGACTAGTGGTGTGCATTTTCTGAAAAGCATATTTCACGACAGTTAATGCCACTCTGACGTAATGTAGTCCTAGGACTAAAAATCTAGATATGTACGACAGAATGACAATATATCACATATATTAGGATAAAAATATATTTCCATAATGCAGGTATGCAATTACTAAAAAATTAAAATACAATATCCCAACATATATGACTTTGGAAAAAGAACAACCCCCAAAAGAATCTCTGAGATAGTTAAACAATTATTCAATCGATATTTTGATTTTACAAAATGTTGAAAGTAAGCATTTAACAAAAATTCCATGTATAATCTCAGATATTCAGAAAACCCAGTATCCAACACTAAATAAAAACGATTTATTAATTTTATTACTTACGGTCGATGATAAAATTTCATGTGGACAGCACTGCAGTAAAAACGATTTGCAAACAGTGTCATCGTAAAATTTAACTCCATGTCTATCCGATTCACCTGAGAAATAAAATAGTTATTCCATATGCTTAAATTATCTTGTTTTAAATAAAGTCACATAATAAATACGTACCATTACGAGCCGTTCCCATTAATTGATCTAACATCGCCCTCATTTGCTCGTGAGCAGACATAGTGTATTCACTCTTTTATAACACTCTAAAAAGTAACTATTTTAATTTAAAACATAATTTATGATGATCAGATGTATTTACTTTTATGCGACTGTAAAATTTACAACGTCGACAAATTAAAATAAGCTGCAGCCTGCAGTACCTAGTCGATTATCTATAACACAATCTATAACTCAACTCATATAATTTTATGGGTTAGGAAATGGCGACATGCGATTGGCTAATGCAAAGAGTATAGATAATATACTTGGGCTAATGCCACGGGCACGGGATACAGATAACATACTTTGAAGAGTGAAATATTTGAATCAAAGTTTAGTATATGGAGGGTAGATATAAGGAGAACCAACTCATATGCGGGGAAAGTTGAAAACGTGTCCAACTGTATACTGAAAATAAAGTTTCCATTACCTACCACAATAGCGCTGGCGTGCGAATAGTTTCAAATTTCAATATGAACATAGCTGTTATAAATGGAGTGAAGTTAGCTGAGTTCAAATATTTAAAAAAATTAATGACTCAAGTAGTTAGTAAAATGCTAGTATACAAAACCTCAACTATTTACATAGTCTAAAAAATGTTTTATTAAATATAAACAAAATACTGCAGAGAAAAAGCGTAATTTTTTTCTAATTACGTTAGGCGCTTTCTTAAAACTTTATCGACTGCTACTGCAGCGCCACTCTTACTGGGCGCGTTTTTACTGCCACTTGTTCGTGTACGAGTTGGTCCTCCTTATCTCTACCCTCCATAGTTTAGTATTATTAGCACCATTGAGGTTAGAGAAGAGGAAAACGATGTCATGTGCTAATGAAATTTGTTGTAGAATTTATAACGCGCTGCCGTCGGTAAGTAGTATCTGTGAAATTAGTAAATAAATAAAAATAACAGTTTATGAGTACAAATAGATGAAGTTAGTATTGAGACAACGAGAAGTTAGGCATTGAGACAACTTAGCGATCGCAGCTTCCTTAGTTTGCCCATATTTCTAAGACACTAAACTCTACATGATTGTCCTCCTCTTCTCTAACCTCCATGATTGCAGACAGACTTTATTTTTCATCTATGATTGCAGATTAGCACGGTCGAGTAAAACAGGTCTAGCAACAAGCTCAATTTCCGTAGAAAGAGATTTGTACGATTTGTAGACCGTATTTATTAGAAGATGAATAATTTTTTTTCCTATAATCTACATTCCAAATATCATAAATGAAATAAGTGTAGGCAACATTACCCACTCATACTGCTGCGGGCGTTTGTTTAAGTCTTTTTGCTACCACAAAACCGCCAGTCGTACGCACATCACGATTAACAACCGCCACGCTTTTTTCTGTTCCAAAATAGACTTTATTGTTATAAAGGTAACCTTGTGTTATCAACCAAAACCACACAGATACTGAGTATATCTCATTAATAAAAGAACGAAATAATATAAGACTCTTTTGTACGGAATATGGAGACGTAAGAAAACCTACAGATTTTTTTGATTACAAATAATTATTTTGAATCTTTTTTAGATTTTAAAAAATTTAATAGTTTTTGAGATATTCGTAGAGAACTGAACCCCCTTTCTTGTTTTTACTTCATTGTTTATAACTGTCTCAATTTTTGAAGTAAAATTTCTGTTTTTTTCCTCAAAAATCATCTTCAAGTTATTCCAAATCAAATGCTAAAAAAAGTTGATAAAGGGCACTTACTGACTAGATTTAAAAAAGGGCGCTAACATTAGGTTTCTGCCCCGCTTCGAAAAAATCATAGATCCGGGGCTGCTGACAATTCACAACCATCTTCGTAATTATTGTTACACGTAGGTAGTATGGTGTTATAAGATAGAATATTTATTTTAAAGTTTTCCCAAGTTGATCGTTATTTAATAAAAAACGGGATTGGTACTGTATCTATATACTTATCAAGTCCTAACAGAGTCCTCTATTCAATTCATTCTCTTGTTAATTAATGGCTTTACTCTATTTTTAATGGCTTCAAAGCACGGTCGAGTAAAACAGGTCAAACTCAATTTTATTAGTAAGAGATTTGTACGATTAGTGTGACAACCCTAGTATATATATTCTTGTGAATTGAGACCAGAAGTGAGCTTTCTTTATAAAAAAACAAGCTTACTAAATCGACCTCAATTTATTTTCAGAATCTGAAAACGCTTAAACACAATCAAACTAACAAAAAAGACAACTAAGCTAGCAACAATGATATTTTAACAAATAAACCAACAGAGTAACGACCTAACAATGCTACCGCGACAAGTGTCATGACACAACTACCCCCCGATGCCGGTTATGCATCGACTTTTATAGTTTTTTCCCCACTCCAACATCCTCTTTTCTGTTCATCTTCCACAATATTTAACTCTTCTACTTCCAAGCTTCGAGTCATCAGTCAATGACGCTGTACGTCAAAGAGTATAAATAATATACTTGCTGTACGTCGTTGCTACCTGTTAGGCGGCGCACCCCTTGTGTCTTTTTTAAAAAAAACTACTTTTCACCACACTGACTTTATTCAACAGAAATTACACTACCGATGTATATTTAAGGTCTTCCCAAATATACTTGTATTGCCGCGACCGCGTCCCGAGTCTAACTGACTTTAATATTTAATAAAATTATAAAGGAAGGCGTTTTGAAAAATAAGCAAAATACAATATCTAGAGCCTTCCCGTGTGAATTACGAAACTGCTGACTTTTTTATATAGAAAACTGGAAAAATAACAAAAGTATCATATGCGATTATTAAAGAGCTGATTCATTATTATTTACGTGGGAAAATAGGATATAACATACCGAATGGGGCTGCTTCAAGGACATTTCTCATTGTCAAATATAATAAATACATTGTGAGATAAGTACATATTATATGCATTTTCATCATCTATTAATTAAATGGTATTTACTTATGACATACGAAATAAATTCGAGTAATGTGATGAGGGTACGGTTGCATTACGTGGGGTAAAAATTTTTAAAAAAAAGAGACAGAATATTATTCTATCTTACAGAGCACCCCAGTCTATCGTCACGCCACGGCTGTAAATGGAAACTAGTGTCATGAAAAGCCGACGTACCACTGCTGTTGATGCTAGAACTTCTTTCTAGACCGCGCTTCAAAGCGTGCCATGAGCACGGATTACTATGGAGGGTAGAGATAAGGAGCGCGATCTCTAACTGACAAGATTGTCCGTCGAAATGCGGAAAATTAGGGTGGCGCCACATTGCTAATGGATAAATTTTAAAATCTTATTCGTGGTGGCGCCACGGTGCAAGAGGGCTAAACACACTTCACTCAGTTTACCGCTGCTATGTTCATACCATACCTTTTGCTTCACTAGCGCCATTCTGGTGGGTGTTTGTACTGTTATTTACCGCTTACAGGGCGACACTTTATCAACTTTGCTTCTGTATAAGATTGCGCTCCTTATCTCTATCCTCCATACAGATTACCTACTTCGCCAATGTCACCACAGATTAAGTATTAGTTAATACGTAAAATGTCACGTAGAAACCTAGGAACAATGACAGCATGGAACCCGGGCTAAAATAAGAAATTAAATGTATATGTTTATCTTTTTTTTACTTACAATGTTAAATAGCACGTAGGAAAGAGACATAACGCTGTTCTTTTTCGTTATTATACAGGTTGTCACAAGGTAATTTTTGGATAGTGATGAGCTTATCATCGACATTGTCGTGTCTATATTGATGAAAAACATGTATTTTATTTTATTAGATAATACAAATAGAAAATACAAATACCGGCTAACCATCATATGTGTTGTATTATGTCGTAGGAAGATAGATTGACAAACCATTTTTTGCTATAAATTTTTTTATTTTTATTGTCATTTGGCACAAAAGATTTCCGTAAAATGCTTCGAACAAATTCTGCTGTGCTTTTTGAAGTCCAGTTGAACCTATTGATGCACTGAATTCATTTAATTTTCATTTCATTACCGTTAGGAAATCTGCAACAGTATTGAAATGATTATATACAAACAGTTTTACATCACTAGTAACCCATACTAACCGCAATTTATTTTTCAGAAAAATCATAAAATAAAGCAAATAAGTTTATTCTTTTGAGTATACAGTACTATTTTATCTTACCGTTTATCACTTTTATATTTTCAATATTGAACAATATATCTTTAAACTAACCGATGATATGTTAACGATTCGTCCTCATTTTTTTCTCGAACTATGGGCTTTACACCCTTCAACAACACAAGATATCTTGTCCAGAGCACTTTAAACCTCACGTATAAACTTTCTGGCCACGTTCTTACAAAAAAAATAATTATTATCTACCTCTTTTCACTCAGTGAATAAAATGAGTGTATCAACAAAACATAATACTAAAAATTTAGGTTGGTAGCCGACTTTTAAGTTTTTGACGTCTTGGATAGAACTTTTGTATTTGTTAGCATTATAAGTTGACCAAAGGTGACCATTTGACATTTCTCATTAGGTATTTGCTTTGTGACATGGTCAAAAATAATAAAAACAAACAGCCATGTTTTGTTTCACTCACACTTTATGACATGCTAACTCTCCTAAATGCGTAAATTATAGATTAATCGGTTTTTATTTTAGCCTGGCTTCCATGCTATGTTATAGTTCCGAGGTCTTGACAAGACTCTTGTCCCCAGTAGTATCTATACTCTTTGCTCTTGTCAGTTGTCACTTGTCAGTTGTCAGTTGTCACTTATACCTATACGTGACTTGTAGTTGCACAATGCTGAATGCACATTTATTTGAAAAAATAAACAAGAGAATTTATTTGAAAATTTTTTTCTACAAGTAGTAAAATATCTGAAAACTTATAAGTAACGAAGTTCAAATTGCAAAACTATTTTTACGATACGACTTACTTATGTAGCAGCGTAATCAGAGCAGCCCTGGAAGACTGAAGCAATTGAATATTTTGTTCGTATTTGTTCCATTTTCCAAGAAAAATTCCACCGATAACAATCAAATGTTTTATTTTAACTAGAGAAGCACCCATGCTTTGCTAGGGCTCGTCCCTCCGTACCTAAGTTAGTATTACAGTTGGCGATAGGAGGGAAAAGCATACGTACATGATACATAACATTAAAATCGGTCGAGGCGTTTTCAGAAGATTGTGACTACAAACACAACATATTTATGTACCGAATTTAAAAGTATTTATATTTCATTAATAACATATGAATTATGAATACTTTTTAGTTAATGTGAGATATTTGACAAAATGAATGTACCACTTATTAAAATATTACTGCCGATTTTGCCATCAAATTCTAAGGATGCTTTTATTAAAGGTTATATACGTTCATTGGAGAAGAACTGTTTAACAATATTTATTACAAATTTCTCAAAAAATAAAGATATTTTAAAAATAAGTAACCTAAACGATGATACCATTCATGGATATTTTGGCAGAATTACAACTGAAAGAAAATTTGGCAATTATAGCAGCATTATTATTGATCAAAATGGGTATCCAAATAGTATAATTATTAACGGTTTAGAAAGAATACAAACTGTGAACTGTATTATAATTTTTTATGATTATAAAAAAATACAGAATTCTGAATCTATTAACACAAGTAAAGGTTGTTTCTCCATATTGCAAGATTTAATCCTTAAAGATAAAGGTTCTTGTGAAAAGCATGACCCAGTATATCAAAGTCCCAGTTTGCTGGCATCTACTATGTTTGGCCAACATATTTATAATTATGTTCAATTACTAAAATGGCTTTTATATACAATAAAAAATAAGGAACAGGTGAGTTTGAAGATTTTGTGAATTCAAAAAAAAAAGTATGTAAGTGACAAGTAATACATGAATTAAATTCATAAAACACTTCTATTTAGTAATTTTTCTTATCCAAAATGACTAAAATTGTAATAGTTCAATTTGCAATGAGATTTGTAATTTAGAAAGATGTAAAAAAACAAAGTATATTTTTCTAGCTCTATTTTCAAATGAAGTTGAGAGTAATGTTTGAGCAGTCTATGTATGAAGATAAAACATTTTATTTATACATCCAAGCCATTTCAGAAATAAAAGAGTTCACTTGGCTGTTAAGTTTACTATACCTAGATCAAATTATTTTAAAATAAATATCACATAACTAATATGAAATTTGTAATTTCAGATATCAATAAAACAAGGAAATTTAGTTTTGGCCATTTTTATAGATGTAATACTTGGATATATATTTTTACAACTGTTTTTATTGGGCAAAAATGATGTTGGTGTAGTATTGATGAGTATATTAGAGGTATTAGTTTTCCTTTAACAATGATAAATAACAAGTTTTGTTATACCAAATATATTATTAATATATTTTGCTTTCAGAAACTAGTTAACTTGATGTACTCATTACTGAAATGGCTTATGGGTGCACCAGCTGGGCTTAAATTAAATAATGCCTTCAATAATATGTTGGGAAAATATTTTTTGTATCATGTTGAATTGTGGTGGCTCTTTCTTGGTTAGTCGGAAGTGTGAAGTAAAAGATGTTACTAATGCAGTCTATACTACATGTTTATAAATTTATCGTCATATAAAAAATTACAGACATAACCGGGGAAAAGTTGGACATCATTTTGAAGTTTTATCAATACTTGGGCTATTTAGGGTTAACTTTTCAAGCTGCTATTATATCTGATTTGATTTGTATTGCTACATTTCATTCTTACTGTATCTATGTTTATGCAGCTCGGTAAGAATATTTTAATAAATGTTGACCTTGCATCATGCTTCAGCTATCAGATCATGTATTTTAATGAAGTTTTGTGATTGTTTCAGATTATTTAATATACAAATATCAGGACTGAAGGCATTGTTCAGACTTTTTGTAGGAAGAAAATATAATCCGCTAAGAGGTGGCATAGACTCCTGTGAATATACTAATCAAGAATTGTTTGTAGGAACAGTAGCATTCACAATATTGCTTTTACTACTACCAACAACAGTTATGTATTATATCGTATTTACTATGGTAAGTGATAAACTCCTTAATTAATAAAAAGAATAGATTTGTTCTACAAAGTTTTGTTATCATTGTTTTTATATATCTTTTCTAATAACATAAAAATATATATAAAAAATATTTGTAAGAAAAAAACATATATTAAAAGTACTTTAAAGTGGTTTGATTGCTTTCTTTATTTTCAGTTCCGAGTGTTATCTCTACTGGTGCAATACATCTTAACTAAAGTAATATACATTATACAAACCCTGCCTCTCTATGTAGCTGTGCTGTGGCTGTCTCAATCTCCCAAAATAGCAGGTAATAGTATTATTATTGTTATAAAATAAAATGCATTTTTATCAAAATATTAAATACTGTGTTCTATTACTTATTTTTAAATGATTAGAATTTTTTGTTCAATTCAAATTGTGATACATAAAAATATATTTATTATACTATTATTTAAAAAAAAATATTTGCTTTACTTTGTACTAACTGATCATAGATGGCGCTAATAGTATTTTTTAAAATCATTGAATTCTTAAAAAAAATAGTAGGTACCTAGTCTAAATGTGTATCCGTTCATTATAAACATAAAGCAAATTGGTAATTATAATAAATTTTCTTTTAGGGAACATTTTAATAGAAGAGGTAGACAGCAACTCATCAACACTCATCCTTGAAATGAAGTTATTCAACAAATCATTTAAAGACCTTATGAAGAGCCATAAGCCGCCAGTCAAAGTACCCAAACTCGTGATATGGAGTAAAGTCGTGTCAAATGTTATAACAGGGAATCAGATAATATAAAAAAATAATAAAAATTACACAAATTTGCCTCGACTTATTTATTAATTGCGCACAAAAATAAAAATTGTTTGGTCACCACACATGTGAACTTATAAATGCTTAGTTAAATAGACTATTTGCAGCAGACTGGGCAATTATAATTAGAATTTACTTACTAATAATGTACAGTAATTGTAAGATGGCCGAGTCAACCCACTCAAACAATTTTCGACATATTTTACGGCTTTACATGGACACCGCTCATGTACGTCACCATTGCTACGACAACTGCACAAACCAATTATTATTGTATCGCAAATCCGTATTATTACACATAGGTATCTATTAGATAATATGCAATTTAATAGCATACAGACCTAGTTCCTATTCTGAATTTATAATGTTTTTATGCCTCACGTCTACTTCAAACATTGACATTTTGTGACAGAAAAATTTTACTTCTACACACAAATTCTAGTTAGAAGAAATATCGCTATGAATCTAGTTCAAAGAGGCATATTGCACAATTTACGAACATCGAAAAGTACAAAAATATTACAACAGATGATTTGTACAATATTCAAGATATCGATAAAGATATTTTAGGCAAGAATCGGTATTTTTATTTACATTTGTTCAACAATTTCGTGTTAGTTTTGATCTTTTAGTTTGAAGTTGTTAGTGACGCGAAAAAGTTGGCAAATGTAAACTTCGATTTAACATTACTTTGATGAAATATGAATATATCAGGAATGTAGATATGAAACTCATCTTACATTAAATAAGGCCAATTCTGGTTAGAATAATACAACACATACAAAAGATATTCTTGCAAAAATCATTTCATTACATTCTACTGATAAATATAGAATATTAGGTTACAATGTTAGTCACACAGAGTTGAACGTGTAAACTACTTTAGAATTTTAATCCTTACATGTGTTGGGTATTATAAAAGAAATTGATACAAGACAATATATTAATAAAAATATTGTTAGCAATATATATAAATAGGAGCAAATGCTTATAAAGTGCTACAAATGTTAAAAAGTTCATAAAATTTTGTAATGTTAACGATTTCTTATGTAACACTATAATATTTACATAAATAATATCGTTCAAAAATATATATATTTACCGTGTTAATAAATTACGATGATAGATATTCAACATTATATGCAACTCATCTACATCGAAAATTGTTTGCCCGTTCAGACTGTTTTTGATATTAGCATTTTCTTGTTCTCAGGCGTAGTGCTAACCTTTCAGAGGGGCATAAATGACGTCACACACGAGCACGTTGCTTATTCCGGTTATTACAAGAAAATCTTACATTTATGTTCATAATTTGAAATTCATATTGTCTTAATAAGAACTTTTATATTTTAATTTATTAAAATTGAATAATTTTATATAACATTTTTACATTTTTGAATAAATCTACATTCTACATGCAAATTTTCTTTTATAACCGGAGTATATAACGTCGCGTCGCCTTAACAGAAATTGGTTTAATTCGAGAAGTAATTTACAAGAAATGCAGTGCAAGATGCAAGGCATGATACGCGCCGTGTCGCTACCGTCTCGTCCCGGTGGGTAGGCCAAATAATTCAGCTTTACATAAATTTCTTATCTATTTTGTTATCATCACAGATATTAGTAATATTAGGAGAGTGTGATTTCAATCACAGTATAGAGATGGAATAATAATAAACAAATGGGAGTACATGAACGTGAAGCGATGATGTAATATCGTTTATGACGTAGTAATACGACTACGAGCTAGCGCTAAAACGCCGCAGGCCTTAGTTCTTGAGTACACACCTGTAGTCCTTATTGACATCTGCGTTTGGGTTCGGCGAATGCTCTTTAGGTCTAACTGTACCGCGACACGCTAATTTTGATTCCAAAGCCTACAATGAAGAAAATTGAACATGAATGATGTTAATATTAGTAGGTGATAAATATATACATATATGTGCGTGAAGTACCTCCACCAGACACTCTGTACGAAAACATCCACGCTTATAATAACTATTAACTACGTAGTAAATAACGTACAATACTACATAAAACGAATATGAATTCTAGTCTAAATTAGTATGTACATAGCTTATGTATTTTCTAATTTGTACTGAATTTCATCATTGAATACAAACATTCTAGAAAACACTACCAAACTAAGGGTACATTACATAACAGTGTATCAACTAATGATACTACATTTAAATATTTTTTATAGGGATTGCTTCACATAACATTTGGATATTATAATTTCTGGTATTTAGTTCTCAATAAATTAAATCGATCAATATTTATTTAATTAATAAATTGACAATAGATGAAAAAGGAAAAGAAATAAAAAACATTTTAAACATTAGGTGCATGCTCAGTGCATGTTCACAAGCAATCTCCCAGCTATAATATAAATGCATGCTTAGGTATATCTTGAAAAATCTACACCATTAACGTAAAAAATACTTACTGGTGACGCCAAAGACGTCTGTTTCCATAGAAAAAACAAAAATTAATATATTACCATTGATGTAATATCAAATCACAACTCTATATAAATCTAATGATGCACAAAACGTGGAGCAATCCCTAATAAAAATTAAGCATACAATAGACAATAAGAAAAATTTGACAAAAATTCATAGTATTTAAAATTGTTGTCATAACACTTGTTTCCCTTTGCCTTGTTCATGTCCTTTCCTAGTGGACGTGAAGTTAAGAAAGTTTTCGAGTCCCTCTCTGGATCTTACTATAAATGACCTTCTCAGTTTGCCATTTTCATTTGGAAAAGACCTTTGGAAGGGTTGATCGGAGGTTTGAACTGGAAGGGACAAGGGCTTAGGTTGGTCAGATCTTGAGTTTTGACGGCTAAACTGTGTTGGTTTGCGATACTCTACAGAGTCACTAATATCGATATCTTTGGTATCTTTATCGTTCTTTTCACTATTTACATCCAACGTTGGGTGGGCGAGATCAGGCTGGCCGTCGTTAGTTTGGCCACACGAACATTTGACCTTACCACATTCACGGCAAAGAAATCTTTCAAGCTGGAAGCAATAAACAACGTGCATACTACTAAATATACGCAAACCATGCAAAACAAAATATTCATGCAACTATGAAACGCGCTACTAAACTATAAGTGAAAATAAATGTAAATCTTTGAAAGTAACATTTGCATAATTATTATTTTTTTTCTACAGTAACTAAGACTTTACATAACACATTATAATTTATCTACTTTTACATAGAAAATACTCAAATTTACTAATTACCATAACTTTTCTTACCATGTAACTTAAGTATTAACTGCTAATACTTAAGTTATCAATACTAAGTGGCACAGAATCAACTACTTACAAGCATGTTTAATAGTACATATATAGCTGGTATTTATAGTAAAATAAATAGAAATATAGGTATACTATTTTAGGGTACTTAGACTTCTGTTTCTCAACTTATACATCCTTTATTTTAACTTAAATAAACATAATATATAATAAATATACATATATTATAAAATATTTTAAGAATAATTAAAGTTTACCACTAAAAGTTATTTATTAAAAATAAATAATATATACAATACGCAAACATAAATAATAAAAAATTACAACAAAATAAAGCTACTGACTCACCTTTGGTTTGCTCTACTAAGCTAATTTTTATATGTAAGCATTATTTAAAAATAAAATACTGTTGCCCTCCACAGTAAAAAATATAACCCAATTACGTAATTTTATATTAACTTTATATAAGTAATTGTTACCCAAACTAAATACAATAGATTACATTAAAATTATTCAAAAAATAATCAATCTGCTTAAATATTCCAAAATAGATATGTATTAAATTTTATTTCACTAATGATAAGTCAATATAAAAAATAATATATTTAAAAAAAAACATAATTCCTATAAAACATGTACACTATTAATATAAACAATACATAAATAATACTATATATAAATAAATAAAAATAATAATCTTTTTAAGCTTACATAATGTGCAAATATTGTGTACAAGTTGTTGCTATGGTAAGTATTGCTATAAAAACTACACCAATAAACATTACATTAATTAATATAATATTAATATAACTTACCCCTACTCTCCGAAGGAGATCACCAACTATATTTATGGCAGTAACCCGAGAGGAAGGAGTCATTGCATTGCCGTTGACTTCTCCTAAGAAAGAATTTATTCATACAAAAATTTTTATGCACTTGAAACTTGAATTTTTGTTTTTCTTCTAAGCTTTTAGTTATTAATTTATTGTAATGATCATAACATTAAGTATAAGTATTATGCAGTACTTACGTCTCGCAGGAGATGATAAAGAGGTTTGTGTTTCTATTTCCACTTGTGCTCGTGTTGAATGACCATTACATAAACTTTCATTTGCACTGCCATCTTCCTTTTTCACAATAGGTATTTTTTCTATCACCTTTAATTCTTGTTTCAGATCTATAATAAGCAAGCCAAAATAAGAAATGAAACTACAGGGGTTATAGTAAAGTCTTGGTAGTGTTATTTACTGCCTTTGAGATATATTTTAACCAATTTAATAAGCATACCTCTGGCTTCATCAGTTGCTCTTTGCAACCTTATCCTTAAATTTTCCATTTCATCCACCTCACTTTCTAAAACTGCATTGCGTTCATATGCTTGATTTAATAAGGACTCTATGCATGATACTGACTCTGATATTATTCTAAAAAAAATTTAACTTTTTAAGATAACTTTATTGCGCTGTAAATACAAAAAAAAGTGAAAATATTACCTCTGTCCTCTTTCTAAGTCATCATTTTTTTGCTCTAGTTCTCTAACATATACTGCCTGTTTCTCTTTTTCTATTTTGAGTGCCTGTAACTCATTCTCCAGGGCATTTGTTTCATGTTGACTTCTCTCGAGTTTCGTCTGCAATTATTTTATGGAAATAATATACTATATACTTAATTTTATAAATTGAACACACACAGACTGACTTATATACAACAGGTATATAAGTCAAATGACATCATTAACAAATCTGAATTATGACAAATAAAATCGAGTAATAAATACCTTGAGTGTGTCAATGTCGTTCTTCAGACGCTGATTCTGATGGTCTAGATCTTTATTTTGTTTTTCAACTTGCTCTAAAGATGCTTCTAATTCCTTTTCTAGTTGAGCTGAACTTTCAGTGTATTCGTCTAATTCTTGTTGTATATCTCTTGCCCTATGACGATAAAATCAATAAGTAAAATTAAAAAAGTAAAAGCATTTTTATTAATGTTTTTGTATAAAGTAATGTACTTCTGCTCGTAGTATTTTGCTTGATCTTTCCAATACTCCAAAGAGTCCGTTTCAAACTGTTTTGAAGAATCCATATTTTGTAGCTATACCTTGAAAATTTATTTGTCACACTTTTTTAAATGTTAACGTATTACGTTTAATATTGGACATGTGGTATTCGATAACGGAATTTGGATTAAATAATAATTAGTTTCTTTTGTTGTATTTTTACAAATCAGCCATTATAAATTGAAACGCAAATTATGACACCACTTCCTTAGGACAGTCCTTCAAAACAAGGCAAAATAGTCTAAAGCATTTTTCATCTATGGTCAAAAGCACAGATTACTATATACTAGTCAAAGTCAAAAGTCAAACCAAAGAGTAAATATATTTGTTGTTTTGAAAATTTATCCCCAATAGGGAAAGGCAAAGGACTATATTCCATTCATCTATGGTCGAAATTCAGAAAGTGAACACAGTTTATACCTGATTAATTTCTATCAAATTATCTTGACCGGATTCTTTATTTTGGTTGGTGAATCTTTATCAAGAAAGAATTTCACAGCATGCATTTACTTATGAAGACTAAGAGAGGAATTTTATAAAAATTACCCTGAATATTAAATGAAATTAAGATTATAGTCATCCATGATAAGCATAGACGTCTGACCCATTTATTAGATTATTTAGATCTAAGAGCTTTGCGCAAAGAGTATAGATAATATACTGGGCTTTGCGTCTGTCGTCTGACGTACGGTACTTGTGACTTGTGAGTTGTTCCTTAAAAATGTCAAAGTCATATGATAACAATGACTTATGACATTGTCATTTTTATTTTTTCATGTTGATTTAATGAATTTATCTCTTAAAAACTAAAAAAGCTCTAAAACTAATAAACCTATAATGTTTTGAAATCTTATTATTATGAAGTTGAGGTTCAGTTATATTTTAAGTGCATATAAGTTAAGTGTTTTGTTGGAGTCATGTAAAATATTAAATAACACGTAAACGTATTTTAGTAGATCTTATTGTTTATGAATGACGTGTAATGTTTTCAACGGTGGACTCTGAAGATATTTCACAAGTCACGTCATTACAAAGTAAATCAAGTCTTACTAGCAATGAGCGAGCCCCCATCAAAAGTTCTGAAGTGGCGAAACAAAACAATAACAGAGAGTTAACCTTCAATATGCTAATCAAAGAACTAGTGTTTTGCATTGCTCTGGCTCTGACTACATATGGAGCTTTACACAATGGGTGACTGTTTGATTATTTTATATTATTTATTGTTTCATACAAGTGAAAATATTATCTTAAACTTTATTATCTTATTCAATCTATTTATATTACAGGCCAAATAAAATTTCAAAAGTTCCTCAAGCTGTGAGATTCTTTTACTCAGATTCAGTTGTAACTGATTGGTATAAGGGCCAGTTAAGTAGTGCTCTAGCTGCAATAAATACTGAAGATATCTCATTTGTTATGTACTATGCCCCTTGGGATGCAGAGTCTCAATATGTCAGAGGTGAATTTGAAAAAGCTGCCAACATTCTACAAGATAGAGTAAGATTATTTGTATGGAAACTTGTTGAATAGAACTTTAAGTAAGACATAAATTGAGTTATGGTGATATTAACTTAAAAATCGGTTTATCTTAAAAACATGTTTTTATGCATAATTGTTCAATTTGTGGGAGATCAGATAATTCTATCCAAATAAAGGTAACATAAATAAAAACATCACATCAAAAATTTGGAAAGAATTGTACAAAAGTTATTTTTCAAAACCATTAAATAGTAAAAGCAATTAATGTTGATATAAATTAAATACAATATAATTAACAAATTATATAATTAACAAACAGCTATAATGTGCAAATGATTCTTAATTAAGATATTAACAAGTGTTAGTTTCTAGGGAGTAATTAATATAATACTTTAATATTAGATTTATTATAATAGATTATAATATTATTATCTTCACATATTGTAATAATAATAAATTGAGTGTAGTGATAACTTATTACTCAGTATGACACCTAAACCTGGTTCTATCCAGCCAGTCTTAGAAATTGACATGGCTGATCTTGAGAGATGAATGCATTCTTGAGAGATGGAAACAATGTTATGGGAAGTAAGGGCTAGAGTAAAATCTGTAAAATAAGTCTTTAAAATGAAGCCTTTCTTCTTAATTACACTCAATAACTATTCATACCTCGCGGTGCACATCAGCATGTGAAACTGTGAAAATGTGAATATGAAAGTTAATGTATTTGTTGGATGTAAAAAATATATTTAAATTTTAATAAGCAACAAAATATATTTATGAAAAATTATTATTGTATTATAATGTTTAAGGTACATTTTTCTGCTATAAATTGCTGGAATCCTGGAAGTGAATGTAGATTACAACATAATAAAATACCTTCATGGCCGATTTTAATGGTATATACAGTTACCTCAAGAGGTGTATTATATAAAGGTAAACAATGAATAATAATAATAAAATCTTTATTCATGAAACCATGGTTACAATGTTTTACACTGAGACTTCCTAGTAAGTAATCAGAGATACTACGTTTAGAATTTTAATAACACATTATATAATTTTAATTTAATGTAGTATACCTGAATTAAGTGTAATTTCTTAATGTTTATTTTTACAGGACCAAGAAATGCTGAAAGTATGATTAACTTCTTAGAAATGTTGATGAGACCATTACAAAAAGTTTCTAATACAGAAGACCTAGTTAATTTATTATCTATTTGTGATGTAAGTAAAACACTATCAAATCATAAGTTATTTTCTTACAATAGTTATTTCTTCTTTTATAATTCTTTAAAGAAAAGCTCATTGAAGTATTAAGCTATTACTTATATATATATTTTTGTGCATTTGTAGGTTGTGGCAGTAGGATTTACTCCATTGATGGAAACATCACGGTATTATAATGTATGGTACAATGTAGCTCTCAAGTCTAAAGAATTTGACAGTATTGGTGAAATATGCTTTGCTATAGTTACTTCTGCAGACTTGGCAATGGATTTAGGAGTTGAGACTGTTCCAAATGCACGGCTCATGTTGTGGAATGACACTAAGGTTATAAAGATTAATTTTATTAATAATAGAATTTAAATTCCCACATATACAAAATAGGTGCAAGTCGTCGAGTTGCCGATAACAGCCCGTTTTAACCATAACCATAGAATAAAAAAATTAAAATATTAATTTAAGATATAAAATGTTTGTTTTTATTAGAAAAAAACAGTGACTTTTTAACTTGAGTTAGCAGTTGGAGCTTAAGTTGAAAAATAAAGCATTACATGTAACACAATTTTAAATGTACATTTTATTGTACTTTATTAGACCCAATTATTAGTTGTTTATAATAAATAGTATGTATGGTCTAAACTAAATGTCATACTTTGGTTTTTCTATCACAACATATCAACATGTCATATCAAGAGAGTTTTATAAGCAAGTCATTTGCATTATTTCAGGAATACAATCCAAATGAAAATAATAATGCTTGGAATGAAACATTTTTAATAAATTGGGTGCTTCACAATTTTGCTCAACCTGTCGCTAGGATTATTCCAATGTGGCAGAAATCTTCCAATTTTGAAAGATATGCAGATGGCAATCCAATACTTATACTTTTTACACCACTTAATCCACTCTATGAGCAGCTACCATCATATGCTTTAGTAAGTATTTACCTACTATAAGGTCAAAGACTTAAGAAGTTTAATTTTTTTTATGTGATAAGAACATTATGCTTAAATGATTTTATATAATTCAAGTATTAAAAGAAGTTTATGCTATAAATATTTTAACATTTAAAGAAAAAAATTAATATTTTTTTGACAAAATTAATGAATTATTTTTCATGTTTGTTAATTTTGCAGTTGCGGGAAGTTGCGATGGAGTATTATAATTGTAAGAATAACGAAAGTAGTCAATGGACAACTGAACTAATAAAACTACAGCAAGTACAAAGGTTGCTATACCAACAGAAAAACTTTTTAAAATTTTGCCAAGAGTACAAATTTAAAAAGCCTACAAGGAAAGTGAGCACGCACTATAAACGGGAAGTAGTGTCGCAAAACAATAAGTATCCATGGAATAATATAACACAGAAGTCCCAAAAAAGTAGCATGTTCAATTTTCTTCTCAAGCAGGGTTTGGCTATCTCAAAAATGATAGAAAGCTCTAGTGATAATTCAGCACTGTGGTCCACATTAGGTTATTTGCAACAATGTGCTAGCAGCGCTTCAAAATCTTTACCAGCCGAGAAAAGTTTTTACGAAACCTATGAGAAGTGTCAGTCACTTGAAGACCAATTGAACAATGAAGTAGAAATGGAAAGTGCTGAGTAAGTAATATTTTTGTCAGTTGTTACTTTTTAAATATTCTATGCCCAAAGTTGAATTAGGTCCTAATTTTTTGACCAGTATTGTCTTTTTGTCCGTCAGGCCGTTTGTGTGTACTGTGTACTAATTTTAAAGTTTATAATATCATTATTTCACACTAAAAATAAAAAAGATACACTAAAAGACTTTTATTGGTAAATTGATAATTATTATTAATCGTTATTGCTTGCTTTTTAAATAATAATTACATTTTTTTCAGAATAGAAACGACAATGCTACCATACGAAGATGATCCTCTTTCCGCCGAGAATCTTGTACAAGAGAATGTAAAGCATTTCTGTAGGTTAATGCAGTTTGCGAATAAGATAAACCCACCAGTATCGCCCTCTAGGGTGACAATCGGGAACATAACTCACATTCACGGCCTCTCTTGTACTACAAATTATTCTTTGCATATTCTGGCTGTTGATAGCATCCGGAATTACCATTTTGCTGAAGCCCTCGGTATAGATATCAAAAATAAAAAAGATAAAACAGCACTTGTTATTTTGGATAGTAAGGTTAGGTTACTTGATTATGTGTGAAAAACAATTAAATTTATATGTAATAATAGATTATATCGTTGTCTAAGTACTTATTTGATGAAATGAACAATTAAGAGCTTTTAATGCAGATTTATTGATTTTTAAATTGCAATTCTAATGATCCTTAGCCTTAAAATAGTAATGTAAACTACTAATGTCTACTGTAAAGTGTAACTGTTTTAAATATTTTTTAAAACTAAATTTAGCCAAATTCAGTAAACTATGAATATTAAAATCATTGGCATAATTTTCAGCACGAAACTCAATACGTAATGTCAGAGGAGTACAGTGCTAAGTCGGTGAGAGACTTCATACACAACTTCACGCGCAAGGCGTTAAAGCGCACGCTGCGGTCGCGCGTGCACGCGACGCACACGCACCACTTCACGCCGCGGCCCCCGCGCGACTGCGACACGTGCGACAGCGACACGCGCGACAGCGACAACCTCGACACGGCCGAGAGCGTGGAAGTCGTAGAACTTACCACACATACCTTTAAAAAATTTATCAGAACTCCTGGCATGGTAAGATTAAAATGGTTGCATGAGCTTTTTGAATGGAACTATATTTTTTTGAGCTTTGTACTTTTGTTGTTGACATTTATGCAATCCGTAAGGATAGTAGTTTAATTTAAAATGTGAAATATCAAATGCTATAAATACTAAAAATGGGACAATACAATACCAGTGGTTTCCGTGGGATGTTGTTGCGTAGAACGTATTGATAATGTCTAATGATAACTAATGTAACTTCGTTCTTCGTTCTCTTATGTACGTTCTAAGGTCAGTAGAGATTTATAAGAGATGAAAAATCCATACTGACCGTTAAAACATATAGATTTTTCTACTGCGCTTTAACGTGTAACTATTGTCTTAGCTGTCGATAGTGGCGGTGTGCGGCGGCGCGTGCGGCGCGCACCCGGCGCGCGCGGCGGCGGGCGCGGCGCGCGTGCTGCGCGCGGCCGGCCTGCGCGCGCGCGCCGCCCGCCTCGACGCGCGCGCGCACGACCTGCCCTGGCACTACACCGTGCACGCCTACCCCGCCGTGCTCGTCTTCCATGGCGACAGGTACGATTACTATTGTTTTTATTAAATAATTATTGAAGTTTTTGAATACAATTATTTAGATATACTCCCTTGTGCGGAGATATCGTATAATATATACAAAAAAGTACGGAAATTGAGAAGTTACTGCGTTTGTGAAAATTTGATAGGAATAGAAAAAAATGGTCTATGATGAAAGTCATTACAACCCAACTTAAAATACCATAGATAAAAATGCTAAACATTCTTAATGCGGAACCTGTGATGTAGTAGTCAAAACTACTTACTCAATATATAATAAGGTCGACATTTTTCTATTTATAGGCATCATATAATATATTCTACCTATATACTATATATACTATATCCTATATATTTATGTAATCTGCTTTTCATCGAAATTAAAAATTTCATTTAATTCTAATAACTTGTCGCGTTAACAGTGCGGACGAGGAGAGCCGCGCGTACCCGGGCGGCGAGCGCGTGTCGCTGGGCGGCGTGGTGGCGCTGGCGCTGCGCTCGCTGGGCGCGCCGCGACACCTGCGCGCGCGCCTCGCGCTGTGCCGCCAGCCGCGGGTAACACACTTATAATGTACTAGCGACTCATCCTCCCTTCGCTCGGGTTCGTCCCTAGGTTTAACGTCAGCGAAGCCACGGTTTCCGCTAGTTAAACTAAATAAATTTTCTAAAATGTAATCTCCTCCTTTTTTGGAAGTCGGTTAAAAAATAGCCTTATTTACTCCTTACATCATTAGCTATCTGCCAGTAAAAGTCCCGTCAAAATCGGTCCAGCCGTTTCAGAGATTACCCGGAACAAACAGACAGACAGACAAAAATTTTAAAAATTGTTTTTTGTTGTTAGAATCGTATAACTTTCATATTAGTAGGGGAGCCCACGATGCTAAATGGGGATTTACTCGAGCGTCGTAGAGACCTATTGGGATGCAAAGCTTAGATGATAAGAAGAAAAAAATATTAAATAATATATACCTTTACATCGGTGGGGGAAGCAGCTATAGATTTTTAAATATGTAAAAAAAAACTGTGGCATGGACATCCTCGAGCACGTCAGATATTGATAGCATCAATGCCCTACGTATTTTTAATAATGTACGTATGTTAATCTGATCGTTTGCATGATGCGGGTGGTTGTATTTAATGGTTGAAAATGAAAAAAAAAAATTTTTTTATCGAGCGCATCAGATTTTCTAAGGGAGTGTTAAGTGCACCAAAAAAAAAAGCTCTCATTCACTAATCTGACGACTTTGATGGGACGCAAACTCGCGGCCATTTTCATAATGTGCAAAAAAAATCGCCATTTTGAAATACTCAAGCGCGTCAGATTAAGATATATATGGTTCATCTTTATGTTCTAAACGTACTGTCTCATAATCTGACGATTATCTAGAGGGATTCGCCTGATCTGACAAAAAAAAATTAGAAAAACGGTTCACCTTAAAGGCCATCCCTGAAACTTCCCGCTAATTCCATTCCTGGGCGTTTAAAATTGTACTTATGACATTTTTGAGCTCAAAATATAATTTATGTGATATTTTGAGCTCGTTGAGTTCAAAGAAATAATATTTCTATGCATTTGAGCTCTCCCAGCTCGAAAGTCTGATAGAAGTTTCATAGAACACTATTTTTGGAATTTTCAAACCGCAATAACTTTTGAATGGATCAAGCAATTTTCACGCGGTTGGCGGCATTCGACGCAGCCACAAACTTTTTCGGGTTTTTTTTGTTCACGATATCTCTCGAACGAATCAACTGATTTTGACCAGCTTGGTGGCGATCGACGTGGTTTTTCAAGCTCAAAGGCGGATTAGTTTTTGAAGTTAATCGATAAAGCCGGTTAAAAGTTATTCCAAAAAAACCACTTCAAAAAAAATATTTTCTTATTTCTCAAAATCTATCGGTCCGAATCGGTTCAAATTCACAGGAAATCTAATTTTGATGGAAATCTTTAGAACGCCGTTTAGTAGATTCGCATCGGTTTAGTCGCTCAAAAGTTATAAGCGAGTCACACACACACACACACACACACACACACACACACACACACACACACACACACACACACACACACACACACACACACACACACACACACACACACACACATACATACAGACATAGTGACAACATCACGGGGGTAGTCAGGGAAGCTTCCTATGACCTTAAAACGTCAAGATCTGATGAAAACTAGATTTTCGCAAAACGGGGTAAAACCAATAACTACCCGAATTGTTTTTGTTATTTCGGCTTGCGGAAATCGTCAGATTATATATTTTTCATTATTCTTGAATAATTTCCTTCAAAATAAAAAAAATTTAGCTACGCTCGAGAATGTCGAGATGACGTTTTTTTTTTACAACTTTGTTGCCCTCCCCTTTTTTTACGTCACTCACAAATTGTCAGATTAGTGGAATATACACTTTTTAGGATATAATTAACTCACCCTACCTTAATCTGACGCGCTCGAGAATTTCTGATGGTCATTTTTTTTTACTAATCTGATCCTGTATCCTTCATGGGCGGCCTTATATATGGGCCTCATGTTTTGTGGAGGTACTTAACCGGGTACAAGTAATCCCTCTGTATATTAATCTGCCGCGCTTTAGTAAATCCCGAAATCCCCGCTTGGGCTCCCCTACCATATGCATTTCAGACACATGTTAAAAATACTTCTCGGGTGCGTCATTCCTTTCGTTCCTGGTTTTTTATTTATTAATATCCCATACATATGGATGGTGGTATCCACAGGGTAAAACCGTCCATAGGTACAACATTTTCCTATACTCATTTCTATTTTTATGTTTAAACTGAAAACTTCCTTATGATGTGATTTGAAACTTGATGAAATTTAAATAAGAAGGCAGTGGTAACCCGGTAACGCGCCCGTGTGAATCTGAATAACGCACAAAAATAAAAATAAAATAAGTTTAACGGTGCTTTGACGTTAGAAATAAGGAACTGACGGTCGCGTCGCGTCGTGACGTTAGAAATAAGGAACAATGACCTACATATATTCTTTACTAGCATTTGTAAAATAATAAATATCCCGTTTTTCAACCGTTTGCATAAAACTGTGACATTTTTATTATTATTATATTTAAATTTATTTGTATTTTGTTAAAATTGGTATAATACGTTACATTTTATAAATCTTTGTTACATTCACGTCACGTATGTATGCGACCTTCAGTCCAATGTACGAAGCAATCACCTGTGTACTTGTTACTATCGATAATAAATCGATATGTGTCAAGATTTTAAAGAATTTCATACAGCGCAATAACGCAAGTGAAACATGCTTTGTCACGAAAATATTACATAAATGACTGCACGTAACACAATATCTTTCTACGACGTCAAGGTGAGGAAGTCGACGGGGTACGATTAGATTGGGATTGAATACGCCTGATGACCTCAAAAAATAATATTATCAATATTAATGATCAAATAACATTTTTCTAATATATACCTACTATATATTCTATTGGTTATTCCGTCCGTTCTCTCGAAATTTTAACTTGGCAATGGTTGCAATATGAACTTTACTTTTCATAGTTCTTTGTTTTTTTTTTCTCAAGGAAGCTTCATATCAATTAAAGCAATAAAGCTAAATCTATTTAAATTCCCCAGTAATAAATATTTTTATAATGATAAAATTTTTTGATAAGCAAATTTGACATAAACTGAAGTTCGAGGTGCTAAAATTATTGTATGAATGTGAGTTTTATGGTTATGAAAATTATAAAATAGGTAAAAACATGCCACAAAATAGTCGACGACGATAACATATTTTTATTGATATCTATTTATTTTCATTTTTTTAAGTTGACTAATTTGTTATGCAAAATGTTAGAAATGTTTCGCACTTGAAAATATCAGAGCCTCTGATATTTTCTCTCGCACCTCTGAATCAGAGATTTGAACCTGCTTCACTCGGTTATGCGAGCGCTTTACCACAGAGCTACCACTGTCTTTTCTATTTTTATGTGTGTATATTTTTTGTGTTACATAAAAAAAATAAGAAAAAATGCCCCGGAAATCAGAATAGATGGGCACATATTTTAAATAAAATTTCTAATATTTATAACTCGCAAAAATTGTCCACATATCTGAATTATGGGAATATTAATTTGAATTATTTTTCGTAAATAACGTGAAAAAAAATACCTTTAAGTATAAAAAATCATGTTACGTTTTTTTTATTTGCAGTCTCCATCTGAGAAGAAGACTTGCTTGAAGGATGTGAAAGAACAGGTAGTGACTATTATTGGAAGGAATTTGAAATACTGGCGTGAGTCTAGTAACGAGATCCTCAGGGATTTACTGTTTAAAAGACTGCAACATTTACACCAAGTGTCCCTTCACCTTCACCTCATGCATATAAACGATCTTAAGGAAAACAACTGTAAAAATAAGCGATTACTACACGCCCTGGAAGATTTGTCTAAGCATTGGGACATCGACGTGTCGTTTTTAAGAAAAAGTACCATTCCTCCAGAAACTATGAGATGATAGTCAGTTATATTTTGTACTTCACTTATTTATTATACTGCTCATTTTATATGTATCTTAATACGTTGTTTATTTTTAGTACCCAAGAAGTGTTATAAAAACGTTGCTAAAAATTATAATCGTGTTTTAATCATCTCTTAAATCGCCGTATTAGGATTTTAATATTATAGTGGAATATAATCAATGAAATTTCTGGCAAAAGGAAAGAAAAATAAACCTTATTGTAATTGTTTTAAGCATCGATACACAAATAACTTATTTTGATATTTTACACACTTCCATACGAGTATAGTAATAAGCTCGTGCATTCCTAGAGATTTTTATTGGTGTTGTCGTTTTAAGTAAGAGTTATCAAAATTCAACATCTTTGCCAAAGAATGAAAGAGTGTTCTGCTTAGTATTGCTTCTCCAGCCTCTTACCAAGCTCAGGATCACTGAAATTGACTTGCGAACATAGCTCTCTAAAACAATCGATTTAATTTAGTCACATTATTAGAAATAATTGCGAAAACAAACATGTTTATATTTCTGCTTTTGCTCTTTAATTAGAATTAACCACATGATTCTTACTTTTTCAACTTACTTTTTATGAAGGCGTATTTTCCTTTTGAAGTACGGAAGTGCCTCAAAAGAAAAATACGGAACCTTTATAGGCATAAGGGATCACTTTGTTAATCTTTGTTTATGTTTTACAGCCAGTTTTTAACATCTAATTGAGATTTTGTAGCAAACGCACCTCAACAAAACGGAACGATAGGTGGCTTCTTGCCACATTTGGGTCAGACCAGGAATAGTCTGCCGATGTAATCGATGTTCAGGACGTTCATAGGCACGCAGCAACAAAATATAATGCACTCACGTACCTTAGAGAATCGATGATGACTTCCACTATCGATTGGGCACACCAGCTAGTTAGATTCTGCACATCAGGTCAAAGTGGTGGAGGTGAGAAGATGCTATAATAGGTATTTCTCGATAACTGCCGTGGCGGTCGCGTCAGGTTAGACGACGTGCGTTCGCGGCGCGTTCAAATATATCACTCTCGATTGCAACTGCCCTCCAGCTTCCGTCAAAATTGTCAACTCACGGGCAGTGAGCGCATGACAGCTTTATAGGGCTGCGTTTTGTTGCTGCATAAACCTACTCACGCAGAACATCGACTACAACGTTAAAAATACGATAAGCTACGAAAAAGAATACGATGACGGAACAGATTTCCTAGAAATTTTCCAGCAGTAAAAAGTATCCTATATCCTGACCTGGATAACCAGCTATCATCATACCAAATTTCATCAAAATCTGTCCAGTGGTTTTCTCGTGATACGGTCACAGACAGACAAAAGTTCTAAAAACTATAGATTCTGCCTGTGTATCGATAATAATTACTATTTCAATAAGAATTTCCAAGAAATATTTAATGTACAGATTTGATTACATTAATAACATATTGATATTTTTTTTTATGGGACAAAGGTGGCAAACGGGCAGGAGGCTCACCTGATGGTAAGTGATCACCTCCGCCCATGGACATCTGCAACACCACAGGGCTTGCAGATGCGTTGCCGGCCTTTCAGGAAAGGGAGGGAGGGAGGAGGGAGAAGGACGGGAGGAGGGAGAAGGACGGGAGGAGGGATGGGGAGTGGGCCTCCCGGACTCTCACTCACCGGACGAAACGCGACATAGCTGCCACTTCACGCCGGTCTTCTATGAGAGAGTGGTACTATACGGGGCGTGCCGGCCCATTCGGCTGCTACCCGAAGGTAACAAGCATGGCACTACCACTTAAAAAATGATATAAAACATTCTTCGAAATATTCAAATAATTTTAAATATAAATTTAAGTATAGATATTGAAAATTTTACCCAATAAATGAGAATCCGTATAATTGGGAAACATGGGATGGTAGGGTTTTACTAGGAAAACAAGTTCCGTCCCAACCACGCCAGAAAGGTAGTCACTTAGAGTTCCCGCCACTCGCTCATCGCTGCTTCCCTGGTGTACCTTAAAACAGTATTGAACTTTTTAAATAACACTATCTTTTATTTATTTTTGGTTCCCGAAGTTTCGAATGCTTTCAGGCAATGCATAGTCACGGGTTAGACTAGTATTGTAGGAAACAATGTAGACTGTAGTTAAAGTTACTATTAGGCTAAAAGCCGTAAGTTATGGACGTTACTCAAATTCTTCATATCTACGTATTATTTTGATATTTTTATCTAAAAAGTAATCTAACAGAAATTTGCATTTACTATATAAATATGTTTTATTCGCTTACATATTATATTAGTAAGTACTAGTAACTACTTAGGTAGGTATATTATATCCTAAAAGAAGTCGATGTGTAACACATAGTTCAATCGTAATTATCTGTGTACTTTTGATCGAAATCCGTCGAGCTGTTATAGAAAGGTGTAACAAATACCTACATTCACTCACACATTCACAAAAACGTAGGCAGGCTTTTACATATAATTCAATAATGTAATAGTAGTAGTAGTAGCAGAATACAGTAAGTACAATAGTAAAAAAACCTTTTTTTTACTATTGTACTTACTATATATATAAACTGAACTCTCTTCTTTCTAATTTACATAAATCTGAATCTTTTATTTAACTTACAAATTGGCGTCTAGAATCCGTCATTTTTATTTTTATGATTTATTAGTTACTAGCGACTCGCCCTCGCTTCGTTCGGGCTCGTCCCTAGATTTAGCGCGAGCGAAGCCGCGGGTCACGCTTGGTGAAAACAACATGAAAATCGGTGTACTAGTTGTTGAGTTTAGCGCGAACAGACAGACAGACACGACGGAGGACTTTGTTTTATAATATGTAATGATTACACCCTATATGACACTTGCGTTAGCAAGCCGAATCGAATGACGTATCATATAACGTCGAATCATCACAAAGACTCGTCCACCTTAAACACATAACCCTCCCTTTGGGCTTCGCTGCAGTCGGTTAATAATTACCTCATAAAGTCTACCATCAGGAAGTCGTGCTTTTCGTGCAGCATATTCTCCAATTTCTTGAAGGCTTCTGTAGTTGTTTGGCTGATGTGAAGTATATCGCCATGGATATAATATAAATTCCTGGAAAAATAATATTACAATTCACATTTCGTTCCGTATATTTTCAATTAGATTTTTTAATCTAGACAAAAATGTTTCTTATAATTTGCTTATCCTGATTTAGGTTGTCTGAAAGTAAGCCCAACCATAGACTATAATATCATTTTGGTGTCGATAATTAGAAATATTTAGTTCTCTTACTTTACTGTATGAGTAAAAGTTGATATACTTATTATGTAGCCGAAAAAGATAAAGAAAATTCTAAACTCTACCTACCTAGCTAAAATATTTAGCTTTCAAATAGTTTATGTTAAAATTTGAAATCTTTTATTTAAAACTAATTAATACTGAACTAAATATTAATGTTAATAACACAGATATTATTTACTTTTTTTGGAACAAAACTTGAATGTAAATGTACTGCCAAGTGTACAATATCGGTGAGCTTATGGATGTAAGCTCGTATCGCTTGCGCTTCTGCCGAAGAAAACGGTTTTAATCCAGGGTAGTATTGCGAGCATTGATCTGGAGACTTACGCACATCGTCTGTAATAAAGTGTGCAGACATTTATTAATATTTAATATATTTATATTTAATATAGCTAGCATTACCATTCACCACTGACTTTTCAGTCAGGCGTTTCAGTTGCTAGGTGATGTTAGAACTTAGAATTTAAAAGTATTTAGAAAGGTTAAAAAGCTAAAGATAAAGAGGCACCCAAATTAAATACTAAATACTAGGTAATACCTATAAATATTTATAGCAATAACAAATACAATACCTTGCCAGTGGTACGCGAAATTACGATTGACGTTGGTTCCGAAACAAACTTGTCCCTCTTCCTTGTCTGTGTTTTTATGCCACACTGCAGGTTTCGTTTTGAGACCCCTAGCAGTAAGATTTCGCGACCACTCTGTAGAATCTATTGAAGTAAAATGTCTAACATTTGTAGTCAATTCAAGCGCGTCAGGATTCGCTATGGGTATAAGATACCTAAAAAAATATTTATAAAATATAATTAATTCATACATAAAAATTATGTATCTACACTTGATATAATATCTATATAATATATTCTATACCCGTAATAAAACTCTAACTGAGTCAAATCTGCACATTGAATATTTTTTGGAAATTCTTATTGAAATAAGTAGTCATTATTATCGATACAGAGGCCAAATCTATAGTTTTTTGAATTTTTGCCTGTTTGTCTGTAACCGTACCACGAAAAAACCACTGGACAGATTTTGATGTTCGATATGATTATAGCTGGTTATCCGAGTCAGGCTATAGAATGCTTTTTACTGCTGGAAAATATCTCGTGTCTCAGATATTTTATACTACTTCATAAGTAACCGTTGAGAAGTATGTTTATGTTCTGTTACTATTTAATTTTATAAATTTAGTTAGTACTTATGCCTTTTTAAATAAATAAATAAACCGTTAAAAACCGTTAAAAAAGTATAAATCTAAGAATATAGTTTCCGGTCATTAAAACGCGGGCGGAGCCGCGCGAAATGCTAGTATGTATTATGTATATATTAGTAGATATTTTAATTTACCAATCATAATCGTTAAAAAATGGCATTTGGTAGTTTGTATCGTAAAGGAGCTTTTCCGCTAACTCGATAATAGCATTCGGTCCACCCCACGTCATACCATTTAGAGCTGAAAATATAAATTTATATAGATAGCTATTTTAAAGTACTATATTATTTACTAGTATTTAAAATTAATCAAATAATTGCATTTTATATTTATTTGTATTTAAAAAATATTTATGCATTCTTAAATAAGAAATATTTAAGGATACTTAAATATTTTTAAATTCTACGTCGTCTCAACTTTATATATTAAGTTAGTGCAGTAATATGATGATGGTTTAGTACGATTTAAACTTAATGGCGGCTCGGAAGTTAGCTGCGAGTGTAGGTACGCGCATGTACAATCAAGTCGACGTCCCGCTGATTGGCTGATACGTAAAAATTGCGCTTTGCGCATCGGAAGTCGGAACGTACGATGTTCGGAGCCGCCATTAAGTTTGAATCGTACTATAACGGTGATTGATTTCATTGAGATTAGCAAACTGCGTTACAAGTTTACGCGCAGACATAAATGCAATTTCTATTCATTTCATTCATAATTTTTGTATGACAATAATTCGACACGACCAAGAGATCAGGCTTTACGATCTTTCCGAGGCACGGAGCTGAGGTGGTCAACTTTCCATGTTCGGGCTGTTACAGTTGGCACTCTCTATAAGATATACAAAAATTAAACTTTATCTTATAAGAAGTTGCCAGTAACAAACTTAGTACACGAGAACCTCCTCCGGACTAACCTTCTGATGTGTTGTGTACACCACTACAACACTAGTGTACAGTTAATCAACAATATAAATTCCATAAGTTATTATAGTCCAAGGGATCTTTAAAATATTAAAAGATAGATTCTGCTGGATTATTTTAGGTTTTTTTTCCTAAGCTAGACTTTTAGAAAGAACTTTAGTGTTCAGCGTGAACCATATCGATTCATATGTTATTTTAAATTAAAATTCTAAACAACATTATAAAACATCCAATGTACTTGCACAAATCAATAAAAATATCTGTTTCAGAAATAGCTGTAGGTATGTAATCGTATAGACTATATTTAATGTCTATGATATCTATATTTTAAAACAAAAATATTTGTTACTAGTAATAATTGATGGGTATTTCTAAGAAATTTAACCCATAAAAATGAAAAACTTGCAATATCGGCAAATAACTGCTAGTTAAAAAATATCTTACTTAGTAAGTATAGTAATGGCTATCTTACTCCCAATTACAAGTATTCCAGGTTTCTTGCTGTATTTATCACTGTGTAGTTCTAGAGCGATAATACTATTGTTTGCGGCAGTACGAGGGGTCAGGTATTCGACTCGCACCATATCAGGATCTTCACGGGCCAGGCGCTGCACAACCTTCAGCATGCTTTGATAGTTAATGTACTTCATATATTTAATATAGTCACCTGTACTTCGTACCATCCTCATTTTAGTGCCAGACCTATAGAAATTATGTATTTAATTTTAAAAGTTATCAAGTATTGAATGTGCACATATTATGATAGGTATATTTAATTTGTCCTACTGTTCATAATTCCGAGGCGGAAATAAAATCATGAATAAAGCGCCTAAAAAATAAATAAATCCAATTATATATACTTTTAACTGTAAAAGCATTTTAAAAATTTCTGAATAATGTATGAATATGACAGGAATAACTCATAATTGAATATTGATTTATATGTATCGATTTTTTTAATTGATTGCACACGCGGTGTTTTAAACTGTTTCGACAAAGGTACCTATATATACAGTTATTTTCATTTTATTGTAAATAAAGAATAATACCGATAAAAAAAGCAGTTACAATATTTTTTAAATTGCTTTTTATTATGCTTATTTAATAAATATTGTTATTTTGACAGATGAGTCATTAAATGCTGTTTTGGTGATCTCCATACTATTCTTCTTTTTACAAGTCAGTTTAACAATATGTGCTGTCAGAGTATTATTTATTTATGTCATCACTTATCATGAATTTTAGTATATTATTCATTTTATTAGGTTTTACAAAGACTATAATTGGTAACAATACAGATGATGGTTCTTGTCACGTTTGTACATTGTCCTGTAAGACAATAGTTACAAATTTTGTATACATGTTTAAGTGGAATCGTAATATATCGTAAATTTAAATTTTCTAATGTTTCTCAAATAGATTTTCGTCGCAAGCGCGCATATACAGAATACACGAGATGGAGAGCTAACGCTGAAACGACACAAGAATTCATTGTTAAAGTTTTAGAAGAGGATTTGAATACACCTATAGTAAATCCAGGCATTGCTGTCAATATCCAGCCACGTGCAAAGGCTCGAGATAAAATTATTATAAAAGGAGTTTTAGTTCCAACTCCAAGTACAGAAACTACTGCTGACGCATATAAATATTATCAACAATATGAACGGCCTACAACTGTTTCTATGGCAATCTTTGCCCCTGTGAAGACGATTGTTCAAACGCTACCACCAATTCGACCTAAAGGTACGTAGGTGTACACTGTATTAATTTTTTGTGTAACGAATAAGACTAACCACTGGTTAATGAGGTATCGTTTTTAATTTTTAAATTGACATAAAATAAAATTATACGATTATTAAATTAAAATGTCAGATATTGCTTTTTCAAGTTACAGTTTTCAAGTTTTCAATATACATTTTTTTATTTACTCAATACTTTTAAGGCATTGCAATAAAACAGGACGAAGAACATTCACAGCGTGACGAAAGTCCTCCAGCTAATCCTCAAATCTCGCCTAGATCTCAATCTCTCATTGCTCGGCAGTATGCCCCAATTGTACCAGTATCTTTTACACGTAGTAACACAATAGGACCTCTTACACCACGCACTGTGGATAAGTCTGTAAGTATTATTAATGTAAATTATACATTAATATATTAAATACATTAATATATTATATAGCACAAGCTGATGAAAATAATTTAAAAAGTGTAAGTCCAATAAGTTTTTGACCTACACCGGGGTTGATAACTAGACATTACCGGTAGCGACATGTTATAAATTAAAATAAATACTAAAGTTAATTTATTAGTTAATCTAATATTCCACGCAGCAACGAGATAACGATTTCTTTGCCTGACTGTGGCGAAGCCCAAAGATTATAGGGATTACCTACTATGTGTTTGACTTGTGTCTGTTTCCTTGTAGTTACTGATACCGGTATACGATTTTCGAGTAATCGGTTTTTAAATTATTATAGATATTTCATACAACATCTATGCAGCCTACACGAACTCACTCCTATCCTGATGTCATAATTCCGAGAAGAACATCGATTTCTGTGGATTTTTTACCATACGAATATGATTTAATGGTACCTCGCAGAACTTCACTATCAACAGTAGACTTACATCGGACATCAATAAAACTGGAACCTATAGAAACCCCATCCCAAAAATTGTGTGACATTGAGAAATTAAGAAAAAGTGATAACAAAAACATCAACTCCGACAAGAAAAAGATTGATAAGGAATCGGATTTATCGTATAATGATTTATTTTATAATGAAAGTGATAATGATAAAAGTAGTATAAAAAAAGAGGGAAGCTTGTCTGAAAGTAATATAGATACCAACCAAAAAGATTCAATGTTAACAAATCACTTGGACGATTCTCACAATGTTAATGAGACTGATGTGTCGTACTCAAATTATAAAGACGATGATAGTGACGTTAATATAACAGATAGCAGTACAACAAAATTTGCCGTTGATTATACAACTTCAATTCAATCCTCGAAAAATACAACTAGAATAAAAAAGAATCTTCTCTGTAGTGTTCTCAAAATCAATCCATTAATATTTAGCTCGCCACGGACACTACATGAGGTACATATTATATTTAATTAATATTAAGTAATTTAAGGATTACAAAACCAATTTTTTTTCACCTATTTTTACAAAAATATGCGAATAGGTACATTATAATGGCGATTATTTTTATTAAGACCAACCGCAACCTAGCGTTGAAATTCAAAGGTCACTGGCTGATGCTCTAAGCTCTGCTGTCCAAGTAGACTAATAATAATATCTATACCTCAGTGACTAATAAGTAGTCTTTTAACAAAAGATCTTGATAATTATTTAAAATATATCTGAAAGACGATCATACAATGTGATGACAGAAAAATATGAAAGTTAATTTGTTAAAGTCGGCTATCAATGGTCATACAATAATCGATACATACCTACATCTTACTTTATTATTACATGAAATTATCTTTTTATTTGCTTCAAGGTATAATAATGATACCGCTTTCATTTATTAATCAGATAAACACTCAGTTGAAAAAATGGTCAGAAAAAAGTCCCCTTGCAAAAATATTGGATATTACTGACGGAAATTTTACAGTTATGGAAAATTCAATTTATATGATGATGATTGATGATCCAAGTAGAGGTCAAATATTTTCAGCCAAGCAAACAGTGATGATCGTTGCAGGTACCACGATCTTATTATAAAATCTAAATCTCAATATTAGTTTTATATTTTTTGTTTGGTAAAATGGTTAATTACTTTACTTTTCTTCTGAAACACTCGTCAAAAAGGTTTTATAATAATTTAGTATGTACTTGATATTTTTCTTAGGAATTCAAGGGAGTGACCATCATGCAGTTACGGCAGCGATGTACTTACTATATCAACTAATAGAACGAAGTGAGGCCCATTCCGATCTGCTTACAAAATATCGATTCTGGATCATCCCTGTTTTTAATCCTGATGGATATGATTTTTCTATGACATTTCCACACGTAAGAGTTTTATAAATAATATTATAATACTTATATATTTTTAGTAATAAATCCCGACTTTACGTATCTTTATACGGACGGTACTTTATACGGATCCGGGGAGAGGATGAATTATTAAAGGTTTGGCGATGTCTAAACCCATCACACCATTGTTAGTGTCTGGAGTCAACTTTTTAGTATGACACAATTAAAATATGTTTCGAGCATTTCATTTTAAATATGCTATAATATAAGTGAATTTTGCTATTTCGCATGCACGTGCCCAATGGGATTAAGGTAATAAGAATGAATTCGACAATAAAATAGATATACTATCGTTCGAGTATATGTCATTAAAGTGATAAGTACCTTGCGATTATAAGTCAGACACAGCATTTTTTATTGTTTATCAAAATATTTAATAGCTAATAGCTAATAAAGCTTTACACGTAAGTTCCTAGAATGAAATTGGAATTAAGATATATGTTATATATGTAAATGTATTTGTGTAAATTTAATATTTTTTTAACATCGAAGTTATGCAGGATAATTATCGTTGAATATATGATACTTAAGTAAATTATTAGATTTTTGTAAAAATTCAAAAAGACAACAAAAAATAGCAGTTATAAAATCCGTTAGTGTAGCATTCAATCTTGACCACCGATGGAAGTATCAAATGCTGGGGATAAAATGAATAAAGGAAACATGTAGCTCATTGTGACTTGTACATAAGTCAACCTTCTTTGGTTCGTGAAATAAGTTTGAACGATTATTTATTTAATGAGTTCGGCTCCACGTAAAATTATTTCGCATGACAAGCATTGTATGCTAAGAATATTGTAAATCGATGATGACAATAACAAAAGCGAGTCAGTCGCATCCTTAACAACACTTCATGTTGAAATGTAGAACTATAGAATAATATGTACTACCTACATACATAAAATATACTCATAGCTAAATTGCTTATGTGAGCCGAATAATTGCCGTTAAAATATTCTTTATTTTACTTTCTTTTATTATATTTTCGAAATGAGAGGATTTAGGAGCGAATATTTAGTCCAAGATCCTACGGGAATCGGTCCATTTTCTCTTTTAGGAAAAGTTGTGCGTCACAGACATTTTGCTAAATAACTATTTAGTGTAAAAAAAATTAATGTGACTTCACATGTGATAGGCTATATAATATTTATCTTTACATGCAATTCTGAAAAGCGTCGGGAATGGTCTAAGAATTTGCGCCAGTCATGGGATTCTTGTAAAGGACGCGATTCGTGTAAAGCTTGCGAACAGTTTGGAATACGATGCATTATCCAACCTTGTTACGGAGTAAATCTTGATCGCAATTTCGAATATCAGTGGATACCTCGTAAGTTAATTTTAAAGAAGTAAATGTAGTTTATACAAAAAGTTTATTTAGACTACGACAGACTGTGTAAGATACTAAAGTTCTAAGGTACTACGTAGCTGTAGGTAGATATTAGGTATAAAGTATATAACAAGTTCTCCGAATCGGACATTAACCAACTATCTGAGCAGAAGATATTCACCGTTCCGTTATTGGCTAGAATGTAGGATTATAGATTATTATGGCTCGGGTCCGACTCCCGACTTTGTCCAAAGTTATAACGTCGTATGTGTACCCAGTAACTGCCCGAATTCAGTACGTCAGTGGTATGAACTTCCCTGTACCTACAATGCCAAGAGGATCTACAGTCTAACCATTCGCTGGTAGTGTTACTGTTGTCCCACCGAGATATGTGAATTAAAGGAAGTTCAATTATGAAGCAAATATTTAATCGCTGTAATATTTAATACGTAATGCGTACACAGATAGAAAAAAAATTTTAAACTAGATAGTAGATAAATTTTTGGTCTCTCTATAATCGATACTATTACTTTTTCATTCAACTAATTAACTAAAAATAGATTTGACTTGTTACAATTTCTTGTGTAGTATATTGTATAGTATATACCTACAGTAATGATTGTAGAATATATGCATTATAATTTGATTCGTAATGATGTGTATGATAATAATGAATGTAGCAGAAGAGATACGCGCGGAGCACCCCTGCGGCGCGCTCTACGCAGGACGGCGTCAGCTAAGTGAGACGGAGACGCATACGCTTACGCAATTTCTTCACGGATTACGCACACCAGTCTACACTTTTATAGCTTTCAAGGAAGGCAATATACTTGTAAGATTTTTATATTATCAGGTACTAAATGATAAAATAATTGTAATATTGCGATTGTAAGTGACTCCTTTAAAAGACAATAGATTATAGATATAGATTATAGATGTACTTATTTATTAAAATAAACATCTGGTTTTAATTACCCAATTAATCAATAAAAAGAAGATTAACACAGTAAATTATAGTTATTTAAAATTTGCAATACCCTTCCTTTTGTTTAGTATTTTTAGGGCCGCACACCCAAATTTAAATGGCAAAACCGAACTCTCTAAATTATACATTGTTAATGTGCCAATTGTGCCAATAAAAATACATTGTTAACCCATTTTAATTCAAAATAATTGTGTTTCAGGGCATCTTGTATCCATTCTCTCACACAAAGAAGAAACGAGCTTTCGATCACGTTTATGTTAGTACTTACTATTGATTAAATTTTAGACGTCAAGTTCTCAATAATTTACTGATAATTATCTATTACTTTTATATTAACTTATCGATTCCCTACATAGTATAGTATAGTTAAGAATTAAAAAGTACTTACATTAAAAAATTACTTAAGATTGATTTGACTCACACGCTATAGACTTTTGTTGTAACTAGGCAATGTTATAACTCAATGTAACTAGGTATTTACTCAATAGATCCGAAGGTTTTGATATTATAGTACTATAGTATTGTAAGTTTTTGAGTGTTAGTATAATAATGAATGATGATTTACCTGCCTCGGTGGTGTAGTAGCTAGCATGTACGGCCACACATCGAGAGGTCCTGGGTTCGGTCGGACCAAGTTTAGTTATTGAGTCTTTCTGTTTAGTAAGACTCAGTAACAGCCTGGAGTTGGGAAGTTGGCAGTGGTTTACCCCTCGCGGTCCTGCGCCAAAGCTCTCATTGGTCGTGTCGAGCAGTCGTCCCACCGGAGTATGAGAGTGACAGGAACAGAGAGTGCATTTGCGTCCGCGTGTGTACTTATGAACTATAACTTCTCCTGCGCAGTTGGCTAATCTCAATGAGATTGGTCGCCATGGCCGGTATCGGTCGGAGAACATTATTATTATTAAATGGTAATGTTATTATAACATTAATATACACTGCATGTTTTTTCCTTTCTTGAAATCGTCTAAAGAGCATTGAAACTGTTTGTAGAGGCAACGCGCATCACGAGCTGCTTCGGCTGCTCATAGCATCAGCGGCCGCCTTTACGTTGCTGGACAAACATCAGAGTTTCTGCGTTAGTTAAAATTTCCCTAAAATAGATAATTCTGAATACAAATTGTTATACAATTTTGTTTTTAATTTAAATATTATTTAATTTTGATCTTATTTTACAGCACTTTATGCAGGCGGTATAGAAGATTGGGTAGGTGGGCATTTAGGGATAGAAAACACCTATACCATCATGATGTTCCGTCCGAGCGATGTACAGAATTCGAAAATAGTAACTGAGGTAAAATTTATAATTTTTTATATGAGTGGAACTTAATTTGTTTATAGATTATTAATAATAATTATAATTATATGAGTACCTATATAAAACTACTAGAAGGTTGAAGATAGGCAATTAGGTAGGTACATATTAAACTAGTTGCTACATACGTATTATGGATATTTGTATGAACACTCAACTCAATGAACAATGAACTTTTTCATTTAGTTCAGCGGTCTAAATAAGTCTAGTTTATTATTTCGTTAAATTACAATTTTCTTAACCGTATTTAATTGGAAGAGAATAAGCATAAAGCACTTTGTACAACTTGCGCTCAAAAATTAGCCAACCCATAAGAGAAGAATTGCGACTAAGTTAATGTTTATATCTCTATCTTAGACCACTGTAGAAATGTAAAATTTGTGAACCTTTTATACGCAAGAACTTTGGCAAAGTTAAAAATGAATAAATCATGGTCGATTTAAAATCCACGTAACGACCTACTTATTACGAAAACCAGTACCAAACAATCTACTAAACTGTCCCTTATCCTATTATTAAAACTATATCAGACTAATCGGTAATTAATAGCTACTTAAGATTAAACATTACTTACTTTTATTACAGTTGTAGAAGTTATTATAAGTATTAAATACAGTACCTACCTAATAACAAGACCATTTTCTTATTTCATGTGAAAAATTAAAAAGAAAATTAGTTGGCTATACCAAATGTATCGTTCCAATATCAATAATAATAAAATATTATTCACTAGTTAGATAATGTACTTATTGTAAAGTTTTTTAAAATGTATACGTATAAGAAAGGGTGTGAACTTAAGATTTTGTCAGAGTACGATAGCCATTTATTTACTCTACACACGAAAAATAAAATAGAAAAACAAAAAAACAAATTACAATAATGTGTGATTTGTTAATATTTATGTATAGTGTAAACTCCATGTAACGTAAGTCGATTTAACGACAAACTCCCTAAAGCGTAATAATTACTTTGCTTTGGTTGGTAATTGGTTTAACTTGTTTTTCATACAATGATGCATTCTATTTAGCATTTCACCCACTCTCAATAACGACAACAATAAAATAATAAATAGTACTTTTTAAGTAGTCAAAATTAGTAAAAATTCCGCCGTGCATTAAAGAAGCTCTGGTAGGAGCAAAATTATTGGCAAAGTGCTTTCTTTATCACCAAGATGTCTCAATATTGCAAAATATGAATAAAATAAGTAAAAAAATAAAAAAAATACTGGTGTAGCAAAAGATGCCAGACGAAAATAACAAACTATACGCAATAGCGTTTGAATAACAATTGTTTTTATGTATGTAATTACTAACACTAGTCTGAAATAAGCATCTTCTTTTTCTAATATAGATTTTTCTTCTTTCTATTTAACGACAACTCTCTATAACGTCAAAATATGCGCAGTCCCTTGTGGGTCGTTACATACAGTTTACACTATTTTTCCGGCGGCACCTTCGGTACTAGCATAATGATAATTTTTTTCCTCAGACCTCAATAAACGAACTATCGAACAGAAATGGATTCTTTCAATCGAGTAGCTTCTGAAATTAGGACGTTCTAGCAAACAAACTTTGCTTCTTTTCAATATTACGAATATAGATAATTAATAAAAAAAAATTATTGGTTTAATAAAAAAAATAAATTCAACAAACATTCGAATTGCGTCTTTTTAATTTCAGCGCGTTGTTCACGAGGCATACGCGGCCGTAGATACTTTACTTCTTCAAAGCCTAGAGCCACAGAGCAAGCCACGGGCAGAACTAACGAGGGCAGGAGTGTCATCAAATAATATAAACACAAAACTGATAACTTGCTTATATTTAGCAGTAATACGGCGATATTATTAAATATAGCAGATGCGCAATGGAAGTTCATTTGCAAAACTGAAGTTTTTGATGTCAGTGGATTTCCAATATGACTTAATTGTTCTCGTTCCTTGGATTACGATTTACTTACGAGATAATTTGTAGATTGTAGCGATTTATTAATTAAATGTTTTCAAGAACTTATTGTTTTTATTTTTATAAAAGTACTGACCGGTCCGTGTCAAGGTAAGTTAATTTAACAGTTAGTATGTATATAATTATATAGATAACGAACTCTCCATTATGTGTTTTGACGTGAAAGAAGAACAAACAACAAATGTTCAACTAAAACAGTTGAGAAATTCATGTAAATATTTCTGGGCCACTTTTTATTTTGCATGTATTTTTTTTCATTTTTTTATCACTTACTTTATTACATTTTAGTAAGTACCTACCTATATATTATTGAGAAGGCTTAAAAAAAGCTCATTCTATAATTTATATACGATATACATGTCTATAAACATCATAGTTGTTTCTTTATAAGTTAACTTATACTTGAAATATTTAAATATTTTTTACTTATTATTACTTACTACTACTTTTCTTTGTATAGGTACATCATAGGTAAGTACTTTTTGACCTACTTACAATATGATATCACTTTTAATTTTAAACAATCTACTTTATATAATTATCATAGATATCGCGAAGATGTAACCACTGAACTAATCATTTTCAAAATATATATTTAAATAATGGAATGAGCTACACTGATTCACTCCAATGTTAATTATACTCGAAGCTTGGCGTGTTGAGTAACCCGCATGTCACCTGGCGAAGTTTGAATTTTTCATTGAATCTTACTCAAAATGGTAAGTCGTAAGATGTTACGCATTTTTATAGTTTTTAAAATTTGTCTTTTTATCTTATTTAAAAATAATTTTGTGAAAACTGTAAATTTTGGAAGAAGTGTCTTTCTTTAATAGATATGATTTTTTTAAAACCAGTACAGTCGTACCTAACTGCGAATAAAATTGTATACTGCAATTGAGAATGTGAGCAACGTATACTTAGGTAAATTAGGTTAGGTTACCGACCCAAAAAGCACAGCTTTAAAACTTTCGAAACGTCGCGTCGTTGCCTTAGTATTTTAGTAGTATATGAGAATTTATTTACTTAGCAATTATATATAATACGTATTTAAAAATAAATTTACACAAAATTACTAATAATATACGAGTACTACGAGTATAGGCAAAATACCTTATACCAGTCGCCAGTCAGTAATTTATTTGGACATTTCAAAAATTTCTAGAGGTAGGATTATGAAATTTACTTAACGAGTGTGTAATTTTGCATAAATAACGGTCGCCTAAAAATGATCTATTTTTCTATTACGATTTCTATCACAAAAAGGAAAAGGAGATGAAAATTTGTGTGAAAGATTATAACGACCTTGAAACTGAAAGCTAATTTATAATAACTAGGTAAATCATGTGTTTGTTATTAGTATCTCAATGATATTTTAACTACAGATATGTTATACGCTCACTAAACAACCGAAAAAAGTGTTCCGCGCTGCACACATACACACTTTTCATTCAAGGTACATGTCAAAATGATAGAAAGGGGATAGTCGATAAAATCAATAAGAAAAAAAGAGACAGCTAGTGTTGTCAATTGCGCGTCAATGTAAACAAACATTAGTCTAGCGACCGATGACATATCAGAATATTAGGCAAATAATTGAAATATATTAATAAATCGAAGTATACTGCGCTCTTACATGTGGTATGAGATCCCTTGTGTTTTATTAACTTTGGTATCATAATTGGTGCATTTCCTAAATACACAGGATGGCATTTTTTTAATTTTGTAGCAGCGTACCACTCGTCGCCATGTGGTGACACAGACTAAAGGCAATACGTCCTAATTAGGATGTTTTCGAGTTTTCACGATTGCGCGCTCATAACATATCTATAATTAAAATATCATTGTAGTATCTTATCTTCAGTGTCTGTAATTAGAAACAACTGATCGATTTTTACGAATAGATATATCACTGACCTATAGAGAATTTGAGACTCTTACAGTAATAAAGGTTGCTTCCTATCCTGAAAATAGCGATATTATCAAGCCCTTTATGCTATTGAATTATTTTGATTATATTTACAAATTAATAGATTAATCGAATATGCATCTATTTAGGGTTACTTTGCTTTGGCTGGCACCGACTTCAAAATTAACAAAGTTCTTAAAAGTATTATTTTCTACTTTTTAGTTTAGATTTATTTAGTTTGGAAGTCGGTTTTTGTTTTTTTGTTAAAAATAATTTATTTTTAAATTTTTAGAGGAAAGTATTGTGTTATTTAATTATTATAAAAATTTACCTTCTATTATAAGGTAAACCTAATAGCCTGAAAGTATACAACTATCGGTCTATAAGTGCGTATTATATTGAAAGAATTTTCTTTAAACTGCTAACCGTTGAGGAGTTGTACCTTCCATCATCAGTTACGGTACGTGACTCAAATATCCGAATAGCCTATAAAAGATTCGGCCGAGCATCGTTAATTTGCTCCTAAGAATTGAAGAGTTCCGTTACTTTGTCAAGGATCCCATCATCAGAACCATACCAAACTCTCATCAAACTACCCTTTAAGTACGTCCTTTCCAATAAAAAAAGAATCATCGAAATCGGTTGGCGTGATATTGAGTTATTCGTTCATTTGTCGCGCATATAATTAATGCAAATTTAAGACTTATATAGTTTTCCCATGGATGCCATTGTCAGAATTGAAAAATATTAAAATGGGACCACACGGGAAGCACTACCTTTCAGATAAAAAAAGAATCATCAAAATCGGTTCACCCAGTTCAACTTTGAACTGGAACACCCAGTTCAAAGTTCTGAGCTAACAAACACAAAAAAAACAACATACAGACGAATTGATAACCTCCTCCATTTGGAAGTCGGTTGAAAAAGGCTCTTGGGGCTCCACGAAACGAGCACGAGTTAAAATTAAGTGAGCCGGTCCAAGACTTTCGTTGAAGCATTTTAGTTATATAATATTATAATAGAGAAGAAATAGCGATTCTATTTAGGCTGAATAAATTTAGAAATTTCAGTTATCTTTAAATAATTATGGTAGGGGAGCGCATGATGCTAAATGTGGATTTACTCGAGCGTCGCGGAAACTTAATATATTGTGTAGGTTAGATGAGGGGAAGAATAAATGGGCCTTAATATTTTCACTTTCAGCGGTGGGGGAAGCGTCTACATATTTTCTAAATTGTAAAAAAAATTATGACATGGACATACTCAAGAGTGTCAGATATTGATATTAATCATGCTCCAACATGTCTCCGATATGAAATATATAATAATCTGCCAATTTGCGAGGAGGGGATGGCCACGCGGAAGGGTTGAAAAACATAAAAAAAATGTATTTACTCGAGCACGTCAGATTTTCAGAGGGGGTGTTCAATGAAACCCATAGAAGCTCCTATTTCTTAAACTGAAGATTTCAAAGTGAAGCAAGCTCTCAGCGAATTGCTAAGAATCTAAAAATTCGCCATCTTGATATATCACTCGAGCACATCAGATCAGCATACTGAAGGTTCATCGTGATGTTCCAGCCGTATTGACTAAAAATATAACGTATATTTTTAGGGGTATACCGTATAGGTGATCTGACAACTTAAAAAAAGTTACCATGAGGAATGACTAATAAAACTTTTTTAAAAGATAGATCATACTCTTTACAGAAAATAATTAATATTATTATCACTCATAATCAAAATAAAAAGAATGTAAGTCAACAAATTTGATTTAAAAAAAACAATTTTTTATTACAAACTAGCCAGAGCTCGGCTTAAGGAAATCGTCAGATTATATATTTTTTGTTATTCTGGTATCATTACCCTTTCAATATAAAAAATCATCTAAGCTTGTGTAAGTCAAGACATCGTTTTTTTTTATTTCATTTTTCCTACCTCTCCCTTAGGTTACGCTTAAGTCGTTGTTCTTAGTTAGTAATTAATTTCCATTATCTACTGTACCCATCATACTGGTTGGGGTACCTATCAATATGTAGGGTATTCTACCTTATATTAATCTGACGCTCGCGAATAAATCCCAAAATCCCCTCTTGGACTACCCTACCACTGTTTAAAAATGCAAATTAAATTCAGAATTGTTTCAGAATTAAAAATGACTAAGTATAAATTGAAAATAAGTTCCACTAAATTGCTCTGCTAAATTTAGTCCTAATTGCGAAAATAAAAAAACCATTTATGTATAGGTACACCGGTTTACTAATGTCATTCTGAATTAATTATAGGAAGTAGTTTCTTTGTCCATTACGTTAAGTGTGTGAGCCGAGAATATGAAATAATGTTAGCAATCTTAGACACCTAAGACAAACATTTAACAACAATGTAGCTGTAAAAAACAATACGTTCTTGATAAATATAAAATTTTGTTGTTCAGTACATAATATATAACCTCCTCCTTTTTTGATGTCGGTTAAAAACATATCTACATGTCTCTTATCAATTTAAAATACACATGTAATTAATAATCTGACGTATTATGAAAATACGTTTTATTTAAAAATACATATCTCTGAATATGTGATAACAAAAATAATGATGTGACATGAATTTTAATCAGAGGGTCAGCTCCCTAGAGCAGTATCGGCTTTAGAGGGCAGTGCCACCTACCTTCGGGGCTTATAGAATTACTTAGTTTTAAAATATACGGATGCAGGTCTTAATGTACTGGGTACGAGGTTATATGTATTCATTGCAGGCATGTTAATTGCTGAGTTTATCTGTTAAGATATTCTCAGTAGCCAAGACTTAGTTAATAGATGGTGGAGCACTCCTGTGCCCCGGAAGTTGAAAAGCTTGTAAAGCTTACAGCGTAAAGCCGTGGCTTCTGCACCTTAAGGTCATAGGTCTTGTTGAAGTCTCATCCTATTCGATGTAGAAAGTAAAAAAAAGACAGTGCACTAGTAACTGCGCGTACACATTATATTGATCTAAGTCGCCGTGGCCGGCCAATCGGTCAGGACTCAGGAGGACATATTATACTTAATATTAAATTTAATAAGATTGATTGAAGATTTAACATTTCAATAAGCAGATCGTTCGCACGAAACTTACTCGCATAGTCTTAATTTTCATAATATGCTGTTGTTCTCGTAGGTGCATAATTGTATTCAACCCTTTTTAACTTCCCATTGTGGGTACGGGCTTCCGTTTCGATACGAGAGCGTTCAGGCAATAGTCAATCACGCTGGCCAAGTGCGGGTTGGCTGAGTTAATATGTCTTTCGTAAACTTTGTTGATTCTCTCAGACATGCTTGATTCTCTCATGTTAGAAATAAAGTGTTGCGTGACCCGGATTTTAACCAGCATCACTTGGTTATCAACGCGTTCGCGTTACCACAGGGCTACTGCCTTAGTTTCATAATAATCACTATCACTATAAATTATAAAAAGAAAAAAAGACCCACGCCATGTCTGTTTGTCTATCTCGAACTCGAATACTGTACGGATTTTCATGCGGGTTTCACCAATAAATGAAGTTATTCACGAGGAAGACGAATCGTTTATTAAGGTTTTGTGTTTTTTCGCTGAAAAAATTATTATTATTGTTGAAGATTAGTCGTAGATGGAAAAAATCATGTCGACAATATAGTGTAGTATAGTTATATTAGGTAACTATACCCTGTACAAGTTAGCTTGATCTTTTTGACAGATGTAAGTTTTTCTGATCGACATAACTTTGCAATGACGAACATATTATTTTCTTATTTTAATGATTTTAAAAATTTTAAAAATATTAAAAAAATACATATAACACAAAAGTCCCTAAATATGCAAGCGTTATCTGAAAATTTTAAGACTTTTAATTGCTTCAAAGTAAAATTTAAATAGGAACACTGAAAATATACAATGTTACATCGGTCGGACGGATGGGACACGAATAACAGGCAGTAACTGTACAGTAGTACAAATATCGATTCGACAAAAAATCATTATTAAAGATCATTGTTAAGTTATTGTAGTTTGTAAGTGACCGCTGAAAACTGAGCGAATGTAGTACGATACATCAAAGAAGCAATATTATCTAACTGAATGCGCGATGTCCACTTCTACATTTTTATTGAACACATAATAATAATTGAAGTTCGAGATGATGACACAAGCTCCGACGACTCTGGTGATGATGATCTTAGCTGTGCTCCTCTTCCATAATAAAAACTTAATTTTTACATACGGGGTTATTTTTGGACCTCCCGTCAAATTTAAATTCACACATAATACACCCACACCATCTCGTCACAGTTACAAGTATTTTAAAACGTTATTTTTTTGGACTACTAGATATTTTCTCTGTCCCATCACTAGCCCGTCTGTCAAAAAGATCAAGCTAACTTGTACAGGGTATAATACCTATTTAACTTAGGACGTGAATCAAACATCAAAAACCTATACAGGTAAATTACCTATACAGGTAATTAGGTAATTGGTAACAATTTAATTAAGTAGATAACTTAGGTTGAATTGCTGATCTTGATTACTGTTTATGAAATACCTATTATATTTTGTTATCTTTTAGAACTTATTTATTTGTTTGAAACAAAAAATCATTACTTTAATTAGGGCAATGCTAATCCAAGGCCGATGAGATAAATGTTTAAAAACTGAGAAGGAAGAAGAAATGTGTGAAATCATCATAAGGTTTATAAGGTTTATAATATATCAGCAAATAGAATAGAATATAAATTATAATTTAGATTTAATAGGCCCCCTAACCGATTGCTTTGAAAGTAGTTATTTTTTTTAAATAGGTAACAATAATTTAGAAAATTATAGTTAGAAATCGATGACGACTAGAGACCTTATCTATAGTTTAGAATTGTAGTATGCATGTCTGTCTGGAGTGCATGGAATGCATCTGGAGAAAATCACTGGATAGATTTTGATGAAATATGTGGCGATGATGATTGATGATGACTGGTTGTTGTTGTTGAATGTTAACTCGGATTGAGTTAACATATAGAATACCTTTCATTAAGGGCAAATCATCGCTAAGAAATCTTCTCTAATCTAACCGTTAAAAAACAAAACTTACCTATGGTCAAAACTACTTAATATATTGTAAAATTGCATTAGTAAAAATATCTAGTAGGTATATCTGGATTAAATTGTTTTGCGACCACTTTGTTTATAGGGCGATAATGCAGCCAAGGGCGGTACAGTTAACGTCGCCTTTGAGAGCTCAGAGTCTTCCTTACCAAAACACAAATCACAAATCGAATCGAATAATGCGAAACAGGTAAAAAAAACATTATTTTATTAAATAACAACAATTATAGAAGAAGAAAGGAAAGGTTGGAATCTTTGTGGCGTTACTATTTGCTAACGTCTTTCAGTCCTTGGTCGTGGGAGTGTAAGAGCGTCACATCATTTACACTTTTTATTATCGATTAGGAAGACATTCAATTTGTTAATATCAAATTTATTGGTGATTTTTTCATGTGAATCATTTATTGGAGTGTCATGGCAGTAAAACCTACTCGATGTATGAATCAAATGGTGGCGTTATGTGCGTTTACTATACACGCGCTATTGTCAGTAATAATTGAATTTCATATCAAACTCTACTTTTCCTTTATTTTACTTCATATTTCGTTATAGGTTTTTATTAAAGAGATGTTTCACATCTGTCAAGCATCCCGTATCGCTAACTTCCTTTAAATTGGCCGAATGTTTTAAACAGCTTCCTATTTATTTATTTTAGAAAAATGGACAGTTGGAAACAGGAAATGAAAGAGCAAAATGGGGAAACCAACTAGAATTTCTCATGTCTTGCATTGCTCTATCAGTCGGACTCGGCAACGTATGGCGATTTCCCTTTATCGCTTATAAAAACGGAGGGGGAGCTTTTCTTATCCCCTATATTATAGTACTTATATTTATCGGAAAGCCCATGTACTATTTGGAATGTTCGCTTGGACAATTTAGTTCCAGAAATGCTATCACACTCTGGGCACTAGCCCCAGCAATGAAAGGTACATATATTATACATCTTTTTTCTCCTTAATTTCTCTATCTTTAGGATTCCGTACCTCAAAAGGTAAAAACGGAACCCTTATCACTTTGTTGTCCGTTTGTATGTCTGTCAAGACCCTTTTTCTCGGGAAGGGATCAAGTTGAAATTTATACCAGAGATACTGATGTCTGTAGTCCCTGTTAGGTGTATAAAAATCAATCAAGTCAACACGATAAAAAGATATGGGGAAATTAAGTTTATAAGTACCTACTAAAATTTACCTTAATTTTCAACTTTTATTATTTTTTAGAATTTCCCTTTTACTTTAAGTTATGCCCTTGCTTTAACCGAAATTGATAATTCAAGGTTAACCGAAAATACCTATTTTGGTAGTCCCGTTGACCTAGAATCACGAAATTTGGAAAAAAGCAAGGTAACAACACAAATAAAGGAAAATTTGCAGAAATTAAAAAAAGTTAAACATTAAAGGTGCATACATACATAGTTGAAGCTCTGAGTTGTTTTGGCGCTCATAGAGTAATTTTAATAAAATGATGGACAGTGTAATTTTCTATAATATATTGTACAAATTTTATCTATTTGAAATTTCAGGCGTGGGCTATGCGCAGGCTGTGGGGAATTGTTACATATTATCTTACTTCGTATCCATAATTGCTTTGTGTATTTATTACTTTGTAATGAGTTTCCAATCCACCTTACCATGGGCTGTTTGTGACCCCGAATGGAAAGACTGTGTACCCTCTGGTCAGACGAAAAATATCGTGTTGACAGAAAACTCAACTAGCAGTGCCGAACTATATTTCACGTAAAAACACATATTTTCCTATTTAATATTGTTTATTATCAAAATTAGGCATACCCTTATATGAGGTTATTATCTACAGAAAAACTGTTCTTCAGCTGAGTTATGGTATCGAAGATCTTGGTAAGTTTTATTTGAGTGTTTACTTAACTTTACATTTTAATACCAAACATAAAGTCATTTATTATACAAGTATACCGGTGTAACTGTAAGACATACGAAGATTTGTTCTTTTCTGATCTGTTCTTTTTCATTAATTTTAATAACAACATTCATACATATAAAAAAAAACTTGTACTCAGCTCGGGAATCGAACCTGGAAGTTTGGAAAAATAAAACTAACACTATTTTTACTTAGATATCGATTGTGTAGGTCTTAAACTGTAAATGTTACTATTAAACATTATGTCTGAAATTAATAAAATGAATTGATTTAATATCCTTTAATTAATTTTAGTAGGTGTTCGAAACGTCTACTATTTATATCAACATTTACTCGGTAAGGTTGTAAAATTGTCTCTGGTTATTTTCACGATCTGAAGATACGAAATGCAATAGATGGTTATGGTACATACCTAAATGAGTTCAATATTGAATTATATAATAATAAATGAGTTCAATATATATATATATATATATATATATATATATATATATATATATATATATATATATATATATATATATATATATATAGCGACTCACCCTCGCTATAGTACGTATTGTATATATTTATTTCGTACCGCCCGGTATATATTTGTCTTGATTATAATATGAAATACCATTACACGCACCATGGCAACCATGGAGATTAGAGACCAGGAGGACCAAGGCCCTAGAATGTAGTGTCTCAGAAATATTGTCAAACCAAGGAGGCGCTGCGATCGCTATGTTGTCTCAATGCCTAACTTCACGTTGTCACAATAGTGACAGTATTCATAAATAGCTAACTTCACAGATACTACTTACCGACGGCAGCGCGTTGTAAATTCTACACATTTTCAGAGACAGGCGGGTAATGCTTTAGTATGAAGCGATGGTTCTCCTGGTTTCTAAACTCCATGATGGCAACGGTCATAACTGATACGTCAAACGCCGTTAATTTTATAAAGTTTTTTTTTTAATTTTCTAATCTTCCGTACAACTTTCTTATTTTATTCTTTCATAAGAACCTTCTCCTAACAATAACAAACATAACAAAAAAATAATTGGCCAAATTGGTCCAGGCGTTGTTGAGTTATGCGCTTACCAACACATTTTGCGATTCATTTTTATATTATAAGAATATCGGCCTTAGTATAAGGATAATAAAAATACACAATATATTAACAGGGGGGACTAACAGACATATATTTTTACAATTATTTTTTTTAATTTTTCCACGGGGATCTATACTGAAGCCTTCCAAAAATTGCTCCAAGAGAGGAAAAAAAAATTTTTCTGGCGGATTATTGTTTATTTATCTATTTAGTAATCCCCAGAATTTTTTCATTCCTTAAATTTTATATTTAATATGTTAAAATAGTGTTTATTTATAAAGTGTCCAAAGTATGCGTGGCTTACAAGCTGCAGAGCACCCGTTTTCGGGCGTAATTTCATCCCTCTGGGAATATTATTAATTTTGGTCCTATAGTTCCAGGAGTCAGGATTTTTATAGGAAATTTCTTCTTCATTTTGAATCTTATTTAAAATTTGAAAAATTTTAATTAGTTTTTGAGATATTTGCAAGAAACTAAACCCCCTTTTTAGTTAATTGTAAATAACTTTAGCAATTTTTGCAAGCGGGACTTAATTTTTTTCAAAAATCATCTACTTAGATGCCATTCTGAATCGAATGACACCTCAATCATAATTTTAGGAGATCGCTAAAAAAAATTAAAAAGGCACTTGTTGACGACTAACAGGGGAATAACAGATTTCAATGTTTATTATGTATAAAAAATAGTTTAGTAATAATATTTTACTTCACAGGAATGCCTATTTGGTATCTGGCTTTATGCTTGCTAAGCGCATGGGTTATGGTGTTTCTTATTATCTCAAGAGGCATCCAAAGTTCTGGAAAAGCAGCGTATTTCTTGGCCCTGTTCCCTTACGTTATTATGATCATTCTTCTTATCAGGTATATATTGAGGATTGAAAAGGTATTTTGTTTCGAATAACGTTTTCGACCGTCATTGTATGTAATTGTAACCATTTTACTATGAAAAAAGTTATACTTAGTTGTGCAAATAGTCGAATAGTCGAAAGTCGTGCAGATGCTATTTGAATATGAGTTACTTCTCTCAATATATTATGTCTCTTTGCCTTAAGTAAGCACATTTAAATCTTAAAAGACTTATATAGGTACTATTTCTGCCAACCGACTGTAGATAAATAATAGAGACAAAGAAATTCTAACGTTAACATTTCTTAGGAGGAAATATAGAATTTAATATGTTGTATACTGTAATATATTGTATAGAAATTTATTACATTTAAACGATCACTCATTGATGTCAATTTTCATGGCGAAGGGTTTCGAATTAAAGCTCTGCCAGGGCTTTCGGCTTAACTTGCGTTAACGCAAGCCAGATAAATTAGGAATCAATCTCAGAATAAAAGATCCAAAATCATAAACATGTACCTAAATATCAATAAAAAATATCATTTAAACTGAAGCACCTGAAGTCAGCTTATGTTTAACGTCTGCATTTATTTTATAAAAGTCAATGTCTCTGATTATTTATATTTCTATGTGTTAATGAAAATTATTGCTGTCTATTTAATACAATTTTCAGTACCGCCCTTCTTCCTGGGTCTGGAAACGGAATCCTGTACTTTTTGACTCCCCAATGGGATAAATTAATCGATCTTAGGGTAAATATTTGTTTTACAGTATACACAAAAATAACGAATCAAATGGAATAGTTGATTTATGTTTAACCAATAATTAAACTTCTAAGATGTTAAGAAAACATTATATAGTAGAAACCACAACAGATATCCTACCTACCGCCATTTGATTTGTAAATTAAGGATCACTAAATAAATTGTAAATAAAACAGTCACTTAACAGTGAACACTTTGTATAGAAGCGCGAAGCTGCTGGTATCTCAGATATATACGAATAAATTTTAGAAACTTATGACCCCACATATTTTATTAATATGAAAAAACATCAATTGTCTGTCAATCTGTGTTTTTTTCTGGCTAACTTCTGTAACGGCTGGACTGATTTTGACGGGACTCTCACTCGCAGATAAGGAAAAATTTTTTTCTGTTTGATAAATCGAATATAATATTTACAGGTGTGGTACAACGCTGTTACGCAAGTCTTCTTTTCTCTTTCTGTATGTAGTGGACCTCTGATCATGTTTTCCTCTTACAACAACTTTCGGCAAAATGTCTACAGGTAAGACACATTTTTATTATTAGATCATTTCAATTTTTTTTATGCTTGGGAACGACGCATACTACCTGTAGAAAACGTCGATCTTGGATTCATCGGCAAGTACTACGTGGGTTTACCCAATTTATTTAGATTTTAAAGATCTCTTTTGAGATATTCGTTAAAAACCAAACCTTGTTTGATTTTAGTTCATTCTTTGTAACTTTTTTAATTTTTGCAAGCGGAAAATTATTGTTTTCAACAATCATCCACATGCTATTCCGAATCGAATGGCACGTGGTTCATATTTTTCCGACACTGCTAAAAAAAGTTGATCAAGACGGCACTATTTACCGTAGTCCAGATTTGTTAACCTATCCTTAAAAGGCCTAAAAGACCGTACAACATTTATATGCCGGAAGAAAGAAAATGTCCTAATTAAATGTTTTATGTAGGTATTCTACATTTAATTTATACTTTATATTTTTCCAGAGACGCTATGATTGTGACCACGCTAGATACATTCACAAGTTTGCTATCTGGTATAACAATTTTCGGCATCTTGGGCAACCTGGCGTATGTACTAAATAAGGAAGTGGGTGAGGTCGTCGGCACGGGAGGCACTGGATTGGCTTTCGTTTCTTATCCTGATGCTATTGCCAAGACATTCCAACCTCAGGCAATTTTATTTTTATGTCTATGCCTAATTGACACGGATATTTTTTAAATACATATGTACTGCATAAAAACGCAATGTTTCTTTAAGTTATGTTTATACTAATAAATATCAAATTACCGATACGAAATATCGTACGCACATTACAATTTTATCATTATCACTATCGGATGATTTATTAATGAATGCAATCGGTAAAGATATACAAGCAAGTGTGATCTATTTAAATGGCTGAAAGAACTAGTTTAGCTTGCATGAAATTTGACATGTGTTTGGCTTGAATACGGGCTTTCCCTAAAGGCAAGGGAAACAAGGCATAGTTCATACTTCATAGGCATAATTTAAATTAAAAAAAAAACAAGTAATACATGTGGACGCAACTTTTTGCTTTGGGCAATTTTTTAATTTAATTTTTAAATTTGAAGTTTTCAATAAATTTCTACATTTAGAATGTTATATTACATATACTTATTATAAAAAAATACCACCACTTCGCTCAACTGCGTCTCTGGGTGCCTTGCTTTGGATTATAATTAATGTGTACACTTTATCCAAAACCTTCCAATATGTTTTCAACTGAAAAAAGTAACAAGCACGAGTACAAAAGTGTTCGAGCTTTCGAGATTATAATCATCAGTCCAATGAATAATGGAAATTTCGTTTTCAGTTGTTTTCGGTTCTCTTCTTCCTTATGATGATAGTACTGGGACTTGGTACAGTCGTTGCTCTCGTTACAGCAGTCAATACGATCCTTCTCGATAGTTTTCAAAATGTTAAGACTATCTATATGTCAGCCCTGACTTGCATTCTAGGTTTCGGCGCTGGTCTTATATACGTTACACCAGTAAGTATGGTTCTAATAGATTTTCATTTTTGATTGACAAAACAATTTTTTCAATGCATCACAGATCAGTTTTTAAGTATCCAATTTTAGTTATATATTATTTTATTTTATAAGTTTCTTATTTAATTATATATCATATAATATCTTGTACGCAGGCTGGACAATACGTTTTTGAACTAACTGATTACTTTGGCGGAACCTTCCTGATATTATTCTGTGGTATTTTTGAAATCATAGGCATATTTGGGCTATATGGTAATAAGACATACTTTAATTTTCTACCATGCTATTAATTCCTAAGATAATATTTATACCCGACAAAATATATATTTATACACGCGTACCTACGCATACCTACTTGTACCGTTGTACGTATTTGCCTTAGCATTTATATGCTAAGACGAATACTATTACTCCAAGTTCCAACAAAGGTTGAATAACCTATCTATTACAAACTTCGTTAAGATAATAATTTTTAAATTTAAATATACGTTATTGTCCGTCGTCTTTTGAATTCGATAATTAACTTTGTTTATAGGTATAACCTACACGAGTATGTATTCTGCTATATTAACTTTTGCTTTTATTTTCTTTTAGGAGTTGAAAATATATGCTTGGACTTAGAATTTATGTTAGGCAGAACAACATCAGTTTATTGGCGTTTCTGTTGGGGTGTTATCACACCAGCCATGATGCTTCTCGTGTTTATCTATGCTTTAGCAGTACCTGAACCTTTGATGTTTGGAACTGACTACGAATATCCTACTGCAGCTTACAGTATGTATTCATTTCACAACTAATCATAATTATAAAGTTTCTGATTCAGTAATTATAGTATCAAAAATATTGAAATATTTCGTTTAATGCAATAACTCTTAAATAGTAAAAATGAACTAAAAGAATATTAACATTAAGATCGATCAAGTTTATAACCTTTTTTTATTGTTGGGAAATGCATTAACTCATACTACAACTTACAAGTATTTATGTGGGATTCACCGGCCAGAAAAGCCAGTACTACCCACAAAAAACCAACAGACCACCCCCGTCTTAATAGGGCATGCTTATAACATTTTTTTACCCTTGGGAAATACATTGACGCATACCACATGCAGAAAAAGGTGTTTTTGTGGGACTCACCGGCAAGCCAGTACTAGTTACTACACACTAAAACCCAAGTACCCGTCCGCGTTATCCGTATTAATGTGACGCCGCAGGATTGCTTAAGCATTCAACTACGAAGCCCCGACCGCCCGACGTGACAGGTCCACTCTGCTATCCAGAGAAGTACCAGGAGTAACTCGCAAGACACAACGCCCACCGTAGTGGGCCCTCCCTGCGCGTTTCTTGGCTTCGCGCCCGGCCGGATTGCCGAACGCTACTGAGAACACCCTCTCCTCCATCAAGAAAAATAGTAACAAACACGCATTAAAATCTTGCTATGTAATATAGTATCTAGTCAGATAAATCTGCTGTTATTATTTTTTCAATTTAAATGTTTAACTATTACGATTCAAATTTTCATAACCTTAGTCACAGAGTTTCTTACAGTAACGGACTATTACTAAATTTTGCTCTTTAAAATTACTTACCTAGAATTATTAATTTAATAAAATTGTATGTACGATGCAACTTCATCATATTATACGTAATATGAATCGTTATTCACATTCACTATTCACAGTCACGTTTTATAATAAAATATGCAAGAGGTAAACTCTACCTTTAGATACAACTATTCTACAATAAGTCTTCATATAATAGAGTAGCAATTTGTTTTATACAAATGACGTAAATAAAAAATAATAATTGTTTTCTTACAGTCGCTGGTTACTTAATGCTTCTTTCTGGAGTAATATTCGTTCCTTTCTTTTGGATAAAAACTCTATATAAAAATAGATCAGTGGGCAATTGCACTGATGTAAGTAGAAGTATTATATCATTTTTTTGTCTTAATTACATCATTAATATATTATTAAAATATGCTTTTAATTACTTTTTAGATTATTAAAAAATCTACTCATAACAAACCGTCTTGGGGACCAATGGCATCTGATATTCATAGTGAATGGTTGCTTTTTAAGCAAGACGCTAAGGTTGAGCGTCTAAGTATGAAAACGTCTAAGTTAAAACATTTTTGGATGGTTATGACAGGAGGATACCGACGTCGAATATAATTATACTTTTAATTTAAATATGCACACTTAACATAGAATGTTTTAGAAAGATTCTTAAGGATTTTATATGTTATTATGGATTTCTCAGAGATGAGATATTTTTTTGCATTAAGAAGTATCCCGCATATCAGCTATCATCGAACCAATTTTCATAAAAATCTGTGGACTAAGCTTAAAATTTTGCATAAAAAAGATATACCTAATTACTTTTTTCCTTCGGTCAAAATTAACCGAATCAGGGGGGTTATAAGTTTCAGGGGTGAACGTAATTTTTAAAAAATCATTGGTAGTCGAAAAAAAGGCGATTTTTATTTCTTATTATTTTTAAAAGAATGTAATCTTTAATTTTAGAGATACAGATTGTTTTTATTGTTATCTAGCGGACCCGACAGACGTTGTTCTGTCCACATATAATTTTTTATAAACTTTTCCTCCCGGTGAAATGTTTTATTACGCATTCGCAAAACAACATTTACTTCGCACCTCCCAGTATGTATTCGCTGATTTAATTACCATTGCACGCACCATGGCAACGGTAATAACATGATACGTCAAACGCCATTAATGTTATAAAGATTTTTTTAATTTCCTTTTTTTTCCGCACAACTTTCATATTTATTCACCTTTAAAACCTTCCCTGGACTTCCACAAATAATTCAAGACCAAAATTAGCCAAATCGGTCAAGCCGTTTTCATGCTATGTCGTGACAACGGAAAACGGGTTTCATTTTTATATATATAGAAAACAATATAACAATTGTTAATTTTCAAATTAGACTTTTAATACTTCAAAATTTCAAAATATGAGGATTGAAAAACCATTTTTACCTGGTACTGGATTGAGAAGGCATCATCGGAGAATTATAATCCTCTCACTCTCTCTATTTTACGATCCGTTCATTTAAATAGTTCAGGTTATTCTTGCCTACTTGGAAATTCAATCCAAAATTGAGAGTGCATTGCTGACCTTTAAGGCTTACATGTTTACGACCGGAACGTGATCAGTGATAGTGGTCGCGAGCCAGTCGAGCGCACAGCCCTCTACAGATGTATTCTAAATCCGCCTCCTCACGGGAAAATACTGATTTCCCTTCCAACATTTGTGCTCTCTAATTCTCTTGTCATTTTCATGAATACTACTTTTTTAAAAAGTGTTAATCGCATTTTCTTTGGTAGTACTAGTAGGTAACAACCTTATCATTGTTATCATGCAAGCTTGATTCACAAATTCTGCATAGTCAATCTTGATCCATTCTATCTATACCATGTAAAATGTGTTCAATCTTAAAATTAAGAAAATTTCACGAGGAATCTAAATATGGTAAAAAATTACTCTCTAATTTTGAAGTATTAAAACTCTAATTTGATATTTTCTAATTGTTATATTTTTTTAATAATAAAAACAAGAAAATCTGTATCTCTAAAATTAAAGATTACATTCTTCCAAGGATCTTTTTGAAATAAGAAAAACAATTAGCTTATTTTTCTAGTACCTACGATTTTTTAACAATTACGTTCATCCCTCAAACGTAAAACCTCCCTAACTCGGTTAATTTTGAAAAAAGTCATGATATATTTTATATGTAAAATTTTAAGCTCTACAAATTTTTATTTCAGCTTTTCTGTCTAATTCTTACAGTTCTTGAGTAATTGCGAAATAAAAATTTTGTCATTTTTTCCAACCTTGTATGTTGTTGTATCATTTAATGTTTTTGTATCATTTAAACTACAACATCTCAAAAATGCAAAGTTGTATGCCAAATTATTATTTCAGACCTTATTTGACTGGACTAGACTTAATGTATTGATCTGGATGTAATGATGATTTGTTAAAATGTTTTCACATTTGTGATATTTCATTCGTTGCTGTGTGTTTATTAGTTAATAAAATAATTTATAAAACAGTATAAGTAAAGTGTTATTTTTGTTTACACTGCCAACGGCTCAATATGATCCTAATGATGAATCAGAGCGTGTAAAACTTGTAATGCAATTTTTGTCTGTTTTTTTTATGGTTTTGGTATTTTTCTTAAGTTCTACTATAAAATTTGAAGTACCTACTAAGTAACCTACCTTACTTAACACGTCTAATTGATATTTTTGTGCCTTCTATTAATTGTTAATTGACTTGAAATTTTGCAAGTATTTCTATTTTTAAAGGATAGGGAAACCCTTTTACGATTTCCATTTTGGTTTGATTAGTTCAATACATTAGAATTGGATTTTGAAACCTGATAATCTCCGTTTTTTGTCCTCATTCAAATTGTCGTTAAAGTAACGTAAGTAGATGAAAATAATATTTTATTAAAATAAAGTTTCGTTTTTAAATTTGAAGTCGTTTTTTTTAACCTATCTTCATGATTATTATTATTTTTTTCAGACTAATAATTTTAAAGATTTTCTTAATGTGGTCGATTTCGAAGGCAATTCGCATTAAGAATAAGACTACCGACGACGGCTCAGAATACATTAATTTATGTTTTAGTGTAGAGTGTGTTTATACCAGTGCACTTGCTGTTCCTTTAACTGTCATATTTCCAGTGGGATGACTTGAAAAACGACCATTAAGAGATGATGCTCTTAATGTGCAGTAGTCCGGCGCACGGACTTAAAAAAACCTAGTACCTACCTAGGATGGCCCAACCAAGGATTAGAACTCAGGACCTCAGTACGACAACCGACACGACGCAGTTAAAATTGTTAGTAGTTGCAATTTTTACTACAGTTCAGTTATTAATATTCTAAAGTTTACAACATAAAAATATTACCTACTTATCAAAACTTGGTAATCTGTGGCTGATCCCTGATCGCACTTCATATCTAGTTTGGCTGTTGAATTCAATCTACAATGACACGCAAGCTTACTGTAGAGACCAAATAGCTAAGCATATCTTAATTTAGGATAGAGATATGGATTAATATAAATAATTGCAAAGAGTTGTGACACTTTGCTTCAGTTATTTGTAATTTTCCGTTGTGTCGCTAGCGTCTTCGCATGATAAGTAATAATATTAGCTGTTGGAGAAAATATAAAATATGGTAAGATATTAATATTTAATATGCTACTATTTATATTCTAAATATATGCATTTTCATAAGAATTATTAATTTCTAAATCTAAATAGTGTATTGAACTTTTCATTAGATTTATTTATTTATAAAGTGAATAATCTTATAACATAATTTTAATTATAAATAACTATTAAAAGTGACTACATATTATGATATTACCTTAATTTTAACGTTCTTCTCAATAGTGACGTTCTAGTAAGAAAATTAAATATTTACAATAATTTTATTAAGAAGCTTATTATTCTAAGTTAAGAAGTATACAGAGGCACATCGCGGTTGGTTTTGTTTAGAATGTGGGATAGTGAATAGTGATATTTAGTTATATACAAAAACCTATAACATTATAACCCTTGAGGTAGGCAGACTCAATATAGGTCTCTACTAAGTATTTATTGCTCTTCAAACTACTTAGGTATACGGTATACCTACCACTTTCCATAGCCTCCTTTATAATTTTGAGAGGGATGGTTTAGAGAATTCTACTTCATATACAACAGTAACGTAGCGAAGTCCTGTACCTGAACGCATTTTAACTTTTTTTTGTAATTGTAATTTATTGCTAAAATAAACATTTAAGTGCAATTTTCACAAGATAATCTTTTATTCTCGAGGAATGTGTTTACTAAAAATTCGTTAATTAACTGATCATTTCTCACAGCATCATATTTTTTTCAATTCATCATTGCTTTAAATATAAATTATAAAAATACGAATTATTTATTATTCTAAATAAATATTATATTGTATAGAATAATTAAATTATTATTAACATACTTAGATTTTGCATTATAAGTATGTATTACTTGTTGTTCAAAAACTATTTCTTAACATTTTCACATTTCTGTTTTCGGCAACATTAATTATGAAAGAGAAAACCTATAATATTCATATTAGATAGGTACATTCAAAAATAAGAAAGTCTTGATATTACTTTTGTCAATTACTGTTATACATCAATATTGACGAGGAAAGGCGGACGAGATTAACTGTATGTTATTTGATGTTTTCATTATTAGTTACGATACCTTTTTAATTTCACATTACAACGTGAAGTTTTAAGACAAAATAAAGAGTAAAATTATGAATATACAAACTATTTAATAAAACGAGATAGGTATATGTTAATAGTTTAAAAATTTAACTAACATAATGTAAAACTTATCTGCGAGTACATCGTATTCATTTTATTAAATGTTACAGTGTTAAATATACTATCAGTTATTCCTACAAAAGGGGCCGACAGTAGAGCGTTCCATACACTTTTATGAGGGCTAATATTGTTAATCATTTCTTTGGATTAGCACTTCTATAATTCGTTTGAAATAATTTAGACAGTTATCTATCGATTACAAAGTTTATCAATATAGCCCTGAATCATTCATAGACATTTTTTTATTATTTTATAGTCCCTTATAGTGATGTAAAATTAGCATTCGAATATTATATTCATTATATTCATTCAAACATTCTTATTTGCAAGAAAGGATACAACATTTGGTGCATCTTATTGACAAACAAAATGGATAGATATATTGTAATGATACTACAACTGATAACATATACAGATTTCTTTATTTCATTTATAGTAATTTCAATTTTCAAACTAAAAATAAAATAAACACCCGACTGCATGCGCTTTTATTAAGCCAGAGAGATACACGCAGCTACGAGTACTACAAAACGTGTATTGTGGTCATGCAGCTAACTTTTAATGAAAGAATTTTAAGAATCGAATCAATAGATCATAGAAACTTGACCTATTAATAATATTAAGGTGGGCACACAAATACGCGTATTTTTCTATTATAATTGTAATAATTAAATTAACACTACGCTGATGTATTTAACTGTGCTATTTTTCTATAGACATATATGAACACTTACAAAAAGATTAAATAATTATATGTATAGACGGAGTCTCTATAATTTCTTAATCTGAGATTCGACATTAATTACGTTAGTAGAACTACTCTTATATCTTATATAATATCTTACTCTACTTATCACTTTCCGTCGATGCGGAGATGTCCAGCAGTATTCCGCCTCGTGTCAAACCTACTTTTAAAATGCGGATGTGCGGAACACTTATTTTAAAGTTACTACTTTACTATTTTAATATTTTTATCAACACTTCAACACTAATCATTAACTTGTACGTGCATTTTATGTAAAAACAAAAACAATTGCTTACATCTGGTGAGCACGTGAAAATGAATATAGGTAATTGTGGTATTTATAGGTAATTTAACATTCGTCACCAATACTTTGAATCACGAATTCACGACGCGACGTAAACAATTTATGCATAAACTGAATAACTCTACTTTTGCAAAAACACATAAAATTGTTAGTATATTAAAGGCTTGCATAGCTCGCTTTTACATAAATTTATAAAAAAAACATTACTTATATTCCTATTAGTAGTAATAGCATTTGACATTCCATTTTCATTTGCGGTCTTATCTATCAATAATTATGATTTTAGTGAAAAAAATAATATAAAAAAAATCCAAGTAAGTAGTAAAAGGAAAATTAAAAGTTAAGAACAAGTTGGCGCAGAAACATTATGCAGTCGGCGATTTGACAGAATTTGTATGTCGTGCTATTTTCACTCTAATTGAGTGAAAATAATAACCATATTAAGTTTGATGACCTTTGTTAATCCTGTGTTCAGAAATAAGGTCAACCCAGAAAGTAATATTAGTCTAATATCAATTAATATCATTTATCATTCAGGCCAACGTAGATGAGCAAGGTGGTAAAGTTAATGCCGCCTTCGAACACACGGAACCAGGGAATCAGCAACCAAATGAAAAAGTGGTAACTACAGATAAATAAAATTGAAAATCTTTTGAAAACTTGACACATATTTAATGCAATATCATACTTTTAGAAGTCTGAAGACATAGAAGATGGCAATGTCGAAAGAGCTATGTGGGGCAATCAGATTGAATTTCTTATGTCTTGTATTGCTACATCAGTTGGTCTCGGTAACGTATGGCGATTTCCCTTCACCGCATATCGAAACGGAGGTGGAGCTTTTCTAATTCCTTACATTATAGTACTTATATTCATTGGAAAGCCCATGTACTATCTCGAGTGTTATTTAGGACAATTCAGCTCGAGGAATGCAGTTAAAATATGGGCACTTTCTCCAGCACTAAAAGGTAATTAATAATTAAAGTTAACAAGTATTTTACTTATCATTGCGTAGAATGTTAATCTTTACACAATAAAAAAAGGAATAGTCATATGTTTATTTCGTAGAAATAAAAATGCGCAATAAAACAACAGGGTGTACGCGAACATTTCTAATTTTTGGTATATTTCAGGAATCGGCTATGCACAATCTTTGGGATGCAGTTACATTTTATCTTACTACGTTCCAATTATAGCACTGTGCGTTTATTACTTCGCTATGAGCTTCCAATCGACTTTACCTTGGGCAGTTTGTGATCCAGAATGGATAAATTGTGTTCCCTCTGGTTTGACCGAAAATATAGTATTAACAGATAATTCAACCAGCAGTGCGGAACTGTATTTCACGTATGATATTGTTTCATTTATCTTCTATTTATAAAAAATAACTTGAATATTTATAATAGATTTATTTTCTTCTCAGTAAAACGGTTCTTCAACTCAGTGGAGGCATTGAGGGCGGTCTAGGTAAGGTGTACAATATAACGTTTAGAAACATAATGTTACATTGGTCGTTTAATTAAGGAAGTTATAATTTAATGTGATACTTTCCTTCTACAGGATTGCCCGTTTGGTATTTGACATTGTGCTTATTTGCGTCATGGTTTACAATTTTCATCATTGTTTCAAGAGGAATTAAAAGCTCAGGAAAAGCATCATATTTTTTAGCTCTGTTCCCTTACGTTATTATGCTTATTCTTCTTATTAGGTACGTATGATTACTTTATCATTTTTAACATAATATCTATTAATTTTTAACGAAAAAAAATTCAAATTTAATATTAAACTTGAATGATATTTTTTCTACATATAGATTCGCTTCAAAATATATTCTTTATTTTTAGTACCGTGCTATTACCTGGATCTGGAAACGGTATTTTGTTCTTTTTAACGCCACAATGGGAAGCATTAGCCAGCCTGAAAGTAAGCTTCAGCATCATATTCTCTCCTATTCATGCAACATCCAAATGCAAACAATAACAAACAAATACATATACAGTAGATATCATTTAATGCTAAGACGTAAATTTATTACAAAAGAAATAAGCTGGCTTAAGCTAATATTTTACTGATAACCTTGATAAGATACATTAGCATACGTAATAGATTGCATAGGTACACTTTAGTCATACAAAAATACGACTATAAAAAAATATGGCATAGGGGTGTTCCCATTTTCTGGCTCGTTTTAAGCATCACTACTCATACTTTCGCAAATATGTATTATCCTTAGTACACTTTCGTAGGTAAAAATTGTTAAAAATTGCCCAACCTCTAGTAATAAAACCAAATAGGCATGGGCGTATTTACCCTAGGGCCAAGGGGGCCATGGCCCGGGGCGGCAGGCTCTAAGGGGCGGCAAAGCCAAGACTATTTTTTTATTTTGAATGACATTGAAAGATTTAAATTAAAAAAAAATCGAAAGCTTCAAAGCCAACAAATTGTTTACAATAGGTACCATCCATACTATCAATTATGAATCAGCCTATCGCCGTCCACTGCTAAACAAAGGCCTTTTTTATTTATTTTTGAGATTTTAGCATTAAGGTACACCATACCAGTGATTAACCAGTGACTATTAACCAGAAAAGGCGATATAACCAATAAGGTGATATAACCAGTGACTATTAACCAGAAAAGGCACGGCAAGGTACTACTCACTAAAACCCAACAGACCTCAACCGTCATAATGGGGCAACGGATTGCTTACGCATTTAACCACGACGCCCCGACGGCCCAGCAGGTCTGCCGAAGCAGACCACCCAGCCAAAGGTGATGCTCCATAGCCTGCTCTTGGACCCTAATGAGCGCCAACCAGTCTTTGCAGTCCGCATCCATCCACTGCCCGCCATCTATCTTAAGTCATCGTGCTACAGGGCGTCTTACACTACGCTTGCCAACACGCGGTCTTCACGCTAACATGTTGTGGAGCCGATCCATCGGCCACAGTGCTCACACATGACCGGAACGATATTACTTTAGTTCTCTGGCGAATAACTTCATTTCGGATTCTGTCTGCCAGAGAAACACCAAGCATTGCGCGTTCTATTGCTCGCTGAATCTTGAATTTGTGGACCAGCCCTACGTTTCAACTCCTTATGTCATTACTGGTAGCATGCACTGGTTAAATACCCTAGTCTTATGGGATTGTGGGATCGATGACTCTAGAAAATGATGTACTCGTAGCTTCCCAAAAGTTGCCCAGCCCGAGCGTATTCTTTTGTTGGATTCTTTCTCAAAGTTGTGCCGGCCGAGTTGTATAGATTGGCCAATTATACTTATTCCTGCACAACTTCGAGAACAGCACCATTCACGATCACTGGTCTCGGGGATACACGACAATTCAACATGATTTTGGTCGTCCATATCCACTCGTCTTGAAGAATCACTTAGGCTGTTTACCTTTTTTTCCAAATCCAGCATTGTATCTGCCATGATGACTATGACATTGGCAAATTGCGGGTGTGTTATACTCTCCATTAATGTTGATGCCGCGTCAATTCCAATCGAGCGTTTTAAAGACGTCCTCCAATGCACAGGTAAATAGTTTCGGGTAGATAACATCCCCCTTTCTTACCCCGCGGTGTAATCGGATTGGCCTTGTGCTCTAACTTTGTACTTGGATGGTCATCGTTGCGGACTGTTATAAACACCGTAGTACTTGGATAACTCTGCATAGATTGTAGAATCTTAAGGAAATCATTTAGTTTTACAATTCTTTTTGTTTTTTATATTAGTTATCTTTGAGTGGAACGAATGTATGTAACTAACTTTGTATAGTACGAGTATTTACGTAACTTAAAATATTTTTTTAAAGTTTTAGTGTTTACTATTTCTGTGTATATTTACTCTAGTTAGTAAGCTTTATTTAATAAATAAAAAAATATTTCTCGTAGTCCACAAACGCTAGGAATAAATGCTGATTATGAAAGTCATCGAATTTTTGGGCGAGACGTTTCGTCATAAATCAACTTATAAAGATAGTTTAGAAGAGTCACAGGTCAGTAGTTCTTCAATATGGTTAAATCCCCCTTTTTAAGAACAATAATTCTCTGCCTCTACCCCATGCTTCCGGTGTAGTGCCATTGTGAAGAACAGAATCAAATAACTTTGAGAGCTCTGATAGAATCGGTGTTCCTGCCGCTCTGAGGAACTCTGCAATAATTCCGTCTTCATCCGGAGCTTTGTTGTTTCCTTGGTGTCCAAGACCTATCCTATTCTTGCCTACGTTGATGTCGGGAAGCTCAACTGTTCAATGACGTACCAGTCTGGCTTGGAGACCAGTCGGGATCCTCCACGAGGTGGGACTCAGGTGGAAATATATGTAAGGATTAAAGATCTCCATAGAATCTTTCGACTTCGGCGAGAATGTCTAACTTCGAGGTATCGATTGTACCTTGTGAGGTTCTAAGCTTTGTCAGGTGACAACGGCAGCTGTGAGAATTGGAAAAATGTTTGGAGTCCATATTGGGTTCTATAGCATCCCTCAATATTTTGGGTATCGCTTGTCTTAGATTACGCTTCACATTCCTGTCAAGTGACGTTTAGACTATGTGGTATTTACAATCACGCGTCCCTTCGCCATTCTCGTTCAGAGTCTTACTTGAAAGCTTCAACTTTTGTCCATCTCTTGATCGTGTTTTTGATTTGTGTTCTGTAGCCCTAACTGAAAGCTTTCGCAGCCAGCTTACTTCTACGTCACTATGTTAATCTAAGAGTAAACTTTATTAGCCGCATACGTTCAATTTTGATGTTCATATTCAGAGTTACCAAGTCGGTGATCACTGCCAATTTGAGATATCCCAGAATATTTGGCAATTGTTCGATATAATGATGTCGATTTTTTTGTTTGTAGTATTATTAGGGCCTTTATCAGGTCCAATTAATTTAAGGCCTTTTCTGGAAAAATTAGTTCATCGTAAAAAGCCAGGTCCAATTCATATAAGGCTTTTTTTTGGAAAAATAAGTTCAGCGTAATAACCAGGGGCATTTTCTAGGTGCCTCGAGGAAGTTTACTTACATAACATCCACATTAACAAGTACCTAAATAACATTTGCGTTCAAGACATTTTTTTTTAAATAAGTATATACTTTATTGTCACTTCATAGGGCGGCAGAGCTAATTGGCCCGGGGCGCCAAATCTGTAAATACGCCTCTGCGAAATAGGTATATATTATACCTATTTGCTTACATCTGGTATTATATATTATACCTATTTGATAACCTAAGTACATATCTACCGACAAAATTATTTCTTTATTCGACAATTTCTTGATTATTATAAAAAAGACCTAAAATAGGACTGAAAATTCGCAAACTATTAAAACATATAGGTATACTACATACAATTATTTTCTTTAGTATTTGTAACGTACAGGATACTAATGCCAATATCACATAATATTTCTTATGAATATTTGACCTACGGTAAACCTAAAATTGAATTTTTATACATATTTTTATATCTTAATAGGTACCTATTTGTATTTAACAGGTATGGTATGCAGCCGTCACACAAGTTTTCTTCTCCCTTTCAGTTTGCACAGGACCTCTCATCATGTTCTCCTCATACAATGGTTTTCGTCAAAATGTTTACAGGTACCGAGTGGAAGTATCCATATTTTCTTTTAAACGCTTAACTACTATACTACGAAATTCTTCCGAAACTAACTAATACTAGCTGATGATAAATTATACAGTGCTTAATGTTATTTAGATAATATGGCCTAAAGCTCCGAATTTAAAGTGTTATAAATAAACTAAGGCAGTGGTAGCCCAGCGGTAACGCGTCGCTTGTATAACCGAGTGATGCGGGTTCAAATCCGGGTCTCGCACCTCTGATATTTTCATGTGCGAATCATTTCTATCATGATTACCACTTGTCTTACGGTGAAGGAAAACATCGTGAGGAAACCTGCATGTCTGAGAAAACCTAGCAAGTTTTCGTAAGACATGTGAAGTCCGCCAACACGCACTGGGCCAGCGCGGTGGACTATGGCCTGATCCCCCTCGTACTGAGGGAGGCCCGTGCCCAGCAGTGGGACGTTAATAAGGGCTGATGATGATGATGAAATAAACAAAATATTTTAGGATACTGGTATATAATATCAAACCAATGTACCAGGAGTCAGGACCTATACTTACTTAAAAATTAAAATATTCGTATTTATTTTCAGAGATGCTATGATTGTGACTACTCTAGATACTTTTACAAGTTTGCTGTCTGGTATTACAATATTCGGTATATTGGGTAATTTAGCACATGTGTTAGACAGAGATGTAAGCGAAGTTGTTGGCACAGGAGGCACCGGGCTAGCTTTTGTGTCTTATCCCGACGCTATTGCTAAAACCTTTCAACCGCAGGTAGGTAACATTTTTTTTTGTATTATATATGTTATACTTATGTATTATATATGTTATACTTTTGAACTCCCTTCCTGATGACATTATAAATGACAATCCAAAACTAAAAGTATTTAAAACTCGCATTAAAGAACATTATCTTAATCAATCCACATAGTTTCCTTGTTATATGTTTATTTCTTAAAGTATGTGTATGTATATATGTATGTATGTATGTATGTATGTATGTATGTATGTATGTATGTATGTATGTATGTATGTAAGTATGTATGTATGTATGTAATATGTATGTATTCATGTATGTATGTATGTATTTATGTTTATATTTTGTATCTACACCGCACTTAATGTTCTCTATTATTTCCTTTCCTTGCTAAAGGGTTTCTGGAAGAAATCTCTTAAAGAGATAAGTTATCCCTTGTACATAATGTCTCCGCTTTCTTTTTTTTATGTATGTTCTTTCTTTTTTGTGTGGTACATAAATAAATAAAATAAATAAATAATTTTTACTTCAAAATCAGGTATTTTCATAAAAATACATACAGTATGATACAATGCCAAAACACCTAACGTGTCAGTACAATCTACTTACAATGTTTCATTCAAAGAAAAGTCAATCGTTGAATATTTCCAAAATAGACCTATTTAGAAAACTACGTGTGCTTAAGAACCTATTTTAAAAAACAAATATTTTGTACCTACTAATACATTAGAAAAAAATGAGTAAATAATGTATAATCTCTTTCCAGCTGTTTTCAGTTCTCTTCTTCGTAATGATGATGGTACTTGGTATTGGTTCAGCTGTAGCTCTTCTCTCAGCGGTTAACACTATTCTTCTTGATGCGTTCCCTCAAGTGAGAACGATCTTTATATCAGCGTTTTCTTGCACAGTCGGCTTTGCAGTTGGTCTGATTTACGTTACACCTGTACGTATATATTTTTACAATAATTCTAATAATTTTCAATACTTTAGGAAATTTAATATATAATTTAAATAATATAATTATTAATTTCGCCTTATATTTTCTAGTAAGCAGTTTAAACGAAATTATAATCTTTGCTTTACAAAAGAAAAATGTGATTCATTGTTTTATTTAGGTTTTTTTTTATATTTTTAATGCATAGAATTCGAAAAAAGAATAAAACATTTTTTTTTATAAAGGGTGGTCAATATATCCTAGAGCTCACCGACTACTTCGGTGGAACATTCCTCATCCTCTTTTGCGGTATTGCTGAAATTGCTGGTGTAATCTGGATATATGGTAACTAATTTAAAAATATATTTTAAAAAAGAAGTTACATTGTCGTCCCGCACTAAAAATATGATTTATTTTTTTATGACTCTCACATTAAAATTAACCTTTTCAATTGCATAATACATCCATACATCTATAGATACATAAAAAGTGTCTGTTTTTAATTTCAAATTAACAGTTTTTCAATAAAAACATATGAAAGTATACACGGTGCTGACATCAAAAAATATTTTTTTTTAATTTTTGTCTGTGTGTCCGTTTGTCTCCCTACTTATCTCCGAAACGGCTGAACCCATTTTGACGGGATTTTCACTCGGAGATAGTTAATGATATAACAGGAGTAACTTATAGGCTACTTTTATTCTAGAAATTTATTTAATTTAATTAGCGGAACCCGTGGCTTCGCTCGTGCTAAATCTAGGGACGAACCCGAGCGAAGAGAGGGTGAGTCGCTAGTTAAACATAATACAATATTATTTTATCTCAAGATTTTATTAAAATGTCACTTTGTTAATTTGCTAATATTAATATTTCAGGAGTTGAGAATATTTGCTTGGATCTAGAATTCATGTTGGGTATTAGGACATCGTTTTATTGGCGTTTCTGTTGGGGTATTATCACGCCAGCTATGATGGTTGTCGTATTTATATACGCTTTAGTAGCATCTGATCCTTTACAATTTGGCGATGATTATGAATATCCAACAGCAGCCTACGGTATGCATTTATACTATATATTACATAATACTATTAATTTTTACTTTATTTAATTACTCGAAGATTCTGGGTTCAAGCCCAGATTGGGGTTAAGTGTAGTGACTATTGGCTTTTTTTCTATCTAGAGTGAGGAAGTTGAACGTATTTAAAGGTTCCCTTTGCCTTGTAGAGCATATAAAACCGTTGGATCGGCTCCTAAGAATCACGGTGAAAAAGTGAATTCAGAATTAACCGGAATCTGAGACTAATGGGAATAGAGTGCACTTGTATTTGAGCGTATACTTGTGCACTATAAATTATAATAATAACTTCTGCGCACATAGCTAAACTCAGTGGGATTTGCCACCGTAGTTGAAATCAATCCTTGATTGACACTACCAACTTTTCCTCTTAAGAAATTTTATACATAATAAAGTAAACAAAGACCCAAAATCCGTTTTCGATTTGCACATTTTAATGAAAGTTACAGACGATATTTTATTGAAATTATTAATTTAGTACATTTCGGCCTAAATATTATATACATATGGGTAGGAGTATAATATACCTACTCTACCCATAAGTTGGTACTACACTGATATTAAATATATAATTTTATAATTTTGTTACAGCCGCTGGGTACAGTATGGTGGTCCTTGGTATTCTGTTTGTTCCGCTGTTTATGTGCATCTCTATGTATAAAAACAGATCTGCTGGTAATTTTGTTGATGTAAGTGGCAACACCAAAAAAAAAAATTAAATATACGGATACCCAATATCAATATTTTTTAGGAACAAAATTAAATTATTGTCTTTATAATATTTTCTGTTTCAGATTTTAAGGAGTTCCCTTCGTAAGAAATTATCATGGGGACCTCGCTCACCATCTGTTCACAGAGACTGGTTACTATTTAGAGAAACTGCAAAATCGGAACGACTGAAAAAAAGAACCTCGTGGCTCAGTCATTGTTGGAAAATATTAACTGGAGGGTATAGGCGTTAAATTTAGACATAAAATATAATAAATAAAAAAAATCTAAAAAAACCCTTGCGTGAACGCATTGTTCAGATTAATCGTTTATTGTATTTACATCTTTGGATTTACTTGTTGTTGTTGTTGAATCTGCTGTAGTATTTAATACAACTAACTCCATGCGTAACTAAACAAAAACTAAAAGATGTGATCATTTTATTTTTTACACCGTCCAGATATTGCACACGTTCCTCCGGTGAGGTGGATGTGTATCAGTATGGTTGTCGTTTCTTTGATGTGGAAACTGTAATTATTATTTAATATTTATTAAAATGTCTCTAATATAATTATTACTAGGATATATTGTACGTTAAGTGTGTATTATATAATATAAAAATAATTTCAAAATAAAATTTTTAAAAATATTTTTACATTTTTATTTACTGCTAGCGGGACCCGTGACTACGCTCGCGCTACAAGACATTAATATTGACACTAATACTAATCTATCACTACGCAAAGTTTAGTAAGATCGCTTCAGCATTTTTGTGTGAACGCGCATCGATTAGTTAAATTACTGTTTTTAATATGTATAGTGTACAAGTGTACCTTGAAAGACAGACATATACTATGGCAACCTTATCTGTAGGCCTTGTTAAAACCTATACTTTTCTAGTAAATACTTTTGATATAGCAAGAGTTAGCCATGTTTTGTAAGGTCCTTCTTATCCTTATAGTTCCGTATAAGTTAACGTTTTTCCCGTTGGAATTAAATGGCTTTTTAAAGTTGCTCCGTGTGATAACGTATCAATATACAAAATTTAGTTGAAATCGGTTCAGTACTTTTTGCGTGAAACGATCGCGTGATCAATTGCTTTTTATTAAAGTACGTGCTAAAAAAATAGATATTGCGAATGTAACTTAGAAGATACTTTTAGATATTCAATATTGTAAGACTTTTCTGTACGCCTTTTTAAGTCGTACACTTTCCTACTAGTTACTAGGTAGGTGCATTGTTTTGATTTAACGCTGGGTTTACCCACCGCTAACTTTCTGAGGATGACTCAATAAAACAAATTATTTTGTTTCATTAAAAAGTAATCTTAGTATTGACCTGAGTAATAAGTTATCACTACACAAAATTAGGTTAAAATAGGTCTAGTACGTTTGTGATAAACGATAAAGACGAAAAATTTAATTACTTTGGTTTTCGGGTCTATATTCCTTACACGTTACATTGTTTTTGAAGAAATATGTACACATTGGTATTTGCGTTGATAATGGAAGTCATAGGATGATACTTTCCTTCGTCATCTTTTTAGGTTTTGGTTATTTGTTAGTGTGCAATAAATTATAATAATATCATGAATTACTAGAAACTTTCACTCTTTTCACTGGAGTTCATCTTAGGTACCTACGTTTAATTTTTTTGAACAAAACTATTCATTCTTAACAATACAAACAGTAACACAAGCTATCTGCCAGTGAAAGTCGCGTTAAAATCTGTTCACATACACTTCAATTTATATGTATAGATATAGATTAGAAAAACACCGCGTGTAAACGTATTTAGTTAATACCTTTAAAAGACAATAATTAAGTAATAATATTATTAATTGAATTAGTTTTTAAAAAGGGTTACATACTAAAAAAACACCGATTTTATAATTTTAGGTTTATTATGTAAATGCCTGACTAAAATATGAATAATGTAGAACAATAAAACTCCCCCTTTACCTAGAATTTAGTTTGCTTGAAACTTCATCATCATTATAATAATAATAGAGTAAACATTACAAGAAAATTCTCGACAAATAAACCAAACACGGCGACATGGTAAATTTGAGATAAATTACTTATGTTTATTCTTTTTCTTCTTTTTACTAGACTTTTTCTTATGCTTACGTTTCTTTTTCTTTTTCTTATGATCATCCGAACTCGAATCCGAGTCACTGTCACTATCGCTGGCAGCGCGTTTTTTCTTTTTCTTGTTTCGCTTTTTCTTCTTCTTTCGTTTACGAGCATCTGACGATGAAGACGAAGATGAATACTCAGAATCACTAGAAGAGTCGCTATCAGATTCGGGTTTCTTTTTAACATTTGCTAAGTCTAATTTTATTGTTTCTGTTTCGAGTTTAGGTTTCTTTGAATCGATCGCTTCTGTTGGTGAGGGTTCACGAGAACGCTTTTTATGTTCTTCTTTAGCTTCATTATCCGATTCCACATTCTCGTCGTAATCAGGTTCAAAATGTGCCTCATCTAGAATAGACTTTTTCCTCTCTCTTTCATGAGAACTTTTACCTTCTTGTGTAATATTCTTCTCATTATTCCTGGAATCTTTCTTTTCTTCTTTAGACTTTGAAAAACCTCTTTTGTTTAATTCAGTTCCATTATAATTTTGGTTACCTTTAGAACCATCACCAATATTATCTCTTTCTGATTTTGACGATTCATGTCTACTTATATTATGGTCAGGTTTCCTGCTTCTATCCCTTTCAACAGTTACTCGACGATAGGTCATTTGTTCTTTTTTCGGAGTTTTAGATCGCGACTTAACCCGTTCTACAGTGCTTTGAACAAGACGAGGCTCTCTATTTCTACGTACATCATCAACTTTTCCGCCCAGTCTTTCTTTTACAGATAAGCGCGGCGGAGGCGTTTTTGAATATCGCTTCTTTTTATCATTTATATCAACTAACCGCTGCTCCTGGTCAACTGCTACAGGAACTGTAATATGAATATTACTTAAAGAGTTTTTCTGTTGAGCTTCATCACCATAAAGCTTCAGGCGATCGCTGCTAATCTTCTTAATTTCAATTGGTCTCACAGAATGAATAGCTTTTGCAAATATAGCATTTTCAGCGCGTTTTAAGACCTCAGATGTGACTTTGCCTCCACGTTCTTCTTCTTCAGGAGATGTTATCTCACCTGGCTCCTTAGATTTTTCAACATTATCATCATCAACTTCCCATTTTGACAAGGCTGGTAAAGGTGCTAACATTTCCTTATTAGTTGACCCTTCTATATCTGCTTCCAATTCATCTGCAGCAGCTTGAAGTTCTATACCATCAAAAGGTTCATCTTTATTAGTATCATGAACTTTAGCTTCAGAAGTTTCTTTTTTATCTTCACTTTTCACATAATTTTGTATTATTTCTTTATCAACAGCCTCAGCTGCTTCACCACTGTATAAATCATCCTGGACAGTATGAGACTCACACTTAGCCGATTCAGTATTGGAATTATCGAGTGTTTGCATATCAGTATCAGGCTTTATAAACACTTGGGCATTACCGTCATCATTATTCTCCTCTTTGATATTTGGCTTGGAATCAGATCTTTCCGCATCATCATCTTCTTTTTTATTAGAACCATCTTTATCTTTTTTATCTTTTTTGTCTCGTTTCTTTTTCTTCTCAATATCTTTTTCTTTTTCTCTCTTTTTCTTCTTTCTGTCTTTAATCTTTTTATCCTTTTCTTTATGTTCTCTACTTCTATCGGCTGATGATTTATCACGTACTCTTTCTTCTTTCTTCTCCCTTCTAGTGTCACGATCACGAGATCTTCCTCTGGAATCACTACGTTTTCTCTCACGTAGGCCACGTTTAGGTGATGAACGTAGCTTCTTTTCTGGTGACGATTTATCATGAGCTCTATTTTCTCTTTCTTTATCATCTCGATTTCTTTCATAGTCTCTCATTCGGTCATCTCTCGGTTCACGACTTTTTTCAAAACCTGATCGCTTGTCAACATCTCGAGGTCGTTCATTTCTATCAGATTGATCGCGATTTTCGTTATAGCGTTCGCGCTCCCTGCCATCTCTATGTCTGTCATGCTCAGTATTAGGATTTCGTCTAGATCCTTGTCGATTTCGTGTGTTAGAGCGATAGCCAGATCGCATCTCTCGATTTGGATTACTTTCTTCGCGATATCCTTCTCTATAAGTAGGATCGTGATAAGGCGCTGCAGTAGGTTCTCTAGCATCGGCACTAGGAGCTCTATATGGTACACCACCTTCCCGAAAGTTATGGGGCATATTTTCGCGAAAGTTACCTTCTCTAAACATATTATTTCTATAATTATTATCCCTGAATAGTGGAGGTGGCGGATTCCTTCCAAAGTTACTATCACGATAAGTTTGCTGACCCGGATCTCGAAATGTTTGTCCATCTCTGAAAGCAACAGGTCCTTGATCTCGATATGAATGACCTGGCGGCCTAAAGTTATCTCTGTACCGTTGGGGATGATCTACTATGTGTGGAGGTACATCATTTTGAACTGGTGGAATTCCCGGAATGTCTCTATATACAGGACCAGGTCCCTCATTATAAGGTGCCCTATAAGGATCTCTGAAATTAGGTGGAAGCAATCTATCACGCTCCATTGGTCCAGAAAGGCCGAAAATTGGTTTTTCAAACGGAGACGGCTCAAACCCAGGAACTGGTGGTTCAACCCCAGGGGGAATATCTTCAAACGGCGGAGCATCAAATCGTCCTCGGTATCCTGGTGGAGGTTCATTTTGTGGTGGAATCAACGGAGGTAAGGGTTTACCACCGATAGGAGGGTATCCAGGTGGTGGGCCGTTATTCCTAGGAGGGTATCTGTAAAACATAAAAATATTTGGTTATTTTAAAATATACATTTGCATATATTTATAGTCAGTAATATTTTTAAAATTTCTTTACTACAAATACATTAGATAACGTTACTATATATATTACAATATACACCATATCTCTTTTGAAATAATTACATTCGCAATCACTTGCTTTATTGTACTTTAAAAAATTATTTGACAAAAATAAAACTACCACTTGGAATTGAAGGATTCTATTATGTTTCAGTATATTTTAGTCATTAGGTTTCAGCAAAAGAAAATTGCATTAAATCATGCCCACTAATGTATTCACTATTTATTTTTATGGTCAATATAGATTAAATCTTTATAAATCCACTATATCACCAACATGAATTCAACACACACACAATTTACATCGTAGAATAAGAGTAATATAAGGTCGGTTAAATATTCTTAGCTGCTAACTCCATTTTTTGCTAAAATGACTTTTTGGTATCAAATAACAGAGAAAAAATTAAAATAAATGTCATAATAGGTAGTACCTATTATAACTTTTTTTTAACAATATCCATCAACTAGAATTTTGATATTGCAGTAATTTCGTAATTATAATTTTAAATAATATTAAATTCTTATATGTGACAAGTAGAATGAATGGGCGTAAGCAGCTTGGAATACTTAGCCGACGATATATTCCCCTATAAAGCATTCCTTTATAATTTTCTTGTATGAATTTTTGATAACATTAATTACAGATATCTTCATATGATGTTGATTGATGAGTTGCTCGTTTGTGTAATGATGGATGATAAATAGTCTACAACAATAATCGTATTTGGTGTAATAAATAAAAACAAATAAGAATATTTCAAAAAGTATATTTGTTTGTCTTTAATACATACACAAAGAAGGCATCTTAAAAAATGATTACCAAGACATCAATTCCATAACAACCTCCAAAATAGATATTCCACTAAAATAACAATTTGAATTATATTGTAACTAAATATACAACAGTTGATATCAATTCTTATTGGCCTATCCAGTTTATTTATCATACAAAATAAAAGCCAAAACTAGCTTAATTAATAAATATATTATTTACAAAATTATATTAAAATCAAGTGATAAATAGTACAATATTCTTCGTATTTTGAATCTTATACAAAAAAAATAACATTATTTTCATCAGTCTTATATATTTTTTATTAAAGCTTTGAATTACAAGGTCACTTCAGTTAGTTTTCCAAAAATCTAAATCTTTTGAAAACTATCACTCGTTACAATGAAAACATGTACAAAAAAATGGAATCCGTTGATGATTTTAAAACAATGTGTATAATAATTGTTGCAAATGTTGATATTATCGCTCAACTATCTTAAAATCCAATTAACCGGACCGGAGGTCCTTACATGAGACGGTTAAATATGACAATACGAAAAAAAACAATTACAAGAAGTGTTACATGTATAAAATGAGCACTAGATGTAAAAACAAACATGTAATGCCTGTGAAATGTTAACAGTAAACACGATATTATAGTTAAATATTTTTTTAAAGATGATGTATTCGTTTTTACAAAGTGATCCATGCATAATTCCACAGTAAGCTACAAATATTGTGTACTGGATGTATATTGTAAATATAACATAAACCCCCATGACTAGTCGAGCAGCCGTGGTCTTCACACAAATGAATGCCTCCAGCGGGACTCGAACCCGCGACCGATGTTGTAATGTAGTTGTAACTTTGACAGGCGTAAAAAATGTATACGAGAAATACACTTTTGAAATATATTTGATAGTTACACGTAGGTACTTAAATTTTCAAATTATATTAATTGACTTTATTTTTTGGCATTTTAATTACATTCACTATAACTACATAAAAAAGCATTCCATATAAAAAGTAATCAATAACAATATTTTGTAATTTTATAAATATATTGTAAAAAATAGTGTGCACTCGAATGAAGCGAATATAGAGATCTCAGTAGTGCCACCTTAATGGCACCCAAAAACTTTCGGAAGAACTATACCATATAATATAAAAATCTATAGAGTAGGCGATCGTCTATTACAAGGATTGACATAATAGGTATCAAAGTTACAAGCACCTCATCCGCGTTTTCCACGTACGTTGCATTATTTAACACCATATATTATATTTAATTATTAAACATTTTGAATAAATATATAATTAACTAACAACATCAGTACATAAACATGATAGAAATCATTACAGTAAATCACCACCAATAACTTTTGACTCTATTGCAATGCAAATGCAAATAATAACAAAGGAATTTTACAGCTAGCTGACATAGTAATTTTATTATGATAGAATAAATATAACTAAATTTTCCTTCTACCACCAATCCCGCGGGCAAAACGCGGGCGGAGCCGCGGGAATTGCTAATAAGTATATAAATTTTAATTGTGGAACAATTTATTTATAGGCGTATTAGTTATTACAGTTTATTTAAATATTATTCTGTAAATTCTTAATAAAATCGGCACAATAATGCTACCTCTTTATTAATAAAATGTCATCTAATCTCTTTAATTACATAAAATTTTACGAATTAGAATTACTTTACAGCTTTACATGAGTACCTATAACTGCCAGTGTCAAAAGTAATTTAATAATTAACCCAAAGTACCAATTACATCGATTTTTTTATGAATATACAATAATTTCAGTATAATATTTACAATAATGAACAAAAAGACGTTACAGTACACTACGCCTTTTTATAAATGTTTAATGTAACATTGTATCGACGAGACTGTTTTGTAGGCCAAATACTTTCTGTACCAATATAAACCATTGGATTTTCCCTAGATTAATCTGCCTAAACATTTTATTACAAACAAACTTGTTGTTATAGTAGGGGAGCCCATGATGCTAAATGTGGATTTACTTGAGCGTCGCGGAAACCTATTAGATATTGTAGATTAGATAATTGGAAGAATAAATGCTCCTATAATATTTTCACTTTCAGCGGTGGGGAGAAGCGTCTACAGACTTTCAAAATTATAAATGAAACTACCTTTTCGGATTTTGTCGCGGATTTATTTTTATTTTGATTTTTAGTTCCCGACGTTTTGAATGCTTTACAGCAATCATGGTCACGGGAGAGACCCCGTGACCATGATTGCTGTAAAGCATTCGCGACAAAATCCGAAAAGGTAGTTAAATTTATAATGTCGAATATTCGCGTACATCTAAGAAAGTATTATGTGAACCAGTACGGACTGGAAATCGCAAACAAGATTCGCCGGTTAGAAGATCTAAAGACAAAGCGTGAGTCTCTCCCGTGACCATGATTGCTGTAAAGCATTCGAAACGTCGGGAACTAAAAATCAAAATAAAAATAAATCCGCGACAAAATCCGAAAAGGTAGTTTCATTTATAATGTCGAATATTCGCGTAAATCTAAGAAAGTATTATGTGAACTTTCAAAATTGTAAAAAAACAATGACATGGACATACTCAATGCTCCAACTTGTCTCTGATATGAAATATATAATATTAATATGCCGTTTTGCGAGGTGAGGATGGCCATGCGGGAGGGGTAAAATCATAAAAAAATGAATTTACTCGCGTCAGATTTGTAGAGGCGGTGTTAATCGAACCCTACAGACGTTTCTATTTCTTAAACTGACGATTTGGAAGTGACGCAAGCTTGCAGTGAATCGTTAAAAATGTAAAAAAAATCGACATCTTCACATACTCGTGCACGTCAGATTAGTATACTGAAGGTTCATCATGATGTCCCAGCCATATTGACTTAAAATCTGACGAATATTTTGAGGTGTATAGGTAATCTGACAACTTGATAAAAAAAAATTTAACCACGAGGAATAACCGATAAACTTTTTAAAAGACAGATCTTCTTTACAGAAAATATTTCTTATCATTATCGCTCATATTATCAAAATAATAATAAATATAACTTACCAAATTTGATTTAAAAAAAAAACAACTTTTTATTATAAGCTAGAGTTCGGCTTACGTAAATCGTCAGATTATATATTTTTTGTAATTCTTAAAATATAAAAAATCAACTGCGCTCAGGTAAGTCAAGGCATCGTTTTTTTTACAACTTTGTTACCCTCCCACTCCCTTAGGTTAAGCTTAAATCGTCAGATCAGCAAATTTGACACATTTTAGTTTAGTTATTAACCCCCCTATCTTAATCAGACGCGCACTAGTATTTTAGATGTTAAACTTTTTAACATATTTGACGGCTTCGCCGTTCGCCTGAGCGTACCACTCTAGATAAAAGATTGATATAGGTCGGGGGTAATTATCAATATGTAAGGTATCCTACCTTATATTGATCTGACGCTCTCGAGTAAATCCCAAATTTCCTTCTTGGGCTCCCCTACCATTAGGCCGTAGAGTACGCGCACGCGAGTAAATTCATTTTTTTTTTAATTTTTACCCCCCAGCCAGGCCAGGGTGGCCCTGCGGGAGGGGAAAAAATCCAACCAAAAAATCCAACATGCATCCACCTCCCAAATCGGCAAATTAATATAATATATTTCATAAAAAATCACTTACTGTAAACGCTACGTTTGCGCTTATCGCTGATCAATCACAAACTAGCCGATATTCTTCCTATTACCTTGTCTTCGCCGATAGGTTATGCTACTTAAGGTACTCGTGATGTGTAAATTTTTCATTTATCATTAAAAGGTGGTTTTGTACTGTAGTGATTAATAAATATACACGCCATAATATATAATATCATGTTTTAACTAACTTTAAGATTTATAATATGAACAATAAAAAAGTTATTGAATGCGTGATACAAATAATTTGTAATTATAAATAATTTTTACTTAATTATATAATTTACTAATTACCAAAAAAATGACACAAAGTGTTTAAAATGACCGGACATAAAAATTACTTAAAGTACTAGTAATTTCTTAAATTTAGTTCGACATCTACAAACAGATGGTAAAGATATCGTGGAACCACCTGAATCTGCAAAATTATGTACATATATGTATATACATAAGGCAGAGCTTCCTCCTATATTACTTAACTACTACAGCTACTTACTAAAACGAACCGTGAACGGCATTATAGTGAGACTCCACAAACAAAATAAATCATTCAGTCGAATAAATAGGTACCACAAGTTTTACAGTGTAGGTAAACATAGTGAGTAAACGTGCACGTCTGAGAGAACCCAGTAAGTTTTCGTAAAGATTTTTATAAAGGCACTTGCTCAGGGTCTCGAAAATATAATATTTCTGTTTAAATGAACCATTTTTGTTTAAATATATTTTTCAAGATCTATTTATCTTATCTCTTTAGATGAATACATTATATTATAGTTTTTTAGTTACTGGCATCATGCCTCCAGATTAAATAAACCATTCACATCTACAGGAACAGCGTCTCGAGCTCTTGATTTAGGGGAACATAACAATGTAATGTTGCCTCCAAAATACAATAAATATGTCAGTCACATCATTTAGAAATGGACTGTGCTAATATGTTTATGCTAAGTATAAACACAGTAATTGCTTGAAAAAAAAAAATACACTTAGAAACATACTAGCTGTGCCCGCAACTTCGTTCGCGTGGATGTCGGAACTTAACAATGTATTTTTTAGTGCGAAGCGCTGTAGGAGGATACCGATACAAATCATTTTTTTTATTTATGCTAGTGCTTCTTTATAAACAACATTAGCAGCTGTGGAACCATCTGGAGCGTACACAAAAAGGTTATTGGGGTTGTTTACGCGGGAAAGAGCTACGTATAGTTGACCATGAGAATAGCATCCAATACTTAGGTCCACCCCTGCAACGGATAATGTCTGGCCCTGAGCTTTATTAATCGTCATGGCATAACAAAGACTGACTGGGAATTGCACTCGTTTGAAAGAGAAAGGAAAGTTGTTGGGAATTATAGGTATTCTTGGAATAAAAACAATATCACCGGCGCCGCAACCGGTTACTATTTCAGCTTCGATTATGTTTTGCTGCAGATTTGTGACTTTGAGCCGAGTGCCGTTACAAAGTTTGGGAGGACATAAATTTCTAAGGAGAATTATTGGTACACCGATTTTTAAAACTATTTTGTGGGCTGGAAGTCCGGGTGTGTTGAGGGAATCCAAAAATCTTCTTCCATAACTGTATTTATAGAGGTGTATTCTCTACTATTCCCGGACACATGACTCAATATTTTTAAATTAATTGACGCTGCTTGGTCATTGCGGGGAGTCAAAATAGCTCGCTGACATAGCCAAGAACCGGCTCGATTTCCCATGTTTGTGGAATCTCCGTACACAGAAGAATTAGCTCCTGTTGTGATGTAACGCAAGAACAGAGATTATCAATCAAAATAACTTTTCTGTCTTCTTGTACGGGGTATGTGCCATCGCCTATTTGTAACAATAAATTGGAAAACTCCTGTGCATTTTCGCAGCCTCCTAACTGTGCACTAAAAACTTAATGTTACTTCAATTTACGAACATATTGTTGTGTATAAAAGTTACGTGAAGTTGTGAGACCAAATGCACATAACCCTAATTTTACTTCTGGAATTTCTCTACTTCTTCACTTTAAACTCAAATATCTTTTGATAGGCAATGAAACAAAAACTAAATGTTACTTCAAGTTACGTTCAATCGTTGTGTATAAAAGTTATCTACATTGCTTTCGTACATTTTACGTGATGCCCGGATAAATAAACAGACAAACCCACAAACAGACAAACAGACAAAAATTCTAAAAATGCTGGAAATGGGTTCTATTGGTTGTCCTTTTACACCCTGGCTATTTTTTTTGTAATTTTTTTTGATGTACAAAAACGACTTTTCTACAGTTTTATTATATGTATAGATGAGATACAATTTTAAAGACTAATCAAGAAATATACCTCATACTGTTACAAAACTTACTTTTACTACTAATTTACTCGTGTCAAAAACACCCTTTTTCTAGTAATTAGACTAGAGTTTCACCTTAAAAATGTAGACACATACGTTAGTTATGTACAGCTCTAGTTCTCAGAGTAAAATTAGTAACTGTGTCATATAGAAATAGCAAATTAAAGGATTAGATTTTCGCACATTGACTACAGTACCCTAATAAAACTTATCTATCTATAGCATTACAATAGCATTTTAAAGGCTTAATTTAAATGAATACTTTTGAAAAATAAAGCACATGTCGCTGTAAGCATAAAAAACGCAGTACGAAGAAGCCCGAGGGGTATTGTATTTATAAAGTGTTTACAGTGCGTTTTACTTACTTACTACATTTGACGACGCGTTTGTCTCAGTTTGTAGTGATCCTACTTTCTACGTTTGTTATATAATATGTGCGGAGTATCAACTATCTGGTTTCCGTATCACAAGCCTTGTAGCTTACCACAGAACTATACCTCGTTCGCGTTAAGAATGCAGTAAATGAGACATTGTTTATCGGCCTAGCAACGCCTATTAACTAATGAAATATTTTCAAATTAGAAAGTCGCGTCCACAGTGAACAGTTGAAGGCACAGACATTTCGAACGCAACATTGTGCCTGTCCTTTGATTGTTATAGTCTGTGCGGTAGGTTGACCGTCGTAAGATTGGAGGGCGCTGCGTTGTTTATTGTTTTGTTGTTATTGTGTTTTGCTACTTTTTCTTTTTGGCAGAACCGTATAATATATAAATATTATTTCTCTTATTGAATGGTGTAAAGATTTAACCCTTTTCGACATGATTTTACAATAAAAATCACAATTAAACAACACGATAAATTTGACAGATCGCTGGTTTGCGAGAAAAGCGACCTAACTAAAAATGAATACTTTTAGGCAATGGCGTTTTTAAATTTCTTAATAAATGTTTTAGTGTATATCGCAAAACGTAAATAATTTGTTGAGGGTTTGACTTTTGTGATTAAAGGAGAATTTAACGTAGTATCAAAACACAAAAAAATATTTATAAACTTTTATTGAAATTATAAAAAAAATCGTCACGCAGAGGGGGGTTTCAGACATCAGTCTTTTTTCACGAGACCACAAATTATAAAAATGAAGTTGTGTCATTTATTTAACTTAAAACCTAAGCTTAAATATACAAATTAAGACATATAACAGTATTTAAAACTTTTGTACTTACAACAAATTAACAATAGAGTTATTCTATATTTAGGTATTTAAAAATTAAAACCTTGTTCTTCAAAATAAATGAAATAAAAATAAACATGAATTCTTCAATATCAATTAAATAAAAAAAGGAATACTTCAAAATAATGAAAAAGGCAGGAACATTAACCACAAAAGTCCTTTTACTTTGCAAATGTGCTAATTCATTTTGTTTTGATTCAGGTGAAACATTTTCTTCTTCATTTTCTTCTATTGCCTTCTCCGAATCTGATAATAAATCTTCTTTTTCAATGAGGTAATTAGGATCTGCGATACTATCATAGGATGAAAAATCTTCTTGCTTATCTTCTTCACTTTCAGCATTCATATTGGTCAATTCATAAGCTTTTGTTCACTTTCTATTTCTAAAATTACTATCTACTTCAGTCTCATCTTTCGTATTATCATTTACTGACTCTATGCTTACCTTATTTTCTTTGGTTAATTTTCTAGGCTAGGGCCGAGGAGATCCTCATTTAAACTTACTGAGTTATCGAATTTTTTACTACACTCTTCTGTTTCTCTATTTTTGAATTCGCCTGAATTACATTTTGCACAGGAAGATGAGCAAGAAGAGTTAGAAGATAACGATGATGATGAAGACGATTTGAAATTTAATAGCATTTATTTATTTACAGTATAAATACCAAAAGAAACATTGTTTTGCATACATTTTACAGTTGTCTCCTAGAGGAATAAGTTGTTGTGGAATAGGTATACTCACATTCTTGTAACTCCCGGGAATCGAACCCAGAAGATTACGACCAGCAATTAGCATGGGTGTAGTTCCTATTTACACTTTGCAACAGGACAAACTACTCATCTAAATAAAATTATGTCGAAAAAATACAACTATAAGATGCAGAAATATTTTCTTTTACTTACCTGATGTGTTATTATAATTTATATCGTTTTCGTCGTATTTTCATCGTAATTTCTTGTATATAACGGCAATCTGCATTTATTTATATTGGTACCTAAAATATTTTTAATAGTTAAGTAAGTGAAAGAATAAAGCAAAATTGAGGCATACTGCAAATATATAAAAATTGTAGGGAGGTAACCTTCTTGGTCAATAGTCATTAAATCGTGTTGATCCTCATCTTCTTTTTTTACTGGCCGCTTCTTTCAACTTTTCTAAGAGGAGCATTCTTTCAGCCATCTTAAATAGCTCCAATAAAATTATATTATAAAAAAAATATTAATTATATTATTAAAATAAATATGATGTAAAAAATTTACTCAATATTTCTATCTCAAAATTTCTTGAACAGAGACTCATTTCGGAATAATAAGCAACAACATGCCCATTTTTTAGCAAATCTAACGACGTTTCTTATTTACGACGAAATAAAAACTACTTATTTTTCGTGAATATAGATTCAAGTAAGATAAATTCAGTATAAAATACGAAATCATAAGTAATGGATCATATTTATTCTAGAATACAGGCGTAAATAAATGTAAGACATAAAAAGATACTTACCTTTATCAAAAACAACGACTTATCACTAAATACGTCACTATTCTTGATTTTTCTTTTAACAATATTACAACTAAACTCTAAATATGACGGTATTTACGAAAATCGTTCTCTGTTGTCAGCGGCTCAACTGAGAACAGTCTGTATTTAAGATTTACGTTAGAGTGTTTTGTCTCAAATGAATAATGACGCTGCCTCTTTCTAGCGAACGTTGGCGCGAAATTCGCATTCCGTCTTTGTTCACGATAAAATATCAAATATTTATAATCGTTTGGCATATTTAGTTTAATTTGACAGAATTTTGAATTGCGTCGATATTCTCGCAAACCAGCGAGATGTCTAGGTTGGATAGTCATATAAAAATCTTTAGTTCCATTTTCTGCCACGACGGTCATACTATCGCACAGACGCTAATAAATTTAATTTTTAAAATGAATTCCTAACCTATTCGTCAAAATAAGGGGTTCGGTATTTCAGCGGAGAAATAAAATTTACAATGTTTTTAAATTCTTCAAACAGTGTGATTTAAATTCGACTGCGGACAGTATACCTTACCCTGTACTTGCACTGACAACTTACTGCATTCTTAACGCGAACAGACTATAGATGGCGATGCGTGTAATAATGTCCCCAACATATTTAAATACATTATAAAGGCGTCAACTGTACATTCATATGTCGTCATCTCCATCGTGCATACGGTGTTCACAATGATGACAATGATTCTATGTATCTTTATGTATAAAAATGTTGTTCCAATTTTAAATTTTGTAAAATTCATTTATATGATGTCCCAACATATAAATTAATTAGTTATTTAAACATTTAGACTAGAAATTACATATTCAATTATAAATAAGTCGTTGCTAGGCAACGTTGTTTTACGCATGCGTACAGGACAACGTGTGTCGGGTCCCCTAGTATTGGTATATTTCCGTTTAAATACTGATTTGTCGGACATAATAAGAGAACATGCAGTCATAAATGACAAAAGTTTACAATAGTGATTTTTCTAAAATGATAAGATAATAAAGCCATATATTACTATTAAATTACAATACAGTTGTACTGATTATATCTATTATTTTTTATCATTTATAAATACATTGGCGAAGTTAGGCTTCGCCAATGTATTTATAAATTATCGCCTTGCCTAAATGGCACGCTTATAAGGCAGAGAACAAAGAATTACGCACTTCGTCCAAGTAGTTTACTTCCGTTCAATAATTCAAACCTTTAAATGCATACCAGAAAGATTTTTTTTTTGAATTCTCATATTGATCATCAATTTAACAATTTCTGACCAAGTACATTATAATTAATGGCTCCTTGGGTAAGGCGATTTACAGGAATGTTTCAGATATAATTCGTAGAGCGTTCAATATAAAGCGAGAATGAGGCTCAAACTCTTTGGAACCGCAAAAAGCTTATTACGGACTACATAAAGCTGAAATATCAATTACATTTAAAAATAAAAATAATTAATTTGAATATCTTTCTCTTTTGAAAATTGAAGTCTATGGTTTACAATCTGTCGTAGCGAATTGTCCTTTACGACTCAACAATATCCTGATCGTTTTGTCGTTTTATAACCATGAATGAATAGTGGCTTCATCATTACGATCTTGGAACAAAATTAGAGTCTATGGCTTGAAAAGAAGAATCATCTCAAAACCCCTAAGAAATGTTAGGTGTAGCTCCCCCGAAAAAATCATTGTTTTTCTTTCCTGGATAGAATTCGGGGTGCGGGAGATTACTGTTCACGCATGCCATAGGGACCGCATGCTGTAATCGTTTTCATTAGTCGATAGGGCTCGCATACGAGGTGCGGGAGATTTCTAGTTAAGCATGCGATAGGGCCAGCATGCGATAACCGTTTTCATTAGGGCTCATTTTCATTAGTCGTTAACTCAGTCGTTACACCGCAAGCGGGGAATCCCCGAATACGGGCTGTCAACTAATGAAAATAGGCTATCTATATCTCGGTCGTTATACGGCATGCGGGTATTCCCCGTACGTGGCCTAACAACCAATGAAATTCGTCGGTTGGTTTAAAGCATGCGTGGTGCGCCGTGCGGGGACTCAGTTTAGTGTTTACGAATGTAATTCGACGCGAACTGACCCTGCGCAGGATCATAATTGTGGTATAAATACGCTCATAATTGAAGGAGACACGCGGAATAAGTAATACAAGCTTTTGTAAGAATCTCCAGTTGCTAAATAACGTAATGTGACTTCAAGTTTTAATCTTGCAGCCTGCAGGTAACGTTCTCTAAATGATGTATCCTTTTTTTTGATCTTTGTTTCTATCTTCTCTAATAAATTCTCAAATAAGTCATTAGGTACCTATTCTGAAAAAGTTATTATGATCTTCTTCATCACACTCCAAATCTAAATTTAACTTCATACACAATGTTTCTGACGCTCCATACTCTTTTCTTTTTTTCAGTAAACTTCGCACCCAAAACCCCCGTTTTTTCTTTTTCTTCAGTGAAGTTAATAGTTTCTTCTTCAGTAAATCACAAACAGATAACATTGCTCCATACAATAATAATTGTTGATTCATAGCAGGTACCTACGTCTACTCAGTCCCACTCTTTCAAAATAAATGTGCAATGAAGAATATCAAACAATCCAATCCGCAAGCGGGCCCTATCGACTAATGAAAACGGTTAACGCATGCTGGCCCTATCGCATGCTTAACTAGAAATCTCCCGTACCTCGTATGCGAGCCCTATCGACTAATGAAAACGATTACAGCATGCGGTCCCTATGGCATGCGTGAACAGTAATCTCCCGTACCCCGAATGCGTGCTCTAACGACTAATGAAAATGAGCCCTTAGTCGATAGGGCCCGCTTGCGGATTGTTTGATATTCTTCATTGCACATTTATTTTGAAAGAGTGGGACTGAGTAGACGTAGCCTGTACCTGCTATGGATCAACAATTATTGTTGTGTGGAGCAATGTTATCTGTTTGTGATTTACTGAAGAAGAAATTATTAAATTCACTGAAGTTAGACAATTACATTCGTAAACTGAGTCCCCGCACGGCGCACCACGCATGCTTTAAACCAACCGACGAATTTCATTGGTTGTTAGGCCACGTACGGGGAATATCCGCATGCCGTATAACGACCGAGATATAGATAGCCTATTTTCATTAGTCGACAGCCCGTATTCGGGGATTCCCCGCTTGCGGTGTAACGACTGAGTTAACGACTAATGAAAATGAGCCCTTAGGCCAGTGTCGCGTAATAGAGTGTGCACCATCATAATAGCACGTTTGTTTTTTTTACAACATTGTAAGCGACCTTTACATAATCGTAAGACAGTTCTCAGTTTTTGACAATTAGAGTTCAAGAACAGTTGATTTGCTTCATGTGTAAGAGAAAAACAAAACATTTTCCACAGCTTTTTGGCTTCCGCCTCTGCTGGCTGGCAGCAAGGTTTCTAAGGTTGCAGGAGGTTGAAAGGTTGCAGTATAAGAAATGTTAGGTGCTCCGGATAAATATTTTTTTAAAAATAATTTTAAGCTTTGAAAACAGATATTCCAAGTGTATTATGGTTAAAGGCGACTGACTAACAAAAATAATATTTAATAAAAGTTACCGGCAACATACATTCCCACTTTATATTGAACTCCTCTGAACTATACACAGATGCTGATACATAATAACTTTGAATAAATATCTTAGCTTAAAAAATATTTATATTTCAACATTTACAACGCAGATAAATATTACAAAGGCGGACTTTCATAAACTTGCATCTAGAGAAACTATAATAAATTAAAGACAATTATAAACACTTATTTTGAGAGAACATAGATAATAATTAACAAAACAGGTATATTTCATTTTATAAGGTAAGCTTAACTTAATATTAACTTTTCATTATAAAATACATCATTTTAAAAAAACAAAATGGTGACATTTTATTTCTACTCCAAAACTTTTCAGACTTTATTTTACATAAATATAATTATAAACTATGATTAACAATATATAAAACATCAGCTAATATTAACCGTTAAGCAGGAACACAGCACAGCCTTGAAGCATACACTGGACGTTTGCACGACGCTTCCGAAAACAGCATTTATGGTCGACTTCATACATACCTACTTTATCGTTCAACAATTTACTCGACACGATCGACAAGACGTTCAATATTGTATACCGATATATAGTTAAAAGAGACCGTATATTTAAACCAAAAAAGGAACCACTAAGGGTATGTCGATAGTCGGCAACGCGGTAACAAACAACGCATTCCCTAGCGATCAAACGCGGGGCGCTAGTTAAACTGTTACTATCGTACCTGGCTCCGAACGGCGGCTCTACGCTTCGGCGCGGCGGCGACAACAGTTCGTCGTACACTCCCGGGTATCTATCGAGGGAAAAAAATAATAACATTATTTTATACTTCTTTATAAAAAACAAAATATATGTTACGTCAAAGTAACGGCACGGCACGGCATCAATTTCATCGATAAGTATAGATAAAGGGCCTTAAAACGAAAAAAAAATTGCATAAAAAGTAAAAACAGACCTAGAAAATTATTTGAAGGCACATATTAGGCATTTGGAGACACATTTTTTTTAATAGCTGCGTGTAATAATATTTATTTATTACATATTTTTTTATTTAAGTGTATTTAATTTATATATATACCAGTTTCATCGTACGCCACGAACTTGAAAAAGATAAGAGATGGATGCGCTAGCGTTGGCTATAAACGGTATTAACTCTCAATGATAGGACTCACCTGTGCGGCGATATGGGTCTAGGCGAGGAGCGCATGTCGGGGCGCCGCGGCGAGCGGGCCGGCGACAGCGGCGCGAGCGGCGCCAGCGACATGAGCGGGCGCGGCGGCGAGCGCGGCGGCGAGCGCAGCGGCGAGCGCGGCGCCGAGCGCGCGGGCGAGCGCAGCGGCGAGCGGTAGCGCAGCGGCGAGCGGTGGCGCCGGCGCGGAGACGGCGATCTGTGTGTTAATCAGTACATATAAATATAATTGAAGTGTCTGTTTGTAATTTCAAATTAACAGCTTTTCATTAATTGCATAATATTATGACAGCATATACAATACCTATATCAATTTTATTTAAAATGTTTGTCTGTCTGTCTATCTGTTTGTTCCGGCTAATCTCTGAAACAGCTAGACCAATTTTGAGGTAGCTAATGTTATGGAGTAACTTAGCCTACTTTTACTTTATTAGACAATAACAAAAACCGTATTTTATTTTACCTTACACCCAGCGAAGCGGGGCGGGTTGCTAGTCATATAATATGCACTTACGTATGTACGAGCGTAGCAAGTACTATTTTATTGGGTAGTAGACTTTACTTATTTTTCAACTTGATTAACTATTTGCTATTTATTAATTATATTATTGTATCGGTTAATGCAGCCAACTACCCAATAAAACACATGCATGTTATGACTGTTTCAATGTACGATGTGAATAATCGTGTATATTTAATTGGCTCGGTGGTGTAGCATAAGGCTGTAGTCTTGAATTCGAACTACTAGACGAGCAAGTTCTTTAATTGAGGTTTTTCTGCTCTTTCAAAATAGGATCAAACGCAACCCAGAGTTGAGAAACATTACACCCTCGTGCCTCAAGAACATTAAGCCTGCGGTAGTCCCATAGTTCTTTAAAACGTGTCGGCCGCCGTTAATAAAAATCAGTCAGGATAATATTATTATATGACCCAATGGTAGCCAGTGGTAACGCGCTCGCTTTAATAACCGAGTAATGCGGGTTCAAATTCAGGTCTCGCAGCTCTGATATTTTCATGTGCAAATCATTAACAACATAATTACCACTTGTCTTATGGTGAAAGAAAACATCGTGGGGAATCCTGCATGTCTGAGAGATCCCAGTGGCCAGTGGTGGTGGCCTGATCTATCCCGTATTAAAGAGAAGCCCTTTTTAACGTCCCACTACTGGGGTAGTGGGACGTTAAAAAGGGCTGAATACAATATCATTATAGTATTTAAAGTGTATGAGTCTAATATGCCATTGATTTAGTGCAGGATTTAAATAATAAACATACCGTGTCAAAGACAAAGTTCTCTCGCGGGTGCGCCGTCGTCGAGGAGACCACGGCGATCGTCGCAATCGTCCGCGCGATATAGATCGCGATCTGCAATACAAAAAAGATAAGAATTTGAAAAAATATATAATAGAAGATATACATAATATTATAGTAGTAAATATTATTATTAAACTTATCAAGAAACCAATTTTTCTAATGTTATTATAATTTGTATATTAAGCAAGTTTAAGTCGATACAATTTAAACAAATCATAACGAACAAATACGATGAATATAAAAAAAAAGTTTAAAAATAATAGACACATGATAAAAACCTTGTATATCTGATTCTGCTCGAAGCGCGGCTGCGCGGGCGTGCTCTCGGCGAGCGCGGAGAGCGAGGTGAGCGCGGCGAGCGTGGCGAGCGGGGTGAGCGCGGCGAGCGGGGCGAGCGCGGCGTGCGCGAGCGCGACACGCTGCGCGATCCCGAGTGCGCGCGTCGACGCTCCTCGCGCCGCTTCGCTCGCATCTCCTTTTCACGGATCATCCTGTTAAACGCTTCCAGGGGATCCTCGTGCCTATTAAAACATATGCATAAATAAATAATGACGTCAAATTGTTCAAAGTATTTCAGAAGTATGTAAAGTAAATCACTAACTGTGTGAATTTGCAAAAAAAATATTTTAAAACAACTTAACGCCTTTCTAAAAAGAAATTTTAAATAAGTATTTTATATCAAATCCTAATAATATATATTGTAAACGCGAATAAGAATTTATGGATGTATGTTTGTTACTCTTTCACGCAAAAACTACAGAATGGATTTTGATGAAACTTTACATTAATATAGATTACACATCAGAATATCACATAGGCTATAATTTATAAAGATATACATACTAGCGGAACCCGCGGCTTCGCTTCGCTAGGGACAAACTAGTAAGTATTATATAATGTATAACAGGTATTTACCCGCCGGGGGAATCCTTGATGCCTGGCGGTGGCGGCTGAAATGGTTCAGGGGGAAACCGGTCGAACGCGCCCGCGCGCCCGTAACCCGAACTGTAGAGACGCGAACGAATTAAATGAGTCGTTAAAATCGTAAGTAAAGATAAAGAAAATCATAATGAAAATGTTTTAGTATTATCATAAATAAAAAACGTTAGTTGGTATGAGGTATCTTCTTCAAATCTGTGCACATGCAAGAATTATAGATGTGTTGAGTCTCAATGCGTATATGTAGAATATACATATGTAGAGTATTAAATCTAATATATAAAACTCTAGTGTCACAGTTTTTGTTATCGAACTCCTCCGAAACGGCTTGACTGGAATTTATGATTTTTTTTGGCATATTTGGTAGGTCTGAAAATAGGTCGTAGGATCATTTTTATTCACCTAGATTATAAGGGTGGCCCTCAAATATTTTATTTATTTATTTTTAGACCAAATTATCAATATCACTTTTTTATGATTTCAAAAAATTCTTATAGCCCTAATTTTTTATCCTTCGGGCGCGGGCAGAGCCGCGGGAATTGCTAGTATTATATAATAAGTATTAAGTTACGAAAATCTTACTATTTTTATTACTTTATACAGACTTCTTTTCCTCTTTATACAGTATCAACAGACTTACTTGAAATGTGAAGGCGGTGGCACACCAGGCATGTATGGCGGCGGTCCGCGGTTATACAGCACCTAAGAGGTACGAACCAACATTATATTATATGTATGTATGTCAAAATAATTTTGCTTCAATTAGAACTGTATTTAGTCACTTTTTCCCATTTAAATTTTGTTTACAACATTCAATCTGTGAAACAAATTGTCCCTATCCGCTGGGTGCGTAAGGCATAGTGGGGGACACAAAAGTGATGTCAGCGCCCGCTGCGGACCAATACAAAACCACGGGTGGCTCTTTATTATTTCTGACCATAAAAATAACCTATGTGTCAGTTTAATTAAATAAATAAAATAAAACGGGTCATCAGAGTTGTTGTGTAGTCGATTGCAAAAATACTAGTAGAAATAGTAATTGTAAATTTTATAAGTTTCCGGTTGCCAGACAATGAAGTGATGGTTTGCTTATTAGATATAAAATAATAATAATTGGGAATTTAATTGTTTTTATGATCGAACCATCAGTCGTCGAACAAACGATAATTGATCAAAATTAATTAATCTGAGCGATAAAAATAAAGATATCTAGTAAAGGGGACCAACTTAAGGGTGAACATTTGTTTAATTAATTATAAATAAATAAAAGACGTACAAACAATTTCTACATTCGAACATTAACGAACAAACGACGAACAAATAATTAAAAATTTAAAAAATCCATAAATCAAAAAAAGTTGGGCCAACCTAATTCACTTAATGAGACTTGTTTTAGTTGTATTTATTTTACTTACTGTTTTCAGCTGACCCACGGAAAAAAAATTAATTTAATGTACACTCTGTGTAATATATCACATTTAATATTGAAAAAAATTTTTTTTCAAGTTTATTTTAATTTTTCAATAGCTATTTGGCATACAATACATGTATATTTTCTCAAAAGAGCCACCGTGAGTTGTATCGTTAGATGGCGCTAGAGTCACGCACCCAGCGGATACCTTTTGCGCTGTAGCATGGTGCGGGTGACAGTTTCCTATATGACGTTGTCATCTGTCAGTACCACATGATTAGGGATGTGACGTTATGCAATTCATTTTTATCACTAACGATAATCGCAGCATAAATATTTATGAAAATTTTACATTTTTACGTTATTAATTTTTAAATATTTTATTTAATGAATTTATATTTTGAAGATTTTATAATGTAATTGTAATTATTAATTATTGTCTCTCCGTCTCTCTTTTTAATTTGTTAGTCTGTTTTTTATTGTTATTTTTAAAATTTTGCATCTGTAACTATTTCTTTGCTATATGTGTATTTTAATAATGGAAACTTTTATTGGTTTTGTACTATTAATAGGGAATATGCATAAAATTTAATTTTGCTTCAAATATCTTTTTTTCCAATCTTAATTATCGTCACATTATGATTAAAAGGTATTTTTTTTATTTAGTTATTATTTAAACCCTTAAAATATTGTATAAAAAGTGAATATTAACGGCGGGAAATCGAAACTTCCTAAACGCGCCACCATTGGTTGAAATCAAAATGACGTCAGTTGTCAAAACATTGGGTTTATCGGCGTCGATATTCATACTAGACCAGGTTTAGGCAGCTTTTGTGAGAAAATTTACTATGATAATGTATATATATATGTATATATATTTTTACACCATCACAAAGTAGAGATTTTAACAAACAAAAAGCCCACTAATTTTTTTAAGAAAGCAAATATTTTGACGTGAGAACTTTCGATGGAAAACTAGGGTGCTTTTTCGATATTAAATCAGTATAAGGTGGAAAAAATAAATATTTTAAATCAATAAAAATACAGTGTATTTAGAACATAAAAAGGTAAGTTTTCACAAAATTTCGTGAAAAATATTTTCTTCTTGTAAAAGATAAAAATAAAAAAACCAAAAACTTGTTTTATTTTTTTATTTTTTACTTAAATTTTGAGGTTATGTGAAAAAAGTGTTAATACAAAAGTTTTAGATCTTTTTATTACTACCTACAATATTGCCATTTAACTTTTTTCCATAGGACTTGTAGTTTTGCCGGAAATCGAGATAAACAGTTTTTTACCCTTAAAACACCCCCCTTCCCCCTTCCCGACCTCAGATCGCCCGTAATTTGTTTTTCCTTTCATTTTTATAATAGTGGGTTTTATTCTTTTCTAGTGGGTTTTATGTATATATTTTTCTACTTTATTATGATGTAAAGGATGGATTTAAGTCATAAAAAAAATCATGCATATTCCCTATTGTTTGTTAATGACCGTTGTTACCATTGAACCGAATTGTAGAACGAGTAGCCGAAGCTCTTGATATTGGCCGCAATACGGTTTCACGTATAACACGTGAGAAAATTGACCAAGATGGGAATTTTGCTCATAATGCTATTAGAAATCATATTTACGATTATTATAAAAGAATGGAGCTACCCACATTAGACAAGCTTCGAAAATCATTAAAAGAAGCTGACTTATTCAAAGTAGGTATTACTTCGTTGCGGCAAATTATAAAAAATATTGGATTTGCTTACAAAAAAGTTAACAAAAGGAAGATTATTATGGAGAGGACTGACATTGCCCTAGCAAGATGTTCATTCTTAAGAAAGGCCAAAAACATAAGTGACTGGAGCAAAGTAGTCTTTTTAGATGAAACGTGGCTAAACGCCAACCACACAGTGTGTATAAGTTGGACGGACGATACGACACAATCGTGTACCAAAGTGCCGGAGGGCAAAGGAGAACGCCTTATTATTTGTCACGCAGGTACAGCAAGTGGATTCGTCCCTAACTGTTTGTTGGCTTTTAAGTCTAAAAAAACTACACCATGAGGAGATGAACTACGAAATATTTAAATATTGGTTCATAGGTCTATTAAATAATTTAAAAGAGCCTATGACCATAATAATGGACAACGCACCCTACCATTCGGTACAAATCAATAAACCCCTAAACCAATCCAACCGCAAAAGCGAGTTGGTGAAATGGCTGAATGAAAATGGTGTTACAGCAGATATAACAATGTTAAAGGCAGAGCTTATTGCCTTAGTACGGCTTCATAAGCCACCAACTCCTCCTACCTATGCTCTGGACGAAATGGCAAAAGAAAAAGGCCACCAGGTCCTTCGACTACCACCCTACCATTGCCAGTATAATGCTATTGAGCTGGTTTGGGCCCAAATAAAAGGTGACGCCGCAAAAAATAATACATCGCCGCCATTTACAGCAAATAAGATGTTGGCCCTGTTACAAGAGGCCATCAACAATGTTCAACCTGAAGACTGGTCGAAGGTTGTAAATAAAACAAAAAGGGACATTATGTCTGATTGGGATCGTGACATCCATATTGACAATGTAACGGACTCATCGTTCATAATATCCGTCACAGATACAGATGATGAATCTAGTGACTATTCAGACGTTACGTTATATATATAATATTATACAATATACGTTTTTTATTATAAAAAACATCGACTATCCATCGTAGCAGTACATCCCATCACTAGCTTACATCTATGGCGTTACGTTATATGCATAGCACTTTGCTTAATTTTTCTTTTCATTAGATTTAATTTGTAGACTAGAACATTCTGGTTGGTTTTAATTTAATTTACTACAGTAAATAATGATTTTATATATAACGAATATGGTAGAGCTGAAATACCTAGTCATAATTTGTAAATCTCGGCAACATTCAAGAGTGAAAGGAAACGTTACTGAATCTGTCACCCGCACCATGCTACAGCGCAAAAGGTATAGTGAGTATTCATAAAAGAGGAAAACCAAATAATATTCTTACTTGTGAAGACATGGGGTCCCTGCGTTCATCGATTGTAGGAGTGCTGGCACGCTGCTCGTCAATTCTCGGCATCTGTGATCAGTACATTATCATTATCATTTTGTCATATGTGCTCGATAATGTTACTTAAATAATAGTATTAAGATAAGCACTAAAAATAAAAAAAACTTACATTACTGGGCGGGCCCTCCATGCCTGGTCTTATTCCGGGAGGTGGACCTTTAACAAAGAAAAAAAAATTAAACAAAACTTTGACATTACATTTTTTGAAACTACATTACAGTGCATGCTAGTCCTACATTAGCCGCATCTATATTCAGTCTTTCTTACATTGCGTCCATCACCTAGCTTCTTTTATTGCATTGTTTATATCTTACCCACTTACATACTTACTTACCCACTAACAAAATTGTATTAGAAATTATAATATCAATTATCATCATAGACATTGACATGCAAATTCATACAATAAGGAGATTTTTTAGCCTAAATCAAACATAGCAATATTTTAATATTTTCTAGCGTCGACACTAACGTCACTTGAAATAGAAATACATCGATCTAGTTAACGTAGCGACTAAGTATGACACATAACGATCTAGTGAGACAAAGCGAGATGCGATCTCGTCTGGCATGCAAAGCGGCGGCGCATACCGTAGCGCGGCGCGTGCGCGAGCGGCGGCGGCGCGCGGTGCGCGTGCGCGGGCGGCACCGTCACCGTCACGTTGTCGTCGGCCGAGCCGTCAGACTCGTCGCCGCGCCGGCCCGAGCGCGCCGCGCGATGGCGCCGCGGCTGACCACCGCGCGCGTCCCGACTGTCGCCACAGTCACGGGGATCACGCTCGCCGCGCACTTCTCGACAGTCACGAGCGTCTCGAAGATCTCGAGTATCACGAGCGTCTCGAACATCTCGAGTGTCACGAAGATCTCGAGCGTCTCGTAGGTCTCGAGCGTCTCGAAGGTCTCGATCGTTGCGACCGCTCCCCGACGCGCCCGTATCTACTACAGGGCGTACATTACACTCCATTCATCCTTCGTACTTTCAACCGTGTAAATAAACTTTATACAAGCACTGCGGTCAAAGTTTTGACATTATTTAAATATATAACAAATATAATCTTTTAAAATAGCATCACGACCGACATATTTCAGCAATTACATACTTAAAAGTTTTGAATTTACAGAAATATAGTTTCAACTAAACTAAATTATCACTAAAACTGGCACGTTAAGTTAACCAATAAAGGTTTATTATTTTATTTTCGTCTTATTTTTAATATTATTTTCGTCTTATTTTTAATATTGATAACCAATAAAGGTTATCAATATTAAAAATAAGACGAAAATAATACTTTTATTTTTCAGTGTAGCATTTGTAAATGCGGATTACATTCAACCAAGAAGCCTGTTATTCTATGTGATGCCATCTTATGTGAAAAAATTATAGTTTAATATTTATTTGATTAAGCATTTAATTAAGACACCCAAATACTAACCATTATTGGGTGGTGCTTGCTGCATCTGCCCATTAACAGGTGGCGGTTGGACCACCGGCGGCGGTTCTGGAAAATAAAATTACTGTCATTATTAAAACTCGTACCAACATTTCCATAATAAATACTTCTAATATACACTTGTGTGATACAAAATGCTGTAGACTTTAAAATTATTAAACTTGCAAACAAAAAGTGGTTTAGAAGTATCTATTAAAATATTTAACACTTATCTAAAGCGGGGTGCTCACACAAGGAATTATGTATACTCGAAACTTATTTTTCTTAGCTTGACTGCTATAAGGTATAGTGGTTATCAAAAGACACCTTTTTATTAAATAGTATATGACTATTACATATACATAGCTCCAAGTCTCCAACTAAATTGTGTGACATACAAATGGAAGGGCATGTCGAAATTATAAAGGCTCCGTTTTAGCTTTCAGGTTTTGAAATCCTAAAAGCAGATAGATATATTATACTATACCATAGGAGATAATTGTTTACTCGTACCTATGACAGGAGGAGCTGCCGACGGTCGGTGCGGTGTTCGCCGACTGTATCCCGTCTGATTACGAAAAGCAGACACCGAGTTTCTTAAAAACCTGTGAATTTGAAAATAAATATATGAGTATAATGAATGCTTAATATAAAAATAAAATATAATTAATAAAGCAAAGTCGCTTTTTTCGCTGCTACCACCTAACCACGCAACGGATTTTGGTTGGTGGATTTTTCAATTTAATTTTAAAAAATGTCTTCTGGAACATTTATATTATGTGTTATAAGTTTATAATGCTGGCTAACCCTTACAAGATCAAAATATTGTACTACTGAATTGTATATCTTAAAAAGGTCTACATAAAAGTAAAAATAATAATAATTAATAATTGAGAAATTGGAAACTTAGATGCTTTTATAGAAGGAACGTTTAGACGCTTTCGGGGTTTCGAGGAATTTAGTTGCATTCAGAGATCTCCAATGTTTTCTGATACTTAGGTCTTAGAACAATGCAATGCCATGTTTCCGTCTCTTTGACATGATATTTTAATAACATATTGATGTCTATTGAATGTACAAAACGACAAACAATGATAGAATAAATTATTTTTAACAAAAAAACAAAAACCAACTTCAAAACAATACAAACCTAAAGTAAAAAATAATACTTTTAAGTATTTAGTTAATTTTGGAGTTGGTGCCAGCCAGGATGGACAGTTTTATCTTGCCCTTACAATAGAGTTTTGAACGGTATTTTGATTATGTTTACAAATTGATAGATTAATTGAATGGGTATCTATTTGAAGTTATTTTGCTTGGGCTGGCACAAACTCCAAAATTAACTAAGTACTTAAAAGTATTATTTTTTACTTTTTAGTTAGGTTTGTAGTGTTTTGAAGATGTTTTTTGTTTTTTTTTGTGTAAAAATAATTTATTTAAAAATTACAATTAAAACAGACAACATATTTTATTGTCTGTTTTGTTAAAATTATTAATATATTTATAAATAAAATACACAGTTTTATTTTATTTTTATACTTAGATAAACCTGTCTTTTGACAAAAATCAACATTTATACTTAATGATATTGTTGTTTATAAAAGAATGTTTGCAATTTTAGTTGCTTACCTGTTAGGAATTAAAGTAGTGGGCGCTATTTCTTTTTCTCTGCAGTCTGGACACTCATGGTCTTCAGACTCCAATAAAGCTCCTCTTATACCTGACGGTTAAATTTTACTTATAAGAAAAATGTACATTTATGACAATCTTCTTTTATAAAATTAAGAATAATCTTTAACCGAGAATAAGATTGCCTTTTTAATTAAAATTTCAACACAAATAAATATAAATAATACAAACATTCATCGCAGAAAGAGTTTCCACAGCAGGGTATCATTACAGCATCAGTGAGTAAGTCCCTGCAGAGACTGCATATCAATTCATCAGGGATTGTAGGCTCGGGGGCAACTGGTGCATTGGTAGGAGTGTCGGCTCCTCCTGCACTCTCAGAGGCAAGGTATGCCTCACTGGAAACAAAATTCCTCTATTATATTTTACATTAATTGGTACTAATACATGTTAAATGCATACATAGTTCTTCATTTACAATTTTAGTGAATAAGTCAAAAAACAACAATTGTCAGTAAGCCCTCTATATCAACTTTTATGACTGAAATGTTTCTAAGTCTAAATATATTTTTAAGTATGTTAGCCAAGCATGCCATATTTAAGTGAATATTGGTAAATTACAAATGGAAATGAAATATAGCAGCTAGAAAAAATACTTTGATTTTATTGTTGTACTCAAAAGTACTTACTGGTCAACTGCGGGAACAGCAAAAGTTCCACTTGGGGTCATCATGGCTCCAGGTGCTTTGGGTCCGTCAACTGGTACCATAAAACTTCGAGGTATCCCCGTACTTCTTCTAATTTCTATAGGATCACCCTTAAGACAAAAAATTTAATTATTAACTAGCATTGATTTGAACTCAAAAAATGTACTTCAACATTGTAAATTGCTCTATAAATAATAATAATAACACATCTTATATATCACATAATAATACATCGTGTTTATTTCACTCATCATGTTTCATATTACATGATAATACAATGTGTCAGATTATAAGCCATATTATGCTGCTAATGCATAGAAACTAACTTAAAACTATAACATAACTAGCGACTCACCCTAGCTCCGCTCGGGCTCGTCCCTAGATTTAGCGCGACTGAAGCCTTGGGTTCTGCTAGTAAGTGTAAACAAAAACTTGACAATTTATAAACAAAAATCTTCCTTGAGAAGTACTCTATCTCTGCTACTCTGGGCAGTAGTTTTTTGAGTTTATCACAAACAGACAGACAGATGCAGCGGAGGACTTTGTTTTATAATATGTAGTGATTACTCACAGAAGTTGCAGCTGGACAATCTTTTATCCAATGGCCTTTCTTCTGGCACTTGTAGCAAATATAATTAGATGGAACAGCTCCTCTCTGATTCTGTCCTCTAATTTTTTGGTAACTAAAACACAAATATCAGATTATGTTATTATCCTATATGTATATACAATTCATTAAATACATTAACCCGTCAATGGCGAACATATGAGACACAATAGATTTTCAATTGTTATAAATCTATATTGTCCCCGCGCCCGTTGATGGGTTAACTAGCTACTCCTCGCTTTGCTTGGGTTCATCCCTAGTAAAAAAACACAAACAAATTTACCCCATAGGAAACATGCATTTTTCTGGGATAAATTTTTATCCATTTAGCTGTTAACATGTAAACTTTTACATTTATAATATGATTAAGGAGTAATATCAATTAAAAGAATACTATAAATGTTTATAATAAACTTAACCTTACTTGCTAGGATCATAGTCAAATGTAGACTGTGATATCATTGCATTAATTTTATCCTGCTCACTACCCTCCATGCGGGATAGATCGGCCAATCCTTTGTTGACAGATACATCTTTATGAAGAGATGATTGACTATTATTTGATCCTTCCCACTGTTTTTTTGGTTGCTGTGAGAGTGGCACTCGAGCAACAAGAAGTGATGTGTTCTTAGGAATTAATGTGTTGTCATCCACATAAACTGAAATATATATATAATGCCCTAATAATAAATTCTTGCTAGGCTGAGTCTATTAATTCGGGTACTGTACTGTACCGAGCTGAAAATTTATTATTTAAAGTCCCACCGACTTAAGGGTAAGATTTTTATTTGGAAAAATAAATATTAATCCTCATTATGTATTACAAATAAGTCCACAATAGATGAAGAGGAAATTGATTTCTGTGGGCGTCATAGAAACAACGAAGTCTGAATAGCAATTTATAAACACCAATAGTCGGACGAAAAATATTTTTTTAATCATCCGATTAAAATTGAATAAATGTACGAATAAATATAATTTATTCGTCCAGTACCCGTACAAATAGTCACTTCGTTCTTTCTCATATATTCTATTTAGGTATAAAATCACAAAAGAAATATGGGGCCAATCAATTGAAAATTAATTTATACGCTTGTATATTATATTGCATATATTTTAATATATTGGTGTTATTTTTAACAAACCTTCTTTTGTTTGAGCATTCGTTATTTGAAGATCAAAATCTGAAGTTTTTCCTATTCGTTTTTGCTGTGAAATAGCAGCCTTTAGGTCACCTACTGAAATGTGGAGTCCATCAAATGTAACGGTGTCATAATCCAGTGCACTTTTAAATTTATAGTGCACAGACATTTCCGTAAACAGCAATACATAAATATTTTATGTAACATGACAATATAATATTCACGTGTAAAAATATAACTTTGATAGCAAGAGTTCGATGTTAAATTTTAGCCTAGTAAAATCTTTAATCCTATTTACTATTTATAACATGTTTTAAACATATCATTATATAATAATCACACTTTTGATTAAATTTTAATATATACTAAATTTAATTACGGTGAAATAATCAATACTCTGTCTAATTCAACAAACGCTTACACACAGACGAGTCCGCCATTTAAAAATTAGAGCAAAGAGTATAGATCTTTTTTTTTTTTTTGGGATTTTTTGACCTAGTATAGATCTTTATTCTTTAGTATAGAATATAGAAAATATACTGGGAGTATAGACTATAGATATGTGTTACTTAAGGTGCGAACGCACTAGGCGTAACTACACTGCACTGCAGCGACGCGACACGGCACTGCAAAAACAGGTATACCGCACTAGCGCGGCACTACGCGACAGATTTTGCTTTTCAGTAGTTCGGCAACCTTTGAGCACGATGGATGAAACTAACATTTTTACTGGTATTTTTCATTCAATGTCATTTTGGAGATCATAATATTATATCTTTGGATATTGGCCAACAAGTAAAACTAAACATCGTTCTTCGTATAGAGCCATTTTTATAAGCAACCTTTCGTTTTACGCATTAAATATGCTATGACATTATTAGCGAATTCCTTAAACCTGGTGGCTGAAAAAATATTTCGACTATTTTTTATAAACCAATCGTTTGGTCTTCAAAAATTATTATTTGTTCGATAAATGTTTCTTTTTAAAAAATAAAAATATTTTTTTTACAAGTTAGCGTATTATGTCTCATATGTAATGTTTTTTATTCGATAGATTATTTTTTATACTGTTCGATCAATCAAATTGTTTGTTCAACTGTATTTATATTTTTATTTAGATGTAATGTTACGAAATGAAATTAATTAGAAAAAAATTAAATACGTTAAATATCCCACCATATTTTTTACATTTTATTATTAAAAAAGTTCAAGGAACTTGATTGACGTGCAGTGTCGCGTCGCTTGCTATACCGCGCTAGCGGCAGCGGAACTACACGACGCAGCACGCCGCGGCATTTTTGGCGAGTTGGTCAAGTTTGTCGTGCAGTGCCGTGTCGCGTAATGCTGCTGCCGCGTAGTGCGGTATGCCTCATACTATTTCATACAAAGAATATTTTGCAGTGCCGTGTCGCGTCGCTGCAGTGCAGTGTAGTTACGCCTAGTGCGGTCTCACCTTCAATGGTTACTATCATTGAGTTATAAACAATGATATAGTTAAAATATCATTGGTTATAAAAGACACATCATTGGTTACTATGCAAGCTGTATGGATAAAATAAAAGATTAAAGAATCATTCATAATTTATTCAAATCGTAGTCTGCGTAATGCGTATAAATGGGAGGTCTCACTGCGAGTTTTAGCCGTTGGTGGCGCTACAAGCGCATAACGTCACCAACGAAAACCTCAATCATGGAGATTAAAGACCAGGAGGACCATCGCTTCATACTAAAGCATTACCCGCCTATCTCTGAAAATGTGTAGAATTTACAACGCGCTGCCGTCGGTAGGTAGTATCTCTGAAGTTAGCTATTTATGAGTACTGTCACTATTGTGACAACGTGAAGTTAGGCATTGAGACAACATAGCGATCGCAGCGCCTCCTTGGTTTGACAATATTTCTGAGACACTACATTCTAGGGCCTTGGTTCTCCTGGTCTCTAATCTCCATGACCTCAATGCCGCCTATTTTGACAGACGCGTTGTCCTACTTTTTCCATAGTCCACTTACATATTATGCCCACGAATTTCTCTTGCATGATTATGTCTATCTCGTTCCCTTACAATGCCTTAGAAAGGTCAATAAAACATATAGTCAGCCAAGGACGCGTCTAGACGCAGCAATCGTGCGGGTTTTGCGGAGGGGGTAGCCGTACCGAGCTGCCATACATTCCGCTCGGTACGCGTTAGCTAGGGTTGACGCTTTTTAATTTGATTGTTCTAAGTGTTTCGTTTGATTTGTACTATCAATAATGTTTCGTACTACATGTACTGTGGGAGACTGCATGTCATTATCTCGTTTAGATAAGAATTTAAAATTTTGGTAGAACGGTTTAGAACAGTTTTTGGGCCGATTACGAATATGACAATATACTTCAAAGTTCAAGATGGCGGACGCGAATTTTTTCATACAATCAATATGGGTATCGTTACCATGGTTTTTAGGGGTGCTGATTACGAATATGACATATTACAAGATTTTTGTCTAAATTCAAGATGGCAAACGCAAATATTTTCATAAAATCAATATGGGTATCATTTCCATGGTTTTGGGCATGGAGATTAGAAACCAGGAGAACCAAGGCCCTACAATGTAGTGTCTCAGAAATATTGTCAAACCAAGGAGGCGCTGCGATCGCTATGTTGTCTCAATGCCTAACTTCACGTTGTCACAACAGTGACAGTACTCATAAATAGCTAACTTCACAGATACTACATACCGCCGGCAGCGCGTTGTAAATTCTACACATTTTCAGAGACAGGCGGGTAATGCTTTAGTATGAAGCGATGGTCCTCCTGGTTTCTAATCTCCATGGCTACGCCCGACAGTGTCAAAATGGCGAATATCAAACAGGCACAAAAGCGCTTTGACAACCGCCAGTCTGAGGTCAGTGGTTGGCGCTAACTTGATATTCAATTTTTGAAAACTAAAAAAAAACGAACAAAAAACGAACGAATTTTTGACCTTACATTGAAGGGCAGTTAAAGAACAATTGAATTAGCTAAAATAATTAATAAGAAAATCTATAGTTGGTGCTAACTAGAGATTCAATTTGTGAAAATTAAAAAATAATAAAAATGAACAAACAAAGTTTTTGTTTGTTTTTATTATTTTTTGTCAAACATTGAAGAACAGTTAAAGCACAATTAAATTAGCCAAAAAAATAAAAAAACAATGACCCCACGAGAGCCTGTTCCGAGTTATTATTCAAGTTAAAATAATCACATTCTGCACAATCACAATTTTATAACAAAAAAATACGAAAATGCTTATACGCAAATAGTACGTAAATTTATATTAAGTATTTAAGTTTAATTTATAAAATTATTTAAAATGTTTAATTTTATTGATCTTAGTAAGTTATGCAAAATAACCCTTATTATTTTTTACAGTCAATTTTTAAACGAATTCGAACATGGCAATATTAAACTTCAGGAAGTGAGTAGTCATAATTATTACATTTATCTTAAAAAGGAATAGAACATATCAATATATTAAAAACTACAAAAATTAAAGAATCAAAAAATCATATACTAATATATGTATTATAATATTTGAGATCATTGGCTTTGTTTGACTCCTCCAAAATAATTATATACCATTACATATTTGGCAAATTGCCATGAACTTCCGGCATAAGATAAAGACACACGCGGATCTATCGAGAAAAGAACGCGAATAATTATAAAAATAATTGAAAAGACTTATTTATTAATTTTACATTGCCTCGTTTTTAAAATGTCCAATAACGGTGCTCCGGACTCTTGGGAAAGTGAAGCTGATGTTATCGGTGAACAAGGTGCAAAAGATTCTAATGATGTGTCTACAAAATTTTCCACGTTGAATGTAAATGCCGTGGAATTCGTGCCTTCTTTTTGTAAGTCTTCACAAGATGATGATGATAGTACCGATTCACCTACTTCACCACAAAAATCCGAAAGTGGTTCTACAAATTCTGCTGAAAGTCCTGTCTTGAACGGTAAGTCGCATCTTGTCACTTTTATAATAATAAAATATAAAATATTAGTTTTTTATAAAGAAAAAAACTTTTTTTATGACTAAACTATACTTCTAAAATAATAATAGAAGTACATATACATTATATTTTAAATTTTACTATCTTGGCATATGTTATTCCTTTTTCTAAATCCAGTTCTAACGGGTTACGTCGAGACACGCGGCGTGACTACTTATTCTTAGCTAACTTTCTCTTGAAATACTTCAAAACAAATTCATGAACAAACAATCAGTACATTATTTGCTCGCAAATATATAAAGATTTGTAATATATTTGGTAGTTACTTTCTCTCGTAACTTCCTATATAACTTCGTCTACATTCTTTGTTGTGATATATTATAATAAAATCAGATTTTAATAACTTATTACATATGTTTTATTGTATAATAGGTTGTGGGAATGATGGCGAAAGCGGAGATGGTAGAGCGGCTTCTGCATCTCCTCGTGTAGAAGAGCCACCGCCTGTACCTCCGGCCGCGGCTACTGCTCCAGTGCCTGTGCCTACAGATGTGAGCCCCACTGCTGACAGCTGGGAAGCAGAAGCAGATGATGCTCTGCTCACTCCTGAAGATACCAACGAACCAGAGGAAGAAGAATTAGAACAACAGGTGCCATCAACTGTAATTTGCATGATTTTTTTCTTTTAAGGAATGCGAACTGTTATTTTATTAATATGCAACTATTTCAGTTACATTAGACTTTGTGTATTATGTATATAACAGGAGATGCTTCAGTGTATATCTTTTAGTAATGTGAATTAGAGTTTTGTTATTATTGGCTTCTATATAGCTTTATGTGTATAATGATTGTCATTAATTTCTGTTTTATTTGTTTACTGCCATTGATTTCAGCTTATATATTTTTTCTCGGAACAATGATCAGTTGTGCTTTGAAAAATAAACGAAATAATTTTGGGCACAACTTGTTACAAACAATATAATAATTTACCTTAAAAATACTGGGTATTTGCCACATAAATAAAAATAAATAAAGTGTAAAAAAATATCTTCCGTTCAGCATGGACTATAAATTATAAATTATTGTGGAAAAGTATCTAAACCATCTGAGTGTAAAGTTTTTAAATTAATGTATACACAATTGTAAAACTAATGCCCCAATTTACTCAGGATGATGGTGAAGCTGCAAAAAAAATTCCTAAAAAGAAACCACCTAGAGTAGAAGATACTCGTAGCAAGAAGGAGCATGTCAATGTTGTATTTATTGGGCATGTAGGTCAGTATCAGTAGTGTTTAAATAAAAATTACAATATTTTTTTTTTAAAGTATACATTATATTAATTTCTTTTTCTATATTTTTTAAGATGCTGGAAAATCTACAATTGGTGGTCAAATAATGTCACTAACAGGAATGGTCGATAAACGAACATTAGAGAAATATGAAAGAGAAGCAAGAGAAAAATCCAGAGAATCCTGGTATTTATCCTGGGCTCTTGACACTAACCAAGAGGGTAAATTATTTTTTATTATATTAACAACTTTATATATTTAGAGTTGTAAGATAAAATGACATTATTAGATTTGGATTACACTTATATGAATATATCACATAAGCAATTATTTGTTTTTTTTTTTAATATTACAGAAAGAGACAAGGGCAAGACAGTAGAAGTTGGAAGAGCATACTTTGAGACTGATAAAAAGCATTTCACAATACTCGACGCACCAGGACATAAAAGTTTTGTGCCCAACATGATTGGTGGTGCTGCACAAGCCGACCTTGCTGTTCTTGTAAGTACATAATAAAGCTTAAAGGATTGACAGTCAATATACCTCATGTAGCTAATACTTTAAGGTGCTGTTCAACCTCACATATTAGATATGGAAGTAGTAGTTATGATAAGCTATTATTTTTACGTTAATTCATATTGGAAATATACTCACATATCATCTATTTTATTTGAGTCCACCTCAATGAATATGTAAATTTAAAGAAAGATAGTAGAAGAAAGAAAGTGTCATTAATGCTTGATACCTTGGAGAAACATTGGAATTATTATCTATATGTAAATAGATAAAGTGTTCAGTGCCTACTATTTTTTTTGCATAGTAGCTATTGACTAATTCATTAATAATAATAATAATAATAGTAGCCTTTATTCAGACATAGTATACATTATTAGAATTCAATTTAATAGTTTTTTTTTTTTTTCTACGATTACTTACTTACGACTTTCGACTAATTCATTAAAAAACATTAAAAAACATATGCTTTCCTCTCAATAATGATTATGGTCGAAATTTATAAAATACATTCACACTTACTTGTCGTTTACCGTGTCAAAGGTGAGTGTAAAGGTGATCAAAGGTGCTTTAGTTATATTTCATTATGATAATAGAAAATATTATATTATTAATTTCATATTTTATAATATCAATATTACTACGTATTTCCTTCATGATGATTTTTCCTAACATTAGAAAAACTTTTTGGACTTCTGATAAATAACAAATATTAAAAATTTTGCTTGATACACGCAACAAAAGCTCTCAGAAGGAAAATTTTTCTCCCGTTTTTGCAACATTTTACATTGATGCTCCTGTATAGCCTATAGCCTTCCTCAATAAACGGACTATCCAACACAAAAAGAATTTTTCAATTCCAACCAGAAGTTCTTGAGATTAGCTCATTCAAACAAACAAACAAACAAACTCTTCAGTTTTATAATATTAGTATAGATAGATTTATTTTATTATTATCTTTTGAAATGTCACCAATAAATATTTGTATTAAACTCATTATTCACTAGATAATTATTCTCTAACCAGGTTTCAAAATTTTAAAAGAACTTTATTTGGGCATACATACATATATTATAATATATTTCAAATAATCATATTGATAATTTTAAATAATCTCTAATATATAAAAATCTCATGTCACAGTGTTATCAAACTCCTCTGAAACTGCTTGACCGATATTTATGATATTCTTTTTGTGCAAATTTGGTAGGTCTGAGAAAAGGTCGTAGGAAATATTTTACTTCCCTATGTGATACGGGTGGCCCTCCCGATTCTTTATTTTTTATTTTTGGACCAAATTTTTGTTTTTTATTATTTGGCATCGTAAAATACTTATAAGTTAATCCTACATTTTTAACTTTCTACTACAATGGTAGTAAACGCAAAAAGTAAGCAAAATAAAATAAGGAACCAAGGGATTTCTAATATAAGTGTCATTGTTAATTTACAGGTCATATCTGCTAGGAAAGGAGAATTTGAAACTGGATTTGACAGAGGGGGGCAAACCCGAGAACACGCTATGTTAGCTAAAACTGCCGGTGTAAAACATTTAGTAGCTCTTGTTAATAAAATGGACGACCCCACAGTAAACTGGGATGAAAAAAGGTTATTTAGATTCTATTGATTTACTTTTGAATATCTTGTTAAAACATTACATTCATTATCATATGATAAGAAATTCATATTAGTATGTAAAAATATATACTGCCTGTTTCTTTATTCAATTAGATAGCTTATTATTAGAATTAGGATATACGTAATATTAATTTGACCTTCATATTATTTTAATGTTATAAATTTTAATTATTGGTATTTTTATCATATTTTTTTTCTTGATAATAATCATGGCTTCATCGTATTACATCGTCATAATAATTAATAATAGAGGGTACTTAAACTATAGATTAAATATTACTATCATAAGGTGCATGTTAGAAGTTTTTGTTTTATTAATTTTTGTTAATAAAATATTTTACAGATACAACGAATGTCGCGACAAAATTATGCCATATCTCAAGAAGCTGGGCTTCAATGTGGCTAAAGACTTGTCTTTCTTACCTGTTTCTGGACAAACTGGTCAAGGTTTACTGGAGAGAGTAAGTTTCATTTGATGATTTTTATTTAATAAGTGTTATTTAAAGAGACTAGAAGTTGTATATACATTTAGTAGAATAAAATATGTCTCTGTTTTATTTAAAACATTATTTTTATATTAATATGTTCAATTTAAGGTAACTGAAGAAATATGCCCTTGGTACCGTGGCCCATCATTTATCCAATTGATCGACGAGCTGCCATCACTCAACCGCAAGATGGATGGGCCCTTCATCATGCCTGTTGTTGATAAGTACAAGGACATGGGTACTGTGCTCATGGGAAAAGTGGAAGCTGGTACCACCCGCAAGGGTGCTATTCTATTCCTTATGCCTAATAGGGTATGAATTTACATTTAAAATTTATAACAATTCATAAACACACTTGCTGTTCATTGATTAGACAAAAGTACATTTCCTGCATATATTTATATTTAGTTTAAAGATCATTTAAGTTTTATCTTAACCATAACTATACAAAGCTGATTTGCAATTTAAAAAAAACTGAAATATACATTTATTCTTTTATATCTGCAAAATAGAATATTTTTTAACTGTCTCGATGGTGTAGTGGTAGTATGGATGACTATGCACTTCCAGAATTCCTGGGTTCAATTCCCGAGTCGGGCCAAGTTCAGTGATTGAGTCTGTTTAGTAAGTCTCAGTAACAGCTCAAGTTGGGAAGTTGGCGGTACATCCCACAGGAATATGATATCGGATTCAGTTTGGACGATATTATTATAGAATATTATTCATGTATACATAGAAATTGTACAGTTATTTATATGTTACACTTTGCTTAATTTACTTCATTTATTTGAATTGTGTTGGGAATATATTTTAATTTTCAGGTGCAAGTCAATGTAGACCAGTTATGGTCTGACGACATAGAAGTCACTTCTATTGGTCCCGGCGAGAATGTTAAAGTAAAGCTTAAAGGGATTGAAGAGGAAGACGTGTCTCCTGGATTTGTTCTATGTGACACCGCTGAACCTATTACCACTGGAAGAGTAAGTAATGTGTTACTATATTGAAAATTTAAAAAAAAAATTGAACTTACTTGCTTTTCTATGTTAACCTGAAATAAATAGAAAATACACAATATTGTTAAAACGCGCATTACCGCTGGAATACCACAATTTTATTTGAGCTATATGTATTAAGTCTTTTTTATTTTTATTTTAAAGGTATTTGATGCTCAAGTGGTTATTTTGGAGCACAAATCTATAATTTGTGCGGGATATTCTGCTGTGATGCATATACACTGTGCTGCTGAAGAAGTTACTGTCAAGGTAATCTATTTTTTATATTGTTAAAACAAAAGCAATCTAAAGCTTATAGACTTGTCGTTGTGCCCAGTATTCATCCTAATGAACTAGTAAGGTTTGAACAAAACTTGGTAAAGTTTCTGTAGAGTAGTGAAATTTAAAGAAAAATGTTAGGCAACAGTTTCTAAGTTTATTAAAATGCATATATGATATAATATTAAATTGGTTAGGTTAATTATTGCTAATCTCACTTCAATTCGTTATATGTTATTATTTTAAAATAATTTGTTTATATATATGTACAGGCGCTCATCTGTCTGGTAGACAAGAAGACTGGAGAAAAATCTAAAACGCGACCGCGGTTTGTAAAACAGGACCAGGTGGCCATAATGAGGATAGAGTGTGCAGGAGTCATCTGTTTAGAGCCCTTCAAGAAGTTTGCCCAGATGGGCAGATTCACATTAAGAGATGAAAGTAAGTTGTAAGAGTTTTATCCGATTCAAATCATTGCAATAAGAAGCAGTGATTTAAACGAATGATTTGTTTTCAATTTTAGAAATATTTTTTTTTATTAACAATAAAAACAGAATCCTTATAGGATCACTTTGTTGTCCATCTGTCAGTCTATGTAACTCTCTATGTCTGTATTTGTATGGAAGAGAAAAATCTAAAAACCGTATATTTTTAATTTATACGAAACCCTCGGTGGGCGAGTCCGACTCGCACTTGTTCGTTTTTTTTATATATAATAAATAATTATTTTTTTTTCTTGTTCTCGTTATCTGCAATCAGTGCTTATACTATGAGCAGATGTTTTGTTTGCTATTCAGTCATGTCGAGTGTACCCTCCAGTGAAGACATCTACTCAGGACATTACTGGGTCAGTTTGGTGTGTGCAATTGAAATATGTCCTTTCTTTTCAGGCTCTTGGTATATTTTTGTTGAGTTAGTTCGGCTGCCAGTGTATTAGGGTGATTTCTCAGCCGTGCCTCGTATCTTTTAGATGCATTTACAATTTCCTCTTTAACAGTGCTTATTTTAAGATATTGATGTATTTCATTGTTTGTGATTAGCTGTGGTACTTGGGATATTGAACGAAGAATCATGTTCTGCATCCGTTGCAGTATTGTGATAATAAATATTTAATAAAAAATGTAGAATGTATAAACACTTATTATTTTCTTATTGTTTCAGATAAAACCATTGCAATCGGCAAAGTCCTGAAAGTGATTGAGTAAACACGGCACTACAATTCGTAATTTAGTTAGGATAGGCCTTTCCAAATCCTGTATCATGAGAGAATGCATGTAATATGTTATTCTGGGATCTTAAATGAGAGCTCGAGTGTATTGCTTCATCGTCGGTGTTTTCGAATTATAGAAAAGCTAGTCCTTACGGAACATTATGTACTGTTTACGGTCACTGCCACCGGGCAACACTTTGTACGACACGATTGCTACGAACGATTCCGCTTTTTCTTTTAATTCGAAATTTCGTAATGTGAGTACTTTCGCTAGCAACGTTGAATCCTGTTCTTTGCGATATTATTTCTAATTTAGTGTATAAAGATCGGATAGGTGAAGTGTAAAAGGAATTTTTAGTTTAGAGCTGTTTTATTGTATAGTTGGCTTACTGAAAATATAACATATCGATAAATATGTGTCGTCATTGGATATATTTGATTACATATTAACTTTAATAGTTGTGTCCAATTCAAAGACAATTTTAAATTATTGTTTTTTTTTTTTTTATATAAAATGCGAATATTGAACAAGAGACGCTCAATCAAAGCCTCAACTTAAAACAGAATGAATTGAGCGTTGCTATCGTTAAGTCGAAACATAGAAGTAGACTTTTACACAAATGTTTTAAATAAATTTAGAATTTTATTTATAGCTTAGAACTTATTTGGACAATAATTATCTGCGGTTTACGTTCTTTGTGCTCTTTATTAATGTCACCTCACCAATGAGATACGAAATACCTGATGTGGCACCAGACTAAATGACTGCAATAATGTAAAACATGCTGGGTGGTTTCAACAAAATCCGAGCCATGTCCTTATTTACAAAGTACGACCAATTAAATTAATTGTCAACTCTCCCAAATAAACATGGAAAAGCACATGAATATAAATAACGGCTTAGTATTTTCTTTATAAAAGTCTAGATTCTAGATCATAAAGATTTCTTTTGATAAAGTTTAATTGTTAATTTGGCTTATTATAAAACACTTAAATTATTTAGAAAAAGGTTAATTTAATAGATAAAATAGGAGCACCAAGAGGTTTACTGAATCCCTGACTGTTGTGTGGTGGATGAAGCTCTCATACTTGCAAGGATGATTATAACACTAATTTGTCTGTCAGCCACTGATTCCACCGGCGACTGTGGCATTAACGTAACATGGTCATCATCATCCCATTATATTCTAGATACTTATATTTTCAAATTAATGAATTTAAGTAATTATATTACTGGCTCCTGTTTCAATGTAAAATTATGTGTTAAAAGTTTTTTTGTATTAAAATGGATATGTTCGGCGTTTAAAACAAAAAACGCGACACATCAAACTCGTAATGTTAATGTATGTTATAACACTGATGTTTATATTACTCGCAATATTTTTTAGAATATACTTAAATAATAACACATGATGAATTACTACCCAGTACACCGGCCAAGCTCTCCAGAGGCGCTTTTATTGCGACAAAATGCTATTTCTGTTTTTAAAATGTTATTATTAAGTGTTTAATTTTACTTATGAAAATCATAATGTACGTTTCAAGATGCCGGGTATCAAACATAGCCCTATTTATACTTATTTAATGTCTGATGTGTCTATTTGGAAACATAACGTACTTACGCAAAGCCATATCTTATTATGTGGATAACTATCGACTCATCGTTGTGTAAGGTGGAGTATAAAATATCTGCTTATTAATATAATCAGTTTTTTACATTTGAGGCGGAAGTATAATAATATGTTATTATCGATATTTTGTGTATATCTGTGAACAAAACGCGAGACGGACGCAGTCCCCTGTGCCGGTTCACCTGCGCTATACATTTGTCGATGCTAGTAGTGAGGTGAGTAGCGAGTACTCTCGCCGTAGTGCCTTCCCGTCGCCGCGAGGGGGCCGCGTCCGTCGCGCGCGCCTCTAGCTGAAAGACAGCTTCTCAGTTGTCTAACTATATTATTTTGTTTAAAATAAAATAAAATTTTATTATAACACTCGCGTTTTGCTCTTTTACTAGTGTCTCAAATACCGATATAACGTAGCGCGACTACGATATCTGGTTTTACAGCTTGTACTTGTTCTTAAATCTTAACGAATAGAACTAGTTCATATTTGTGATTATTAGAGTGTAGATAAGACACTTAGAACAGACAGTTTAAATACATTCTAGAAAATTCAAATGTGGTCAGATGGATATTTTATATTACATTGTATATTTACATGCTTATAAATTGGTTTTTAAATTTTTATTGACTTTGGATATAATATACCAAAAAACCTTAATCCTATTCCTAAAGTCCTTGATAAATATTTTCCTATGCACAAGCAAAGAATTGCTACACATGAAGGATTAGTAACAATTGCTCAAAACATGTGGTAAGGAAAAAGATTTTTATCTACATAAGGACATTCTTTATTAGTAATAATAGACAGTGAAAAAGACTGCATTGCTTGAGAATTCATATCACAAACCACTATCATTTATACATTAGCAGTCTTGACTTAATTTTGAAATAGATCTCTAATTGGCGACACTAGACATCTGCTTATTTTGTAATAAAAATAAATTGTGCAGTCAGCACCTTTAAATCTAGACCAAAATCTTGTTCCATCAGCACTTAGGAATCTATAACCAAAATGGCGGCTAATGCACCGCTCAAATGTAGTCGCGAGTCGCCCGAGTTCAAATTTACACTCCTAGGGAAGGTTCAGGCTGAAACAAAATTTTGGCCTACAATTTTTTGGTTAGACTATTTTCGCCACCTGACTGGGCTAAATATACATTTATTTACTTATTATTATTAATTTAATAGAAATTATCAGTTCTTCATCACAAACTTTCGTCTTAAATATTATTTTGAAAAGTCATTATTATTAATACAGAGACCGAATCTAGTTTTTATTATTTTAGAAGAAAATTGCTGCACAGATTTTGATTAAATTAAGAAAGGGTTAAAGCTGATTATCCGGTTCAACATAAATATGGGATACTTTTTATTGCGGGGAAATTTCTAATCTCTAAAAATCTATGGTACCATTGAAATTATTTAGAGACGAACCCGGAGCGGAGCGAGGGTAAGTCGCTAGTAGTTAAAAAGGCAAACGAGCAATCTATCCATTTGATTGTAAGAGGCTATCGACACCCATCTGCACCATCAGAGTTGCGAATGGGTCGCCGACCTATAAGTGACCTAAAGACACAATTTTTCAACAGCTTCATATTATAACACTGGGAAAACCACGAAGGTCATTTCATATTTTGCACTCTGAGTAAAAATGAGTGAAATGCATGTACATTTGCGGGATCTCAAGTTAAAATAGTTACTGAAAAATAATTTAAATACATATATGTATCATAAACTTGTGCACAACAAAATGTGTAGTGGTGAAGAATGTTATAAATTATTGTTAAGTTTGACACATACAGAATGTCAATCTGGTATACAAATTACAATACTTCACAAAAGTCTATATTATGTTTATATATTATGTAATATAGATATCGAGTTACACTATTGATAAAATCTTAGTTTGTATAATTTGGATATCTCAAAAACAAAAGTGATTTTCAAATTGTTTGCTATACTTTATATATACAGTTCAAATTAAATGTACAATTTGGGAGTGTAAATTATTTATTATGAAGTCTATTCAATCATAATATTATGCTTGAGGCATGATTAAAGTGCTAATAAATTAAGCCTACTATATAAAAAGTAAATTCTTATATAATTTTGTGGAAATGCTTTAATTAGCAAACCAAGCAAATGAGATTGAAACTACTTATTTACAAATTTTGGCTAATTCCATTTCTGGAATGTTAATAGTATATAGGACTAAGACTTAATTACTTTTATCTGTTTAAATATAAAATGTACTAACATAATATTTACATTTGGTTGAACTCAAATCTCTTTAGCAAAATATCTAGTACACCCACAACAATTAATTAGACATTGAATAACTACTTAAAATATGATCCTCACTAAGCAATTGTTTTACCAGAATATCAGTCTCAAATTTTAAGTACCTATGGTAGCTAACATTTGGCAAATTAAGGACATTAATCCTGAATTTTGATTTCTGTTTTAGATATATTTTGATTCATTTGATCATTCTCATATTCTACAAAATCATCAAATAAACTAGGCCAAGCTTCAGTATCATCATAACTACTCAGATCTTCTCCTACAAACTCACAAAAGTTAAGAAACATATACCAAGTATCCTTAGGAATCCCTCTTATGTGAGGATTTTTCTCCAGATAAGCCAACCATCTGTCTAATATTGGTGGTTCATTGTTTGTGAAGACTAAGCGCCAAAGTAATACAGCAATATCTGCAGGTAGTATTCTCTGGCCTGTACTTACATCCAGACCAAACTTAAAAGTAAATCTGTATAAGTCTTTGAATTGCTCTGTATCCCTTATTATTTCATGACTGATGTCATTTAGTCTTTGTTGAATACCCTTGATGGAATCTGTTTTCATACTTTTTAAACCTTGGACGAATTCACTTTTAGTGAATCTACACATTTGACTAGCGTTTAATTTCCATGCAAGTATTAAAACTTTAAAATCATCTGGATTTAACTGCAAATCATTACAAAGGTTTTCAATTCCGTCTGCAAGAATAGAATCTTCTGAGTTATCTTTATAAAGTTCAAATAACTGATTGATCTTTGATTCTGAGATGCGAGACTCATTAGATCCTAGGGAAGACATGCTTCGTGGAATTGAGGGTAACTTTTGGTAGAAAGGTTTTGGTAATTTTGAATTACTAGTATGCATTTTTTGTACAATATCTCCTGAGCAATTGTCATTTATAGAATTCGAATTCAAAGCATTTGCATTACTTATATGGCTATTATTTCTATAACAATTTATGATATTCTCATTGTTGTGTAATAGTGGTTCTTCTTGAGGATAATCAGATATCATAACAGTAGGCACTTGATTATTTGAGACAATTTCCATTATCTCTGAAAAAAAAACATAGAATTACCTCTATTAACACATTATCACTATAAAATTTATGTACTATTTTTAAATCCAGAGTATGAAATTAAACAAAATGTTTAAATCACCATCTTTCTGCCTTGGAGTTGATGTTACTACATCAGCATTTGTTTGGTTTTTGAAGCAGCTAAGACAATGGCCCATTTGATTGAATCTGATAATGAAATTTCCAAACCATAAAATGTTTGTATGGTACACCAGCAGCTTTAGACAGTATTTCAATAATAATTGTACTATGCCACATAATGATCAACAATAAGTTTCGCGTTGAATTCTAATGTTTTCATAAAAACCTGAAATTAAAAAATAGTATACTTACACTAGGAGTTCTTTATTATATTAGCCATTCTAAAAATGAAATACAATAGTTAAAGCTAAACTTACCATCCTCTTTTCTCGCAACAAAATTAGGGAGTCAAGTAAAAATTATAAAATTATGCGCAGATGATTGCTTCCTAAACATATTAGCTTCACAATAAACCCTAATTCATTTAACACCTTTTATAGCTTTCAAGTGTTTTGAATTTCATACTGCTGCCTTAATTATAAGTATAACATTAAACATATATTTTTATTAACTTTTGTTAGTTATAAGTTAGGTATGTTATAGAATAGAATCAAATTATAAAATATAAACCAAAACAGATTACGAATGATTTTGACAGTCCGACAACTTTTCTTACAATCTGTATCTTTTCTCAGTTCTCTCCTTTATGGTTGTATGTTATATATGTAGCAATATACTCTATGGTTGTACGGTATACAAAAACTATTCATCTATGATAAAAACACAAGTGAAAACAGAAAAATAGAGATTGTACTTTCAAATGATTGCTGAAGAACAGATAGGTCCTTAAATTGTGCTCTAGGACAATGAGTAATATTATGTCAATGCTCTAGGATGTCTATCTGATAACTGATTCTTGACACGATTGCAATAAAAGTAATATGGCAATTTATGTACTTATTATCTATAAAGTATCTAATATGTTTTAGAAAATAAGATAATTTTCGTAAGATAACATTTATTTTAATATTTTATGAGAGAAGTTATAAAAAATCTCAAATATTATTATATAACCATATTGCAAACTTTTCTTAATAATATGTGCTATTTTCTAGCATATTGTTTTAAGCCTCCGTTAGCAATTTTACAATAAGTTCGAATTAGATAAAAATTTCTGCTTAGAGTTTCAAACAAGTTTTTTTTTAATATTCCCATAGGAAAATAATGAAAATTGTTATTCCAAATATTCTACAATTTATCGAAAAATATTTTGAATTTTTGAAAAATTAGTTGAGCGAAGCGAGCCCTGACACTATCCCACAACCAAAGCATTTTGTGATACACTTTACTGAAAAATATCACGCCTATAGATTTGTGCTTTAACATAGTAATCTGTTAAAAAATATAAATTTAAAACCATTGAAAAAATTAATATTAACAATTTTGTGTTCATTGGATTGAATGTTATTATACTACTAACGGCAATCGGCATCTGTTAGATAGGTAACCAAATAGTTAACATCGCCGAAATGGCTGTAACATTATAATTCTCCGGTACATAAACTCCGCTAGCCCTCACAAAGCATAGCTTTTTGCTAGTAAGTATCCTAAACAAAGATATTCTAAAAAACCACTGACCTCTATAATACCACTGGACTGACTGTTGTCAACATGCTTTTGTGGCTGCTTGATATTCGCCATTTTGGCGCTGTTGGACGTAGCGAGAGCTTGTGGTACTAAAACTAATGATGTAATAAGTTTTTACAAACAATAAAACTGTTTCAAATAAAGATTTTTATTTTTATTAATCAATAACCGTATCATCATAATTACTACTTATGTTATATTAACAACGAAAATGCAAAATTACTTTACAGTAAACAAACACTTCTCGCTGTCATTTGCAATATAAGTCAAAATTAGTTCTCGGGACTCTCGCTAGTGGCGCTTCAAATGGACACAAAAAAATTGCTGTCAAACGCTTGCAACAGCCTGTCCAGTGGTCAGTGTAAAAACCACTGACCTCTATAATACATCATATATCATGCATGCATATCATACATATATCGACATCATTAGTTTTAGTACCACGAACTCTCGCTACGTTCGACAGTGGCGGACAGCGCCAAAATGGCGAATAACAAGCAGCCACAAAATCACGTTGACAACAGCCAGTCCAGTGGTATTATAGAGGTCAGTGGTAAAAACAGATATGTTGTGAGCGCGCAATCGTGAAGACCCGAAAACGTCCTAATTGGGACGTATTGCCTTTAGTCTGTGTCACGCATGGCGACGAGTGGTACGCTGCTACAAAATTAAAAAAAACGCCATCCTGTGTATTTAAGAAATGTACCAATTATGATACCAAAGTTAATAAAACGCAAGGGATCTCATACCACATGTAAGAACGAAGTATACTTCGATTTATTAATATATTTCAATTATTTGCCTAATATTCTGATATATGATCGGTTGCTATTTAGATTAATGTGTTTACATTTCCGTGTATTCTCCACCCTACGCGACATTGGCGGAATCAATCGTGCCTCACTGGCACAACTGAAAGCCATTAAACTAGTCAAGTCAAGTGAGTATATAATATAATGTACTCTGTGGTCAAGTGTAACGCGCAATTGACAACACTAGCTGTCTCTTTTTTTCTTATTGATTTTATTAACTATCCCCTTTCTATCATTTTGACTTGTAGTGAAATCATAGAGTATATTGCTACTTATATAAAAGTGAAATGTACCTTGAACGAAAAGTGTGTATGTGTGCTGCGCGGAACACTTTTTTCGATTGTTTAGTGAGCGTATAACATATATCTGATTATTAGAATATCATTGATCCTAAACGTTAACTTAAGAATATATTATAATAAATGAATTTTCACGAAATAAGATTAATTAGCAATTAAGATTGATTACTTTTTTGTTTTAAATACACACACAGATATGATGACTGACAAACACAGAAATTCAATAACTTGAAAATTGAAATCTATGTTTTTATAGTAACTTCTTTTTATTAATATGATGGTAATTTTTATTAGTCATCTGAATGTCCATGTTGGTAATATAATGATCATTCTTTATATGCTGGTAACTTTGAATTTTGGAATCTTATTTATCTGTCATTATATATAGTGCTCTGTGGTCATTAATCATTATTCATACAGGATTCTGGCGGGAACCTTGAAAAAGCGCGGTTGACTTTAGAAAATTAATTTTAAATTTTTCCTATAAAGTGAATTTTTTTATAGTTAAAGTGAATTTAAATATTGCTATTAGCGGCTGAAAAGCACAATAGCAATGGAGATAAACGAGGGGGGCGGGTCTAACCCGCCCACCTCAAAAAAAACAAAACGGACACAGCCTAGGGATGAAGGACAATCGGACTCCGGCGGTGAGCGAGATGCGTATCTGCCCTATTACAAACCGAATTATAAAAGACTATATCCGGAAAACTCAACCAACACAGACTTTAAAGTGTATGTAGAATCCATAAACGATGATAGATTGGGTAACAAGAGCCCTATATACTTAAATCATCTTTTCTCAATGGACATAAAAGGTGTGACGGGTATTCAGAGGGTGAATGCCAATAAAATAGCAGTTATTTTCAAGCAATATAATACGGCCAATAACTTTATTAATAACACTACTTTCCTCACAAAATATAACATGAAGGCATTCATACCGGCAGCGCAAATTGAAAAAACCGGCATCATTAGATTTGTTCCAACGAATATATCTAACAAAGAACTCTATACAAGACTTTCTTCAATTTATGAAATAGTGGCAATAAGAAGGTTTACAAAGAAAATAGGACAAGAGCGCATTCCATTACAGACTGTAAGCGTTACTTTTTTATCTAATGTACTACCTGATAATGTTCAATATGATCTATTCTCGTATAGAGTTTTTGAATACATTCCACCATTATTACAGTGCTATAGGTGTTTTAAATTTAATCATTCAGCAAGGATTTGTAATGGTAAACAAAGATGTAGTATTTGCGGAGGTGAACACATGTATAAGGAATGTGATAAACCAACAGAAATCAGCTGCATAAATTGCAGTGGGCCTCACCTTGCGATATCTAGATTATGTCCTATTAAAGCAAAAAAGATCATTGAAAAGAAAAACAACATATCTTATGCAGGTGTCACCTCTACAAAACAAGTCATCACCAATGAAACAGATTTTCCTCCACTCTCACCACCAAAATCACAACTTGTAAATAGTAATGTTATTGTAAATAAATCTATAAATATTCCTGTAAATAAGTCTGTACAAGATGTAAATAAAGCTAAAATAGTTAATTCTAAAGACCTTAAAACTCAAATAATTTCCAATAACGATGTACTTATGGCCCTAGTGCAGACGTTGGTGGAATTAGGCAATAAAGATGATAGTACACCGACTAATATTAAAACTATTAAAGATACATTATTAAAAAACTTAACATAATGGATTGTGTAGGGCCTAGTTCTACACAATCCAAGTTACGTATTGCGCAGTATAACATTCAAAGTGCAAATAGTAAAAAACCTTTATTAATCCAATTTTTAAAACAACAAAATATTGATATTTGCCTTCTTAATGAGACATGGTTCAAAGATAATAATTTTAAAATACCAGGATATAATATATACAATAAAAATTCAAACAATACACATAATGGAGTTGCAATACTAATAAAACCACACCTTAAGTATAATATATTAAATACCAGATTTTATGAAGACATTCAAACAGTTGCTGTATCTGTATCAACAGGACATAGTAGTTTAACAATTCTCTGTGTATACTGTCCACCTTCAAGTGGACGGATACGAATTAATAGACTCCGTTACATTATTAATGATCTACCAAAGCCCATATTTATGAGTGGTGACTTTAATGCTCATCATATTGCATTTGGTTGTTTGTCAACGAAAAGTAGAGGTCAGGATTTATTTAATTTAATTGATGACTTAGATTTGTGTATTTTAAATGATGGTAGACCTACAACTATAAATCGCCCTAGACAAACTGCTTCTGCCATAGATGTAAGCTTTATAAGTGGCAGCCTCGCACCACTATGTGAATGGTCTGTACATGATGATACAATGGGAAGTTACCATTATCCAACAATAACAGAGATTTCATTACATATAGATAAATATCATCTCAATTCCCCTGTAGATAAGTTCATATATAAAAAAGCTGACTGGAAAACATATACAGCTCTTTCAAAAACAATGTTTAATGATTTGATACTTCAACCACATGATCCTATTTCAACCTATAATAATTTCTGTTTTCATTTAGATACTCTTAAAGAAATGTCAATTCCAAAGCTCACTAAAACAAACACTTTCATAAGCAGACCACCAGCTCCCTGGTGGAATAGTATATGTGAACAAAGTGTTATTGCTTCATATAATGCACTAAAACTATATAGAAAAGAGTCTACTATTGAAAATTATATTAATTACAAAAGAAAAGATGCCCAGAAAAAGAGAACAATTTCAGAACAGAAAAAAATAGGATGGAATAATTTGTGTAACACTTTTAATAGAAATACTCACATAAGTAAAATTTGGAATTTATTAAAAATGTTCAAAGGCATAAGACCTAAGAATAAATCATATACAAATGAGTTTATATCTCCACTCTTAAATAAATTATCAGATAATAGCAACTTAATTGAAGTAGATCAACTGAACATTCTTTTTGAAACCAACAATGATAACCCAAATTCTAAATTTTTACTGGATCCTTTTTCATGGTCTGAATTTTTAACAAGCTTGCACTCTAGACGAAATACAACTCCTGGCTTAGATGATTATCCTTACATCGTAATTAAAAACTTAGATGTATCTGCCCAAAAGTTGTTTCTTAACATTCTCAATTTGCTTTGGCTTAATAAATGTATTCCACAGTCATGGAAAACACAGTGTGTTGTCCCAATACTTAAGCCCGACAAATCTCCTGAGTTTGCTAGTTCTTATAGACCAATTTCCTTGTCATCATGTCTTGGTAAAATATTCGAAAATATGGTGAAAGTTCGTCTTGACTGGTATGTTGAATCAAAGTGTTTCATTCCACATATACAATATGGCTTCCGTAGAGGGCGTAGTAGTGCAGACAGTTTCACCTCTTTAATCTCTGACCTAAAAAATGCAAAACATAGAAAATTAAACACTGTTTGCGTATTCCTAGATGTCCAAAGTGCTTTTGACAGTGTTGATCCTGGTATACTAGTTCAAATCATGTCTAGGTTAGGTGTGCCTGGGCACTTATGTAAGTGGATTTTTAATTTTTTGAACAATAGAACAATCTATGCTAGACATAACAATATTTTATATGGACCCAAATATGCCTCAAGAGGCACAATGCAGGGTGCCACACTATCTCCATTGCTGTACAATATATACACAAGTGAAATTTGTAAATATGTAAATAATAGGAATGTAAATATCTTACAATTTGCTGATGACATTGTATTATACAGCAGTAATTACAACCTAGAGATTGCAATAGATAACATGAACAAATCCTTATTTCAACTATTACAATATTATAATGATTGTTTACATTTAAAAATTAACCCCTCTAAAAGTAGTGTTATGTTTTTTGGCAATGAAACCCCAAACTCAAATGTTATTTACAATAATGAAATTATAAATAAAGTCACTTCAAAGAAATTTTTAGGAATAATACTAGATCCAAAATTAACTTTTGAAGAACATATTAAATATATATCCAAAAAAGCTCACACAGGACTAAATGTTATCAGATCACTTTGTGGTGTAACATGGGGTGCAGATCCTAAAATATTGTCAATATTGTATAAAAGTATTGTAAGAAGTCACTTAGATTATAGCTCACTCGCTTATATGAATAGTTCTCATGTAAATAAATTAGACATATTGCAGAATAAGGCTTTAAGAATAATATCTGGTGCTATGTGCTCAACTCCCATAAGGGCCATGGAAGTTGAGACAAAAGTGATGCCTTTGATTTTGAGGCGAATTTTACTTGCTGAAAGATTCTGTCTCAAACTAATAGCATCAAATAACATTCAAATAATAAATAAAATTGTACCTTATATAGATAGATCCCCAAGAAGACCATTAACAACAGCACACGGTCTACTATGTGGTAATTCTCCAACACTGTCTGATATATTTCTGGAAATAGACAATAATTTTTCTAAAATCAGAAAACAGTTTCCATGGCCATGTTACTCTTTCTCTTATCAGTGTATTTCACATCCAATTAATGTAGTTCAACAGACAATAAACAATAATTCGGAAATGCTTCAATTTTTGGAGGAAAATACAATGTACTATGTTATCTACACTGATGGGAGCAAAACAAGTGATTATGTACATGCTGCTCTATATGATCCACAGGCAAAATTTTCTTCAAGTTTTATTCTGCATGAACCGTGCTCTATATTTACGGCAGAGGCATATGCAGTGTATCAGGCATTAATGCGTATTCGCGAAATCAATAACAATAAATGTTTTTTAATAATTTCTGATTCCTTAAGTTTGATAACAGCTTTAACTACCCTCACAGTCAAATACAAGTCTAATTATATCCTTTACTTCATTAAGCAAATAATTCACCAATACCACAGTAAAAATATCCAAATTTTCTTTCTATGGGTGCCTTCCCACAAAGGTATCTCTGGCAATGAAATGGCTGATAAAACTGCATATGAAGGAGTTAATGCTGTTGACGTTAGAAATACAATGAATGTTCCTATATCCGATTACTTGCAATGTATTGACCAAAATATTCAAAAGTTGTGGTTAGAAATGTGGAAGAAAGATCAAGATACGAAAGGAAAATGGTATGGAAGCATACAAGAAAGCTTACCTGCAAGACCTTGGTATCATCGTATGCCAGATGCTTCTCGAGACTTTATTACTATCATAAATAGACTGCGTTTCGGTCATAATACTACACCGTCACACCTTGCTCGACTCGGCATTATTGCGAATGGAACCTGTTCTCATTGTAATTCAAGTGATGGAACTGTGGAGCATGTTATCTTTGATTGTCAAAAGTTTTTGATTGACAGACTAGTGTTGGCCAGTGAACTCAGTGATGTTGAAAATAAGTGTGATTTATTGTCCCGCCCGCCGCCATTAAAACAATTGTTACAAGACGAACTTATTTATAAGCACATCTACAAATACATAAAGAATACAATTAAAACAATTTAATGGGATGTGCTCATAGACATATTATTACGTATACGAATAAATAAGAGTTGACCTAAAGGTTGTAATTACCAGGTCAAAAAATCCCAAAAAAAAAAAAAAAATTATTCATACAACGGAAACTTTTTAAATTGTTATGAACGTTTCATAACATTTGTCATTTTAAAATCATTTAAATTTATTATTTTAAATAAATAATTCCTTACTAATTCTGCCGATAGTTCGTTAAATAAAAATATGTAAGATGAGTGTCGTTGAAGAAAACTGGATATATCAAATGAATATTGACGAAATTGAAGATAACTCATTTGAAAATTTTGGAAAAGAGCTAAATATAATATTTGAAAATATTCCAAAAGTGCTTGAAGACAATTTTATAATCGAAAACGTCAATCATCAAATAAATGCCCAAACTTTTGAGGAAGAATTAAGATTTCTTACTGAAGGCAATAAGGAATTAAAGCAACAGATTGAATTAAAGCTTAAAGAATTAGCAGACAGACAAACTAAATACGAAAATTATAAACAAGGTAAGGAAAATGATCTCTTGTCACGTCCGTTCGTCCGGTCCGTCTGTTTGTCCGCAGCTTAGCTCAGAGACGAATTAGAAACTTGAAAGCTGTAATTTGGCATGTATATAAAATTTAGTCACATCGACATCATAGTAAAAATATTTTTACGTTATCTCCTTTACACATAATCGCGTAATAAATTGTAGTCACTTTAAGTGACACTTTGTTAAAGTGTTAGGTCTTGTTTTTTTTTGAGCTACAATGGATCAGAACTGGTCGACGTAGCTAGGGCCGTCCTCGGCACCACACCCAACAACCACAATAATAATAATAGGTCTTGTTTATACAAAGCCATCACTGGCTGCCAGTATCACTAGCAGCCAGCACTGGCTTGGTATTGGCCTTGTATAAACAGTTTTTTATGCTAAACCAGCGCAGATGACTGGCTTCATCTTAACATCACGCGCCAAGCCAGCGTTGGCTTGTCTGCATAACTGCCACCAACATACTGGCTTTGTATAAACAAGACCTAATTCACATTTACCGTGGGTCTTTGCTTTTGCTTTAATAATTTCTTAATGAAACTTTAAAAAATTCCATTTGCAGTTTGCGTATAGAAGATATTTTTTATATTATTACAGATTATAAACTCTTAACACAAGAGATCAAAGAGACACATGAAGCATTTTTAATGGCCAAAAAGTATTACAAAAAGTTTTTGAATATATATTTCTGTATAGAAAAAACATGTGGTGACACACAAGTTATATTTGTCCAATTTTTTACGGAGTCTAAAAAAGATAATGAAAATTATTCAATTAGATTACTGCGACATACAACAACAGGCCAATATGAATGTAAGTATATTTAATAAATTAAAACATTCCCTATAAGTCACCTACTTTGTACGAAAGTTTGTAAGATGTGTAAAAAACTTTTTTTATTGAGCTAACTTTTATTTATTCTATTTCAGTGCAAAGTGTCCATCCAAAGTTAAAACTGTTTAAAGAACTACAAAAAAAAGTACTACAAACTAATGATGTGCCAGGTGCTTTATGCTGTGTAAGACAAGCATTTTTAGAATTAAGGGGGAATAAGAAATAATTAAAAAAAAAAAAGGGGCATATATCATATCATATTCCCATATCTAAGGTCTAAGTGGGATCTTATTATTAAAAATTAAAAACCTTATATTTTATCTTTTATTAGTAATTTTGAAATGGAAAAAATCATCATTCAGATGTTTATAAATTAAGTATATGAAAGTAATAAAATTTTTTAACTACTTTAATTATGTCAAAGCATAAAAATTTGATTAATATAACAAATACAATATGTAAATATGCATTTTTAACATAACAGATCACACAAAAATAATCAGGTCCAATGATAAGGTAGCAGTAGCAGCATTAATTATGGCTATAGTTGCTGGTAACATTTTTCAGAAATAGTAATAAATGTACTTGTAATGTATTGATAATGTAAAAACAAATACATAGTCCGCTTCTTTTAAATTATTTCTTAATAAAATGAACTAAGGCACTAAAATCAATAAATGTATTAAAATTTATTGTGAAACTAAAGTTTTTTGTTCTTTAATATACATACACTATATTATAAAATATTGTAATTTTGAAAGAAGTCTAGATACCTATTTTCCTAATAAAACACAAATTCAAAACCTTTTGATAAAATACAGATCCTAAAATAGGTATATTGGAATTCACCAAAGAGTACCTACATAACAAAACTTTTAAAGATCCAAAATGAGATTTTCTGTTGTCCCTATATAATAAACCAAAAAATATATTACGAAAAGTCATGAAATTATTACATGATATATACAAAAGCTGCCATTTAAACTAACATGAAACTTTTTATAACAATTAAAATATTACATAGCAATAACAAGTTATTAACAATAAATTAATAAAAAACAATTTGTTTCACCATATTGGTAGCTGAAATAATGTAAGCACATTTAATATTAGTGGAACAGTGAATTTTAACAAAAGAAAACTAATCCTTAATAGACCAGGGTAGCCTTACCTTACCTTACCAGCCTTTAAAAATAATAAAAAGTGAAAAAAGAAAATAATAGTAGGGTTTCCCATTGGAAAAGGAGAATATTATAAAAATGAAATAATAACTTTGTAGCAGCTTTTCTGAGAAAATTTACAATAGCAATGTATACTTTTTACACCATCAGAAAGTAGAAATTTTAACTAACAAAAAGCCTACTGACTTTTTTAAAAAGCAAATATTTTGACAGGAGAATTTTCGGTAGAAAACTAGGGTGCTTTTTCGATATTAAGTCGGTAAGTTTTCACCAAATTTCGTGAAAAATATCTTCTTTTTGTAAAAGAGAAAAATAAAAACCAAAAATTTGGTTGTTTGACTTTTTCACAAAAATTTTGAGGTTATGTGAAAAGTGTAAATACAATAGTTTTAGATCTTTTTATAACTTTTAACTTTTTTCCATAGGGCTTTTAGTTATGCCGGAAATCGAGATAAACAGTATTTTTACCCTTAAAACACCCCTCCTCCCCTCCCCCTTTCCGACCTCAGATCGCCCGTAAATTATTTTTCCTTTCATTTTTATAATATTCTTCTCCTTTTCCAATGGGTTTCATCCACTGACCTCTATAATACCACTGGACTGGCTGTTCCAAGCGTTTGACAGCAATTTTTTTGTGTCCATTTGAAGCGCCACTAGCGAGAGTCTCGAGAACTAATTTTTGCGTATATTGCAAATGACAGCGAGAAGTGTTTGTTTACTGTAAAGTAATTTTGCATTTTCGTTGTTAATATAACATAAGTAGTTATTATGATGATACGGTTATTGATTAATAAAAATAAAAAAATAAAAATCTTTATATCGACATCATTAGTTTTAGTACCACGAACTCTCGCTACGTCCGACAGCGGCGGACAGCGCCAAAATGGCGAATATCAAGCAGCCACAAAAGCACGTTGACAACAGCCAGTCCAGTGGTATTATAGAGGTCAGTGGTTTCATCCTACTATTATTTTTTTGGTTTCAACAATTATCGACCCTGGTCTATAAATGGAAATCTTTGCTAAGTATTTGAAAATGTTATTTAATAGACACCATCACATCTTATAATAATCTATATCAATAACTTACAATAATTTATAAAAAATATATTTTGAAATTATTTTGAATAATATGAGACAAAAGCAATTAATTGGTGATATGGATATGGATGTACGTTATTTTATCAAGATCAATAATACATTTTTAATAATGGAATTTAAAATTTTAGCTTTTCTATAATAATTCTTTGTTAAGACAGGACATTACATCATACTCATAATGTATAAAGATTGCCAGTTAAATACTATAATCTATTGCAAGTCGTGTTAGAATACACTAAACTGTAACTTAAATATAGTCTCTATGGACGTTAATAAATTAAAGTAAAAAAATATATTTGAATTAGGTACATCTAAGAAATTAGTAAATAAAATCTACAGTCTCAAACCAAAAGATTAAGATTACCAAAACGGTTCAATCAGACTGAACTAGCGGGTGCGGGCGCGGGCGCTTCGATTTTAACCTTTGCGTGTTCACAGTGCAGAAGGCGGAGCTACGAGTCTCATTGCGCGTTTTTTGGACATGAATGAAGATTTGATTTTATTAATGAAAAATTTGTAAAAAATAGTGCATGCGTACAAAGTGCACATGTCAGAAGTGTAACTTCTTTGTTTATAAATTTAACTCACTATTTACACACTGTATAAATACTAATAATATCGAACAGTATAAAAAATAATCTATCGAATAAAAAAAAATACATATGAGACATAATACGCTAAATTGTAAAAAAAATATTTTTATTTTTTAAAAATAAACATTTATCGAACAAATAATAATTTTTGAAGACCAAACGATTGGTTTATAAAAAATAGTCGAAATATTTCTTCAGCCACCAGGTTCAAGGAATTCCCTAATAATGTCATAGCATATTTAATGCGTAAAACGAAAGGTTGCTTATAAAAATGGCTCTATACGAAGAACGATGTTTAGTTTTACTTGTTGGCCAATATCCAAAGATATAATATTATGATCTCCAAAATGACATTGAATGAAAAATACCAGTAAAAATGTTAGTTTCATCCATCGTGCTCAAAGGTTGCCGAACTACTGAAAAGCAAAATCGGTCGCGTAGTGCCGCGCTAGTGCGGTATACCTGTTTTTGCAGTGCCGTGTCGCGTCGCTGCAGTGCAGTGTAGTTACGCCTAGTGCGGTCTCACCTTTACAGATCACTGAATATCACTGAAAGATACGGATTACGGACGGATTGAGCCAGTAGAATGACCCGCGCCGCCGCACGCAGGCGCGGCTCGCGGAAACAACGCAACGGGCGTCTACATACATTTGAATTTCACGCGCCCGCCGCCACTCTGAAAGAGCCCAATGAGAGACGGGGCCAGTAGAAGTCGAAAGGAATTAGCGACTGAAATGGCATTATTTTTAGTCATGACGTTTACTACATTTTAGTGACAAACGACAGTAAATATTATGAGATTTAACACTCAATATTATAGCGTTTGGTTTCACTTTCATAGAGAATCTACCTTATTCTTTTAGTATGAATCTATAGTGTATCTTAATATTAATATGTCAACAGCAAATAATTATAATTACTTTTAATATAACAATTAACATAACTCTCTCTCTCTCTCATATACATATATAGATTAAAATGCACAACAATCTTATTTTATTATAAAAATATGTAAATGGTAATCTATTTTATATAATACACTGATAAATACTTTAATGGTTGTAAATGCATGTCCTTTGTGTGTAAATATATAACTATTAATAACTCAATTTTGCTTTCTATTGCTATAAAATATATAATATATACACATCCATTTGACATTTCTATGCTAATTATCTTAACATGAGGCCACCTTTGTATCCAAAATAAATCTTACGATATATAAAAGTGTATAACGTATATACAAAATGTTAATATTAAAAAATAAATAAAATATCATATATACTATGTTGTGACGCTCTGTTCCTGTTGAGTTACTACTTAGTTTAAGTAGATTTAAGTTTTCCATTAGCGTCCCCATTACATTTTGGTATAGAAACTTCTTTTGTAGAATTTTGTTGGGAAAACACATGCGATTTGGGCTTTGCTGGCAAAAATAATGCACCCAAAGCGATGAAGTGCAAAGAGTAGTATAGTTTTCTGAAAAGCAATCATAATCGATTTCATTACATGTATCATAATGATATACCTCATATTATACAATTATGAATGTATAATATTAGAACCAAATACGCAGAGAAAAACGAAAGTAATAAAGAAATGAACCGGTTCAGCCTTCACGCATTATTTAATTTAAAACGACACCAACTTGGAAGTGGGTTAAGTGAAAAGGCACAAACGTTGCCAACATTTGTGCCTTTTCACTGAAGTCACTTAACATTCATTAAGAATTAATAATCCAGTTCAAAATTATATGGTCATATTATCAGCTACTGCAGTATATTACATGTGATAATTTATTTTAAGTCTTTCTAGTACATATATTTAAATTCATATTAAGAAAAAAAAATAATAAAATATTGTAAGTACCTACTAATTTTACTTTTACTGCAATTGAATCATCTTCCTTTTATACATATATCAGACATAACCATTCTAGAATACTTTTTAGATTATTTACTATCCCACTATTTATCGAATGCTAGTTGTTGGTTATTTTTAATAATCGATAAAAAAAGTAATCTAGAAATCTAGCTAAGTCAAAGTCTGATGAAGAATTTGAAGATCGTCTTACTTATCACTTATAATTGTGTGAATTTTGGAATTTTTCGGATTCAGAATCTGTTTTTTCTTAACTGTTGAATCTGTTCGTATCCTTGGCTGTTTTTATAGACATGAAAACCGAGTCATGAATAATTTTAATAAACGCTAAGCCGCGCTTTTTTTCTTTTGCTCGTTCCGAAGTTTGAATAATTGATTCATTTTATTCAAAAGATTAATATACTTTGATTTGCTACAGATTTTCACAATAATCTATAGCTACTTCAAATTTCAATGAAGGTGGCATTTACATAAAATGAACCTTTTCGTTACTACAAGAACTTCTCTATAAAAGAAAAGTAATAAACAGCGGATAAATTTTTCACCTTACGCCCATGTGAATGTAGCAAAATGGCCAAGCCACATTTTTTTACTAAGGTGTAGAGTTTGTTAAGTTAGGCTTTATAGAGTTATAGCGTGTAAAGTTAGAAACTTGGCTATACATATATAGATCTAATAACTTTCTGACAGTGCGACTCATATGGTCTCGCCTGGGCGACATTTTAAATAAAAATATTTTTAGTCGGATTGATCATTTTCCACACACGAAATGGTGACCATAAAGATTTTTTTATTTTCTATATTTTACAATAATGTACATACCCATAAAACACGAGACTCGGTGAGAGATGCAAAAGAACGAATGGCACTGTGGCGTAAGTCATGGCGACCCGCGTCGTGATGAACGTTAATGAGTCGTACAAAATCTTCTTAGGTCGACTGTCCAAAAACATAGGACGGGCGAAGGCTCGCATCTATAGAAAATATAACAATAATTCAGTAGTTTGAAACAAATTGCTCTTGGCATCATTTGATTTCAATAAATATCTTACGCGATATCACAGTTTTAACATAACTTCGCAACAAAATCAACGCGTGCAAGACGGGCGGGATGAAAGAATTTGGTTTCCAGCCTTAAGAACGCGAGCGTAGCCGCGGGAAAAGCTAGTTTTAAATAAAATGAGCCACTACTTTAAAATCATATTTTAATAAGTGCCCGACAAGAGTGTAGTTAGAATTGCTGAATACACGATGCACTGACCTTTTTGGCGGCTACAGTGAAGAGTCCGCCGGCGAAGAAGGTGAGGTAGTAGCCGGGGTGGAAGCCGTGCCAGAGCGCGGACAGCGCGTACACGCGCGCCGTGCGCCGCGCCGCGCCGCGCTCGTACGCGACGGCGCGCAGCCACGCGTTCGTGTTCTTGTTCCAGCTGGACACCGCCGCGCGGAAGTTCTGCGCGAGCTGCGTATGCGTGCACTTACATGCTATTATCTAGTATCTACACTATTTTTTTGTGCCTAAACTGTTCATTCGTTAAAAATTAAGTATATTATAATATTTATTAGTGATTTTGAACCCGTGTAGCTCTAAACTATAGCTATAAAGTATAAAATATTATTCTTTTTATTTGGTTATTTCATTATTGCCTAAAACCCAAACCAGTCATAATCTGCTATCGGTCTCGGAGACCGAATGTAGGAGGTTAAAAGACAAAAACTGGTAGTAGCTGGTTAAGGGTTGAAAATGTATCAACGAAAACAATCGTCAATACGTCTTTGAATTGTTGTTTTTACAGGCACAAAGTAGATTTAAATTTTAAGTAACGTAACATAGGAATAACATTAAACTTAGCTGTTATAACTTATAATTAAATATATCCTAAGACAACAGTATAAAATATGACTCACTTCGAATCCAAAAACATCTACATTCGACATTTTATCCCATTTAGGTGTCCCATTGGTGTCGTACCCATTGAAACCCATTCCGGAATTGTTACATATCGCTTCAGACAGCAACCAAGCGTGGTAATACTTGCATCTTACAACAAGCGTCGACAAATATGCGTACCACAAAAGGTACAGAGCGGACCACGATCGAGATACTTCAGAGGTTGGGTCTTGCAGTTCTGGCGTTCAGTGAAAAAAAATATTAAAATCGTTTAATACAACAACATAAATTAACTAAAAGCGATAAAATTTGAGTATCTATGATTAAAATTTTACAATAATTAGGTTTTTTGGTCAAACTTAATGCGGTTTTATATTGAGTTATTGTTCGTATAAGATCGAATGCTGGGTACGACTTACGAGAGTAGGAGAAAGTCATTAGTGTTAATTCGCTTAACCTATGGTACCATATACTCATGTTTTTCCTACTATTTCAAAACCACGAGATCTTTAATGCACCACTTTATATGATATGAAATTACTTGAAAATTTCTAGTATATTGCTACAGTATTATGTTGATATTTTAAATGTACTTAGCCAATGTAGTGGAACTGAATATAATTAAGCACCTATAGATTAGTTTAAATAAACATTTCATTAATAAATAATCATAATTACCTAGATTACGCATAAGTACCTACAATGTAAAGCACACATATGGTACCTATTAGTATTTAACGAGACCCCACTCTTTTTTTTATTGAATAATGATATTATTTTTATTTATTACCAGAACTTAAGTAACTTAATTAAAAAATAAATAATAAATATAGATTACCTTTTATTACTTAATGATGTAAATCGCTGTTAATTATCACAATCACAATATAAAATTAATAGCAGTGACCTTTACTTTAAAACTGTTACATTTTCATGAATCTTATATGTAAACATAAATTACGTATAACTAGCAAAAAGCTGTTTTGTTAGGGCTCGCGTAGTTTTTCTAACGGGTAATAATGTAACAGCGATGTTAACTCTTTGGTTTTCTAACAGATGGCGTTAGAGGTACAAAAACATTCTATCCAATGAACACAAAATTGTTAATGTAAATTTTTTAATGGTAATAAAATTATATTATATTTTTTGACAGATAACACATCTAGATATGAAGTTAAATTGCTATGTAAAAGCACAAATCTAAAAAAATCTCAGGTTGTGGGATAGTGTTAGGGCTCGCTTTGCTCGCTGTATTTACATAAAAAAAAACCTATTTTGGTGAACTTAGGGTGAGTTATAAAAAAAACTATGTCAATTGAATATCAAATACGTATGGGTTAATCGAATTTTCCTTATCTATTTCCCTATATGTTTGAAATCTAATAAATAAAATTTACTGAATTGAAATTTAACGGATTGTGTATTTATATTTTCAGTTTTTCAGTTTTCAGTTTTTAACGTTAGCATTTAGGTACACTGTGTAAAAACAGAAGGTCATGTGACCCACTAACACCCAACAGAACCTACCGCGTTTTAATACGCATAAATCAACACAGTATTATGCGACAAGAATTATTAAAGTTCGTATTAAGTAACCAAACTTATTTAAATTAATGAAATTATAAAAAAACGCTCAAATTAAAATCAACAAATATAGTAAGGTACTTCAGTGCAATTTCTATATTTTCTGAATCCATTTTGTATATTTTCAATTTTGTAGATTGTCTGTCTGACAAGTTGGTAGGTATATAAAAAAAACCTTTGCGACCTCTTAAAGCTTCTCTCCTGTGACTATGATTGCTGTATAGCATTCGAAACGTCTGAACCAAAAATATATAAATAAATCCACGAAAAATCCAAAAAAAGGAATTTTATTTAAAATGTCAAAAATATCCTCGTAAATCTCATAATTTCATTGAAAACAAATTATATGTAAAGGTTAGACTGCATGCAGACTAAAAGTTAAAATTTCATGGAACTTATAATACTTACCTTCTAATACAGTCAATGGGTAGCGTTCCGCGAGGGATAAGTAAAGAACAGCCGCCGCCACAGACCCAGCCACTTTGTATAAAACTGCCCGACGAGGGGACGGCTCCTTTTCACCTGATTTATAAGGTTCTTCCTAAAATAATAATTATAATTCAATATCCTTCTTTAAAATGGAAGAATGTACTCTGTTTCAAGTACCTTTTAAAGCTATTCGCAGTTCAACAGTTATAGTAGAGTTTATTACGCGTTGTTACGTGACCGTAGCGATTGCAAAGCATTTATTAATTTTCATAATAAATCTTTAGCGTGTTTATAACCTAACCTACTATTAATGATAAAATGTGATTTTCCGATATTTCATGACAGCTTCCCTGTTGAGTTTGAACCATGTTCAATTATCACACCTTAATGGCAGAGTAGGTAGGTAATTAGTATAATTTGTGTTTTGGAACCTCTAATATTGATTCATCAAATATAAGGAACTAGGTATTACACACATTCTTTTAGCATGTAACAATTTACAGCTCACAGCCTCTGGGCTGATTGTCTTTTGAAAAATGGTTTGTTATGTTGAAATTAGTTTACTATAATTAAAATGAATTATAATATGCAATAATTAATTTTACTGCATTAATGTTTTTTTATTAAGTCAAGATGAAACATTAGACATGATCTTTTATTTTTTTACAATTTAATTAAAGTAATTCACCAACTTACTTTACGGGTTTCGTAAGGAAAAATCATACATTTCATTTACAATATTGTAATTTACAACATCTTGCATGAAGCGCGGTTGCACCGTCCTACCTAAGAATCTTTCATATAGGTAGGTAGGTAGGTACTAGGTATCATGTACACTTTACTCCAACGCGGAGTTTAGAATATCATACTCGATTATACATAATATACTTATTTTAATCAATAAAACCAATAATGTAGGTAATTAACTGCATATTGACAAAAATATCCTTCTCTTTTCTTAACTGGACTATTTGTAGGTGGAGAGCTTCTGCCTTGTAAATTATTTTCGACAACAGACAGACAGGCTCCCTTTTAACACTATATATTTGCAGTTTATAATCGTGAAAACGTAAAAACTATATTTTAAAAGAATAATCTGTAAATGTTGATGAAAATTAAAGTCATACAAATTACAATCCACTCACTTTGTTTACACGATCGCCTTCAATGAAACTAATGTAGTCCGAATAAAACACGACTGGCCCACACATTAATGTTTGGAATGCCAATGTATACGCAAAATATTCGAGTGGCGAAGGTATTTCATCAAATTTCGAGGAGTTTTTATCTTGCGAGTTAGCGTTTATTTCCCTCTTTGTCAAATTATCTTGTATTGTATACGCTAATGATGTTACTCTTTGAGTTATCACCATTAATGGACCTGCAATTAAATATATGTTCATAACACGCTTTTTCTCACGACCTTAATAGATTAGAACATAGTTATTTCTTTTTCCGCTATGTTATTTAATCCATTGTTGAGATAATGTGACCCGCAAGGTCAAGGGCTACATCTTTAGCAATTATAGGCTAGCTAAAAGGTACTAGCTTTACTTTTTAGTGAGAAAGATCACTAACATCGAGGAGAGCTGATCAATTCAACAACCACGAGAAACACTCATACGATTATAAATATGTATCTATAATCTAAAACATGTATAGGTAAAACTTGCACGGTTCGCCCACAACTTTAACATATTTAATTATTATATTTTTAGTGGGTGTGGTGCCGAGGTCGGCCCTAGCTACGTCGAACAGCCATGGTCCATTATAGCTCAATATATTTAATTACTACCTACAAATATTTTTAAGTGAGAAACGATAGGTAATAATAGCCATTAGCCACTGTAGTTATTCCATGATAAAACTGCACTTCTTCAAATTATAAATTAGGCCGTTGTGATATAATCAATATCGCACAATTAATCATGACACTCCAATTACTGACTGTAAGATAGGCACAATAGAGCAATTAATTATTTGGATTAAAAAAGCTATTGAATAGATAATTTTAATCAATTAATAACGTAGTCGATTATTTCTTAATTGAATTACATATTATTGCTTTTATATATATTTCATATTTATGATAGTCGTAGGTGTGTAATGTGTATATAGTACCTATATTACTTATGTATTTATATTGTAATATGTATATATCTCCCCGATGTCTTTTTCACAATATGGGTCCTACGTACCTACTATCATTAAATATTTAAGCAATTTAAGCCAATAAAGAAGCCAAAGCAAATAAAACACTTAGGAGATAAGATGACTGTGGGATAACCGAAAAAACACATTTCCAATAGGTAAATATCGGTATATAAAAAGACAAACGTTTTACTAATCTAGAGAGGTGCCTGACTGCTTAAGCGAAATGGACAAGTATCACTAGTATCTATGCAATAAAATATATATTTAATGAAGAAAACTTTCATTACCTGTGATATCTAGCGTATAATCTGCCGTGTGGTATATTTGTCGATGTAAATGCAAACATGATAAATATATCATAGATGCAGCTAAAATAATGCTGTAAAGAGAATACAAAAATTACATTATTCTATTATTAGATAAACATAACGATTATAGTAAATATTAAAAAATGCCGCCTTTTTAAAGTTGGTAAAAGATATATTAAAAATTGTCGATGAAACCCGCTCTGGCTAGTCCTTGACTGCTTTGATCATATAGAGATTGCTGATTTGATAGGCTTCTTTATACACTAATATAAAGCATTACTATCCACGAACTCCAGTCACTGCTAGATGCCAAATGTAATAAGAGCGAACTCTACTAACATTTAGCGATCTGTCGCGTCTATAATATATATAGGTACAGGTACGATAATTTATTATACAGATCAGTATTTAAGATACCTATTGCCACCTCCCATTAAAATTTGAAAATTTCAAACTCAAAACATAATAACTGATTTACTCATCCTTATTTCCGTCTAACACGCAATAAGTAACGATATTATTTATCTATTAAAAACATACTTAGGGCAGCACCTGAGCAAAGCGAGGGTATATAATTAGTGAAACAAAAATTATAAAATACTCACTTGCCAACTAAATGCTTTGGTACCGTCTTTAGCAAAATATAACTCAGCATAGGTAGAACTGATATGTGAACTGCTTGTCTAAAAAAATATACATAATTAGCAGCCATGAATGTGAATCCTACCTTCATTTACAAATCAATAGTACTAAACATGATAATGTTGTTCATACATGTTAATTGCTTAGAAGTGTTGAGACTGAAATGCAATATTAGCATATAAATATCCATTTTCAGAGGTATGAGTAATATAGGCAATATAATAAGTAATATAAAAAAAGTTAAAATTAAAAACATAAATTGAATTTTGATTATTTTAAATGTTAAGCAACACTACTGTAAATTAAAAATTACAAAATTTAGAATTTTAATTAAATGTCATTATGTATGTTAGACAGTCTGCAGCTAGCTACCGCACGGTTCGGAAGGCGGTTCATGCTGAGAAGAACTGGACTCAAGTCAACACATGCGCACACTTTTATTTACTTTGACTAGCGGAAACAAATGCATGAGGCCCCCGCTTAGCGGGTCCGACCGCCTTCAAACGCTAATAGAGGCTGAACAAGGCCTCCAGCCCTAAAACTCGTCAGGAGGAAACACCAAAAAAAGACTCCCGACTAAAAGCAATAGATGATGCCATCCACAAACTGGTGTCTCCAAAGCGGAAAACACACGAAGACAGGCAGGCTGGGGCGATAAGGGAATTCTTCAGAGCCAAAAGTTCGAAGGAACCCGAGTCGTCACACACCAGCCGCATTCGAGCCGATATAGGTCAAGTAACACCACCAAAGCTAAGACCAGCAACAAACCCACAAGACCACGCCACAAATGCATTTGTTGAGTTCCTGGCAATAATTAAAGAACCAGAGAGGTAAACCTTGCCACCTGCCAATAAATCATGCAGGCCTTCCAGCGAGAAAGTGAGAAGTTGCTGGAGGTGGAACTCAACAAAGCTGAGGCAGCCTTATGCGACAACGATACTTCCCAGGTAATACAAGGAGAAATGTCGGGGTCGTATATGCCTGCTTACTACACCACGAAAGGCTTCGTGGGACTCGTCAAAGCGGTGGGTTGTGAAAGCACACCGTTGAAATTCGAAACACGCCCAGGATACCCAATAGTTGTAGTAGCCAAGTGCACGAGGATAATGCTGGACGACAGGATACTTGGAATAGCAAAAACCATTTCGGGAGAAACCGTCGAAACCGGTGTTTTCCTCGTGGACTGGAAACTACCGAAAGTAACGTGGGCAAACGGGGTACCCGGGTGCGGTAAGACAACTCACATCATCAGGCACTTCGATGAAGAAAACGAAGTAGTAACCACCACCACAGTCGAAGGGGCCAGAGACCTCAAAGAGAGCTCGTGGGATGCTTTGGCGAAAAAGCCAAATCTAAAGTACATACAATGGCTTCCATGGTCAATGGTTTCAAAGAGGGCACCAGGTGAAACCGCTCGCTTAACGGTTGACGAAACCCTTATGAACCATTTCGGAGCCATCATGGCCGCCCAACTGTCAGGTGCAGAGGAAGTGGCACTCATCAGAGATAAACCAGCTGCATTATATCGACTGAACAAGGACGACACCTGTTCGAGCTAAGGTACTGCTGACCAACCCTGGTGACCAACATCATGTATGAGTTGTCTTGCACGCATAGAAACCCCAAGGACGTCGCATATGCAATCAGCGACGTCTATAGTAACATCTACTCCTCAAGTCCATCTATCCACTCCCTGCGCATGGAAAGGTAAACGGACGCGCAAATACCATTCAACCAACAAGGATCCCTATACTCGATTCACACTCAGGAGGAAAAGAAAGTCCTGATGGACAAAGGATACGGATCCGGTGAAGGGTCACGCGTTATGACTATCCACGAAGCGCAGAGGTTGTCATCGTCCAGATGAAGAGCAAGAGGCTCCGCATACACGACAGCGTTTAACATGCTGTTGTAGCGGTGACTAGACACACCAACACCTGTGTCTACTACTCCGTCGACGGTGACGACGCGATCGGTAGATTCATCCGCAGAGCGGAGGAGGCCTCAGCAATGACCATCCTAGAGCACCACCACAAAATATCCATCTTAAAACAGGACACAAAGATCGCAGAGGTTGTGCTTGCCCAATTGTGGGATGGGGCAGGGCCCAAAACTTAGCGGGACAAATTAGTCAAAGTCAAAGTAACAAAAGTTTTAGAGATTAGACGGAACAAACAGACAGACAAAAGTTTAAAAATTGTCCTTTAGGTGAAAGTACCATTTATACTTTCATATACATTTAGTGAAAAGTTGTTAATTTGAAAAATGATATTAAAAACAGACTTCAATTTTATTTATTTGTGTAGACGATAGACGATATAGATATGAAATTTCAATCATCTATTTTGTAATAAGAAACAACTCCACATATAAAAAGAATTGAAAAAGATTATATTCTTAAAAAAATAAGAATAAACTTACTTTCCAAAGCAGAAATATCCCATCAGCAATCCTATAATAAGGCACAATGAGTGTCGAAATTCTGGTGAAGCTAATTTTAATGGTTTTCTAAAGAGTCTGGCCACACACAATGCTGCTACTTGTGAAATCAAAAAATTAACCTAATACATAAAAAAAGAAACAAATGAAAATGTGCTTTTATAAAATAAACTTAAAGGATGGTGTAAAAAATTATATATATAATATTATGGTGTGACTACTTCCAAAATAAGTATGATTAAAAGAGGATAAAAGAAATGAAATTTCTACAATTTACAGTACATACAGTATAGAAGCATAAAGGTGGTAAAAAAATTAAAAAGAGGTTAAGAATACTTTATTTGCATTAATATTTAAATAATTATTTCTGTATGATTAAAATAAAATTGCATGTTTATGATAAAAAACTTGTATAACTTTGTTTTATTTAAAGAATAATCAAAGCTTCATATTATATATTTTTTCTATATTGAGAAGGACAAAAAACATGGAACAATTTACTCACCAGATCGATAGGAAGACCAATCGCATTAGATAAAAATAAAAATATTTTGCTTCCATCATAATAATCATGATAAGTTAACGACATTGTGAATCACTAATATTAAACGAAAAATATTTATAAAACAAACGTCACTTTTAAAATATGCACTTTATTATTATATATTTAATTAAATATGGTAAATAATCTTGATTCGTGTAAAATTTTTCGCTAAAAACATCTACACGACATCAAAGGTACTCCTCGATTATTCAACACGTGTCGTAACAGTTTATTGAATACAAGATTTGCTTCAACCATTAAATATTGCGCCAATTGAGTTCAATACGACGTATACAATATCAACCGTTTTATTTATTAACTGGTTCAATTCCCAATTTAACAATAAGTCTATTAGAGCGACAGCTACACAAGCTCCCTGAACTGACAACAGACAATTTATTTACATACAAATTGTCAGTTGTCAATGTGAAATTGACATTACTTTTTCCATAGAGAAAAAAATATTCCTATAAGCTATGGAGTGTAGAGGTACCACCACTGACCTCTATAATACCACTGGACTGGCTGATGTCAACGTGCTTTTGTGGCTGCTTAATATTCGCCATTTTGGCGCTGTCCGCCGCTGTCGGATCATCATAATTACTACTTATGTTATATTAACAACGAAAATGCAAAATTACTATACAGTAAACAAACACTTCTCGCTGTCATTTGCAATATACGTCAAAATTAGTTCTCGGGACTCTCGCTAGTGGCGCTTCAAATGGACACAAAAAAATTGCTGTCAAACGCTTGGAACAGCCAGTCATCCATACTCCATACTATATTATAAATGCGAAAGTAACTCTGTCTTTCTGTCTGTCTGTCTGTCTGTCTGTTACCTTTTCACGCCTAAACCACCCAACCGATTTTGCTGAAATTTGGTATGTAGATAGTTTGCATTCATGGGAAGGACATAGGCATATTATTTTTTGGAAATTCAACCCCTAAAAGGGTTAAAAGGGGTGGCAAAGTTTGTATGAGAAAAATATTTTTATTGCACATTTTTGCATGAAACTTTGAATTAATGCTTTTTAGTACAAATGATGAAACACGTATTTCAGGGTTTTTCGAAATTCACCCTCCATACTATATTATAAATGCGAAAGTAACTCTGTCTTTCTGTCTGTCTGTCTGTCTGTCTGTTACCTTTTCACGCCTAAACCACCCAACCGATTTTGCTGAAATTTGGTATGTAGATAGTTTGCATTCATGGGAAGGACATAGGCATATTATTTTTTGGAAATTCAACCCCTAAAAGGGTTAAAAGGGGTGGCAAAGTTTGTATGAGAAAAATATTTTTATTGCACATTTTTGCATGAAACTTTGAATTAATGCTTTTTAGTACAAATGATGAAACACGTATTTCAGGGTTTTTCGAAATTCACCCCCATTGGGGGTTAAAGGGGGTGGCTAAGTTTGTATGGGAAATTTAATTCTATTGAAATATTTTGCGTGACACTGAAATAATGCTCTGCAATATAAATTATGAGATACATATCTAAGCGTTTTTTGAAAATCCACCCCTATGGGGGTTAACGGGGGTGGCACAATTTGCGTAGGAAAAATATTTAACAGTAATTTTTACCATAAGTCCATAACAATGAACCACGTACATCAGTTTATCATTAACGAAAAACACACAAAGAAATTATGATACACATAGTAGCAAAATTGGTTAAAAATAGGAAATAAGTTTTAGAAAGCGCAGCAGTGGCGGCACGGCAGGATGCTACACAGTAGTTTTCAGAAAAGAGGGCCAGAACTTTAAATGGGGAATCAGTCCTTGGTACATTATAAGTAACAGTGTATAAGCAAAAATGTTTATTTTATTCACTCTTAGCGCGAGCGAAGCCGCGGGCACCGCTAGTAGAGTATATTGCTACATACAGCCAGTCCAGTGGTATTATAGAGGTCAGTGGTTCGTGGCATCTTTAAAAAGATCGCGGTAATAAACTCAAACGCGGCACACACGACTGACAGCACCGCAGCGTCCGCTAAGGGGCCTCGTTGATGCGCGTATTTGTGTGAGTGTGCCGTTTCGAACGTTAAGTATGCAGTTTCCGTACTGTTCATATTTTTACTGTGCCAGTGGTATTATAGAGGTCATTGGTCGCTACCCATACATTACTTTACTGTAATGAGGGTTTAATGGTTGATAATCTTACTTGGACAACGTTTCTGTTTTCTTATGTGTTGTGTTCACTTGATAATACATTTTTTTTTCAATTGATACTTATTTTTTAGTATTTAAGATATTTTTCATGTCCTTTGTTTGCTCCATTATGCTGGGTGCGTAAGGCATGGTGGGGGAAACAAAAGTGATGTCAGCGCCCGCTGCGGACCAAAACAGAACTACGAGTGGCTCTTTATTATTTATGACCATAAAAATAACACGTGTGTCAGTTAAATTAAATAAATAAAAAAAATGGGTCATCAGAGTTGTTGTGTAATCGATTGCAAAAATACTAGTAGAAATAGTAATTGTAAATTTTATAAGTTTCCGGTTGCCAGACAATGAAGTGATGATTTGCTTATTGGATATAAAATAATTAATAATTGGGAATTTAATTGTTTTTATGATCGAACAATCACCAATAGTCGTCGAACCAACGTTAATTGATCAAAATTAATTAATCTGAGCGATAAAAATAAAGATATCTTGTAAAGGGAGCCAACTTAAGGGTGAACATTTGTTTAATTAATTATAAATTAGTAAAAGACGTACAAACAATTTCTACATTCGAACATTAACGAACAAACGACGAACAAATGCTCGTCTGTACGTCGTATGTACATATTAATGTAAGATTTCATGGTTTTCCTTTAATTGTAACATATGTTTATGGAGGGGCATTATTAGGGGCATATTCTACCATAGACTATAATAATTAGCTTCTTTTAAAAATATATTTGTTTAGTTAAATAAAATTGTGGAAGTGTAGTTAGTTATATTATTGTAGTTATAATATTGCATTTATAGTTGGTTCGATTATTGGTTCAGACAAGTCTTTTAAAAATATATTTATTTGGTCCTTTTATACTGTGAGTTTTAAAATATAATAAAACATACAAAATATAATCAAAAAATTTATTCAAACCACAGATAACATAAGATTCATCAGTAGCGTCCGGCAATCGATGTAAAGTCAAGAAACGCGCAGGGAGGGCCCACTTCGGTGGGCAGTGCAGGGAGTTTATATATGTAGCAATATACTCTATGGCAGGGAGGGCCCACTTCGTTGGGTGATGTGCGGGTTGCTCCTAGTTATTCTCTGGAGCTTGGACTGTGGAGCAAACCTTTTGGCTGTGTGGTCTACTTCGGCAGACCTGCCAGGTCGTAGGGGCGTCGTAGTTGAATACGCAAGCCATCCTGCGACGCCCCTTTAAGACGGGTAATGTAAGTTGGGTTTTAGGGAGTAGTACTGGCTTCAGGCCAGTGAGTCCCACATAACCACATGTTTTCTACAGGTATGCGTTAATGCATTTCCCAACTATAGAAAAAAAAGGGGGATGAAAGTTTGTATGGAAACTATGTCAGTTATAAAGCTAGAAGGTTGAAACTTTTTTTTTTGCTTTTGATTAGATATAAATAAATAAGACATTCACAGTTTGTATGCATTTTTGTAACAACAGACCAAATGAAGCGAGGGTGAGTTGCTGGTAAAATATATAAGGTAAGCTTTAGATACTGGTGCAATTGTATATGTCGTAGGATAATTTGATAAACCGAATTTTTGCAAAAACTCTAGGGATATCGCGAAAATACGGATAATTAGACAATGTCTATAATTTTCTCAATGTTACTGAAAAAGGATAGGGTTTTTGCAAAAACGCTACTCGCTTTAGTAAGATTGGGAATAGAATCATTGGCTATTATAAACAAAGCGCACTTATTGGTCAATCGGATCGACCAAAACAACGTGTTATCTGATTGGTTGACGACTTGACGCTTCACGCATCTTTTTTGGCGCGTTATTTGCTTGCGATGCTTTGTATTGTTTTTGTACCTTTAACATTGAGGAACGCAACAATATTTCGTATTTCTGCTTTTATTAGCAACGGGTTTCTGTATGTACACTCTTAACTCTCTATGAACAGCTATAAAGTTTTAAGTCTATACTTCTATAGCAAAGTGTCGTTCTTAGACAACTTCTAGATTTCGCCGCTAGAGGCGCGCGGATAATCTTTGCATCGCCAATATAAGAATTATCTTTCTCTTAAAAGGTCCAAAGTTTGTATTTTATTTAACTAAAATATTAAGAAAAATCCTATATCACATTGTCTTTTCTTACGCTTTATAACTCTATGACAAAATATTTCAAACTTAGAACCAATCACAAAAAGAGTTGGCCTATACACCAAAATCAAGCCAATCAGAGATAAGTATATTCAAAGTTACTAAAGCAACTAGTGTTTTCGCAAAAACCCTATCCCTTTTTCAGTAAAATTGAGAAATATCATAGACATTGTCTAATTATCCGTATTTTCGCGATATGCCTAGAGTTTTTGCAAAAACTCGGTTTATCAAATTATCCTACGACATATACACTCTTTCAGGTAATAATAACCAGTATAGTATTAGTTTGAACTGAGCAAGTTTATTAAAATGTTTTTCAATTTAGTAGAACAAACATCTAGAGGGGTTTTTTCTTCTTTATTTTTTACATGTACACTAGCTCCAGCCCTTACAAGCATGCAAGCTACTGCTTCTCTATCTTCCTCACAGGATAAATATCTGGAAATGGTACAAATCATCAAATATAAATAAATAACAAATAATCTTAGTAAATATTTACAACAGTCATAGTATTTAATACCAAAATACTTTTTCCAGTCATTAGCTACCTATATTGTCATCTTGTGAGAGCTGGCATAAAATTGATGCTTAAAGTCTTAAATCTCAGTATAATGAAAAAATTACATTTACATACATTATTATCAATTGGCAGCCCAATCATGTCTGCTACAATATAAAAGGGAAATATTGATCTAACAACTTACAAGGCTGTACAACCCATGGAATCACAAAGATCTAACTTTAGGTTAGGTGCCTTCAGCAATATTTCTACAATATCAGTTCTTCCCAGTGACGCAGCTCTATGTAGTGGAGAAGCACCCAGGACATCTACATTTGAAACATCTGCATCAGATTCAATCAGCAATTTTGATATCTGTAAAAGTTTAGTTTAAATAATTAAATTTATTGCATAGTGATCTCATTTACTTTTTCCCACCATCTTATTTAGAGGTTATTTAAGCTAAATTATAAGATTGTAAAATTTTGCCTTTCAATTAGCAATTAATATCTTACTTCTTTATGTCCCTTTGAACAAGCATAATGTAAGGATGTCTGGCCACGATTATTTTTGTGACATTAGCTCCTTTACCAATCAGCAATCTAACAGCTTCCAGCCTTCCAGCTGAAGATGCCAAAATTAATGGTGTACAATGTGTATCATCTACAGGGTCAATAGGGCTGCCTTTATCAATTAGAAAATCAACGAGATTCTCATTACCACCCAGTGCTGCCCAATGTAAGAGAAGTCGATTATTCTAAAATATGAAAAAATCCATAATTGAAATTGGTACAACATCAACAACAAAAACAACCTCAAGAAAAAATTAAATGTACTTATTACTTAACAGTTAACAATACTTACTGTATCTACTGTTGTCAGTAAAGACTGGTCAGAATCTATAGCCACTTTAACTTGATTAAAGTCTCCTTTATATGCTTTTTCATAAACTGTACCAATAGACATTTTAGTATAATTTTAAAATGTAACTTTTTAAATATAATAGATAAATGGCTACTTATTTTTTTAGCTTTAACTGTTTACATATGCTTATAAGTAATAATATAGCAGTTTCTACTCTGTTGTTTAAAATTTACATCTTTCGATATTTACGTTTAAATATTCGTAGATGAATAGGTAATAAAATATTATTGTCAAATGTCAAGTCATTTTTTTTTTTTTTTTTTTGGGATTTTTTGACCTGGTAATTACAACCTTTAGGTCAACTCTTATTTATTCGTATACGTAATAATATGTCTATGAGCACATCCCATTAAATTGTTTTAATTGTATTCTTTATGTATTTGTAGATGTGCTTATAAGTAAGTTCGTCTTGTAACAATTGTTTTAATGGCGGCGGGCGGGACAATAAATCACACTTATTTTCAACATCACTGAGTTCACTGGCCAACACTAGTCTGTCAATCAAAAATTTTTGACAATCAAAGATAACATGCTCCACAGTTCCATCACTTGAATTACAATGAGAACAGGTTCCATTCGCAATAATGCCGAGTCGAGCAAGGTGTGACGGTGTAGTATTATGACCGAAACGCAGTCTATTTATGATAGTAATAAAGTCTCGAGAAGCATCTGGCATACGATGATACCAAGGTCTTGCAGGTAAGCTTTCTTGTATGCTTCCATACCATTTTCCTTTCGTATCTTGATCTTTCTTCCACATTTCTAACCACAACTTTTGAATATTTTGGTCAATACATTGCAAGTAATCGGACATAGGAACATTCATTGTATTTCTAACGTCAACAGCATTAACTCCTTCATATGCAGTTTTATCAGCCATTTCATTGCCAGAGATACCTTTGTGGGAAGGCACCCATAGAAAGAAAATTTGGATATTTTTACTGTGGTATTGGTGAATTATTTGCTTAATGAAGTAAAGGATATAATTAGACTTGTATTTGACTGTGAGGGTAGTTAAAGCTGTTATCAAACTTAAGGAATCAGAAATTATTAAAAAACATTTATTGTTATTGATTTCGCGAATACGCATTAATGCCTGATACACTGCATATGCCTCTGCCGTAAATATAGAGCAGGGTTCATGCAGAATAAAACTTGAAGAAAATTTTGCTTGTGGATCATATAGAGCAGCATGTACATAATCACTTGTTTTGCTCCCATCAGTGTAGATAACATAGTACATTGTATTTTCCTCCAAAAATTGAAGCATTTCCGAATTATTGTTTATTGTCTGTTTAACTACATTAAGTGGATGTGAAATACACTGATAAGAGAAAGAGTAACATGGCCATGGAAACTGTTTTCTGATTTTAGAAAAATTATTGTCTATTTCCAGAAATATATCAGACAGTGTTGGAGAATTACCACATAGTAGACCGTGTGCTGTTGTTAATGGTCTTCTTGGGGATCTATCTATATAAGGTACAATTTTATTTATTATTTGAATGTTATTTGATGCTATTAGTTTGAGACAGAATCTTTCAGCAAGTAAAATTCGCCTCAAAATCAAAGGCATCACTTTTGTCTCAACTTCCATGGCCCTTATGGGAGTTGAGCACATAGCACCAGATATTATTCTTAAAGCCTTATTCTGCAATATGTCTAATTTATTTACATGAGAACTATTCATATAAGCGAGTGAGCTATAATCTAAGTGACTTCTTACAATACTTTTATACAATATTGACAATATTTTAGGATCTGCACCCCATGTTACACCACAAAGTGATCTGATAACATTTAGTCCTGTGTGAGCTTTTTTGGATATATATTTAATATGTTCTTCAAAAGTTAATTTTGGATCTAGTATTATTCCTAAAAATTTCTTTGAAGTGACTTTATTTATAATTTCATTATTGTAAATAACATTTGAGTTTGGGGTTTCATTGCCAAAAAACATAACACTACTTTTAGAGGGGTTAATTTTTAAATGTAAACAATCATTATAATATTGTAATAGTTGAAATAAGGATTTGTTCATGTTATCTATTGCAATCTCTAGGTTGTAATTACTGCTGTATAATACAATGTCATCAGCAAATTGTAAGATATTTACATTCCTATTATTTACATATTTACAAATTTCACTTGTGTATATATTGTACAGCAATGGAGATAGTGTGGCACCCTGCATTGTGCCTCTTGAGGCATATTTGGGTCCATATAAAATATTGTTATGTCTAGCATAGATTGTTCTATTGTTCAAAAAATTAAAAATCCACTTACATAAGTGCCCAGGCACACCTAACCTAGACATGATTTGAACTAGTATACCAGGATCAACACTATCAAAAGCACTTTGGACATCTAGGAATACGCAAACAGTGTTTAATTTTCTATGTTTTGCATTTTTTAGGTCAGAGATTAAAGAGGTGAAACTGTCTGCACTACTACGCCCTCTACGGAAGCCATATTGTATATGTGGAATGAAACACTTTGATTCAACATACCAGTCAAGACGAACTTTCACCATATTTTCGAATATTTTACCAAGACATGATGACAAGGAAATTGGTCTATAAGAACTAGCAAACTCAGGAGATTTGTCGGGCTTAAGTATTGGGACAACACACTGTGTTTTCCATGACTGTGGAATACATTTATTAAGCCAAAGCAAATTGAGAATGTTAAGAAACAACTTTTGGGCAGATACATCTAAGTTTTTAATTACGATGTAAGGATAATCATCTAAGCCAGGAGTTGTATTTCGTCTAGAGTGCAAGCTTGTTAAAAATTCAGACCATGAAAAAGGATCCAGTAAAAATTTAGAATTTGGGTTATCATTGTTGGTTTCAAAAAGAATGTTCAGTTGATCTACTTCAATTAAGTTGCTATTATCTGATAATTTATTTAAGAGTGGAGATATAAACTCATTTGTATATGATTTATTCTTAGGTCTTATGCCTTTGAACATTTTTAATAAATTCCAAATTTTACTTATGTGAGTATTTCTATTAAAAGTGTTACACAAATTATTCCATCCTATTTTTTTCTGTTCTGAAATTGTTCTCTTTTTCTGGGCATCTTTTCTTTTGTAATTAATATAATTTTCAATAGTAGACTCTTTTCTATATAGTTTTAGTGCATTATACGAAGCAATAACACTTTGTTCACATATACTATTCCACCAGGGAGCTGGTGGTCTGCTTATGAAAGTGTTTGTTTTAGTGAGCTTTGGAATTGACATTTCTTTAAGAGTATCTAAATGAAAACAGAAATTATTATAGGTTGAAATAGGATCATGTGGTTGAAGTATCAAATCATTAAACATTGTTTTTGAAAGAGCTGTATATGTTTTCCAGTCAGCTTTTTTATATATGAACTTATCTACAGGGGAATTGAGATGATATTTATCTATATGTAATGAAATCTCTGTTATTGTTGGATAATGGTAACTTCCCATTGTATCATCATGTACAGACCATTCACATAGTGGTGCGAGGCTGCCACTTATAAAGCTTACATCTATGGCAGAAGCAGTTTGTCTAGGGCGATTTATAGTTGTAGGTCTACCATCATTTAAAATACACAAATCTAAGTCATCAATTAAATTAAATAAATCCTGACCTCTACTTTTCGTTGACAAACAACCAAATGCAATATGATGAGCATTAAAGTCACCACTCATAAATATGGGCTTTGGTAGATCATTAATAATGTAACGGAGTCTATTAATTCGTATCCGTCCACTTGAAGGTGGACAGTATGCACAGAGAATTGTTAAACTACTATGTCCTGTTGATACAGATACAGCAACTGTTTGAATGTCTTCATAAAATCTGGTATTTAATATATTATACTTAAGGTGTGGTTTTATTAGTATTGCAACTCCATTATGTGTATTGTTTGAATTTTTATTGTATATATTATATCCTGGTATTTTAAAATTATTATCTTTGAACCATGTCTCATTAAGAAGGCAAATATCAATATTTTGTTGTTTTAAAAATTGGATTAATAAAGGTTTTTTACTATTTGCACTTTGAATGTTATACTGCGCAATACGTAACTTGGATTGTGTAGAACTAGGCCCTACACAATCCATTATGTTAAGTTTTTTAATAATGTATCTTTAATAGTTTTAATATTAGTCGGTGTACTATCATCTTTATTGCCTAATTCCACCAACGTCTGCACTAGGGCCATAAGTACATCGTTATTGGAAATTATTTGAGTTTTAAGGTCTTTAGAATTAACTATTTTAGCTTTATTTACATCTTGTACAGACTTATTTACAGGAATATTTATAGATTTATTTACAATAACATTACTATTTACAAATTGTGATTTTGGTGGTGAGAGTGGAGGAAAATCTGTTTCATTGGTGATGACTTGTTTTGTAGAGGTGACACCTGCATAAGATATGTTGTTTTTCTTTTCAATTATCTTTTTTGCTTTAATAGGACATAATCTAGATATCGCAAGGTGAGGCCCACTGCAATTTATGCAGCTGATTTCTGTTGGTTTATCACATTCCTTATACATGTGTTCACCTCCGCAAATACTACATCTTTGTTTACCATTACAAATCCTTGCTGAATGATTAAATTTAAAACACCTATAGCACTGTAATAATGGTGGAATGTATTCAAAAACTCTATACGAGAATAGATCATATTGAACATTATCAGGTAGTACATTAGATAAAAAAGTAACGCTTACAGTCTGTAATGGAATGCGCTCTTGTCCTATTTTCTTTGTAAACCTTCTTATTGCCACTATTTCATAAATTGAAGAAAGTCTTGTATAGAGTTCTTTGTTAGATATATTCGTTGGAACAAATCTAATGATGCCGGTTTTTTCAATTTGCGCTGCCGGTATGAATGCCTTCATGTTATATTTTGTGAGGAAAGTAGTGTTATTAATAAAGTTATTGGCCGTATTATATTGCTTGAAAATAACTGCTATTTTATTGGCATTCACCCTCTGAATACCCGTCACACCTTTTATGTCCATTGAGAAAAGATGATTTAAGTATATAGGGCTCTTGTTACCCAATCTATCATCGTTTATGGATTCTACATACACTTTAAAGTCTGTGTTGGTTGAGTTTTCCGGATATAGTCTTTTATAATTCGGTTTGTAATAGGGCAGATACGCATCTCGCTCACCGCCGGAGTCCGATTGTCCTTCATCCCTAGGCTGTGTCCGTTTTATTTTTTTTGAGGTGGGCGGGTTAGACCCGCCCCCCTCGTTTATCTCCATTGCTATTGTGCTTTTCAGCCGCTAATAGCAATATTTAAATTCACTTTAACTATAAAAAAATCACTTTATAGGAAAAATTTAAAATTAATTTACTAAAGTCAACCGCGCTTTTTCAAGGTTCCCGCCAGAATCCAATGTCAAGTCATTGTCCCTACCATAGAGTATATTGCTACTAATATAAAGTCCCTATCATAGATGAAAAATAAAGGTCCCTACTATCACAGTATCTCTGTATTGTGCTACTATGGAGATTAGAGACCAGAAGGAACATTGCCCTAGAATGTAGTGTCTCAGAAATATTGTTAATCTAAGGAGGCGCTGCGATCGCTATGTTGTCTCAATGCCTAACTTCACGTTGTCACAATAGTGACAATACTCATAAACAGCTAACTTCACAAATACTACTTACCGACGACAGCGCGTTGTAAATTCTACAAATTTTCAAGGACAGGCTGGTAACGCTTTAGTATGAAGCGATGGTCCTAATTGTCTCTAATCTCCATGGTCCCTACCATGGAGTTACGTAGTAACCATAGATTATATTGCGTAGTAACTCACTGACCTCTATAATACCACTGGACTGGATAATACTCCATGGGCATGGAGATTAGAAACCAGGAGGACCATCGCTAAGTTAGCTATTTATGAGTACTGTCACTGTTGTGACAACGTGAAGTTAGGCATTGAGACAACATAGCGATCGCAGCGCCTCCTTGGTTTGACAATATTTCTGAGACACTACATTCTAGGGCCTTGGTTCTCCTGGTTTCTAATCTCCATGCACCCGCCAGTTACAAGGAAAGATAATACAAAATTTTTATAACACAAAAATTGAGAATGTTCAGTGTTACAAAAACGAATATAAACAAAATAGAAAGTATGAAGGCATAAAAAATAATGATACACATAAATAAAGAAAACACAAAAATCAACAACAATAAATTAAAAACAAATCAAAAATAATAATAATATTAAATAACTATATACCTATATAGACTATACAATACATATTAAATATGACATAAAAATGTATAGCCAAAATACAAGAAGCTAATGCTCAAAAGGTAACATAAATGAGATGTCAAATGACTTATGACATTGTCAATGTCAATTATTTATAATTGTTAATAAAAAAAACTAAATGGATAATATAAAAGCAAAACCTATAGAGACCAAAACTGTCCTAACGATAAAGAATGTAGAAATATAAAGATTAATCAGTTTCCGTTTCAATGGGGTGCTAAAATTTTTTTAAAATAATAGTTAAATTTAAAAAAATATTTATTAAAAAAATCACAGGCGACCTAACAAAAATGATAGTGGACCTATACAGACCGAACGTAGACCTATTGATTCAGGTCATTTTGATTTCAAAAATCCTTCGATTGGGTGCTAAAATTGTGTAGGTTTTGTAGGGCCTTGGTTCTCCTGGTTCCTAATCTCCATGTCCATGGGTTTGCAACTTTGCCGTTTGACTGAAAACTGACAAGTGACAAGTGACATTTGATATTTGAAAATGACAATTTTGTGCAGTTGATTTTGCAATTTGGACATTTTTGAATTTTGTATTGTGAATAAATAAAATAAAGTATGACATAATCTACCAAATAAACTTCTTACATATCAGTAGTACAAACACTCACAAATATTAATTCCAGTTTTTATCAACAATAATCAATAATGTCAATGGAAGCAATCTGGAACTTGCACTTCATAAATTTTAACTGCTATTTTTTGATTGGTGGCTTATTTATAAGTTATTTAGTATTTCGTATCTTACAATCATTTTTTGATGATAATAATTTCATACAAACAAAATATAAAGTACGTGGCCATACATGGAGAAGTATAGAATGTAATAAATCTATACCCTACAATATTTATGTAAGTAGAGCGACGACATTAATAATATAATGTAATATTGTGACCGGTCATTCGTTTGCGCACCCTAGATTTAATTTATAGTACTATGATCCGGCTGTGTCATGTTTGTTTGGTTATTTGTCATATGTTTGGTTGTTTTTGTTTTCTTTTTGAAGAATGTGTAATGTGATGATTTTCCTAGTATAAAAACTCTACCTCAGTTTTTTGTTTTTCTCTAATAAAGGACTTTTTAATCATATGAATACAAAAATTACAGTGCACAATATGTGGCAAACTTATGCTTCCTGTTGTGGGTTTATTTTGTGAGTGCTGTGGAGTAAGTGCTTGTAAAGAATGCCATCGCATATTAAACAAAAAGTTTAGATGCAAACAAATTACTTGGCCAGTAGAAAAGCCTTTTTATCACCTATGGGTCAATGGTAATTATTATTTACAATGCATAAACAATTGTTGTGTTGTATAAGTAATATAAGCATAGATTTGCTTTACTAGTATAAGGGTATTTTGTAGTGGGTGCTGCTACACAAGATAATGTTGATCACCAAGAAGATGGAGAAATTTTAAAGAAATATTTTTGTTCCTGGTGTCAGAGAATAAAACTAAGCTGTGAAAATTTAATAAATGATACAGAAGTATGTATTGAAATATTAAATTTGAATATAATGCATTTAAAATTATTAAGTAATTTTCTTTTGTTTGTTTTTAGGAATGTGATTTTAATAAATACAAGGATATTATAATTCCTCCAAATTCTGTTAGAGTGGAAAAAAGTAAAATTATAAGTATAAAGCCACCATCTATAGATAATTGGGAACCATTATTTATATTTGGTAAGACATGTAATGAATATCTATATTGATTTTATTTAAATGCAAATAATATTTTGATTGAATTGAATTTTTGGTTCATTTTTGTATTCTCTTCTGTAATACCTATTAAATAATAAATATTTTTCAGTGAATCGAAAATCTGGAAGCAATAGGAGTGATGAAGTTATTTCTATCTTTAGAGGACTTCTCAATCCTTTACAGGTTTGTGCAATGGCTTAACAAAATAAAAAGAAATTATTCAATTCATGCTATTGTTTAATTTGTATTATTTTATTGTTAAATCTACTAGCAACAGATGGCCCATGGCTTTTATTTAATACCTTAGAGAGGTCCTTACCTTAGAGGTCAGAGGAGTTACAAAAAATTTAACTGCTCTGACCGACTTATAAGGAACATAATATGTTAGTATTGCAAGCATGTTGCTAGATAAATGGTATGTAGCAAAATGCTAAAAAATATTTCGCTGTTCCTCACCATGCTAAATGCTGTGTGTCAAATGCCATACAATAATAAACTTCCTAAACTGCAAACTTTGCTTTAGCAGTAAAAACTTATGAACAAATAATGGAACTGATCATAATATGATTGGGAACCTATCTATTTTTATTTACAAAAATTTTAAACAATTTTCCTATACATTCTGATACACTCCTATAGAAATGGCTTTATTTTGTGTAGATAATAATAATTTATTTCTTATGAATGTAGGTGATAGATATCAGTGTGAGTGGTCCGGAACGTGTGGTGAAATGGTTGCCAGATCGTTGTCGCGTGCTGGTGGCGGGCGGCGACGGCACGGTCGCCTGGGTCCTCAATGCTCTGCATACTGCCCCACATGTTACGGTATCTGCAAGTTTATTTTTTAGGCTTTTGATTTTATCATTAATGTATGAAAAGAATCATGATAAATAATAATATAACTAAGTATTTTATAATGTATTCATTATAAGTAAGGTATAAGATGTGCACAAGTTGTACAGAGGGCCTAGACAAAGTAACAATCGATTAGCGAAAGCGATAGTAGAAAAGTCCAAAATGTATGGGTTTGACATATGACTTATATATGTCACGTGATCTGTTGTCAACGAATAGATGATGGTAGACAATGTACCTACATTCATTTCAATTATTATAGCAGGGTCACGTTAATAGGTAACATTTGACGTCTGTCAGATTTATCTTCATAGTGAGGTGACCTGATAAAAAACATCGATTAATGTGAAAGAATCGATACGGACTTGAAACATATGTGAATTTTAAAAATCATCAGGCGAATCCCTGTCCCATTATTATTTTTCTTTCTTAAATTTAAGGAGCAAAATAAGACAAGTACATAATTTAACAAAAAAATTGCATTTATTCAGTTGAACTATCAGAACTGTTATTAATATTGTCATCTTCATCACTGCTGTCACCACTCAGAGATATTATTAATTCATTTTCAATAATATTGTCTATTCTCACATCTCGTTCAAAATCTTGTAAAATTATTTTCTTTGTTTTCTCTACGACTTTTCTCCAGTCTTCTGTAGTGACTTCTGCACACGCAGTTTGTAGCAGAGTCATCATTTAGCAGTACTGAAGGGTGGTTCAGTATTGTTCCGCGCTGCATGACCCTTTATTTGTGCCCAAATAAGCTCGATGGCGTTATACTGGCAATGGTAGGGAGGCAATCGAATAACTTCGTGTCCATGCTCTAGGGCTAGTTCATCGATTACATAGCGGAGCTTGGACGGCTTAGTTGCTTTTAGCAGTTTTAACAACTCCACTTTTAATAAAGTTGAACTTGCATCCACACCATTTCTTACCAGCCACGAGACAATCTCTTGCTTTTTACTTGCTTGAGTTGGTGGTTTATCAACTTGTACCGAATGATATGGTGCATTGTCCATTATAATTTTCGATGGGTTTTCTAAGCTGACTAGCAGCTTCTCAAACCACTCTTTAAAAACCTCAAAGTTCATTTCCTCATGGTAATCACTTGTAGTTTTAGAGGCGAATGCGAGGAGGCAGTCTGAAATAAAACCTTGAGAAGGTGGTCCCGCGTGACATATAATAAGTCGGGCTCCTTTTCCCGATGGAACTTTTGAGGTGGAGGCCGTTGTATCATCGGTCCATGTCCGCGAAACCGTATAGTTCGCATTCAACCATGTTTCGTCAATAAACACGACATTGTCCCAATCTGTAATTTTATTTACTTGAATGTTACTCTCTTCAAAATAATATCGTAGCGTTCTAGAAGGATTTTCCGCTTGTCAGATTTTTTAAATATAAAACCAATGGATTTCAAAACCTTTGATAGAGACGATTTACCGCCAAAAAATAAGCCTGCGTCTTTTAACGAACTCATTAGCTTTTCCCGTGTAGGATATTCTTTTCTCGAGTAATATCCATAAATGTGGTTGCGAATTGCAGCAGCATCAAAATTATCAACGCCAACAATTTTCTTGTCCCTCTTTATTTTTTTCGGTGTACGTAAAGTATTATCTTCTGAGCCTGACGGTCCGTATTTCTCATTCAGAATTTTAGTTATTGTCCGCTTCCCTATTCCCAATGCTTCGGCAACGCGTTCTCTCGGTTGTGTACAATTTCACCACTAGTTCGCGAGATTGGCTGTTTAGCGTTTTCCCCCGTTTCGACATGGTAAGACTGTGTAGGGGTTTCTTCCCTAGCTTACTATTTGAAGACTTCTTCTTGGAGTTGGAGAGAAATGATACTGTTGGCCGTTCGGATCGGAATGAATTTATTTTACAATTTTATGACTATATATACAAAATCTTAAAATATAAAATATTTACATTAATATTTAAAATTATTCTAAATTCGATTCTACACTGAAATGTTTTTCTTTTCCACCAGTGATGAGTGAATTTATTTTACAATTTTATGCCACCTAAATTGTACCTAACATCAATGATTTTTCTATTTAGTTATGACGATTGTTGAAATCGAATCGCTTCATAACGAATGCCGGTTGGCTATAGGCCCAGGTGTATTTATGTAACAGGAAGCAAGTAGTAATTAATTGTAGACAGAAGCTGGTCCTATTGTCCTATAATTAACTAAAATTATTATAAAATATATTTATAAAATATATGCTTTTAAAATTATATAATATTATATGTATCAATCATCTGGTATCAAAACCACAAGCATCATAGCTCATCCTTTAATCAAGATGGTGCTGTGTGTTAATGTCTAAATATAACCATAAGGTAAATAGCAAGACAATATATATTTCTATTGAAACTTAATCAATGATCTTTAATTCATTAGTTCATAAATTAAAGATCATTGATTAAGTTTCAATATAACAAATGTGTTTTATAGTAACCCTCGTAGTAACACTAACAACTAACCTAGTCAATGGTTACAGGCGGCCGTTGGTATATTGCCGATGGGCACGGGCAACGACCTGTCGCGCGCGCTCGGCTGGGGCGCTGGCTCGTCCTCTTTAGACGCACATTCCATTATTCATTCCGTAAAGTGCGCAGAAGTACACATGCTGGATAGGTAAAAAAATGTAACACTATCATATTTTAGTTTTATAATATTGTTCAATATGTTAAATTAATCCATTGTAAAGAAGTTACTAATTAATTATTTTAAAGACCAGACCTGATATTCTGGGTTCCGAGCCTACGGGTTGAGTCAACCTTGGCAATTCATTTTTTCTTATTAATTTTGAATTTTCTAGTACTTTTTGAATTTCTGATTAATCAATCGCAAAAATGGTTGGCTATTCCAATACTTAAATAATGTATTTAATATGTGCTCTGGAACTCTTAAAAATTTTAATTTTATTTTCTTTATTGTAAGTAGATTTTCACTAGTAGTTAGTAAATTGTATTTCAAATTTCATATATTATTATTTATTATTAATTATCATTCAAGCCGGAAATATAATCTATGTTGGGTGTTTGTGATGCCTTTAATTAATGTTAATATAATTTATAAATAAATAATAGAATAAATAAATACAAAGGTGGAAGATAAGGATAAGGCCGGCGCGCGGGCGCCTGGGCCGGCTGCGCGCCGAGCGCGTGCTGTACGCGCACAACTACGCCAGCGTGGGCGTGGACGCGCAGGTGGCGCTCGACTTCGACCGCGCGCGCGCGCAGTTCCTCTACCGGTACGCCAGCCGGTACCTCAATTATGTGAGTGCTTTTTTTGAATTTAGAGACAACTTTTGAATTCAGGGCGTGAGAAACTATTGTAAGTTATTTTGATGACTATTATAAGCTTACTACATTTTAAAAACGCGATTCATAATCGAGATGAACTAAAGAACTTGTCTCTTGTCTCTTGATTTGTTTGAACTGCTGTTTGCTAGTTATTTCTGTAATGTAACATAAATATTAAATAAACCTTCTACACTAAAAAGACTTTGTCTTACTCCCACCTTACCATTGTTACATAACTCCTATTTTCTTATGTACCGCAATTACGCTATTTTCTACTTATTACTTAAACTAGTAAATATCAATAAAAAATCTAATATATCCAGGATAGTTTCGTATTTATAATAACTTTTTTTTCTTTTATTTTTATAGATGGCGTACGCTCTGTTAGGAGTGGGGCGAGCGCTCGATGACGGTGGCTGCGGAGGCCTAGAAAAACGCCTGCGCGTGCAGCTTGGTACCGGCGCGGCCGAAGGCGGGGGCGAAGTCCTAACCCTACCGCCCCTACAGGCCCTCGTAATGCTAAACATACCTTCTTGGGGAGCCGGTGTTGATCTGTGGAGTGAGTGTCCATATCTTTGTTTACTTCAAGTACCTTCTTTCTTTGAGCCTAGCAGTTAGGGACTCTCGCACTAGGCGTAACTATGCGACGCGGCACGGTCAAATATTTTTTATATGAAATAGTATGAGATATAACGAGGCCGTGTCGCGTCGCGCAGTTTCCGCTAGTGCGGCATAGCTAGCGACGAGACACTGCACGGCAGATTGTTTTCGAAATTGGCGTTAGATGAGGAACAATTAATTATACTTGTTAGACAATATCCATTGATATATGACCTCCAAAATGACCAGTATTTAATATAATACCAGTAAAAAGACAAGTTTCTTCCATCTCGCTCAAAAGTTGCCGTACGATTGACGAGCATTTGCCGCGTACTGCCGCGCTAGTGCGGTATACCTGTTATAAAATGTGTGTGATATCGATAGTTCTTTTTTTTGTATCTTTATAAATGGGTGATAGAAATAAAAACACGTTTATTTTTTTCTTTACATTTTTTTATTACCAATAAAATTACAACATAGCATACAAAATATATAAACAAAAGAACATATATATATATAAAACTAAAAATACAAAATTAAAATTCTATTTCTGATTCATCATAATCATCATCTCTTGTGTCGAGTTTTTCTCAAGTCTTCATCTTGAAGCGATTCTGCGTGCTCCACATCGATAACGGCCTTGCGCACGCGCAACTAGCGCACATCCCTAGTCCGATTATGATTTATGGCCGAGTCTGCAGCGAGGTAATACACTACTATAGTGTCGTGCCGTGTCGCGTCGTTCCGCTGCCGTGCAGTCACGCCTTGTGCGTGCGAACTTCGACAAACTACCTCAACTTACTTTCTGTTACATAAAGTGACTTATTTTGCGATAGGACACTACAATTCCTCAAATCTAAAAACATACTTTCCCAGCTCACAGATTGACTTGTCTATGTAGATGTAGCAGTTCTTTCTTGTACGCTTTACACTTTTGAATTTAATTATTATGTCCATTGTCCCAAGGTGTTTTTAAGTGTTTTTTGAAGTGAAACTTCTTTAGAATCGTTGTAATTTGAAACTCGATGAAACGAAAATGCGTCATGATAAACAAAGAAATACATAAAAGTGTAGGATTAAGTTGGAGAGAATGAGATAGAATACATTCCCATGTTGCCATGGTAACCGTTGTTTATTTTTTGACATTTCTTTTTTATATATATTCATCTCATTCTTTTGTCGATTTACTGATCGTCATCTATCGTGTGTGAATTGCACACACACCTTTTTTTTTGTAATATTTCATTTTAATTAACTTGAGATTTCATTTTTGTTAATAACAACTACTTATTCTTATTTATCATAATAAACGACATAATTTAGGGCTTTGGTAAGAATCGCTTAAATAATTAAAATCATTACATTGTGATGGTACATAAAAATATATAATAGAACCTTCTGTAATGGATAATAAAGAATAAGATTTATTTGTGATTTTTATTATAGGTATGGGTAACGAAGAGGATGTTGGAGCACAGCGAATGGATGACGGAAAGTTAGAGGTAAAATATGTATAGCTATTTATTACTTTAGATTTTTCTAGGTCACTACTGTTTATCGATTTTAATCATTACATTTATAAAATGCATGTATATAAAGTAATATATATTTAGTATAACTGCTATGTGGTATCCGTAACACAAGCCTCGTAGCTTACCACGGAACTAGATAACGATTGTAATGGACCAAAAAAAAATTAAATGTAAGTAACGTCCATTGTAATTTAAGTACTTGAGTAAAAAAATGATAATACTAACTTAAGTTTTCGCAAATATTCGACATTATTAATGAATCTTTTCGGATTTTGAAAGTTTTTCAAAATAAGTAACATTACTAGGTGCCTTAGGGCTTATTTGAATTTTTTTGTTAATTGTGGGTAGACAATATAACATGTATATTAACCTCTGAGACGTCAAATACCTTAGTCGCTCCCATGACCATGGTTGCTGTAAAGCATTTGAAACGTCGGGAACGAAAAATTTAAATATGTATGTAAATCCACCACAAAATCCGGAAAGATAGTTTCATTTATAAATAAACTAGCCTTTTCCGCGGCTACGCTCGCTTTCTAAAGCTGGAAACCAAATACTTTTGTCCCGCCTGTCCGCCCGTCGTTATGTTAAAACTGTAATAACTCGTAAGATATTTATTGAAATCAAATGACTCCAAAAGCAATTTTATTCAAAATTAAATACTTGTGATGAATAACTTATTTATTTGGATAAGGATTAATATTGTATTTATTAAACACCTTCGCAAATAATGCATTATTTTAAAACAAATTTGATTATCATAAAAAAGGTTATAGTGAGTCAATCTTAAAAGAAAGACATATACTATCGCGGACTTCAACAAACAAACAAAAAACAAACTCTTCAGCTTTATAAATAGTATAGATATATATTATCTTTTCCAGGTGGTGGGTGTATCGTCGTCGTTCCACATAGCGCGGCTGCAGTGCGGCCTCGCGCAGCCCTACCGCTTCGCGCAGGCCTCGCATGTGAGAGTGAGTACCAATTTATTATTAACTTTAAATTACGGTTTTATACCCTTTTACTTTTAATCTTTGAAGTAACTGCTAAAATTGTAAATGGCTCTACAAAGTAAAATTTGTTTTTAATATTTGTTTATCTTTCTTCTTTATTACTTCTTTCTGCTAAGTTCAAGTTAGAAATTGCCATCATTTATAACCTGAGCATTTTTATAGAATCTAATTTTTTTTTGGTGATTTAACTTGAATATTAATTTTTAATTAAAGTTCTGTACCGGAAATTAGTTCAATAGACATAGTTATTAATTAGTTAAGTAGGATAAGACAAAGTTATCTTCTCTAAATAAAGTCTTAGGGTCTATCCGCACACAACAGTGCAGGCACAGTGCCGACACGTGCCGATCAGTAACATATCCGTCAGTGTCAGTGTAAAATGATATTGTAGCATACATTTTGTATGACACTATTCGTACTCGTCAGTGACAGTGACGTTCAGTGATGTCAGTGTATTGTAATTATATTTTATATATTTTCATGTACGGAACTGTTGGTCACATGTCGGCAGTGTTGAGTGCTGATAGACCTTTATAAGTATACAAAACGCACCCCTAACACACCAGAACGATATAACAGTTAGTTTTTAATAAATAAATTAAACAGTTTTTTATCTGTACATGTATTTCTTCTTTTGTTTTGATGTACAATAAAATGTATTATTATTGTAAACATATAAAAGGCTAAAAATACATTTAATAAACTTATTATTATTCTTATCCATCAGATCGATCTGGAGGGTTGCTGCGCGATGCAAGTGGACGGCGAGCCGTGGATGCAGGGCGCCGCCACCATCCTGCTGGAGCCGGGCGGCCGCAGCGCCGTGCTGCGCCCCGAGCACTGAACCTACACCAGCCTGTATGTAACGATGAAGCATTTATATCTTCTCATTATTCATATTCTCTTCTATATACTGTTTTACGCCATCATTTATATTATAATATATAATATAGTAGTTATATAAATGAGTAGTGTATCAAATATGTGGTATCCGTAACACAAGCCTCGTAGCTTACCACGGAACTAGATGGCGTTGTGTGTTAATGTCCAAACATGTTTATTTATTTTTTAACTTAGCCAACCTGTACAGGTAACAATGTGGTTACAATTATATGTCCTCATAAAATCTTCTTTATCCGACTGTACACCATTTACTATGGTATCAGCAACTCTAGCAGGTAAGACGTTATAAATTAAATAATAATTAAATGTATACATTCATCTTCATGTCTTCCTAATCAGATATTACCAACGCGTGTTTGGTTAAAATGGTATAATATTTGTATCCAGTCATAATAATATTAAACTTGGCTTTTGTCACTCTCGCTGGTGTCAGATATCGCAAAGTAATGGTTTTTAATTTCTTAATTATAAATACCTAAAAGATGTACTGCAATTAAATATTGTAAAAATAATAGCCAAAAGCCTATCATCATCGTATCATCCGACCGGTTATCCCGCCATTTCTAATAGCATTTTTTATCTGTATGGGTAATTGATGTTAGTATATTTTAACTGTGGCTCTAAGATAACTTAAAAATATCTATTTAATTGTCAATATGAATACCTAAGTATAGTTTGCATTTGTGTGAGTGATATGATGGCCAAAAGCCAATAGCCTGTAACACTTTGAGGTAACACCTCATTACAGCCCCACTTTGGGCGCCACTGTAATGTTTTTAATTATCTAAATAAAATTTTGAATTTAGATACCCAATTAAAACATTACAAGCCGTGCTTCAGAAACCAGTATAAGCGAGTTTAAACCAAGTGCGTAACCAACCCAACCTCTACACTGCATTCACACAAATGCAAAGCTGAGCTTAAGCTGTAAGAACTGTAGTTTAAACAAAACTGCAACGAGCGCTTAAGAGTTGTTGATGATGCTTGGAAAGTTCAATTTTAGACGGATACCTATCGAACACATAATATATTTATTGTTTTCATACTTCTTACACTTTGAAGCTGTTACTGTTTTCCATACATGTTTTAATATAGATATATCCGAAGCATTTATATTTCATTGTTTATATAATAACTTAGTGCAGAATTTTAAAGTTTAGATAATATGGATATATATGTGAATTTTGGTGTAAATTAAGATATTTTGAGTGTTATACATAGTAATCCATACTAATATTATAAATGCGAAAGTAACTCTGTCTGTCTGTCTGTCTGTCTGTTACCTTTTCACGCCTAAACCACCCAACCGATTTTGCTGAAATTTGGTATGTAGATAGTTTGCATTCATGAGAAGGAAATAGGCATATTATTTTTTGGAAATTCAACCCATAAAAGGGTTAAAAGGGGTGGCAAAGTTTGTATGAGAAAAATATTTTTATTGCACATTTTTGCATGAAACTTTGAATTAATGCTTTTTAGTACAAATGATGAAACACGTATTTCAGGGTTTTTCGAAATTCACCCTCATTGGGGGTTAAAGGGGGTGGCTAAGTTTGTATGGGAAATTTAATTCTATTGAAATATTTTGCGTGACACTGAAATAATGCTCTGCAATACAAATTAAGAGGGCCAGAACTTTAAATGGGAATCAGTCCTTGGTACATTATAAGTAACAGTATATAAGCAAAAATGTTTATTTTATTCACTCTTAGCGCGAGCGAAGCCGCGGGCACCGCTAGTGATTAAATAAATATTCTTTAAATTTATGGTCCATTAAACTGTAGAGGTAAAATTATTATTGATTCCATACTGTTATAGGGTAAAATTATTATAGCGTTGACATAATATGTATAAAAGGCTGTTTTACTTTAAATAAGTATTCTCAATTGAGGTCACATGTGCCAGTGTCATTAACGCGCAATGAAGGCGAAACGACGGTACGAGAGAGAAAGTCATACTATCTCACTCTGTAGGTGCCACACAGTGAGATAGTAGTATGACATTTTTTAATTTATACAAAGATGACTAGTAACATCAGTTTTTCAGCATGTAACATCAGGGCCTAAACAAACCGCGTTTTATAAATTATTCTGTGCTGATAATCTAAAATAATACACATTCCATATGAAATAAATAATAAGTTATAAATCAGAACTAAAGCGCACATCAACAGCGCGGTAAAAACCATCGTGTGTATAGGCCCTTAGATAGGAAGTTTTCGCTCTAAAAAAGTCTTAAATTATGGAAGTTAAGCTTAAAAACTATGGTTTCGATTATTATTGCATTGCGTAAAATATTGTGTTGACGTCAACTGTATTCATTTAACTAATAGGATATTGTTCAACTTTAGTAGTTATTATTAAACAGGAAAAAACAGCCAAGAAACAATAGAGACAATTGAATATATATATATGTATTTAGTTTTCCTGGTCTAGTGGGTAAGCTTTTAGTCGGTAGGTACTAAATATATCAATATATAATTTAATTCCGGTAATTGGTTTTAGGCTTTAGCTCCTTTTTTACCTACTTCTAGAATTAATATTCTATTTAATCGGTGTTGTGGACTAATTCTTAAGTGTTAAACTATTTATTATTAATCTTTAGGTAATGAAGGAATTGAAAATTTTATTCAAGCGTTATGTACTTAATTATAAAATTTATTTCAATTGTAGAATAGTATTATATTAGAAAAGTATAAAATATGTCTATATTTTGGTGATGATGTAAACATGATCTTTTAATACTCCCTAAATGAGTATAGATATTTTTATTATTTCTCTCTACAAAAATATGCCAAAGAATTTTGTTATAAAATATAACTAGGTATATACTCACATTGTATTTATTTTATTATATTATATACATAAAATTATTTATGTATAATTACCAAAGCATTTGTAAAAGAGAATCTGCTTGTATATTTGATATTAAAATTCCTATTCTATTGTGCCATTAAAAATTAAAGTGCACCTGTTTTCGTCCAAAGATTTATTGGCAGTGGAGAGATTCCCTATTGATATGTCTCAGAATTATCTTCGACCAATAAAGTGTTTATAAAATGAACTAATAAGCTAATATTTTAACGTAAAATTTTAAATTTGATGTTAAAATATAATAAATAAACAGTTTTCAGAACTAAAATATACCTACAAACATTTTTGTTAAGAGTAGTTCCATATTGGGACTGGGAAATAAAGTTTTGAAAAGTTACTAGGGAAATGTAATCACTGCCGATAAATAGTTAAGTAGTTGTTGTTACTGTGATTGGAAATTATTTAAAAATAAAGGATATTCCATTTACTCAGTATTTTATTTTACACAACGCCACTTCGTATATTCAACTTTGCTTAAATGCTCGTTGACTACAAAATAATTCTCTAAACAAATTGGGTGTACAACAGGAAGAAAATAATATCCTGTCGAGTCACGAGTGGTGTGTCAGTACAATTTCATCACATTAATACGGAGCGTAGTAGTTCAAATGTGTATACTTATGTAGATGATAGTTTTCTTTCAATAAAGATTACTTTAAAGGTATAGTTAGTAGTATTCTGTATTATCGTAGTGGTACCGGTGGTATAACGTATTCGCTTGAAAAACCAAGTGGAGTGGGTTCGAATCCATACCACCGGAATGTACCCGTGTGAATAAATAATACCAGGAGTATTCTCTTACGTTAAAAAGAAAATTATAAGAAAATCTATAAATCTGGGAAATTGGAATCTTCAAACGAGGTAGATGTGAAATCCACCAACCCGCATTTTGCTAGTATATGGTGGATCAAACTTATATTTTGAGAAGGCCACCGCTAAGAAATCATCTTTTAAATTAGAAGTAAATAAATATATTACGAATACAAAAAGATATTTCAATAAAACAACAACATTATATTCAACATTTAATGCACAACCACTAATAACAACGACACCTATGTTTCATGTCAATATTTAATATAATATTTTTATTTGTATTACATATACGTACATCATTTAGGCAAATAGACTAGCATCCTAGTTCTACATTAGTATTGAATTTCAATAAAAAGAAGTAAAATGTATAAAGTTACTGGTACAAGTTTGGAAGATTGAGTTACAATTTTTAATTATTTGTTTATCTTATCCTATTTAGACTGGTATGTCTACTCTAGTATATCCTGTATATGTCATACATAAGGTACATTTCTTGTACTTATAAGATCATCAGAATAAACTATACTTTAAAGTCAATACAAAATCACTACAACACCCTTATAAATACACAAGATACTACCGTGCGATCATAATTTAACTATAAGTTTTGTATACATATAACATTATTTTTTAACTGCATCAGTTATCTGGGAATGTTAAATTGCTTCAGAAAGTATTATTATCACAAAATATAAATATAAAACATTCTAAATTGTACAAAGTATGAAAAGTTGGCTTACATACTACTGCTATTAAAACATTTTGGCACCAGATGAGGAAATTGGTTATCTCAATATGTATATGATTTTGAGATATTTCAGTATTTAAATGAGAAAATGTCAAATAATATGTACTATGTATGAGATGTGCGAAAAAAGTTTTTTTTGGTTTCTACTGTTCTGTTATGTTCATGTTCTGCCATACATAGTGTTTATCATATAAAAGTAAAAAAAAAAACATTTTGCAAGCTATAGGTGTACAATTACCTAGCTATACATATATAAAACTTATAATTGTACTATAACAATAAAAGCTTACTTAATTAAGCAATATAATACATGCTAAATCATTAAATCTGCAATAAAACAGTATAAAAATATTTAAAATGCATATATAATACATAATCTGTGAGTCAATCAAATTGTCGTGCTTAGTTATATTAAGAAATTTAAATTAAAATATAAAGAAAAGATTTGTTCACCCATTTTAAAAATTGGTCCTACTTAGCACTAAAGAATGGTAGTTGTATTTAATAATAACACTTATTGTAAAATTCTCTTTGAGAAATTTTGACTTTTAGCCAAATAATACAAAAAAAATGTTTAATATTTAAATAAAATATTTCTCATGGTAACTTGTTAACCTATTAACATAGACAATAATTGTATAAAAATTAAAAAAAGACATAAATGTAATAAATGTATCTAAAAAATAGTGCAAGACAGATCTGTTATTCTAAAAAATGCAGCTATATTTAAAAACTGGTCTACAGAACCATCTACAAAAGCATAAGTCCATTAAAAGCAATCCAAAAAAATATCCCAAAAATAACATTAATAGTTTTCCTCCAACTTTAACCCTACTGCAAAATGATAAAAAAACATTTGAGTCTAATTCAAGCTTTAAAAAATCACCTATTAAATATAATGTTAACTGAACACATGATAACAAGGCCTTCAAAGTTGTTGAAGATCTGTAAAAGTGTTAGTGTATGTACTATGTATGTATTTACCTAATAATTTCTTTTTATAATACCAAAATTAATTCTCAACTGTTCCAAGAATACAAATGTTAGGATGGTGTGTGGGGCAAGTCTTACAAATGCTGGGACATAGCCTTTGAAAAATGCTAATGGGCCTTCCTTGGCAGTGTTTTTAACTAATTTTAAAATGCTTTTCACTTCTCCTGGCTTTGCATTCATCGCTCTAGTCTTAAGTACATCTACTGGTTGAGTCATTGTTGTAGCAACAGCACCCTAGGGACAACCATTTGTGAAGAATTAATTAAACTAAGTTGCATATCCAAATTATTATAATGAAATAAATAAGTAATATTAAGAATATTACTTACAGCTAGCAAACTTGAAGTAACATGTGTTATGACATTGTCCCCAAAATATGGTACTGCAAGAAGTATTCCTTTGATTTGATCATAAAATGAAAGTTGACCAATAGTCATAAGAGCAGCACGGCTGCAGGTCATAGATGCCCCAGCCCAGAGACGCAGAATACCTTCTGTAGCAGCAACACGATAAAGCCCATGTATGGCATTCTTGTAGCTACAAAAAATTAAGCAATTGCAGTATTGGTAATGATTTTTTTTAGTTTTGGTATTAATTAAACTATATTCTAATTGAATTCATAAATTTGAAAGGCCAGAAATTCAAAATCAAAATAAATCTTTGAAGAAACCATACAGATATTTTTATTAAAAATGTTCAATATTTACAGAAATCTAATGAAAATATAACTTATTGTAAAACACCTACTTTCTTCGTTGTTCAGGTGGCAGTTTTACATCATTCTGCATTCGAACATTTACTAAGTCAGCTGGATTTCCAACAAAACCTCCAGCAAAACCTCCGAGGCCTGCTAGGAAGGCTGACATGTAAAATGGAATTGCAGTGCCCTTAAAAATATTCTTTTGTTAATATTAAATGAAAAATGTAATGTAATAAATTTGTAGAGACTAAAAACAATTTAAGTTCTATTATATATAATGCAGAATAGAACTTACATCTTTAGGGGCAAGTTGTTGTTTTGCTACCTCATAGATACCAAATCTTGCAGTAGAATATGTCAGTTGACGTAACAATGATGCTGATATGCCATTATAAAGGCCCATAACCCCTTTAAATTAAAAGTAGTGTTGTACATAAAGGCCAATAACGACAATTGTAAAGAACTAAAATGGTATTGTGTAAATTTTCAAGGCATGTTATTAAATTAGCATATTAATATAAATATAAATAAAAAAAATATTACCTTGATTTTTTAAAACTATTCTCGTCAGTTGAAACATTGAAATATTTTTGCCTTTTTGTGTCTGCATTTGTACTTTCAATAGATCCAAAGGATGAGTTATACAAGCAGCTCCAGCAGAGGCCAGGCCTCCAAAATACCATTGTGAAACTCTGACTTCTTTTGCTTTTCCCATGCTGAAGATTTTTAAAAGCTGTCTTCTATAGTGTATGCAAGATCTTAAATAATTTGTTTGGTAAAGTTATGTAACATTTCAGTATTTGTTGCAATTATTTATAAGGCATTTTATTGAGCATTAGCATAGAGTACGCTAAAAAGTATAGTATACTATATTAAATATAAATACATAGCCGAATATTAATTTTTCTATCCTGCTCACAGGCCCCAAAAGCCAACCGCGGACCGCCAACTGCCAACTGCCAAGGCCTAGCTAAAATATTGTCATTTGTCAAATCAAAAATGTCAACTGTCGTCTGTCATTCACTCATTTTCAAGCTACAGTACATGGAGATTAGAGACCACGAGGACCTTCGCTTCATACTAACTGTCTCTGAAAATTTGTAGAATTTACAACGCGCTACCGTCGGTAAGTAGTATCTGTGAAGTTAGCTATTTATGAGTATTGTCACTATTGTGACAACGTGAAGTTAGGCATTGAGGCAACATAGCGATCGCAGCGCCTCCTTGGTTTGACAATATTTCTGAGACACCACATTCTAGGGCAATGGTCCTCCTGGTCTCTAACCTCCATGCTACAGTATCTATAGAGGGTAGAGATAAGGAGAACCGTCTCATATGGGGGGAAAGTTGAAAACGTGTCCAGCTGTATACTGAAAATAAAGTTTCCATTACCTACCACAATAGCGCTGGCGTTCGAATAGTTTCAATATGAACATAGCTTTTAAAAATGGAGTGAAGTTAGCTGAGTTCAATTAATATTTAAAATTTTTAATGACTCAAGTGGTTAGTAAAATGCTAGTATACAAAACCTCAACTATTTACGTAGTCTAAAAAATGTTTTAGTAAATATAAACAAAATACTGCAGAGAGAAAGCGTATTTTTTTTCTAATTACGTTTGGCGATTTCTTTAAAATTTATCGACTGCTACTGCAGCGCCACTCGTACTGGACGCGTTTTTCTGCCACTTTTTCGTGTACGAGTTGGTCCTCCTTATCACTACCCTCCATACTACAGTAGTACGTTCTGAAACACTTGAAATTTTTACGCAGAATCGGTGTTATAAATCATTGTGCCCAAGTCACTCTTCTAGAACTTAGAAGCCACTAAATAAATATAATATTTATGGAAACACTTTAAAGATCAGACGATATCTTATAGAAGAAAGTTTTTTTGATTATCTATCGTTGGTAATTATAAATTATGTCCACATTAACTGACAGCTTAATTATCTATTGATTTTTATTTTTAACTCATTTCTAATTTCCCTAATGACTAATCTCTATTCGCTGGGTGTGTGACTCTAACGCCATCTAACGATACAACTCACGGTGGCTCTTTTGAGAAAATATACATGTATTGTATGCCAAATAGCTATTGAAAAATAAAATAAACTTGAAAAAAAATTTTTTTCAATGTTGAATGTGATATATTACACAGAGTGTACATTAAATTATTTTTTTTCCGTGGGTCAACTGAAAACAGTAAGTAAAATAAATACAACAACTAAAACAAGTCTCAATAAGTGAATTAAGTTGGCCCAACTTTTTTGATTTACGGATTTTTTTATTTTTAATTATTTGTTCGTCGTTTGTTCGTTAATGTTCGATTGTAAAAATTGTTTGTACGTCTTTCATTTATTTATAATTAATTAAACAAATGTGCACCCTTAAGTTGGCCCCCTTTACTAGATATCTTTATTTTTATCACTCAGATTAATTAATTTTGATCAATTATTGTTTGTTCGACGATTATTGGTGATTGTTCGATCATAAAAACAATTAAATTCCCAATTATTAATTATTTTATATCTAATAAGCAAACCATCACTTCATTGTCTGGCAACCGGAAACTTATAAAATTTACAATTACTATTTTTACTAGTATTTTTGCAATCGACTACACAACAACTCTGATGACCCGTTTTATTTTATTTATTTAATTAAACTGACACATGTGTTATTTTTATGGTCATAAATAATAAAGAGCCATCCGTGGTTCTGTATTGGTCCGCAGCGGGCGCTGACATCACTTTTGTGTCCCCCACTACAGCAGGGTCACGTTAATAGGTAACATTTGACGTCTGTCAGATTTATCTTCATAGTGAGGTGACCTGATAAAAAACATCGATTAATGTGAAAGAATCGATACGGACTTGAAACATATGTGAATTTTAAAAATCATCAGGCGAATCCCTGTCCCATTATTATTTTTCTTTCTTAAATTTAAGGAGCAAAATAAGACAAGTACATAATTTAACAAAAAAATTGCATTTATTTAGTTGAACTATCAGAACTGTTATTAATATTGTCATCTTCATCACTGCTGTCACCACTCAGAGATATTATTAATTCATTTTCAATAATATTGTCTATTCTCACATCTCGTTCAAAGTCTTCTAAAATTCTTTTCTTTGTTTTCTCTACGACTTTTCTCCAGTCTTCTGTAGTGACTTCTGCACACGCAGTTTGTAGATGGCGTTATACTGGCAATGGTAGGGAGGCAATCGAATAACTTCGTGTTCATGCTCTAGGGCTAGTTCATCGATTACATAGCGGAGCTTGGACGGCTTAGTTGCTTTTACCAGTTTTAACAACTCAACTTTTAATAAAGTTGAACTTGCATCCACACCATTCCTTACCAGCCACGAGACAATCTCTTGCTTTTTACTTGCTTGAGTTGGTGGTTTATCAACTTGTACCGAATGATATGGTGCATTGTCCATTATAATTTTCGATGGGTTTTCTAAGCTGACTAGCAGCTTCTCAAACCACTCTTTAAAAACCTCAAAGTTCATTTCCTCATGGTAATCACTTGTAGTTTTAGAGGCGAATGCGAGGAGGTAGTCTGGAATAAAACGTTGAGATGCTGGTCCCGCGTGACATATAATTAGTCGGGCTCCTTTTCCCGATGGAACTTTTGAGGTGGAGGCCGTTGTATCATCGGTCCATGTCCGCGAAACCGTATGGTTCGCATTCAACCATGTTTCGTCAATAAACACGACATTGTCCCAATCTGTAATTTTATTTACTTGAATGTTACTCTCTTCAAAATAATATCGTAGCGTTCTAGAAGGATTTTCCGCTTGTCAGATTTTTTAAATATAAAACCAATCGATTTCAAAACCTTTGATAGAGACGATTTACCGCCAAAAAATAAGCCTGCGTCTTTTAACGAACTCATTAGCTTTTCCCGTGTAGGATATTCTTTTCTCGAGTAATATCCATAAATGTGGTTGCGAATTGCAGCAGCATCAAAATTATCAACGCCAACAATTTTCTTGTCCCTCTTTATTTTTTTCGGTGTACGTAAAGTATTATCTTCTGAGCCTGACGGTCCGTATTTCTCATTCAGAATTTGAGTTATTGTCCGCTTCCCTATTCCCAATGCTTCGGCAACGCGTTCTCTCGGTTGTGTACAATTTCACCACTAGTTCGCGAGATTGGCTGTTTAGCGTTTTACCCCGTTTCGACATGGTAAGACTGTGTAGGGGTTTCTTCCCTAGCTTACTATTTGAAGACTTCTTCTTGGAGTTGGAGAGAAATGATACTGTTGGCCGTTCGGATCGGAATGAATTTATTTTACAATTTTATTTCTATATATACAAAATCTTAAAACAAAATATTTACATTAATATTTAAAATTATTCTAAATTCGATTCTACACTGAAATGTTTTTCTTTTACACCAGTGATGAGTGAATTTATTTTACAATTTTATGCCACCTAAATTGTACCTAACATCAATGATTTTTCTATTTAGTTATTTTTTGTATTTTTATAGTTAGTTAATATAGTTAATAATATAATTATGTTTTATTATAAACACAACGTGGTTATAAATTTATGGTGATATTTCTTCACAAGTAATCATTGCATTCCAATCAACTTATCACCTTCGATTTTTAGAGTAAATCCCTAGTGTTTAAAAAGAAAAAGGGTTAACTGACGCAACATTGTAACGACGTTCACTTCTTTAGATCAGAAATTGTTTATTATGTTTAGAATGGTTTATTAGTGAAAGCAAATCGTAAAATTACTCGAATCGATAATTATTACAATAAATATATAATCCTAATTGAAAAAAGTTAAGCGATTGTGCAGTTGTAACAAAACGAAAAAATATATTATTTTATGTCGCTGTTACAAGGTTACGTTGTTGAATTTTGATGAACTGTCAAATGTTACCTATTAACGTGACCCTGCTATATGCCTTACGCACCCAGCGGATAGCCTATTCTTTAATCTCTACTCTCGGAACAATAACAAAGTATGAAAACTGGGCTAAAATAAGAAACGAAATGCATATGTTTATCTTTTTTTTACTTACGATGTTAATAGCGCGTAGGAAAGAGACATATAATGCCGTTCTTTTTCGTTATTATGCAGGTTGTCACAAGTTAATTTTTGGATAGCGATGAGCTTATCATCGGCATTGTCATGTTTATGTCGATGAAAAACATGTAGGTATTTAATTTTATGAGAAAATACAAATACCCGGCTAAACATCATATGTGTTGTATTATGTCATAGGATTGACACACCATTTTTTGGTAAATTTATTATTTTATTTTTATTGACATTTTTTTTGTCATTTGGCACAAAAGAGTTTTCGGTAAAATGCTTCGAACAAATTCTACTGTGCTTTTTGAATTCACCTATTGATGCACTGAATCCATTTAATTTTCATTTTATTACCGTTAGGAAATCTGCAACAGTATTGAAATGATTATCGATAACCATTTACATCACTAGTAACCAATACTTACCGCAGTTTATTTTTCAGAAAAATCATAAAATAAAGCAAATACATTTATTCTTTTGAGACATACAGTACTATTTTATCTTAACGTTTATCACTTTTATATTTCCAAAATTGAACAATATATCTATAAACTAACCGATGATATGTTAACGATTCGTCCTCATTTTCTTTTCTCGAACTATGGGCTTTTATTTATGCATTAGTTTATGCATGTGAAAAGGAGGTCTCCTGACTACGTGGGGAACTGGGCACTACATCTTTCTATACCAGGTCGAAAGTCCAGAGGCAGACCCAAAACTAGATGGAAAGATGTAGTGTCAAAGGACATGAAGGAGTGCAGGCTTTCCGAAGACGATGTCTTCGATAGAGCGAGGTGGAGGACTGAAACAAGGAAGGCTGACCCCACCACCATGCGGGATATATAGCAAGGAAGAGAGAGAGAACTATGGGCTTTATACGGTATACCCTTCAACTATACAAGACATCTTGTCTAGAGCACTGTACACCTCACGAATAAATTTTCTGGCAACGTTCTAATAGAAATCAGAAATCAGAATCAGAAATTAATTATCTCCCTTTTTTCACTCAGTGAATTCCTCAAACTCCCGACATGTTTCAACAAAACATAATACTAAAAACAAACAGACATATTTTGTTTCACTCACACCTTATGACATGCTAACTGACCTAAATGAGTATACTATAGATTACTCGGTGTTTATTTCTGCCTGGCTTCTATCCTTTGTTATTGGTCTCTACTTTAATAGTAAATACTAAATAGTAAATACTAATGTCAATTGTCAATTGTCAAATGTCAATGTCTCAGGCTCTGCTCTCAATTATCAAGGTCCCTTAGATTGTTTCTTTTTAATTAAATATTATGCAAATTCTAATAAGTTTTAATTTTAAGACATATTTTATGAAATAATCTTTAATAACCCACAGTATTAAAGTGATATAAATAAAATTTCAAGGTACTTACTTATGGTCAAATATCCTTTAGAGTATAGGCAAAGAGAATATTATATAATTATATTAATTATAAAATTATTATAACTCACCTTCACAAAGAAATTATTAATTAAGTGGCTAATATTACGTAACCTAATACTTTTAACAGCCGCTCGAAATCAAATTAGTTTCGCTGGCGGACAGCCGGCTTGCACTGACGGAGTACGATCGTTTTCTGTATTAAGCAGAGCAATATAGCTTTTGCTTATCGTACTTTTCTTATTAGCGAAACATAAACTTTAATTACAACACATGTTGTTGCATAAGTTATATATAAAGTATATGTAAGTAATAAGTACTATGAGTTACTAATTTATAATTATTTTTTACAGCATGACTTCAGATATTATAACAAGTTTTGAGCTGGATAAAATAAGTGATTCCAGCAAAGTCATAATAATAAAAGAAATTAATAGATGTGATAGCTCATTTATCATTAGTTGCGTTCTTGGGAACTGTATAAAAAACAAAAGTGCTGTACTGGTAGTATCTCTTCACAACAGTTTTTCACATTATCATAATGTAGGCTTAAAAATGAATTATAATTTACAGAAATCTTTAGAATCAGGCTTAATAGACTTGTATAATATAGGTGGAGACTTGGTAAGCACCATGTTAGAAAATAAATGCACTTCATCATTGGATATATGGCTAAAAATAAAAGAAAAGCTTATCAAATTACATGAAAAGCATGCCGTTGTTAATGTGATATTTGAAGGAATTTCTCATTTGTTTGATATGCAATTTAACTTAAAAGAAGTTAATGAAATATGTAAAAATGTGATTGATTTAATAAGAAGCTACAACAATTCATTTTTATTTGTCCATTGTAATGTTGCAAATGAGGATGATATAACCAATGTACTAGCAAATAGTCTTTCTCATAAGGCACAGATTTTAGCCGAGGTGGAAAATCTACCTTCAGGGTTAAGTGCAGATGTCTCTGGTCATTTAACATTAATATATTTGAATCATAAGTATCAGAGTGAAAATGTGTATACATATAATCAAAAACCATCACAATATCTTTTTAGGTTATTTGATAGAGGAGTTAAATTATTAGCACCTGGTACTGTTTGAAAATGTATATTTGTTTTTCATAAAGGAATATTAAGAATTTTTATTTAAAAAGTAATTAAATAATAAATTTATTTCATATTTTGTTTTGTTTAAAACCTTTACCTTGAAAGAAGAGATTTTTCACAAGTTGGTAAAGCCAACTATGCAACCGCTTTCATAGTCGGTAGTCTGCCTCGTTGATATAGTGGCTAGCATGTAAGATTGCACATTCAGAGGTTCTGGGTTCGAGTCCCAGGTCGGTCCAAGTTAGGTTATTGTTATTGGAACGAAGTTCCTTATTTTCTGTTTAGTAGGCCTCAGAAACTGCTCGTAGTTCGGATTTTAATGGTGTCTTACCCACGGGCCCTGTGCCTCGGACAGCACCTAAAGCCGTCTTATTTTTAATTTTGGACCAAACTTTTATATTTTACTTTTTTATGATTTGGCATCAAAAAATACTTATAACCCTAAATTTTCGTGAAACGCGGGCGGAATTGCGGGAATTGCTAGTACACTGTAAAGCTTGGTTGCCATTTACATGCTTGCGAGTTGCGAGTGCGTTGCTGATAGTGCGTTATTTGATCTGTGATCAAAGACCGACACCGGCCGGATCGGCGGCAAGTTCTCATAAGACACAAGCTTACGCACAGAGTACATTAGTATATATAAGGAATACGCAAGCCATGCCAAACACCCGTCTACACGCATGTGGTTTGTGAACGCTTGCCGAGGCTTGCCAAGCGTGTAGACGTACCATTAGTATTATTAGTCTCCGATTATTTGACAAAAAGCGCCGACTATCCGGCTTCTTACTTAGTATATATGTTATATCTACTTATACATAATATATTAAAACAGTAACTTGAAATAAATAAAAAGAACTATCCCGACTACGTAAAAAGGGAAAGTCTAAAAAGGACGAAACAAGAAAATAATTCAAATAGAAATCTAGAATTGCATAGATACACAAACGGGCAAGGTAGAGCGCACTTATAGCATAGTATAAAGAATAACAAGTAGGGCAACTTCATACAAACGCGCCGCGCGAGGCTTGTATGTGTGCGTCATAGTATCTTTACGTCGCCGCACGCACACTCACACAATATCTCGAACCGTTTATCAGTGCGCCAGTCAAGGCTAACGCCGCACAAGTTTCGCGCGTCACGGCTTTTCACTATATGAAAAATGTGTGATATTCGTAGAAGAACTTATTGCTGTGTGTTTGGGTGTCTAAATTCTTCATCGATTCCAGAGTTGTCTTTGTTCAGATTACCTACTGAACAGGAAAGGTAAACAAATCACTTATTCTGGCATATAATTTATACTTAAATATAAATAAATATGTTAGGACATTATTACAACAGCGCCATCTAGTTCCGCAGTAAGCTACTTAACGTGCTTGTCTTGCGGATACCAGATAGTTGATATACTACACATATAAATTTTAAATACATACATATTATAAATATAAACACCCATGACTGGAGTACAAACATTCGTGATAAGCAAATGAATGCCCCCAGCGGGACTCGAACCCGCGACCGCTGGCGCAGAGAGTAGGGTCACTACCAACTGAGCCAAACGAGTCGTCAAATTAACAGCTTTTCATTAAATACATATGAAAGCATAATATGGCATCTGTTCGGTACTTAAATAAAAAAATCATCAATTTCTTAAATTTTTGACTGTCTGTTTGTTCTGACTAATCTTTAAAACGGCTAGACTGATTTTGACGGGACTGAAACCCGCAGATAGCTAATGTTATTAGGAGTAACTTTCGTGACACTGGCCAAGTAATCTGTGCTCAACTGGCACGCTTGAAGACATTAACAAGAGAATTGAATTGAATAGGACTAACTTAGGCTTTTATTTTATTAGAAAATTATAAGAAAACGGTTCAATTTATTTTAACTTACACCTAGCAAAGCGAATTATATTTTACATTTATTACCGTATCTATCTGTATCACATATAAATAAAATTGAATGTGTCTACTTTTAATTTGAAATGAAGAGCTTTTCACTAAATGCATATGAATGCAAGTATTTATGTTACTATTACATCAAATTTTTGTCTGTGTGTCTGTTTGTTACGGCTAATCTTTAAAACGGCTTAACCGATTTTGACGGGACTTTCACTCGCAGATAGCTAATGTTATAAGGAGTAACTTAGTCTACTTTTATTTTAGAAATTTTATTTATTTTAATTACAAGACGGATTTTTGTGCTACAAACTTTAAATATGGCAGGGAGCACCTAGGGATGAACATGAGCGAAGTGAGGGTAGGGTAAATATAAATAAACAAATATCTTTTAAGGACTTCTATTCAGAAATTTTTTGAACACAAAAATTTGATTCAGTATTATAATCTGAACATGAAATTTCATTTGTGATGATTAGCTGTTACCCTGGCAACCGTCCAAAGCGAAGGCTGTATTTTGACCAGCGATCAGTCCATGTGGTTATACTGGGACGAGTACCACGCGCTAATATAATAAATATGTATAATGTGTCTACTTAAAAAAACGGAAACTACGCAATAAATATGTGTCTGTTTACTTATTGTTAATATAACGCACTGGATTTTATCGATAAGAAAAAATAACGGTTTTGAAAAGTTGAGAAGTGTCTTTGTTGAACTTTTTAAGTTATAGACATGACTCAAAGCGTATATAATACAGATAAGTTTCACGGTAATGGGCGCACGGTTAGTGAAGAAAAATTAATGGTTCGTGGGTATTACTTACTACATACTGACTACTGTATCAAAATATAGTTAAAAGTGTATTTTATTATTATATTATTTTAAGAAAATAAAAATCTAGACTGACTGAAAATAATAACGCTGCGCGCTTATTTTATTTTTTGGTTTGTTTCAATTTTCAATAAAGTGATAGGGACTACATTTTATGTACATACTTACATTATTTTAACAAATTTGAGAAGATAAAAAACCAGATAAATTAATGTCTCTTAAAGTTCGATTCACCCTTCGTTTCACTCGAGTTCGTCTCTTGGTACATTTTATTTTTTTCATTATCATCTGTCTGTCAGTGAAAGTCCCATTAAATTCGGTCTAGCCATTTCGGAGATCAGATTAGCAACAAGAAACAGACAGATAAATGGACAGACAGGAAGAAAAAATACGTTTATCTTATAAGTAACTTCCATAATTCCAAAAATTGTTTTTAGTTAAAATTAAAAAGCTTGACAGTTTTTAATTTAACGTAGGTCTACCACATTAAACATAAAAATATTAAGAAATTGTTTCAGAAAAAATAATAATTTAATAATAATATTATATGTATGTAATTGATAGTTATTATTAAGTAATGTTCCTAAATCCTAATTACATTAACTATTAATTATACATATTTTATACTCGTAGGTCGCGGTACGAGTACGTCCGCTACGCGCAGATGAAGGTCCCCGGATCGTCCACGTGGTTAGCGATAAGGTGACCGTTTCCTATATAATATCTGTACATATTATTTTATTAAGTATTAAAGTAAGTGTGAATACGAGTACGTCGCTCCCGTGACCATGTTTGCTGTAAAACTTTCGATACTTCGGGAAACTAATTAATGAAACCCGACCTGTTAGTTTCATTTAAATTAATATGTATGTTTCATTTGAAATACAAAAATAAGGTTTTATATACGTAGTTTTGAACCAACATTAAAAGGAGGAGGTTCTCAATGCAGTTGTACTTTTTAGGGTTCCGTAGCCAAATGGCAAAAAACGGAACCCTTATGGATTCGTCATGTCTGTCTGTCTGTCCGTCCGTATGTCACAGCCACTTCTTTCCGAAACTATAAGAACTATACTGTAACTGTTAAAACTTGTAAGTAGAGTCTACTTACCAAGTTTTATCAGTATAGTTAGTAGACGGTTCTACTTAGTAGACGTATTCTGTGAAAAAAAAATTTTTCATCAAACCCATACGTGTGGGGTATCTATGGATAGATTTTCAAAAATGATATTGAGGTTTCTTATATCATTTTTTTCTAAACTGAATAGTTTGCGCGAGAGATACTTCAAAAATGGTTAAATGTGTGTCCCCCCCTGTAATTTCTAAAATAAAAGAATGATAAAACTAAAAAAAATATATGATGTACATTACCGTGCAAACTTCCACTGAAAATTGGTTTGAAATAATTCTAGTGAGTAGTTTTTTTAATACGTCATAAATCGTAAACCGCAATTTACCTTTCATTCAATCTACAACGAATGTATGTTGCTTGCTGCTACGGAACCCTAACTAACTAAATGTCTAACCCAAACTGTAAAAAATACTAAAAAACTTTTTACAGTTTAATTCAAGAATATATTATTGGATAGAGTAAGCCTCAAAGTTGTTCCTAATTTGAAAAAACAACACAGTGTTAAATGTATTTATACATACAACAATTGTGTGAAATAAAAGTAAAGAGGTAAATATTAGAAAGATAAAATTCTGAATTTTGAGCAAATAAAATTATACACATAATATACATTACATAAAATTTCTAAGAGACGAATTTTATAACAACAGATGCTTGTCCTCGAGGAGGAGGCAGATTCTCGCCGCGACGTGTTACGTCAGCGCCGGCTCAACGATAAACATTACGTTTACGACCGCGTCTTTTCAGAGGAGAGCACTCAAGTATGTCTTATATGACTTAAGTAAATGATACCTGTACAATACACAATAATATCAGTGTGAATTACATCACTATACGTGTAAATATGTATATTTCATCTTATCACAAACCGATGATTATACTTTTCAGTTGTCGAATCCTAATATTTAACCGCTATATTATGTTAATTACCTATATATTTTTTTTCAATTTTAGTGTTTCTTTGGTAAGATTACTGCAATATTTTCTCTTCTGTAGAGTCTATTCTCAATGAGCTCGTGTATTAATAATAGGTTTATCTTATATATATTATAATCTAAGTATATATAATATTTATTAGATTTTTGCTAATGTACTTTGTAGGAAGATGTGTATCAAGCTATATGTGCACCGCTTGTTGGTGACACGCTGAATGGTATAGCGGGGGCCGTCTTCGCCTACGGGGCTACTGGAGCAGGCAAAACGCACACTATGACGGGTCTTATGTCCAAAGCTCTCAGCCATCTCTTCACTTCCATCGCTCAGAGCGACGCACCTGATTCTTACGAGGTGACTTTTTTATAATTTAATAAGCTGTAAGTATATTAAAAATAATACAACAACACACGTTTGAGTTTGAGCATTTATACAATAATTAATAACTAAAAAAAACTGCTTATTTTATATTTAATATTTACATCTTGTTTCTTTAAGTCAGTATTAACTAAACTCCCAGACTTATTTCACTTGCAATAGTGTGTAGTTTCATATTTATAGCAAAACGTAACCTCTAAATTGCAAGGTGTATTGTGCCAAACCTTGAGTTTGAAATAGTGGCAAAGTTTATTTTATAAATATTGACTGTTTCATTTCGTTCTAATATGCATTACTCACTATGTATTTACGAATTGGTATTTTCAAAATCGACCGAAAGGCATTATCTTAGTAGGTATCTTAGGATAGACTCAGTATGAGTTTCAATGACCTGGTTTGAGTTTAGAATTCGCAGACCAAGAAAAAAATTAAGCTACATACATGGAAAACAAGTTGCGTTACACGTTAGCAAAATTTAAATAAGCAAGCAAGTCGTCGAAAATTAGCACATTATTTGTATCTCTACTTTTTATAATATAACAATAAAACTGCATATTTTTCGTATGTTTTAAATGTACATAAATGTACAACGAGGCCGTCCTACCTGGTGCCATTCTTATTGAATTACAAATAAAGCTTCGATGCTGTCTATTGAGCTACAGCTTTACACTCTATAAACTTAAACTTTCACACTTATAATATTACTACTTACTACGTTTTGCATATAATAACGAATCCATATAATAATGCTAGTATTCTTTATAGACATGCAGTATACTCATAGGTAGATAGGTCTATAATTGGATAAATGAACCAAATGTGTAATCGCTCATAACAGATTCCGACGTTTAAAATATCTGTAACACCTGTTTTGTATCTATTCGTAAGAGATTTTCGTGAGAGATTTATTATAGTTTATAAATTTTATTTCTTATAATAATTATTCCATCTGCAAGAAAACGTCACGTCTCACGATTCTTATTAATGGGATGTACAAATAACTAACAAGTATTCTATAAATGTAAGACTTCTTTAAAAATGGCAAGCGCGTTTACCGAGGTAAGTGTGTGTAAAAGTCAATTAGGTACTGTTCTTCGCGTGGGATTAGATTTTTGGACGCTTTCTGTGTACAATTTTAATCAAATCGTTATGCTGTTTCTTTGAGTTATGGGGAAGAAAAATTTGTAGCGCTGTGCCTCTAGAATCCATCCATCCGAATATGCTAATTTTAAATAGATTGTAGTATTTTTCAATATATCTAGAAAATCGAGTCTACTCCCCAGTATTAGGTGGTATCAGTATTAGGTGTATAAAAATCAGTCTTGAGTCAACACGATAAAAAAAGATATAGACAAATTTATATTTTCGGGGAAAACTTGTAAGTACCAAAATTTACCGTAATTTTCATCTTTTATTATTAAATTAAGTTACTAACCGGAAGTACCCTGTATAGGTTTTGGTTCGAAATTCGAAAACCTATATGGTAATTCCTTTTGATCTAGAATCACGAAAGACAAAAAGCAGGGTCTTACAGCACAAATAAAAGAAAATTAAAAAAATGAAAAAGGTTGAAAATTAATGGGTTTTCTCACACATACATATGTTGAATAGTTGACGCCAATTAAGATACAATTTAGAGGACTAGCTTATTGTTATACATAATGGTAGGAAACCCTTCGTGCGCGAGTCCGACTCGCACTTGTTCGAATACTTTTTTACCTTTTGAGGTAATGAACCCTAATAATTGCCTTTTTTAATACGTTTTACCAGAAATTAACTCAATTAAAATTCTTTAAAAAAAAGTTTACCCCTCTTAAGAAGAAAACAAGAAAAAAATGTTTCTTTTCTTAAAAGTCTCAAAGTCCCGGGACTTTGAAATTGTCGGGAATTTCCAAGCCCTAAGCTTATGTCATGAGGTGTAACTTAGGATACTTTTATTTAAAAAAATAGAGTTCCGCTTAACAAAATTAAAACCTAACCAGAAACGAACTCGAGAGAAGCGAGGGTGTGTCGCTGTTAGGAAATATCAGAAGCAAAATTTATTACATACAAAATCTAATGATGAGAGCTACAGGTAAAAGGCGAATAAACCAAACTTGAAATTAATCATCAAAACACACTTTTGCATTGATTTTTTTAATATTATAAAAGCATTAAGGCTTAGGTGTAATTTGGTATAATACTGTACCAAATAATCGTTAAGAGGTTATAATCAATAATTTTGTTAATAGAAATTAGAAACATTGAACTTGAAACAACGTAGTAGCAATCAGACGTTGTGGTATCGGCCGACGAGGGTAGGGAGGAGGTACCCCAGTCCCCATGTCGGGGCAAGGTCAGTGTCTATATGCAGCGCTCTTCATAGTATAACACGCTGTATAGGAACCGTGCTTATCACAATATTGTTTATATAAATATGTAAATTATTCTTAAATTAAATATTTATTTATTTGGATCTATAAGAAATTGACGTATTTTCAAAGATAAAATTTTACATGCGAATGCGGACTTCCTACTTCTAAGTTCCTTCCTTATTTTCTACATTAGTAAATTTAGTAATAATTAAGCTCCTTAACTATAAAATAATTAAGGTTTAAAATATGACTGATCTCGTTGAAAGAAGTGTAAATATATCGATAAGAGCCAAATCTTATGACGTCACAAGGGCTAAATAGTGTCAGGAGGCTTTGTTAAATATTCATGGCCATTTTCCTCACATGAGCTACTTCATTAATGTTCAACACGAACCGTAGCGTACTTGGCACCTTTCAAGAATCAAATATAAAAGTAAGAAATATACATTCTTAAAAAGATTTTGTTTGAAAGAACACTTTTACAGCATGCTTCTCTTAATTAACATATTTAGCACAAGGTTTATTTAAGAACTCAATCAATATCGCTCCTACAAACGTTATGTTATGATTTGTTCGAATAATATTTTCAGGGTTTATAAAATTATTTTAATTTATAACGTTATATATGTATAGCATCACTGATTTTCCATGTTTCGTATAGCTTTTAAAACGATAAAATTTTGGATTTTATATTATTCACTATTAATATTTCGTCCCAGACAAAAACTTAGAATTAATATAATATAACAAACTATTCGATAAGGCTCTAGATTGATATTTGAGAAGGTTCAATGCTTTATTTCTATTTAATGGCTCTATATGTCCATCATTACGGAACGACATGACAATAACGACTGAAATAGCCTAGTTCCTAATCTTATTACCTTTTAGCCGTATAATATGATCTAGTCCGATTTATAAAGGTTAGTAAATATAGACAGTGTTAAGTGAAGATTTTAGGTGCGTAATTATACATACGTATAATGTGTAATATTAAATTTCATCAAGTTACATCAATCAACTATTCAAGGTTTGAAGCCACGTACACGTAGGTGTTGGTGAAGATAATAAAAAGTTGAGCATTTATTTTGTGTTGTTTCATAACAAGCATAATAAGTTTTAAGAATGTAACAGATGCTAACTTTCATAGTATCTCCCTTAAACATATGCGACGATACCTAATTAAATATTATAGTTCTAAAAACGCGCACAGTTAAATACGAAAAACAGTGTAACATTTTCATTTGAATGAGATTATTTACTGTAAATATCATTGCAGTATCATTACAAAATTTTTAAAAACTACAAAATATTTAGAAGCTGTGCGGAATTTGTATGGTAATAATAATTGTGCGGTAATATTTTGATAGTTTGCTTAATTTTTTTTTCTGATGCCAAAGTGAAAAAAAAAACAATTGGGCGTATATCGTATATTGAGTTGGTACAAGTGGTTCTGATTAGATAACACTATAATTAAATGATAAACATTGTAGAGCTACATTTTGTTTATCTCTTTATGTATACTAAATATCAATTCAGTGGATAAATAAAATAAATATTAATAATGTTCTAAATATCTTCTTTTTCAACCGATATTAAAGCGACCTTTTCTGATCTTGCGATCTTTTTGAATACGGCTGAAAAAGAAGGACTCTCATTTCGGTTGTATAGCGGCTCAGCTAGTAATAGGTAGGTATATAATGAGTACTATTCATGAATTAAATATCCATTGTTGATTTATTATAGCTAGTTACATTTACGAGTATATAAGTTTTCCGAGCTTTAATAGGCCTTTATTGAATAATGGAATAGCGGCGCAGGTAACGTGGAGTAGGGACCGGGCGGTATAATTTCCATCTGATAAAGGCTTGCCGCTTTGCGCAGGAATTGTAAATTGACCGCATTATTAAGTAACCACCTGCACTATGCATCATTCTATAAATCCAAAACTATTTTATGACATTCACAGTCATCAGATTTCAAACGTATTTAAATATTAAATACGTTGAAATCTATTTTATTTTGCTTTCGTCGTTTTAAAAAAATGTAGAGCAAAATACAAGTATATCACATCTTCTATACTTTTACACCCATTATATACGGATGAATAAAATTGTAGTGTCTGTCAAAATTAATCAACTCTAGTAAATGCATATGATAGTATATACTGTATACTTAACAAAAACTTACTTACTTATTTTTGCCTGTATGCCTGTTTGATAATTAACATAATATGTAATATACCGATTGTTACAATGTTACATAATTATGATTTTCGTGACACTATTTAATGATTGAATTACATAAATCAACCCAAAATGAGTCAATTTATGGAATTGTATGGTTTTTTATTAATACCATACAACGTGAAATTTAATTATTATAAGGCTAAATTACACTTTTTCAAAGTATTGAGCACTGAATTTTAAATAGTTAAAAGTAAAAAGAAATCCTCAATGAAGTTGGATAAAATTGATAATTTTCGAAATAGGTATAAAGTATCTAGGCAAAGCCGGAGTAGTCTGTAGTTATGAAATACAGGCATAATTTGTGATAGAAAAGCGATTATCGAATTATTTATAGTCTAAAGGTATGCAACAGCTTTTCCAATAACTTATTAAATATTTGAAACAAGAAAATTGTAAGTTAATAGCTACCTTTTACTATTGCAAAAGACTAGGGTAGACCGATCATTAGTCAAAGGTCATTAGTCAACACATTTTTACACGTTTCCGAGCCGCCTCCATATATTGATTCAGTGTTTTTAATGTGTCCAAGGCAAACATCAATTTCAGGTAGAAAGGCTTCCTTCAACATTGAACGATTGTTTACCTAGTCCACTAGTTAATGTATTTTTCATAAAGGGTATCTTTACATTGATAATTCATAAAACGTAAGTACATACATATATAACGTGAAGTAATATTATTTTATAATATATAAAGTATAAAATGAGTACTAACTACTGCCTACGGCATTGAACGCGTAGTGTATAGAACAGGTACCACTAGCTTCGATGGAAGACCAACTTTGGTCCTAGAAACTAGAGCTAAGCTAGAAACTTAAAACAAAAAAGTTAATTGAAAACACACGGTTAAATAATTCGGCCATATTAAGGACAACCGCTTGATATCGCTGTTATCCTTGCCATGGTGAGCGGGCTTATTAGCCGCGTCCGGCAATCCGTGCGTGAAGCTGAACAACGCACAAGGAGAGTAGGGCCCACTTTGGTGGGTAGTATATCATGCAGGTTGGTCCTGGACCCTGGTACTTCTCTGATAGCAGAGTGGGCTCTGGAGAAACCTCTTGATGAAAGGATAAAAAGGCAAGCACTACCCATTCTTGATTACCGATCCGACATTTAACGCTATAAAGGTTTTGCTCTTAATTTTTAATGGCGTCACAAGCCAATGGTTATCTGAACTGTGACCTTAAATGTCAAATAGCATATTTAGTTAGGTCAGACTAAATAATAAACATTGTAAGCTTTTGTTCAATACGTATTGTTAAGTTCAATTAATATAATCTTATGCCCATAAAACATGACTTAATGTTTATGTATCATAATACATGATATTGAACGTAAATGTGTGTGACATTAAAAGTGTAGGTAGGTTTATACATTTTTACTATTCCATATTTATGCATTAACCTACTTTTATGATGGTAAAGTAGTTACTATGTGCGGCTACATATCTGGATGGTGACTAGACTTGGGTCCTGGGTTGAGCTAAGTTTAGCTATTGACTCTTTCTGAAAAGTCGCAGTAACATCTTGAAGTTAGAATTTTGATGCTATTTCATCTCGTGCCTCGTGAATTACACACTACTGCACTCTGCATTTGTGTCAGCGTGAACACTTGTGCACTAGTAGGTATATCTTCTGTGCACTATAATATAGCCGTTGCCGAAATCGGTTGGGAGAACATCACGTTTTAGGGTTGCGCAGCTCAAAAGGTAAAAAAGGACCCTTATAAGATCACTCTCTTGTCCGTCTGTATGTATGTCTCCACCGATTTTCTCAAGAAAGAGTGGACCTAGCAAGATGCAATTTATACCATGTATACTGAGGTACCATGTATATTGGGTGTATAAAAATCAAGGTCCTGAGTTTACACGATTAAAAGTCTAAAAGATATGGTCAAATTTAAATTTTCGCGAAAACTTGTAACTTGTACCAAAAACCTTAATTTTCAACTTTTTATTTTTCGAATTTTCCCTTTAATTGTGCTGTAAGACATTGCTTGAAACCATAATTGACAAATCTAGGTTAACCCTATAGGTTTTGGGTCTGAGGTTTTGGCTACAAGCAAGGTCATACAAGTTACAGCACAAATAAAGGAAAAATAAAAAAGTTGAAAATTAAAGGGTGTCCCCATACATACATAATTAAAGCCAATTACGATGTCCTCAAAGTTGTATGGGCGCTCATACAATTTAGAAATCAGAGGACTAGCTTAAGTGTTATAGATAATGGTACGGAACCCTTCGTGCGCGAGCGCGAGCAACCTTATTTATGTAGGTACTTATTTTTGCAAATATTTCTTATTCTTATTTTATTTTCTTACTCCTCGTTGTTGTCAAAAGGATGTTATACGCATTTATTTTAATAAATTATTTGCAGGTCAAGATGTCTTACATCGAAATCTACAATGAAAACATTCGCGATTTACTAAATCCCGGCGCAGGTGCCCTTGAATTGCGCGACGAAGGGGGGACTGGTCCCCCTGTAGTAGCAGGACTTAGCGAGGTAAGGCCCGTATTTAATGAATAAATTGAAAATAATTCTAATATTCGTACTATTCTTAAAATACATATAATATAAAAAAATATTCTTTTGCGTAGTGTAGATTATTTTGCGTTTCATACGCATTTAATCTTAGATTATTTAATCTTTATTATTTACGTTTGCGTATCAATATTCAATACTTAAGTCTTTTCTATCAATACTTTAGTATCTTCTGTATGTGAGGAAATTGGAAAAGCCCTTTTGTATGCCTGTTACAAGGAAATTTTGGCAGACATATCATAGTTAAATGGAAGATGAAACTTTAATTCCATCATTCCATCGTAAAAAGTTGTCAACTCCGATGTAGAGCCAAATGTTTGTTTTTGTGATTTAAATAACTGATTTAATTTTTTTTTCTTAGAAAAGTGACATGGCAAATGCACAAAACAAACAAACCACTGTTTGTTTGTTTTCATTAATCTTTAAGCAGACCAAGGACCTACATATTATGTATGTGCAATGTACATTGCTATCTATATAATATGGCAATGACTGAAACAATCTGAAATTTAAATTTTAGACTTATTTTTGCTGTGTGTCTGTTATTTTAATTACTTAGAATTTCTATAATCATTTAGTGTGCGAGTGTTAAATCAGTGAAATTAATTTTTGAAGGTGAAACTAGAACAAAATCCCATTATGTGTAAAAATTTCCATCTAGAAGAATATACCTATGTGATTTTCTCTCAAAGTGAATCTAATGGTGGTTAAAAATTCAAACCTTATGGATAATTTATTAGACTTTTATAGATATGTCATATGAGTCAATACAGTAGCGTGATGCGAAGAATAGCGTGACGTAGGTGTTTGTTGTTAGATTACATTCATGACATGGCACGTAGGTATAGTGATTAGGCCATATTAGCAATAGCAAGTGTTTATGATAAACAAACCTAATATGTTTGCCAAATCGGAATACTATTATGTGTGTGTTAGTATGTGTGACGTGTGTGTGTGTGTGTTTTTGTTACCTAGTGCTTAGTGGATTTGGATAAAATATTTCACAATTTTTTTGCAAAGCCCTACTTTCTACATACTAAAATCCAAGTCCCAACCCAAGAATATGGGATACAGGAATTCGAGCTAAACGTGAATACCTATTTCGCTATTTTTTTAATAAAAATTCTATTGATGAAATAAGTTTAATAAACTATGTTTTGTGCTATCTTCTTTATAAAAGTTATTTGTAAGCATAATCTAACATAACAATCAGGTGCGTGCTCTCGACGCTACGCATGTGGCCGAGCTTCTCGCTAGGGGTGATCGCTCTCGGACTGCTGAACCAACCCACGCAAATCAACATTCGTCAAGAGGACACGCTTTACTAAGGTTTGAATTAATTGCCTAAAAATGATATATTTAATTATTTTTTTTTACTTAAGTTGATAATTGAAATGATCTTAAATACATATTTTTGTAGTAACTAGGAGAATACCTAATCTATTTTGACCGCTCTTTCTCGCGATCTCGCGAAACGTCTTTTAGATCGAAAATACTACATCTAACATACTTATTATAGAACTTACTATAAAATGTTGCATTATCAAGGACAGATTTCATTGAATTTATTTAATTATTTGGCTTATGAATTAAAAGTAGATCGTGAGATCAGTCTTCATGTTGGGACATGTTTGCTTTTAGAAATATAAGTATTGTTGTTTTTTATTAGTGTTTCAGTCAGTAAATCAGTATCAAAAGGCATACAACGTGGTCGGTTGTTCCTCATCGACCTTGCGGGTTCGGAGCGTGCAGGCTTGCGAGCACGTCGCCTTGAGGGGGCACATATCAACCGCTCACTACTCGCACTGGGAAATTGTATTATGGCGCTTTCCGGAGGTGCAAGGTACAGTTACAAAACTGCATATTACTTGTAATAAAAGAAGTACGTGTAAACTGTAATATGTACATGTTTTACCAACTTTTAGATATGTAAACTATCGCGATTCGAAGTTAACCCGTCTCTTGCGAGAGGTGTTAGGCGGCCGTTGTCGCACTGCTATGGTAGCGCACGTGTCCCCCGCGGCTGCGCACCGCGACACCACACGCTCTACCCTACACTACGCGCAACGCGCTTCCGCTATCACTAACAAGGTAAAACACATAAATCAAGAGATTGAGTATTTTTCTACAAATTTTATGATGATGGATTAGTTCCTTTGTTAAAACTAAACAGTTATTAATAATTTTTAAAGATGTAGTATTTATATAAACTAAATGACGCTATGCTGTGTTAGGTTAGTTAAAATGAATTAAAGTAAAACCCTCCAAAATTCTAGTCTCCAAATTTTTCATTTTAACCTGTTATTTTAAGCTTTAATAACAACAATAAACAAGAACAACTCGCGAAGTTGTTGTATTTTAAATAATAATAGTGTGACTAAATAATAATAATTAAACAATAAATTCAATGAAAATGTAAAAAACTTAAAATATTTACTAAGTTATATTATTTTCATGTTTTAAAGGTTGAACGTGAACTCATTGAAACTCCGATGCATTTGTCACAATACCGCACCGTAATACATGAACTCAGAGAGGAAATAGCCCGACTTAAAACGAAAATGAAAGATGATCGATCACAGTAAGTTCATCACCTAAGGGAATTTCATAAATCTATTGTTGTCAATAAATAAATAAATAAAAAATATTGTGGGTTATTTTCGTTAAATTACCTACCTTATCCAGTCTTACCTTACTTTGACAGGAACCGGGAAGAACAGCAGAAACTTGATGTAGCAATTTCTAAAGCAGATTCGGAGGAAAAATCTGCTCACTTAAAATCTCTACGTGAAGCAATTGTCTCTACATTTAAGCAGCAGATGAGATTACGGAGGAGGTTGATGGAGTTAGACAGCCATTTGTTGGGGCTTGCTTTAGACGCGGAGAGACAACATGCGGTTATATCGCACTGGGAAGCTCGATTCAATCGATTATATAAGCCGATTAGTTTCACCAGCTCTAGGCTTAGTACGCAACAAAGCTATAGGTATGAATAATATTACATTTAATATCGACTAAAGATTTTCTGTGGTTTTGCTTCATATTTAGTCAACATGTGTAATGAAAAATAAGCTTTAAAATTGTGTTTGTATTATTGTAATCGTAATCGTTAAAGATATGTTATACGTTGAATTAAACTTTGGTGTAATTTTTATTATTAAAAAATAAGTTTTATACAGACATGTGGTAGGTACTAGGTACTAGGTATTAGGTACGAAAATATTCGATATTAATAGAGTAAAATGACTTGGAATGTCTATCACAGAGGGGGCACGGCGTCGACGGCGAGCGTCGGCGGCAGCGGCGGAGGAGGCGGCGGCGGCGAGCGCGCGGAGGCGGAGGTGGCGGTGGAGCAGGCGTGGGCGGAGCTGGCGGCCGTGGAGCGCGAGCAGGAGGCGGCGCGCGGCGAGCGCCTGCGCGTCGAGCGGCAGCTCGAGCAGGTGCGCTTGCGAGGCGCGCAGTTGGAACAGGTGGGCTCTTGGCTTGATTGTTGCGTGTTTTCGTGATAAAAGTTTCATCGTGTTTAGGATATTATAGTTGTACGATACATTTTCTGAATATACGTATAACAAAACGATTTTATATGATATGATATAAATTCTGAATAAATAATAAATACCAATATCAGGGGTTCTTTAAGTTTCATTGGTTATAATTTTTTTCTAAACATTGTAATGCGTTAAAAATAAAGGTCATGGTACATCTATGACTCATCATATCTCTATCATGAAGAAACATACACACACGTACTAATACACATTTTTCATGTGTTACGTTCGTTAATCACTAGGAGCTACCAGCGCACATAGAGAGCGGGCCTGAGCGCGAGGTGCTGTCGCTGGTGTGTCGCGTGCACGAGCTGGAGGCGGACAAGCTGGCGCTGCAGGGGGAGCGCGCGGCGCGCTCGCACGAGCTGCGGCGCCGCGACCTCGCCATACAACGCCGCGACGCGCAGCGCCGGCTTACCGACGAGATCATCACTAGGCAGCGACGCGCGCTCGAAGGTAGCTTATATTATTGCTTATGTCATACCGTCGTTTTTTTATTAGTATGGAAATTTAAATTACGCTTCTTTTAATGAAAACGTTAAAAATACTTTTTATGTCTGATTATTTTTTACCCACGACCGAACGGAGACGGTATATTATAGTGTAGAAATAAGGCGTAAAGCTTGTGAACTATTCACACCCGTTGGGGTGTGAATAGTTAGAAGCTTGGCTCTATATGATATTTGATAACTTATTGGCAGTGCGAGCCTTAAACTCGTCTTGACAACATTTTACATGAAAATGTGTAAATTTTTAAAATGTTTTATTTTAATATCGAATTCTGAAAGTTAATAACACGGCTACTACTACTACTACACTCAAATAAACAATCAAGACACTCACTAAACTTGTTTTTGCAGAATGCGGTATTGGAGTTCAACCAGATTTAGTACAACTTTATGAGCTCTATCAGCAGGAGATTCACGCTTCCACGTACACGGAGGGTAGTGATTACTACTCCCCGTACCGTTTACCGCCTATCTCTACTAGGTAATGCATACATTAATTGTAATATTGCTTGTTAAATTTTGTAGGCGCCACAATTAAAATGCGATATTAAATAGGTATAATACGGATATATTTTTTCATGGCAGTCTATAGTATTGATCGAACTGCCGAGTTCAAATTTAGCATTCGACGAGTACTGAATATACCTTAATATTCATATCTCGTAGATATGTAGGAAATGAAGCCTTTGCATCCTACATGTTATTTTGCATTCAGTATGTCCGAGTTGGCGTGGTCGGAGAGCTCGAGCGGGTCGGGGCGCGGCTCCAGCTCGGGCTCGGGCGGCACGCTGGCGCTGGACCAGCGCTTGCCGCAACTAGCGCCCACGCCGCGACCACGAACGAGATACAGGTATTTATTACTTTTTTTATAAATATAAATATGTTGGGACATTATTACAACAGCGTTATCTAGTTCCGTGGTAAGCTGCTACGTTACGTGTTTGTGTTACGCATACCAGTTAGTTGATATACTACACATATAAATTTTAAATACATACATATTATAAACATATAAACACCCATGACTGAAGTACAAACATTCGTGCTTAGCAAATGAATGTCCCGAGCGGGACTCGAACCCGCGACCGCTGGCGCAGAAAATAAGGTCACTACCAACTGAGCCAAACGAGTCGTCAATACTTGTAATTATAATTATAAAATTTTGTATATAACTAAATGATTTTATAAGCAAAATTTCATGAGAAATCGTTACGTGGTTCGTTTTTTTCTCGTAGTAAAACAGATGAATATGGTTTTTATACTAGGTAGGAAGACTCAGTCTCCTTTGTGTCTTTCAAGATTGACTTGTATTTTTTATTATTAACAAATTGAAGTACAGTTAGATCTTAAGACCACAGGTTTCTAGCAATTCCGGGTATATTCTCTATCAGGTCTGACCTAGTTAAATGTGGATATTTTATGTGTTATGTATTTCTTATTCTTTGCTAAACTTGTAATGATATAATTGTTTGATTTCTGCTTTTCAGTCATGCAAGCGCTACTACACTTAAACGTTACTCCAGTGATGACAGCCTTGTAATAACAGCTCCACGCGCGCAGCACCGGACCGCGCCCTGAACAACCTTCTTAACACTCTAGGCTCTCTTCTGGAATTTGCATTTCTACGTCAGAAATTGGCAAAAATATAATTTCTATCTCTGCGAGAACACTGCTTGTCTTTGCTCTACGCAAGGAAAGTAGAATAAATTAGGAATTGAAATTTCATTTTCAAAATGTGAAAGTAAGAAATTTTTAATTGGGTTTTAAATGTGATGAAAAAACAAATTGTTATAAGATCGTTATAATAGTTGATTAGAAAATTAATAATGTGTGTCGAATTTCTACACTTTAAGTGATTGATATGTACTTGTTTGTTATAGATTGCATTGCACTTATAAGCTAGCTTCTAACAGTGTCTAACATTACGGATAACTTACACTGTAATTACTTCTGAGTAAGTTCAAAGTGGCAGGACAATGTATTATTTTCAATTAACATTTTATTACATAATATTATGTTAAGATAATTTGGGCGTGGCGGGTGCGTCTCTATGAAACGCTGCAATGTGGGAAGCTCCTTTATAGTTTGTTCTGAAGACGTAGAGCATGTACGTGCATATATTATGTTGGTTCTTATATCGTTCTGCATACACAAATTATACATTATTGTTTATTACAGAATATCACCCGTCTTTTTGATGAATAGAGAAGTTTTACGAGAAAAATAGATTGTTTAGTAGTTTGTGTTTTATTAATAAAAAGCCTTTTAACATAAACATTTATTTTTTCTTTTTACATGCGTATAATCGAACATTAACTAAAAATTTTGTCTAATAAATATAAATTAAAAAGTTAAATTGTTTCATCAAACTTACTTTCAAATAATCTCTTATTTTTTTATAATAATTAAAAAATAATTGTTTCTAACTAAATAAATACCTATACTAAGAAAGATGACTATTTCACACTCGATATTTAGGTATAACTTTCTCAGAATCCGTATTCTACGAAATCAGATAAGGACCATGATTTCGGTTTAAAATTTATTCATTACTTAAATTATAAAAGTATAAATATTTTTAAAACTAAATTTAAAAGTTGAAACAATTTCTACAACACAATCTTCACTATCAGACCTAGACAGCAAAAGTTATCATTCATTCTTGATTAATCTTATGCTAGTCGAATATTTCATTCAGAACTTATCTCTTTGAATATAAATTTCATTTAAATTAAAGGGTTCATTATTCATAACTAACCCTATTCACAATAGCCAATAGGTATATCTCAATAATCAAAGTAAAAAGCATTGCTAGGTTACTTAAATACTTATTTCAAATTAAATATGGACAACAATCGACACTTTAACTTTTAATAAGTATTTTTATACATAAATTATTTTAAATTAAATTTTTGTATCAAATAATATATAGGAGTAGGTATTTAATTTTAAATAAGCATTTATATAGGAACGTGATTAATTACCTTTGGTCCCTGCACAAAACGCATTCATGGAGATGAAAACCATGAATGATATATTTTGTATAATTGGTTTTCATAATAGTTAAGATTTAATAAATACATTGGTAACAAACGTTCATGATTACTGTACACTAAACTTACACTAAAGTTCTTTACTTTTAGTTGGTATCTTTAAATTATTATTAACTTCCGCCATCATATCATGCCTTATTCTTTCAAAAATCAATAATTATATTTTTTTACATTATATCAAAAGCAGTAATGTTCGCACATTGAACAAATTTAATTAGGCTTAATGCTGACTACTAGGTACACTTTTAAAATATTGAATTATATGTAAGTAATTTCAATATTCGCTATAATTTATCGTTCACAATTCTCTATCGTAAATAGTAGGATCATAGACAATAGACGAAAGTCCAATACAGCACGTTGAAGAAGACGAAGAGAAGTGGGAAGAGAAGACGGGATCGTTTGTCTATCCAGGTGGCTATTTCCTGTGGGGTCATCTGAGTCCAGGTGTGGTGTTTGGGCGGCTCGTCCGAGCCCTCGCTGCCGTTGTTGCGTGACTGCCGGCCGCCCGACACGAGCTCGTCGTAGCTCTGCGTAGTGATCGTAGGCAAGTTCAAGGCAGACGGGAAGCTCTGTTCATGTTAAGTTAAATTAGCTTTGATTTTAATATATCTCAATTAAACTAGTATTAATAATGTGAAATATGTGTATGTTAATGTTTGATACTTTTTCACATGAAAGACAGATTTGGATAAAATTTAGTACTCTTAATACCTTCTTATACAATGCAACCTCGATATAACGAAACTGAAGGGAGTTAGGAAATATTCTTTATATCAAGTAATTCGTTACATAGAGGTTAGGTTGAACTACGATTTGTTTTATTATGGTAAGAAAACTTGTTTATACTCATCTGCTTACTGATTAAAAAAAATCGTTAAGTAGAGAGAAATAATACCTTCCATATTTATTCTGCAATGATTAAACATTCGTTATAAAGAGGTTTTGATAAATGTATTCGTAATGTAAAGGTATATTTTGTATTAAATCTTATGGTCAAGTATACCGTATAGGGAGATCCAAAACATTTTGTTAATCGGAAAATCGTTATATTGAGGTCTGTTATTTAAAAAAATTAAGATTACACTGTATACATCTAAAATTTATAGTTTCATTTACTAGACATCAGGGTGATACGCACTCATTTAGTAAGAAGGAAATCAAAACATGTAGCATTACCTCAATTTCCGTTGTGTAAGCATACAAAAAAAAGAGAGAGAGAGAGAGAAAAAAAGTCAACTTAAAAGAAAATATCTGATGTTAAATAAATAATATCAAATACTATTTTTAGGTAAGGTAATATGGTTTAAAAATGTAGCCGGCCAGCCAGCCGATTATAGTTATCATTTAATGCAGTTTATGTTAACTTAATATTACCAAAATGTAGTTTTGTCTTTTCCTGTATAAAAATCCTATGATCTTATTAATGTAATGAATATCTTAGATATTATTTATATTTTTTTACACACACTCTTCTTTCTTAGAGTTTTTTTTTATACTGTGTACCTACTCTACCTATTGTAGACGACAGTAATACGTACATGGACAGTAAGGTAGTTGTTGTATCCTGGTCCCGCGGGGTCGCTGCTGGTCTCCTGTTGTAATGAAGAGCAGGACCGCGATTTAGTAAGTTGTGGTGACGACTGCAATTCCTTTTGCAACTCCTTGCGCGCTAACCGCGGGGTCAATGTACTCTTTAATATATATTTGCTGTTTACCTTCTTCAAACTAACCACTTTCCTAAAATTGAGGAAATATATTTGGTAAATCTTTAGTTTTAGACATTATAAACGTAAATACGAGTATTTTATATTTATGCAAAGAGAGACAAAAAGGGTTTAAATTTTTAATTTACTTACTTCCTGCGCCAAATTGTGTTTACAAATGCAAACTCTACCAATGCTGAGAAAATGAAGCCTATACAGCCCAAGAACCAAATCTCACTTGCTTTGATATATGAAACCTTAGGAAGAGTCTTGGCTTGCGAAGATGCGAGTGTAATAAACGACAACATTGTACTAGTTCCTGAAATATTATGTAAAAAAAATACACTTAATATATAATATTCTACGTAAGCACTAAGCACTCAACATAAATTTTAGAACAAAAACTTTACCCAATTTATATTAATACTTATGTGGTATAAGATAATCGCTACATATGACTATAAAATATTCACGAACTATTTAAGAAATATAGCTTATTTGAAATATAGGTACCTACTTATATTGTATTAATTCTATATATAAGGTATTTGCATAAATTTACTGTCCAAATCTTATTTTGGATATTAAATTTTACGTTTAAATATTACCATGTGACCTTTGGCGACTGTAAAATATTCTTTACTCTACTTTTTTCAATAATGTAGTAGGTAGATGTAGGTACATTTATGCATACACTTAGGTATTTTAACTAATATCACAAAATAATTTGTAATAAGTGCTATTTATGAATATTACGTTTAATGCCACGATAAAATGTTTAAGTGTTCACTCCACTTATACATTAAGTCTTTAATATATACTACTTACGCAGTAGCTACTAAATAATCTTTCGAACTACTTAGAATACTCGAGTAGGGTTTAACCCTACAATTAATGAAATAACGTTTTATTGCTAAAAACTGGACGTAAATGTTCGCATAAGCACTCATATTTTTAAAATACTTACCTAATGTAATTCTAGGAGCCGATGCATCTGCTTGTAACCAGAATGTAACCCATGACATAGCGACAATCATCATAGAAGGAATAAAATAGTCCATGAGGTAGTAACCGACTTCACGACCCAATTTAAAGGTAAACTTTAAAGCGCTGTAGTTGCCAGCTGAAATATTATAAAGTTAATAAGTCCAAAGTTCCCTCCGATATACGCCACAAAAGACGGTAGGCCATTACGAATAAATTTATAATTTTTAGTTTAATAACTCACATTGTTTGTTTTAAAAAAAAATAGAATTCGTAATCGCACACCGTTCGCAACACACAAAGCGACATTACATCTACCTCCTCCCAAACGCATATTGACAATATCCCCTCTAACAACGGACTCGTTTGTCCAAAAGTCCAGTAGAGAATATTCGGTCAAGTGCAGCTCGGATGAAAGCCGCACTGGGTTGTCCTTCTCCCACATCAAACGTAAAATTGACGCATTATATTTCCCTGAAATATATAATATTTTTTAATTGATCTAATTATTTTATTACTCTAACCTAATTATCACGGTTATATCTTCTAATCTAATCTCTATAACTACTCTTGTCTGCCTCAAAATAAAATAATGTAAACAAAGACATGAATCATTATGGAAGTTAGAAACAAATAGAAAATTAAAAAATCTTAAGCTTAAAATTAGTGATTATAAAAGTAATCTGTAGATTTATATTTAGCATAAAATTCTATCTAATCGGTTTCAAAATATAGGTTTTTATTTATTTTGTACTTTTGGTAAGATATTATGGGACTTGGAGTTATGTCAACATACACGCAGGAAGAGCCCACTTTGGTGGTAGTTGTGTCCTGCGGGTTGCTCCTGGTACTTCTCTGAGAGCAGAGTGGTCTGTGGAGTAACCCTCTTGGCTGTGTGGTCTGCATTGGCAGACTTGCTGGCCCTTGCCGTGGTTGATTGCGTAAGCCATCCTGCGGCGCCCGATTGAGACGGATGATGGGTGCTTGGGTTTTAGTGCGGTGCTGGTGACACCCAATAACCACCTGTTTTCTACAGATGTTTTTTTTATTGTCGCTCGACAACATGACTCCATGCCGCCTGATATTAAGCGACAGTGGAATCCAGGATCTCGATACCGGTCAACCTCTACTCGGCGGCCTGCACATGTCCTTTTTCACGCTCCGTTTAAAAGATCCAGGAGAGGAAAACATGAGACGGTAATAATGTATGACGGTAAACGATATGCGTAAATGCCTTTCCCAAGGATAAAAAAATGTTATGGGTATATAATAAAAAGAAAAACTTACAACTTTCTAAATTCATAGAACATTTCTGATCGTCGAAAGGAAATTTTTGTAGATTCATCCAACAGTATAGTACCGCTTGCATTCTTCGACTAAATAAAACTTCACCATCGGGAGCTATCGATATAAGAACGTCTTTGCTATCCGTTCCCATAAGGCTTGATGATTGTTCATTGGACATATACAAATGTGGAACCCATATTCGTTGTCGGAGATCACTCTCTCCGATTATTTTCGTACGTTCAGGTGAATATAAAGTGTACGCTAGTCGCGCGTCTGTCCAACGCAGTTGGAGAAGGAAATGCAATTTGAAATTCTGTAATATTTTGCGTATATTAGTTAAAATATAATTATTGTTTACCTAATATTTAAATTAACATTTTAAAGTTAAAGATTCGCGTTTTTGCTCAATGCTAAATATTTTGTAAAAGACATACTTTTATAAGCAAAATAAATACCAAATCGTGTGCTTCTGCTGGTTGTATAAAATAAACGTAGGCGCTAGCGTGTACGTAGACAACTTCGCCGGTCTGATATGTAGGGAGCAACAGCCTGTCGTAGCGGCACTCATGAGCCAGCCGAGAGAGGAACTCCGACTGAGTGTATTTGTCGCCGTTGTCGAGTGATGGACATTCTAGTACTGTACTCTGTCTGAAAAATATTTCATATGGTTAAATCTAAAATAACTTAAATCTGATATTGAAACAAATTGCTTCAATTTAAAGAAATGGTAAAGGAATGCAATAAGATCCGAAATTACAACATGTAATTTTAGGTTTCGAGTTGTAGGTTTTTTAACTAGCGTTTAACACCTAAATATAATACAATGACTATTTTTTACATTGATAAATGAAGACAAGATAAAAATTTCGCACAGTATTAAACTCTATCATTGTAATTTTATCACGTAGAGTCTGTAAACATATCTAAAGCAATTTTTATTTTTGATTTAATGTGTCATATAGTGTAGTGTAGTGGCTGTGTAGGTTTTTCCTGAATTTCTAGTTTTATGTGCACAGTCATAGGGTTTTTATATGTACTATTTCCACTCTGGTCTAAAGGTGCGGTTTTTCTAGGAAAGTAAAAAAGAGATTTTTTATAAAAGTTTTTACAGAATAAAATTAAAGTTAAATAAAATTTAGTATATTTACGCACATTAAATTAACTTACCTACAATAGTTCATAAGCTTTATTACGGTAATTGAATGTTAATAATTTTCTTCTTGCAACAATAGTTGGATGTTTGCAGTATTTTAATACAAGGATGTATAGACTATATACTTACAAATGTACATATGCAAGTATAGAAGTATGTAAGTATGTTTTTATACAGTCAAGGTAGCTACCAGTTTAAAGCAACTGTTTAACTAGCATTTATTGTTGGAGATAACATTGTGAACCAATTCATTAAGATACCGAACAGATTTGTTCTAAGATTAATGGCTAAGCCGTCTTCTGCATAATACGCGTACCTACTTTAAATATATGCTTACGCATTTGAAAGTTTAAATAAAGGTATATTTATTGTTTCCAGTGACTTCATCTTTAGCAAATACTTTGTCATTAAGTAAGTATATTCAGTTTTAAAAATATAATTTAGTGTGCGTCATGTGAATCACAAATGCTGAAGTAATATCAGTGATGATAATAATTAAATAGTATTCATAATTTTTTGAGGCTTGAATTAATTATACCATATCATTATACATTCTCATTGGCAATCATTCTCGTTGTCTTAATAACTGCAGGTTGTGTCTTGTGATGTCTTATATTTGAGCCCGGAATCGGGCTAACATTATTGCTTTTGACTGTCGAGAAGTTTCAATAGTAGCTCAGATAGTAAGAAATTATCGGTGCACACCCCCAAATGCACTATTCTTGCGTATGCACCAATGCACCACAATATCTATTGCGTAACTGACCGTATCATGTTGTGGCTAGATTGCTTATAAGTTATAGCTGACGGATAAGTTATATTACCATGTGTATTATATTAAAATGTTGCAAGATTCTAATATTTACCTGTAGTAGTTAGTACCGTTACCGCATTTACATATGATTATGATGTAGTCCTGCCTATGAAGTCATTATGATAAATATCATTTTATCTTATTTAAAATACAAATACACATAGTTTAATCTTAGCATTTAAATTTAAACTTTCAGCTGATAGCATCTTACATATTGGATATATTTAACTTTACTGTCTTACTTCTGCGTATTTCATTAATCATTTCATAAATACTATAATTCTACACTACACTCTGCTTCTACGGTTCAAACTTGGTTATAACCGATTTCTTATGTAGAGCAGATTGATAGATGTAGCTATACGCTACGAATTATTTAGCCAATTTATCTTACAGGTAAGTAATATGTATTTTAGTTGTTTCTTATTTTTTATACAATTGATGTCAGGAAGCCATATGTAAAAAATATAAAAATTTCTTAATATAAATTAAATTCGGAAAATTGAAAGCGTGAACATAAAATATATTATAACAATGAAATAAAATTATAATAATTGAATATAATAACAGTAAACAGAAGGAATCAAAAAATATATTTAAAAAAACTATTCATTTAATTGATTAAACATCACGTTTAAAAATCCACAAAATATTTATTGTGTTTATTTTCGGCTACAATAAAATATTTCCCTTTACACACTACTATGAATTCTTTACCATTGATATAATTTGATTGTTTCGAAAACGGATGTAATATTATTTAAGTATATCGAAGCAAGATGGGGGTAAATAATAAAATTTAAATAAATGTTTTCTTATAGAAAATTTCTTTAAGGATTTTTAATTAATATTTCGATTATAATATACTTTAATTTTTACTTATTTGACTATTATAGTCTAGTCAATAAGTACCTTTTTGGTCAACTTTTTTCAGCAGTCTCTGAAAATTATCATTCAGTCATTCGATTCGGAGTGGCATCTAGAAGATTTTTTTTAAAAAAACGGACCGCTTGCAAAATTTCCAAAAGTTATCAACAAATAACTAAAAATAAAAAAGGGGTTTATTTTTTTGCAAATATCTCAAAAACTAATAAAGATTTTTCAAATTTGAAAAAAGATTGAAAAAGAGGAAGAAATTTCCTAAAAAAGTCTTGACTCCTGGATTTGTAAAACGAATATTGCTAATTTTCTCAGAGGGTAGAAAATACGCCCGAAAACGGGTATTCCGGCTTGCGCAAGCCACGCCCCCTTCGGACCTTTAATGAATAAATGAATATGAAAATAAAAAATTGAAAAAATTCAGGCGCCTACAGGACAGATCAATGAACAATAATCCGTGGTCAAAAATTTTTTATCGCGATTTTTCAATAAGTTATCCATTAATTAATTAACAATTTTTTTGTAGCATGAACATTAACATTGCAAGTGCGATAATTGTTAAACTATTAATCAGAGATTTTTTTCCTTTCGTGGAGCTATTTACCAAAGGTCTTAAAATAAATTCCCGTTGGAAAAATTAAATAATTGTTAATTTTCGTTTTGTTATTAACAATTTACTAAAATGAAAAATTATAGTAGTAGTTTTCAACCCTCTGGAAAAATTAGAAATATTTGTTTTACAATTTTTTCGGGAATTTTTTCCTCTTTTTGAATCTTTTTTAAAATTTGAAAAATCTTTATTAGGTTTTGAGATATTTGCAAAAAACTAAACCCCTATTTTAATTTTTAGTTAATTGTTAATAACTTTTGCAATTTTTGCAAGCGGATCTTTTTTTTTTTTTTTCAAAAATCATCTAGATGTCATTCCGAATTGAATGACAGTTGACACCTCAATCATAATTTTCGGAGACTGCTAAAGAAGTTGACTATTCTCCACCCTACGCGACATTGGCGGAATCAATCGTGCCTCTCTGGCACAACTGAAAGCCATTAAACTAGTCAAGTCAAGAAGTTGACCAAAAAGGCACTTGTTGACTAGGATCATTAAGTAACTTTGAGTGCGGCGGCGAGAGAGCAACTAAATCATTGTCGTCATCATAATATTATGTCTATAAAACTTATGAAAAAATGTTGGAAAATAAATTTGCTAGATAACTCTAATATTTATGGTTACTAATCTATCTTCTCCATTAAAACAAATTTACTTAACTTTAGAACGCAATCAAGGAGCTTGGTCAAAGTAAAAAACCTTGTAAAAACTAACTACATATTGTAAAAAAACTTAATAGTATCTGTATCGTAAAATTGGGTTAAATCTACATTGAGGATGTACTGTATGATAAAAATGAATACTGATTTCATTTTTTCATCAAATGCACACATGCACATTTTAGGAAAGTTCTTTTTTCTTTCATTGTAGGTTTTCTTACTCCTGAAGGGTTTCTGGAAGAGATCTCTTAAAGAGATTGAGAGTTATCCTTTGTCAACATTCTGTTACTTTATTTTGTATAACTTATTGATAGGTTCTCGTGCATGAAAAAATAAATAACGTTACCCTAAGACTAGTGGTAATTATTTTAAAAAGAATCACGCATGAAAATATCAGAGGTGCAAGACCGAGAACTGAACCTGTTTCGCTCATTTTGAAAAAAAAATGCGTTACCTAAGCTACCACTGCTTTAACAACCACTGAAATAATAATATAATAATATTAAAGTTTTTAATCTTTTAAATATTACTTTATTGATTTATAAGTCGAGGTGAATCGGAAGTATTGCGTGTCTCTAATGAAGTCTTGCGATTCGCAAATTGATAGCCTTTCGCACTTGGCGCTTGCCTTGGATATACGTAAGAACCGAGTTACTTTAAAATAAATGCACGGAAAAAATATGATGTCACAAAGTTGTTTTTCAAATAAATTGCACAATTTTAACCTTATTTTATATCGGAAAAATTGATTATATTATATATTATGCAAATTTGTATTAACATTAACATATTTGATTTATAAAAATAATATATTAGATCAAAATAAATACTAAAAATAAAATACCTACATAGGCTCTAAGTATTATCATTTCCAGGAATCATGATATATTATGTAGTTTATATTAAAAATTCGAACGTCAGTGACGATTTGTCATACTTTTTGTCCTGAAGTGAAGCGTGTCCAACAAATTGATGCTAATAAATTATATATCTTAGATGCATAACAAATCAATTTGTTTAACTCGTTAATTTATCCAAATTTGGAGATTTCGTTAAAGTTTATGTGTGTAGAAAATATTACTACATATCATTTATGTTATATAGGTACAATGGATATATGCCCGCATCGCATAACAGCTATACTGCTCAGTATTCCAAACACAAAAACAGCAAAACCTTAACCTTAATCACTAGGTCACTGATTCAGGAAATTGAATTTGGGAATAGCAAGTATTGTTTAACAATATATGCTGGCGATTGATCGTGATCCTTCATGTTAATAAGGTCGAGATCACTTGACGAAGTACGCGCAGTCATCTGCATCAAAATGGTTTACAAATCTTAACATTGTAAAGAAACTGTTTGAGATACAGCCTCTACATTAAATGCCTGATATGCATAAGCAATTCTATGTCAGTAGTACAATAACATTGCAGCGCGACAACATTGTTGACACGATTCATCATTAAATAATGATATGAAATAAGGAACTAGTTCGAAGAAGAGTATTATAAACTATAGAAAATTCGTTCGGAATATATTTTTTCATGCTGTTTATGTATGTATGAATTTATGTATGGGTGGCCTTGTAGTAGAACAATGGATCAAGGATAAAGTTACGAAATAACTAACGATAAATATGATAGAAGGTATTATTACTTGGCCTGAATTTATCTGTCGACACTTACTGAGAACAACGTTGTTAACTCAGTATTGAGATTATTTAAAAATAGAAATTAATCATATAGGATTGAAAATTGTAACAAAACTGAATTACAATGTCATTCCTTGCAAGTGTCGAAGTACTGTATGTGCAGGCAGTGAAACAATTAAGCGTTACAATTGATAAAAAACTAGACACAAAATGACTGCACACAGGAAATTGTTTTGTTAGAATTAGTAGCTACATATAAATACAATTGAAATGTCCGTTTTTAATTTTCAATTAACACCTTTTCACTATATGCATATCAAAGTAATATGTAGTAGTACTTACATCAAAAAATCTATTTTTAAAATTTTTGTCTGTCTATTTATTACAGCTAATATCTAAAACAGCTGCACCGATTTAAACGGGACTTTCACTCGTAGATAGCTAATGTTATACATATAGAGTAATTTAGGCCACTTTTATTTTATGTATTAAAAGAAAATTTAAATCATACAAACCATTTGATTTATTTTAACTTACAACCAACGAAGCGGGCCGGATTTGCTAGTATTTAATATACCTAAGATCCGACTGCGTAAGTAGCTGTCCAGAAAAGAATATAGTAGGTATTATGCAGGTGTAGAGTTAGGTACCTAAACTTTATCCTTGCTGCGAGTCTAACGACGTAACCGAGTATGTGTACCTCATTCTACGACCTACATATGCCTCCGACTTTTATGTACTCAGGTTATTTTAACTTTATATTTAAATCTATTTAGAAAAACTTTCATTTTCAAGTAACCCACTCGAGAAGTTGGGAAAAAAAATGTTTTTTTACAAGATACACAAATTAGCGCGTGAAATCTGTCTTTTGCATATTTATTAATATTATTATTATTAAAAAATATAAAATTATTAATATAATTAAATAAAAAATTAATTATTGTGATATTTTACTTTAAAGATTTCGGATTTAAATCGTTAAAGTTGGTTATGTTGTTTGGTAATTACGAGAGAACACGGTATCGGACATATACAAGTTGCAGGTCAAACACATCACAACTCTATGGAGCTACTCCGCGCGGTCGGTATTTCATACACAGATATAATAATACAAATATATCTTTGCTTTCATATAATCACAAGATCTATAGTTTTGGATAAGATATTTCTGAAGTCTAAGGAATATTAAGTACACTATCAAGCAACAAAAGGCAGTCAGTGTTATAATTTTATACGTTAACAACCCAAAAAAAAAGATAAGAATATTTACTAAATAAAGTTTCAAACAGAGCAGGCAGTAGGCAGTAACGATAACTATTAATACGTTTAAGTCTTTGAAAGTCACAGTATTGCGTTAAATATTCCTTTAAAGTATCATACAGATTTAATTACCTTATGACCGAAAAATAAATAATTAAAAAAATATATATCGGAGAACCTAATACGCTTAAGAAAACTTAACTGTACTTACGTACGTACGTCTACGTACAGATTAACAATCATTACATTAAAGTAAACTAGATCGTAAAAAATGTAATTAGTGTTGGCAAAACTATTAATTGCAAGAACCGATGGTCGGTCTACCTTGACCCTGGCGTTAACTACGGCGCACCTCAGTCATGTGACCGACTAGAGTCGCCGTCGCATACTCTCCCAACGTAATCAATGGAGGCCATTGCGCGGTTCATTCACTATCTTCCTTTTATATATATATATATATATATATATATATATATATATATATATTAATACGTAAACATCTGTCTATTTTAAAACGAATATTATTAAAAATAATCGATGTTAATTTACTAATTTAAATGAAGCTCTTTTACTTTATGAGTAAAGAGAAAATTGAACAAAAGCTATAAAATGTTCTCTTTAAAAGCTCTGGAACAAAAAAACACAAAAAAATTTCAAAAAAAGAAAGGAAAAAAAAAATTAATTTCGATGGAATAAATGATAATAGGCGAAATGCATATTGCACACAGTGTCCTACATGAACGGACTGCCTCAAATGTGTAAAAGTTTACTTTCAATAATAAGCGATTTAAAAGAACGACTTTTAAAAAGAGTTTATGCGATATAGATATGAGTAGAAATACTATTGTGTTTTTTTTTCGAACAGGGTTAACAACTTAATGAATCTATATCTTGCACTAATCACACATCTTTTCTTCTTATATTTATTTTTAATATTTGACATTATAAATGAAACTATCTTTTCGGATTTTGTCACGATTTATTTTAATTTTTGGTTCCCGACGTTTCGAATGCTTTACAGCAATCATGGTCACGGGAGAGACCTTCCTTGAGTCAAATAAATCCGCGACAAAATCCGAAATGATACGAGTAGTTTAATTTATAATGTCGAATATTCGCTTAAACCTAAGAAAGTATAATATCGCTTATATTAATTAAAGAAACACAATACCTTCTTTATTTTTATTTATGACACAGGTAAAACAAGAGACCTATTAACTGCGAAATAAAATACTACAATATAGGTACATATGTTATATTATATACTCTTGCTCTTTATTATCTGTCATACGACGGGTTAAGGTTAGGCCTAATAGTCTGTAATTACAAGTATTTACATAAATGTAACCCCAATCATTAACTTAATGACATCTATTTTTCGATTATAAGCATTTCTATGATAATATTATGTATAATATACATACAGCCCATGGTGTGCACGACCAAAAGTTCTTTAAAATCACAAAATCAAATTTTAAATTTATAATAATATAAATCAAACAATAAATAATTAAAACACGTCACCGAGCCTATTTAAGGCAATATTAATTCTATGTTAATATTCACCAAAAACACTGAAAAATACCTACGTCTTGTTATTAGAACCACATTCTAACATAATATGGTTCTAATAACAAGACGTAGATCTCCTAGTAACAATAAAGTATGAGATAAAAAACTAAGAAAACAAATAGAAACTTATTAAATACGAAAATATATATAAGTATACTAACTAGCAATTCCCGCGGCTTCGCCAGCGTTGGTAGGAGGATGAAAATTTAGGATCGTAAGTATTTTTTAATGCCAAATCATAAAAAAATAAAAATTTGGTCTAAAAAAAAAGGAAAAATCTGTAGAGGGCCACCCTTATCACCTAAGAAAATAAGAAATAGCTTATGACCCATTCTCAAGCCTAGCAAATATAGACAAAAGAATCATACAAAACGGTCAAGCCGTTTCGGAGGAGTTCGATAGCAAACACTGTGACACTAGAGTTTTATATATTAGATTTGTCTACTAATTGCTGTAATTGTTAGGTAAGTACAGTGAGATCGATACCAGTTTTAGTTGTTGAATCATTGAATGCCTCCTATACCTAAATATTTTTTAGTCTTTAAGTAAAAAGCAAATAGTTTCAATAAACTCTCCTAACTACTCTAGAATACGGAATTAGTAGTTCCAACCATCTAATGACTGGTTATCGAACCGTGTCTTGAGACACTTTTGAGCACAACTTTTTATCAGACAATTATTCGCAATGAAAAGATTTAGGTATTTGATTACCTATTTCACTCCAGTGCTTGTGGAATATAACTTTCAATTAACAAGTACTTCAGTTTCAATGACATGGCAATCTTTATCGCACATATTATACTTGCGCATATCATCACTATAAGTATGAAACGTAAGTTTACTAAACTAATATTAATTAATTAATCGCATTAATTGAATTATTTTCTCATTAAAATTAAATTTATTTTTTGCACCAGTGACAGAGCTGTTCTTTTAACTCGTTTCTGCATCTAACGCGAACTATTTTATTTCTTTATGAATTACACATAGAACACGTAACTAAATCTAAAACTAAACTAATATAAATAAGTATACACCTTTCTTGCACATACTGCAAATGATGTAATGGATTCGCTGATTTATGTGACATCATTATTATGATAGTAGCTGTAAGTAAAATGATTAAGCTAAGTAACAAACGTTTTGTACTAACTACAGTATGTATGATATATTGTTGGAATAATGAACGGCACAGCATCTGTCTAACAGTTAATGGAACGTGCTTAACATAATATTTAGTCTGGTTATTTGAATTTCCCTCCATCGTATTTTTCTATTCGTCGTTCTAGCGTTCTACATATTAGATAATTAGAGGATAGCAAATTTAGAGAACAAGAACAACCGAATTTTTAAAACAGGTTCAATCACCGTCTAAATTATAAACGTTATAGGTACTTAGAGTCTATTATTTCAATAGTACAAGTAGGTATTAGATAATATACTGTGTAATTGCTTTGTATGATTATTAATTTTACAGGTTTTTGCCTAGAACGGTACTTTCATTATAAAGGGGAGAATATATGTAATATATTAATAAGGTATTCTCATTAGGTTTCGCTTCTACGTCATTGAACAAAATGTCACTTTATGATGTATCTGAATGCGAGACCTGACTGTTATCAAAGTAATTAGCAGATTAGTTTCTCACGAAAGATAATCTTCTTGTACTTGTCTCAACGATGTAATTAATCCTTGGATATGATGTTGAATTTTAAACCATGTAGAGCATTCAACATACTGAAATTCTTATCTCGAAAAAGAATTCGTTATAGTTCATACACACCTACATTCTAATTATAATGGACACTGACTTTGTACTCGTTGTGTTGTTGTAGGTATAAAAGTTTGTACGTCTGTATGTATGTATGTTAACGTAACATACGTACTTAGTCCTCGTCAATACAATGTAAATCAAGGATTTAAACTTGCTGTTTAAAGTACATATATATAGTTCGTGTTAATAAATACGATCGTGTAAAGCTTAATATTGATTTTAAGTTAACAAACACTAATTAAGAAACTTGTTAATGAGCTGTACTCGTGACCATACCTCATTATTGTCACAATAGCATTATAGTTCAGAACGGCGTAACAGAAGACGTGCATCTACCAATCTCATGTTTCCTAGAGTGATAAATGAAAACAATGCACGAAATTAAACAGTCTTATGACTGTTGTAATGTATAATGGATGATACAAACATAGAACAGTGCTTATGCCTCATGAATCTTATATTTGGTTTAAAGAAGGAAAGCGCTAATTAAGCGAAAAAATAGTTAACAACTTCATTAGCTAGATATCGTCGCTTGCTTGTTACTAATTCTAGGTCTGATACCTAGCCTCACTTTCCTCAGACATAAAGAACATTATTACCCTAACAAAGAAACATTACTAATATCACACGAGACAAACTTAACGCAGTCCTATAATAGAAGTGGAAGAAAAAGTTCGAGTATATATCATTTTCCTATCCTTTTTGACCGGATTATTAAGAAAAAAAATACTCTTTTGAAAATATACACAATTTACTCTACTGGTAATTCAAGATATAGTGTCTCGATAACTGTTACATATATCTGGATTAAAAATTTAATTCTCAATAAATTTGTATTAGCGTCTTACGACCTCGGTCGTAATTATGAATAATTTAAAATCGTTTTCATTGACAATTAACGTAACGACACAAATCGATACGATATCGATGAATATGTCGAGACTGCTGGCGCAGTGAATTTCGAATCTATCGATATATCGGTATCTAAATAAAAGTTTTTACAAGGCTAAATTATATGACAAATATATGGGACTTATATAGAAAGAAAACTGTTGAGGACCTTGGGACCTAGGGACGAACCCGAGAGAAGCGAAGGTTAGTCGCTAGTCTTTTGTAAAATGAAATAAAACAACTACGGTTATGTGACAGAAAATGTTCACGGAGGTTCGACTTTCGAGTAAGCTTTTTTAAATTTCTATAGAAATGCCTTCGATCAATAATAGTACATTATTGATCGACAACAAATATGTACTATAAGAATATATTATTCACTCATATATTTTAAACGTCGCTTGTATAACCGAGTGATGCGGGTTCAAATCCGGGTCTCGCACCTCTGATATTTTCATGTGCGAATCATTTCTATCATGATTACCACTTGTCTTACGGTGAAGGAAAACATCGTGAGGAAACCTGCATGTCTAAGAAAACCTAGCAAGTTTTCGTAAGACATGTGAAGTCCGCCAACACGCACTGGGCCAGCGCGGTGGACTATGGCCTGATCCCCCTCGTACTGAGGGAGGCCCGTGCCCAGCAGTGGGACGTTAATAAGGGCTGATGATGAATAATATTTATCTAGAGATGTCTAAGTGTAACACACGGCAATCATTATATACATAGGTATTACTATTTACTTTCAATATCTACTTTTGATTTTAAATATGTAGATACATAATATGATATTCTATACTACCTATATAAGATTTACACCAAAGGTGATGATTACTTTTTTTCAAGTTTTTTGTCTAACAGAGGTCGCTAATCGTTTGTATGATATTGGAATTACGTTAAATAGGTAGGTCTTTGTCACGAACGAATATTTTAAGTATTAAAACATATGCTCATAACATAGCACGATAAAAAATGATATTCGCACGTAGCGTAAGGAAAATAACTACTTACGAGCAAAGCAACAGTAGGTACTTATAGATAGAATGAGAATATAGGTATATAATATTACAGCTTATAATATACTAGCGACTCACCCTCGCTTCACTAAGGTTCATTCCTAGCTACCCCCTTTAGTAAAAAATTTTTAAAAAACCTTGAATGTCTTACTTATTTGTAACTATCTAATCAAAGGCCAAAAAAATAAGTTTTAAGCTTCTATCTTTTAAAATGACGAAATTTCCATATAAACTCTCATCCTTCATTATAACCCGTATAGTCTTTTTTCGCCTTGAAAAATAGCCTATGTCCTTTCCCAGGCTCTACACTATCTGTGTACCAAATTTCATTTAAATTTTTTCAGTAGTCTTGGCGAGAGAGCGCGACAGACAGACATAATTATTAATTACTTTCGCATTTATAATATTAGTAAGGATACGGACTTCAATTTTGCATTTCATAACGATCTTACAATGAGTAGCGTCATACCTCGTACCTATGTTATATGTATTTACGTTGGGTACACCGTGGAATGGTAATGAATGTCCACGTATCTACTATAATAGTTAAAAGTTTATTATTTACTTAAATGTCTGATAGATATTAAACTTTATGAGAATAGGCTAATTTTCTAAGCCTAGAATCTAAAGAAAAACGTATCGTGATTTTGCATAATTAGCACTCTGATTATGACAAATTACCGTTTTAGTTACGCTATTTGCTTGAACATAAATCTTGGAATAATAGGTAGGTACCTATCTATATCTATGTCTATACTTCTATACTAATATTATAAAGAGAAAAGATTTGTATTTCTGTATTTTTGTATTTTTATATGTAACGAATAAACTCAAAAACTACTGGACCGATTTTAAAAATTCTTTCACCATTAGAAAGCTAAATCTTTCCTGAGTAACATAGGCTCTATTATATTTTCAAAAAAATTAGAGATCCCTACTTAAAATTAAACAATGTAACCCAAGGTATTAAAATGTTGCCTATAAAAGTCATTATTCTGCGTACGCTGCGAAAGCTATCGATAATTTATAAAACAATGTTCTATATATTAATAGTACCTAGTCATGATTGCTCACAAAAAAGTCCGCGGTGGCAAACGCCTAACTATTACAGATAAGCCACAATGACAGTTTTTGTTTAAATTATTAAGTTCAAATACGGGTGAAATCGAATAGTGGTGATATTGGTATCATAATAGTAATCCTTATCCATTTAAATGGTTTGATAATGAAGGTTGATTATGTACGTGTAAATTCCACTTTAAAGTAGGCGGATCGGACTTTTCGTTTAGAAGTCAGGTTATAAAGATTCTAAAAGTAAAAAAATTTCGCAGTTCGAAAAAACTATCCTATGTTTAGAATAAACTCAAAAACTACTGGACCGATTTCAAAAATTCTTTTACTAACTTAAAATTACATTGTTATCGATAACGTAACCTATATTTTATCCTCGTATTCTCCCGGGAACTTGAACTACGCGGGTGAAACCGCGGTGCGTTGCTACAGTAACTTAGCAAAATTAGATTTACATGATACGAAATTATAGAACTTATCAATATCTAAAAAGAACTTTGCGAGACCATATGCTCAACAATTGCAGTTATGTCACTATAACTACTTTTTTACATTTTAAAAGTTGATAAAAATGCTAAACAAAATGAGACCATAAAGTACAGATTCAACAAGTTAGAACATTATTATCTCCAATCTCTAATATATAAAAAGCACAATTTTTGCTATCGAGTTCGTCCAAAACGGCTTGACCGATTTTTATGAATTTTTTTTTGCATGTTTGGTACGTCTGAGAATAGGTCGTAGGTTATTTTTTATTCCCATAAGTGATAAAGATGGCCCTCTCCAGATATTTATTTGTTTATTTTTAGACCAAATTTTTATTTTTTACTTTTTATGATTTGGCATCATGGCATACTTATATAACCCAAAATTTTCATCCTTCTACCACCAATCTCTGTTTTTATAGTGATAAGAACGCGGGCGGAGTCGCGGGAACTGCTAGTATATTATATGTATATAAATCTGGTTCATATTTTGTTATTATATATGTACTTACTCGTAGTTGTCGAAAGCAGTGTTTCTTTCAAATTTTAAGTATAATTTTTAAGAAGACAATCATCAATAAACAAATGTCCTAAAGACGCACCGAGATTCGTGGGGCCACAATATCCACGATTAGCAGGAGCCTGGAACTTGGCAACGTGTAGATATTAACCATATATATTATATGCTGTAAATTTAACGAATAAAAGAATTGGCAGAACTCAAATCCGTTTCATTCATTAATAATATAAATTCGAAATTCCGCAAGGTCTATTCTTTGTTGCTCCTCTTTATGACGATTTTGGTCAATGTTTTATCCAAAGTTATCAATACTGAAAGTGATCACATGACATGTTAAATGAGCCAATACGCCTTCCCAATCAGCAGTATTGGGCATCGAGGCGGAACACCAGAAAGGAAGAATGTCTTGAAACTCATCGATTACTTCGCGAGCGCAAATTTTAAAAACAGATCTTTTTATAGACAGCCCTTAATCTAAGATTTTTTCGAATAGGGCAAAAACTTAAAAAAAGCTCCCAAAGATCCCAAATCGACATCTCGACTTTACTTTTAGTGTTGGCCTGTGTGGCGCCTTCTTACTAGTCAACTGTGAGCCGACCAGGCTTCTATGTGCTAGGCGATTTAGGGAGCGTGTTTTTAACTTTTTTTATCCTGCTATATTATAACTGCAACCCCGGCAGTTGCCCGGTTTGTTCTATGACAGAAGACTCGTCGGTAGAGCAACCGTAGAGTTTGCTTCGGCAGACCTGCCGGGACGTCTGCACTTAAGCTGATGGGGGAGGTCTGTTGGTACTTGGTACCGGCATCTTTTAAGCCGGTGAGCCCCACATGCATACATTTTTCAACAATAAAAATAAAGTTATTACGAAACTGTAGAATTGTAAGTTACACTACATCTATAATATGGAAGTACATGAAGCCTGTTGGTGATAAATAAACTTTGGACCTCAGCAATAGTGAATTCGAGTTTAATCTTTTAACACTACCAAACGCAAGGACACTTCTGTTTCTAGTTTTTATGTACCAAAATCAACACTAAGTTGTTTATTAATTCTTAAAGGAAATATAGGTAACAATTAGTTTTTTTATAATGTTTTTATTTTATATTTATTATTTAAATAATATATTGTGTTTGTAGTAATTATATAATCTGTGTTCTAAATTAAATGATTTGGGTATTCAATCATTAACAGTTTTTGAATTATTTTTGGAGTAAAAAAAATATATTTAGCATTCGTTAAAAAAAGCTTTTATGTTAGCAGTGTAATGTGTGTTATTTAAAATATATAATTATGTATCTAGTTTTATTTTAAAATAAAAAAAATATTAACGATTCATTAAAAATGTTACAAGCCTTTAATTTTTTAACTACTGTAAATACTAGGTATGGTCGGTGCTACGATGTTGAAGAAAATTATACTCATTTGCAGAATTAGCCAAATGTTATTAATTATAACCAATGTACATCATTGGGCAATAATATTTATAAATTTGCAACATTGCTTCAAACAAAAACATCAATAAAGGAATATAAATACCTGAATTTAAATATCTATATTATACCTACTCAGGAAAAGCTTAAATTGCTCCGGATCCTCAATCGATGTGTTCCACTTTACTTATCAGCTTATAAAAATATTTAAAGTAGAGACATTTTTACCAACAAATTTTCAGAAGTATGTACTCGTATTATTCTTATGTTTAAAAAGCGACAAATTGATGTACTTAAGTGCCTACTTACAGTTATTTCAGCTACCTTATACTTTAGATTGAAAAATGTTTTCAATTTTTTTTTGTGATTTATTTTTATTTTTTTATTTAAAATTTAAAACAGCAGGTTAGTGAGAGTACCTATGAAGAGCGCATCTGCCTAGATAAGTATTCTTCAGCATATCAAAAGAATAATATATTTTCTTATTATGTATTATCATCTTACTAGTAAACCCGACCACGCTTTGTTGTGGCACACTCAGTCCACCTTTGTTAACTACGTTTAATTATTTTTTTATTTTTGTTCCGTACTATCTTTTGTGTGTAATTGCGATAAAGGATATATATGTAAGTAAAAACACATTTAAAAAATACTACAATATAATATAGTTGCGGAGATTATCGCGAACAAACAACTTGACAGGGAAGTTTTATATAAGATTTAAGATTTTGTGTAAAATTGAGTGAGCTTGTATCAAAGAAACTATACACCATACTTCATCTATTTTTATAATAATTAATCTGTATTGCGTAACGTTTTGATTAGGTTCCATAGCCATCAAATGGAGGTAGGTAGCTACATATTAGTTCATCTACAACCTATTGTTTATGTTACGTGTTGATTTGACAAGAGCCAAATTTTACAATTTCCGAATGAAATAATATAGTTAGAAACATCTAACCATGTGTTTTATTAATAATTCAATAAAAAAATATTAAAATTCTGAGTTCTTATTGAAATAGTCATTAATATGGATACCTATAGAATTTATGTCTGTCTTCTGATGCAATTTATACTAACCCTTAGCACGTAAATTATAAAATAGGGTCGAAGCGGAGCGAGGGTGAATCACTATTTAATGATAAAATGATTATCATATTTGTTTGGTATTATTTTTTTATGATTACGGAATTACGGTCATTTTAGGATAAAACTCAAGGCGCGTATGCAATGAGGCGGACAGGCGTATTTTTTATATAGATAATATCTGATTCAATAACGTAATTATTATTGTAATAATTATTTATGGCTTTAGTTGTTTAACATATTGCCTTCAAAGTTATAAAAATATTAATACAAATTCCAAAAATTTTCATATTCAAATCAAATTTAAAGGAGAATTATAAAAAGATGTATACATATATTAATTCAATATTTTTATTAGTAGGTGTATATATATTCAACAAGAAACTTACGACGTCTTCTGTCCAATTGCACATTGTAAAATATATGAAATTACACTTATGAAAAAAATTTTCGACTTCATGTTGATTTTTTTGCATAACACGACGATTACACCGCGCGTTAAAACAGCGCGTCTGTTTCGCGCTAGCAATCAACCAAGACTGCTTATAAGGAAGTTAATTACATCGAAAGCCTATAAAATTGCGCAGGCGTCGCATGCCGTTAACAGTACTTTTTTAGAGCTTTTACACATAGACTAAGCAAAGGATGGACTCGTTTTATATAAAGTATAAACCATGAATCTACGATCAATTACAGTGGTCTGTGGTACCTTTCTTAGGGTACACTACAATAATACTATTATGGTATACTTGTACATCATTAAAACTATGTTATCGGTAGGTACAGGGTACTGCAAATTGTTTTAAATTATTTGTACCTATAAGAAAAGTTATGAAATAGATACCTACATTATTAAATATATTTTTTCTACCAAAAAAATAAGTAATGTCAATTATCAAGACATTTACATCCACGGCCCCACTATGTCTCAGACTACATTCCTTCGTTAACTTGCCTTTTTAGTTCGCTTTTTACGAAGTCGGTTTTATTTATTTTTTATGTTAGAATTATTTACCTTGGTAATATAGTGTATCTTGAAATCAAGAAACGCTATCCTTTATCTTACTAGAGACCTATATTCTAAAAAGCAAGTTTAAAAACTAAAACTACTGAAAAATCACGCTCTATTAAGATATTCTCGTCTGAAATTGTTATTTACATATCTACAAACTATTCAATATTTTTCGTCTATTGAGTAAACAACTAACGTAATACATTTTAGTGCATTTAATACGTAAATATTCATAGTGAACTTTCAGAGGATAGATGTGGTCGTATGCCACTTTGGCCCTTATTAAACAAAATACTGTATTCTGCCTCGCGGTGGTGTAATGACTAACAAGTTTAGCTGCAAATCTGGAGATTCTGAGTTCGAGTCCCGGATCGGGCCAAGCTTAGTTATTGATTCTTTATTTTGTAAAGCTCAGTAATAGCTCAGAGTTGGGAAGTTGCCGATATTCATATATCATATCACCCCCTTCCTCGGCACGTAAAGGCGTTGGTTCTGCTTTTTAACTATCGTGTCGAGTAGTGATCCCACTGGAGTATGAATTTATAAATATGAGTGAAGTATGGGTGCCTGTTCTGCATATTATTAAACCGTGGGCTAGAATCCCAGGTAAGACCAAAAACACGGTAAACACTGACCTTTTCGGTATGCTAATGTTGGGACGCATACACATAGCACGTTAATCCGTCAGTCATCTCCCGGTAGAGTCGAAATGTCGGGTTTCCACCATCAAGGACCACTAAAGCAGCTTTGGGGACTTTCGTTTATGATTTTCGCCGTTACTTTCTAGAAAATAAGGGAGCCAGGGGAAAACACTATTTAAATAAAAACATATATGTTATACATTAAAAGTTTTTTATTATTATTCACTGTCTTTTACACCATGTGGTTGCATACAGTTGACCGTGTATGATATAAAGTTAAGTTCTTGTAATAAATTTGTTAGTCTTTCAAAATGCCTCTCAGTATATGGTAATGCACCTTCAATAAAACTTGTTAATGATGGAACTCTAAGACTTCCAGAAATAATTTCAGGTGTCAATATATAAAATACAACTTGAGCTGCATGACAATTCTTGTTATTTGTATTCCATTCAGAAGCAAATCTTAGTAAAGTCTCTTTCTGAGTATTATTTATTTCTTTTAGGGTCTCTGATAACTTTTCCTGGCCAAACCTTAACACCTCATTTACAATTCTTAGTACATGCAATGGCCTATCCATTCGTAAAGCTAATTTAAGAGCTTTAACTAATTTTTTATCATGTAACAAATTCATTAATTCTTGTTCTTGTAAAACTAATTCTTCTCTCTCTTTAGCTAATTTTTCACGTCTTTCGACGGAAACATCCTTTAAAGTGACTAGTTTAGAATCTGATCCCCCAGTAATTATAATAGACTCACTTTTGTTAACTGCCATGGACCAAACTTTACCATCATGATTATCTAGAGACATTTTACATTCTGAACTTTTTATATTCCAAAGCTTGAGAAGACCATCTGCTCCACTTGATATTATCTGCTGCCCTTTACTTAAAAATCCTATCTTAAGAACAGAGCTTTCATGACCTTCAAATGTCTTCAAGCAACTTAAATCTGCTATAGACCATAATTTTATATTGCAATCAGCTGAAGATGTAAGAACCACTTGATCCACAGGTGAAAAAGTTACACACCATATGCCACGCCTATGACCTTTCAAAATTCCTAGTAATGTTAAATCTTCAGTCCAAAGCTTGCAGGTTTTGTCTTGGGAACCAGTTGCTAGGATTTTATCATTTGGAGATATTGCAACACAATTAATGTCCATGTTATGAGCTAATTCAGTATGACTTGATTTAATTTTTTGATCATGGCAGTCAGTTTCTTTAGGAACTGTCCACACCTTCAAACAATTATCTTGGCTTACAGATGCAAAAAAGTTGTCAGATGTTTGTGAAGTAAAAACTGATCCAACGGAAGCAGTATGTCTGGCACCAACTCCAAAACATTTTATATTTTGATTTGAATCTTGAATCCAAATCCTGACAGTGTTATCTTTACCTGAAGATACAAAGACATCTGGTCTGGTTGGAAAATTGGCTAAAGCCAAAACAATATCAGTATGACCTTTTACTAATTTACAATCCATGCTCCCGAGTTCATAATATTTTAAGTCTCGACTGTTTGTAGCCACAACAATATGTGATTCATCTTTACCAACAAATATAATATCAAGTATTTCATCTGTGAAACCTATCATTTGTTTCATACAAGTAAAAGTTTCTAAGTCATGTATAATTATATTATGATCAACTGTAACAACTGATACCATATTTCTAGCTTTATTGAATAGTAAATTTGTGATTGCTAAACCACCTTCTTCTACTGCAGGAGAAACTAGGCTTTCAGCTTGTTCATACATGAGTCTACTCATTTGTATATTCCATACCTTTATAATGCCTTTTTCACCAGCACAGGCGATGTATATCCCTTCAGTTTCCAGCTTTTTTTTAAAATTTGGTATCTTAAAAGATGGTGGCATTAAAATTGTAGCTTCTATACTTTCATACACTGGTACAACTCTAAGAGCTTTACTTTCACCAAGTTTCCAAAGAATCAAAACTCTGTCCCTCCCAGAACTAATCATGTATTCATTATCTGGAGTAAATTGTAATGAAGTCACTTTGCTGAAATGACCTGAATATAATAAATCATTTTTGCCTGTTTTGGAATCCCAGGATCTAATTTTAGTATCATCTGCTGCCCCAAATATAAGCTGTTTACTAGAATCAGGATGATATTTAAGAACAGTGAATACACCTAGCGCTCCCTTTAAGCTACTAGTACAAGTGTAATGTGTGAGGTCCCATAGTCTTATATTGCCATCAGTACCACCTGATGCTATATTAGCATCTTCAGCATCAAAAGCTAATTTAGCAACAGCACCTTTATGTCCACATCTCCAAACTTTTTGCTGTTGTCCAGATTCCCGGTCCCATAATTTTATAAGACCACTCTTATGGGCAGTTACCAAAGTTTGATTATCATGTGACATTTGGAAAGTATATATTTGATCACCATCATCTTTTTCTTCTGCCGCCTCACCAATAGTTAATGTATTGCAAAATGTGTTGACATCAATAACTTTGATAACATCATCACATTGACAAAGAAATTGACCTCCATCAGTGGTCCATTGTATATCACCACCTGTATAAAAAGCTTCAAACTCCGCTTCTTTTTCATATCTGTGAAAATGTATGAAAATATTGCTATAAAAGGATTCACTGACGAGATCATCAATTTGTTAAAATGGTATAAGCATTTTATTTATATAATTATGAATGAAAATACAACTTACATTTCTTTTAAAGAAGCCATATTAGTTTGAAAAACCTTCGATATAGAGATATAGAGATAAAAAAACACCCTTCTTTTAAAATAACTTCACAAAATCAAAGATTTTCTGCACGTGGGTTAACCAAAACAACTTTTCGTCAGTCCATATCAATTATCAAATTCAGATGAATTATGACAAATGACATTTGTGTGTTCGTTCAGAAAATATCAATATAGTATATAGTTTCGTCCGAGGAGCCGCTGAAGAAAAGAATTAAATTACGCGTAAGTTTTCGTCAGTTTTCGCGCTTTATAAGTAGACTAATTTTAATTGGGTGTTTAGATTTATTTTGAGTACCATTAAACGGCATTGGATATGATTTATATATAATTTTGATGAATAAAGTTACATATTTTATGAATTTATCATTTATTCCTGTATCTTAAATATCTACATAATTTGAATGCTACTAATGAAATAACAAAATTTTGATAGATTTAAATATTTTTGGAACGAAGTTCCTTAATCCACCAATGCAATGACCATTTATATTTAATTTTTTAAGTCGCAAAATCTTTATTGCATCCAGATTATGATAGAAATTGCTACATTATTGAAGGGTTTTATTATTATGACAACTACTAATTCTATTTATATTTTCCTTAAGTACTATTTTAATTTTCTTCAGTTTTTTGCTCTTTCTTAATCCTCTCATTCTTTCAAATAATATTTTATTATTTCTTATTTTAAAGCACTTTTTTAATGGCTTCAAAGCTTGGCAGTTGAGCACAGATAAATGATTACATTTCTGAACGATTGCATTAAATAACTGTCAAATGTGTCAATGTTCATTGACAAAATGAGTGTCATGTCATTGTGACAAGAAAAGAAAAAAAACCATATTTCAAATAAATTGATTTTATATAAAATTTATACTATGTTTATTGCAAGAATTAGTAATATACTCAGAAATTTTTCATCTTCGGTTAAGAATCAACCAGATAAATGTCAATTTGAACCAGTGTTCTCTTTCCCTTTTGTAAAATATATTGCTATGGTAAATAGGCTAAAAGTGTTTCATTTATATGGATCATGTGTTATAATACCAAGTTGTGGTTTGTTGGAAATGTTTCAAACTCTACCTGAAAATAGTCTGCTTGTTGCTTCTTATATTGGTAAGAATTGGAAAAAATCTCTTATACAATAATGAAGTGATGAGGATCTCTATATAATATTGTAAAGAAAACAGTTTCAATTTTTCTTTGAAAATTTATAAGTCTCAAATCAGTTAATAGGAAATAGTGATAACATTTGTCAATGTTTGACTTCTAAAATAATTATGTATTATTTATTGGTTACAGGTATTACAGGAGCAGCAGTATTGTCACTATTCACTCTTCCATTAAAAAATGTTATTGGTCACCTATATATAAGTGAAGACAATAAGCTAATTAAAATCTCTTCAGTTGGATTCTCTGGAAAGAGAATAGATAGAATAATCACAGCTAATGAATGGAAACCTATTTTAGATTTGAAACCAAAAAATACAGATATATTCTTCCTTATGCCAGAATTGACTGATGGAACTAAGTATAAATTATTTATTAATTTTGGTATTGTAAAAAATGCAGAAAAAATGGGTCAAGTGTTAGAATAGGAAACAAATTATGTTAACTATTTTAGTTATAGTACCTTACTACCTTAGTATTTAGTTGTACCTATATATTTATAAAGGAATCACAAAAAATAAAGAGTTAAAGAAACCACATTATCATTTTATCTTTTCATTCTATTTTATAGTTACAGTAAAGTGAGCCAAATTACATAATAATTGCAATGCACTCAATCACATGTGTGTTTAAGGTGAACAAAATAAGTGTATTGCTGCCATATAAAAATGGTTGCTATGTATTAATTACTTATTCTTAATTATTATCTGTCTGTATATACAAATTTATTACAAAATTACACCTATACATATGATCTTGATTATTACCTACAAGCAATTCACAAACACAAACTAGAAACAATTATTAATTATAAAATATTACTAGGTCCCCTTCAATAGCAATATACTACCAACACTTCCTATCTATTCACCAAATTGCTACAATTTTTAAAAACATATGGCCTTTTATTATAACATTCAACATTGTATGTTCGCAAAGTACAAACTCTGATGAGACTGAATCCAACTTAGGAATCAATCACAATTTACAATCTATTCATTAATATCTATAGTAAAGTTGTTAAAATTTTCTATTTTGATATTATATAATAATTAATAATCATTATTGTACCAGGAAATGGGAACCCAGATTTTTATATTTATAAGATCATATAATTATTGTTGAAAATTTAAAAATATTTATGTTTCATATTAGTGCAATGAAGATTGCAGATATATAATATTAGAATTTCTCTACTTTTCCTAACATTACTATTAAACTAATATTCAAATGGTTTAAAAAATACAATACTTTGAACTTTTGCTGCAATCGTAATGGTACAACACCATTGATTAGATTGGGCAAGCTAGTTGAAATCACTTTCAGTAATTAATATAATGAATAATAAATATGATGATGAAAGGTGCATAATACCAGTGTTGTTAAGAAATGCAAGTGATTTAGTCTATTTGATTTAGGCAATAGTTTAATCTATCCAAGCCTGTGCCGGTTGATCTGTAGTGAATGGGCTCACACCGTTGCGCTCCATGGCATCTAATATCTCACACACATATGCTGCAACATCTACTCGACTTTGATCTATACCCTTAATGAATGCATGTTCCAAGAGTCGATTGTATTTTGGTCTCTGTGTTTCTTCTTTGATGAGGCTAAAATCATAATTTAGTTTTAATTGTAAATTGTTGGGTGCTTGTGTTATAAATTTTAATACCTCATTGTATTTTGATTTTTTCTAATAGTATAGCAAAAGTATTTGAATTAAAAAACAAAAGTACAAATAATTGCTACAATTTGGCATAAGTTATGTTGAAAGATGAAAGATTTTTCAAAACAAAACTAAAATAAACCACAAGAGCCAATCCGACTTGGAAACTGAGTATTTTTATAGAGAAATACCTTAACAAAAATATGTAAATCTGTTAAACTTACCAAGTGTTAACGAAGTTAACAAAATTGTTTGAAAATACATTGTTTTTGTTAGTGAGGCGGGGCGGGTCTCCTTGCACTACTTGTTGTAGTTGTTCAAATACAGAGCCCCATCTTGGGTAGGGGAAAGAACCAGTGGCTACTTCCATCAAAGTAATGCCCAGGGACCAAACATCAGACCTCACATCATATCCTCTGGCACGGCCCGGATCAATTCGTTCAGGCTAAAAATCATTGCAATTTATTACCACTATTATATGACACAATTTGAAGCTGTTATAGGTCAGTTTTAAAACAGATCTGCAAATCAACATGTAATAGATGTTATGACAATGGTAAACAAAATAAATAACTTGGCATGATATATAATCTATATTACATATAATAGAATTGTGAGTTGAATCTGGACATTAAATATTTTTGAGAAAATCCTATTGAAATAGTCATTGTTATGATCAATACAGAGGCAGATTTTGATGAAGTTTAGTATGATGATAGCCAGTTAGTTATCTGGGTCAACATATAATTTTTATTAATAATAATAATCTCATTGAGACTGGTCACCTACGCAGGAGATATTATAGTACACAAGTGTACGCAAAGACACAAGTGTATTCCTATCACTCTCATACTCAGGTGGGACGACTGCTCGACACGACCAGTGAGAGCTAAGGCGCAGGACCGACGGCTTTACATGCTCTTCGAGGCACGGGGATGAACCATCGCCAACTTCCCAACTTCGGGCTGTTCCTGAGGCTTACGAAACAGAAAGACTCTAACTTGGCCTGACCTGGGACTCAAACCCAGGATCTCCCGGTGTGTGACCGTACATGCTAGCCACTACACCACCGAGGCACTTTTTACTATATACTATATCTCTAGATTCGTTTTAAAGGTGAGTGTCTATTTAATGAATGGAATATAGATACTTACAGCCATGTAAGGTCTACAGCCAGCGTCGCGTGTGCGAGCTATCGAGTCGACCAGCTTGCCGGAGATACCAAAGTCACACAATTTTATGTTACCTCTTCTGTCCAATAATATGTTGGAAGGCTTCACATCTCTGTCAATATGTGTAAGTATGCTTTGGTAAAAATGATTAACATTTATTTTGTTTAAAATGGCAACATTAAATTATAAACAATATTGTCTTTTTTGCAACATATTTTTGAGTTAATTTAAGTTAGTAAAAGGTAAAAAAGGTAAATTAATAAATTTATTGTTCCGAAAATATTGAAATTATAAAAGAAATGCTTAGAGTTCAAAACTACTCGAAATATTTACTTTCAATTTTACAGTACATGTTGATTTTATTTTTAATAGGTATGTGCATAATATTGCTGCAGTTGCAGGGCAGTCAAAGTATGATATGACATTCTTTACATATAATTTTACTGGCTTACACTGAGGACATTTATAATCTCTATCTCTCAATAGACTTGCCTTTATTTCACATTGAAACTGACACAAAACCTTAATAAACCCATATAAAAACCTGTTTGATATTTTTTGAGTTTAACACATTGACACAGTGCTTTCCTATAGTAACAGGTAAACGCAGTGGAGGAACTCTATTGTAATATGTAATGATGTTTTATCAAACAGTAGCATTGTAAAACTTGAGATGCTGCGTTTGAACTCTACTTACTTGGGCTAAAGTTTGAGCAATGTTCAATGTCAAACTGACCTCGCATTCAACTTTTAAGAAAAAGGGAAAAGAAAGAAAATAATAGAGCATGTGTTTGTATATAATTATGACCCTTCAACATGACTAAGATTTGATGATTTTAGATTGCTGTTGAACTTTAGTATTAAAAAAAAAAAAAAGCATGAACTTTATAAGAAAATAATGCACTTTAAGATGTATGATTCTATGTACTTACCTATGGATAATTTTTAATTTTTCTTTTAAATAGTTTAAAGCTTTGACAGTAGCTAATGTAATTTTAGCCATTATGTTTTCAGGTATCCGAGTTTGCATTCTTTCACAAATAAACTTATAAAATTTATCTAATGAGGTATCCATTAACTCCATACAAATCCAACAGTCTCCCTGTAAAAAGTATTACTTTATTTGTATATTTTTTGTACATTTCATTTATAGCTGTTTAAAATCTTTATAGGTTTTGGTTTTTACAAGTTCATTTAGTGTGTGGTATGGAAAAATTTAAATACTATTAAAAAATATTTACTTCTTTGAAAAGTGCTCCATAAAACTGTACAATAAATGGACACTCATTACTTTTCATTACCACCTCAAGGTCCATTAATAATTGTTTCTGTTCTTTTTCATCCACTGTTGAACGGATACGTTTTACAGCCATCACTTTGTTGGTCCTGTAAATAAGCATATTTTTTTTTTAATTAATAAACACTCAATTAGTTAAATGATATCTTCCATGAAATTTCAACCTATTTTTCTTCAAAGAAATAATAAAATGCACTTTTTTTAATACTGCCAAGTTATATGGCCATGGCCCGTGAGTCAACAAGTGGGTTAGCCACAAAAGAACAACTTTTACACAAATGACTAAATATGTATATTATCTTGACTTTTTAATTGTGTTAAAGAGGTCCCTCCAAAATGAAAAATGTAGAAGTTAATGTTTAACTCCATCAAGATAATTTGAAAAAAAAAATTAAAGCTCTTGTAAACCATTCATTGTTCATTTGTATCAAAGGATAAAAATATTGTGCATTTCATGCAAAAAGATAAATAATATATCAGTGGCTAGTAGTGGATAAAAAAAATATTATTTAAATAAGTACAAGCCCTTGAGGAAGTGCTTTAAACCATTTATATATATTTTTAATGTATCTTACTTTCTATGAACCATTTTATTAACAGCTCCAAATGCACCTCTTCCTATTTCGCCAAGATCTTGCAGATCATCTGCAGTAAAGTCATATATCTCAGTGGCAGATAGCTGTAACTTTCCCGAGGATTGCATTGATGGATAAATCCTACATCTATCCCTGAAATTTTAATTTATTTTGAGAAGCTGGTTTCATATGTTTATGTGATTATTATCACAAATAACAGATTATGATTTAAAATCAGATATTTGAATATAAGTGAGTCAGCTGTAGTTTGTACATAGTTAATATTTTTCTAAATAAGCTCAAAATTAAAATCAATTTGTCATGGGTGATGTTTCAAAGTTGTAATATAAAAACAAAATTACCTTGTATTATCTGGTAATACGTCTCTGATAGTCCGTGAGGGTATTCGAGATTTTTGTGTTGACGCGTTGGGGGAAAACGGCATAAATGCAGCGGTGTCAACTGATGGACCTCCAAATTGGAGGTTTAATATTTTACGTTTTTCTGTACCAAATAAACTCAGTTCAGGTTTCGAATTATTCTGTTTACTTGGCCCTGAAATTGTAAACACCGTTTAAGTTTCATTTAAATGTTTTAAAATATAGTTTTTCTCTATATTGTTGATGTTTACTTCGATTAACAATTACCTTGATTTGAGGACACTTCGCCATTCTTCGACATTTTTAACGATTATATCGAAGTAATCTGCGATAAAATAGTAAATGATGTTTAGATGTTATGTTTCAAATTCTCCATTGGTAAGCAACAATAAATACAATGTTTTCGTTTTCATATCAAGAAATTAATAAATGTATTCTTCAAATTATGCATCGTATATGCCAGAGATTTTCACAACACGATCGTACAGTATACAATACACGAAAGAATTTGACAATTTTCTGGTATGTTGCTACATGACAAAATATATTTAAGTAGATAATATATTAGTATTAAAAATGACTAATTTCACTGGACTAAGCTTGATAGGATTATATATGAAAATGTCAATGTAATAAAATAAATGTTTAGATCAATTTGAATACTATGCATTTTGGTCAGAGAAAATTAATTGGACCAGCATTCATTTCAAACTTATTATCATGGTATTGATAGGTCCATCCATGATAATGGGTATATAATAATATTATATGCATAGATGAAAAATATAGGTATATGAGCTGAAACGAAGGTATATGGTAATAGCTCAGACTATAAAGGGTAATAGGTCTTAGATAGAGTATTCTGTATTGCTTTATATGATTACTAGTTTACAGGGCTTAGAGATTATTGATATCTTCTGTACATTTTTTTAAATGAACTTCAAAAAATATTAAGCCCTTTTAAGTATTGTTGGGCAAAAAAAGGCAATGGTAACCCAGCGGTGACGCATTCGCTTGGATAACCGAGTTCCGAGTGATGCGGGTTCAAATCCGTGTCTCGTAAGTACCTCTGATATTTTCATGTGCGAATCATTTTCTATCATGATTACCACTTGTCTTACGGTAAAGGAAAACATCGTGAGGAAACCCATATGTCTGAGAAAAACTAGCTAGCTACATATATACTAATCTGTGAGAAAAATCTAACAAATTTTCGAAAGACATGTGAAGTCTGCCAACATGCACTAGGCCAGCGCGATGGACTATGACCTGATCCAACTTGTACTGACTACTGAGGGAGGCCCGTGCCCAGCAGTGGGACGTTAAAAATGGGCTGAAGAGTTTTTACTTGTTTGATATTTATATAGGTATCATTTCATCTCCTGAGCTCCTGAAAGAGCTCAATCGATTCTGATGAATAGGATTTATAATATGTAATATAACACCTCTAACTTTTGACTTCTTTTTGACTAAAAACACTTTCAAAATTATCTTTTGATTCGAAAGAGCTTGCGTATTCGAATTAATTTCTTTATTTCGAATCTTATACTTATTGAGCGCCGAGCGGTAAGCTTACCTTACAGCCGCCGCAAGCTACGAACTTTCGATCGGCCGATAGTTCAGTTGGTTGCTTATTTCAGTATGGAAATGTATGGAAGTGCGCACATTGGAACGATTTGGTACGGCGGCGGACTAAAAAGTTTGATGTGCTATACGATTGTCTGCAAACTAAACAGTCGGCCGACTGCTTAATCAGTAAGGCGGGCTTCCACGCGCGCACACTACGTACTGTTCAGTCAGCCAGACTTTTAATTTTTTCGAGTTTTGACACTGGAATGTCATGTTTATAGTCCGGCAGGTAGCGTTGCAAATTACATAATCATTTCATAGTCAAAAACTGAAATATCTTCCGAGTCTGACCGACTTAGTAATATTAATTGTATTTTAGGAAAAAAAATCCTTGATTAGGTATTTTAATAAACTATACTCCATTTCACACTAAATATACCTATCTAGTGACATATTATTTTAATAATATTTTTATTTAATTAATATTATTTTAATTAAAAATACTAGCAGTCAAATTTTAAATGGCAACCTGGCCAAACCATATTCTCCTATTTATATTAATTTATAAATCATCTCCTATTTACATTAGTTTTTAGGTCCGAATCATCATATCAATTCCAATCAAGGCTTTATTCAAATCATGCTTTGTTTTTTTGGCCAAGTGATTCGAACCGATTCAAATATTAATTTTCGATTTGAGTTCCATCACTAATTATCTATGAGCTTTCGCAAGTCCTCTTTTTTCTGTGCTACAAACTTTAAATTTGGCAGGGGGCAGAATGTTTAACATTATAATAAAAGACAATCACAATATAAAAACATATAATCATAAAATTTGATATACAATTTATGTAATAAAACAATAAATAAAATTTATTTATTGTTAATCTGTTAGCTAACAGCTATGTATCTTTATTTTTATGTTTCTTTAAAACCCTTGGATTACCATCTGATTGTTTCTGTTCCAAATAATGAGTTTTGTGCTTTTTATTTTTTATTTTCTCTAAAGTAATATTTGAGCTTTCACCATTGCTTGGTTCTCCATTGCAGTTATTTTTAATTGTGTTGCATGAATTAGATTTCTCCTTTGGTATCACATCACCAACTTGTTTTAAGCTTGGTTTTGTTTTATCAAAATTAACATAAGTAATGTTGAGTAATTTGTTGGTGTTCATTTCCATAGCTTCATCATCTCCATCTGCACCCAATGCTAATGATCTGAAAGTTAAGCTTAAATATAATACAAAATGCATTGAATATCATATAATTGTATAAGTTATCATTCTATCAAAATACCTTTCATCCAATTTACCCCTAATATATGGTAAGGCTCCATATAGATCTAACACAACTATTTGAAAGACAACTTCTTGTCCCTCTTCAATGTTAGATCCAATCCATTCATTCCCAGGTTCCTCCGTAGGTCTTGGAATTACAACATTGAATACTCTAAAAAAGAAGCTTACATTGTTTTAAAAGAATATAACCCATTTTATTCAAAAATGATATTCTAAAATTAACCTTACCTGTGAACAAGAACACCTAGGTGTGTTATACTCTTTTTATTGACAACACCTTTTAATGTTGCTCCTACGTGAGGACGAAATATGAAATAATCTGCCTGCACTTGAAAGTGAATGTCTGCATTGTCATTTCTTATGGAACCTACATTTTGTAATACACGAAGGTTTTTGTAGCTTAGAAGAATTCCATTAAATCTATGATTAAATTAATAAAAAGTTAGAATACCATGAAGCTTTATTGGCTCATTAAAATACAGATATTTATTTGTCATGTTATGGTTTTGATTTCTACTTAAGATAACTATAATAATAATAAAAGAATACAATTAATCTAATGAAATGTATTTATTGTCGTCAGTAAAGTCAAAATCATTTAATGATTTTGACTTTTGGCTAGCAAAAATACATAAAATTTATTTGTCTTTAATTATATATATACTTAGTAAGTAGTAGTTATACTAAGTATGTACAAATAATACACAAAACAAACTTACTCTTTATCGAATTTTCCTATTTTATAATCGAGCAAATTCTTTATTGAATCTTTAAGATTACCCAAACACCATGGTTGTAGGGCTAAATTTTGAGTAACTTTTTTTTCAATAACGCAAGAATTTTTGTCGTTTGCTAATTTTCTAAGCTCTTTAAGTTCAAATTTGATAATAGTTGACATTTTAAAAATAGCTTCGAATTACGTTTTCATTTTAATTTATTACAATAACGTAAATCACAGATAACAGACTAAGGAGACTAAACGTAAATATAGTAAATATTTTAGAAATTTGACAACACAAATAAGAGATTTTGTTTTTTCATCTACGATCCCCTATACTTATATTACTCTTTGTCTACGATGTTGTGTCATGTCAATTATTGTCATGTGTGCAAGTGCACACAGGCTAAACAAAGACATAATACATATATATTATGTAATATGGAGATTGGAGAGTTACATGACCGACCTTAGAACAATAACAAAGCATAGAAGCCAGGCTAAAATAAAAACCGAGTAATCTATAGTTTACTCATTTAGGTCAGTTAGTATGTAATATGTGTGAGTGAAACAAAACATGGCTGTTTGTTTATATTATTTATGAACGTGCCACAAAGCAAAAAATGAGAAATGTCAAATGGTCACCTTTGGTCACCATATAATGCTAACAAATACAAATGTTCTATCCAAGACGTCAAAAACTTTAAGTCGGCTATCAAACTAATTTTTTAGTATTATGTTTTGTTGATACATGTCGGGAGTTTGAAGAGTACACTGAGTGAAAAAAAGGAGATAATTATTATTTTCTATCTAACAACGTGGCCAGAAAGTTTATTCGTGAGGTGTACAGTGGACAAGATGTCTTGTATAGTTGAAGGGTGTAAAGGCTAAAGCCTATAGTTCGAGAAAAAAATAATTAAGACGAATTCTTAACATATCATCGGTAGGTTTAAAGACATATTGTTCAATATTGGAAATATTTATTTATTTTATTTATTTATTTATATATATAAGTACAAAGAAAAGCTTGGTAACAATATACAGCACTTTAAAAACAAAACTTGGGTAATTTTCCCTAGAGCGCATTATGCGGCATAATGCTCAACGTTGAATGTTCCAACTACAGCAACGCTTCGCACAATCGAGCACTTTCAAAAGTATGTTCTCGGGTGATACTCGCATAAAACTGCTAAAAAAATAAATATAAATATGGATGAAGGTATAAATAATTACTTTTTTTTTATATTCCACCTTAAAATATGAATACAATTTTATTTTAAAATTCGGATCTGCAAACAAGTTTATTTTACAGGATTATACTTTTGTAAACATTATTCACGTTCCAATTAAGCTTCAGCATAATTCGGCATTGTGCGCCACTGAGTCGCACTATGCTCTGTAATTGGAAAACTACCCAAATATTTTGAATCAAGCTAACAATGTTTAAGTAACACTGCCCTCCGTACTAGTTTAACTGTTTGACGGTAGTAGGACGGTTTTTCTTGCATGAATGTTCACTCGCTTATTATAGTATAGGCAAATTTTCAGATTAAAAACTCCATTTTCTGCGTGCATTGACTTTTTTATTTTTGGATTTACATATTTATTTTTTATTTTTATTGTTTTCTGTAAGTTATCTTTTGGTAGTTTAACATATAATCTTTTTTTGTCTGTGGTAAATCTTTAAAAGTGTTGACTTTTGAGTTTCCCTATAGGCCTTATTACACCTTCCTAAATTTAGTCGTCCTAATTAGGATTTAGGAAAGGAAAGCAAAATGATGTTTCTGATTACACTATCCTAAATTTAGTAACCATAGACGAATTTACAGATTAAGTATAAGTTTCTACGAGTGCAACCATAGAGTATATTACTATATTATATAACGTTTTCATTAACTATAATAATAATTTATATCGATTTTATTCCAAAGATATGTTTTTATCGTTTTTATTCAAAAGATATAGCATATCTTTATATAATTGAATAATATTAATTAGGATCTCTCTTTCCTTTGCCATTAAACTCGTTGCACTTTAACAAAATAACATTTAATTTTTAAAAAATTTTAATAACATGTGCACACGCACTACGCAGTCGTCACGTTTATTATAACAATAATAAATGTACTCTCTTTGGAGTCCAGAACAAAAATCATAGAAATAATAAACCAAAAATACTTGCTGTCCACAGATTATTAAGGTCGACGGAATTTAGCAACCATACTTCTTCCTAATTAGGTTACTTTTTAGGATTCTATCTTGCTAAATGCGATTACACTTTCCTGAATTTAGTAACTAAATCATTTAGAACACTAAATTTAGGAAGGTGTAATAAGCCCTTAAATAGTATATACCAGGGGGGGACACTCAAGAACATTGCTAATTTTTCTAAAGAAAGTTGCGCCATCTCCATTTCCTAACTTTTATAAATGCATTGCGTCTTATTTATTCGCCGATAGATGTCGCTAAAAATGTATTCGATCCTAAACTAATTGTAATTTATACCACATTAATTAAATAGATAAATAAAAGACTTTAGATTATTATTTTATGAACAAAAATACTGTATGAAATAAAAAAAAAACAATCAATACTTATTCCAAATGGCATTAACATTTTTACAATCACTTCCTAACATTATTTTTATAGCAATACTGGTTATTTTTATAGCAATACTGGATGGATACATACAAAATACAAGTTGCAAATTGCAATTTGGCATTTGCAAATATGAAATAATAAATATAATATTATTCCGTTTTCTAGTATTTTTTGTTCATCAGTCGTTGAGTCGAGATTATTCCTCCGTTTACTATCAAAACTTACTATTTTATTGTGTCCGGTGTCGGCAGTGTGCCGAATTATCGTGAATATTTTGTAGTTTGTAGTTTAGTGATATTTCGCGATAAATACGCTTTTCTGTGGTGTGTGAGTTATTGAAAGCAAATTCATTTTTAATTTTGTGGATAGGCACTGTTTAACAAGAATATGTTTGAGATATCTAAAACCCTGAAAAAATCCGAAAAGGTAGTCTTATTTTAAATTGTCAAATATTCGCGTAAATCTAAGAAAGTATAGAAAATGAACTAAAATATTACGTGTAAGAATTATTATTCAATAAAATTTATTCTGTATTATCAATAAATGATTACTCTTGCATTTGTGGTTTTATTTATTTCTTTGTTCTAGCAGTTAATCAAAATATAATATCAATGGCAAAATAAATAGATATAGGCAATTACTATATAGCTACCTATATATAGCTACCTACGTATAGCTACCTATATATATATATTTTTTTTTTTTAATGTAGATGGCTTGGGATTGCGTTTACAGACGCAATACATTCTGCCAGTGTCGCGTTACCTATATATAGCTACATATATATAGCATTAGTTTAAGTTAGGAAACGCAGATGGCGCTTCAAATTGATTTCCATAAATATTCCTAGAGAGGGCACTCTTTTCCCAGTATATTATCTATACTCTTATATTATCTATACTCTTTGGTATATACACTGTAGTCCAGTATATTATCTATACTCTTTGCTGTAGTCTTTGCTTTTGAGCATAGATGAAAAATAAAGCTTTTGAGTGTCAAATATCAAAGAAGTATAGATTCAAAATAAAATAAAATTGCGAAAAATGAAAATGATCATCTGAATAAAATAAATTAAGTACTATTTATAATAACTTTTAGTTGAATCAAATTAAAGCTAATCTAAAAATGACTAATATTGGAGCAAAATTAGGTATTATTACTAAATACGCCTTACAAACATCTAGTGCAAAGATGTAAGTGTTTTTGATGATTGCCAATGAGAATAACCTATATAAGTTGTATTCCTTTTTATAGACTGTTTAATTTGGAATTTTAAATATTTCAGTAACCCCAGACTATTACAGTGTAGGTTTTACCCAAGACCGACTAGTTTTCCAGATTACTTTCAGAATCCCATATTTCGAAAAGAAGATCAAGAAAAATTAATTGAGAGTAATGAATTGTCGAAATTAGCTGCAGTCCCTGTTAAGCCTCCTGCTGTTTACCAAACGTCTTCAGTGTACCATGATGCACTAGTAAAGTAAGTTGGAAGTTTTATGATAAATAAACATAACCATAACAAATAATACTTTCTTAGGTTTACATTGATATTTGACATTATAAATGAAACTACCTATTAGGATTTTGTAGTGGATTTATTTTGATTTTTGGTTCCCAGCGATTCAAATGCTTTTTAGCAATCATGGTTACAGGAGGCAAAGAGTATAGATAATATACTGGGAGAGACTAAGGTATTTGAAGTCTCAGAAGAAGAAGTTATAGACAGGGCCTACCCACAATTTACAAACATTTTGAAAATGGCATCAAAGTACTTCATAAAATTTGAATTGTAAACATTTTAATTTAGGCTAAGGCTATTCGGACACTAGCGTGACTACAGCGGTAATTTAGCGTGACTGGCACAAAGATTATTTTTATTTTTCTTTGATTTAGATAACATAGGTTCAAAAGGTTAATCTTAAAAACTTTTCTTTCCTTCTAGGTTGGTTAGGTTAGGTTAGATATATGACCAAATCGCACGAGCCGAGCGAGCATAGCGAGCGTGCCGCGGCAGCGGCCGGCGAGTGCCAATAATTAAATATTAACGCTAATTCTTTAGATAATTTATCTCGAGTGCCAGTCACGCTAAATTACCGCTGTAGTCACGCTAGTGTCCGAATAGCCTTAGCCTTTAATTTAAATTTAAAACTTTAAAAAATATTTATAAATACTGCAATATAACTTACTTATTTTACTTCCGTGACCATGATTGCTGTAAAACATTTGAAACGTCGGGAACCAAAAATCAAAATAAATCTGTGATAAAAACAGAAAAGATATTTTCATTTATAATTACCATAACAAATTTGTATCCAACTTGTACTTTTAGAAGTCACAGAAAAAATGCAATAAACATTGCTTGAGTTATTTTTAATACAATGTACCTATGTGATAGTATATTATGTAAATAATTTCATAAATATTGTTATGTACTTTATTTTATTACTTTGTACTATTTTGCTCTATCACCTATTTAAAGGTAAAAAACCACAGTTACATTACATGGGAGTTACCATTTAAGGGACTTAAATATTTTATTTAAAATATTAAGCATTTAACCTTTGTAACTATCTCTCAATTCCATACAATAGAGAAACAGTGCATGCCATCAAGGGTAAATAATTAAAATATAATATCAAATAATTATTTTATTTAAAAATTCATAAAAAAATATTTCAGTAAAGTAATCAATCATGTCATGAAGATGGGTAATAAAATATTGGCACGGAGCCTAGTTGAAAAAGCTTTTGAAAATATCAAAAGAATACAAATAGAAAGATATCATCTAGCCTCTACTCCTGAAGAGAAGGCAAAAGTCATATTAGATCCAAAGGTTATATTACATAAAGCTGTGGAAAATTCGAAACCATTATTACAATTACTGCCAATAAAAAGGGGTGGCATTACTTATCAGGTAAGACTAAAATAACGTATATTTTAACAAACTATATTATTATTACTCATTCAACAAGAAATTGGTTTATTGGATTAATGATTTTTATTTAACACTACTGTTCTATATGCAAATGTTTTTAGGTAGGTTTTTGTATGTTTGTTACTTATTCTAAGAACTCTCTTCTTGGCTAAGTTATGGAGTAAATTAAATGCATTTAAAAGTGTGATGAAGAACTATTCAAATGCAATTTGTTATTTTCGTGTGGCAGAGCTAGCCCAGTGGTAAGGCAGTGGTGACACAGTCGCTTGGGGAACTAATTGATAGGTTCAAATCCCAGGTCTTGCACCACTGATATTAAACACATGCAAATCTTTTTTGTGTGATTGTCCTATGGTGAAGAAAATAATTGTGTAGGGAAACATGTGTGTTTGACAGAACCTAGCCATGTGCGAAAAGATGTGTGAAGTGTGCCAACCTACACTTGGCCAGTGTGGAGGTTTATGGCCCTTTGTATTGCCTATGCCATTATTAAATTTTTGTGTATAAGCTTAGGTTCTGCAACACCAACAAATAACTTCATAGTCAATAGATCTTTCTTTTTATTAAAATAATAAATGGGATATACCACACAGTACAACTTGTTCCATGGTAATCTAAGAGTCCTGGGTTATGAATACCAGACAGTTGATATACTACACATATTATATTACTTTAAATGAGTGTAACATAATATAAATAAATATTAAATACACACACGCACTACTGCAAACGTTCCTGCTGATCACTTAATTGAATACCTAGCAGGACTTAAACCCATGACCCTGGCGCAACAGGTAGGGTCACTGCTAACTGAGCCATATGCCAAGCCAATATGTGGTCTATTCCTAGTAAATTTTAAATAAAAGCCTTACATTACAGGTTCCTGGACCAATCTCAGAGAAAAGATCGCTTTTCTTAGCAATTAAATGGTTATTGGATGCTACTAATGACAAAGAAAGAACAGTGCACTTTCCTGAACAATTTGCATGGGAGCTACTTGATGCTGCCAACAACACTGGCAAAGTGGTCAAGAGGAAACAGGACCTACATCGCCAGTGTGAAGCTAATAGGGCCTATGCACACTACAGATGGCAATAAATGAAATAGTTATAAGAAAAAAATATGTAGATAATAAAAAATAGTAAACAAAATATAAAATTTGTTTCAATATAATTTATTCAATATCAGATTTTAGGGGATGTATAGGTTTGATCTGTGTGATGTGTCCAACAGTGAACTTGTTATTGGTACAAAAATTATTATTGTTCTATAATCTAAAAGATAATTAACATAGGTATTACAATTTCATGGTCAATATTTACAAAAGACGAGAAACAACCTTTGGTACCTACCATGTAGTATTTATTTTATATGAAACTTACAATTTATTTATTTATTTATTTAATTCATTAACATTATAGGAAACAAACATACTCCTTAAGAGGGAAGAATAGTACGTACTCGTCCATACAAAAAGAGAAAACGTTTTTCCACTTCTAAATAACTTCCAATCTCCATGATTTTTTTGTATGTTATTGACACAGTAAAATACTTGGTTTATATGATTTCCTTTTTTCAAAATTTGTATTATATTCAAACTTACAGGCTCCTCAAATAACTTAATTTTTGTGATTAAAACTTCGTCGAATTAAGCTGTTTTTTTTAAAAAAACAATGTATTTTTTAAAAAAGAAGCAAAATCTATAAACCTAGAATATATTATGCTGAAACGATCGACATCAAAATCAAAGAGATTTGTTAAGATTTAGTTAGTGAAAAACGTTTTCTCCCGAAATGTAAATTTCATCAACAAACTACCTATTGTCAGTTGCGAGCTGCAAGTTGCAACGCTCTCTATCGCACTAATGCCCGGGGGCATGAGCGCAGGAGCGATGGCATATGTTTTCAAAAATACCTATTTCGTTAGGATGGCAAGGCTATTCTTCCCTCTTAAACTAATACAATTATTATGTAACTAAATATAGGCAAATTTATCATAATTATATGGGGAGTATAATATAGGAATTAAGAATTCTTTTGAAGAAGAACAAACCAACATGGCAGATCATTATGTAGGTACCTGAATTATAATATATATTATAGTGGAAGCAATTTGTTTTATGGGTGTTATTTTAAATAAATAGTATTTCCGTTCGCGTGGGAATACAAACATTCCCAAAAAAGCTATTACGTGACAAATACATACAGAAATAAAAATATGGCTGCATCCGTCATAAATTATATTACCTACATAAACTACGTATATAGTCATTACCTAGCATATATAATGAACTAAAGATTCATCGTTGCTCTGTTCGGGTTCAATCCTATACGTTTTAGCAGTTAGTATAAATTTATAAGAAATTAGATATTTTCCCGCAGCAAAAAGTATCTTATATGTTGACCCAGATAACCAGCTATCTCATACCGTTACATGCATAACAAGTAAAATTATTGAAAAAAATAAAACTAAAACTGACTGCGTAAGCTGAAACATTGTGAATTCAAAATTTTACAGAGCGTGCCAAAGAAATATAGGTACCTACAAACACTCCAAAAACATATCCCTACTTTTGTCAAAGTCGGGTAAATTATCCGCTGGGTGCGTAAGGCATGGTGGGGGAAACAAAAGTGATGTCAGCGCCCGCTGCGGACCAAAACAGAACTACGAGTGGCTCTTTATTATTTATGACCATAAAAATAACACGTGTGTCAGTTAAATTAAATAAATAAAATAAAATGGGTCATCAGAGTTGTTGTGTAGTAGTAATTGCAAAAATACTAGTAGAAATAGTAATTGTAAATTTTATAAGTTTCCGGTTGCCAGACAATGAAGTGATGGTTTGCTTATTAGATATAAAATAATTAATAATTGGGAATTTAATTGTTTTTATGATCGAACAATCACCAATAATCGTCGAACCAACGATAATTGATCAAAATTAATTAATCTGAGCGATAAAAATAAAGATATCTAGTAAAGGGGGCCAACTTAAGGGTGAACATTTGTTTAAATAATTACAAATAAATAAAAGACGTACAAACAATTTCTACATTCGAACATTAACGAACAAATAATTAAAAATAAAAAAAATCCGTAAATCAAAAAAAGCGGCCAACCTAATTCACTTATTGAGACTTGTTTTATACCTTGTGCGCTGTAACATGGTGCGGGTGACAGTTTCCTATATGACGTTGTCATCTGTCAGTACCACATGACTAGGGATGTGAAGTTATGCAATTCATTTTTATCGCTAACGATACTCGCAGCATAAATCTAAGTGTTATGAAAATTACTGTGTTATTCAGTTGCGCATTGTAACTACGTGTATAAACTTCAATAAATATAAATTTATGGCTACATAATAATATCTTTCTTCTTATATAAAACTACCAGTACCCGCAGCTTCCCAGTGTTCAAGTGATTTTTTTGCTTTATTTGCTAAAGTTTATTGATTTTGTTGTTATTGCGATGCCTAAGCATACAAAAAAAACTGTTTTTGGCAGTCAGGCCAGGGAGATTGATATGAGTTTAGACGAATAAAATCATTTTTTTATATACGTTCTGTTGTTTCATTAATATAAGTATAGACTATAATTAAACTACTTCCAATATACGTTTTTATTATAAAAAAACATCGACTATCCATCGTAGCAGTACATCCCATCACTAGCTTACGTCTATGGAGTTACGTTATACGCATAGCACTTTGCTTAATTTTTCTTTTCATTGGATTTTATTTGCAGACTAGAACATTCTGGTTGGGTTTAATTTAATTTACTACAGTAAATAATGATGTAATATATTACGAATGTGGTACAGCTTAAATACTAAGTCATAATTTGTAAATCGCGGCAACTTTCAAGAGTGAAACGAAACGTTACTGAATCTGTCACCCGCACCATGCTACAGCGCACAAGGTATAGTTGTTGTATTTATTTTACTTACTGTTTTCAGCTGACCCACGGAAAAAAAATTAATTTAATGTACACTCTGTGTAATATATCACATTTAACATTGAAAAAATTTTTTTTTCATGTTTATTTTATTTTTTCAATAGCTATTTGGCATATAATACATGTATATTTTCTCAAAAGAGCCACCGTGAGATGTATCGTTTGATGGCGCTAGAGTCACGCACCAAGCGGATCACAGATGGAATTTTTCAAATCGGATTAGTAGTTCCTGATATAAGAGCGTTCAAGATAGAAACAAACTTTGCCGCATATTAATATACTCGTACTACTTATAGCAATGCTACTTGTAAAGGTTCTTATATTTTGAGTACATATGAGGGACTGCAATTGTGGGATTTTTTTGTTCTTTGCTTTATTGGCCTTAAGTACCTTCGGATTTTGGTATTTGTAGAGTCACCGTGAGTAATAAAAAAAGTGTGTGTGTACTTATGTACACGCGTTAGAAGTTATACTTATTTCGCGTAACAAGATAAAAATTTTTCAAAAATTTAATCTTTCTTCTTATTTTACGTTTGTAGAAAAAACGACACTAACAATAGAAAATAAATTTAAATGTGTTAAAAATAAAACTAACGGCTTGTATAAAAATATAAATATTATATAGGGTAGATTGAATATAAATATTCAATCTACCCTCCATCATGAATACTCATAGGTGTGATAAGTGCAACAAAAATATTACAAAACGAAGCCCTGGTCTTGAATGCAGCCGCTGTGAAAAGGTGGTGCATTTAAACACTACCTGCTCCAGCCTCAGCAACAAGCAGATCACGGCTATTCGTGCTTCAGAAAACCTTGATTGGACATGTCCTGAATGCCAGCGGATTTCTCCTAAACGTAACTCTATTATTATCCCTGATGAGGATGAAGAAGAGGATGTATTTAAAGAATCTTCTTCCAACGCTGCCCCATTGAATGTGAAGAAACTGATTCATGATATTTCTGCGGAGGTTCATAAAGCACTGAAAAAAGAACTGAATGACTTGCGTGAATCTCTCCAATTTAATGATGAAAAGATGGATAAAGTGTTAGAAGGGATAGAAGCCTGTAAGCAGTCAGTTAGAGATTTGCAAAAAAAGAATATAGATCTTACGAACAAGAACAAGAATTTAGAGTTAAGAGTAGGAGCTCTGGAACAAAGGCTGGAAGAAATAGAACAACAAAATCTTGCCAAGCATGTAGAAATTATAAATGTTCCATGCCTCGATCAAGAAAATGTCAGCACTGTTGTGGAAAAAATTTCAGGTAAATTTAATCTTTCTAAGGATGATGTCAAAACCGCACGGAGACTCGCCAAGAAGAAAGACACCCCGGGAGCTATCCTAGTAGAATTAAAAGACGAGGGTTTACAGGACAAGTGGGTGCTGGCTACAAAAAACAGCAAAATAACTGCACTAGACATCTTCCCAAAAGTGCCCGGTATAACCAGTAAACCAATTTATATACGAGAATCATTAACATCGTACAGCAAAAAACTGCTATGGGCGACAAAACAAGAACTAGGTAGTACCCACAAGTTCATCTGGTGCAAAAAGGGAAAGATTCTCGTACGTAAAAGTGAAGAATCTAAACCGGTAACACTCATAAGGAACGAGGAAGATATCAAGAAACTGCAAGTATAAATTCGTTCTAGGTACCTACCGTACTTATATTTTACTGTAATGTTTTTATTTAAAATGTATGTCACAGAATTATTTAACTGTCCTAATATAAACTCATTCTTAAATTATATTCCTAGTAAAACTAGTTACCTTCTATTTTTTCACATAAATATAAGATCTACTATTAAAAATTTCTCTATGTTAGAACAGCATATACTTAGCAGTAAAAAATGTATTGATGTTGTAATATTAACAGAAGCGAATATATCGAAAGATATAGAAAGTTTATATAATATTGATGGCTATAACATGTTCACCCAGCTTAGACAAACTCGTAAAGGTGGTGGTCTGATAATTTATATTCATAAAAAACATAAATTTCAACTAATTAAATCAAACTCGCTACACTTTGAATCACTTGTAGGAAATATAATAACCCCCTCTAACTACAAATCTACACTATGCGCTGTTTACCGTCCACCGAGAAATAGTAAACACTTATTTATAAACGAACTAGAAAACCTTATTTTGTCACTTAACACGCAGAACGATATTTACATATTGGGAGACACTAACATAGACACGTCAATTGATAATCCTGTAAAACATAAATATGCTAACATGCTTTCGGGCCACGGTCTTGAGAGCGGAATCACAGACTACACCAGAATAGAAACCAATAAAAACAATGTCACGAGCAAATCTTGTATAGATCACGCTTTTGTGCGGTCCCGCTCTCAAGATCTTTACTCCGCAGTGCTCGGAACTGTACTGGCGGACCACCGGGCTATCGTACTAGCTTGCCCCGTTGCTTCGTCAGTACAGGATGTTCCTTTGTTTAAAACTGTGTTTGATTATAACAAACTATATGAACAGCTTAAAAATATTAACTGGGAGAATATTTTCAACAACCATTGTCCGACCGATATATATAATTATATTAAAACAGAAATAAATTATTGCTATGAGAATTCGAAAATAAAACGCGAAATAAAAACCACGACCAAACGAAATAATACCTGGGTAAATAAAAAAATAATAAAGGCATGTAATTTTAAAGATGAGCAATTTATAAAATGGAAAAATGACTATAATAACAAAATACTACAGCTAAAATACAATAAGGCTCGAAACTTTGCAAATAATCTCATTCTTAAAACTAAAAATAGACGCATCATAAAAGATATAAATATAAACAAAAAGAAACCAAGGTGCTTATGGGAAATTTTAAACAATCTAATGGGTAGAATCAAAACTTCTCTAGATGAGTGCATCCTTAGGGCTTTTCATAACAACAACAATAGTCCAGCTGATATTGCAAACAACTTCGCAAATACTTTTCAAGATTGTGTCAAAAACGTGCTTCCGACATGTAATAGACCATTGTTGAATTCTCAAGTATACAAAAAGCCATGTGATGTATCTATGCGATTCATCAAGGCAGAGGCCAGTAGTGTTAGTAAAATCATAAAATCTCTTAATCCTAAGAAAGCCCCTGGTACTGATAGTGTGAGAACACAGGATATAATTTACCTTAGCGAAAAAATTTCATCTGTTTTGGCACATTTAATTAATACCAGTGTGAAACAAGGACTTTACCCGGACGAACTGAAGAGGGGATTAGTAAGACCCATCTACAAGAAAGGAGCTCATAACGACTATAAAAACTATAGACCAATCACAATTTTATCTATTATTGATAAAATTGTCGAAAAGTATATAAGTAGACAAATATACGATTTTTATAGCCGTCATAAAATACTGACAGAAAAACAGTATGGTTTCCAACCTCAAAAAAGTACTACCCAACTTCTATCAAAATTTACTAACAGCATTAATAATAGCCTGGATAAACGAAAACATGCTTTTGTCATTTTTATTGATTTTAGCCGAGCATTTGACACTCTTCGTCATAATCTGCTGGCAGAAAACCTATCAGACAATGGTATCCGTGGGCCGACCCTAAAATGGTGTAAAGACTACATGAACAATAGATCTTACTGTGTGAGAGTCAGCGACGCTTCAAGCAATGTGATCCAAGTGACTGAGGGCACGGCTCAAGGTTCAGTGTTAGGTCCCCTTCACTACCTTACCTACGTGAATAATCTTGCCAACCTAATAACAAAATGTGAACTATTTCAGTACGCCGATGATACTTGCTTGTTAGCTGCTGACCATAACCCAAATGTAGCACTTACACGGCTGCAACACGACTTCGATCTATTAAACAAGTGGTCTCATGATGTTGGTCTTGTGCTTAATGCTGAAAAAACAAAATTAATGTACATAAGTTCAGGATACAATATATCAACAGTACCAAAGCTTATCGTAGCACACGATCACGCATGTCTCCACGCAAATCCGATTTCTTGTAATTGTCCATCCATAGAATTGGTTGACAAGCAAACTTACCTCGGCTTGACGATCGACAGCAGGATGAATTGGAAGTACCACATCAACAACGTCTGCGACAAACTTCGAGCTCTTTTGTCTAAATTCTCGCTTATTAAGCACAAAACACCATATCACACACGTCTTATGCTCTACAAAGCTCTAGGGGAGTCTATCATATCATATGGCCTTAGCAGTTACGGGCGAACTTTCAAAACCTATTTAGACAAAATATATGAGCTTCAATTAAGAATTTTAAAAACTATTATTTCTCCAAAAGTAAAACACCAATTCAAAAATAATTACCAGGACCTCTTTGCACACTGTAATATAATGTCTGTTCATGAAAAAACTAAATATATTGTTACGACTTAGGGTTCGTTACAATTAAAACAGCCGATTAAACTTACAAAAAAATAGACACTTTAATTATCCAACACAAATTACAAAATAACACACTAAATGATAAAATACAATCGCACTATGATCGCTTTAAATCGCACTCGTAGATCGCTTCGATGTTATCGCTTGTATCGCTGATTCCGTACTGACTAGTCGCGGCTCATACCCGGCCTTATATAGGGGCCTCGGATGGTTCTAGAACCTTCGACCGTAGAAACTTCCAGAATGTTCGAGTACATACCGGCCCCGATCGATCATAGATCGATAGATCGAGATTGTTCTGGAAAGTTCTATCATCGAAGTTTCTAGAACGATCTCGACTACTAGTTCCGCTACTTGATACTAGATGGCGCTAGTGGTACGTAACGTCACCATGTCCCAAGCATTACTTGTTGCGCGCAACACTGCCCCCTCCTAAGACATGCTCGTCCCGAGCATTATCGGCCTCATAATAGCGCGCTAGTCGATCCACATGGACGATCTTCGGAGTACCTCTTGCACCTTTCCGTATCCGGTAGGTTACGTCATTGATCCTTGTTATAATCCGGTAAGGTCCATCCCATTTAGCTTGAAGCTTAGGAGATTTTCCTTTGCTGCGAACTGGATTGTGCAACCATACTAGTGAGCCCTCGTCGAACCCTTTGTTGTTCATTTTGCGGTCATACCGGGTTTTCATCTTTTCAGACATTTTCTGACCCGATTGTCTGACGTGCTCATAAATGTCATCCATCTTGTTCCGCGAGTCATTCGCATAACCGGTGACCAGGTCTGCCCTTAGCATCCTCACAGGTATCACTTCTCTAGCCTCTTGCCTAGCACAATGCTTGCAATCTTCGGGACAAGGTCTTCTTGACAATGCATCTGCGTTGCCATGGGATTTCCCGCTGCGATGTTCGACCACAAAGTCGTATTCCTGCTGCTGCTGGGCGATGCTGTTAGATTCACTACCCTCTCGAGAATGGCCATTTTTCCATTCTGCAGTCCGCTTAGGGCAACTGGATCGAAGGTGGCCCCTTTCCCCACAGCCGTAGCACCTAGGGTTGAATCTTTTACTACGGTCGCGAACTATAGCCGCTGTAACCTCCCTGACGTGATGGGGACGATGATCCTGTCGCACAGCTTCCACCTCCAGTGCATGGGCCAAGGCGTCCTTGTGCGTCCCGTGGTGCGCGAGCCTCACTGCAGCTCTCACTTTAAGGTCATTTTTCCTTTCTGCAGTCCGCTTAGGGCAACTGGATCGAAGGTGGCCCCTTTCACCACAGCCGTAGCAACTAGGGCTGAATCCATTACTACGGTCGCGAACTATAACCGCTGTAGCCTCCCTGACGCGATGGGAACGATGATCCTGTCGCACAGCTTCCACCTCCAGTGCATGGGCCAAGGCGTCCTTGAGCGTCCCGTGGTGCCCGAGCCTCACTGCAGCTCTCACTTCAAGGTCACGGATGCCGTCGATGAATGCCTGCACCAGGTTCCCTTCAATCATAACGGGCATAGACTGATAGGCTTTCCGAACCAGCCTCTCCACTTCTAGGGCCCACTGCTGCAGATTTTCGCAACTGCGCTGCACGCGATCCTTTAGCTGCGCACGAAACACGTGTTCCAGGTGAGCGTCACCATACCGGGCCTCCAACGCCTCCAGCAGCTGCTCGTAAGTCACTTCCTTACCAAGAGCTTCTAGAACAGTTAAGGCCTGGTCGCGCAAGCCTAGGGTGAGAGCAGTCATGGCCTGGTTTTTACTCCAGCCATTCGCCTTCATGACGGCCTCGAACTGGATTTTATAGGCCGACCAAGAAGACGTCCCGTCGAATGGCGGCACTTTGAAACCGCGGGGCGAAGCCGCTGCAGCTGGAACTGCGATTCCATCTTCAAGTTTCAGGTTGTCCAACGTTTTCTTCACGTAAGCCATCACATTGTCAACCCGTTTATTCACTTGTTCGATTCGGGTTTCAGCCTCTGACAGGCGGTTGTTCACCTCCTTTATCTCTTTCCTGAAGGTAGCGTAAAGGTCCTTCATGAGGAGCATCTGCTCCTCCTGTCGGCGGGCCTGCTCCTCCTTATCGTGCTGAAGCTGTTTCTCCAGCCGAAGAGCCTGTTCTTCCTGTCGGCGGGCCTGCTCCTCCTGCCGGCGGGCCTGCTCCTCCTGCCGGCGGGCCTGCTCCTCCTTATCGCGCTGGAGCTGTTTCTCTAGCCGACGAGCCTGTTCTTCCTGTCGGCGGGCCTGCTCCTGCAGCATCATCATCAGAGCACCCAGGTCAGGTGTTGTAGATGCAGGAGCTGCTGCAGGGGCAGCTGACGGGCCGGCCTCTGTGGTCAGCAGCTGTCCCTCAGAAGTCTGTGGCGATGCTCCTCCAAATCGCCTCTGGTCCGTCTCCTGCTGGCGTTGCTGGCTCCGGGTACGGATACCTTCCGTGTCCTCCTTGGGTAAAATCGGCATGATTTAATCCCACACTTCTGACACCAATTGTTACGACTTAGGGTTCGTTACAATTAAAACAGCCGATTAAACTTACAAAAAAATAGACACTTTAATTATCCAACACAAATTACAAAATAACACACTAAATGATAAAATACAATCGCACTATGATCGCTTTAAATCGCACTCGTAGATCGCTTCGATGTTATCGCTTGTATCGCTGATTCCGTACTGACTAGTCGCGGCTCATACCCGGCCTTATATAGGGGCCTCGGATGGTTCTAGAACCTTCGACCGTAGAAACTTCCAGAATGTTCGAGTACATACCGGCCCCGATCGATCATAGATCGATAGATCGAGATTGTTCTGGAAAGTTCTATCATCGAAGTTTCTAGAACGATCTCGACTACTAGTTCCGCTACTTGATACTAGATGGCGCTAGTGGTACGTAACGTCACCATGTCCCAAGCATTACTTGTTGCGCGCAACAATATTCTGCTACTAGAAGAATATTTTAACACTGAAACACAACTTATATCGCGGCAGAAAAATGTAACTCGCACAGTTGATAATGAAACCTTAGCAGTTCCGCGATACAATAATTTTTACGGAAGTAGAACACTTATTGTACTAATACCCAAACTTATTAACAAAATTCCCTTAGAAATAAGAAAGAACATCAATAAACGTAACTTAAAAAGTCAACTAAAACAACATTTTACACCTAAGTAGAATACAACTTAACATATTAATTAAAAACATAAAATCTAATCTACATACATACCATAAAACTTGAACTTATATTTAATAAAACCTAACATTTATATTACATTATCTATATAAGATAATCTTATTCTAAATTAATGATTTTTATAATTATTAATTTGCAAACAAAGATAATCATTCTGTATAAGCTCAAGCGTACGCAAACAACTATAACCTGTATTGAGAATACTGTCTTGCTGATAATTATAAATGTGTGTGTGAGATTCACTGTATAAAGCCAGGCGAGGATCCTCGGACCGGTTCGACGCAACCATACACACAATAGATGAACGTGCTCACCCACACACATCACTGTTTTTTTTTTATCATTTATGTATCACTGACGTATATTCCTTCTGTTAGTAGGTACAAATGGTAATTTATTAACTTACGCTTTATGAATGTATGGATGGATCGACTTGCGCGGCAATCGGTACACGCATAAAGCGCTGCTCGCTTTTCTGTGTACTTAAATTATAAGTTAAAATAAGGATTTTTATGTATTGTTTCTTTTTAATAAAAATAATAAATAATAATAATTAAATTTTTATTAAAAACAGATTCAATTATTTTTTAAAAAAAATTAAACCGACTTCAAAAAATCTGCACTAAAAAGAGAAAAATCTAAACTAAAAAGTAGAAAATAATACTTTTAAGAACTTTGTTAATTTTGGAGTCGGTGCCAGCCAGAGCAAAATAACCCTAAATAGATACATATTCGATTAATCTATCAATTTGTAAACATAATCAAAATACCTGGCTGGCACCGACTCCAAAATTAACAAAGTTCTTAAAAGTATTATTTTCTACTTTTTAGTTTAGATTTTTCTCTTTTTAGTGCAGATTTTTTGAAGTCGGTTTAATTTTTTTTTAAAAATAACTTATTTTTCCATTTTTAGTGTGCCTTTTATTTAGCTGATTTAATTATAGTGACTTACTATATGTCACTAATTTAAAATCTGTTTAAGCTTTATATTAAACTACGAGCATACCTATTAACGTATGTAACGTAATAGTAATTAATTATCGGGTCTACCGAAAGGGGGGGAGGTTAGAGGGGGGGGGGTGTTGGTGTCCAAAGAGTACTCGATCTACGACTACTGTAGCTGTAACTAAACTACGAGCTCATCTTTATGTTTACATTCCCCATACGAAATAGTTTAAATAAACCACGTCCATTATTCCACCTAACTCCTAGAGGTTAATGAGATTTACCTTCTATTATCATATTAACGTAATAGCCTGGAAGAACACAACTATCAGTCTATATGTATGTATAATTTTAAAGGAATTTCCTTTCAACTCCTAGCCGTTGAGGAGTTGTACCTTCCATCATCAGCTTATCCACATGAGATGGTAATTATCAGATGCAAATCCTTAGAAAACTGTAGAAAATATATGAAAAATGTACTAAGTGCCTATAAAATTTAAGAGTTGCCATCGATTTCCCTAGGATCCCATTATCAGATCCTAACTTGGTGACAATGGAAACATCTTGGAAGTATACCCTACCAAACAAAAAATAAATTTTTGAAATCGGCCCACAATTGACGCATAAATCGGTGAACACAGATAAACAATAACATTTGAAGAATTCTACCTTCCATCATCAGCTCATCACATGAGATTACGATTTTCAGACGCAAATGCTTGAACAGCTTTAGAAAATATATAAAAAACATAATAGGTGCCTATAAATTTTGAAAGTTGCCCTAGATTTCCCTGGGATCCCATCATCATATATATATATATATATATATATATATATATATATATATATATATATATATATATATTTCAGTTTTTATTAATAATTTTCGTTGATGCAAATCTCGTTTTTTTAAACAAAATTCGTTTTATTTTTCAAAATATTATTAATGATCCGTTTTTAACAATATTTTGAAAAAAAAATGTTTCGATGTTTAAGTTAACTTTTTAATTTTGCAACAAAAAGTAATTGAAAAATATATTCTTTTATTAATTTTTCCACCGAGGATCTATTATGAAGCTTTCCAAAAATTGCTCCAAGAGAGGAAAAATATCTAAAATTTATAGTTTAACAATTATCACACTTGCAATGTTCATGTTTAAGCGAAACAAAATATTAATTAGATATTGCACAACTAATTAAAAAATTATGATACAAAAAAATTACAGACGTATTATTGTTTATTTATCAATACAGTCCCTGATTTTTTTCATTACTTAAATTTTATATTTATTTTAATAAAATTAATTTTTTTATATATTTAATATGTTAAAATAGGGTTTATTTATAAAGTATCCAAGTACGCGTGGCTTACGCAAGCCAGAGCACCCGTTTTCGGGCGTATTTTCATCCCTCTGAGAAATTGATTTTGTGAATTGGTGAATTTTTTTAAATTTGAAAAATCTTTATTACTTTTTGAGATATTTGTAAAAAACTAAACCTCCTTTTTTAGTTCATTGTTAATAACTTATGTAATTTTTGCAAGCGGAACTTCATTTTTTTCAAAAATAATCTAGAAGCTATTCTGAATGGAATGACACCTGAATCATAATTTTCGGAGACTACTAAAAAAAATAGATCAAAAAGGCACTTGTTGACTAGACTAATGAGTTATAAATTATATAACTTATGCACTATAATATCTCTTGCGCAGTCGGCCTGGATATTAAATTACTATCACTCTCATACTCCGGTTCCCGACCACTCGACACGACCAGTGAGAGCTAAGGCGCAGGCGGCAGGACCGAAGGCTTTACGCGCTCTCCGAAGCATGGGGGTGACTCACCGCCAACTTCCCAACTTTGGGCTGTCACCGAGGCTTACAAAACACAAAGATTAAATAATTAAACTTGGCCCGACCCGGGACTTGGAACCCAGGACCTCTCGATTTATAACCGTACATGCTAGCCACTACACCACCGAGGCAGTATAAACTTACTGTATACCTACTACGATTATGTATATGCCAGGAACACCTTCATTAAACAGACATGATATCTTGCAGATAAGTATTTGAAAGTGAAGTTTAATACATGTGGGTATGTTAGTGATAAGTATTATACCTAATTATGATGGAGTTAAAATCTGTTTATTGATCGTTTTATCATAAAGATAAAATATTCAGATACGAATTCGTACTTTCTTGTATAGTTTTGAAATAATGCAATTAAGACTCACGAGGCATCACATTTAGATATATACCTAGGTAGGTACATAGCTAAAATATATATAGAAAATGTTTCGGTTTTCATGGTTGTTAGCTTGTCGGGCCAACAGAATTGGTTGCAATTCTATAAGATACTTTTACTCATTACTTTTTTATTGTTGGAATTTTCCAATTGCATTAGTTGCATTAACGCATACCACCCGCAAACAAACCCTACTCCGTTTTAATGAGACGTCGCAGGATCGCTTACGGATTCAACCAGGACACCCCCGCTACAGGTCTGCCGATGCAGACTAACACAGCCAAGGGGTGTACACTCCACAGTTCCCTCTTTGAAGTAAGTACCTTGAAAAACCTGCATGGCACACGGACCACCGAAGTGGGCCACCTTCTTGAGCGTGTGTTGGTTTCACACCCGGCTGGGTTACTGCACCTACCTTAGCCAGCGGTACCCGTAGTCTCCGTTCCGTCGCGTCGCGTCGTGGCCTGGATAAAAATAGGTAAGGTGGGTGGACCATGGAAGCCACCTTAACAAATATACAATTATTATTTGTTTATTTACTGGATATATGAAACAAACATATTTTTAAATAACATTTTGTTTTGTTATGTAACATATTAAACACTTTTTTTATTGCAGATTTAATCACTATTTGATAAACTTAGGTTTTAGGACTTAGACAGATTTAACACGTAGACAGATACAAGCATCCTTCCTATGAAAAAAGTTCAAAGAACAGTCTGAAGATAAGAGAATTAGTTAATTAAATTATAATACCTATATTCGACGAATACGAGTTTTTATCAATAAATCAATATCTATGGATTTGTGATTAGAGTGATAGTGAAAAATAAGTAGTTGTTATCACACACAATAAACGAAATCTTATATGTATATTAAAAAAAATGGAGATATAAAATATATTTATATCACATTTTCATTTGAAACTCTCTGCAGGGATTACTTACACAACAATAAGTCCTAATTAACTGATATAAAAATATGTTTATACTTTATACGTGTCTCGTGCTCGTATGTACCTTCTTTAAGACATTCACATAAAGGATCCTTTATTTGAACCAGCTATCTGTATACTAAATTTCATCAAAATCTGTCCAGTAGTTTTCTCGTGATGCGGACAGATAGACAGACAGACAAAACTCGGTAAACAATAAGTTCAGCTTCTGTATCGATAGCAAAAACTATTTGTTGTCGTTGGTTAAATAAAGTAGGTATTGTAACTATCCAACTACAACTAGGAAATATATTATTCCTATTTGGAAACGTTAGTCGATCGGTTTCAGTTTTAGGTGTAGGTAGGCTCCGAGATTTAATTGGATTGTTTCTGTTTTTTTTTACTTTTGCTACGAAAACTAAAAGCTAAGTAAACTTTGGCAATATTCCTTCTGATTAATTTTCACAAATGGAGGCAATTAATGCGTTATCACAATACCTTAATTACGGAATGCAAATTTCATAGGTATTGTTTATAACTGAAATGACTAACGTTATGACCTGCCTACGTACTAAACAAGATTTATATCTACCTAGATGATAAGAGACACTTGCTACGGCGTTAGTCGTTTATTCGATAAGTGCGTGAGGTGGAACGTATTGTTTTCAGTGTTTTTTATGTAATTCTCTATTCGAAGCACTTATAAAGTGGCGATAATTCAGAAATAAGTTCAATATAACTTTTACAAGTGCTTGTGTACAGTTTACCTTTGGTTCTGGTCGATGCAATTTTATTTGCGAGAGTTCCTTTTTATGTTAGTGATTTAATCACAATATACTGTGTACTATTGGATGTCTGATTTATAAAAAGTTCCTTTTTTCAAGCTGTAAGTTTACCTTAATATTATTTTTTTTATTTTTGTTTTGTTACAATTTTAGTTATTTAAACTTATATCTTAGTTTTAGTAAATTTTAAATAGAGTTATTTATGGTATTTTCAACTGACTTTCAAAAAGGAGGTGGTTCTCAATTCGTCTGTATTTTTGTTTCTTGTTTTTTTATAGATAAAAGAATTATTATTAAGTATGTAAAAAATCGTGAATTAGTAAGTTGGACGGACTCTCGCGAAAGAAACTTCTGCATGGTTTGAAAGGTTATAGAATTTGTAAGAGTCAGGGTTTTCGTGATATTTTTGTATATTCTGTATATTTCGAAATTGTAATCTAATTTTGTAGACAGCCTAATTTTTGCACAAGTTCTGTATCTTATAACTTTTATGAGTATAAAATATTGGTTTTCATCGATCATAAACTTTTTGTACACTTAGGCACTCCACACTAGATATAACCATATAAATATTTACCACTAAAATTATAAAATATTTTTAGGCATTCACATTTTCCAAGTCGTTGTCAAACGGAATTTTTTTTGATAATAAGAACGTTAAGTAAGTTAGTTAATGAAGTGATATAGTTAAGTACATGTCAAAATAGCTTGATTTTCCTTTGTACCGGCTGGCACTGATTTCGTAAAATTAAAAAACATTAGGTTTCGATATATTAAATATGAACCTTACTACCCATGAAACCTTTTAGATGTGAGTCTTTAATTAGCTTTTCAATATCTACTATTTTACTACCCGACTGCCTGGAAGCTCAAGGCAGGGTTACGTGTTTCACCTGTATGTATGTCCGTTTCTTTGTTCTCTTGTTACTACTAACGGCCTTACCGATTTTGATGATTCATACCTTGCATCGTTCAATTCATTTTGATAACGTGAGTAAGTAAAAGTAAAAAGGCGCTAATTAGTGACTTTATAAACGTTTCTTCGTGCTAATCAATCGAGTAAAGTATCGCAAGGCATAAGAGGCAATTACAAAAATGCCCATATACCTACTATCTACATATTAAAAAGTTATGGAGAATGAGATATCGTTAACTAAAACTAAAAAATATGTTTTATCTAATTAAAACTAAAAACCTGCAAATAAAAAACAATTGAAATTGCAACAATAATACTGAAAATACTTAGTTCATCATTAAGAATTTAGGTTGTGTTCATAGAACTAGGATGACATACATTTGGGTTAGATAATAATAAAAATTGGTTTAACTTTAAAGTGGAACAAAGTCAGTCTACAACGTTTCCTTTGACGTGTCTAGTGTAATAAGACAATAAGCAAATTAATAGCTCTGTTACTCGTTAGATCACCTACAAGACCACTTGACCAGCCTACACAATAGTTGCTAGGTTCATATAAGCAAGATTAATTTTTGTCTAAGGTCAACTTCTATATATAGAAGTGGTATGGGTATATACAATACTTATAATATGTGTAAACTGTAATTCGTTTTTTATTTTAGTTTTAAGTAATATATCTAAATTGGATTAAAACTAAACTCTTATTTAATTTTAGAAGTAACAATATTACAAACGTATTACAAACCTATAAATTACGTTTTGTCATTAATCATGATTATCAGATATGTAAATGTTATTTCTTCTTTAGAAGGTCGCTTAAAATTTCATTACTTAACTAAAATAAAATTAAAAATAAAATTTTCAAAAAAATTTAGTGTCAAAAAAATTTTAAATCCACAGAAAATGCTAGTCACTAAAGATGCTGTTGGAGCTGGTGCCTTCACCAAATTTCGCTTATTGATGTGGAAGAACTTATTACAACAATGGCGACATCGAAAACAAACATTCGTAGAATTATTACTTCCTGTTTTAACAATGAGTTTAGTTCTTATTTTACGACATCAAATAGAGCCAAATAAGGAGGGCCCATTATCCTATCCACCCATACCTGCATACAGCCTTAATCATTCCGCAGTCGTGTTGTAAGTTTATATTGTATATAATATTTGTAACACGCGCCTTTAATAATTTATAATCAACATATATTGTAAATTAAATAAAAATATCTTTACAGCGCAGGTTTAAATTTAACCGAATTGAGTTTGGCGTACTCACCCCAAAGTCCAATTTTAGATGACATAGTTCGAAGTGCTGTTGTCAATCTATTGGTTCTAAATATAAGAGATATAATCTCTATAATCGCAGAACAAGAAGATATTTTCCCTCCTTTTCCTATAGAAATACCTCCAGATTTAAATACTACTATTATATATGAAATTGCAAAACGCCTAGTGAGAATAACGCCATATAATAGTAGTTCCCAGCTGAGAGGTATATACCGAGATGAACAGGAAATTCGTCGGGTCATAGCAGCCATACAATTTGATGACAGTTTGTTAGGTTAGTTAATAAATATTTATTACTAAATAATAAATATATATGAATCAAAGAAAATAGTAACGAAACGAACTGATTTTTTAGGTACCACACAGTTACCAAATAATTTGACGTACTCAATTAGATTTCCTGAAAGACCTCGTTTGAATTCATTCTTTGGTTATGGAGCACGCAGTTGGCGTACAGAAAATAGCTTTCCCCTCTTTGAACTACCTGGGCCTAGGTTTCCATACTCGTGGGAAGGAGGAAATGATCCAGGTTTGGCATATTATTTTTACAAAAATCTCTGTTTAATTTTAATTATTAAAATATCAGTAAATATAATTTGTAATATTTTTTTAGGTTACGTTAATGAACTATTTATAGCTTTACAACATACTATATCCATGGAACTGATATCTCGCGTCGCTGGTGAAAGACTACAAGACGAATTCCCAGTCAATATACAAAGATTCCCACATCCATCTTACGTGCAAGATCTAGCTGTACAAACTCTAATATTTATATTCCCTATGTTTTTTATGATAAGTTTTAGCTATACAGCTGTGAACATCGTACGAAATGTAACTTTAGAAAAGGAACTTCAACTCAAGGTATTTTCATATTTATTTATCTGGGCGCATTCTAGGGCTTTTATGATTAAAAATTCTAAAAATAGCATTTGGTAGTCAGTATACTAAATTATATCTCTTACTTCATGCCTGAAAATAATCCTTATTACAGGAAACTATGAAAATAATGGGTCTTCCTACGTGGCTACATTGGACGGCGTGGTACTTTAAACAAATGATATGTATGATTATTATCACGGGTTTTATTTTGATTATACTAAAGGTCTGTAAATTGAATTAAAAAAAATATGTTATGAGTTCATCTTACGAATAAGCTTTTGAACTTTTAAATGTGTTTTCAGATAAATTGGTTTACAACTGAAGACGGCTTTAGAGGTTACGCTGTATTTACTAACACTCCATGGACTGTTCTGCTATTTTACATTACTCTTTACTTATCGTGTACCATATTTTTTTGCTTCATGATAAGTGGTTTATTCTCTAAAGGTATAGTCCTGTTTACACATAATAACATTAGGCGTAACACGGTTACACGTTTGTAGTTAATAAAAAAATAGTAGGTATATTATTATATAATTCGATATGTTAATCGCCTTCGTTGAATACAGGCTTTTAATCAATCTAATAGTTTAATCAGGTTTTACACTTTCAACCTAGGTAGAAAACCTCATGTTGCAACCTAGCCTACTTAATTTAGCAGGCACCGAAGTAATTGACTCGTAGTCGTAATATCCTGCATTTTCGATATCAATCGGCAAAGACGGGTAGACAGCCGATAGACAGACAGTCGCGTCCTAGGACTTATCAATTCATAGTAATATGTTACTTTTTCAGCAAGCACAGCAGCGTTATTTGGAGGAGTAATATGGTTTTTGACATTTATCCCAGCTGTCTTACTAGGGATCGACGTAGAAATATCGTTGTTGGTTCAAGCTTTTACGTGCTTGAGTATTAATACAGCTATGTCTTTTGGGTTCCAGTTAATATTAAGTAAAGAGAACAATGAGGGTAAGCAAATAATTTACGAGAAATTCTATTTAAAAAATAAGTTATGTACTCATGTTTGGAATTATATCATTATTTTCAGGTATGCAATGGGGTGAGTTTTTCACAACACACTCCGTGGATTCCAATAGATTATTGTTCGGCCACGTTTGTGTTTTTCTTATAGTGGATAGTGCACTGTACATGTTAATAGCATTATACTTAGAACAAGTTATGCCGGGCCCTTTTGGAACTCCGAAGCCGTGGTATTTTCTTTTTCAAAAGTCTTTCTGGTGTCCGCCTAAAAAAGTAATTTACGGTAAGTTCCGATTTATGTTTTAGGGAAAACTTGAAATGTAAAAGAAATTTTCTATATTGTTTTTATTCAAATATTTTAGACGAATCATTTGCTGGTGCTACGGACATGGATGATGAAATGATTAAAGAAAAGGATCCAAGGAATCTTGATATAGGAGTTAAGATGATTGTAAGAAACTTCAGTGCATGGAATTTTGTTGCAACTTATACTTGACGTAACTAATTCTTAAAAATGTTATTGCAGAATTTAACCAAAGTTTATGGCAATAATGTGGTGGTAAATAACTTAAATTTAAATATATTCGAAAATCAAATTACTGTGTTACTGGGGCATAACGGAGCCGGAAAATCCACTACGATTTCAATGTTAACAGGTGAGTAAGTTACTGTATTATTTAAAAAAAACATCTTTCAGGGCTTCAAAAATTTATGTCCATCATTTTTTTTCTTTTTTGCATTCATTTTAGTTATTAATTACATATGTTTTTGCATAATTGTATAGGCAACGTAGAGATTAGTCAAGGTAGCGTTTGGGTGGCGGGATACAATATGGCGACGCAAACCTCGCTAGGGCGCGCCCGTCTCGGCCTCTGTCCACAACATAACGTGATTTTTGACGAGCTGACTGTCCGCGAACACTTTGAGTTTTTCGCTAGACTCAAGGGGCACAGTGGCAAAGACCTCTATTATGAAATTGATGACCTGATAGACAGATTGGAAATGCAAGACAAGGTATTTCTTACTTAACTATACTGTAAATAATTATACCAATAAATAATATAAGGCATTACATATCTGACTAAGTGCATTGCTTAAATTGATAATTTGAAATGATGAGCACTCAACTCTACCAGAGATCGGTAGATTGTCATTTCTAGCTCATATTGTTAGTTATTTAAGCATAAAAATATTTTTTATTTTATTACTTCGTACAGAGACATTACTTAGCAAGGGGTCTATCTGGGGGACAAAAGCGTCGGCTGTGCGTGGGCATCGCACTCAGTGGGGGACCGAGCGTAGTATTACTTGACGAACCTACTTCTGGAATGGATCCTTCCTCGAGAAGGGCTCTTTGGGATTTGCTTCAAAAAGAAAAGAAAGGTAAAACAACTGTTCATGCTAGCATTTATTAATGGTTTTATAAATTATAGAACAAAAGTGAAGGAGATTTCCTTGTTCTATTTTTGTTTTTAGTTTTAATATATAGCTTTGTATTAAATATAGAATATAATCTTCATTATAATACTTTAAATAAAATAAATTACCTAGGACGATCGATCATCTTAACAACGCATTTCATGGACGAAGCGGATTATCTTGGCGACCGAGTTGCAATAATGGCAAGTGGTCGTCTTCAGTGTGTCGGCTCTCCATATTTCTTAAAGCAGCACTACGGAGTTGGATATACTTTGGTGATAGTCAAAACTGAAAATTTTCAAACTGAATTTTGTACAGCTCTTATCAGCAATTACATTCCGGGAACGGTGGTTAAAGAAGATCACGGTAAGAATATTTATATTTATTAATGAAAGATATTGACCGTAGCCTCTAGATATAAAAGCTGGCATACTTACCCATCAAAATTCACTCATATTTTACCGACTTCAAAAAAGGACGATTGTATATTTTGTTTTTTTTATGTTTCTGGTATGGATATAAAGAATACCATACTGAAGCACTGAGTATCACGAGGGAGGTTAAAACCATTTCTCTTTATTTCAAGTAGGTACGACGGCCAAACTCAGTAGTCAGTGTCGCCGACGCGACGGCGGTAACTATGGAAGGGAACACGCTTACCTGTCGAACTTAGTTATCTATAGATGAGTCACTCATAGATATATGTACATTATTACTATACTTTCCTGATGTATCTGGTTTTAAGTTGTGGTGATACATTCAGATAAGAAATAAGTACTTATAGTAGTATTTTAATTTTTAAATGTTCATACTTCAAAAATCATACTTATGAATCATGAATCTCTTGATACTGAAAATAGATTACCAGTAGGTTTATCACATACACATCGATAAAAAGCGTATTTATTAATAAGTAGATAAAAATATCCTCCCAATTCCGGACACTCGGACTAATCGCGTTGAAAATAGCCATCTACGCAGGAGATATTATAGTGCATAAGTGTACACTGTACCTACTGCTGAACTAGTACACTCTTTGTTCCTGTTACTCTTTGACTGCGGTGGGACGACTACTTGACACGACAAATAAGACAGTTTTACGTGTTCTTTGAAGCACGGAGGTGAAACACCGCGAACTTCCCAACCGGCTACGCGTTTAAATGAGGCTTACTAAACCAAGAGACTCAATAAGTATACTTGACCCGACCTAGAATCCGAACCCATGAACTCCAGATGTACTATACATGCTAGCCACTTCTTCACAGAGGCAGTTATTTAGTAAATGGGCATAATATGTAGGTATATGTGTAAATCAAGGTATATTCTATAAACTAAGTATCTTCACTTCGGATTTCACTCATGTTCTGATGTCATAGTACTGAGTACAGGCTATAGAATGAAATGACAAGCAACACTTTTGCATATATATAATAATGTTGCGTAATAATAAAAAATAGGTTTAGGTAAATTTTACTCAATTTATTTTAGGTAAAGAAGTCACATACAATCTGCCAAATAACTACTCGCATGTATTTGAAGATTTGCTAAATAATCTTGAAAAGAATAAACAAACAATAGCATTCAAGGACTACGGGTTAGTTGCTACTACGATGGAGGATGTTTTTATGTCGTAAGTGTTACTATTTACTAACTTGTGTCTGCGACTTTGTCTGCTCTTGCTCTTTATTTAATCCTAAAGCACTCTATTACGCACTTGGAACAAAGTTCTCATAGATGTTGACATAAAAAAAATTAATAAAAGTGCTCTAATGGATTGGGTATTTTATTACCTACGTGTAAAACATTGGGATATTTAATGAAACACTCTATATAAGCAAGTATAGGACTGATTTTTATATATACGTACATACTTGGTATTTTTTTTATCTCTATTATTCCATATATTTTTTACTAGCAGTACCCGCGGCTTCGCCCGCGTTAATTTTTTAAATATTAGGAGTCAATCCCGCGGGAACTCCGGGATAAAAAGTAGCCTATATGTTATTCTGGGTCTTCAGCTACCTACATACCAAATTTCATCGTAATCGGTTCAGTAGTATTTGCGTGAAAGAGTAACAAACATCCATACTCACAAACTTTCGCATTTATAATATAATATTATATTAGTAGGATGGTAAGGAGTGGGGTTTCTGCGTAATTTATATCATCAATTGATTTTTAAGTAAAAGTTTAAAAAAAAGTAAAACACCTTCGAATATTTTTGTTAAATGTTTCTTGCTCATGGTATATACATAGGTAGAGAAAAATAATTCAACTACGTACCTACTATTTATGTTTTAAATGTAGAACAAGATTAAGTAGAAGTAGGTAAATTATCTTCTTTGCGGTAATATTTTATTAGAAATCCATTTGTTTGATCATTTGGTATCACCTTTTTATACCGTATTTCATCTACACTAATACTATCTATATTTATACTAATATTATAAAGACGAAAGATTTGTATTTTCAACCGAATTCCAAAAAGGAAGAGATTTTTTTTAATGTTTGTTACCTCAGAACTTTGGACTGGGTGAACTGATTTTGATAATTCTTTTTTTTATTTGAAAGCTGGTGCTTCCCGTGTGGTCCCTTTTTAATTTAGTTCAGCTCTGACAATGGAAAAAATGAGAAATCCATAAAAGTCTTAAATTTGCATTAAGTATATGCGCGACAAATGGACGAACGGTTAGGAGCTTAAAGAAAATTCTTTCAAAAAAAACAAAGGCAAGATAAATCTGTCCGTCCCGGCTGGTTTGATTGTAAAAGATTGTAAAATATTTATGCTTAAGGGGGTACCTAGAGACGAACCCGAGCGAAGTGAGGGTGACTGGTGTGTCGCTAGTTAGTGGTAGTTTAGTACAATACTCATAATCAGGATGTATAAATAAAATTGAAGTGTATGGTTGTAATTTCAAATTGACAACTTTCTACTAAGTAGATATGAAAGTATATACGGTACTTGCATCAAAATTCAAATTTTAAAATGTTTGTCTGTCAGTCGGTCTGTCTGTCTGTTTGTTCCGGCTAATCTCTGAAACGGCTGGATTGATTTTGACGGGATTTTCACTCGCTGATAGCTAAGGTTGAGGTTATAAGGAGGAGGAGGGTTAGGTTACTATTATTTTATAAAAAAATATAAAAACAATTTAATTTATTTAACTTACGCCCGTTAACGTTTCTAGGGTAGGCTCCGACGTTGAAATAAGTTCCGAATCAGAAGATACAACGATGACTGCTGACGTCTCTCAAGATAGAGATGCAAGTGTGGATAATTTATCGTTGGAAAACTGTAAGGACTTTTATTCTTTATAATTCCAATTAACCTGTTTCAGCGGCTCATGATAAAGAGCTGGTACATTTTATAAGTTAGTCGTACATTTTTACATGGTTGGTTGGTCAGTTTTTTTTTACTCGTAAACTTGAAAAAATTTTTTAATTTAAGTTTAAACGTATACTACTTACCTTATCTTAATTACCTTGAATATTTTCACTTACCAAATCACAAAATTATTTAAATTAAAAATTAATTAAAATATTTTTGAAATAATTTATTCAATGACACCCCACACCCTGTGATAAACGAGAGAAAAGAACATCCCTACTACGTGTACCTACCACTATGCATTTGCAAGCGAAACTGTAAATCTCCTAATTTAACTGGTTCCTTGTTGATTAAGGAACCCTAATTATAACATTGCAGCCTACATTAGGAATTTTGATAGATGTTTTTTAAACTATAGACTTAAAATGCGAGTAAAGTCGAAGCCTGTATACTTATACAGACACTTGTATAATGTATAAGAAAGAACATTAACATTTTTATTGAGTTGTGTTAAATGTTCATAATGGTAAGAAAAATCAAAAAGCTCTCTCCATTGTCTCAGCGGTGATGGGCAACTACGGAATTGTTAATTTTTCTTATATGAAACTGTCTCTAAAAACGCTTTGCTTTAGCTCAGTCTGGTTAAATGTTGAGGCGGGTTCCGTAAAATGAATAAAAGCAAAATTTGTATCATAAAAGTATGATACAGAATCTTTCAAGCACTATAAAAGAAGAAAAAGAAACTAATTAGCTTTAATAAACTTACTAAGGAAACGCCCTGCTAAGAAGTAAGAGATGTGGTGAGGCGACCAGAGTGCCATACTGCTAGAAACTTGATCGCAAATGTCCACAGATTAATGCATAAAATGTTATGAAAAAAAATATAAACAAGCTTTTCCTTTTCTTTAGTTTTCAATTGGTTTTTTACAGTGGATAAAAGTGATGAAAATGAAACTGGGCTACGGTTATTATGGCTACACGCGAGTGGAATATGGATAAAACTATTTTTAGTTTGGACCCGTTCTTGGGGGCGTTTGGTCCTGCAAGTTTTAGTGCCTATCCTACAAATAACCTTAAGTTTGGCTATATTAGAGTACTTAACGGCTACGAACTCGCCTGTCACTCGACGGCCTTTAACTCTTTCTGAAGGGTATGTAACTACTAACTAGACAATATTCACTTATTGGATATAATATTTACAATTGAAATATTTTTAATTGATAAGGAGGTAATATGTAGGTACTTTATAAATATTATCTCTTGATCGACATAATACGCTTGAAAATGTAATCAATTACCTATATTATTATAGACTTTTATCAACCTGATTTATGTCTATGTGATGATATGTTTATGTGATGTATGTTTTAGACCTTACTTTTATTTGACTAACTGATAAATAAATACGTAAATGCTCTATTATTTAATAACAACATGCTTTGTTTATTGGCAAATATACCTAAGCATTCAGAATAAACTGGCACTCTTCTCTAGGTGATTGTTTGATAAAGGAAAGTAGTTAATTATTATAATCATTGTTCAACAACTCGAACCGGTTTTGCACTCAATGTACTTAAATGGTATCTACCAATTGAAAATAAACAATAGAGGCAATACGATGCTTTTGTTCATACTTTATTTATTTTTTAGGTATTTAAGTACGGAAACACTATTAAGTTTTAACGGTACCAATTCTTCCTCATTGGGTTCTCTTGTCAAAGACAGCTACGAGATGCTATTTAATTCTGCCAACATTAACTCCATGAAGCTGACACTAGTAGAGGGCCAAAGTATTGAAGACTATTATTTAGAAAGGGTTGGCATCTTATTACAAATAGTTATTTTATAACCAACTGGTAAAATTAACGATGTTTTCACTGTTCGAATAACGACTAAAATACTATTTTTCGAATTTTTAGACATCAGATCCAGTAGTCTTGGGTGCCATTCGTAATAAGCTACTAACTGGAGCGACATTAGACGAGAATTCAGCTACTGCGTGGTTCAGTAACTTCGGCTACCATGATGTGGCTAATTCGCTTGCGGCTGTGCACACAGCTTTACTGAAGACTATTGACCCTTCAGTTATCTTTAAAGTATATAATCATCCTCTGGAAGCTAACTATAATGACGATGTGAGACGGTTTTATAAAAGATCATAATATTAGTATCTGTACATCAGTTTATGTAAAATTTAAATGAATTCCTTTAAAATTAATTGCAGAATGATCTTCAATTGATGGTGTCATTGCTATCGATGCAAGTCGCAGGGAGCATTGGCAACAGCTTAGCTATTGTCAGTGCTGTTTTCATCGTGTTTTATATTAAGGTTAGCATTTGTCATATGGACTGTTCGTCTATATCTATTAATAAAAATCAACATCGCCTATTTTTTATAAATTGTAGCCGTGGCCGTAAAGGCACTGCTTATGCACTCGCTTAGGAAACCAAGTGAAGTGGGTTCAAATCCCCGAGTCTCGAGCCTCTGGCATTTTCATGTGTGAATGATTTCAAACATGATTACCACTTGGTGTACGCTGAAGGAAAGCAATGTGAGAATTTGAGAAGCCTTCATATCCTAGAGAAAATAGCAAATTTACGGAAAACATAATATAACATGATAACATACATAGTTTAAGTTACCTACATATTTACCAACCAACCAAGATATAATAAAACTCGTAAGACTGATAGCAAGTATAAAATCTGCGCATCTCCGACTGCATTATAATATTATTTACGAGTACTATAAATTATAATGTTCCTTCATACACTTGTTTTTTATCTCTTTATCTTCACAAACCCGGGCCGGGTTTCCTGGCGTAAGTTAAAAAATAAAAGTAGCCTAAATTACTCCTTATAACATAAGTTATCTGCCAGTGAAAGTCCCGTCAAAATCGGTCTAGCCGTTTCAGAGACTGGCCGGAACAAACATACAGACACACAGACAAAAATTTCAAAAATTTATTTTTGATGTAACTACAGTATAATTAATACTTTCATATGCATTTAGTAAAAGGTGTTAATTTGAAATTAAAAACAGGCTTCAATTTTATTTAGGTATATGTACTGATATGTACTTACTTAACTACCGTATAATTAATACTTACGTATGCATTTAGTAAAAGGTGTTAATTTTAAATTAAAAACAGAATTCAATTTTATTTAAGCATATGTACTGATATTTAGGAGCGTGTTACACGAGCTAAGCTGCTGCAGCGTGCCGCGGGCGTGCGGCCGACGGTCATGTGGGGCGCCGCTGCCGTGTACGACTGGCTCTGGTTCTGCGTACTTGGCGCTACCATTATCGCTTGTTGCGCGGCTTTCAGAATTATCGGCTTGTCTACCTTCACTGAGCTGGGTCATTATAGTATTTTCTTTTATTGTATATATCATATAATCTTACTTATTTTAAACAATTGTCCGATATTAACAGTATAATTAAATTTATAGGTCGACTGTATTTATGTATAATAATTTACGGCGCAGCAATGCTACCTCTACACTACATTTTTTCACTTGTTTTTAATGGGCCTGCTCTTGGATTTGTTGTCATGTTTTTCGTCAATACGCTTTTAGGTAAGTAATGTTTTTGAATATTAATGATAATTTACAATGGCTATACAAGTATGGAGTATACACTATAGTTGCTAGATGACGGGCTATAGTATTTAGTAGTAGGTTATCTACAGACTTCAAGTATCAAATATTGATATAAGTATAACAATAACAACAAAAGAGGTTTGTTTATAATGTGTACTTTAATAATAAATAATCCTTTAGAATCTCTTAGATTACTTATAACAGTTGTAAAACAGTTGTGTCTAAAATAAAATATTAATCAAGTTAAGGACGCACCCGAGCGAAGTGAGGGCCGATCTAAGATTTCATAAAGTTAAAATTATTATTTGTTGGATCACTTTCTCTGTATTTTTGAATTTAAAGCCTTTTTGTTTCTTTAGAAAAATTTTGTAAAGTCAAAGAGCACACAATGAGTTTTTAATGAAATAAAAAGCTATTATGTTGTTGTTTGTATGCTGTAGCTAAAATTATAATCATAATGAAACCTTTTTTTTTACAGGCTTAATGGGCGCTCAAATTGTGGAAGCCTTGTCTTTACCAAACATGAATACGGGTGAGGCGGCCAGGATTATGGACTATATCTTGCCTTTTTTCCCACTCTACAGTTTAGTAACGTCAACAAGGTAAAAGTAGAGATTATTTGTAAGTAAAACATAACTATGTTCATTTGCATAAAAAACATTGTTGAAATTATTATGGACCAAAAAATGTCGTGGGTATCTCAAGTAAATGAAGTGAGTACCAGATAGATATTTGCTTCGGTTGCATCTCTTCAGCGTTTGCGTAACTTTCTCCCTGCTTCCACCAAAATTTCGTTAGCATAATCACTCCTCTTACCAATTCTTGATTATGCTGATGCAACTGATATACTGATACCGAGGAGCCATTAAATAAACTTGAGCATCTCCGTTTCGTCCTTTATATACGGTCCATATTTGGTTTGCGTAAATATGACCATGTTTCAGAATTTCGTAAACAGCTCAAGCTCAGGCTCCCTATCCGTCTTCGCAGAAATCATATCCTTCATCTTTTTAACTGTGTTTTGTTTGATCCATGCACTCCTCCTTACCTCAAGAAACGTTTCTCGTTCCTTGGGGCCACCCATTCCCGTGTTTTTCACTCTGACCATAACCTAACCCTAAAAATTGCTTCTCACTCTTCTGCCTATAACAGTAACTCCTTCACCATTACATCTCCTTGTCTCTGGAATTTCTTCCTCATACTGTCAGGCATGCGAAATCGCTAAGAATTTTCAAACAACGTTTAAAGGATCACTTTCTTACACTGTGGATCCGGAATAAACTCTTATTAAAATGTTATTTTCTGTATTAACTCAATTATAGTTATCAATAAATCTTGCCTTCTTATATCTTATATTTTATATATTTATTATTTATTCTGTATATATATTTATGTATACATATATTTTAAATATTTATTTATATATGTACATTATAAGTACTTTTGTAACTAGTATTTTATCTCGTTATTGGTTTATTATATTTATTTGCTATTTATTTATATTTGTATGATAAGTATTTATAAGTTTATACTGTATCTTTCTCTTTATTTATTATTCGCGTCCCTCTTTCTTATATCATTTTCCGACTCTTAAAGGTTGCCTGGAAGAAATCGCTCTTTTAGCGATAAGGCCGCCTCTTGTACTTTTTCCTATTTCTTCTTTGTTTCTGTTTATTTTTTCTGTTTTCGGGTTTATTGTAATAAAGAGTTTATTATTATTAAATTATTACCTTTAATTTATAAATCAGTTACCTCATATGCAAACTAATTTAAATGTAATTAGCCTAATTATAATCATATTTTTTTAGAAAAATTAATCAAGTTGGACTAAGAGTGCATTCTTGCCTTCAATATTGCGACTACGTGGTCTCGCTTCATCCAGAAGTAGAAGTGTGTACCATGGAAGCCTTATGTGACTATTTTTCAAAAAATTGCTGCAGTAAATATGTTTTTTTTTTAAATAATTTTAACCTAGATAGGTTTTGGGCGTAGATAAAACGTAATGAATCATGATTTTTAAAAACTCAGGCAGTGTGCTTAGACGTAGGCACGTAGCATCTACGGACCTACGAGTTCCACTTTGTGCGTAGCTATGTCGCACTACACAAAGTTATCTATGCAGTAATACCCCGACTTACGCACCCCCGTTTTACGCGAATTCGGAGATACGCGGTTTTTCTTTTTGATCACCATGCGCATCGGCCTGTTTCGGTGTACGACAAGTTCGAACTTGTTCCGTATGGATTCCGTGTGTTTTTTTTTATTAAATTCAGAAGTGGATGGTAATGACGTCCAAGAATTGCTGGATTCACACAAACAAGAGCTAACAACTGACGAGCTTACAGAAATGTGTGCGCATGATGAAGACATTGAACAAACTGATTCGTTATACCCAGTTCAATCGGAAAATCAAATGACTATTTCTATTGATATTAAAACTCAGTACAATCGAAAAAGGCTTACAAATACAAAAAATAGATTCCAATGAATAGCGCTTTCTGTTACAAAACGGGAAATAAAGAAGTTACTGGCTTGCTACGAGGAAATTTTACGTGAGAAGAAGAAAAGCTTAACTCATCAGACAACATTGTTAGAATATATGAAGCCTTCGATATCAAAATTACTTCGGTTTACGTTGTTTTATTCATAATATTGTAAATTGTTTTATTATTTAATATTTTATTAAACATTTTTCTTCTAAATTATTGTTTTCTTTAGACTCTGGTCCCGATTAAACAAATTTTATACGTAGTTATATACGAACCCCGACTTACACGGCTATCGCTTGGTCCCACCCATCACGTAAGTCCGGGGTATTACTGTATATTCTAACTGGGTCAAATCTGTTCTTTAAAAAATATTTGAAAAATGTTATTGAAGTAGTAATTAAACGCAGTAGAGGCTTTTCTAAATTTGGTCTTTTAAGAAAATATCTAAAGTCCGAGAAATGTATACTTGCTAACCGTTAGAAGTTAAAACGCATGCAGTGACGAGTGATCTAGTATTCCAAAAAAAAAAATGATCATAAACAATTGGTATGGCTTAATTAAAAAGCCTTTTTTAATTTTCAATTCTCTTTTAGTTCGTGAGAATCCTTACTTCGACTGGGAAGACCCCGGAGTTTTACGATACCTTATCTGTACTCTTGCATCCTGTGTTATTTTCTGGATAATATTGATGATTATAGAGTACAACTGGTTTCACAGGGTAAGTTGCCATTTTGTTGATTTTATAATTTTTGCCCAGCCGCTATATAGCCTATACCATATGTACAAGTTTTTGGGTAGCTGCGTGTGTTTGTCTGTAAGTACATAATGAGTTTTGAGGCTGTATTTTTTTGTAAATATTTTTTTAAGTTTCTTAGTACGTAATAAAATTACTTTGCTAAAAGTACCTTTCGGTTTATTAAGACGTTTACAAAATATGTTTGTTTCCACCTTTTATTTTGTAGATTTTTGCTCGCAACAGAAAGACATTTGCACAAGATGAGTCCACAATGGACCCGGATGTATTGGACGAGGCTAAACACGCCAAACACGTCGACCAAAACTCTCGCGAAATGGCACTCGTTGCGCGCGGACTTACCAAGTATTATAAGAATCACCTTGCTGTCGATCAAATATCTTTTAGTAAGTCTTTTAGTTTTTAAGTTTTAACCTAAATAGTGTAAAATATTTTATAAATATTGTTGTGTATAAAGAAGGTAGTATGAAAAGTTAAAATTTAGCAAACACGACTAGGTAATATTCATATGAAACTGTTTCAGCTGTAGGTGAAGCAGAATGCTTTGGTCTACTAGGAGTCAATGGAGCCGGAAAGACTACTACATTTAAAATGTTAATGGGAGATGAGACAATATCGAGCGGAGATGCATTTGTCAGTGGTATATCTGTTAAAAAAGATCTCACTAAAGTTCATCAAAATATTGGTACGTTTTAGGTATCTATAATCTAGTGACATCTACTACCTAGCAATTAAAAAAATACGTAATGCTTTGTAAAAATTTGTTGCAAAACTTAACTTTTTTAAAAGTTATGTTTAATTTATTTAGGTTACTGTCCTCAATTCGATGCAGTGTTTGATGAACTGACTGGGCGGGAAACACTGTATCTTTTCTCAAGATTCCGCGGTCTGAAATATTCTAATTCTTCATTACGGGCACATATCCTGGCCGATGCTTTAGGATTTACAAAACACCTCGATAAAAAAGTAAGTATTATTAAAATATGCTTTGACTAAATTTATTAAATATGAAAAAGTAATAAATAACAATAATTTTATTTATACATTTCCACGTGAATGTTTGTATAATTTTCTTACTTCTTAGGGTAAAAATTAAAAAGTTACACTGAAAATTGTGAAGGAAAAATTGAAAAAAAAGTTATAGAGATAACGTCTGTCGAGTTATCTTGTATTCAATAAAAATAATTTAAATTTAAATGCAACTTATATGTAGGTAATTTTAGAAATTAAACATAGGTACCTATATAGGATAATGACTTTTATAGGCAACATTTTAATACATTGGGTTACATTGTTTAATTTTAAGTAGGGATCTCCAATTTTTTGAAAATATAATATAGCCTATGTTACTCAGTAAAAATGTAGCTTTCTAATGGTGAAAGAAATTTTTAAAATCGGTCCAGTAGCTTTTGAGTTTATTTGTTACATACAAAAATACAAATTTTTCCTCTTTATAATATTAGTGTAGATATAGATAAGGCCAAGGCCGCACAACCAGTGGCACGCTTAGAAGCAAGAGGTTAGCATACTATGGGTTAGCTGAGCACTTCGATGACTTATCCTAGTCAACCAACACAAGGCACGTCATGTGCGCGGCCGCACCGGTACCGCTCGCTGAGTGGCTCGCTTGGCGGCTCGATAGTTATAAGCCTAGCGGTTAGGGACGCGAACCAGGCAACCAATTATACCAACATGTCGGTTATTTGCTTGGATAACTGGGAATGAGATGCATACATGGAAGAATTGATAATAGCCTCTGTTTATTTCGAATTAATATAATAATTAATTAGTTTTTATATTAATTATTAATAAATTAATATTTTTCGATAATTTCAAATTCTCAATCAGTGCATATCAACACGATACTATCATATGTACCCAACATGTTCGATACCTTTTTGAGGATAGTGCTTTCAGTAAGAGGAATTTTTTAGACAATTTTAAGAGACATTTAGTACAATAAAATATAGGTACGTCTTCAACCACACTTTAGATCACCTGACACGAGCTTTGTAGCCAGGCAGTATGGCCACTATGTATCGAAGCGTCTTGACAACTGATCTTGTCTAATAACTAGCCTCTAAGCGTGCTGCCTGCAGTGCGGCCCTGTCCTAAGACACTTCAAATATTGTCAGTAGATAGGTATATGTCATATTTTAATAATCTGCATACAGGTATGTCAGTATTCGGGAGGAAACAAGAGAAAGTTGAGCACGGCAGTGGCTTTGTTGGGTCGGACGCGGCTTATATTTGTGGACGAGCCGACCACGGGCGTGGACCCGGCCGCCAAGCGGCAGGTGTGGCGCGCCGTGCGGGCCGCGCGCCGCTCGGGCCGCGCCTTCGTGCTCACGTCGCACAGCATGGAGGAGTGCGAGGCGCTATGCTCGCGCCTCACCGTCATGGTCAACGGCCGCTTCCAGTGCATGGGTACACCGCAACACCTCAAGAATAAATATTCTCAAGGTGAATTTCACTAAATTGTTGATGAAATTGGTAAAATTTAAACAATTTAAAATCGGTATAAGTTTTGAGATGTTTCGTTTTTATATCAATTTTAATTTTTAAGCTTATAATATCCATAATATGCTGTACGCAAAATCGACATCATAGTTGACCGCGATTCGCGTACCGTGTACTGCGCGGTACTGAGAGAACTTCATTTATTATAATGGGGTATTACATCTGTGTCTGTCTGTCTGTTTGTCTCAATCAGCCTCTGTAGTGATAATACACAACTAAAAAACCATTTTTTTTTCAATCGATAAAGTGTAATAAAAATGCATTTAAATTTTTACATTTTCAAATTTCGCGCCTCATTGGTCGAAAACGCTGAACGCAGTAGACGCCATTATTACTCTGCCCCTCTAGACAAGTGGCAAAACGCTAGTAGAATAGAATAATCAATGTATGGGATTGACATAAGCTTACGACTAGTGATTAGATTCAACTATGGCTAGAGATAAGGAGAACCATCTCATATGGGGGGAAAGTTGAAAAAGTGTCCAGCTGTATACTGAAAATAAAGTTTTCATTACCTACCAGAATAGCGCTGGCGTTCGAATAGTTTCAATATGAACATAGCTGTTATAAATGGAGTGAAGTTTGCCGAGTTCAAATATTTAAATTTTTTAATGACTCAAGTAGTTAGTAAAATGCTAGTATACAAAACCTCAACTATTTACGTAGTCTAAAAAATGTTTTAGTAAATATAAACAAAATACTGCAGAGAGAAAGCGTAATTTTTTTCTAATTACGTTTGGCGCTTTCTTTAAAATTTATCGACTGCTACTGCAGCGCCACTCTTACTGGACGCGTTTTTACGGACACTTTTTCGTACACGAGATGGTCCTCCTTAGGCGTTAGCGTTTATCGAAATAGAATCGGTACGGAGCGTTTGCCATTTGTCTTTTTTGTACACGGCGGTATGACGAAATGAAGTGGCATCTACTATTTTGTGGTGTTTAAAAACAGATACAAAAAACTGAAAACTTTGATTAATTTAAAGAAATATTTTGCTATTTTATGCATTAAAACCAAAAGCTTTTTGCCTAAGCTATCTTAATAATATATTTTTAGATTGGTTTTCATATGGAGTAAAATACCCTATTAGTTGTTCGCCAGTTGGGCGTATTACGGTTGCTTAGAACACAGGAATTAATATTTATTTTCATTGTAGAACTATTGTGTATTGATATATTGTATTTCTTACAGGTTTCACGTTAACTATTAAACTAAAGTTAGGCGATAATGCAGACAGCAGTTCAACCACGTCTGAGAGTAAAGCTAACGTTGTGAAGAATTATGTTGCCACTCATTATAACAATGCAAAAATAGTGTAAGTACTACGTTAAGTTAGTTGCATATTATTAAAATACTACCAAACCCGGCCCGCTTCGCTGTACGAATTAAAGAATAAATTAAACGGTTTTTATAATTTAATTTCTAATAAAATAAAAGTACCCTAAGTTACTCCTTATAGCGTAAGCTATCTGCAAGTGAAAGTCCCGTTAAAATCGGTCCAGCTATTTCAAAGATTAGCCGGAACACACAGATAGACAGACAGACAAACATTCCCCATACGAAATAGTTTAAATAAACCACGTCCATTATTCCACCTAACTCCTAGAGGTTAATGAGATTTACCTTCTATTATCATATTAACGTAATAGCCTGGAAGTCTATATGTATGTATAATTTTAAAGGAATTTCCTTTCAACTCCTAGCCGTTGAGGAGTTGTACCTTCCATCATCAGCTTATCCAAATGAGATGTTAATTATCAGATGCAAATCTTTAAAAAACTTTAGAAAATATATGAAAAACGTACTAAGTGCCTATAAAACTTAAGAGTTACCATCGATTTCCCTAGGATCCCATTATCAGATACTAACTTGGTGACAATGGGAACATCTTGGAAGTATACCCTACCAAACAAAAAATAATTTTTTGAAATCGGCCCACAATTGACGCATAAATCGGCGAACACAGATAAAAAATAACATTTGAAGAATTCTACCTTCCATCATCAGCTCATCACATGAGATGACGATTTTCAAACTCAAACGCTTGAACAGCTTTAGAAAATATATCAAAAACATAATAGGTGCCTATAAATTTTGAAAGTTGCCCTGGATTTCCTTGGGATCCCATCATCAGATCCTGATTTTGTGATAATGGGACCCCCTCAGAACTATACCCTACCGAACAAAAGAAAAATTTTTTGAAATCAGCCCACAGTTGGCGAAGAAATCGGTGAACATACATAAAAAAATACATACAGTGGAACATATAACCTCCTCCTTTTTTGAAGTCGGTTAAAAACGCGTTGTAACTGAAAACAGGTTTTAACTGTAACATATATATTCCGCGAAGTGAAACCAAGAGACTCACTAGGAGAAGGCCCACTTCAGTCTTCAGGTTACCGTGCGGCTGGCTCCTGTAAAGTTCTTCTCTTGTTTATGTTGTCTGGGTTAAAATGGGTAGTAGGTACTGGTTTTTCTAATTAGGTGCTTATAAGTCTCACGTAACTACCTGTATGTAGTATCTGTATGTGTATACCATATTATTATTTATTTTAGGGAGGAGTACCAAGGATTAATAACATATTATCTACCTGACCGCGATATGCCGTGGTCAAAAATGTTTGGAATAATGGAGAAAGCTAAGAGAGAATTGGACGTAGAAGATTACAGTATACTGCAAACAACTTTAGAACAAATTTTCTTACAGTTTACTAAATATCAAAAGGAAGGGCAACAGTAATTAATAAGTAGTCTATATAAAAAGCATGACGAGGCTTTATAATGACTATATGGAAGTATTTTCATTGTAATTTTACTTGATTCCTCTCTGAAAAGTAATATGATAAATAAAAGTAGTATTAAGATATTTATTTTAGATTTAGTTGATTTATAGGTATTAGGTAGCCCTTTTATGTGATATAGTTTACGTAGGTCGTAGGTGCATACTATGCATACATTAGCCAAATATAACACTAGAAAAAATTGTGGAAATAAAGAAAAATGTATGTAGTTACTACCTATATTACGATATATAGTAGTATATAGACAGACCCTTTGAAATCAATGGTTTATAGTAAAGTTAATACCTCGCTGCAGACTCGGCCATAAATCATAATCGGACTAGGGATGTGCGCTAGTTGCGCGCGCGCAAGGCCGCTATCGATAACGGAATCATCAAGGTTACGACGTAAACATACTGCATTCATTAAGTATGCAGGGTAACAAATGGGTACTAATGTGATTAATTAACTAATTATTAAAAACTAAAGAGGGTAATTAGCAAATATGTTTAGAGTATTTAGTATAACTATTTTAGTTGTGCTGTGCTATTAAGTATATTTAAATCGCTACAAAAATAAATTAGACCCTTGCGTGTGAAATAAGCGTGTTTTTATTTCTATCACACATTTATAAAGATACAAAAAAAAGAACTATCGATATCACTCATCGACTGCAGTAATGCACAGCGTAGTAATGCACAATGCCGTGCCATAAGGCCCGTGAGTGGGAAAGAGAGCGAGACACTCGAATGATTTATGGCCGAGTCTGCAGCGAGGTATTAACTCTACTATAGTGTGGCTACTTACATTTTATATGTATATTAATATGTAGAGCTTTATACTCGTATTGTAATATTTTTGTTGAAAATTATTATTAAATAATTTTAAACTATATCAAAACGAAACAATATCAAAATCTAGTCGGCGCATCTTTGAGTATATAAGCAAACCGCACTAAAAATAATATTATTCAAATAATTATAAAGATCGCACATTAAATGTCCTTGACATCATTGTATGTTTACAATGTTATATTTATTTTATTTATACAAAATAAATACGAAGAAAATAGGTACAGGGTTAAGGGTATACAAATTTTTCAAGTGTGTCATTTTGATAAGAATGTAGGATAGGCTTTTGTTACAAAATTAGAAAATCCCAACTGCGTAAAAAGCGGTTAACTAAAAACTGAAAGAATATGGCAACAGAATATTATGCAGTCGGAAACCATATATTTCTTAGATAATAACATTGTTCCGAAATGTGTTTATGAGAGCCTACTCTGCCGATTTTTTTGCCAACACGACATTTACGCCATCTGGAAGTCTTGACCCTATACTAACTATTCCATTTGATATCAAAACAGATTTAAAGTCGATCGATTCTAAATTTGTAAATATAGTGATGATAATTATATATTATATAAAAATAATTATATATATTATATAATTATATAAAAATATATCATTAACATCACTATACTTACAAATTTAAAATCGATCTACTTAAATTATGTAGGGTATCGATAACCGTCGTACTATGTGATAAATAATACAAGAAATTTGTTTTTTTACTTATTGTTGAGCGCTCATTTTGCAAAAATGAATAATTTTAAAATAAAGAAACTTTGCAAAAATGAATAATTTCAATTATTTAAACCCTACCATAAAATAAACCTCTGCAGTTTTACAATCTTAAACCCTGCCATAAAATAAGTTACATTCTAATACAAAAAGTCCAAAAATGAGCCGACAAACTATTTATCTGATTCCACATGTGTATAATATATAAATAATAAACTCACAAAATTTTATTTACAAAACCAACTTTTTATAACAAACAAGCCGAAGAGTTGTACAAAAGGGACTTGCCGAGTGGTGAATACACAGTATGAAGTCTGATCTTAATAGACAATTTTTATTACTTTCACCTTGCGGAATTCATCAGATTATATTATGTTTTTGTTATTCTAGTATCATTAGTTTTAAAATAAAATAAAAATCAACCGCGCTCGAGTAAGTCAATGCATCGCTTTTTTTTCCAACTTTGTTACCCTCCCACCCCCTTAAGTTACGCTCAAATCGTCAGCTTAAAAAATTAAAAAAAGAAAAAAGTAATAATCGGACTGGAAACACCTGGATTCGAACCGAGGACTTCTGGGCCTATAGCCAACCGGCATTCGTTATGAAGCGATTCGATTTCTACAATCGTCATCGCTTAAACGCAGCGTATGCATTTTGAACTTTAAATCACTAATAATTGAAATGAATTTACATTGTCTACCATCATCTATTCGTTGACAACAGATCACGTGACATATCTAAGGCATATGTCAAACCCATACATTTTGGACTTTTCTACTAGCGCTTTCGCTAATCGATTGTTACATTGTCTAGGCCCTCTGGTTAGAGACCGCCCGGGTTCCGCTGGCAATCAATCTGAGCTATTATAATCTTGTCGATAACAGCGAAATTTACCTTCGTATTCTAATGGTATTGTAATATATTGTAATATCGATAAAATAACGTTTTCTAGAAATAAAATCTAGCTAGATCGATTTATCGCCCCCGAAACCCCCTGCATGCTAAATTCTTTTTGCAGCAGACATATAGTGGCAGAGGTTGTTTTTATAAATTCATAACATTGAAATCAGCCTATAAAACCGCCCCAAGAGTACCCACACGAAAGCCCACCTTCCTGAAAATCTTTATCCCACCCCCCCTGGGCTTATCTCGGGAACTAACTACGCTAGACCACTAGAGTTTGGGCTCATGAGGATCAGCCGGACCAGGGTAAAAAAAACTTGGCGCCGTCAGATAAAAGAGTCTAACAAGTGCGCACAAAAATGTTATAAATATAAAACATCGATTTTTTTTATTTTCTTTCATTACTTTTTTTTTACTTACCTTAATTTTCAACTTGAAACTGTATTTTGAATAGGTATTTGTATGTATGAATAGTTATTTACTATTAGTATAGGAACGAAATAACATAAATTTTTATTGACAACTTCAATTTATTTAAAAATATTGTAAACCTACTTCCAGTACATACATGTGAACACTTTTATAAAAAGGACAAGTGAGACAGAACATCAAAAGCCTTAATATAATTTTACACCGTATCGTAACTGTCTTATCAATAAGGATAAATATATAAAATACAAATATTAATTTTGAAAATAAATAAAAAAATATTTTTAAGTATTCATTAATAAATAGCCTTTTGCATAGGTACTTCTGAAAATAACATTTACATTACACTCGTATCGACCTCGCCGATAGTCGTAGGAACATAATTTATTCTTAAAAAATATAAATTACTGAATATATTTTTCTCACTTAAAACTTAATAATGGATCACAAAATGATATCACAAAATTATAGCATTTTCAAAACAATAACACAACAGTTAAATCTTGTTTTATACTTTTGCTAAGAAGACAAAACAAAAAGGCTAAGATGTAAAATCACTTTTAAGTACTCTACAATATTATAAGATTTAAAACTTTCATATAACGTCATATGGAAAAAAATACTTTTGTACTATTGTAGAAATTTTAGTCATGTTTTTTGGATGTACAGTATATGTATAATATTAAAAATTAATTACTTTTTAATATATGTTGTCAAAAATAATATATTATTAATCTGTTATTTAATAATACTTGTATATCAAACTATCCAGAAAATACTGACGTAATTCAAATCATACAGAAGTCCATTTGTAATTAATAGTACTAACATAACTACTAAATGTTACATTTAATTTGCGGAATTTAGTTTAAATTTATAACAATTTATTGTATTTGAATAAAATTACTGGCAATAAAAATGATTCTGGTTACTGCTACAGTCTTTACGGTGCATTTTGTTACAGATTTATATTATAATTCGAATGATTTATATTTACCAACATCTAGAAACATGAAACTTTGAACAAGAATTATTTATATGACGGTATTTTTTTGAGATTTGAGATTCATAGATACTGCTTAGAACTGGGCTTTTCGAATATACACCTTTTATATCCCATAATATCAAAATTATGATAAACAATTAAATATTTATAATTAAATCATATCATATCAGATGCGTTCACTTCATAAATTATATTTTCTAAGTCATCAATTCCGCTAAACCAAATGCGCAAATCTCACTTTCTTATGTTTAGATTTGCGCTCCTTAAATTATTATGCATAATAAAAAAACTAGCTCAGCTAGATTTGTGACTAAGTATACTGTATAAGCACATAGAAAGTTTAATGTACATTCATAATATATAGTAGTTAAGTAAACTATATTGTTTGTACCTATTGCACAACTGGTACAGGGTACTACACTTTCAGTCTTTGAAAGTAAGTCGAGCGCCATATAACTTTCACCTTAAAATTGTAAATACCGTTAGATTGTCAAATTGTGCAATGGCAAATGCGATGGAACGCGCGCTGATCGGTTGACTAAAAGTTCTAGTTGCTCATAGCACTCGCTGCCGCGAAAGAAATGGTTCCAAAGAACCTTTCGAGTTATTTTCATCACGAAATTAATTTACAATCACCAATACACTGTCTATTTACATTCGATAATAAACGAATTAACAACAACAAACATGCCATTACACAATTTGACAATCTAGCGGTATTTACAATTTAACGTTGACATAACAAACTGCAGTACATTGAACACGATGAGTATTTACGCTTGTCTTTGAGACATTATTTGATTGTTCTATACTTCAGTGAAATGCTTTAAGTACCTATTAAATACAAGAAAAATATATAAGCGCGATACGCTAAATAGCTAGCATGTGAGTTTTATAAACACCGTAACAACTTAAATGTAAAATACACGTCTAAACATTTAATACACATATAAAATACTGCTTAGTCGAATATTTGAATTCAATCTTGTTAAACTGTTTAATTCTAACAAGATACACATTTCACTATAGAAAATGTACACTAAATTAAGAACAGGTAATTTATATAGCTAATTGTTAACTACCTATTACATTAAAAAATAAATAAATCTAGCCTTGAAGTGGCAAAGAATTATACGAATTAAATGGCCGCAACAACTTGTAATAAAGTATTGAATAGAACGTAAAAAATCTTTTTAAACGTCATCCATGTATTAAATAATTTTAGATATTGTTATTAATACGAGTATGGATTCGCACTCACATACGTTTTGTCATATAACATAGATATTAATGATAATGAACACTTGAACAAAAAATTACCTACAATAGTGTAATACAAAATGACGTACACGGTACAAATTGTATCATACAATGGCGTTAATCAGCTTGGCCTTGAATTCTCGTAAAGCGTAGAAACACTTGTTCTAAGGTCGTCTGTGACACCGAATAGTCTTCTATAGTGTAGAGTTTGCGAGCTTCCTCCATCAGATGGAACACCGCCGACCACGGCAAGGTTTGGTCAGCTAAGTAGTATGTGCTGATGCCCAAGTAAGTTTCTCTGTAAAATAATATATTCTTTATTTTAATAATATATTTAGCAATTGAACTTATATTATATTTAATAATATATTTAGCACTTGAATGTATGTAACATTACGTAAATATCATATTTAGGTGTTATACTTACATAAGTTTTGTGTCCCTAAAGTTTTCAAGGACATATTGATTAATTTTTCCTACAGTCGAATCTCTATCTGGCCCCGCCTTACATTTAACTATTAACGTGTATCCTATAAACAAAAAATAAATAAATTAAGAAATTTTCAAACTAATATATAATAATTTCGTGTTTGTTATCGAATTCCTCCAAAGCGGCTTGACCGATTTTTATATAAAAAAAAATTGTGTATATTTGGTAGGTCTGAGAATATGTCGAAGGTTAAGAAACAAAGCTAGTTGTAATCGTCCTTTGGACATAGACAGTATTTTAATATAACCCCTCGTCACGATATTATAAGTATGTTACATTTTTGGTTGTACACCAATGGCACAATCATACAAACATAATTCAGATTAACCTTATTCAAGTTTGACCTGTAACAAGAATTTAATGTTTGTGCCTAATTCAATTTTAATAACTAATTTAATACTAGACCTATTTTTAAACCCGCTTCCTCGAAAATCAAGTACATGATTAGAATTCTACCACTTAACCACTTCATATCTATCTACTGAATTTTCAGAGTGAGTCAACTAAAATTCCCCTTTGTTGAATCACCCATTATTTTACCTTGCAAATAACTATTTAAATAAACAAGATACGGTTTATTGATATATAAATATGTTGGGACATTATTACAACAGCGCCATCCAGTTACGGGGTAAGCTACGTTACGTGCTCGTGTTACGGATACCAGATAGTTGATATACCTACTACACATATATAAATTTTAAATACATACATATTATAAATATAGATTTAATCATTGTTATATAATAGTATATGATTACAAGATAAGTAACTATAATGGTGAATGTAAGTTACATGAATTCATAAAATACAAAGATTTTAATGAAAAAAATGTAATTTTAGCTGTCATTTAAAAATCGCTATATTCGACCATATTTGCAAATCAAACAAATCTGATGTTCAACTTGATTGTTATTGGAAAAGAAACCTGAGAAAGAAATAAAAAGAAATTTGAGAAACCTACGACGAGTATATTATGAGGAAACTATAAAGATGTAGACGCGTAAAGTTTATCAATATGGTTTCTTCCGATTTTGTCGAATTGGTATTCTACAATAAACTAAACTATTATAGTATCGTAAAATACAATAATTTTGACTTCGGCGACCACAACAAAAAATGTAAACACGTTTATCTTAATTAAATTACCTTAAGAGGTAAATATTGTTTTGTATGAAACAATTATACAATTCCCATTAATAATAATATTAATGCGAACGTTTGGATGGATGTTTGTTCAAATCGAGCCAGAGCGGCAGAATGGATCTGGTATGGTAATATGAGATAGATTTTTTTTGTTATTAAAGAGAAAAGGAACCTTATCTTAAGAAAGCATATTTTCGTATATAACAAAGTAAATCGTCAATACAAAATATCTTTTCCTATACCTACCAATAAACATAATATGTTTAACATAGGCGCCACAAGCAGTCAGTCCCCTATACAAAACACACACATTACTCTAGAGTGCTATGAACTAGTACGCCTGCGCAAAGAAAAACTATGCCCCAGTAGGTCGCCCCAGGAAGTCTTTATGGAAACCGGTAGCCCGCTCGATTACTGAAACGCCCTGGGATGGACTGGCTAATAACACCATTATCATAAGCTCACGCACAACGGACGTTGTTGACGTAATCAGTCGTACAGGAAGAAGAGTAAGGAGACCCCAACAAAGAAAGCATAAAGCTAAGTATAGTCTATGTCGTATAACCCAATCACTGGCTCGGCAACCCACGGTATACGTTAGCGACACGTTCGTTCTGGCCAACGTCTCACGCTCAACTATACCATCCGCTATACCGTGAGCACGAGACAGTGTAAATAGCTGTAATAATATAAAAATAGTAGGTATAATTCGCGTCACGTAAAAAGAACACTGGAAGAAAGAGGTGGAGATGTGTTTGCGCATGGGTGGACATAGGATAAATCGTTTCTGCGCAGCTTGACAACCAGCGAGTTCTAACTACAATTACACAAACACTCACCTTGGGAGAAGTTGTTCTTCAGGTGCTGCGGCGGGCCGAGGCAGCGCAGGCGGCCGTTGACCATGACGGTGAGGCGCGCGCACAGCGCCTCGCACTCCTCCATGCTGTGCGACGTGAGCACGGCGCTGCGGCCGCCGCGCGCCGCCGCCGCCACGCACGCCCACACCAGCCGCTTGGACGCGGGGTCCATGCCTGCACGAGACACCACCAACGCTTTATTATCTCTATCTCTCTCTCTCCCGCTCTGTCTCCTTCGCTATGCCCCCCCCTCTCTCTCTATTGCGCTTATTCTAAAAGTCTTTATTCGTCTTTATTTCTTTACATTTTATTGATTAGTTAACAATGTCTTAGAATCATGAAAGATGAAAAGAAATTTATTCACATGAATAAAATTAGAAATGACTTCTATTCTACTGTAGTTGTACTTAATTACATACTTTTCCAAATATATAAAATAATCCCCTGGGGCTTATTACATCGTAATTAAGAGAAAGAGGCATACAGCCCAGTGAAACGTTAAAAGAAGAGCAGAATACAAAAAAAAATCATTTTTTTTATCTTTACTTATAAATAGGCAGAATAGATTTTAATGTTTTTAAAATATTATAAGTTAAATATACCTGTTGTTGGTTCATCGAGAAAGATTAAAGGAGAATCGCCGAGAAGTGCTAAAGCTGTACTGATTTTTCGTTTGGTTCCGCCGCTACATTCATGTACCTACGTAATAATAATAAGTTAAACTGTTAGTATATAATTTTATTAATTACTAATAATAATAATAATTTTATTAATTACTAAAAGCGCACATCGCTCCGCTCGGGTTTGTTTTACGTACGTTTAAAGATGAGATGTTTTACCGTAATAAAAATTATTAAAAAAAAGAATGAACGAGTGTGTATATAAATATCTAATCGGTTGATTCGATTCAGTCACATTTTTTACACTATGTATAGATAATTAATATACAAATATTTGTTTACCTTTTTATCAAAGTGTCTCATGAAACCCAAAATTTTAGCGAGTTGTATAGCTCTCGCAAGTCCTATTTTTACCGGTATTCCTCGCAGGAGACAAAATATTTTTAATGTTTCTCTAGCAGTTAAATTTTCTAACAATGCGTCAAATTGCGGACAGTATCCTGTGAAAAAAATAATACTTACTTCGTTATAGTTCATTTTAAGTTAAATTAACTAAAAAAATACAAATATATGCAAAATTTACTTTTCACATAATATTTCAATTTTTTCACAGTGGTGTACCGTGTAAGATTTTCTCCACATAGTTTTTCGTGTAGCATTGTCGCCCCATTACAATACGAGTGACAAATTTCAATGCGCCATAATCTCTAGTCTCTAGTATATAAAAATCTCGTGTCACAGTGTTTGTAATCGATATCTTATGAAACGGCTTGACCGATTTTTTATGATTTTTTTGTGTACATTTAGTAGATCTAAGAATAGATCGTAGGCTCTACGGATTTTTTAATGATTTGACATCAAAAAGTACTAATAACCCTAAATTTTCGACCTTCTACCACCAATCAATATTTTTTAATAGTGATTAGAACGCGGGCGGAGCCACGGGAATTGCTAGTATCTCATAAATATTTAGCTAGTCCAATGACAATATGCGCGGGAGTATCACTCGCCTATGAGGCGGTGCACGTCGCGCACGTGCGTCTTGATGGAGTGTCCGTGCACGAAGGCGTCGCCGGCGTCGATGCGCGCGTCGCCCGTCAGCATGCGGAACGTGCTGGTCTTGCCCGCGCCGTTGATGCCCAGCAGCCCGAAGCACTCGCCCTTGCGGACCACTGGTACACGATTTGTATATTTTATATTATTTCAATAATTATTAATTTAAATAATAATTTTAATTCAATAAAAATAAAATAAGTAATTCTTTTTAATAACTTTTAAAATAAAAAAAGTACGTTGTTTAGGTATGAATACTATAAAGGGACTATTCATTTTTTAATTAAAGTAAGTCGACTGACTTAGAAAAAAATACGAAACTATTGAATTAAATACCTCTTTTTAGAAATTTTAAGTATAATCCGACTACTATTACTACCGACTACACATAGATACATACATAGACTATGCCCTGAAGAAGTAAATGAGCTACTGTTATGCGGTTTTAAATAAAAATGAATATAATGCACCCTTCACAAATCTTCTTCTAATCACTTCACCAATATTATGTAGATTGAAGAAAATGAAAGAAGTAAGTTAGTTTACTAATCTTAACGGCTCGTACACAAATATTAATGAGCTCTCACCAAAGCTAAGCCTGTCGACGGCCTTAAAGTCCTTGAAGTACTTGCAGAGGTCGCGGCATACGAGGCTGTAGGTGGCGAGCGCGGCGCGCGGCAGCGCCCGCACGGCGGCGCGCTCGGCGCACACGTCCGCGTCCTCGTCCGCCGCGCCGCCCGCGCCCCCCGCGCCGCCCGCGCCCCCCGCGCCGCCCGCGCCCCGCGCCGCGCGCGCCTCCGGGTAGAACACCTACAACGTTAGACCATAGGTTACTTGGGGCAGTACCATCCCATAGTACGCGCTGGAGCTTTTCGTGGAGGCGGTAGTGGGTCCGAAGGTAATGTAATGGCTATAGTCCATAAAAAGCTGAGTAGCAATGTGTTAGACCATTCATTTCGATTGCTGAATCCGTAAAAATACTATTCTTTCTCGCTCTTTTAATCCGCTTTCTTAACTTAAGCACGTAACTCAATAAGGAACTGATTTTAATCAAACTTGGATGAAGATTTTGACTTATTTTTGTACTTGTATTAAAATCCAAATGTTAATATTTCATGTTAGCTCTATTTGTTTATTGAAATTTTACAATTAAAACGATATAATAAAGTTGCTGAAAGGTGATACTTTAATAGTTTTTATAAAAAGAAACTCGAGACACCCGTTTTTATTATGCAACATCTTAAAATAGCCTATTCAAGAAATCATAAAGGTATATATATCATGTATGTAGTGCAATAAAATTCTAACCTTATTTAAAACTTCATACTCCTTTAGAAGCAATATCGCAAATCCAATAACTCCAACGAGGCTCATCATAAATAAGTATCTGCCAATTCCTGGTTCACTCCATTTTAAGAAGGGGTTGTCGTCCACTGAACAAAGAAAGAAAATTATAATTAACATAACTATAAATCAACATGTTATTTCTATTCATTTTAGATTTTTGTTTCATAAAATTTTTCGTTTTAAACAAATATAGTTATTCCAGGTGTACCTTACGAGGTGATAGAAATTGCTATTGTAGACCTTTCAAACAATTAAAATACTCAATAGAACCATTTGTTGAAAAATATCTAATAACCAATACCTAAACTTTGTGCCAATTTTTTTCTAAATCCGGTCAGCCGTTCTGGCGTGATTGAGTAACATGCATCCATCCAAACTTTCGCAACATTTGTGTTACTAATTATCGTTATAATACCATACCTTAACGGTTCTATTGCAAATTTAATATTATTTATTTATTACAAATTTATTTAACCATTTCGTGAAAATCCCTACTACATCAAACCCTAATATATTAAACAATATAATAACCAGTAATGGGTTGCTCTATACAAAACTCACTTACGACAGCAAACAGTGTAGTTGAGCGTGCTACAGATGGTGTGGCGCGTACAGTTGTGCAAGTTCTCAAACTGTGTGCATAGCGCATCACATGCGAGCAGTCGGAACGAGGATACGCTCATGTCCCTGTTAAATTAATAATGTTGTAATGTATTTGTAAATATCTCTTTCTAACGATCAGGCCATAGTTTATCATGCTGGCCTAGTGCGGGTGCTCAGACGTGCAGGTTTCCTCACGATGATGTTAGAAAAGATTCGCACATGAAAATATCAGTGGCGAAACACGGATTTGAACCCGTATCACTCGGATATCCAAATGAGCACGTCACCATTAGGCTACAACTGTAACGCAGTGGAAACGCGCACGCGCATGCGCGCGTAAAAAAAATCATAGAAAAGTACAATGAACAATACTTTTGAGTCAACATGGTAAAAGCTAATAATAAAATTATAATAATATTGACTTTTGAGAAGATGGTTATTTTTAGCCCATCCAGACTCTAAGGTATTCTATGTCTCTACTTATTATTAGCCCTAAAGCATTTTCCGGGGACCATCTTTGGGCACTTCCCTATTTTGGGTTACTCAGAGGTGGCTCCCGCATAACAAAATATTTTATTATAAGTACTTTATTAGCTTTGCTGTACTCACAGTTTAATGTAACGTTATAATATATTTTTTTAGAATGGCACCATACAAAAATTAAACGATGAAGTTTAGATATCACCTTTAAAAAATAATGCTTTTTGGTCAAATACTGACTGCATAATATTATGTCAATAGTAACTTATAGACGTGATTACCTAAAACTTCGGCTTATACAGTATATTGGCAAGGGCGAAAACACCCAATCAAAGATGTGCGCGTAGAACGGATTTCCGACTTCTGGTAATCTCAGAACTTCCGTTATTAAAAACGGCATGCAACCTAAAAAGAAATAAACAGTTATTAACTAACTATATAAAACGACCAAAACATCCATACTAATCCATACTAATATTATAAATGCGAAAGTAACTCTGTCTTTCTGTCTGTCTGTCTGTCTGTCTGTTACCTTTTCACGCCTAAACCACCCAACCGATTTTGCTGAAATTTGGTATGTAGATAGTTTGCATTCATGAGAAGAACATAGGCATATTATTTTTTGGAAATTCAACCCCTAAAAGGGTTAAAAGGGGTGGCAAAGTTTGTATGAGAAAAATATTTTTATTGCACATTTTTGCATGAAACTTTGAATTAATGCTTTTTAGTACATATGATGAAACACGTATTTCAGAGTTTTTCGAAATTCACCCCCATTGGGGGTTAAAGGGGGTGGCTAAGTTTGTATGGGAAATTTAATTCTATTGAAATATTTTGCGTGACACTGAAATAATGCTCTGCAATACAAATTATGAGATACATATCTAAGCGTTTTTTGAAAATCAACCGCTATGGGGGTTAACGGGGGTGGCACAATTTGCGTAGGAAAAATATTAAACAGTAATTTTTACCATAAGTCCATAACAATGAACCACGTACATCAGTTTATCATTAACGAAAAACACACAAAGAAATTATGATACACATAGTAGCAAAATTGGTTAAAAATAGGAAATAAGTTTTAGAAAGCGCAGCAGTGGCGGCACGGCAGGATGCTACACAGTAGTTTTCAGAAAAGAGGGCCAGAACTTTAAATGGGGAATCAGCCCTTGGTACATTATAAGTAACAGTTTATAAGCAAAAATGTTTATTTTATTCACTCTTAGCGCGAGCGAAGCCGCGGGCACCGCTAGTACATTATAATTCAAAAATATGCTCACCTGCAAATATATTTATAAAACACATTTTTGAAAATCCCGTTGCTGCGGCTTCGAAATAAAACGAAGCTAAATAGTGAAGCGGTATCATTGCAAATGCAAATATAATTAGCACCAATAGCACTCTGCCTGTAAAAAGATAATACACAATAGTTTGGATTGTTATTACAACAAAATGTTATATATAATATATTTAATACTCCAAGGTTTCAAAGATTTCAACAATCATTTTAAATGTATTAGGTAGTGTCTGTACCTTAAACTTAAATCTGCTGTAAACATTAACGAAATTAATCTCAGAGAGATCTCTGCCTCTGTTTAATTCACATCACCTTTTAAGATGCTACAAATAAATTCTACAATATTTCTTCGCAAAGTAATAAGAATTGAAAGTCTTCAAAGTATTAACAAGTTACATGTTAGTAAGATTGTCGATTATTTGACTTTAAAAACCTTAGAAAATACTCTTTCTAGCGTAAATCCAATATGTAAAAAACATTATTTCTCAAGCATTAGTTATTTCTTTATTCTAATTATTACCTAATTCGTCAGGCGTTGCCAACGTATTTTCTTGGAAGAATGCAAGTGTAGCAATAATTGCGAAAAACACCATAAGTAGCCAAAGCCAGTCCCAGATGAGTGCAGTCGTCCAAAGTATGGCGGGGCGGACTCCTGATACACGCTGTAGGAGCTTCGCACCACTTATGCGCTCCTGGTACATTAATATTCAAATTAATAAACAATAACATGTTTATAAAAGCAAAGGTAATTATTTTTAACAAAAAACCGACTTCAAAACTAAACAAATCTAAACTAAAAAGTAGGAAATAATACTTTTAAGAACTTCGTTAATTTAGAAGTCGGTGCCAGCCAGGACGGATAGACTTATCTAAAAATAATTTATTTTATAATTTTTAAAGGAAAGTAGATACTTATTTTGTTTATGTACAAAAAAGAATTTTCCAAATCGGTCCAGCCATCTTCGAGTAATGGGGAACAATCATAAAAAAAAGTCCCCAACGAATTGAGAACCTCCTCCTTTTTTTAGAGTCGGTTAATAAGATCCTGAAAGAATTTAACTATCGGTCTATAATTACGTATAATATTGAAAGAATTTTCTTTTAACTCCTAACCGTTGAGGAGTTGTACCTTCCATCATTAGCTCAACCACAGGAGATGATGATTATCAGACGCAAATACTTGAACAGCTTTAGAAAATATATGAAAAACGTAATAAGTGCCTATAAAATTTGAGAGTTGTCTTCGATTTCCCTGGGATCCCATCATCAGATCGTGACTTGGTGACTATGGGACCAACTAGAAACTATACCCTTTCAAACAAAAAAAGAATTTTCTAAATCGGTCCAGCCATCGTCGAGTAATCGGGGAACATACATAGAAAAAAAAAAAAAGTCCCCGACGAATTGAGAACCTCCTCCTTTTTTTGAAGTCGGTTAAAAAGTAATATATTATGTAATGACCCAATATCCGAATCTAGAGGTCAAACAATAGAATTTTCTTTTTTTTTAAATAAGCTTTCCAAAAGCTTTAAATGACACTAAGACCGTTTTAAATGACACTAAGAAGTTGATTAAGAAATACTCCGACAAATTAAATCTAGAAGTCAAAGATCTTATTCCATCATGTGCAAAACCACCTAAATTATATGTTCTTCCGAAAATACATAAGCCGAACGCCCCCCTACGTCCAATTGTGAGTCAAATCGACTCGCCGACTTACAAATTGGCCAAACTAGTAGGAAAAGTACTCTCACCACTCAGAGGTCAAACAAGTGCGTTCGCAAGGGACTCTTACCAGTTGTCAATGAAGTTAAACATCTAAAACTCATGGACAATGAAACAATGGTTAGTTTTGATGTACAGTCCTTGCTTACCAGCCTACCAGTAGAAGACTGTATTGAAATAGTATCTAAGAAATTTATGGATTACAACATGCCGATTGAATACACAGAACTTTTAAAACACTGCCTAACATCTGGCTATCTACTGTGGAATGATAAATTCTACAAGCAAGTGGATGGAGTGGCCATGGGTTCGCCAGTCTCCCCCGTTGTAGCCGACATCTTTATGGATGACTTCGAGGAGACTGCCCTAAACACATCACCTGATGACACTTTAACAATATTATCAACTGACAAAATAACTGTATTCCTAGAACATCTTAATTCTATAAATTCTAAAATACAATGGAATTAGAATCGGACAATTTTTTTTTTTATGGGACAAAGGGGGCAAACGGGCAGGAGGCTCACCTGATGGTAAGTGATCACCTCCGCCCATGGACATCTGAACACCACAGGGCTTGCAGATGTGTTGCCGGCCTTTCAGGAAAGGGAGGGAGGGAAGGAGGAGTGAGAAGGACGGGAAGGAGGAGTGAGATGGACGGGAAGAGGGATAGGGAGTGGGCCTCCCGGACTCTCACTTACCGGACGAAACGCGACAGCATAGCTGCCACTTCACGCCGGTCTTCTGTGAGAGAGTGGTACTATACGGAGCGTGCCGGCCCATTCGGCTGCTACCCGAAGGTAACAAGCATGGCACTGCCACTTGCCACAATACATTAGCTTTCTTAGATGTATTATTGAAACGTAAACCAGATAACACCTTGAGTCATACTGTGTATAGAAAGAAGACCCAGTACTGATAGGTACCTGAATGGTGAATCTCACCACCACCCTTCACAGTTAGCTACCGTGGGAAAATCTTTGTTTCAGAGAGCTCGAGGGATCTGTGACGAGCAACACCTGACGGAGAACTGCAACATGTCAAGCAGCCCGCGCCCGCTTCACAGTGAACGAGTGAAACCAGCCACAGTCGAGCGCGTACCTGCAATTCTGCCCTACGTGAGAGGAGTCACTGACAAGATTGGCTACATCCTAAAGTGTGCTTCTATCAAAACATATTTCAAGTCGCCTAAGAAAATCAGTCAGTTTTTACCATCAGTCAAGTGCCACATCCCTCTCCTTGCATCTTGATGCAGGAGTATACAAACTTGATTGTGACTGTGGGTTCTCTTATATCGGTCAAACAAAGAGATCTATTAGAACTAGGGTCAAAGAAGACATAGATGATGTGAAGCACCGTCGCAATACTACATCTGCTGTCTGTAAACATAGTTTGGATCGCCCCAGCCACTATATTCGCTTTGATAACCCTCAGATAATCGCGAAAGAGACTCGTTATCGACCTAGAATGATTCGCGAGGCAATTGAAATTAAAAAACATCCTAACTTCAATAGAGAGGACGGCTGGGTATTACCACCATCTTAGGCTCCTGTCATTAATAAAATAAAATCTATCATAAGAGACAGTCTGATGTAGTTAGCTCATACTGTGTAGATCTTAATGCAAGTAGTCAGATTTAATTGTATTGCAATATTGTTAATAATTTTAAAAGGAGCAAGTGTTGAGTATCTTGCCGGTTTTTCTCTGCACAAACTGCCTTCCGAACCGTGCAGTAGCTTCATACTTTCAATATAAAGTCATTCAATCTAAATTCTAAAAATTATAATTCAAAAGAATCTGTCAAAATTTAAGCATACTTTGATTTGATTAAAATTATTTTTAATTTGCAGCAGTGTTGTTGTATATATTTTTTTAGCAATTTTAACTTAATTTTCTTAAAAGTTCTAGTTTATCCTTAATTAAATTAATACTTAATTTAAATTATAAAATATAAAAATGTAACTTAGCATAAACAACTTATAGGTATGAAAAAATATACATATTATCATATTAACAACACTACCTACATAATACTTTTGAATAACAAATATTAAAATAAAAAATTATAATAATTATAATAATACAAGCTGAAAATAAGTAATAATAGTGCCATATTTATAAATTATTTTTAAATCATTGAAATTTAAATAAAAATGTTTAGAATTAAAATTTTATAAGGCCAGGCCTCTGATGCCATTTTCAAAATTTTTGTAAATTGTGGGTAGGCACTGTTTGTAACAAGTATAGTCCGGTCAAATTAGACCAAAAAATAAGAGTAAAGTTACCTAAATTCCCACCAAGCTGAAAATCGAAGCGAACTTTCAAATTTTGTTTTTAATGATATTTTAAACAATCTTACCGATTTTCAGCTATAGGTAACTTCGAATGTCTAAATTGACCAGACTAGTATATAAACCTCTGAGACGTCAAATACCTTAGTGACCATGATTGCTGTAAAGCATTCGAAACGTCGGGAACTAAAAATCAAAATAAATCCGCGACAAAATTCGAAAAGGTAGTTTCATTTATAATGTCGAATATTCGCGTAAACCTAAGAAAGTATTACTTTCCAAGGGACTCAATTTTCTAAAAATATATATTATATTGTGGAAGATGAACAGAAAAGAGGATGTTGGAGTGGGGAGAAAATCGGGGGGTAGTTGTGTCTTGACACTTATCGTTGTAGCCATAGATATATAACACCTAGATGGAGTGTAGGTCCAAGCGAATTGTAACCACTTTTTTTGGCTAGACTTCGAGATATGGCTAGATACGTTTCCCGTCGTGTCAATGTCAATTGTCAAGTTACACAACTACATACGTACAACTTAGGTAATAAATAATAAAATTAAAAAACAATAAAGCCTAAGACCAGTCATATTATTATCTGACGATTTGTTACATCTGAATACAATGTAAATAATAATTCACATGAATTAAATGCAAACAAATATATTTCATAATTAAACAAATATATTTTAAAAACTGTACCATTTTTTTGGAACAAAATACTTACAAGTTACAACATTATTTGGCTGTATGTGTTCGTGCCTTCGGTTGCAATTACGTGACACTTACGCACACATTCATACTAATGCTACTTCAATATTGAGCGGAATTATGTATGAAACTATCAGTCTAGGTATAATAATACCTAAGGTTGTCTAAGGTGGTAGCATTGTTAGGTCGTTACTCTGTTGGTTTATTTCTCTAAAATATCATTGTTGGTAGCTTAGTTGTCTTTTTGGTTAGTTTAATAGTGTTTTAGCGTTTTCAGATTTTTAAATAAGTTGAGGTCGATTTAGTAAGCTTGTTTTTTTTAAAAAAATCTCACTTCTGGTATAAATTCACAAGAATATATTAAAAAAGCTATTTTAAAGGTATTTAATAAGCTTAAATTGATAATTGACCGTTGATTTAATTTGAAATCTATAATATATATTTTCATACCTTGATAACAAATAGTACAAGGAATGATGTCACAAACGCCATACAAAATCCAATGTTGAATGCAAACTGAAATGCCATACTACTGCCGCTAGCCATAACTTTAACCTGGAACAAACGATGACTTTCTCATTAAATTATTAACAGAGAATAACGGAATTGGCCGAATCAGATAAAAGGAGATCTCTAATCTCTAAATCCTTTACATGACGATATATCATATATCATTCACTATAGTGAATCATTATTATTACACTAGTATAGTATCGATAAAAGCTTACCAAGTTTTCTATAGAATACGGCAGCGGATGGTTCACGACTCGCAGCGTGGAGCCCGGCGAGAGTGCGCCCAATAGAGCGTTATTGGCGAGTGCCAGAGACATGGCAGAGTCATGGTAGCCATAGTTGCTGAACCACGCCGTGATGGCGTGAGGCGAGAATGTCGCTCCTACTAGATTCTCGTACCGAACACGTGGTTGATTCGCTTCACTCTGTCAAACAATAAAAATCATCTTAAATATATTGTAAATTACAATATAAAATTTTAAATTATTTTATTTTTAACGTTACAAATATTCGAAAAATAAATATATATACACACCAATTTCAAATAAAACTTTGATAAATCTAATCTCCCGATATCAGTGAGTAACATGGTGGGATCGGAAGACCTTTTAAAATAGTCTTTATACGCTATCATGGCTTTTCTTTCCAGACTATTTTCAGTTAAGTTTCCTTGTGATAGAAGAGTCTCAGTTCTTTTAAAACCACTTTCCAGACTTAGTTCCAATGGCGGTAGCTGAGACAAAAACTTCCAAGAGCGAGCTATACACACTGATATAGTGATGTTTATGATTGGAGTCACTATTTGTATGAATGCACCTAATTTGTTTCTCACGGTGTTGTATGCTAATTTCAAAAACATGGCCTTTATGTGGTTACTGAGTAATTTGAATCCTCGTACTTTCTGTATTGGCTCATTGTTCACTGAAAATAAAACATAACAAGTTTTAGTGCTTGCGTGTATTTTACTAATCTGAATTATTTCGATTCATCACGACATTCGAGTGAAAATATCTATTTTGTCAAATTAACATCCATTTACTACATATTATAAACCACTACATATTATAAAACAAAGTCCTCCGCCGCGTTTGTCTGTCTGTCTGATTGCGATAAACTCAAAAACTACTGTACCGATTCTCATGCGACAAATCACACAGTCGCTAGTTTTATTAATAAAATAAAAGCAGCCCAAGTTACTTCTTATAGCATTAGCCATCTGCGAGTGAAAGTCCCAGTCCGAGTGAAAGCCGGAACAAACAGACAGACAAAAAAAATGATTTTTTGATGTAACTAATGTCTATACTTTCATATACATTTAGTGAAAAGTTGTTAACTTAAAATTACAAACAGACACTTCAATTTTATTTATATGTATTGATATGGACAACAAAGCTAATCATAGTGCTTATTAATTATATTACATATTATATTATAAAAACATACACATGGCTTCATTAAGATGATCCATAGGAACTATGGCAGTGTCATTGTACGTATTAGTGTAGTTATTTTTCGTAGACGACGTCACTCCATTGTCCTCTGCGCCTGCCCTAGTTTAGAAAATTATAAATTAAAATACTTAAATAAAATTAACTGTTTTTTTTTGTGTGTGTATCGCAACTTTTAGTTCCATTTTGAAACATTAAACTATTTTCATGTATAAAAAGAGCTCTGATCAAACAAACAAACAAACAGTTGATACATAAAATATTATATTCTTATTCGGCTTTGCACGAACATACATAATTAAATATAGATAGATAGGAAGTAGTCTAGTCAACAAGTTCAAAAACGTGTTAAATAGAAATAAAGCTTCTAAAAATATGTGCGATAGCTCATTCAATTTGGAATGACGTCTAGAAAAATGTTTTTAAGAGTATATTAGCACAAAAAAAATTGCGATTGTTATTAACAAAATAAGATGATGATGATTGTGCTAATATACTCATAAAAAACATTTTTCTACACGTCATTCCCAATCGAATGAGCTATCGCACATATTTTTAGGAGCTTTATTTCTATTTAACACGTTTTTGAACTTGTTGACTAGACTAAAGGAAATAAAGTGAACTTAAAGCAATAAGTTGTAATCGGTCAAGCTCCAATTTTTACTGATCAATTTCTATTCTGTATTTTACGTTTAACCGTTAAAAGTCCAACAAAAATATATTATAAATATTCCATTCGATTCTATCGATTAGTTTGAAGTAGTATGAAGGAAATGAATATTTAGACCTTAATCTGCCTCTGTCACAAAATCAGTTTTTAGCGAATAATATAATATGTTTTCGATATTTCGTGATGTGTTAGTGACCTTTAGCTTTTATATATTTAGATTAAGGAAATATGTTTAAAACCTTACTTCATGAAAACCTCCTCGAGACTCGTCACAGATAATCCATAACTTGAAACTTTTAAACTATCCTTTTGTTCCTCGAATGTCTTGAGCATTTCCGGGAATTTACTGACATGTTCGTTTGGCAATATATACGACAACTCCGACCCTGTGTAAGTTTCAAGTTGCATTTATATAAATACGATTGTAATTACAACAAATTAATGACGGTTGTAAAAGAATTACAACAAATTTATTTATTTCTAAAAATGTTACATATTATATTTATTATAAGAATAAATATAACTTATTTGTAATATTTATCATTTTAAAGCAGTAGTAACCTGGCAGTAAGTAGTAACGTACACTGACCAACCAGTGGTACACTTTTTATGATTCGCATATTTTCATGTGCGAATCAATGGGAGGTTTCACGCCAAGCTCGGCTCAGATGGCGCTACCAGCGCATAACGTCACCAACGAAAACCTCAATGCCGCCTATTGTGACAGACGCGTTTATTATTATAGAATAGTTTAGTTAAATTTTGTATAATCAAATATAAGATGGAAAAATACGGTTTTAACTATTGATGAATTAAAAAAATTGACATAAGATAATTTTATACATACATAAATGAATAAATAAGATAAAATCGTTATGCGCTTGTAGCGCCACCAACGGCTAAAACTCGCAGTGAGACCTCCCATTACAACATGATTAAGATTATCTTACAGTGAAGGAAAACATTGTGAGGAAACCTACACGTCCAAACCAGTTTTCTCAAGACATGTGAGGTCCGTGCACCCGTACTCAGCTAGCGTGGTGGACTATGAACTAATCTCCCTCGCATTGGACATTAAAAATGATTGAATACATGTATCCTTTTGTTACGTAATTAATACATTTCATTATTCCACAATACCTATGAAAACGTTTTATCTCATTCTAAGAAAAACAAGCTTACATACCAATATTAGTGTTTTCTTTAACATCTGGCATGTAACTTCTAAAGAATCTGGTCACATCTTCCACAATGCAATTTTCGCATTTTACAATGGTCAGTTTATAGCCGATTCCGTAGTGCTTCTTTAGGAAGTATGGGGTTCCAACGCACTGTAGACGGCCTCCGGACATTATTGCTATTCGATCTCCTAACACGTCCGCTTCATCCATAAAATGAGTCGTTAGAATCATAGTTCGACCTGAAACGTCATAAATTTTTTTTGTTGGGTTAAAGACACACTAAGTGTTCAATTATCAAATATGGCAATAAATTCATTTATTTATACTACAAGGTTCTTTTTAAGCTTTATTTACAGTGTTGGTTTCTAGCTAAGAATATTTTGTACCTTTTTTTTCCCTTTGCAGTAAATCCCATAGGGACCTACGGGCGGCGGGATCTAGCCCAGAAGTAGGTTCATCCAAGAGTACTACGCTAGAAGAGCCGCACATAGCCGCCCCCACTGACAGCCGCCGCTTCTGACCACCCGACAGATGTTTCGATATTACATCCCTCTAAAAAGATATACCTAAAATTATTATGGAACTAAGATGTGCTAAGAATGTAAGCTAGATGTTGAACAATATCCATATTGTCTTTTCCTCTCCTTATATCTTCAGTGTTAATTACTAACTTCACTTATTTTCGCTTCACTCAGTTGTGTCCCTATTTACGTTTTTTTAAGCAGAACCTTATTTAGTTTAGTAAAATTAAAGTAGCCTTAATTACTTTTATAACATAAGCTATCTGCCATAGAAAGTCCGGATTTAATCAGTCAAGAAGTTTTATTATTAGCCGGAATAAGCAGAGACAAACAAATATTTTTTTAAAATGTGTTTTTCGCATAAGTACGAGTACCTACCGTAAATTATTTAATATACATTTAGTATTAATCTTTTATTCTTCAGAAATTAATAATTTTACATTTTATTTTAAATTTACGGGTTTATTTTTAATTTAAAATAGAACGAAAAATAGTATTATTAATAATATTATTGCGCGTTATATAAGATGATGCACGAATTGTGTAGTATGTAATGTAGTAATGTAGTATCTCGTAACTTCTGTAAACCGTAGCCTTCGTTCGCATTAGAGCACCTTTTTTGTTTTGCCGAAAATAAAAGTGTCGTGGAATAGAACAAATATCTTGAAAAAACTGTTAATTTGAAGTAATGTTTATCATAATATAATGTTTTTAGCGGACAAGTGTTTTTCAGTAATAATATTTGAATGATGATTCTAGAGCTAGTTTCAACGTACACCTCAAAACCGGATGCCAATATAAAAAAAATCGCTAATCTAGTTAGATCTGAGTCGGTTAAGAATTATTAGGTTTCTAGTCATGAATATTTATTTATTTATTATTATTTTTCTCTAAATTTAAATTAAATATGAAGGTTCAGTTTAAGGTATACTATAGTGCGTATCAGCACGCCATTGCCCATGTTTTGTTACACAGTTATATTTTTTGTTGGATTAATGAGTATATTTGTATTTTTTTTTAATTTAATTATAGCAGTATATTTCTTTTCAGTAATTTGAAATTAAAAAGTTTAATTTTCTAAGCATCTTTTTATGTGTGTGTTACGCTAGATTCATTTAACAGCTTTATTTATGTGGTATTGTTTGAATAATTATTATTTATTACTTTTCACAGCGCATATGACGAAGACGAATTAAAATTACACTCTATCCGGAATAGCTCATGCATCATGTTAAAATTAAGTTTAATAAATAATAACCTATAAAATACACTATAAATCATGAGCAATGTAAACTTATCTATATTTAATATTTGTATAAATGCGAAAAACACTCATTACGAAATCTGGAAAACCGCTAGACGTATAAAGATGAAAATTGGCAGAGAGATAGTTTATAAATAGTAGACGTCCGCGGATTTTGTGACAGGGCCCGGATTAGGTGTTCTATGGGCTCTCGCAAGTTTGTATGAAAGCCCTTAATTTTTGTTGCTAGAAACTTTAAATTAAGCAGGGAGGTAGTTAAAAATTATTAAATGTCTGCTAAGAACGGATTTTAAGATTGGGCCGGATTAAGGTGGTCTAAGGGCTCTCGCAAGTTTGTATGAAAGTCCTTTGTCTTTTGTGCTCACAAACTTTAAATTTAGCAGGGAGGAAGTTTATAGTAAGTATACATTTGCAAAGAACGAATTTTACGACAGGGCCGAATCGAGGAATTTTAAGGGCCGTTGCAAGTTTGTATGAAAGTCCTTCATCTTCTGATCTAAAAGCTTTAAATTTGGTAGGGAGATGGTTAATTGTTAGTAGAAGTCCCCTAAGAATGGTTTTTCCACAGGACTGGATTAAGGACGTCTAAGGGCTGTAGCAAGTTTGTATGAAAGTCCTTATTTTGTGTGCTACAAACTTTTTTGGCAGAGAGTTAGTCTTTTAGAGTTATACAAGTCAGGCATTCCATTCAAAAGATATTACGAATTTTAAAATGTCAATCTAAACAAAATACTAATAGAAAAATAAAGCGCAGCACAGCGGGCAATGGGGAGAGGGAAGGGGTGCCAAATGCGGGAGAAGGGCGTGCACATACATATATGAAATAGGTAGCCGCGCAGGAATTTATTAACTATCCGTTCTGAAATAGCTAGAGTGATTTTAAAGAAATTTTCAGGCAATCTATAAATCAACCCACCGAATGATCGAATGAAATTTAGTAGCGACTAAAAAAATTTACGCGGGCGAAGTCGCGGGCACTGCTAGTTATTAATAATTATTGTCTAAATAATTTATAGTTTTCAACCACAATTTATATTTTTTACAGGCTAGGTGGTAAATATTATGTAACGTGTTCTGTCAACTCTATTTACATATTACTTAACTCATGCAATAATTCATCGTTTATTTATTAAAATATCGTTAATTGCTTAAAGTGATATCCGTATTCAGTCATAAATGAAAATGGTGATTTTGTTTACGGCAGCTAATGTCACTGCGATTAGTAGGTATACATGACTAAGTAAAAATACTTTTACGTCAATATCTCTACTTATCTAACTTATATTTATTACTAGCAATTTCCGCGGCTCCGCTCGCGCCTGAAGGATGAAAATTTAGTGATATAAGAATTTTTTGATGCCAAATCATAAAGTGAAAAATAAAATTTTGGTATAAAAATAAAAAATAAAATATCTGGCGAGGGAGGACCTTATCACCTAGGGGAACAAAAATTAGCCTACGACCAATTCTCGGACCTACCAAATATACACAAACAAAATCATAAAAGAGTTCGAAAACAAACACGGTGACACGACATTTTTATATACTTAGAAAATTAATTCATGAAAAACAATAATATTTTATGTTTTTATTTTATATATTAAATAAATAACACCATTTACGTTTTGACACAACTTATTCTTTATTATTTAACTGAGCAATGTTAGAAATAAAAAGGCGAAAAATATTAGCATTTCATACCTTTTCCTGTAGATCTAACAACTTGATGAAGTGGTCGACCTCTTCTGGTATTTTTGATTTATCCACTCCTTTTAGTCTTGAATAGAATATGATATGTTCGGCCACTGTGAGGTCAGGGAACAAGACATTGTGTTGCGGACATATTCCAATAGATTTGCGAGCCTGTTTCGTTTCAGTAACAATATCGTACCCATTTATCGTGGCCGATCCAGAAGTGGGCGGCACCATACCTTTATAATACAAAATATTCTTTAAATGTAGATAAAGTCTATGAATATATATGCTAACGGACGTTGTCACGTCCGTGGGCCGGCTATATGTTTCATGAGCTTTTACTATAACAGGATTAACTACAAATTTATATTATAAAGAGCATAGCTGTGGGAAAATAAATCAGCACGATTTATCATGTATGGGACATACATTAAGCGCAGGACCAACTTTTTTTAATTTCTTGACACCAAAACCAAATACTTCTCCCGAACCGGGAATCGAATCCAGAACATAAACACGAATGAAATTTAAGCGGTTGTAAGATTAGCGAGTAGTTTATAGCACTACAGTGCTTTAACTTCGAAATCATATACTACGAAAATGGTTTCTAATAAGTATAATAACCTTTGAAGTTTGGCATTAAAATCGAAGTCTTAAAAAATCAGAGACATTCGAAATGGAAACACCCGAGTTATACGTTAATAAATGCTAATTAACAAATCCTAGCGCGAGTATAAAAACTAAATTACAAGTTAAATTTCTATTCCTCCTAAATTAAAATAACATTTCAACATTACAAACGTAGGTACTCTTTAATTTTATTTATCTGTATAACGTCATAAAAACAGGATTTTGCTTCATTTATGAGTTAAATTATCTTTACTTATGAATGCAATTGGTATGTAGTAGGTACTTTATATTAATAATTAGAAGGCAAAGGTCGCTCGTGCATTTTCTGAACAAGGAATAGCAAATAAGTATATCTTTATTTTATAGTATATAGATCAGATTCGAATGAATGAAACGGCCTATTGATAATATATATATAATCTGGTAATTTACGATTAAATTGTTTAATAATCTGACAACAATTATCTTACCTATTAACATTTTATTGAGATTTGTATGTCACCGATATATATGAGGTAGGTATCTATACAATATACATATTATAAAACAAAGACCTCTGCCGCGTCTGTCTGTCTGTTCGCGATAAACTCAAAAACTACTGCATTGATTTTTATGCAGTTTTTACCAATGGATAGAATGGTTCTCCAGGAAGGTTTCAGTATATAATTTGTCAAGTTTTTGTATACATTAGCTAAAATATAATGATATCTTATCTCTTTTAGTACCACTCTCTCACAGGAGACCGGCGTGAAGTGGCAGCTATGCTGTCGCGTTTCGTCCGGTAAGTGAGAGTCCGGGAGGCCCACTCCCCATCCCTCTTCCCGTCTTCTCTCTCCTCCTTCCCTCCTTCCATTTCCTGAAAGGCCGGCAACGCATCTGCAAGCCCTGTGGTGTTGCAGATGTCCATGGGCGGAGGTGATCACTTACCATCAGGTGAGCCTCCTGCCCGTTTGCCCCCTTTGTCCCATAAAAAAAAATATCTGTTGGTGGTGTGGGAAAAAAATAAGCCGTCTGTGAGCTTTCAACGAAAACGCTGCCTAAAACCTTTGAGATAAATTCCGATTGTATATACATATATACGTACAATGTACATACATATAATCATATATGTATATACATTATACATATTACTTACCTGTTAACATCGATATTGTCGTAGTTTTGCCAGCACCGTTATGACCCAGCAATACTGTTATTTCATTTTCATACATTCTAAGATTTAAATTATCTACAGCTTTCTTGCGTCCTTTGTATACTTTTGTGAGATTCTGAAAAATTTATTAAGTAAATGTAATTTCTGTAGGTAAAGTAGGGTCATCTAACTTTAATTTACATAATTCAGGTACCTCGGTGTTTTGCGCTTTGTGCGTCATAAAGATTTTGTACAGGAAATAACTGAACACAAATAATAGTATTTCTATATATACATTGTTTCAAGTTCATGACGTAAAATGATCGATAAACAAGACATACATATAGGTAGAAACATTGTTAAATAACTTATTAAGATAGTATGTAAAAGAGGTAATTGCTCAATTATAGTAATTATAATAAATGATATCCGTACAAATAGAGGTTGTAGGTATGTAGTTACTCAAAATTGGATAGACACAAATACTAAATAAGCTTACATAATAAGAGAAAAAAAGACAAAGTAATCTCTGCGCTATAAATTAATTAAATATTTTTTTCTTTTTGTTTATAACTTTTTAACATCCATTGATATACTAAAAGTACTTATTAACTTCCGACCAGACAACGTGATAGTACTACTCACTTCTATATTAATTCCCATAGGCACTCCTTTCGGTTCTTCGTCATGAACCACTTTCAACAAAGCATTTTTGTATTCTTGATCGACGGCATATTTATTAGTTAAGGCTGAAATATTTTATATGAAGCTATTAATATGAAAAGGAAAATAGAGATGGTTCATATTTAAATTCGATTACCTAAATACAAAGAAAATATGTAAGGAAAAATAAAGCTGTAGAAAAATAAAGTCCTAGGATGTGAATGTTATTTATGTGTGATGGTAAAGACACTCAATAAGTAGGTACTTGGCATTTATCATTAAAGTGCCAAAATCATATCAATGTTTTCACACTTCATGGATATTACTCATTAAATACCCCGTTATGGCCAGTGCGTGATATGTAAGTAGGTAAAAAACACAATTGTTTTTTAGCAAGAAACCTTGAACCTTGACAAGGAAAAACTTGTAAGTAAAGATGCAAATCGATAAATTATGTGTTTTTTTTTTTATTTAAAAGGTAGATAGAAACGTTTATAAATAATAAATAAATATTATGGAACAATTATCACACAGCACCATCTTGTTCCACGTTAAGGCTTGTGTTATGAATACCAGGTAGTTCATACACTACACATACACAAATTGAAATACATATGTATACATATTATAAATATAAACATCCATGTCTGGTGTACAAACATTCCTACTCATTACACAAATAATGCTGCACCCAGCAGGACTCGAACTCGAACAATAAATATGGCTTATACTTATTTATCTAAATGTACCACCCAGCTTTATTAGTGTAAAAGCAAAGTTTTATGTATATTTCAAAGAAAACTCACCTGCTACCTTAGTTTTATTTGGACACCAAAAACTTTTAGTAAAAGGAAAGTACCAGGGCAGTGGTACTCCATACAATCCTGGACGTATTTTCTCCACATATATAGCTACTAACATGTATAATATAGAGTCTAATATTAACATTAAAACTACATGTCCTGGCTGGAACTGATCGTGATAAGATACTGGAGTAAAAAACTCGCTCCATTGTAAGCCTGAAACGATGAGAGCTGTTTTATTAACCGACTTCAAAAAAGGAGGAGGTTATATGTTCCGATGTATGTATTTTTTTTTTTTTTTATGTATGTTCACCGATTTCTCCGTCAACTGTGGGCCGATTTCAAAAATTTTTCTTTTGTTCGGTAGGGTATAGTTCTGAGGGGGTCCCATTATCACAAAATCAGGATCTGATGATGGGATCCCAGGGAAATCCAGGGCAACTTTCAAAATTTATAGGCACCTATTATGTTTTTTATATATTTTCTTAAGCTGTTCAAGCATCTGCGTCTGAAAATCGTCATCTCATGTGATGCGCTGATGATGGAAGGTAGAATTCTTCAAATGTTATTTTTTATCTGTGTTCATCGATTTATGCGTCAATTGTGGGCCGATTTCAAAAATTTATTTTTTGTTTGGTAGGATATACTTTCAAGATATTCCCATTGTCACCAAGTTAGGATCTGATAATGGGATCCTAGGCAAATCGATGGCAACTCTTAAATTTTATAGGCACTTAGTACATTTTTCATATATTTCCTAAAGTTTTTTAAGGATTTGCATTTGATAATTACCATCTCATGTGGATAAGCTGATGATGGAAGGTACAACTCCTCAACGGCTAGGAGTTGAAAGGAAATTCCTTTAAAATTATACATACATATAGATTGATAGTTGTGTTCTTCCAGGCTATTACGTTAATATGATAATAGAAGGTAAATCTCATTAACCTCTAGGAGTTAGGTGATGTAATGGACGTGGTTTATTTTAACTATTTCGTATGGGGAATGTAAACATAAAGATGAGCTCGTAGTTTAGTTACAGCTAAAGTAGTCGTAGATCGAGTGCTCTTTGGACACCAACACCCCCCCCCCCCCCCTGACGGCAGACCCGATAATTAATTACTATTTTCGTTAATGGGTATGCTCGTTGTTTAATATAAAGCTTAAACAGATTTTAAATTAGTGACATATAGTAAGTCACTATAATTAAATCAGCTAAATAAAAGGCACACTAAAAATGTAAAAATAAGTTATTTTTAAAAAAAAATTAAACCGACTTCAAAAAATCTGCACTAAAAAGAGAAAAATCTAAACTAAAAAGTAGAAAATAATACTTTAAAGAACTTTGTTAATTTTGGAGTCGGTGCCAGCCAAAGCAAAATAACCGTATATTCGATTAATCTATCAATTTGTAAACATAATCAAAATACCTGGCGGCTGGCTGGCACCGACTCCAAAATTAACAAAGTTCTTTAAAGTATTATTTTCTACTTTTTAGTTTAGATTTTTCTCTTTTTAGTGCAGATTTTTTGAAGTCGGTTTAATATATGTTACAGTTAAGACCCGTTGTCAGTTACAACGCGTTATAACTAGTCAAAAATAGTTTAGACGAAACGCCTTAGTTAAAACTATAATTGATTAAAAGATTGGAACAGAAATATAATTGTCGATAAATTATAAAGTAGGTACGTATGTTGGGTAAATACTAGGGCTTTCAAATACCGGATTATTTTCAATACCGGTATTATACCGGTATTGATAACGGAAGTTAAATAAGGACATTAAAAACTATACAAGTACGTGCTTTTATTTTCAAATTATTAGTCTTCTTATTTATTGCGAATAAAAAGGAACGTAATCAAAACATAACCCTTAATTTGATAACGTCGGATGTGCCGGACATTAACGTTAAAAATCCTCTGTTATCACCCGACTGACCCGACTGCGAGGAGTCGTAATGTATGTATGTAAGTATGTATGTAAGTATGTATGTGAGTATGTATGTAAGTATGTATGTATGTATTACGTACGTATGTACGTATGTATGTATGTATTTATGTATGTATGTTCCTTTGAACCACTATGCAGACCAAACACATGGACCGATTTTTCTGATTCACACGTCAATCGATTCCTCTTAGTCCGGCGAGTGTTACTAAAGACATGACGTTAGTGAAAATTCAATATGGCGACTACTGGACACCATATTGTGAAAATGAAAAAAAATTGAAAGTTAACAAATTATGTCAACTATGTCATGACATAGTGTCGTTGTTAAATTTAGGTATTGATTACAAAAAAAATTAAGTTTTCTCTCAACATTTATCGACGATCAGGCAGTGGTAGCCCAGCGGTAACGCGTCGCTTGTATAACCGATATAATTCATAGCTCATAATTTAGCTAATCTACTTAATTCTAAACTCTTTGAACTATTGCCAGTATTCATATTTTCCTCATCAATGATCAAGAAAATTACTGCAATATTACTCGGGTCTCTCGTTGGATTCGTTCAAATACGGCGTACCGTATGTCATTATCAAACGTGAAAATTGAAGCTGAAATCGCTAGGATTTTCCATGTAACATTATGAGGAACATATTCTACAATGCAAATGGGAATTGACATCACTGGAATTGAAGGTGTATTGGGTTATTCTAAAATTAGTATTACATTTGTATTAAACACTAGCGACCCACCCTTGCTTCGCTCAGGTTTGTCTAGTAGCCTAAGTTACTCTTTATCATGTGCGAATCATTTCTATCCTGATTACCACTTATCTTACGGTGAAGGAAAACATCGTGAGGAAACCTGCATGTCTGAGAAAACCTAGCAAGTTTTCGTAAGACGTGTGAAGTCCGCCAACACGCACTGGGCAATCGGTGGACTATGGCCTGATCCCCCTCGTACTGAGGGAGGCCCGTGCCCAGCAGTGGGACGTTAAAAAGGGCTGATGATGATGATGATGATGATTTATCGATTGGACTGACCGTTTAGGATATACATAAGAAAAAAGAAAAAATGTGGTCAACTTTTTATTTGAAACTAGCTAGGTACTCATAACTAAAAAGTATTAAATAAAAAAATCAAAAAACCCGACTGCGTAAAAAGTGAACCAAACTACGTACATAATAAAAAAAACTGATCGATTCGATTCTCTATTAAGGTTTTACTTTACTTTACTTACTTTGGCTGGCACCGACTCCAAAAATAACGAAGCTATTAAAAGTATTATTTTTTACTTTTTAGTTTAGGTTTGAAGTCGGTTTTTGTTGTTTTGTTAAAAGTAATTTCTTTTAAATTTTTTTGAAGAAAGTAGATACGTATTTTATTTAAATGTAATAAATTGGGTAGGCCAACTAAACCACTGCTCCAATGAGTCAGCGAGGTTTCGGAGTAAACGTTATTACTTATTAGGCATTCGCGATTTATCCACGTCGATTTTCTTACCTAACTCCCAGACGTTAATGATGATAAAAAATTACCTTCTATTATCAGGTAACCCTAATACCCCGACTCCAAAATTAACAAAGTTCTTAAAAGTATTATTTTCTACTCTTTAGTTTAGAATTATTTAGTTTGGACTTTGGAAGTCGGTTTTAGTTTTTTTGCTAAAAATAATATAGCTACAAGAGGACAGCTTTTATGCTTATTTTCGAAAAAGATTTTAATTTAAAGGCATCCTTTAAGTTTTAAATCATTAAAAGCATAGCAACATACTAAAATATTCTCTATTTTTTCTAATTGTCTAACAGTTTACAGTATGTAAGCAGAAGGTAGGTAGTAGGTACTATATTATGAGGATAAAAAATTTGCAATGTAATAATCATTTTAAAACAAGATTTACAATATAATGTAGGTATTTGGAATTATTAAGAAAACTAAAGTTAATTTTTACTGCAAGAAAATACATATCTCATTTTTGAGAAATCCATACAAATAGTTAAAATTAATACACCATATTATATTAAAAATCTAAACCTAAGAATTTGGTTTCCGATCTTTAGAACGCTGGAAATGCTAGTTCTTTAATAAATACAATGATGCACACGACAATAAAATCTATTACTTAGGTATAATCACAGACAATATAGGTTGAATTGTCTGTGGGTATAATTAACAAATTTTACCTAATTTTCTTATTAGCGTTCTGGGTCTATTATTTATATTATGTTAGATGCAAGAATTTGAATTTTTAACGCAATGTACCATTTATAAACTATATTAAATAGAATAGATTATTTTTATATGGTTATGTTTCCGTCCGATGAACGATTCCATTTATAAAAAAATATATAATATTAATACGATAATTACTAGTAAAAATATTATGATCCATATGCACTTAATACATGTATTTCTCATTTTATTTTAAAACGGTGGTTAAATCAATGGAAACGTTTAAAGCGGACTAACTCGTTCTCGTCGCGTGATAGTGATTGTCATGAGTAAATAGGTACAATGTACATTGATTAAGAATTACGAAATGGCTCTATAGTATATACACTTCAATAAACAATTGCTCAATGTAGGTATAATGGAGGTTGACGGCACATTTGTGCACAAAATTTATTTAATACTAGCTTTTGCCCGCGACTTCGTTCGCGTGATTGTCGGTTATCGCGCGCGTCCGAAATCGTAGTTGAAGTCAGATAAAAATTATATGCCTATGTCCTTTCTTAGGCTCTAGACTACCTGTGTACCAAATTTAATTTACATCGGTTCAGTAGTTATGGCGTGAACGCGTAACAGACGGACAGAGTTACTTTCACATTTATAATATTATATAGTAAGGATGTGCCCGCGACTCCGCGTGTAACTCCTAGTGTGTTATTAAGTTAATTTATTGGTAATATTGTTTAGATCACGTTCACATGAGGCTTAAGTACCTATAGAACGAAAATACTTCAGCGCAAAGCTTTCGGGTAAGCTATGTTGAAAGTTGACCCGTCCGGCACGTGAACATAAAGATTTCTAGAAAGGCTAACCCGGGAAAGAGCGACGTACAACTGACCATGCGAGAAACAACTGATACCGAGATCTTCTCCAGCAACACGAAAAGTCTGCCCTTGAGCCTTATTAATTGTCATTGCATAACACACCGATACTGGGAATTGCGTTCTTTTAAATTGGAATGGAAAATTATTTGGTATTATGGGAATTCTGGGAATAAAATAGTTAATAATGTTAACTTTTTTAATTAGGGATGACTGAGAGTGTTATAAACGTAAGAGTAGACAATTAATATAAATCAGAAAGCTTCGAACTGCTATCGGGAGTTACACGTGTTATTGTGAGTCAACCATAAAAGATAGACTTATGCTGTCGTGGGATATTTTTTTATATAATTTAAAGGAGAACATTTCCGTGATACATGATTTCTGTGTAGCTTTAACCATTAAGGTTGCACACGCGACGGAAGCTTAAAAAAAATGGAGTAACTTCTCCCGTTTTCCCAACATTTCCCTTCACTGCTCTGCTCCTATTGATTGTAGCGTGATGAAAAGTATACTTTAACCAGCTCAGGAGTATGAAAAATAATTGTACCAAGTTTCGTTAAAATCCGTCGAGTAGTTTTTGTTTCTTTAACGGTTATACAGACAGACAGACAGACAGACAGACAGACAGACAGACAGACAGACAAAAATTTTACTGATTGCATTTTTGGCATCAGTATCGATCCCTAATCACCCCCTGAGGGGTTAGACAAGTGGCATAAACGCTGTAGAATAGAATAATCAATGTATGGGATTGACATAAGCTTACGACTAGTGATTAGATTCAATATGGAGGGTAGAGATAAGGAGAACCGTCTCATATGGGGGGAAAGTTGAAAAAGTGTCCAGCTGTATACTGAAAATAAAGTTTCCATTACCTACCAGAATAGCGCTGGCGTTCGAATGGTTTCAATATGAACATAGCTGTTATAAATGGAGTGAAGTTTGCTGAGTTCAAATATTTAAAAACTTTAATGACTCAAGTAGTTAGTAAAATGCTAGTATACAAAACCTCAACTATTTACGTAATCTAAAAAATGTTTTAGTAAATATAAACAAAATACTGCACAGAGAAAGCGTAATTTTTTTCTAATTACGTTTGGCGCTTTCTTTAAAATTTATTGACTGCTACTGCAGCGCCACTCTTACTGGACGCGTTTTTACGGACACTTTTTCATACACGAGATGGTCCTCCTTAGGCGTTAGCGTTTATCGAAATAGAATCGGTACGGAGCGTTTGCCATTTGTCTAGAGGGGCTGATAGTTATTTTGGAAATATATTTTATGTACAGAATTGACTTCTCTACAGATTTATAAGTTTAAAATATGTATTCTTTAAAACAAGTTAGCTTCATTACAAGTATTAGCCTATACGGTTTGATGTGTCCATATCGATATTTTTTTTTGATTTTTCACTATTGTATTTGACTAAAAAAGTCATCTTAACTATTTGATTTATTAATTATAGTTCAATTTTTTAAATCAAGATAGAAATACTTTAAGTTTCCGTAAGAAATTTCAAGTCCAAGAACACCAAGACATTGGTTTTAAATATTCAACAGTTGTTTCATTAGTATTTTGATTCTTATTAAGTTCCACGAGGTAGGTACAAGTTCGTTTAGGCCCATATCAATAAACCACAAGTCACTAGGTCGTTCGTCATAACAAAATAATTTTATAGTAATGGTTCCAATTATATATCATATAAATAGGTACATATAATATTACGTAGCATTCCTAAAAGCATATTGTTAATAATTAGTTATTTTCTTTTACATAAAAATGAGTTAGTAAATTGTACGGTTCATTTAATTTTATATCAATTAAAAGTTATGTAGGTAAAAAGAACGGTGACACGATCACTGGGAATGCGCAATTAATTCGATCGTATTAGGCTACAGTCATATCTCTATTAGGCTACAGCCATGAATCTCTAATGATGTTTAACATCAGCCTTACTTATATTATAAATGCGGAAGTAACTCTGTCTGTCTGTGTGTTACTCAATCACGCCTAAATTACTGAACCGATTTAAATGAAATTTAGCACAGGGATAAAAATGGTTGTGCCATGTTTGTTACCTTCGGGTAGCAGCCGAATGGGCCGGCACGCCTCGTATAGTACCACTCTCTCACAGAAGACCGGCGTGAAGTGGCAGCTATGCTGTCGCGTTTCGTCCGGTAAGTGAGAGTCCGGGAGGCCCACTTCCCATCCCTCCTCACGTCCTTCTCCCTCCTCCCTCCCTTCCTTTTCTGAAAGGCCGGCAAGGCATCTGCAAGCCCTGTGGTGTTGCAGATGTCCATGGGCGGCGGTGATCACTTACCATCAGGTGACCCTCCTGCCCGTTTGCCCCCTTTGTCCCATAAAAAAAAAGATTATCCCTGTGCTAAATTTCATTCTAGACTCTAGAGCCTGAGAGAGGACATAGGCAACTTTTCAAGGAGAAAAAAGGGCTGTAAGTGGTTTAAAAAAGGGATGAGTTTTTATGGAAATTACGTCATTTTAAAGCTAGAAACTTGAAATTTATTTTTTAGACTTGATAATATATAAATAAATAATAGATTCAAAGTTTGTAAAAATTTTACCCTGTAGGGGGTTAGGGAAAAACCCTAGCGAAGCGAGGGTGAGTCGCTAGTACAAGGCTATCAATTGAAACAATTTGTAAATGTAAACGCATTCTGATACTTATAATACCTAATATAACATAGTACACACACGTCCTACGCCCAGTATGTGATTAGAATAAATTATTTTAGCTCAAATAACAACAGTATATTTTTGGTCATTTGAAAAAAGAAGGTACTTAAGTGTTTTTCAACTGTAAACTTTCATCAAAATTTATTTTTATATAATACCAAAAAGAGTTGTTAATAAACATTAACAGTAGCCCTATCTTCGAATGTATATAATCAAAGAGCCCTACATTATCATCATTATAAAACGATTTGTTGAATAGTGATGTAGAAACCATGAATAATATGTTTAAAAATTTGCTACAAGCAAAAAATGATTTGTTTACGATTGATAAAATATTAATACTAAACATCGTTTCCGTTAGGTTAAATGTACACGTATTTATGTTATGACATACACCGGTAAATTAAGTAAATTAGCAAAAAAGCTAAATAGGTATAGTTTGAATCACAAAAGATAAGTACAATCTACAATTAGATTATATTATGTCTTTTGAATCTTGTTATTTTTTGGTATTCCGTATATCAATAAAAAGGTTATATAGCACCGAACTCCAGAATTTCAAATATTTTGATATAAAACATTTTTTAACTATCTAGGTATCTAAAACGGTAGCTAAAGCTATGGCCTATGGCATGCGGGTTCTGACATCTAGCTAGGAAATTACACTTAAACATTTTTATTGTCATATTTTAACAGATTATAAATTACAGTTAAAAAATGATATGTGTCCTTCAATTGAGACTTGAAATATCGATTTTTAATAACTACGGCAGAAATTGATTTATGGGAGTGACGATAATTCTTCTTCACAAATTATAGCTGATAGTTTAGGCTTTGAATAATAATTATACTACTGGGTAAAACGTAATTATAGGGTGGCAGGAGTGGCAAAATGCAACGGCCGCCCGACCCAAAAGGGCCCCGGCTGGGCCCAAGAAGCCGCGAGCTCAGAAATAACCTAACATTTTTAACGAAATTTTATACCTAAGTACTTAAAAAAATTTTTTTTTAAGCCTGAAAGGAGAGCCCCAACCGAATGAATTGCCACGGGCCTCAGATAGTATAGTTACGCCACTGCATATAGCCTAGCATCTATCTCTTCAATTAGTGACGAAACTTTCAATCAAACTTACCTCTAGATGTGCCTTCGCAAATAATAAGCATCTGCAGAGCATATCCCACGGCAGTGTTAGATATTAAACTAAGTAAAAACTTAGTAGTTAAGCTGGTGTCCTCATATAGCATCTGAGTGAGCATGTACGCGGCATACGTAGAGAACCACGCGAGGCCCATGAATGACGCTGCAGTATTTGCTGAAAATCATTATAAGTTATAATATGGTAGAAAATTATAAACTAAGCTTGAATCGTAACCTTGAACCTTCCACTTTGTAGTTTGAAAGGTGTATTTCTTAATATATTCTTTAAACCTAAGATCCATTTTTTAACAAAGTAAACAAAAAATCAGTAAATAGATTTTTCTCTCATGTCTCGTGAGTCATCGCTCGTTTAAATACTTGCATTAAATGGTATAACATCGCCTATTAAATTGTTCCAATTTTATCGTTGGGATTAATTGAAGCCTCACTGAACACACATTGCTAGTAGATTGTTAGTTCCCCTTTAAAATTATTTGATCTAAAACTCCATAGATTTTGTTTTTACATTGTAGTTTTTAAATTTTAATGTTTTAATATTTTTTTTATTAAGGCAAATCTGCACACTCATTCTCAAATCTTAAATGAATGCCCTCTGAAAGAATCGAACAAGCGGGACGACAGTTGTACAGCGAGAAGGGCACTATAAAGTATAAACTGAGTTAAAAGTATCGTAATACATATTATATTAAGTATAGTATAAAGTACTTTGTGGCCGTGAAATATGTGAAAACAAATATTCGATTCTTTAATCGAATATAGTTAATTAAAAAATATCTTACCTCTAGTAAAAAATACGCTGACCATGAAACAGAACGACAGCGACGCGATGACGAAAAGCATTAAAAAGAAAAACAAAACGGACCACGGTGTAAACGTCAAAACTGCATAGCCTTCACCATCTTTTGTCGAGTTAAAGGGTATCTAAAATTAGCATTTATATGTTAAATCGTATAATTTACGAATTCATTTGATTATGTCTAAACCTGAGTTAAAGGTAGTGTAGATATTATGACTTTTAATTTTATAGACAGTAGGTTCAAACTCGTGCGGATCAAGAGCAAGATTTCTAACGATAAAAAATATCTTAGTATTAAATTTTTGATTTAAGTTTTACTTGATAAAACAAGTATATTATGCAAGTAGTAGAATAGTTAAGTAAATGATTCATCAAAAATGTGCGGGAAAAAATAGGTAGAAGACACTTGTTTAATTTAAGGTATTAGGTAGGTACTCAACAATTCACTCAATACAAAGGTTTAAATAATTGAATAATATGTACATACTTGAGACGTACATATTATGTTGATATTAAAACAATAGTATAGTGATTGATTGAATTATTTGGAACCCATATTTAAAAACTAGCATAGACAGCAAAGTAAATTTTAACATTATTTCTATTGTTTTATTTTATAAGGCTTACCTTAAATAATATGACCATAAGTGTAATAGATATCAATAAAAATGAGAATTGCTTGATGAACCAGGCTAGCCAATGTAGCCAAGATGGCAGCCCCATTATAGTCATGGTTTCCTGAAATCATCAAAATATTATATTACCTATCCAAAACTGGCACAGTGCCTAATTGGCTTGCCCTGTGCTTACAACGTCTGAATTAGCAATTTCGATTCACGGACAAAGTAGATGATATGTGTAAAATAAAGGTTTTTACATACTTCACGTGTGCGTGTACGAAATAATATAATGAGTCTAAGCTAAGCAAGAATTATAACAAAGTCAATCATTAAGTTCGAATTTATGTTGCCTCTTGGCTCTTATAGGATTTCGGTACGAAAAGTATACACCGATTATTGAATGGGTCGGTTGTTCTACTGTAGTCTCGATAAATCTATAGGGTTGTGCTTTAACTTTACATATTATTGAAAAAACAATATTAAACATATAATTGTATTGTAACAATTGTCGAAATCGTAGCATATAATAATTGATATTAAATAAACACAGCATAATCATATTTCTACCTTAAATAGTCTAAGCAGCAACGGGCAACCGTACTGCAAAATCACTAAAGTATGATGTTTTTATTATAGCACTAGTTTTTAGCTGCCACTTTGTAAGCCTTTGTAATAATAGTATCATAATAATAGATGTACTAAAATAGCACTAAATAAATACTGAATTTTTGCTTTAATTATTTTGAATGATTCTGCTTATTGTCCCATGTTAGCTTTACACTTGCCCAAAACTTCTGGATTCAATGAATAATATCTTCTGTCCAGTAATTGCTTGTGGGTAAAAGATTGTACACAGTACACACAAGCAATTATTATAAGATATCTGTTTGTAAGAAGTTACCGAAGAAGATAGTAAAAAGTATCATTAAGTTCCCCGTCATGAGATTGTAATTTGTATCATGCCCCCTATCATTAACTCGCTTTAGACTCGCGCTGGCAAAGTAATTCAGCCAGCAGTATTCAAGAGCCTGTAAATTGTGTTAAATTTATTTTTTAACTAAGCAAAATTTACCATATATCTATATATAAAAATGAATTGCTGTTTGTTAGTCTCGCTTAAACTCGAGAGCGGCTGGACCGATTTGGCTAATTTTGGTCTTGAATTATTTGTGGAAGTCCAGAGAAGGTTGAAAAGGTGTATAAATATAAAAAAAAGAGTTTAGTTATTTTATTTATCGATTGAGATTTGAGGCAGTACGAAGTCTGCCGGGTCAGCTAGTGAAAAATAAAATCGCATTGGGCAAAAAAAACATACATGTACCTACCAGGTATCTACATCATGAATGTCATTGACACCAACATTGAAATTTATAAGCTAAAAAAGCTTTAAATATGCGTAAAAACTGAGTATTTTACAATTATGATAATTTATAAAAAATACTACTTTTAATATTGGTAGGTACGAAAACAACGATTGGAAACTCATGGAAAGATTTCTCTTAATAGTATCTACAATATTTTACCTATAATTTAATACCTACTAAAGTAAAATAGGTATTATGTGCGTTCCAAATTATAAAAAAGCGTAGCAAGTTTTTATAAACGCTGGTTATGCTCTACAAACTTATACCTACTTTTCGACTTCTCATGCATTGAGTTTTCTAATTGGTAATTTGCAAAATTATACGCGGTAATTTTTTAAATATCAATGCGATTGTCATAGCTTACATTTTTAATACAATACATATTTAAGTCTCTACAAGCTTAATAAGAATAAAGTACGACTAAATCTATGGAAAAAGTAAGTCGTGCTGGGAACATATTTAAATTCATAAGTCTTTCTCACATTTTAAATGCCTTGTATCTTGAAAGCAATAAGAAACCATCCTAAAAAAAGTGTATGGCTAGAATGAGAACTTCTTTTACCATCTTTTTGTGATTATCTATTAACATTGTCTTACGAAAACCTGACAACACAATATAAGTAAGTATTTTAATCCACTTTAGGTGAGATAATGTGTGCATCACTACAAATGCTATTCGCAATCGATATTTAAATTGCGATCGAGTATTTCATAAGCATACCTATTTACTTACTATTATTTGTTTATATTTGGTATTATAAATGACTTTGAATAGTTTATCAAATATTTGTATGTAGGTATGTTAAAAAAAATTTATACTTTACGAAGCAATAAATAGCAGAAGCTACCATAGTTTTCGAAAATATATTGTAAAATAGAGGTCAAACTTATAAATGGATCTATCTTTTCTGCATTTTACATCATTACATCACATTTTTTGATTGCTATCATGGTCTTTCGTGACTATGATTTGTGTAAAGCATTCGAAACGTCGGGAACCAAAAATCAAAATAAATGCGCGACAAAATCCGAAAAGGTAGATATAATGTCAATATAATAATATATTCGCGAAAAAACCTAAGAAAGTATTAGGTCAAACTTACCTTTAGCTGCATTTCCTTTTCAGCCGTAACCACTCTGACGGTATTTACGAAAGTGTATGCGAAGCACATCATTATTATCATAGATATGAATCTTTCCATTGCAACTAGTAAGTCGTCCTGTCTATACGAGAGCTGAGGTAGACGTTGCAGGTAAATTTTTGTGTTTATCGATTTTCCACTTTTTTGTTTTATAATTTCCTGAGAAACAGCATGCTGTACGGCTAGGAACATTTCCGGAGAATACCCTACAAACATGTCCATATTAAGACAAATAGTTAGCAGATAAAGAGTACATAGTGTTATTTTTATTGCAAAAAATAATATTTTGTACTTTATATGACAATGGGGTGGAGAATATTTTGTGTTAAATAATAAGTAAAATCGATATTTACGTCATTTGAACATACTAGAGACATAAAACAACAAAATCTTAGTATTTGTGCAAATACTGCTACTGAGTGTCAGTTTTTAAAGTTTACATTGTGTTTTCATGCCTTTGATAACAGAATTATTTGATAATAATGTCAAACCTGGCATTTTCCCTCCATACATGTCATTGGGTTCTCTAGGGCCCGGCTGAGGAAAGAGGGGAAATAAGATATTTGTCCTCCAACTTATTCTCAATGGATGTTCTAACATAGGAGTTCTCATTACTGCTGGGAATCTCAATGTTACTTTTATATCATCTGGCCATTCTGTTGCATCTACAATACAATATTCTATGTACTATTCTTTGTAGAATAAAAAATCACTAAAACGTTTAAAAACAATGACTTTGTTTTGTTTACTACAGCATTGATTAGGTACACTTACCTAATCATTTATCAATTAAAAATACTTATTACTCACTAGCCATATTGTCATCAAACTGAATACCAACAAGGATGTGATTCATCACATTTGGTTGTGAGAGGGCAGCCTCCAGGTCTATTGAATTATTATATCCTTTAGGCGTGGGAAGCATTTTTGTGTCAAAAAAAAGAGCTACAAATCCATTTAAATTATCTAAAGCAACCATAGCCATTGCATCTTCAGTTACTTTCCTCGTAAGTGGATTTTCTGGAGAAAATGCTAAAGTCCCTTCTCTTTTTGCTGATGTGAGATTCCCTCTAAATAATATTAGCATATATTGTGTTAAATTAATATAAAGTTTAAAAAAGGATAAAAGAATATAGAAATTTTGACACTACTTACAACTGCTTTCCACTGATATTGAAATATGTTGGGAGAAAAGGTGAATATGAAACATCGGGCTTTGATTGTGGATCGACAAGACATCTTATTAATATTAAAAATAACGAAAATATCACAGGAGATGCTATTTCAAATAATGTTTGCCATTTATGTCTTCTTTGTAGAAGAAAATTTTTCCAGATTAAAAGTTTCAATTTATCAAACGAAGACATTATTTATAATGCTGAAAAATAATATGTATAATAAATAGTGAATAATTTAATTAAATAATATTTACATAAATATATTCTAATATACTATTATAATTACTCACGCAACAATGTATGGAGTATTGCGACGAATAGTAAAGACTATTTAGATTTGATATTAGCAGGGTTTTGTCGAAATCGAAATATATTATAAAAATAGATAACCATAAATCCATAATACAAAAATAACTTACCAAACATTTCACTTTATTCTCACTTATTTAATTGATTTTTCAATTTCACTAAACACCTGAGTCAGGCTCAATTCAAATTTATTAACATTTATGAAAATCATAAATTAACATAAATTATTAAGTAACGAGCCAATAGTCTGCGCTATATTGTTTTAAAATAATTATATGTCAATTGTCAAATTCTATCAATTTCTACTATCAATTTTTCACAGACTAAAAAATGTGATCCGTAAAAGCCATTGTCTGTCCCATGGAGGTTAGAGACCAGGAGAACCATCGCTTCATACTAAAGCATTACCCGCCTGTCCCTGAAAATTTGTAGAATTTATAACGCGCTATCGTTGGTAAGTAGTATTTGTGAAGTTAGCTGTTTATGAGTATTGTCACTATTGTGACAACGTGAAGTTAGGCATTGAGACAACATAGCGATCGCAGCGCCTCCTTAGTTTGACAATATTTCTGAGACACTACATTCTAGGGCGATGGTCCTCCTCGTCTCTAATCTCCATGGTCTGTCCATAATCCTTTGTCATTTTACGTTGTTTTGGGCTCTCTATGGTTGCAGTAAAGCCTAAGCTCACGAGTGCGGTAATCATGGAATTATACTAATTCCATGGCGGTAATCTATTGGATTTCGTTCTTGTCACAGACATATAATTATATTATATGTCTGTGGTTCTTGTGATCTCAGAACAATAACTAAAGCATAGGATCATGGAGATTAGAGACCAGGAGGACCATCGCTTCATACTAAAGCATTACCCGCCTGTCTCTGAAAATGTGTAGAATTTACAACGCGCTGCCGTCGGTAAGTAGTATCTGTGAAGCTATTTATGAGTACTGTCAGATTCTGGCGGGAACCTTGAAAAAGCGCGGTTGACTTTAGAAAATTAATTTTAAATTTTTCCTATAAAGTGATTTTTTTATAGTTAAAGTGAATTTAAATATTGCTATTAGCGGCTGAAAAGCACAATAGCAATGGAGATAAACGAGGGGGGCGGGTCTAACCCGCCCACCTCAAAAAAAATAAAACGGCCACAGCCTAGGGATGAAGGACAATCGGACTCCGGCGGTGAGCGAGATGCGTATCTGCCCTATTACAAACCGAATTATAAAAGACTATATCCGGAAAACTCAACCAACACAGACTTTAAAGTGTATGTAGAATCCATAAACGATGATAGATTGGGTAACAAGAGCCCTATATACTTAAATCATCTTTTCTCAATGGACATAAAAGGTGTGACGGGTATTCAGAGGGTGAATGCCAATAAAATAGCAGTTATTTTCAAGCAATATAATACGGCCAATAACTTTATTAATAACACTACTTTCCTCACAAAATATAACATGAAGGCATTCATACCGGCAGCGCAAATTGAAAAAACCGGCATCATTAGATTTGTTCCAACGAATATATCTAACAAAGAACTCTATACAAGACTTTCTTCAATTTATGAAATAGTGGCAATAAGAAGGTTTACAAAGAAAATAGGACAAGAGCGCATTCCATTACAGACTGTAAGCGTTACTTTTTTATCTAATGTACTACCTGATAATGTTCAATATGATCTATTCTCGTATAGAGTTTTTGAATACATTCCACCATTATTACAGTGCTATAGGTGTTTTAAATTTAATCATTCAGCAAGGATTTGTAATGGTAAACAAAGATGTAGTATTTGCGGAGGTGAACACATGTATAAGGAATGTGATAAACCAACAGAAATCAGCTGCATAAATTGCAGTGGGCCTCACCTTGCGATATCTAGATTATGTCCTATTAAAGCAAAAAAGATCATTGAAAAGAAAAACAACATATCTTATGCAGGTGTCACCTCTACAAAACAAGTCATCACCAATGAAACAGATTTTCCTCCACTCTCACCACCAAAAACACAACTTGTAAATAGTAATGTTATTGTAAATAAATCTATAAATATTCCTGTAAATAAGTCTGTACAAGATGTAAATAAAGCTAAAATAGTTAATTCTAAAGACCTTAAAACTCAAATAATTTCCAATAACGATGTACTTATGGCCCTAGTGCAGACGTTGGTGGAATTAGGCAATAAAGATGATAGTACACCGACTAATATTAAAACTATTAAAGATACATTATTAAAAAACTTAACATAATGGATTGTGTAGGGCCTAGTTCTACACAATCCAAGTTACGTATTGCGCAGTATAACATTCAAAGTGCAAATAGTAAAAAACCTTTATTAATCCAATTTTTAAAACAACAAAATATTGATATTTGCCTTCTTAATGAGACATGGTTCAAAGATAATAATTTTAAAATACCAGGATATAATATATACAATAAAAATTCAAACAATACACATAATGGAGTTGCAATACTAATAAAACCACACCTTAAGTATAATATATTAAATACCAGATTTTATGAAGACATTCAAACAGTTGCTGTATCTGTATCAACAGGACATAGTAGTTTAACAATTCTCTGTGTATACTGTCCACCTTCAAGTGGACGGATACGAATTAATAGACTCCGTTACATTATTAATGATCTACCAAAGCCCATATTTATGAGTGGTGACTTTAATGCTCATCATATTGCATTTGGTTGTTTGTCAACGAAAAGTAGAGGTCAGGATTTATTTAATTTAATTGATGACTTAGATTTGTGTATTTTAAATGATGGTAGACCTACAACTATAAATCGCCCTAGACAAACTGCTTCTGCCATAGATGTAAGCTTTATAAGTGGCAGCCTCGCACCACTATGTGAATGGTCTGTACATGATGATACAATGGGAAGTTACCATTATCCAACAATAACAGAGATTTCATTACATATAGATAAATATCATCTCAATTCCCCTGTAGATAAGTTCATATATAAAAAAGCTGACTGGAAAACATATACAGCTCTTTCAAAAACAATGTTTAATGATTTGATACTTCAACCACATGATCCTATTTCAACCTATAATAATTTCTGTTTTCATTTAGATACTCTTAAAGAAATGTCAATTCCAAAGCTCACTAAAACAAACACTTTCATAAGCAGACCACCAGCTCCCTGGTGGAATAGTATATGTGAACAAAGTGTTATTGCTTCATATAATGCACTAAAACTATATAGAAAAGAGTCTACTATTGAAAATTATATTAATTACAAAAGAAAAGATGCCCAGAAAAAGAGAACAATTTCAGAACAGAAAAAAATAGGATGGAATAATTTGTGTAACACTTTTAATAGAAATACTCACATAAGTAAAATTTGGAATTTATTAAAAATGTTCAAAGGCATAAGACCTAAGAATAAATCATATACAAATGAGTTTATATCTCCACTCTTAAATAAATTATCAGATAATAGCAACTTAATTGAAGTAGATCAACTGAACATTCTTTTTGAAACCAACAATGATAACCCAAATTCTAAATTTTTACTGGATCCTTTTTCATGGTCTGAATTTTTAACAAGCTTGCACTCTAGACGAAATACAACTCCTGGCTTAGATGATTATCCTTACATCGTAATTAAAAACTTAGATGTATCTGCCCAAAAGTTGTTTCTTAACATTCTCAATTTGCTTTGGCTTAATAAATGTATTCCACAGTCATGGAAAACACAGTGTGTTGTCCCAATACTTAAGCCCGACAAATCTCCTGAGTTTGCTAGTTCTTATAGACCAATTTCCTTGTCATCATGTCTTGGTAAAATATTCGAAAATATGGTGAAAGTTCGTCTTGACTGGTATGTTGAATCAAAGTGTTTCATTCCACATATACAATATGGCTTCCGTAGAGGGCGTAGTAGTACAGACAGTTTCACCTCTTTAATCTCTGACCTAAAAAATGCAAAACATAGAAAATTAAACACTGTTTGCGTATTCCTAGATGTCCAAAGTGCTTTTGACAGTGTTGATCCTGGTATACTAGTTCAAATCATGTCTAGGTTAGGTGTGCCCGGGCACTTATGTAAGTGGATTTTTAATTTTTTGAACAATAGAACAATCTATGCTAGACATAACAATATTTTATATGGACCCAAATATGCCTCAAGAGGCACAATGCAGGGTGCCACACTATCTCCATTGCTGTACAATATATACACAAGTGAAATTTGTAAATATGTAAATAATAGGAATGTAAATATCTTACAATTTGCTGATGACATTGTATTATACAGCAGTAATTACAACCTAGAGATTGCAATAGATAACATGAACAAATCCTTATTTCAACTATTACAATATTATAATGATTGTTTACATTTAAAAATTAACCCCTCTAAAAGTAGTGTTATGTTTTTTGGCAATGAAACCCCAAACTCAAATGTTATTTACAATAATGAAATTATAAATAAAGTCACTTCAAAGAAATTTTTAGGAATAATACTAGATCCAAAATTAACTTTTGAAGAACATATTAAATATATATCCAAAAAAGCTCACACAGGACTAAATGTTATCAGATCACTTTGTGGTGTGACATGGGGTGCAGATCCTAAAATATTGTCAATATTGTATAAAAGTATTGTAAGAAGTCACTTAGATTATAGCTCACTCGCTTATATGAATAGTTCTCATGTAAATAAATTAGACATATTGCAGAATAAGGCTTTAAGAATAATATCTGGTGCTATGTGCTCAACTCCCATAAGGGCCATGGAAGTTGAGACAAAAGTGATGCCTTTGATTTTGAGGCGAATTTTACTTGCTGAAAGATTCTGTCTCAAACTAATAGCATCAAATAACATTCAAATAATAAATAAAATTGTACCTTATATAGATAGATCCCCAAGAAGACCATTAACAACAGCACACGGTCTACTATGTGGTAATTCTCCAACACTGTCTGATATATTTCTGGAAATAGACAATAATTTTTCTAAAATCAGAAAACAGTTTCCATGGCCATGTTACTCTTTCTCTTATCAGTGTATTTCACATCCAATTAATGTAGTTCAACAGACAATAAACAATAATTCGGAAATGCTTCAATTTTTGGAGGAAAATACAATGTACTATGTTATCTACACTGATGGGAGCAAAACAAGTGATTATGTACATGCTGCTCTATATGATCCACAAGCAAAATTCTCTTCAAGTTTTATTCTGCATGAACCCTGCTCTATATTTACGGCAGAGGCATATGCAGTGTATCAGGCATTAATGCATATTCGCGAAATCAATAACAATAAATGTTTTTTAATAATTTCTGATTCCTTAAGTTTGATAACAGCTTTAACTACCCTCACAGTCAAATACAAGTCTAATTATATCCTTTACTTCATTAAGCAAATAATTCACCAATACCACAGTAAAAATATCCAAATTTTCTTTCTATGGGTGCCTTCCCACAAAGGTATCTCTGGCAATGAAATGGCTGATAAAACTGCATATGAAGGAGTTAATGCTGTTGACGTTAGAAATACAATGAATGTTCCCATGTCCGATTACTTGCAATGTATTGACCAAAATATTCAAAAGTTGTGGTTAGAAATGTGGAAGAAAGATCAAGATACGAAAGGAAAATGGTATGGAAGCATACAAGAAAGCTTGCCTGCAAGACCTTGGTATCATCGTATGCCAGATGCTTCTCGAGACTTTATTACTATCATAAATAGACTGCGTTTCGGTCATAATACTACACCGTCACACCTTGCTCGACTCGGCATTATTGCGAATGGAACCTGTTCTCATTGTAATTCAAGTGATGGAACTGTGGAGCATGTTATCTTTGATTGTCAAAAATTTTTGATTGACAGGCTAGTGTTGGCCAGTGAACTCAGTGATGTTGAAAATAAGTGTGATTTATTGTCCCGCCCGCCGCCATTAAAACAATTGTTACAAGACGAACTTACTTATAAGCACATCTACAAATACATAAAGAATACAATTAAAACAATTTAATGGGATGTGCTCATAGACATATTATTACGTATACGAATAAATAAGAGTTGACCTAAAGGTTGTAATTACCAGGTCAAAAAATCCCAAAAAAAAAAAAAAAAAATGAGTACTGTCACTATTGTGACAACGTGAAGTTAGGCATTGAGACAACATAGCGATCGCAGCGCCTCCTTGGTTTGACAATATTTCTGAGACACTACATTCTAGGGCCTTGGTCCTCCTGGTCTCTAATCTCCATGCATAGAATGCTCAAAATGCATATCGTCATAAAGCAAACGTCAATTTGGTTACCTTGGATATCTGTATGATACTAAGCTTAAAAGCTACTTAACGTCTCAGGTTTTTCTCTATGACTTAGTTCATCGCATTTTTGTCGTATAATACTATAGGTCCATTCGATAATGACGTATTGGATGATTATAGAAATTTATCGATGAAATTGATAAGCAAAGAATATTTAACAATTAGGATTCATTATATCGCAAAAGAATTATCTTCTCCTGTAGAAAAAGTAAGGACATCCTAACAAGAACTATAATTTTTTTAAAGGACAGTGATTTTCATTTTTTTGTTACTCGTTCCGGGGCCAATCGCACTTTTAAAATTATTTATTTCAATTTGTTCACCTCCATATTTGAAAACATAATTTCTCATAAAAAACTTATCAAAAATATGCTAACATACGATTGAAGCTAGTGGGTACTTTAGTATTTTTACATACATATATATTATGTAATACGTGCACTGTAGTTAGATTGCAAATGTGATGTGATGTATTTAACTACAGAAAACTGTATTTTATAACTTAAATAGGTGGGGCTCACAAGAAATATACAATAACACACGTAAAACACAAAAAAAAATTAATAACTATTACTTGCGAGAGAGGAGGCTTTACGCCCGTTCGGGGACCTACCTGGCGAAAAGGTTCTAGAATCTAAAAAAATATTTCACGTGTGTTACCTAGTCACGTCACGTTTCACGTGTGGTATGCTACATTTCTTGTGAGCCCTATCCAACTAAGTTCCAAAAAAAAACAATCGTATGTAAGCGAATCTTCGATAAATCGTTTAGTTCGTGCGTAATGATTTTTTAAAGACGAGGGTGCCACCGCAGGTACGCCGCACGCCCGTAATACTTGATCTAACTATTGATAGCCATTTCTTTCAATTAATATATTATAGAAGCGGCGGGATAAATTAAAAACCAAGAGAAGTAATTGCAATAATTGTATTTATTTCAACCGGACAGAGTTTTGGCTTATCGACTAATTAATGATTTCTGAATACAAAAATGAGCTTGTGAGGCACTATATAGCTACAACTACCAGAGGCATCCGGTAGTTGTAGTGGTGGCACGACTTGGCCGGGATTGGCTGGTGCGATTGGCACGCTGTGAATTGTGATAGGCTGTGGCAGCGTGGCGTAACAATATTATTTGTATATATAACGTCTTTGTGATTTTATTAAAAAACTCGACATTTGCTTGCATGAATTTTGGATGTTATATTTTTATACCATAAACTAAGAAATCGATATCGGTATTTATTTTTATGCATAGTCACATACTAGCTAATTAATACGCTTTTGTCTATGACAGCATACATTTCAAATGTCGTAAAGCGCCTTCTATTATATGCTTTAGTTATTGTTCTGGACATGGAGATTAGAAACCAGGAGAACCAAGGCCCTAGAATGTAGTGTCTCAGAAATATTGTCAAACCAAGGAGGCGCTGCGATCGCTATGTTGTCTCAATGCCTAACTTCACGTTGTCACAATAGTGACAGTACTCATAAATAGCTAACTTCACAGATACTACTTATTGCGCGGCAGCGCGCTATAAACTCTACAAATTTTCAGAGACAGGCGGGTAATGCTTTAGTATGAAGCGTTGGTTCTCCTGTATCTAACCTCCATGGTTCTGGACTGAGACCGTGATTAAACTCATAGATAAATAATAAACATTAAACTCTTATATAATAATAATAATAATAAATCAAATTAATAAAGATAATAATAATAATAATATGTTGGGACGTTATTACAACAGCGCCATCTAGTTCCGGGCTAAGCTACGAAGCTTGTGTTACGGATACCAGATAGTTGATATACTACACATATAAATTTTAAATACATACATATTATAAATATAAACACCCATGACTGGAGTACAAGCATTTGTGTTCAACAAATACATGCCCCCAGCGGGACTCGAACCCGCGACCGCTGGCGCATAAAGTAGGGTCACTACCAACTGAGCCAAACGTGTCGTCAGATTATTATATCGTATTGCCACTTAATCAGACTTAGGGGCCCCGGAGACGGCCAAACTGTTTGACTCAAACCAATTTGATCGTTTACAAAGGAGGTTTGAACGGCATGTCAAACATTTACGGGTTTGAAACACGTTTGATGAAAATTCATATTTTTTCTGTGTTTGACGCGCTGTTTGATCGTGTTCCGACGCGTTAAAACAAACTCGGCTTAGCAATGATATTCTAATAGGTAACTAGATATGTTATATGCTCAGTGCTCACTAAACAACCGAAAAAAGTGTTCCGCGCAGCACACATACACACTTTTCATTCAAGGTACATTTCACTACAAGTCAAAATGATAGAAAGGGGATAGTCGATAAAATCAATAAGAAAAAAAGAGACAGCTAGTGTTGTCAATTGCGCGTCAATGTAAACAAACATTATTCTAGCGACCGATCACATATTAGAATATTAGGCAAATAATTGAAATATATTAATAAATCGAAGTATACAGCGTTCTTACATGTGGTATGAGATCCCTTGTGTTTTATTAACTTTGGTATCATAATTGGTATATTTCCTAAATACACAGGATGGCATTTTTTTTAATTTTGTAGCAGCGTACCACTCGTCGCCATGCGTGACACAGACTAAAGGCAATACGTCCCAATTAGGACGTTTTCGAGTCTTCACGATTGCGCGCTCACAACATATCTGTTTGTAATATGTAATATAATAGAATGTTTATTTTTCATCTATGGTTAGAATATCATATTCATTGCGGCTTAGTTATGCGTTGGATTTTGTAGCGTGAGGTTATTTGTGACGAAGATGTCGGACGAAGATATTGAAATTGAAAGCACGCCGTCGCGGTCGGTGGCGTCGTCAGAACGTCATTCAAAATTGGTGGTGACATATGGAGACACAGACGGACAAGAGAGTGATCTTATAAGGGTTTCTTTTTTTACATCTTGAGATACGGAACCCTAAAAACTAAAAAGGTATCAATGGTCAACCTCGGAATGAGAGATAATAAGCAGAAATTTTATAGAATATAGTTTCCTTCATTTTGGCTTATGATATAATTATATAGAAGATGTTAATAAGAACAATTTATTTATTTTATTTATTTATTCTTGGCTATCTGCGATACAAGCTGTGCTTAGTGCAAAGGCCAATAGTACTATTACTGCTGTATAATTTCTTGGAAATAAAGATTATTATTATTATTATTATTGTATTATATTTTATGATAAATAAAGAAATATTCTAAAGCCCAGTATATACCAATGTACTCTGTGTTCTAAAGTCTTCCTAATCTGTGCAAATAGTCACAGATTTTTTTTATAGACTATAGTCAATATGGCGCATATGTCATTACCATATCAATGTTTTCTAATTAGTTTTCCCTGAATTTCATAATTTATGTAAAATATTTATAACTCAGTAGCTTAGTATGTCTACTAGTAATTTGACATCGGTTTTAAAATCATGTTCTGAGAGTGAACTGATAAATGAAGTTGCGGAAGCGAATATGACACCAAAACAGGTAGAGGGATCCCGATTAAAACGTACTTTTACCTTGCCTCGTAATCCCTTTGGGACATCAAAACCCAGTTCAAGCAAAAACAAGATCACTGAGAACGATAATAAGCCATCTAGTGCAAGCTCTGTGATTACTGTTACGCCAAAAGACGAGGGTGGCTTGGAAAGGAAATTGTTTAGAAGGCCGTCATGGAAAATATTCTTAAATAAAATCGCGCAACATATGAGTACTGTAAATGTGTCGGGTGTAAGTTACAATTTAGTTTTTTTTAATTAAAAAATATATATTAATATATCAGGCTAACATTAGAAGTGCCTTTTAGGTAAAGTGTGGCCCTGTTGCTATAAACAGCGATCGAGTACCATGTAGTGGGGAACCACCATGGCCTCCAGGAACCGTGCCTGCTGCTACTGGAATCAAAAACCATGGAAATACTTGCTACATGAATGCTGTGTTACAGTGCCTTTCACATACTGATGTTATAGCAGAATATTTTGTGTTAGAACATTACAAGGTACATACATATGCATAATGAATATACATTAATGAAATTAAAGTATTTCTAGTTGTACAATATCTTCTGTGTCTAATACAGATTTAAAGTTATATAACCTTTGGATAATTGTTTCATAAAAAGAACAGTATTGTTAATTTTGTATAAATTACCTATATGTATAAATTTGTTTAAAAATTGTAGTAATTTTATTCTGATTAATTAAATAGATGTTTCTTTATAAAATATTATAATGTTTATTTAAATTATATTTAATGTTTATTTTAAGCTTTTTTTTTTGCTTATTTAGTAGTATGTAGTAGCTAGATAATTAATGTATATATATGCAATTATAGATTGATTTACAAAAAAGAAATAAAATAAATTCAAAAAAATATGGTACAAAAGGAGAAGTAACAGAACAATTGGCGACTTTACTGAGGGCACTATGGTCTTGTCGGTACACACCCGATATGAGTACAACTTTTAAGGTTTGTAATAATATTTAATAGATTTTTTTTAACAATCTTACAATTTATAAATGAAACTACCTTTTCGGATTTTGTCGTGGATTTATTTTGATTTTTAGTTCCCGACATTTCGAATGCTTTACAGCAATCATGGTCACGGGAGAGACTAAGGTATTTGACGTCTCATAGGTTTATATACTTGTTACAGACAGTGCCTACCCACAATTTACAAAAATTTTGAAAATGGCATCAGAGTACCTTATAAAATTTTAATTCTAAACATTTATATTTAAATTTTAATAATTTAAAAATAATTTATAATTATGGCAATATTATTAACTTATTTTTAGCTAGTATTATTATAATTATTATAATTTTTATTTTAATATTAGTTATTCAAAAGTATTATGTAGTGTTGCTATTCTAATAATATGTATATTTTCTTAGGTCTACAAATTGTTTATGCTAAGTTGCATTTTATTATTTAAATTAAGTATTAATTTGATATAAGGAAATTAAGTTAAAATAAAAATTGAATTTTGGTTATTTTAAAGTATTAAGCAACACTACTGCAAATTAAATATAATTTAATCAAATCAAAATATGCTTAGATTTGACAGATTCTTTTGAATTATATTTTTAAAAAATTTTTAGAATTTAGATTGAAAGAAAGCTACTGCACGGTTCGGAAGGCAGTTTGTGCAGAGAAGAACCGGCAAGAAACTCTACACTTGCTCTTTTTAAAAAAACTTGCTCTTTTTGCTTGCACTTGCTCTTTTTCTTGCTGGTTCTTCTCTGCACAAACTGCCTTCCGAACCGTGCAGTAGCTTTCTTTCAATCTAAATTCTAAAAATTTTTTTAAAATATAATTCAAAAGAATCTGTCAAATCTAAGCATATTTTGATTTGATTAAATTATTTTTAATTTGCAGTAGTGTTGCTTAATACTTTAAAATAATCAAAATTCAATTTATATTTTAACTTAATTTTCTTATATCAAATTAATACTTAATTTAAATAATAAAATGCAACTTAGCATAAACAATTTATAGGTAAGAAAATATACATATTATTAGAATAGCAACACTACATAATACTTTTGAATAACTAATATTAAAATAAAAATTATAATAATTATAATAATACTAGCTAAAAATAAGTTAATAATATTGCCATAATTATAAATTATTTTTAAATTATTTAAATTTAAATATAAATGTTTAGAATTAAAATTTTATAAGGTACTCTGATGCCATTTTCAAAATTTTTGTAAATTGTGGGTAGGCACTGTCTGTAACAAGTATATAAACCTATGAGACATCAAATACCTTAGTCTCTCCCGTGACCATGATTGCTGTAAAGCATTCGAAACGTCGGGAACTAAAAATCAAAATAAATCCGCGACAAAATCCGAAAAGGTAGTTTCATTTATAATGTCGAATATTCGCGTAAATCTAAGAAAGTATTATAATCTTACTATTTATATAATATCAGGTATGACAACAAAACATTCAAGTAGTAGAAGAGAAAACTAGCATGATTGACATGAAATATTAAGCAATATGTGTAAATCAATAATTTAACCTTTTACTATTTCATTATGACTTAACTGTTTTTTTCTTTTAATGACATTAATTTGTTATAAATAATTTATCTATTAACTGTTCATTTTTATCATGACTGAAATACTATTTTTACACTATTTTATGATATTTTCAGTCAGCAGTAGAAAGACATGGCTCTCAGTATAGAGGAAATAGTCAGCATGATGCTCAAGAATTTCTTTTTTGGCTTCTAGATAAAGTCCATGAAGACTTAAATACTGCTACAAAGAAAAAGTATAAAACAATTAAAGTAAGTTAAAAAAATAAGTAACTAAAGCATAGTACGATTTCTTTATTAACAGTAGTAGTTATGAGTGATTATTACATGGATTAAACAATAAATCTGCTTTGAGAATTGAGATATGGATTGACACTTTTAAGTATCTGGTAGCCAAGTAGTGACAAACTTGCTTAGGAAACTAAGGGGCTTGAGTTGGTTGGGTGAACCAATAAAAAAATTAAATATGTTTTGTAACTCTGAATGACTCCAATTATTAAGTTCAAATATTGTTATTCAATAAGTTTTTGCTTTTCAAGTTTATAATTATAGTATATGTGTTTAGGCTTAAATGAGACATTTTTTTAAAAACCCCCAATTTTTATTTTTTTTATTCCAAAAAACATAATTTAGACACTTGTTTAATGTTTTCATTTTCTTCTTTTAGAATACAGTAGGCAAATCAGATGAAGTAGTTGCAGCAGAAACATTAGCAAATCATGCACGACGAAATAGTTCCTTTGTACAAGCAGTTTTTCAGGCTCAGTACAGGTAAGGATATTTAGGTATTATTTGGATGTCACATATTTTACTTCATTGTGTTTAATAGTTGAAAAGGCTATATTTTATTTAAGAAATAAATGTTTCTATAGTATTCAACAATGAATTAATAGTAATAAATAACCCCTGTGGGTAATAGGCTAGTGACATAACCAGTAAGTTAAACAATGAGAATATAACTCGAGAGGGGCTGAACTGATTTGGTTTTGGAATATTTCTAAAGTGTGAGAAAGGTTTGAAATGTGAGAAACTATAAAGAAATTGCAATTAAAGTATTCCATGCCAAGAGTTAACACCTGGGTATGAAACCCAAGCAAAGCGGGGGTGAGTTTTGCTATGTTCCCCTAGGTGCATAACAATAGCCTATACTCCAGATCCTAGTTGATCTGTGTATGTTATACAAACCATTTAAGCATTTATAATAGTTGGATATATGGTGTAATATATGAAATATCAACATTTTAGGTCAGCACTTACATGTGCAAAGTGCGAGCGTACCTCCTGTACTTTTGATCCTTTTCACTGTGTGAGTGTTCAGTTGCCTACTAGACCAGCCACAGCGCAACCTTCTCCACTGCCTGTCAATGTGAGTTATGCAATCATACATTTTTTAATTAACTAGGTATTATTTTTTAATTATTATACAATATTTTACAGTGTTTTAGGAATTTAAGATATGATTAAAATTATGAATCTGTCATTACTCATTAAGTTTAATTTCTGTTTCTGACTTTTAACATTTGACTAGAGTGACTAGACCAAAGTGCTATGTTATAAAATTAAATAAATGTATGTATTTGAAGTATTGCAAAGAATTAAGCATTGTCATACATAAAATTTCATTGTTATAGGTTTTGATAATGATAATTACTAAATTATGACTAATTATGCTAATCACACATATACATAAAGGAAATTTGTGTTTCAGGTTGTGTATGTAAACCAGCAGCCTCGACAAGTGCGCATAGGTGTGGAATTACCTCCAAATTCAACAATGGATGACCTTAGAACAACATTACATACAGACACTGGCATTGATCGAGACCACATTATCCTTGCCGAGATCAATGAAAATGGTATTTACATTTTCCTCTCATACATAGTTTATGACTTACTTATCTTACTTATATCACTATTGTCTTTATCTTATACATATAATATATAAAGTGGTCTTTGCCTTGCTATTATTTTATTTTTTTGTTTCACATATATATTATATACTGTTAGTAATATTTATTTATCTTTTAATATCTTACTTATTAAATTCATTTAATTACATAATAAGTTTATACTGTGATATACATAATGTAATGGTGCTTTTTTTGGACAAAGGTCTTGTATTATATGGTTGACAGTGGTAGCCCAGTGGTATTACACTCGCTTGGATAACCAAGTGATACAAGTTCACATCCAGGTGTTACACCCCTGTTCTTGTGCGAATCATTTCTAACATCATAAAAAATCCTGCAAGTCTGAGAGAACAAAGCAAGTGATCCAAGGATATGTGAATGTGCCAACCCGCACTTGGCCAGCGTGATGGACTATGGCTTGAACCATAAGTTCTCGTGTTTAAGGATGGCCCGTGCCCAGCAGTGGAACGTCAATAAGGGCTGAGTGAGTACATATGTGTTTGTAGGGTGGTGTACGGGGCGCGCGGGCTGGGAGCCGGCGGGGCTGGAGCAGGGCGCGCTGTACTGCGTGGAGGCGCCGCCGCTGCTGCAGCCGCCCGCCGCGCCCTACCTGCTGCTGCTGTGGGTCAACATGCTGGACGGCGAGAGGTTTGGTATGTGCCACTTATACATAAGTACCTGGATGACCGAGCTTTATTTTTAAGAAAAATGTTATTATTATTCGCCAATAGATGTCGGGAAAAGTCATATTTTTCTGTTTATTGGCAATATTGGGCTACCCAAACGCCACCTTTTTGTTATTTTCTTTCAATAAAAAAAAAAGTTTATATTTAAACAACATTTTCTGAAAATGAATCCTAGCTAGATCGATTTATCGCCCCCGAAATCCCCTGTATGCTAAATTTTATGAAAATCGTAAATCGTTGGAGCGGTTTCCGAGATTCAGATTATATATATAATACAAGAATTGCTCGTATCCATACTAATATTATAAATGCGAAAGTAACTTTGTCTGTCTGTCTGTCTGTCTGTCTGTCTGTCTGTCTGTCTGTCTGTTACCTTTTCACGCCTAAACCACCCAACCGATTTTGCTGAAATTTGGTATGTAGAAGTTTGGTATGTAGTTTGCATTCATGAGAAGGAAATAGGCTTATTATTTTTTGGAAATTCAACCCCTAAAAGGGTTAAAAGGGGTGGCAAAGTTTGTATGAGAAAAATATTTTTATTGCACATTTTTGCATGAAACTTTGAATTAATGCTTTTTAGTACAAATGATGAAACACGTATTTCAGGGTTTTTCGAAATTCACCCCCATTGGGGGTTAAAGGGGGTGGCTAAGTTTGTATGGGAAATTTAATTCTATTGAAATATTTTGCGTGACACTGAAATAATGCTCTGCAATACAAATTAAGAGGGCCAGAACTTTAAATGGGGAATCAGTCCTTGGTACATTATAAGTAACAGTATATAAGCAAAAATTTTTATTTTATTCACTCTTAGCGCGAGCGAAGCCGCGGGCACCGCTAGTAAATATATAAGTGTAATATGACGTCACTACTTTTATTTAATACGTATTCACTAATTGTATGTATTATATGACTAGTGGCTATTGTGTCTTTTTGTTATACATTTTATTGCTTCAGAGTAAATCGTTTAGGCAATGACAGATTTTTTATAAAAGAGTGTATATTTTTTGAGAGTAAAAACGTAGGCACTGGGTGGTAATAAAACTTCATATAAATATAAATGAAAGAATTTTCAGTATGTGGTTTCAAAGATTAACCCGTGCATCCAAACATACAATGTTACGCTACATAGTATAAAACTAAGTCGCTTTCCGCTTTCTGTCCCTATGTATGTTTATCTTTAACTACGCAACGGATTTTGATGTGGTTTTTTAAATAGATGGAGTGATTCAATAGGAAGGTTTATATGTACAATACAAGCATAATATAGTAGAGAAACACTGATAATTTTATAGGTTTCTAATGTGATGTCGTAAACACATTTTTTTGCGCTTACATTTCAAACGCTTTCTACGATAGATAGATCAAAGTGATGTACTACAGTATTGTACACCTAAAAAAGATCTACAAAAAAGTCCGTGATGGTCGCCGACCTTCTCCCCACACCGTCCGTAGGGACTAGTCCGAGCGAAGCGAGGGCCAGTCACTAGTCTGTAATATAATAATATGTATATCAATTTCACTGTGAAAGTTTTATTTAAAATGTCTAATATTTGCTTAAAAAATAAGAAAGTAATTGTTTGTATTTGACAATCAAATTGATCGATTTATTTAACAATAAAAAGTAAATCCAATTAACCCCTACACCAGGCTCGCCGTACGCTATGCAAGTGCCGCGCGAGATCTCGTACGAGGACCTGCAGAAGCTGATGCTGAAGGAGATGTGCCAGGTGGTGGCGGAGCGCGTGCTGGAGAGCGCGCAGACGGCGGACATCTTCCGCGCGCGCATCGCGGAGGCGCACCGCCCGCGCGACCCCGCATACCTCGAGCCAGAGGTTACTACTTATTTCATACTACTCATACTAGTCTAAATTTAGCGCAGGCGAAACCAATGTTCTGTTAGTTAAATTTCTAAAATAAAAAAGCCTAAGTTACTCCTTATAATATTAGCTATCTGCGAGTTAAAGTTACGTCATAATCGCCGGAACACAGACAGACAAAAATTTTAAGAATTGATTTTTTGATGTTAGTAGTAGATGTAGTTTCATATTGCATATTATGAAAAGCTGTTAACATGAAATTAAAAGCGGACACTCTAATTTTATTTATGTATATATAGATAATGAACGTTATCTCGTCGTAATATTTAACATAATATACAATTGCGATGTTTATTTCATACAAAAGCATGCGTTTATATCATAAAGAGACATTATCTGCAACAAATATAATATTAAAATAATATTATATTACACAAATTGTATCTATTTTAAGCAAAACATTAAACAAGGATGGTTCCTATAAAAAAATTTTTCTTATTTTTTTACAGTTAAATAATCTGCCAATTTGCATGCGAATGTATTTACATTATCATCTTAGATTTTCATTTTTACTTATAAATTTAAAAGAAACACATTTAATAATGTTTATAGCTGCCGCATCCATTGTTCGCTCTGGACGTGGAGCAAGCGCTGTGCGCGCACGACAAGTACCCACACCTCCGCCTCGAGCTTTTGTGGGACCCCTCTCACAGAGACAGGTACGTATAATTTTGGTTAACTATAAATTTATAGTACCTTAAGAGCAATTTACTCTCTGACTTTGACGAACTTCGACCACGGTGGCTAAGCTCACCGAGTGTAGTCATCTGTGCAGAAGATTGTCAGCTTATGGTACTTTCCGCTACATGTAAGCGTAACACCGACTACTTCTCAACTCCGAGCTACTCCTGAGACTTCTTTAGGAAAAAAAACTTAACACCTAGTTAAAATGACTTTACCTGAAACTCGAACCCAGGGCTTCCCAATCTGCAGTCTTACATTGTAACTCCCAGGACTAATTTCATCCAAATCTTTCCAATCGTTTCCCACACATACACCTCCTATACCATTTGCCAGTATATATATACTGTATATATATACAGTATATATATTATATAATAGTAGTCAAGAGTGATTGTGGTTTGCTGGCAGCGTGATCCGCGAGGCGGGCGAGGCGTGCGAGGTGCACGTGTCGGCGGCGCGCGCGGCGCCGCTCACGCTGCACGCCTGCCTGGCGCACTACACGCGCGCCGAGCACCTCGCGCAGGAGGACGCCTGGAGGTATGCACTATACACACTGACCTCTATAATAATACCACTGGACTGGCTGTTGTCAACGTGCTTTTGTGGCTGCTTGATATTCGCCATTTTGGCGCTGTCCGCCGCTGTCGGACGTAGCGAGAGTTCGTGGTACTAAATCTAATGATGTCGATATAAAGATTTTTATTTTTTATTTTTATTAATCAATAACCGTATCATCATAATTACTATTTATGTTATATTAACAACGAAAATGCAAAATTACTTTACAGTAAACAAACACTTCTCGCTGTCATTTGCAATATACGTTAAAATTAGTTCTCGGGACTCTCGCTAGTGGCGCATCAAATGGACACAAAAAAATTGCTGTCAAACGCTTGGAACAGCCAGTCCAGTGGTATTATAGAGGTCAGTGACTATACACTACACTTATAAAGTTATAATAATGTTCTCCTACCGATTCCGGCCACGGCGGACAATCTCATTGAGACTAGCCAACTGCAAGAGATATTATAGTGCAGCGCGTGTGAGGAAGAGCGCAGACACAATGCACTTTCTATTCCTATAACTCTTATACTCCGGTGGGACGACAACTTGACACGACCAGTGAGAGCTAAGGCGCAGAACCGACTTTTTTACGTTCTCTCCGAGGCACGGGGGTGAAAACCGCCAACTTCCAAACTTCGGGCTGTAAACAAAAAGACTCAATAACTAAATTTGGCTTGACCCAGGACTCGATCCCAGGACCTCTCGGTGTGTGGCCGTACATGGTAGCCACTACACCACCGAGGCAGCGACTATACTTATATATGACCAGCAACTCACTCTCGCAATACAAATTTTCATCCCCCTTTTTACCATCTTAAATGGATGATTTTCGGGATAAAAAGTATTGTATGTCTTTTCCAGGGATTCCATATTTCGTCTAAATTGGTTATTTTTAGTTTATTATAAATATATGTTAGGATAGTATTACACACTTACAAAAAATTACTTTTTTCTTTTTATAGTATAAGCCTTTTATTTATTGTAGACAGTAGTAGACTAGCGACTTACCCTCGCTTCCGTGTCTCTAAGGTTCAATGGTTTAGAAGTGCGAAAGACAAACGTTCAAAAAATATTTTTTTTAACTGAGAACCTTCGCAGAGTAACTCACTTTTCATTACATTCATTTTTATGTAAATTGATTATTGGTTGTTGTTGACTTTTTTCCCACTTTATAAACTATATTGTAAACTAGTTAAGTAACAAACAAGCTAAGGTCTCTGATGCGTTCTACCTTAGCTTGTTATTTGTGTATTAAGTTGTCATTCAAACAAAATTACGTTTTATTTGAAGTGTCAAATATACTCGAAAATATCTTTAAAAACTCTTTAAATATTTCATGAAAAACTTCATTAAATAATAAATAACATGTTTTATTTAGTGTACAAATTATCTTTTTATTATATATTTACTGCAGTCACTCTACTAGAATTTCCAAATTTCCTTATTTTCCAATAAAATTAGAATTTAGAAACAGGGGCTCCATATATCTGTTGATGTCTTTTGTAACTTCTATCAATAGGAACTTAGTTTTAATAGGCAAAATTCTACTGTCATAGATTAAATAAGTTATGAATGACATTAAAATATCTTTTGTCAACATCTCATCCTAAATATGTATATATTTATTCTACATTTAATTCTGCATCTAATGCTGCAGGTGTCCACAGTGTCAGAGGTACATGCCAGTAGTCAAGACACTAGGCCTGTGGTCTCTTCCTGATATTTTAGTGATCCATTTGAAGAGATTTAGACAGTAAGTACTTTATCTAATTTATTTTTAATATGTAAAATTTATATACTAATCTTCGCGTTGTAACCAAAGCGTCTATTCAGATTCAGTAGTAACAATGCATAGAAACAACTTAAAATGACCAAGTTTTTTTTGAGTAGCACCATGTGGATGTGTATGTGAATTATTACACCATAGACGCACGGTTCATCCCCATCTCTTTTATTAATTTTTAACATAATTAGATAAATAATAGTTGAAATATTTGAAACTGAATAGGCTTTTTAAACATAGATTTCTAACTCCTTACAGGCAAGCAAAAGGCCGCACTAGTACAAAACTAACCACAATGGTGGAGTTCCCGATCGACGACTTCGATATGACGCCGCATTTGGTTCGCAGAAGCCCCACCGCCGGCTCCCCCGCCCGCCGCCCCGCACCCCCCGCACCCGACAACACATACGACTTGTATGCAGTCTGCTACCACCACGGCGACGACCTGGAAACCGGACACTACACAGCTGCCTGCAAAAACCCCTACGACTCCCACTGGTACAAGTTCGACGACTCCCGAGTTACTTCAGTCGACGATGATAATGTGTACACGGAGTTAGTAAACAACTCAGCATATATGTTGTTCTATAAACGCAAGAAGCCAACTGTTGTGCACCCCTGCTCTACGGATGAGGGTGGGCATTGGGCGCTCCGAATGCCAAAGTTCAGGCCGACTGAAAACTTAAACGAAATAGCCGAAGACAAGGAGGAAATAGAAGTCGCTAAATCTGACGATAATATTGAGACTGATCTCGATAACCCTAAAGTGAATCCGTCGCCATCCAGAAGTATATCGAGTATATCCGATAAGGAAACCAGTCCGGTCAAAACAAGTGTGATACACAGCACGACGACGATCGTGCAGTCGGCGATACTTCAGCGTCCGCTCATAGTGGAAGTTAACGGTGATGTAACGAACGAATTAAGCGATTATGAAAACGAGTCAACAATCGAGCCGTACATTCACAAGGATGTTCATGTTAACCCAAAAATGACGCCAGTCGATACAAGGAGACCGAAGTCAGTCGATTACCCGACCAGATCGAGTACGTCTCCCTCATCTAGAGATTCGAATAGGAATTATGAGAGTTCTCCTCTAGTAGCAAGTATCAATGGCGTTGAGTACCATCCCACCACGGAAGATCTGATGCTCTCCATGTTCCAAGAGTCTAAGTACATTGTGCCAAGGCACCATATAACTCAGGAATCTCATAGGACAGGTACATATTTTGTTTTTTGAGTTACTTAACACATAACATAGTTTTGAGGAATTTTCTATATTATCTGAGGAGTTAAACAATTTGTACTACAACCAGATTTTTACATGCAATAAATTTTTATATTTTATTTTATACTAGCGGACCCGACAGACGTTGTCCTGTGCGCATGCGCAAAACAACGTTGCCTAGCAACGACTTGTTTATAATTGGATATTTCATTTATTGTGTAAATGTATAAATAGCTAATTAATTCAAAAAATACATGTTGTAGTGGACCGAATTGTGAATCTAAACCATTCTCGAATGCACTTGAACACGCACAAAACATTTCATCAAAATCGGTCCAGTCGTTTAGGAGGAGTTCAATTACATACACACTCACAGAAGAATTATATATATAAAGATTTTGATAATTTTCTGTGCAGTAATATTGATGTTAGTAATTTTTTTTTCAGGAGAAAAGCCTTCCGTGTGGAAAACTAGAATATCCACATGAGAGCAGCTGAAAACTTGTGTAGTGTATAGAGAACCCCATCCCTTATTTATTTTAAATGTACCCTTAGATCTGAGGATTCTATGTAGCTGACTGTTATGTTATAAATATCATTAACTATAGACATTTTATTACAAGTTATTGGGAGAGAGAGAGAAGTGATGAAAATTGAGCCAATCCGGATTGTTCAATAGTTCAGATGTAAGTGAGGATTTTTGATAAGTACACAATAATAATAATTGATATAGATTGAGTGGTTCTAAAACTTATACGAATTCAAACTAAATAAACCATTTGTTTGATAACAAGCTTCCGATAGCGAATTAAAAATTTATGACAGTTAAATATTATTTTATCAAAGTGCTAGTGATTTTCGTTTAATGGTAGCTTGTGTTTATATGAAATTTAGTTGATATACTCATTACATAACTATGCCGCTCTGAAGTTTGCAACAAATGGTTCCACTGAGGATGTTTGTATCTAATTTCAGACCAGTAAAATTAGTTCGAATAGTGTAAACTGCTAGACGTATTGCATTGTGGTGTACAGAAGAAGTAGCAGTAGCAGGAAAGCTGACGTCTTACGTCATTACGATACCACACTTGTGCCTTGGCTCTAGGGTGTTAGTGATTTTTATATTGTACGATACGATTTCCTGACGTACACGATTAAAGAGTATTTATATGATATGTAATCACGAATCGTTCATTTATACTAGTTTTTGTAACAAATAATTTATTTATAACATTGTTCTGCGGCAAGTTTCGACCTCTCCTAGAGTCTTAGGAGATAAATATAATATGGATTTATATAATATTATATATAGATTTTGGGTCATATTGGCAGCTTTAAATAAGGTTTTAAGGAAAGGTCTTTTTCTTATGCCTTCATGTCAATTTGCCATACAGAGTGTAATTTAAATTTAAATATAATATAAACATAATGTATATATGTATAGGGGTACCCTAGATTTTGTAATTTAATTTATATAATTATATATAAAGATACATTTTTGTACCAAATGATATTCTCGAGTTGAATTTGTAAACACCATTGTAAATATCGGAGATCGTTTTTTAATAATGCGCATAGATAAGGATTGCCACAATGTGATTATATAAATGAATTTTATTGAATTTAATTTTTATAAAAGACAAGAATAATACGAGTAATATAATCTTGTATACTTGATATATTTATTTCAGATGTAAAGTATCAACATAATTGTTAAAACAATCTCGTTTCAAATATCTATTTAGGAGTTACTCATTCATCACTCATGCTTATAAACTGTCTGTTTCGTAAAAAAAATCATCACATACATCTTTTATAAATATCAATGTATAATAAGTAATAAATAAAATGGTTGATATTGCAACCAAATTGAAGCCCCATTTTATAATATGTATAACCAATAAGTGAAGGAATATCGTGTCTTGCAGCACTCTGGAAAGTCGATACAAGTCGTATTTTAGGTGTAAATTAATGGCTCTCATTTGTTTTATGTTAGAGAAGATAAACACCGATTATATATTAATTTAATTAATTGTAATTTAACCAACAGTTATAAAGTACTATCGGATCTCTACTATACCTAATAATAACATTATCTACATAAAAGGAATTAAATTCCTATTATTTGATCGGTAGTTTATCTTTTTTTATTATACTGTATTACATTCGTTGTTTTAATTTAAAAATGTTTATTTTATTTTACTAGATCACGTTACGTTAAAATATAAGTGTTATGTGCACCTCAAATTATTTTCTTTTATTTTTAAATGACCCTGGTTTTAAACGAATATTAAACTAAAATAATTTAATTAATATTACGATCTTTTATTTAATATATTACTTTATTTATTTCGTTGATACATAATGTTTTCATAATTTTGTCACGTAGACCACTGACTTGAGTCGAAGTCACTGAACATAACGTATCACTTCGGTCAAGTGGCAGTCGGAGGACTTACGTGTCTTTTTATTTATTTATGAATGAATTATTAATGTCAACAACATAACACAATACATTTTAAATCCATTCTTGATTACAAGCTTTAGTTGTTACTTGTTAGTCACTTACTGATGTTCATAGCACTGACTAAAATTTATGCTTATATAAAAAAATAAAATGCCTAAAAATAAGGGTACAAATCGAATCGATCGAAGTAATAGTATATCCTTATTTTATTTTTGTTATTTTATATTATTAAAAGCTTATTAATATTTGAATAATTAAAATTTGACACAAAGAGTAAAAAAATTAGTCTGCCTTATGAAAGTATATTATAAGTATCTAATACCTTTAAACGACGCAACGCAATTCTTGTATATATATATATATATATATATATATATATATATATATATATATATATATATATATATATATATATAAAATCGGAATCTCTGAAACGGCTCCAACGATTTTCATGAAATTTAGCATGCAGGGGGCTTCGGGGGCGATAAATCGATCTAGCTAGGTTTTATTTCTAGAAAACGTTATTTTATCAATATTTTCAGGCAATGAAAAAAAAGCTACAATACCACTAGAATACGAAGGTAAATTTCGCTGTCATCCACAAGATTATAATAGCTCAGATTGATTGACAGCGGAAACCGGGCGGTCTCTAACCAGAAGTCCTCGGTTTGAATCCAGGTGTTTCCAGTCCGATTATTATTTTTTTCTTTTTTTAATTTTTTCCAAAAAAAAAACCGAGCGAAGCTCGGTCGCCTGATATTATTTTTTATAACTACAAACTAGTAGGTACTATAAATATAAAGTAGAGATGAAACGGATATCCGGCAACTATCCGGTTTCCGGCCTATCCGGCCTTGTTTTTACTATCCGGCCGGATACCGGATAGTAACTCAGTATCCGGCCGAGCCGGATACCGGATAGTAAAATTAAAATCTCATTATTTACACAAGGATAATTAATAATTATACCACAATAGGTTTTGGACACCGTTTATTTTTGTAATCGCACGTCAAAAATGTTTGTTTTATTAATTATAGTTCAGTACTCAAAATTAACAAGTGGCAAATTGTGATGAATTAATACTCAATTTTCCGCATTTGTTGGTAAGTAAGTGGCGACTCCGCTTAATTTCATATACCAGACCAGCTTTTGAAAATAACCTTTCGCTGACAAGTGCGGGTACTGATTTAAATTAATTGACAACCAATGTACCTACGAATCCTGATTGCGATCGATTCGAGATGCCTTTAAAAAAAGTCAATCTCGTTAGCAATTAGATTTTGTTTTTCTTGGTCGCGACAATTACCACTATTGTCCTTTGCCGAAGTGGCAAAGTAGTAGTAAGTAAGTAAGTAAGTGGTAGTTTGGATTCTCTACTAAGGATTTAAAACGACTTTCTAATTCAGTTTTCGAAGCTCTATAATATAAACGGCCGGATATCCGGCGCTCCGGCCTGGTAGCTTGCCGGATATCCGGTATCCGGCCAAACCTCTATCCGTTTCATCTCTACTATAAAGTATAAACTAACAAGGCGTCCTTGCGATTTGATCGATACCACTGCACTCGTAACGTAACGTAACTCGTACGTTAATTTTTTGAATATTGTATCACAAATTACATTTTCGCAAATTTGATACTTTTACTTTATAATATTGTTTAAGAAATGACTTTAGAGTGTTGACTGAAGGTTGCTCATGAAGGCAAAATTACATAATACCTATATGGATTTGCTTTAATTGTAAGTACCCGCCCATTTACGACTTAAGGAAGTGTAAGTAACCTTATTTTTTTGATATTACTCAAGATATTATACCACCCAAAAAGACTTGTCGCAATTTCTTTACATAAATATTATGTGCCTTTAATAATACTATGTGGCTTCACTTTAAATATAATAATATACATATTTTGCAATTTAACTATTTGTATTATGATTAGGTCTCCTCTATCTACCTCTATCAGTGGTCTGTGGTGTACACGATATGAATATTTTCGCGCTGTCGTGCTTAGGGTTTGGTACGGTACACACTGCACGTGTTAATTTGTTTGTAAGACTGGGCGGATTATAATTTATATTATATTGTGCGGTTACCTAGATTAGATAATACAGTTAGAATTTTTTGCATTTTAAACAAAGTTTTTCTCGTATGAAATAATTATTTTTAAAAAGTATAGTATGCTGTATGTCTGTTATGTAGTAATGTTACAATTTTTCGAACACTTTCTAGTGGTAAGCTTTATCCGTAGTTTTTTAGAAAGTGGTTAAATTAAGTTTTGTTCGTTAGTTTTTTAGAACTAATTTGAACACGTTAACAAAGATAATGTACATTAGGTAATATAGATAATATAGTCGGTACTATTTCGTTTCGATTCGAATCATTATATTGATTCGAATCAAGGGTTTATTCGAATCATGATTCGACTTTTATGTCGGGTGATTCAAGTTGATTCGAATACTAATTTTCGATTCGAGTCGTATAACTAAAAATAATAAATTGTGAGGTGAGGACGTGAGGTGGGTCGACTAAAGAGCAATGGACAAAAGTCAAAGCTTACAAAGGAGACTCTGGACGAGATGATGAAGAGATGCGAGCTAGTGAATGCATCTAAGCGTCTGCAGGTACTTGATAGAAAAGTAAAGGTTCTCATAAGGCGTGGCAAACGACAAGCAAATACCAAAATTGAAAATGCAATAGCACTCAATAGGGGCTCTAAAGGCTTTGCCAAATCTCACACCTCCTGTTGTCACCTGACTAAAATAAGAACTGCTGCTAGGTACCATCGTCACCTCGAAGCCAAAAATTCTCGCTGAAGTCGAACAAATCTATGGAGATCTTTACTCTTCACGAATACCTCCACCTGAGGCCCAGCGCGAGTATGATGCACGAGTCAGGCTAGTACGCCACCAACAGACGAGCTTCCGAGGATTTTTTAGGCAGCAGTAAGCATCATAATTTCCCATCTTTTCGTCCCACGTTTTAGAAGAGTTAAATAGGCTCTCATTACCCGAATATGTGAGGTAATGAGAGCGATCGACTTGTTTTGTAAAACTTTTATTGTACCCTAATGAACGACTGTAGCTGATTCAAATTGTGATAAAAAGTAGTCAAATAAACAAGGTTTAAGTTCCTAATTGAAAATTATAACAAAGTAATCAAATTTGGTTTTTATCATCAAGTTCCCTTAGAAGGCTCCAGTTATCCCGCACTCCCCTATACGTTTTAACCGTCTGGATGCCTACGTTTAGGTATAGCTTTGTGCCATGTGCACATACCTATTGTAATTTTTTCCATATTTGGTAACAAGATCAAAATAATGTAGTAGAGTATTGTACTGTATTTGTACACCTTAAAAAGGTCTAGAGAAAAGTCGTACCTATGTCGATCTCGGATAACATACTATATCCATTTTAATACTTTAAAAAATGGGCAATAATTGTAAAGCGGTAATTTGTAAGCTATTTACACAAATACGGTATTAATCGTTATCATTTCATGCATATTATTTTACGCTTTTACGCCATAATATAATTTAAACGAATATCTTAGGAGTAATCGCAATAAAAATTATAAATATTGTGTATTGTGTAACTATTACTTCATTATCACGTAAAATAATAATAACAAAATACAATAATAGTAAGTTTTACTATCAATATTTTTATTTACATTTTATCGAAAATAAAAACTTAATTCTTACCAAATATTGTTACTTTTTTAAAAAAACGTCGTTAAAAATATAGTGACGAAATAATCACGTGTGGAAGTTCCATAACATAATGTACACATATTTAATTATGTATCCTTATGATTGCATTACGTGTTTAAAACAAATAAATTTTACAAACAGCAGGTGTCCTCACCGTAAGACAATAGGTAATACAATGTTAAAAATGATTTGCACATGAAAATTTCAGAGGTGCGATTCCCGAATTTGTACCGGCATCACTCAGTTAAGCGAGGGCGTTACCACTAAGTAGGTTTTATTTATGTTGCCTATTGTTTATTTCGTTTGTAATATAGAAGTCCTATACCTATTTGTTTTTTGAATGAATTCATATATAGAAATTAGTCCAGAAAGTAAAAAAGTAAAAATAATAAATAAGAAAAAAATATTACAGTAATAAAAATAAGCTTTGAAACATTTAGTGAAAGGATTTCGCTTTGCTGTTCTACTACCAAAGGATTGACGTACTATTTGGTTTTAATTTCGTTTAAATAAGTGTTAATGACAGTAAGTATAATTATAATGTTGTCTCATTAAATTTTACTTTGTTTAATTATATAATTCGTGCGATACCTTTAAATCAAAAGTTGTTGTTTGTAGTTAATGCCATTTTTGGTAACTTTCCGTCACGTCTGACTTTTGAACACCTGTACAATGATATCTTTTATAAAAAGTAAGGTCAAACTTTCAAAAATTTTAGAAAGGTTTACTTTAATAACATGCAAATAATTTGATACGTATATTATAACAAATAGCAAAAAGCCTTGGTGTTGTTTAAGTATAATTTAAATTCAAAGAAAACATTTGTTCTAAAATCTAAAATACTAATTGTTGTTTTTAAAATTTATCCCCAATAGAGAAAGGCAAAGGACTCTAAAATACTAAGATTCTTAATAGGTACTTATACCATTTTAAAATTAATGCCTATTAGACCAGGGTAGAAAATAATAGTAGGATGAAACCCATTGGAAAAGGAGGAGAATATTATAAAAATGAAAGGAAAAAATAAATAACGGGCGATCTGAGGTCGGTCAGGTTGGGCATTGTAATTTGTTCAAATTTCTACTTTCTGATGGTGTAAAAAAATATACATTACCATAGTAAATTTTCTCAGAAAAGCTGCTACAAAGTACAGGTAGTAAGACCGAGACACTCCCATTTTGAGGTAAGTTTTCACCAAATTTCGTGAAAAATATTTTCTTTTTGTAAAAGATAAAAATAAAAAACCAAAAACTTGTTTTTTTGAATTTTTACATAAATTTTGAGGTTATGTGAAAAAAGTGAAAGTACAAAAGTTTTACATCTTTTTATTACCTACAACATTGCCATTTTTTTTTTTCATAGGACTTGTAGTTTTGCCAGTAATCGAGATAAACAGTTTTTTTACCCTTAAAACACTCCCCTCTTCCCCCTTCCCGACCTTAGATCGCCCGTAATTTATTTTTCCTTTCATTTTTATAATATTATCCTCCTTTTCTAGTGGGTTTCATCCTACTATTATTTTTTTTGGTTTCAAAAATTATCGACACTGCACTGGTCTATATAGTGCCTAAGTACTATATAAATTATAAGTGATAATCACTTATACCTACCTCATAGCGGAAGTAACTTCCGTTATTTCGTAGTTTTAACGTAGATTTACGAAATTAAAATAGATGCTTAGCATTGCTTTTTGGCAAATTTTCTCATTTCTCATAGTGTATGTATACAAAAATAAATACATACATACGCATACAGTATATACACAATTGACAATACACATAAACAAAAGTGAAGTGTCTGTTTCTAATGTCAAAATTGAAAGTTTTAAAGATTTGATTGAAAACAATAGATATGTTGTGAGCGCGCAATCGTGAAGACTCGAAAACGTCCTAATTGGGACGTATTGCCTTTAGTCTGTGTCACGCATGGCAACGAGTGGTACGCTGCTACAAAATTTAAATAAATGCCATCCTGTGTATTTAGGAAATGCACCAATTATGATACCAAAGTTATTAAAACACAAGGGAACTTATACCACATGTAAGAACGCAGTATACTTCGATTTATTAATATATTCAATGATATTATAAGTAAAAAGGTGTAGATACGTTACCTAAACGACATCTATCAACGATATCATCTATCTTCAAAAACGGCACACTAACGCACACATGAATACAGAATAACTAAAAATATTGCAATAACACACTACATTACGATTAGTCGTCAAAATAGGATGGCATGATTCAAGTATCGCCAGTGAAAAAGAGACAAATATAATTCTCGACAGTGCGTCGTCAACGCGTTGGTAGGCCAATAGCCTAGTTTTAGTGTGCCACTTTTTGAGCGCGTATGACTTATCTACACCTTTTTTCCTAGTATATCAATGAATATATTTCAATTATTTGCCTAATATTCTGATATGTCATCGGTCGCTAGACTAATGTTTGTTTACATTGACGCGCAATTGACAACACTAGCTGTCTCTTTTTTTCTTATTGATTTTATCGACTATCCCCTTTCTATCATTTTGACATGTACCTTGAATGAAAAGTGTGTATGTGTGCTGCGCGGAACACTTTTTTCGGTTGTTTAGTGAGCGTATAACATATCTGTCTATTAGAATGTTATAAAAGTAGTTAGGAACTAATAAGATTTTTAGAAATTTTTGTCTGTCTGTCTGCTTATTCTGGCTAGTCTCTGAAATAGCTGGAACGATTTTGACAGATCAGGCAGATAGCCAAACGTAACAAAGGCATGTTTTATTTTATAAAAACATTGGGGCTCCGTAAAAAATCCATGTTAGTCGTGTTAATAAGTTAAAAAAAATGCAAAAGTTTATGTGAGGAAGCAATGATTAATAACGTGATGTTTTATCCCCAATCTGTAGCCACCATGTTAATGATTACCAAGCCCACTTTGTATTTGAAAATACACCTGTAACAATGTTGCTTTGCTGCTCCTTCAGTTAGAGGTATTTTTTTCAAATGAAATGTTTTCGTTTGTTCGCATTTTAACGATATTTAATATTTTTGTATCTAAACAACATTATATTTTAATTTCATATGAAATCTGAGATTACAACGAAAAATATGAGCACCAGTGAAGGTCATGTATCTAAAATTTGCCACACAATTTTTTCATTGAAAATAAGGTCATTTTTTGTTTTTTTCATAATACATCGAAAAATAAATATTTCACTTTGAAAAAATTTGCACTTGTTTGAAACATTTTTATCAATTTTCATGAAAAGAAAGAAATTTTTGCTATAGTTAAAAATTAAAAACCGCAAAAGCGTTTAGAGTTTTTCTCGATTTTGAGGTTATGGGCAATAATGTATGAAAAGAAAGTTTTAGATTTTTTTGTATTTATTTATAAATATGTTGGGACATCATTACAACAGCGCCATCTAGTTCCGAGGTAAGCGTACGAAGCTTGTGTTACGGATACCAGATAGTTGATATACTACACATATAAATGTTAAATACCACAGACAATTCAAAATACATAAATATTATAAATATTAACACCCATGACTGGATTACAAACATTCGCGCTCAACAAATGAATGCCCCCAGCGGGACTCGAACCCGCAACCGCTGGCGCAGAAAGTAGGGTTACTACCAACTGAGCCAAACGTGTCGTGATAAGTATCTACAACTCTTACATTTACCTTTTTTGATAGGGTTTAGCCGCAAATAGCAAAAAAACGAGTACAAACCCCTACGAGTAAAAAACGTATACCACCCCCTTTCCAGAACTTTTTCTGAGAGTGGAATATTTTTTCTTCGTTATTTACATCATCAACAAAATTTACTGACCATATACTGCTAAGGCTCTTTTTTCTTCACACAAAATTGGCACTGGTCTCGTATAGCAAAGTAATTTTACAGAATAATTTTATTTTCTAATATTTTGATATAATAATAGATCCAAATGCCGGGCTTTGTGCCGCTTGATACACCACATCTTTGTATAATAGGACTGCAGGGCTTTCTCTAATAATGGTTACATTCACATATTATAATGTGAAGTATCAGGTTCGTGGGTACAAACTCGTAATCCGCGCGCAAGTCGAACTAACATTTGGGCAATTTGTATTTATTTTTAAATGTCGAAATATTTCAAAAATTATATTCGTATTCTCTTCCTAATATTTAAAAATAATTTTAAATGCGAAAGCTAAAATTAAACTACCTATAGTTTAGTAGGCACTCTTATTGTTAAAATTAAATTGTCTCATTGTGCTCATACCTTTGTGGATGGCCCTGATGATAAACAAAACCGAAACGTGCAAGTTATAGTGTGTGTGTTGCAACACTGTGTTTACAAATTCTGAATGCAACACTCACTTAGTAAGTACGCATAATATGACGTCAATGGTGATTTTATTATATTTCGTTACAGTTTATAAAGCTTTTTGCACTTATGTTTCAAGTTTACTATTTACACCTTAATATTTTTTAATTGTACAATGTTTATATTATATTGTTTACTAGAATACAGAATAGACCTTTACGTTGCTATTGGCTTCACATCAGATAAATAAAATTGAAGCGTCTGTTTTTAATTTAAAATTAACAGCTTTTCACTAAATGAATAAGAAAGTATATACGGTACTTACATCAAAAAATCAATTTTTAAAACTTTTCTCTGTCTGTCATTCTGACTGTCTGTGCGTTTGTTCCGGCTAATCTCTGAAATAGCTGGACCGATTTTGTCGAGACTTTTACTTTAATTTTATAAGGAGTAACTTAGGCAACTTTTATTTTATTACAAAATTATAAAAATCGTTTAAATTATTTTAACTTACGCCTAGCGAAGCGGTGTTACTTGATACCTAATGCTATAAATTAAACTATCTTTTCGATTTTTGGTTCCCGATGATACCAAAATACCTAAACCTTATCATAAGAAAAAAAAACTTCTTAAGAAAAAAAAATCGTAAAGATAGTTTATTTAGAATATCTAAGAATTGCGTCAATTTAATACTTATTATTACAATAATAATAGGATTTACGGTTTAGCACTGTACAGTGAATTTTGGATATACGAGTAGTGAGTTAGCTCTTACTGCCACTATGTGGAAGGTTGTGGCTGCCTTGACTATGCCCGCAGAAGGCGAATATTTATAACGAAAATATGTTTATAAATATTATAACGACTACCGGATACAATAATTACAACACACACGAGGACGAGCACATAGTAACATTTATGTTAATCCGATCGCAATTTTTGCAAGTTTATATTCAAAGTTTCATATTTTTATTTGCGTAGAGCGTCTTTTTATCACGCGATGAAAAGTGTTTACCTACGAGTATAAGATGAAATCATAATTATCCTCTACACTGAACCACCGTTAAGTCTCTATAAGCGAAAGTGATTCAAATATTCTAATTTTGGCATGATTTGACCAGTATGATTATAATCTAACAAACATTGCATATTGAATTTTTATTCATATTATTGTTTATGTATGCTTAAAAAAAACAAGTCCACAATAAAGCGACCAGTCGTTGAGTTTGCATCTCTCATATTCTATGTAAATCTTAAAGTGGATTAGTACATTAGATTAGTATAAAGTAACAGCTTTACAACCTAAATAGTTTAGTCAACAAGTGAATTTCTTGGAAAAAAGTAAAGACAGAGGAGGACTACAAAAAGGTCTCTACCGAAACTATAGGACCAATATTTTGGTATAATTTTCACAAAGGGATGACAATATAGCCAAATTTAATATACATATATAAATATTATATTTGGCCATATTGTCATCCCTATATATAAAAATAAAATATATTTTTTTAATTTTTATCTAAAATATTTCTTACGTCATAAAAAATCCAAGCGATTTAGTTGCGAAATCTCTACCTATCAAAGCATATTGATATGGGCCAAATTGCGATTCGCTCCAATTGCTACGATGGAAATACTAGCCTCTTCTGACATCAGGGTAGGGCTCATGTTTCCTGTAGCTCTCACAGACACGTTACCAACCTATTATATCTATTGACGATAAAAAATGTGTATTGAAAGCTTGGGAATCTAAATTGCAACATTTTGTTGGTTATGTTTGTAACAATGTGAAATAGTACCTATGTTATATTTGTTCCGCGTTGTGTAAGGAATGTAGGGTTTATATCATCGATTTCCTGTGATAGAAGACTTTTCGATAGCAAAATAAACACATTTGTTAAGAAAGCGCAAGAGATTAAGTTAAAATACTTGTAATCTTTTGATTTAGAATTGTAATTTAGGACCTTAATATCACTTTCATGATTTATTGTACAATATTGTACAATATCGGATAGAGTTCTGTTTGTCATATTTTATGTTAATATTTTTTATTTTAACAAGATGTGTGTAATGTTGGTGACCGTGTTATAATATATTTTTTAATCTAATATATATTAATTATTATATTCAAAATTTACAGGTTTATGATTTTATAAATTATTAGATTCAAATAACCTTGACCAGAGTCGATCAATATAAGTAACAGTTATACAAGAACAATGATATAATTGATAAGATGACATATGTATCTCCGGTAGAGTCAGGGCTAGCCTTCAGGACCACTTTTACTTTTTAGCTGTGTGGTAGAGGGGCGAGTAAATTCGATGTGCGTATAGTCTTATTTCTTCAGTGTTGTGTTCGGGCCCAACTACAACTCGCGCCTGTTTGATTTGTTAAACTATAAACACGTGTTCGGACTACGAGTGCGTAAGCGCCGGCCGGCTTGGAATATATTTTTTGTAGCAGGTACGTTACATTGATTCTTTCTTTTTTTACATGATTTTAGTACTTTACAACTACAACTTTTGTTGTAGTTGTAAAGTACTAAAATGTTAAATGGTTTATTTATAGTTTTTGTATTTATATTTGATTTCAGTAGAGTATAATTATTAAGAGCTTGTTAAATAGACCGAAAAGATATTTATCTTAATTTTATGCCCGTAAAATGTAGTTACTAAAATAATTGTTCAGTACCTAGGTACCTATGTATTTAAAAATAAACAGTAATTTAAAAATATTTTACTCAACTAATATACCTACCTAGGATAATTTAAGCAATATACCTAATAAGTATGTACTTTTAAGAATGCAATTATAAATAATTAGCTATATAATCATGTGTGAAATAATTTACCTTATGAATGTTTACTAACACTGTTGGAACAATGAGCTGATGATCGAAGGAAGTTATTTGAAAGTAGGTACCTACCAAGTACCTAACGGAAATTTCACATATTCCGTATAATAGATGTAGCTATTGTTATGCAGATCCAGACGTGGAATGGTTACACTTTTATCTAGCAATAAATGAAGAAGATTAGACTTTATTTTTGTAAAATAAAGTTTTTCTAAATTAAAATTAAAATGAAATGTTCTTCGTTCTTAAGCACATCACTTGAACCTTTAACCGTTTCGGGATTTTCGAATTGTTTGTCCTTTTTAAATTAGCCTAATAAAACTTTTAAGGAAAAGATTATTTCAGGGAAATGATAAAATAAAGTTTTATTCCATTGTATTTTTAAAAAAAACATTAAGATCGCAAATAAAAAAAACAGTTAGCTAGTTTTTGTAAAAACGAAGTTATACAAGTAGGTATCCTTTGTCCTTGAATTTACGTAATACTTTACTCTTTTTTTTTAATTTTATTCCCTCTTTTTTCTATGAAAAATAAGCAAAGCAATGCAATAAGCATAATTAACCTCAATTAATATTTTATTAGTAAAATATGTGTTTAAGTTTATACCTACATTAGCGTTCAAGTTCAATATGTACCGCGTTATATATGTATCTATATCCGCATTGCCGATTTACCTATGTGACTTTTGAATAAAATGCATATAATCAAAGGAATGAACTAAAACTTTTCAGACATATTTATTTTGTGCTATTATATTTATTTACTTTTTCATGGAGTGATAAATAGAATAACTTACCTTTATTGCTTGTGTAAGTAGGTAACTAAACTAACCATTTTACAATAAAAAGTTTTTAATTTTTATTGATATTAGTAAAGTATGTAAATACTTACTTTTAAAATAAACACACGAATAGATGTCTTCAAAATATATTTATTCATTCAATATCAAAAAATATTGAACCAACTTTAAATAAGTAATCTTAATAAAATAATAAGTCATATAATATACTTAACTTTAATAGGTAAGTGAAGCACATGTTAAGGTAAATAAGGCTAGAAACAGTTTTGAGTGTTAAGTTACAGTTACTTATTGATATTTTTCTTAATTTAAACATCGAGACAGAACATATTTTAATTTAATCTTCAAGAGTTTATATGTACAACTTCAAAAAGAACGCAATAATGCTAATTTGCTAATTATAACTTAAAGGGTTAATGTTAATACAAACAATATTTCAATTTATAGTAGGTACTTACCTAATCAATTCATTTTATAATGTAAATTTCATTTTAAAAAGTGTAAAGATGGCAAGTGTTGCACGACAAAATATTAAGGTCTTTAATAAAGTCGTTGACCTTATTTACTTATGCATTTTGAAGTGGATTTGTGCAAAATCTTTTTGAATTTTTAATGTAAGTTTTTTCTGGTTATCTGGTAGATATTATAAGAGTAAAATAACATATGTAAAAGCAAAATATATGGCTAATATTTTATTCTATAACACATTTTATTATTATCAGTGAAAGTGATTTGACTTGCTTACGATATTGCTAAGTCTTGTCATGCTATAATGTTTGACATTTCGACTTGTTGGAAAATAAACTTTATGTTTATTGTGCTATAAAGTGTATTTCATAGTACAATTCAATGGAATTGTTAAGTTTTATAAATATACGATATATGTTACCGTGTATGTAGTTCACGTATGAAGTTTTCTGCGAATAAACTTTCAGTTTCATCCTAAATTTATGGCAACGGATGAAACGAATTTTACAATGGTTTTGTACCTATTAGGTAGGTACTTAGGTATTGGTTAGTATAATTCTTAGCCTAAATGGAAATACCAATTTAAAGTTGTTATAAGTTTTGCATTTTAAATATGTGTAAACATAAAAAAGGTACATGACTCTTAAATTTACTACATTTATTTTTATTACAACAAGCAAATTATCGTCATCGTCAAATTATGTAACTTGCGATGCAAATTACATATCAATATCATTGTAAAATGTAACTTCTATTTAATAGTACCAGTTTCTTAACATATAAGAAACCACAAGTGTAAAATAATATGTAATAATATTAATAGGTAGTTACTTGAGTTCCTTAGCTTTCGATTCCTAAGCAGGTACATCTTGTGTTTTGCCCAAACTTTTGAATCCCTATTCCGCCATAACTATTTTTTTAGCATAGTATAAAAGCTATGTACCTACAAGAATGTAGGGCACTAGTTAGTCTCTCAGGTAAATATTTACATTTATTATCTGTAGTGTGAAATGCTGCGTAAACTATTGTAAATTATCAGTATAAGAAAGCTGCTCATACCCTTGTCGCTGGTCACTGGTCAGTGCCGTTAAAATATGGTCATTAATTCTAGACGTTTTAGAATTGGAAACAGATAAGTACTTAGTTTAAATCTATTAATCAACTTAGAGTTTATTTTTACGCTAATATGTTTTAAACATACTAGCGGCTCACCGTCGCTTCGCCTAGGTTGGTCCGTAGTAAAATACAAAAATATATTCTAAGGGATAATTTAACCGGGATATAAATTAGCCTATGTGCTATTCCTATTATACCTACCAGACAATTAATGTTTTCTTGAATTGGTCTGTTCTTCAGTAGATTTTGATACAAATAATAATTTATAATAAAGTCATAGTAATGCTTTAAAGATTGTTAATAAAGACAGCTTGATGCTTAAGTATGATATATGGATTGTTTCAACACTGCTAGAATTGATGTGGCTATGTTATTGCCTATTGTATAAAATAGCAAATCAGATATAGGTACTTGTACAGTAAACTGTACGTACATATTGTTATATACCTTGTAGGTTCTCCATTGCTTAGAAAATCTTAAGAACGTTAAAAATTGTGGGAATCTTATAATATGTCCCGGTTTAGTTAAGACAAAGAGGGTTTTGTATACCTAAACTCAAAATGTAAAGTAACTTTTTATCTATATATTAATTTTATTTACACAATTTTTTTCTAGAACTTTATGTAAATGCATAATCATGTAGATTCTACCTAAATGATTATGTTCTTCCTTCTGAAAGATACACATATGATATCATATTCGACATTTAAATGGTTTGTCAATAAAACCTATTTCTAAACTATAAACTATCTCACCCTCATTTCAATTAGGTTATGCTACGTAGGTTTTGATGGTTATATGAAATAGAAACTATATTACTATACATATGTACATATACCTATATTAGTATCCTTTACTTGAGAAATGAATGATTCCCTCCCTTTATAAAGTTTCAACCGAGTTTTCATCGGATAATTTCTGGGACAAAAAATCCTAAGTTTTCCCCAGGGTCTCCCTTCTAATTGTCTTCATACTCATCGAAATCGGTTCAGCGGGTTTAAGTTTATCCAGTACAAAAACATTCAACAATCAACATACATAGAATAGTAGATTAGAGAAAGCGCTGGATATGCCTACCTAGTAATAATGTCTACAACGAAAAGAATATGTATGTAGCTGTTACATAACTATGATTAATAGACATAATTCTAGTTACTTTGATATTTGGCTAAGTATGAAATGTAATTTCGTTTGGCTAACACAAAACTTATCACAGCAACGTGTACTTATGTAATGATAAACGTTGCCTCAGTATTGACTTTTGACCATTTTTTCGTTTATTAACCTTTTGGTTTTATTTGTTATATGCCCATACCGGCATATTTAGCCGAACATAAAATAAAGGTTTGATATCAGTATCAAATATTTTCAAATTAAGAAAACAACTGAACATATTATTTTTTTTAATCGCGTATCTTTTTGGAGTTGAGGACTGAATTATGCCTGACTTAGCCCCAACGGAGATTGCCAGGGCACTCGAAATGCGAGGAAATGGTCAAACCTACAGAGTGATATTCAGAGATCTTCGTCGACCAGTTTCAACGATCCATCGCAGTATCGAACGGTTCAGGGAGACCGGTACTTATGTGAGAAGAGCAGGACAAGGCAGAAAAAGACGCACTTCGAGTAGGGATGATCGTTTCATTCGGCTTCGTGTACGTAGGAACCCCTGTTTGACAGCCTTCCAAGCCCGACATGAGTTAGAAGTAGTGCGGGGTGTAACCGTAAGTGAGCGTACGGTACGAAGAAGGTTCGAAGAAGCTGGTTTGGGTTCATTTGTGCCCGCCAAGGCTCCAAGGCTCGAGGTAAATCATTGTAGAAACAGGTTAACTTTTGCTCAGGAACATCGACTTTGGAACGCGGACCAATGGATTAAGGTATTGTTTAGTGATGAGTGCAGAATTCTCTTAAATCAAATTGACGGCAGGCAAAGAATATACCGACGCGAAGGAGAACGATACATTCAGACAAACTTTGAAACTACAGTTGCGTACGGTGGTGGATCAGTAATGGTTTGGGCGGGCATTTGTTTGGGAGCTCGCACAGACTTGGTAGTGATTGACAGAGAGAGTCTGACTGCAGACCGCTATATCAGAGAAGTTTTAGAAGAAAATGTCGTTCCGTTTGCCCCATATATCGGTGACGATTTTGTTTTTATGCAGGATAATGCTCGGCCGCATACCGCTCGGGTAACTCAAGCTTATCTTAATGATTATGAATATCACTCTTATGGAGTGGCCGGCGAGATTACCAGATATGAACCCAATAGAGCACGTTTGGGACTTGCTGAAAAGAAAAGTTAAATCCAGAATTCCAGCTCCTGCCAACGTGGGCGAACTGCGAATCGCCGTAGTTGAGGAATGGCGGAGACTATCCCAGCAGACCATCGATAACATCATTCGATAACAACATCTAGACGGGTAGAAACTTTAATAAGAGCATGTGGAGGAAATACGCGATATTAATCACCATATTTCTAATTTAATTAATTGATATTTTAATATTAATTCTCAATTTTCCCGGTTACATGAAACGTTCAAAAATGTACCATTTTTCACAAATAGCCTTTACTCGCAAAATCTGTTCTTAATGTGACCTCATTTTAAGTAAAACAAATGAAACTTTAAATAACAAAAGAAGTGTAGTAAGTAGTTTTTAAAATAAAACCATACTTTTTTTAATTATGGACCTTTTTTTTTGTGTTCCGCTAAATATGCCATTATGTTTATTTTCAATCTCACTTTCTTTTTAAATGAAATTATAATTGTAACGATAATAATTTCATCACTGAGGTACCTTAGACCTCCTGAATCCGGCCATGTTGCAAAATTCACACTTAGCGGACGTTTACTAACTATATTTTACCTCCCTGCCAAATTTCATCTTTATACGTCAAGCAGTTTTCGATATTTCATGATGAGTGAGCAATGAGCATAGAGTATATTGCTACATATATGTCTGAGTCTCAACCTCTCGCATTGAGTAGAGGCCTGAATGAACCCAGCTTTAGGACGTTAAAGAGACTCTTGAAAAAAAATAAAAGCAAAAAAATTGAAAAAAAAAGATTTCCGTATCTTATTTTATATCTTATTCAGGAAAAACCTGTTTGGTTATACTTTTCTCTTTGCGCAATGGATTCGTAGTTCGTACCTGCATAGACTTCCTATTGAGGCTTAAGTATGACATTTAGACTGTTTCCTTAAGACCTGTAACGCTCAGCTATTTTTATATTATAATAATAGGTATGTAAAATATTGCAAATATCGCACTAGGATCGAGGCATTTCTCAGCAATTATTATAGCACCTTGGTATCAAGCTTTTATTAGTAAATCATTAGTCAGTTGTCACCGCTGCCTTAATAAAGTAATAATGTAGTAAAAGAACATAAAATTATAAATATTGTAAAATAACTCGAAACGAAATTTAATTTGCTAGCAGCTTTCCAACTTTTCCTCATGAAAATTTACTGATTGTATAATAAAAATATGTACTTAAATAAATATGTATTTCACCTACGAACTCTATTTTATTTAAGTAGAAATGAATAGTTGATATGAAAAAAAATATTTAAAAAAATCGTCATAGTTTTGTGTATACCTACTACTAGTATTTTATATGATACTTCGATGGCACAAAAAACTAAACTGGAATTAATAAAATGTATGATGTATTTCTTCTGTATTATGTTCGTGAAAACATAGTAAGTAATATGTGTTTCTAAAAAAATATTCTTACAAAAATTTAAGATGAGGAATTATCATACCATAAAATACGCATAGAATAACAAAAAAAAATTATAACAATGCTGCTTATTATTATTATTAAATATTTTATCTTGTAATCTAGTTAATGTATCCTCTACGAGTATGTGCAATCATCGCACTGAGGACATGTTGCAGGCTTTTGAAATTCGGCTGCTTATGAGTAGGTAGGTATTTAAGTTGGTTATTGAAACATTGGAATATATATATAAAATAAATATACAGAATAATTTTGAATTTTATTATTCAATTTTTTATTAGTGGAGTAAGGAATTTTAAACAAAAATATTTTATTGGATGTTCCGCGGATTTACTAGGATTTTAGGTAAATCCGAGGTAACCCCAGCAATTATCGAATACTCTGGTATGGTCTACTATGGTCACTCCTGTGACCATATTATGACCACCTCTAAATATTACATATAAATATATGTAAAATATTAGTGTAAATCTAAGAAAGTATTATGAATTGTCTGCTTCAACAGCATGTAAGGTACCCTTTGCGGAAAGCTAACCTATATTTAAATTAAGGTTTTTGTTCAACATTCGATCGACCTAAGGCAATCGGTGATTGGTGTTCGGCCTTGTGGCTTGTAGTCTACTGGTGGTGCATAGTGTACATTCTATTATAGAACATTAACAATTTTCATATTTAAGTTTTAGTTTGATATTGCTTGTTATTTGATAAATTTCATTGTATTTGCTTACGACATTTTTACACCTTGATAACAAAACCGTTTCATCACTACCTTCTTCGAATGTTGTTTAAGGAAATGAGCATAAAATTTTCTAATGAAATCTTATTTACATTTTACTTAGATTACAAATACACCTACCTACTAATATTATAAGGCAAGAATCAAGAGTAAGAACAATAATGTTATGTTATATTTTTATATGTCTTTATGACAAAGGCATTATAATCAAACATTTTCTTGATTTCCCCTTCATTTTGCAGGTTTTTCAGTTTATTCCTTAAATTCAAGATATTTTTCTTAAGTCATTTCAAAAATATACAATGTTTATCCGTTACACACATACCTATATATATATATATATATATATATATATATATATATATATATATATATATATATATATATATATATATATATATATATATATATTGATTGGTATAATAAAATGTACTATAATGTTGAAACAAATCAGTATTAGCTTTGCTTAAGTTGACTGACAGTTTGAATATCTTGGTGACATATAAATAGCTTATATTGCTCCGTACACTGTCAGGAATGCTATTGTTCTTAATAAAAACATGTGCAGTTCAAATAAATTGCTTAACATTGAGCCCTTGAGCGGTATATAATGCAACAGATTTTCATAATTTTCATAAATTTAAATTAAATTATTAATGTTTTAATTTTTAAAAGTTTCGGGTCATTATTATATGCAAGTAAATTTATCACGTTACGTTCTATATGGTTAAACGCATACGGTATTACTCAGTATTAAAAGTGACCTTGCTATATGCACTAGCTCGTAAAGTAAATTTAAATAGTTCTGCAGGTCATTGCCATTTTTGATAGATATTATGTAAATGAATAAACTTCCGATTTTCCGTCAGTAGCATTTTTATTTACAGTTAAGTACAAGAATTAAGGCTTGTAAATATTAAAATACGAATTGTTTGTACTCGACAGGTTCTGATGGGACCACGAATATTAATACTCTTGGCCTGCCTCGCAGCAGCGAGAGCTTCCCTGGAAGTAGTAAACCAATGGAGTTTACTGCAATTTGATTTTCCTCCGGATCCGGTGTTGCTAGAAAAGTTCCGCCCTGAAAATACAGTGCCTGCTGGACTGGAAATTGGATGGGATCGGATATACATAGGAATTCCACGACTTCGCGCGGGTGTGCCGGCCAGTTTAGCTTGGATTCCTCGTTCACTACCGCCAGGCGTTAGTCCTGTCCTTCAGGTATTGGGTCTTTTATTATTCTTCAAATTCGAAGCGATTCTTAAAATTTCATGAATCTCTTATCGGACTTTCAATTTTCCTTGAACTCCAGACACGAAGTATTTTATTAATGTCAAAATTAATCTATATTTTATTTAATTTATGCATCTAAAATCTAAACTAGTACAGTCTAATATTACACAACTTTACTTTCAATAATGCGGCCACTATTGTGATTTAGGTAATTACCATTATTCTACCGGAACGTTTAAGGTTACAATTGGTTAAAAGATACAGGTATTTGTTCAAAACCAGATCCGAACTGCATTGGATCAGACAACAACTCTTACACTATATTTATTTGTTAAACTTTACAATATTGTCATGTTAGTACGTAGTAGTTGTCTTCGGAACAAGAGTAGATCGCACATTTTTTCTCGCTTAAAAAAATATAATCACAGAAACGGCTTGAACGCAGTGTTCGTTGAAATTTTTACTGGCGTACTATTATTACGTAAGCGTTCGCAGTTGTTCACCGTTATTATAACATTGTTTTGGTATTCACCTACTACCCTAGATCACTGACATCCTAATATTAAACTATGAGGAATTTGGTTTTTTATTCATTACGTCTAAGACCTTCGAGACCTAAAAAGCTTCTTATCACTCTAACATGATTAGGCAATAATAATTTACAAAGTTTGACCTTGCTGCGTAAGCGCATACGCGATCGCGATACGCGAAATAGGCAGTTTATAATTACAACGGGAAAGCGTGAAGGGCAGGAACTAAGTAGTAGCCTTGGTTGACTCCATTGACGTTTGTCGTTTATTTTGCGACACTTGCGATTTATTTGTTGAGGTATGCGTATATACATTATATATAGTGTATGCTATATAGCGTTAAGGAATGTCTCTGTTTGTACTAGGTTTAAAAATGTACTTTATTGAGATAATAACCGCTTTGGCATTACCGTTATGACGTGTTTTTTTTGTGCATTATCACTAGCTCAATAACGCCAGTTATAAAATGTATACCTACTATATTTATACCTACTTACAATTACAATACCAAGCGATGTTGCTCTGAAACTTTGATATTAATTTTAAAATATTACAACATTTAAAATATCCTCTTATGTTTTTTTTTATTTCATCATATTATGATACCAGTATAATAATACTTTTTGTTGTGTATATTAAGTAAATCAATATTAAAATACTTTTAATAACTAATGAAGTAGACTTATTTCAAGAAAGTCAAACAGTACCTACTGAGAACTTATTATACCTACTTAACTCCGGCAACGCATTTGCAAGCCCTATGGTGTTGCAGATGTCCATGGGCGGCGGTAATCACTTACCATCAGGTGAGCCTCCTGCCCGTTTGCCCCCTTTGTCCCATAAAAAAAAATCTCTATTTAGAGTAGGCTGATATTTCACACGATTATTGAAATTCCTCCATCGATTTTCTTTGTTCTATTGACTAATTTGTATTCAACTTGAAGTTGTGAGCTGGTATTGAATGATGCATGTTTTGCTCTTTTTATTTTTTCAGTCTAGTGCATAAATATTTAAAAGTATAAATAGTAGAGATACTCGTATGCCGACTATGACTTAGGCCGACTAGCCGACTAGCCGACTAGTCGGCTGTAAAAACGTCGAATAGTCAAGGTCATCACAGTTTTATTGAAAACTAGCATTTCTCGCGGCTTCGCCGGCGTTCTACAGACCGGCAACCTAATTCTTAGATTTTTTTAACACTCAGAAAGTTTTGCGAAAGTAAAATAATGTGGTCTATAGGTCAATATTTTTTATTAAATATTGTCCTAGTACTCTCATAGAGAAAAGAGTACTCTCCACTAGCCTATATACAAAGTTTCAACTAGTTTTTGAAACAACTTTTTCAGTCCGCTGCAGATACCTCGTTTACAGCCTGCTCGAACGTTCACGGCGCATTTTCAGGCAACGTAAATAGCAGTTGAGCTGATTTTTTTATTTTCGCAAATAAAAGAAGTGATAAGGTGCTAGGTCAGGGCTGTAAGAAGAGTGATCCAGTAGTTTGGCCGGCGTACTGTCCAGGAAGACCCTCGTTTTGTGGAGAGTAGCCTGCAAAGCCTTGTGCTTGGTCGCTTGTTGCTCACAACAGAAAAATATTCTGCCAAGTATTTTCTAGTATACCACGCAGCGTTATTGCTTCTTTGATTACATAAAGGAATTGATATCAAAGAGCCAAATTGAAAAAGCTTACGATTAAAATTTCCCACGTGTCTTGTGTGGCACCCAGCGTGAAACTATCCTCCTCACGCAAAGATGCTCGTGAAGGATTAAATTTTTCACTGCTAGCACGTTCTTCCGTAACAGCCATCACAGGGCGACCACTTCTTTCTTCGTCCCCCAAAGTTAGACAGTCGCGACCTCGAATTCGTTATACTAACGATACATTGAAGTCTTATCGTACGATTCGTCAGGCGATACATGAAATCGTAAATAATCATAGCGCAAAGATGTTCCCGGTACAGATCAATTTCTCAATGAGACATGATAGATTAAATTAGCCCGCAAAAAATGTGGTGGGAAATTTTGAAAGTGCAATGTTTACTTATAAATAATCATATTTTCAAAATAGTTTATCCAGTCTCTCACATAAAAACTTTTTCTCGCAATACTTTCTGAGTGGCCTGGATTTTTAACTGTTAGTTCAGATTTCTGAGAAATAAGATATTTTCGTGCAGTAAAAAGTCTTCTATATGTTAAATCGGATAATCAGTTGTCATGATTCAAAATTTCACCAATATCTGCCCAAAAAATGTGTGGTTTCTTGTGATGCGGTCACACAAACAGATAGAAAATTAAATTTCTGAAAATTTTATTATACGAAGAATTTTGTCATACCAAATTTCAAAATTTTATCAACATCTGTCCAGTGGATTTCTCCTCATCCGGTCACAGACCTATAGACAAAATTTCTAAAAAACTATAGATTCAGCTTCTATATCTATACTTCTATACTAATATTATAAAGAAGTAAAGTTTGTGTGTTTGTTAAATTGTAAGGGGTAATCTCGGGATCTACTGAACCGATTTTATAAATTCTTTCACCAATAGAAAGCCACATTATTGCTGAGTGTCATAGGTTATATAAAAAACCGAAAAATAAAAAGGCTTTTACGTGGTAGTCCGTTTTGCAAAGTGACAAAAAAAACCTACAAAAAAGTCAACGACAGCATATGTCTAACTTTTATATTTAAGTTACAAAAAGTAGTTTTTTTAATATTAGTATAGATAATTTAATTTTTAATATTAATAAAATACCTACGTTATACGTATAGCCCTCCTTTTGGCAGTTAGAAATTAAAACATAACACTCTGTACTAAAAAAGGATTATTAACATTATGCCCAACGAAGTGGGCACGGGTCAGCTAGTCGAGAATATTTATCGTGAAGATTCGACAAAAAAATGTATGAGTAATATAAAAAAATATATATTATGTTTTGTTTGTTATTAAGATAATTCGTTATTGAAAATTAGCAATTTGAATTATTAATAAAATATGTATAAATAAAATATTTTTTATATTCAAGAAAGTGATTTTAGAAAGCAGGAAAGGTTGCTTTATAATTCAATGTATAAAACAGATTGTTAACTAGAAATATAATAACATTAACAACCAACCTTATTATTTAATTTGATATACTTTATTGAGAAATACATACAAAGTAAGAATCCGACTAGTCGGCGCTTTTTGCCGACTATTCGCCGACTACAAAAGTGGCCGACTAGTCGGCACATCTCTAATAAATAGTAAATACCTAGTATGCACTTTAATTTCTATTTGCCTAATGCCTATTTATGTTGTAAATCATATAGTTCCATATTACCTTTATAATTATTGGTTGTAATTCAATTTGTTAGATATCGTTAGATCTGATAGATGGTGATTAATCGGTCTTGGAATTTCACTCCATATTTACGCTCGTTGAATTGATGAACTTAATTTAATCATAATTTATTATGCCATTAATAAACTCATTTGGCGAATGGGGACAAATACCAGATTTCTTCATGCTTTAAGTGTATAAAATAAAATCGTCATTTATAACACTGACAATTATGTTTAATTTTTTGAATTTAATCTAGAATAGATCACATTTAATCAAATGGAAATACATAACTACAACACAATATTATAGTCAAAAAGACTTTTTCTTTTTCAAATTAACATTTAAATTAAATGCCACTATGAAAGATTTATTGGATTTATTAGTAATTTATTTCTTTATCTTGATAGGCATATCCGGACTGGTCATGGCACACAGCTGGTCGTGGAGACGTCAACTGCACGGGTCTTATATCCGTGTACCGCATTCGTGCTGACCGCTGCAACCGCCTATGGGTGTTGGACTCCGGAGTACTCACAAGTCTTGATGACTTCCGCCGCGTTTGCCCTCCTAAGATCCTCATCTTTGATATGGCAACTGATCGTTTGGTAAGTTCAATAATATGAAAATCTAAGCTGTTTTAATGATCTTAATCATGTTATACTTCTTTTTGTATTTAATTAGCAATTGCAATTTTCAGCAATATTTTGATTTATTATCTTTAAAATGGCTAACCTATTTAGTATCAAGTTTTATACTTCTAGTTTCAATTCTCGTTATATTTCAAAGCCAGTGCAATAGCACAATTTTATTGTATTATTGCTATCAATATATAATATACCTATTTTGTAAATCATAACAATCTTGCTTTTACCTTATATTTATTATACTGACATGAGACAGATCGATTGATCACAAATATTAGGTATACATATTTAATTCTACTAAGTAAATCATGGCTAACTTTTACCTGCGGCTTAACACAGTCGTGATTGTCCTTTTATGTTGTAATTGAAGGTTGATAACAGATTATTTTGGTCTGAATATTAGTCTAAGGTCGTAATAATAATAATTATTAATCTTAAATGTACAACACGTAAAAAACTTGAGACTTAGGAATGTTTAATGTGACGCAGCCAGGATTTAATATGGAAAACTTAGTGGGAATATGGAATGTACTTTGGATGTACCTACTAATAACTGGGCTATTGGATGAGACTACCGGACGTCTGCTTCTCAACAGTCTCAGATTGAATATTTGGTGTCCGTTAAGTGCGTTGAGAGGCGTGCACTTGTTTTTAGCATCGCAAGAGTGGTCGATATCGAGTTTCCCCTTTTTTTTCGAGCACTTCCGCCCTTGCTCTTGCATTTGGCTGTTACGCTCTATCCACCAATGGACGCTGAACTTTAATCATTGAGTATACTGATAAGGATAACAATATAATTTTATTAAAAAAATGTTTAAGAGTATAGGCAGATTTCTTAACTACGCTGCATGTGACTTTGTTATATATAAAGACAAATATACAATATAGTACATAGGAAACTATGAAATCCGAGAAGAATGACGGTTTCTTTTATATTTGTTATGCAATGATTACGGTTCGAATGTGAGAATAGTTTAATGTAACGTAGGTTGTTTAAACGCATTTGACCTGAAATAGCTTTAACCAAGTCTAAGCAACTTTGTTACATGGCACGCCCTAAATATTTATGGTGTAAATTAAAACGTTCTCCCTTAAATTGAACATTTTATTTAAGATGATGCAAGTGATGGAGTTAATAAACTAGCCGTAATCGAGCATCAATTGATATTAATATTTAGATAGAATATTTTTTACTATTCTAATTTACCTAAGTATATTTAAAATTGTCGTTGTACGTAGGTTCGTCTTTCGCTTTATGCTTATATTTGCGATCAGCTACAATTATGATATATTAATACATAATAGAAATAAGGATTTAAGAGAACGCTTATGTTTACAAAAATATTTTGATATCGGTTAGTAGATAAATACGTTAAATCTTCTGAATTCAGTTGGGTCTCAGGGCGTCTGTACAAGCGGCAGGCAGGAGTCCGAGGGAAGAGGTCGACAAATACACAATGTTGCATGCCTGACAAAGTCAGCGGTAGAAGTAAAAAAGTTAAGCCTTCTTAATCAAAAGCATTCAATATTCGGCCACAGCTCACTAAAATGTAGCGGAATGCTGACAAATAACAATATCGTTAGATATTATTAGGTATTTCAAATAAGTTACGCCCTGACTTGAGTTAGTAGTTATGAGTAGTTAGTGCTTCAGGGCATCGATCAGAGTGTCCTTCCGACCGATTTCGGCCATGGTGGCCAATTTCATCACTCTTTATTCCTGTCACATTCATACTCCAGTGGGACGACTACCGGACCGAACCAGTGAGAGTTATGTTACAGGGTGAAACACTGCAGTTTCCCAATTTCAGACTGGATCCGAGACTCAATCCTCAACCTTTCGAGCTTCGGATGTGTTGCCGTGTTGCGGTTTGAGACAGTATTGGCACATAGATTACTTTTTATCCCGGAAAGTGTTTGGTTCCCATTCGATCGTTTAGTTTTGTGTCCCATAGAGCACGGGATTCGACTATCTATTACATACGTCAAAACGTAAAAACGAGGGATAAAACGTAGTTCGAGCGAAGCGACGGTGAGTCGCTACTAAAGTATATTTTTTTCATGAAATTTTTACTTCGTAAGTTTCGTACTGAAAGCGCCTTAAATGTATATTTATATGTAATTATTGCATCTGTTACAAAATTACATATATATGAATATCACCTACTTATTAAATATCAACGAAGTGCTTATCAAAAATGTCTTCACTTTTTATATGTCACTATATAGGTAAGCTACCTCTTGCAAAAATAAATGTCAACAAGATCTGTGTCATTTATTATGAAGCACTCAAATGTTTACGATATTATACGGTACTTGGTTATCGATCACCGATAATAACCTTACGCTAGTTTCCAATACGATTATTACATGTTTAATAATAAGTACGTGGTTCTGGCTGTAATAATGAAGTTTAAGGCAATTAATCAATGTTTAATATCAGACAACACAGACCTTAAGGCTTAAGGATATATTTATGGGAAATATCTATATTTACATTAGAAAGGACCTGTTTTATAAGGCAATAATTCTTTTTAATTTGTATGTCTCATAACATTAAAGGCAGTGGTAGCCCAGCGCGTAGCGCGTCACTTGCAGGTATAACCGAGTGATGCGGGTTCAAATCCGGGTCTCGCACCTCTGATATTTTCATGTGCGAATCATTTCTATCCTGATTACCACTTGTCTTACGGTGAAGGGAAATATCGTGAAGAAACCTGCATGTCTGAGAAAACCTAGCAAGTTTTCGTAAGATATGTGAAGTCCGCCAACACGCACTAGGCCAGCGCGGTGGACTATGACCTGATCCCCCTCGTACTGAGGGAGGCACGTGCCCAGCAGTGGGGCGTTAAAAGGGCAGATGAATAGCATACATAAATTACGGAGTCACAAAATATGTGGATTCATTGGTTTCTTATAAAAAAACGTAATGATCATGCAATGCAAAGAAATATCTACTGTAGAGAGAGGCCTCTGCATAGAGTATATTGCTACATATATAAGGCCTCGGATTGAAGTCCTACTCTCAAGAAGGGATTCTTTCCTAAAATTAAAGGCAACATATAAAAAATCATTGAAAAAGTACTTAAGTATTTCAAATCAATAAAAAAATTGTAGGCCTACACATACACACATCGTCATTATATGTAGGTGAGTACATACGATATTCTAAAACAGTGTCTTGCCTTATACCTATTACAATATATATGCATAGTTTAAGACATTATTTAACGTCCCATATGTATACTAATGCCTTTTAAATTATATTTTAAAGGTGTTCCTAGGAAATAATTGAATTTCTATTTATCTATAAAATCAACATTTAAAATACTTAAGTTCCTGAGTTAAATGACGACATTAGAAATTAGTTTGTCAAATATTAAAATTATATAAGATCTTCGATTTAATTTGTTTTACCTTTTACTTAATTTTTGGTAGTATTGGTCGTTTAGTTATTGGGCATTAAAAGCTCATAAGGACTATTTATTTTAATGATTTAATCAAAGTACTTCCGTCAAAGTCCAGTTAGGCTTAAATGTCTAATGTGCAATTTTCTGCTTTTAATATGATACATATTAAATGATACTTTTTTAGTTTTAAGTTATTCATGGACCCCACTCGTAACTCGTAAGTAACAAATAAAGAATTTATATGGATGTTATAACGTAAATTATTATGCACTTAGCAGAGGGCACAGTAAACATATTGTACTAATTGCTACATCTACATAATATACTCTCGGACTTTTCTTTATTTAGTTTAGTGTTGTCCTGTTAGTTTAATAAGTAAAGTTACTAATTATAAATCATCAATAGTAGGTACTCATAATGTAAATAAAGCCATGAATCCATGATTGCATGCGTTTAGTTATAATAACTTGAATACTTACTTAAATTGAAATTAGTTTAATAATATTCAAAAACTATTTACAACACAATGTAAAGGAAACATAAGTTAACTCAGTATAAATAGCAATTACAATTATTTAATATTATTTCCTTTCTAATTAGTAGTAATTAATTCGTTGCTGAATAATTAGTCAATAAATGAATAAAAACATAAAACCGGTAGAAATGTATCAGTTACTGGCAGCAATTAATACCTTTAATGTATATTTTATTATAATAAAGTATATTTTTGTTACAAAAACATTGTAATTTAAAAGATAAGAAATAATAAGTAATATGTATATGTAGGTAGTAAAATTAATATAGGTGGATTTTTTCTTAAAAATACATGAAGCTAGTTGTTTTCGCTTTTACAATTAGTTTTGAATTTCGCAATTTACATCAAAATGAAAATATTGGAGAAACACCAGTAATATATTTTCTACTGGATGGCAGTTGAATCTTACGATATAAACTTATAAAGATAAAGGTAGAAATATCGATAAAACAAGATATAATATTTTTACCTCATGATTAATTAATAATTGAGAGCATTTTAAAAGGAATTATCATATTTTTTTTTATTATTACACTTTAAAACAAAGAAAGACTCGAAATAAAGGAAATAAATTAAATATTATTAATAAGATTTCCTTGACAAAAATGATTAATCGCAATTGCTTACTGTGCCATGGTTACAGGCACCATTAATACTAGAAAAACAAAAGGAGATCACATTCACAATAAAAACAATAGGTTTCACTTTCAATTTTGAAGGCTATATCAATTAAATTTTCTCTAAGATGCCAATAGTTTGTATCACAAAAATGTAATTTACTATTGATATTTTTTAATGCTTATTATTTATCAAACAGGGCAGCGGTAAACCGAGTGAAGCGAGTTTACATCTCGGTCTCAGACTACATTAAATTAATGTAGTCTGAGATCTCGGTTATCGAGATAATATTTTCTTGTGCGAATCATTTCTTATTTACTAGTAAGTATTTAAAAGACGTATGCGCACGTGGTCAGCGTGGTGGGCTTTGGTTTGATCCGCCTTCTATCGGAGGTTGCCTGTGCCCAGACAATTTTAACCTGTTCAAGTGAACGGATGTGTAAATATTAATAGCATAATTCATAAAAAATATATGAGTACAAATAACAACACTCAATAATTCGCCCAATGATATTCTAAATATCATTGAATTCGCCTAACCGCGTCATTACTCGGTAGACGTTATCTAACCAAAGCTGATTAAATAACTACACATCACTATGCAATATCATTGAATAAACTGAGCGAAAATAGTATAGATTTATTTAATAATAACCTATTAATGCTTAAATGTTCGAGCTTGTGTCTTATTCGAGGCGTTGAATTAAGAAACTTTCTACAGATCAAGTTCTTGTTTAAAGTACATAGTTATTTATTTCTGTTAAAGAGAAATAATTTTAAATATCTGTAAGAATTATTCCTCTGTCTCTATGTCAACTTTTACACCATTATATATTTATGCGTATAAAAAAATACATGATAATGAGAAAAATTGAGACAATAGCGTATTTTACGTAATGACGAGCAGGAGAAAACCTTTCATTTTTTGTATCTATGCCAATTGCGAAATTTGTATTAAATTACGTCATAATGAGTGCAACTTGTTGTATGTATCGATTATCTATATCGCTTTATACAAACCATAATTACATATTATTGTCGGGGGTATTCGATGCGGCTATTATGTAAATACCTATCGTCCACAATTGAATCGACATTTTGATATGTAATATAAATTATAATATTACCTATAGAATATAGATCAATGATACTGAGGTAGGTACTTACTGTACGCGCACAATTACACGGATACAACACACCTTCTAAAAGAATGACCTTCAAGGCCATAGCTCCACCCACAAGAAATAAATTGAAAACGGAACATAATTGTGCGTTAGCCTTTTGTTATAATAATAATAATAATAATTTGAACGTATCTCTTGGACATTTTATACCTATTCCAATTTTAATAATACTTTAGATATAATAGTTCTAATAACACATGCAAAACAAACTGAAGAAGTCTGCTTGTAGTAATAGTAGATTAGTAGCCAGGCTGTAAGGCATCAATTGTAATTTGCAGTCCGAGATATTATATATCCTCGCTGCGCTCGTGCGCCTATAGTTCGAGGGTGCAATTGATGCTTACACCCGAGCTAACTATTCTGCTTTACATCTCGATTGTGAGGTAAGTAGAAAAAAACCGGCATTAAGAATATTTTTTTTTTTCAAGATCGAAATTGAACTTCGCCAATCGCCGTTCGATATTTAAAATTGATGACTATTATACTCACACGAAGACAAGGCTGAATAGCAAAGCGACCTCTTTGGTCATTGGGCTGAATGCATTATGTCTATTGCCAGTATGATGGTTAGATGTACGCGAACTTTTTGAAAGAAAGAAGTGTTTTTTTTAATTACTTACCGCCCTAGGGCTTTTCTAGCTACATTATTACCCTAGAGCGCTAATTAGTCACCTACAAGCCCCATTTGGAGGTAATAAGAATCTACTTACCGAACATGAGAGATGTAAAAGATGTTTTATGACTTTTTGTCTTTATTATGCTTTTTGTATAAGATAACCAAGCTGTACCTACATACCAAATGCCATCAACATCTGTCCATTGGTTTTCTCTTCCTGCAGTTACAGACACAAAGACAGACAAAAATTCTAAAAAAGCGTAAATAATTACTATTTCCGTAAGTTGTAAGTTTTAACAAAATAAAATTCTTGTACAAATTTCACTCAGATTTGCATTGCATGTTCATTTCATTCTAAATAAACATTGTAAAAGATTGTGGTATAATTACAGGTAAGAAGCGTTTACTTCCCACGTGAGCTGCTGCGCCCGAGCTCCCTCCTCACCAATTTAGTATTAGATGAAACTAGATCATCAGCCTCCCGTCATTCAGCTACATGTGACAATATTTTTGCTTACATCACTGACACCGTAGCACCTGGTAAGTAATGTACAATTTAGTTTAGTCATGATTTTCAGTATATTTATGTGATCTGTCCTTTAGTGATTTGATACTTTTGGAATCTATACTGTATATTACAAAATAAGAATTCAGTCGAATTTGTACTTTAAATATTTTTTTGAAACTCTTAATGAAATACTCATTGTCATCGATACAGAGGCCGAATCTATAGCTTTTAGAATTTTTTCTATCTGTCAGTCTGTGACCGCCATAGATTTTGATGAAATTTGGTATAATGATCCGGGCTAACTTATAGATTATTTTTTATTGCAGGGAAATATATCATCTCTAAGAAATGTATATTAAGTATTAACGTACGTAGGGACAAACCCGAGCGGAGAGAGGGTGTGTCGCTAGTTAAATAAAAAATACTTTTATAGTAAAAGAGCCAAAAAAAAATATGTAAATAATAATTCAAATATTTGTAAAGATCCATATTTTCTATAATACCTATGTATATTTAAACTATTGACGACGTTACGTTTTAACTGTTAATGGATTTCTCGATCCATTTCAGCAATAAAAAACATTCTTTATGTTGACCAACCAGCTATCATCCATACATCATCAAAATCTGTCCAGTGGCTTTCTCGTGATGCTACATACAGACAGACTGACAAAAACTCTAAAAATTATACATTCGGACTCTGTATCGATAAGATGTATATAGATAAAAAAATAAGGTGCAACTTTATATAGAATTTGGTAAATAAGTACCTACGCTAAAATATCGTAAAATAGTCATTGTAATTTACTGTAGCGGAATAAATCGCGTGATTCACACCGCGGTGTATTGTATACCAATTAAATATTGCAAAGAATTAAGAATGACTTAAAAGGAAAAACAAATTGAAGGGTCTTTAATTATTGGCATACATTGTATATGATATAGTTGGGCTATTAAGCTATTTAGTAACTGCTAGATTATCTTGCCAATCTTGTTTATCTTGCCAAGATAGATTTTTTTATAATTTGACGATATAAATTATGTTTTAAAGTCCTCCACCGCGTCTGTCTGTCTGTCTGTCTGTCTGTCTGTCTGTTCGCGATAAACTCAAAATCTACTGCACCAATTTTCATGCAGTTTTCATCAATGGATAGAGTGGTTCTCCAGGAAGGTTTTAATATTTAATTTGTCAAGTTTTTGTATAAATTGGCTAAAATATAATGATATCTGTTGGAGGTGTCTGAAAAAATAAGCCGTCTGGGAGCTTTCAACGAAAACGCTGACTAAATCTTTTGAGATATAACTGAATGATGTATCTTATATAAGTCTACAAAAAAGTCCGTGATGGCATATGTCTATCTCTTAAGGATAACATACTATATCGAAAAAAGTTAGGAAATTTAAAACAATATTATACAATTAACGGTGTTTGACGTAGGTATCATGTTATGATCGTTGCCATGGTGCGTGCAATTCATATAATCAACTCAAATATATACCGGGCGGTGCGAAGTAAATATATACAACACGTACCTAGGGGCGAACCCGAGCGAAGCGAGGGTGAGTCGCTAGTATTTTATAATAAGTACTTACATAGGAACCTGTGTATTCTTTTCCTCGTGGTACCTATAGACTTTAGTTCACTGCAATTTATGTTTATAAAATAAAACTTATCATCGTATTAGGTACCTACTACTTTTTATTTTTGTTACTAAAAAAATATGTTTCTATATCATTTCTCTGATGTAGCTATTTAAAATTAAAATAAGTATGTTAAAATTCGTTAATTCCGTTTAAACGTGAAGAGAACATTTAGGTAAGTCAGCGACGTGTGTCGAAACACGGCTTTCTCCAAAAATTACATAAATGTAAATTGTAGTGGTTGTTAATGTTTGAATTATCGCCGGAACGGTCAATTAATGAAACTGATTCGTCTTATTATGTATCTATTAGGCACAAACTAATAACCTGTATCCTGAAATTTCGCATAGCGCCGTAATACATTATTTAAACATGTACATTAATCAAGGTAATTGCTAATTTGATTGGCGTTTTCACTCTATTTAGTAGCCCTCATTAAACTGTGTATATTTATACTAGTGAACCAGTGACGCAGCATTAAGGCCAAAACCTTTTTACGCAAGTGAATTAATATATTATGAAGGTGGTTAATAAATTTTAGGCGATACTAGAAATTATAAGATATGTATATTAAATTTTAAGATCAAGAAATGCGTGGAACTAACAACAAAGTTTAATGATAACGCATTGAAAGTACAAAGTATCTTTCATTGAAAAATAATGACCTCTGCATGATTAGCTTAAGAAGTAAGAGTAAAACCTTTAAAGATTACATAGCGGCTTCCTCATAATAAAAATTAAATGTCGTTGATGGTGTACAATTTTAAAATACTTTCATAATTATTTTTATTAAATACTGTTGTACCAGCAACAATATTTATATCCGTAATCTCTTTCTCAATAAGTAGGATATAGGACTTTTTAATTAAAAATAATGTTTATTTCAGGTATCATCGTATACGACGGTCGCCGTGACAATGCTTGGCGTGTGACCCATGCATCTATGTACCCCGACCCTGATCTTGGAGAATACGACATTAATGGAGAGAAATTTACACTAATGGACGGCATCATCGGTGTAGCTTATTCACCCGCCCAAGGACTTTTGTATTATCAACCATTAGCAACTGACAGGTAAAATAACCAGCATTAATATAAGAATATATTTTTTTAGGGATTTTCAAAGGGACCTTATCTAAATACTTATGCAAAAGCGAAAGGTCACTTACACATAACGAAATATTGAACACCATTTGACGATGAAATTTGGCAGGGAGGTAGTTTATAGTTAGTAGACATCCGCTAAGAATGGATTTTGCGACAGTGCCCGATAAGGATGTCTAAGGGCTCGCACAAGCTTGAATGAAAGTCCGTGATTTTTTGTGCTACAAATTTTAAATCTGGCAGGGAAGCACTCGAGGGTACGTCGCTACTTATGTAATTTGAATCTGGTATCCACCCGTCTCTCTGTCAGCGAGTTGCTTGTGATGAACAGTAATAAGTAGAGAGTTGAAATTTTCACAGAGTGTGTATATTTATTGTTGGTATAATAATAAAAAAAAGCTGACCAATTTCCAAATGGCCGCCATGCAAATTAAAAAAATGATTAGTAGGTAGATCTTGTATTATGGTACGTTTGTCTGCGAGTCCAGTTAGCAGTTGACTAATTTTTTATTTCTCATCTGTATTCTTCTTTTTGTTGGCATTTAATGTAAATCCAATGAATAACTTCCAGTTTGATTTTGTGATATTCCTTTTACCTCATCATTTTTATCGAATAATATAATAAATAGGTTTTAAAAAGTGTTCTTTTATTTATTTTGATTTTAATACTTTATTATGATCTAATCACTAATACTTATAATTCAGTATTACAGTTATTACCGTATTCCAAGTGTTAAATGAATCCTTGGACCATGTGAAATTGAAGTGTTTCGTTCGATAATTTTCAGCATAATAATTTTAATATAAGAAAAGTGAAGCGAGGGATAGAAGATGTATCACAATATTTTCTACTAGTGTATTTTTGGCAAGCATCAGCTGTTTACTTATTTTATCTCGTAACTCTTTAGCCATTAATATTTTGGTTATATAAGAAAATCTAGAGTACCGCTTCGCTCAGGCGTATTTAGGTACGCTTAACACTGCTTACTATAAGTAGTATGAAATGAAAAAAACTCACATCTCCAAATTATGCGTCTCAAAATTACGAGAACCTCTTTACAGTTTTGTGAAAGTTATAAGTTTTAATAGTAGGTCATGATGTTTTTTTTAAATACTTGAGTTCACGCAAAAAATAATATTTCTTAACTTATAAATATTTATTTGTTTCCAGAGTATTTAGTGTATCAACAGCAGTTTTAGCATCGGGTCCACCAGCCGAAGGAACTGATTTGCCAGTTAATTTAGTTGGGCGAAAATCCTCTCAGGGTCTAGCAATTGCTGTAGATCCACGTGATGACACTATTATCTTTAGTCCCATAACTGAAACAGCTATTGCAGCTTGGAATCCTATAACTAACTCGCATAGGTATTTAATTATTAAATTAATATTTTTTATCTGCTCGCAAATAAAAAAAAAGATATTTGATAAAAAAAGATACTTATTTATTAATCACTGGCTGACCCGGCAGACTTCGTACTGCCTCAATCGATAAATAAAAGACCTAAACTTTTTTTTTCATATATATTTACCTTTTAAACCTTCTCTGGACTTCCACAAATAATTTAAGACCAAAATTAGCCAAATCGGTCCAGCCGTTTTCGAGTTTTAGCGAGACTAACGGACAGCAATTCATTTTTATACTTATATATAATATTTATTAATCATCACTACATTTAATTGATAGGCCAAGGCGACTGAGTGTCATTCGGCATTATGTGTGTGTTCTTTCGAAGATTATGTAAAAATTGCGTTTACAGAAAATACACATATTCCTATTAATTATTATAGTAATATTAAAAGCAATTTTTTTCCAAATCGTTAAAGCTATAATCTAATATGTTGTTCTTATACAAGAAATACTCATTTTCATTTAATAGTAAGGTTAATATTTAATTTAAATACTTTTATCCAAAATTAAAATGTGATTTGTGTGGTTGATTATAAAGTGTAACTTTTGGATGTGACACTCATTGAGATTAGACATATTTTGAACAAGTATGTTTTTTGCATATATGAATATATAATATACTAAAGATGCCAAATCAAATATTCATTTACGTATTTTTTAAACTTGTCAAATCATTACATTTATTTTATACTAGCGGAAACCGTGGCTTCGTTCGAGCTAAAAGTACAATAATATATTTGGCTAATGGCTTTACCCTATTACCAAGAATGTTAATGACAATGTACCTATCAACGATTGATTCCCCATTTAAAGTTCAATCCTTCTTTTATATGGACTACTCTGTAGAACCAGTTATTGTGTATTCCTGTGAGATAAAAAGATTAATAGGAATATCCTGAATATTGAATAATAATAATCCATCACTAAAAAAAGTTATGTTAAAATCGGTCGAGTACTTTTTGTGTTAAACGATAACATATAGGGTCTTTATTTATTTAATATACAATTCGTTAATGTCATTGTTCTTAAAAAAAATTTTTTGTACAGTTATTTTTTAAGTTACTTTTTTATAATAAATATAAACAATTATTTTATCACCAGTATGTATATCTGACTGTAAACTGTACTTTTCAGAGTTCTAGCCCAAGATAGCGAGAAATTGCAGTTTTGTGCTGATGTAAGATGGGCGGAGCGGGATAATGGCGCCGTGTGGGCTCTCTCCACGCGTTTCCACAAGTACTTCAAGCGTTCCGTATCAAAGCATGAGGTATGTTCTGAAGGAGAAACGAAAGTGTTGTACGTTTATCATGTAGGCGTTAAAAGGACTAATAGATATCTAACCATTATGACAACTTGTTGGTAAACTAAACTAACTAGTATGTTTTTTCAACCTATCAAATAATTGTTGTGTCATTCAAGCTCAAGCATTACGTTACATACTCTGGGCCTCAAGTCTGCTATTTTACATGCAATTGTCATTGAATTACAATGCAATTTTAATTTAATTACCATTGGTCCAAAATTTGACAATTTTACAATGGTCGATCAATGGTCTTGTCATTGGATTGTAGTTGAATTGTCGTCGAAAGGGAATCGGTATTGCCATTAGCAAAAAGCGTTCGCCGAAATTAATTTTAAGCTAGTTTCGATTATAATATTATATGTTATTAGTTTATGTTTTAAAGACTTAATATTATGTAAAATGATCATAAAAAGCCAAAAAGATAAATTTTAAGTGCAATCTAAAAAATAAAACTAATAATAGTAATTTTTGAGTTTATTCATTTCATACAAAAATACAAATCTATCCTCTTTATAATATTATTATAGATTAGTTTAAATTAATATGAAAATCAAGTATACTTAGACTATAGCTATGCCTTTAGTGATAAGTAATGAGTGAAGCAATGGTTCACACACTTCACAACTTAAGAATATTGGTTTATAAATAAAATAAATAAATAAAAATAGCCTTTTATTACTGAAAAAAATTGACATTTATACATTCATTCATTGTATTTTTGATTCAACTAAATTCTTTTTTAATATTAATTCACAACATTTCACATTAATTTACCTTACATTATTAATTTTTCTATAACTATTATTAACATTAATTCACAACTCTTGTTTACATAGTATTGTTACGTACTACGGGTTCGGGATCGGAAATTAATAGCGTTCTTGCACTAAGGATGTTTTATTTCACTACAAACACACGCACAGTTTGTACACAACACTAGTCTCTGAACACTGTATTCCTCTTCTCAGTACTAATTCTCAATGCTTCTTCACTAATACTTCAACCAACTCTTCACTTTTCCGCTATTTCGTTTCGCTTCTTAGTCTTCACTCAACTTCGACTCGATGACAACTGATCTCTCGACACACTGCCGGCCTTTTTATATGCATAAATATTAGAACATTCTAGTATCGAAAATTCAAAATGTTTCTAGTAATTTCGAATCCTTTCCCGAAAGTGTTTTGTCTCTCTCTAACACATTAGAATTTGTAATAAACTGTTCCTGTCATGTAATTGACATAAGCTAAAAATTGACAGTTGCCGTTCTTAGGCATAGTACAGGCGTGCTATTATGACGAGTTCACACTATATTACGCGACACTACCCCCTCCTTAGTTATGCTCGTCTCGAGCATCGTTGTTGCCATGGTACTTAGCCAACCGGTCCACATGTACGATCTTAGCTGGACTTCTAGATGTTCGTTGAATTCGGAAAGTGACGTCGTTAATTTTCGTTACAACCTTATAAGGCCCCTCCCAACTGGGTTGTAGCTTTGGTGATTTACCCTTTCTTCTCACTGGGTTATGCAGCCATACCAAAGAGCCTTCCTCGAATTTCGTTCCTGTCGCCTTCCGGTCGTAACGCGTTTTCATGCGTTCACTTGCTTGTAGCCCTGCATCTCGTATCTGCTCGTGAACATCAATCATCTTCGCTCTTAGGTCACTGGCATATTCAGTGATACAACTGGGGGTATCTGGTGGGCAACCACTTAACAAATCCGCTGGTAACCGTAGTTCTCTTCCGAAATTGGCAAAGGCAGGTGTCATTGCAATGCTTTCGTGTAGGGCGGTCCGATAAGATAGAAGAAACAGTGATAAATACTCGTCCCAATCTTTTTGATGACTATCTACAACCTTGGCTAGATGTCGTTCTAAAGTCTGATTGAATCTCTCTACCATTCCATCGGACTGTGGGTGACAAGGCGTAGTTCTAGTTTTATGCACCCCCATGATTTTACACACTTCTTGAAACACCTGTGATTCGAAGTTTCTTCCTTGATCACTGTGCATTTCTAATGGAATACCAAATCTGCAAAATACATCTTTTACCAATTTGTTAGCAACAGTTACTGCTTCTTGATTTGGTATGGCGAATGCTTCGGGCCATTTTGTAAAATAGTCCATTACTACTAAAATGTATCGGTTCCCAGAGTCAGTAATCGGAAATGGTCCTGCTACATCTAATGCGATTCTCTCCCAAGGTGCCCCAACGTTGTATAATTTCATTGCACCTCGGCTTCTGGTTTGCGGGCCCTTTACGGAAGCACATTGTTCGCATTTCCGACACCAGTCCTCGACATCCTCTCGACAATGCAACCAGTAAAATCGCGCCTTGATCTTGATTAGTGTTCTTCTTACCCCTAAATGTCCACCAGAAGAACCATCATGATAAGCTCGAAGTACCTCGGATACTTTTATTTTTGGTACAACTAATTGAAGATGGCTATCATTTCCTCTTGTCGTTTCCCATTTGCGGCACAACACTCCATTGTGTAACAGCAAACTCTTCCATTGAGCCCACAAACTCTTTGTAGCGGTACTGTATTTAGCAATATCAGACCACTTAGGTTTTGGTCTACCACTCCTTAACCATTCCAAAATGGGTCGTATGTCTCGATCTTCTTCTTGTGCTTTCTTCATGGCATCATCACTCCAACGTTCATCTACCGAATCTGTCCTAATAATTTTAATTGACTCTAATTCCTTCGCCTCTTGTCTTTGACAATGCTTGCAGTCTTCTTCACATGGTCTTCTAGATAGTGCATCGGCGTTGTTGTGATTTTTACCCCCACGATGTTCTATTTCAAACTGAAATTCTTGCAGTTGTTCAATCCATCGCGCCACCTGTCCTTCAGGATCCTTGAACTCCAATAACCATTTCAAGGCAGCGTGATCGGTTCTTATCAAAAACTTACGACCTAACAAGTACTTCTTGAAGTGCTGTAAGGTTTTGACTACAGCAAGTAGCTCTCTTCGAGTTACACAATAGTTCTTCTCCGGTTTAGATAGGGATTTACTAAAATATGCGATAACCACTTCTGCATCACCCTTCCGCTGGGACAATACACCTCCAATACCGATATTGCTGGCGTCAGTGTCGACAATAAACTGTCCCTTTACGTCAGGATACCCAAGGATCGGTGTTTGGCAGAGATGTTTCTTTAGTTCTTGGAAGGCCGATTCGCAATTATTATCCCATACAAAAGGTCTCTTTTCCTCGGTTAGCTTATGAAGCGGTTTCGCGATGTCAGAAAAGCCTTTCACAAACCGTCGATAGTAAGAGCACAATCCTAGAAATGCTCTCACTTGAGTCTTGTCCTTAGGGGTCGGCCAATCTTTCACAGCGGTGATTTTTCCCGGGTCCGTTTCTACTCCGTTTTCCGAAACTACGTGTCCAAGGTAATTCACTTGTTTCCTGAAGAATGTGCACTTCTTCGGACTTAACTTTAAATTAGCTTCTCTGAGTTTATCGAATACTGCTTCGAGTTTCTTCAGATGGTCTTCAAAATCTCGTCCCACAATAATTATGTCATCCAGATAAACAAGACAAGCTTCTCCCAGTAATCCAGCGAGTACACGTTCCATCAATCTCTCGAATGTGGCTGGTGCATTGCATAACCCGAACGGCATAACCTTAAACTGCCACAACCCTTTTCCAGTTGAAAACGCAGTTTTCTCCTTATCCACAGGGTCCATGTCCACTTGCCAGTAGCCACTCTTCAAGTCGAGAGTTGAAAACCATTTCATACCGCTGAGAGTGTCTAGGGTATCGTCGATTCGGGGCAGGGGATAACAATCCTTTTTGGTTACATCGTTGAGCTTACGGTAATCGATGCAAAACCTTGTAGATCCATCCTTCTTCCTTACTAGTACCACTGGCGAACACCAAGGACTAGTGGAGTGTTCGATGATGTTATTCTTTCTCATGTCTTGGATCATGTCGTCAACTTCCTTTTCCTTAGCCCAAGGAATTCGTCTAGGTCGTTGTCGAATAGGCGCTACGTCCCCAGTATTAATTTTATGCTTAACTAATCCGGTTCTTCCTATATCGCCATCATGTTTGGAGAACAAATCTGAATATCGGTACAGTAAATTTCCAGCTTTCGCCTTCTGTGAACTTGTGAGATCTTCCTTACAATCTTCCAAAAGTTTCATCGCTTGCTCATTATCCTTGTTCAACAGCTTCCACCCTTTCCACATTTTGTTGGAGAGCAGCTATGACGTCCTTGTGAATGCCCTCTTGGAGTGTGCGAAGCTGCTGAGACTGTTCCTCTTTGAGTGCGTGCAGCTGCTCCTCCTGACGGCGGGCTTGCTCTTCCTGGCGACGCGCGTGTTCCTCTTCGCGGCGAGCCTGCTCCTCTTTAAGTACGCGCAGCTGCTCTTCCTGGCGACGCGCGTGTTCCTCTTCGCGGCGAGCCTGCTCCTCTTTAAGTACGCGCAGCTGCTCCTCCTGACGACGCGCGTGCTCCTCTTCGCGGCGAGCCTGTTCCTCTTGGAGTACACGTAGCTGCTCTTCTTGGCGGCGGGCTTGTTCTTCCTGGCGGCGGGCTTGTTCTTCCTGGCGGCGCGTTTGTTCTTGCATCATGAACGCCATTTGTTGTAGAAGGGCGTTCATGTCTGGCACGGTGCTTTGTTGAGCAGCGGACTCTCCACTTGCAGAACTAGCACCAGAATCTTCCCTGTGTTGTTCTGCCATTGCGCGTGTAGTAACGCCTTCCTTCTCGTGCCTCGGTACTAACGGCATTTCCGATCCCACTTCTGACACCAATTGTTACGTACTACGGGTTCGGGATCGGAAATTAATAGCGTTCTTGCACTAAGGATGTTTTATTTCACTACAAACACACGCACAGTTTGTACACAACACTAGTCTCTGAACACTGTATTCCTCTTCTCAGTACTAATTCTCAATGCTTCTTCACTAATACTTCAACCAACTCTTCACTTTTCCGCTATTTCGTTTCGCTTCTTAGTCTTCACTCAACTTCGACTCGATGACAACTGATCTCTCGACACACTGCCGGCCTTTTTATATGCATAAATATTAGAACATTCTAGTATCGAAAATTCAAAATGTTTCTAGTAATTTCGAATCCTTTCCCGAAAGTGTTTTGTCTCTCTCTAACACATTAGAATTTGTAATAAACTGTTCCTGTCATGTAATTGACATAAGCTAAAAATTGACAGTTGCCGTTCTTAGGCATAGTACAGGCGTGCTATTATGACGAGTTCACACTATATTACGCGACAGTATTTATAAATAGGATAATAATGCTAAACTTATTTTATTAAATTAAATACAATGTGGTCAGTTCTTTTTGTTATAATTATAGGAATATTATATTAATTATAGGAACCTATGTGTTTTTGTTTACAACTTGTTAATTGAAAATTAAGAAAATTTTTTTTTCTTTAAGAAACATCTTTAAGTTTATTCAAGTATGTAATTACTTAACTTATTTATGTAAATAAGATATTACAATTAAATAACAATTTCCTCATTATAATAAGTTGATTACTATTATTATTATTGATTCAGGTTTTCTTTTCTTGTATCGGGCTGAAGGGTTTGTACCATATCCTTTCTCTTTACTGCTAAGTTCATAGTATATTTTGGGTAATTGACCTTTGTTTCTGTTTGGGTTTAGAGATACAATTTTATCATATTTTAGGATTACTTTCTCTCCTTGTTCCCTTCTCTGTATTCTTCTAGTAGTAGCTTCCTTTTTTCTAGTATATCTGGTGGAATATCTTCATTTATGTAGATTGATAAGGAGTTGTTTAGCTCCTTCTTGCTCTCTAGTAGGGCTAATTTTCGGCCTAGTGTAGTAAAAGTTACTAATATAGGTCGTACATTCTTATCCCTCTTCCCCAATCTTTTCACTAATTCTATATCATTGTTGTTATACTGTATTTCCATTGATTCACTTATCACTTATTAGTTTCTTATATTAATCACTTTCGCTTTAATTTCACTTATCACTATTCACTTGACAGTAGGTTCGTACTTTTGAACTTTTTTTGCATATCTTCTTCATTCATGGCAAGAGATGATATTTCTTTGGACGTAGTAAAGTATTTTTATCATTTTTATACACTTTTCTTGCATTTATAACTACTTAAACAATTATAATCATATTATTTTAACGAGACCGTGATAATATTGGTTTAGGTGACCAATATGCAATGACAGCACAATTGCGCATCAATGGTAGTTCAGTGGCGTTCCATCGGCCTTAATGCAATCACAATGACAGCACAATTGCACATCAATGGTAGTTCAGTGGCGTTCCAGTGGTCATTAGAACTGTCAAAATATTAACAAACTACGCAATTGATCCGATCATTGACTTGTCATTATGTACGGGACTACCAATTGTTTGGAAATGTATCATTGATGTGTCATTGAAGTGTCAGTGACAAACCATCGGAAAACCATTGAATTAGTAGACTGCAAAAATTGCAAAAAATAGCAATTACAATGTCATTGAAAGACAACTGTGACACAATTGTAATAGCAGACTTGAGGCCCTGAAACATAAAAATCTGCATTTGTATGCATTATATAAAATAGCTTTACTAAAATATAAATATAAAGCTTTTTACTCACTAAATAAAAAGTGCAAAAAAATTTATTGAGGATTTAAATATATTTATATATTATGTATGTATAGATAGGTATTTTGTACAAACACTGCCCTCACAAATATTTGTCATGCTAATAATGCTGTTTACCTTATTTATGTTTGAAGTTTAGCATCTCCGTAGTTTATGAGGTCACAGTGCGTAAGGTCCTTGTACTGTACATTATAGGTACGTAAGCGATGGAAATTCCGTTTATAAATTATTATGTGTGCGTATTAACGTGAACGGGGGAGTTTTTGAAATTCATCTCACGTCGTAAAGAATACGTTTGTTCTTTAATTATTAAATAGATTAGCTGGCAACACAAATTTTCTTAAATGTCACTAAAAATTGACCTAAATTAAATCTTTACTATTTTATTTACAAGCTTTTATAAAATAATTTATGTTGTTCATGAATATATTAATTTTAATCAGTTATTGTTAATACATATATAATAGAGTCAAATTGTTATTAATACATGATATTTATTAGCTATATTCATTTTTTTTATCTTTAAAATGTAAAAATACAAGTCTATTTTAAACATAATTAAAAAGTTATAAAATTTTTAAAGTGTATTTTACGTTCATTAGCATGATATGAAGACTAATAGGTAGTAACAAAATTTCCCATACAAAACTGTTATCATGAACACTAATTGTCGCATTGTAAGAAAATTTTGAGCAATGGAATAATAGTAAAAACCGGTTGACTGATGTGCAAGAAAAATAAACCCATAAAAATAAAATGGAAGAATTGTATAAAAATAATACCCTTAACGTATAATGTACAATAACTATGACTTGGAGTATCACATAGGCTACTGTGTTCCTACAGCCTACCTGGGAAACTTGGGAAAAGCGTGGAAAGCCCACACCCAGGGAAGCTACCGAGCGAAGCCAGGGAAAGTCGTTTTAAATATTGTTATAATTTTATATTTGTAACATGCTTTTGAAATTACAGATCAACGTCCGAGTGGTCCGTGTCGTGGAGGCCGGATATGGGGGCCGCTACATTCCTATACAGCCACATGTACTTCGTCGAGCTGCAAATTTTACTTCTCCCCTTTACTAAGTTAAAATGAGTCATTTGATTTTGTTTACTATTTTTTCGGCTTTTCGTATAACACGCTCAGTATTTTTGAATATTTTGTGAATATGTGCTTAGTTCTTAAAAGGTATTGAATTTATGTCGATTATATTATTGTTTACATACACGTGTGTACAAAATATTTAAAGGAATGAAATGTTTTTTCTGAAGTAGAATATACCTTATCGTACAATATTTACAAAAAACGAAAATAGTCAAACATATTCTTGGGTCAAAAATCACGAGGCCATAATATTATTGTTATTGTACAATAACGAAGCCGTTTTAGCGTATGAATTATAATACTTATTATGTTTTATATAAAGACTCTACGAGTAAATCAATGAAGATTAGCAAACTGGTTTAACAGTTTATTTTGCCTATGTACATTTTAAATAATTTTCGCACATCAGTATATAAAAAAGTTAAAACATCTAAGCCAAGGATGTGACGATTATTACGAAATATGTTGGCTAGAGGTAGTGTAAAAAAATAAGCGAGCGTTTTATAAATTTACATAGTTGTAAAATGCTACAGACTATATTTTTATCGGTTTAATGTTGTACACTGAAACAGAATGAAAAATAATATTTTTTAAATTACTTTGACTATACGTTTTTTTTTTATTTTAAGGTACATTTCAGATAAAATCAATTAATTGTGGTAGGTATAAAAAGTTTTCAATATGCGCACGAGTTGTAGCATCAGTACACGACGCGATGATAAGCGTATCTTAAACAGTTTTCCTGTACAAATTGCTGTTTATAAATATAATATTATTTTGTATTCAAACCATAAAATAAAATAAAAATCGCATTTAGCCTTGTTCGTCTTATAACAGATATTATTTTTATGAGTATACTGGTTCGGGGTTCCAGTTGAAAACTACACATTTTAGAAAATCAAGTTTTGTCTAATTATCTACAATTTTTGTAGATTTAATATTGGCAATACGTTATTATATTTTAGAAGAATAGGCCATATTTTTTCATCACTATGAAATTGTTTAAACATAAATATTACTCTACCAATTCTTTGACAATGCTAACAATGTTTAAAGTATACTAAAGAATTGAATAATCGAATATAGTTATTCGTTGCCAGTTTGGGAATTATACAGTCAATGTCAAAAAATACTAACAGGCAGTCTACAAATGTACCGCCATAAATAATGATTGTTGGGTCTAGTCTTCCCTAAATAGTAATTTGCTACCAAATGCGCTCAGTATCATTTTATTTTGGAATCCAAAGTATTTATGTATTAATGCAAAGATTCACTCGAGCATATGTTTATATTATGTAATTGTGTAATAACTAATAATATTATAAGTGAAACTATCTTTTTGGATTTTAGTCGCGGATTTATTTTGATTTTTTGTTCCCGAAGTTTGGAATGCTTTACAGCAATTATTGTCACGGAACACGGAACACTCATTAGTTTCATTAGTTAGTACTAGTACTAGTTTCATTTATAATGTCAAATATTCGCGTAAACCTAAGAAAGTAATGTTTAATCAAAATTCACTTTTTATAATTTTCTTATCTTGTTTCACTATATTGTTAATGTAAAAACATGTGTGTCATCACATTTTATTAGTAGTAAATACCTACCTACTTAGAAACTTTTTTTTACGTATATTTTTTTCGTTCTATCAATTTTTTATTAATATTTAAATTATCACATTTTATTCAATAAGGTATCCATTGTATATTGAGTACTTAAATTACCACAAATTTTATATAAAGATGGTGAGTTATTTTTGTGCTTAAAACACAATGACTGTAAATATTCTGTCACTTATGAAGTGAGGAAATTTTATCATATAAACGAAAGAATTTTATTAATTAAACCACTACAAAAGTATTTATTATGAGTATAATATTTTGTACTTTTATAATATAATAAATGAACCAAAAATGTATAAATATGTCTTTTTATTACTTTATACCAAATTAATTTTATGTTTTTTGTAATTATAATTTCAATTAAATTTATATAAAATCTTAGATAAAAAAAAATATAAATATAGGTATTTATAAATGCTGAAAAGATATAATATTTTGAGTTCTTTAATAGTAATCGGTTTTTGATATTTATGATATTGTTGATGTAATGTACTTTTTTTTTTAGTATAACTCATGATTTTTCGTTCTTCTTACTCGGGTTAACATTTAGAATACCTTTTACTACAGGGAAATATTTCATGCTCACGGCTGAACTCAATAACTAGTTCTGTCCAGTATTCCTTGGAAATTTTTAATTTAACTAAACTATAAAAAGCTAACAGAAAAGTCTCTAATGGCATATCTCCTAAGATACATTCGAAACGTATCCAGGCGATTCTCTCAATACTTGAGCGAGCGAACTGAGGGTTAAAGCTAAAGTTGATAGTCCTTAATGATATTACTAGCAAAAAGCTGAGCTTTGTGAGGGCTCGCGTAGTTTTTCTAACTTGAAATAATGTTACAGCGATTTTAACTCTTTGGTTTTCTAACAGATGGCGTTAGTAGTAAAATAACAATTCTATCCAATGAACACAAAATTGTTAAGGTTTATATAATTATATATTTTCTTGACAGATAACACATCTATAGTATAGTAGTTATCTATATAAAGTTTAATTACTATGTTAAAGCACAAATCTATAGGCATGTTAGATTTTCAGTAAGGTGTACCACAAAATGCTCAAGTTGTGGGTGTTAGGGCGAGCGAAGCGTAATAAACGTGTAAGCTTAGATGATTGGATGTTGGGAAGCTTGTTACTCAATCCCGCCAAAACGGCTGAACGGATATGAATAAAATTTGACATCCCGGAAAATGCACGCTTCACGTGGGATAGAATTGTTTACATTTTTTACTATAGGGACGAACCCGAGCCAATTATCAATATAAGATAAATATTAGTATAGTTGATATACGTAAATAACATTTCCATAGACAACAATATGGTTTTTCTAAAGGCTTCTTTTAGTCATTTGATATCACTCCTTAGTCCTTAAGCATATTTATAACGCTTAGGAAGAATCACAAATGCTATTTGTGTTTTTTGTGTTTTATCTAGAATTTTATCTAATCTTTGTGTCAACGAGAAACCCTGCACTGAGTGTCTTGTCGTGATGATGAAGATATTAATTACTTAGTACGTATTAGTAATAAAAATATAAATTTAATAAAGTAAATAAAAAAATCTTTGATTTGTTTTACTCTGTGGTTGCTCAGTATTGGATCCTAGTATTCCTGCAGGTGTACCACTAAGAAAATATTTAAAAAAACGACTACAAAACTAAACAAATCTAAACTAAAAAAAGCAGAAAAAAATACTTAGAAGAACTCAGTTAATTTTTCAGTCGGTGCCAGCTGGACGGACAGATTTATCTTGCCTTTGCAAGATAAATCTTTCGAAAAAAAGACTTTCGAACGGTATTTTGATTGTTTTCAAATTGATAGATTAATCGAATATGTATCTATTTAAGGTTATTTTGCTTTGACTGGCACCGACTTCAAAATCACGTATTTTAATTTTTCAAATTTAGATACGTATTTTGTTTATTTAAATATATTATGGGTATAGGATAGGCCAACTAAACCACTGTTATAATAAATCAAAGACGTTTCGGAATAAATCGAGATTTGTCCATGTCCAGTTTTCCGCCTAACTCCCGTTTAGACGTTAATGATTATAAAAAATTACATTTTATTATCAGGAAAACCTAATAGCCTAAAAGTATACAACTGTCGGTTCATAATTGCATATTACATTGAAAGAATTTTCTTTAAACTCCTAACCGTTGAGGAGCCTTCCATCATCAGTTACGATACGTAACTCAAATATCCGGATAGCCTATAAAAGATTCGGCCGAGTATTCCAAGTGGTAGTGCCATGCTTGTTACCTTCGGGTAGCAGCCGAATGGGCCGGCACGCCCCGTATAGTACCACTCTCTCACAGAAGACCGGCGTGAAGTGGCAGCTATGCTGTCGCGTTTCGTCCGGTAAGTGAGAGTCCGGGAGGCCCACTCCCCATCCCTACTCCCGTCCTTCTTCCTCCTCCCTCCCTCCCTTTCCTGAAAGGCCGGCAACGCATCTGCATGCCCTGTGGTGTTGCAGATGTCCATGGGCGGAGGTGATCACTTACCATCAGGTGAGCCTCCTGCCCGTTTGCCCCCTTTGTCCCATAAAAAAAAAAAAAATCGTTAATTTGCTCCTAAGAAGTGAAGAGTTCCGTTACCTTGTCATGGATCCCATAATCAGAACCTTACGAAACTCTCATCAAACCACCCTTAAAGTACATTCTTTCCAATAAAAAAGTATCATCGAAATCGGTTGGCGTGATATTGAGTTATTCGTCCATTTGTCGCGCACTTACTTAATGCAAATTTAAGACTTTTATGGATTTCTCATGGATGCCACTGTCAGAACTGGACTAAATTAAAATGAGACCACACGGGAAGCACCATCTTTCAAATAAAAAAAGAATCATCAAAATCGGTTCACCCAGTTCAAAGTTCTGAGCTAACAAACAAAAAAAAACATACAGACGCAATGAGAACCTCCTCTTTTCATACATACCAATTTTGGCAAAATTGGTAAGTATGTGTGAAAATGGATTTATTTATTTTAAACTAGCAGTACCCGCGGCTTCGCTAGCATTCGTATTTTGAAATGCTACTCAACACGATCAGCCCCTCTAGACAAATGGCAAACGCTCCGTACCGATTCTATTTCGATAAACGCTAACGCCTAAGGAGGACCTTCTCGTGTACGAAAATGTGTCCGTAAAAACGCGTCCAGTAAGAGTGGCGCTGCAGTAGCAGTCGATAAATTTTAAAGAAAGCGCCAAACGTAATTAGAAAAAAATTACGCTTTCTCTCTGCAGTATTTTGTTTATATTTACTAAAACATTTTTTAGACTACGTAAATAGTTGAGGCTTTGTATACTAGCATTTTACTAACTACTTGAGTCATTAAAATTTTTAAATATTTGAACTCAGCAAACTTCACTCCATTTATAACAGCTATGTTCATAATGAAACCATTCGAACGCCAGCGCGCCAGCGCAGAACGGACACTTTTTCAACTTTCCCCCCATATAAGACGGTTCTCCTTATCTCTACCCTCTAGTTGAATCTAATCACTAGTCGTAAGCTTATGTCAATCCCATACATTGATTATTTCTATATTCTACTAGCGTTTATGCCACTTGTCTAACCCCTCAGTTGGCCAAGGCCAATGTCAAGAAATCTGACAATTTCGTCGAAGTCGGTCCAACCGAACATACATACATACATCAACTAAATATAGTGTAAACTCCATATAACGACACTCGATTTAACGACAAACTCCCTAAAACGTCGAAATCACTCAGCTTTGGTTGGTTTAGTTTGTCTTCCATTCAATGACACACTCTATATAACATTACTACCACTCTCAATAACGACAACAATAAAATAATAAATAGTACTTTTTTAGTTGTCAAAGTTAGTAAAAAGTAAGTTAGTTAGTCCTTGAGTGTCGTTATACAGAGTTTACACGTATTTTTCGTTTTTTATTAAGTCATTTCTTAATTTGTTATTTATTTAAGTAGCTTGATATATTTTTCTTAGTTTAGACAAAATAAAATTTTGAGCGCATAAATGTCATTTATTTTTATTTATTTATTTATTATTATTAAAGTTTACATATTTTTTTTTATTAAATGTAACATTATAAATCTCTTAGATTTGTATAATGTTACTTACATATGTTGGACAACTAATAGGTATATATGTCAATCCTTTTTCATTACTGCATCTAAATTTATAAAATCTAAAATACGACACTATCCGAATATTGTGGACGCACTCGTATCTTGTCGATTCAAACGAAACCTTTACCTATTTACTTAGATACGTTCTTTAATTTGAGGGGAGAGTTTACCGTACCAACGGGATGAACATTTAATGTTTGCCAGTTAGGCAACCCACATCTTTTATGTGAAAATGTTTTTCTTTTATTCAGATTTGATGTCAATTTTCCAAATTTTCCAACTAATAAAAAATAGTTACTCTGCTATTCGATTCGGGACGAAGACTAATAGAAAAACCATGAAAATCGTTCAACCGTTCCCGAGTTATAAGTGTCCGAACAAACCCGACTTTGTTTTATATACTCGTAATAAGACTAGCAAAACCAGCCTGCTTCGCTGGGCATTAAAATAAATTAGGCAAAGTTTAAGTTAGGTTAGGTTATCGAACTCCTCCGAAACGGCTTGACCGATTTTTATAATTTTTTTTGTGTATATTTGTTAGGCATGAGAACAGGTCGTAGGAGAATTTTGCGACTGGGCCGCATTAAGGTAGTCTAAGGGCAAATCTTGCAAGTTTGTATGAAAGTCCTTTATTTTTTGTGCTACAAACTTTAAATTTGGCGGAGAGATAGTGTGTAGTTAGCAGACATCCGTTAAGAACAGATTTTGCAAAAGGGCCGGATCAAAGTGGTCTAAGGGCTCCCGCAAATCTGTATGAAAGTCCTTCATCTTTTGTACTACAAACTTTAAATTTGGCAGGGAAGAAGTTTATAGTTAGTAGATGTCCGTTAAGAACGGATTTTGCGACTGGGCCGGATTGAGGTGGTCTAAGGGCTCTCGCAAGTTTGTATGAAAGTCCTTCACTTTCTGTGCTTCAAACTTTAAACTTGGTAGGAAGTTACTTAATAGTTAGTAGAAGTCCGCTAAGAACGGTCTTTCGATATGGCCAGATTAAGGTGGTCTTAGTGCTCTCATTATTTCGTATGAATGTCTGAAAATAACTTGAAATAACTTTAAGAAATTGCATTACAAATTGCACACTCCATTCAAAAGATAATGTCAATCTAAACAAAATACTAATAGAAAAATAAAGCGCAGCACTGCGGGCAATTAGAAGAGGTAGGGGGTTCTAAGAACGGGAGAGGGGCGTGCACATATTATATGGGTTCTGAAATAACTATATAGCTAATAGTAATTTTGGAGAAATTTTCAGGCAATTTGGCAAAAAAAAACAGATCAACCTAGCGAGTGGTCGAATGAATTTCAGTAGCGATTAAAAAAAATTAACGCGGGCGAAGAAGCGGGTACTGCTTGTGTTCTAATAAAATAAATGTAACCTAAGTTGTACCTTATAACAATACCTATCTGCGAGTAAATGTCCCGTCAAAATCAGTCCATCCGTTTCAGAGATTTTCCGAAACAAACAGATAGACAGACAGAAATTGATTTTTTGATGTAAGTAGATACCATATTATAATATACTCACATATACATTTAGTGAAAAGCTGTTTATTTGAAATAAAAAACTGATACTTTAAGTAACTATATACCTATGACGCAGTGGTATACTGATTTTAACCAACAACATGTTTTAGAAGGCCAGTTGTTTTTCTATTTATTTTTAGAGGGTTTGATCAATGATAACAAATCTCGATAAGAGTGTAAATAAATAAGTAACTTCGCAAACACTAACTATTATATAAATAACAAGATTCAAAAAATCTTCTATCTGTCTCGTCCGTGCACACCAAAACGAAAAATCATATTTAGTATTCTCTACAATCTCAGTCTCCGTGCGAACTGTTGATTTTGTCTCATCCATTAAAAAAGTTAAACGTGGCGGTAAGTAAAAAGAATATTATTCTGGTTTAATGGCTTCATGTTAAATTAACTAACTCGAACTTCAATAATTGATCTAGGTTCCTAAGTAGATTCTACAAGTAACTCGAAATGTTTTTAAATAATATATAAAATTATTATTATAAATATAATGACCATATAGTTTTGAAGCCAAAAGATAAAAACGGAGCCCTTAGGGTCAATTTTCATCGCGGCGGAACGGAATAAAAGCGAGTTCTTTCAATAAAATTGCACATAGTAAACCGAGTTTTATGTCAATTGTGTAATGCTTCAACTAGATAGGATCATGAAAAAAAGTAGCTGCGAAAATTCTCTGGAATTCCATGGTAGACGCGAGACTCGTTTTTCTGAGTGTTTAGTTCCGAAAGTTCTCTGGAATTCGCCGGACAATAATGAGTTTTATATAAAAACGAGTATCCGATTTGCGAGAATTTTTGGAATTCCCGTGAAGACGCACAACCTGTTTTTTGCTCCTATCCAGTTTGACGTTACATAATTGACATTATACCTACTATGTACAATTTCGTTTAAAGAAGTCGCTTTCGTTCCGCCGCAGTGTAAATTGAGCCTATGAGTCTTAATTATACGTGTCCTTGGACAATCCTTCAAAATTTGCAGTCTGATTACGTATTGATCAAACCACTCGCGATAGCGAAAATCGTACAATAATTGCTGTCCAATCGCAAAACTGTATTAAAGTTTAATACGATTTTGCGATTTTTCGTCATCGCAGGTGGTTTGTTCAATACATGTAATCAGCCCGCTGACGGACTTTAAATTTGGTGGGCAAAAGCCAAAAGCAATTATTTAATAAAAAGTTTTATAACATAACCTTTAAATATACTCGTATAAGCTGAAAAATTGAATAACAAAAATGTTATTATAACAGATTATTTCGAAATTTTTATTATTTTATGACGAAGCTCTTGCAGCTTTTTAGAACCAAAAGAAAACTTATAGTTTTTTTTTACAATTAGTAATTAGATCAATAGGAGTGGCAATGTTGTAAAATACGTATTATTTTATAACTTTAAAATAAATTTAGAAAATTCTTATTACCTCGGTCAAATACTTATATTAATACCTAGTTTTTAAAGAGGCCGCGGGAAGCTGTAGGCTGATATTGTTAGAAATTAAAGTAACGTGGTTTAAACATTTATATAATATTCACGTGGTCAGACCAGACACAGCAACAAAAAATATACCTAAGCCATTCCAAGTACATATTGGTAATTGCTTATAAAAAGATAATTGACTAAAAAATTCAAAAGTAATTATTGACATTAACAGCGAAATGCAAAAGAAACAATTCATTGATTATTATTGGCTTTTATAGTTTGGAATACTTTTTGTCGTGCATGATTAGTGGAACAAAATAAAATATTAAAATTAAAATCAAATTAATTTTTTCAAATAAGTCGATCATAGCTCTTTCAGCAAAAGACATTTATTTAAATCACAATATCAATAAGATACTACATAATATAAGCTACCTTTGTGTTAAAAGATTTTCAACTTTCAATACTTTAAAAGAAATATTCTTTATTTTTTAATGAAACTGAAAAAATAAATAATTTATGAATGACTAACAGGGATATCAATATTAATGAGTATCAGATTATAATAAAACGAAATAATAATTAGTATTTACGAAGTTTTTCACTCAGGTATGAGGTATATATATATATTTATGAGTTTTTAATTATTAGGCACTGTTTCAGCCTTGGTCGACGAGTATTTCCAATTTTAGCTGTGAGCATGCATTTCACATCAGGGGTTGATACTCACACCCACACGTTGTGTGGTCTGCTTCGGCAGATCTGCCGCCGCGCCCCGCCGTGCGTCGGGGAGTCGCAGTTTGATGCGTATTGCGTAAGCGATTCTGCGACGCCCGATTAAGATGGAGGGAGGGTTTTAGTGGGCAATACTGGCTTATTTTTCGCTGGTTAGTCCTATATAATATAATATGCGTAAATGTGTTCATTTTGATTTTTGTTTTATTTTCTGTCAATTTTATGCATTTACAGCTAATTTATATAAAAAATTATTATACAGCGAGCGTAGTAGATAAATAAAAAATCTACTACGCTGTTTATGCGACTAGTTAACTAAGGCCAAACAAAATAAACTGAAATATGCTAGGTTTAAAAAAAGGCAGTGTAGCCCAGCGGTAACGCGCTCGCTTGGATAACCGAGTGATGCGGGTTTAAATCCGGTTATCGCACCTCTGATATTTTCATGTGCGAATTTCTATTCAGATTTCAGATTACCACTTGTCTTGTATCCTCTCGTACTGAGGGAGGCCCGTCTCCAGCAGTGGGAAGTTAAAAAAAAGAGCTGATGACATGCATTTGGATGAAAACTACTTATCCGCGTAAATAAAGAAACGTTAGTCAGAACGAAGAGTCTACTACTATCAAATAAAGTCAGTTTGATAGACTATCACTAGGTTACCACCAGTGACATCATTACAATATTTTCAAATGCGTTATAGCTTAATTTAAAAAATCCAGCCGGTTTAGAAGTGAAGAATAATTTAAAATCGCATTGAATCGATAATTAATAAATGAATTATTCTCTCGTTTGACAATTTTTAACAAACTTAGATATTGCTCAACACCCAAATTCTTCTATAGCATCGCAGCGGCCATTAATCAGTTGCTTTCGTAAAGATGAAGACGCAATAAAGTAAACGGTTTTACAAGTTTAATAGGCATTGTCACGCTTTTCTCATAAAATTTTTCGTAATCCTGCGTATCTATATTTAGTTCAAATACTTGTATTATGTTTAATTTTTATGGTCCTATCCGGCTATTGTCGATTGTTTTTATGCAACAAAATGTGAACAGTGAGCTGCGTCTACTTCACCGAAACACTAGTAATATACGTTTTTGCTCATCGAAAAAAACTTTTATACGTTGTGATGTGGATATAATTGGATAAGTGCTTAGTTTAGTGATGTTAGCGTTAAATATGTGAGAACTTTATTAATTTAGTTTGTTATTATACATGTAGTCACATACACATAATAATAATTAGGTATGTAGTAAAGTAGTAAAAACAGTATACAGAGAATAGCAGTAGTATTAGTAAATTTAATTAATGGCCGCACAATATTTGATATTAGATAAATTTTAAAACTACGCCTATGTTAGATACTTATTAGTTGTTACTTAACCACCGAAGTACTAAGGCCCCTAAGTTTTAAAGGTACCTATTAAATATTTAACTCTCCTTGTAAGTTGTAACAGACCTCAAAAGAGGATTTTAAGTTTGGCCGGCAGAGATCGTAGATCGTTGGCCGGTATGTTTTTATTTTGTGTAAATTACACCGATTATATTAAGTTTTCTACATTGCATTCGTCTTTTTATATTTCAAAATGCATACTTACTAGTCAGGCTAGTACAGCCTTTATCTGTTATCATTACAGTACCTAATAATTACGTCCAGAGATAAAAAAACTCTTAAGGATAGATGATCAATAAATTCATATGAATGCACGCATTTAAATGAAATTAAGCACACAGCCATGGAACTTTAGTTAAAAATCCGATGACGTGGCTAAAAACAAAGTTTTTACGTATTGCCTGGGCTCTCGCTGTCAGCGAATTTGTTGCTATTAGTTTAAAAAAACCTATAACAGAACTGCTCTTCGTAACTCGCAAGTTTCAGGTGTTTTAATGAAGTAAAAGATCGATTTTAATTTTTTTTCATATTTTATCTTTAGACAGTCAAGATTTTTTAGTTTCTTAGGACTGATAGATTTTGTGTATGAAAAATATTTAAATCCAAAATTAACATTAAAAATACGCACTGTAACACAAAACGTAATGGGTTTTTTTCATTTCAGATTATGTTTAATCAGATTACTTAATTTATGTTTATTATTAATTTATTATTAATAATATGTATATATACTTACTTTTTAATCCCCGACCCAAAAACGAAGGGGTGTTTTAAGTTTGTGCATTATATTGTGCGTATTAGTTGTTGGTTATAAAATATACCTAGAACATAAGCATCGAGATAATACCCAAGAGGTACCTAACGTAATCAGTCGATGCGACGGGATCGGGTATTCCCTCTACAAAGTACAAGCATAATATTATGATAAGGTCGGCACGAATTGTTTTTCTATGCAAACGTTGAGTCTAGAATTTCATCACTAATTATATGTATCTATACATACAAATAAAATTGAAGTATCTGTTTTTAATTTCATATTAACATCTCTTCACTAAATGCATATGAAAGTAGATACCGAACTTACATCAAACAATCATTTTTTAAAATTTTTGTCTGTCTGCTTGTCTGTTTGTTAATCTGTCCGGCTAATCTCTGAAACTCTAGATCGATTTTGACAAGACTTTCACTCGCAGATAGGTCATTTTATAAGGAGTAACTTGGGCTTCTTTTATTTTTTTAGAAAATTATAAAAACTGGTACCCACGAATTATATATAGAAAATGCAAATGGTTCTCACTCATTCATTTATTCGAGAAAGAAGAATTTACGCCCATTTTCTATTATAATAAATATTTAACTATATTTTTCACTTACAATAAAGTATATATATATATATATATATATATATATATATATATATATATATATATATATATATATATATATATATATAATGTAAGTATAAAATTTAGTAAATGCGCTTTAATTTTATATATCTATCTTATATTATGATAAGTATATCTACGAGTATATAATACTAACTAGTAACTAACTCATTTTAACGGTTAGAACTTAGTATTTATATATTTTTCAGCGATGATATATTTTCCCGTAGGCGAAAATTCTAAAAACAATAGATTAAGCTGGTGTAACGATAATTATGTCTATTTCAATTAGATTTTATTCATTCAAAAAATATAAAGTGTATAGGTAGATTTCATAAGGTTTAAAAAATATCCATGCTAGTATTTATAACAGAGTTGAGACACATAATAGCCGAATATAGGTACCTATGTACAGTTTGTCATACTTAGAACAAATGCATAGGTTAAATGTGTGTGTATAAATGTCTTATTAATAATCTTTTCATTTCAAATCTTCGTCGCTTTTGCGTCTAAGCTAAAATGGAAAATTCGTTATTTATAAATAATACCTATGTACTAAATTCTTCTATTTTCGTATGCATTTAGTGTAAAGCTGTTAATTTGAAATTAAAAACGGACACTTCAATTTTATTTATATGTACTGACGTGAAAGTGAGTTTGTTTGTTTTTCTTTTACTTCTAAACAGAGTGACGGATTTACGTGATTTTTTGTGTAGGTAGAGCTAGTTTGAGGGCTCGAGAGTGCTATAGGTTATGTATCTTGCTAAATACTTTAAACGAAAATCAATTAACAGAATATACGAAAAATAGTTTTATATTCAAATTCTGAATATTTTGAGTTATCAGCACTAAAATTAAAGTTGTTTTTCGTCGAATTATTTTTGCAAATACATAATAGATTTAAAGTATGTAGGTAGGTATTGCGAAAACGTGCTTATTTATTTTTATTTTTGTGTGGGAAATATTTTAGTAATACAACACAATTTTCGGTGGTACGGTATCCTCATAATCATAGTACTAATACTCATAATAGCATAAAGCCAAAGTCGCGGGTTCAGATTGTTATTTCTTATAATATAAAAATGAATGGCAAAATGTGTTGGTAAGCGCATAACTCAACGCCTGGACCAATTTGGCCAATTCTTTTCTTGTTATGTTTGTTATTGTTAGGAGAAGGTTCTTATGAAAGAAAAAAATAAGAAAGTTGTGCGGAAGATTAGAAAATTTAAAAAAACTTTATAAAATTAACGGCGTTTGACGTATCAGTTATGACCGTTGCCATGGTGCGTGTAATGGTATCTTATATATTATAATCAAGACAAATATATAGCGGGCGGTGCAAAGTAAAAAATATATACAACACGTACCTAGGGACGAACCCGAGCGAAGCGAGGGTGAGCCCCTAGTTAATAATATAAATATTGGTTCTCGCGTTTTCCTTTTTCTTCTTTGTTTCTATATATTTTCTTCTATTTTCGGGTGTACAATAAAGAGTTATTATTATAGTTAGCGCAAACACGGTGATCCGTATGTATATCTAAGCGAAATATCACAGATTGAGTCATTACTTGAAATTTGCAGTTGAGGTTCTAAGGAACCATAGCTTCTAAGAATTGTTCATTGTATACATATATTATGTATCGTTAGTCAACAGTGGCGTATTATATATCCAACGTATTTTCCATCCCGGAAAATGCAAAGGGAATCTTGGGTTTGGGCATCGAGGTGTGACGCATATCTATGTATTAACTCAGATACTGAACAGAACTCATATATAGTATAACTTTTAACAAAAAAAATATTTTGATTAAGACCCTTATTTTTTTATTAAATTAGCCTATTTGTAAAACTATATATTTTTTTAATCTCTAAGTTTAAATAAGTATATTAACTCTATTAGTGATATCATGGCAATAATAATAATAAAAAAAACTATTAAAACCGGTCCACTATCGGTGAAGATACCGTGTAAATAAAGTCCGTTACAAAATGTTTAAATATACTCGCAACTTGCAAATAACTTTAAGTTTAAACTATTAGTAAATTAAAGGGTCTGCTTATCGCACAATATATCTAGAAAAAACTGATTCTTGTGTTGTTTGTTGCTATTCAGTTCAAATATTTTAGTATTTTTTGAGACTATAATATCTGCACTTATTATTGCGAGAAAAATATCTAGGTATGAATGGATGTGTAAATTCTTTCACAAATATAAACCTACATTACTAGTAATTTTAAATGTAGGTTATTGTTTAATCCAGGAAAACTGGTATTGTCAGAAGTCATAACTTAAATGAAAGTTGGACATGAAGACTTTTGACTCATTACTTTTTTAAAAGCCTCCCTAATAAAGGTTTTTTTTTATAAAAAATATTATGAAGAAGATTCTAGTATGTTTTTTTTAATTATATGAAGAATATTAGTAGTAAAACTAATACAGGATTTTTATTTATTTATTTAACTAAAGATAAAAGTTAAGTTTATGCATTAAAAGCTTTGCTTTGCAGATAACAATTTTATACTCGTGATACTAACTTATTAGTAAACTGATTGTAGGTAATACAATTAAATTAATATTGTAGGTACATTAAAGTTAGTTATCAATTAAGATATCACATCCAATAATGCTTGTTACAGTATTGATATAAATGATAACTTCAATATTTTATTTGAATAACAAAATATTATTTGCCTTCGTTGGCGCATTTTCTATTTTCATTATGGATAAACCTTAGCTTTTATCATTTTACCTAATTGATGATGGTCCAATCAATTGTTTGGATTCTAGATACCTACAACATTATTATGGAAGAATAAAAATATTCGTCGTTTTTAGAAAAGTTAACAGTTAGCGGTCGTCACTCGACTGAGACGCACATGTAAGTAGTTCGTACAGACCATGTTTTATTGTAATATTTTGATATAATATATTATATTATTGTATTGTTTCTATATATACCGCTAGTTATATTTGCAAATTATAGAGGTTCTTTCGTTTTTTAAATTAGCAAATACGCAAAGTTGTTAATTCGAAAACATTAAATAAATATTATTTGAAATAACTATTGATTAATATATTTACTATTTCCTTTAAGTTAAACATATTTTTAAATAGAAAATGATACTTAAATTATTTTAAAGCGAAAATGAGGGAATATTTTTAGTATAATTTCATACATGTTCTTATTTTATAATAAGCTGGACCTTAGACTATATACTCGTACATGTATATAATCTAAGGCTGGAACGTGGCTAATCAAACGACATGATAATAATTAATTATTCTTAATATATATTCTGTGAGTATATATACGTAATATGAAAGTAATACCATTTCGTACAAATTTTATAATATTTAAGAGCAATTCTTTTATATATATAAAAAAATAGTTTACCGCGGGAAGGGCTCTAACGATTTAGATGAAATTTTGTTTTTAGTTTTGCTTTTTTAGTTTATCTTCATATATAGTCTTTTCTGATAAAAACGCAATTTTTATATCTGTTCCGAAAAATGCCGATATTAAATATTTATTATAATATGAAATTAACTTATTTAGTTTGTAGTGTCGGTAGGCACGTAAGAGTCATTTGAAATTAATATTGATCATTGACAAATGGTAACAGTGTAACCTAACATATTGTGTCAAAGTAATTATATGGCAGATGAGTCTTTGGTTACGAAATATACTAGGTAATGCAGAACAAACTACGTCTTTCTACGTCACGTTACGTCTTTTCACTTTTACGTCACGATGGTCAACTAAAGTGAATTTAAGTTTATAAAATTCACCCTGATTGTAAATTATCTTATTATAGTCAATTGTATTAAAGCCTCAAAGTTATATCTCTCCCACACTTGCGTTATGTCAATGCAAGAAAGAAAAAATAAATAAACAAATGGACAATTAAATTATATAATTTACTAGCGATTCACCGATTTTAACGCGAGCGCAGTGGCGGGTTCCGCTAGTTAAAATAAATAAAATTTCTAAAATAAAAGTAGCCTAAGTTACTCCCTATAACCTTAACTATCTTATGAAAGTAGTAAAATCCCGTCAAAATCAGTCCAGCCGTTTCAGACATTGACCGGAACAAACGGACAGACAGACAAAAATTTTAAAATTGTTAGTATGTTAGTAGTTTTTTTATGTTAGTACCGTATATACTTATTTTCATATGTTATATAAATAGATATAGAAAAATAGAGAAATAGATTCTTATTGAAGAGAACACAAGTAAAGGAGATTGTCATAATTTTTCTTACGACTTTACGATTTGTCATTTGTTAATTAATTTTTACTATTAGATTCTACTTCATATTTAAAGATGAGAATGATTGTGGTCGATCATATTACTTTTCACAAAATAGAATTCTTGTTTCAAATCCGGTATTATTAGGCACTACGCTGAAACTGAAAGTATAAATAGTTAAATTATTTAATTAATTAATTGGCATATGCGTGGATTTTCTTTTTTTATATATTTTTTGTTTTATATGGAACTAATCACTGTTTGTCTTCCGAATAAAATAAAATAAATAAAATAAAGAAACCAACTACGCCTATTAATAGTATTAGTTCTTTCTATAACATAGGTACCATACATAACAAAGCAACATTACTCACATATTACTCTTGAGTACCTATAATATAGTATATAAACAAATAAAATATAGATTCTGCTTAAACATATATAATACTAGAGTTTATTTCAATTTAATCATTGTTTATCTCGTTAACAATATGTATGTAACAGTAGGTACGTATAAGTTATAACTATATTATAGGGTAAGGGCAAACCTTATCTCAATTAAATACCTACTTGTGATGGTGAAATAGTTTATTTTGATATGGATTAATATTATTTAGTTCAAATAAAAGTAAGTTAGAAAAAATAAACGTATATCCTACTTATATCTACCTTATTTTTTCATATCATTAAGATTGTCAGGTGATATTGTATTCTACTTTTATGTATTTTAAAATTAAATCCACATATTCTATACATTTTTTTCCTTCTACAAACCATTAAAACTCCGTCACATCGAAACTATGCAAAAAAGCTATGTAATTTCGAGCTTACTAGACAAAAATGGATACAGTTAAACCACGCTTTGCTCTGAAATATTTATTTTTTCAGAGACAATTTAAGATTTAGTATTTTAGAATTAATGTTAACAGGTTATAACATTAACTTTAGAACTATATATTAAAAAGCTATATTTATAAAAAAGTAGGAATATGTATTTCTTTTGTAAATATAAATTAAGATTATTTAATAATTTAGAGATAGGTTTTTATGGTACTCTGTTTCAATAGCATTAATTTTTCGAACACGCAGTTTTTTTGGGAAAAGTTGCCCGGGTAATTGTAAAATTGGTAAATTCGGAAGTAACTAAAACTGCTTTTTTTTAACAACAACAATTATCTATAAACAATTTATATAATCTGAAACATCATGAATAAATTTATTTAAATTAAGAGATAACAACGTTAGTCGCGACAGCTAGTAGGTAGGTACCTATATAATAATAAGTAAAGTCAAAAACGTAGTCTCACTTGCGCACAGAATAAGCCTTACCGTAGCAGCAAATTAATACTATTTTCACTTACGTAATTTTGTCAGGATTACAGGTTTAAAGTACATTCATTTTTTTCCCTTTCAGTTATATGTATGGTGAGTACATCGTTATTTTCTATTTCCACAAATTTGACGTCATATTATTTTGCGGGTCTCATGAGCCACTTAACTACGATTAAATTTAAACTACGATACAGAGATGGCCGAAAGTATAGGTTGTAGAATTTTCGCCTGCGTCTGACCTCATCATAAGAAAGCCACTGAACAGATTTTAAATGAAAAGTATTACGATAGTTGGTTATCCGAGTCAGTGTATAAAATATTTTTTACTGCAGGAAAATATCAATTTTTTAAGAAATATATGGTAACAGTTAAAACATATCTAGGGATGAAACCAAGCTGAGCCAGGGTGAGTCACTAACGATTAAATACAATTCAACTCTTTTATTATAATGCAGGCTTCGAAGTGTGCTAAATATGATTAAATATAAAGGTTTCGTATTGGTTTTTGGCTAGCTTTTGACTTCACGATATGTTTTTACAGTATTTTAAATTTTTCATTGTAAAAAAATGTTTCATTGTAAAATTGAAACAAATGGAAAGAGAAATAATTATTATTTTAGTGGAATAATTAGTTAAGAGTAACAATCACTTTAATTAGATATAAAAAGTAACTTCATTACTTTCGTGCATCATGCAATGACCAGTGGTTAAAGTTAAAACATAAGCAACAGTAAATAATATTTGTAGAGACCACTTATCTGAATCTACTTTATTATAATATTTTGATCTCTTATTGTGTACAACGTAGCAACACTTTTATTTTTGGACAATAACAATTTAGGCGTCGAAGAGCTTGTATCACACATTTTACCACTTGGAAGTGTCTCTCGCGCAAACCATTCAGTTTAGAAAAATATGATATTAGAAACCTTAATATCATTTTTACCCCCCACTTATGGGTTTGATGAAAAAAAATGTTTGAGTTTCAGTTCTACGTATAGGGAACCCCCAAAATTTATTGTTTTTTTTCTATTTTTCTGTAAAAATCTTAATTCGGTTCACAGAGTAGGTACATCTACTTACCAAGTTTCAACAGTATAGTTCTTATAGTTTCGGAAATATACGACGAATATACGAATACGGACGGACAGACATGACGAATCCATAAGGGTTCCGTTTTTATCCATTTGGCTACGGAACCCTAAAAAGGGGTCTAAAAAGGGTGAAAAAACGTGTGGCACTCGGGGACTGCCGCGCTAAAGTTATTGCATAGCATTTTTTATCAACTTATGCAATTATAATTATTTATTCATTTTTAATTTATGCAGTATTTTTTTTTCTTTGATATTAATTCAAGTTACACTTTTTGAGCGTGGTAACCGATATACATTTTTTTCTTTTATTGAATAAATGAGAAGTTAAAACTTAAAATCATTTAAAATATTTTTATTATCTTACAATACATGTAAGTTATTCAGGATTTTTTATCATTGAAACTATAGGTTTATGGTAACTGAAATAAATAAACTTAATAATGTAAAACAATTTTAAAGACTTATAACTAAAAAGACCTATTTCTAACCTATAAATTGTTTCTTATGGGTCTAAGAGGCCTAACCCTGTAAAAGGGAGTTAGGTCTTGTCGAGCCCTTCAGAATGAGCCCAGTGTCGGTATGATTATCTCTATTATTTTAAGTTATTGCAAGTTTAAGTTTGGGGGTCAATTTAGGGGTTGTTTAAAGGAGTTTTTGAATTTTGATTTACTATGTCTATAACGTCCAAAAACATAAGTTAGTATGGGGGTGTTAGGTTTTATTTTCGTTACGGAATTTCTTGATTCGGTCGCCGCGCTCAAACCCCGCGATAAAAGCTATGCAATAGCTTAACAAGACGTAATAATTTAAATAGAAATCCAGATATGCATAGTTACAAAAAAATGGTTAAGGCAGAGCCGTGGTCGGGCTTACTGTGTACTATACGTACCTACCATGTCTGTTTTATGCAGGTAGCTTATAAGTGGATGCCAGACACTTATAAATATGATGACTTGAAGCATATGATGTCAGATCATCCGTGGGTGGTGGGTACGTTTAATTTTTTAAATGCTATCAGCTACTTAAACAATTATTAAAACTGTATGTGTGTACATGTTTTTGTAGATTAATAATGTACATGTGTAATAGATATTAAATTTATTTATTTTAATAGTCCAAAAAAATTAATACGTGTTTTAATCGCGTCGAAACTACTTAATAGGTAGTATTCAAAAATCAAAAGTAATATGTTTGATAGGATATAGAAAAACCAGTCCGAAGCACTATCCCTCATCAATATTTAAAGCAGACTAAAATATTCGTGCATAAGTGTTAAAAAATGCGAAAAGTAGTAAAAATAAGTCACCGATATATATATCTATTTTATTCAAATGCTTCAAAGTTTATTTCTAATTTTATGTCGTTTCCGCAAGTTTACAATTTAGTTCTGTTCGTGTGTTATTTTTTTCATTTATCAAATTAATTTAAGTTAGGTAATATTAAGGATCACCCATATAATATATTATTATTTAAAAAAATGCTTATACATACTGAGTAATAAAACTATACAAGATACTCTTAAACAGAATTTGTTTCTAGGTATAAATATGTTAGGACATAACACATAGGACCATTTGATTCCATGGTAAGCTTCGAGACTTGTGTCATATACTACACATTTATAACTTTAAACACACACATAAAAATGTACAAACATTTAAATATATAAACACAACGTTTGCGGTCGTTAAAACCACGTACGTCGTATAGTTGCTTATATTCAAAAGAAGCGAGACAAGTTCAATGTCACGATGATCCGTGCGACTGCGAACACGGAATCTTACAATTGCTTAGTAATAGCAATACTATTCGAGAAAACAATAAAAATAGTTCCACCATCTCAGTCACGAAGAGCCGTCGAGTAATTGCTTTATTGTAACTTCGCCATTGAGAGGCAACGGCGATTATCATTATAAGAGATATGTACGATTTCCTCGTATTTTACCCTTTATTAATATATAGGTTGCATCTTGTAGGTTTCAGTTACTTTTACGCGCTTATACAGTGAGTCTACTTTTATTCAAATAACAAGTATTTCTTGCATTATATACCAATCTACAAAGTCTTCAAAAATATTTTTATTCATTTTATTTGTAAAACTTATGATATGACTCTGATACTGTTAAATGTTTAGTGTAAATCGAAAGTGTTTTATGAATACCAGGACATTTATTTGATTACCTTATTTAGGTTTTATGTTAGTAGTAGGTAGGAAGATACTAAATATTCAATTATATTATTAAACATTTTATAGTATTTAAGAAGTATTTGTTTATTTAACAGTTGAGGTAGATTAACTTACATTTAAGTTAAAGTGAATGGATTCTCATGTCATTTTAGTCATTCGGTCTCTCTAATGAAGTTACAAAAAACTACTTACCTACCTTTATAAATAAATGTACTTTTACAAAAAGTGCACAAAAAATGTACAATTAGTAATGACAGTTTCGTTAAAAAGAACCTTATGGTAAAAATAACATACAAATGAAATATAAAAATTGTACGGTCGATATCTAGTTGCTTATGAATCAAAAATTCAATAATAATAATAATTACATAATATGCGTGCTACGTTACCGTACTCCGTACATATAACATAAGAATACCCTTTATATGCTTTGTGTAAGTGTGTAAAAAGGAAGAAATCTTTGACTTTAAAAGTTCCGTGTTAGTTTGGAAGACTGTGATGCTAATAGATGCAAAAGAGAATACTATTTGAACAAAGAATGCCGTTACATTTTTACGTAAAAAATATAGAGATTGAAGTAACGGTTGCCAAAGCTATAGCTAGGTCTATTAGCGGTTAGTTTCATATTAAATACCGACTTACCTACACGTTTCTCTTATAAAGTTTTTCGTTTAATTTTCTTTAAGCGTGAAGTTTTTATATTATTAAATGGTACTGTAAATGGATGTGACTAGCAATTTGTTGGACTGTTAATTAAATAATGACCGTGACGGTGATGTGAAAATTTGGATAATTTCGTAATATTTATTCGAATTCGAACTAATATAATTATTAATCGGATAATGATAGTTATTGTTCTTTTAAGCCATTAAAATACTAAAATTATTACAACATCCGCATCATTGCTTTTCTATTCTAAATTGTCAATTCTTAATAATACCAGTTTTCTGAATATTTATAGCGGTTATTTAGGCATGTTTTGGTATCTACTAGATTTTTAGTAATAGAAAAATAATATAATGGTATGAAAATATTTAGGTTTATTGTGTTAGAAATTCTGTTATTAGTGTAATTATTTTGTGTAATAATTGTGTTTGACTTGTATTATTATACGATAATAAAGATGACTACATCTAGGCGAAACTGGATATGCGCATCGCTACTTAGTCAATATGGTAATTGATTTGTTTGTTTATTTCTAGAATAATAACAATCTACCTACTAAAGCTAAACTTTGCCCACCTTAAGCTACAAAAAGAATTCATATAGATTCTAGAACACGTAGAAGGAGTCACATATTTACATCGTCGATAGATACTAATTCCCACATCCCCTATAAACATTTTGCCATAAGCCCTTTGCAAAAATGTGATATTTAATTCGCTTCATAATGAAAAAGAAATAAACAGTGAAACACACTAAATTATTATTTTTATTGTAATTGTTTGCATCAATGGCTATTTCAATACAATATATTATATCGAATCAATACAATATTATGTACAGGGTTTAATATTATTTAACTAAACTATCTATACATTCTCTATTAAAATGTGATATGAAAATTGCTAATAATGTATTTCAGATCCTTACCTATTGGATATATACAAGACTGAAATGGGGTACGGCATAGAGCGGTTTTTCCTCCTTTCGTACTGCTTAGCATGTTGCTGGCCTGGGTTGGTCGCGAAGAGCCAACTTAAGATTATCAATCAATGGGCACAGTTAGAATTTGAATATCCAAGCGAAGTGGTCCGCCAAGAGGCTACAGAGAAACGCTACTATATTCCCGGAAATTCGGTACCAATTGATGTTGATGTGCAACATAGAAGTAGTACGTTATATTTTCTGTTTATTTGTTAAGATTTCCATTATATAGTTATAGACCAAGTATAGTGATCTGTGGTTACCTAACAGTTTTATAGTTAAAAAAACTTCAGGTTAAGTATTTTAGTGTACCTAGTAGGTACGTAGGTACCTACTAGGTACACTAAAATATTTAGTATAGTATTTAGTATAGTATAAAATATATTTATAGAACGTTTTAGTTTACTTCATAATATTAAACGTTTTTATTTGTGCTTATGTAATTTTATGCGTTTAATGTCAACTACAATGAAGAATATTATGTATTATTTATTATACATAATATTATAATAAATTTGTAATATTCCGCGTCTCTCGGCTTTCTACTCAATTTATTTTAAAAAATCTAAAATTGGGCGTCTTTATTAACGCAACAGAACCTAATACAGTATTTTTTAGGATTTCTGTCTGTTTGTCGGTGCGTTTGTGAACAATAATCTCAGAAACGGAAAATCAATGAGAGTGCAGTTTCACAAATGTTTTGCGGTAAGCTTTATGGTAAGAGAGCCCATGATGCTAAATATGGATTTACGCGAGCGTCGCGGACACCTATAAGATATTGTAGATCAGATAGTTGGAAAAATAAACGGTTTTCCACTTTCAGCGGTGTGGGAAGCGTCTACAGACTTACAAAATTGTAAAAAGAATCAATGACATGGACATACTCAAGCGTGTCAGATATTGATATATTTTAATGCTCCAACATGTCTCTGATTTGAAATATATAATAATTTGCCGATTTGCGAGGTGGGGGTGGCCAGGCCGGGAGGTGAAAATATATAAAAAATGAATTTACTCGAACGCGTCAGATTTTCAATGGGGGCGTTAATTAAAATTTATTATAAACAGTCGTTGTCTATAAATAATATAAGATATAGTACTAGTACTTACTTTCTAATAAAAATATTGATAATACTCTCAAAGATAGGAGCAATTCGAAAATGATGTTTTATTTGTGCATTAGGTAATTAATTTTTAATATTCTCTTGTTTAGGTCCACAAAAACCACGAATTTTCGTGACAATACCACGTTTTGACGAGGGTCGCCCTATAACTCTGGGAACGGTTACCGATCAAAATACAATTACCGCCTATCCGGACTATTCCTGGCATGACAATCAGGGACATAATTGTGATGGATTAACATCTGTTTTCAGAGTCGCTGTAAGTCTACTTTAGTCTTAGTTTTGCTTTCATAGCACAATCGTTTTAAATTCAATAGTAGATAGCGTCAGCTCGAGCTATTCTAAGATTCAGTTCTACCATCATACTTCTCAAGGTCTAACAAAGAATTGATTATCGTGCTTACATCACCGCATAAAAATAATATTATAGTGACCCTTGGGGAAAAAAGGATAAAAGGTTTTAAACAAGTTTTTGCTTACAATTCGTTATTTGTAAAAGTAAAATATTTAATTGCATTTATAACTTGCAGATGATACCTACATATTTAAGTATGTGTTCGAATATCAATAATTGTTTAACATACATTCTAAAAGTGGGAAATAAAAACTAAATGTTATGTTACAATAATTATTTTTATTATCAATTAGTGTCTCTTAAATTTTTATCAAAATTTAACTTTAAGAGAAACTTTATACAAAAAACACTTCTGTGTGTAGGTAATTGAACTTCTCCTAAACGTTTGGACCGATTTTGTGTGTTCAAGTCGATTTGAGAATGGTTTAGATTCATAGTTCGGTCCACCATAGAGAAAAGTAATATATACCTAGTTGCGGTCTACAACAAAATGTATTTTTTGAAATAATTAGTTATTTATATATATTTACGGTCTTATTCATAAAAAAATATAGAAGCTTTATTAGCTTGTTAATAAGCAAATTCTCAAAAACATTATTCATAAACGTTCAATAGTGTTAAAACGCTCTATAAGTATTCAATAACGGCTCTGTAACTTATAGTAGCTTGAGGCCTACTATAAGCCTACTATAAACCTTTAATAAAGGACAAGATGGTCGTCTTGTCATCAGTGACAGCTGATAATTTGATTAAACTTGAAGTGAGATTATTTTATTTGGTGTCTAGTGACATTGCGTAATTGTAAAACATTGTTTAAAATTATTTTTTTGCTGTGTATCAAACCAAGATACCATATATGATATAATGCAAGCTCCCCAAACTATAGCCGCCATTGGCTTTGGTGTTTGGAAGCAACGGTTTCAAAGCTTGTTGTATGGAGACACCGTTCAGACAATAAATGACATATTATAGTATAAATAAGTCGTTGCTAAGCAACGATGTTTTGCGTATGCGTACTAAAACATTTCACCTGGAACAAAAATTTATAAGCGCAGGACGGCTAATATCAGAAGTAGGTCGTAGATGTGGGCATGATCGTTAGTGTCTTTTGGGAAACACAGTGCATAAATTACTAAATTTAACTTAACACACTCATAACTAAGTACAACGTAAACACATTAAAACATTATATTATCAATAATAGTTCCATTATTCGGATATAAGTAATTCGTCGATGATACGTGGTGCATCGGCGGTCCAAATCTGACATTCCCCTTTTTTTCTTTCAAAATAGTTCTCTAATTTAATTTCTTTTTAAAACATGCCAGTTTGTATCACCTTGCTACCATCGCTTCGACGCTTTACAAGAGTGCGCTGTCAAAGCTTGATTTCACACTCTTATCCGATAAGCTTACCCAACATCTCCAGATGGCGCACTGAGTGCGCCGTCACGGCCGGACTGACATTCGACCGTCCTCGGGCGATCACTTATTGAAGCCATTGCAAAAGCAGGAACGACGCTCGCCCATCCTGTCACTCAGGAACAATCTAACTCTCCGTTATATTCGTACCGTACGTAAATACAAATTTATTATGAAAGCATGTATCCTTTCGACCATCTCAACTTATGGACCGGATGACATCTTTCCAAACCGTGAGCGTGGACCGGACGAGTGTGTCCCTTCGACTATCCCAAAACATGGGCATAGACCGGACGACACTGTCCCTTCGACCACCTCCAAACCGTGAGCGTGGACCGGACGAGTGTGTCCCTTCGACTATCCCAAAACATGGGCATAGACCGGACGACACTGTCCCTTCGACCACCTCCAAACCGTGAGCGTGGACCGGACGAGTGTGTCCCTTCGACTATCCCAAAACATGGGCATAGACCGGACGACACTGTCCCTTCGACCACCTCCAAACCGTGAGCGTGGACCGGACGAGTGTGTCCCTTCGACTATCCCAAAACATGGGCATAGACCGGACGACACTGTCCCTTCGACCACCTCCAAACCGTGAGCGTGGACCGGACGAGTGTGTCCCTTCGACTATCCCAAAACATGGGCATAGACCGGACGACACTGTCCCTTCGACCAGCTCCAAACCATGAGCGTGGACCGGACGAGTGTGTCCCTTCGACTATCCCAAAACATGGGCATAGACCGGACAACACTGTCCCTTCGACCAGCTCCAAACCATGAGCGTGGACCGGACGAGTGTGTCCCTTCGACTATCCCAAAACATGGGCATAGACCGGACGACACTGTCCCTTCGACCACCTCCAAACCGTGAGCGTGGACCGGACGAGTGTGTCCCTTCGACTATCCCAAAACATGGGCATAGACCGGACGACACTGTCCCTTCGACCAGCTCCACCACTAAAACACAAATCGGGCAGATGTGTCCCTTCGACCAGCCTCGTACAAAGGCGTGGACCGGACGACACCGACCTCTAAATTCAAATTCAAATTCAAATTTAAAATATTTTATTCAGCATGAAACTATTACAATTTTTTACTGAACGTCATGAGTCTACTACCAATCATTTTGTAACCACGAAATTATCACGAACAATTTCAATTCTCAGTGTTGATTTCAATCTCGTAGTGTATACTTGTATGTAAAGTTTGCACTCTTCGACCACAATTCTTCATAATCTTTAGTCGCCGTCACGGTTTCCTTATCATTGTTGGTAGTAGCTTGTAAGCAAATCATCGTTTCTCTGCGGTACTTACGGTTCATTCTACCTCATTCCCGACTTTACTTGCGGTCGGGCCTTCTTATGCATCTACACTATCATGCCACGAGGCTGTTAGTCTGCCTCTACCTCTTTTCTGGTACCAATTTATAGCACTTTTTTTACAGAGCAGTTCCGCCTCATCACATGGTCGTACCACCTGGGCTTGCCCTCTCTGAGTTCCTCTGTTACCGGGGACACGCTGAAGGATCCCTTCACATATTCGTTTTGCACTCTATCTAGAGGCGTCACGACGCTTGCCCAGCGGAGCATCTTCATCTTCACTGTATGCAGTTGTAGTTCATACTTTTCCAAAGTTGCCCAGTTCCAGTTCAGAGCCATACAACATGGTAGGTCTCACAACTGTCTTGTATCACTTGCTTTTGGTTTTGGTAGGCATTTTAGGGTCACACAGGGTACAGAATACCAGACAGAGATCTCCACTTCAATCACCTCAGACTAACTCTGTGATTCACTTCATCATGAATGCGAGAGTCAACATTTAGTATTGATCCAAGGTATCGGAAACCGGACACCTTTGGTGTAACAGTGCCGTTGATATTGATGTCACAGCCTACCTCCGCAGATCCTACCAAGTCGCACTCCATGTATTGTTTTCGTGTGACTGATATGTAAACCGTATCTTTCAATCTCCGTCATCCACACTGAAAGCTTTGCTGGAGTTCTGAATTACTTTGCTCTATCAATACAATGTCTTATGCATATAGAATATTCCATGGTATATCCTTGTGGAATCTTCAGGTTATATGGTAGTCCATTATTAAATTCGGGCTCAAACGGATGTCTGATGCACTTAAAACCACTCACTAGAAACGGTTCACTCACACCTGCAGGGCTACAAAATTGTGTGCTAATGTCGTTATAAATTTCTTCTATCAGAGAGATATAGGCTCAAACATATAACTAACACTTTTAAATAGAGAAGAAATAACAGTTTGATTCCACTCGCTACTTGTAATATAATAAAAAAAAAGGCATAAAGTCCTTTGGAAAATTACTAAACCGTATTGCATATTACTGATATCAAAAAACGTTATCTTTATTAAATCCTTAAAAATTCCCGAGTAATGCGCTCGAACGATTTTTTATTGTAAAGTGCTAACTAAATATTATTCAGTTCGTTCCATATTTATTAGATACTATTTACAAATTAATGATTTACCAAATTATTATTATCTATAATAACCTTTCTACTAGGTATTCCGTAATTTTAATATTTACTTAGTAAGTTAGAAGAATTGATTTATCCTCTTTATTTAACTCTATATCATTCGAGGACATGTTGTTTTTTTTAAGCTTCGCAAAAGTTAGTCGTTATTCTAATATCAAATATAAGATTATCGAAGCCTGACCCAGGACTCGAACCCAGGACTTCCCGATATACAATCGTAATAGGCTAGCTGCAACACCGCCCGCCGAAGCAAATAAGTAGCCGTATAATATTGCCACTTGCTTTTTTTTTACTTGGTTAGAAATTACATTATCAGACATGCAAGCAAGCTTTTCACAGTATTTGTAATTTTAATTGTATTTAGAATCTGAGTAGTGCATTTAACTTTATTACTTCCAACACCAGTGAGATATTAAATTAAACGTTTACACGCAAATCTCTTTTAAAAGGAAATAGACAGATTTACTATAAAATAGACAAAGAATTTGCTCACCGAATGATATTTCTAAAGTAACTCTCCACGTTCGCCACTCACACCTATTGATCTCCTACCTCGCAGCACCAGCATCTATTCTCTTGGCCGTTTGTCACATGTAAGACACATAACATTTGTTATCATACCTTGATTACGAATTAAACTACTCGGCCGTATTATTTCTTAACGCCTTTTTTTACAACCAATCTATTTTGACCAGTGGTTTCTGTTCATGCCACACCAATGAAATGTTCCAGAAAAACTCATCTCATACCTTGTCCGAGGCTTCTTACAATAAGAATGTTGATGTCGAACTTTGTAGCGATAAGATTTCGTAACATTAGTACTCTAGTAATAACGTCATAATATGTGATTAGTTCTCATCGTGCTACCTTTATAACATAGTACTAAACTAATTCAGTTATCACTTCTTCAGGTAACTCAGACTTAGTTATTCTTCTAATCAAATTCTATAATCGAACCACGACCTTAGCCGCAGATTTTCTTCTAGCTCTAACTTAAAATTGTAGTGCTTGTTGCTCTTTGCCCGTGACATCCTAAATCCTCTCACTAAAGCCTTCATATCATTTAAAACCTTCGTCTGAACATCAACCGGTTTCATTGTTACGTAGTAAGGTTCTTCCATATCTATACTCTTTGGGTTCTTTTATCCCACTTCTGATATAAGCGCAGGACGGCTAATATCAGAAGTAGGTCGTAGATGTGGGCATGATCGTTAGTGTCTTTTGGGAAACACAGTGCATAAATTACTAAATTTAACTTAACACACTCATAACTAAGTACAACGTAAACACATTAAAACATTATATTATCAATAATAGTTCCATTATTCGGATATAAGTAATTCGTCGATGATACGTGGTGCATCGGCGGTCCAAATCTGACATTCCCCTTTTTTTCTTTCAAAATAGTTCTCTAATTTAATTTCTTTTTAAAACATGCCAGTTTGTATCACCTTGCTACCATCGCTTCGACGCTTTACAAGAGTGCGCTGTCAAAGCTTGATTTCACACTCTTATCCGATAAGCTTACCCAACATCTCCAGATGGCGCACTGAGTGCGCCGTCAAATTTATAAAAATTTTCTATGAGTACAGGACACAGCGTCTGTCGGGTCCGCAAGTAGTTAATAAAATGCGGACTGTAAAAAGTGCAGTAAAGGTTTAGTCTTTAAATTCCAATACCACGAGAGAATAGAAATATTAAAAACAATTGAAAAGAGTTACTCTGGTTGGTTTCTAATGTTAAAAACTAAATTCACATTTACACGTTTTAATTTCAGATAGATAAGTGCAATCGACTATGGGTAATGGATGCAGGAAAGATTGGGGACAAAGCTGTGTGTCCTGCTCAGCTTCTCGCCTTTGACTTGAATACCGATCAGCTAATTTACCGACACCGACCAGGCCCTAACGCCTATATAGCGACTTCGTTGTTCATTACTCTAGTAAGGGCTCATTGGTTCAAATATTTTCATACGTTGAATACGTAGTGTCGATTTGCTCTTTTGAATTTTATTGAGCTTATTGACATTTTTATGTACATACGTACATAGTTTTTTACTTTCATATGTTGAAAACATCATCATCACTGCCATGATGTTGTGTATTTGTCTGCATAGAGTCGAAAAACAAAAAAAAGAGAGCAGAACCCATAGAGTATATTGCTACATATATAAAGCAGAACCTTAGTAATATCATTTGCGTTATTTGTTTGTTATTTTTTTACAATATATATTTGCGAGTTTAGTGGATGGATTTCCATAATATTGATTCAATTTATAAGTAAATATGTATGGAATTTAAAAATAAGAAGAGTCTTAAGAGAACTCAACTATAATTGTTCATCTACTTTAATTTATTTAACGTATTTATATTGTAGACTACCTGTTTTGACTGCACCACTACGATATTGCAAATTTAGCGTAGTATTTTTTATTTGTGTCTCAAATAATTATACAATACAAAAAAAGAAACATTCGATAAAAACATTTTTAATCACTTGGACATCTTTCATTTACATGAATAATATGTCTACTATATTAAATTGATGTGGTAATATTATTAGCGAATAACCTATATAGGTACGAAAAATGCACAGATAGATCATCAAAATAAAGATAAGAAATAGAAAATTTCTTATACGTTACGTTCGTACGTACATATAGTAGAAGTTTGGGTTCATACTGTTATTTACTGATGTATCTAAATACAGAAGTTAAACTTTTGATATGATATGCTTTATCTAATACATTATTTTATTATTTTATTAATACTTATTTTTTATTATTAAAGGTTGTAGATCTGCGAAGCGAATCGCGTTTTGATTGCGCTGACACTTTCGTGTATGTCGCGGATGTTTCTGGCTACGGTCTGTTAGTAGTCGATGTTGCTAATGACCGCTCCTGGAGAGTTACTCACCGTCTTATGTATCCATACCCATCTCGAGGCAATTTTACTATTGATGGTAATTTTAATATTTTTTTTTTATAATCAGTACATATAAATAAAATTGAGGTGTCTGTTAAAATTTTTTTCACTTTTCACAAAATGCATTTGAAAGTACACAGATAAAAAATTCAATTTTTATTTTTTTGTCTATCTCTTTGTTCCGGCTAATCTCTAGAACGGCTTGACCAATTTTGACGGGACTTCAAAGTAGGTGCTTACGGTTTGAACGTAGATTAGTGTAAATATTTTTGCTTTTATAGATTAAAATAAGATTTCTGATTAAGTTCATTTTAATTATAATCATTTTAATAATTACATGTTAAGTAATTTAAAGTTAATTATATAATTATTTGCCGTCCACTTTTTAAAAAATGTACAAAAACTGCTATTGCGTGTTTCAATTTAAACAATAAGACAACAAAGTTACAGAGTAAATACAATGGATCTTGTAATTTTAAGTAAGCGTTGAACCATTTGATGAGTAATTGTTTATTTTTCAAAGGTGAAAGCTTCGATCTCATGGATGGTATATTTGCTTTGGCGCTCTCTCCGTACGTACCTGGTCAGGATCGCTTCATATATTTCCACGCCTTGGCCTCTACCACAGAAAATGTAGTACGCACCAGTATAATTAGGAATGAATCATTCATTACCGATTCTAATGCTGATCCGTATTCTGTTAACGTGAGTATATCTTGTAATTTTATATTTGGGCAAACTCTGCTTTTAATGAAAGCACTTTCGTCTATAAATTCAATCAACATTTTGATATGTCGAATTGCATTAATTTAAACTGTAATATCTAATCTTAAAATAAATGAGGTTTTTAAATGCTGTCGTCCACCACAAAATAGTAGTATAAAAATATAGTCTCGTCAGCGTTAGCTTATTGTTAGCGGGCTTGCTTGAAAAACCACTAAAGCCTTAAAACTCCGGTCTCATACTTCTCAGAATTTCATGAGCAAATCGTTCGTGTATCTGGGAGAACCTACTAACAAGTTCTCTAAATGTTGGCCAGCATGGTGAAATTTTAGTCCCCTTACAATGAAAGTTTTTTCTTACTTTTCATTTTAAATGAATTCAATGCATTATTCAATTATTAAGATTTATTACTATGTCCTTTAAAATTAAATGAGTTTAGAAATTGGTTCAATTTTCTTACATTATTTTTTCCTCATTTTAAGTGAGAGAGCATTTTTAAAACATTTAAAATAATATTTGGTAACAAAATGTTTAATTCGAATAAAAATTCCTCATTTTAACAAACGTGTATTACCTATATTTTTAGTTTAGTTTTAATAGTAAGTAAGTAAGTTTAAAGGAGCAATAATATATAGATAATTATTAAAATATAGTTATGATTATTTTGCTTTTCTAATAGTCAATCTGTTAACGTGTCTAGCTAAATAACCTCCTTTTTTGGAGTCGGTTAAAATAAGGTACATTATCGTTGTAAAAATAGGTTGTAAAAGTAGGTTCCCAGATATATTATTGAAACTACGAAAATATTATAAATAATAAACATCCATCATGCTTTTTTAATAAAAAATTGGACTGCACAGGTTTTTCCTGAAGAAAGACCAAATCAATCAGCATCTGAAGCTATTGATGATAATGGAATTTTGTACTTCGGGCTGAATGATCCTGTCGGCATCTTTTGTTGGAATACCGGAACGGAATTTTCACCGCGTAATTTCCATCAAATTGCTATTAACCAAGAAACGCTTCAATTTGCAAGCGGCTTGAAAATTGTAGATAATCCAAATAGTAATTCACAAGAGCTTTGGGTTTTAACATCAAGTTTCCAAAGAGTTATGACCGGAACACTAAGCTCTGAAAGAATTAACTACAGAATACATACTGAAAAGATATCAAAGTTGCTTAAAAGTTCAGATTGCATGTCGCCACCAAAGAATCACTATATTGGTTACCACGCTGATCGTATATCGCCAAACATACCAAAGCGTAGATACAGATATGGTGCAGTAGCTTTCCTAAAGTGAAGAGTTTCCTATTGAGAAAAGTTGAGTGGTATTATACATGGCCATAATTATTGTAAGATTTTATTTAAGTATATAAATTATTTCATTTAATTTGGCTTTTATTTCTACCTAATCCTTCAATTTTTGAATTGTTGATATAAAGCACGTTTGAATTAAATAAAAAAAAACCTCAAGAGTATAAATTAGTTTAACATATTATATATTTTATCATCAATATTACACTGTTTTCTCTAAAATATCAGTATACATTTGGATTTTTTGAGCAATGCTCAAATTGACGTGCTTATCCTCCACCCCAATGATAACACCTCCTATAATTGAAGGATATATTTTCTATGTCAATTTTTTATTTTTGTTTCCTTTGAATGAATTTTTCAATGCATCCATCAACGCTTTACGCGATGTATCATCAAGCGGTTTTGCAGTTATAACTTCACATAATGCCTCGTTTTTATGGGCCACCATTACTGCAAGGAACGAATTTACAATATGTCTTAATTGTTTCAAGCAACCATTCTCGGCAACAACAACTAAGAAGTTAATAGCTGCTAGAGGCATTCCTAAAACAAATCAAACAAATTATCGAGCATTTAATCATTTTTCCTGAAAACAATTCAGAGCTGTTTTATTCCAATATTAATATGTCACTGCTGACCCTCTCATCTCACCGTTGCCTATTATTGATCACATTAAAATAAAATAGTTTTTTTTCGAATATAGTGCTTGAAATAAGTAGATTATAGAGATAACCAATTAAGTCGTTAATAACAATAATGTTATTTACCTGTTTTTTCTCCAACCTCTTTTAGTAATTTTGCCTTTCTGATTCTGATGATGAAATCATACTTTTGGAGTAATCAATTCTTTTTGCAAAGAACGCACACAATTCTCTACTTGATCAATTTGCTTCATTTTAAGCGCCGCACTATATAAAGCAACAACATATTATCGACTTTCTATCCCTAATTCAGCATACATATTTTAGTCAAACATATTTTGTTATAATCTTATTATACTTATCTATAATATTATATTATATATAATTAATATATCTCAATATAAAAAGAAATATGTATGTAACTTTTTAATATACGCAACATTGCTATTATTTTTGACACTAATTTTTGTTTCCTTTCGTTGTGGCCTAAAAGAGGTTGTGGCAGTGACGCCTATTTGAGGAATACACAAATGTATTTGGCGGTTATATTGAAACTGAGGAATGTAGATCCCCAAAAATAAAAGTATGAATGATTGAACGTTTACGATAGCAAATTACAGCAATAAAAATAATATAGTTACTCAATATTAGACACGTATTCGGTATTGTGAGTGCTTTTTGTTTTTGACAATCTCACGTAATTTCATATATCAAATGTACAAAAATTACTAAAGGGATTTTAATAAAAAGGTATTAATACGAATTAAACGGTACCACTAATTTATTAAGTAACATGTTCGTGGAAAAATTTAAATTGTATCAGGTTTAATTTTACTTATTATTTATCATCATTATATAGAACTAAAATTATTCTTCTAATTTAGACCAGAACGTCATATTGAAATGCTTGATCAGTTTCCAATAGTGCTCGTACATACATTGCAAGAGAACCCAAGGCCATGGCTGATGTTAAGGAATTACAACTTCCACCCTCAAATGAAGCAGCTTTTTTTACACGATAATTTTCCTGTAAAATTAATTTTTTAGTAATTGTATGAAATTATGACGATTTTTTTAAGTTTCAGTACCTTATTTATAGGTACATATAATCAAACAGTAACTTAGCATAGTCTGTACAATAAATATGGCTTAAAAATAACTACTGTTACCTAATGTTCTCCGACCGATTCCGGCCATGGCGGCCAATCTCATTGAGACTGGCCAAGTACGCAGGAGATATTATAGTGCACAAGTGTACGCGCAGACACAAGTGCACTCTCTATTCCTATCACTCTCATACTCCGGTGGGACGACTACTCGACACGACCAGTGAGAGCTAAGGCGCAGGACCGACGGCTTTACGTGCTCTCCGAGGCACGGGGGTGAACCACCACCAACTTCCCAACTCCGGGCTGTTACTGAGGCTAACGAAACAGAAAGATTCAGTAACTAAACTTGGCCCGACCCGGGACTCGAACCCAGGACCTCTCGGTGTGTGACCGTACATGCTAGCCACTACACCACCGAGGCAGTAAAAACTGTTACCTACTTATGGTGTAGATAAACTGTTACCTACTTATGGTGTAGATAAACTGTTACCTACTTATGGTGTAGATAATATAGATTCTAAAAACAATAGTTAACACATTTTTTGCCTTACGTATGTTTGTGTTTCACGCAAAATGTTATAACTTATTGCTCGAGTCCACATTTAGGATACCCTTTACTACAAGAAAATCTATTATTCTCACGGGAAACGCAATAACTGGTTATACAGAGTCGTATTTAGAAAAGAGGGGTGGATGTTTAAATAAGGAATCAATCATGTCTCAAGTGAGGGATTAATGTTTTTTTTTAAATACTTACCTATAGCTTAAGAGCTAGCAACGTTTTCGAGAGAGCATTCCAGTGAGGCCAGTGTTTAGATATGCTATTTCTCACACTCTCCCGGACATCATACGGGCTATCTGGCTGGCGGTAGGGGTTGCGGTCATCAGTGCGCATCGTACTTGGATAGGTAAAATATCAATTTTTCAAAGAATTTTCAGAAGATTCCTTTTGTTTTTTTTATGTTAATAAAGTTAATAAAGTTAAAGTTTTTGCAACATGAGTCTATTATTGCCAGGCAGTTTAATTTAACGGTGCCAGACGCTAATTTTGAATAATTTTTGTTAGAGTGCGATTTTGTTTTGGGAGAGTGGGAGAGATAGCATATCTAAAAACTGGCCTTACTGAAATGCTTGTTTTCCCGACGTTGCTAGCTCTAGCGTACGACTAGTTCTCTATATCTATGTGTATAGAATGTTCATTAATAAAGTCTATTCCCTACTATGCCTTAAAACGTACTTAGGTAGGAACCCGAGCGAATGCAAGTGTGAATCTTTTTATTACCTCTCTATCTTTTGGCGGTGGGTTTGCTGAGGGTCCAACGAAACCCGTTAGTCGTAGAAATGGTTGGCGATCATCGGCATAACAACCCTTAGGTTCCTGCCATGATAATATCTTATTCATCCATCGTGGCTTAATGAATTCACCATAGCCTTGTGAAGCGCAGAAGAATACTGAGAACAGAGAATCATCATCTAGGACACTAATAGGTATTATAATGCTAAAAAGTCGTTTTTGTACGTTGATGTGCGCTTATGTCAAGACTACTTATCATTCATTGGTTCGACAAATATGTGTAGGTACAATTATAAAGTAGAATTAAAAATAGGCTTCATAATTGTTCATAACATAAATTTTGTTGTTAAGGAATGCTGGCCAATACTTTTAATATTACTGCTTATTAACTTAAAGTGTATTGTTTTACACAAAAAATGATTTCAATAAACCGAAGCGACATTAGTGCTTACAGGCCAGTAACTTTGACGTTTTAAATTAGCTTACTTACTTTGTTGCATAAATAATGTCCTCGTGCCAGCTGGATGATCCCAGGCCTCTAAAGATTTCGTTTCTTTGTAAATCTGTATGCAAAGCTTATAAATGCTTGCGGAAAGATCTACTCCTTCCATGCAGTCGAAAATACGCGCCAAAGTCATAGCGCGCAGTCGACTGGTCTGTTGAAAGGCAAGACCAGACCCTTGCATTATCTGTGTTTGACATTCTGGAGTAAGCTCACAGGCACCATCATTCTGTGTCGTTTGAGTTTCCATCGCAGATATAAGTAGTTGCATCATGCACGCATCTGTATTACCATAGATATATATTGCTTTAAAACTTAACGTTTCCTTTGAACCATATTAAAGTATTTTTAACCTTTTCACCCTACCTAATTTCTAAATAAAATATTGTATTCAGACCTTTTTAACGTCCCACTGCTGGGCACGAGCCTCCCTTCAACACGAGGTTGTAGCCTATCACGATGGCCTAGTGCGGGTTGACTACACATGTCTTTCGAAAACTTGCTAGGTTCTCTCAGACATACAGCTTTCCTAACGATGTTTTCCTTCACCGTAAGTGGTAATCATATCAGAAATGATTCGCACATGAAATAACCTTAAATAGACACATATTCGATTAATCTATAAATTTGTAAACATAATCAAAATACCGTTCGAAAGTCCATTGCAAAGGCAAGATAAATCTATCCGTCCTGGCTGGCACCGACTTCAAAATTAACGAAGCTTTAAAAGTATTATTTTCTATTTTTTAGTTTAGATTTGTTTAGTTTTGAAGTCGGTTTTTGTTTTTTGTTAAAAATAATTTATAACTTTTTAATTTTTATTAAAAATGGTATGAATGTATCACATAACCAAATATTTTACCATACCAGTGTTTACATTATTTACACTCTATTCATTAAAAATATTTAAAAAAACCAGCAGATTTACATACGCGTATTCTCCAAACTTTAACAACTGTGTAAAAGTTTTGAGTTCTTAAAATGGGTCAACGCTTAGCACGATGAATTGTTAACTATAGACTATCTTTTTATCGTTGTCCAAAGCTTTGTAAATATAAGATAATAGCCAAAAGTTTATTAAAAATTGAGTATACAACACAATTGTTTGTAAGTGTTTCTGGGTTAAAATAAATAGAGCAAATGAGAAGGCTCAATTTTAGGTGTGCTCCCTCCCGTCTTGGTCTCCTAACCTTCCATAATACCACTTGCAATGAAATCACTTGAATTTGATTCGATGCAGTGCATAAGTACCTATTTAAACATTTGAACATGACTGAAAGTATTACTGAAGCTATGATTATCAAGTTGAATGTCGTTAAGACGTAGGTATTAGGTATATATAAGGGTGCAATATAACTACTTTATAAAACAATTGATTCTGCAATGTCTTTACAACATATACAGAAATACAAGGAAAATAAAATCTTAAATTATAATGCTAGAATTCAAGCAAACAACTTTGTTATAGCTATATATAAAATAATGTTATCGACCACCTGCTGCTTTTCTTGAAGGCATCTTCGTTTTGGCTTCTTGCACATATTGTTCAAAGTTGAATCGAAAGGGTTTCTGTGTGCCCATTGTGCCGATTGTAAGTGGCTCTAGGAGTAAGGAAAATACTTCCATGTTTTCGAATATAGCTTTGGCAACTGTAAAAATGGAATAGATCATTAAATCAATAAATTTTACTTAAAAATGTTATATCCCACATTAAAAAATGAGGCACTTTTTTAATTTTTAAAATTTTTAAATTTGTTTTCTATAAAATTCGTGTATTCGTGATAGTGTAGCATGGTACTATACTCGATTAATATCGACATTCAAGTACATCTAAGAATTACTCTTATATGTATTCCAATAAACTAAAAGAAGCCGGGTGCTGTATCGAATTATAATACTTAGGTTTTTAGATGTAATTACTTTAAATTAACTTTTTACGAGTTTCGAAAATATATTTGTTAAGTTTAAAGTTAAAAAACTCGTTAGTAAAGCGATTAATGTGAAAGTTTTACCGCAAATATCTAACATAATTATCTAGAAACTGGAAAGCTTATCGCTAGGTACTTATAGTTTATACATCATTAGGAATATTGGAAGCATAAATGATTAAATATTTTACTACAATTTACTTATTTATTATAAAGAGCTAATTAGTTAATCACAAACAACATGATGAAATAAGCTTTTTACCGCGTTGATATTTTGCAGTCATCGTACCCATTGTTTTTGTATACTTTAAGAATTATTACTAAATAAATGTTTTTCATTTCTTTTCAACAAAATTAGGCAATTTATGTGCCCCTTTTTGTGATAAATGATCATCATTTTTTACCATTAAGTGTTTATACGCGTTAGAGCCATAATATAGTTAAAACAATTAAGAAACAAAAAAGAGGGGTCACACAAGACAAGCTTAAAGCTTCTTTGCTCTACTGTGAAACTTTTATATATGACATAATATGTTCATACACGCTTTAAAATTATCTAAGTTAAATTTAGATTTGCATTTTGCCCTCACAGTACTTTCGAGTTGAAATTAACAATGAAGAAATATTTTATTTTTAATAAAATACATATTATGATATTATGCAAGATTTTGCAATTTATTTTCAGTGCTTGAATTTTTACTCTTTCAATGTTTTACGATAAAGTTGTTTAATATAATACTTCTATAAAAAAAATTAAAATTGACAAAAAATGAGTTGAAAAGTATTGATTGAAAAGAATGTATAGATACACATCGTTTGTAATTTTTGAATATTAAACTCCACGTAATGAATCATACTCATTCATTAAATGTAACTGAATACCGAGGTCAACATCTCCAAGGTGTAAATCGTATATACCTCCTGCATAGTAAGTAATTAGAACAAAAAAGTTTGAATGTAGCATAATTAATTAGTTGAAAAGTCGTTTCTAAACTTATCCAAGTACACGCGGAAGTAAGTTTTTACTGTTCCTCGGGAAGGTCGTGTCTATTTATGATAAATAATGGAATGGTCATCAGTATTTAATATAAAACTTTGCATAATTGTTACTGTATCACATCTTAGCTTTTGGCCAACGACTTGACATTTAGCATTAGTCATGATATTATAGTCAGTCGGGAAAATGAAATAGATTAAATTATTATTACCTATCACTTTTTAATATAGTAAGTCGGTCAAGAAAATTACCTTTTACATCAACTTTAATACCTTAGAAAAAAACGGTAATTACTAATTTAATTGGGGATCTATAAAATGTCAAAGTTAAAGTTGTTTAGATTACACTGGATTTTGTGACAAAACGTGATCTATATATATATATTTGGAAATACCTGCATACATCCCAAGGTCGCGAATATCGTCTATTACGTCTTTTTTCTCTACGACTTTTTTAAGCAGCGAACTAAAATGTTAGAAGGGCCCTACAGTACTCCGATCGCTCTAAATTGTGTTCAGATTGAAAGGAGTGAGCACACACCATTCGAATCAGTCAACTAGTAGGAAGAATTTCTGTAAAAAAAGGTCAAAAATGCCGTCTTGTGCATTTAAAATGTGTACTAATAATTCAAGGAACACCAACAAAGCTAATGGAATAATATTCCATAGGTAAGTACAAGATTTTTCAACAAAATTTGTTATTTTCGTGAGTATTTTAACCCATTGAAACAATTTTCTGTCATTTTGAGGGAAAGATAACGAACGTTTAGTTTTACTCGGGAGTAAAAGAGACAACATGTATTTGTCGGTAATGTTTGTTTTGCCACGTTTTTCAAGGTTAGGGCCCTTCTAACGTTTTAGTTCGGTGTTTTTAAGCGTATAGATTGCATTGAGCGTATACATATTAGATAGTACTTAGTCTCAATGGTAACGCTAAAAACAATGATGCATAGCAGCGATCGAAATGAAGTGTCTCTATGTTTTTATTGTCAATTTAACAAAGTAAATAGTAAACAGAGTTATTAATAAAAATAAGTTATAAAAGATATGTTTATGTTAGAAATAAAGCTATACTATTTATTCTACAAAATGAAAATATAAAGGTAAAAATTATAAAAAAGGTTTGGTATTTTTGTTTATTGGAGTGCGCTAATCTTTAGATAGGTATATTTCTTGGATTCTAAAATTTATTGTGTATTTTTTAAGCCCATTGAGAAAGGTAGGATAGACTTTAGATATTAAACCACACGATGAACCTTACACGCTAGCAATTATTCATAAATGAACTTTACGAGCAAAACCATGTGCAAAAGCTAGTTTTTAACAATATTTATAGTGATTAGTTTCCAAGCAAAAATATTTCCTCGCAAGATTCCAATGACTGGTATAAGAGACAGGAAGACAACTGGATCGTGCGCGTGCGCCGAAACGATTACGAAAGCCTGCCGAATAAATGCACTTAGTATTTCATGTCTCTCCATACAACTGTCATTTATATAACACAACATTAAAGGATATGGTAATAAAGTGTACTCGTGAGTCGTGACTAATAAGGAGATCAAAGAGAACTCATATGAATTAAGATTAACCTAGCTAAAAGACTAACCTATGAGTAAGTTTAGGAGGCTGACTTATATTCTACTTAAATTACTTGATGTCCGGATTATAGTTTTTGCTAAAATATGATGTCATATTAAATATACATAAAGTTTAAATTATTATTCCTATACTATTTTTAATTTTCTACTAGAAAATTAAAAATAGTATAGGTACTACGCTACTTAATTTTCTAGTAGAAAATTAAAAATAGTATAGGTACTACGCTACTACTACGGAGAAATGCCAGGTATAGGTACCGGTTTACGTTATGGAGTTCTGCGGCTAAAGCGATAAAAAATATACACAAATATTTATAATGCATATTTTTCTCTCCACAAAATGTGTAGGCGTTCAAGTGGCAATGAGTAAGTCGTCAACTCATGCCGATAAATTAATCTTTTATATTACGTTTTTATTAATATTATTTAATTATTATAAAGAGTACAAGCTAAACATTTAAAGTTTATTGATATGATATATAAAGTCACATTTTTTAATCTACTCCGTCCGTATTTATTGTTGGTTGTTTACTAAAATGTTAAAAATATAAAACGATAATAATTAATATTAATTTATGAATTAAGACCTTTAATTATAGTAACTGAAGCCGCGCAGCAGTCACGCTACAGCTATTGAACATTAGCATTGTTAGAAATCTTCATTATAGCTAAACTTATATTTTTGCTTTAATCGAGTCTAGTAAAGTCTATAATCTATATATTCTGTAATTTAAATGAAAATAAGTTGTTTTTGTTGTTGTTACTAACAAAACATTGTAAAATTGGAGTATGTTATGTTATTGACAACACGTTTGGCTCAGTTGTCTGCGACAGCGGTCGCGGGTTCGAGTCCCGCTGGGCGCATTCATTTGTTGAGCACGATTGTTTGTATCTCAGTCATGGGTGCTTATACTTATTTATATTATATATGTATGTTAAAATTTATGTGTGGTATATCAACTATCTGGTATCCGTAATAAAAGCCTCGTAGCTTAATACGGAACTAGATGGCGCTGTTGTAATTGTGATGATTTATATTTGATAATAAAGGTAGTTGCACACACCGACCTTAGGTGGTGGGGAAAAGTGTCAGCATTGACACTTAGGCTTCAACCACCGCAGAGAGCGGACGTGTGCGACATTGTGAAGCTGAGAGTACTGAGTTTTATTTCATTATCCTTATACAGTGATTTATAGTGTAATATACATATACAGTTAGTGTTGTGAGGTGAACACCACAAATGGCGACGAGGATTAAGGTGAGTGAAATCATACTTATATTATTGAAAAAGAAAAAAGTAATAAGATAAATCTATAAACGATGAAATACACAGTAATATAAACTGCCTTTTAGATTTCAAATATCTCGTCTAACGTATTTTTTCATGACAATATTATTCAAAGTTAATATAACAGTAATTATTCAATTTTTGTTCTAATAAACAAACGGACAATATACCAGTGATCTATGGCTTAAATTATATCATTTATACGACAAAGGGTTTCTATAATGTAATATTATAATTTCTTTAGCTGTAATTGTTGTTGGTTATATTAAAGTAATGAAATGCAAATTAATTCGTATTGTAATTGATGATGTTTATTCAATACAATCAATTTTACCTAGAAGTGTATTTTAATTACCGAGTGTTAAATTAGCTTCCGTATGGTTTGGAATTGTATGTAATAAAATAATATACATAAATAGAAATAATACCGATTTATTATAAATTAAAAAATATTTAAAATAAAAAATTCGTATAATAATTTTAAAGCATAATGCTTTTAAAATACTTTTTACAGACGTTTTATTCAATACAATCATTTTAATGTAGAAGAGTATTTTAATTACTGAGCATTAAACTAGCTTTCGTATAGTCTTAAAATTGCATGTAATAAAATAATATCCATACATAGAAATATAACAATATTATAAGATAAATAATAGGAAGTAATTTGATTACTTCAAATTAATGAATACTGAGTGTCTATAGATTTTTCTACTTGCATTGGAAAATAATGATTGTATATGAATGGAACAATTTTGCAGTTATTACTTATTACTGAATAATAGTTTAGAAATATTATTTTATAAATTTATAAGAATAGTACAGTTTTAAAGCTTATTACTAGATCAATAATTCCAAAATATTATTTTATTTATTGTAGTGAGTTAGAAATAAAACTGAATAACTTGAAATTAAAATACTGTATTTGATCCCTTAGACGTTTTATAAAAAAAAAAAAAATAATTAAGATTTAACTTTCGGTTAATCGATATAAAAGCTAATGGTAACCGTTAAAGAGGGCAACTTAGCTTTTGTAATGCGTAAAACATTATTTTATTTGCTGGTACTCTCAATTATAAAGAGAAAAGTTAAATAGATACAGTGCTTTATAGTGAAGTTATAGAAAATTGTAATAAATTAAATAATATTAAATAGAAGCACTGATAAAGTGATCGTTAAAATCGTGCTAAGTTGTGTGGTTTCCATATAATATATATAAAAATATGGAAAGTGAAATGTTATTATATAATTAATATATTAAAAAAGATGATAAAATAATGCTTAATACATTATTTTCTTTTATTCGTTTATAGTTATTTGGAAATGGTTTATAACATAACAGTGATCGTTAAAATTATGTTTAAATGTGTTTCTATCTTACATGTTAATTTTTAAAAAAAGGCACGTGATCAGCTGTTATAATATAAATCTAAAATGCATAGTTTCTAATAATCGATTGGTACTACAAAATTCAATTAGTAAATCGTCTGAAGAGTCGATTGGTACTACAAAATTCAATTAGTAAATCGTCTGAAGAGTCGATTGGTACTACAAAATTCAATTAGTAAATCGTCTGAATAGTCGATTGGTACTACAAAATTCAATTAGTAAATCGTCTGAAGAGTCGATTGGTACTACAAAATTCAATTAGTAAATCGTCTGAAGAGTCGGTTGGTACTACAAAATTCAATTAGTAAATCGTCTGAAGAGTCGATTGGTACTACAAAGTTCAATTAGTAAATCGTCTGAAGAGTCGATTGGTAATACAAAATTCAATTAGTATATCGTCTGAAGAGTCGATTGGTATTACAAAATTCAATTAGTAAATCGTCTGAAGAGTCGATTGGTAATACAAAATTCAATTAGTAAATCGTCTGAAGAGTCGATTGGTACTACAATATTAGTATATCGTCTGAAAAGTCGATTGTACTATGATATTTAATTAGTAGATCGTGTGAAAACTCGATCGGTACTACAATATTAGCAGATCGTCCGAAAGGTCGATCGGTGCTACAATATTAGTAAATCGTCTGAAAAGTCGATTGTACTATGATATTTAATTAGTAGATCGTGTGAAAACTCGATCGGTACTACAATATTAGCAGATCGTCCGAAAGGTCGATCGGTGCTACAATATTAGTAAATCGTCTGAAAAGTCGATTGTACTATGATATTTAATTAGTAGATCGTGTGAAAACTCGATCGGTACTACAATATTAGCAGATCGTCCGAAAGGTCGATCGGTGCTACAAGATTAGTAAATCGTCTGAAAAGTCGATTGTACTATGATATTTAATTAGTAGATCGTGTGAAAACTCGATCGGTACTACAATATTAGCAGATCGTCCGAAAGGTCGATCGGTGCTACAAGATTAGTAAATCGTCTGAAAAGTCGATTGTACTATGATATTTAATTAGTAGATCGTGTGAAAACTCGATCGGTACTACAATATTAGCAGATCGTCCGAAAGGTCGATCGGTGCTACAAGATTAGTAAATCGTCTGAAAAGTCGATTGTACTATGATATTTAATTAGTAGATCGGGTGAAAACTCGATCGGTACTACAATATTAGCAGATCGTCCGAAAGGTCGATCGGTGCTACAAGATTAGTAAATCGTCTGAAAAGTCGATTGTACTATGATATTTAATTAGTAGATCGTGTGAAAACTCGATCGGTACTACAATATTAGCAGATCGTCCGAAAGGTCGATTGGTGCTACAATATTAGTAAATCGTCTGAAAAGTCGATTGTACTATGATATTTAATTAGTAGATCGTGTGAAAACTCGATCGGTACTACAATATTAGCAGATCGTCCGAAAGGTCGATCGGTGCTACAAGATTAGTAAATCGTCTGAAAAGTCGATTGTACTATGATATTTAATTAGTAGATCGTGTGAAAACTCGATCGGTACTACAATATTAGTAGATCGTCCGAAAGGTCGATCGGTACTACGATATTAGTAAATCGTCTGAAAGGTCGATTGGTACTATGATATTTAATTAGTAGATCGTGTGAAAACTCGAAAACTACAATATTAGTAAATCGTCTGAAAAGTCGATTGATGCTACAATATTAGTAGATCGTCTGATAAGTCGATTGGTAAACTGAGATACTTGGTTGATAAAGGAAAAAATGGTTTTAATACGAAATCATGATATTATATGGAAAATCAAATGAGACAGAAAATGAATGAGAGAATGAAAATCTGTTTGATGGTGATAATGTCTTGAATACAAACAATTATATTTTATTTGAAATTGGTGTAGTTACTATAGTAGTAGCTACCCGGAGGATCTTCGGGAATATCCCCGAGTTGGAAATATTCACCCCGTGCCTCAGAGTACACGGTTGATTCCGATAAATTAATAAAATTTTGAATCAACTTTCACTGTTCGTGTTTAATCTCGTCCCACCAGAACATGAGAGTGGGAGGAATGGAGAAAGACAGAAAAGAAGAGAAATAATTTATTAATTGTTGAGAAACGGAGTAATACAAATGATTTAAGGGAAAAATACTAATAATTGGAATTTTAATATTTTGTGATCAAATCATTGCAGAAACTAATGCTTTAGTAGTAAGCAGTATTGACGATGTGGAAGTAATAAGTGACAGTGATACATGTTAGGGTTTATTTATATGGGTTATATAGGCCAATGTGGGCCACTATGCAAAATTAATATTTAGAAGCGGAAGATAAGAAGATCAACGAAAAGGTGATTAAACCAGCAAATGAACCGATGTCGATGATACATATAATATATACAATATACATGGATGATAACACAACATTGGAATGTGTAATTGGAGGTTGATAGTTGGAATGATCGGACCTTAATGAAGATACTGGTAGCAATTATTGCAAAATTTAATTTAACTTGGAAAAAATCACAGATTAAGACAACATAATAATATTAGTCCCGCTGAGTTTCTTTCGCCAGTTCTTCTCAGGTCTGTGGCTTCTTCTTTCCGAACTGGTAGTAGACTCATAACGTTCAGTAAAAATTATAATCGTGTAATAATTTAATGTTGAATAAAATATTTTAAATATTATGAAGAAGCAATGGTAATATTTGAAGAAATTATTCAGAATAATACTTTTATAAGTTGTATAAAACAAAATTAATTATCTTAAATTGTTAAGGTTTTTACTACATATTACATAAATATATAAATATAATAAAAAATAAATAAAACAAAAGTTATCTAAAATAAGTAAATAGTGAAATATAAAATATATATTATTAATAATATTTCGTAAAATTAAGCATATTTAATCCCGTGTAAAGATGTCGTTATTCTGTAAACCATTAAAACATTGAAACACGTGAAGAAGTTTAGGTATCTTGGTAGCACAATAACTTCAAAATATGACCTAGATTCTGAGATAAACAACAGATTAAATGCTGCTGCTGCGGCTTATGGTAAACTACGAGCCAAAGTATTTCACTCGCATGATCTCAGGCTCTCCACGAAAATAAACGTTTATATGAGTATAGTACTGCCAAGCCTTTTGTACTCATCTGAGGCATGGACCTTATACCGTAAGCATATACGTATACTCGACAGATTTCACCTCAAATGTCTCCGAGACATCATGAACATCCGATGGTCAGACCAAATCAGAAATACAAATGTTCTGAGACGCGCAAAGGTTGGAGGTATTGAAGGTTATCTAATGAGGCGACAGCTTCGATGGTGTGGGCACGTGTCTCGTATGTCGAGTGACAGGCTGGCAAAGCGCATCTTCTTTTCAGAACTCCAGTACGGTAAGCGTAAAAGTAGTGGCCAGTACCTAAGATATAAAGATGTTCTGAAAAGACATATGAAACGGTGCAAAATAGAGCCCTCTCAGTGGGAAGCAAAGGCAGCACAGCGGCCTGAGTGGCGCCAGCTCATATATAACCAGGTAAATACATTTGAAATAGAGCGACGCAACGAGCTCGACAAGAAAAGAGATGAGCTTAAGGCACGACCACCAGTGGCCATCACCTATAATTATGTCGGCGGTGCATTGGAGTGTCCGCAATGCGCACGTACGTTCGTGAATAAAGTCGGTTATGCGAGTCATCTAAGAGCGCACCAAAGGTTAGAACGACGTAACCCTTAGTCGTATTAAAAAGAAAAAATCCAGTACCAATAGTCACTGTGGTCGAAATCGGCCAGGATTACACACACACACACCCTCTACGTGTTACTTGTCTTGCCTGTAAACTTGCGATGTACTTACTCAAAAGAAGTAGTTTGAAGTTAAGTTTTAATAAATATTAATCTCTGAGAAAATTAAATTGTTCTATGCTTATGAGTAAAAATATTGGTGACATTTTAAACTTTTGGAAGTTGATGATTTTGATTATAAAGATTTAGAAAAATGCGTTGAATATAATGTAACAACTATTTTTTAGATCACAAGCTTTCCTGTAAAAGAGAAAAGCATTTAGATAAATATATTAAAGTAGTCAAAGGTTACTGAACCAGAATAATCAACTATGTATTTACTCATTTGTGTAAAAAGTGCACAACTAGTCTGTAAATCGGAACCGATTAGGAATTTTTTATCGTTTTGTTAAAGACAGTAAAAATGCAAAAGTAAATGAAGTACATATGAACAAGCGGAGTCGGTTCTTAAAGTATAAATATAAATAAAATTGTATACGAAATTAAGACCTTACAATATTATGATCCAATAATGAAACGATCTGACGATTAATATTGCTCACGGCTTATAGCTCACTGAAATAAAGAGTTTCACACGGGTGGCAAACAGTATTGTCGAAGAGAAAAAGAGACATTGGCGTCACACGTCATTACTCATTAGGAGTATTTGGTCTGAAACCTTGTGCCAGGATTGAATGCGTCGTTCGATTACAAGTTTATATCAAAAAGTTGTGTATTAACCTTGTAAGCAAACATTGCAGATTCTTTTTCTAGATTACATACTTAATGCAGTAAACACTGAAATTATTGAAGACGTTTAATCACACCATGAAACACGACGGAGCTTTGGGTATGTAATGTTAACACCCATGTTAAAAGGGAATAAAATTTTTACATCCCTTAAATTACGCAAACGATTACTTGAGTTCGCGCACTAAAGGCATGATGGCAATGCAGAAGCGATTGCCGACTTAATTATGTTAATATGGTGGCAAGAGAACACAAGGACACTGATGGAAAAATACTTAAGAGATAATGATAAAATAATGAAGGAAAAGGGAAAAGACTGTGAAAATAGAGAAAGGAACGTAATACTATGTAATATAGGAAAGGAATCTGAGGACAAGGGTATGTTAAAAATATATGAGACTGGACAAGAGTTTCAAAGAAATTCATAAAGGAAAAATGCCAGTGGAGACTTAGTGATAATGATGAATTATCAAAGATTTGGCAATAAGTAAATGGAAATGAAGGGAAGAAGAATATAAATAATACGAGTAGAAATAAAATAATAATACTTTTACAAATTTAATTGTGTGAGTTGTTTGTGCAGTTATAATAACAATGAAAATACTAAAATTAAAACAAATATAAATAAAGGGAGAGATGTGATGATTTATATTTGATAATAAAGGTAGTTGCACACACCGACCTTAGGTGGTGGGGAAAAGTGTCAGCATTGACACTTAGGCTTCAACCACCGCAGAGAGCGGACGTGTGCGACATTGTGAAGCTGAGAGTACTGAGTTTTATTTCATTATCCTTATACAGTGATTTATAGTGTAATATACATATACAGTTAGTGTTGTGAGGTGAACACCACAGTAATAATGTCCCAACATATTGTTTAATGATGTGTTCTTCGAGGCAATCTTGATAATGTAACATATTTACCTACCGTATTCATAGTCCTTACTACGATATATTAATGTTTTAAAATCAGTGTTGTTTCGAATGCGATCCATTCTCCTCGTGATATTCTGTAAATTCTCCTTTAGTTTCGCCGGCACTGATTTGTCGAGCTCATTTATGGTATATTCAAGTTGACCTAGAATATCATTTATACACTTTTAACGTTACTTTTACGGTATTACATCTATAGGACAAAAATGATAGCTTAATGTGTTTAAACTAAGTACAAGAACACAAACTGTACTCGTTTAATTAAATAATCATAATAATTCATATGCACTATAAGTTCTACTTTTACCTATACTATTTGTCCCGGAAAAAGAAAGGGTACAGAAATTGCATCATCGTTGAATATTCTATCGTTATACGCCACGCGGAAGCTACTATTTTATTGTGAGTCGGCAGAAATATCTTTCAATAGCTGTTTCATAATTTAATTTAATAATTATAGTTTATACCAAGACAATAGTGGAGGAATAAATTCTTTCAAGGAAAATAATTCTTACAAAATTAAAAAAACGTGATACAAAACGATATTTTATTACAAGACTTTGGGTTCAGGATTATAAAATGTTGGTAAAACTTTTTTATGGTAGAAACTATATTATTTATAAATTATAAAGGAATGTTGTATTTTACTGCCAAATTGTAATATATTAACATAAGTCTGATCAAAGTAGACATTCACCCTTACATAATTCCCAAGAAGCTGAAAATTTACATGGAAGTTAGGGATATCATTGTCATGAAACCGTAAAAACTCCAGATCGATGCCATGTGTGAAAAACTTTAATTCACTGTCAAAGTTCGCAAAAATAGTTTATTTTTAAATTTTTCTACGAAACTTTTTTTATATAATAGCTTTGGTAAAACTTGTAGATCATGCAATTATCTAAAAAAATGCTCTCGCACTTTTTTCTTCAGATTCACCATTGCTGAGAAAAAAATCTAAAATAGGGACCTACCTATTCTTCGGGCTAATTTTACTCGACTAATCGGTTAGTACAGTTGATATTTATAAGAAAATGTTTTGTTTACCTCTCGCCAAACCTAGGGCAATATACCATTCTGGATCCTTTGACATTTTTTTCTCATAATATTCCAATAACTTGTCTAGTGTGATTGAAATTCTAAACACTTTTGGAACATTATAAATAAAATCTTGAGTATCAAAATATGGATATATTGCAAATGAAACTGCAAGGTATGTGGCTATAACGGCAATTTTCACCAACATTTTGTGCTCTATTAAAGGTATAAAATAAAAGCAAACTAACTGTAACCACACGGCATGAATTGATTGGTATAGCGGCCTATAAACTTTCTATCGCTTAGTATAATTAGACGATACTAAAATAACGAAACGAGAAACTATACTGGAAATCTGAAAAATGAAATATTAATTGCTTTACCATTAATTGTGAACTGTATTTCGTTCACAGTGTAAATGTTAACGTACACTGTTATTAAATTACTTTTAATAATGTTAAAACCCCTTTTTTGTTTATAAATAATTAAATAAATAAATTGCTGTTTATTTTAAAACTATATTGGGTAATGCAAGTTTATACCACAAATATCGTCTTATGATAAGTAATCATTTTTTCTTACGCAGTAGATTTTTCTATCTTATCTCTGCTTACATATAAGTAAAAAAAAGCTAACTTAATCGAATTTTTACATTGAATATCTGTTTGGAAAAAATAATTGAAATATTCATTATTATTGATACAAGGGCCGAATCTATGGTTTTTAGGATATTTGTGGGTCAGTCTGTCTGTCTGTCTGTCTGTGTGTCTGTGACTGCATCATGAGAAAACCCATGGACAGATTTTGATGAAATTTGGTATTATGAGAGTTGTTAATCCGAGTCAACATATATGGTACTTTTACTACTGGAAAATATCTCATTTCCGAGAAATCTCACCTTATCGTTATAACGTATAGGTCGAAGTTGAGTTAGGCGTTAGTTTAACATATACTTATAACTTAGTTATAGTCTTCCTTTTAACTTGTACCTGTTAGTAATCAACAATGATATTAATATATTAATGATATGTAACGACTAATTTTAAAATTATGTACAATTTATCTTACAAATTGTAACATCAATCACTGACCTAATTAATCTACAGAAGAACATTCTGAAAGTCTCGATAAATTGATTTTCGGTATCATAATCATGAATAAGTATTACATCATAGAATCGTGCTTATAATGATAATATACGAAACGCTTTGCACGTTTCACATTAGCACAGCGATTGTCTTAAATGTTTCAGAAAAATAACGTTGATTTGGTTCAATTCATTGCGAATTACCTTTAAATTACCATTTATTATCATCAAAATTATTATTATGTGTAAAAAATCAAATTATGCAAATTATTACAAAAAGCTCTTTAACTTAAATTGAATCCCGTAGTTACTATGTAGCAAAGTATTTATAAATTAAACGTTATTGATGTAAATGGTGTCCTTCCTTTGGTGTTAAAATTTCTTGGAAAAGCTCTATCCGAAGTTAAGTAGGTTAGTTCATTGCTTTGCTTAAAAGACTTGAAAGTTAATACGTTTTGATTATGAATTTTAACAGTAAATGTGTTATGTAGTAAACTATAAACAAACCAAACTCTTATAATTATATTTATAATATGTATGTCTTTAAAAATTATATGTGTAGTGTATCAACTATCTGGTATCCGTAACACAAGCTTAGCTTACCACGGAACTAGATGGCGTTGTGTGTAATAATGTCCCAACATATTCACTTATTTATAATTATTTTAATAATGTCAACCAAAATCCTCCACCCGTTGCGATAAAACTTTGGTGAGCTTTAATATTGTATGGACAGTGGACAGCTTTAAAAGCTTCTGGTATAATACTATCAACATAATATAATGCAATCCTAACAATATCCGTGTCGTCGTCATTTATGCTTACAATCATTAGTAAGGTTTCTAAGTGCTTAGTGTGCAGTCTGTATATAATAAGTGCATCTCTATGCGTCTGTGTGATTTAGATATTTAATTAAAAATATTTACATGTTAAAAAAAGAAGTAATGCACTAAGTAATTATAATTTGAATAGCATAATGATGATTCAGGCTTAACTTAAATATATAGTATAGCTACGGTCTGTTAAGAAATCATGTCATCAACATTAATGGCTAAATATTATATACAAATTTATACTTTCAAATGTGTATGGAATGAATTACTTTACAGTGTACCGACTCATCTTCTACATTTATTTTGTCATTAAACATAAACAGTTAGTTCATTTGCAATAATAAACTTTAATAAGGTAAAAAAACACAGGATTTTGAAATCTATGACCGCTTGGCATGTAAAGGTATTCCTTTAGTTAGTTTGTTTATTATTGTTATTTATTAGTTGATGTTAACTTAAGTTAATTATTATTAACATCAACAATTTTGTCATAATCAAGCAAAATTAATATGTAAATTTAAAAATTTCCACGGCTTTTAGGTTACTACAATATGAACACTTTCTTCGTTTTCATTGGTAAATGAATTGTTAATTAGTTATTAAATGAATTTCTTAAGGTCAGAACAGTAATGTCACCAGCGCTAAATTCTCGTTACACTCTCTTATGAGTACGTCGCAGATGGAAAGGACAGGCGAAAAATAATAGCTTTCGATTAATTATGAAATGATAATTAGCGAAGAAAACTGATTTAAATTAATTATGTTATTATATAACACAATGCAGATGTGTAGTCCAACGAACTTTTTTATAATGCTAATATTGTGATAGTAATAACTGCATAAATAGCTTTTTTCGTTATTTTGTTAAAAAATATGTACATTTCCTTCTTGTCTGTTTGTCCGTATTTCTTTCACAGCAATTTTACTGGAAATTATACAGTTAATGAAAGCCTTTGTCTTTCAAAATCTAAGGCTATATTAGTCTACTTAAAACTATTTTGCTTAATTAGGAATATATTTTTGAAGCATTCCTGTCTATCGAAACTTATTTGCTATTCTATAATTCAATCAAAATTACTCAATAATTATCAAAATAGAGATAGAGAGACTAGAGTCAAGTTTTCATACAATTTATAACAGTAAGTACTCTAAATTTAAAAAATACATTATTTATGTGTAAGAAGTAGAAAAAATGAACCGAATTTGGAGTGGTACTACATTTAACAAATTTCTCAATGCAAGTCATTATTTTGATTTTTAAAATGAAACATAAGTTATTATATAATTTCCGGATAAAACTCGATATTTTTCTTAAAGATAAGTTTTTATAAAATAATAACGATTCATTCTTGTTTCCGTTCGAGTTCGTCCTTAGGAACCTTTAATTAATGGTTAGTGATCCCCATACAAAATAAACAGTTTCAATTTTTATTTACTTTAAAACTGTTTTCTCTATTAATTTTATATTTATACCACTTATGCTTTAAAAAACTTTAAAAGTTTTTAATTATTAGTTCTTATACTTTTTACTATTTAGGTATATTGTGATTAGTAATTTAGGTATATTTAAGCAAAGCGACTTTTCTGATTTTCTTACTGTTAGTAACTTAAGTAACTAATTGTTATTAATTACCGTTAGCAACAAAAAAATATTCATGACAATCTTCCAGTGTTTTACTAGTCAAACAAATAATAACAGCGATAATCCACAGATGGCGCAGATTTCAAAAATATTTTTTTTTTCGGCTATATCACTCAAATTCGCCTAACCAACTTGTGCGTAAATTTTTAAAATTATATTATAAAATTTATTAATTAAAAATGTTATACTAATTGTTAATGTAGGATATGTGAAATCATTTTAGTGGAATTAATAATCATAAATATGACATTGTGAAAGATTGTAGTTTTCATTGTAAATTACAACTTTTTACACCATGTTGTGAAGATACGATAGTATATATATAACCTTAAGTCATGTCCAATATATTCATAGGTAGTCTGGTCTGGGAATGGATTATGAGAGGGCGAAGCCGCACTACTGTATCAGACTCAGATTAGACGTCAAGTTGCACTTACGTTCACACAAACGGCTATGCAAGTTTCCACTTTCTTATTGTAAGCGACGGAAACATTAAGTTATCTAAGTTTTTGTGAATATGTTACATTAAATAATGATAGTCAGGAAAGTAAGTTAAAATGGCTATGTCGCATCAGTGGTTTCTTCAGTGGACTTCACCTTCAGTTTACTTATCGAATATAAATACAGAATTTAAAAAAGTTAACCCTGACTGGAATGTTCCTAAGCATAATTATTACACAAATTATGTCAAGCCATACGAACTATCTTCCTCGAGAAATAGACAAAATATACATTCAACTATATATGAATCTAATTATAGAAAGGAAAATCGCTTCAAAAAGGAAAAACAAAAAATAAACGGTAAGTAATCTCTATAGCATTATATTATTAATCAAAACTGTTTTTTTAAGTGTAGTTTTCGAAAAAATGGTAAATACTCGTATAGGTTCTAAAAAGGTAATAAATAATAATTTATTAAATACATTTTTTTATTGAATGCAGGGACGTACGTAATTATGGAATATTTATACCTAATAAAATGTCTGATTTATTTTTTATAAAATACCTAATAGTGATAATAATTGAAAATATTTAATTATTATAAATAATTTCGTTCCTGCACAACTAACCCTTGCTTTGCTCGGTTCTCGGTTTGTATTATATATATATATACAAACCGACCCTTACACTACTATTACAATATTATATGCGTATGTATGTATGTCCCTCTTTCTAACAGTTGGACGACGGACGTACTTGGATAAAATTTAGTACAAAAACTTTGACCTGTTTACTGTTTAGTAGACTTTGAACTAGAGTAACGCTTTGACCAAATCGTGGCGCTGACTTTATATATATATATATATATATATATATATAAAAATGAATTGCTGTTCGTTAGTCTCGCTAAAACTCGAGAACGGCTGGACCGATTTGGCTCATTTAGGTCTTGAATTATTCGTGGAAGTCCAGGGAAGGTTTAAAAGGTGAATAAATATGAAAGTTGTGCGGAAAATTAGGAAATTAAAAAAAAATCTTCATAACATTAATGGCGTTTGACGTATCATGTTATTACGTTGCCATGGTGCGTGCAATGGTAATTAAATCAGCGAATACATAATTGGCGGTGCGAAGTAAATGTTGTTTGCGAATGCGTAAAAAAACATTTCACCGGGAGGAAAAGTTTATAAAAATTTTATATGTGGACAGAACAACGTCTGTCGGGTCCGCTAGTGAGAAATAATAATCATTGCTTTACTTTTAAGAACTTGATTACTAATTTGTTTACATTATCTTTTCACTAAAATCACGGAATAAATAACGTTACTTAATATCTGCGTTTTTTGTATAATATAGTGATGCAATATCGTTCATGTTCATGGTCCATATGAACACTGTCCGAGCTGTTGGTGCAATAAGCAATGGTGAAAGTTAAGGCTATTAAAAGTATCGTTTAGCCACATACGGAAATATTAAACGGACAACATGGTTAAAATGACAAACTAATTCTGGATTGCCATTGCAGTTTCTAAGATTTTTTGTAATATAATAAAAACACCAGAAGAATGTATACTCTACCAATTAAAATATTTACTTTTTCTATAATACTTACCAGTTATCACTTGAGAGGACGCGTTTCAAAAAAATCTAAATTAAATAATAACTACATTTATATTAATTTTGTAAGAAATAAAAATTAAATGAGGAGACATCCAAGAAAATGAGGTGAGACATTATTATTTGAAAAATTAAAACATACCGAAGAAAAATTATTTTTAACAAAAAAACAAAAACCGACTTCCAAACTTAATAAATCTAAACTAAAAAGTAGAAAATAATACTTTTAAGGACTTTGTTAATTTTGGAGTCGGTGCCAGCCAGATTATGTTTACAAATTGATAGATTAATCAAATATGTATCTATTTAGGGCTATTTTGCTTTGGCTGGCACCGACTTCAAAATTAACAAAGTCCTTAAAAGTATTATTTTCTACTTTTTAGTTTAGATTTATTAAGTTTGGAAGTCGGTTTTTGTTTTTTTGTTAAAAATAATTTATTTTTAACTTTTCTGCGGAAAGTAGATACGTATTGTGTTAATGACTATAAAAATTTACCTTCTATTATGAGGTAAACCTAATAGCCTGAAAGTATACAACTATCCGTTCATAATTGCGTATTATATTGAAATAATTTTCTTTAAACTGCTAACCGTTGAGGAGTTGTACCTTCCATCATCAGTTACGGTACGTGACTCAAATATCCATATAGCCTATAAAAGATTCGGCCGAGCATCGTTAATTTGCTCCTAAGAATTGAAGAGTTCCGATACTTTGTCATGGATCCCATCATCAGAACCTTACCAAACTCTCATCAAACTACCCTTGAAGTATACCCTTTCTATTAAAAAAAGAATCATCGAAATCGGTTGGCGTGATATTGAGTTATTCGTCCATTTGTCGCGCAAATACTTAATGCAAATTTAAGACTTTTATGGTTTTCTCATGGATGCCATTATCAGAACTGGAAAATATTAAAATGGGACCACATGGGAAGCACTACCTTTCAAATAAAAAAAGAATCATCAAAATCGGTTCACCCAGCTCAAAGTTATGAGCTAACAAACATAAAAAAAAAAAAAAAAAAAAAAAAAAAAATACAGACGAATTGATAACCTCCTCCTTTTGGAAGTCGGTTGAATACATAATTCTTAATACATTATAAACATTGCGCAAACAACTAAATAAACAGTAGGTACGATCTTATTAAGTCAATGATTCTTAAACGCAGCATTCGTTATGTAATTCCCTTATTGTATAAAGTAACTCTTCGAAATACATTGGTCTAACAGTAAAATGACATATATCGTTTTCCCCGTATTGATAAAAGATTTAAACGTATTATCTTCACTATAAATATTCTAATATGCAAATTGTTTGCTAAGACTCATATTTATTATTACTCATACCGATTTTTTTTTTAAATACAAACCAAACCAATTAATATCTATTATCAATATTATTTATACTTTATTTTTCCTTTCAAAAATACATGTTTTAATGTAATTTTGAAAGAAAAAAAATACTCATAGGTACATTTGATACATTTAATATAAGGCAATAATAATGATCATGAATAAATATTGTAATATATAAATAATGCCATGAATTAAAATACCGTTCATTGAGCTAGCCAGTTCATTGCCTATTCTACAGAGCATGAACAGTAATTATTTACTACTTTTAAATTTAAACTGATTGCTCACGCTTTCCTCCAAACACAGAAAATAACAAAACGAAATTGAATTTCTTATTGAATAATAGGTACAAGCACTACTTGTGTAGGGACAGTCTATTTTTTATCTTTAATATCTAGTGGCTTAGAATTAGAAATAGGTTACACTCAGGATCTCTAACTCTGATACAAGTGTGTTTCTAAAAACCGTTAAATAAAGACTAATAAAAAGCGGAAATTTTATAGTATCACACTAGTGACTTACCCTCGCTTCGCTCGAGTGCGACTCTCTTGTATTAAACTGTAGCAACACTATGTGTATGTACCTACGTACACATAGTGTTGCTACAGTTTAATACAAATATCATTTTAAGATGAATAGTGGTGTAATACAATGTTTTCATTAGTTTATACAAAATATTGATGAATTAAAATAAAAATACACCTGATGTACTTTATACTTATATATTGATATAATTACTCTACAGAGTTTGAAAATTAATTTCAGGTTCAAGTTTCTAATAGTACCTTTACTATTATTTTAAAATAAATATTTCAGTAGGTACTAAGAAATTGAAATTGTTTTAAACATTCGTCACATGTGTTAAATCTATTTTAATTTAAAAATCAATAACTTTCAGCGTACTGTTGACAAAAATTGTAAAATTAAACTGTAATACTTACATGTAAAATGTTTCCTAGACAAAACCATATGGCTCACACTGTCAAATTGTTATCAGATCTCATGTAGAGTCAAATGTACTTTTCCATTATATAATAGTTATTGTAGTATTGAAACGGTCGGATTTAGTCTTAGATATTAGCTAAACAATGACGTCGATCTGTTGCTCTCCTGCTGAAGGCGTTCCTTCAGCAGGAGAGCAACAGTTCAGTTTCGTTATGTACTAAGCACGCCATACAAATTATTTATTTTTATCTTTGCTTTTTATGGCACGTCATTTTGGTTCTGAGATATATTTTCAAATTATTATTTAAATTATCTGTTTTAAAGGACAAGGCTTTTATCCACGCACAAGCGTACGACACACGCACAAGCGTACACTCTCAGTCCCATAAAACGATATTAACGTACTTAGAGACGACTGGTGCGGAGCGATACTTTTTAATTTTCATCCTACCCTACTCCGAGCTATTAAGCTATTAAGCTATTAAGATATTCATAGTAGTATCTTAACAGAAAAACTCATCATTAGCCGTATCGGGTCTTGAGCCTAAGACCTCCGCTAGCCACTAGAGCACCGCGGAAGTTACTATGATTACTCTTATGACGTAACCAATAATAATAGATACCGTAAAATAATTCAAATATTTTGTTCCATTGCTTCTAGGAGTGCCACTTAGGCACTACAGTTAAATTAGCTAATGTCGCGTAGAATGTACAAGATACGTTGACGTTATATACCTATAGATAGATTGCAAAAAAAGTGTTTACTGTTTAGACATATGTGTGTCTGTCAGTGTCTTATTATAAAATAGCAAACCCGTCCCGTTCGCTGGGCGTAAGTTAAAATAAACTAAACTTTTTATAAAAGTAGCGGAAGTCCTTACCACATTAGCGATCTGCGAGTAAAAGTCTCTATAATTAGATATAAGTACATATGTATGTGTACCTTAAGCTTATGGTATGAGCATAGAAAAAAGATTTTGTACAATTCTAGTCTACCTTATGACATGATCATTTTACAATCTTCTGTACGGCTTTTTAAGAATTGATATTCATAGTGCTACAATTGGTCGTAGTCTAAACTATTGTTAACACTATGTCAGATGCACTATTTACAAAACATTTCGTCACATTTAAAAATAAGCTTTATTTTATAGTTTTATTTTTTTAACATTATCATATTATTTTCTATTATAATTTATAATTAACTACACTTTTATCCTTTTCATTGTTAAAACTAGCAACGATTATAATTTATAAACTAGTAATATTTCTCCAATTAAAATAATTAGTATTCTATTATCTATAGACTAGAATAAATTGGTAATTAATTACTATTTTAATTTTATTAAAAGTAAAATTATTTTCGTAATATTTTATGGTTCTTATTATTATAATATTTTTATTTTTTTTATTTTTCATAATATTATAATATCGTAAGATTATTACGCCAATAAATGTGTCACTATGTACGTAACATACAATTAGTATGTACGAATTTAATACATAAATACGCGTAGGTACCTGTTATAGGGATTTGTGTATTACTAACGGCTTCCCCTAGCTCCGCTCGAGTTCGTACCTAGTATCTGTACAATTTTCCGCAATAAAAAGTAAAATATATATATGTGCTATTCTAGACTATCAATCTCTGTGCCTTTGACCCGATCCCTTCAGCCGTTCTGACGTGTTTAAGTAGCTACTACCATTTTTATTCAAAAAAACGCCGTATTAATCAACGCCGGATTTAGGTAGAAATTGGTGACTGTTACTTTAACCAATAAAAGAAGCACAATAAAATACTGAAGAAAGCACCTTGTGCGAGTAGCAAGATTATTAATTATTATTACATTCGGTTACATTATTGATAAATTTTCCACGTGAAATCAGTAAATCAACGATATGATTTTTTATTCTCTATAATTTATTTAATTTTATTGTTGTTTGTTTTTCTAAGTGAAATCATTAAATCTAGAATAATTTACAAGTTTATTAAAATACTAGCGACTTACTCTCGTTCTACTCGGGTTCGTCCCTACGTAAATTGTAACGGTTAGTATTATTACATTTCTCGGATATGAGACAGTTAACCGTAATGAAAAGTTTCCTATATATGTTGACCCGAATAACCAAAGCTATCATCATACCAAATTTTATCAAAGTCTGCGTGTTGTTTTGGTCTGTTGTCTGTCTGATCACAAAAAAAAAATGTGTTTTTTTTTGTGATCAGACAGACAAACAGACCAAAATTGTAAAAAAAAATAGATTCTGCTTCTGTATAAATCATAATAACTATTTCAATAAGGTTTTTCAAAAAAAGAAACGTACAGATTCGATTCGAAATTTTGTTAAGTATAATAATATGTTTTATAGATTTTCATTGAAAATTAGGTACAGGTCCAACATTATTACAATAATTTCTACTTACTATAATTTATATGCCACTATAATTTATACGAACTCAAAATTGTAAATATTTTCATTTTTCGTTCAACAGACTCAAGTTCTGTTTGATATACATATCACACCATGTACCAACTCGAGCGTTTAATTTTTCAGTTTCTTTATTTCAGTTTTAAAGTACTGTTGTGCAGTTTACATTATTAATATGTGTGAGTTATAAGTTAAGATAATGGTGAAATATGAGCTTACAAGTTATTAAATAAAATGAATTACGAATTCAAGAAAAAATAATATTTATTAACTTATGCTAAATAATTATTAAAGATTAGAGAACAACAGGCTTTTTGTTACATTTCATTTTTATTGCAATTTTATTTCATATCACAGTTATAGTTTCGTTAATTCATTGTGATAAACTTAACTTAAGCCTTAACTTTTAAATACATACATTATTTATTTAAGTAGGAAATGTTTTTAGCCGATGTACTCTGAAACCACAGAAACGATTTCGATTTTATTAAATCTCTTTCTAATAATACCTAATTAATAGCTAGATTATCCCAGAGTACCTACGTAATTTTTGTTATATTTTTCCAATAAATGTATAGGTAATTACATGTTTAAATAATCATATCGTGCATATTTTAACGATGGTGTTTTATTTCTTCATTTTCTTAGTCATTACTCATTTACAATGATCATTATTAACATACTTACCTATAAATTCGAAATGTAATCTCATTTCTTTCTTTGTGTTTGTTATTGTTATATTACTCATAATTTGATATAATAAAGGCAACTAAAACGAATTTCAATTAATATTAAATAGGTACATAATTACTCTCTGTACTAACTTTTATGAGTGCACTCTATACTCCTTCAATTATTTCCATAGGAGTAATACTACTACTAATAGTAATACATCCGTGTATTAAGCAATCTGAAAAATTAATAAACTTTATAAATTAACAGCCGTACTTGCAGTACAAGATTTTAAACTTTTTGCAATATATTTTCAGATAACACTCAAGTGGCTGGATTCACATTATGGCTAGCGATGCTAGGACTCACTCGGTCGCACTCTTTACATGCAGATATTGAAACTCCACCCTTTAATACACTATACAAATGGAAACACGTAGACTTCGAATTCCCTTCAGAAAGTCACAGAAAATATGCTATAGCTAATGGGTAAATTATATTTTCTTTTTTCATGATTATCAATAAATTTTCCGCCCACGTTTTATAGACCAAAAACCCAATTCTTAGATTTTTACATATTATTATACCTTTCCTCACTAAATAGGTTATCGAATAAGTACTAAAAGAATATTTCATTTCGAACCAGTACTTCCTGAGATTAGCGCAAAAAAGAAGAACGTATCCTTTTCTTGTCCATTTTTGTAAAAGCACTATCCTTCAATTAATATATGACAAACAAATTTCGCTTGTATTTTATTTTTATAAGAAAACTCCTATTATACAATAAACAAAATAGATCATACAAGAAATAAAATAGATAATTTTCTTTTTATATTTTTGATTATTTTTAGAGACTATGTGCCTGCTAACGTTCTGCCATTAGGTTTGGAAATTTGGGGTTCACGTGTATGGGTGACCATACCGAGTTGGCGTCGTGGAGTTCCAGCCACGCTAGCAACTGTCCCTCGTTATAGCGAAGTTACGTCTCCTCGACTTGCACCTTACCCAGATTGGAGTTTTCATAGAGCTTTTAGTAAGTAGTCCTTCAGTGGGATTATATTTTTGTTATGGTTTTAATAATATTTAACAGTTTTTAAACTGTAGATAAGTTAATCATTAAAAAAAATTAAAATATCAAAACAGCTTTACGATTTTGGGACTTACATAGCATATCAAAATTTATTTGCCGATATCACAGCTCAAACTTTTTACCTGTCATCACCATGTACCCGCTGATCATGCATGCATTTATGCATGTAGATAAACGCGAAAAAGACTAGTCCACTTTAAATTATAAGAAAGTAAAGAGGTACCCTTGCGATAGATATATGGTATCTACTGATAGAGTGATAATATAACAGGAGGGAGAAAAAAGAGACTAGTTTGGGTCTCTTCAATAAATTATAATAAATAAATCACACGGAAAACAAAAGGTGATTTGTAATATCGAAATGTTATATTATGTAGGTATATGAAAAATATTACCCTTATAAATTAGTAAAGCAAATTCACTGATAAAACTTCACAAAAAAAATCTTATCAAGAAAAAAGATTTAAAAAGTCGTCACAACTAATAAAGCTACTTCTCTTCTTCTTTGTAGATAAAGCCAATAACTGTTCCGGATTAACATCAGTTTTTCGAATGAACATTGACAAATGCGGAAGACTCTGGGTGCTGGATTCTGGTCAAATAAATGCTCAAGATAATCCAAAGCAAATATGCCCACCAAGTATTGTAGTGTTCGACTTAAAAACTGATACTCTTATTGCTCGATACGTTATTCCCGAAAAGTACGTACTGCAAGATTCGTTATATTCTAACATTATCCTTGACACCAGAAAAGAGGATTGTTCAGATCTTCATGCTTACATTGCCGATACATGGCGATTTGGATTACTTGTTTTTCGAGAAAGTGACGAAAGCTTTTGGAGATTTTCTCATCACTTTTTTTACCCGGATCCATTTGCATCTAATTACACTTTACACGGATTGAATTTTCAATGGACTGACGGAATTTTTGGGCTTGCACTATCTCCTATTGAAAATTATAACGAAAGAATATTATACTTTCACTCAATGTCAAGTTATAGAGAATTTTATGTTAAGACATCTATACTCCGTGATGCGTCTAGTGTTAATAATAGTGCAACGGAATTTAAGATTTTAGGAGAAAGTAGAGGATTATTCGGCCATTCATCTGCATCAGCCATTGATAGACGAGGAGTAATGTTTTATGGTTTAGTAACTAGGGATAGCATAGGATGCTGGGATATAAGAAGACCATATCAACGAAGGAATACTGGTTTAGTGGCTAAAGACCCTGTAACTTTGATTTTTCCGAACGATGTAAAAATTGATCAAGAAGAGCGTCAAAGTGTTTGGGTGATATCAAACCGGCTGCCAATGTTTCAAGCTGGTCCTTTAGACCCCAATGACTACAATTATCGTATCATGTATGCAGACACATTTGAGGCTGTACGCGGCACTATATGCAATCCAACAGTTCCACCATTTTATAAATGGCAAAAATAATGTACAAAAAAAATAATCATAATAAGTGTAACATAGATAATTATTTATAATTTTATCAATAAGACCATTAATTTTATGCAGAAGCCGAGAAAAATAATATTTTTTTAAAACACTAGTCGAACTCTATTCATAGGTAAGAGATTATGTTATAAAAACAGCTAATTAAAACATCGTTATACTGACAGATTTAACGTCTACGTCTAACTGTATATTCCCTCCCTCTTAGAGAACATTGTTACAAAAATACTTACATAGACATTGCTTTTATTAAAGCAAAGGCGTTATAATTTTATACTCCGAATTAGTTATACTATGTATAATTTAAAACAAAAGAAGATATTGTTATTCTAGGCGTAATTATTAAAACGTTTAACGTTTAAATTAACAATAGCTTCAAACGAAGATAGTGTAAAAAACTTTATTTTATAAATCTAATACAATACTTAATAATTTGTTTTCATGCTTTAAAAATACAAATATTCTGCATTATATTGAATGTAATTTTAAATATCACTTTGACACAAGAAGTAAAATATGTGTATTTAAAACTAAAAATGAATTAAAGTTAATTAATTACAAATATGGAGTCAATCAAACATTAGTACAGATTAGATAATCCGGCCCGCTTCGCTAATCGCTGGGCGTAAGTTAAAGTAAATTAAATGGTTTTTATCATTTTGTAATAAAATAAAAAGTGGCCTAGTTACTCCTTATAACATTAGCTATCTGCCAGTAAAAGTCCTGTCAAAATCGGTCTATTCGTTTCACAGATTAGCCAGAACAGACAGACAAAAATTTTAGAAATTGATTTTTTGATGTTAGTACCGTTTATACAGTATACTCATATGCATTTAGTGAAAAGATGTTAATTTGACAGACACTTCAATTATTATATTTGTATGTATTAATGTGGTCAGTAGCGTTCGGCAATCCGGCCAGGCGCGAAGACAAGTAACTCGCAGAGAAAGCCCACTTCGGTGGGCTATGTCATGCGAGTTGCTCCTGGTACTTCTCTGATAGAACTGTGGAGCACCCCTTGGCTGTGTGGTCTTGTTCGGAAGACCTGCCGGGCCATCGAGGCATAGTTGTGAAATGCCTAACAGATCTTGCGAGGCCCCATTAAGACGGGTGCTTGGGTTTTAGTAGATATACTAGTTTGCCGGTGAACCCCATATAACCTGTTAACTACAGGTAGTATGCGTTAATGCATTTCCCAAGGTTAAAAAATAGATGTTATGACATAAATATTATTATTAATAATAAAATAAAATTAGCTAGAAAAAGCAATAGTTGTTTAATTATAATTAACTGTAATCTAGATACTTAAATAATTTACCCCCACAATATTTAATGTTCTAATTACTGTACCTTTGCATAATCAACGCGTTCACGTTTCGTTTTTTGGTACCTTATTACATTAATTCTCACGGTAGAAAAAGGCGTTATACCAATATTTCAGTCGTCATACATTTACAATTTTACACGACCCAGGCCATGTCGTCGTAAACTATCTAAGTAAAGGTAAGTTTGAATTAACGTTTATTGTAAAGCTATCTTTCTACAGTAAAAAGTAAATCCTATCTGTTAAGTGTGACCCCAGTAATAAGTTATCACTACATAAAATATGGTTTAAAATTAAATCGGCCTACTATTGTGTTAAACAATATCTATAATAACAAATCTAATTCGGTCACTTGATGAAATGTTAGACAACAAGTTAAAGGCTGTAAAAGAAGAACTTATCGAACAACTAAAGTCAACTATTTTTCTAGAACTTAAAAACGAAATATTAGCACTTTCCAGTTACACTTCTCAGCTTCAAGAGTCTTATAATAATATTGTAATAGAAAATGACACTTTAAAAAAAGACCTGGACTTGATTCAAAACCGCGTCAGTACAGCAGAAAGTCAAGTTCAGGAAATGCGTTAACAAATAGGAAAGCAACAACAAATTGCTAGACTAAATAATCTGGAGGTGTTAGGAATACCACAGATTAGTAACGAATGTCCAACTGACCTCATAATTAAAATTGCCAAACATGCTGGCGTTGATCTCCAAGAAAAGGACATTGAGTTTGCACACCGTGTCCAACCCTTCACAAAAGTGCAAGGAAGGCCAAAACCAATAGTAACTAAATTAAAAGACCGCAAGCACAAAGATGCAATATTATCTGGTTTACGCAGAAAGAGGGGTGTTAATACTGCGGATATTGGTTTAGGAGGAAATAACAAACGGATATTTGTAAATGAACACCTAACACCGGACAACAAATTGCTACTTAAGAGAGCTAAAACCAGTGCTAAACAAAATGCTTTTAAATTCGTATGGGTTAGAAACTGCAATATTTTTTTAAGAAAAAACGAGGATTCACCAGTTATATACATCAATTGCGACAAAGACCTAAGCAAAATTACTTAGAACTTCACAGACAACTGCTTTTCATAATCTTTTTTACAAATTTTCATTTTTTACTTTTTGTTATACTATATTTGTATGAAAATTATTCAAAAGGCGTACAACTCAAAACCCTATACTTCCTTTCGCACACACACACAACTTCCTTAAATTCATTCAAAATAAATTATACATCAACCTAACACACACACAAAACATCCTGCTCTTTCATTTTATGCTCATGGGATTTCACAAAAATGTTGGTATCCTCTACCTTCAATTACAATTGTTTACTATATTTTCTTATTCTAATACACATGACTAATGGCGTCTAAATCTTTTGAAATGCTTTACCAAAATACACGAGGACTACGCACTAAAACAAAACAATTTAAACTAAACATCCTAAATAATAAATTTGATTTAATATTAATTACAGAAACCTGGCTATGTGAAAGTTTTTATAATGGTGAAATATGCGATGAAAATTATGTGCATTAATAAAATTTTAAGTACAACATAAACAAGATTGGACCTGTAATGGCGTAGAGTCATTATGCATAACATTACCCCTTAATAAGGTGGATATCTACGAAAATAAAAATCTTCATGTTGGCTTGTTCTACGCTCCACCAGACAAACTGTTGCCCAGTAGGTTGGAAGCAATAACTGCTTGCATTGCCCAAGTAATATTGACCCACCCTCACGATCACTTTTTATAGCAGGCGATTTCAATCTATCTAATACCAGATGGACTGAAAATGGACCTATACATACAAACTACAGTTCAGTTTCCTTATTGAATGCGGCCACGGACTTTTTAGATATGTGCAATTTAAATGGACTCACTCAATATAATAATATACTGAATTCAAACAATAAAATACTCGACCTTATTTTCGCGAACATACATATTAATGTATCTCATTCCCAGACTCCCCTCGTGATGGAAGATGCACATCATCCATGTCTAGAAATAAGCTTACCAAACCTAAATATACGTAATTTTCGCCACAAACCCATTAGCAAACCGAACTTTTATAAAGGTGATTACGAGAAAATTAATGATCATTTGCTAAATATTAATTGGAACCTAGCCCTACAAGCGCAGACAATAGATGACGTGATGGATACTTTTTACACTATACTATACAAATTAATCTCCGAATATATACCCAATAAAAATATTAACTCTTATAAATTTCCACCGTGGTATACAAAAGCATTAATTCATATAATCAGAGATAAAAAAAGAACTCATAAACGTTGAAAAACCTATAATAACCCTCGAGATTACGATGAATTTGCTTTACTTAGAACAAGACAGAAATCAAAACAAATATAATGTTTTGATAAATATACATCACAAATGCAAGAATATATTAAGAAAGAACCTAAACTTGTTTTTACTTATTTGAACTCATTAAAACACAACAAAAGTAGCTATCCTAATACTCTTACCTACGAAGATAATATTTATACCGAGGAGACCGAAGCTTGTAATGGATTTAGTAGGCATTTTGACAGCGTTTTTATGAAACCTGCTGCAACGTATAAAAACTTAGATTTTCAAATGAATAACTTAAATGATTCTATTACTGGATTCATCATAACTGAAAATACCGTCTTGAAACAATTAACAATGCTTAATGTGAGTAAAGGCCCTGGAAGTGATAACATACCACCGATATTTTTTCAAAGATGTGCAAAAAGCTTAGCTACACCTCTTACAATTATTTTTAATTTATCTATAAATACTTTTGGTTGCTTTCCTACAAAATGGAAAGAAGCATAAGTAGTTCCAATTCATAAAAGTGGATCAAAAACCTTAATAAAAAATTATCGACCTATTTCCATATTAAATGTTATGAGTAAAATATTTGAGAAAATTATATGTGATAAGATTAGTTTTAATATTAAAAAATATATTCCTATTGAACAACATGGATTCATGCAAAGACGCTCTACAGTAACGAATTTAGGAGTTTTCACTGATTACGTTCTAAAAGTCATGGACGATAAGGATCAAGTTGACGTAATTTACACTGATTTCGAAAAAGCTTTCGATCGAGTTGATCATGTAATATTATTGCGTAAACTTGACCTTTTGGGTATACATGAAAATCTGCTAAGATGGTTTTCATCATATGTTAAAAATAGAACGCAGGCAGTTAAAATGGGAAGTGCTAGAAGTAACTTCTTAACCATATCATCGGGCGTACCTCAAGGCTCGATCTTGGGACCTCTTTTATACAATGCATACTTATATGACATAAGTAGCTGCTTTAAGCACTCTCGTTTCCTGATGTTTGCTGATGACAAGAAAATATTCCTCAGAATACGTACTATTGAAGATTGTAAGAGAATGCAAGTAGACTTAGACAGGCTAGCGACCTACTATAAGTCAAATAGAATAACGATAAATGTTAAAAAATGCCATCATATAACGTTTACCCGGAAAATTAAACCTATTGACCACACTTACAATATTAACGGAACAACAATTAGCAAAGTCTCATCAGTGAAGGATTTAGGTATCACAATAGACCAAAAACTAACATTTAGCGAACATTATGAAATTATAATTAACAAGGCTTACAAACAACTCGGGTTTATTAAACGCGCAACCTTTAATTTTAAAAATATCGAATGTATCAAAATGCTTTATTTTGCGTTTATACGAAGTTTATTAGAATATGCCAGCAGCATTTGGTCACCTTACCATAAAACAGATATACAGAAAATTGAAAAAATTCAAAATGTGTTTATAAAATACTTACAATTTAAAAATTACAAAGTTTTTGATACAGATAGTGATGCATATGAATATTATCATATAGAAACACTCGAAAGCAGACGTGCACAAAGTGATATAAAACTACTTCACACAATATTAAACAATAAGACTGATTGCCCTGAACTGCTATCAAACATATCCCTTCAGGTTCCAAAGCAGAGAACGTGCCATACACCTTTGCTATACGTACCTCCTACTAAAACCCAATATGCCAAAAATACCATATTAACACGATCAGTTAAAACGTATAATGAACATTATTCTGACTTGGATTTATTTAATTTATCTGAAATAGGTATCAAAAAAGAGTTGTTTTTTTTTGTTTGTTTGTTTGTTTGTTTTTTATATTAATGTATATACCAATGTACTCTGTGATTAATACTTAATAGTATTCATGAGTGGTCACAAAAATGTCGGCGATGGTATTATATGTAACCTAAGGGTACAGTTACACATGCTCATTACTAGCACGAAAGCATGCCACTATTGTGCAATTGCTACTTAGTAGCATGTGTGTCGAAACATTGCTAATAATGAGCATGCTTATTTCGAGAATGCTCAAATTTCGACGGTCGTGCGATTTTTGGGCATGCTACTGTCAAAGTCTACTGGAAAATTCACTTGGTTTTCCATTTTTCACTTGCACACTGGCAGAGAACTTGCTAGAATGTCGAATACCAAAGAACCAGCCCGTGCTTAAATAGCATGTGTGTTCAATTTATTGCGTCAGCGTTTTTAATTTATAATGTGTCAGTCAATTACATTTATAATATGTTAGTTTGAAGAGCATGCTTGTTTTAAGCATGCTAATAAGCATGACATTTTATGAGCATGTGTAACTGTACCCTAACTATACACACATATTTAGCGGAACATAAAATAATGGTTTGCTGGCTGGTTTATACGTCATTTAATTTAAAAAGAAATATTTTCAAATTAAGAAAACAACTGAACATATCATTTTATGCAATTGTTTTAATTTTATTCAAATACACCTTATCTGGAGCGAACTTCGAGTATTTCTTCCTTCTGAGTTTGACTTAAAATTTCATTGAAATACTGTTTTTTGTTAGTTTTTTTTTAATCGCGTATCTTTTTGGAATTGAGGACTGAATTATGCCTGACTTAGCCCCAACGGAGATTGCCAGGGCACTCGAAATGCGAAGAAATGGTCAAACCTACAGAGTGATATCCAGAGATCTTCGTCGACCAGTTTCAACGATCCATCGCAGTATCCAACGGTTCAGGGATACTTATGTGAGAAGAGCAGGACATGGCAGAAAAAGACGCACTTCGAGTAGGGATGATCGTTTCATTCGGCTTCGTGTACGTAAGAGCCCCCGTTTGACAGCCGTCCAAGCCCGACACGAGTGAGAAGCAGTGCGGGGAGTAACCGTAAGTGAGCGTACGGTACGAAGAAGGTTCGAAGAAATTGGTTTGGGTTCATTTGTGCCCGCCAAGGCTCCAAGGCTCGAGGTAAATCATTGTAGAAACAGGTTAACTTTTGCTCAGGAACATCGATCGTTTGCCTCATATATCGGTGACGATTTTGTTTTTATGCAGGATAATGCTCGGCCGCTTACCGCTCGGGTAACTCAAGCTTATCTTAATGATATGAATATCACTCTTATGGAGTGGCGAGATCACCAGATATGAACCCAATAGAGCACTTTTGGGACTTGCTGAAAAGCAAAGTTAAGTCCAGAATTCCAGCTCCTGCCCACGTGGGTGAACTGCGAATCGCCGTAGTTGAGGAATGGCGGAGACTATCCCAGGAGACCATCGATAACATCATTCTCAGTATGCCTAAACGGGTAGAAACTTTAATAAAAGCACGTGGAGGAAATACGCGATATTAATCACCATTTTTCTAAATTAATTAATTGTTATTTTAATATTAATTTTCACTTTTCCCGGTTACATGAAAAGTTCAAAAATGTACCATTTTTCACAAATAGCCTTTACTCGCAAAATCTGTTCTTAAAGTGATCTCATTTTAAGTAAAACAAATGAAACTTTAAATAACAAAAGAAGTGTAGTAAGTAGATTTTAAAATAAAACCATATTTTTTTTAATTATGGACCTTTTTTTTGTGTTCCGCTAAATATGCCGGCCGCCGTATAACAGTTAAGCCATAGTAACTGTTTTTGTTAAAATTATTAAGTGTCAAAAAGGAGTCAAATAGTAATAGTCAAATAGCGCTTCCATCTATATTATTCAATATATTAAAACTACCTAACAAAATTATATACATGAAATATTTATTAAGAACTGTAACGTATTGTGTATTGAATATAGACCCCCAAAACAATAGTTTTTAATTCTTTTTGTCTGTTTGTCTGCGTATCTGCTTGTATGTTAACGTTTAACTCAAAAAGTACTTCACCGATTTTAACCAAATTTTGTGTAGTGTTTAGTGATTACTCATTACTTTTTATTTAGAAAAAAAAAACGTTTTATTTGATTTTTCTTAGGAAGCTGTCGGTGGCTAAATCTTAAGATATACGTCCAAACTATGTACTTAGTAGGAAATTGTAGGTCTTAAAAAGCCATGCAGAAGTCTATAATATCAATTATCTATCTTCTAAGTTACACTCGCAATACATATTTTTGTCAGTACATATTAAAACAGTAACTGTGCATTGATATGTGCGTTTCAACTTTCAAGCTAAAAGTAATAATAATAATAATAATAAAATCCTTTATTGTACACCCATTAAAGAAAAGAGAAAAATAACATACTTACAAAGTGGAAAATTTACAAGAGGCGGCCTTATCGCTAAAGAGCGATCTCTCCCAAGTCCCAGGCAACCTTAACTGAACCGATTTGTACTGAATTTTATATTGATACGTAATTACAACAAAGCAACATTTAAGTACCTTTTATTGAAAATAGAGTATTCAATTACCAGGGAAAACACAATAACTGGTTCAATATGGCATAAGGATAGGGAAGACTACTAACTCCTGCCAAAACTTAAGGGATATATTAAAACTAAGTGTTAGAAAATTATAGGTCATAACAAGGCCTACAAAAAAGTTTGGAATACTATGTCTGTCTCCTAAGGTAGGTACACTCGCAATAAGCATTTTTATCTACACGTATTGAAATCAATATCTTAGCTCATCAATGTGTGCGTTCACACAAAAAGTACGGAACCGATTTTAAATACTCTTTGTGTAGCCATTAATTATTACTAGGGTCAATATTTAGACTACCTAAAAGGTATACAGGCAGGAACATTAAAGGAAGAAGAAGGAAAGGAACAGTAAAATATTTTTTCACAAGAAAACACAATAACGGGACTGGAATTTTTTAGAGTATAGTCCCGTTTATAGTATATAGTCTATGGTATAGTCCTCATAGAAAACGAGGGAACTTTAAATGCGGAATCAATCGTTGGTACATAATAATTAATAGCTTAAAGCCATATATATTTTCTTTTACTTTTAGCGCGAGCGAAGCCACGGGTTTCCGCTAGTATTAGATATATCTAAACTACTTATTATCTATTAAAATTACTAAGTCATAAAAAGTTTAGCTGTTTTATTATAATTAACGTAATCTAGTTATTTAAATAATTTACCCCCACAATATTAACTGTCGGAGGCGAGGATAAACTGGTTTCGAATTACTCTTTTGCATAATCGAGGCGGTAGCGTTTCGGTGGAACCTCATTACATTAGTACTCCTACGGTAGAAGAGACGCTACAGGTATATCGATCCTTCATCATACATTTACAGGACCCATGTCGTAAGCAATCTACGTAAAGGTAAGTTTAAATTAACATTTATTATATAGCTCTATTTACATATGCAGACTGACAATGACCTAAATGTAAGGACAATTATAATTGTCGCTTTGAAGTTATATATAACTGCTATTATAGAAAAACTGTAAACGAACGTAAGTCCTTGTATATTCATGTTATTTTATAATGAAAAATATTATTATAGCTATAGGTTTAATATACCTATAGGTACATATATACTAAATAACTTTTATTCAGAATAACAAAATTGTTTTCATTTTTATTAATAATTGCAACATTTATTCTAAAAATGCGAAAGTGAAATAAAAAACAATAAGTGTTGAGTACCTAACGCGTAAGTTTTGAATACGACTAACGAATTATTATTTTTTTTAAAAACAAAATGTCCGATTCGGCCACACCTACCACTAGCTTAAAATATAATATTGTAATTTAATATGCGAAACTAACGTTTCCTGTGTTAATTTAGAATCTTGTGAAGGTCTTAACAAAAAATACCAACGAAATATATACATATAGAAATAGTTAATGTTGTGTTCAGTCAAGGATGTCTTAAATCATTTTTTAAGTTATATTACGTCTATTAATACCTACCTACAAAGGGTGTGGTCGGAAAAGAATCCGCGTATTACCTACCTTAAAATATTTGATTTGTTTCCTTTATATTCATGAAACTTTGCAGCGATTTCATTGCAAGCAATTAATTTAATCGCGTTTGGAAGATATACCTACCTACTTGAAATAAAAAATATTATATAAAATTAGATTTATAATTTATTCTTATGTCATTGCTATAAATACTTTTATATAACGAAGGTATAAAAGTGTTTAAAATTTAAATAGCAAAAGTGCAATTTAAATAGCAAGAATATTTTTGTCTATTTATTTATGTTCATTTTTTAAGGCAAGTTCAGTTATCTAGAAGTACAACATAACTAATAACTATGTATCCCCAAATATCAATATTTGTAAATGTTAAACATGTTTAAATTAAGTATTCAGATCAAGTAAAACTTTAGGTGTAGCACAAGCAGGACTTACATAATTTGAAAGTTGTTTATATAATTAAACGGATTATTTCTATATTAAATACATACAAGAGTATAAGAAACAAATCAAACATATGATACAATATATTATGTAACTATAATAAGCGTTTTATAAATATTATTACAGATGATGTTAAGAATCCTATTTTTAACGGTGTTCTTGGCCGCTAACGGCAGTCAAAGCTCTTATTTTCAAAGAAGAGCTACTATAGGCACTTTGTACCGATGGAAGCAAATTGACTTTGCTTTTCCGACACCACAACATAGACAACGAGCTATCCAGACCGGGTAACTACTATCTTTTTTCATTATTTTCTCATATTTTTGTGTAGTAATAAACTAAAAAAAAGATTACTATATAAATTTTTATAAGGACTATAAATTAATACCCCTTTTTTCTATTACTACACTTACTATAGAGATATTTAAGTATGTTAAGTATGTTATATGGGGGTTCTTTATATGAAACAAATCAAGAATTTATCTATTTTATCATAAACAAAAGAACGCCAGAGATGGCTTAGAAAGTAAAATGGACGATTTTTTTCTACTTTCAGGCAATTCAATCAGATTAATGTTATACCGTTAGGAATTGAGCGATGGAGGGATCGCGTTTTTGTGAGTACACCTCGATGGAAGAAAGGTGTTCCAGCAACATTGTCCTCTTTACCTGTTACGGCTCAAGAGGAATCTCCGTTACTAACCCCATTTCCAAGCTGGGATTGGCATAATGCGGGTAAATATTTTAATGGACGTACAATATTCGTATAACCATACGTAGGTACGTATATACGTATGGTTATACAAATATGTCATTATAATAAATTGATTACACAAGTTGTATGTCACAATGTAGAATAATTATTTTTGATATAATATTATATTAAACAAGTTCCGTCGTATTTGTAGAATGACCTCAATATTATACCTATTGGATATTTATTACAATAAAATTTAAATACGATAGGTTTGTAAGTAGATATTTTCGGTATATCACATGATTAAAAATATATAGAAAGTAACAAAGTGATTCGGTCTTCTTTATAACAATAATACAAAGTACCTATATATTCAAACTACCCAACTACCTATGTTTATACAATATTTAATGTTAGATTTTTGTAAATTAATATATTGTTTTATCGACAGATAATAATTGTACGGGATTCACCTCTATATACAGGATGAGTATAGATCACTGTGGAGTCATGTGGGTTCTCGACGCTGGTCAAGTTGAGGCCTTTGAAACGCCACGTCAACTATGTCCACCAACGCTTTTCGCTATAAGCTTAGATACTGATACTGTTCTGGGCCGTTTTCCGATTCCTAGCGAGTATGTTTTGCAAAACTCTCTTATTACTAATCTAATTGTGGACTCAAGAGATGCCCAATGCAGAGACTTGCACGTTTACATTGCGGATGCATGGCGATTTGGATTAATTGTGTTTAGAGATTCTGACGCGTCCTTCTGGAGATTCAATCACTACACATTTTATCCGGAACCTTTACTGTCAAATTACACTCTACACGGATTAAATTATCAATGGTCAGATGGTCTATTTGGAATGTCTTTGGGGCAATATTATCTCGGAGACCGACCGCTATATTATCACGCCATGTCAAGTTCATTAGAATTTGTGGTAAATACTTCAGTAATTCGTGATCCTTCACGTGTTAATAATGCCGTCGATGAATTTAAACTCCTCGGTGGTAGTCGTGGTTTTAGAGGTCAAGTATCTGCTGCAGCGATAGACCGCAACGGTGTCATGTTCTTTAATCTTATTTCGCAAGATGCTATCGGATGTTGGGATACACGAAAACCATACAAAATCGATAATTTAAACATTGTGGCACAAAATAATAATACAATAGTATATCCTAACGATCTACGCATAGATAATGAAGTACAGCAAGTCATATGGATAATAACCAACAGGTTACCTATGTATCAATTTAACTTGATTGATCCAAATGATTATAATTTCAGAGTTATGTACATGGATCCTAACACTGCTATAGAAGGTACTATTTGTCAACCATTTTATGGTTAATCTATTCTCTTATCTATTATCACATTGTAATATAATTATTTAAACTTATTACAATTTTAAAAATAAAAAATACAATAAAATTGGTTATTTTATTTATTTAAATTTATGTGTGACATTTTTTTAAGATATACTGTTCTCTGTTATTTACTGACCCTTACTTATGCGCTTTGGATTTATTTGGTTTATTTTTATTGGAGTTTTTAGAACTCTCAGTATTTACTGGACTAGTACAATTTATATTGTTTGAAGTTGACGAAGGCAAGTCCATGCATGCTGCACGGATTTTCATTCTATTTATTACACTTTCAATGCTCTCAGACAATTTCGCATTTAAAAATGTTTCTTTGCTTGTTTGGCCAATATTATTTTCTGTATGTTTACCTGTTAGATCCTTATCAACATCCTCTTTTATATCAGTAAAAGTTTTAATAGATGAATGAGAATGAGAAGGACTGTGGAAGGTTTCTTTTGAATTACCTGTCACATAGTCGTTTACATCCTCATTTGTATACGTTAGTGCTTCGCTAGTGGAAGCAGACTCTAATAAAACTGCTGGTGTCTCTAATGAATCAAAACTTTGAATATTTTCAATAATAGTAATATTATCGTGAAGTCTTAATGGAGAACTTAGTGAACATAGCAAACCTGATGGTTTCTTCATAAAAATTTGTGGATAATCACGTAAATAAGATGCCATTCTTCCATTACTACTAGCAACAAGCGGTGGAGTTTCACCCATTTCAGTAGATATGCATTCAACTTTACGTGTACGTTGTAGGTAAGTCTGTGAGCTTGAACTTAAAAATTTAACAGCGTCACTATTTTCCTTTCCTAGAAATACGCCTATTCGTAGTAACATTAGTACTATTTGCTCTAAAATGCGATCTGTGTCACGTGGTACTACAACTTCGCTACCAAACCAGTCCTCATATCTCCCTATATCCGAGATCGTTTTGGCAGAAACTAGTGTCAAGGGGTATATTTCAGTACCAGCTTGAGTAATATCCTCATTACTTGAATTTGAAGAGTTTTCATATGTTTCATTTATTTTTACTATTTGTTGTGATTCTTTGGGCTCGCAATATCTGTTGGTAATTAAAATTTTCCGAAATTTAATTTACAGTAAAGGTTATATTATTAATAATCTACGCTTATAATAATATTGTCATTAGGATAATTTAAGTTGTAATATAAGTATGTAGGATATTCGCTTAAACAACAATTGATACTATAAATATTCCTAATAAATGCATTAACTGACAATCGTAAGACACAAAATGAATGATGTAGGTTTGTACTTAAATGTCAACAAGTACCAATTCGTGGGGTTTAGAAAAAATACGTACGTAATGCTAGAAATGGCCTTAGCCTAACTCACGTGACAAAGGATAAAAAAAATCTATTTGTCTAAGAAAATTTAATTGGAATATAAGTTCCAAATCAAATGCCACATATAATTATAAACACGTGCATACCCTATGTCTTATCAGTCAGACCACCTATTATGTACTTACGCAATTGGGTTTTTACTTTCATATAAGAGAAATAATGTTTGCGAACTAAAAATATATTTTAATATTAAAAATAATGTATCATCTTACAGACTATCCATAAGCCTTTTTCGCACTTGATCTTCACCTAACAATGTTTTTGTTCGACGTCTACGCACAGCTAACTCTAATCCATAATCAAGATCTTTTGACGGTGATAAAGCTGGAAATGTTTTGAATGTAGATGCGACTTTCAAACGATGGTAATAGCTATAAAATACAAAGAACCCTTAATTTAGTCACGCTTAACGTGAACGAATATATGAATTTTAATATATAAATAGGTGTTATGCGGTTAATGCAAGATATATTACGTCATTGCAAGAACCGTGGTTCGTATCCAAGTATTCATAACAGTAATATTGCTAGTGATTCACGGCTCACATTTTTTTTTGTTTCAACATTCTAAAAATAATAAATGAAAAACTTTTTAGTATCAATACTTTAACGTTAAACATTTGCTATGCAAATTCCAAATTCCTGATCATTTTACACAGAAAATGTTTAAATATATTATTACATAAAACCGTTTTAAGATAACTAACCTAAAAATGAGCAACCACATATAAAAAGCAGGCATGATTGAAAATAATTTTAAAATGACAAATTTAATGCAGGGTGGTCTAGCTGGTCCCAATAATACACACGTTCCAAGACCTAACGCCAGGCTAGTGAGCTCACATAGCAAATTTCTAATAGCACCTAGCAGCAACCATGGAAGAACCAGCGTAGGGCGCTCCTCCTGGATCAATAATAGCCAGATATGAATATGTAAAAATGTTCACTTATTTAACTTATAAGTAAATTATACGAACAAATGTACTGCATCATGGTTAACCTTTTTAAACATTTTTTTTACTTTTTTTATTCATAAAAAAACTTTCTTAAATAAAAACGTCCCTTTTTAATTTTAAAAGTTTTTTTATTAATTTTGCATAATTTTAACTTACTTATCTTAAGTTTACATATATTATAATAATGAATTAATTTTCATTAAATGCAAATACACATTTTAATTTTAAATTCAATAAAAAACACTGTAATTTCTAATGACAAAATTTAATTAAAAAGACTGTAATTTCTTAATCAACATTCATTGTTGTTATTATTGATGATTTATATAATGAATCAACAAATTGGCACGTATCGATTAGCTTAAAATTCATTGGAATGCAATCATAATAAAGTGAACGATGTATCAATAAGAGTTTAAGTGACCCTTTTAAAGAACTGGTAGTAACTACTGTGTTAAAATTGGTTTGACAAAGTAACAATAACTACCTATGATAAATATGTATGTATGCCGTAATGAATAGAACAGTGAAGAAATAAAGAAGGTATAAATTGTAAGAGATAATCAACCAAGATGTAAACATAAATATCGTAAAAAAACAGAACAGAAGACAGTTTAAAATTATTGATTTAACTTTTAAAATTATTAAGAAATTATTAAAAACTAACCAAAAATACTGGGTAAAGTAGTACAATGTATGAGGCTAAATAAACGTATACCGTGAAACATTGTACAAGCATCAATCCAGAAATTATGGTTCTTAGAACGCGTTGCACAGGCAGTGACAATTCAACCGGCATTTGCATTTGCCAAACCTAAAGTAAAATAAATAATATTCTTAAGTCATATTTAAAAAGTTTGTCCTCAAATAAAAATTAAGGTTTAAATGTAAAGGTCACTCACTCATCTCTTACTGATCACATAAATATGACATTTGCCATGGAGGTACGAATAGTTTATAGTTAGTAGAGGTCCGCTACGAACGGATTTTGCGACAACCGGATAAGGAGGTTTACGGGCCCTCGCAAGTTTGTATGATTCCTTTATTTTTTGAGCAACAAACTTTAAATTCGGACTACGAGCATATAGGGACGAACCCGAGCGAAGCGAGGGTTGATTTGGTATAAACATTTATATTTTTTATTTTTCTTATTCTTACTTTTATTTATGAAATCAAATAGGATGTGCGTTATGTTTATCACTACAAAAATCTTTAGTATGATTGTATTTGAAAATAAGCTGTCCCAAAATATCAATTATTCAAACATTGCTTTATGAAACTTCTAGAGTTTTACTCACAGCATAACATAACACTTCAAGAATATTAAACTTATAATACATCTTTATATAGTAAGAGCAATTTTCACGTCATAAATATTCCCTGGTATTAAACTCGTAAACACTTGTCTTGTTTGACAGTTTGCCATAACAATGTAATAACTAATACATGTGCATTAACTAGTGCTCTGCGCACTTCTCAAAGCCAAAATTGACAAATGAACAAGCAAAGTTAAACCTTATTTTTAAAAACTTAACGCACATGTTTACATACGTAGCTCTTTTATTCAGAGTAAGAACTGCATCTTTCAGCGTTAACATACAGTAAGTTAGACACCTGTTTAAGATTAGCGTTTACTTTGAACAACGTTGCATCAAAAATAGTTCGCAAAAGACCAAGTAGAGTCCACAGACATACTTCAGACTGTAGGGTCATTCCTATGTAAAACAGTAGGTTCATCATTTTTTATTTTATTTTGTTATTATTCTCATTGTATAAAATCAGGTCCTTCACATATTTTCATGATTTTTTGGATGATTTTTTATTGCAGATTCTCTTGAAAATCTTTGAAGTGAAAATTGACAAAAAAATATTTTTTTAAGATATTGTACCTACAGGTAAGTAGGTATTGTCAGTTGAACTACTACTAAAACCTCTTTTTTGTTTCGGTTCGCATATTTGACGCATTTTATTATTAGTAAATAGTAATATTAATAGGCATTAGGATTAGTTTACCAGCAACATACATAATTGTTATTTATCTTAATATATTTAAATTCATGGCTTATAAATCACAAGTCGTAAGAATTAAACGTATATTGCATTTAAGAGTACTTAATATCTACTAGTTTACAAATTTATAGAAAATATAACATTAAAACAAAGAAAATATTTTCTAGTTTAGAAACAAATTAACTCATCACTATTAATGTAAATTGTAGCAGCTCTATCATGCTATTTACTAAGTCCATAAAGCTGCGACAATACAACCGTCATCAGACATACGTCATTATCGCGCTAAACTCGTCAGTATTACGGTCAGATGATCTCAAGCGAGTGAGCGTATCGCGCGGCTTCGTTCCTGACTCCCTAAAATCGCGCCTTGTAACAGTGCCTTATTTACATTTAATAAATACGAAAACAACTGTGATAATAAAGTGATAGAAAGTGTCCATTGGTTTAAATACTCAGGTAAATATTAATGCGTCTTTAGTCGCAGTACCAGTTATAATGGTTTAAGAAAATGTGTTATAAGACCTTGATTTTGTCTTAGAATATATAATGTGGGTTACGTCCTTACCTTGATAGAGTGAGTTGCGAGTTATTTCGGTTTTCATAGTTTCTTTTATCGCTTTGAATATATTTTATTGGTGAAAATTTTAAGCATATGTATTTGATTTTAAACCTTATCATAAAGGTAAACTAGCACATTTTAATATAATTTTCCGTGGATTTTGAATACTCTACGGTAGAGTTCTTGTAGATTTCATGTTATTGTATTTATTATTATTTTTATCTAGAAAATAAATATTATGAATAATAGACTATTTAAATTATTTATTTTTACAACATTTATAACATCATTATTTTTAAAATATCGGTACTTATAAAAAGCTTTTGCACAGACTTTTTCTTAAAAAAATAATAGTTTTACTTTAACTGTATTTTGGTGTAAAATGTGCACAGAAAAAATAGTTATCATTTATGCCATTTTATCAAACACTAGCGACTTATCCTCGTTTCGCTCGGGTTCGTCCCTACATTCCTACATTTATAATCGTTAGTACATTTCTCAGAAAATACATATTTTCCCTCGGTTACATATCCTACATTTGACTTGAATAACCTATCATTATACCTTATCAAAATCTGTCCAGTCTTTTCTCGAATAAAATTCAAAAAAACAAACTCTTGGACGCCATTTCATTTAGAGAAATCATTTAAAACCAACTCTAAGTCTTGCAAAGTTTTTATATTGAAAATCACGTTTTGTTAACGGTATTTATTGATCTGTCATTAGATGAGCACGGTAATCAACATCTGCGACGAAAATATTTAATCGTGGGCTGTTACCATCGCGTCGATGTGGGAGATCGACTGCCCACACTTTTACCGTAACTCTTAACTAATAACTACCCACTAATAAACAACTACTGGTAACCATGGCAATCGTTGATAACCAAATTAGAACTCTAGTGTTCTTTAAATCCTTTATAACCGAATCCATTTATGATTTAATATGATATTTAAGGACCCCTTTACAATACAAAATGTTTTAGTTTTATATGACAAGAAGAACAGGCACATGAACTAGTGGCATACCTCTGATTTAATTAGTTAATATTTTTATAATTAAGATATATTTTCAAGAGGAAATTATTCGATTGATTAATAATATGTAGATACCTACTACATTTTGACCCACAGATTGTCTGGATTAAGTTACGACTAATTCAATTAATTGTAGATCAAATAATAGGTTATATCAGATTATAAAAATCTTTGTAATCTAGATGTGCTAGGTTCAACTATGATTCAAACGGTACCTAATGTAGTATGGATTCCATTAAATACGTGAGAATGCGTCTTCTTACGTCTCCTTACACGGTGTGTCCAGATAAGGATGTGCAAACGCTGCTTGACCGTTTATCCACGATTTCCTAAGCTTTCTAATTTTCTATCACGTTTGAAGAATAAACCCTCACATCGTAATTATTTTATACGTACCCAGCGCTCAAAACATTTATACTTATATATTTTATTTTACTTAGGTTGGTATAATAATAATGATGAAGATCGATAAGGCTTTAAAGAAATATATATAATAGTTGATGATTAAGTAACCGTGTTAGGTATTAATGTTATCGGGTCTAGTTAGAAAGAAGGATTTATTCTTAGGATATTAGTATAAAAAAAAATATGTCATGTTACAGTCCACTGTACATGTACCGTTGTAACCTTGTTATTCTATTTAATTAACATAAAATCGTAGAAATTTGGAACATGCACTTGCTAATGCATGTAATGTAATGCATACAGAGAAACAGTGTAGGTAACCAGTTTACAACCTAAAAACTTAACGATATTGCGCATTGTTTTCTAATTGGGGCATTCATTACTCGAATTAGAGTATCTCTAAACCGAATCAAAGACTCGTTGTTCCGATAAGAGAAAAACTATAAAAGTTCTATTTATCGGTTGTTGAACTTTACGAACTAGTATTTTTACATCCTTCTTTAACATGTTCAATTTGGAAATAATATTAACAACATTTTTTAATAAATATTTAAAACAAGAATTCCTTAATATTTATTCTTATTTTCAAAACTTCAACTGCTCTACTTTTTCCCCTTTTACAAATTTATAAATAATCAGTGATTCAACGAACCCGTATCGTGACCCTCAAATATCGCTCTTCAAGGGATTTCTCAATTTATTGGTCCTTTAAATGACTCAGTAGTTTTGCATATTGGATTACACATCATACCATTACTTTTGTTCAGGATGATGTCATTGTTTAACAACAAAAGGTCCCAAACTGGTAAATAATCATTGAAACAATTTATAAGTTTAATAAGTAGCTATATTTCAAAAATAAGTACCTATTAGAGGTTTATCTGGAGAGATTATATAGATTTATTTCACTTCTCATATTATTTTATTTACATTTTGCTATTTTTTTTCTTTATATGTATATACTTTTTAACAATAACGAACAAAAGAAACTTGTTTAATCGGAAAGGTTAAAGGAAGAAACAAGAACCAAATTTTACCCTCAATTGAAAAATTGGTATTAATCGTGGCGGACTCTGTTATTCAGTCATTAAAAGTACCGGCCGGAAAGAGGGCTTTAGGCATAATCGAACGTAACTACTGGTCGTCCTTGCTCGCTAGTCAATGTTAAACCGAGGTCCACGACATATATGGTTTTTGCGATACAGCATTACGGAGTAAGCGACGCTTGAGGTCATTTCATTATCTTCGAGAGTTGTGACAGTGACAAAACAGGCAAATATGTTAATGAGTCAAAATATACTAAGAACTTTTATACAATTCAAGAACATTTGTGCTTCATAGGTTTTTGCAAGAATAAATTAAATATCAGTAGATACTATATACTTACTTAGTAATGAGTATAGTACTATGTACAGTGTAAATTAGAAACTTTTTAATCTTGTAAACATATTACCTATTTTATAAATATTAATTTCGTGCAGACTGCTTCGTGTAGCAGCTGCGTCGATAAAAAATGCTCTGTCCGTTATTCTCGAATAAATACTGCGGTCATTGCGATTTTTAATCAAATTTGAGCCACACACACACACCCAGGACCCATTCCCTCCCACTCGCACTTACTCAATTGTTTACTCATTCACTCGTATGTTTTTGAAGACCAAAATACATATTAAAAGTGGAATTATTTTACCGATCATCGTCACTTTTTACCGACTTATAAAAGGACGGAACGCGATATATTTACCAATTGTGACCCCTTTTGCATTATATACCTACTATGAATAAATTTTCTACTGATGATAAATACGAATCATAAAAAAATATAGGTAAAATCATACTTTCAAAAACAAATAATATATCCGATCCAAATAAATACTTTACGCACAGAGACGCAAGCCACACGGTCGAGTATGACGTCACGCCTGCGGTCATGGTGGCCTTCTCGCGGTTATATCACTGAAACAAAATAACCGTCTACGTTTATAATAACTTGTATAATCTTTCCTAAGAATTTCTACATGGCCATATTCATTCAAATTGAACATGTTAAATATAAAATATAAAAGAGCTTTTACTTAAAAAAATGATTTAAAATATAATGTTTTCCGACCGATTCCGACCTTAGCGGGCAATCTCATTGAGTGCACAAGTGTACGCGCAGACATAAGTGCACTCTCTATTCCTATCACTCTCATACTCTGATGGGACGACTACTCGACACGACCAGTGAGAGCTAAGGCTCAGGACCGACGGCTTTACGTGCTCTCCGAAGCACGGGATTAAACCACTGCCAACTTCCCAACTCCGGGCTCTTACTGAGGCTTACGAAACCGAAAGACTCAATAACTAAACTTGGCCCGACCCGAGACTCGAACCCAGGACCTCCCGGTGTGTGCCACTACACCACCGAGGCAGTTAATATAATAACTTAATTTAAAATATAATAACTTTATTAGGTTCTGCTAGATCGGCTCAAATATGAATTAAATTTTAATAAGGTATGGCATAAACAACACAAGTTAGACAAGTTATAATATCGACAATCGAATCTTAAAAATATATAGGTATTGAAAAATAATATAAAATACAAAAACTTGCTAGTCGCTACCGGCATAGGTAGGTACGAAGCTAATGAGTAGTAAACGCTACATCAAATTAAGCAACTCTGGTACCCCGACATGGGCTTAGTTATTATCATTGACTAGAATGTAATATGCATAAAGCTAACACTTATTTCAACCGCATACGACCTTTATTTCAATGTGTAACGCGATATGTGTGTGACCAACAGAGATTACACAGACTCTCTGAGAACTGCCACTTAATACTGATCTAAATACTCATAACCCTTATGTAGGTTATAAAGTTGTTATATTAGAAATGTGTTTGCTTAAAAGCTTTTTATATCACTTATATTCTACCACTTAGAATGTAAGAAAAATAATAATATACTTACCGTCGATCGAAGTGAGCTGAAGTGTATCGACTGGGTAATGGGTATAGTCTATTATGTCCGGAGAGATAAGCTCGTTTTTTGACATAAACAGTGTTTATAGAATACTAGCAGTTCCCGCGGCTCCGCCTGCGTTTTAATCACCTTTATAAATAGGGATTAGACATTACTTGTAGAAGGATGAAAATTTAGGGTTTTAAGTATTTTTTGTTGCCAAAGCAAACAAAAATAAAAATAGAGAATTTGGTGTGAAAATATAAAATTAAAAATTCTAAGAGATGGCCCCCCTTATCACCTAGACAAACACTGTGACACAAGATTTTTTATATTTAAGATAATTTCAAATTGAATCGCAACTTATTTAAGGGCATTAAACGTAAGAAAAAGCTTGAAGCTACAGTGAATAAATATGTAACAAAATTTATAGAAAAATAATATAAAATAAAGGTTGAGATATTATATGTATCTTACATATAACTTTGCTATAATATAAAGAATTTTAATAAAAAGTAAAATTGACTTAAATAAATCTTGTGAAATTTAGTGTTTTCATATTTTAATGGCAATGACACACTAGTGGCAGGGTTGAGGAACCGTGTTGTAACCTTCAACACGTTTAAGATTAGGCGATCGCACCCAAGAGTATTTTGCCAAGATCTAAAAAAAGTTTTGCGGTGCTAGGAACTCAATGTAAGCATGCCATGTATCAAGACAGCGCATCCGGTATACTCTTTTAACTATATACAAGATAAATAAAATAATACTTTGTTAAATTTACAATACAAATATATGAAATTTTCGATATTTTCGCGGTTTCTTTTTGATATTTTTTTTTCTTTAAATACAAAAAAAACCGAAAAGATTTATTTAAAATAATTAATATGTATGTACTTATGCATGTATTGTATATTTTATATATTTTGTAAAAATATATATTTAATATTTTTAATTTCTATTACTATTTCTTATAATTTTTCCTTTAAGCTAGGCTTTGTTAGTAGTAGAGCTTAATTTATCAGGATTAGTTCATAACTAAGCTTTGGTAAATTAAGTTGCACATTAAATATAACATTCTATTTAGATACGTAACAACATCATAATATAAATTATCCAATCCATTTTTTTGAATTTTTTATATCTCTATCTTTTTATTCCACACCGGTCGGTCCAATTTTAAAATGGCTTCTTAGTTGTTTGTGACGTAATACTCTAAATGTTACTCTACATACTCAGTTTACTTTTTAATTTAAAGATAAAATTAAACGCCCTTTATTACACGCTGTTATTAGAAGCATGTTACGGTTATGGTCTAGAGATCTGGCGTCATTTAAGTTGGTTTAAAATATTATATTTCAGCATCAGTTACCAGTTTCACAATTTAAAATGTAACTTGTGAAATAAAAGCGTAATTCTCTTAAGGGCTCCAAATATACCTACTTAATACAAGAGAAACATATTATTAAAAATTTCTGGTTTCGTAGGAGAATGAGAAAGAATTTAGCCGCTGTAAAAGAAGCTCATGTCAATTGCCAGCCATACCTGAGTATTTCAATAAAAATCAAATTATTCCGTCACTTAATTCTGACCTTAACGAAGGACAAATAAACGAATTTATTTTATTATGGATTCAATACAAGTGTTATCAGCACTCATTAAAATTCAAATACTTATAATGAGACAGTACTAATTTTAAATTAAAATTGGTCTTTTTATCTTTTTACCCTAATTTTATAGGTACATTCTACCAGTTATTTCTTAGTTGTTCTTGATCATTTAGGTCATTTAGATCCTATCAAGACGACATGGCTAGTTTGTTCTAAGCTGAATATAACAGGCGACACCTACTTACAAAGAAACACTCTCATATATGGAAGACTAGTTTATCTATCTCGCTGGTTGAAACACATCGCATGCATCTACTGCGTGCGATCGTCACTTAGGTTAAGTCACTCTTATTGCATTCGACATTTTTTGAAAATATGTACACTTCCATAAATTGAAACATGCTTATTAGTTATATTAAATTAATTACATAAGTATTTCATGTTTCTTGAAATGCAAAATGTCATTTTTCATATTATTACCTATATAGACGTAGAGAAAAACTTGTAATGGAAAAATCTATATGGTAAATACAGATTTAGATATTCTACGCTTAATTAAAAGTACTATAAAAAAAAATTTTTTTATACAAAAGTATATTTTGCAATCCACTTGGATTCTCTTTGGATATCGACATGTACCTATGTACTTATCGAATAGTAAACTTATCAAAAAACAAATAATACCTAGAATAATAGGTGGATTCTAATTCAATCATCGAAATACTAAGTAGGTACAAATAAAAATAAAAATATTACCAAATACATTTTACTTTTGTTACCCACGACGGAACGGAGACGGTATATGCGCTTGGGGTGAGAGGATGTTTGTGTGTTTTTGCAAATACATACATGTTTCCATTTTTCTCCAAAACTACTAGTTCGATTTTAATGCAGTTTTCAGTTATGGGTTCGGGTTAGATTGCTGCATGTTCTTAGATAGGTATTACGGTGATCACTCACCAGGGAGCATTGCAGCAAACTTTATTTGTGCAAATCAATGTTGCCACTTTTCTCCAAAACTAATAAGTAGTTAAGTTTTGATGCAGTTTTCAGGGATGGGTTTGGGTTTTTAAATTTCCTACTAAACACGTACCTATCTGATTATAGATACAGCAATGATAGCCACAGTTGTTCATTCCATTAAAGGAAAGAGAAAAACCGGTCAATTTTTTAACAGATTGAACGTGCGGCTGTTACTTATAGGAATGAAGCTTTAATACCAGGACTATTATGGTCGATGACCATAATAGTGTGTTGCGTAATAATCCGACAAACAAAGGCTCAGTGTATGTAACACAACATTATAATATGTTTATGTGTACGCCTCACCCAAAATGGCGCGCTCTGATTTATTACTTAAGCTTTGATATGACACTTCCTTTGTTGATAATTTGTTTATTAAAAGAAGTAATAACATTAACAAATTTCATATTACTATTACCCATAGGTTTAATATATAGTAGGCATAATATATTAAATCTTATATGTATGCTTTAACTTTATAAATTAAAACGTAAAAAAGATATCTAAGTAAGAGGGGGCCCAAGGGTGAATCGCTAGGAAAAGATAAGTTCGCAATACCAATATTAAAAACAACTTTATAGGTACTTTCACGCAGCCATTTAAAATATAAACACCTAAAATGACGCATCTATCACAAGGTGCGTTCTAGCGAAATGAATCCGGGAAGCCGAAGGTTACTTAATGGGTTGTAAAAGGTTAGGCACGGCGTGAGCGGTACTATAGTTTGATATTTGCAACAAAACAGACTATCAGTAATCCAGGTCAGGGCAGTGTCCGGGCGCTTATCGTGTCACAGAAGACAAGGTGACTTTGGGTTCTTTCGGTATAGGCATAGGGAATCGTACGAAATAATAATAATAATTATAAATTCTTCCTACATATCCCAAAATTTACATTGTATTGTATTGTATTTAAAATAATCATTATTTTACACAACTTGAAATATATAAATAACGTAATTTAAATAACCCGTTTCAATGTCAATTCACTTAACAAATCATATTATATTTGTGTAAAACTAATTAATTCTACGACTGCACTCGTATGGAAATTAGGTACGTCGACACTCACTCAGTCACATAATTTTTACACAATTAACCATAAAGGTTACGTTTCTTTGTTTCAACAAAATATGAAATAGTTTTATAGCGGTATACCGTATAGGCTGAAATAAGGACCACTACAACATGCACAGTATTTAAAAAAAAATAAAACACATTGTGTAATGGGAGCAATAATAGGAAACCCATCAAAATTTCGCAACATCAACAGGCATCCTAATTATTGGAAACGGTAACACCATTTGTTCCAGAATTAGATGCATTAGCCAACTCGATTGTAGAGTTCATTTTTGTTACAAAATATTGTTTGAGTGACCCCTATTCGATACCGTAGTAATGTAAACTATACTACAGTTGTTTTTTGGATCAGCAGTGTATCGAGATATTTCATTAATGTATAAACCTACAAGTATAATAAATGAAACATGGTAGATATTAAAATTTATATATTTTTTCTAAGAATCACCCATAATTTTATACTATAATCATGGTGTAAACAGCAATAACCAATATAATTAATAGATACTATTTATAAAACTGCAATTACAGAAATTACGCTTTATCCTATGTTTGAATAAATCTGTTTGTTTTAGTCTTGCCAAATTTTAATTAGGTTAATATGCCGCCTCATAATAAACTATAGCCATAACGTATTACAGCTAAAAATATCTACTCTACGTTGATATCATCTACCTATTTTAGATAACATTATTGTATATATGTCGAAACTCGAAATCATTGGCTAGCTACTGGCGCCAGCATATTTTCTCTTTTTAGCAAATTTAATATGTCAACAGACGGTGCCTCAGATACTTGAGTGTTTATTTTAAAAAGCTTTTCACGTGGATAGTTTGTCGCGCGACACATGTTAATGAGCTTAGTTTGGGATGAAGTAAACAGGTTTTTTTTTATTTATAATGATGTGATGCAACTTATTTTTTATTAAAGCTGGGTTATTATTATATTATACGTTTTTTCCTTAATATATAAACTATTTAATGATCAATGCTCATATGGTATTAAACTTGTTTTTGATAATATTGCATCATTTTCGTTAGTACGTTAGAATATTAAAATAAAAAGTAATATTTAGCATTAAGTAAATTAAATGTATGGATAGTAGGTATATATATAGACGGAACGTATAATTAAACCTCTTGATAACCTTTCATGATTATATTTTTTTAAGTAGCAAATCCCCGCGGCTCCGCCAGCGTTTTAAAGACCGGATACTAATATCTTTGATTTTACATACTCTGTGATGTTTTACAGATGGTTTTTGATGATCATTTGAGAAAGTAGATATTAGCAGTAAAAAGTATCCTATATCCTGATCCGAATAACCAGATATCATCGTACCAAATTTCATCAAAATCTGTCCAGTGGTTTTCTCGTGGTGCGGTCACACACAGACAGACAGACAGGCAAAAATTCTAAAGACTATAGATTCGACCTCGGTATTGATAATAATGACTATTTCAATAAGAATATCCAAAAAATATTCAATGTACAGATTCGACTAAGTTATAATTTTATTAAATGTATGTATAGATAAAAAATATCTGAGGTTTATTAATAACTATGGCAATTAAGTACTTATATTTATAAGGTGCCAGTAATATTATGTATAGGTACTAGGTAGATATATTTAATAAAGTAATTGTTTCTTGCAGGAACCATGAGTCGGTGAAGTAAGGATTGAGCCCCAGAAGTTTAGGGAAATTCTTGAATAATAAATAAAAACAAAATGAAGAGACTACAAAAGTGTTGTTGTTTGGCCTCCACACGAACTGGAACCATTATTACGGCTATATTGGGTATCATACTCTCTATAATCACAATAATAACAGTTTGGGTGATAGACAGACATTATGTATCATTCAGGACTTTCATCTTCGCCGAAGATTTTGATAAGAAACTCTCTGACATGGAAAGTAAGTATAATATTTATATTAGCTTCTATATTATAAATTATATTGACATATTCTAAGTTTTTGTTACGATTAATTCCAATTATATTGAATAGCAAATTTTAATATTTTTTATTGTCCTATAGTACTTATAATATTAAACCTATATTTCTTTTATTTTCAGTTCCGAGAATAATACTGACAGTCAACTTATGTTTTACAATATTAATATGTTCCCTCCTTATTATTGCCGTTTTAAAGGTAAGTTATTTTATCTTACACCGATCGAATAAATTTTTAACATTTTATAATTCACTTTTCCTTGTTTTAACGCTTATCAGACGTCATTTTCGGTATGTATTATTATTTTTACATTACAATAATATGTTTCTTAGTATAATTAATGATTCATATAATACCTATATAAAATTTTATATTAGTCATAACCAATGATATTTTAACTATAGATATGTTATACGCTCACTAAACAACCGAAAAAAGTGTTCCGCGCTGCACACATACACACTTTTCATTCAAGGTACATGTCAAAATGATAGAAAGGGGATAGTCGATAAAATCAATAAGAAAAAAAGAGACAGCTAATGTTGTCAATTGCGCGTCAATGTAAACAAACATTAGTCTAGCGACCGATGACATATCAGAATATTAGGCAAATAATTGAAATATATTAATAAATCGAAGTATTCTGCGTTCTTACATGTGGTATGAGATCCCTTGTGTTTTATTAACTTTGGTATCATAATTGGTGCATTTCCTAAATACACAGGATGGCATTTTTTTAAATTTTGTAGCAGCGTACCACTCGTCGCCATGCGGTGACACTGACTAAAGGCAATACATCCTAATTAGGATGTTTTCGAGTTTTCACGATTGCGCGCTCATAACATATCTATAGTTAAAATATCATTGGTCATAACTATTGACGTTATCACAATTGCACTATTTGCTCTAAAATAGGTGAAATCTGAAAACTGGCCGTCTAGTTTTTGAAATACTTGCCCTGAAAAAAGAAGCTTTCTTTTATAATTAATATTATAGAAGTAAAAAAGAAGCTATAGATAGAAAAAAATAATATTTGTATACATTTCCAGAAACGATCGTGGTTGATGCTACCGTGGGTGGTGCTTGGAATCGTCCTGGCAATTGGATTGTTAATAAGCGTCCTGCACACTTCAATCACATATTATCTGGATGACAAAATTAAAGATCACAATATTCTAGCTACTTGCATCCTCATCGGCGGATTAATTTATTTATGTAAGAGTTGTTTTGCTTACCCAAAATTAATCTTGTGTCACAGTGTTTTCTATCACACTCCTTGACCTTTCATCAAACTGCTTGGCTTGACTATATGACTATATTTGGTAGGTCTGAGAATGAGTCGTAGACTAATTTTTATTCCCCTAGGTAATCAGAGCGGCCCTCTCCAGATTCCTTATTTTAATTATTATGTTTTTTTTTAATTTGGCATCAAAAAATATTTATTACCCTAAATTTTCATACTTCTATCATTCAATACCTATTTTAATATATTGATAAGTACGCGGGCGGGAGCCGCGGGAATTGCTAGTACGTTTATAATAAAAACATATAGGTACATACTAGTGATGTAACGAATATTCGTATTCGCATTCGCATTCGCGAATATTCGCATATTTCTTGACATTCGTATTCGCATTCGCATTCGTAAATTTTACGCGGATGTTTTGCGAATATGAACGTCGGAAAAAGACGTATTAGACGTTAAGCTAGCAAGATCAATTGGGCAGAATCACTTAAAGTTTTGCGGGAATGAAGTGCTCATTTAGTGCTAATTTAATGCTGCAAAATTAAATTTTACGCTGCAGTAGATTGATCAACAATTAGAAAACTGCTAGCTTTTAATTATGATAGCAGTATCTGCTTCTAAAACGCTAACAAATACTTGGAAATCAAAAAATGAAAGCTATTGTCTCTCAATGTCACGAAAATTAAGCGAGATATTGAAAAAAAATCGTACTTTTCGTCAAATCGTGGCGCCGTTAAAAGTTAACGTCTTTAAATTTATTCAGGTGATTGAAAATGTATTTATTTGAAAATGTATTATGGCAACGTATGACGTAGGTAAATTGGAAGTAACGAAAATTAATTTGGGATAGCGCAACGATATGTGGATATCACAGAGCAAAAAAAAAGCAAAAGGTCCTCTAGAACGCGCATCTATTTAACTCTTGATTTAAAAATTAGCATTATAATGTAGCACTTTCTTTAATCACACTTGTTTAGCGGAATCTAGCGCTTTTTTTTAAACTGATTTAGCGCCCAACACGTAAACAGAGCTGGCAGCGCTGGTTTTACGTTATGTCTTTATTCTGTGGCTTGTGGCTGTGGCAGGCGTGCCATACACATTATTTCAGGATAACTTATTATAAAAAAACTATACTTCATTTTATTGACGTTAATCTCCATGTTAATTTACGATGGTGGCACATCAATATTTAAGAATTGCAAAAAAATATATTTTGTCTCTGAGATTAAAAAACAGACTATATGTTATCAAACAAACTGTACTTAGGTGACATATTAATGACAATCAAACAATTTTTTTAATTCAAGTTAAAACATTATAAACTGTAAGAACTTTGATTTGTTTAGTTCAGATTGACAATAGGGTATTTTTCTCCTATGAAAACCAATCTAAAAATATATTACTAAGATAGCTTAGGCAAACACCATTCGGAAAATGTTGGTTTTAGTTTATAAAATAACAAAATAAACTTTAAAATTAAATTCAAAGTTTTCAGTTTTTTAAATCTGTTTTTAAACACCACGAAATAGTAGACGCCACTTCATTACGTCATACCGCCGTGTACACAAATGTAGTATTCTACCATTATCTAGTATTCTTGCATTCAGGAACAGCACACCAAAAATAAGTACAATAATAACTCATTTTTAAACTATAAACAATTATCAATTTCATACAAATCATCAGCCCATTTGTTTACAAAATCTACTGACGTACTGACACACAGACTAATAATGGCGTCCATGCGTTCAGCGTTTTCGACCAATGAGGCGCGAAATTTGAAAATTTAAAAATTATAAATGCATTTTTATAACACTTATCGATTGCATAAAAATTGGTGTTTTTTTAGTGGTGTATTATCACTACAGAATCTAATTGAGATACTTTTCAAAATTTGATGTAACACCCCATTGATTGACAATAAGTTCGCGGTACAGTATATTCTACTTCTATCTCACTTCTTTCATACAAAAAGGAGAGAGTGAAAAGATGCTGCTTATCTATGGTATATGCTTATCTATGAGATATGGTGAGGAATCCCCGAAATATGGTGGACTGAGCATTAAAAAATGACAAAGGAATCTTTTCTAAATGGAAAGAATTACGTACGCATTTATGTTGTTTTCATGGTTAAACTTTTATTTTATATGCTAAAAATATGCTACTTGCACAAACATGAAAATATGCTAAATCTAGCAAAATATATGCTAAATTGTCATCACTAACTACTGAATTGATGATTAATGTGGGCATGTAACTCGCGCTCTGAGGAAGCTGCCAAAATAAAATAATAGATGGCGTCAAATTCAAAATACTCGCATTCGCATTCGCGAATATCGATGCGAGATGTTCGCATCCGCATTCGCATTCGCGAATGCCTAAAAATGTATGTTCGTTACATCCTTAGTACATACTTGTACATAGCATACATCCGTTTCGACTTAAAAACTAATCAGATTATGTATCTGAAAGCGAATCACACTCAGTCATTGAATTCAATGCGAATCATTTCTAACATGATTACCACTTGTCTTACGGTGAAGTAAAACATCGAGAGGAAACCTGCATGTCTGAGAGAAACTAGCAAGTTTTCGAAAAGACACGTGAAGTCCGCCAACCCGCACTAGGTCAACGTGGTGGACTATGACCTAATTCCCCTCGTATTAAAGGCCCAGTGCCCAGCTGTGGGACGTTAAAAAGGGCTGAATACAAATGGGAACACACTTTTCTTGCCCACACTCGTCTCGTACTATAAGCTACCCACCCTTGCTTCGCTCGGATACGACCCTAGTACTTTTTGTTATGTTCTCCTATGGAAATGAGATCCCTCCATTTATCTTACACAATAATCACTCCAATTCGTCACTATACACGTTGTCATAAAAAAGAAATACCATAAAAAGTATAATCTTAATATTTGGCAAGTACTCCTAGATTAGACATACGGTGTTAATAGCCGCTGCTATAGAAAATTGGTCACTTTTGAACTTTTTGAGAGGCAAATGCTATTATAAATGTATGGTGGGCGATGATCCTCAACTTCATTTGGTCTTTTACTTTCTTATTTTTTCACCAGACCCTTATTCCCTATAAAAAGAAACAACTCACAATATAACGAAAACTATGCGGTTTATTTGATTTATATCATTTTTAATATTATCCCTAAAGGGATTTTGATTATTATATACATACTTAGATATATTTTGAATTATGTAATAACATTATTATAGTACTTTGTATGAATAAACGCATAAAGATTAAAGAATGAAGCAACGGTTTACGGTTATAATACGCACCTACAAGGAAATACATTTATCGACATTAATAGAGCATAACGCGTAGGCTGGAAGATAATAGGCGTAAAATTAAATTTGGTTGATCTCACATAACGCTAATAAGTCCCAATTAGAATCCTAACACATTTTGTGGTTTAACTAACAATGAAAAGAATTTTATAATAACTCGAATGCTTTCTTCTGATGATAGTATCGATGTAAGATTCGCATTCACATTTCCTATCCTATTAACCTTGTTTTTACATAATCGAATTTTTTTATCCTGCCTTTCCACCCTTTTTGAGCCTGCTGACTTTCGTAACACTATATGACTGCTAATAAACATTTGATTTCAATATGAACTAATCGACCTGAAATGATTATGTGCTTTGCAACGCCACTTCCCGGACCATAAATCATAATATGAAAATGCTAAAGTATTCTAAGTTCGGCCTAACGAATTATTTTATATATTTTTTATTATTATTATTGTATAATATAAAATAATATAAATCTTTTTTTACAGGTATATACGTCTATTTGTGGCTAGTCGTATTTAGTCATTACTTGGACGTTCGCGATGAAGAACAACGGGGCCGCTATCGGAAAGCTCCCTACAAACGATAAACATTTATAATATAAAACAAATTTTATGCACAAGTGCTTTATATAAAAAAAATAAATGTATTAAGTTAATAAATATTATAATAAAATTATAATAAATACTCTATTATAAGATAGGTGTTCAATATTGTCGTTTTTAAGTTTGAATCTAACTATTTTATAACAAATTACTTATAAAAACAAGATATCGAATTACAATACAGTTTCCGACCTGTATTAAAAGATAATTAATGTTGTTTTTGTGCTATTATTCAAATAAAATGTACCTACTCTTGTTAACAATGCGTTACTATTACTTATAACTTATAAGTAATCATAACAATAAATTTACCTAAAAATAAAAACAAAAGTACTCAAAATTTTGTTTGTGAACTAAACCAAAATAATAGGCTAAAATTATAAGATAATATAAATATGCACGATCTAAATTACTGAAATTCGATTCAGTCAAGGATATGATAATTGATAATATTATTAAGTACTTATATATTTTTATGTACAAACAGACAGATATTTTTCTATAATGTGTAACACGCTGTGGCCAATACCAGTGATACTAGCCAAAGCAGAAGACATTATAGTGCACCAGTGTGCACAAAACAGGAGCACTTTACTCCTATCACTCTGGTGAGATGAAGATTTGAGACGACCGGCAAGCGTCAAGCGATCAGGCGCAGGGACTCCGCACCGGCTTAAAAAATCTTGAAGAAAATTAAAAATATAAATGATTAGTACAAAATATTTTTTTTTATATAGAATGGTTGGACGTGTTAAAACTGTGTAAATGAATGAATGTGTACATTAATGTACTCAGTAGAACTAGGTACCTATTCGTTACCACATGCCAATTGTGTCGATTTATTTAAAATATTTAACTTATTGAACTGTCTACGTGTCATATAGCGCATTTTATAAAATAAATAATATTTTAAGTAACTGGTTTCGATATTTTACTTTGTACATAACAAGATGATGTTTTCCTGTTCTTCCTACCTTTATCACGTATGGTAAGGGCGCCCAAGAGGGAAATCCGGGATTTACTCGAGAGCGTCAGATACCTTACATATTGATAAGTACCCCCAACCAGTATCAGTCATCAATATAGTGGGGTACGCTCAGGCGAAGAAATAAGAGGGGGGTTAATTACCTACTAACAATAATGCCAACTTTGCTTATCCTATCTAGCTAAGGAGTAGGAGGGTAACAAAGTTGTAAAAAAAACGATGCCTTGACTTACTCGAGCGCAGTTGATTTTTTTATATTGTAAGGGTGATGACACCAGAATTTTAAAAAATATATAATTTAACGATTTACGTAAGCCGAGCTCCAGCTTGTTTGCAATAAAAAATTGCTTTTGTAAATTAAATTTCGTGAGTTATATTTACTATTATTTTGATAATATGAGTTATAATGATATAAAATATTCTCTGTGAAGAAGATTTATCATTTAAAAAAAGTTATATCGGTCATTTCTCGTGGTAATTTTTTTTTTAATTTGTCTGATTAGGTATACCACTCAAAATATTTGTCACATTTTAGTCGATATGACTGGGACATCATGTTGAACCTTCAGTATGCTAATGTGATGTGCTCGAGTATGTCAAGATGTAGTTTTTTTTACATTTTTAACAATAATTCAACAATAAGAACCTTGCGTCATTTCCAAATCATCAGGATGATAAATAGAAGCGTCTGTAGGGTTCAATTAACACCCCCCTCTAAAAATCTGACGCGTTCGAGTGAATTCATTTTTTTATAATTTTCACCCCTCCTGCATGGCCACCCTTACCTCGCAAATCGGCATATTAATATATTTCATACCAGAGACATGTTGGAGTATGAAAAATTTCTATATCTGACCAGCTTGAGTATGTCCAAGTCAATGTTTTTTATTACAATTTTGAAAGTCTGTAGACGCTTGAAATTGGAAACATTATCCATATTTAGCATCATGGGCTCCCCTTCCAGAAGATAGAGGCAGAAATATTGTGCCTATTTTATCTATTCCGACTATCAAGAACTAAAATATTTATATATCAAGAACCAAAATATATAAAGCACGAAACTAAACAAAATGTTTATCAACATTAATAAAGTGTTATCATATATTTTTATAACCTTGCAGAGACGAAGAATCTCGTTTTGTATGAATTGTACTCTGTTATATAATATCATTTTATTATAGTCATAATTTGCCTGTGTAACGTTGTAAGTATAACATCTAGTCTAGTGCTATAAAACAAAAATTTAAAAACCATTCTTCTTCATTAACGAAAATTCGGTAAGTGTAATGATTTTAATATGAGTAAAAAGGACGTTGGATTAGAGATATTTTTATTTTTCAAATGAAACTATCTCTTCGGATTTTGTCGACGTTTTATATTCGGATTTCGGTAACCGAATTTCGGTTTATGTTTCTGACGTTCCAAAACTTTACAGCTAAACATGTTATCGGGAAAAATAAGATGGTTTAAACCCGTTCTGATAAATACGAAGATATAGTTTGATTTAAAAAGTAAAAATATATTATCGATAATATTGTACATTTTTTATTTATTTATTTGGAGAAGCACACTTAAAACATACATACACAGCATTTATAAATTATTTAATAACAATAATAATATAACTTACACGTATGTCAATTACTAGTGTACATAGCATTTCCACATTCAATAATTAAAAGTACAAAAAATCATAAATAAAAGAATAAAAAAATAAATACATTTATACATATATTTTTTCAGCAACACTATTATAAGTTATAATGGAAATCTCATTCAAAGGAAAGCGAATTCTCGTTACTGGTGCTGGACAGGGTAAAATACTAAAACTAATAAAACATACCTTAAATGATAATGATTTTATAATCATTGTTGATTTAATTGTTTCATTGAAATATAACCGTAACCTATTTTAGGAATAGGTCGTGGAATTGCAATAGAACTATGGCGTGCTGGTGCCAAAGTTGTTGCAATATCTAGGACAAAGTCTCATTTAGAAACATTAAAAAATGAGTACCCCTCAATTGATATCTTGGAACTGGACGTTGGGGATTGGGAAAAAACAAGAAATGTTATAGACAGTCTCGGACACTTCGATGCTTTAGTTAACAACGCGGCCGTAGCAAAATGCGAGCCGTTTTTGGAATGCTCACCAGATGCTTTTGACAAGTACCATCCCTTTTTTCATTTTATTATTGAACAGAATAATAATTTAATTCAATTTATTATTTTACTTATTTTGTAATGCATAATTGAACTGAATAATGAAAATGTTCACTTTTATATATGTAAATCTGTAAAACTTTGTATACGATATGGAGTAGAAATAAAAAAATAACCTTAATAACAAATCAGTTATATTTATCAGCTATTTATTTACAGCATGTTTAATATAAACGTAAAATCAGTAATAAATATAAGCCAAATAGTCGCGAAAAAGATGATTGACAGTAAAACTCACGGTGCCATCGTCAATGTGTCTTCACAAGCCTCGAAGGTATATATTAATTAGTATGGAAACAGTTCTTAACTAAGTACTTTGAAAATAAAAAATTTACCCTTTATTACAACCTAAATATTGTATTCAGCCCTTTTTAACGTTTCACTGCTGGGCACAGACCTTCCTTCTATACGAGGGGATCAGGCCATAGTTCACCACGCTGGCCAAGTGCGGGTTGGCGGACTTGTCTTTCGAAAACTTGCAGTATTCCTCACGATGTTTTTTGATGTAATAATATTATAAATGATTCGCAGAGGAAAATATCAGAGGTACAAGACCCGGATATGAACAGGTTCATCATTCGGTTGTCGTAGCGTGCGCGTTACCACTGAGCTACAAATACAATTTAAGTCTTAAAAAAAAACTATTTTTCTGTCAGGCAGCACTGAAAGATCACACAATATATAGTGGATCAAAAGCTGCACTCGATGCTGTAACTCGTGCAATGGCTTTGGAACTTGGACCCTACGGCATTCGAGTAAATGCTGTAAACCCTACTGTTATCATGACAGCTATGGGTAAAATTGGTTGGTCTGATCCAGATAAAGCTAATGCTATGCTTTCTAAGATTCCTCTTGGAAGGTAAGAATACATTTATCATACTCATTGATCTTAAATCGTTGAAGATTAAATAATATCTATATCTATATAATTACATTACAGATTCGGTGAAGTGTTGGAGGTTACAAATGTTGTTCTTTACCTTCTTAGTGACAAAGCATCGATGATAAATGGAGTCGAGTTACCTATTGATGGTGGATTCTTGGCATGCTAATTTCTTCATTTTTTGCATTTTAGTCACCATGCAATTCATGGATAATGTCCAATCTTCAATTTAATCTTTTTTATAGCTGTAAATTAATAAATTATATATACTGACTTATCTATTATTATCTATAAAACCTCCTCTATTTATTAAAGAACACAAACTTAATATATTAATAAATAAAGAGATTTATAAGCCCTTCAATTGTTTGTTGATGAAGACGTTTCATAACTAACATAATAAAGAAAAGAAATCAGTTTAATTATCAAAAAACGGCCTTGTTGGGGTCGACTCGATATGAACCACTGGTTAGTTATTATTTTCCGTTGATTTTTAAAACTTAAAAAGATATAATTAAGAACAATAATGGTAAAATAAACTTTTGACGCTCCTTTATAAATTAACTTGTTTGGTACCGTCATAGAATTTGACGGCTTTCGACGGACACTTTTCACTCGTAGATAGTACTCCTTACCATAATATGAAAGAAGATCTACCATCCATGCTCATCTATGTCATAAAATGACAGTGACAGTCAAATGTCAATCATATCACATATGTCATCTCATGACTCATCGGTCATCCATGGTTGATGGTTCTCATTTGTCATTGCTATTTGCTATAATTTATTATACATTGTGGTTTTTTAAGTATGCAAACGATTAATTAGAGGACTTATTTACAAACGTATTTGTGATACATAGATAGATACATATTACATAGGTGCTACTTTATTTAAATGTTATAGTGCCTGTTATATATATGATATAATATATAAACACTCGATAGAGCTCGATTATCAAAACTAAATGATGGAAATCTCATTTAAAGGGAAACGTATTCTTGTCACCGGCGCTGGACAAGGTTCGTTCAAAAGTATTTATAATTATTTAAATGCCAGTTACAATTTTAAAATGTCCTACTCCAAAATGAGAAATAAGTTCGCATGTATTTTTAATGTTCGTCTATTGCTTACCTGACTAACTATAAAAATTGTATGGCACTGATCACTTCAATTGTATAATTAACATAATTTTTACAGGTATTGGCAGAGGTATAGTAGTAGAATTATGGCGAGCAGGAGCTAATATTGTCGCACTTTCTCGGACGAGAAGTCATTTAGAAAGTCTACAAATGGAATATCCATCAATTGATATTGTAGATGTTGACATATCTGACTGGAATAAAACAAGGCAAATAATTGAATCTTTAGGACATTTTGATGCATTAGTGAACAATGCAGCTATAGCTGTATGTGAACCTTTCCTTAGTTCTTCTCCAGCAAACTTTGATAAGTATGTTTTATTATTGACATTGTACAAGGATATGATGAAAACTTTTTTGATAATTAATAACATTCTATTGTTTCAGAATGTTTGATGTAAATGTAAAAGCAGTTTTAAATATAAGCCAAGTAGTTGCTAGAAAAATGATTGAAAATAAAACTGCTGGTGCCATAGTGAACATATCTTCACAAGCCTCTAAGGTATTAATGATAATATCTAAGTCTTATATAGATAATCCTTATTTACTTAAAAGCTAGCTTCTTAGCTAGGTTTAAACAAGTTTCAGATTAAATAAAGATTATTTGCCTGATAAGATGTAAAAATATTGCATTATTAAACTTCAATGTTACATTTAGATAATGAATGAGCATTGGCAATAAAAAATTACAAAATCTTATATAATTTCAGGCTGCTCTCAAAGACCATGCCATATATAGTGCTTCAAAAGCTGCATTAGATGCCTTAACTCGTGCCATGGCCTTAGAACTAGGTCCCTTCGGAATTAGAGTAAACGCTGTTAATCCAACTGTGATTATGACTGCAATGGCTCAAGTTGGTTGGTCGGATCCTGAAAAAAGTTCTGAAATGAAGGCAAAAATACCACTTGGAAGGTAGATAATGATTAAAATTTTTCTTTAGTTACATAAGGTATTTTATCTAAGTCAGTAAAAATTGTAGATGAATGCTAATTTTATTTTAATTCCAATAAAATGCCTTTCTTATCTCAATATAAACTGGTATAAAAATTGGCATATCAATAATAGTTTTTAAAATAACTATTGTTGGTATGCTGTGAATAAACCATCTTTACTTCATTTGTAAATGCAATTTTGTTTTGAATATTTATTAAATGTAAAATATATGTATAGTAAACAAAAATACAAAATATGACTATTTCGATTGTTTTAGGTTTGGTGAAGTATCTGAAGTTGTTAATGCAGTCGTTTTTCTACTAAGTGAGAAATCTAGTATGATTAATGGAGTTGAACTGCCAATTGACGGTGGCTTTCTCGCTACATAATTCTAAATTAACAAAAACTAAACTCGAATGTTCCTTTAAATTTTTTTTTTAAAGTATTGCCTTATAATATGAGATCTGTTATAGTTACAATTTATTGTTAAGTAATCATTTAAGGTACCAAAGAATATCATTGCTTTTACATTTTAGGATCTAATATGATATCAAAGTAGAACACTTTTTTATAATAGCAGATGTATGCATTTTCACACTCATATTATAGTTGTGCTTATAAAGGATTGTATATTATTCATGATGACCATATTCTTTTTTAACTCAAAAGCTATAGCCGAATTTACTCATGCTTGTAGTGTAGACTTCAATAATGGTATTTATTAAATGAAGTAACATTTGAAAAATTATTAAATACCTAAATATTTTAAATATTTAGGCAGACAGAAGTAGCCCACTGGTAATTTGCTTGCTTGGATAACCGAGTGATGTGCGTTCAGACTTCAAATCCAGGTCTCGCTGGGCTGATATTTTTATGAGCGAATCATTTCGAACATGATTACCACTTGTCTTACGGTGAAGGAAAACATCGCGAGGAATCTTTCATGTCTGAGATAACCAAACAAGTTTTTGTAGGACATGTGAACTCCGCCAACTCACACTAGATCAGCATGGTAGACTATGGCCTTATTTCCCTCGTATTGAAGGGAGGCCCGTTCCCAGCTGTAAAAAAGCCTGAATACATACATAGGTATATTTAAAATGTTACCAAAATATACTATGTACAGTTCAAGTATAAATATTATTCTAAAGAATAATGTAATACTTCTAACAGTAGGTAACATTATTATAAAATTACAATTTATTATCACCATTTAAATAATCCAGGCGATTCCTTTATCAGCACGGGTGAATGAATATATAACTCTATAGTGAATTTATGTACCTATGTGGCATGACTTCGTAACATTTACATTTAATGTTTAACAAACTATTGCAAAAACTTCATGTTATATTCAAATTATATGAACGAAATACACAGTAATTTCATTAATGTTTCTTGTTCTATAAGGAGTGGACTCTAAATATGCCAACATATTCCCTATATACAGTTTGTTTTTATAATATTAATAAATTGCCTATGTATAAAACATTCGTTTCAAAATAAAGACTATTTGTTTGCAACATAATACGAGTTTTCTGTTTATCCGTCACATTAAAAATTACATATTATCCTGTTGTGGAGATGTTTTTCTTAATAAATATTAAGCATTTTCAAAATAAACATTAAGGACAAATAGAATTAATTGGCTAAGCTTTCAAGTGTTCAATATAATTAATTAGGTAGGTACATAATTAAAGAACCTTTGAATAATATATGGGTACTCTTTTTTTATTTAGTTACATTATTACTTTTTAATTTTCAAATGTTTTATTAATTTTACATTAATTTTCTGAACGGTAGTTTTCTTATTTTTTGGTGCATTTCTATTTTCATATTCTTTTTTGTTTCCGATATAATTTAAAAATTATTAGTGCACTGCGTCGTTAAGCGTTCTATGAAATAGAAATTTGGAATACTGTTAATCTCTTGGATAACAAATTAAAAAATAAATTAACTCTTAGTAACTAGAATGTCTCTGAAATAAAATTATTATGCACGAATAACAAGTCACGAATCTTATCGTCATGAAGTCGATAAGTATACTTAACAATTATTGCATATAAAATAAATGTGGCAAGGGTCGCCGATAAACGATAAGGACGTTTATGTGAAATTGCGATAAAACTAACTTCATTTTGTTTTATTGCCTAGAAATGGACAAATATTTTGAAGGAAAAAGAATTTTAGTAACAGGAGGATGTCAAGGTACTGCTTTGTATTTCTAAATATAAATACATTGAAAAATAATACTTTTTTTTTTTTTTTTTATTGACGCTCGACAAGATGACTTCATGCCGCCTGATGTTAAGCGACAGTGGAGTCCAGGAGTGAGATCCATCGGTTCCGGGACATGATCTCGATACCGATCGACCTTACCTCGTCGGCCTGCTCATGTGCTTTTTTATGCTCCGTTTAAAAGACCCCGGATTATAAGAAGAGGGAAACACGTGAATAGGTAGTGAATTCCATTTCCTAATAGTGCGGCACAGGTAGGAGCTGCCAAACCTTTTGGTACGAGAGTGTATGGGTAGTACCGTGTGAGGATGGAATTTCCGACCAGCACGTGTGGTTTTGGAGAGGAAAGGAGAGGAGGGTATAAGTTGGAAGAGCTCTTCAGAACACTCGCCGTAATAAAGGCGGTAGAAAGTGGCTAGGGAAGCAACATCTCTACGCAATTGCAGAGATTCGAGGTTTACAGTAGCCTCAGCTTTATTAATTATGCGGATGGCGCGGCGTTGCAATCTATCCAGAGCGTCTAATAGGTACTTAGCAGAGCCATCCCAGAGGTGGGAGCAGTACTCAACGCATGAGCGCACTTGAGTCTTGTAAAGAAGACATAGCTGCTCAGGCGAGAAGAACCGCCTCACCCTGTTCAGGACCCCGAGTTTACGAGAAGCTAACGAAATGATACTCTCGATATGGGTTTTTTGGTTAAGATCGCTGCGGATATTTACTCCGAGGATGTTGATGCCATCCTGCATAGTAAGGCGAGTGTTCTGAAGAGAGGGAAGACAAAGGAATGGAGATTTTTTTGCCGAGAACGCGCACACCTGCGTCTTCTTGGCATTAAACTCGACCAAGTTCTTTGAACCCCATTCTGAAACGCGGTACAAGACATCGTCGAGCTCACGGACAAGTTCTGTTCTCCTTTGATCTATCTCAACTCGATTTGCGGTTGCATGGCCAAAGTATCGACCGTGGACAGTACTATCGTCTGCATAGCAATGAATGTTACCCAGGGATAGCATGTCATTGATATGCAGAAGAAAGAGTGTTGGCGATAGAACGGACCCCTGAGGCACTCCGGCATTCACCTGTAGGAAGCTAGAAGCTTGTCCATCGCAGAGAACGCGGATACTGCGCTCATGCAGGAAGTCGGCCACCCAGTTGCACAAACGAGGAGATAGACCATAAGCCGGAAGCTTGGAAAGAAGAGAACGGTGCCAAACCCTATCGAACGCTTTCGAAATATCAAGGCTAACAGCAATCGATTCGCCATGTTTGTCCATAGCCTCACCCCATAGATGCGTCATATAAGCTAGAAGATCACCCGTCGAACGTTTTGGTCGAAAGCCATATTGACGATCGTTGATAAGAGAGTGATATTCTAGGTAGCGGATGAGTTGGGAGTTTATGATCCGCTCGAACACCTTACAGAGTATCGAGGTGACAGCTATGGGTTTGGCACCGTTCTCTTCCGTTTTTTGGGTACTTTATTATTAAATTTCTTAAAGGCATTGGGAAAGGGACTGTGTTAGAATTATGGCGGTTAGGTGCAAATGTTGTTGCGCTCTCTCATCAAGCAAACAATTTAAACAAACTGAAAAGCGAGTATCCTTCAATAGAAATAGCCTGCGTTGACCTCTGTGATTGGGACAAAACTCGAAAATTAATAGATTCTCTAGGTGTTTTCGACGGCTTAGTCAATTGTGCTGGATTTATTAACAATCAACCATTTTTAGAATGTTCGCCTGAGACTTTTGATATGTAAGTAAATATATATTAATTTGCCATAAATGAATTAGTCCTAATTACTCGAATTTAGTTTTTATTATACTGATACTTTGATTTCAGGACAATGAATGTTAATGTAAAAGCTATTCTTAACGTTAGTCAAGTGGTTGCAAATAAAATGATCGCTAATAATATTCAAGGATCAATTGTTAATATATCTTCACAAACATCGATGGTATGGTGTATTTTTAATATAAACTTACTAATGGCTGTGGATCATCGGTTACATTTATTTTAGAAATGTTTTATTGTTAGAGATGTGCCGACTAGTCGGTAAAGCCGACTAGTCTATTTTCATGACGCGGCCTCTAAAAGAAGCAATCTATGGAGAGCCACACGTAAAGGCTAGTATAATATTAGTACTTTTCTTTGTAGGCTGCAATAAAAGATCATGTAGCCTACGCGGCATCTAAAGGAGCTGTAGACGCGATGACAAGGGTCATGGCGTTGGAGCTCGGTCAACATGGAATAAGAGTAAATGCTATCAATCCAACAGTCATTTTAACAGAACTAGGCCGACGAGCCTGGGCTGACCCCGTAAAAGCCCAAAATATGCTCTCAAAAATACCTTTGGGAAGGTAAATAATTATTTTCTAATCAAAAATTGTTATATACATACATACGTATAAATTATACAAGTTTTTAATAAGTTTTAGATTCACTTTATGTAAAATTAAAGGCAACTTTTAATGTGAAATAAAATGACAATACAATGATTCTTTCTGTAATAATATCTAAGGGCTGACCTCATAGAGCGAAGTATAGGATGATAAACACTTCAAAAATTTTAAGCCTTTGTTTTGATTAGTCATGTGTGCGTGTAGTTTTTAACATTAATTTTATTTAACTAAAAAATATTTATTATATTTTCCCCATTTGTTTGCAGATTTGGTGAAGTACACGAGGCAGTAAACGCGATAGTGTTCCTGCTGAGCGACAAAGCCAGTATGATCAACGGGGTGCAACTGCCTGTCGACGGAGGGTTTCTTGCTACATAAACATAATAAATAAGTACAACCACAGATAACTTTTATTTTATTCAGTTTATTGTGCCAAAGGAATCAATACATACTGGACGTAGAAAACAATGCAAGCATAATAAATGTATGTAATATAAGCTACACGGGCCAGCACGTACAGATTGCGTAAAAAAACACGACCACATAATGTAAATCAAACATCGTCGAAATACAAGATCTATAGTTTCACATATTAGTAGAATAATATACTCAAAAATGGAGGGAACAACTCATCCCCATTGCCCTTAAATTTAGAATTTTTAAATCCATTAAAAGCATTCATTTTCTAATACCCTTATCCTACGTGTACTGACGTGTCCTCCTCGCCGAGACGCGGACGTCTGCTGCGATGTACACGACGCTCAGCTACGGAAATATGGAGGCAGTCGAGTTATTAAAGAATAGCCAAAAATTATACGAATTTAACACTACAACAGTTACGTAATTATTTTTTACCTAGGATATTGTAAAAAACAGTGTACCTGACTTACCTAAGTACCTTACTACTTAGACAGTGTTACAATTATTATATACAAAATTAAGTCGATAAGTCTTTCGTCGATCAGAGCGGACAGTGCTGAGAGCTCGGCGGCGGCGGACCACCGACTTCATACATCTTACTCCCCGATATGATTACATACAATCTTAACCTGTCTAACATAATCACTTCTACAAGTATTAGTAAAACAATATCGTTAAAATATATTTGGGTATTAATAACATCCTAACATTCCAATATTACCGATATCTCGTAATAAAACGTGCCAACGATAGTTTGGCACTCGACTATGAAGAATCGTAGTGACGAGGTCGTTATGACGCAACGTGAATTAAATTCGAACGAGTAAGGTCAGTAAAAAAAAAATGCTAAAAATACTGTTGACTAATCTTACAATTACGAAAATTTTAGATATAAATATTAAGGCAGGCAGGCGTATTCCGCAACCTCGACAGAAGACGAAACAGCTCGCTGCAATGGTTTCACAACGCCATCTATGAACATTTCAATGCGCTAGGTACCGAACGAATCACCAATATAAGGAATTTAACAACTAAAACCTTATGTAATATCTATAGCGGGACTCGCTGTCCCTTTCATCGATCCTTTAACAAAATACTTACTTTATTATAATTATATAATATTTACATAAAATTGAACCTAATTCTCAGTCATATTAGAGATGGATGGTCAAGTCCGGTTATAATTATTTGCACACATCCAATCTATGAGAATCATTAACTTTAGTTAATTATATACAATCCTGCCACAGATTATGCAATAGATCGTCTAAGGCATGGATAAAGTAAACACGCTATATTGTAATATGGAACATCATATCAATAAAAACACTACAATATCCTTATGAGATACATATTAGATTACATATAAAACCAGCAAGTGTGAAATTAGTACTATAATAATTATCCATGTCTCGTAGCCTAGAAAATAGTCTCGTTAAACAATTCGATAGAGTAGAAAATATACAGTCATTATATATCATTTATCTTTTACATTTATTAAACTTATCCCGCATACAATAAATTCTTAAAAGTATTTATCTTTAAATCATACAACTAACAAATTGTAAAATTTAAAGAAAACTACTACTGAACACTTAGTTGATGAGATACTTGTTAATAGAAATGGTATGGAAAAAATGTTAATATAACTTGCGATCGTCAAGTCCAATTAGCAAGACTAACAAAATTAATGCTACATCTACACAATCATTAAATAAAGCAGGTATGAACCAAAACTATTATATATTTGCTTGTTGACAAATACAATTAAATGTTAAAAATAAACATTACCGTCCATGAAATTCCATATTTAAATATTGTAGAAAACTACTCTGATATAGTAATAGTGTGTCAATCACCAAGTGTGATTGGTATAAAGTCACCTTATATATAACACAGCTTACAAATTAATTTATGAACGTGAAAGATTTTGGTAAATCACATGAGATCAATTTTATTTAGATAACATGGACAGGTTTGCCGATTAAAGAGCTATATTGTCTTCCACCAAAACTGAATCAATTCAACTATTTATGTATTCAAATCTAAGGTAAGGTATCTAACAGACAGACAGACATCAACTATTTTCCGCAAAGTACCTACCTAATTAACCTATGGCAGTGGCTGGACGTGTCGAACTAATATACACGCAAAGTTAATTGAGGCAAACGGTTACAAAAAAAAAAGAAAAGTACAAGAGCATCGACAAAAGAAAATGGAAGACAATTGATTTCGAAGATAATAAAATCACTCAATCAATATTGCACATGAGCTCCCATAAGTAAAATTAAACATAAATTCATGTAGAGTAGCAATTTTAATCAATAAAACAAGAGCAAAATAACACAAAATTATTTTTAATCGCCGATAACAATATAGCGATTCTATCGACCAAGACATTTTTTGTATAGATATTTAATCGGTTTGACCATATATATAATGAAGGTATTAGACCAGTTCTCGAGTAAATGCATCGAATAGTCACCTGTCAAGGTCACGCGACGCTCTTCCTGCTCGACTCCACTCTAGAGCATAGACAAATTGACAACACAACACTACTATCGTCCACACATGTCCCTTACATCTAAATATAACTGAGCATAAAGTACAATAGACGTACAGGCCTAACTACGCTACTTAACGAGCTTAACGAGTCATTAGAACATCGCGGAGGCGACACCGACCACCGTGTACCGTCTAAAAATAATTTACAATACATGAATGCGTACGAAATATTCTTATTAACACGCTTATATTAGCATCAGTTTTAACTAACGATGTAATCAAATATTGAAAGTCAATTTAACCTACATCTACGTCGTATCGAAATTAACCGTATGTATACATATAGTAGTTCCGGTGACAATATTATAATTTGGTATCTTGGAGTTGATAATAGAGCCAGGAGGTTGATAAAACACTTCAATGGCTTACAAACGAACAAATCCAGTTTTGCTTTACTATATCCAATACATAAAGTTCGTCAAAGCGTGTTCGTATGAACTAATTATTTAAACACTGAACTTCGTCTCTCAATTCCTGTCACAGGCGCGGGCGGTCGCGGCGGCGGCGGGCGCGCGCGCGGGGGCTGCGGGCGCGACGCGGGGAGCCCCCTCACCGCCACTCCGAGATGGCCGCCACCGTCGTGCTGGGCTGCCCCGCCGCACCAGCCGCCGCTGTGGGACAAAACTCTATTAAAAATCATATCCATTATACCCAATTTAAATTAAAAGCACAAAGTAATAGCATTTATAAAAATAAGCTGTACTATAATTTTCAATATTAGTGTAACAAATAATATCACGAAAACATAACTTTTGTTAAAATAGTACATAAATAGCAATTATAAAAAAAAATAAGCCCTATGATAAAAATGTTTGGTTCGGTCATGAGTGGAAAGTGATCAAATAAGAAACCTGCCAACTGCTATCCTATTCCTATTGTCTCATATTATTATAAAAGTTAGTTTAAGCCCATTTTAAATCACCAAGTATGGTAGAAAGTACCAACATGACAAAACTATGAACCCTAAAGCAACCCATTAAGCATATTCCGTTCCCATTCCGTTACGATATTTCAAACCGGTCAACGCTAAACGTGAGCCCAAGTATAATGACGATATGACCTGCATACATTATTAATATGAACGATCAACAGTCACTGTATATTGTGAAATTAACACATATTTTTAAATGTATAATACTGACTGCTTTCTTGTTCCTGGGTTTGGTCGTGACGTCTTAAGGTGCGGTCGTTAGTTGGATTCACGTAGACGCGGGGAAATCCTATGAAAGAATACATGGTGTTTCAATTGTGTTATATGCTATACAGGGGTATGCGTTAGCACAGTGATGTCAAGGGCGTGGGATATTCGCTATTAACAATGTATGAAATGCTACATATTAAAATATTTTTAATTCGTTCCCAGGCTATATAAAAAATAATGAATGTGAGTAACCCAGTAATAATATGAAAATTTGTTTGCATTTGATCTAATATGTATTGTATATATTCTATACATATTTAAGAGATTTTAAGTAAGACCAGTTTATACAATAAAGACCAGTTAGTACATGGGCTAAACATTTACACCCAGCTGTTTCGGGTTCAAATAATGAAAAAGACTACTTGATAAGTTCGACAATTTACTTGACAAGTTTCGATAAAATTATCAATAAAAACCTATCTAAAACCTATATGGATAATAAAAGACTACTTAAAGTTTAAATTAGGCTTATTGGCTTACATTTGAGTCCTACAGTTGGGCAGTGAGAGAAACAAAAATAAAAATAAACAAAATCATAAAACAATAGCATATACATAGCAACAACGCGAGCGTATAATATAAATAATATAATACCTACCAAACTTGAGCATATTCCAGTCATAGACGAAGTCGTATGTGAAGCCCTGTCGGTGGAAGAGCGTGCGGAACAGCTGGCGAAGGTGGCCGTAGTCGGGCCTCTCCTCGAAGCGCAGTCGTCGGCAGTACTTAAGGTACAGCTGGAACTCGATCGGATGATTCTGGAAACATCCAGATTTATTATTAGCTTTGCTTTATAAAAAAAAACAAGCTGTTATTCTATAATATATATAAATGCGAAAATCACTCACTGAACAGGGCCGGATTAAGGTAAGGCTCCAAACTTTAAATTTGGACATGGAGGTAGTTAATATTTAGCAGACATCCCCTGATAACGAATTTTGCGACAGGGCTGCAGGATTAAGGAGGTTTATGGGGTGTCACATGTTTGTATGAAAGTCGAATCTATTATTCTACAAACTTTAAAATTTGATAAGGAGGTAGTTAACGGTTAGTAGGAGTCCGCTAAGAACGGTTTTTAGACAGGGCCGGATTAAGGTGTACAGGCTCTTACAAGTTACTATGAAAGTCCTTCATATATAAAAATATCATAATTTGGACTTTGGGCTACAAATTATAAAATTTGGCTGGGACATAGTTAATACTTTGTCTGCTAAGAATGGATTTTGCGACAAGGATTGAGGTCTAACAGCTGTCGCAAGTTTGTATGAAAGTTGAAGAAAGAAATAAAGATGAAGGTCTTTTGTGTTACAAAATTAAAATTTTGGTAGTGTGATTGTTAATAGTTAGTAGGAAACGCTACGGAGAACGGATTTTTGACAGGGGCGCATTAAGAAGGTCTAAGGGCTCTCGCAAGTTTGTGTGACAATCATTCATTTATTTGGGACAATCTTCAAATTTGGCTGGGAATTAGTCAATTATAGACGTCCGCTAAGAACAGATTTTGCGACAGAGGCAGTTAAAGGGGTATATTTGCTTTCGCAAACCTATAAGCTATGGCATTCATCATCATTCAGCACATTTATTGATTACTTGTATTACAACAAACACAAAATACAGCTATATTAAATTCAAATTAATATAATAAATATATTAAATTCAATTATTTTTTGAATTCTTCAAATAGGACACACCATTCGAAAGATATTACGAATTTAAAAATGTCGATCTAAACAAAATACTAATAGAAAAAAAAACGCGGGCAACGCCACGCCGAAGAGTGGGAGAGAGGCGTGCACAATGCACATCTATGTAATAAGGTAGCCGTGTTGATCATGAGTAAATTTACGATGGGTTCTGAAATTGCTGAAATTGATTTTAATGAAATTTTAGGCAATCAATAGATCAGCGAGTGATCGAATGAAGTTTAGTAGCGATTAAAAAAATTAACGCGGGCAAAGCCGAGGGCACTGCTAGTTTTAATAATATGAAGCTGTCTCTTTGGAGAAGTCTACACAATATTAAATGACATAGGTAATATACAATTTTTAGCAGTTTTCTATTGGTGATAACAATTATTGGAGTATGTAATTTTTTTACATTCTAAAAATGGTAAAATTATTTTTTCAACGTATAATAAATGCTCCAATATCTCGGGCTCGAATTTATTATAATTACTTATTAATTATTATAATAATCTCCATCAATCCATCCATTTATTATAATCTAGCCTAGAATAATTAACGTAAGTAAAAAAATATTATTATTTTACTAAGAGTCTAGAAAGACAGTGGTAGCCCAGTGGTAACGCGCTCGCTTGGATAACCGATTGATACAGGTTCAAATGTGGGTCTCGCACCTGATACTTTCATGCGCGAATCATTTTCTATCATGATTACCACTTACCTTTCGGTAAAGGAAAACATCGTGAGGAAACCTGCATGTCTGATAAAAACCTAGCAAGTTTTCGAAAGACATGTGAAGTCCGCCAACACGCACTAGGCCAGCGCGGTGGGCTATGGCCTGACCCCCTCGTACTTTGGGAAGACGAGGCCAGATGGGATGTTAAAAGGACTGAAGACTAAGAGTCTAGAAAGTATTCTTCGAGTATATGTCGAACACTCCGTGGTGTACTCATTTAAATCAACAGGATAGTAAACAATCCAATCAATTTTCATAAAACATTACCCCTAAGTACCTCAACTAACCGAGGCCGTACGATTTAGTGGCCATGGTACTTGTTTTTGTCAGCTATGATACGCCACGGCTTTTGACAACAAGTTTTAAACGACAGTTGCCTTAGAAATTTGAATAAACAGTTTGCTTATTATATTGCTTAACAGTTACATATATGTTTGAGTCAGAGTCGGACTGCAAGAGTCCAGGCAGAGCTACATTACCGGAGCTTTAAAAATAGAGCCCCTTCAATAGAATTTTCTAGGTATAGTGAAATACATGAAAATAATAAATTCATCAAGTTCGACATAACAAAAAGAAAAGCGCCAAAAGAACTTCAATAAATCTTTATAATTTCAATGGACGGAACCAGTTAACATTTTAAATGGTCAAACTCGATCCTGAAACCTAAATAGGTTAGGTACATCAAGAACCGTTTTCCGGGTTTTAACCGGTTAAAGAAGCAGTAATCGACCAGAGAGAGGCGATGGACCGATTGAATTATATTACATAGCAATAATGAGAAAATAATAATCTCTGTAACTATTAGATAAATTTGTTTTTTTTTGCCTACACATAGGCTATTTATTAAAAAAGGTTATCTAAAATCACCTTCAGCAGTGCTGCAATCGTAAGAATAAGCTAGCAAGTACACATATAAAATGACATAATATGGTCAAATAATATATAAGTAAATATATGGTTAAGTTTAATTTATTAAAATCTTAAAAATTGAAAGAAAAACAATATTTAAATAATAAATATATCTAACTTACTTTGCACAGCTCATCGAATGGTGTCGATAGTTTCTTTTCAGATATTCTCTCATACTTCTGACGCTTTGTGGCAGCTTTGAGTCCCTGCCACGGTAAGCTCCCGCGGTTGAAGTACATGAGCACATATCCTAAAGACTCCAGGTCGTCGCGTCGGGATTGCTCGATTCCTAAATGAGTGTTAATTGATGCATATCTTGCTGTGCCTATAAATAAAACGAGAAATTTATTCGTAAATTAAGATCTAAGTTCACAGAACTATTTGAATTAGGGATGAGCTTTGAAATACATCACGAAATATTTTTCTCTTTATGTCCTCTCGCTTCCTTCTTTAGGGCGGTGTCATCTTTTCTAGAACTTTTATAGTGTACATTTTAGTAAAGAATATATTTTTAAGTCTACATACTATAATAATAATGGTGATTCTCAGTAATTAAAAGTAAAATGAAAAAATGTCTTGATAGAGCCATAAATATAAGAGTACTTCATACTATACAATAGTATCAAGTAGTAGTAAGGCATTGTCATGAACCCTGATTCGAGTTTGATGAACCAATAATAAAAGCTCAAGTTTTTTAAAAATTACTTTTTTTAATGAAATGTTACAAAATCTATTATTTAAATATATATTACTTGACTTCATCTACATCAATTACAACAAGAAAGAAAAGAAGAATTAAGAAGAAAAATACATACAATTAAGACTTAAAGAAATTCAAATAAGTCTAAAATTAAAAAAAAATGTATGGTTGTATCTTTCCTAAAATAATATACATGTAACAAAAAGGATAAAATAAATTTAATATAAAAATAAAATGTAACAACATATTATGTATGATGAATCATAAAATGTGTGATTCATCAAAGAGTACCCAAAAATTGTTTTAAAATTAAATTATGTTCATATTAAAATCAAATCTAATCTTTAATGTTACAACAAAACTCAGGCAGGTAACAAGCTAGATCAATTGTTGTCTATATTACTACAGTTTCTCATGACCTTTACTTGCCCTTAGTCAATTCACTATCTTCTATATGATTCAATAGTAATTCTTGACTGATGAATAAAAACAACTTTATACAGTAAAAAAACAAAAGATATCTGCGAGATATCAATTATGAGGCTGTTGCGATGGAATGTGACCCACGAGATACAAAGACACGACAACAGGTGGCCAAACAAACAAGAATAATTAACTGCTCCACTAATTTATTAGTTTACTCACCTGTCAAGTTTTTGTTTTCTCTGTATGGTATATGCTGGTTGGTGCGGGGATCTTTGTACTTCTTGGCTAATCCAAAATCTATTATGTATACTAAATTCCCCCTCTTACCGAGACCCATTAAAAAGTTGTCTGGTTTGATATCCCTAAAAATATATTAACAATTAACTTATAACTGAATACAAGGAAATAAACATTTACAATTGATTGTAATTTATTATTAGTTTTGAAATTAGTCAAATCATCCTTATATAATAACTTCAATTTTGCAATTATGAGTTTGATTGGCATTACATTTTACACAAATCTATGTTTGCCGAGATCTGATAATAAATGTTATAGTGCTTGTTTGTGTATTGCCATCAAAAAATTTTAGAAATAGTTTTATTTTATATTGCATGTTTTTGTAATGTTTAAAAAAGATAATAAAATCATATGTTCTGTCTACTGCTAAACAAACATCTTTTATAGCCTTGGCCTCGCTACCCAATATAACAATTGGCACCATTAATTGTACTCAGATTTGGAGTCATTCAAGGTATAGAAAGTGTGTAAAGTCAAAGAAAGTTTCTTTAATTCTATAATACTGTGATAATTCATCACCCAATGAACTATAAATGTATATTTAATAGATTCAATTCATAAACCAAAGTAATTTTAATTATCATTATAAAAAATACTCATATTTTCTTAGTTTAAAAATACTGAATTATAGTTACTTCTTACTGCCTAATCCATGAAAGAACTATACATTATAAATATGTATATATAATTGTATGTAACTTTATTTATGGAAATATTTTATTATCAATTTATAAAATATGGAAGAAATCAATACCTTTATAATAAATAAACAAGACAAGGCCTAAAACATAGACAAGTAAGTGTTGATAATTGTTTAGTTCTTATCTGTAACCTACAGCATGACCTGCATTAATTGTAAACATGAAATGCGGTGATCATTTTATCATCTTGTATATATCATAGAAGGAAACACATTTTGTTCTTATTTGCTTTACATTATATTACTGACCTGTCCGAACATATTTTGAAGACTAAAATTTATATATTATCCATTACTTAGAGTATCCATAACCTATAAATATTGGTTAATAAACAAAAATTTTACAAGTTTATCTTAATTTTTTTTAATAATACATGTAACTGTAAAGCATTTGCATTTCTAAAATATAAACAAATAGATACCTATGTATGAAGCTCCTATAATGTATGTCCTCAATGCGATTTATAAGTTGGTCAGCTAAAATGAGTACAGTCTTAAGGGAAAAGCGACGTGAACAAAAATTAAAAAGATCCTCTAAAGAGGGTCCCAGTAGTTCCATAACCATTACATTGTAATCTCCTTCTGTACCACACCATTTTATTGCAGGTATGCCAACTGTTGAAAAGAAAATTGTAAATTAAGTACCTAAGTAGAAGGATGCCATGCTAATTTTGTATTCTGATACATTATTCAAACGGAGGTGCAATTAAAGTTACAGCAGTATATTAATTTACATAATATACTAATGGCTCTTAATGGATTTTCTGAGACATTCTTACCTACTATATTTTAACTCAGAACTGATATGTGTGAAACCATGTAAGAAAATTGTAATGCCTTAGTGTGAAAAAGGGATTAAGCACACTGATTGAAAATTTAACATATTGTATCAAGAATGTAATGTAATGTGAAAATTTAACATGTATACATATTTTAATACTGTGTACAACATAACTATCTTCTCAACCTCGGTTTACAATGAATTGACTTAACTTCCATACTTTTAGAAAGCTTTATTAAAAAACTAACATAACATTTTCAGCCCAGCTAGGACTTGAATCTAAGTCTCAAGATCTAAGACTAAAAATTTATTTATTTCGTAATGTTACATCAATACAGTTATAACTAGATATGTAAATTTAGGTTTTACTTACTGCCTCCTTGCATAAGTTTATAAAATTTGCTTTCTATGTGTAATTGTGGATGTCTTGTCTTTTTACATTCTAATTTGATGGCTACTTCCTTTTTTGTAACTATATCTGTGCCTGCAAGGTAAATATGTTTATGAAATATTATAATTAAAACAATGCAATACAATTTACTGTTATTAATTAATTACATTATAAATATAAATAACATAAGCCATGCGACTAAATAGAACTGCTATTTACTTTAGTAAATTGCTCTCAGAAACTTATATTTATGAGTAGATTGCTTAGGTTAAATTTTTTATGTCCTTGCAATCATGGTACTTCTTTAAAATCACAATTGCTTAAAATGAACACATATCATTTTTCAGCTAATTATTCTAATCTTCAATTTTTGCGCAATTCATTAAATTCGTATTGAATAATTAATTAGATATACAATTTCAAAGTTGAGGCCCAGCAAGTCACATGTTATCGTTGGTTTGATCATATAATATTAGCAGTACAAGTAGCATCTAAGATGTTAAAATAATGTAAGTAAAGTCATTGTCGTCTAATGAGCATGCACCATGAATGGAGTTGAAGCTATTTCGAAACAAAAAAAGTGCAGCTGGCCTACAATAGTTACCATCTTTCTTTGTTTACAACAATTTCAATTTCATCTCACCTAAATAAATGTCTCCAAATGATCCTGACCCGATTTTACGGCCCAGTCGGTATTTATTACCGACGCGAAGCTCCATTTTAATATTTTGCATGAGATGAAATTACTATAATATCACTGACCACCGAATCATTACAGGACGGCCATATTTGCGATAGACGCAGATCTTTATTAAATTGAACTCGTTAAGTTTCTAGAAATAATATTAAAGTTTGAAATAGCCGTAATCAATTGTTTATCTGGTGATTATTGCAAATAATAGTATTTGCTACTTTTCTTTCACAAAATAATATGTAACAAAATTATTTTAATTTTACACACACGCATCTAAGAGGAATTTTTGTATCTCACTCACCGTTCACACTCATTCTCTAGCATTTTCTCATTCACAGATTATATTAGTAGAAATGTTCATTCGATCATTCATTCTATTGATACCACTGACCTCTATAACCACTGGACTGGCTGTTCCAAGCGTTTGACAGCAATTTTTTTGTGTCCATTTGAAGCGCCTCTAGCGAGAGTCCCGAGAACTAATTTTTACGTATATTGCAAATGACAGCGAGAAGAGTTTGTTTACTGTAAAGTAATTTTGCATTTTCGTTATTAATATAACATAAGTAGTAATTATGACGATACGGTTATTGATTAATAAAAATAAAAAAATAAAAATATTTATATCGACATCATTAGTTTTAGTACCACAAGCTCTCGCTACGTCCGACAGCGGCGGACAGCGCCAAAATGGCGAATATCAAGCAGCCACAAAAGCATGTTGACAACAGCCAGTCCAGTGGTATTATAGAGGTCAGTGATTGATACAATCATCCATGGATACAATCAAGTTAAAACCTTTTCACATTATGAACTCTACTTTTATGTTCGATATGTTATAATTGTAAATTATAAAACATAATGAACACGAAATCATCCCAATGTTAATTACTGAGTACATTAAATCTGATATATAGTATGACAAATAATCTTAAAATATTTTCTGGATAACTTTGGATATTTGAAAAATAATATGCAATAATAAATACTCTCAAGTACAAATTGCGTACGAAATGATTATCATTGAACATTTACAAATTATTGTATTTATTTACTATTGCATTTAAAGCCAATCTAATTCTTTGTTAATAAAAGACTTAAAAATGTAAAGTGACCTATCCTCGATACGCTCGGGTGCGTTCATAAGTAGTATTTATTTTAACTCCAAATAAGGCATAATAATTTATCTTTAGTTCCGCGTATATTTTCAGTTTAATTTATACTAGTAGTTGGTTTAATAAATTTAAGTTTTATTTATTTAGGTAATTGAGATACCGTATCCGTATGTAAAAGTTAAAGGAAAGCGTTTTATATTTTAATTGTAGAGATCCACTCACTCTATGGATCTAAAAGAAGGCCTAGATTCAGGGCTAGAAGCCCCGACTAAATATCAAGTAAACTGTAAATCCATATCAATCTATAGGATAGCTAATTGTCGTCTTTGTTTTTTTTATGGTCGAATGAATGAATGGACTGAGGTGAGAGCCGGCGTTAGGTCTACCAGCGCCTTGGCGAGATTTTTTACGGCGCCCCTGTATCGATAAACTCTGAGTCCTAAAAAAATCGTTGAGTTTGTTAGGGATGATTTTTTAAATGGGTGCTCGCTTTAGGCTGGTGCCTGCTTTTCACCCCCTACGAGTACATATGTAGTATCTATTCCGCAATAAACCTAGACCTTCAAGAGTTTCTGTAGTTAATAACTACAAACTAATAATACTTTAGCATAATTCTCAATAGCAATTTTCATCTGGAATTCAGCGTTACTGGAAGGGTTGACTGCAAGAAGTAATAGACGGAAAAAGACAGTTCATAAATAGAAAAAACGTTACTATACTATTACTTGTATACTAAAACTGTAATTGTTTGTCTCGGAAACTCTCTGAAGTAAATGTTATGTAATATTTAAGGCGAAATTTACATCTATCTAAAATTTTCTCTCACTCGACACTCACTTACACGAAATATCGAAAACCGATTGATGTATGAAACTGAAATTTGGCAGGGTTAATAATTAATAGTTTACTAGACATTTGCTAAGAACGGATTCGTCGACATTCGGCCGAATTTAAAGGTCTAAAGGCTCTCGCAAGTTTGATCCCTAATCAGTTAATTTTTTGTGCTACATAGGCAAGGAGCACTCAGGGACGAACCTAAGCGAAGCGAGGGTAAATCGTAGTAATAAAAAATTGGTTTATTATGCATATAAATTTTATTTGTATAATTCATTATTTCGGTACATGCCGAGTCGTACTTAAAGGTAAATAATATATCTCAAGATCTTAATACACATCTAAATCACAATATCTATAATATTAATTAAATGTCTAGTATGATTTGACAAATGCGATTTGCAAAATATTTATACAAATTTGAACTTACAATACAATCATCGGTAACTATAAACTGAGATTACATTAGTTACAATTAAATTATAGGTAGGTTACAAGTTAAAGAATTTATGAAGTAAGTAATAAGTTATTTTTAAATAACCTTCAAAAAATAAATATAGGACTTTAATTTGACTTTTTTATGCTCCAGTTTATAAACAACAAAGCATTTTAATAGAGCGTACAATAATTGGAAGTTTAATTTTAATTAAAATTGACAGAATACCAGTATATTATTTAACTAAAATGTCTCTATAATATTTAATTGGCACCTCGGGAGAGACTTTTATAGTTTTGGATAATTTATAGTTTCATTAAAACACTAATAAAATTATACATAAAAATTAATAACACGAATTGGTAGCAAAGAACTTTGAGATTATGAAGACACCATGGAGGTACTTATTATTGGTTTACGTACCAAAGTTTACGTTAATGTCTTATTTAGTCAGGTTGCAGATAGTTTGTATTGCTTAATAAATAAGCGCTGACCATATGTGTACCTATATATTTTTGGAGAAATAACGTTTATATTAAAATCAACATTAAAATTTAATAAATTAAAAAATATAAAATATGTAGGTAACAAAATCAAATACTTAAAACAAATTGAATTCGTAATTTTCTAAAGTACTCTCCTTCTATAACATGTTAGATGTCTTGTTTCCAGTTTTGGTATCACAGGTACAACAGTAACCAATTGCATATTTTATTTATATATATATTTTCTTACATTAAGTAGCATCATAAGTTTTAGTCATAAATAATCATGTCATGCAAGTATATCTACGACTAGGTAATATAGCATGTTTGTTCTCGATGTCCATACATTGCCAAAAGTCGTAGGAGGTAACATGAAAGACAAAATATTTAGAATTAACACTATTTCATATTAACTCTAAATAATTCTGCTGAACGGCACTCGTATCGAGTTCGTGTTCATGCCTGGAGATAAGCCGTTATTTAGGAAATGGTGAGTGGTCAAAGGCATTCTCTTGGAACTGGCGATGGATCTTCCCTGTCATGGTCGTTTGGCATGTTGTTATTCTGTTCTTGATCTCGGCTTAAAACAAACACCGGCTCCACATTTTCATCATCGCTATTAAATCTGAAAGTAGAAAACAAAGAATATAAGTAAAAAGGAAGGAGAAAAAATCTGGATTTTCTTATTTCAAACAATGATAGGTGTACTCTAAGTATTATATTTGTGGTTTTTATGTAAATTACATATTGTAAAACTTTTTTGACTTCACGCGAATATACTTGAAACTATCTCGTATATTTTTTGTGCATTTATTTAAATTTTTGACGTTCGAATACTTTATAGCAATAAGATTTCGTTACTATAATATTACTTCTTAAATGTAATAACTTACTGGTAACGAGGAACTTCTCCTCTCATTGTGCATATAGCGTTTGTGAGGGCTTTCACATAATTTTTGGCAAGAGTTAGTGTTTCTATCTTTGAGAGACTTCGGTTATCCTTTTTGACATGCGGAATTACACGCCGAAGATCCTGAAAATAAGTAAAAAATCTATGAATACAAAACTACCATAGAACTTATTTTGAATCAAATAGGTAGGTACCTATATATTGTTAATGCCTATGTCTAAGAATATCACTACATACGTTACAATTATATTATTAAAAACGAATAACATAGAAATTAAGCAAATTACTTTACAATTAATTAATATAAGTCGTTAATCTAAGCTAATTTTTCAAATTATATAATTACCTCGAACGCGCGATTTAGCGAGTGCATCCGCATTCGTTCCCGTTCATTACTTTCCAATCTACGCAAATTACGCTCGCGGGCGGATATTCCACAGCGGCGGCGACGGCCGGGTCCGCTTGAGCCACTCGTGGTGCCCGAAGAAGACGAGCTGGCTGGTGTTCGTCGAGGTCGACACACTCGTCTTGGTACTTGCTCGTCACTGCCACTGCCACTGTCGTAGAAATCTAGAACATTTTGTTTTAATAAAAATATAAGCGATAGGTGAAAGTCTTAGCAAATGGCAATCTACTTTAACTTTTTTTGATGGTAGAGTAGAGATAACAAGTGATGGTAATAAGTGTAAGTTACTCATTAAATTCTTCGTAATTGTCTGATTTTTATAGTTACCTTCTACTTATCATTTATTGAATTAGTACATTGATAAAGATAGGTATGGTAGGATAGGTCAGTCAATAGACATTACCTACTGAGGGATAACGAAGCTTTTTTGTAAACCTTTTTTTTTCTTACTTTAGTCGTAATTTTGAAATACAAACAAACAAGTTTCAGTTTTAATTTTAAGTACAAATTAATCAATTTCAAAATACGAAATTATTACTGTAATAGACCTATACATGATGTAAAAAAAGCACATAGGTTATGGACAACATAATGGCACAGCGTAGGTACCTACTTCTTAAACTTGTACCTAGTATTAATAAACATTTAATTAAATTAAATAAAACTATTTAAACTATTTAAACATCAAAAATGTTTGTTAATTTAAACGTGTCGTCAAACTTATTGAACTTTTATTTAATTAATCAAAGCGATTTTCGAAATTATTTGCGTACGTTTATGTTTTTCTATATAAGTCCATTAGGGTCTTAATACGCTATATTTATAGGTACATATAGGTAAATATTGACAAAAAGTGATATACTCGTATGTTAAATCCATCATTCAAAAATGTAGAGAAATGTTGATGCTCACGTAATAATATGGATTCGTTATACCAACTGTATGTTGGTATAGCGTTGCCTACGCTCATAAGTGTCGTGACTCGTGATAACAAACCATATACCTAATAGGTACGAGTACGTCATTGCCTTTTTACAAAACATTGATCATACGTAAGCAACATTGATTACAGATGTGTTGAAAAAAGCAATTACTATATTATAAAAACAAATTGCCCTAATAAAGTACCTATAACATAAGGTTTCATAAAATTATATAATAATATATCATTACATTGGGATATCATTACAACAGCGCCATCTAGTTCCGTAAATTTTAAATACATACATAATATTATAAATATAAACACCCATGAATGGAGTACAAACATTCGTGCTTAACAAATGAATGCCCCCATGCAGCGGGACTTGAACCCGCGACCGCTGGCGCAGCAAGTAGGTCACTACCAACTGAGCCAAATATGTCGTCAGTTATTAAAAGGTTAAATTAAATCCTTATTTGTTAAAATAATTATTTAAAAAGTTAGTAGTAAAGTTAGTAGATTACTTTTATTTCACACAATCTGTAAAACAATTAAGTGATCTACAAAGAGACCTTTAGTAATTGGATTTTATTCTAAGAATCAATATACTTAGTGACAGCTCTTGAACGTTGAGCGACCTGCGAAACTTGAGTGTTACGTGACACGACTATACGCTTGATAAATTATTTGCGTAAGAGACTAATCGATTTTAACGCGCTGCCACGGGTGATTTTCGTAATGCTCTTATCAATCCCGTCATTTGCACCAGTTATACATGTACCGATTTTGAGGTTTTTAGATGACCGTCATGTCATTGTATTAATTAGTTAGGATGCAGGATACACGAAAAAAATGGTATCGATTTTCGACTCGCGATTTACGCGAATGACACAAGTTGGTACCATCTACATTAACTAATTACCTATATTAGGTGTGTAAAACACTCCCAACTTCCTGTTTTGTTACTGGACTTTCTTAGACGCTATAATTATTCTAGGCTCGATCCGGAATTCGAACTCAGACCCTACGGATGTGTTCGCGTACCGTAAATGTTCGCAACTAAGCCACCGAGGCTTTATGAGCGATAAAAGCTGCTAGATATCCAGTTCAAGCAAATTATTTCCATTATCTTCAATCAGTACTCGTAGTGTGCAATAATTTTTGTATGACGTTAACTTCAACAATGTTCTGATGCATTGTGCAGTGTCAATCCACTCTGTCAGTAGCGTCAGCTATTACTTATACCAAAGCCTATAAAAAATATAGTTGCTGCCAAGCTGCCATACACTCGCTTGGCACACGTCAGCCAGGGTTGACGCTTTTTAATTTGATTGTTTAAGTGTTTCGTTTGAGTTGTACTTATTTATAATGGTTAAAGTAACTAAAGTAGTATTTAATCTTAGGCTTAGCACGCACTGCGAATAAACGCTTGCGTTGTACCGCAGGCCTGAAACCGCAAAAAAAGTAACACATAGCTTTCTATACAAGCGCACGCATTAGCGACTTTTTTCAGTTACGCTATTAAAACGTAACTTGTTCCTTTTTGACCGCGGTTTGATAACGCGCGATTTTTTCATGTCCCATAGTAACAGCACTTTGGCGCACGCACGGCGGTTAATCGCATTCGATTTTTATTCAGTCTCGACTGTGCGAGTGCGGAGGATGTCAAATAATTTATCAAAAGTAAAAATTGGGATTCTGTAGTACGTAATTAAAAAACATATCGGGATGCTGACGCACGTTGTTGTACCTTATGCAAAAGTATCCTTTCATATGTCTTTGATCGGTTAGTGGATGTACCCATTATCTATGCGTTGTTTACGTTTTCTATTTTTTAATTTCAATACCAAAGCCACAACACATGCTACTCGCTAGAAATCCATGGTGAAACTGAAAATAAAATAAGGCAAAACGCCAGCCGCAGTGCGTTTTCGCATTGATACGCGGTTTTGCGTTTTCGGTTATTCGTAAACCGCTTGCGTTTAGTCGCAGTGCGGGCTAAGGCTTAACTATATTTTCAAAATGCTATCACACTTTCTTGTGTTTATCAGCACAAATTAATTATGAATATTCATAGTTCATGATGTGACATTTAATGTCTCATTTGCAAATTACAAGTTTGTTACAAGTTCTGACATTTTCTTCGAAATAATAATTTGAGAAAACCTTATATCGTGAGTCATTAATTGCATAAATTATTTTTCATTTTGCCATCTTTAATCCATAATATTTTTGTAGCATTTCTTTTGGAAAATTATAAACATTATTGGTTCCGCCGAGAACCTTTTTTTAGGTCGTCTCTTAAGTTGAATTTTCAAGAAAGATGCTCTTAAGTTAACAAAATGTAATGTACATGTAAAGTATTTACCTACTCGTACTTTAATAGTTCCTTGATTCACCTATTGGAAATTCATATATATATTTTTATCCAGTCCATACCTATCTATTTTGCGCTCCCGTCGATCTTTATTTTTTTTTCTGTTCCATAAAGTATACACCATTCGTTGTACAATTACTGACCACTGTTCTCTTAGAGATTCAGAATCTGTTTTTTATTCGATTTCGCACGAAAAGCAAGCCTTCTTTATTTATCTTTGGCTGAAACTGACTTATTTTATGAAACTCATTGTATGTAAGCTGCTGTAATCGCACCGAGATATATCTATACATATAATAAAACTGTAGAAAAGTCGTTTTTGTACATCAAAAAAAAATTGAAAAAAATAGCCAGGGTGTTAAAGGACAACCAATAGAACCCATTTCCAGCATTTTTAGAATTTTTGTCTGTTTGTCTGTTTGTCGGTTTGTCTGTTTATTTATCCGGGCATCACGTAAAATGTACAAAAGCAATGTAGATAACTTTTATACATAACGATTGAACGTAACTTGAAGTAACATTTAGTTTTTGTTTCATTGCAATCGGTTCAGCCTATCAAAAGATATTTGAGTTTAAAGTGAAGGAGTAGAGAAATTCCAGAAGTAAAATTAGGGTTATGTGAATTTGGTCTCACTCATCTACACACCTGAGTGTAAATATGCGTACACAGTTAGGAGGCTGCGAAAATGCACAGGAGTTTTCCAATTTATTGTTACAAATAGGCGATGGCACATACCCCGTACAAGAAGATGGAAAAGTTATTTTGATTGATAATGATTTGAATCGATGGTTCCACAGCTAATGTTGTTTATAAAGAAGCACTAGCATAAATAAAAAAAATATATTTGTATCGGTATCCTCCAACAGCGCTTCGCACTAAAAAATACATTGTTAAGTTCCGACATCCACGCGAACGAAGTCGCGAGCACAGCTAGTTTATAATATTTAGCTTACCGAATGCTGCCAAATTAAATTGACTTCATCGATATAACTCCTCAAAGTTAACCTCCTTGTTACTTGGTGAAGGAGGACGTATGAGAGGCGGCCTTAGTACTTTTTATGTATTTTTATGTATGTATAAATGATTTTTCCTTAGTCAAAAAATAACATTCGGTATTTTAGTTTAAATCCTTATACTTTGTGCGCTGTAGCATGGTGCGGGTGACAGTTTCCTATATGACGTCAGACGTTGTCATCTGTCAGTACCACATGACTAGGGATGTGACGTTATGCAATTCATTTTTATCGCTAACGATACTCGCAGCATAAATCTAATTCTCATTTTTAGTGTTATGGAAATTACTGTGTTATTCAGTTGCGCAGTGTAACTACGTGTATAAACTTCAATAAATATATTTTATGGCTACATAATAATATCTTTGTTCTTATATAAAACTAGCAGTACCCGCAGCTTTCCCAGTGTTCAAGTTATTTTTTTGCTTTATTTGCAAAAGTTTGTTGATTTTGTTGTTATTGCGATGCCTAAGCATACAAAAAAACTGTTTTTGGTAGTCAGGCCAAAGAGCTTGATATGAGTTTAGACGAATAAAATCATTTTTTTATATATGTTCTGTTGTTTCATTAATATAAGTATAGACTATAATTGAACTACTCCCAAAATACGTTTTTTTATTATAAAAAAACATCGACTATCCATCGTAGCAGTACATCCCATCACTAGCTTACGTCTATGGCGTTACGTTATACGCATAGCACTTTGCTTAATTTTTCTTTTCATTAGATTTTATTCGCAGACTAGAACATTCTGGTTGGGTTTAATTTAATTTACTACAGTAAATAATGATTTAATATATTACGAATGTGGTACAGCTGAAATACTAAGTCATAATTTGTAAATCGCGGCAACTTTCAAGAGTGAAATGAAACGTTACTGAAACTGTCACCCGCACCATGCTACAGCGCACAAAGTATAGACGTATTCCCCATTAAAGTTCATTGTTTTTATACGTAGAAGTGTAACATGTCCTAGTAAGCAAGCATTTTTAAAAATACCGTGGCTCTACATTGCAATACGGCCATAGGAAGATTTGGTCGATCTTATAAAAATACACCAGGACTACTTTTCAAACGGTAACAATAAGCGATAATTAAGATTAAGAACCTCTGAAATAAAACTTACCACCGGCTTGTTCTATTTTAATGTCAGCCTCTTCCTGTTTGTTATCAAAGTACTCGGATGCGTCATCTTCATAGTACAACATCATTTGATCTGGCGATGCTGCTTCAGATCCAGCCCCTTCCGCACTTGCCCATTGAGGCATTTTCGGACCTGAAATTTTTAATGTATTATTATGTAGTATACAAAACTCAAAATTAAATATTCAAAATCCAAGTATCCAATATTTTAAGAAATTATTTCATATGCTTAATTCTCATATTATCTTAATTGAAAAATTATTTTTCAATCAATCATAAATTAGTTATACAGTTACATTGACGCATGACAAACACTGTATGCTCATTTGGGTACGTTCATAATTGTGCACTTTGGGAATTTTCTTATATATTTAGTTCTTAAATGAAATAAGGCAGATAGCCTCTTAAGGAAAATAATAAGTGATAGCATTGGTTTCCCTGCTTCAAGTCACATTATAGTATCAGGTCTCTATAGAATTCATCATCATATTCATCATTCATCTACATATAGAATTCGCTGGTCGGGAATCAGAATGCAATTTCTAAATATTCATAGCAAAACGTTTATCAAAAACTGTACTTATATTAAGATAAAAATTAAATATGCATAACCATGCTTATACACATTTTTTTGTAATCATAACGTTTCAAGTAAATGAGGAACCTTATAATACGAGGGACCTTATAAATTGTTAAGTCATTGTAACGTTTCTTCACTGTAAGTTTTTAAATGTCTCATAAAATCAAAATGAACGCTGCACTGTGGGATAAAACAAATATTGATTAAATGCTGAATTTATTTAACAACCGTATCCAGTAATCAACGGCTAATATTTAAATATTTACCTATACATGTTCTGTGTGTACTGTACACGTACAGTATACTACACTGCACCGTATAAAACTATAAATGATTATGATAAGAGAAGTATTTCTTTAAAGAAATTATATCTCTAATGCATTACTGTCTAATATCTATAATACTTTGTTGTTATAAGTTATTATAGTTTTGTAAGACTGCAATTATCATTAAACTTTATCAATTTTACATTAGCTACTTACATTCGTTACGTCAGTAGTCAGCACTATATATTTAGTATTTACTTATGTATAAAATCAAAAACCAACCCCATAAAGAAGACCTGTACTGTACTTCGAGTAAGCCTCTCTTTAACAAAGAACATTAATTTGATTTTAAAATAGGAAGAAGGAAAGAATCTACACCATTTGATCTATAATAATAGCTTATTAGTAGTAGTATAACTCCAGCTGTTATCTAATAATTGTCGTTGTTAAGATGATAGTGGCTTCATAATTAAGTTGTAACAGTATGTGACATTAGGCTCAATGTACTACATAGTACACTTGTATTTTTGCTAAATTAATAAATGAAAGTATAATATGTAATATCTAATACAAAATCTTTAAATTACAATATAATAGGTTAGTCTATGCCTAAAAAGAAGGTCCATGCGCAAAAGTTCTTTATACTAATTATATAGTAACTACTATCTATCTAAAATCCATTCAAATTATAAAAGTTGAATCCAATTAGTTTGTGTACTTTCTTTAATTTTTATTACTTTTCAAGCCTCCATTTTCAGTTAGTCTGTATTAGTCTCAATGTAAGGGTGGGGCGGTCGCCAGGCGACCGTGGGCGTCCCAACGGCGCCAGTGGCAAATGATATTAACACCCATGGCTATACTAGTGACGTCGGACATCGTCAGTTTTGCACAATTCGACTACCAGATGAATAAATTAAACATCATGTTTATCCTTATTCAAATATATAATATAGTATAGTTTTATACAATACAAATTTTATATCTCTCGAATAGAATTTCCTCGAGAATTCTGGGTACGTATTTGTAATGATATATTAAAAAATATTTTTTTCATAGAGATATAAAAGCTCAATGATCTTTAATAAAACCATATACCATGGTTTTATATGGTAACACGGCCTCTTGGAAAAGTTCTACAACGGTTACGACCTGAATGCCACGTTGCATTCATTCTACGGGACAAGTGCTACGCGCCGCCACGCCGCTACGAATTGTTAGCGCCGACAAATGATGCGTTAATTGTATTATTATTATAACCAAATATTTTTCACAGTTAGGATGTAAATATACCGTTTCAGAGCTAGAAGTACAATAACGCTTAAACCCTGTATATGAAAGGCATAAATTTAAACATTAACAACTCTATATTACAAAAAAATATATGGAATTTCTATCTATGATATTCACCCCAATGGTATAGTGATATTGAAGTCCCTATATCCTAGTAGCTTTTAGTGCAAACATTTACCTTATGAGGCCATTTTCTTAAATTATTTAATTTAAAAATTAAATCAAAATGGTGGATAGACGATATTCTATTACAGCAGGTACCCAATACAATGACTACGAGTATCTACAGTGTTTGTAATAATTTTATCAATTTTGTTACACTTAACAAATATCAATTAGAAATTTTTAAAACATATTATAAGATAAAGATATTCGCAAGTTATATCATTTTTTTTCTATTGGTTCAAGCATTTTTCTACGGATTTTTTTCCCTCTATTAAGAAAGGCAATATTTTGTTTATACATACATAATATATGGTTCGTTACTATGTTATATAATTTTTATTTTAAGCATGTTTTAATTATATAAAAATCACATCTTATGGTTGACGTGACATCGGAGAAGACTCTAGCGAATGTGTCCAATTGAATCTCAAGGGATATGATTAGTAAGGATCGATTTGCTCGATATTTTTGCTCGATAAGTTTGACCTTTTCACATAATTGCAACGAGATAAACATTTATGAGTAGTTAGTAAAATTTATTCTTTTAAAAATCAAACAATTAAATGAAAACGACGTAGGAATAAAGAAAACTCTCTCCTAACAAGAGCATGTAACAAATACACGACTTAAATTATTCATTGGTTAAATTTGTATTCTATGTAGCACAGTTCTTATTTTGAGACAGGTGGGGTGCGTCACCAGTGATAAATTTATTAAAAGAGAAATTTTTGTTATACATAATCGTAATAAGAGCATAAATTGCTTTTTAGAGGAGGTTAAGAGATTTAAGAGTTATAAAAGCTTGAAAATTCTAAATCTTTTACGTTTCGTATAATTCCTTCTACTTAATACTAACAATCATTTTCAATTACGTTGGTGCCACTTTCACTTTTCATTTAACACTTTCGCTGCGTTACGGCAAGTATTTTGCCGTTTTTGACTAGTAGTCAGTGCGGCAGCTCTTGTCCTTGTCTTACGCTCGGTGCGGGGGTGATTTAACTATGTTCCCGTAAGTGTAGATAAGAGAAAATGATCTTTTTAATATTGTTACTTTAAATATAATAATATTCTACACTAATAACGTACGGCAAAATAGTTGTCGTAACGCACAGTGAGTGAAATATTTTTGTCTAGTGCGGTACGGCAACTGTTTTGCCGTACCCTCCCAACCCCGCACCTTACCGAATGCGCCCACGCGGTTCCTCACTTTGCACTAGAGCTGGCCATACGTATTTTGTGCTCGATATTTTTTGTGCGAAAAAATTATAGAACTGCTTATTACTCAACTCTAACAAGAAGAAAGTTGAAACAGTGCGTACGTTTTGTAAGGAATGTCAAAAAGTTATGTGTTAAATTGCTACAACAAAATGCACAATCTGTCCATCCTGGCTGGCACCGAGTTCAAAATAAACTAAGTTCTTAAAAGTATTATTTTCAACTTTTTAGTTTAAATTTGTTTAGTTTAAATGTCGGTTTTTGGTTTTTTGTTAAAAATTATTTATTTTAAACTTTTTAGCGGAAAGTAGATACGTTCGTTCGTTTCGTAGATAGTTCTTTTAAATCCTAACCGTTAAGAAGTTGTATCTTCCATCATCATTTACGGTACGTGAGTTAAATATCCGGATAGCCTATAAAAGATTCGGCCGAGTATCGTTAATTTGCTCCTAAAAATTGAAGAGTTCCGTTACTTTGTCATGGATCCCATCATCAGAACCTTACCAAACTCTCATAAAACTACCCTTAAAGTCCATCCTTTCCAATAAAAAAAGAATCATCGAAATTAGTTAGGCGTGAAATTGAGTTATTCTTCCATTTGTCGCGCACAAAATTAATGCAAATTTAAGACTTATATGAATTTCTCATGGATGCCATTGTCAAAACTGAACTAAATTGAAATGAAACCACACGGGAAGCACCACCTTTCAGATTAAAAAAGATCATCAAAATCCGTTCATCAAGTCGAAAGTTCTGAGGTAACACACAAAAAAAAAAAAATAAAAAAAAATACAGACGAATTGAGAACCTCCTCTCTTTGGAAGTCGGTTGAAAAATAGAGTATTTTTAAAAATTCAGTACACAAGTGCTTTTAAAATTGACGTTAATTATAAGAATGATAATAATTATTACGTTGATCAATTAAGAAGAATTATGTTGATTCATACACTGTTAAACTTTAAAGTGTCTTTAACTTTTGTGTCTAGTATATCTAATAAAGAATATCGTTAAAATATCGATTGTTTATTTTACAAGTAAGCTCAATCCCTAGCATTTTATCACTTCTATGCTATACGGCAAATATATTGCCGTAAATAGCAGATTTTGAAAAATCCCTTTATCTTTCGAAATATCTTACAGAACCCCGGGCGACCGCAGCTACGTATACACGAGGATGTACCCTATCGGTTAGTTAAAAAAAGACGTTGATATTATGAGGTTCCACGTCTGTATGAACCTTGGAAGTCGGGTGCTGGTACGGCAAAATAGAAGTCGTAACGCATAGCAGGAAATATAGATACGGGCAGTATTTGTCTCGTAACGCACGGGCAGAAAGTTTAGTTCTAGCGCCGCCGCAGCGAACGTGTTAATAGTTATCAAGAACGAGGAAATAAATTACTACGTGTAAAACAAGTTTTCTGATTTATATTTAGATTTTAGACTTCATGGAGCGTGGTTATATCTACCTGCTCTACCTCTGAATGTAGCGTTAGCAGCGTTGAGACTTGAGCCTTATAGCTTTAGACATTAAATATTACGTAAAGAAAATATAAATATTTTTTAGTGATGATTCTGATTTACCTAATTAAAAGTAGATAATTCTACATATTATTATAAAATAAAGTCCTCCGCCGCGCCTGTCTGTCTGTGTGTTCGCGATAAACTCAAAAACTACTGCAACGATTTTCATGCAGTTTTCACCAATAGATAGAATGATCCTTGAGGAAGGTTTTTGTATGTAATTTGTCAAGTTTTTAAATACATTTACTAGCGGAACTCACGGCTTCGCTCACGCCAAATCTAGGGACGCGCCCGAGCGGAGCGAGAGCTCGCGAGTCGCTAGTTTTAAAATAATATTAATTTTACACTTTTATTAATTAAACATAAGACATAACGATAACTAATTCACAAAAAAAATATTAATATTTTGCGTCATTCTTAAATAACCACCTGTGTCAACTAACATAATTTATTTCTGTTGTTACTGCTTATTTCTTTTGATTGTACCTATCTTTGCACCAGCAGAACATGTAGTGAAAAATAACAAGTATTTTCCTAGCTCATTTGTCTTTATTATGCTCCCACTCAGTATTGCCATTGTCATTATATATCAGAATTAAAGCTTCGTAGCTGTTTTTGACCTAACGCTCTTTCATATAATTTATTCATCGGTCTTTTTTCATTATTTATTAATTAATCCCTTGTACTATGCAGTATGCTATCATAAATCAATCATAATCATACTAATAATAAAAATATGGTTATCATGTAGGTACATGTATACTGTATTTTATGAAACACCTTTTTCCTAAATTCTATCACCGTCTTCAACTAACATTTGTTGTTGCCGGATTTAGTCTTATAAAGTTTCATACTCGTGTAATTCGGTTTTTAGCGTGATTTTATTAGATTCATTTGTAACTTGTTAATTGTACTATAGCGAATTTTGGATATTTATGGGCACGTATGTGACATTGTAATAAGATAATTATATATAATAATATCGAGCCCATTTGTTGATTTACCTATAGAGTTACTACTACTAACTTATCTATATAGTACAGTTTTACTACTGTTGTTCAAAAGTTGTTTTTTGAGTAATATTTTTAAATGATAGTCAAAAAATATGAAAGTCATTACACCTGTTGAGTGCTGCTAATGCTGTCAAATCTAGAGCACACTTTTTAAGTAGAAAAATCTAATGAAGTTAATCTACCTATTTAAACAGCGCGTATTAGTCTTTGAATTAGTAGAATATTAATCTAAAGCTAGCAAATTCATAAAGTATATTGTAGGTAGTGCACCAAATAAGTATTACACGTAACTCCAAATATCATTAAAATTGCGTTAAACTATAGCTTCTATATAGGGTAAGAGACTTAATAAATAATAAATTACAGACTCAACTCGTTTATAATCATTACATAAATTTAAATAGCAAGTATATGAACGCGTTCGATATTTGACATTTGCTTGACATTTAAACGGACAATGATTAAGGCCAACATCTAGTTTTAACATGTTAGTTAAAATATTTTCAATAATTTTTTTAATTGTGTCTGTAAATGAAATTATGTGTATTTTAAGATCAAGTGACGAATTGTAATACCTTGTTCTGGATTAAGTATTCTACGTAGTTAAGCGGCCGCGTGGCAGACGACCTTCAATCGCCTTACGCTTTCGCCTACCACCACCGTTAACCGCTCATATCTATCGTATTGTTACAGTACCACCTAAATTGCATAATATCGTTCTTAGTATTCCTTATCTTGCCTGTGGCCCTCATGCAAGAGACCTTCACATTAAACAAGAGATTTTACGCTTTCGTTAAACTCGTTTAACCCGTTCCAATAGTTTAACAATAAGTTGTGTGTTTATTTTATTATTTTTACTTTATCAATTTATATTATGTTTATAAATTATAGATAAATAAATAGAGAACACAAATAAGTAATTTTATTTATTACGAAAGGTTTTTAATTACGGATTTATATTGCCACCTTTAGCTTAGGTATATACCTATGACAAACATTTTGGTAAATAAAGTAGGGTCAAGTTATAATAAGTAATAATATAATGTATTTAGTACTATTTAATTTTATTTTAATACTGGCTAGCCCGTAGAAAAGAAGCTAACAAATTTTTTAACCTCTAGGGATATGATTAGCTAGGAAACGTATTATATATTCTACCCTTTCACATACTTGCGTTACAACATTACTGCAATATGCTATCGGCAACGCAAAACCGGTATTTCTTAATTCAACAACTTAGAATTCATTGAAAGTTAAAAAAAATGTAACACCGTTACTTGTTCCTTAACTAGGAATAGGCGTGTGTTAAGCTCTTGCGCAGATTTATCTACACTTAATTCTCCACTATCCAATACACTACATTAAAATCGAATTAATTTTATTGGTAATATTTTTGGTGATTTTTTATTATTATTTTTAAAATAGTTATATTTTTTGTATATTACTTCTTATAAGACAGTCTATTATCAATAATTATACTTAAACGATACAAGTAGAGCTGCAGGTAAAGCCAGTCGAAAGTAAAGACAAGTTACGTTATATCTTCTAGATATTATAATTTAGTAAAAAATAAAAATTTCCTAACTGTACGTGATATAATTTATCCAATAAGCGTTTTTAATACAACAGCCGTGTAGTTTATACACTATAGTACGTGCATCAATGTAATTAATTACACGAAGAGCACGCAAACTGCTCAATACATACGTAACAGAGTCAGCTGGTTAAATATGGAACAATCGAAGTAAATTGTATTCATTTACCTATTTTTTTATTTCAAATTAATATTTATTATGTTTATCTTCTTTACTATTGTTAAATTCCACATAATATAAAAGATTTTTATTTATTCAATTGTATAAGTTGTTGTGGAAAGAAGAAAAGCATTTTGAAATTGAAAATATAGAAAACTTAGCGAAAACAAAAACGAAGTATGTTGTTTATTGTTATCAATATTATAGTATAACAGTACTAGCCTTCCTCGCGGCTTCGCCGGCGTTCTAAAGGCTGGAAACCAAATAACTCGTATTTCCATGTGACGGTATTATTTTGTTACGTTATGTTAAAACTATGATATCTCAAAAGATATTCATTAAAATCAATTGATGCCAAGAACAATCTTGTACAAAATTAAATACATACTTGTGATAAGTAACTTATTTATTAAGGTAAGGATTAATATCATGTTTATGAAAACACCTTCGCAAATAATGTAATATCTAAAAACAAATTTGATTACCATAAAAAAGGTTACAGCGGTCAACCTTGAAATATAGACATATGCTATCGCGGACTTTTTTTGAACTTTTAAACATTCCTGTCGTACTTATATGATTTTTAGATAACTTTAACCGTTTACGCAGCGCACGCAACAGAAGCTCCAAAAAAGAATATTTTCACCCGTTTTTGCAATATTTTTCATTGATGCTCCACTCCTAATGGTCGTAGCGTGATGTAATATAGCCTATAGCCTTTCTCGATAAACGGACTATCCAACACAAAACGAATTTTTAAATTCGGACCAGTATTCCCTGAGATTAGCGCTTTCTAACAAATAAACAAACAAACAAACTATTCAGCTTTATAATATTAATAAAAGTATAGAGGAGTATAGATATTAATACGTTTAATTAATAATACAAGATAATATGAATACTTACGTTTTTTATTTATATAGGTAATATTTAAAAAATATAACTCCATAATAAAAAAATATATTGATAATCGTGATAGTATTTATTTCACAAGTAATTCCAGTGTTCGACATATAATAATTTAATGTCACTTTTAAAATAAAATCTTCATTAACACGGAATTATTATGGAACATAAAAATGAAGCACAACCATTACGATTATCATCGCCGATGTTGGCTTCGATATTAGATTTAGTTGGCTTACTTGTGCCAAAATCATATATATAAAAGAAAAGTAAATACAAAAAGTATTAATCTGAAAGTAAATTTGTTCTTGGTCCATCTTTTGTTAAAAGATTTCTCCAGTATCCTGTTAGAAGGTGGCTATAATGTTCCATGACCGCCTAAAGTCAAGGTCTGTCTATGATGCTATGCTAACGTTAAATGGTAAGTTATCCATGTTTCGTTAGTAAGTGGGATACTACTCGGAGTGTAAATAAAAACATATTAATGAAAAAGCATTTTGAGCAAATATTCAACCAGTACCTACCTAGCTAATTTTCATGAAAATTTAGTTAGCTAGACCCGCATTTCAACACATATGTAAGTACATATCACTACAGCACAGAAAAATAAAATTCTAAAAATAGCATTCAAAGTAATAAAAGAAGGTTCAAAACAAAAGCAAAAACGTAACGTTGCTTGTAATGAAAGTAGATAGTAGACGCACGCAGACAGTATTACTGTTTAATATCTTTGAAATGTAGCTATCGCAGAGATGTAGTCTTCTTAAGTTCTAAAACTAAAAGTTACAACATAAAAGTATTTCTCGGTAACAGAATTCAATGACCTAACTTTTCTTTAAAAAAATGGTAATAAATAATTATCAAAATAACTGAAATTTTAGTTTAGGGTTTTATATTAGAAAAGAAAAAGGTTTCCGTGGAATAAAGGTTAGAAGAATCCAATTTCAACAGGGATTTCCTGCCGGGCAGAAGATTACAATAAGAGTGCATAGGTACTCTATTTTTTCTTGTTATAAGGGAAGCTGAGCCGCGAGTCAGAATTATTAGACGAAAATAAATAAATAAATAAATAAATAAATATGTTGGGACATTAATACAACAGCGCCATCTAGTTCCGCAGTAAGCTACGTAACGTGCTTGTGTTGCGGATACCAGATAGTTGATATACTACACATATAAATTTTAAACACATACATATTATAAATATTAACACCCATGACTGGAGTACAAACATTCGAGCTCAACAAATGAATGCCCCCAGCGGGACTCGAACCCGCGACCGCTGGCGCAGAAAGTAGGGTCACTACCAACTGAGCCAAACGTGTCGTCAAATTGAAAGAAATTGAAGCTATTAATGATGATACCCAAAATTATATAACAATTTTTTGATATAATATTTATACAATAATTCAATTCAACGATTTCTTGTAATGGCTTCGAGGAGTGCCGATTGGACACAATTGACTTCGCCTATACAATATTAGGTAATTAATATTAAGTAATTAATATGAGGTATCTCAAAAACTGGTTGTTATTCTATATACAGTGTAAAAATTAAAATACATTTTTTTTCACTTTCAGTTAAAAGTATATTCTGTCTTCAGTTTAGCTGCAGATATATAGTGGAAGTTGGAAGATAACTATTATCGCTAAAATAAATTCTACCTGGTAAATTAGTGGAACTGAGACATATTTAAAGTTTTGTACGATATAAAGCAAAATATATTAGATTTTCGTTTAAAATCTCCACTATTATATAGGCATCTAAATAAGTCATTTTATATAAAAGTTCAATTTATAAGCGAAATTGCATCAAGCGCTATTCAACCATTAAAACAATTTAAGCCTCTAGACAGATCGGAACAATTTATCTACATTAAATAACGTATTTCCTTGAAACTTTATGCAGCTTACACTTTTTTATGAATAAATATTTATACTGAAATTGGCTCAAACTAAATATTAAAAATTGTTGACGAACTCTATCCGACGCTACTATAACGTTCAGACCCTTTCATTTTTATTGTCCATGTTTTATATGATGAAGTTATTTAATTTCACATAAGTAATATTATTGCTGACGTTTAGGCCAGCTCAAACAGCCAAGGTATATGTAAATCCTCCTCTGAATATGTGATTTTTAGACTGTTAGTAAAGAGTACTTAATCTAATAAGACAATTTAACGCGTAATTCTGTTCATAATATTACTGTAAGATTAGGCGCTAATACAATTTTTTTATGGTCCTATTTCAGATATGCATAGAATAATTTGCTTTTTTTACGTTTGCGTTGTTTTTGGATATTAAAATATAACATAAAATAAAACCATACCTAATATATAAAATTTGAAGCACAATTAATTTATTTAATAATATTCTCAAATGCCCTTTAGAGTAGTATAAATAATAATTGACGGTAGTACCACTTACCAGTGCGAATAAATAAGGTATTTGATTGACACATACGAGTATATAATAATATAGCGATTTTAGCTACAGCTTTGAAAGTGAAGGTATTATGTATTTTGCTTTCGCTAGTGATTGTGTACTACTTTGAGGATATCCTACTCGCGCTATACACTATTTGCTAATCGTTTTTGTCAACCTTTATAAAATAAAAAAAGGTTTTTTAATCGTACTCATTTGTAAGATTATTTTTATTATCATTTATATATTAATTGTTTATCGATAATTATTTTATTTTAATTCTAAGTTTTATATAAGCATATTTAATTTACTGGTACGTCACACATTTCAATGTTTAGATGTATCTGCATCTTAAAACTGAAGAATTTTAAGGAATTCTCAATTCAGACTGTTTAAAATTATTTATTAATTTTACTTCCTCAATACCTTTTATTATCCTCCTTTATTACATTAGATATCTAAATAGTTCTACAACTGTCCTTGTTTTATTCAACAAGGATTATTTACTTATCTTGTAATTTTGATAACGTTTACATTCATGTAGTTAACGAAAAAATTATTTAGCGAGACTTTGGGTCCTAACATCGAAACGACCTATTAGGTATTTTATCATCTCATAAGAAATGTACCTTACTTTAATACATACTTGGTCATAATTTGTTAATAGTTAAAAGTATATTTTAGAAGCAAGAATTATGAAGTTTCTATTATTGCTTCAATATGTAGATATTAAATACTTGAAATGAGATTTTACCAAAAACAAATATTTGAAGCATACATAAAATATATAACAATTAACAATATATCATGCACTAAACCTAGAAAAAAATATATATTAGAAATACCTACCTATGTTTTGAAAACAATACGTTGCTCTACATAAATTCGCAGTAGGTATACTCGATTTGATTTATGATCACCTTTAAGGTTTATCGATAATGTTTTACTATCGCTATCGTACATATTAGTTACGTGCTTTAACACGATGTATTATTTACGTATTTGCAAATTATTTTTTACATTTTAATAGCTGTTCTTTATAAAATATGTTTTTTATATTGATTATTAATCAAGTAGGTATATTATTTAGGTAGCATGTAAGTATGTATATTGTATGTGCACGGCGTAAGGTGTAAATTGTTTGGCTTTAATGTAGGAGACATTCAGACAGATAAATAAATACAGCTATAAGTATACATTAATAACAAGATAAATTACAATAACTACTTGACGCTTTCATTAATAAGATATTTTTTTTACTTTGAAGTAAAAATTTACTTTATTACGTATAAATAAAAGTTTTTCCGAATTCTTGTACGATGAATAAATAAATAAATACTTGGTGAAAGTGTATTATACATATAGTGGAATTATTGACAAGGATTAAAACTATACATTTTTTAGGTAGTTATTGTTACATATTCAAAGTATAGGTTCCGTATAAGTATATAACTGCGCTAATTTATATATATTGAGATTATGCTGATACGTAATTATTATTTAAAATGTTACAAGATGCGTTACTAATATTGTTTCTCAATCTATTCGTGTAATTTAACAAAGAATTCGCCTTTCACTTAGCATTCAGAATTGACACGTAGGTAAAATTTTTGTCTGACTCGGGATCAGAACTTACCTTGCAATGTCGTCGGATCGAAGTGCCAGAGTAGTGCACAAGGTAAATTTCACTGAGTTATCATAGTTCAAACAAGATTGTTACTAGCGAAAGTGATAGTTTCCGCGTACTGGTGAGCGGTGAGATGCGAATTAGTAAACGTGTCGACGGTAGAGTCGTTCGGCACATGCATTCACGGCGGCAACTCGATTCGTATTGGAGGCGTACAGCAAACGCGGCTACCGAGTGATTGGAGCTTGCGAGCACAACTTGCGCGAGTTTCGTCTTACGTCAGCAACAACCCTTAACTCTCATCCCCGTTCCTCTAAGGCCTAAGCTACATCTCACTATCGCGTACCACCGACTACCTACGAGGATTTTGATGTGCTGCTCTAACGACATGATTATACTAATTGATTTATAATGTGAAAATTAACCAATTGCTGTGCCCATAAAGTTAAACTGCAATTTAAAATAGCCTTCTTCATTTGATCGCTAAAGCGAAACTGTACAGAAATAGAAAAATATGCCAAGTACTTAATACTTATTGATTTAAGCAATTTTCAAGGTTATGCTCAAATGATGTAGATAAAATACTATATAGCATCCTGATATCGATTGAGCAATTAGCCTTGCACTTAATTAAGATAATACTAGTATTTTTAGTATATATTCTAATGAATATACCTATGTAGGTACTGTTTAATGCATCCTTTAAACTACGTAATATAGCTGTAATTTTAAAAAGTGAAAGCTGAAAATTATGCAAATGTATAATTTAATTTCTTTCAAATATTTATAACCTTAATTAAAGCAAGTTATAGTGAATATTTAATGCCTGTTCGTAGACCTGTTGCGCCAATGCCTCATAGATGTAGATTCGCAACAAGTGTTTCACCGATCGACCACTCCCTTGTAACTGTTCACCTATATCCTTTATTCGTAATATAAAATATTATTTAAAAAAATTAATTGCAACATCATATCAATGTCATTGTAGACGAATTTGCTAACATTATTATTTATTATGTTAATATTTAAACATTTTTTCATCCATTTTTATAATTAGTGCCATCTAGCGGTACCTCGGATAGAAGATTTACACGGAAGCTCAAGCCTGACGTTGCTAGAAAATGTAATGTGATGTGGCGCCATCTAGATTAATTACCTTAAGGATTTTTTGTAAAAGCTTCTGAAATTGAACACCGAAGAAATCGTAAATTATATCGCATTCGTATATAATAAAATAATTTATTATCTGAGGAGTATTTCATAAATACTATACTTTTTTAATTTATTTACTAAATGTTTTTGCGGAGTCAGCATGAAAATGATCCAGCGTGTAAAAAAATATGTTCCTTTATCTAAAACACCATCTCACCTAATTTTCTGCTATCCTAAGGTAGGTGGTAATGGGGGTGACAATCCCTTACGTTGAATTGATTTGCTTCGTAACTACTTGAGACATCTTCATGAAATTTTAATTACTTATTTATAAATGTCTACAAACTACATATTATAGATATGTTCTAGAATTTTTGCTCCATTAAAAATATAAAAATGAGAATTAAATTTTTTGGGAGTGACTTTATATAATAATCCCTAAAGTGATAACTACTAAGAAAATAGTTTTTTTATTGCATAGCATACTTATAAAATTACAGAAAGGTAGAATTGGTGGAACATGACTATTAAAATATATTTTATTTAAAATTAGAGCTTAATTTCCTTTGTTTTTTCCAAGTTTCTTTATATATACTAGAAATCAGTAGGTATTTCAGCTAGTTTAAAGATTTTAGATTTGTGACGGGCCTCTGACAAATACTTGTACTTATAATAGTGTAATTACCGCTAAATGGAGACTACAGTCTACGGTTCTATTTCTGTTTGGACAATCACATATTCTTTCAACACACATAATATTGTAAGTGCGTTTTAATTTTATTGAGTGGAACCCTAATTCTTTTTCTAAACTAAAAATAGCCTAAGCTACTTCTTATAACATCACCGTAATGTCAGCCACTTTGAGTGTTTTAAGTAGGTACCGTCAAAATCTTATAAGTACCGGATATAATTACGTTTACATACTGGATTTAGTAAAAACTATTATTCAATTTTCTTTATCTGTATAGATTATTCATATTATTGTATTTTTAGTTTTTTTTAATAAAAGTGTATGCTTTATGAGCTAATGCTCATATTTTAATATAATTGACGATGATTATATTATATAGGTTCATCAGTGGTAACCCAGCGGTAACGCGTCGCTTGTATAACCGAGTGATACGGGTTCAAATCCGGGTCTCGCACCTCTGATATTTTCATGTGCGAATCATTTCTATCCTGATTACCACTAATTGTCTTACGGTGAAGGAAAACATCGTGAGGAAACCTGCATGTCTGAGAAAACCTAGCAAGTTTTCGTAAGACATGTGAAGTCCGCCAACACGCACTGGGCCAGCGCGGTGGACTATGGCCTCCTCGTACTGAGGGAGGCCCGTGCCCAGCACTGGGACGATAAAAAAGGGCTGATGATGATGATGATGATATAGGCTCATTGATTTGGGCGGTACTTCCGGATCAAGATACGGTAAAATCGGTACTTTTTACAGCGGGAAAATATCATACTCTGAATTTACTTTTATCAACACTTTAACAAGATTACATTATACTATTACAAAATAGACCAAAAATAGTTATAAATAGCGTCTATAAAAAATCTCATAATATACGATATTTCATACATAAATAAAACTTTATATATAAATGTACTAGTAGGTAGTACAGTGATCTGTGATAAATGTTTAGTGAGATGGTGTCGATATTATAATATAGTCACTAGATGTCACCATGTGTTTTTAAAATCGGAATTATGATTCCAGATGATAGTACAGATATGACCATAATAGGTATATAGCTTAGAATTTTTGCATTACTTTTATTCATTTTTTTACTTAAGTATAAGACAACATTGTAATTCAACTGACAAAAATTTTCAATGACAACTGACTTAAATAACTCTAGCTAAAACTTAAGAGATAGTAAGAAAATTATAGATCTTAAAAAAGTCTACAGAAAAGTTTGTTTAAATCAGTAACAAACTTATTCTTGCGCTTATAATATATATCTTTATCTTTAAAAAATATATAAAGTAGGTGTACAATTCTAATAATAATAAGAATTATAAGAAAATACAATACAAAAATCACAATAGGTAAATATATAAAATGTACCAATAAATTACATTTTTTTTCATAAATTTCTTCCTAAATGTGGATTTATTCTCCACTTTCCTAAATATTTTTTTAAATCAGTTGAAAATTATAAGTATTTAATGCAAACAATTTTTATCAACAAAGATTACTTTTTCTATTTTATATTATCTGCTTATCATTACGTATCTCATTTCCTGTGATGTATAATGCTTTGACTGAGAAAATTATCAGATAAAATAAATAGATACTGAATTTTCGTAAAAACACGTTTTGAAGTACTTTTATGACCGATCGCTTACTGCGGTAAGATAATAAAAAAAATCAAAGTAATTTATTGTACCTAATAATAAAAGAATACCATTAATTAAGCAGTTATTTTATTTTCTGGATAGTCACTGGCACTTTGTATGAACGCATTGTAAATCATAACCTGTGGAAGAACAGGTACTAAGCTGCATCGGGGACTTAGATGCGGCGTTTGCATTGGTTTGCTGGCATTTTCTGAATTAATCTGAAAAATTAAATAAATTAAATATGTTTATTTTATTTATATCATGCAGATTTCATTTATTTTTTTTATTATAGCACTAGCGACTCATCCTCGCTTCGCTCGGGTTCATCCCTAGCTCGTACCCCCTTTAGCATACAATTGTTACAAACTTTGAATGTCTTACTTATTTATATCTAATCAAAAAGCTTCTAGCTTTAAAAATGACGTAATTTCCATACAAACTTTCATCCCCTATTTCAACCCCTTACAGCCATTTTTTCGTCTTTAAAAGTAGCCTATGTCCTTTCTCAGGTTCCAAAGTAACTGTGTACCAAATTTCATTAAAACCACTCCAGTTGAATTTATTCGTTACATACAAAAATACAAATCTTTCCTCTTTATAATATTAGTAAAGATTGAAAATTGTAGTTATAGTATCAGAATAGAAAAAAATAAAACAAGTGCGAGTCGGACTCGCCCATGAAGGGTTCCGTAGCAGCAAGTAACATAATATATTAAAAACTCTTGTAGTTTGTAGATTGAATGAAAGGTAAATTGCGGTTTACGATTTATGACGTATTGAAAAAAATACTTACTAAATTTCATTTCACCCATATTTTACCACTTTGGAAGTGTCTCTCGCGCAAACTCATTTTCAACCGACTTCCAAAAGGAGGAGGTTATCAATTCGTCTGTATTTTTTTTTTTTTTTTTTTTATGTTTGTTAGCTCATAACTTTGAACTGGGTGAACCGATTTTGATAATTATTTTTTTATTTGAAAGGTAGTGCTTCCCATGTGGTTCCATTTTAATATTTTCTAGTTCTGACAATGGTATCCATGAGAAAACCATAAAAGTCTTAAATTTGCATTAAGTATTTGCGCGACAAATGGACGAATAACTCAATATCACGCCAACCGATTTCGATGATTCTTTTTTTAATGGAAAGGATATACTTCAAGGGTAGTTTGATGAGAGTTTGGTAAGGTTCTGATGATGGGATCACCGACTCCAAAATTAACAAAATCCTTAAAAGTATTATTTCCTACTTTTTAGTTTAGATTTATTAAGTTTGGAAGTCGGTTTTTGTTTTTTTGTTAAAAATAATTTATTAAAGACCCACACGTATGGGTTTGAGGAAAAAAATTTTTTGAATTTCAGTTCTAAGTATGGGTAACCCCCAAAATTTATTTTTTTCTTTTCTATTTATATGTGAAACTCTTAATGCGGTTCACAGAATACATCTACTTACCAAGTTTCAACAGTATAGTTCTTATAGTTTCGGAAAAAAGTGGCTGTGACATACAGACGGACAGACAGACAAACATGAAGAATCTATAAGGGTTCCGTTTTTTGCCATTTGGCTACAGAACCCTAAAAAGGGCTTATATACTCGTACATACATACATATAGGTTTATTATTTGTTATGAACATATTCTTGCTCTTTAAGAACCTAGTAAAAGGCTAAAGCGTGACTTAGTTAAGAACAATTACAAACTAAATATTTATTATTTATAGTACCTATACTATATTAAAAATGGTATTTTTTATTTAGGATAAAATATATAAGAAGCACATTAGTACCTACATGCGATAAAATGTGTCTCTCGAAAAACGTTAAATACAGTTTGCAATAACGAAAGAGTAAGTTTTGCACAAAACGCCAGAAAAAGTATTATTAAAAGTTCAGACAAAATAAATCTACATTTACCTATATCATCAGTACATTTTATTTCTCTCTAAAGCTTCCACAATCCACATAGGTACATCAGAATAATAACGCATTATTCGAGGGGCACATCAATTTTCTTCTTGATTCTACAGAATATTATAGTTATTAAAAATGATATTATAAGTAAAAAGGTGTAGATACGTTACCTAAACGACATTCTATCTTCAAAAACGGCACACTAACGCACACATGAATACAGAATAACTAAAAATATTGCAATAACACACTACATTACGATTAGTCGTCAAAATAGGATGGCATGATTCAAGTATCGCCAGTGAAAAAGAGACAAATATAATTCTCGACAGTGCGTCGTCAACGCGTTGGTAGGCCAATAGCCTAGTTTTAGTGTGCCACTTTTTGAGCGCGTATGACTTATCTACACCTTTTTTCCTAGTATATCAATGGTTATTGATGTAAAATTTCTTTATGAGACTAACTTTTCAAGTTGATGTCACAAGACATCGTCACGAAAAACCATCATGCCCGTGACGCCTGTATTAAGTTGCCATAGTAATTAGTAACCGATGTTATTGCCTATCTCTCTTTCCTTCAAAGATTACCTACTATTTTTACTAATTTAATGTTTAAAAGACAAAATGTGTAAAACCAGCGATTTGCCCCCGACTCGATATAAAATTTTTATGTACAACTAACGACTCAACCTCGCTTCGCTCGGTTTCGTCCCTAAATTTAGTGCGAGCGAAGCCACGTGTTCCGCTACTTAAAATAAATGAAATTTCTAAAATAAAAGTAGCCTTTTTTTTTATGGGACAAAGGGGGCAAACGGGCAGGAGGGTCACCTGATGGTAAGTGATCACCTCCGCCCATGGACATCTGCAACACCACAGGGCTTGCAGATGCGTTGCCGGCCTTTCAGGAAAGGGAGGGAGGGAGGAGGGAGAAGGACGGGAGTAGGGATGGGGAGTGGGCCTCCCGGACTCTCACTTACCGGACGAAACGCGACAGCATAGCTGCCACTTCACGCCGGTCTTCTGTGAGAGAGTGGTACTATACGGGGCGTGCCGGCCCATTCGGCTGCTACCCGAAGGTAACAAGCATGGCACTACCACTTGAATAACATCCTAAGTTACCCTTTACAACAATATCTTCTGCGAGTGAAAGCCTCGTCAAAATCGGTCCAGCCGTTTCAGTGGTTAGCCGGAACAAACGGACAAACAGACAGACAAACATATTAAAATTGATTTTTTAATATTAGTACCGTATATATACTCATATACATTTAGTGAAAAGCTGTTATATAATTTGAAATTAAAAACAGACGCTCATAGATGAACTTACCTAAGTACATAGGTAGATAAGTACCTACCTACTTACTAGTTTATTTAAAAAATTAAAAATATATTTCAATTGGGAAATTATTAATTATTGGTACCCTCATTTAATCCACTCCAACCACTCATGTTTTCGAAGGACGACGCTATAGAACCAATTATTGTGTTTTCCCGAAATGAAAGACTTTCCTGCAGTAAAAGGTACAGCCGACTAATTAATAATTATTATCCTTACACAGGTTAAATTCGATGCAGTATTTTTTGCATTTAACGCACTTAGGCACGTACACAAAAAAAAACAAATTAACATACCGACAAACAGACAAAAATTTCAATGACTATATCGTGTTTGGGTCTATAATCTGTTTTATTAGTAAGTATATTAATTATTATAGACTAGCGGCTTATTAGAATACATTATACAATATTAGCTACGAGTATATAGAAAGAGATAAAAATTTTCTACTATTCGTTTTAATAATATTTTTGACCGAAGTTATTAAGAGATTTATTCATAAATGTAACAGATTTTAAATGCATATTACGTAGCCTATGAAGATTATTCTTACCACTTTTCTACAGAAATTTGTGAGTTTTAAGGACATTTTCTCACGGCTAAAGGCTACAAGATCTCACAGCAATTTCAAAGAATCATGTAATATGAAAAATGAATGCGCATTATTAGATTACACTCTTAATGTTAAAGATCAAATTTTAAAGACGTTTATAAGTTCTTTGAAAATTTTGTCTGACATAAAAAAATATGTTTACGAAAATCTCTAGTGAATGGCCATTGGACACATATGAACATTTTCACATTGTAGAAGGTAAACGCAATTATAGTAATGATACAGAACCAAAATCAATGGTCCAAGTACCTTGACCTGTGGTTTTCAGTTTTTATGCATTCATTATTCATGTTCTGAGTCCTCTCTTGTTTAATCTGTGAACTTTAGAGGCTTTTTTCAATAAAAATTTTTGTTCAGCTATTAACAAAAGGTCGAATCATTTTGTTTATTATTGGATCGTTTTCTCTACCTTAATAGAGAGTATAAGCTCGTGTCTTAGAAACAAATAATTAAGAGATAAATAATAATCATTTCGTAGTTTCAACTCAGTTTTGCGTATATCAGCATAACATCCTAACTAATATTATAAATGCGAAAGTAATTCTGTCTGAATGTCGTCTGTAGCGCTTTCACGCCAAAACTACTGAACCGCTTTAAATGAAATTTGGTACACAGATAATCTAAAGCCTGAGAAAGGACATCGGCTTTTCAATAGACCGCGAATTAGAAATAAATGCTTTGAAGCGACTTCCCTCCATCCCTCGAGGATACGACATAAGTATTATATACTGATAATTTCATCTTATAGGGCTATGAAGCCCCTACCTCCAGACTAGCCGCCATTCAAGCAAGCTGCTAGCGACTACACTACTAGGCATAAATTATTTTATTATTAAACTAAAGAAAATATTAATTACCTTTCTATCATAGTATGAAGTAAATAGTATTGATCCGATTATGAATAAAACGTTAAAACTTAACAATATAGAAATAACAATTAAAAATACCGTACTAATAATGGTCATTTTGCGAAAGGGAAACTGAAATGTATTCTAATCACAAACGTTAGTACAACACTGCGAATTAATATTATTTTTCATAGAATATATCATTAACATATTATATTTATCATGAAATAATTTAGCGACCTTATCTATCTAGCAAACAGCACAATATTTAGTAGGTAGGTACTAGGTACCTACTTTAGCAGTGACGTTACAAGTAGTATTTTTGGGCCCCATTGCCAAAAAGGAAGGCCCGCCTTTTGAGTCAATGAAAACGAATGTTTAATAGTCTGAAGAAGGCGGCTAGTCGGCAATAGACACATTAGGGGAGTTCTGGAGAGTTCAAGCTGGGTCTTATTAAAAATGAATAAAAAACTGAAATGACAATTATTTTTAAATCGCAAGTTGTGGTTTGTACACATGACAACCATGAATCAAAATAAATACAGACAGAGAGACAGTCAAACAAAATTTCAAAAAACTCGTAGATTCGTACAAAACAGTCTGCTAAGAACCGTGCATGAATTGTGAAATTTAACAATATTTTAAATAAATTAACAATGTACATATCTATACAAAGTTATGTATTTAAACAGATAGACACAAGTCACAACTCACAACGCAACGGTATTGTGAACAATGAACATACGTAATTATTATTAAGGCACAGCTCAACTGAACCATATGTACGTATACAAAGACGTATGAAAATATAGATAGATATATTTAATTTTTATCTCATATCTAATTAAGTAAGATAGGTAATAAATTAATTACGATTACGGCTAGTTTTCATAAGTAATAGATTTAGTTATCTAATCGTAAAATTAATTAAAAAATCTGTTTTTTAAAGACTGAAGATCTGTTTTGTAAAGTTAGTGAAAAACAAAAACAAATCTATCACATTAGAACCCTACTTTTTCCACAATTAAAAGTTATCTATATATGCTATTCCAAACTATAATCTAAGATAGATTGTGCCTTCCGGGGGAGAGGCTGACTCCTACCGGACGCGTCCCCGGGTGGCGGATAGGGGAGTGCCACTCAAACTGCTTCCCCTGAGATGCCTGGCCTGCGCCTACTCTTGCAGGGGAATTACCCTCTGAGATGCCTGGCCTGCGCCTACTCTTGCAGGGGGGAAACCCTCTGAGATGCCTGGCGTAGGCCTACTCTTGCAGGGGGGGAAGACCCCTGAGATGCCTGGCGTAGGCCTACTCTTGCAGGGGGAAATGCGCGAGTGGTACCGGAGCAATCCGGCGCGGACCAACAGCCAGAGGGGGGGGGGGGTTGGGGTTCGTGAGGGAGCGCGGTGTCTCTGGCCGTTAGACCCGCGGTTGGAGGCACTGCGCGGGCCGTGCTGTCGGGGCTAGCTCGATGGTGCGGCGGCTGGAGCGGGGCCGCTTCGGTGGTCCTGCGTCTGGTGAGGGGTTTGGCACGTTGGGGGGGGGGGTGCGCTCCTCCTCCCTTCGGTGCCATGGGGGGTGTTAGGTTTTTGGGGGGGTACCCACTTCGGTGGGGAGTAGGGGTGGGGCCGCGGGGACGGGAAGAATTCACAGTTCTGACCGCCCTCCGCGGCCCCAGCGGGGCCGTCACCGCTCGATGACGGACGTGGCGGGGCGGCAGGGGAAGGGGAGTGTCGGCGTTGTCGCATCCTCTTCCCCTGCAGCCGTTTGTGGGTGGGCCTTCGGGCGTTTTGTGGGTGGGCCTTCGGGCGTTTTGTGGGTGGGCCTTCGGGCGTTGTTGTGGGTGGGCCTTCGGGCGTTTTGTGGGTGGGCCTTCGGGCGTATTGGTGTGTGCCCACTTCGTTGGGCGGTGTTTGGTTTTGGGGTAGTGTGGGGGCGGCTTCGGGGGAGGGGGATTGTTGGCGTTTTGTCACATCTTCCTCTCCTGCAGCCGCTTCTGGGAGGGCTCATTTTGGGCAGTAGACGTTGTTAGGTTTGCACCGGGGACTCTTTGGCCAGTGGGTGGTCGGGGAGGACTCGGTGCTGGTGGGGCTGGGCTGCGGGGGTTGGGTGGAATTCACAATTCTCCCCGCCCTCTGTGGTCGAGTTCAAGCCGGGGAGGGGGAGTGTCGGCGTTGCCGCATCCTCTTCTCCTGCTGTCGTGGTTTTGGGGCTGCTCCAGGGACTCTCTGGCCTGTGGATGGTCGGAGTGGACTTCGGAGCAGTCCTTAGTGGTTGTAAATTCTTCCCATAATGGGGCTGCCCTTTTCAGGGCGGCCTCATGTTGGTGGCTTCGGCCAACCGTCGGGGCGTCGCGGTTGTATGCGAAAGCGATCCCGTGGCGTCCCATTCATGGCGGCAGGGGTTTGGGAGTTGGGTTTTAGTGGGTATGCCGGATGCGTCCGGAGAGTCGCCACATAACCCCCAGGGGAAGTCGGGGGTACCCGTAACAGGGTTTCCCAACTATAAAAAAAAAAAAAAAAAAAAGATTGTGCCAAGTTTCATCAGATCTGTTCAGCAATTCTGGTATGATTAAGTAATAACTATAAGATTACGGGGAATTATGATTAGGTACTTAAATGTGTTATTAAAAACCCAAATCGTGTTGATCCAATCATACCAAAAATAAATGATTTGTTGAAGATTTAAAATGAATATTTTTATTTCGAGGAAATAAGCCGTTTGTGGAAAAAAATAGATAAAACTATCCCTTTGTATTATTTTACGGATTTCTTTTGATTTTGGGTTTCCATGATATTTGGTTAAGAGGTTTTATAAAAATGCCATATGATAATTTTTTATTATTATTAAATATTATGATTATTAAAATAAAAATTTCATTTTTTACTCGACTTCGAACCACGTGTCTGTCATGTACTTAGCTACATTGTTTCATGTTTGTCCTATTCTAGTAATTTACTTAACGGTTTCAATTATTCAATTGTCGTTTATTTTTTTCTGATAACGCGTGTCATAGTAAGTGGTTCACAGATGTCAAATGGCGGAACTTAGGCACTACCTTTTCTCCCGAAATTATTTATCAAACGTTTGTACACGTTTCAAGAACAGAAATAGTTATATTCTTCGATCATATTATAATGTTCGAAGGTTATAGTTCTCGCCAAACACTATAGCTGCCATGAATTGACGCAGAACGAAATTTAACGCAGGGGACACGGTTCCTCCTTCTCCGAGTGCGAGATACGTCTGTTCATAAGCTATATGGATACAACACACTGGAGTACAAAAATTCTTAGCTAAGTCTTCTTTACTTTTACCATTTACTTAGTTAGGGGTTTAGGTTAGGGGGAAGTTAAGTTTGGTTTAAGTAACAAAAGATAATAATTATAGATTCCAAAAAGTGTTTTAAAAATATTTTTAAGGATAACGACATACCTAAACCTATCGCTCTTAAATCTCGTTATTTTATTGATTATATACGATTATAATAATTTGATACATATATCGCTTTCACGTCTAATTTTTATAAAATAAAACAGTTTAACTATTTAGGAATGATAAAAGTATATTATGTATACAAACACAAAAATAGCCCGATTAACGGCGTGAATTAGTGCTGCCCAATTTTTTTGTAGGGGACGAGATATTTGTTCTACTAAGTAGTACCTAATAAGTGGTGTGTTAATACTAAATTCTTTCGTAAACTTGTTCTTATCATTTAAGTTCACTTTTCCGCGATCCGGTTTTTATTTGAACTATCTACAACTTACCTACTCACAATTTAACAAATGTATAATATTTCCGATTTTAAAATACCTGAGAAATCTACTTAAGTATTAAGCATTATAAGTTAATTATCAAACAATATAACTACCGTGGCTAGTAAATGTTGGAAAAAACTTATCTACATAATTAATCTATAACACAAGACTAAAATAATTATCAATAATTAAATATTATATGAGTAAATAAAGTATTACGTACGAGTAATTTCCGGCATTACACCGAGTAGGTACGATTTATTTAAACATACATACATATTATAGTCACTTCTATACATTAGGTAGTCTTGATTGTTCCGATAAAAAATACCGCGGCGATTTCGTCTATGTACCCCACAGTTTACGTTATGTTCGCGGTTCGAGGCAGTACAATAAACTTGTTTTGAAGTTATTTCAAGCCTTCGCAATGTCGTACGCGTTTTTAGTAGTTGCATCTGTGGCTATTACATTAAAATTAATTTTTCTAAGTTTTTCGTTGTTTGTGACATATAAACATGGAAAAAGTGATGAAAAGGTCAGTAACTAATACTTATTTTGACAATTGTTGTTATTTTTGTCTACATTATTAAGGCATCGATCTATAAGAAATATAAAATAATAAAAAATTGAAGTAGGTAGATGAATAATTAAGTTTATAACACATACCTAACACTATTAAATTTATTATCTTATTATTTATTTAATATCATTTAAATAAAAACATATTATATATTCATGAACTTTTATAGCATTATCAATTTGAAATGTTTAAATTAAGCCTTATTAATTTATTTTTATTAAATTTATTCAAGAATAAAGAGATTTTTAAGCTTTTGATATTAATATAATATCGTTACTTAATGGAAGCTATTTTAACAAAGCCCAGAGTCAAATTTGTATATTTAAACATGTTTTTGAAAAATCTTATTGAAATAATCATTATTATCCATACAGAGGCGTATTGGCTACAGTTTTTAGAATTTCTGTCTGTCTGTGTGTAACGAAAATACCACTGCACAGATTTTGATAAAAATTGGTATGAAGATAGCTGGTTATCCGAGTCAATAGGTATATAGAATATTTTATCTTTAGGTATAATTTACTTATATTTAATTCCGTAAGTCATAATTAATAAGTTAATCTAGTCTCCTAAATCCTAATATATAATAATCTTGTCAGTGTTTGTTATCGAACTTCTCCGAAACGGCTTGACCGGTTTTTAAGACTTTTTTGTGTATATTTGGTAGATCTGAGAATAGATCGTAGGATATTTTTTATTCCACTATGTGATAAGGGTGGCCCTCTCCAGATTTTTATGATTAAGAACGTGGGCAGAGCCGCGGTAATTGCTAGTAATATATAATATACTACTCGTAAATGCGAAAACATGTCTAGCATCCTATGTAAAAAGACCTAGATTACTTTCAGTCTTTTAAGAAATAAAAATTCATTAATAAAATAAGGTAAAAGTCATTATCAATTTGAAACTTGCAACAATTGCGTTATAAAACGTGACTCTAGAGTATTACACAATAGCAACGTTACAAACCTCGTACCTATAACTTTCGCTTTATTGTTGCAGGCCAAAATGCAGGCAAAGCAAAACAAAAAGGACGTGATGAGCACTTGGAAACAATTTTCTCGTAAATTTCTACCTAAAATATCATATTACCCTGAAACAAGCAATAATAATATTAGTGCGAAACTATGATTCTGTTGTTTGAATTGATATGTTTTTAATTCCTGACTCTACTTCTTAATTTTATAGCCTTTATCCCTATAAAAATATTTTAATAGAGCATTTGAAAAATATGTAACTATGTTTTATTAATATCATATTACAACAAATACACATAATTTAATATACAGCTAAGTAATACCTACGTGTATGTATTTGAAATAACAATTGTTATACGTTTATTGGTACATAGATACCTACATAATATAATATCCTACATTCTAATTTCTAAGCATCGAAAAGTAATAAATACGTGATTTTAAAAATTTAATATTTAATTTAAAGATAACGATGAGTATTATATTATTAACCACATATCGAGGTTATATAACGAACAATCCTAATAAATAAGTACATAGAAATGAGTAAGCGTACCTCTTAAATATTACATTTCAATGCACTATTGTTTCCTTCCTCGGTGGTCTAGTGGCTAGCATGTATGGCTGCAGATCCGTATGCCCTGGGTTCGACTCTCGGGTCGGTCTATTTCCTGGTTATTAGGGTTTCAGCCCAGAAATGCTAAGTTCCTTACCCATGTTTCGGAGAGCACATAACACTATCGATCCGGTCGGGTTGAATTACCGTCACACTGGAGAGTGACAGGAATAGTGTGCAGCAGTGCTTTGTCGCATTTAGCATACTTTTGTACTTCAATATTTATTTATTTTATTAGACCATCAACAAGTACTTTTTTGTACATAGGAAAACAAAACAAAACACACATTGCTAGATCTAATCAGTCATCCCACAATCACTGAGTATATCGCCATAGCCGAAATCAGTCAAGGAGACGTTATTAATTATTATTATTCAACCCATTTTGACGTCACAGTATCATTTTAATGACACAGCATAAATTCTACTTGGAAAGCCATGGGTTCAAGTTCCGCAAACTTCCAAGCTTCCGAGTCCAAATTAATGGCAGGTGATATAAATAGTTTATTTAAGTAATGGTAATTATAACAGCTGGCATTGAGAAACAGCATTGGTTTGTTTTGATTAACAAAATTGTTTTCATACGCTTATGAAGCGATGAAGCGTATAGCGTAAGCGTATAGCGTAAGCGTATGATATAGAAAGGTACGACTATCAGTCTCTATTATAACTTATCTCATAAATTTTGTTAATGCGAAAGTTTGATTGGACGGATGCTTATCACTCAATCACGCCAGAACGAAAAAAAATGTTTTTGTTTATTTTATAAGAAAAAAATTTATGTTTATAAAAAACTAAATTAAAAATTTTGAAAAAACCCACGACGGTTAACTAATTATTAAAAAAGGATAAAATTATTAAAAAAACGTTTTCTTTTTCACTTTAATAAATACGGCATAAAGACCAGTGCCAAACCATTCAAAATATCGTAAATAAAATCTCAAAAAACGAGTACAAGCCCCTAATAACATGTATATTACCACCCCCACCCTCCAGCCAGAACTTTTTCTGAGTCTGGACTATTTTTCCTTCGTTATTTACATCATCAACTCAATTTTCCAACCACTCGTATACTGATAAGATTTTTTTTCCTTCAAACAGGATTGGCACTGGTCTAATACGGTGGCGCTATATAATATATTATGTAATTACTAAACGAGTTCATATATTTTGTCCATGCACGGTGGCGTCCTGCGGAATAAACCCGTTTTTGAAAATGTTCTCGTATCGGTTTCGTTCCGAACAAAATGTTGTATAAAAAATTCAAAGAACTGTTCGGAACATTTTAAAAACGGTATTTTAAATAACGTTTCCGAGCCTCTAAATGCATATACCATAGATTATACACTTACGGCACCGACTTCAAAATTAACAAAGTCCTTAAAAGTATTATTTTCTACTTTTTAGTTTAGATTTATTAACTTTGGAAGTCGGTTTTTGTTTTTTTGTTAAAAATAATTTATTTTTAAATTTTTAGCGGAAAGTAGATACATATTGTGTTAATGACTATAAAAATTTACCTTCTATTATGAGGTAAACCTAATAGCCTGAAAGTATACAACTATCGGTCCATAATTGCGTATTGTATTGAAAGAATTTTCTTTAAACTGCTAACCGTTGAGGAGTTGTACCTTCCATCATCAGTTACGGTACGTGAATCAAATATCCATATAGCCTATAAAAGATTCGGCCGAGCATAGTTAATTTGCTCCTAAGAATTGAAGAGTTCCGATACTTTGTCATGGATCCCATCATCAGAACCTTACCAAACTCTCATCAAACTACCCTTGAAGTATATCCTTTCCATTAAAAAAAGAATCATCGAAATCGGTTGGCGTGATATTGAGTTATTCGTCCATTTGTCGTGCAAATACTTAATACAAATTTAAGAATTTTATGGTTTTCTCATGGATGCCATTGTCAGAACTGGAAAATATTAAAATGGGACCACATGGGAAGCACTACCTTTCAAATAAAAAAAGAATCATCAAAATCGGTTCACCCAGTTCAAAGTTATGAGCTAACAAACATTTTGGAAGTCGGTTGAAAATAAAGCTTAAGCTGTCTGTATAAAATTATAGGGTTACTTATGAAATTGTTTTAACAGTAAAGGTGTATTCAATGGTCTCAAAATTACTACTACTATACTGTCCACACTCGATTTAAATCACACTGTTTAAAGTACTTAAAACATTGTAAATTAGTTTTCTTTCTCCGCTATGAATTACCGAACTATTTTTTTTGACTAATAGGTAAGATATTCATAATTCATTTTACAAATTTAATTTATTAACAATCAAAGGACAGTCACAACGTTGCGTTCGAAATGTCTGTGCCTTTAACTGGTCACTGTGGACGCGACTTTCTAATTTTCCGGCTAGGCCGGTAAACAATGATGACTCACTGCATTCTTAACGCGTTATGGTAAGTTAGAGTTCTCATTTGCATATAAAAAATCGAAAATTGGTTACATCATCGATCCTAGAAAGCCGCATTTAAGACGGGATCTTGAACGGTTCCTGTGGTTTTTAGTAGTTAGGATTATATGAATACAAGTCTTATTAAGTGGTGACAAAGTAATATATGAAAAAATAGGTTATAACTATTGACTTCAGAAAACTAACGGTTCAATCAGACTGACTAGCGGGTGCGGGCGCGGGCGCTTGGGCGTTTGCGTGTTTAGTGCCGAACGAGGCTACGACCTACGAGTCTCATTGCGCGTTTGTTTAAAATTCGTACTTGAATTGGAAATTACAATATATATGTTATTTATAATTCCAGGAAACAATTGTATCATTTCTTCCCATAATTTATTTATGGCTACTCTATTTAAATGTTGCGGATGTTTGCTTTGCCAAATAGACGACGTATCGGCGGCTAAGTCGAAATGGTTTAAAACCACACGCTCAGGCACCTAACAGACGCTATATCACTGTGAACGATACGGTAGGATCCTAGTATATACCAATGTAATCTGTGGGGCGAATTGAGCCATTAGAAATACCCGTGCCAGCCGCGCCCGCCGCATGCGAGCGCGCCGCTCGCGGGAGCACTGAGCGCAACGGGCGTCTACATATTATGTATTTTGAATTAAACGCGCGCGCGCGCACCTGCGCCCGCCTCCACTCTGAAAGAGCCCTAAGAACGCAAAAATTAAAAAAAATATATAATAGCATAGTTAAGAAATAATTAGGTGTAAAACATTAAAATGTATAGTAGTGTTAATAAAACTCATTATATAAAACAATATTCTATTCATAATTTAACAAGTAACAAATATGTTTAATAAAATATGTATAAAGTATAAAACTTTTTAAAACACTTATTCTGATACATAATTGGTTACTAATAAATAATTCATTTCTCTAGTGATTTTTGCCCATTTCACTGTCTTCTTCTGTATATCTAATTTTAAGTTATTATGTTTACATTGTAAGGCTTGATTTATAACAAATTTATTAAAATAATGAACATCTGGATGATTGGCATATTCTTCAATATTCATCCATTTGCAATCTTTTACTTCCCTATGAGATAAGATTATATTCTCAGATAAAGCTTTCATCATGAGCAGTACATAAATATCTGAATTACCAAACATCATGTTGTGCGAATGTCTAAATGATATCAAAGATACGAAGTCTGATTCAACTCCCGTTTCTTCTCTGACTTCTCTTTTTGCAGCTTCAACAATATCTTCACCTTTGTAAGACAAATTAGGAGCAGATAAGGATTTACTCTGTTTTATGATCGTAAAAAGTAGAAAAGCAAGATAAAGAATTTATGCACATCTTTAGAGAGATGAAGAATAAATCATTAAAATCTGAAGTCATCTACCTCTTTCAACATATCCACCAGGAAGCTTCCAATGTGGATATTCATAATGTTTTTCAGAAACCGCTAACAACTGATTTTTCCCATTAAGAACTAAAGCGCCTACTCCCAAATTTGTGTGGCAAGCTGGTGGTAAATTTGGTGTAGAGTCATGTGGCAGCCATTTGTACATCATCACAAAATCATCTCTGGCATGATGAAAATGAAAACCTTTCTAAGAATGTTAACAGGAGTTTTAAACAGGTAAAACAACAAAGAACTACAACAATATCAAATTGTAAAAAACTATAAATGTGCACTTACTTGAGCCAATATAGGAACATAGCCCGAATCATCTATATGCACTTTAAACCATATACACCTTTTTCCTTCAGTCATCCAAGTCTTTAGGGATTCTGAAATAAAAAATGTTTTCTAAGCAGTGAAGCAGTATTATTTGATACATATCATATATGTCAATAATAACAGCAAATTTGTATACCACAGGTCATAATGCAATGTATTGACAATTATGTAATGAAGTTTGTAAAAAATGTGAGGTAAATAATACAGCCTTTCGATAAATGTTCGTTTTTATTTACAAGTAGTATGTAATGGTTAACATGACAAAAAGTAATTATCACTACTTCAGTAGCAATCTTTTGTATTTTAATTACCAATGTCACAGATAACATAATACTATACACAATGTAATGTTCTGGCTATTATAATAAAATAAATCAAAAATAGTTGAAAATATTTTCTGCTCAAGATTAGCATGAGATAAATGATAATATATTATAATGTAAAAGGTTTAATTAATTTTTTTTGTTGTTCTTAAAGTATTTCTACTTAAATAGAGGGCACTATGTAACTATTTAAATTGTAGAATTCTAGTTTCCAAATGGAATGCACTTAATGTACTGTAAATATATATTAGCATAAGTACTCATTAATAGTGTCAAATGATTATACAGCCCAAGTAATTAATTGTCTATAAGAGTCACATTTTCTCAAACAAAACTTTTTTTATATTTTTTTATACTATTCTAAATTAGTGCATGACTACATTCCACCTGATGGTATAACGCAGTCATAGATGGTAAGTTGCACTAATTCAGTAGCCAACTATTCACTCTAGCCTTGAAGAAGCCACATTGTAATCGGACAGAAAAACTGACACAGGCAGGTTCTTTCAATCCTTACCTGCACATATAATTTATATATATTGACATAACAAAACGCTTCGTCCAGACGGGTGGTATGTCCACTACATAAGGAGGGAGACCAGCAGTTCATAGTGTTATAAAGAAATACTTAATTAATCAGAAAGATTAATTAATCTTAAAAATATTAAGAACATTCCTGCCTTAGTAGTGTACCGTGTATAAGTTTACAAAGAAAAAAACTTACCCTCTAACTTTTCTAAAAAGTCTCCTCCATGACATTGAATCTTTTTAGTATCTATAGTGACACCATTAAATCTATCAGTTTCTGCTACAAATGACTGGTTAAGTAAGTATTTGTGAGAGGTACAAGAAATGTTCCTGAAACTAAAATTTTGTGCAAATCAGAGTAATGTGATAGTTATGAATTTAAGTCACTAAAAAAATATATAAAATAATAAAAGGTCTAAAAAATAATAAAACCTACCTATTATCATTTATAATTTTGCTTACATACTTTAGCCTAAATGCAACTGCCTTGATTGGATTCATATTCACATATTTAAAAATATAATTAAGATGAAGAAAAAATGGTTGTTTTTAGTTTGTAACAGAAAATAATACTAGATTTAGTAACTCCTTTTTTCTTTGTTGTAGTATTTATGTTCGATATTTAAAAGGATATCATTAACAATAATATAAACTAAGCATAATGATAAAGAATAATGCTCCAAAAATGATTTAAAATGGAACAACTTGGCACTATTTCTGTATGCAAAATAATCTTGTTTATGAGCTAGCTTAATACCAAAGATTTATGAAACTCATTACTTAAAATAGGTGTCATCCATTATAAATAATTCACTTCAAGTGTTAAATAATAAATTGTATATCATGGATGAATAATAAAATGTTAATTTTTAATATACAATATACATGGTGTCAATTGTCAAGTGTCAACTGTCAAGCATATCACATTTCACAATTTGACTGAATTTGACCTAACTTGTTTTGATTTTCGGATTTTTTTAATTTTTAATTATCTGTTCGTCGTTTTTTCGTTAATGTTCGAATGTAAAAATTGTTTGTTTGTCTTTTATTTATTTATAATTAATTAAACAAATGTTCACCCTTAAGTTGAACACCCTTACTAGATATCTTTATTTTTATCGCTCAGATTAATTAATTTTGATCAATCATCGTTTGTTCGACGACTATGGCGATTGACTGATTTAAGAGTGGCGCTGCAGTAGCAGTCGATAAATTTTAAAGCGCCAAACGTAATTAAAAAAAAAATTACGCTTTCTCTCTGCAGTATTTTGTTTATATTTACTAAAACGTTTTTTAAACTACGTAAATAGTTGAAGTTTTGTATACTAGCATTTTACTAACTACTTGAGTCATTAAAATTTTTAAATATTTGAACTCGGCTAACTTCACTCCATTTATAACAGCTATGTTCATATTGAAACTATTCGCACGCCAGCGCTATTGTGGTAGGTAATAGGGTATTTTACTCCATATGAAAATCAATCTGAAAATAAATTATTAAGATAGCTTAGACAAAAAGCATTCGGAAAATGTAGGTTTTAGTTCATGAAATAATAAAATAAATTTTAAAATTAAATTCAAAGTTTTCAGTTTTTTTAATCTGTTTAAAAACACCACGAAATAGTAGACGCCATTTTATTACGTCATACCGCCTCATACACAAAAATAAATAATTTGTTCGGTGTTTTTACACTAGTATTCTTGCATTTTACACTTGTATTTTTGCATTCAGAAACAGCACATTAACTATAAGTATAATAATAACTCATATTTAAACTATAAACAATTATCAATTTGATACAAGCCTCAGCGCATTTGTTTACAAAATCCACTGACGTACTGACACACAGAGTAATAATGACGTCCAATGCGTTCAGCGTTTTCAACCAATGAGGCGCGAAATTTGAAAATGTAAAAATTTAAATGCATTTTTATAACACTTATCGATTGAATAAAAATTTGGTATTTTTTCTAGTGGTGTATTATGACTACAGAATCTAATTGAGACGCTTTTCAAAAATTGATGTAATACCCCATTGAAACTTTATTTTCAGTATACAACTGGACACGTTTTCAACTTTCCCCCGATATGAGTCGGTTCTCCTTATCTCTACCCTCCATAATAGTCACTGACCTCTATAATAGGTCAGTGCGTTATACTTTTCCACAGAGTACATTCCGTAGTAACTAATATTTAATCTGTGGTACATTCCCCGCGGGGTATTATTGGTCTGCTCTGTGGTACATTCTATTTGTGTCAACCAATTTAAATTGTAATTTGTAAAATGATTAATGAATACTGACATACGTAGGTTTTCATGTGGTCAAGTGATTATTTGTGACGACGTAAGTTATTGTACGCTATGTGGACAGTCTCTTCAGAAAGTATTATTTAATAATAAACACAATGGCAGGCCGAGGCGAAAGAGGTGTATCTCGAGTCTTGGATAAGCTAGAAATATCAGTTAAATCAGGTCAATATTATGAGGCTCATCAAATGTATAGAACTTTGTATTTTAGGTAAAAAGAAATTATTAGAAAGATATTTAAAGTTTTATTCTAATAAGAACTATGCATTTATCAAAATTCTTTCGCAGGTACCTGGGCCAAAAAAAATATTCCGATTTATTAAATCTGTTGTATAAAGGTTCATTACTTTTATTAGAATGTGATCAACAAGGTAGTGGTGCAGATTTGGCAATACTTTTAATAGATGTTTTAACAAAGTCAGAAACAAAACCTTGTGATGAGTGGATACAGAAAATAGGAAAGTTATTTGAAATTATGAGTTCTAGTATCCCTGAGCGTGAAATGTTTCTCACAAATGCAGTAAAATGGTCAATGGATAGTACTAAGAAAGGTCATCCTTTACTTCACAAAGTAAGTAAACTTAATATTTAATTGAAACAAAAAAAATATGTTGCTCTTAATATTACTTATCTGCCAAAATAGATACATTATCATATTATTTTGTTCATAGAAAATTGCAGAAGTGTATTGGCATGAAAAGAAGTATACATCAGCACATAGACACTTTTTACATTCTAGTGATGGAGCAGCATATGCTGATATGTTGATTGAGTTGCATACAAATAAAGGGTTGAAGTCGGAGATTGATCTGTTTATAGCACAGGCTGTATTACAGTGTCTCTGCTTACACAACATAGAGATGGCTACAGAAGCTTTTAATAAATACACAGGCTCACATCCAACCATAAAAAATGACAAAGGACCACCTTATTTATTCCCATTACTAAATTTCCTATGGTTTCTGCTACGAGCAATAGAGAAGTAAGTATTTTACATAATTATGAATAATTCAATTTTCAGCATTGTCATGCAAAATGTTAAATTTGAATATTTTATTTCAGGAAACATGTTGTTCAATTTAAAATTTTAAGGACTTGCTATGCTCTTAGTATAAAACGTGATCCAAATTACTCTGATTATTTAGATACTATTGGTCGCATTTGGTTTGGTATTGAAGTGCCTCAAGACAGAAGGCAAAATTCATTATTTGGTGGTTTACTTAAAACTATAATAGGAGAGGTTGAAATTGATAGTTCAGAGGATGAGGGAGACTATTTAAGCTCTACTTCAGCTCCCGATTTGGATTAGTCAATTTGGCAGTATAATTGATAAAATTAATCAGCACATGCTGGTTCAATATCTGGGGGGACTAGGTATATGTGGTGCATACTAATTCTTTAATATTTTCCAAGTGTCTTAACAAATTAGAATCCGTATGCTATATTATTTCTATTATTTTTAAACATTTGTATTGTTATAAGTATGATAAAAAGAAAATTTTGCTAACAGTAAAGCTTATAGTCAATATAGTGCAGTTTTTCAGAACTGATTTGTTTTAATGAAATTACCTGTTCAAAGTGTATTTGCCACAGAACTAAAAGCTAATGGTGTGCGCTCACAACTTTCAATGTGAATATAATTAAGAGTAATTAGAGTGCTGTAGGGCCCTTCTTGCTTTTAGTTCGGTGGTATTTGCATTATATTTAACGAGTTGTTGTAATTTGTTCTATTTCAATGTTTATTTATTAAATGCCTATGTTATTATTATTTATGTGCTCCTTTCATAAGTAAGGATTTCCAGCCAAACATTTTCAAAGTAGCATAGTGAAGTATATTTAGAAAAAAGAAATGGTATTAAAATACAATAGTAGGTAATACATTATGTATAATATACAAAATGAATCTACACTTATATACTATACCAAAATAAAACAATTATTATAGTAAAAGTCATGTTCACGTGAAATTGTGACAAAATGTGTGCTGCAATACTTTGTGTTCTTGCTTAAACCAATAGAAAACAACTATGTTAGCAAGGTGTTGTGTTTTAAAATCTTAGTATTTTCGAGTTTAGACAACATGGGTCAAGGGTTTCTTCTGCAAAGAATATAAAGCAATCGTTTTGACTAAAGTAGGTATGTTGTCGTATTTTTAGCCGCGTGTCGCTTATTAGACTAAGCAAGAGCAAATGTACCAAATAAATCATGAAAAACATCAAAACTTGTTGTGTCCCATAATAAGGCCTGACGCCTGTCCTATGTCTAAACTTATACCGCATTTACATTCAGCCGTAGTGAGCAGGGAAGTGGGCAGGACGAGTGTGTAAACGCGATACTTCTCATGCCACTGCCATTGCCACTCGCGCTGCCCGGCGCTCCCCAAAATGGCGGTTTTTTGTGCGGAAGTGCGTGTTTACATTCTGCTCCGACGCTCAGTACTCGCCGAGCGCCTGGATCTTTTTAAATATCGAACATAATTATGTATCGCAAAGAGACAGCGCGGCCGCTGTAATTATTTCGACGTCTGCCATTGCCGAAACTTGAAAGCCAAGTGAGTGGTAGGGCAGTAAGTAAACACACACTCCTCTCGATCCTGCTGCAGCAGTATTTAGGGAATTATCGCCGGCAGCGCGATGGGCAGCGGCAGGGGCTGAATGTAAATGAGGTATTATACCGCATTTACATTCAGCCGTAGTGAGCAGGGAAGTGAGCAGGGAAGTGGGCAGGACGAGTGTGTAAACGCGATACTTCTCATGCCACTGCCATTGCCACTCGCGCTGCCCGGCGCTCCTCAAAATGGCGGTTTTTTGTGCGGAAGTCAAAGGACCGGCAGCTTGAGCGGCAGTGCGTGTTTACATTCTGCTCCGACGCTCAGTACTCGCCGAGCGCCTGGATCTTTTTAAATATCGAACATAATTATGTATCGCAAAAAGAGACAGCGCGGCCGCTGTAATTATTTCGACGTCTGCCATTGCCGAAACTTGAAAGCCAAGTGAGTGGTAGGGCAGTATGTAAACACACACTCCTCTCGATCCTGCTGCAGCAGTATTTAGGGAATTATCGCCGGCAGCGCGAAGGGCAGCGGCAGGGGCTGGATGTAAATGAGGTATAAGAATCCTACGTCAAACGATCTGCGATTAGAGAGAAGTATAGTCTATGAAGGAAGTCTAGTAAAACTTCCCTATTATATTTACGGCATATTTATGCATTCAAATTTCAAAGTGGTGTAATAAGTACTTTGTGAACATGGTTCTGCAGCATTGAATTTTAGTATGTTTTTTCTTAATATATACTTGTACTGTACTTAGGGTGCATAGCAATTGGAGACCCTCCCGAGTTCTACATATTGTATGGATTCAGCCATATTCTTTCCACTGGAGCCATAGACACTTCTCGAAGTACGGGATCGCGTAGTTTAAATATGTTTCTAAAACTTTCTAGAATTTTCAGATATTCTAGTTATCTCATGATGTTTCTTTCTTCAATCATGATCATTTTTATTTTTCGTAAGGCACATGGTAATTGTGTTAGAAATGTGAGATCTGAACCGGCTTCACATTATGTTCCAAGTGGAGTATTACCACTGGGTTATCACCTTTTAATATATATTATGCCACTGCCTGACAATGCAACTTCAAAAATCTTCATATGAAGCAGATATATTTAATTTAATTAAAACGGTATCATTGATTACATCAAATTATGTATTAAACATTATACCATATAATATTACATAAACCCATTATATATAACAAACAATAAATAGACACAATATAAGCCTGACATTCAGTAATGTACATCTCATACATATGTATATTATTATTATATGACTGAGGTAGATGTTTAATAATTTATATTATAAATAAATGATTTTTTTTTATAAATCTTCAACAACCAAATTTGTAACATCTCTTGACCAGCTTCTAATTTTAAGTTGTGTCTTATTAAGATTAAATTTAATACCCCTGTTCTTCAAGTCTATCGCTTGCTTCACAATAAACCGATTAAATTCATGAACATGTGGATGGTTCAAAAATTCATTCATATCCATCCATTGACATGCTTTAATTTCTTGTTCTGATATAATTATTTCTGATGAAGTAGGTCTCAATATAACAACAACATAAATATCTGAGTTTCCAAACATAGCATTATGTGTATGTCTTAATGTAACCATTGATTCAAAAACTGATTCAACACCTGTTTCTTCTTTTACCTCCCGGACAGCAGCATCTTTGATGTCCTCTCCTGAACAACATTAAAGATAGATAGTCAGATTTATCTGTACAACAACTACTAGTATGATCTAAAGCATTTTCATAAATATTATTTTATATATATTTTATTTACCTCTTTCGACATAACCACCTGGCAGTTTCCAATGAGGAAAATCTAGATATTTTTCTGATACAACAAGTATCTCATTTTTATCATTTATAACTAAACCTCCAACACCAAGGTTTGTGTGACAGGCAGGTGGCAAATTGGGTGTACTATTTTTTAGCAACCATTTGAACATTACCACAAAGTTATCCCGTGAGTGGTGAAAGTTAAATCCATTCTAAAATGTAGAAGAATAACAAAAATATTATCAATCAAGGTAAATAATTATTTTGAAAAATAATTACTAAAAAGTGAAGGAAAGAATTTAAAAGAGTACTACAAGTACATAATATTAGTGATACTTTTTTGTGGTTATCTATGGTGTATATATTATATTGATGTTTTATGAGGTGGCTAATTTTCTTGTGTATTTATTTGTTGGTGAATTTTAAAAAATATACAGTATAAATATAATTACGTCGGCAAGAATTGGAACTATTACTGCATCATTTATATGGACTTTAAACCAAATACATTTTCTGCTTTCTTCATCCCATTTTTTTATGGAAGCTGTAAATATAGATATTTCATTTAATAGGATTCCATGATTGTGGTACAGTGATTACCTTTATCTATAAGATAAATTTAATGAATACTTTTAATATAATCAGAAACGATAATCACCTATTAGTTGATCCAAAAATTGGTTTGGTTCACAAGGTTCGTCCAATGAATCCACTGTTATGCCATTATACCTATCTATAACTCCTTGGAATGTTTGTGCCGACATTTTGAAAAAATTGTGTCGTCCTCGTCCAGAAAAAGCGAATATTATATGAATTATTAACTACATAAGACTTATGATATATTAGATATACCAATGTGAAGTAGTAGACAATTTCTTAACAAATTGACAGTTCTTTTATCTGATAAATTTATCCTACATGCAATATTTATCTAAATTGATATCGTTTATTATTAGTATTAGAGAGATACTGCATACTATCAGTATCATTCACGAAAGAAACAATAAAATAAAAGCCGATTAGTACCTATATCTCATAAGGTCAACACTCAGCTGTTATACTTGATAGATCAATGATCATAGATGAATGATGATAGTTCCCAGTATATTATCTATACTCTTTGGATAGAACTGTCAAGTGCAAAGAGAATGTAAACCACTGACCTCTATAATACCACTGGACTGGCTGTTGTCAACGTACTTTACTTTTACTGTACTGTACTTTTGTGGCTGCTTGATATTCGCCATTTTGGCGCTGTCGGACGTAGCGAGACGTAGCGAGAGCTTATGGTACTAAAACTAATGATGTCAATATCAGCGAGCAAATATCGATAACTTTTAATAATAAGTTTTTACAATCAATAAAACTGTTTCAAATAAAGATTTTTATTTTTTATTTTTATTAATCAATAACCGTATCATCATAATTACTACTTATGTTATATTAACAACGAAAATGCAAAATTACTTTCAAAATTAGTTCTCGGGACTCTCGCTAGTGGCGTTTCAAATGGACACAAAAAAATTGCTGTCAAACGCTTGGAACAGCCTGCCAGGCACACACTTCTGACTTCATACTTCAGTCTTCACAGTCCACAGCAATTTATAACTATTAACTACCTACCTATACTCTTTGGTGCACACTCCACAGGCTACAGCTGTCATTTAAGATCGTAGATAGAGACTATATCATTTTAGAATGTATTATGTAATAGATCAGCCATGACCATGGTAGACGGCATGACACTAAACATAATATGATGATATGTAGCAATAACACTAAACTCTAAAGCATTGTAAAGGAACGAGATAGGCATATGTAAGTGGACTAAGAAGTAGGACAACATTATTATGTTCCATCCGTTTCTGTGTACACAAAATTCGTTTCGCTTGTCACCAGGATAACCAGGTTGATGAACAACTATAATTACAAAGAACAACTAAGGCATTTCGTCTAAACTAGTTTTGACTAGTTAAAACGCGATGTAACTGAGAACGGGTTTTAACTGTAACATATACACTATACGTACGTTTGTTCATACGTAGTGATGCGACGTCACATATTTAAACGGAGCGAGGGTAAGACGCTAATTTTCTAACTAAGTCGAATTTGGACATTGAATGTTTTTTTGAAAATTTAATTAAAATAGTCACTCTCAACGATAAATAAACCGATTCTGTTTGTGATTTCATTTCGGAAAATCTGATGGACTGATTTTGATAAAATTCGGTATGATGATAGCTGGTCATACGCATATAAAGACTGAGAAATCTATACTAACGGTTCAAACGTTACGAGAACGTAACGAGAGTTGGATAGTACCGAGCCCCTAAGGGCTTGGACCTATAATTAGGGCAAGGTTTGATTTTTAGAAACAAAAAAGCTGTAAGTAGTAGGTAATTTATTTAGGTACACATATAGTATGATAAAAAAATCCAAAGTTTGAACTCTTGAAGTATTGTTAAACTGGTCAGATAATATCGCGCCTAGGTTTTATAAATATTATATTATAAGGAGTGAAGAAATTTTATTAATATAAATTATAAGGAGTGAGGAAAAAAACATCTACAACACCTTGTCCCTCCCTCGTCGTTCGGGACAAACAGGTGGTGCGCGCGGGGAGGCATGTCTGAATTTGATATTTACGCACTGGATCGCAAAACTATGTATAGTTTTTGAGATATGCCGATGCGCGGAATTATCAGCCGCGCGGTATTATCCAAGTCGCCCCTATATAGGGACGAAGTCACGAACCCGAGTGGAATCAGGATGAGTCACTTGTATAAAATAATGTTAACGTTAATACTATCAAACCAATCAAAGAAATTGTTCTATTTGAAGGCGATGAGTTAGAAATTGCGTTCATATCGAAACTTTTCAATTTTCTTTCTATGGCAAACCGCCAACGTGAAATGGATCGGTACTGAACTGCAATTTTTCTCCTTTACAATATCGAACTTGTTGTTCAGTGAAAAAAAAATCAAAATATTATTCTTCGTTAATATCATCTTTTAGATTGAGTATGGGCTTATAATAAAAATATTTCGTGTCATTTCACACCTATCGAAAAAATAATTAGGGACTTGTAATGTATAGTGCTGATGAATAATTAAAGTTGATAATAGTCCTATTGTAAAAAATTTCAATTATCGACTTATATTATTTAGACGACACGTTTGGCTCAGTCGGCAGAGACCCTACTTTCTGCACCAGCGGTCGCGGGTTCGAGTCCCGCTGGGGGCATTTGTTGAGCACGAATTTTTGTACTCCAGTCATGGGTGTTCATATTTATAATATGTATGTATTTAAAATTTATATGTGTAGTGTATCAACTATCTGTTATCCGTAACACAAGCTTAGCTTACCACGGAACTAGATGGCGCTATGTGTAATAATGTCGATTAAATTCGATACTAAGAATTATAATTCAAAACCTATAATTTTCAACACTGTTAAAGGAACTAAAAACAATTCGTTTTCGGTAAATAGAAACTCTGAGTAGGAGGTGAATAATATTTTATTCAATACACTACTCTAGGCTAGAAAAGAAAGAAGAGTCTCAGAGAACCTTTTAGAGCAGGTATACCGTATACGTTAGTAAAATTCTTGTTTGTGTCTCCACCTTCCGCAGACATTGTATCAGGATTCAGGATGGTATACTACACATAGGTAGGTATAACAATTTCTGTCTTGCTTTGATTAGATTCTTAGAATATTTACTATGCTAACACCACACTATGCCTACTGCAACGAATTTTAAATAAAATCTATGGTTTTTCGAATTTTGTCTGTTTGTCTGTCTATCTTAATCTGTCTGTGACCGCATTACGTGAAAACCACTTCCCAGATTTTGATGAATTTCGTTATGATGATAGTTGGCTATCCGGTGGGTGTCGCTATTGTTATCAAAACATGTTTAGCGCCAAAGGAACCGCCATTTCGTTGATTTGAAGTGCCCACGAAAAATCACGGGTTTCTTAATTTTGATTTCGCTACAACCAAAATTAGCCCTCAGCACTGTACCTATGTACAGCTTAACTTGTATGCTACGTTACCTATTAATCTCGATTCCGGTCGACTGCTATACAGATTGGCAAGGCATGTTATGCCTTCATATTCGATCGATAAGTAATTTCAATCTTCAATTTTGCTTTGAAGGAAGACATGATATTATCATCAACACTACAGTTTCAACATCGACTTTAATTGAATAAATTTTGGTTACTAGCCAGTGTAGAAATAAAAATGAAAGATTATCATTTATATGAATTTATATACCTAGGTAAGATTTTATTTACGATGTGTATCTATTCCGTCGCGTCGGTATGCAAGATTACACCGAGGGCTTAATTAGGAGTTTGAATATTTCATGAGCAATAACGAGAAAATCACCAGTCGTGAATAAGATATTAAGAAAGTATGTAGCTACTAGCTGCTTATTTTATATTTAGCCAGGAAGTGCCTTGCGAAGTGAAATCTTGACGGTCTATTCGTAATTTTATACTTAAATACTAGTTTGAAATTTCGCGTCATTGTTTCTCTAAGTTCCGGAATGGGTACTTGTGCCTATAGTCTAGTAATATTGTAGTTGTATTTGAAAATAAAAAATATTACATTATTAAAAGTATAAATATTCCGAAGAGAGAATCTGAGAAACAACTACTATACAAATTATACCCCTAAGCAAAAGAAAAAAAATGTAAATGTGGTATTTTGGGTACCTTGGAAGTAACTTCCTTCACACTTTCTATTCTGTCAACGGGCAGCTGGTACACAAGTGAACAACTAATTTTTTTCCTATAAAAAATACTGTCATGATATACATGAGCTTAGGGAACGATGAGACTGGCATTTAGTTTTGTAACTAAAAAGACTAATAAAAATTTAGAAAAAAATATACATGAGCAGGATAGTGTATAAATTATAATGTGTGTACGTCTTACCTCTCTTCATCAAAAATCCAATTCTTATTCTTATTATAAGTTAGTACTTGGTAACTTGCATAATATACGTATGTGCATAGCTCCTAAGGTATAAATATTCATCTTATTACAATAATGATGATGGCTCTAAAACTGTTACTGCTTTTTTAATTTATGACCTGGGTGAACTTTTATTGCACTTATTTATCATTTGTGGTAAAAATTACACATTCAATTATTAGATGCCATATCGTCTGAGTTACTTCTTCTAATCCTATTTGTTAGACAGTCACACAGCAATTACTTAATATGAACATGACCGTTGACAGTCCCAATTCTTACTACAATAAAGTATTCAATATACTCTTGGAGTCATTCAATAACGTATTTAAAGAACGAACTGTATTAAAAAACACTAAAATAAAATTTAGCGACTGGGCGACAGTCGGCATATACAGAAGTAGAGATAAATTGTACGAATTATACAGTATGAAACAATGAAATCAAGACCCAACGTTTCATAGCCGGGTAAGAACCTATTCTAAAATTTTTAAGCTAAGTCTATTCACATTAGAAATAAAATTTTGAATTCTGATAATAAAATTAAAGCCACTTGGGACATAATTACTCGTACGGCTGGAAGATCAAAGCGCGCCAACGAACCTATCCAACTTTTAATTGATAATGTTACAGTAAGTTCCGATGAAGATGTCGCAAATACATTTGAGAATTATTTTTCGAAAATCCCAGAAGTGGTCACATCTTCTCTAAGATCTTCCCCTATAGAGGCAGTCAAATTCTTGCGAAATCATACAACGCACTGTAATCACCAATTTAAATTTTTATATGTAGATGCACATGAAATAATTAAAATATTTAAAACTTTTAATGTAAAGAAAACTGGTGATTTGTGGGGCATGTCTGTTAAATTACTTAATACAATAATAACAAACATTGCACCTTATTTAGCTCTAATATTCAATAAATGTATAGACACTGGAATATTCCCTGATCTCATGAAAATTAGTAAAGTAATACCTCTTTTTAAAAATGGCGTTAAAAATGATCCTGGCAACTATAGACCTATTTCTATATTGCCATGTATGAGTAAAATCTTTGAGAAACTTATGTTAAGTCAACTATTGAATCATTTTAACATAAATAATATTTTCCATAGTGAACAGTATGGGTTCACGAGAGGTAGGTCTGCGGGGATAGCACTTCTTAGACATATTTATGACGCTTGGGAAAAATCACAGAATGCAATTGGTGTTTTCTGTGACTTATCTAAAGCTTTTGATTGTGTAGAGCATGAAACTCTTCTGCTTAAATTTGCTCATTACGGAGTTCGTGGTATTGCCCTTGATCTCATTGCATCGTATCTTAGTGGTAGGGTTCAGAAGGTCGCGGTAAATAATGTTAATTCTTTTGGATCTCCTATTAAGATGGGTGTTCCACAGGGATCTATATTGGGTCCATTTTTGTTCTTAGTTTATATTAATGATCTCCCATTTTATGCCGACAAGTTTTGTGATATTGTACTCTTTGCGGATGATACGTCCTTGTTAAAATGGGTTTTAACTGAATACTGGGGCGGACAACAAATGACTTATTTATTTGAATTTCAGAAAAAAAGTATATTTCGTTATAATAATATACATTATGTATGTATCGCTTGGATATAAGTTTAACTTTAAAGTTAGGAAGTGAATGGTGAATGCGCGCGGGCGACGGCCGGTCGACGCATTATATATGGTCGCCCCTCTGTCCCCGCTCCCGCTCAGGTGCATCGTAGACATTCTCCCTCCCCTCGAATATGTCTGATATTCGAGAAAAGACGACGAATAGATTGATTCATGGTGTCAGCGGGCAGACTTTGTTGATAGCTCGGCGTACTATGCCCTTTGAGGTCCTCACGTCGACCACTCTTGAGACACCATCAGTACCAGGATATAGTGTAGAAATCCGTCCCATACGCCATTTGGCCATTTGAGTGGAGGAAGATTAGGCTCCTTCAGAAGTACCATGTCACCTTCTTTTAAGCTTTGTTGATTGGCCTTCCATTTGCTTCTTTGCTGTAATTCGTTTAGATATTCGAGACGCCATCGCTCCCAAAAGTGCTGTCTCATTTGTTCAAGGAGTCTGTATCTATTGAGCTTGCTGGCCTTGATATCTACAAGTTCTGGCGAAGGTAAAGATGTTAGTGCTCTGCCAATTAGAAAGTGGCCCGGGGTTAAAGGAGAGAGGTCATTCGGATCTGAAGAGAGAGGAGTTAATGGTCGGGAATTTAGGATCGCTTCTATTTGAGTGAACAAAGTGGACAATTCCTCAAAAGTTAAATGTTGATTGCCTAGAATTCGTGTCATGTGATACTTTGCAGATTTGACTCCTGCCTCCCAAAGCCCACCGAAGTGGGGAGAGTAAGCGGGTGAGAACCTAAATTTTATACCTTCAAGAGCAGCAAAGGCAGATATTTTTTCATTGCTTGTTTTTAAGAAACTATTTATTTCATTGTTTGCACCTACAAAATTTGTCCCGTTATCACAATACAGTTCACTTGGTTTTCCTCTACGAGATATGAAACGCCGCAAACAAAGAATAAAAATATCGGTTGTAAGGTCACGTTACGGTCCGTAATATAAAATGGTCCAGCAAAATCTACGCCGCTAACATAAAATGGAAAATTAGGAGTCACCCTGGCAGGAGGTAAGTCACCCATTATAGGATTTATGCTTTGTGCTCTTAATGTTTTACATAGAATACAATTATGAACAGTGCTTTTAGCTAAATTCCTACCTCTTAATGGCCAATACTGTTGTCTTATATTATTTAATAAAAATTGAGGCCCACAATGTAAAAGAATTTTATGTTCATGTATAAAAAGTAATTTTGTAAAATGGTGATTTGATTCTAGTAATGCTGGGTGTTTTTTTGTATATGTTTCAGATGAATTCCCGATACGACCACCAACACGAAGAATGCCTGATTCATCTATGAAAGGATTTAACGACAAAATATGTGACTTGCTAGGTAATGGTTTTTTATTATTTAATATTGATATTTCTGTTGAAAAACATTCCCTTTGATGTAGTTTAATTAAAGTATTTAACGAAGAATTTAGTTCATCTACTGTGATATATCCGATTATTCTAGATTTAGGGTTACGTAGATTGTGGATAAAACGTAGGACATAAACCATTGTGCGTTGTAGTGTAGTGAACTTTGAAAATCGATTGAGTGTTATATATGTATTAGTAAAAGTAGGTATATCTTTAGTAGTATTAGTAATTGTAGATGTAAGATTAGTAGTAGTAGTATTGGTATTTTTAGTAGATAGTTTAGTAGTTTTAGTGTTAGATTTAAGATTAGTGTATTTTCTTTTAGTATAAGCTTTTTTTTTAGGTACGTCAGCTATAACTTGAATATTTTGTGGCCAATTATCAGTTGTCAATTTTAAAAAGTGTGGTCCATCCCACCATAAAGTAGCTTTATCTATCTGTTTCGGATCCAAGCCTCTTGACGCTAAATCAGCCGGATTTTGTTGAGAAGGAACATGTCTCCATGAATGAGATGATGTAAGCTGCTGTATTTCACTAACTCTGTTTGCAACAAAAGTTTGAAGCTCACAAGGTTCAGTTGATATCCAACTTAAAGCCACTGATGAATCTATCCAATGTATACTTCGAGATATAGGACATCGAAGTGCTTTAAGAACCTTTGAAGCAATGCGTGCTGCTAATTGAGCCGCACATAACTCTAGACGTGGGATTGTCACTGTCTTCAATGGTGCAACTTTAGTTTTTGCACATAGTAATTTTACTTTAATTTCATTTGATGAATTGATAGATCGTAAATAAATACATGCTGCATATGCGTCTTGTGATGCATCTGAAAATGAGTGTAATTCGATAATTATTGGATCATCAATTATGACACACCTTGGAACTTGGATCTTAGATAACTGTTTTAAGCTGGCAATGAAATCATTCCATTTCTCCTCTAAATATGGTTGAATTGGATCGTCCCAATCTAAATTTGTTAACCATAACTTTTGTAATATTATTTTGGTCGTAATTGTGCATAGGCCAAGTAGTCCTAGTGGATCAAAGAGCTTTGCTGAGCTGGATAAAATCGATCTTTTCGTTAACTGTGGCGGATTTGGAATGTCCACTGGAAATTCGAAAACATCATTAGTAGGATTCCATATCAATCCTAGTGTTTTTGATTCTGAAGATACATCGAAGTCTTTAGGTGTGGAGATATAAACGTTATTTTCGAAAATTGTTGGTGTATTACTTCGAAATTTACGAAGGGGAAAGCAAGCTGTACTCAAAATCTTAGTCACTGAATTTAATATATGCCGGAGTTCTTCCTCGGTTTGTGCTCCAGATAAAAAGTCATCCACGTAAAAATCTTCTTTAATTAGCTGTGCTATTTTTGGATCTGATGACTCCTTTGACAATTGCAGAAGACAACGAGTACTTAGAAATGGTGCTGATGCGGTGCCATATGTGACTGTATTCAACTGATACGTTTTAATCGGTGATGACTCGTGGTTTCGCCAAAGTATCATTTGTAAATGGCGTTGCTTAGGATCTACCAAAATTTGACGATACATTTTCTCAATATCTCCCGACACAACGAACTTATGCTGTCTATATCGCAAAAGAATTGAAAAAAGGTCATCTTGTACAACGGGACCAACGTGTTGTATGTCATTTAGGGATTTACCTGAGGTGGTCTTTGCTGACGCATCAAATACCACCCTTATCTTAGTTGTTTCACTTTGCTCCTTGATGACAGCATGATGAGGAAGATAATATGCATTAACTGGTGGAGAAATTTCAGTTAAATGATTCAGCTGCTCATATTCTCGAATAAAATTACTATAGTCCTGGCTCAATTTTGGCTTATTTCTGAATTTTCGTTCAATCTGTAGCAACCTTTTCTCAGCTGTGTTATAAGAATCACCCAGAATATCTGGTGACTCTCGAAATGAAATTTGAACGCAAAATCGACCATTCTCGTCACGAGTAGTTGTTTCAATAAATAATTTTTCACAATAATTATGATTGTCCTTTACAATGAATTCTTCCCTTTGATTAACTCTTGTTTCCTCAAGTTCCCAAAATTTAGCTAATTGTTGTTTAATATCGACGCTAAAATGACATTTAGACTTTTTTGAATCCTGTTGTAAGCTCCCTCCCATGGAACCAGCGACTATCCAACCTAGCTCGGTTTCTTGGAGAATTGGTTTATTATGACCTAATTTTATTCGCTTCAGGCCCATTAAGTCCCAGAATACATCAGCTCCTAGGAGAATATCAATTTCAGATGGTTGATAGAAGTTAGGATCGGCTAATTTTATATTGTCTGGAATTCCTAAATCGTAGTATGATAATTTCGTATGAGGAAGCCTATCAGTAATACGAGGAACAATATAGCATTTAATAGAAATGTTGAATGAGTTATGTAAGGATTCTAATTTTAAATTACAATGCTCAGTAATATTAGTTATGTTATTGTTTAAGCCAGATACGCAGTGGTAATGACTTTTATGTTTGTAGCAACCAATTTTCCCTTGAGCCGCTGCACTTATAAACGACGACTGGCTTCCGCTATCCAGTAACGCTCGTAACATAATAGATTTGCCATTGTTTGTAACTTTCACCAAGGCCGTAGACAGCAAAGCTTGATGAGAAGAAACAGCAGACAGAGTTACAGACGACGTAGGATTTGCCACTGCGATGGCATTATGATTAGACTTAGAATTTAATTTATCATTTGAATTTATTGTTAGTAGAGAATTAGTTTGTAGTTTTTGTTGTTGTTGTTGTTGTTGTTGTTGTTGTGTTTGTTGTTGCTGTTGTAATTGTTGTTGTTGTTGTTGAGGTTGTAATTGTTGTTTAGGTTGTTGTAATAAATGTTGCATATGTAGTTCTGATTGTTGTATTTGTTGTTGACTTTGTTGAATATTTGATTGTTGTTTATGCAGTAATGTGTTATGTTTTCTTTTACAGATTTTGCAGCCACCTAATCTACACTGAAAAGCTTGATGGCCTGCACGTAAACAGTTAGCACATAAATTTAATTGATAAACCTTTGAATTGCGTTCAATTACAGGTAACGTTTTAAATTTTAAGCATTCATGTAATTTATGATTTTGATTGCACAATATACACTGATTATGTTTTGAAGTTGAATCAAAATAAGAAATAAATGATCGTGAATTATTTAAGCCATAACGTCTTTCATTTTTCACATTTACAATAGAAGATTTACCTGCATTGACTGTTTCTAAAATAGTAGCTCGTTCTCGAAGAAATGTATAAAAATCATTAAGAGTAGGAGTAGGTAACCTACTTCGGTATTCTTCCCAATTTCTTGATGTAACTGTATCTAATTTTAAAGAAGCCATATAAATTATAATAGTATCCCATTTTTCCGTGGGTTCGCCTAGTGAATTTAAAGCACATAAATTTTTTGATAAAATATCAATTAAGTTGCGAATACCTTTATCAGATTCTTTAAGTAGCGGTTCTATTGCAAATAAACATTTTAAATGTTCATTAATAAGAAGGCGCTTATTATCATACCGATCACAGAGCAAAGACCAAGCGATACTGTAATTGTTTGCACAAACTGTAATAGATTTAATGACCATGCTTGCAGAACCTTCTAGATATGATTTCAAATAGTGAAATTTACTAATTGCATCAATTCTGTCATTATTGTGTATTAAAGATAAAAACATATCTCTAAACTCCAGCCACTTACTAGATGTACCATCAAAAGGAGGTATTTTCAGAGGAGGTAATTTTAAATTATTAGTATTGCTATAACTTTCATATATTGATTCATTTTCCACTCTTTTGTCAGACCCGGTCCACAAATCGAGAAGTTGCTGAGCTTGAGCTAATAGTCTAAAAAATAAATTTTCTGTTATTTCTCTTTCCTCGATTTGTGCACTAGGATCTGGATCAAAATTTTCAATTTTAGTTTGAATTTCATCGAAAGTGCAAGAAAGTTCCTGTGCTTTATTAATACGTAAAGATAATTCATTAATTTGTATTTTAGTAACTAATGTGGTTTTAACATCTAATAACGGTTTTAAAAATTTCTCAAATAAAGTTAAACGGCAACGTAAAGAAGCCCTTTGCTTTATTAAATCTTTTAATTCACTCATTTTATAAGTGCAAACAATAAAATAATTAAGTAATTAAGTAATAAGATAACCTCGCAAATAATTTACGTACACTTTTATAATTTTTCAAAAAGAACAAACAATGATTGTAATATTTACCTTTTATGGTTGAATATGTATTAATTATTAATACAAACTTCTAAAAATGAAGAAACGTAGATAACACGTGGCAGGTATAAAGGTTATGTAAGTAATATGACCTCTTCAATTGTTCAATAGGTACTCACACGCATATTCCCAGAGAATCTGAAATCATCGGCAGATACTAAATATAAATCATTAATAACCCTTTTCTTGCAGTCGGGTAAAAATAAGATGTATTTATAGGACGTATTTATATGCATTTAAGCGAAAATAATATAACAAAGAAGTTTTTTTTTTTATTATAATTACGAGGGTATAAAATAAAAAGTTATGTACTAAAAATTGTCCACCTCATCACTAAATAGAAAGCTAAAAACATAACAAGGACAGATAGGAACGGGCTCACCTCCCTTTTATCATAATCTTGTAGCATGTAGCAATAATCTCCTTTTATACTTAATTTTGTTCTATCGGGATTGAGTTCGCCTTCCAATGTTTGCCTTATATTTCCTTGTTATAACATCACATCACATCACGTCACGTCGGGGTCACCAAATGTTAAAATGGGTTTTAACTGAATACTGGGGCGGACAACAAATGACTTATTTATTTGAATTTCAGAAAAAAAGTATATTTCGTTATAATAATATACATTATGTATGTATCGCTTGGATATAAGTTTAACTTTAAAGTTAGGAAGTGAATGGTGAATGCGCGCGGGCGACGGCCGGTCGACGCATTATATATGGTCGCCCCTCTGTCCCCGCTCCCGCTCAGGTGCATCGTAGACATCCTTAATTTTTAAAGTTGATAGAAAGTCAAATAATTACGACGAAGTGAATAGTGCATTATCGCATATACTTCATTGGTTTAACATTAATAAACTGGCTTTAAATGCCAAGAAGACAAAATATATGCAGTTTTTATTACCTAATGTAAAAAGGCAAAATTTCAACTTGTATCTTAATAACGACATATTAAACACGGTAGATTCCACTGTTTTCTTGGGATTGACATTAGATTCGGGTTTGCAATGGGGTCCCCATCTCTCGTCTCTTGCGAGTAGACTAAGCTCCGCTGTTTTCGCTGTCAGAAGAGTCAGGCAGCTGACAGACGTTGACACTGCCAGACTTGTTTACTTTAGCTACTTCCATAGCATTTTGTCGTATGGCATGTTGTTGTGGGGTAATGCAGCGGACATTAAATCCATATTTATAATTCAAAAAAGGGCCATTCGGGCCATTTATAACATTGGTGCTCGGGATACTCTCCGCGAACTTTTTAAAGAAATTGGTATACTTACGGTTGCTTCGCAATATATATATTGTAACATTATATTTGTGCGACAAAATATTAATTGCTACTCAAAACACAGCGACAAACACGGTATAAATACTAGAAATAAGGATAAACTTATAACACCCAGTATTCGCCTTCAAAAAGTAAATAGATCGTTTATGGGGCAAGGTGTACGCATGTATAATAAAATTCCACAGTCCATATTGAGCTTGCCTTTAAAACAATTTAAATCTAAAATTAAAAATACATTATTGAATAAAGCTTATTACACCATCACGGAATACTTAGAAGATGTAAATGTGTGGGATTAATGTCTTGTTGTGTCTCACGTAGGATAAATAGATAAATATTGTAATGCAACAAATATTGTAATCAAATATTTTTTGAAAAGAGCAACTGCTGAGTTTCTCGCCGGCTCTTCTCGGCAGAACTGCATTCCGAGTCGGTGGTAGTTTACTCCCAAGTCCCAGACTTACAGACTGACACTTGATTTAAATTCGTATAATAATGTAAAAGTGACGATTCAAAAGTGCTTGTAAAAGTCTATTTGAATAAAGTATATTTTGACTTTGACTTTGACTTTGACTTTGGTCATCTTTAACACCGCCACGAGGCTATAAAAGGAATTGATAATAATTAATAACATAGGTTAAAGACGGAGTGCTAATGGCGGCAGAGTTACGTACATTTTTCTAGTGCTCAGATTTCCTATAAAGTTATAATTTAACTTTAATACAAAACTCTGATACAAAACTGAACTAGGGACGGGCGAGGTAAGAGCGTGAGATATAGTTACATAAAAATCCTGCAAATGGTTTCTTCTTCTTCTCTCTATAATTGCCTATAAATTTAATTTTTGTTTATGACATTAAAATAATAATAATAAAAATAAATTAAGCCTTTTTAAAGTTTAACTACTGAGCAAGGGACACTATTTCAACCGAACTCCTCCAATCCCTGTTAGACCTGATAATACCCCGTCCTGGCCTTACACAATTATTTTGGATAACTATTCTGGTACGAGTATAGGACGAAGTCTAATGTCTGAAATGTTTTATGTACTTATAGCTTGTCTTCCGAATTTTTTTTTTCGAGGAGGTTGATGAATTTGAATTTGAATTGAATTTGAATATGCATAAAGCGGAGTTAGTTTTCCGCCCGCGTTCTTATCCCTATTGAAAAATAGGGATTGGTGTTAGAATTATGGAAATTTAGAGTAGAGAGAGAGAAAAGTACGAGTATTTGTATTTTGAAGCCAAATTATAAAGCAATAAAAATTAAAATTCAGTTTAAAAATAAAAAATAAACTATCTGGAGAGGGCCTCACTTATCACATACGGGGATAAAAAAACGACCTATTCTCAGATCTACCAAATATACATAAAAAAATCATTAATTGGAATGTTAAATAAAAATAACAAACTCTGACACGGGGTTTTTTATACTATATAAGAAGATATACCTAGGTACAGAATATATACAGTTAAATAATAAATATAATGCAATTTTTTTAATGAATACACTTCAATATTCATTGTATATTGTATAATGTACATTGTACTGACATAACTATATACAAAATTTTAACAGAAAGATTAAAACTTTATGAAACTGCTTTTCATTTTAAAACCTCTATTTCAAAATACAGTCTCTCTGAAGTTTTTTATATTAGCCTGGTTTAATTAAAACGAATTTTAAAACAATGATTAAAATAAAATTAAAAAATTAATTCATGCAGTAGTGTTTTGCAAATATCACACACCAACTTATACAGTATTAAGGCCATTTGTATTGTACACTGTGTGGTTTTACGTTAGTCATTTTCGTACCAACACACACGCCCACACAGTTTCACTAACTGTGGCTCGTTTATGTTTTATTGTTTTTGTATGCTTTTTTTATTGTTATGTGGACAAATGTGTTCATTGTTATAATTTCTATTTCTATAATAATATGATCTTATGAAAATTGGATATTGTTTGCCTTAGCTTGAATTGTTATCTTTTATACTAATAGTTAACCTAAAATAAATACCTTAATACCTACGTTTTTACCGTGCTAAACACGGGCCTTCAAGTTGAGTGGGTGCAGGCTCAGGGCCAGGCAGGCAGGGGTAGCCCACTACGCTGGCCAAGTGCGGCTTGGCGGAATTTATAAGTTTTTCGTATATAAATTGACTAGGTTTGCTCATTTATTTTCAGCTCAGGATTCGTCACAAGGAAAAGTCTTCACCGTAAGTTCCTTATTTTGTGATATTTTTTTTAATTACTTACCCGAAAATTCATTGGAAATACCTAATTAAATAAGAAAATACCATTATGTTATTTACATCTTAACTTTCACTTGTACTGACTAGAGCTAGAATAAATGTAAAGAAAGGTACGAATTAAGTAGTTATATTTTTATTTAGTTTGGTTATTTTATGTCTCATAAGCAGGCTCTTGATAAAAATGTTCAAAGTGGCACTAATATTAAGATAAAGTTTGGGATAATGAATCACTGAAATTATGTACTACGTAACGTACGTATCTATAACCTATCATTGCGGTAACTAAAATGCCTTGGTAAAGAGGCGTATTTACAGATTTGGCGCCCCGGGCCAATTAGCCCTGCCGCCCCATGAAGTGACGACAAAGTACTTATATAAAAAAAAATGTCTTGAACGCAAATGTTATTTAGGTACTTGTTAGTATGGATGTTATGTTATGTTAGTAAACTTCCTCGAGACACCTGGAAAATGCCCTTGGTTTTTACGATGAATGCGCGGTTAAATGAAGTCTACTCTTAGACTAACATAGTGATGTAGAAGCAAGCTGGCTGCGAAAGTAACGCGTAAACGCTCCATCGTAAATACCACACAGTCTAAGCGTCAGGTATTTGACAGGAATGTGAAAAACCTAATAACGCGTAATCTAAGACAAGCGAATACCCAAAGTATTGAGGATGCTATAGAACCCAATATGGGCTCGAAAAATTTTTGCCAATTCTCACAGCTGCCGTTGTCACCTGACAAAGCCTAGAACCTCACAAGGTACAACCGTCACCTCGAAATCTTTACTCCTTACATATATTTCCAACTGAGTCCCACCACGTGGTGGACCCAGACTGGTCTCCGAGCCAGACTGGTACGCCATTGAACGAAGAACAGAAAATTGAACGAAGTTGAGCTTTCCGACATCGACGTAGGCGAGATTAGCTCTTGACACCAAGGAAACAACTAAGCTCCGGGTGAGGACGGAATTACTGCAGAATTCTTCGTAGCGGCAGGAACAAAGGTTATATCAGAGCTCTCAAAGTTCTTTAATTCAGTTCTTTACAATAGCTCTACACCGGAGTAGAGGCAGAGTAGTACTGTTCTTAAAGAAGGGGGATACACACCTATTGAAGAACTACTGACCTGTGACTCTTCTGAACCTTGTTTATAAGTTGATTTCAAGGGTTATGACGAATCGTCTCGCCCAAAAATTCGATGACTTTCCTAATTAGCATCTATCAGCCTAGCGTTTGTGGACTACGAGGAATATTATTATTTTTTATTTATTTAATAAGGCTTACTAACTACAATAAATACAAATAAAATAGTAACTAAAACTTTAAAAAATATATTATTTTAAGCTACGTACATATTATACAAAGTTAGTTACATACATGCGTTCCAATTAAATGATAACTAATATAAAAACAAAAAAAATGTAAAACTAAATGCTTTCCTTAAGACTCTACAATCCATGCAGAGATATATAACCAAGTACTACGGTGCTTTAAATACCAGTCTGCAACGATGACCATCCAAGTACAAAGTTAAAGCACAAGGCCAATCCGATTACTCCGCGGGGTAAGAAAGGGGGATGTTATTTACTCGAAACTGTTTACCTGTGCATTGGAAGACGTCATTAAAACGCTCGATTAGAACGGATGCGGCATCAACATTAATGGAGAGTATAACACACCTGCGATTTGCTATTGTCATAGTCATCATGGTAATGCTAACGGTCTCCTTCAAGACGAGTGAATATGGACGACCAAAATCATATTGAAAGGTCGTGTATCCCCGAGACCAGTGATCGTGAATGGTGCTGTTCTTGAAATTGTACAGGAGTAAATATACTTGGCCAAACTATACAACTCGGCCGGCATAACTTTGAGAAAGAGACCACTCGAAGAATATGCTTGGGTTGGGCAGCTTTTGGGAAGCTACATCATTTTCTAGTCACACCCAGTCCCACAATCCCGTAAGATCAGGATATTTAACCAGTGCATGCTATCAGTAATGACTTGTAGGCGTCGGGACGTGACGACCCCACCGCCCGCTGGTGAGATAATCTAGTGACAGAGATTATTCCATCAGTGCAATCAGTCAACCAAACCAGTGGTAGTGCCATGCTTGTTGCCATCTGGTAGCAGCCGAATGGGCCGGCACGCCCCGTAAAATACCACTCTCTCACAGAAGATCGGCGTAAAGTGGCAGCTATACTGTCGCGTTTCGTTCGGTGAGTGAGAGTCCCGGAAGCCCACTCCCCATCCCTCCCCCACACCACTAAATACCATGATAGTGCGAAATTCGGTAAATCTACCCCAGGAGGGTACCACCAGCGCACATCGCGGTGGAGAATCCCTCTCTGGGCATCCATGCTCAAGCCATACTCTACCTGAGCGTGGATGCTCAGGCTGCCCTCCGAATTCTGGGGGGGGCAATTTTGCGCTCTCAACCTCTGTTCGGGGCATACGGAGCAGGCAACTTAAGGCTACCCCTTTAACTCTTACTGTAGACTTCTGCAACATAAGGGGGCTAAATACCAACTTGAACGCCGTCCACTTCCACCTTGAGACGGCGAAGCCGGCCTTGCTCTTCCTTACTGAGACGCAGATATCTTCTCCGGCTGACACCTCTTTTCTCTCTTACCCGGGGTATAAATTGGAGCATTCCTTTATACCACGGGCTGGGGTATGTGTGTACGTCAGAGATGATATCTGCTCTCGTCGCCTCGACAGCCTTGAAGGGCGGGACCTATCCATCCTCTGGCTACGTGTAGACTGCGACGACCATCCGCGAATCTACGCGTGCCTGTATAGGTCCCATAGCGGTAATGCCGAAACTGACCGACTCGTTGAGCACATGCAAATGGCTACAGATTCCGTGCTGCAGCAGATCCCATCCGCAGAGATCGTGATCCTCGGCGACTTTAACGCCCATCACGCCGAATGGCTTGGATCACGCACCACCGATCATGCGGGAAGATCTGTTCACGATTTCGCATTAGCATATGATCTGACACAACTGGTCACCTTGCCAACGCGAATCCCTGATGTGGATGATCATACACCTTCCCTGTTGGACCTCCTGTTGACCTCTCATCCAGACGGCTACCTGGTTTCCGTCGATCCTCCTCTTGGCTCGTCGGACCACTGTCTTGTCCGGAGTACAGTGCTAGTTACGCGCTCATCACGACCTCGCTTCGCGGGCTGCCGCCGCGTATGGCACTACAGGTCAGCGGATTGGGACGGGATGCGGTCATTCTTCGCGTCCTACCCATGGGGGCAGATTTGCTTCTCGCCGGATGATCCTGGCGTCGTTGCTGACTCTGTCACCGATGTGGTACTTCAGGGTATGGAACTGTTTATTCCGTTCTCTGAGGTGCCCATTGGGGGCAAATCCCAGCCTTGGTTTGGTCGCTCCTGTAAGACGGCATCTCGCCGAAAGCTGGAATGCTACCGAGCCTGGGCTGTCGCGTCGGCGTCTAGTGATGTAAATACCAGCGTTTTTAAAAAGGAGTATAACTTTGCCTCCAGATCCTTCAAAAGAGTTATTGCTGATGCGAAGTCGAAGCACATTGGCAGAATTGGCGAGCGATTAGCGCGTCTCCCTTCAGGAACACGTGCGTTTTGGTCTCTCGCCAAGGCTGTCTTAGGGAATTTCTGTCAGCCTTCTTTTCCACCTCTACACACGGAGGGTGACTCGCTGGCCCATGCCGCGAAAGAGAAAGCCGATCTACTGGGCTCTTTTTTCGCGTCCAATTCGACTCTGGATGACCAAGGAAACTCACCACCGACAGTCCCGCGGTGTGATACTACGATGCCGGAAGTTCAGTTCCGGCAAAGTGCAGTTCGCAAAGCACTCCTTTCCTTGGACATTCATAAGTCGAATGGGCCCGATGGCATCCCTCCGATCGTGTTGAAGACATGTGCTCCGGAGTTGGCACCGGTCTTAACGCGTCTTTTCCGGCACTCCTATTCATCAGGCGTAGTCCCGAAATCCTGGAAGGCCGCTTTAGTGCACCCGATCCCAAAAAAAGGCAACCGCTCGGATCCGTCCAATTACAGGCCTATAGCAATTACCTCCTTGTTCTCCAAGATAATGGAGTCCATTATCAACTGCCAGCTCCTGCGGTACCTAGAGGAGCACCGGCTGATTAGTGACCGCCAGTACGGCTTTCGTCGAGGTCGGTCAGCCGGTGATCTTCTAGTTTACCTGACACATAGATGGGCAGAAGCAGTTGAGACCAAGGGGGAGGCGCTTGCGGCCAGTCTGGACATAGCGAAGGCCTTTGATCGGGTATGGCACAAAGCGCTTCTTTCGAAGCTGCCTTCCTATGGGCTTCCCGAGAAATTGTGCAACTGGATCACCAGCTTTTTGGCAGATCGGAGCATCAAGGTCGTTGTCGACGGTGCCTGCTCTGATCCTAAATATGTCAACGCTGGTGTTCCACAAGGTTGTGTACTGTCTCCTACTCTGTTCCTTCTGCATATCAATGACATGCTGCAAATCAGCAACATTCATTGCTATGCAGATGATAGCACTGTAGATGCACTGTACACTGGCCGCGCTAATATTTCTCGGGAGTACGTCGACGAGTGCCGGAACAAACTTGTGTCTGAAGTCGAAACCTTGTTAACCAAAGTCTCGAATTGGGGTCGACTAAACTTAGTCCAATTTAACCCCAAAAAGACACAAGTTTGCGCGTTGACCGCTAAAAAGTCGCCGTTTGTCGTAACTCCTCAATTTGCGGGCACTCCCCTGTCTGCCACAGCCAGTATCGGGATACTTGGCGTCGATATTTCGAGCAACGTCCAGTTTCGTGGTCACTTGGAAGGTAAGGCCAAATTGGCCTCTAAGAAGCTTGGTGTGCTCAGTAAGGCGAGACAGTACTTCACGTCGGGTCAGCGTCTTAATCTTTATAAGGCGCAAATCCGACCCCACATGGAATACTGTTCTCATCTCTGGGCGGGAGCTCCCCAGTACCAGCTACTTCCATTTGACCGCATTCAACATAGGGCGGTTCGAATTATCAACGATCAAGCTCTTTCCGATCGGCTTGATCCTTTAGCTTTGCGTAGAGATGTTGGATCACTCTGCATCTTCTACCGCATTTATCACGGGGAGTGTTCTGAGGAATTGTTCGGACTGATCCCGGCCGCAGAATTTCATCATCGGACATCGCGCCAAAACCGAAAATTCCATCCTCACCACCTCGATGTCCAGCGTTCCACAACAGTGCGATTTCTAAGACATTTTTTGCCCCGCACAACCACTATGTGGAACCAGCTGTCGCCTGCGGTCTTTCCGAACCGTTACGACCTGGCAACCTTTAAGAAGAGAGCGTATTCTTTCTTGAAAGGCCGGCAACGCAACTGCAAGCCCTGTGGTGTTGCAGTTGTCCAATGTCCATGGGCGGCGGTGATCACTTACCATCAGGTGAGCCTCCTGCCCGTTTGCCCCCTTTGTCCCATAAAAAAAAAAAAAAAAATAAGGAGCCTAAACGCAAATTCAAGGTTCAGCGAGCAATGGAACGCGCAATGCTTGGTGTTTCTCTAGCAGACAGAATTCGAAATTAAGTTATTCGCCTTAGAACTAAAGTAACCGATATCGCGTGCAAAATTAGCTCTCTGTAGTGGAAGTGTTCTGGTCATGTGTGCGCACTGATGGTCGATGGAGTCGAAACATGTTAGAGTGAAGGTCGCGTGTTGGTAAGCGTAGTGTAGGACGCCCTGTAGCACGACGGACCGATGACTTAAGAGTGCTGGCGGGCAGTGGATGGATGCGGATTGCAAAGACTAGTTGGCGCTCATTGGGGTCCGAGCCCTTTGTTCAGCAGTCCTCTGGTACTTCTCTGAGAGCAGATTGTGGAGCATCACTTTTGGCTGGGTGGTCTGCTTCGGCAGACTGCTGGGCCATTGGGGAGTCGTGGTTAAATGCGCAAGCAAACCTGCGCCGCCCCATTATAACGGTTGAGGTCTGTTGGGCTTTAGTGGGTAGTACTGTTTTTTCTGGTTAAGGAGTCTCACATAACCACTTATTTATACGTTAATGCTAAAATCTCATAAATAAATAAAAAAAGGTCTTTGTTCAACAGTGAATGGCGATAGGCTGATACATGATTGATAGTATGGATGGTAGTTGACCTATTGTAAACAATTTGTAGGCTTTGAAGCTTTTGTTTTTTTTTATTTAAATGTTTCAATGTCATTCAAAATAAAAAAATAGTTTTGGCTTTGCCGCCCCTCGGAGCCTGCCGCCCCGGGCCATGGCCCCCTTGGCCCTAGGGTAAATACGCCCCTGCGGCTTGGTTCAAAAAACTAGATAAACTTAGTAATTAATTACAAGAGGTAATAAAAAGTGTATTTATAGATTTTTTTAGTTTAAAACTACGTCACTATAAATTACCGTAGAAAATCGTAGTTTATATGGCGCGTTCCAGCTGGGTAATTCTTTTTAACTCAACTGATCTTGATGTTAGGGGACACAGAATGTAATAAAATTATTGAGAAACTAAAAATTTTCATTTTTCCAATAGCCCTTATGCATAATGCAACCTACTTATTGTAACCTACTTATAGTATTTAGGTTGTACCTATTGAAAAAAATGCAAACAAAAACTAATTACTCTTACAAAACTCAACGGTGTCGACTAGAGTAAAAAGTCAATTAACAGCGTCTTTCATGCACAAGTATCTCATTATCGTTTACGTTTAAAGTGCAACACCGCGTCATATTGCATGACCGTACACGTAATATGGCTAATTAGACGCTACCTAGAGTTCTGAATAACAGGTAATGTAGAGTACTGTTACTTAAAAATATTTCTTTTACTAGATAACTTATCGAAAATCACTTTTTTCAAAGAATCTATTGTGAATATTGTAATAATAAAAACTTTTTCAACATAATTTCACATATACTAAGTAAAATAAGCTACAAGAAAAAGGAATTTATATTCCTTTATTTAAATAAAATTTGTATTGTAAAAGCTTTATTTTTTAGGATTAATGTCATGTTTATATCCTAAATATTCTAGTTTGCATGAGGCCAGAGTTAAAAAATACATCTTACATTTTATATTTTATCGCCTCGGTTGAATGTGACAGAGCACTCAGTCGTGGGTAGGCTCATGCATGCATGAAATGGAAGTCTCTCGTACCTACCTCATATTTTATTTGGTTTCAAATTGCGATTGAATGGAAAATAAACGATACTCGGGCATTATGTATTTTAGTCTGAATTCTAATATGTTTTATTTATACTATATTATTGTAAAAAAATAAACTGAATTATCTGGCAATAAGATTATAAGATTAGTTGATTATTTTATTCAAAATATTCGAATTAGACATCGATTTGACTTTTTACTCGTACTCTTATATCGGACTTTTCTGCAAGTTTTCTGTGCAATGTTTAAGCATCCGCTTGCATAAATTTTAAATCTCCATGTATCGAACGGTAGACTATTCTAAGATATATTGTTCACGAAAATTTAAGTAAGAACCTTTTATTCTATTTTATGCTTTTGGCATCTCTCTAAAAAGTAACAAACTCTTTAATTTTCGTTAAAATTTAAAAGCTATATAAAATGACCTAATTCGAAGCCGATTAAGGATGACTGCTAGAAGATAAAGCTGCAGTGCTATCTCAGTCGTCGCTAATTTTATCTTTAAATAGTCGCTGTCGCTTTTAATTAAACGAGCTTTATATTTTAACATATTAATTATTATTATTACTATAATAATTACAAACATTCATGTTAAGAATAATCTTGTATGTATGCATTATGCATACCTGCTTTTCAAATATGATATACTTAATATTAAAATATAAGATAATCCGATATATAATATATGTAGTTTAGTTTAGGTATATGTAGTTTCTCTTAAACACAAAGCAGAAACTCAAGATTCCTCAATACTAAAGTAACCCTTAGTATGGAGTTAGCCAAGTTGTTTAATGGCCGCTAGTTAAATAAGCATTGGTCTCAGTAAATCCTATGTAAAATGTATTAAAACAGCATGTTTAGTTAAGAGAGTAAATGATATACATACTATCTATCACTTTTTTACGTTGCTTGCTTAGAAGGGCTCCGTGGATCCACATAGTTTATAATATAATAAGTACATATATAATATATGATATATTATATGTATGTAATTTTATATATATTATGTAGAAGTATGGCGAATATCGAATATATAAGGTACGTAAACCTCTGAAAAATATAAGTTTATTTTTTTCTAAAAAATGATGAGCTTAAACTATTTTATTTAATTTATAAATAAAATACTTTTAGCATATTTTAAGTAAGACGACAAGATTAGAAAAAAATTAAACGGTTGTTTTATGTAACCTCGGCCTACGGGGCCGGGACGCCTCTACGGCCTACGGGACGTAGGCCGTAGAGGCGTTGTTCTTAAAAACCGGTTGATTTCTAGTGTGACATTAGTATGAGTTTTAAAACAAAGCATTCTTATTCTCTAATGGGTTAACTTGTTATAGCATGCCCAAATTCGATACAACGTCAATTATTATTATAAATGTTTGTATAGCTTAAGCTAGTGGAGTTTGACCACAAACACATTAGCCGTGGCTGAGAATTTGGCAAGGCTCCAGACTGGCTATAATTTTGTAGTTATAAGAAACTTTGACTGTCTACTTCTCACACTAGTTTTTAGCCGCCTGTAATGAAGAACTTGCGTATACGGTATAGTAAATACATATAGTATACCAGCAAACCCGTCCCGATTCGCTGGGCGTAAGTTAAAATAAATGAAACGGTTTTTATAATTGTCTAATAAAATAAAAGTAGCCAAGTTACTCCTTATAACAATAGATATAAGGATATAAATCGGTTCAGCCATTTCAGAGATTAGCCGGAATAAACAGACAGACAAACATTTTAAAAATTGTCCTATACTGTCACGGAATAGAGTGTGAACCCGTAATAACAGCACGTTTTTAACATGGTTTACAACAGCGAATGTCAATTTGGAACTTTTGACAACAAGAAAAGATTATTGCAAATTTTAATGTGTTTTCAAGAAATTACTAGAAACGTTTTGAATTTTCGATACTCAAAAGTTCTATATTTGCGCTTATAAAAAGGCAGGCAGTGTGTCGAGAGATCAGTTGATATTCGAAGTTGAGTAAAGAGTAAAGACTAAGAAGATTATGTACGAAATAGTGGAAAAGTGAAGAAGAGTTGGTTGAAGTTTTAGTAAAGGAGTATCGAGAAGTGAGATACCTACAGCGCTCACCTATACACCGAAACAATGCATTTAATGAAAATAGCATCAGAACTTGCCCGCGGCCTCGCTCGGGTTATCTCTACTGTAATTATAAGTATGTGAATGTAAGTTTGTTTGCTACGATGATAATATAATGATGATAATAAAATATGATAATAATGAAATAGGTAATCCTAACCAAGCAATAAAATATAGTAATCATATTGATTCATTTCTATTGTAATGATCTCTGATACTTATTTAATTAATGGCATCAATGCTGGCGGAGCCGAGGGTAAAAGCTAGTATTAAATATTGAAAATGGGCTACCGGGATTAATATCGTTTCGATGTGTCTTTTATACTTTAACTTTTACTATTCTGCTGTTGTCGTTGAACTGAGATAAATATATGACAACTGACAAATGTTTTTTTAATAAGACTGGATATTTGTGTAACTTGACTTACAACATACACTGTCAAAATAAATTTAATAAAAACGCTATATCAATCGAAAAATCGAATCGGGTAAAACAAAGCAAAGGCTTACTGTATTGAAGACACTCCTTTTAGTATAGTAGCGTTGTACCTAACTTGTCTGTATCAGCGCGTCTCCAGGAATAATGAATAATATATAATAACTTTTGAATCTGCAAAGCGAAAGCTTGTGTGAGATGATACTGGCATCCAAAGAGACTTCGTAAAATGAAATACCTAGTAAGCAATTCTAAGTTGGTAAAAATGAAATATCAAAATTTTTAAAATAGAAAGTTTTATCTCACGTAGTTACAAATATGTACATATTAGAAGTTGATCGTCTGTTACTCTTAAACTTAATTAAATCTAATAATCTTAATCGTACTTAACTGTTATTTTATGATATGTTCCCTTATATCATCTTTAATTTAATTTCTTTTTTCAAAGATGAAAACCAACCATTTAGCTGATACTTGCAACATTACCTTATTTTTTTTACCACTTTGTCGGCGTGTCTAATATCCAAACTCCAAACCGAAACATAACTTGCTGAGTTGCGGACAGACGGGCGGACATGACGAAACTATAGACTACAGAACTCAAAAAATGTGCTTTTGCAGGCAAAGGCTACTAAATGTATGTATATATGAAAAGTTATAATAAAAAAATAAATGCTAAAACTAAAAAAGTTTGCGACTTGTATTAGGAATTTGTAACATAATAAAAAAGTTTGTGTAGAAGATCGTTTCAATCTCAGACAACTTTGCCTAGGTTACGCATTTTTATTTTCAAATCTTGTCAACATAGTCGTTTCTCATGACGAGTAGCATTACTTAAACAAAATAGATATGTAAGTAAGCAATGATGTTATACATATAACTCAATGTAAGTAAGTATGTCAATGATCAATCTCAGCCCTTTTTAACGTCCCACTGCTGGGCACGGGCCTACCTCAGTACGAGTCCACCGCGCTGGCCTAGTGCGTGTTGGCGGACTTCACATGTCTTTTGAAAACTTGCTAGTTTTTTCAGACATGCAGGTTTCCTCACCATGTTTTCCTTCATCGTAAGACAAGTTTATAAGTGGTAGTGCCATGCTTGTTACCTTCGGGTAGCAGCTGAATGGGCCGGCACGCCCCGTATAGTACCACTCTCTCACAGAAGACCGGCGTGAAGTGGCAGCTACGCTGTCGCGTTTCGTTCGGTAAGTGAGAGTCCGGGAGGCCCACTCCCCATACCTCCTCCCGTCCTTCTCCCTCCTCCCTCCCTCCCTTTCCTGAAAGGCCGGCAACGCATCTGCAAGCCCTGTGGTGTTGCAGATGTCCATGGGCGGAGGTGATCACTTACCATCAGGTGAGCCTCCTGCCCGTTTGCCCCCTTTGTCCCATAAAAAAAAAAAAAAAAGTGGTAATCATAATAGAAAATGATTCGCCTATGAAAATATCAGAAGTGCGGATTTGAACCCGCATCATCGGTCATCCAAGCGAGCGCGTTACCGCCGGGCTACCACTGAGGATCTGTACTTTCTAGTATGACCATACTGTGTTATAGTGTTACTATTAAACCACTTGAGCTTTCTAAAAGTTATGCAGTGCAAATAAATATCCTGACCAATATAATTTAAATTCACATTTGCTTTTAATAAAACTTAAGTATCATAGACAGGTAATGTTATGAAATTAGAAAAGTACTTTCTTTCGCAGTAATGGTGTCATAACAGTAAAAATTCATCCAGCATCCTTTCCCGTGCTAAGCCTTAAGGTGCCTATTATTTTTAACTTAATATAGCACCGTAAATCGGCAATAAAACGATATTAGATATTTTTATGTTTTTTATTTTATTTTTACAGTTAATTCTCGTTTGTGACAAATACTACTGGACGGATTTTGTTGAAATTTGGCATTGTGATCTGGTGAGGGTTTCCGGGTGAATATATATAGAAAAAAAAAATAATAAAACTGCAACTAGTATAGAAATTATGGCAAGGTAACTTTCAAAACAAGAAAAATGTTTAATTGTATGTATACTTACTAACTAACTAAACTAACTAACTGATAAATATTTAGTTAAGTTTAATTTAGAAAACAAGATGTTGCGTTTTTTTAAACGTAATTATAAATCAGCAAAATAATGTATAGGATGACTTCTCTATGATTTTATTATGTACATGTATGTACAATTATGTACATACATAATAATAATCTTAATTCTAGGTAACTATATGATAGGTAGGATAAGCATGCTAATCTAGGTAGCGGTGACGAAATATATGTGGTGAAATATGCATGCCTTAGAGATCCGACCATTTTTTTGAAAGATATGTGAAGTCCGGCAAACCGGTTGAGTCTCTATCTCGGTTCTACTTGCCGGCCATCCTTGCCGGTGGTTACTGACACTAAAACCTTTACACAATGTTTTTGTACAACATCATTTAACTACAACATATCAAAAATGCAAAGTTGTAAGTCAAATTTTGATTTCAGATCGTATTTGACTGGACTATAAATACATACTTATATAATTTTAGGATTTTTTTGATTTGCATATCATTTCTTCTCAATCTTGTGGTAAAAACCTGCATGTTTAGTTTTTGAAACGCAGGTACAACCGCGGGCAATGGGCAGTTAAGAATATTTTTTACGAATGTATGACATTTATATCAGACAGACGTGATGCCGCCGGAACAGGCGCTATCACTGCAACGTTGTTATCGGATAGTTCAATCAACATTTAGGTATGTCAAAAAATTGTAGTTTGCTTTTGTTTGTAGTCCTGTGTTTCATTTCTTTCTGTGCGACTACGTAGGTGGGTACCGTGGTACGTGGTTTGACTTAAATTAAGTGTGTGTAAATTAAGTGTAATTATGTCTTAGATTTAAATCAATAGTAACGCTTCCTCTTGGGTGAACGTTCTTGTATCTTTGATACTCATGCGTTTGTTAGCTGTATTAAATGTGTGTTCAAAGTAAGGCTAGAGATATTCGCTATTTCGCTGTTAGTGTCTACTGTCTACTGATTAGAAATTCAGTGTCCTAGACGTGTAAGAGCCCGGAGTTGGGAAGTTGGCGGTGTTTGATCCCCGTGCCCCGGAGAGCACGTAAAGCCGTCGGTCCAGCATGTTAGCTGTCAGTAATCGTCCGCATGGAGTGTAGGTTACTAAAACACACACACACACACACACACACACACACACACACACACACACACACACACACACACACACACACGCACACACACACATAAACTTACGTATTGAAAATATTAGCCTTAATAAAGAAATTCTTAACTTAATACATTTCTTAACATTACAAAAGAACAAGATGTTATCGAATATTCAGAAATCGGCTACACTTAATGTTGTATTAAGGACGTAATTAGCGCGTTGAATATTTGATCATCGTTGGTGAGAACAGCTCCCTGTAGCCGATGAATAAGGCAATGCGCCAGAAATTACGCTCACGGGGTTTTCATGCATGTTAAGGTTTATTTATAACAGCGTAGGGAACTGATGCTGACATTTTAATTGTAACTATTCCTGATATTAAGTTGAATTGATGTAGAATAAGATTGTTTTTTTAATTTAAAATTAGAGGTTGTGTATGTATGTGCAATGTGCATGCTATAAAGCGTGTGTGCGTCCGTTTGTACGTAATTTAATCCTAGATACTAAAAATTTACTAAGCAGATAAGCTTTTGATCTGACCGACCAATCTATTAGCTATTTAGAAATATCACTAGTTTCTTTAAAAAAAAAACAAAAATTAATAATAAATTGTAAATAAAATAGTCAGAATTACTTTAAGTTTTGCGTATAAAATAAAGAATGATATTAAAGAAAGTGTTCTGAGAGGTTCTTTTCGTTAATATTTAATCTGTACGCGACAAAACGCTACAAAAATTCTAATGGCGAACAAACTACTCGTATTTTCAGAGTTACTTATATAAAGTCTTCTCACGCTTTAAGAGCATAATAGTTGTTTTCAGGCACTGTATTTATGTTGAATAATAAAATATACTGATTGTTTTTGCTAAGTTTCCTAGTTAGAACTTACTTTCTAGAATGTATCTTATTATTTTTAATCGTAAAAAACTCTCGATTTTCACCTTTAAAGTTAAATCCTTTATATTTGTATTTTTGAAAAAAAAAATGAAATGTTGGACTATATTTTTATAACATGAAATAGTTTAATTTTTAAATATAATTGTGCAAAGCTGCTTAACCCTACATTGCATTTTGTGCCATATCTGGTACAATCAAAATGATTACGTCTAGCGTTCGTTTAAAGACTCCTACCATCATTTTTTAACGGTTTAGTTATGGCAAGTGTAATCAGATGGTGTTCACTGTCGAATGATATTTCGAATCGTTCAAAATTTAGACGATCGACGCAAACTCATTATTTACGTAAATACAAAATTATAAAAAAAATAAGTTTTTTTAATATTTGAAAGTGGGAAAAATATATTTGTATTGGACATAGTGTATATTAAACGAAGGTAAGTTATTTTTTTTAAATATAACTGTTTTATATACTAAAATATCAATTTATTTCTATGTTCCAGATATGGTACACTATGCAATAGTTAACATCTAACATTTTGTTTGGATTGGATTTTATTACAGATTATGACGAAGAAGAACATGTCTGACAAGGTAGTCGAGCAGTATTTAGATACCATCAGGGAGTGAAGACGGTCAAGACTTCTCGGACGTGGAAAATGATGATGACATAGCGAGAATAAGACAAAACTTGGACCAATTGAATGAATATGTTAGTGAGTCTAAAAATGAAATTTCGCCTTCCAAATATGCACCATCTTTTTTTACTAATGCAGCTACCTTTACTGAAAATGATAATGAAGAACCTACAGATCCTTATGCCAGTATTCCAGGGTCAAGGAGGTCATCACGCTAAAGAAGGAGTTCTTTCACTATCCCAGTTATAAGGAATCTAATTTCGAAGAATGTTACTGCCAATCGAAGAAAGAAAAGAAATATAATCAGGAAAAAGACACCTTTACAGGCCAACTATACTCAATTTTCCGGAAATATAAATTAATATCCACCGATTACAAAATTACACACTCCATTGCAATATTCTTTATATTTTTTTGATGAGGACCTATACAACCACATAGTTGAAAAAATGCATTTTAGCATTCAAAAAGACCCTCTAAACCCTTCCTTATCACCACATACGATATACAAAAGTTTTTAGGTATATGTTTACTCATGGACATAGCTCCATTGTCCATATACGGATGTAATGGGAATCCGAGTTAGGTTTACCTTTAGTAAGAGAGACGATGACCGTGAATCTTTTCGAGAAGAAGACAATTCTTGCATTTCAATGAGAACTCCTTACAAGCTCATCCAGGACATGATCGCCTTCACAAAATAAGACCAATACTAGAAACTCTCAAAAAGAAACTCAAAAGAATAGACAACGCTGCAAGTATCCTCAGTGTAAAAGAAAAACATATATATCTTGCGAAAAGTGTCGTGTTGAGTTATGCTTTAATAAAGAGAACAATAGTTTTTACCAATTTCATCAGTACATAGAGGTATTTTAATTTAAAATGAAATATTTAATTTTGTTAATTGTTCCTAATTAAAAACCAAATACTAGTGTAATTGCATACTGTACCATATATGGAACAGAAATAAAAAAATAAATATCTATTAAATTAATAGGTTATGATTGTTTTTATTATCATTTCATCTATCTAGGCCCAATGTAGAACAACATATAATTTTTTGAGCCGAAAATAAAAAATCATGCATTGTAGGGTTAAAAATATGTTTGCAACATATATGATGCGGACACCTACTACTTTCGTTATTTGTTCTAACGGATTTTCAACCGACTTCCAAAAAGGAGGAGGTCATCAATTCGTTCGTATGTTTTTTTTATTTTTTTTATGTTTGTTACCTCAGAACTTTGGACTGGGTCAACCGATTTGGATAATTCTTTTTTTAGTTAAAAGCTGGTGCTTCCCGTGTAGTTTAATTTTAATTTAGTTCAGCTCTTACAATGGCATCCATGAGAAATCCATAAAAGTCTTAAATTTGCATTAAGTATATGCGCGACAAATGGACGATTAACTTAATATCACGCTAACCGATTTCGATGATTCTTTCTTATTGGAAAGGATGTACTTCAAGGGTAGTTTGATGAGAGTTTGGTAAGGTTCTGATGATGGGATCCATGACAAAGTAACGGAACTCTTCAATTCTTAGGAGCAAATTAATGATACTCGGCCGAATCTTTTATAGGCTATCCGTATATTTGCGTCACGTACCGTAACTGATGATGGAAGGTACAACTCATCAACGGTTAGGAGTTTAAAGCAAATTCTTTCAATACAATACGCACTTATGGACCGATAGTTGTATACTTTCAGGGTATTAGGATTACCTGATAATAGTAGGTAATTTTTTATAATCATTAACGTCTGGGAGTTAACCGGAAAACTGGCGTGGACAAATCTCGATTGCCTAATAACGTTTATTCCGAAACCTCGTTGACTTATACTATATATACCACTGCTCTAGTGGTTTAGTTGGCCTACCCTATACCCATTTTATATTTAAATAAACAAAATACGTATCTACTTTTCGCAAAAAGAATTAAAATAAATTATTTTTAACATAAAAACAAAAACCGACTTCCAAACTAAACAAATCTAAACTAAAAAGTAGAAAATAATACTTTTAAGAACTTCGTTAATTTTGAAGTCGGTGCCAGCCAAAGCAAACTAACCTTAAATTAATACCTACATGAATATGTAATCGAATGTTAATATATCAATTTGTAAGCATAATCATAATCCCGTTTGAAAGTCCATTGCAAAGGCAAGACAAATCTGTCCGTCCTGGCTGCCACCAACTTTAAAATTAACTTAAAGTTCTTAAAACTATTATGAAGTTACTAGTTAATAGTTACAAAATTTACTTTTTTAATAAAAATTTAAGTTCTTATTTTATATTTTATTGAGTTAAATATAACAATTATTACTTATTTATGTAATAATAATATTATTGTTATACCTATGTGAATAATTTGTTGTATCCGCGTCTTTGCTCAGGGGATGTCAGAAAGCAAAACGCATCGCTTAGAAAGCTTTAGCTTCTGCTTTCTTGTTGCCATAGGCCCCTTGAACATGATTTATTTTAGTGGATTAACGATATTGGACCCAATTCCAAATTATAAACCAAAAGAAAATTATGTCCTGCCTGCTTAGTAAGCTTAGCAAGCATAATGCGGGTATTTAACTTAGGCTTTCAGCTCATAATATAGCCTGTTAAACTGAAATAGAATTTAGTTTCTTTAGGTATAGTTAATTATATTTTCATTATAATTTTGTTTTCTATTCTCAATCTTGTTTCGATATTTTTAATGCGTTACTTTTAATTATCTTATTTGCAATCGGAATTTAGTTTTTAAATTATTTATGTTTTGTTTGCATTATTCGCAATCATTTTTTAAATCAAATTTATTGCAGTGACGATATTTTTCTGACCACGATCTTGCTCTTTATTACGAGCTTTTGAATAGTTAAAATAGTTTGGCAAATATCCAAAGCGGGGTAACTTCGTTGTCAAAACAGGAAATTAGGTGAACTCCGTTCCGGTGCCTATTGTAAGTTCATAGTAAGATGTGCTAAGTATCGGGTTGATATTTCCTACGAGAGACGTTTTGTTATTGTCTTTACATTCTACGAGGAAAAGAAATACTTAAATATTATACCTTATATACATCTATGTAGTTTAAAAAGAAATACTATTTATTCATATTTATGGTTTAATACTAGTTTCAAATACATTCTGAAGATTAAGTTAAAGTGATAAATATGATGTTCCACAATGCCATTAATAGAAAATAGCATATGTTTACTTTACTTCGTCTTTCTCTCCGTATGTCTGCTTGTTATCTCATTCCCGTGTTATAAATATCTTCTAAATATCTTTAGTCTGCATTAAGGATTCCATACGATGAAGTACGAAATATTGTGTGTCAAACAATTACAAGCAATTTAATTTGAAAATTGTTTCGGCTACCAAATTGTTGTTATTATTTTTATTATATTTTGTTTATATTATATTATTATACTTTTTTTTTATGGGACAAAGGGGGCAAACGGGCAGGAGGCTCACCTGATGGTAAGTGATCACCTCCGCCCATGGACATCTGCAACACCACAGGGCTTGCAGATGCGTTGCCGGTCTTTCAGGAAAGGGAGGGAGGGAGAAGGGAGAAGGAAGGGAGTAGGGATGGGGAGTGGGCCTCCCGGACTCTCACTTACCGGACGAAACGCGACAGCATAGCTGGCACTTCACGCCGGTCTTCTGTGAGAGAGTGGTACTATACGGGGCGTGCCGGCCCATTCTGCTGCTACCCGAAGGTAACAAGCATGGCACTACCACTTAAAGCATACACTTACATCCGAAGACTTCAAAATAATCTTTTTTACTCCTTAATATTTCTAATAGAACACACCTGTAAATCAAATCGCTTGAAAGATCCGTATATAAGGATTTTTTTGTATTTCATTTCTAAAAACATTCCAGTGGTCTTACATAGTCTGAACAATGCACATTTACATAATATATAGTTCGTTTTTCATTCGCTTTAGCAACTCATATTTTATCCAATATCCAATGCCAAAATTACGATAGGTTTGCATTAAAAGCAAATATAGGTCAAAGTCAAGATGCTTAAGATATAGCCAGAATCAGTAATTAAATAAAAAGTAGAATATCAACTGTCGTTAGAACTATTATATGTTATTTCATTACCTATGTATGTATAATTTTAGGTACATTACCATATTTATAATTGTTATTATTTGTATACGTAAATGAGTTTATAAATTGTAGAAAATTAAAATTATAATATTATAAAAACGTGCCTGAATTTCTCGTCGCGTTTTCCAACAACAGATAGACAAACATTCTTATAATTATTGTAGAATGTAGATTCAATTTCTATATCAATAATAATTATTATTTCAATAATATTCATTCCATGTAATAATGTACTAATTTGTTTCATCGTTCACAGTTAGAATTTTATTATACTAGATGGATAAAATATTTTCTTTACGTCTAAGTCCCATAAAAAATAATTTGCCAAGCAAATTTATAGCCTCTACAACTTCGAAAATATTTTTATATATTGCCTTTTATGCTGACAAAGGAAATGATGGAAGTAGGTATATAAAGAATACATATAGGTATATATTACATATAATAAATAAGGTTATATTTTTGGACTATGACCGATACATAAAAGAACCAACCCTTTTTAAATTCGCCATTGAAAGGTTGGACATCACGAATGGTTATTGGACATAATTATATTTTGTCATAAAAATTGATATAAAATTTTTTATCTGTGATATAAAATAACATCTTAAATTGGAAAAATAATTCGATTAGTTTCACTACCATCGCCGAAGGATTCTTTCCCATTATTGTAATAAAACAAAAAACTAAAAATACAAACATGTGATAGACTGTTGGATGAAGTTAGTTCCTATATCTATCTACCCTTAGAATAATTATCTACCTACCTTTAATGTAAGAGCAAATCATAATATGCGTATATAATATATATTATGTATATTTAAAAAAAATGAGAGCATTTTGACATTAAAAACCAACATAGTACTATCAATTCCCCCGGCTCCGCCCGTGTTCTAATCACTATTTAAATATAGGGATTATTGATAGAAATCATAAAAAAATAAAATCTGGAGAGGGGATGGCCCTATGTATAACCTAGTGGAATAAAAAATAGCATTAAAAAAAATATAAAATCGGACAAGCCTTTTTGAAGGAGTTCGATAACAAACACTGTGACACAAGATTTTTATATATATAAAGATTTATAAATTAAACATTAAAAAGAAATTCTATCCCTAATTAGATTAGAAAATTTTAATAAATAAAAATAATTTTTCGAAGTGTACTCATATGAAACAAAAACTTATTGTTTATACGTACGGCTATTTTTATTACTTGACGATTTCAATTGACAGTCAATAATTATTACGTACAATACGGTAGTTATAGTTCGTTATTTAAAGTGGAATGTTGGCAAATGTTTTGAATGCTTAATTTTTTCTATATAAAATCCGCTTTAACTTAAACGGTTTTCAAATATTTATAATTTATTTCTATAACTATATAATGTATAAGCTTAAACTTTTTCCAAGTAAATTATGCAAAGTAAATTACACTGACTGGCTTTTTTAAATTACAAATACTTATGACTTATTTTTTATAATAATTTATGATTTTATAGAAGCAACAAAAGGGGCTGTTCATCCGAAAATAATAATTAGATGAATTGAATTTAGATATTTTTGTAGAATATAAGAAAAGTTAGACACAATAATATTACATTTAGAATAACACACAAAAATACTACGAGTATACTGTCAACCTCGAGTGGAACAGTTTCTTAAAATTAAAATAAAGAGATACCTAGGTATAACGCAACCTACTTACAAAATAGACTTTCTTTTATGGTATTCTTATTGATGTAAGTAAATACAGAACATACTTTCAATTTGATTTAGCTGAATTCGTGTCAATTGAACTTAAATTTCTTCGCCAATGTTACGTAAATGACACAAAGGACACGAGAGATTGATCGAGAAAATAGAATTAATTAACCATATTAGATGACATGAAAAAGGACAAAATCAATGTTAATCCTGGGGGCTTAAATGACATCTTGTCTAACAAGATGTCATTTAAGAATTTCTGACCAATGGAATAACTTTTCCATAATAAACATATTTTATTGGACGAAAAGCAATGGGTATATTAGAATAATACAATACTAATAACAATAAAACGCAATAACTAATAAATGTATACATATTATATAAAACAAAGTCCTCCGCCGCGTCTGTCTGTCTGTCTGTTCGCGATAAACTCAAAATCTACTGCACCGATTTTCATGCAGTTTTCACCAATGGATAGAATGGTTCTCCAGGAAGGTTTTAGTATATAATTTGTCAAGTTTTTGTATACATTAGCGATAGTATAATGACATCTGTTGGAGGTGTCTGAAAAAAATAAGCCGTCTGGGAGCTTTCAACGAAAACGCTGCCAAAGATATAACAAAATGATGTATGGTGGAATTGTGTATCTCATATAGGTCTACAGAAAAGTCCGCAATGACATATGTCTATCTCTTAAGGATAACATACTATATCGAAAAAAGTTAGGAAATTAAAAAAAACTTTCAATTCTATTCTCTTGTTTAATGGCTTTAGATAAAAAAAAAACTTTATAAAATTAACGGCGTGTGACGTATCATGTTATGACCGTTGCCATGGTACGTGCAATGGTAATTCATATAATCAAGTCAAATATATACCGGGCGGTGCGAGGTAAATATATACAGCAGGTACCGGACAAACTCGAGCGAAGCGAGGGTAAGCTCCTGCCCCCTAGTAGTGAATAAATAAGTAATTTAAATCAATCTATGCCTACCTTTAAGAATCGACCTCAGGACTACTCCTAGTGTCTACTGTAATTTAATTAAATTACAATTTTTATTAATACCGTGGGATCTCATAATGTAAAGCAACTCATTAATTAGAAATAATAAGAGCTATCAATTATTTTTTTAATTCAGATTGGATGACATATTTTTAAAACGCTGCAACATTGCAGCAAGCTTTGAGTGTTACTCTGGGGAAACCTTAACTGAAAACTCAGTTAAAAAAGGCACAGGATGAATTGGAATTTTTGTTGAAAAATGATTACTACAATATTAAATTCTCATCGGTCTGTGATTAATTTTGTACTACACTGACTACTTAGTACTTAGAAATAATCTTCATTATCAGATAACACAGAGCTGGACATTATACATTTCTATGGAAATAGATCTTTATCCAGTGTGACTTGCATACAATACTACCGACTCACCTCATCCCCAGATTTAGCGCGAGCAAAGCCGCAGGTTCCTCTAGTATTAGCTTAACATTAGGCAAGATAATGTGATTGAATTTGTCTCGCGTCTGTAATTTTTTGCGATTACTCCTAAGATATATATTTTTTAATTATATGGTGTAAATAACAAAAAAACAAAAACCGACTTCCAAACTTAATAAATCTAAACTAAAAAGTAGAAAATAATACTTTTAAGGACTTTGTTAATTTTGGAGTCGGTGCCAGCCAGATTATGTTTACAAATTGATAGATTAATCAAATATGTATCTATTTAGGGCTATTTTGCTTTGGCTGGCACCGACTTCAAAATTAACAAAGTCCTTAAAAGTATTATTTTCTACTTTTTAGTTTAGATTTATTAAGTTTGGAAGTCGGTTTTTGTTTTTTTGTTAAAAATAATTTATTTTTAACTTTTTTGCGGAAAGTAGATACGTATTGTGTTAATGACTATAAAAATTTACCTTCTATTATGAGGTAAACGTAATAGCCTGAAAGTATACAACTATCCGTTCATAATTGCGTATTATATTGAAAGAATTTTCTTAAAACTGCTAACCGTTGAGGAGTTGTACCTTCCATCATCAGTTACGGTACGTGACTCAAATATCCATATAGCCTATAAAAGATTCGGCCAAGCATCGTTAATTTGCTACTAAGAATTGAAGAGTTCCGATACTTTGTCATCAGAACCTTACCAAACTCTCATCAAACTACCCTTGAAGTATACCCTTTCCATTAAAAAAAGAATCATCGAAATCGGTTGGTGTGATATTGAGTTATTCGTCCATTTGTCGCGCAAATACTTAATGCAAATTTAAGGCTTTTATGGTTTTCTCATGGATGCCATTATCAAAACTGGAAAATATTAAAATGGGACTACATGGGAAGCACTACCTTTCAAATAAAAAAAGAATCATCAAAATCGGTTCACCCAGCTCAAAGTTATGAGCTAACAAACATAAAAAAAAAAAAAAAAAAAAAAAAAAAAAAAAAAAAAAAAAAATACAGACGAATTGATAACCTCCTCCTTTTGGAAGTCGGTTGATAAGATAATGTGCATGAAATGTCTAAAGTCTCTAAGATATTTAAAATAATAAGGATTAATATCGTATTTGTGTAAATAGCTTTCCAATTATGGCTTAATAATTGTCCATTTTTTAAAGTATTAAAATGTATATAGTATGTTATCCTTAAGAGATAAAAAAAAAAAAAAAAAGGACTTTATTAAAAACAAAATACATTGGTACAATTTCATACAGCCCTAGCTCCTGAACTAGAAACCTGTGTTTCAGGAGCTAGTACCTTCCCATATCAAACAATTCATATTCAATGTATAACGAAGAACACAATTTGATCATAACAAAAAAAAAGTAAAGAGGGAAAAAAAATACATTACATAAGTCCAGAGAGAATGTAAAACAAAATGTTTATGTGTGTGTATGTGTGTGCGAGTGTTTATGTATTTTGTATGTGTGTGTGTGTGTGTGTGTGTGTGTGTGTTTGTGCGTGTGTGTGTGAGTGTTATATATTGATTTCTATTTCATTTATTCATTACAATAACAAGGTTTTCAGTTTGCTCGTACGTTAGATTAAGTAGCCATTCTTTTAAAATTCCTTTTATCTTATAGTCGCTTAAGTTTTTCACTTTGTAAAGGTCATTGAATTTATTATAAATAAACGGGGCAATTGTTTCATAGTGCCTTTGGGCAAATACACTTTTTGTTAGTGGAAGCGGGCAGCGGTCATGTCTTTTATTAATATATTTAGGTAAAAGAGGGACATTAATCTTATGATATCTGCGTATGCATTGATATATAAATAGTTTTCTTATTGTAAGTACATTTGCTTTCTTATACAATTCGAATGTTCCAAATCGATAGGGCAAGGAAAGGGCTACTTTAAGTAGTGATCGTTGAGCGCGTTCAAGATTAAGAAGTTTAGTTTTGAATGCACCACCCCACGCACATATACAATAACTTAGGATTGATTCAGCCAGAGCCTTATATGTTTGTATTATAATTTTAGTATCTGATAGAATCCTAATGTTTTTAAAAATGAACATGAGTTTTCTAACACGACTAGCCAGTAGTAATATATGCTCCGTCCATGTTAGTTTGTCATCAAAGATGACGCCCAGATATTTTATATTATTATGTCTCGTGAGCAATTCACAATTACAATCAAGACTTCCCCTGGAAAAGCTACGGTTACATGGATGTGTGTGTATGCGAATCTGGAAGTTCATAGGATGCCCACGACTAGTCTTGCTAAAGCATAGAAATTTTGTTTTGCTCGTGTTGATTGAAAGTAGACTATCCTCGAGCCAAGCTGTTATGGTGCATAAGCCGGTCTCAGTGAGTCTGCGAACTTCATCCCAATTTTTACCTCTAAACAGGATTACTGTATCGTCTGCATACATTAAAATATCAGAGTTCTGTAATGTTACTCGGCAGAGTTCATTTATATATATTAAAAATAAAGTAGGCCCCAATGTACTACCCTGCGGAACTCCATATGATACAGATTCAAAATCACTAAAAACGTTACCAACGCGAACTCTTTGAATTCTATTGGTAAGGTAACTTCGAAACCAATCATAAGCATTACCCCTGATACCGATATTCTCAAGACGAGCTAACATTATAGGAATTGACACGGTGTCAAAGGCTTTTTGCAAATCTAAGAAAACAGCTAGACACTTGTCCCCTTTATCGATATATTCCTTAATGAGTGTCGAAAGTTTTAGTACAGCATCTTCTGTAGACATTTTTGGTCGAAAGCCATATTGGTTATTACTTAATACATTGGCTTGGTTCAGGTATTGAATGAGCCTACTATTCGTCGCTTTCTCTATTATTTTAGAAACGACACTGAGTAAAGATATAGGTCTATAATTGGTTGGCATTTTTTTATCACCACTTTTGTAGATTGGGCAAATAACAGCAGACTTGAGTATACTAGGGAATATACCATATTCATAAGTAAGGTTGCAGATGTAGGCTAATGGCTTGCACAAAGTTTCTCTGAAAATTTTTAAGATTGATGGGGGAATATTGTCAATACCAGGGGATTTATTATTCTTTAGGCCTGCGAGAATACTCGTGACTTCGAATTCATCTGTATAATATAGACACATTGAATTTTGTGGTGCCCTATCTCTGCTAGATTTTTTTGCAAGAGAATTTTCATCAGTACGTAGTTTAAGTAGAATTTCATTGGCAAGGTTACTGCCAACTCTAGTGAAAAACCTATTTACTTCATTCAATGACTCAATTGCCGAGTTTTTAATGCGCAGTAATTCTGTAGAAGTCGCGTTACTTTTATTTATATTACACATTTCCTTTATAATATTCCACGTTTCTAAGATATTATCCCTGTTTTGATTTATTTTATTATTGTAGTATTCTTTTTTTAATGATTTTATAATTTTATTACAAATATTACGATAGGCTATATATTCTTGTTTTAGTAATTCATTACTAGCATCTTTACGCAATCGTTTATGAATTTTATCACGTTTTCTAATCGATTTAACAACCCCTAAGGTTATCCATGGTTTCAAAGGGCGTTTCCGTTTAGGAATAGTAATAACACTTGTATTAGTTTCAATAACTACTTGCAATCTAGAAACGAGTAAATCTGCAGCTATATCTACATCTTTTATTTTATATAAATCCTCCCATGTTTCTAATTCTAAACAGTATTTAATTGCTTCCAAATTAATTTTGGTTTTCTTAAAACATAAGGGGTTTTTCTCTAGATTTGTTTCCTCTAAATGTAACAGAATAGGGGAATGATCTGTTAACTTATTAAAAACAAAAGTTTGGCATTTATGGGGTGATTTTACCATGAAGTGATCTATACATGAATTTTCTCTGGTAGGAAGGGTTACCGCCTGTCTAAGGCCGTACATAGCTAAAAGATTCAAATACTTCGCAGTGACGTCATTTCGGTCTTGTGGCATTAAATCTATATTTATATCACCAGTAAGAATAATATTTTCAGCCAAACAATTATTCAAAATGCTATCCAAAGATTCAATGAAGTTTGTTGGATTGCGGAAACTAGGCGGTCGATACGTACATATAACAGAAAGTTTATTAGTAAAACTCAAAACCAAGCAAGTACCCTCAGCCATGGCAGGTTCAAATGAGGTACCATTTAGTTCTTGCCTTACGTAAGCGACCACTCCGTCATTCTGGTTTATATTGTTTTTTGTGTAGTGTGGCACATAGTCGTTTACATTAGGAGGAGTAAAATTTTCGTTTAACCAACATTCTGTTAATACAATTATATCGATTTCAATTCCTAATTTTGAAATAAAAACTAAAAGACTATCAAGATTCGCATTTAAACTCCGTATATTAATAGTTATTATTATAACATTACTATTCCGGCTATTATTTAACGATAATAGGCTAGAACATTTCGTCTCATCGTCCAATGAGACACAAGGTATCTCAGCAGTGTTGTCTATGTCATTAGAAATGTTACACTGGGATATATTGAATTTTAAACTTATTATTTATTCTACTATCTAAACCGAAGTTACTATACTTATCGACAAAATATAAATTAACGTGATAAACAAATGCACGCCTAAAACTCAAATAAATTCGAATAGGTTTTCGGAAATATATTAGTAATCGATTATTATGATCTGTAAGTGATGAACTTATAAAAAGAAAGATCAGCTTAAAGGCATTAAAAACTGATAGTGAAATATCAGAACGCGCTATTTTATGAGATAATAACATTAGACAAGTTGTGTAAGACATTTTTAAGTTAGAGTGGGTTTTGTAATGAATAAATATAGTATGCATGTGTAAAATTTCTGTATGTGGTGTGTATATGTCATAGGTGTAAGTGTAGAAGAATGGTTGGTTGTGTGTGTTTAACATAATTGACGAAGATAGACATATGCCATCGCGAACTTTTTTATAGACCTATATAAGATACATAACTCCGATTTAATTTTGTTATATCTCAAAGGGCAAAAGGCAGCATTTTCGTTGAAAGCTCCTAGAAAGCTTATTTTTTTCCGACACCTCCAACAGATATCATTATATTTTAGGCCCTCTCCAGAGCTTCTATTTTTTATTTTTCAACCAAATTTTTATTTTTTTATGATTTGGCATCAAAAATATTAATAGTCTTAAATTTTTATCCTTCTACCACGAACCCCTTTTTATTGGTGGGAAGTCGTGGGAATTATACTAGTATTTATATAATTCTCATATTATTTACCAAATATTAAAACAGCTTAAGGAGTTTATGTTTCTGAGTCCGGGAGGCCCACGCCCCTCCCTCCTCCCGTCCTTCTCCGTCCTCCCTCCCTCCCTTTCCTGTAAGGCCGGCAACGCATCTGCTAGCCCTGTGGTGTTGCAGATGTCCATGGGCGGCGGTGATCACTTCCCATCAGGTGAGCCTCCTGCCCGTTTGCCCCCTTTGTCCCATAAAAAAAATGTTCCTGAGTGATTTCCTTGAGTGAATCGTTAACTTATACTTATAGTATGATTACTATTTATATGTACATGTATTTTCGTTTGATATAATAATATGTATAATAACATAAATAAGATCATAACAGGTATAAATTATAATGTACATACATAATTACGTCTATACCTATAACATAATCCTTAGTCGAAACTGTATATTAATATTTTTTTTGGAAAATCTAATTCAAATTTCATTATTATCGGTACAGTGGCCGAATTTATGGCTTCTAAAATTTTTGTCTGTCTGTCCGTTTGTCTCTCAGTCTCTTGATGCGGTATCAAGAAAAAGCCACTGGATAGATTTTAATGATAAAATTTTGTCTATTTGTCTAGACTCATTATAAATAGTCTTATAATTTAAACAATAACATAATAGTTATTAACAATAAAAATGTATTTATGATTGAAACTACATCCAGGGTCGAATTTATAGGTCAGCAACTCTCTACTCATACGTACTGTACTATTTAAACATTAAAAGAATATTAAAAAACAGGCCAATGTATCTCCTTTTAATCGACATCTAAGAAGGTGGAGGTTCTATGTTTGTCTGCATTTATTTTATTAATGTATGTTCATTGATTTTTCGGAGACGGCTTGACCGATTTTGCTTCTTCAAATGGTTTTGTATTAGGTTAGAATACCGAGGTGGTCCCATTAAATTTTCTTTTACATAGAGTTACGATATGTTAACAGATTTAACTTTTTACCTATTTCTAATTGTCATATCGACCAGTTTTTCCGGTGACGGTATAGTATTTTGGTATCTGGGAGCTGATAGTGAGGTCAGGAGATGATTAATGGAACACTTCAACGGCTTTGCGAGTCTGAACTAAGTGTTTTTAGTATGTTAGTTTTTATTTAAAATGTTCCAACATATTAACATAAATAATGTGTTATTAAAAGTATATTAATTATGTTTAAAAATTTCTTTTCCCTCTTAATTGTCTACTTATGAAATCACAAATACAAATGACAAAATAAAACTTAAAACAAAGTAAATTAAATGTTTCAGGCACTAAAAAGAAAAATACGGGACTTTTCATTTACTAAGTGGCTACACTTAATAAGATATTATCAAATCTATGTCAGCCTATACTACATATACGACATGTAATATTTTGACTATAATTAATTAGAGTTCATACATTGCCATATTTACCTATTAGATAAATATAGCAATGTATTAACCCGTCAATGGCGAACATATGAGACACAATAGATTTTCAATTGTTATAAATCTATATTGTCCCCGCGCCCGTTGATGGGTTAATATCTGAGACTGATAATATTGTCGGTTGACCCGAATTCAAAAAATCTAACCCACAGTAGGTAAATGAAACATACTGAATAGGGGTCAGTTATTTTCTAGATTTCAGTGCCTGAAAGAAGTTGTTTTAAGATTTCATACAGTTGCTATATATAATTTAAAAACTTAACTTTAAGAAAATTTGTTTTCCTAGCCTTAAGCATCTGCATTTTTAACTCCGGCTCTGGCGGACTTATACCAAAATGAAAAGAAAATATTATAATGTATGGTTTTAATAATTCATAATACAAACATTTAATACATATACAAATATTACTGTAGAGAAATATTGCCGACCCATTGGAAAAGCACAATACAATTTCAATACAATAAAAACGAAAAGTCCATTAGAATATAATGATTTATTATTAATTTCTAGTTTGAATCACTATTCAGGAGGCACAATTCGCGTCACGACGTCTTTATTGGGCGCAATTTTAATTAGAGTATTAACGAAACGTGCAGACGGGTGCAAGAGGGTGCAAGAGGGAGGCTGGGCGGGCGGCTAGAGGGCGCGCGGGTGCAGGTGCACCTGGGCGGCGGCCGGCGCCCGGCGGCCCACGTGCCCGGGCCGGCAGTCGCTCGCGAGCCGCCGTCGAAGCTCCGTTGTCGGCCGCGCCCGCCCTGCGACGCGACAGGTGGCGCCGCCCGCCTGCGCGCTCAGCTCGACCTACCAGTCTATACGCCCGGCTCTAAACATCAAACTTTCAGCGCTTGATTTCCGTGCAGTGCGTTACCGGTTATTATTAATGATAATTAAGAGTTTAATGAGTGCTTTGGATGATTCTATTGAAAATGGTACCCCATATTGAGAGGATTTGAAAATATTTCATCTGTTTTAATAGTGTAAGTACTAAAGTAAAATATGTTGTACATTAAATATTTATTATTCAATTGGCTTAGTGTAAATTTTACCAGCTATGTTAATTATAAACAATTATGAACTCTTAAAAGTAGCTGCTACGTAGACGTTTTTGTTCGAAACAAGTGGGTGTTTCTTATATGGTTACCATATTTGAAGAATTATAATAGACAATCGGCAATAAATAAGCATATTACAAGCCTATTTTAATAAATATTACTACGAACAATATCTCTAATTCCCGTTAAGTCTTTAATGGCTAATTCATTTTCTATTCGGTCTGATTGTAGAGTCTCTACTGTAAGTAATTGAATCCATGTTTTAATGCTGAACAAACAAAAAATCTTTTTAGTTTTTTTAGCAAAACACGTAGTTATTTGAGTCAACTGACCAAAACTTAAAATATTGATAAAACAATTAATGTCACTTTTACAATGCTTTAAAAATGTTAATAGTCAACCATTTCCTGACACTACTAATACTAATTATAATTTTCTAGTTTTCTAAAATAGGGTCATACAATGATCGCTCAGATAATGCAATTCACAAAAAAAGTACTACAAAAGTGTTTAATTTCTTCAAATTAATGAAGTCGCAACGGAAGCGTATTTAGCTTCTAATATTTGAAAATCAACTTTGAAAATTTTTAACATAAGAATATTTTACCTTAGAAATATATCAAAATATTCTCTATTTTAGAAAATAAGTGGCTTTTACTGATATGTTGAAACACATACAAACAAACAGCCAGCAGGTTATTTACATATGATTAAAATACATAAGATACCTACACTCAAAATATACAATAGGTATTTATTACGTACAATTTTCATCGTTTACATCGTTTCCTTCAATTTCAATATCTATAATTTCAAATTTATTCTTGTCTATATCTTCAAGGTATTCATTACCAAAACAGTATTAAACCTCTTTAATTGAAAACAATTTAAACAACATTTTTCTTTAAATGCAAAATATAATAAAGCATGTTTTCTATTAATCCTTTTGATTCTTACATAATAAGCTATTAATAAGGTAAAGTTTTTGAAAGAAAATAAAGCCATACATACGGTTCTTTTTAATTATATAAAATAAAATATTTCCCCAAGTTTTCGTTATATACTCGTATATTTCATTTTTCATTTGATTAAGTTGTATGGCCTCTTTAACTGACGCATCATCATCTACGCCTCAACAAAATAAGCGTTGTGCTCATTTTTGCATATATTTCAATTTAATGCTTTTTTCTTCGTTAAAAATATTTAAAAAGACCTACGGCATATGGTTTAACTTATTTTATATCTATAATATGTCAAAGAGTTTTTCAAATCATGTTGTAATATGGTTGGAAATCTAATTTCATATTGAAAAAATATAATCCCAATTTTTCATGGAACGTTGTTAAACATAATATTATTTATAATTATTTATCTTGTTCTATTATAAGAAGTTTATATTATAATCGTAACATATTTAATCTATACATATAATAAAACAGTAACTTAGTAAAATCTGTACATGATAATTATTAGTTATAGCATAGAGCCAAAAATATTTTTTGTACTATTATTTCATTCTGAATTAGTGCTTGACTACGTAGATCGTAGATGGTAAGTCGCACGAATTCAGTAGCCACCTATGCACTCTTGCCTTGAAGACACCCATATTGTAACCGGAACATATTTTATACAAATATTTTCATTTAGATTTAGGCGAATCTTAAGCATCAAAAAAGAATGTATCTTTTCGGATTTTGTTGCAGAAAATCCAAAAATATAGTTTCATTTACAATATTTTTTGTAGTTTTCGTTCGCGCGCGCGAAGCCACGGGTTTCGATCGTTATTAATCAATGTAGATTGTAGAGTTATAATGTAAGTTGTAATATAGTGTTAAATTAAGAAGGTATGAGAATATAATATATAGGTGACACTAAATGTCACCTATATATTATATTCTCATACCTTCTTGTATCACATAAATACGACATTTATAAAGTGTATTTTAAAGTGTGATAAAATTTAAAAAGCTATTACAGTTCCCACAGGGGTCAATTTTTGTGATATATGAAATAATATTCAGGCCATGTTTATTTAGGCTCCTATTTATTTTATTTCTTCTCCTGAGCCTTCATGACGCACTGATGCGAATTTTATTCGCCGTAGAGACCCTACTTCATACGTTTTATGGTTAAAATACCTATCAATAATTCTTGATCATACGTTTATAGATAGGTGCGCTATCAATATACCAATAAAACCAATGAATTAAAATAAAATAGCAAATATTATACAACAAAATGTATTATTTCGTAGTTCTATTTTATTCAATACTTGGCTTGATTTTCTTTATAATAACAACTTAGAAGATTAATTTTCAGTCAAGTATCATACAAGATTTTCAAGAACCTGATTTGTATTTCATCTCTTTTTCATTAGTCGTTACTGAATAATCTTTTGCTCTGAAATCTTTCTTTTATAAAAAAGTAATTACCTTTGACCAATGCAAAGTAAGTGGGTAGCCTATTGAGTTTCAATAGGAATTACGAAATAAAGCTGTAAAATATTTTATAATAATTAGTACCAAAGATGATGGCGTTGAAAGGGATTTTTTACATCTTTACCCTGTTTCTAATTCAGTGACTTACATTTCGTACAGGTTTATTCGTAATACTTTTACATCTTCACTAATTATGTATTTATTAAAAAATACCTATACGATTGAAAAAATAAATTATACGTAAAATGTAGTGGAAAATATAAAATACTAGGGTTCGTCCCTAGGTACTCTCTTTAGCGTACACTTTTTACAAACTTTGAATGTCTTACTTATTTATATCTAATCAAAAGCATTAAAAATAAGTTTCAAGTTTCTATCTTTAAAAATGACGCAATTTCCATACAAACTCTCATCCCCTATTTCAACCTTTACAGCCCCTTTTTCAGCTTTAAAGTAGCGTTTGTCCTTTCTCAGAATCTAAACTGTGTGCCAAATTTCGTTAAAATCGGTCCAGTAGTATTTGAGTTTATTCGTTACATACAAAAAATACAAATCTTTCCTCTATAATATTAGTATAGATAGAAATATAATACCATAAATAAATAATTAAATATAAATGCAAAAGGTTGGATGGATTGATTTTTGTTACTCAATCATGCTAGAATGGTAAAACGGATGAAATGGCACAAAGATAGATTACCTATAGTTTAAAAGAGGTCATAGGTTACTTTTTATCCCGGAAAAAAATGTATGGTTCTCGTGGGATATATTTGTTTATGTTTTCACTGAGCAGAAGATCGACAAACTATTCCATACTAAAAGTTAAAAGCTATGTGTCTAGGGAGCGAAGCGAGGGTGATTCGCTAGTATTATTTGGCAATTCCTAGAGATTTAATATAATGGTAAAAAATGATATTTTTAATATATCATGTATGTATGTATTTTGTATTAGTTGTTATTAAAAATTTTAGTTAATTATTGAATCTTTTATGTTTTTTGTAATATTACCTAAGTATTTACTACATTTATTATATAGCAGATATAGAGTAACCAAATCATCAAAACCTAATGCCTATCAGGAATTCTAATAGTAATATTTTAAAAAAATCATCGGGTGCTTACATATTACTTATGTGCTAAGATATACTCATAAATCACAGTTCAATTTATGAGTAAAACAAGAATAATATAATAAATATAGAAAAAACATAACTTTTCAACTAAATATTTAATGTAATGTACAATTTTGACCCCATCGACAATATTACCGTGTAGATATTCATCTCACTCTATTTGTGGAAGGAAGCTGTTCTTTAAATCAATAAGATATCGAGGTCATTAGGTAATTACGGCTGAGATTCTATTTTCATTTTATCATCCAGCACAATTTACTACATGATTGATCGTCCTTCATTATATAATTCGATAAATTTTTTGAGGACATAGGGCGGCTTCATGTCTGGCCCATAAAAATATTCTAAAATTTACCGACTTTAAGAACTATTCACCTTAGTAGCACATGTTTTATCTTCTCTCATCAGATTTAAAATTTTTACTAATTCAAAAATATTCGAATTGATATTTCCAACATAATATTATTAATTAAACATCCCTGCCACGCGGAATGATGACATCCGAATTAATTTCAAAACGAACCTACTGTTAGGTTTTTTTCGTTTACGAAAAAAAACAAACTAAAATATAGAAAATAAATTTTAATGAATTTAAATTAATTATTTGATTTTAAAAAAAGCGTGGGGTGCATGGTGTCAATAGTTATAAATATTTTATTGACAGATATGAGTAGAGTGATTATCATTTTGATAATATCTTAAAAAGCACCCCACGCTTTTTTTAAAATCAAATAATTAATTTAAATTCATTAAATTTTTTTTTTTTTAGTTTGGTTTTCTACTAAAAGCGTGTTTTTAGTTCTTTTAAACTATTATTAATTTTTTACTTTTTAGTTTGGTTTATTTATAAAAGCGTGATTTTTTATAACTATTATTTGTTTTGTAGCAAAAATCATATTTTGCAAATTGAAAAATGGAATAATTTTATCAAATTAGTGTATTGTCATCGGTCCTCGATAAATCTACAAAGTTTGAACGAAATCTGGCCATTTAAAGTGGGTCAAAATCGCGCCCAAAGAAGTCGGTTACAAACATACAAACATACAGGTGAAGCTAATAAAAAGCGTGTAAAAAAGCTTACAATATAAAGAAAAATATATAAAGGATTTTAATTTACAAACAAAACCTGTCCAACTTGGAGTAAAAAAATCTGATAATTTAAATATTAAATCACTATTGCTTATACAACGAAGTAAGTAATTTTCATATTAATTCAACCATAACCCACAAGGTAAGGTTCGCACAGATTAAACCCAAGCGAGTGCATTCTGCTCTATATGACCCAGACAACTAAAATAACAAACATAACTCGTTGTTGCTAGACTAGTACCAATGAGTTCCTTCAAACAATGTGAATAAAGCGTTACTTTTATATCTGGTTTAGAACTAAGCATTTATTACACACGGTAATTATATTTCTTATACAAAGAATTAAGAAATACATTTAGAGATAAGCACCTTCCTACGTATACTCCGTTTTTTCTACTTGGAAGTTTTTATATAGGTAACAATTATGATACTTTTAAAGCAACAGAAAATCACAAAGAGCACAAAGTTTTTTCTCAATAATACTAGCTTATATTATATTAAAAACTTTTTATATGAGTGAAAGAGTAATTACATAGAAGATGGAAATTACAAACTATTTTAGTCAGCGATCAAAACCATATAGCCAGGCACTATAATAATAAAAAACAAATAAAAATATAACTCTACGAGACCGGCCACCATTTAAACTATTTTATTGTTGAAAACATTTTCAAACGAGCTTGTGAAATATATTAAGCTTTATACACTTTGGACATGTAATAACATATTTCTATTACTGGCTATCTGCCAATATTAGCAACTTATCTGACCAAACATTTGTATCCGGAAGCTAACAATGATGATGCAAAACATGGTGTAGAGGCCTTTGTTATGGTAACTATTTTGGCAAGCCATCATATTATATTAGCAATACGAAACATTTTCCTAGCCTTTTAAAGGTATCATATTGCGAGTATTTATAACTAGTCTAAGACGTTTCTATGAATATTAAATTTATAAAGCTCAATAGTCAATATAATAATATATAAAGCTTTTCAGTAAACTCTTCGTTTGCTTATTATATTCAATGGGTTACAATTTCTCTTCTCAAAAAATCCTCTATAATGAAATAATATCTAACTCTAATTAAGCATATTTAACCAAGAAATATTTATAATTTCCTTATAACTGCAATCGAATAAATGGACATAGTGTTTATATTAAAACTTTTGATACTAATAGATACTTAAAATATACATAAAGAAGAAACTAATAAGAAAAATGTATAAAATAAAATAATGTATAAAAACTTATAAGAATTAACCGTAATGTTTGAAAAATATAATGACACATTGTAATTTTAAAAAGTAGCATAAACACAAAACAAAATACTGTATTGTAGTAGCGGCAGATCTACGTTGTCTGCTAATATAATTCAATTTGTGAGATAATTTACCGTTAAAAACCTGAATAATTAGGGACTTTAGTCAGTAAATGAATACAAACGAGTCTTCAGCATGAACCTACGGATATAATGATAGTATTTATTATGAGAAAAAGTAGCGCAAAAGCTTTTTTTTTGTTTAAATAATATAATCATTAATTTATTTGAAAAATAAAGAGCATCAATAAATAGATTATATGTGTTTCTGTAAGTTTGTATGTCAAATGGAACGTTTTAGTTTTGCATGATATAAGACTGCTATCATACCGTCATTTCTAAGTTTATTTTTCCTATTTTAAATGCAGGGCAGCGCTAAGTAAAAATGTAAAAATGTTAAACTAATGGTAAAGACTTGAAAATGTCAATTAGCATATTTTGAAGAAAAAGCATTTTTTATTAATATGAAATTTATTTAAATTACTAGCTGTGCCCGCGACTTCGTTCGCGTGGATGTCGGAACTTAACAATGTATTTTTTAGTGCGAAGCGCTGTTGGAGGATACCGATACAAATCATTTTTTTTATTTATGCTAGTGCTTCTTTATAAACAACATTAGCTGTGGAACCATCAATTCAAATCATTAATTATCAATCAAAATAACTTTTCCATCTTCTTGTACGGGGTATGTGCCATCGCCTATTTGTAACAATAAATTGGAAAACTCCTATGCATTTTCGCAGCCTCTTAACTGTGCACGCATATTTACACTCAGGTGTGTAGATGAGTGAGACTAAATTCACATAACCCTAATTTTACTTCTAGAATTTCTCTACTTCTTCAATTAAAACTCAAATATCTTTTGATAGACTGAACCGATTGCAATGAAACAAAAACTAAATGTTACTTTAAGTTACGTTCAATCGTTGTGTATAAAAGTTATCTACATTGCTTTCGTACATTTTACGTGATGCCCGGATAAATAAACAGACAAACCGACAAACCGACAAACAGACAAACAGACAAACAGACAAACAGACAAAAATTCTAAAAATGCTGGAAATGGGTTCTATTGGTTGTCCTTTAATACCCTGGCTATTTTTTTTGTAATTTTTTTTATGTACAAAAACGACTTTTCTACAGTTTTATTATATGAATAGATAGATGGAAGATTGCGCATGATTAGTATCAGTTTGGCAAGTTATAAGATATCTGGTATACTTATTAATTTTTAGGTCAATAAATCAAAATAATACACTAAAAATAAAATAAAAATGTCCTTTACAAATGTAGTCCAATCAGTTTCTACACAAAACATATTTAAAACAATTACAGATTTAGATAGCAATTATTCACGAGCCAATTAGTCATCCACAACCAGAAGTATGCAAATGTCGAGGACGATTGTTCTTGTGGACGTTTTGTTAAGAGAGAGTTTGATAAAATTTGCATTGTAGACGCGGGATTTCTGTCTACTGTAGGGATAGAAGTATTTTCCAAATTAGCTGCAAACAACAAGATAGGCAATGTAAATAAAAGAACGTTGGGTAGCATTGTTGCATCGATTGTGTTGCAACAAGGCGTATTGTGGACAAAACACACTACACAATAGGTCACGAGTCCCGGCATGATAATATGTTGCGAGCGAGTCCGGCTCAAGCAGTTCTACCGTTTCATTCATCAAGCACGCCTGAACATTTAGTTTACTCGTACGCCAGGAGAAACTTTTTAAATTCCTACATAAGCGCTTCTTCAAAGTTTTCTCGAATGTTACTTTTTATAAAATGTACCTACACCACATATTGCTCGGTTACATCTGAAATTCTAAAATGTATTTCTGTAATTTTAATTTGTGGTTTTATATGGATCTTAACTTTATTTTCAATATGAAAAGCAGGGTAGTATTTTTTGCATAATTAGCGAAAGATACAGGAGCTATAATTAAATAAATATGGACAGTAAACCTGGGATCTCGCACCTGTAAACGTACTGTATACTAGCCACTAGAGCAGAAGTTCCGAAACTTTTTTTCTCTCATAGGCCAGTTTCCAATAGTTAGTTCCGGTGACCCCCTGTAGCTACCTACTAAAAAAGTGATAATATGACTTACTATAACTTTTTTAATAATATGACAATAATTTGTAATATGACAACAGCTGTTGTAATACAATTAAAATTAAGCATTAAAAGCGTAACGTAACTGCTACAATAACAATCAAAAAATATTTATAATTGTAATGGAAGTTATGTACTTGATGGATTGCCTTGAATTGCATATGCCTTCATTAATAGGACAAGCCAAGCCAACATTTTAGTTCTTCACTATGCCATTCACCATGCACCTCAATATTTGTCGAGTCTCCAGTGCACCCCTGGGGGTTTACCTGGACTACTTTGGGAACTACTGCTCTAGAGCGTAAAAGACAAGGCTCGTTCTTGATTGAAAAAGAAAGAAATAGATATATTTTAATTATGAGTAGGTAATAAGACAAACTCAAATCATTAGATATGCTATTTTACTGTTATAATGTGTTACCATTACTTACCATACCTTTAGATTAAAAGCTCTAAAAGTCAAGCACGAGCCAACTGAGTTTTTGTTCAGTCAGTAGGTATGCAAATACTTCAAGAAGCTAGCGAAAGAACGTAATTATTGATATTGATAGTTGATAAATAAGATAAAGAAAGCAAAGAAGAAGAAGACCATCAATCTTTCACTAATCTAATAATACGTTCTTGAGACAACTAACGAAATTATTTAATCGATAGAACGTACGTGATTCAATATTATATTGTGTTGCTAATATTTCTTTCCAAAATTTTATCTTAACCTGTAAAATCGAAATTTTCAAATGATGTTGGCTACATCAGTACTGCATAGTACATTTAAATATGATAAGTATTTATAAAAAAATGATAATGTATATAAAAGTCAGAACAACAAATAGATTCCCAAGTGGCGAAAAGCAATTTGTTATTACGAAAGTCTAATAAAAGGATATAGTGAGGCAAACAATGGTGAGAAACACATACAATATTCAAGTAGTAATAAATAAGAACTCATCTTTCCTTACGATTTCTTTACGTAAGTAAATAGTTCTTTGATTATTTGTTTTGAAACAAGACTAGATCATTGGCTAATGACACTAAAATAACTAAATCAATGAAAATCAAACAGTCTTTATTAATATACAATTTTTTGTCTAAAATGCGGTTTCGGAGGTTAATCGAATCACTCAGAAAGACAGACAGATAAAAACTTTATAAGTGTGTTTTTCTAATAAATTTCCATACATAATGAATAAAAATCATTTAGTAAAAGTACCGTTGATGTGACTATAACATGTTACAAACAAACACTTCAATTTTATGGGTTTATACTTAATAGGAGTATACAGATATTTTTTTCTGCATTATTAATTCTGTTTAACTCAAATCTTCGAAACATATCATTCAAAGAATAAGCGGTTTTGGTGTTTAATATTTGACGCCTTATAGATCAGCTCCACTATTAAATAAAAAAAATATCTCAAAGAGACAAAGAGAAGTTGACATTAATTAATGCTTACAACTTTTGAACTATAAAACGTTGGCTTATTTTAATGTATGACGACCCAGCAACCTAGATTTCTATAGAAATAAGTATATAGAATTAATTTAAAACATCGTAATGAACTTAAAAAGAATATGAAATAATCATGCTTGGTCTTTAATGTACTTTTTTATGAGAAATTTAAAAAATAGTTGACGGCAAAATTCCAACTATTGCGAACTCTATGAATAGTGATTAATTATATGCTAAGGGGTAGGACGAAAAGAACGACGAAGTCAGCTTTATTGACTTTCATATCGGTGACTTTTGACATAGATAATTTTATTACTATACATATAAATCTTATATTACTTACATTATGTAATTTAATAAACCTACCCTACTATAAAACCACCCTACCTATATTAAGCTTTTAACTTTTTTGCAGTTTCTAAAATTGCTATCACTACGGCTATAAGATTTTTTCTAAACTATTAGTAAGTGGATATCTTAAAGACATCGTGTATTAATCGTGACAATTGCATGCTTTATAAATTATTGTTGTACATCTTAAGTTTTTCGTCACGTTTGTCTCAGTTTGTAGTGACTCTACTTGCTGTGCCAGATCGCGAGTTAGGGTCCTCCTGGGGTATGAGTAATGAGCACGATTGTTTGTATTCCAGTTATGGGTGCTTAGTATTATATTATGTAGGTAAACATTTAATGTTTCATATTTTATTATGCAGTCTATCTGTGGGTGTAACACAAGCCTCGTAGCTTACCATGGAACTAGATTGTGCCACGCGTTAATGTTCCAATGTATTTCATTTTAACTCGAAAGTTTCATAAAATAACTATTATTTTAGAAACAGTCGTGAATTTTATACAGAAATTCCGTATTCATTCGATAAAATTCTCAAAACATAAAAGTACCATTTCCATTCATCCATTTGTAAAACCTTTTTGGATCGACAATAAAATCAGGCCATAGACAGATAGTTCGAATCCACATCACTCTAGTGTAAATACGAAAAGTACGAAAATATTTCTCGAGAAATATAAATATTATATAAAATTCAGTTAACATTTTTTACTCGAGTTCAACCGTATAGTCATTAGTATTGAAAAAATACTTTCTGAAAGTTAAAATATTGTCATAAAAGTTTTATGTAGAGGTATCCCATTTAATATCTATTATATAGTGGTAAAATTGTTTTGTAAATAATAAATCTTTGCATTTTTAAAGCCTTTATAGTAAAACTTTTTATAGTTAAACTCGAGACTTACCCACGTTTTGCTTGATTTAAATTTTAAATAGATAAGAATTTTTACTGCAAGTGTACTTTAAGATTTATATCCTATTAGTAAATATTTCGAACCACCAAGTAGGTTTTTTAAGATCTTCAGTTTTCTACTATAATATTGTATCTTGAATAGCTTAGCCTATGTTAGCCTAAGCACACAAATAACATTTTTTTTTTAATTTTTGATTAATCGAATAAGTTAAGGTTATTTTGCTTTGGTTGGCACCGACTCCAAAATTAACTGTGTAATTAAAATAATTATTTTTTACTTTTTAGTTTAGGTTTATATAGTTTTAAAGTGGGTAAGTATTTGATTTTTTGTTAAAATAATTTACTTTAAATTTTTTTGCGGTTTATTTAAATATAATATGGGTATTGGGTAGGCTATCTAAGACACTGCTCTAATGAGTCAACGAGGTTTCGGAGTTACCTATTTGTCCATTCGTCGCGCACATACCTAATGCAAATGTAAGATTTATAATATGATTTTCTCATGGATGCCATTGCCAGAACTGGACGAAATTGCTTTTAAATAAAAAAAGAATCATCAAAATCCGTTCACTCAGTCAAAAGTTCTGACTTCTGAGGAAACAAACATAAAAAAATACAGACGAATTGAGAACCTCCTTCTATTTGGAAGTCGGTTGAAAATTCTACGAGTATATTCTAAATCTATTCAATAGAACTCTAATCAATTTAGCTTAATTTTTTTCTATTTTTATTTTCCTGTAGTAAATGTATCCAAATGGTAACCCGTTTAATAACAGAACGAAGTTATTCTACACTATGTTAAAAAAAACCATGACATAAAGTCATTGTTTATTTTTAAAAAATATGTCTCGTGCAGATTTGGTTTTTTTACCGTTATATTATATCATATATGTATAGATAATATGAAATGTTTCTATTTGTTATTCAACTTCTTATGTTAGACTGAACTAACACTAACACTATAACTATTGTTTATATATCTCCTGAGAGGGAAAACGTCGTCCATAAATTAGGGTCGATGGTTATAAGGTAGCAAATGCGTGACATCTATTGTTATTTTCACCCTCCACTATTCATCATAATATCACGATTTCATTACATATACTTATGTGTAAATTCTTTTTCTTTGGAAACAATAGTTCATCTTACAATCATCTCGCTTATTTATGGCCGTCATTATGCTAATGCTGATTAACGATGGCTTTACGCTATTCATGACCGCCACAATACCCTTAAATTGTAATAACGATTAATTTCTTGATTTATTTTATGAATTGATTTATTATATTATCATTTATTATTATAATTATACAGTCTCATATCTGGGCTGGCATATTGATGCAAGGTGTAGTAGACTACCAAACTTGCTAAACTGTTTGTTCACTGTAAGAATGTCAAGTCCTCAAAAAATATATAAGTTATATTTAATTATAATGTTTTTGTATATTTACATGTATATAGATTAAAACAAAATAGCTCAAAATCACAAGCTGTCTTAAATCATAATCACCGTTCTTATCTGTTCCCTACTTTAATGGGGCGGAATTCACTAAAAGTCATAACACATGTTGTGGAAACTTGACCCTTGTCACAAACGTCGGGCTCAGATCCCGAACTACCACCTCACATTCCGCGAAACCCGCATCTCTCACAAAAACAGATTAAGTGTAGACTACAAACGACCCACAAATATGAAATGACTTTTTAGTTTTTACACGTATGTAATTCTGGTTTAATAAACTATTTTTAATACTCTTTTGCTAATTTTAACACCTTAATGAAAAATATCTATTATGTTACGAGTATATGCACACATGACGATTTCAGATAAGTACCGAAAATATTTTTTGACATATTTTATAATTTCACAAAACTTCGAATGTTGTACCAGAATTAATTTTATTACTTCGCAGTATTTTATTCACATTTATCACTAGATCTTCGCTTCGCCCAGTGGTTGGCCAGGTTCATTCAGACATGCAGGTTTCATCAGGATGATTTTCCTTTACGGTAACACAAATAGTAATGGCCCAGATCACATAATACTATAATAGGTTATTATAATTATTATATATATTATTCCTTCTCCAAAAATTGTCTGAATATATTTTTTGTTGATATAAGAATCACATAGTATACCCATAGTAAAATAGAGATCAAGCGCTGAGTGATAGCGATTCCTTAATAATTTTGTTTAATCGCTTTTTATCATTCTTCTAATATTGCAAATGCTAATGTTTTTGAGATAAAATGATGAGTGTTATAAGACTATTAAACCTTACTATCTGACCTATAGACTATAGTCACAAAGGTCTTCACAGTTCATTAATTCTGATACTAGACTTATAGGTTTTAAGCCCATTGATATTCTGTTTATTAAAGTCAATTTAATATAATATATAGAATAGCGTACCCTCGCTTCACTTGCATGCGTCCCTGGGTGCTTTTAAATAGATAAAAATAGTTACTGTGAAGATAAATTTAGATAGGTTTTATAACGAACTAAATTGTTAATTTTTTTCACATATTAAACTGTTAAATTAATTTATGGAGGAAGTCTCTACTGAACTAATTACTGTGGGAATGAGAAATTTTCAGTCGTAAAATATGCGCCAAATGCTATAAATGTTTGATTAAAATACTTTAGTACTTGTTGCTTGAAAATTAAACACTCATCAGACAATACAAGAACTATTCTTATGGGGGTCTACATTCTGTGTTTAAAAAAAATGTTGATAATTGAATACCTAAACACATATTGTGTAATACATAAAAAATAGGTATTTCCTCGTGAAGAATAAGGTATTGCAATTTTAATCTTATACTAATATTAATCAACTCTGTTGAGAATAATTAATTCGCCTGTATTAAGTTACTGATTATTCTATTTCTCTAGGTATATACAAGAAGTGCGTACACATGCAAGTGTATTCGTTAATCAATTAGAGGAAACCACATGTAGCTCAATGCTCATATATAATCGGCCTGCTCTAATGTATGAATTTATCTTACCACATAAAGGGCATCATTTCCGAGCTAAATGTATCACAAAATTTGCAATCTATTAATACATATTCAATTAATTATTTATATCAAAAAGATAATTAAAGTTTTACATAGTAAAAATAGCCGTCTTAGTAAGGACCAAAACAACTTTATGTATTAAATATCTTTGGATAAATGTAAAAAAAAACTATTGGGATATTGAGACATCATTAAAATTAGTAAAATAAATAAAGTTATATAAAGAAAAAACAAAATACCCAAAAAAAAGTTTTTTTTATCTTGTATAGAAGTTAACAGAAATAAAATATAACAGATTTGTATTTTAACCCAGCTTGAAACATTTACTACCAAAACTCATTTGAAAAGTAATTATACATGTTGTTTTCAGACACCGCAGTAAAAAATTAACAAACAGAAACTCATCTTAATTAAAGAAAACTTTTAAGCTATCAACGTGATGGATCCAATGTCTATACTCTATACAAAAAGGGTTTTGGGCAAGAGTCATTTTTAAATTAAAACAGGCGATGCTGTTTCTCTTATTAATATTTCTCTTTTCTGCTCGTGTGTGCTAAAAAATGCAAACATTACCTATTTCACTATGGGGAACAATTTAGTAGAAAAAATATTATATCATAAAATAATACAAGATCAGAATTTTGCAATTTTAATAGGTGCAATTCTGTATTTAGGAAAAAAATACTTTTCTACAAAAAAATCTCTAAGGTAAGTATTATTAACGTTATGCTAACTTTTATTGTTGGTTGTTAACATTTAAACTAACGCTATAATAATCACTTTAAAATGCTGTTTGGATTAAATCTGATAGAAGCAACAATAGACAACATAGTCAAAAAATAAATCATGATAACTCAAAATGGACCATCAATTTTAGCCTCTATAATATTCTTTTTTTATTCAATTAGTTTGAAATCATTGTTGTATGAAAACTAGAAAGACCAGGTGCAGTACAGTATATTATGTATCTATTTTTCCAATGATAGATTGGACAGTAAATTGATCAGGCTTAACAAAATTGCATGACAGCACACAATGGTTCAATGATCTAAGTAAGGTACTATGAAACAGACAGTACAGAAGCCGTTCAATATTGATAGGCAAACAGATCTTGCGTATGAATAACACAATTATGTCTACTAGGTATGGGTCTATAGAACTGAACATAACAAGGCGGTTGATAACGTACCTAGTGAACTACTAAGCACTGTGGGAACTAAGATATGAACATATGTGTAAGTAATACCAAAGCCTTTGAAACATATAGTCACTACGAGAATCTTAGAAAATATTTTTATCTAAAAAATATGGTTTTATTATTGCATAGATACCTATGTCAGCAATATCTTTAGCCCGGAAGTTGAACAGTGTCATGACAACTTAGCTGTCATCCCCCACTTTGATTACTCTCCATAAATACGAAGTTTGTCGTTAAGAGCGGGTTATTCCTGTGCGAGTTACGTTGTAGTGCTTTAGCTATTAGTGACAGTGCGTAAAGTATTAAAGTGCCGTGAAGTGAATTGTTATATAATTAAGTAATGTTATTAATGTTATTCGTTATTAATGGTATAAAGTGATAAAGTGATATATGTGGTGTAACGACATAAGAAAGGTGGAATAATTTAGTGTGTAACAGTTTGAGTGTTCATTTATACACCCGTCGTTTACATCAGAAGCGGGATGTGAACTATGGGAAGAAACAGATCACGCCGTAATTGGGCTCGCTCACAATCTTCTTCTAGCAGCTATAGGCAAAAAAAGAGAGCAATATTGAAGCCACCACAAAAACCAGTAATTTTAAAATATGCGTAAGCTTCTCCAGCTTCTTAAATAGCCGCTGAAAATATGAATTTGTATAGACGATTGGGACACTTAATGGACCCTTAATTTTCCTTTTTAATGCTCCGTGTTGGTAATGTATGTGTTATTTATTTACGGTTCTTCCTTATTATTTATGAGTGTTCAGCGAGTCTAATCTGAACTTTAAAAATATATCATGATATGCATTGTACTTAGTATAACAGTTATTCAGGCTCTGCTTAGCTTGTTAAGTGTGACAGTGTTCCTTTAAGTGCAAGCAGTTTTGAATAAAAGACTTTTCTTGTACGCTAAGTGTGACAGTATGCCTTTAGGTACAAGAGGTTATGAATGAAAGACTGTCCTTGTACGCTAAGTGTGACAGAGTTCCTTTAGGTACAAGCGGTTATGAATCAAAGACTATTCTTGTACGCTAAGTGTGACAATATGCCTTTAGGTACAAGAGGTTATGAATGAAAGACTGTCCTTGTACGCTAAGTGTGACAGAGTTCCTTTAGGTACAAGCGGTTATGAATAAAAGACTATTCTTGTACGCTAAGTGTGACAATATGCCTTTAGGTACAAGAGGTTATGAATGAAAGACTATCCTTGTACGCTAAGTGTGACAGAGTTCCTTTAGGTACAAGCAGTTATGAATGTAAGACTATCCTAGTACGCTAAGTGTGACAGTGTTCCTTTAGGTACAGGTAGCCTTACTAAGTAATAATCTTTGGTTGGTGTAAAGGCGAGCCTGGGACGCTTAAGTGCAACAAAGTTTCTTTAAGTGCAGGTGGCCTTTGGTTCAATCATTGGTGTTTAACAATGCAACTGTTGGCAAATGATCATTGGCATTTATTATAATAATATATATGAATACTGTTTATGTTTAGATCCACACTCATACGGTGACTGGGACAGTCACCGTGCAGGATGGCCGTGTCAGCAATATCTTTAGCCCGGAAGTTGAACAGTGTCATGACAACTTAGCTGTCATCCCCCACTTTGATTACTCTCCATAAATACGAAGTTTGTCGTTAAGAGCGGTTATTCCTGTGCGAGTTACGTTGTAGTGCTTTAGCTATTAGTGACAGTGCGTAAAGTATTAAAGTGCCGTGAAGTGAATTGTTATATAATTAAGTAATGTTATTAATGTTATTCGTTATTAATGGTATAAAGTGATAAAGTGATATATGTGGTGTAACGACATAAGAAAGGTGGAATAATTTAGTGTGTAACAGTTTGAGTGTTCATATATACACCCGTCGTTTACACCTACTATTAAAGAAATAATACAATAAGTAATTTGATTGGATCAATTAAAAATTAATTGTTTAAAGACTCTTTTTAGAAGCATATATTTGATAAGATTTAGTGACATAAAAATTGATGAACCTTGGAATGTAAATGGTAGATATATTGAAAACCAGCACAAATGTTGAAAATACTGATGTATCTAAACCAGCCAAAACTTTTAATCTTTTTAGAGAAAGCTACACGAGACGCGCGTTCTATGATGAAATCTCTTTGCTTTAGACTTGATTAAATACAGTTTTTTGCTTATTGAAGATTCCTACTCGCAGTCATACGTTGACATAGTATTATTGTGGAAACTAATCACATAAATGGGTTTTTGTCTTTGGAATGCATTATGTATAAGGCGTTGTTGATAAAATCGTACACATATGGAGGACTGAGAAGACACGATCGGATACAAGATAATTTCATTAGCAGAATAGATTTCTTTTATAAGCTATATTAAGTTTGTATCTCGTACTTTTCTTAACAACTCTCTAAAATTGACAAGTGAAATGTTGGTAACAAAGTATTTAAGTAATTATCGAATAAAACTTTCAAATAGCAACATCAAAGGGTCATCATACCTGAAACTTATCTTAGTTAAAATTTGACGTAAATTTTGTAAAATCTAACAGGTGTCAATAGAATGAGCTAACCTTTTTGAGAACGGTATTTAACATAATATAATTGCTGACTGAAATAACTTTACTATCTGTGTACTTACAAAGAAAATGTTAAAATTGAGTTGTTTAAAAATATGCACTTTAATAGATATTGGGAAGAATTTCCGTTTGATTATTTCTTTTTAAATTTAAAACGGCGAACTTCGTACATATATTAAAAATAAACTTTTAAAATATAAACATTACTAGCGACTCACCCTCGCTTCGCTCGGGTTCGTCCCCAGGTGTAACCTCTTTAGTATAGTTTAAAAGATTTTCCCGCTTTTCTGTTGAAATTTTTCCTGAATTTTCTTTGCTATAAAGTTCACGGAGCCCGAGACCTTTCCAACGAATGCAAAACCGTGGAAATCGGTTCGTGCGTTCTAGTGTTATAGCGTCAGGAAGGAAAACCCGACTTATTTTTATATAGTAGAAAATAAGATCATACTAATAAAATATATTCACCCTGCCTTGGCTCGTGTACATATATCTTTAGTTGGTAAACAGTAGCATATGTGATACTCTAGCTCGGTTACTTTTAACTTTCAACACTTTCAGCGTGAAGAAATGACAAATATACACGCACCTAAAGTAAATTATACATTAATAAATATCAGTTTATATTCACTTCTTGCAAGTGTGTTCCTAGATGTAGCCCAATGTCATAGTTGACCTATGTACTAAATTTTATCTTAAAAAAATCGTCAAAAACCTACAAAAGTGCGCATAGATTTTTAAATGTTTATAATGTATTTGTTTCTACGAACAGCAGCTAGTATAAAAGGAAATAGGTACAATAGATCTTTTCTTTTTTTTATGATCAACTTATTGCTATAACCAATTAGGTTAAAATCGCGTTCTTTTATTTTAGTCTATTAAGTAGGAGTTATTGAACACTTGTTTTTTAATATTCTTGAGACTCAGGAATCAAAACAATAAGAAGGAACAAAAGTAAAATAATTTATGGAAAAAAACCATTTTATCTTAGGTGTCAATCAAGTTTAATATGTCGTGTCATTTATGGATAACAAAGTAAGCAAGGTAGTAAATGTTCCAACGAGATCCAGTTACACGTGCCACTCACAGATCTTTTCAAGCGCTCCGTAACCATACCGATCATTATTAAATGTCAAACAAAGTTGTGTAGATACGGTTCAGCTTACTTGATTTCGTGATACTCTGATATAAGGTCTTAAGTAGTCTTAAGTCGTAGGATACATCAAACTTTAAAAAAAATATCTAGTTTATAATGCGTGTGAAACGAAACATACTATTATTGTTTTTTAAAGTACATGATTCTGAACGCACCCAACTGAAAATTCAAAATTGCCGTCGATATAACCCACCTATGTGTAGAAGAATCATAGGCCGATATAGCTCCGAATTTCTGTGTTATTCTTAATTTTAACGGATTATAGCCGCCATTAAAAATTGTGCAAACTTCATAGATCGTTTTTTTGTATGGGAGTTTCGCCTGCCTGAGATCAACTATTTAATTTGTCAAAATTAAAAAAAAAATAATTTGTCAAAATGGCCAAGCGGCTAGATGCAATTCCGCGCAAGAAGGTAAGAATTATTGTTTTTTATAATTTATGCTTCAAAATTACTTTGGGAATTTCTGTTATAATATTTCGTATGTTCGTATTTCTGCTGTAAAGTAATAAAATAATACAAATAGTTATGTTCGGCTTCACAAACTAACAAATAAAGTGAATGTATCTTGTAGAATACGTTGCCTGGTTTCCTAAGTTTTTATTTGTACGAGTAACGTATCTTATAGGATACATTGCCAAGTGTTATGCAAGATTTGATTTATAATCTTTTTCATACTTTGTTTCAGGCAAATGGCAGTGTAGCTGGTGTAATTAACGGGTAAATGGGGCCTAACATGTGTTGTCTCTTGTGATGGGTGGATATTGGTTTGGTTTTGCATAGGTACGCTTTGCATGAGAGTGAGAGTTTTTTTTCAGGGAGGGACGCAACCATCTTTTTACAGAGCCAAAAGAATTTGTGCTCTTGTACCAAAATCTGGCAAAAAATCAGACGACGATGAATCGGGATCCAAAAACGAACTAAGGCAGAATGTAACTGAATTGTACCATGTGGATAGCGAAAACGATTCTTCACCTGCACCGTCCTTGCCTTCTTCTATCGAGATCTATGCATTAATTTTCAAGTGGTAGTGCCATGCTTGTTACCTTCGGGTAGCAGCCGAATGGGCCGGCACGCCCCGTATAGTACCACTCTCTCACAGAAGACCGGCGTGAAGTGGCAGCTATGCTGTCGCGTTTCGTCCGGTAAGTGAGAGTCCGGGAGGCCCACTCCCCATCCCTCCTCCCGTCCTTCTCCCTCCCTCCCTTTCCTGAAAGGCCGGCAACACATTGCAGATGTCCATGGGCGGAGGTGATCACTTCCCATCAGGTGGGCCTCCTGCCCGCTTGCCCCCTTTGTCCCATAAAAAAAAAAAATAATAATAATAATAGCTCGATTTTGTATAGAAGGCACAGTGTACAAAAAACAATACCACTAAATTGTTTAGGTACCAAATTGTACAGAACCTCCTGAAGCAAGGCCGAGATAACACAGTCGATAACTTTGATGTTTGTGGACCTACTGAGTCAAAAAAAAGGCACCTGTTGCACCTAGACCTTCACAATGTAAGGTATGACGAGGTTGGCCATTTTCCAGTTTATGGGTCGAAAGGTAGGTGCAAATTTTGCACCAAGGGCCAAACTACGGTAATGTGCTCCCAAGTTCTCGCTACGTCTGTGTTATAAGCCAGAAAGGAATTGTTTTGTTAAATTTCACACTAATAAGTAGTCATTCAATTTTTTTATGCCACTAAAATTGCGCAATGACTTTTAATTTTAGTTTTCTTTTCATGGTTCGCTCAGTTAAGTTTAATTTTGGGTCTATTGTTTTATTATTACGTTCTTATTTTATATAAAATTGATTAAAAGATTTGGTACATTTTATTTCTACTAACCTGGCAATGTAGCCTCAAAGACGCATACCTACACGGTTGATTTTCACTACTAACTTGGCAGTGTATCTTGAAATATACCCAAAGGATCTCAATATTTGGTGTGGTAACAAAATTTTGCCAAGAAGAGGGTTAAATAATAAAATGAATATTAGTTAGTTATATACAAACGTTGATAAAATAATACCACATAATATACTATATACGTAATCATACTAAAGGAATTCATTTAAAAATCAGAGCTTACTTGTAGGTAATATTTAAAATACTTAGATGATATTCTAAAATATTTCTCTCTCATACTCAGCCCTTACCAGTAATTGTAAATTGATAAAAAATTGTGATAAATTAAGTTTTACACATAATAGTGTATGGACCGTTCAAAAAATTATAGATACTATGCCATATCATTTCAAAAAAATAATTATTGCCAATTTCATGAATATGAAACGAGAATTGGGCTGTAAAAATTATTATCTTATACCTATGTACAATTGACACTACAAAATCGTAAAGTGATCTAAGATACATAGCGTTGTAGAACAAATAATAGGTAGATAATAGATATGTGTTACAGGTTCTGTCACTTATGTTATACAAAAATTAAAAACGCAAGTACCATAGTCATTATCATTCATCTTTCTCATCATATATGATAGAATTGTAAGAAATAATAAATTTTAAAAATAACTGTGAGTGAATAAATAACTTTGTACTTAACCAGAGACTAAGAATATGATACGTCATCGACCACGTATACAAACCTTTTTCGTTGAGATGTACAGATTAAGAGCTTTAGAACAAGTATAAAAATAATGTTTCTCAAACTGTTTTTTTGTTGTTGTTGTTTTTAAAGTATTTGACTAGCATCGCTTCTTAAATCTTCGAAGATACGAGTTTGATACTTTTAATGTCAACAGGGACGTAAATCTTAATAAAATGAAATGCAATTTTGGGGATTATTCTTACCTATAAAAACGCTGTCTCTCTAAAAGAAGTAAATGACAAAAAGTATCAAATGCAGGTTTTTTTGTTATGATAATCCGGCATACAAAGACCAAAAATAGACTAATAGAAATATGTACTTACAAGTTGCAACAGACGACTACTACCGCATCACCTGCACTTTGTCTCGTTGTCCATTATTTCTTATTGTACAACTGTATATCACCAGTCTTTATTTATTATACATGTAACTGCCATAATTTTCTTCCTATCGAAAAGGTATTTTACGGTTACTATACTATTATGGTTGTTAGGTGTTAATACTGATTGATACTAAATTTGAAGTGCAGATTATTAATAAATATTAGTTTAATTAAGTTAATGATACTATTGTTACAGGTTGCGGTAACAAGTCGTCAGGGGTGAGGTGTGCGACATGTGGCGGCGATGACGCGGCGTGCAGCGCGCGGCATGCCCTGCTGACATGGCACGCAGCCGCTCCGCCCTCCTTACGCTGGCAGCTCTCACAGCACTCGCCGGTAATACTGTATGAGTTTAACATTAGTGATAAATAAAATGAATTTGAATATTATAGTTAAAAGTACAAAAATATATAGATATTATGCCATTTCATGAAAATTTCATTACCGGATTAGAAACGGATGGTAAAATTCGTTTATATTATACACTGCAAATTCGAAAAGAGATCAAAGATAAATATTCTTAGTAAACAAAAATATATTCTTATTAAACAAAAATATATGTATTCGTATTAAGCATAGGGCACGTGTTACATAGCATACAAAAATTCTTTACATAAGACATAACCTTCTTATAATGTAATACTCAACGAACTTAAAAATGAAGCCGAGTGAAGTGATGGTGAGTCGCTAGTAAATAAGAAAAATGTCCACAGTGAAATTAATGTGAAATAGTATAGAAATATTGAAAGGTATTCGTAATAAAAAAAACTCCTTAACACTGATACATACACTTTGAAAAATGTACATAATATTAATAAGTTATCTACGCAATTAGTAAAATTTAAAGAACTAATTTAAATTAAACAACACGTTTGTACGTAAATGTACTACTGCAACTACAAATACGTAGCACGCACTTACGATATTAAGTAGACGCTCACACGAATATGCTGCCTCTAAAGGAACGCTTTGCTTTGGATCATGAGCAGATAATATTTAAAATAGTTCCTCCGTTCTGAAACTCGGAAAATCTTGCAACGTATTTTATATACCTACTTGTGTCTGCAAAAGTTTTCCGGTGTTATTTTCTAAAACATTTTGAGAATATTTTGCTGGTGAATTTGTGTACATACTTCTTGCACCTTTAACGATTACATTTTTGAATTGTTGTAATTTCTAAACCAAAAATTTGTTTAGTGCGAGTTGATTTCACGTAATGACTGTCGGTCCGTCAGTATGGGTGATTTAAATACTAAGTTATAATCTTTATAAATATTTTTTTTCTCCAATTTTAGATAATAATTTGAAAGAACACATAATATAGCTAGGAGAACACCAAGAAGCTGGCTTACATCCCAGGTCTGGCACCTGCCACCTCTGATTTTCTATTGCGAATTATTTTTAATATGATTATCGCTTGCCGGCAAGGAAAAATATCATGAGGAATCCAGTATTTTTTGTCCTGATTTAAAAAAAGAAAAAGATATAATGAGACAAACGTAATAAATAATTATGACACAATGTTGTAACAACAAAAACCTGTATTGATAAAATATATTTTTACAACTAAGTATTTCGGTTTTATTAAATAAAATTTTATGTTTTTAAAAATGTATTTTACTTTACTATTAAAAAATCAATGTTTATGGGTTAGTAGGTATGTGGTATATAGTTATACATGACATGATTAAATTTATTAATAAACAAATGCTATTATACTATTAATGAGTTCTTGAATGACAAGTCACAGCTTAAATAGTTTAAAGTTTATATTGTTGAAATACATGATGTTGATATATAAAAATGTTGCCTATTCTGTCCTTATTAAATTTTTAAGTTAAAAAAATGTATATATTTGCATGCCCAATGGCAGAATGTATATGGATACTTAATATTATAACCTGTAACTTGCTATGTACACCTGCATTCAGCAAATAAAGAATATTATTATTATTATTATTATTATTATTATGAGAAAATGCTTTGTGACTCTAGTATCGTTTCATGTACAGTATTGCCGATAAGGTTTGATTGCATTCCATTTACATAAGTGGCGAACGATGTACCATACAAATAGCCAAAGCCACTTTATGAACTAACGAAGCATTGGGTAATGACAGCCGCATTTTGTGCTCGGTCACTGAATACCAACAGTCAAATAACTCAATTAAAACAGATTGGAGAGCACTTTAAAAGTTTTAATTTTTTGCATAAAATTGCCAAACTCTTGACTGTTATATTCTGCTTTCGTTCTATGTTTATATTTAGAAAAATATCAAAAAAAAATTTTTTTTTTGCTTTTTCTTGTGGGACCTTCTTATTGTCTTTGGACATGAAGCATTTAAGCACTAAGTTTAAATGATTCATATCCATGTCGAATAAATAATATTAATTATTATTGTTTAAATGAACATTTAGCTTAGGTACTAACTTTAAGCAACAAAAAGGCATATAAAAAGTGAACATGCCAATTACTGCTTACGGTTTTATTGAAGTTGTTCGTCTGAAGTGTATAATTATTCAATGGCTCTTATAAAGCACAAGTTTAAAAGTTCCGTATTTAATAACCCGAAATAATTAGCAAGTACATATTATGTAATGCTTACTATACGTATAATATTATGCTATTCTACTGTTTTTGTTGTGCGGTTTTTTGATAGCGTGTTTGAACTTTGATAGCACAGGGCACAGTTAAAATACCTATATAAGAAAGAGCCATCAGTACAATATTAAAGATATAAATGGCTAAGAATCCTTGGAAAGGAAAGAGGAGCAATTATATTTTACTCTTCTAGTTTAGTAAATAGTAAAGGATCCCGATGTAAATGGTAGGCCCCATACCAGACATAGAAATATATTTTTAATCCATAAAACATATAAACAAACATGTGAACAAACAATATAATAAAATTGCATGTTTATTAAGAGCACCTAAAGGACTTCTAATTCAATAAAAACCTCTCATATAAATCTTTGATTCTAAAGTTTGCATTCGGGTAATCACATGCAGTACAACACAATAACATGATGATATTACTTGGTTTCAGAAGTGAGTACTTCTCTTTAATCTGCGGCGACCTGAATTTGCTTTGAAAATTTTTGCTTTGTTCCGCTCTCGAAAGCGGTGACTTTTAAATTTACACATTTACCCTATTACGCCCGGTTTCCAGCTTTAATACACTAACATTAGGAAACAAATAAAAACAGCTTACGATGTATTTATGCAATTCAAATGTAAGTTATTTATTCCAAATAATCTTAAAGTTTGAAAACAATACATTTCAGTTACTTTTCTGGGAATAAACCTCCACATTATTCCTAGTTGCTATTATTTATTAATATAAATTAAATAAATAAGTAGGCATTTTAAAATCACTAACGTTGTGATTGTTTATTTTTTTGGTTCTTTAAAAGAACTGGTGGCAACTATACCTAATATTCTATGATAGTGGATATTATGACGCTCGATTCATTATTTCATTTTTTCAATTCAATTAGAAAAAATATAGGTTACGTATATAATTAGGACGTTTCAAATAGAAAAAAAAATGTTTTTTTTCTCGGAACCAGGCTCAAAAGTTTCGTTTAGATGCCAGAATAGGCCATTGAAAATATGAGCCCATAATATTAATATTACGGTTATCCGCATCGCACTTTTCGATTTCCCATATAAATTCGTAAATCGTATAACTAGTAACTTATGCTAGGCTTTTTAACCGACTTCAAAAAAGGAATATGTTTAAGAAATTTTATTTATTTTAACTAGCGGAATCCGTGGCTTCAATGACGCTAAACCTAGGGTCGTCCCTCGGGTTCGTACCCGAGCGAAACGAGGGTGCACCGCTAGTCTTCTAATTTATAAAAATCTCAAGTGTTTGTTATCGTTCTCCTCCTAACTCCTAAACGGCTTGACCGATTTTTATGATTTTTTTTGTTGTGTATATTTGGTAGGTCTGAGAATAGGTCGTAGGCTATTTTTTTATTCCCCTTAGTAATAAGGGAGGCCTACTCCCGATTATTTTTAAGTTTTAGACCATTTTTTTTTCTTATGATTTGACATTAAAAATACTTATACGAGTAAGCCTAAACCTAATTAATATTATTCAATTCAGAAAAATAGGGTTTTTAATTTTTATATGGATTAAAACGCAGGCGGAGCCGCGGGAATTGCTAGTATATTAAAGCTTTTTTATTTTAACACCTCTTAAAGAGTTTTACATATTTATTACTATATATTACCTTACATATCGATAATTTTTCCACTTTTGTTACTCTAGTCGACAGTACAAAAAAAAATATTACGTTATTATGCGCGAGCTTAACGTCTGTAAACAATACTATTATCATGCTTAATTATAAACTCACTGATTATTATTTTTCTTACTGAGAATAAATTAACCTACTTTAAATACGATACTTGAAGAAATAGAGCGTAGAATAGAATGCTTTTGTCTGCGTTAATATGTAATACCTGCGTTAACAAAATATACATATTATTATAATAGCAACACTACATAATACTTTTGAATAACAAATATTAAAATAAAAAAATTGGAATAATTATAATATTACTAGCAAAAAATAAGTTAATAATATTGCCATCTTTATAAAACATTTTTTTTAATTATTTAAATTTAAATAAATATTATGTTTAGAATCATTGTTTAGAATTAAAATTTTATAAGGTACCTTGATGACATTTTGAAATTTTTTTAATTGTGGGTAGGCACTGTCTGTAACAAGTATATAAACCTCTGAGACGTCAAATACCTTAGTCTCTCCCACAGAGTACATTATTATCTGGTCTCTCCCGTGACCATGATTGCTGTAAAGCATTCGAAACGTTCGGGAACTAAAAATCAAAATAAATCCGCGACAAAATCCGAAAAGGTAGTTTCATTTATAATGTCGAATATTCGCGTAAACCTAAGAAAGTATTAACATGTTATTAACACGGAAATCATAAAGGGTTACACTGTACACATCTTATCTATTATATTTCGATCTAGAGGACTATATCGAATCTCTTAATGTAGTTACTCGTTCCATTTAAATAACAATTATTGAAAAAAAATAAACTTTTTTGTTAGGTGGGTGTTATTACCATCAGGTACTTATGTCGCCCGCAGTACTAAATAACAATTCAAGTAATCCAAAAATCCTAGTGTGACTTGTTAGTAATGGCCAATATGTATAGGCCTCTCAGGACGCATCAACTAATATCCCTTTGACAACAGTCTGAAAATAGTCACCGGATAATGTGTAATAAGTATGAATAATATTAAAACGCTAAAAACACTGAGGTGACCTATGACCTGTACCTGTATAGCAGGAGATCATTATATGTATGTAGAGATCTCAGACCAATTAAAAAACTTTTTATTTGGTCTGGGGTAGAGATAGAGTAAGTCATTACTTACTAAAATGTCAGATCAGGTGAAAATATTATCAACGGCTTATTGATTTTCTCTAGACATAAAGTCACGGATCCACGTCTGTATTAAAATTCTAACTTATTTTTGTACGTGGGTGTATTTACATTATGTTCGCAACCTCTAGACATAATCCACCTCAAAATTAAACCAACCAATAAACAAAGAAAATTAAGTTTCTTATTACAATGTTTTATATGTACTAAATATTCCGTGTTATACTTAATCTTGAAAAACATTTTAAATTATAAAGTATGTAAAAGAGTGTGTGTGTTGATGATTTTTATGATAAGAAAGATAAGTGCCCCTACTATTCAATAGGTGTTATAACAATTGCCCTTCTTGTTTTGAATTTGACTAAGCACAGCAATCAGATAAAGAACAAGACATCTTAAAAACTGTACTGTATAGGAACCAGTGCCGGATTAAGCAAGCGCGGGGCCCGTAGCAAATTCTTTCAAAGAGCCCTTGATCTGCTAGGAGTTCTTAAGTATAAAGTGGTAAAAATACAATTCAATACTCAATACGTTTATTTGGTATGTATCTAAGGTTAATTAATAGTGTAGTAAATTACTATAGGCGCTGTTAGGCTCTGACAAGTACAAAAAGCCTGAGATGAGGTTTCCTGGCAATTTAGAATAATTTTAGTAGGAAACTAACAATTGAAAACTGATGAGACTACATAGATTATTTTTTTCAATACATATTTCAAAGTTGGGTGCTATTACATTTTTTCTCGTATTTGACTGTTTAACACCATTTTTCCATCCTCCATGCGTGATCATGGTTTAGATATGGTCACAAAATTAAAAAAAAAATATGCACGACAAAGTTCGATTATTTATCTCGGGAGCGCTCTAAACAAATATTTCAATTTGTTTTAATAAATCAGTAAAAACCTTGTTTCTGTAAAGGATGTATCATAAAATTCTACTTTTGGGCATCTTTTGATGCTTTTTTACATAGAACTTAGAAGGTATAATGATATACTATTATATAAAAATGCGGACGGAAATCTCTGACGTGGATTGTCTTAGTAGGAAAAGTTGTAACGTTTCACTTTTTTGTGACATCAAAAAAATTTAACATACCACACCTTAATAAGTTTTACTCAAGAAATTACGCTCAGGCAGAGATGAGTGAGTTTAAATATGCGGGGCCCCCTTTCGCGCGGGGCCCGTAGCAATTGCTACTCTTGCTATATGGTTAATCCGGCACTGATAGGAACATAATGAGAACAAAAACAAGAGTTATTTGTAATTTTATAGTTTGAATTAGGGATGTTACGGAGCTTCGACTCCGGTTCCGTTAAGTCGGAACTTCCGATTATTATTACACCTTCGGTTCCGACTTCGGCTCCGACACTTTTAAATCGAAGGTTTTAATCGGAGGTAGAAGCATGACATAGCGGCGGCGGCGGCCTGTGTCGACTGTTATGAACATGTTTTATAATTGAAAATTGAAATGAAAAAAATTTGACTAAATAATGTTTTATAGGTCGCGCGATGGTTTAAGATCGCTCGAGGAAAGTAGTGGTGGTAATCGGCGCATGTGTACAATCACGCACAGACATTCTTTGTGTGTATTAATTATTTTTTATTTCTTATTAGCGAACATGCATGTGATTTAAATTTGGTTCATTTTTTCCTAATAATTTTCGAATAGGTATTATATCTACACTATTATTTTCTCATTTAGTTAATTTTTAATTGCATAAATTAATAGGTAAACACTGCTAAAGTCTATGCTTTGATTCAATTTTTTATGGAACTCGAACATTTTCAACGTTAATTATAATAAATTTAGTTAAAAATGTATAAAAAATTCCAAGAAACATTTGTTCCTATTATTAATTTTTTTATTTCTTTTAAATCACATATAAATTCATGTGACTCAGTTTTAATAAATTTATTAACTTCGTACACCATTTTTCGTGCCTGCCGAGTTAAAATCTTGGTTTTCGGCATCTTATCTAATAATTAAAAAAATAAATATATATATATTATATATAATTACGTAATGTAAAAAGTTTGCTAAGGTAGTTGCGCGCGCGACTGTACTAAAGGGTAAGCGGGACGTGCGTGCGGTGCAGGGGAGCGGCGGGAACTGATCGGGCCAATAGCGCACGCCTCACCCGCGCGTCCCGCAAAATATACCAAAAAATTAACTTCTGCGCATTCAAGGTCAGCGCTCTTAATTCGTTGCGCGACTTATATTTGTCCTTAAATAAAAATTCTCTTTCATGCCACCACTTCTGATCCTGCCTCCGACTCCGATTCCGACTCCGATAAAGCAAATTTAAAAACTCCGACTCCGCCTTCGGTTCCGATAAAACTACCTTCGTTACATCCCTGGTTTGAATAACTACTTTTTTCTCATATTTTCTCGCTTTATATTACGTATAAAAAAGATGACATGCGACGAAATATTAGTATAGCTTTTTTATATTTCTTTTTGAAAGCGGAGCAAATATAAATAAATCATAAATTGAAGTATAATGTTTTATACTCTACTTAAAGGTCATACTTCGTCATATGAGGTTGGTTATTTATAGAACTATTATATATATATACTATATTGGATTTTGTGGACTTAACCAACTCAATTCGATTTTCTGCTTCTAATTTTAATGCTTATGCCGGCCTAACTTAAACAACGTGGTAACCCATGCTTTTTAAAAGGCAAGAATTAAGAAGGCTAATTTCTTTGTTTCTCGTTAGGTCTTTTTCAATTTAAGCCCAGAACCCCTAAAGATAAAATTAAATAAATAAATAAATAATAATAAATTGCGCATAAAACTTAAATTTAACAGTTACGGGCTTTGACAATTATAATGATTTAATATTACTATTAACTAACTAATATGTATTCAGCAACAACAAGTTCCTTCTGATACACAAAGGGTATTGAGTGTTATTAGCATCTAATCGACAGAAGGGCTAGTACTTCACGCCGCCCTCTCTTGTTTGTTTCTACTTAATAAGAAAGTTCTTAGTAAGTTAATGATGGGAAATGTTGTACAATTTTTTTAAATAAGTGAATTATATATCTTAACAATGTAAAATAGAAGTGTGTTTTTAAATAACTTTATTAATTATAACTTCGGCGTCAAGGCTAGCAACGCATACTGGATATTTTTTTTTATTTAACCTTCCCTAGAAATAATTTAATTCTAGATCAATTTGGTTAAAAAATTAATTCAAGTGGAAATTATTTTTTAGACCACTTTGGTCTAAAAATACAATAACTTGCAATAGGGTTTATAATAAATAGACAAAACATCGAATGTGAACTGGTCAATACACATAGATTTTACTTTTTAAAGAGAAAGTTATTCATTACTTATTTAACATGGACATGATCATAGGCAATCTAAGCTTGGGATGGAGGAGCGGGACTTGAATCCGCGACCGATTAGCTTTCAGAGCATGAAGAGTGACTATAATCTGAGCCAAGCGTGTCGTCTTTCAGAGCTTGTAAAAGTATATTTGAATAAAATATTATTTGTTTTGATTTGATTTAAATAGTAAACGGATTACTGGTTTAAAGTTATTCAAATTGTTAAGAAAAACAATTGTCTATCTATATTGAAATAGGCGATAAAAGATAATTATTAATTATTTATAGAAAAATCACGAAAATTTCATTTTTAATTTCATTGTGTCAAAAGTTCAAGATCTTCTTTTATACCAAAGCTATTTTTCTATTTTTCCATACCATATTTCCTGACTTTCTGCTCTTCAAAACTTGTTACGAGTTAACATCAACTTCCTCTTAAAAGTTTTTTCCTGCAATACTATACTTATTCACATACGAGTTGCAAACATCCCTCACTTAAAACTTTATAAATGAAACTAGGAAAAAACTGAAAATGTGCAGCTTGAACAAAAAGCAATAAAATGTGTGCCTACCATAATACTAACGGCATATTTTAGCGTTGGAACCCAGAGTTTGTCGGTCGATTGTGAATACAGTATGATGAAGTGGTGTTGTCTGACCGCAGGGTGTTGTGTGTGCGCGCCGCAAGGCAGCGTGCAGGGCGGCGTGCAGGGCGGCGCGCAGGTGCCAGCCGTGTCGCACTCCACCGCGCCGCCCGCCGGTGTCGGCGGCGTTCGAAGGTATGATCACCACTGTGCCTATATTTTGTCTATCACACACGCACACTGTCCCGAGGAGAAGGTGATTCCACAGCTTTATCTGCCTAATACTACCCTAATACGCCGTTAATCACTGCTCCTAGACTGTTTACGACCCAAGTTTATATCCCTTGAGCCCACGCCGGGAAATATTAAATAACTGCAAACCACCGCACAGTATATTTGAAATTAGGTCAGTTAGTAGTAGTACCTTTTTTAAATATGCCCCTGAAAATACATTTTATAATGGAATAAGTTATTATTATAATAATTAATTTTGTGTAAAAATATATACTCCAGGCAGTTTTTATGATGCAAAGAAGATATTATAATTAAATAGACAAAGAAATCCATCAAATCTTTTTATTTTTCATATGAATATTTTTATTCTAAGAAGTATTTTTACTTCCACGAAACAGTCGCACGTCAAACAAATAACGCGGCAGGTTAAGTGCTTATTGTGAAAAGCGGAGCCATATCCTGCTATTTTATGGCTGTATTTAATGACTAGCTTAAGTCCAACACTCGCGGCATAATAAACTCATACTGTTATTATATACAAAGTTAAAAACATACTTCGAATATTCTATAAATGAATTTGATGACCTATATATTTCGATGCATATTATGATCTAATTATATATAATAAAGCTGCTCGGAAACATTTTCTCCCTTGTTAAACATATCTTGTTTGAAAGTAAAATTATGTGTTCTCTGTCTAGTAAAGTGTTTGTCAAAATCTAAGTGAAATAGTTAAGTTTATGTTGATACGAAGTGAAATAATATGACCTTATTAATTTGATCCCAATTTTATATTACTTTCTGACGATTTTTGTGAGTTTACAGAATAAGCAAAACTGTATCACAATAAACTTTTTATTGCTCATCACTCCTTTATGTTGAGTTGATACAGTAAAAGTTCATTGTGGATGTAAATATGTGACTTGTGTTTTATATATTATATGTTATCATCCGCAACGAAACGGCTTCGACGAGATAACGTAAGTAATTTATTAATTTAGAACCATTTACCGTAATCTCTATAATAATGAAAACCAGAATGCAGATAAGAATTCTAGATGAATTCGTATAAATCATCGATTGTTACCGATGGTTGATGTAAGCCTAGATCCACTGCATGGTAACAAACATACATAACTGCACGTTTGATTTGTAGTTTAATGCGCAAGTAGGAAGCATTTGAGGCAAAATCAATGCATACTTATTGCAGAATTACCTAAATATATTTACTTGTATATCAAACTTGAGGAGTCCCATGACATGACTGGTATTTAGAGAGTAAAATTTGAAAACTGTAAAATACCTTATTAGGAAATGAGGAATTAAAAAGTTAAGATTTGCGAAATTGAATTGTTTGACTTAACTTATTTAGTTCAAAACCAATAACATGTTTGTATATACTCGTAAAAATATTTTGTGTGTAAAACTGCATTTTATGCTATTAATATTTTTTAACGAAGCTTATAATTATTCTACTTATTACGCGCATTAAGTGGACGTAAAAAAGTTAGCTTTAGATTTTCGCAATGTTCACGGTAGTTGATTGCATTCGCATGATACACTGTTTATATTCGCTAGGCATCCTGCACGAAACTTGATTGAAATATTCTTAAAATGGAAATGCTAACAATTCAATTTCGCTTTTTGCTTCTATCAGTATAAACTTCAATTTGTATGGTTTCCAAAAGGATTTGGCTTAAGTCCAGCTACTTGAACTTTTGGCGGTTTTATTACGTCATTGAGACTTGACATTACTGCAAATTTTATTGAGCGTACCATACAGATCAAAGTTTATTACCGATAAAGTATCACTCAAAATTACACCTCAATATATAAATGAGCTCTGAATGTTTGCTTTAATATACATGTATTTGTACGCAGATTCAGTCAGTATTCCAGAGGGCGAGGCTACCGCGACTGGCGCACACGTGGCGATCCCACGCTTATCAATTCTCTGTGGCGCAGCCGACAGCCATTAGGCATTCGGAAGCAACTCGGTATGAATCTTTGCAACGTGCGCTTTATTTATAACCGTATTTTATCGTTATTCTCTTTAGCAAGAGAAAATTTTATGCATGCACCGCTTTTCTTATCTTCTGGGCATTACATGTATTCTATAGATTGCGATTTAAATCGAACTAACATTTTATTTGAGACATTTATGAATTTGCTTGTACGTAATTTAACAGGGAACGCAGAGGTGTACATAGTGCTAGCGCTACTTATAGGCGTAGTGACGGTTGTGGTAGGGTGCTGGCTGTCGGACAACTGCTGGTCGCCGGAGCCGGAGGACGTGCTGGCGGGCGGCTGACCCGTGGCGGCGGGCGCGTGCACGCACGTGTAGCGCCCGCCCTCGGCGGACCGCGACAGCCCGTCCGGGGCGGGCTCGCTCTCGCCGGTGCTGCCGCCGCCCGCGCAACCACCCACCCTCCTGCACGCCGCGAGACACCTCTGCCGCGGCACCTGCATGCCCTGTGACAGACGACAGCACTTCTGACGCCAGCCTTCTCATCAGAAGTTTAACCATATCCCGACTATAGCGAACGGAGTGCGCGAGTTCGGACTGCACGAACATTAATCTTTATTTTAAGTGTTTGACAGTCGATAAACCGTATGAGCTTAGTTTAATATTTCTATATATTCATATTGTGTAATCCAAATGTGTTAATGTGTATGCGATGGTTAAGAATAGTGTTTGGTGAAAATGAACTCTATCGTAATGGATCTCACGACGGATCTCTCTCGTAGATTACGCTTCTAGCGGTCGCTCTGATTTTAAGCACTAAACTTTACCACTTTACTGTTATTTCTAAATGGATGTGCCTTGAAATGCTTTTCTCGATTCGACTTCTAGTATAGAGCGTTTTTGAACCCTTTAGAAGGAATTTCTCTCTCTGTTTGTATGGAAGTTCCCGTATTATAAGTGCAATACACATCATTACCGTGCCTTTACCGTTCTATAGACTTTGTAAGGGACGTAATTAACAATAGGTTTTTAAAAAAGTACGCTTATCCACTTGAAAGCAGATACCAACCCTATTTTAATTTCTTCTTCATATTTTTGTAAGAGACAGCTTCGTTTATTTATGTTGAATACAATTATCATTAATAATTTTACGATAATAGAGGGGAAAGTGAGTTAGGACCAAAGTCTTTCTCAAAAGTGCGTCAATTTGTTATAACTAAAAAACCATGGTAATAGGATAGTAATAACTTTGTGAGACAACGACACGGTTGCACTTAATGTAGAGTTTTGATGAATTTTTACCTGTTTGTAAATACATACCTTTACATAAATGAATAAATGAAGTATGTCAGATAGCTTGATATTGACGACTACAGCTGATAATGTGGTACTCGTATATGATTATTAAATGAATGGATTAAAGATCTTTAAAATGGATTTCACATAGTTTTTGAAGTGCTATAAAATTTTTGATAAAAAAAATTAGGTTCTACTTACTCATTTTAAAATACGATATCGTGTTCTCTTTTCTGCATTTTAAATATACCAAAAATGTACCTATTTAGAATGAACTACAGCAAAAACTTATCAACACGTAAACAATATCTCTATAGCAAAATGGTATTGATTTAAAACTAATTAAACATCACCTGTGTGAAATTATTATTGAATTCGTTATAACTCATTCCGGATTATTATTGGAATATGTTACGTTAATGCCGAAATTGTATTACATTTTAAAGCAACATTCATATTTATAGATATAAAAAATCGCCCGATGCGATTTGCGACATACAGATATGCGATAGTTATATATTTAAATGAATACCTACCGTATAACTGTTGTTTTTACACGACTGTCCAAAAAAAGGAGTGACATGTAAAGAAATTTTCACAGAACTGTCTGCAATTTTTGCATTCAACACTGAAATCATTATTTTAACTTATTTTTTACTTTTTAGTTAATTTTTGAACATGGCAGGCGTGTTTTTTATTTTTTTTAATTATTTGTTTTTTGTTTACTTCTCTTAACTTCGGAAGCTATCATGTCAATCATACGCATTTTGAAAACTGATGAAAGCTTATGTGAATATGAAAATGCTGTTTACATTTTCAAGCACGCTTGTAAGTTTAAATACATAATGCAGTCATGATATTGCATTGTGGAACTAGGAACAAAGCCACAAATTGTCCACCATTGATAACAAAGTAAACTGAAATATTGTGTTATATTAATTATATAGTCTCATTACCGCTAAAACGTTTTTGTTTAATGTTAAATGCAAATAATAAAACCTTTTTCAGGAGCAAGTCAGACTAGCGCTTGAGAGCTACGAATCTCCAATTATAAATTCGTGTTGCGTATTTACAAAAAAAAATTATACGTTATTTCTTGTGATCTCTGCCATTAAGATATAGATACGGATAAAAATACTGGCTACAAAAGTCTTAGAGGTGGTACTGATGGACAGCAGGATAGACACTTCATCTAAGCCTACTTACTGTTTCTTACGTTTATAACAAAGTCATTAAAGAAAGACTGAGGAAATTGACTCTCATACAAAAAAGGTTTTTTTTTTTTTTTTTTATGGGACAAAGGGGGCAAACGGGCAGGAGGCTCATCTGATGGTAAGTGATCACCGCCGCCCATGGACATCTGCAACACCACAGGGCTTGCAAATGCATTGCCGGCCTTTCAAGAAAGAATACGCTCTCTTCTTGAAGGTTGCCAGGTCGTAACGGTTCGGAAAGACCGCCGGCGACAGCTGGTTCCACAGAGTGGTTGTGCGAGGCAGAAAATGCCTAAGGAATCGCACTGTTGTGGAACGCTGGACATCGAGGTTGTGTGGGTGGAATTTACGGTTTTCGCGCGATGTCCGATGATGGAATTCTGCGGCCGGGATCAGTTCGAACAATTCCTCAGAACACTCCCCGTGATAAATGCGGTAGAAGATGCAGAGTGATCCAACATCTCTACGCAGAGCTAAAGTATCAAGCCGATCGGAAAGAGCTTGATCGTCTATAAGTCGAACCGCCCTACGTTGAATGCGGTCAAATGGAAGTAGCTGGTACTGGGGAGCTCCTGCCCAGAGATGAGAACAGTACTCCATGTGCGGCCGAATTTGCGCCTTATAGAGGTTAAGGCGCTGACCAGACGTGAAGTACTGTCTCGCCTTACTGAGCACACCAAGCTTCTTTGAGGCCAATTTGGCCTTATCTTCCAATTGACCACGGAACTGGACTTTGCTCGAAATGTCGACGCCAAGTATTCCGATACTGGCTGTGGCAGACAGGGGAGTGTCCTCAAATTGAGGAGTTACGACAAACGGCATTGTTTTAGCGGTTAACGCGCAAACTTCGAAATAACGTAATAAAATGCCTATCCAAATTTCAACTTCATTATATTATATATTATAATGTATATGACACAAACATTCACTTAAATATTGAAACACGAGGTTCCTGGAAATACACGTTTGGCAATACGATTCAGTTACCAAGCAAATATGTGAAATGAAAACCGCTTGTTGTATAGCGATGTGAATAAGCGCACCTGCTGTTAAACAATACATTCCTAGCTGTTATACGTGTGACTTCGAATTCTGTATTAGGTAGTTTCGAAATGGAATCTACGACTTACATCTCAGTCTGTCAGTCTCAGTCAAATTGCAGTGTATGGATAGTGGATACGTATTATAGAAATCTGTTACTGTCTGTAGACTGACAAGCGATACTACAGTGTCAATATTCTAGACGTTTCTACGTATATATTATTGTATGTACTATTGTATGCACTAAACCAGATTGAACTAGCAATTTTGCTTCTGTAAAATTCAATAAAAATTACAATGACTATAAATTAATACTGCAATGAGTAATTACTAGTTTAATTAATCACAACGCAGTCTACTTTTAAGTCATTAAATATTAACCAAGCCAATTAAAACGCGAATAACTCTTGTATTTTTTCAGTTTATTGGATTTTTCTTCCCGAGAATTTGATGGAATTATTTTTTAGAGCAAGCTGATGTACATAAATTTCATTTTCATAACACTTAAGTTTCAGTTTTAAAAAGTGTCAATAAAAAAAGAAATCTTTAAAATTAATATAATATTCGGGCGACCGACTACGAAAGTTACCTACATTGCTCCACATTGCATCTGAACTAGAACCTTGTGAGAACAGTCTGATATAGTTATCTATGAGGACCAGTACAATTACATGTCTTACTATGCAACTTTAATGTTTTTCGTGAACTTTACACTTCATCAATCATGTACACTCAATAAGCTTCAAAATACGGTCGTCCTTCACTCTTATAACGGATGAAAAATATCAAATGTAATTCATACTAATAAAGCTAAATGTTATAAAAAGGTAAGTTTTAAAAGATCGTACATAGGGAGTAATCTCTGAAACTAGGTATCTGAATATGTTTTTTTTTAAATCTTTCTAAAGTTGTATTCTTCTAAAAACAAGATTCAGTTCCTTGGTAGATTTAATATTATTATTTGAGAGCATAAAGTATAATAGGTAACTTAGTAACGTAAGGTTGCTTGCGGAAAATCGGCGGTTAATCACAGTTGCCAGGCTATAAAATTAAATATGCATATTTAGTATTCATTCATATTCAGTATGGTAAAGCAACACGCCCTTGGCCATATTTCATTGGGCAAATCGTCTGCCATATATTTCTTTATATATTTAATAGAAAATACATTTCCCGGTAAGCAAATGGGTGAAGGTCGACATCCCTTCAGATCTTATTTTTAACTATTATCTTTATTAAATAATAATTATGTATTATATACTTCGAGACTGTCATCACAAGTGTCAGTTATGAATACCCGGTGAATGAGAGAAATAAATCATGGTTGTAGTGCTCATTACATTTCATACTTGTAACATATTACATAATCCTATGTGTCCACGTTCGTCAGCATGTTTGGTGTTGTGTGTCGAATATTCGTGTAGCATGTAAGACAACCGACTGAATAGTCAACATTTTTTATAAATTGTATAAATAAGTTAGACAGTAGCAAATTGTACGATTAGGTAAGCAATTTACTCGTCATATAGTACTAAGTCAGAGTCTCTTTTATTATCTGTGTCTATTCATTACATCAGGATTTTTTTAATTTTCAATATAAAATTTATGAAAATGTGCAAATTTCATACATGTATACATACATTTTCAAATTTTAAAATAAAATATTATTTGTATTTAACATAGAAAAATACTAATTAATAAATTCTTTCTTCCTCTTTTTTATACAGAACCAAATGAAAAAAAATAGAGAATATCAGTGAGTTTTTTCACATTTCACATGTTTTTATTCTCTTTGATAGTGAGGGACTAGTGATACTGTAACTGCTACTTTGTACTATGTATGTATGTAATTATCGTCTATTGTTAACACAATTATGTGGTGCACTGTAACATTGTACGATCGTGTCATGTGGATATTGTAAATATTCTATCATCCACATCCGACATGTCTGTCCACGTCTGGCGAACAGCTTGGCTGAATTAGGAATTGAGAGAACCAGTAAGCTCAAGATAATACTTAGCATTGTATTATTAATTAGATCATAATTATTAAAGTGTCATTTGTCACGAATAATTCAAATAAATGTAATACTGTAAAAAAACTGCATTTACTATTTATTCATTTGTTTATAAATGGACTCCTATAAAAAGCAAATGAAACTCCAGAAAGTAAACTGTTGTTATAGAAAAAATAGGCCGTAGTGCGCTGCTGTGGAAAGGTGACACAGAAAGGCTTTATATTTGACATGGATACCTGCAACATAGACAATTTTCTATACACAGTTAAAATAAATAAATTATTATCATAGATTCGACGGTTGAAAGAATTTTACCCATTTTCAACATTTCAGCGTTGTAACATACATCACTGATCACATCATGTCGATTGTAGCCGTACTGAAGATTAGTAGGTATAAACTAAGAAAAACCTAATAAGTGGCACGATAAGTAAAGAAATATATTAGATAAATGTTTAAATTTTATAAATATAACATTAATTTCATTTAATTTGAGTAGTTAATTAATAAATTGAATTGTTCTCGTACTTGACCAATAAGACTTCTTTTTTGCTGAAAACTAAAATATCAAAAAATTACAAAAACATTCTTTACAGGCGCTTTGCAAGCCACTGAAGGGCGTGCTACATTTGGAGTGGTTGTTGTTTCAACAACTCATTAATTCTGGTGTCAAAGACTCAGCTCAGACTAGCGAAGGCCATCAAGGAGCGAACTCCTTGACGTTGAAAAGTTGCTCTTTATTTTCCTTTGCCAAATTATGCGGTGCTCTTAATTTATGATTTTATTTCTATAAAAGATAATAATTATTTACGGTACAGCCGAAATAACTTGATTCATTAATGTCATTTTTATTTTTATGCCGTTGAGAATACCCACTGTTACCAATTTTCGGTTTCCTTTTATAGATACAAACAATTTAAACATTTATAGCAAAACCGACAAAGTATAAGAGAATTTACATGCAGTGAAATTTTATTCTAGTTTAATATAAAAAATATATTAAATCTAAATAAAAAATGAGGAAAACTATGTTAAGCGGTAGGAAATACATACGATTAGTTATTAGATATTCGAATATGCTTAATTATTAATTCTCTAAGCTATTACTAATTTTACCTCTTACAATTAACAAAAATACAAAGATTAATCTTTATTTTTATTTTTTTTAATATTAGGTACATCATGTCTTCCCCGTGAAATAAATGGGGCCTTTATTTTAATGGGCCTTGCCATTCGTAAGTCATATTCATAAAATTGAATTCACGAAATATGTATATGCACTCAACAAAACTAAACCTAATTACTAAACTCCTTTAAAACTATGATTAACTTTAGTAGGTACGACAAATTAACAAATAATGTTAAGTCTTCTGAAACTCTGCATAAAGTCTTTTCAACAAAAAGCCATCGTTAAATTATTTACCGATTTAAAAAAGAAAGGGAACCGGGTTGAGTAAACGTCTCATTAGCAGGACACTTGCCATGAAAAGGACAAAAAACAGAACTCAAATATGAGCGAGGGCAAAAGCTTTAAGCTTTACGCTGTAATTAGAAATAAAAATACTCGACATATTTACGTTTCCGTTTTGAATATTGAACGAATATGAAAATTTTAATGGCTATTTTCACTTTATTTTGCATTTTTATTAACAGCAGAACGAGAAATATAATAAACTAAATCTTAAATTATGTGAAAATGACGGAAAACTGTAAGTATTGGTTATTCTTTTCTACTGAAATAATTCCTAGTTTCATTAATTTCTAGTTGTGAATGTTTCAGCCTTGACACTTTGGGAGCCAGGAGCCCCCTTCTACAGAATATACTATTTTTTATTAATATTAAATATTTTACTGCTACGCCCCAGCCTCCTCTTCATTAAAGTATATGTTTTATAAAAGAAGGGCATCACAAAATCCAAATCAGAGGATCTACAAAATAAAGTCACATGTCATGCTTATATCATTTCCATTATAAAGTCTCATCGTCGTAACCTAAAAAACCTTTGCACAAAATCAAAACATGACAAGGGTTCACTTCTTTTGAAAACCCTTCTTTGTATAACTATGAAATATACATTGTTTACAAATCTCTAAATATCCTCGTTCTAGTAATCTCTCAGTCAAATTACAGTGTGTACATATTTATATTTTGATTCTCAGTTAGTAGACAAATTGAATAAAACCCTCTATATCTTAAATTTATAAAAAAATAATACACAGACTATGTATAGGTACTTACCTAGTTTTTAATCAAATAGACTTTTGCGAGTTCAAGCACCTTGAATCGTCACTTTTTACGTAATTAATATTATATTATTTATATTCTATATATAAATTATATGTCAGTACGTAAGTCTGTGAGGAAAAGGACTGTGAGGAAGCTACCACCGGCTCGGAAGGCAGTTCTGTTGAGAAGACCCGGCAAGAAACTTAACGGTTGCTCTTTTAAAACTTTTTTTGGTACTTACGTACTAACGCCACCGCACTTTCGTTTTTCTATAGATTTGTGTGAATGTGCTTATATCGATTTTCTTTGGGTTTGGATATAATAGGTTCATAAGGTTAATTTTAAGAATCTTTCTTTATAGATTGGTTAGGTTAGTTTAGATATATTATAACCACATCGCACGAGCCGAGCGAGCACAGCGAGCGTGCTGCGGCAGTGGCCGGCGAGTGCCATAGTCGAAAACTATTATAAAATAAAACACTATTAAAAATCAAAACTTTATTTAAAAACAAAGCTAAAAATGGCGCCAAAAATTAATTTTAGATGTAGAATGGCGGCACTTAAAAATCGCCGCCATATTTATAGCTGCGGTGGCGTTAGTACGTAAGTACCATACACGTTATTACGCACTTAATATCACTTTTTTAAAATAGAGAAGTATGTACTAGAAACAACCCGCATGGTACACCGCCCATGAAGGGACAAGTTAAACACACATCGTGGGATTGGCTGCCTCTGCAAGTAATAGAAGCACAACACCAACAACCCGAGAAAAACCAGGTTAAGTTTCTATTGGAAAATAATGAAGTCAGATTGTCCTCTGACTGTTTTGGAATTATAAATATTGTCATACATTTACTCGCAACACGGGCTGGTTCAAAGATGTAATCTAAGGCACAGTGATCCAACACAACACCCTGAATAGATGGGCTATAAATATGATAAAGCCTTTTCCTGAACGATGCGACAGAAATGTCACGTAGCATTTCTTGGAAAAGATCTAATATAAGAAATTTATTATTAACTCTTAAAGTAAAAGATAGTGCTTTCTGTAAAATTCTGCTATCGGAGAAATATGTGCCTTTACTTTTATTGTACTTTGATATTAATAAATTCGCGAATAAAAATTGTGTTACTTAAATATTATTATTAGATATAATAAAACTGCTATTTAAACGGAGAGTGATTATAAATTTACACGAATGATTTATATTTCATAACATAGCACAACGGTTCACGGCGTGCAACCTATTAATTAAATATTTAACGAGCCTTTCTGTGAAAATATAAGAATATTAATTTTAATATCTAATAAATATTTTATAGTAATTTATCAGTAATAGCTTTTAATTACTTGTAGTGCCATTTCTATTTTAATTTTTTCTTATTACAAACCTTATTTGACAGGGATAACCCTGATGAATAAGAAAATATTGTATTTCCTTAGGTTTACGCGAATATTCGACATCATAAATGAAATTATCTTTTCGGATTTTGTAGCGGATTTATTTAGATCTTTGGTTGCTGACGTTTCGAATGCTTTACAGCAATCATGGTCACGGAATAGACATATTAGTAGGTAGGCATGGCTATCGGACTCCAAAAATTGAAGTCCTAGTGAGTTTACTTCGTGTCAATTTTATCGACTGAAATTCTTTTAAACCTAATATAGTATTAAATACGTGCTTTGTATTATTTTTCTCCATTCCAAGTAACGGTGACTATAATAATAAAAAATAGAAAAAACAGGAGAGTAAAATCTTTAAAACTTTAGCGTTTGACGCGAAAGTAGTTGGGGCTGAAGCGACGTGATACTGAGCCGTAACTGTTTGATTCATCGCTCAACTCATATTTAGACATTACAGGCCCATCAATATATCTAATGATATAACTCATATAACATTAAAACAACATTTAACATTTAATGAAGTTACTTAAATTTCGTGTGTATTCAATCTGTAGTCTGTACCTACACAAAACGAAGTGTCAAGTCGTCCGCTAATCGGATGAATAAAAAAAATTTATTCGTCCGACAGCCGACTGTTGGTGTTTGATTTTTTGCGACTGAGACTTTTGTTGTTTCTTATATTTTGTTGAAAAAGTTTTATTAACGTGTGATAAAGGATAAAAATAATTTTGAGGGTGTTATGTTATGTTAAAAGTCGGTGGAATTTAAATAATAAATTTTCAGCTCGGTAGCTTAAGGTTATTTTTATTATATTTTGCATATATCCTGCAAAATTTTCAGCTCGGTAGGTTAAGGTTATTTTTTTATATTTTGCATATATCCTGCAAAATTTTCAGCTCGGTAGGTTAAGGTTATTTTTTTTATATTTTGCATATATCCTGCAAAAGTTTCAACTCGGTAGGTTAAGGTTATTTATTTTATATTTTGCATATATCCTGCAAAAGTTTCAGCTCGGTAGGTTAAGGTTATTTTTTTTTAATATATTGCATATAACCTGCACCTAAAACTGAAGCAAAAAAGTGATAGATTCGTATAAACCGACAATTGTCGGACGAATAATATTTTTTTATTCATCCGATTAGCGGACGACTAGCAACAGCCACACAAAATTTTTTTTGCTAAATCTTGTTGAAATAATCATTATTACGACATCCATCATTCAGATAATCATTATTATGTCACACAGAGACCGAAACTATAGTTTTTTGAATTTTTAACTGTCTGTCAGTCTGCCTGAATGGAATCGTATCACGAGAAAACCAACGGACAGATTTAAATGTAATTTGGTATGATGAATGATGATAGCAGGTTTATTGTGTATAGGATACTTTTACTGAGAATACTAACCGATAAAAACGTACCTAATGAACCAACCCGAGAGGAGCGACAGTCTTTATTACATTAATAAGAAAGACTATATATATTTTATATATAGGAATTTGAACAGTATAGTACATTAGAAATTAAAAATATTTGATTGAAATTACAAATTTCTTCACACGTATTGTACTCAATGATCATTGTTGTGTTATTATTTTGAATTATTTATGTAAGATAATGTTTATAAATAGGTACTAAGTATAATGCCAGTTCGTAGCACTTTAGTGGAGGTATGCTCTTTTTCCTTAAGTTTTCGTTGATGCAATAAATATTCATGCGACCCAATTCTTTTGTTAAGCAGCACTTACCATACACTAAAGTGAGGAAAATTTTAAATAATGAATGTACTTAATTTGCTCACAATTTTATCACAGTATCATTATAACTGTTTGATAAAATTACACTGAGTAATGTGGGCATTTAAGTTTTTTTTTTTTCACATTTTTGATCTCAATGCGATTATATATTTTAACAAAAAAAATAAGTTGGTAGTACGTGTCATCACACTGCGAGGATGCGAAATATGACGAATATTACTGTGAATGACAAGAAATTATATAGTAAATGTACCCCAAATTGCTTTATTGACTCATTGCTTTCATTCATGCATTGATCAAAAGATATACCTAAATACAGAAATAAAAATACAACTCACTTTGATTAACCCTGAATGAAAACAAAAAATATCGTCTGAAGTGACAAACATCTTCACGCTTATATTATTAGTACCTGGATGACCGAGCTTTGCTCGGTATTTTTAAGACAAATGTTATTATAATATAAATAAACAATATAAACAAACAATGAGGTACTGCTGAAGTAGCTTTAGTGTTATTGTGTCGATAAAGCAGTTAGTTGCTTTATCGACACAATAACAATCTATCACTTCTTATTTCTTTATATTCAAAACCAACAATAATTACATGTATCAAAATACTAATATAAAAATACTGTTCGATATTCGAACACATATATATAATATATAATAATCAACTTTATCGATAATTGTAATATTACAATTATCGATAAAGTTGATTATTGAAAACACGAATAATACCTACTACATTTTCTGAAAATGAATCCTAGCTAGATCGCCCCCGAAACCCCCTGCATACTAAATTTCATGAAAATCGTTGGAGCCGTTTCCGAGATTCCGATTATATATATATAGGTATATATATATACAAGAATTGCTCGTTTAAAGGTATAAGATATACTAGCGACTCGCCCTCGCTTCGCTAGCGCGAGCCATGTCGCGGGTTCCGCTTGTATTAACTAAACAGTAAGCAAGACGGTGCGCTTGAATTTTTTTCTTGCGTCTGTAATATTTTTGCGATTACTCCTAAGATATTCGTTAAAAATCGCTACACCATTTTTGAGCCTCTAAACTTATTTAAAATGATAAGGATTAATACCCTTTTTGATGTAAATAGCTTTCCAACTATTGCTATATAATTGCCCATTTTTCTAAGTATTAAAATAGATATAGTAGTTATCCTTAACAGATAGACAAATGTCATCGCGGACTGTTTTGTAGACCTATATAAGATATACAATTCCACTATACATCATTTTGTTATATCTCAGTCTCTCGCTCTTAGGCTTTGAAGGCTCCCAGACGGCTTATTTTTTTCCGACACCTCCAACAGATATCATTATATTTTAACCAATGTATACAAAAACTTGACAAATTATATACTAAAACCTTCCTGGAGAACCATTCTATCCAGTGGTGAAAACAGCATGAAAATCGGTGCAATAGTTTTTGAGTTTATCGCGAACAGACAGACAGACGCGGTGGAGGACTTTGTTTTATAATATGTAGTAATACTTACGAAAGTTAGTAAATCAGTACATCAGTACCTATAAATATAATAGAAGTGTCTGTTTTTAATTTCAAATTTCCAGCTTTTCACTAAATGCATTTGAAAATAAAAAAAACAATTTTCAAAATTTTTGTCTGTCCGTCTGTTTGTTCCGGCTAATCTTTGAAACGGCTTGACCGATTTTGAAGGGACTTTTAATCGCAGATAGCTAATGTTATTAAGAGTAACTTAGGCTATTTTTATTTTATTAAAATTATAAAAACCATTTTTTTTTTACTTACGCCCAACGAAGCGGGCGTATCTTAATATATATATTTCTTGTGTGCGTGTGTATGTGACTGAACTCCTCCTAAACGACTGGACCGATTTTGATGAAATTTTTTGTGTGTGTTCAAGGGGATCTGGGAATGGTTTAGATTTACAATTTGGTCTACTGGAAAATGTTTTTTCAATTAATTTTTAATTTATAAGGAGTTGTTGATTTTGGAATGTTTTATATTAGATCCGGCGGACGGCGCTACCATCGCAGTGTCAAATTTTAAATAATACTAGCGACTCACTCTCGCTTCGCTCGGGTTCGTCCCTAGATTCAGCGCGAGCGAAGCCGCGGGTTCCGCTAGTATAATTATAAATGTAACTTTTCAGTTTTATGATGTAAAGACTAAAAGAACCAGACTGAAATTCAAAAAAGTAACAAAATTCTGACGTCCAACTTCCACTTTTTTAAACAATTGACATATAAAAAAATATTTTAAAGTTACAATTATTGTGTAAATCTTGAAAGCTTTTACTTTTTAACCGACTTCAAAAAAAGAGGAGGTTCTCAATTCGTCGGGGACTTTTTTTTTTTTTTTTCTATGTATGTTCCCCGATTACTCGACGATGGCTGGACCGATTTGGAAAATTCTTTTTTTGTTTGAAAGGGTATAGTTTCTAGTTGGTCCCATAGTCACCAAGTCACGATCTGATGATGGGATCCCAGGGAAATCGAAGACAACTCTCAAATTTTATAGGCACTTATTACGTTTTTCATATATTTTCTAAAGCTGTTCAAGTATTTGCGTCTGATAATCATCATCTCCTGTGGTTGAGCTAATGATGGAAGGTACAACTCCTCAACGGTTAGGAGTTAAAAGAAAATTCTTTCAATATTATACGTAATTATAGACCGATAGTTAAATTCTTTCAGGCTCTTATTAACCGACTCTAAAAAAAGGAGGAGGTTCTCAATTCGTTGGGGACTTTTTTTATGTATGTTCCCCATTACTCGAAGATGGCTGGACCGATTTGGAAAATTCTTTTTTGTACATAAACAAAATAAGTATCTACTTTCCGTTAAAAATTTGAAAATAAATTATTTTTAACAAAAAACAAAAACCGACTTCAAAACTAAACAAATCTAAACTAAAAAGTAGAAAATAATACTTTTAAGAACTTCGTTAATTTAGAAGTCGGTGCCAGCCAAAGCAAAATAACCTTAAATAGACACATATTCGATTAATCTATATCTATAATATTTGTAAACATTATCAAAATACCGTTCGAAAGTTCCTTGCAAAAGCAAGATAAGTCTAGCCGTCTTGGCTGGCACCGACTTCTAAATTAACGAAGTTCTTAAAAGTATTATTTTCTACTTTTTAGTTTAGATTTGTTTAGTTTTGAAGTCGGTTTTCGTTTTTTGTTAATATATAGTAAAAATATTAGTTTACATATCTTTAACGGAGAAACACTATAACGTTTATCAAAATATAAACTTAAGCTCTTTATGTGAGTATTTTTCACTTAAGTGTATGAAACATAAAAATGTCACTCATAAATAAGTATTATTACACGGTAAACGACATGGTAGTAATACATTATATATTCTGTGGTAAAAATAATTGCAAGAGTATGTTTCCTTAATCAAAAGGAAATTGTTTCTCTAACTCCAGATCAGTTTTAATATTTAAAAAGAGTTTGTGACCTTTAACAGCATAAAATATCTGAATTTTCTTTTCTTTTTTATACTCATGGAGTTAAAAAAGTAATTAACGACGGTCTGTTATAACTTATTTGCGAGAGGTGTAAATTCGTTAGCATTTGATAACTTAAAACAATTTAGTAGTACGTTTGTTTTCAATAAAAGTGTTAAATTACAATAGAATTCAGCTAAATCTGTTAACTTAAATTCTGAGGCTTCGGACGGCTACTGACGACTCACGTAAGTAACGTCTGGCTGGAACGACGCCAAGATTTACAAAGAGACGCAAAAAGTGCAAATTCTTTATTCGTTTTTCGGGTAAGTAAACATGTAAAACTGATTATACGAACATTTATGGGTAGAATTTTTATACTTCTGTTTCTTACAAAATTATGACAAAAATGAAGTGTTGAAGCTGTAACCACAGCTTTTACATGAAAATGGATGGATTCATAGAATGTTTATATTTCTTTTCGTAAAAATAAATAAAATAAAGTATATGGATAACAATGCTATCTTACAAAAAAAACTATTATCACAAGTAAACATTATTATATTTATTTAATTAAATAGAAATTCTACCTTTTTCTTTATAAACTATGTATAATAGCGCAAAGTATGAAATGTAATCTTTTTAGATTCTAGATTCTAAACCAAAGGGGTGCTATAGGTATATGTAATTTCTACATCGAAGCAGCTAAAAGTGGCGCGAGAAATGGCAAACTTTATTTAACGTCGGACATATACTCGTAACACTTACCAGTTCAAAGTTCAGAACTATTATTACTTAGCTATAGACATTTTAAATCTATTCATATAAAAATATTCGATCGTATAAGACTAGTTATGTTTTTACTTTTTAAACAAAATGTAGATATGTCTCTTTACATCCTAAGGTTTTTAAAATTGTTTTTACAATAAAATCTATTGCATATAGAACTGGTACTTGTAGTTATTCCTGAATATTTAAATATCTGTATTATTCGATGCGTACCTACCTAATTCTAGAGTAACGCATTTGCGTGAGCTTTTTACTTACAAAGCAGTTTTCGCTTTGTGTTCCATACTCATTAAGAATCTGTGCAGTGTAAAAAAATTATTACATACGTATATACTCGTATGTATTTGGTACTTCATACCTTATAAGCAAGGGCAGATAACTTTTTTGTTTTAATTGGATTCATTTTGTTAATTTCAGACAGCATAGCAGTATAACTATCTCTACATTCTAAATAACATAACAATAACTTTAAATCTGCCTGCAACTTTTTTTAGTATTGATAAAAAAAATATTATGTGAAAGTGTGAACGTTGATAGATGTCGAAAGTAATTAAGTAAATGGCAGTACATAATATATTCCCAAAAGAGGCGGACTCGTAACTGAAACTCCACATCGAATTATCGCGGTCTGGACGTTTTTATTTTTGCTTTTAAATTAAAGTATATAAAACATTACTACTCTCGTTATTTTTTTTCATTACCACCGCAACATTTTTTCGTAGCAACCACAAAATAAATAGACGTCACCGTCAGTGTAATAATACTTTAAATAAAAATTGGTATAAATATCTTTAGTTGTTCTAGAGCCACTGAATTTCTCTAAAGTGTAAGGTTGATATAACGTTTTGCATACGAGCCATTGTTTGCGTTTCTGTATAAAATAATGGAAGTCAGGCGTTCTGAATGATTTACGGTTCCCTGAAAGATGCATGAGTGTAGAACTAGGTTTACAAACTTCACCACTATTTAAATGGAGTGTTTCAATAACTTAAAAGGTATAGTCAAAAAATAGACTTTAAGAACTTTAGAAGAATTGTTTTACAACTCATAATATAAAGGGAGGTATGCATCCTACCTTTCTTACCGACTATAATATTATAGTACTGATATTTCTTTTAATTCCAAAACAAGAGAAAGACCATATTTTCGCCCAAAATAAATAAAAAAACTGCAATGTGTGCCTGAAAAAAAAATTATAACTAATAACTCAACTTCGCTTCGCTATTGATCGTCCCTTAGTGAAAAGAAAAAAAAATGGTTGAACGATAATATATGGAAGTCTTTCCGATTTTTTAAAATAATTAATGATTACTGTTATATATACTTTGGTATATTTATATTATTTATTTTTTTGGTGGATAGCCATATACCACATACGACTTTTATTAAGATCTAATTATAATAGATGTAGAGTGTAAAAAGTGTACAATGTTAAAATGTTAGAATAATAAAATAAACTCATATGATAAAAGAGAATATTCTGGTAAAACATTTATTTAACATTAATATTTACCTTTAATATTATACATATAGTAAAGTTCAAACAGAGTCGAAATTGTACATTAAATACTTTTTACTGCGGGAAAATATCTCATATCTAAGAAGTTTTACTAATAGTTAAAAGTTAAAACGTACCTATGGACACTGAACCCGAGCGAACGGCGCAAGGGTGAGTCGCTAGTGCCCATATAAAAATTCATAAAGGGGATGTGGTAAAAGATCCTTCCTTTTTCGATACCCCATCTCTGACAGTCTATTTTAACATATTTTGAGTATAATACAGATAATAAAAAACTATCGCCCTAATCTCCTCTTTAGAATATATAAGGCCCATAAAGGCACATATACTAGGTAACGATTTATATTTGCGGTAGTTCCTCAATTTGTTCGAAACCTATAAAACAAATTGCGGTTGTGAATTGCAACATAAAATAGCACACGTTCGACGTACCTAGACAGCTTAGCCACAACAGTCATCAAATACATCAACTGTTTTTATAATACACTTTTAATATAAAACATATTTTGCCTTATAAATTTACGATACCTTATATGAATAAAACAGAGTGGATATAAAAGCTCAATTGTCTATCCAGGCTTAAGAGTTTCTCTTATGTGCCCTAACACCGAACACGATAATAACACTCAGTAAAGGCACAGGACAGTATTAGGTCTTATCTGGTCTAAAGCGATGTTATAAAAGAAACCTAAGTCAATGTAACATACAACTCATAATATTCTTGAATATGGTAAAAATAGTATTTTCATTCGATTAAAATACATGTCTTCAAAAATGTTGTTCTCTTAGGTACTAAGGAAGACCTATTTCAATTTTCATAGTATCTCTTAGGAGTTAGGGCATAATTATTTCTCGAAGTAGAAGATCCGAGCCTACATCGACCTTCACCGAGCGGATAATAAAATAAAACTTATTTTATAATAAATTTAGTATATTAGAAAATGTAATAAAAACTAGCGGACCCGTCACCCGACAGACGTTGTTCTGTCCACATATAAATTTTTTATAAACTTTTCCTCCCGGTGAAATGTTTTAAGGTGAGACCGCACTAGGCGTAACTACACTGCACTGCAGCGACGCGACACGGCACTGCAAAATATTCTTTGTATGAAATAGTATGAGGCATACCGCACTACGCGGCAGCAGCACTACGCGACACGGCACTGCACGGCAAACTTGACCAACTCGCCAAAAATGCCGCGGCGTGCTGCGTCGTGTAGTTCCGCTGCCGCTAGTGCTTTATAGCAAGCGACGCGACACTGCACGCCACTCAAGTTCCTTGAACCTTTTTAATAATAAAATGTAAAAAATATGGTGGGATATTTAACGTATTTAATTTTTTTTCTAATTAATTTCATTTCATAACATTACATCTAAATAAAAATATAAATACAGTTGAACAAACAATTTGATTGATCGAACAGTATAAAAAATAATCTATCGAATAAAAAACATTACATATTATGAGACATAATACGCTAACTTGTAAAAAAATTATTTTTATTTTTAAAAAAGAAACATTTATCGAACAAATAATAATTTTTGAAGACCAAACGATTGGTTTAAAAAAATAGTCATAATATTTTTTCAGCCACCAGGTTCAAGGAATTCGCTAATAAATGTCGTAGCATATTTAATGCGTAAAACAAAAGGTTGCTTATAAAAATGGCTCTATACGAAGAACGATTTTTAGTTTTACTTGTTGGCCAATATCCAAAGATTTAATATTATGATCTCCAAAATGATGTTGAATGAAAAATACCAGTAAAAATGTTAGTTTCATCCATCGTGCTCAAAGGTTGCCGAGCTACTGAAAAGCAAAATTTGTCGCGTAGTGCCGCGCTAGTGCGGTATACCTGTTTTTGCAGTGCCGCGCCGTGTCGCGTCGCTGCAGTGCAGTGTAGTTACGCCTAGTGCGGTCGCACCTTTATTACGCATTCGCAAAACAACATTTATTTCGCACCTCCCAGTATGTATTCGCTGATTTAATTACCATTGCACGCACCATGGCAACGGTAACAACATGATACGTCAAACACCATTAATGTTATAAAGATTTTTTTTTATTTCTTTTTTTCCGCACAACTTTCATATTTATTCACCTTTAAAACCTTCCCTGGACTTCCACAAATAATTCAAGACCAAAATTAGCCAAATCGGTCAAGCCGTTTTCATGCTATGTCGTGACAACGGAAAACGGGTTTCATTTTTATATTAATAAAAATGGGTTGGAAAAAAAATCCTGGACAGAATATTTTTAATTATTTAAAAAAAAATGATTTTTCCTTAAATTTTGCAACGTCAAGATACCTAAATTTTATCCTGACTTAAAGTATAAAATATATATAATGTGCAGACGTTGGGTTGTCTATTAATATTTACGTGGACGAACTACGGTTTGCCAGATATAAACAGGTACTTTAACTTGATTATTAATTATTAATCACTAACATGGTTCTTACTTCTTGTTGTAGGTCCTGATTTTACAACGAATCGCTCCGTTCCTACATGTAATACGTCGCGTCTTAGTGTTTGTTTTTTTTTTCATATTCACCGATCAGTTTATATGTAACGTGTATTCTCCATTCTACGCGACATTGGCGAAGTCAACTGTGCCCAACTGGCACGCCTGGAAGCCATTAAAAGGAAATAATTGAATTGAACATGGTTATAAGTACCATTATTTTAACGAATAGAGTGCTTTTAAAATAACATTTATACAGTCTCAATTTTAATAAGAAAATGTACAAAAGCTAAGGTACTCGTATTTTAAAAAGGCATATTTCAGATGGTTGGCATTATAATATGACAAAATGATAAAAGTTTCGTCTTTGAAGTAAAGTTAAGGTAATTGCCGATACCAAATCCCTTAAAGTTAAACGGCATCGCCCAACAAATTATGAACATTTTTACAAGCTGTATTGACAGCAAGGATTTGTACCCATGAAAATAAACAATGATAATATTATTTTTTAGCTGTTCGTCCATAAAACCCATAGCTTGTTTTTTCCATCGCATTAGATTTTGTTTATCTTATCCTTATTTATCAATAATGAAAAAGAAAAAAATGCATTTAAATCTTATTTAAATAAAGTAACTTATGATTTCCGTTCATTATAAAAAACAAAAGTCAAAAACTTGGCTATTAAATATATCGCCTATTAACAAAATCAGGGCAATTGCAATATATTGCATCCCACTCGATAGCTGTGTACGGTGTAACTATTTTGATGCTGAAAGGTCAAGTCACAGCCCACAGGGTTACGACATACAAAAGATTACCTTTAGTTTTTAACGATTTTTACTTCTGTAGGGAATTATGTTTAAAATGACATGAATATATAAAACAGGACTAAAGCGACCACATAGAAGAATTTCCTTTAAAAAGGTTGTACATATTACTTCTGCTTAAATATGTTAACCAACCTGTACTAAATTTAAAAGGGTCACTCATAAATATTTCTACAATTTTAGGTGTATTGGTAAAGCGAAGTGAAATTCATCAAAAGTAGGTTTACTAGACACATGCAGGTATGTATTCTGCCCTTTTTAACGTCCCACTGCTGAGCACGGGCCTCCATTTAATACAAGAGGTATCAGGCCATTGTCCACCACGCTAGCTAAGTGTGAGCCGGCGGACTTCACGTGTCTTTTGAAAACTTGCTAGGTTCTCTCAGACAAGGTTGAACCCGCATCACTCGGTTACCCAGCGCGCGTTACCACTGGTCTACCACTGTAAAGTGGACATATGTACATAAGATATTAATAAAATAAAAATAAAAAAAATATTTCCAAACATTGTCCAATAAAAGGCAGTGGTAGCTCAGCGGTACCGCGCTCGCTTAAATAATCTAGTGATGCGGGTTCAAATCCGGATCTCACACCGCTGATATTCTCATGTGCGAATTATTTCTATCATGATTACCACTTGTCTTACGGTGAAAGAAAACATCGTGAGAAACCCTGCATGTCTGAGAAAACCTAGCAAGTTTTCGAAAGATATGTAAAGTCCGCCTAATCGCACTTGGCCAGCGCGGTGGACCATTGTCTGATCACCCTCGCACTGAGGGAGGCCCGTGCCCAGCAGTGGGACATTAAAAATGGCTGAAGACAAAACAATATTTCCAAATACAACAATGAACAATGTGTTTACCATGGATTTTTTTTCGTTTCCATATTGGTCATAATATATTTTACCAATTTTTCTTTGATTTTTGATTAACTTACAATATTATCTTAATTACCTTTTCAAAATATATACTGTCATGTAAGTCATTCACTAACATGAAAAACATAAGCTTAGTTAAAGCAAAGGCCCTCAGACATTTATCGGTGGCTCACGCTGTTTGAAACGTCTGGCTGGAATTTTGCCAAGATTTGTAAATGAATGCATCTTTTAATAATATCGCGGTTTTCACTCACTTAATATTACATATATAAAATGGACTTTTCATTATACGGTATAATTTGAAATATTATAATGTCATAATACAAATATATAAATTAAGCGCTTTCTTTATAAACATAATAAAACCATGTACCTACAGACTCATCGAAATGAACTCAGCTCTCCTGCAACTAGTTGATTCAAGTAAACATAGATATCTAAAATTAACTTATCATCTTAACTAGAATAGAATATTTCTCTATTTCATAGCTAAAAATGAATTAGGAATAGAGCATTTTCGAGTATTCATTACTTGGCATGATTTTTTGGCATGCAAGCCTCCATCACGGAAATGAACATTAACATCAATAAACAAATATTTCGTTATACTATCACTTAAAATTATTACGAGATTTTGCGATTCTCATTACCGAGGTAACCTCTTTTTTCTAATACACCTGCCGACTACTTTACCCTCAAGCTCCGGAAAATGGTTAAATATTTAAGCGGTAGGAATCTTTGTTGTAAAGAACTATATACATTTATATTTTGCAGGTTTAAAATATAGAAAATATTCCTAACAAATATAGAATTTTAATTTGAGTACTATTTAATTAGTTTACCTAATTATTATTTTATTGGTATAGTTATCCTTATCTATACATATGATATAATAAAAATGTAACAGATTCAAATCTGTACATTAGGTATTTTTTAGAAAATCTAGGGAACAGATTTTGATTTAATTTAATATGGCGATATATATTTTTTACTGCGATAACGAGCGACGGTGAGTCTCAACTGTCTAGTAATAGATAGAAAATTGATAAAAGCTCGGAACAGAATGTTTGATACATTTATTGATAACGCTCATAAATAGATTAGTAGGTATTATTATCGAGATCTACCGTTAACCATCAATGGTTTCTTGGGCTAGAGTTCAAGCGATTGCAATTAATAATCGATAATTTTAAATTTTAGTTGTAGTTTCCTCATTTTGGTGATCTTTTCAACCAAAGTAAATAAAACCAAGAATAACATAACGAATGTGCTTAGTATTTTTAAGGCAAGAACTTAGAAGTTCTTTTTATAGAATTATTATCAAAATATTATTAATATTTTACATATTACTGAGTACAAATTGTAATGTCTTGCAAGTTTTTAAATATTAGACTTTTATTCTTCTGTGTCTCTTTTAATATCTGAAAAATAAAGAGACAGCAAAAAATTAAAATGGCTTATAATCTTGAAATAAATAAAACTCAACTCCAACTTTCTTGAAATGTGTCTATTACAGGCATGTCTTGTGTTATAATGGCTAAAGCTGGGAAGAGATATCAAAATAATCTCAGTTCAGCGGCCAATGTCGTGTAACACAGTTGAGACTTCCTTTAAACTTTCAAAGCTATTATTCACGAACTACGGTAAAGATTTATTACCGCTAGAAGACGTAGAACTTGAAATCCATCAAGTGCAGCGAAAGCGTATACCTAATAATAGCGGGCGCTATCTCTTCACCGACTGGTTATTAGTTCGATTCAAATAGGTATTATTTGCATTTATCTTTCATTATAATTTTAATTGCCGTACTGCATTTTAAAATATTATCTCAATATGGAGTGATTTATAAAATACTGGCGACTCACCCTCGTCCCGCTCGGGAACGTTTACGGTACGTTTTGACGGTTTGTATAGATTTCTTAGAGACACATGTCCATGTGTCCCATGTTCCCAAACTCCATCCCATAGATGTAAATAATTTATCATATTTCACATAGTCCCTATGCATAATCCAAAGGTCATCGTTGGCCAATTTCCTATGGATAACTTAAAAATGGATTTCGGCTTAAGCGTTCACATTGAACAAACTTGAATTTCTTAAGGCGCCTTTTCCCCATACAAGCCTTCTAAAGGACCAAGCTCCTTGGACCTCGTGCAATCCAAAAAAGTAGAATATATAAATACCGATTAATAAAAAATATGAAGTTTATCTTATGTTACATTAATACTTTTTACTATATCAAAAGAAAGTAGTAAGTACTTATTGAATAAATTATAACTTATTATTTTTTTTTGTATAAGCTACCTCTGAATTATCATAATACTACGAGTATTTCTCATAACATAAGCAAGTAAAACTAGATACCTAAATGTCTGTCCTAATGGATCTATTGAGATAGCTTGACAAATATTTAACGTTAAACAAATAAAAATACAAAAATAACACGACAGCAACACATGAAAAACAGTATGAGTCTATTTATTTAATCAATAAAATTAAATAAAAAAAACTTATTATAATATTACATACTAACTAACAATCATAATCTAATGTAGGGCGAAACATAATTCCCATGAGATAATAGGTGGAAACAACTGTTTCACACCGAAATGCCTCTACACGCATAATATTTTCTGCATTTATTTTAATTTACTACACTGCTCTCCTCATTAAGAAAAAAGCTCTTTTCATTTTTTTATAATGAACCTGCCAGAGCACCCTTTCAGCCCGTCTACCGAACGCTGTGAACATTACAATCCTTGCTCTAATTCCATAAGACTTATTTAATCATTCCTGCAAAATTAAAGACTTTTAATTATGTTCGATTTATTTTTATACCTATTGATAACTTTGCGATTAATTTTTCATAATTAATGAAACCATATTTTAAAAATTCTTAAATGTAACCACTTATTAGAAATAACATTCCGTAAGCTGGTTTTTTAAGTCGGCGTTAAATATATTATGTGCCCAGTTAGTTTAATTTGGATAAATATAAAAGAACTTATACTATGGGATCGATTTAAAAAACATTAATAGTAAAATAAAGTGACGACTAAAAGTTTTTAAGAAGTCAATGTTTCTAGTGATAGAACTGTGCCCATTTAGCTACGTGTGTATGGGTGAAAAGCGCCATGAATCAGACAGGCAGAAGGTAATGTTTGTAACGGCACAGTGTAACGCGGCGTCGACCAAGCGATGAATTTCACTCGCAACTTTACTGAATAATTAATGTAGCCAGCCCATCTTCCACGATTTTATCAAAGTTGTAGTATTTAAAACATTTCGTTCAGGAATCTCATATTAATCTCAGAGAAAGAATTCGAAATATTAAAAGTAACTTGTGAGTTTGTGTCCAGAGGTATTTTTATTTGTTTTGTTAATTAATTATTTAATGTAGTACTTTTACATTTAAGGATAAAATTAAAACATAAATTATGACCATCATTTTGCTTTCACATCGAATAAGCATTAAAAGAAATGTTTTTTTTTAATAATTTTACTAAAACAAACATGTAAAGGTAGAATTCATTGTCTCTTAAAATAATGCTATGCTAGCGAGCTTTGCTCGGGTTCATCCCTAGGGTTCATACCATTTGGGATAACATTTTTACAAACTTTGAATGTCTTTTTTATTTATATCTAATCAAAAGCCTAAAAAATAAGTTTCAAGCTTCTACCTTTAAAAATGACGTAATTTCCGTCCCCTATTTCAAGGCCTTACAGCCTTTTTTTGCCTTAAAAATTAGCCTATGGGCTATGTCCTATCTCAGGCTCTAGTTTATCTGTGTATCAAATTTCATTCAAATCGGTTCAGTAGTTTTGGCGTGACAGCGCGACAGACATACAGTCAGTTACTTTCGCATTTATAATTTAAATAGTAAGGATAATAGAACTGTTGAGTGACTCACTCTATATGTAACTTGTTATAAAAAATAATTTAATGATTATTTTGTGTTAATAACGTATCCATATTAAATGTTTTAAAACGGGATCCTTTTCCAGATAATACGTCTACACATGAACACCTTACTTACCTACGGTAGTAGAATGCTTGGTTTTTTCATGTAAGTATTGTACGGAATATTGTTAAGACTATATCAAGATAAGACAAGATCCAAGGGTCTTAACTTGCACCATTTTAAAGTTAATTTAAAAAATTAAGGGCAAACTTTACAGTAGCTTTAATTTTGTATGTATTGTTTACCCTGTTTTTCCAATATTATACAGAACCAATCGGTATGGCCAAATAACACCCCAGACAATAAAAGTTCCGCTGCAAGTGTGAGAGTTATTTACGTGCATGTGAGCGAGTGACAACTGAAGAATGCTTTCAGAGGAAGGTTTTACGCAATTAAGGTTATTGATGTTGATTAATAATTTATCGCAGTTATTAACTTATTCTTTATTCTATTAAATCGCGGATCTAGAGGGAGGGGAATAACCGAGGCACCCGCCCTAGGCTTTAAAATTAAAGAAGGGCTACTGGTACCTACTTAGTAATAAAATTTTAATTTCAAAAGTATTCGATATATTCAAATTTGTATTAATGGTTGTTATTAAGACAAAAGGGCAGTATAATATATAGGTAAAGAAGTAAGTAAATCGTACAAGGTGTTCCATGCCAAATTGGCAAAACCTAACTGACAGGTAACATGTAATTGCTAGTGTCTATATAATCGCCTCATACAGGGTGATGTTAGGTCTGTAGCTAGTAGGTGGCTGGCTATCTCCCCATATCCAATTCTGTCTAGTGCTGATTAATGCCTATCTGAAATCACTCCTGACCGTCGGACTCATGGACCAATGAACTTAAAATCGTAAGTTGCTCAAGTTTGGTTGGAATAAAATTTACTAATAAATGAATCATATCTTCAAAGTTACTTAATAGTTGTGTGTTTGTTTGTGTTTTAATAATATATATTTTTTAATTAATCCAGACATTTATAATATTTTCTATTTTTATTCACTTTACTTTGTTTTTAACGAATCCTTTCCACACTTCGGATCTGTTAGCGCGTGTAATGTTTCTTATACTTAAATATGTATAAAGCCGAGTTCTAAATGCGAAAGGGTTGCTTATAAATAACTTAAATTTTCTCTCACGGTGAATAAACCTGTTTTAAAGGTTCCGTATATAAAAAAAACTAACTCCGTAATATCACAGTGACATAGTATCATAATGACTTGTGGCTATTTTTAGTATTAATATTACATTTACTCATAAAGTAACTTATATATACTGAGACATTTACTTTTACGTTATTAGGCAGACATAGTTGAGCGTTCATTACCTTACATAAGGCTACAAATATTTATAACAATTATCAATGTTACAGACTTAATTGTTCGTTGATGTTACTACTGTGTCTTTTATATGTTAGCTTTGTCACCGCCCAATTATCAGAATAACTATTAAAACAACACTTAATTTATGTCGGAAAACTTAAGCAAAAGAAATTAGAAGCTTAACAGCTATGTATAAGCGTAATAGCTATGTTTATCTTTAAATTTCCTCAATATGCGGAAATGTTATATAAAGTTAGTTTATTTTTTTATGATTTTGCCACTTTTATCTGTATAATATTTTGTCCATATATAAAGTATCCAAATCTTTCTAGGTAACATTATGAAACAAGATTTAATGCTATTTATGTTCACTAAAATATATTGAAGTTTCAAAATAGCCATTTTAGCATCGATATTATACATTTTTGTTATATTACATTACATCTTAAAAGCCTTTCACCATCATTCATTTTTAGGTAATTTGAATGAAACTATATATTTTTTTCATATACACCATATGCACAAAATTTAATTAAAGTTAAGGATTAAGAATATTAATTTACCGCAAGTACCGCCCACACAACACTGGCATTCCTTTTTGCGCTCCCGCCCGAACAAATAGGACATCGTTCCTTTCATTACTGAGATACCTTTTTTAATCTTCTTTGTCGTGAAACTGCTGATACGTTCTTTATACGAGCTCTTGCAAAGTGATAAAAGTTTAAGCGCCCCGATTCCCTAATAGCAAGAAAAGTTTGTCACGTAACCAGTTTTAAGGCCGAGTTTAAGTAAAAGAAAAAAATATTGGAAGACTCTCGACGCAAATAAACAAAAGCAATATAAAATTAGTTTTCTTTTTAGTTAAAATGGAACCACTGTATAAATTTAGGTTATGTGGACTACAATTAAGGTATATTTTTATTCTAAATTAATAAAATAAATATATACATTAAAATATTAAGTTAAATATTTTTTATTAAAAGTACGTAGTTACTACATACATCAATAGGTGAAAAACAGCAAGAATAAAGTGGTTGTTACCTAAATGATACCATCAATAAAATAAATGAAATATCTTAACCTCGAATGAAATAAAAGAATTTTCTACTTTATGAGAAAATAACGTGTAGCAAAAAATCAGAATCTAAATGTAATTATGATGAATTTCTTGAATCCGTCTTGACATCCTTATCCTACTAAACGGCTATCCTGCTCCGAATTCAAAGAAAATACATCTTATTTACAGAGCTTCGATGATAATTCCCTTGAAAAATTGTCACCAACTCCAGGTAAGTATTTAATGATTATACGTTATAAGCTTATGTATGTTCTTAAGAATATAAAAACACTTTTTTTAGGATATGTAGCTTCTGCCCTTAATTAATTAATTTCGTCATATCTGCATGTACATGACGGTCTTTCAAACTTGGAGATACATATTATAAAAAAGTTAAATCCGGATCTGGGTGTGGGATGTTTTGGTTAGATCCTTAGTTTAAAGTGTTGGGACTTTTACAGTATAAGGCGCAATAATGCTCCCCACATAAATACCTAATATTAACAAATTATTTCGAACTTTAAATATCTACTCTCTATAAAATTCTTTTGGCCATGTCATATAAATATGTATATCAAAAAATATATTGAAATTGATGGAAGGTGGCCAGTGTCGACAAACGAAATAATTAATCTGTCATGAGGTGCTTGCGCTCAATGCAGCACGATATCCACTTATCGGCTCCGCTGCCGAGAGTACGCCAAGCTGTTAGCTGACACGGGCATATATTATGTAATATCGATATCTCTTCAAATTTCAATCATATTTTTAAAACTAGCTGTGGCCGCGACTTCGTTCGCGTGGATGTCGGAACTTAACAATGTATTTTTTAGTGCGAAGCGCTGTTGGAGGATACCGATACAAATATTTTTTTTTTTATTTATACTAGTGCTTCTTTATAAACAACATTAGCTGTGGAACCATCAATTCAAATCAATATCAATCAAAATAACTTTTCCATCTTCTTGTACGGGGTATGTGCCATCGCCTATTTGTAACAATAAATTGGAAAACTGTGCATTTTCGTAGCCTCCTAACTGTGCACGCATATTTACATTCAGGTGTGTAGATGAGTGAGACCAAATTCACATAACCCTAATTTTACTTCTGGAATTTCTCTACTTCTTCACTTTAAACTCAAATATCTTTTGATAGACTGAACCGATTGCAATGAAACAAAAACTAAATGTTACTTCAAGTTACGTTCAATCGTTGTGTATAAAAGTTATCTACATTGCTTTCGTACATTTTACGTGATGCCCGGATAAATAAACAGACAAACCGACAAACAGACAAACAGACAAAAATTCTAAAAATGCTGGAAATGGGTTCTATTGGTTGTCCTTTAACACCCTGGCTATTTTTTTGTAATTTTTTTTTTGATGTACAAAAACGACTTTTCTACAGTTTTATTATATGTATAGATATAGTCTATATATCCATGGAATGAAATGAACCATAATCACATTTCTTTGTTCTTGCGAACATACACAGTACACACCCAAACTATCCCCTATTTGGGAGGCTATTCCTTTCTTGAAGTCAAATAATCCTTATCAGTTTTTGTCTTTTCATTAATTGTCTTGGGATTCATTCAGCTTAAGATAAATACATACTTAGTTGTAATTCCCTAAAACTACGGGTCAAAAATATACAAGTTTCTGAAATTTTCGTTGATTGATATTGAAATGAAACTTTGAGCTCTGCCACTGCTGTCAGTAAAGTTGCCGAGTAATATATGCGTAAAGGGAATGACGTGAATTTCTAGTACTCAAAAGTAAGAAATAACGATGAAATCTTCAGGGTTGTAGTTTTTCGAATATAAATTGAGAACGATAAAGTTATTCTCATAAATTTTTTGTCTCGATTAAAAGCAGGAGAAAAATAAGTCACTAAATTATTTCAATTCACTTTAATAATTAAAAAGAATAAATGAAGTTTCGATCTTATTAGGAAAAGTGTATGTAATTATCGTTTGTTTAATTTGCCTACATATTCAAACTTATTGTGACCTGATAATTCAAGCTTAAAGCATTGACTAAAGTATCCATACTAATATTATAAATGCGAAAGTAACTCTGTCTTTCTGTCTGTCTGTCTGTCTGTCTGTTACCTTTTCACGCCTAAACCACCCAACCGATTTTGCTGAAATTTGGTATGTAGTAAGGATGTAACGAACATACATTTTTAGGCATTCGCGAATGCGAATGCGGATGCGAACATCTCCCAACGATATTCGCGAATGCGAATGCGAATGCGAGTATTTTGAATTTGGCGCCATCTATTATTTTATTTTGGCAGCTTCCTAAGCGCGCGAGTTACATGCACACATTTATCATCAATTCGGTAGTTAGTGATGACAATTTAGCATAATATTTTGCTAGATTTAGCATATTTTCATGTTGTTTGCGCAAATAGCATATTTTTACCATATAAAATAAAAGTTTAACCATGAAAACAAAATAAATGCGTACGTAATTCTTTCCATTTAGAAAAGATTCCTTTGTCATTTTTTAGTGCTCTCCACCATATTTCGCGGATTCCTCACCATATCTCATAGATAAGCATATACCATAGATAAGCAGCATCTTTTCACTCCCTCCTTTTTGTGTGAAAGAAGTGAGATAGACGTAGAATATACTGTACCGCGAACTTATTGTCAATCAATGGGGTGTTACATCATATTTTGAAGTGTCTCAATTAAATTCTGTAGTGATAATACACCACTAAAAAACATCAATTTTTATGCAATCGATAAGTGTTATAAAAATGCATATTTAATTTTTAAATTTTCAAATTTCGCGCCTCATTGGTCGAAAATGCTGAACGCATGGACGCCATTATTAGTCTGTGTGTCAGTACGTCAGTGGATTTTGTAAACAAATGGGCTGATGATTTGTATGAAATTGATAATTGTTTATAGTTTAAAAATGAGTTATTATTCTACTTATTGTTGGTGTGCTGTTCCTGAATGCAAGAATACTAGATAATGGTAGAATACTACATTTGTATACACGGCGGTATGACGTAATGAAGTGGCGTCTACTATTTCGTGGTGTTTAAAAACAGATTAAAAAAAACTGAAAACTTTGAATTTAATTTTAAAGTTCATTTTGTTATTTTATAAACTAAAACCAACTTTTTCTGAATTGTGTTTGCCTAAGCTATCTTAGTAATATATTTTTAGATTGGTTATCATATGGAGTAAAATACCCTATTGTCAATCTAAACTAAACAAATTAAAGTTCTATCAGTTTATAAAGTTTTAACGTGAATTAAAAAAAAATTGTTTGATTGTCTTTAATATGTCACCAATGATATTTTAATAGACAGATATGTTATACGCTCACTAAACAACCGAAAAAAGTGTTCCGCGCTGCACACATACACACTTTTCATTCAATGTACATTTCAGTACAAGTCAAAATGATAGAAAGGGGATAGTCGATAAAATCAATAAGAAAAAAAGAGACAGCTAGTGTTTTCAATTGCGCGTCAATGTAAACAAACATTAGTCTATACTTAGGCCACATTAGAGAAATAATGTTTAATAACAAAGTGTTGCTAGGCAACCATCTGATAGCATGGGTGAAAAACATTTTTTATTAATGTTTATTGTTGTAAATGCTAATACTTTAGAATGATAATTAATAATGATTGTCAGTAAATAATTAAGTTTTTAAACCTATAAAACTGCTAAAGAAGATAAAATAAAACAAAATGGAAGTTAATTTTTTACATTTATTTTAATTTATATTATTAACAAATTATAATGAAATCTGTGACAAGTTTCATCAGCCGTTAGCAAAACATTTATCCCGTCCAACGCTTACCTCACTCCTCACTCAAAATCTAATTTTACGCGAAATCAATTGATTTGGCAACACCACATAACATTGGTAATTTTTTTAAGATTAGATAAATAATACGACTAATTTAAAAAACAGTAAACTATTCGGATAGTGTAGGGTACTTGGTGGTAATTTTCATTTGATGACATAATAAAAATATGTAAAAATGTTTACGGTATCTTCCAAAAAAGGAAGAAAGCATTAGGGATGGCATAATTATCCACCATCACAACCCAATATAATTAAAAATGTAAAAAATAATTACTTACATGTGATTTGAAATGTTTATTAATGATGTCTTATCTTTTACGTGTCTTTACAATTTGGTATTATGAAAACTCTGATAGATATTTAGGGTAAAACTATTGAAAGTGTGAAATCGTCATTTATTCTGAAGTGGGAACCCTAAAAATCAGCTGTTGTGGTTTGTTTACAAACATTATTTCTCTAAAGTGGCTTAAGTATAGCAACCGATGACATATCAGAATATTAGGCAAATAATTGAAATATATTAATAAATCGAAGTATAGTGCGTTCTTACATGTGGTATGAGATCCCTTATGTTTTATTAACTTTGGTATCATAATTGGTGCATTTCCTAAATACACAGGATGGCATTTTTTTAAATTTTGTAGGAGCGTACCACTCGTCGCCATGCGGTGACACAGACTAAAGGCAATACGTCCTAATTAGGACGTTTTCGAGTTTTCAGGATTGCGCGCTCATAACATATCTATAGTTCAAATATCATTGTATGTCACCTAAATACAGTTTGTTTGATAACATATAGTATACCGACCAATCTCCTTCGTGTCTTCTCCATTCCACGTGACATTGGCGAAGTAATCTGTGCTTAACTGGCACGCTTGAAGCCATTAACAAGAGAATTGAATTGAACATATTATAGTCTGTTTTTTAATCTTAGAGACAAAATTTGTTTTTTTGCAATTCTTAAATATTGATGTGCCACCATCGTCGTATCGCATCGTTTTTATAATAAGTTGTAGGTGCTTATTTAAAACGTAATAATATGGCACGCCTGCCACAGCCACAAGCTACAGAATAAAGAACATAACGTAAAACCAGTGCTGCCAGCTCTGTTTACGTGTTGGGCGCTAAGTCAGTTTAAAAAAAAGCGCTAGATTCCGCTAAACAAGTGTGATTATTGAGAGACAATAGCTTTCATTTTTCGATTTCCAAGTATTTGTTAGCGTTTTAGAAGCAGATACTGCTATCATAATTAAAAGCTAGCAGTTTTCCAATTTTTGATCAATCTACTGCTGCGTAAAATTTAATTTTGCAGCATTAAATTAGCACTAAATGAGCACTTCATTCCTGCAAAACTTTAAGTGATCCTGCCCAATTGATCTTGCTAGCTTAACATACGTCTTTTTTCGACGTTCATATTCGCAAAACATCCGCGTAAAATTTACGAATGCGAATGCGAATACGAATGTCAAGAAATATGCGAATATTCGCGAATGCGAATGCGAATACGAATATTCGTTACATCACTAGTATGTAGATAGTTTGCATTCATGAGAAGGAAATAGGCATATTATTTTTTGGAAATTTAACCCCTAAAAGGGTTAAAAGGGGTGGCAAAGTTTGTATGAGAAAAATATTTTTATTGCACATTTATGCATGAAACTTTGAATTAATGCTTTTTAGTACAAATGATGAAACACGTATTTCAGGGTTGTTCGAAATTCACTCCCATTGGGGGTTAAAGGGGGTGGCTAAGTTTGTATGGGAATTCTATTGAAATATTTTGCGTGACACTGAAATAATGCTCTGCAATACAAATTATGAGATACATATCTAAGCGTTTTTTGAAAATCAACCCCTATGGGGGTTAACGGGGTCGGCACAAGTAACAGTATATAAGCAAAAATGTTTATTTTATTCACTCTTAGCGCGAGCGAAGCCGCGGGCACCGCTAGTATTTAATATATGAACACCGTTTCTTTATATATTTATTTAGGCCAAGCTTCGACCGTGCGCCATAAATTTTATGATAAAACGTAAACATATATATTTTATTATTTACATCTGTCCGTTTCGAATCTGCTAGAGTCACTGCAATAAAAATACAATGTAACATACTCGTAAAGAAAGTTTCAAACGAATACAAAGTTGTTATTGGTGTAAGTTTTTCATTTAATAATACGGGTGTTCTTTTTACATTTGCATATTAATAATTATTACTTTTAGCAATCCCTTTCATAAGGACTAATCATTATCATAAAGTTTTTTACTCAAATGTAAGAATTAAAAAAATGTGAGATCCCTAAAACCTTAGTCTCTCCCGTGACCATGATAACTGTAAAGAATTCCAAAAGTCAGGAACCGAAAATCAAAATGAATCTGCGATAAATTCCGAAAAGATAGTTTTAATTGAAATCTCAAATATTCACTAAGACAGAATTGTTTTAAAGGAAATTCTACTGGTAGGTAGTTCAAGTTCGAGAGTGCCTAAGGCTACTCTTTATTACCAGACTGCACGACGGTAAAGATAGGGTTATTTTTCACGCATATCTATCTGTGTACGTACCTACTAGTAGGTATGTGGAATTGTTTATACTCTCGAAGCATCCTAACGGCTGGATGGATTTTAATCAATGAAGTGTCTATCGATTTCTCTAAGCCGTGCGATAGCTATAGGCTCTTTACGTCATCTTGTTTCTATCTTTTTAGTTCGCTGTTTTCACAGTAGGCCTTGTTTTCAATTTACTTCAGCTATTTTATTTAAGATAGGAAATTATTGGGATACAAGTTTTATGAAGAACGGCTTTACCTATTCTTACAATGATTTCTCTTATACCTATGCCTCTAGAAAGAAAGAAAACTAAAATTGTGTAACTTTAAAATCAAAGCTTCAATAAATTAACTTACAATAAACGGAACTCTAAATTAATAAATTAAATATATACATTAAAATATTAAGTTAAAAAAAAAGCTTCAATAAATTAACTTACAAAAAACGGAAATAAGGCAGTGGTAGCCCAGCGGTAACGCGTCGTTTGTATAACCGAGTGATGCGGGTTCAAATCCGGGTCTCGCACCTCTGATATTTTCATGTGCGAATCATTTCTATCATGATTACCACTTGTCGTACAGTGAAGGAAAACATCGTGAGAAAACCTAGCAAGTTTTCGTAAGACTGCGCGGTGGACTATGGCCTGATCCCCCTCGTACTGAGGGAGGCCCGTGCCCAGCAGTGGGACGTTAAAAAGGACTGATGATGAAACGGAATTCAAAGTTTGATGTGATACATGAAGGCTGAAGGGGTAATCTAAAAATAATATATAATATAAATAGCAAAAATCAATGAGTAAATATTCAGATACCTATGTATCAATACATAGTTGTCGAACTATAAATAAAGCTAATACACAAGAGTAATATAGTTTCTTATTAGAGGATCGAAGTCGTAACTACTTGATAACTACGTGACTGAAATAGAACCAACAAAACAAAATATCCACAACAGAGTTAATTTAGTTATATAGTAAATTATTAATAAGCCTGAATAATGTATGCCGTACACTTGGTATTGCCGTACACTTTATTCTAAATATCCACGCACTTGTTTTTGAGTAACTAATTTTGCTTAATAATGAACTTCTCTCCCACAATTTCAGTCAAAAACTTTACCAATATTCGTGCTTTTTGAGTTGGTTCCGTTCGTAAAGCTTTTTAAAGAAAAACAATAAAGTCTTAAAATTTATCTTAAAAATATCACATCTTCCACTGGTGTTACCAATAATAATAAGAAAAAAAGTTCCTACCAAAAAGTTACAGTTAATAATAATCAATGTTTGCATTTATTTTTATTTTATTTTACTTTATATCATTTGCAAGAGACGTTAAATTTAAGACGCCAAGAAAATGTTAAGATTGCGATTTGTACTCCGCTCTAACAGACAATGTTTTATTCAGGAGCTTAGGCTGGCCTTTGTGTACTCCGTAAACAATCCAAATAAATTATTAACGATAAGGTAATCCAGAAAACAAGCATATATACACTTATGCCACATTTGGCGGCCAAAATGACATAGAGTAAGCTAAAAAGATTTCTATGTACTACATCGGCAGAATTTGATCGTAACTATGATCGTAAATGTTCACGAAGATGACTTTGTGAACACTGTAATCCAGTGAGCAACCTTAGAAAGAGCATTTTTATTGTAGAGTACTATAGTAAAATCTTTTGTTTATAAATTTCAAAGGAAGATGAATTTCGCTGTCGTTGTATAAGTATATATCAAAGAAATTCGTTGAAAACATTCGTGAACAAAGAAAACATAAAACATTTAGTATATAAATAATGTCTGTCTTTAAACTATTATTTTTGGAATTTTTTTTGGAATAATCATTATAATCGATACAGAGGCCGAATCTATAGCTTTTAGAATTTTCGTCTACTTGTCTGTCTGTAACCGCATCAAGAGAAACCCGCTGGACAGATTTTAATGAAATTTGTATGATGATAGCTGGTTATGGATGTAGGATACTTTTTAATGCTGGAAAAAATCTAATTTCCGAGACTTCAACTAACCGTTACAAACCGGCTATAAAACATCACACGTTAGGTATACCTATACGTGAAATCTAAATATTTAATTCCGATTTTTAAAACGTGGGCGGAGCCGCAGGAGATGCTAGTACCCTATAAAACTGTACAAAATTTAACCCTTTTCGGCGGTTACTGTTTATAGAGCGACAGTTTGAAATACATCTAAACCCACTTGCAAGTAGACCTTTAAATTTTTCCTATGCTTTATCAATTCTAATTCAAGATGTTAAATAACTATTGCGACTGCACTCGCATTTTCTTCAGTATTTTACCTTGAAGACAAATAAACTTACAAATGTAAAATAAATTGACAAGTATATCGATGATGGTTTAAAACACTATTCTATTGCAACTTTCCTCGTATTTAAAAACATACTTTTTCTTTACTTACTTTACTTACGTTCTCTCAAATCTTTTGTCTCTTTTCTAGTAATATGAAAAATACTAATAAAAGTATAACTCGTAAGCTAAATGTCTATGTAAATGAAAGGAAATCTATACTTAATATTATAAAGAGGAAAGATTTGTATTTTTATATGTAACGAATAAACTCAAAAACGACTGGACCGATTTTAATAAAATTTGGTACACATAGACTATACGTAGAGCTTGAGAAAGGACTTGGGCTACTTCTTAAAGCGAAAAAAAGGCTGTAAAGGGTTGAAATAGGGGATGAAAGTTTGTATGGATATTAAGTCATTTTTAAAGCTAGAAGCTTGAAACTTAATTTTTAGGCTTTTGATTAGATAAATAAGTAAGACATTCAACGTTTGTAAAAATTTTATGCTAAAGGGGGTACCTAAAGACGAACCGGAACGAAGCGAGGGTGAGTCGCTAGTATGTAATAAAATAATATCTACACTGAGTGGGAGAAAAAATATTTATATTTTCATGTACCTAAAGCTTATTTATAGCTTCTAACGACATCCGCACCTAAACTTTAATAATAAAAATTTAAATAAAAAAGTAAGAAACAAAGCTCGTCCTCGCTTTGTCGGGTCACCATTGTGCATAGCTGAATAGTTGTGGTCGTGCTTCGGGTGCAATTCAGACAACCTCTAGAATTAGACAATCACGATACAACATTATGTCCGAATATATTATAGTACATCTTTATATATATAATTCTTCTGTGAGTGTGTATGTAATTGAACTCCTACTAAACGGCTGGACCGATTTTGATGAAATGTTTTGTGCGTGTTCGAGTGGATTCGAGAATGGTTTAGATTCACAATTCGGTCCACTACAAAATGTATATTTTGAATTAATTAGTTATTTATACATTTAGAAAATAAATGACATACTAAATTATAAATAAGTCGTTGCTAGGCAACGTTGTTTTGCGCATGCGTACAAGACAACGTCTGTCGGGTCCGCTAGTATTTTATAAAACACAATATATTAATATTTTTAAATTGCTCATGACATCAAACTTTTATTTTAATGAGTTGACGCTATTGGACATTATCGACCAAGATCCCAGCCCCGCCAGACTTTACTTAATTTCTCATGAATCAAATGTATGGGATTAAATACATTGTATGGTCTTTGACTGAATGCGCCCGCTAGTTTCGGCCGACGGCCAATTGAGAGATACCCGGTGCTAAAGTTAAGTAATAATAGGATTCACTTTTCTTAAAGCTTCAGTAATCAGTGCAGAATTTTACGAATGTTTTAGAGAATACAGATAAAAATTTATAATCAATACTGCCAGACACTTTCCGTCTACGGTAACTTATACCAGTCGCTTTTAAGCTCCCAATAAATAATGTAACTTTACTTATAATCAATCTATCAGTCTCAGTCATCAGTCTTGATTATTATTCATGATAATCAGGGAATTAGTTAACTACTATTTCAACAGTTTTTGTATCGCTATGAGTATGAATGGGAGCGTAATAATGGATATATGATTAATTCAATGTTAAGTATATAAAATTACGACTCCTACAGAAAATAAAAATAGAATAACGGATTTATTATTTGATTTTCCAGTAATTTTATTACTCATCTAATATTAAAAATCTTTAGTATAAAGTAGGGTGTAAATAAATTTATATTTAGATGTAGGTATTTGCTTAGATATTTATACTTAATACTTATTCGTTTTGAGTTAAAAAGAATTCAACTTATAAGTGTGATGCCGGAAAAGGCTCCACTTATGGCTGCGGCTGCACGTTGTAATGTACTAAATTTATTCCGGTTGAATTTAACTACAAAGCGAGGGTTGGTTTAATGCCAGACTTTCAGGACTTACTTTTAATGTTAAATGTGTAACATTATTTTTAGCATAATATTAGTGGTAGCTTTTATTGGCCGAACGCCTTATCCATGAAGCTATACTTAATATATAATAATCTCTAATATATCTCGTGTCACAGTGTTTGTTATCGAACTTCTCCGAAACGGCTTCACCGATTTCTTTTTTGTATATTTGGTAGGCCTGAGAATAGGTCGTAGGCTATTTTTTGTTTCTCAAAGTGATAATGGTGACCCTCTCCAGATTTTAATATTTTTATTTTTAGACGAAATTTTGATTTTAATTATCTTATGATTTGATACCAAAAAATACTTATAACTCTAAAATATTTTCAACCTACCACCAATCCTTATATTTTAATAGTACTAATTAGAACGCGGGCGTAGCTGCGGGAATTGCTAGTAAGATATACACAATACCCTCTTCTAAGAATTTAAATCCCAAAATAATCATCTTGTAATTACAATGAATTGGTAATTTTTTTCATAATATTCAAATACAAATTGAACTCACGTTAATTGTAGGTAATTGGTTACATGATAACAATTTGAAGAAACTTAAAGACTTAAGAATATTTATATAGGTTTAACAATATTTTTAGTTTCCTCTTATTTTCTCGAAAAAAGTCTAATAGAAATGAATAAGAAAGTATGCTTTTCAATATGAAATATATTATATATTGTTGGATGCTCATAGAAATTAGCACACAAATCAAATTCAACATAATATAGAAATAGTACCTATTATAATAATAAAAGTTTATTCCGCAAGTTTTCAACCGACGAGTATGTTTTTTTTTTATATTTGTTAGCTCATAACTTTGAACTGGGTTAACCGATTTTGATGATTATCGTTTTTTATTTGAAAGGTAGTGCTTCCCGTGTGATCCCATTGGAAAGCATGTACTTCAAGGGTAGTTTGATGAGATTTAGGTAAGGTTCTGATTATCACCACCGGCACCGACTCCAAAATTAACAAAGTTCTTAAAAGTATTATTTTCTACTTTTTAGTTTAGATTTATTTAGTTTGGAAGTCGGTTTTTGTTTTTTTGTTAATACTCCATCGACCCATATCGTACAAAAATGCATGTAAAAAAAGTGATAAAAATTAAATATGTACGTAAAATGTAAAAACCATTTAATATAAAGATCACGTATCTATACCAAATATGGTTATTCATTCTAAATCGCATGCCATTTCCAATTGCTTTATTTCACTTTAGCTCATAACTGCATTATAATATTGTGAAGCGAATAATTCCGATAGCGACGGCATTTCATGATAAATTAGATGTATGCAATGGGTATTCGTATAAGTATCGAACACTGCTTGTCTACAGTAACGACTAACGAATGACACTTTAAATTATTGGTTGATTTAATTGGAATATTTTTTTTGAAATAATACGAAGTTATTCCGAAAATATAATAAAAATATGTTGGGATATTAAATAGAATAATAGTAATAATAACGTAGAATAATAGTAATAATAACGTAATAATAGAATAATAGTAATAATAACGTAACAAAAGTAAGTAAAACTCATAAGTTATAACTGATTTCTGTTAATTTTGCCAATTTCACTATGTTTGTCTACTATTCACAAGTTTTTGCACAGACACACAGTGCAGTAATACTTTAACTTTTGTATTTCAATGCCACTACAATTTAACACAACGTCTGATAGTATACCGACACCGCTGAACGATAAGACGCACTTAAAGTGCCTCTTTGGCACGGAAGTGTAGATACTAACATCCGACCCGTGAAAAATTATATATACTTATTTTGTGCTGAAAAAAAAAACTGCGAAATACTTAAAGTTACGATTGAAACATATTTTTTGAGATTTTGGTTAAAGGTAAGGACTAAGGACGAGTAAGATTAATATAAATTATTAGTTATTACCGATTAGATAATATTGTAAGCAATTATTCAAAGATCGCTAAACAAAGATATTTTCGTAAAACATATTATTTACACCAATTCTATACTCGAAGTTTTCCCTTGCTTAGCGTATCAGTGAAATATTAGTAGGTATAATATCGTTGTGCACAGCACCCACGAAAGTTTCAAACAGTATGTATGGGTTTAGGTTGTTTGTTACTCCGATCAAAGTTTTGTCGTGACCTCGGGCAATTTACAATTTTCTCTTTATGTACACACAATCGCTAGATTTCCATTTATTATTTAAAGTTAATGAATTATAATAAATCCTAATACATTACGTGGACTCATTTTCTGTTAAAAAATAAGTAGATATTTTGATAACTCAATTCCTATTCTAATATTAATATATTCTAAGATCTTCCTACAAATATTTTCCAATTTTAATTCTAATATCAGGCGATTTTAAGACGAATAAAACGATTTATCGCATGTGATGTATTTAATATATAAACGTGATGATAAAAATCTTGCAAAATATTAAAACGATGAACAGCAAAGACATGAGTATTTTATACCTTCGTGACCCGGCTATATGAGCAAGACAATGGGTCACGCAGAGGCAGTTACGCGACCTCTCATGTTTTTGTTCCCGGAAGATTTTCTTTAAATAAATTAGACAGTCATGCTCGTGATGAGTTCAAAGAAATTTAAATGTGAACGTCGGAAATTAAATGTTTATTATTTTATAATAAGCAGTAAGGTCAAACATTTTTGTGATTGTATTTTATGGTTATTTAAGAATGCAAAATATAACTGTAATGAATTGTAAAACTGTTAACTTAATATCGCCTAAAACGAAGTGACTCGTTATTGTGACGGACGGCTGACTACAGGTGATTTTTCAATGTGTCATAATAATTGATTTTGAATAGGTATGTCAGATAGACAGTCAGCGACTCGAGTACCCTCAGAGTCGGAGTCGGTCGGAGTGTGTGTTTACATACTGCCCTACCACCCACTTCGCTTTCAAATTTCGGCAATGGCAGATGTCGAAATAATTACAGCGGCCGCGCTGTCTCTTTTTGCGATACATAATTATGTTCGATATTTAAAAAGATCCAGGCGCTCGGCGAGTACTGAGCGTCAGAGCAGAATGTAAACACGCACTGCCGCTCAAGCTGCCGGTCCTTTGACTTCCGCACAAAAAACCGCCATTTTGGGGAGCGCCGGGCAGCGCGAGTGGCAATGGCAGTGGCATGAGAAGTATCGCGTTTACACACTCGTCCTGCCCACTTCCCTGCCCACTTCCCTGCTCACTACGGCTGAATGTAAATGCGGTATTAGATATAAAATTGTACAAGCATTGGAGAGAGCAATATGTGAAATTTTGAAGAAAAAAATTCTAACTGTATTATCTAGGTAAACAAATTAACATGTGCACCCTACCTAACCCTACGCACGACAGCGCGAAAATATTCTTATCGTGTGCACGTATCTATTTTTCTTGTCTGAAGCAGATAAGACAACTTTCGCGGCTAGATCCAAAAAGATTCTTGTCGTGACACGATGAGTTTTCTTACCGTGTACAAGGGCCCTAATGATAACAATTTTTTAAATTATTTATAGTTCTTAGACAGTTTTAATCCTATGACTATTATAGAATAAACAGTTCATCCTTAAATGTCGTCAGTACGGTTCAGAAGGGTTAAAATGACTAGAAAATTACGAATATATAGAATTCTTAGTTACAACTAAATAAATATTTTAGAAAATTATTTTATTTAGGTAAATTAATGAAACGTCTTTCAAGGTTTAACACCTTTGTTTGCTGCAAAGGGCGGCTACAGCCTTCAGCCGGGAAGAGCCGAAAAAGGCTGATAAGTAAGTAGTCGTTTTCATTTTTATTACTATTTATGAACTTGAAGCATTTATTATTCACAGCATTTTCCTTGAATGAAATTATACTAAGTATTATTAGGCATTTTCTGTAATCCCATAAAAATAATAATAAATAAGTATTATAATACTTAAACATGTAACTAAGTAATAATATTGAACTGAACTAAAAAGTAAAGAATAATTTTTATTATAAGAATAACGATGATGAGTTGATAACGAGAAAATTTATATTATTTTCACAAAAGAGTGTTTGTAACAATATTTTATACTAACTCTACTTTTAGAAATCGTACCAATGGAATTTTATAACAATAATTATTGTTATCGATCACTTTAAAACTTCAGATTATTATGATTTAAAGTTTTGAAATTCGTGAAAATCGCGTTCAAAAACTCCTTTACGTGAATTGATAAAACAATTACAGCGGAACGTCTCTAGATGAAATTTGGCACAGAAATAGATAATTGAGATTGGAACGATATTAGTTTTTTCCTGGATGTGTTCGATTCCCATGGGATATCCATGCTAACCGTTTAAACGTAACTAGGGACGAACCCAACCGAAGCTTAGGTGAGTTGCTTAGTAATAGATAAAAGCAAAGACGGATCCATTTGGTCTCCACTGTGATAACAATAAGAATTAGAAGACTTGCTAAAGCAAATATTCAATGTAAAAGCGTCTAATGTATCCTAGCTTAAGCATACTTCATTAATACTTAAAAGATATGTACCTACCTAAAATTAAAAATGTACACTTATCTAGTAGATGCCATCACTAAGGCCATCGATTGCTTCTATTCAAGACTTATAAATTTGGTATATTATATAGGAAGAGTAAGAGATTTTATACTAATAGGTACATATATACCTACCTAATATTTTAAATATCTGAAAAATCAATTTTTTTAAAAATCATGAAAACCCTTAGTTCGTAATTCTTAGTCACTTTTTAAGCATTACGTTCTAAAGGATATCTGCAAAGTTTCTCTTTCGTCTTTTACTATCATTAATGAACAGTAATTTATAATCATACAATCTATGCTCTAATTAGTTTTTTTCTAGTATGAATTTTATTCCCTTACCGTGTATTGCTTTATAATACCTATAATATAATTAATAAATATTATATAATGAATTGTATTTGGCCCTACCAATCACTCTTATCAATGGATTGTAAGTTTGGATACTAATTACTACGTATAGAAACCTTCTATCGTTACCTTTAAAGGCATAAAGTATCTATACTTAGGTTTAAAGAAGTCTATACTTTAAATGTAAAACTTTAATATAACAATATTGTATGGCTAGTGGCTACCTCGACTTAAAAATTTAAAGAAGTATACATTTTAAAAATCAAGCACCTATTGGTCTACGGACCTAAGTTACATTTTTCTATTGAGTAATTTCCCATGGGACACAATTGTACCGAATAAAATTTAGCATGCCATTCTACGACTCATAAACTACCTCTATACAAATCACTTACCTCTATACACTGACCTCTATAATACCATTGGACTGGCTGTTGTCAACGTACTTTTGTGGCTGCTTGATATTCGCCATTTTGGCGCTGTCGGACGTAGCGAGAGTTTGTGGTACTAAAACTAATAATGTCGATATCAGCGAGCAAATATCGATAACTTTTAATAATAATTACTACTTATGATATATTAACAACGAAAATGCAAAATTACTTTACAGTAAACAAACACTTCTCGCTGTCATTTGCAATATACGTCAAAATTATGCTTCAAATGGACACAAAAAAATTGTTGTCAAACGCTTGGAACAGCCAGTCCAGTCACCAGTGGTAGTGGTCAGTGGTGTCCATTTGAAGTGCCACTAGCGAGAGTCCCGAGAACTAATTTTTACGTATATTGCAAATGACAGCGAGAAGTGTTTGTTTACTGTAAAGTAATTTCGCATTTTCGTTGTTAATATAACATAAGTAGTAATTATGATGATACGGTTATTGATTAATAAAAATAAAAAAATAAAAATCTTTATATCGACATCATTACTTTTAGTACCACGAAATCTCGCTACGTCCGACAGCGGCGGACAGCGCCAAAATGGCGAATATCAAGCAGCCACAAAAGCACGTTGACAACAGCCAGTCCAGTGGTATAGAGGTCAGTGATGGACACAAAAAAATTGCTGTCAAACGCTTGGAACAGCCTGTCCAGTGTATAGAGGGTAGAAATAAGGAGAACCGTCTCATATGTGGGGAAAGTTGAAAACGTGTCCAGCTGTATACTGAAAATAAAGTTTCCATTACCTACCACAATAGCGCTGGCGTTCGAATAGTTTCAATATGAACATAGCTGTTGTAAATGGAGTGAAGTTAGCTGAATTCAAATATTTAAAAATTTTAATGAATCAAGTACTTAGTAAAATGCTAGTATACAAAACCTCAACTATCTACGTAGTCTAAAAAATGTTTTAGTAAATATAAACAAAATACTGCAGAGAAAAAGGCGTAATTTTTTAACCGACTTCAAAAAAAGGAGGAGGTTCTCAATTCGTCGGGGACTTTTTTTTATTTTTTATATGTATGTTCCCCGATTACTCGACGATGGCTAGACCGATTTGGAAAATTCTTTTTTGTTTGAAAGGGTATAGTTTCTAGTTTGTCCCATAGTCACCAAGTCACGATCTGATGATGGGATCCCAGGGAAATCGAAGACAACTCTCAAATTTTATAGGCACTTATTACGTTTTACATATATTTTCTAAAGCTGTTCAAGTATTTGCGTCTGATAATCATCATCTCCTGTGGTTGAGCTAATGATGGAAGGTACAACTCCTCAACGGTTAGGAGTTAAAAGAAAATTCTTTCAAAATTATACGTAATTATAGACCGATAGGTAAATTCTTTCAGGCTCTTATTAACCGAATTCAAAAAAGGAGGAGGTTCTCAATTCGTTGGGGACTTTTTTTATGTATGTTCCCCATTACTCGAAGATGGCTGGACTGATTTGGAAAATTCTTTTTTTTACATAAACAAAGTAAGTATCTACTTTCCGCTAAAAATTTGAAAATTAATTATTTTTAACAAAAAACAAAAACCGACTTCAAAACTAAACAAATCTGAACTAAAAAGTAGAAAATAATACTTTTAAGAACTTCGTTAATTCTGAAGTCGGTGCCGCATTTTTACTGCCACTTTTTCGTGTACGAGTTGGTCCTTCTTATCTCTACCCTCCATAGTCCAGTGGTATTATAGAGGTCAGTGATACAATTAATCAAACATGCCATTGTTTCTTTCCTACTGTAGAGAAAGGCGAATTATTCTTATTAATTAATATTTATAATATTTATTATAGACATAAGCATAAAAAATTCAGTTTCGGCAGCAATGTCCCAACATCATTATTTATATTTATAGTTGAGGAGCCGCACAGGCAATTTTGAGTGAAGTGAATTTTGAGCGCGGCAGATTAATATAAGGTACCTTGCACATCGACAAGTATTCAGGGAAACACGTCAGATTAGTAAAAAAATCGATCATCTGAAATACTCGAACGCGGCAGATTAAGATAAGGGGGATTAATTACTAACTTAGAAGTGTAAATTTTGATTAATCTGACGATTTTAGCGTAAGTGGAATGGAAGGGTAACAAAGTTGCAAAAAAACGATAAAGAAAGAAATACATAAAAGTATAAGATTAACTCGGAGAGAATGAGATAGAATACATTCCCATGTTGCCATGGTAACCGTTGTTTATTTTTTGACATTTCTTTTTTCAATGTGAATATTTTGATCACTAATTACTGAAGTTTCACTTCTATCGTGTGTGAATCGCACACACACCTTTATTTAATTTTAAAGGTAATGATACCAGAATAACAAAAAATATATAATCTGATGAATACCGCAGGCCGAAAGTAATAAAAATTAAAAATCACTTAAGATCATAGCGTACATCTTGGTGTAGCATGTATTGTCCACTCCGAGCCTCTCTGTCTCTTTCTGAACAATTCACTTTCCTCATATCTCTGACTCTCTCTAACCTTCCCCACACTGCTTTCCGAAGCCATAATACCAATACAGCTGTTCATAAGCCACGTCTTAATGTTAATTGTAAAATTATTCATGTGCATCGCTTTTAAAATCCCTTTCTTACGCTGATGTTAAAAAATAAAACAATATTTCGTCCAAATATTAAAATTATAGCCTATTGTGGTATATCCTTTTTTATCTGTGTAGTCTGTGACTTAAATTTTATTTTTCATTTATGATTTAAAATTTAAATCATAGATAAATAATGAAAATTGTCAATGTGACAGTTTTAACCACATTTCAAAAATTCAATAATTTGACAACGAAATACGAATTACGAAAATATTACTTCGTGCTGAAGTTGAATAATAACCTCAAAATTTAATTAAGTTTGAATTAAATATAAACTACAACAATGGTAGCAATAAAATCTCTTCCAAAGAACAACAAAATGGAGAAGCTAAAAACTGGCAAAACTAAAAAATCTAAAAAGGTGTTAATACCAAAGCTAACGAAGGGAAATACATCGATAAATAAAATCGTGGAAATGCAAGCAGAATCAATAAAAACCAATAAAATAAAATATAAAATGCCATCGAAGATAGTAAATGAAAACATTGTTTCTTTATGTTTAAATGCATTAGAAAAGTTAGTCGCACAACACGATAAGAAGAATGCTATTTTTGGGGACGAAACACAAATATTTATGGAAATTCGCTGCATCAAATTGTTAAATACTAGAAGCAATTTACGTTTGTTAGTAATTTATATAATATTTAAAATTAATATTTTATTAAACTCACAAATTGATCTTCAATTTATAAATTTTATTTCAGTGTTTTGCCTCATAGTACTGTAGCAACGTCTGGAGAAATATGTTTGATTACACCGGATCTAAAGAAAGGAAGAAAAGTCGATCATGATCCTACTATTGATCATTGGGAACAATTAATAAGGGAAGCAGGAGTTAAAGCTGTAAGTAATAATATTTCTAAACAGTATTTGTTGTATATTACTCTTAATATGTACCTACATTCTTTCTTTAATTTATTTAAAGAATTACTAATAATATTTTTTTATTATTTGTGTTTTAGATAAAAACTGTTTTACCAATGCGCCAATTAAGAGTTGAATATGACCAGTTTGAATTAAAACGTAGATTGTTGACTCAACATGACCTCATAATGGTAGACACAAGAATTTTAAATCATGTATCACATTTATTAGGAAAAATGTTTTTTAAAAAACACAACATGTTGATACCAGTGAAAATCAATGAAAAGAAGGACCTAAAGAAGAATATTGATATTGGTGTGAGAACTGTCATGTTGAGATTGAATGAAGGCCAAACATCAACAATTTTAGTGGGGCATACAGCTATGCCTCAAAATCATATCAAAGAAAACATCTTGGCATTAATAAAACAACTCAAAGACAAATTCCCCGGTGGAGAAAAAAACATTAGATCCCTCTCCATAAAGCTACCATTATCTTTATCTTTGCCCTTATACCTTACATTACGTAAGTTATTTGTATTAATACAATATTTTTGTTTATCTATACTTTAAGATTTCTTTACAAAATTCATTGATTTTGAACAGGTCCATCAAACTCAGTACAAGCAACTAAAATCAAAAAGGATAAACCAAAAAATTATGTTGTGTGTGAAGGTGAACTTTCAACTAAACTTTCAAGTATTGTAAGTGTAGCTCCAGATGGAACCGTCCACGTTAAGAAGCAAGCAGAAAATGAAAGGTAGCAGAAAATACTTATCATAATTAATATAGAATATGTATAAAAAACAACTAAAATGAATGGATAATGCTTTTACTTTCAACTTTTAAAAAAAAATGTGAATTTAAACATCTTATAATTTGCTCGACACTAATGTTTAAATTTAAAAAAATACAAATACATTATTATTTCATATTAATGACAGCCCTATTTACATTTTACAGTGATACAGAGGATGAAAACAATGTAGACGAAAATGACTTGACAATGAGTGAGAATGAAGATTGAAACAAAAAGTTGGTTTTGTAATACAAAAATTTATTGACATAAATGAAGTTCAAAATATTTTAATGTTTACTTCTTTCATTTGTTATAATCCTATCTCTACTTATTGAATTGCTCATACTGCAAAGCTCATCTAAAATTTTTATTAATAACATAATTTTTAACTTCAACAATTTAAAAAATTGTTACATTATGTAATCAAACCCACTCTTGAAATAGTATAATATTATTAAACAATAATATTATAAACAGTATTATATAGTTTTCCAATATATATATTTTGCCTCCAAATACTGGACAGTATTTACTGAAACTATGCTGATAAAGCAATAAGTATATTCTTTAAAATAAGACAAGATCAGAATGACATCCAAACTGAGAAATGTATACTTTGATACTTTCTCTTTTTAATAGTTTAGTGTAGGTAATAAAATATATTAATTGTCAGTGTCCATTCTTAAACAAGAAACATCTGAATCTAGATTATCATTGTATTTTCTTTATTATCACTGGATTGGTAAGCACTTGTGGATTCTGATAATCTTGGAACAATAGTTACTTGCATTTTAATAGGCCAAACTTTTTTGAACTTCTTAAAGTTTTTTAGTCTACTTCCAAGACATTGTACTTCAATTGGCTCCTTCTTGACAATCAGATCATTTCTCACTATGACACATGTAGATCCTAACTCCATATTGCTTAATTTTTCACCAATTTCAGAAGTATCTTCCTTTTTTATATTTTTCAAACATAAAACCTTTGCATTATTCTTCTTAAGTTCTTCCAATTTAGATCCTCTTACAACTGCTATATCAATGTTTTCAGTTTCATTTATCTTATTATTTTCTGGTCTTTCTATTGTACTTAAAGGTTCTGATTTTATACTAACATGTTTTTCAATAGCAACTTTCTTATTGCTTTTCTCTACAAAATTAAACAAGTTCTCTTCATCATCATCTGCATCATGTTTCCTCTTAATTGGCTTTAATAAATTAAGCTTTTTAGTTGAATCACTTTGATTAACATTTGTAATAGAAATAGTTTTCTTAAAATTAAATACATCCTCATCTTCATTTGTTATAGCAACCTTCTTTGCTGGGTTTTCCAAGCCTTCACAATCATATTGCCTTTTATTGCTATTGCTTGAAGGAATCTTATCTTTTTCTGTTGCCAGCTTTTTGCTAATATTTACTGTATCATCAACATCACAATCTTCACTTAATTTTCTTTTAGGATTATTGTTACCCTCATTAGTATTACAATTTTGTGTTAAACTTTCATCAATTAATACATTACCATTTCCACATAAGTTCTGGGAAGATTCCTGAGACTCCGGAGCTAATATGTTCCTGGCACTAGTACTTTGTTGCGGCACTTGTTTAATAACTTCAGAAGGAAAATTAAAATCTGGATTGCAATATTTTGTAGTTGAGCAGTATAATATAGCCAAACCGATTTCAGCATCAGCTACTACTCTTTTGCCCTTGGATTTGAGGTAGTCAACTATTTCATTAATTTGATCCCTCTGAGTCTGAGTTTCTTGATTTGTTGATAAGTTATATTGAATAACAATAACATTCTCCTCACACAAAGCAGCTTTAGTTAGTTTTGATTCACTTAATAACAATGCTGTTGCTGAACTTTTTAATAAAGCTGTTTTATACATTTCCAACTGTCTTCTTGAAAAAAATATTACTTTTTTGCCAGAAAATAGATTACATCTCTCGTTTTTTGGAATAAAGGATACATTTTCCTTGTTAAGAGTTGATTCTAATATTTGAGGGATAAAATTGCTAGGATTAGGCAATGGTAAATTATTATTTATAGCTTCAACACACTTTTTCCAATAATCAATAGTGACAATATGTGATTTTTGTACCAATGCTAAAACAACTTTTATAGTAAGTGTTATTGCAGGCATAGTTAAATACATGCATGTATCATCCCACTCATTTTTTAAAGTTCCACCCAGAATGTCAAGAACTTTCTTAAGACTTTGAAGGTTCTCTCCTTTCAATGTAGACGTACAAGTAATAAAATTAATACAATTTACTTTCCATATACAACTCATTTTACCAAACTTAACCACATCATCATTATTTAATTTTATCATTTTGTTTTGTTCAACTTTATCAGAGTCATTAACATAAGTACCATACTTCGAACCCAAATCTTTTAAAAACAAATCACCTTCTGAAACCGCAAGTGTAGCATGTTTTCTACTAATAGAAGCATCTTCAGCAATTGTAAAATCACAAGTTGGTCCATCAACAAATCGGCCAATCGTTACAGGGTTTTTGCCTTGTGATACATATAATACTCTTTTATCATTGTCTGATGTTAGAAACCACATTTTTATAAATTCAAATTTCAAAATATCATCAGAGGTTACTGTTTATAGTTTTATGATTTACAGCATGGAGGTTAGATACAGGAGAACCAACGCTTCATACTAAAGCATTACCCGTCTGTCTCTGAAAAATTGTAGAGTTTATAGCGCGCTGCCGTCAATAAGTAGTATCTGTCAAGTTAGCTATTAATGAGTACTGTCACTATTGTGACAACGTGAAGTTAGGCATTGAGACAACATAGCGATCGCAGCGCCTCCTTGGTTTGACAATATTTCTGAGACACTACATTCTAGGGCCTTGGTTCTCCTGGTTTCTAATCTCCATGATTTACAGTTTAAGTTTATGTAGTGTTGACAGTTTATATAGTTAGTTAGTTTGATACCATAGATGAATCATAGATGAAAAATAAACATAGTAATCATAGATGAATAATAATATAGTAATAGTCACTGACCTCTATAATACCACTGGACTGGCTGTTCCAAGCGTTTGACAGCAATTATTTTGTGTCCATTTGAAGCGCCACTAGCGAGAGTCTCGAGAACTAATTTTGACGTATATTGCAAATGACAGCGAGAAGTGTTTGTTTACTGTAAAGTAATTTTGCATTTTCGTTGTTAATATAACATAAGTAGTAATTATGATGATACGGTTATTGATTAATAAAAATAAAAAAATAAAAATCTTTATATCGACATCATTAGTTTTAGTACCATGAACTCTCGCTACGTCCGACGGCGGCAGACAGCGCCAAAATGGCGAATATCAAGCAGCCACAAAAGCACGTTGACAACAGCCAGTCCAGTGGTATTATAGAGGTCAGTGGTAATAGTTCTCTATAGACTATAGTCTGTTGCACAGATTAGGAAAACTTTCTTGACCGAATAGAGGCTCACCTCCTTTTATTTTGGAGTCTCTTTAAACAAAGTTTTGGCTAACAGAAATAACTGTTTTGGCTGACCGATTTCTATGATTTTCTTTTGTGAATATTCCGTAGGTCTGAGAATAGGTCGTAGGCCATGTGTTATTCCCCTCCTAGCCCTAGGCCATAGAGTATATTGCCACATATATAACCCTAGGCCTAGGTGATAAGGGTGGCCCCAAAGAGTATAGATAATATACTGGGGTGGCCCTCTCCAGATATTTTTATTTTTAGACCAAGGTTTTATTTTTTTATGACTTATAGGTACCACGAATCAATATTTTTTATAGTGAATTGATTAGAATGCGGGCGGAGCAGCGGGAATCGCTAGTATTATTATATTATTTGCGTTTATTTTGATTATGTTCTAATTGCTATGTATGTATTGTAATCTATGGTTGTAATCATAGATGAAAAATAAAGTTGTAATTTGTATCGTTTCTATGACAACCAAATCGTAAACAGCCGCGGATTGCGAAGTTGTTCTGTGGTGAAAAGTTTTATATTTATAAATTCCTAAATAATGTACTAATTTAAGAGACTTTATTACAATAAATTGGATTTTATATATTTTTTTTCAAATTAGAGATGACTCTTTACATTGATAAAAAACTTAATTTTTCCGACACAAATGTCGTTACAACATTAAGTTCATGGCATCCTTCGTTGCCTCTACTTGCTGTTGGATCTTATAATCAAGAAAAAGGCGGACTTGTTACAATTTTTCAAGAAAACGTAAGAACAATTCTTCAATTCTTAAATAGAACTATTATGTTAAGTTGAAGCAGTAATAACTGTTGTTCTAGCAGTAAATTTAAAAGTGTATCTACTTAATTATTATATTTTCTTATTTATTTATTTCATTACAGGGGATTGCTCTAGAAGGCTGCGATTGGCCTGTATTATTATCGAACCAAGTGACTGCACTAGCCTGGCACCCTTTAAGAAAACTGTTAGTTGTTGGTTGGGATGGAGGTGAACTTTATATCTGGTTAGAGTACTCTTGGGCTCGATTGGAAGCGCCACATAATGCTGCTTTGACTACAGTGACTTTTAGCCCTGGTGGTGGCAGGCTCCTAGCCTCAGATGCTGCAGGATCTGTCTCAGGATGGCAATCTAGTTCTGGTGCTCCTTTAACATCATTTCATCATCAGCTTGGAGATGTCATTACACATGTAAAATTTTGTGCTCCAAATCCAACTTCTGAGACATCAATAAGAGGGTTAGCTCGAGCTGCCGTTGCAGGAGATGAAAATGCTTTAGATGCCCTGGCTGCTTGGAGGCCTCGAACTACTGCAAAAATTAGAGAAGGAATTCAACCTGACAACTATGCCTGCTATGCAGCTCAAGATAATGGTATAATTTTATACATTGATCATGCCGGAGCTTGTTCTGAAGTGCTTAATGCTGCTGGTAGTATTGTTTTCCTAGAAATTTTAAGCAATTTATACCTACTTATTGGTTGGGAAACAGGTGGGGCATTAAGTCTCTCAAGGTTTTTAATGTCAAGTGATGGATCATTGACTACAGATACTCATGTTAGAATGAGTGCACGAAATGGCCAGTGCATTGTGTTAGCAGGAAACTATTGTTTAGCAGTTATAACAGGAGATAATTTAATAAGGATTTGGGACAGTGAGACTGGTGATAATGATGTCTTGCCTAATGAAAGTGATGAAACTGTGTCAGGAGACATATTTACAAGTATAAGTTATTGCAATTTAAGTGATACATTATGTTGTGGAACATCTCAAGGAAATTTATACTTGTGGAGGCGAGATCACCGAAATTGTTGGAAACTTATAAGTAGTACCTCTGTTAAAGGTACAGTGAAAGAAGTAACATGGGGTTCTGAAGGATTAATGAATCCTTTATTACATGTCAATTGCATAACCAATGCATTTATTCTTTGTGAGCAACATGTATGTTGGGGCTATTCTAACAATATATGGATGGTGCAAAAATCTGCTTATGAAATAGCTGTATTCGGAGCAGAGGCTAATGTGTCTTCCAGTATTGATGCATCACTATCAATAAAAACTTTTGCATTTAAAGATAATTATATTGTATTAGGTGATGGTAAAGATGTACAAGTAAGTAACTGTTATATTCGCACAAAAATTATAGCAAATTAGATTTATTTTGAGACTAGTAAACCGGTTTTAAACGGTTGTTATAATTTTCTAATGAAATAAAAGTAGCTTAAGTTATTTTTTATAACATTAGCTATCTGTGAGTGAAAATCCCATCAAAATGGGTCCAGCCGTTTCAGATATTAGCCAAAACATAAAGACAGACAGTCGACGTAGGTAGCTAGTATTTATTAAAAAGCTGTTAATTTGAAATTAAAAACAAACACTTCAATTTTTTTTATAAGAACTGGTAACAATCTTTTCAGGTTTGGATGAACAGTAAAGAAAATGCAACTTCATTTACCTACTTACGTACATTTCCTTGGAAAACAGACATTCTTATATTGCACAATGAGATCATAGTTGGTTTGGGGAACCCTCATATTGAGTGTTACAATGTGTCAGGGACTAAAGTGGGCATTCTTCCAACCTCTGAAGGAGAAGGTGAACCAATTGCCATTACAAATACAAACAAATTTATTGTAATAGCTACAATTGATGGTACCATTAAGCTAGCAGAAATAACTAAAAAGGGACTGAGAATGCCATACCCATCAAAAAACTGCTATCATGTGATTGAAGATTTTGGAGAAATTATGCGTTCATCAGTCAATGCTTCAGGCCTTTATATCTGTTTAAGCATTGCAAATGCAGGTCTAGCTCCTGACCCAAGAATTTACTTATGGGACGTTGCAAATGATACTATTAATAGTACTCTTTTATCTAATTCCAAGCAACCTCCATACCAAAGTGTACCTATAGCAATATTGTGGGACAATAATGACCCTAGACTGGTCGCTGTTCATATGCGGTCTGCAGAATTTGATCATATTCATTTATTTTTTTGTCATGAAAGTAAGCTTTATGAATACAAAAATTGGTGTCCGAGTGCCGAAGATTACTTCACGTCTGATTTTATATTCTGCTCATTATTTTCGCCGTATGTAGTCATATTAGCGCAGCAACATATTAAAAGAATATTGATAAAAGAATTTGAAGACTCTACTGATTATGAATTAAGTAAATTGAAACAGGTGCTGAATTTTTTATTTTATATGACAACTGGACATTTGGAAAAAGCTGTTGTGATCGGTACTAATATTGCAGGCAATAAAAAATCGGTTGTTTGGGAAAGTTTGGCTAGAGTTTGCGTAACTTTAAAAAGAGCAGATGTCGGCGCTGTTTGTTTGGGAAAAATGGGGGATATAAAGGGGGCCTTAATGATGCGTAAGGTATTGAATGATGACAGTATGGATGATACATCTAGAGTTGGGGTATTAGCTGTTAACTTGGGTATGATAGAAGAAGCGGAAAACTTGTTTCGGGAAGCGCAAAGACCTGATTTAATTACTCGTCTAGTATCAGCAAAAGATGGTGGTCTAAATGAAATTATTAACGGTGAAAAGGCGAGTGAGAATGCGCTTCTCATTAAAAGTGCACAGCACAAGCTTGCTAAAATATTATGGGCAAATGGTGAAACTGCGTCTTCATTGAAATTGTTCGAAAGTGCAGGAACTCTTGTACCACATGTACCACGAATGCTGATTGCACAAGGTCAAGCTACAGTATTAGCTCAATATGTCTCAACATCAAATGATAGCAACCTAATAACATGGTGGGGGCATTATTTGGAAAGTATTGGCGATCTTGATGGGGCATTAGATGCTTACGCTCGAGCAAATGATTTTGGAGAACAAACAAGGCTGTTGTGTCATATGGACAGACTAGAAGAAGCGGAAAAAATATTCCTCAAAAATTCTTCATCAATGTATCAAATGGCACGACATTTGGAAATGAACGCAAACGATACGGAAAGCGCCGTTAAGGTAATAGTAGTATATAGTGTATATCAACTACCACAGTAAGCATGTAACACTACAGATCCTTTGGTTTTGGGTTCAAGTCCCTGTTCAGGTCTAGTTCAGCTATTGTTTCTGTATAGAATTTTTTAGTATTAGCCCAAAGTTGGTAACTTTGTTCTTTCTACTTGAACTGTGCTACTACTTCTACTCGAACGTGCACTATAATAACAAAAAATTACAATACCTTGTATACACTTGATACAAATATTTATTCATGTTTAGCTTTATTTAAAATGCGGTGCAGTATCATCAGCCATAAGAGTATCGGCGGAAGCGAGTGCTTGGAATTTAGTATGGCGCGCTGGAAATTCTTCTCCAAAACACGCCCTATATGCTGCATCTATCCTTGAAAATGCTGGACAAATTGAGCAAGCTATAGCTTTATATCAAAAATCAGGTAAAATTATATCAGTTTAAATTATTCATATTTTCAAGCGTCATTTAACTGTTTTGTTAAATGAAATTGCAAAGTTCAGAAGCAAAATTGAAACGTAAAGGGTACAATTCTTTAATATTGGGGCATCATTCAAATATTCAATTAAATGATAAAAATAAGAAAAATTGAAAACTTGACTTAAATATATTTATGTGTATATAAACAGAAATTACACTTTCTTTTTTATACGATCGTACTCTCTCTGATTTTACTAGCTAATACTTTGAATTTTATACATATTTAATAATTGTAAAATTATAATATTAGGCGCAGCACACATGGCCTTAAAGCTAGCAGTGAGTTCTGGTGACACAAACGCGATGGTGGCTGCCGTTGAATCTCTAGGGGACAAAATAGACCCGGAGATGGCGCACACTCTCGCAGCACACCTACGTAAGGCGGACCACCACTCTCACGCCGCTGCTTTACTTGCAACTGCAGGGAAGGTACGTGCTTTTTGTAAACTACCTACCTTATAAATACATTATTAATATTTAAGTGCATTTTTCATATTACTACGTACGTACGTACTCGTACGTTAGGTACGTTTTTAGTTTACTGCGGCACCATTGGCTGTAATGTATACATATAAAACATTCTTACTTAGTAGATTTTGTAGATTGAATATATATTTTTTAATCTTATTGAAATACATAGTCATTATTATCGACCTGAATCAATAGTTTTTAGAATTTTGTCTGTCTGTGACATGAGAATTGATAACCGGCGATGGGACGAGATAACCACTAAACAGATTTTGCTGACTATCGCATTCAGATTTAGGTATGATGATAACTGTTATGTCGGTCAACATAATATGGGGAAATTAATTGCGGGAAAATATCTCATTTCTGAGGAATCTATACGTATTTAGGGGCGAACCCGAGCGGACAAAGGCGAGTCTCTAGTCATGTTATATATGTACAGAATTAGAACACTCGAACGTTTCGGATACTTTTATTCCAATTGTGATGAAGTCATGTACTGAGTGTTTATGATTTCATGACAATCGGATCATTAGCCTCAAGAGAACCTGTCCAAAAAAAATTCTCTAATTGGACGTTTTTTTCTATGCATTCCTACAACATTTAAGGGGATAAATCGTTAGTACTATATATTTGGCTCTAGTACGAAGAAGCATTGGACATAGTGGAGCAGTCCGCCGCCCCCCTGTCGGAGGAGCTGAGCGAGCGGCTGGCGGCGCCGGCGGGCACGGCGGGCCGCGACGCGCTGCTGCGCCGCCTCGCCGACGTGCTCGGCACCCGCGGACTCTACCACCAGGCTGCCAAGCGACTGGCGCATATCGGGGATAAGGTGACTATTTAAGTAGGTGTGTGGTAGGTAGTGGTAATCTTCTTGCTTGGGAAAACTTTGCAAGTTTTCGAAAGACTTGTGAAGTCCTGCAACTGTTATCTGGTCAGCGTGGAATGTAGCCTGATTCTTTTGTGTTGAAGGAAGGCCGTTGTCTAATAGTAGGGCGTAAAAACAAAAGGCTGAATACAATGATGTGTTAAAATAATTTAACCTCGTAAATTATTCCGCCTCCTGAGACGGTAGCGCTTGTAACTGTGCCATAATATCAAAAGTAATTGGAAGACATAAATATTCGTAAAAACAGATCAATTCAGTAGTAGCTATTAACTAAGTATTAGCGAGCTTTAGCGTTCTTATTTTAAACGGTTATATTTTCATACTTAATGGTGTATTATAGTATAAACGAGCATTAAACGAATACAAGTAAAAAATAAAGGTCGGTTTGTCAGGCGGGCGCTCTCCGCTGGCTGATCCGGTCGGACGACGCGGACCGCATCGCGACGTTCGCGGCGGCGACGCGCGACCGCGCCACGCAGCTGGCGGCGGCCGAGCACCTGCGCCGGCGCGCGCGCTGGCGCCGCCGCCCCGACCTCGCGCGCCACATACTGCACTTCTACACGCGCGCGCGCGCCCACGGCAAGCTCGCCGCCTTCTACGCCGAGTGCGCCGCCATGGAGATCGAAGATTATGAGGTCCGTTTGATTGTTCTGAATGAACGGATAATGATAATGTAATACGGCAGTGGTAGCCTAGTGGTAACGCTCTCGCTGGGATGCAGAGTGATGTGGGTTTAAATCCGAGTCTCGCAAATCTGATATTTACATGTAAAAATCATTTCTATCCTGATTACCACTTGTCTTACGGTGAAGGAAAAACATCGTGAGGAAACCTGCATGTCTGAGAAAAACCTAGCAAGTTTTCGAAAGACATGTGAAGTCCGCCAACACGCACTAGGCCAGCGCGGTGGACTATGCCTGATCCCCATCGTACTGAGGGAGGCCCGTGCCCAGCAGAGGGACGTTAAAAAAGTGCTGAAGAAATACATTTGTGTTGTTTTAATTTCAGAACTATGAAAAAGCCTTAGAAGCTTTGAAGGAGGCAATGAAATGTATTGCGAAGTCATCAGATCCAGAGTCAAGTATATATTTTTATACTATTATTACTATGCTAAACTATACTACACTTAAATTATAAATAACTTTTATTATTGCTTAAATAATCATAATCGTTAAAAGTACTTTCTAGTCAATGATATTATAAGTAAAAAGGTGTAGATACGTTACCTAAACGACATTCTACCTTCAAAAACGGCACACTAACGCACACATGAATAACTAAAAATATTGCAATAACACTGAACACACTACATTACGATTAGTTGTCAAAATAGGATGGCATGATTCAAGTATCGCCAATAAAAAAGAAACAAATATAATTCGCGACAGTGCGTCGTCAACGCGTGACTATGTTCAGGTGGGCCAATTAGCCTAGTTTTTGTGTGCCGCTTTTTGAGCGCGTATGACTTATCTACACCTTTTTTCCTAGTATATCAATGTTTCTAGTATATACTCGTACACATAGTAGACAATCCATACAGGAGACAATCGCCAATTGAACAATACAATACCAATTTTAATGATGAACCGAGGAAAAGCAATGAGTGCCAAATCGCCACGATTGATGTACAGTTACACCCGTGAAACATTATCTCAAAATAAATATGACAATCTGGAGAGCCTCACTCATTCATGTCTTGCCCTGCACTTCCCATACGGTAGCCCTATCTAAACGCTTTTGTTAAACAAGGATATTATGAATATTTATTATTTAGTAAACTGTGGTTTTATTTGACTGACTGACAAACTTCTACTCGACAAAATATAGAGGGTTCGCCGTCCGTTTTTTTTTTCATATAGCCTGTTGGAGATATTTGTTACCTTTTTTTTCTATATTTTTCTTACCTGTGGAAACTTAATTGGTAAATTATTTTTAGTTTAAATGATATACTGTTTGTTTCCCTAAAAAAATCAGAATTATATCAACGTTCTGTTAATATTAAAATGGTGATAATACTTATATTTTTCAACAGGCTCGCAAGCAATGGCTCTTCAGGAACAAAGTGTATTCGTCAAACAATTTATAGACATGAAGAAAGCTTTAAGCACAGGTGATATTAATGCAGGTATGTTTGTTTTTTTTTAACTTTACTCCTCAAAGTTATCCATCGTGAATGCCTTCGTACTTCATAGCAGCCTGGTCAATTTTTAGTGTCGAAATATAGGTCAAGCCTATATGTTACCGGTTGGCGGTTACGTACAATCAAGAAAATGTATGTACGAATGTATGTATGTTGAAAGCTCACTCACATAGTATCCTATTCAGTAGTTTCACAAAGCCTTTGGTCAAATTTTATTAAATGCTATACATTTATACAAAGACTTAGTATGGTAGATAAATCGTAAAAGTTTTTATACTATGACGATACTTTAATTTACTGTTATATCAATCCGGTTATGAAGTCGCACTACTGAGTACTGACTAAACTGAAAACTCACATCTAAAGAAACAAGTATAAGATTATTTTGTTTTCAGGTATATCTAACGGAAAACAACTGATGCGTGCCGTGAGCGGACGCGCAGGACTTATCTCTGAAGAAAAAATACTCAAGATACTAGTGCAGTACTCCAGTGGCCATCCCGAGGCTGAAGGTCATAATTTTAAAATTATTTATTTTATTTTTAATGAAGAAGACATGGCCTGGATGAGAGGAGATTGGTCGATAAAAACAAACCTTTTTACAAGTTTGTTTAGGAAGTATCAGTTACTTTATTTTTCTGGGTTCCTCATATTATGCTACTATTTCTGTAACTTTTTACCTAAGTATTTTTAAACAATTCTTTAATTTAATGGTACGATGCTCGTTTATTCGTCATAAAAGTTGACAATGAACTAAAATAAATTTCTTTTTTAAAACTTTAAACGGTGACATTGGTTCAATGATCAATTTTCATACTCTTATTCATGTTAGTTATATCTTTTAAATATACACTTTCGTTACAGAACTAGAAAAGCTATTAAAAGCATTACAACATCGGTCATATGAAGAAAGTACGCAAAGTGATTCACCAGAGCAAAGTGTGGAAGAAATTATATAATCTTAACTAACAGTTTTTGTTAAAAATGTATTTTTAGTGTAAGTGCAATATTCAAGTGCCTTTATAAGAAGTACACCGATAATTTATTTATTTTTATATAAAATTATAATAAAAGTAATATAACTTGTTTATTTTAAATTTTAATCTTTTATACTATTTATTATTTTATACCTTTAACTAAAAGAAGTAACGACATTGTGTGTAATTTACTAAAAAAAAGAAAATTTATTATCCTATCTATTATACTGTAAATAATAACAAGAGTTGTGAATTAATATAAATAATGGTTATAGACAAATTAATAATGTAAGGTAAATTAAAGTCAAATATTGGGAATTAATATTAAAAAAGAATGTAGTTGAATCAAAAATACAAAGGTGAATGTAAAATGTAAATTTATTTTTTATTTCTACTTGTTAATAAAAATGAGATATATCTAAATAAAGCATTACCACCACTGACCTCTATAATACCACTGGACTGGCTGTTGTCAACGTGCTTTTGTGGCTGCTTGATATTCGCCATTTTGGCGCTGTCCGCCGCTGTCGGACGTAGCGAGAGTTCGTGGTACTAAAACTAATGATGTCGATATAAAGATTTTTATTTTTTTATTTTTATTAATCAATAACCTTATCATCATAATTACTACTTATGTTATATTAACAACGGAAATGCAAAATTACTTTACAATAAACAAACACTTCTCGCTGTCATTTGCAATATACGTCAAAATTAGTTCTCGACCCTCTCGCTAGTGGCGCTTCAAATGGACATAAAAAAATTGCTGTCAAACGCTTGGAACAGCCAGTCCAGTGGTATTATAGAGGTCAGTGATTACCACCAATATGTTTAACTATCAAAACAAATTTAAAAAAAAAATCTGGCAGGCTAACTTCCGTGTCGCCTGGAGACACCACCGCACAATGATGTTATACATTGCCACCGCACAACAGATTTAGATAAAATGTGGTATAAAAGTAGCTGGTTATTCGGGTGAACATATAGAAAGAAAACCTTATACGCGTTCCATGGGAAAATATCTCATCTCTAAGACTTTCTGAATGCTAAATAATCATAAGTAATTAACTGTTTTTGCAATGAAAACAATATTATTTTGCAATCTGTGTCAACTATATCTACAGTATGAAGGGTAGCACTGACCTCTATAATACCACTGGACTGGCTGTTGTCAACGTGCTTTTGTAGCTGCGTGATATTCGCCATTTTGGCGCTGTCCGCCGCTGTCGGACGTAGCGAGAGTTCGTGGTACTAAAACTAATGATGTCGATATAAAGATTTTTATTTTTATTAATCAATAACCGTATCATCATAATTACTACTTATGTTATATTAACAACGAAAATGCAAAATTACTTTACAGTAAAAAAACACTTCTCGCTGTCTTTTGCAATATACGTCAAAATTAGTTCTCGACCTTCTCGCTAGTGGCGCTTCGAATGGACACACAAAAATTGCTGTCAAACGCTTGGAACAGCCAGTCCAGTGGTATTATAGAGGTCAGTGCTTGAGTCATTAAATTTTTTAAATATTTGAACTCAGCTAACTTCACTCCATTTATAACAGCTATGTTCATATTGAAACTATTCGCACGCCAGCGCTATTGTGGTAGGTAATGGAAACTTTATTTTCAGTATGTAACAGCTGGACACGTTTTCAACTTTCCCCCCTATGAGTCGGTTCTCCTTATCTCTACCCTCCATTATCTACAGCTACACTTGTTTCTATTTTACAGTCTTGAGCCCAGTATTTTATCTATACTCTGGTCTTGAGTCTTGACTTTATTGAGTTTATATATGTAGCAATATACTCTATGCCATAGAGGTTATGGCATAGAGTATATTGGTCTATGGTCTTGACCATATCTCAGACTAATTAAAGAGAGTAGACGGAAGGCTAAAATAAAAACCGAGTAGTCTATAGTTTACTCATTTAAGTCAGTTAGCATGTCATTAGGTGTGAGTGAAACAAAACATGGCTGTTTGCTTATATTATATTTTTTAAACGTGTCACAAAGCAAAAAATGAGAAATGTCAAATGGTCACCTTTGGTCACCATTTAATACTAACAAATAAAAATGTTCTATCCATGACGTCAAAAACTTTGAAGTCGGCTATCAACCTCTTTTTTTAGTATTATGTTTTGTTGACATATGTCGGGAGTTTGTCGAATTTTTTGGTGAAAAAAGGGATATTAATATTACTTTCTGCCTAAAAACGTGGCCAGAAAGTTTTTTCGTGAGGTGTACAGTGATCTGGAAAAGATGTCTTGCGTAATTGAAGGGTGTAAAGCCCAAGTTCGAGAAAAGGAAATGAGGACGAATCCTTAACATATCATCGGTTAGTTTAGAGATATATTGTTCAATATTGGAAACATAAAAGTGATAAACGGTAAAATAAAATAGTACTGTATGTCTATCTACTCAAAAGAATACACATATATGCTTTTTTTATGATTTTTCTCAAAAATAAATTGCGGCAACTATAAGTAACTAGTGATGTAAAAATGGTTGTCGATAATCATTTCAAAACTGTTGCAGATTTCCTAAAAATGATAAAATTAAAACTAAATGGATAATTCGCACATATTTAACTAAAACAATTGTATTTAAAGGTCAATGAGTGCTTGTTATTACATTACTATTTTAATTATTGTTAATAAAGACATTAAAATAAATGAATATAGTTTTATTTAAACTGGTGTTATGTCTATGGTTAAGTAAAAGTTGTAGAATAAACGTGGTTTTTTTTACCCGACTGTAATGAAAGTAATTCTTTTCAAATGTTCTTTATTACCACGTATTGGTGAATTGGCTGCATGAATTTTTGTAATCAAGGTAGGAGCTCCGCCGACAGTTTTCAGTTCTTAGAGCTCGTTAGCAAAACTTAACCCTTCCAAGGTGCGCGGTGCGATTAATTGTGTTGACGGAGCTCCTATTTCTGCCTTAGTTTGGCCCTTCGGGCCTAATTTAACCTAACCTACGGATCGAGAAAACCTAGTCTTTACTAAGCCCCTTGGGAAAAACTAGTTTTACCTAGTAAAAACTAGTTCCAACTAAAACGGGTCTTAACTGTAACGTATACATGTGAAGATTTCATATTATATTATAATTTATTTCATATTATAATTTTGCGCAAATAAAAACTAGGAGTTGTATGATTAAAACACTAAATCTAAGCAAACTTTTTTCAATAAGATTGATTAAATAATATCATAGCCGTTAACTTATTATCCGTGTGTGTTTTTGAAACTCTTAGTTTTTTGTTTTGCAAAAAAAATGGTTTGTCAATCTTTCTACGATATAATACAACTCATATAATGAACAGCCGGGTATTTGTATTTTTTATTATAATTTAATACATGTTTTTCATCGACGTCGACATAATAATGTCGGTCATAAGCTCATCACTATCCAAAAATTAGCTTGTGACAACCTGCATAATAACGAAAACGAACGGCATTATATGTCTCTTTCTTACGCACTATTAACATCGTAAGTAAAAAAAAGATAAATATATGCATTTCATTTCTTATTTTAGCGTGGGTTCCATGCTTTGTCAATCTTCCTAGGTAGCAATATACTCTATGCGCTTGACTCTTGTCAATTATTGTCAATTGTCAAATGTACGTCACAGTCGTACTTTGAATTTGAGGTTACAAAATAAAGTGATATACACATGTGATTTTGAAAAATATAAATATAATTTTATAATAATGGTTCGACACAACAATCAGTTACCGAACAATCTAACGCAACTACAAAACTTAATAAAACGAGATCCAGATTCTTATAAAGATGAGTTTCGCCAACAACTCGCACATTTTGAAACAACTCTGGAAATTTTCAAATTGAATCCAACTCAATATAATAAAAAATTGGATGAGCAAGCAATGTTTTTGGCACAAGTAACCCAATGTTATCAAAATGATATGAAATCATTTCCTCAGAAGATAGTTGATATTTTGAAAACTCACAATACTACACTTCATAACGAGATGAGACTTTCATTATGTAAATGTTTGATACTACTTAGAAATAAAAACTTTATAACTGCTTTTGATTTGCTGGAATTATTCTTCTCGTTAATAAAATGTCAAGACAAAAATCTAAGGGAATATCTAAAGACACACATTATAACTGATATAAAAAATATGAACATGAAACATAAGGATATGAAACTAAACTCCACACTACAAAACTTCATTTTTTCTATGTTGAAAGATACAAATGTGAAAACAGCTAAATTAGCTATTGATATTTTAATTGAAATGTACCATAAGAATATATGGAATGATCACAAGACTGTTAACATTATTGCTGATATTGGATGTTTCTCAAAAGTTACTAAAGTAATGGTAGCTTCTTTAAAATTTTTCTTAAGTCGAGATGAAGAGGAAAAGCCTGATTCAGACAGTGATGATGAAGTTGACCCTAGAGATACAATGATTTCCAATAAATTTAATAAAAAAACTAGAAAAAGGGAGAAAATGGTAGAAAAAGTTAAAAAAATTGCTAAGAAAAACAAAAAAAAGAAAGAAAAAGCACCCATATTTAATTTTTCTGCTCTTCATCTTATTAATAACCCACAAGGCTTTGCTGAAAAGTTATTTAAACAACTAGAATCTTCAAATGAAAGATTTGAAGTTAAACTAATGACATTAGATGTCATTTCTAGATTAATAGGTCTTCATAGTCTCTTTTTATTTAACTTTTATCCATTTCTCGCAAGATTAGTGATGCCCCACCAAAGAGAAGTGACTCGTATTTTACAATTTGCAGCTCAATCTGCACATGAGTTAGTTCCACCTGAAGTATTGGAACCAGTTATGAAAGCAATTGCAAACAACTTTATTACTGAAAGAAATTCAACTGATGTTATGGCAGTGGGATTAAATGCTGTAAGAGAAATTTGTGCACGTTGTCCCTTGGCTATTGGAGAAGACCTTTTAAGAGATTTAGTACAATATAAAACATACAAAGAAAAATCAGTAATGATGGCTGCCAGATCCTTGATCCAATTGTATAGACAAACTATGCCAAATTTATTACACAAGAAAGATAGAGGTCGCCCTTCTGAGGCATCGGTAGAATTGAAAACAAAGAAATATGGGGAAGTTGAAATAAAAGACTATATACCGGGCTCAGAAGTTTTATTAGAAAAAGAGGAGATAAAAGACAAGAAAAAAGGTAACAAAAAACCTAAAGCTAAAAAGGATGAATCTGATGATGAGTGGATTGATGTTGGATCATCAGATTCGGAATTAGATATAACAACTGATAGTGAAAATGAACAGTCTGATGATGAAGAAGAAATAGACGAAATTGCTGAGCAAGAAGGAGATGAAGACGAAAATACTGTAGATAAGGAGCAAGAAACAAAAGAACATGTTACTGAAAGTACAAGTAACTCTACAACACCTAGAAAAATACTAAAAGCAAAATCAATTTCAAAACAAGATAGAGAAGAAAAAATCAAAGTAGCTCGTGATATAGCTATGGACAAAATTTTTACTGATGAAGATTTTAAAAGAATTGAAGCAGCTCAAATAAAAAAGGCAGTAAGTGGTGTAAAAAGGAACAAGAGTGCAATAGAAGAAGAAGAAAATGAGTCAGAATTAGTACAGTTATCAGCTATAGAAAATATACACAAAAAAAGGAAACATGATTATAACGCAAGACTTGAAACAGTTTTAAAAGGCAGGGAAGAAAGGGATAAATTTGGTTATAAAGATCGAAGAAAAAATGCAAACTGCTCTAAGACTAATAGGGAAAAAAAGAAGACTAAATCATACCAAATGGTAAAACACAAAGCAAGAGGTAAAGTTAAGAGATCATTTAAAGAAAAACAAATCGCCTTCAGGAATTATTTAATAAAACAAAAGAAAATGCGTTAGTAAATATATATTTAAATTTTTCAATAAATATGTAATATACTTCTTTTATTTTGGTTTTTTTCTCTTAATTTATACTGTGCAAAATTATAAAGTGTTTCCGTAGCCATCTTACTTATAAGAAAAAAGAATTAAACAATCAACATTCAACATTTTATGCGAGAGTAGTAGTATATAAAGCTGTCTTTTAGGAATTAAAGTACTAATGTAAAGAACTGGAGTTCAGTCAGGAATAGAATAGGCTTCAGTAGCTATTCGAGGCACGGGATTGCATAAGTTATAATTTACAGAAATTTCGAAAAGAATAATTTAGTACTACAAATAAGAAGGACCCATCCAATTATTAGACTACTCATAGTTGATATCGAGAAAAAAACCGATACTCGGCTTGTTCTTGCAAAGCTTAGTCGGAATCTAGATTCTAGTCCTCAGTCCTCACTCCTCACTAATTATTTTCTCAATTCCAAATAACTTTCAGGGTTAAATATGAAATAAATATTGATATTATATGAAGCCCAAATGTTAAATTTCTCTTTATAACATTAATTTAACTAATTATTATATAATTATTTAAAAAATATGAATTATGCACAGACATATTGATTATTACATGTCTATGGAATCTCCAATGATATTTTAACTATAGATATGTTATGAGCGCGCAATCGTGAAAACTCGAAAACGTCCTAATTAGGATGTATTGCCTTTAGTCTGCATCACCGCATGGCGACGAGTGGTACGCTGCTACAAAATTTAAAAAAATGCCATCCTGTGTATTTAGGAAATGCACCAATTATGATACCAAAGTTAATAAAACACAAGGGATCTCATACCACATGTAAGAACGCAGTATACTTCGATTTATTAATATATTTCAATTATTTGCCTAATATTCTGATATGTCATCGGTCGCTAGACTAATGTTTGTTTACATTGACGCGCAATTGACAATACTAGCTGTCTCTTTTTTTCTTATTGATTTTATCGACTATCCCCTTTCTATCGTTTTGACATGTACCTTGAATGAAAAGTGTGTATGTGTGCAGCGCGGAACACTTTTTTCGGTTGCTTAGTGAGCGTATAACATATCTATAGTTAAAATATCATTGGGAATCTCAGTATATATAAGTTACTTTATGTGTGGAATTATGAGATTAGAATAATCATTAATCATTACATATTTCTTACATAGGTAATATAATATCGATAATCGAACTTATGTTTTCGATAATAGTACTCGCTCTGTGATATATTTCTATTTTCTACTTTATCTGTGGTTGATCTAATTGAATTACAAAATAGATGAAAAATAAAGAAAAAGTCTTTCTGAAGCTGTAGATGTCGCAGTGCAACAAAAATACTTGTGAGTTATTTTTTTTAATTCGTGTAGGTGGATTTAAGCACTTTCATAAAAGTATAGGGTCTTGTTTTAACTCAGCTACCGGGCTTTTTAAATAAATTTGTAATTCCGTAGGAATATTCGGCACATAGTGTCACGTCGCGTCGGCACATTAAATATTATTCTTTTCGTTTACAAGTTTACAACTTAATGGTCATATAGTAAGAATATTGGTCGCTTATTTAGATTAAAAGTATCTATTAGAACAATGCTGTCATGGTATATATTTTTCCTATTTTTAAAGATGAATAAAGCCTAATTCTCTCGCAGGCAGTCTTTCAATTTCTTACAGGTCATCTAATGGTTATCGAACTCAAAGAGAATGTAATCACTACGATCGAACTAATAAAGTTGAACCTAGCACATTCAATGCACGCTAGATGGCGCTCTTAAGAATAATTGACTTTTCGATGTTTTTTTCTTTATGTGTCGATGTTATCGAAGTCAAAAAATCGATGTTTTTCAGCTAATCATCATCGAGCATCCCTATAGCTGCACAATTTTAGCACCCCATCGAAGGATTTATGAAATCAAAATGACCTTAATCAATAGGTCTACGTTCGGTCTGTATAGGTCCACTATTATTTTTGTTGTTTTTCGATGGGGTGCTAAAATTGTTCAGCTCATCCCTATTCCCTAGATCATGCATTTATCTAAATTCCAACGTCACTGTCATAAATCATAATTAAAAAAGTGTGTAAATAAATTGAATTAAATTTATACCAAAATGTTAAAACCAAAAGCTTTAACTCAAGTCCTAAGTCAAGCAAACACTGGTGGCGTAGAAAATACATTGTAATACTGCTGTAACGAATATACATTTCAATAATTAGAAAACCAAAGCTACATTTTATGATTTTTTTTTAGATTATTAAATCATCAGGGAGCTCTTTTAGCATATTCTGGATATAATGACAAAGATGCAAGAGTAACGGCAGCAATTGCAAGTAATGTATGGTCTGCGTATGAGAAGCATGCCAGAAATGTTTTTAAAGAAGATAAATTACATCTTATATTAGTTGATTGTTTAAATGGAAAAATTGCTGTCACCCAAGTTGCAAACCTACTATTGTGTCTTTATGCTAAAGAAACAGTTGGATTTGGAATATTAAAAGAAAAAATACATGCAATAGCTCAGTACCTAGAGGGACCTCTGAAACAAGTTGCAAGTTCGTAATATATGTCTGCTGTATATAATATTAATAGCTAAATTAAAAGTAATTCAAAAGTGATATATTATGTATAATCGTTTTCTGTAAGCAAATTATAAAGTTTTGTTATTTGTTTACTATTTAATAAGGCAGATACATTTTTTATACTATGTAAATGTAATAAATTTTAACATTAAGCTTTCAAATCTTTTATTTGCTTATGTTTTTTTAATTGTAAAAAAAATTGCCTAAGCAAACTAAACATTAAATATTTTATACTCATTGAAACATAACTGAGTGAAAGTGATATTGTGTTAATAATAATTGTTATTAAACAGAGGCATAAACTATCCATATTAGAAATTACACTTGGATTAAACCACACCTATTAATAATCTTTTACCAGATACAGAATCTTTGACAAGAGTTTCTGTGATTTACTCTATCATTGCAGATGAACACAAGGAAGGCTACCTTGCATTCTGCTGAGTATGTCAACTATGTAATTATGTACCCATATTATGTCCTAAATATAGAACCGTGGGCTTATGGTATTAGATTAATAAAAAAATTGATTGTCAGAAATCCTAACGCCTGTTAAGGTGGGCTAATTACATTAAATGTGAGCATAACGTATGGGAATTGAAAAATAAAATGTCAATAGATTAATGGATAGATTGCTTTGGCTGGCACTGATTTCCAAATTAACTTAGTATTTAAAAGTATTATTTTCTACTTTTCAGTTTAGATTTGTTTAGTTTTGAAGTCAGTTTTTGCCTAATAAGTCGACGAGGTTTCGGAATAAACATATTTAGGCAATCGAGATTTGTCCACATCCAGTTTTCCGCCTAACTCACAGACGCTAATGATTACAATTTACCTTCTATAATATAAACCCTAATAGCCTGAAAGTATACAACTATCGGTTTATAAGTGCATATTATATTGAAAGATTTTTCTTAAACTCCTAACTGTTGAGGAGTTGTACCTTCCATCATCAGGTACGGTACATGACTCTAATATCCGGATACCCGATAAAAGATTCGGCCGAGTATCATTAATTTGCTCCAAAAAATTGAAAAGTTCCGTTATTTTGTCATGGATCCCATAATCAGAACCTTACAAAACTCTCATGAAACTACCCTTGAAGTACATGATGTACTTCCAATAAAAGAAGAATCACCGAAATCGGTTGGCGTGATATTGAGTTATTCATCCATTCGTCTCGTGCACATATACTTAATGCTAAGACTTTTATGAATTTCTGATGGATGCCACTGTCAGAACTGGAGTAAATTAAAATGGGACCACACGGGAAGCACCATCTTTCAAATAAAAAAATATATCAAAATTAGAGATGAAACGGATAGTGGTTTGGCCTATCCCAGATACCGGATATCCGGCAAGCTACCAGGCCGGAACGCCGGATATCCGGCCGTTTATATTATAGAGCTTCTTTGATAACTGAATTGGAAAGTCGTTTTAAATCCATAGGAGAGAATCCAAACTACCTAATTGCTACCTTTTTAGACCCAAGGTTCAAGTCTGGCTATTTAGGAATTCTTGAGACTGAAAAAGCCCGACAGAAAATCTTCATAGAATATATAAAATACTCTTACGACGAATCTTCTTCTGACAATAACAGATCATCGCCGTCTTTAACACCTGCTTAAAGAATGAAAGAAGATGAATTTGGATCCAACTTCACACGTGAAGCTCATGACAGTTTTTGGAACTGTTTCAATGAAATGGCAAAGGACAATAGTAGTGATTGTCGCGACTAGTAGTAATAGTAGCGATTTGGTGGTCAGGTTCATTTAAATCAGTACCCGCACTTGTCAAGGTTTGCTTGAATTTATCTTTCAGCACCTAGCAGTATTATTTATAGCGAAAGGTTATTTTCAGAAGCTGGTCTGATAAATGAAGCCAAGCGGAATCGCCTCTCGCATTTGTTTAAATGCGGAAAATTTAGTATTCATTCATCCCAATTTGCCACTTGTTAATTTTGAGTACTAAACTAATTAATAAAACAAACATTTTCAATTTTCAAAATAAACGGTATCCAAATCCTATTGTGGTATGATTAATATCCTTGTATAAAATAATGAGTTTTTTTTTAATTTTTACTATTCGGTATCCGGCCCGGTCGGATACTGACTTACTATCCGGTATCCGGCCTATCCGGCCATCCATTTCATCTCTAATCAAAATCGGTTTCATCCGTTTCATCTCTAATCAAAATCGGTTCACCCAGTTCAAAGTTCGTAACAAGCATTAAAAAAACATACATACGAATTGAGAACCTCCTCCTTTTTGGAAGTCGCTTGAAAAAAAGTAATGTGCCGATTCCCACATACCGAAATAATAAAAATCGAATATGTAATATGAAGATGGGAGAATACACATACAGCTGGAGTAAACTGTAACGGCCTGGCCCACATAACACTAATACTCACGGGGAGGCCCCCAGTATATTATCTATACTCTTTGGGGAGGCCTGTCCGCACTGTAAAATTTCACCGCGCGAATGAGAGGTCTCATTGCGAGTTTTAGCCGTTGGTGGCGCTACAAGCGCATAACGTAAACAACGTCAAGTGTAGCTTCGAACATGGAGATTAGAAACCAGGAGGACCATCGCTTCATACTAAAGCATTACCCGCCTGTCTCTGAAAATGTGTAGCATAGATGAAAAATGTGTAGAATTTACAACGCGCTGCCGGCGGTAAGTAGTATCTGTGAAGTTAGCTATTTATGAGTACTGTCACTGTTGTGACAACCTGAAGTTAGGCATTGAGACAACATAGCGATCGCAGCGCCTCCTTGGTTTGACAATATTTCTGAGACACGACATTCTAGGGTCTTGGTTCTCCTGGTCTCTAATCTCCATGGCTTCGAAGTTCGAGTATGTATGTAGTGTATGTCAAATTATTTTATGTCATTTTTTTAATTCAACAATAGTTAAAACACCGTATTTTTCCATCTTATATTTGATTTTACAAAACTTAACTAAACTATTCTATAATAATAAACGTGCCTGTCAAAATAGGCGGCATTGAGGTTTTCGTTGGTGACGTTATGCGCTGGTAGCGCCATCTGAGCCAAGCCTGGCGTGAAATCTCCCATTTTACGGCCTGTCCGCACTGCGAAATTTCACCGCGCGAATTTTACTCTCGCGATTTATTTTCCGCGATCACCGTCATCGAACTGAGAAAAATCGCGCGAAATTTTATTCGCAGTGCGGATACTTTTATAAGATTCCATGAGTTACAGAATTGCGGGAAAAAAAACCGCGTATTTATGTTTTTGTAAACGCAAGAAATTAAAGGATTTATTTTATTTATTTACACAAATACATTTCGACATAAATCTATTCGCGTCAGTTTGAGTCAATTGTAGTCATCATACGTACGTAGTAGTACATTTAATATTATGAAACAAAGTCCTTCACCACGTCTGTGTGTTTGTCTATTCGCGATAAACTCAAAAACTACTACACCGATTTTCATACTGTTTCCACCAATGGATAGAGTGGTTCTCGAGTAAGGTTTTATTATATAATTTGTCAAGTGTTTGTATACATTAAAGTAATTTTAGTTGTAAGTGAAAACTGAAATAGTTTTTTGTAATTATAAATAGTAATTACTATATCTATATACAAGCATTTACCGTTTTTATCATATCATAAAAACTACTGAAACGAGTTCGATTAAACCATTACTATCCCCTTAGTTTAAATAAATGTAAGCAAATAAAAAGTAAAGTCGATTACGATCCGATTACTAGATTCAGAATTATGCGTCCTCAAACAAACATACATACACCTTTAAAGTTTTAGTAACGAAAAAACAATAAAGCCCAAGCCCAGCCATATTATTATCTGTAATAATTACGATTTGTTACATTTGGATACAATGTATATAATAATTCACATAAATGAAATGCAAACAAATATATTTCATAATTCATGTACATCAAATGGCGAAATTGGAAAAGTGTACCAATTTTTTTGGAAGAAATTACTTGCAACATTATTTCGCTGTATGTGTTCGTGCCTTCGGTTGCAATTACGTGACACTTACGCAAACAAACACATTCATTCTAATGCTGCATGGAGGTTATGGTAGGTTTCTAATCTCCATGCTAATGCTGCTTCAATATTCAGCGGAATTGTCTATGAAACTATCATTCTATGTGTTATTATTCTAAATGTATCACTGACCTCTATAATACCACTGGACTGGCTGTTGTGAACGTGCTTTTGTGGCTGCTTGATATTCGCCATTTTGGCGCTGTCGGACGTAGCGAGAGCTTGTAGTACTAAAACTAATGATGTCGATATCAGCGAGCAAATATCGATAACTTTTAATAATAAGTTTTTGCAATCAATAAAACTGTTTCAAATAAAGATTTTTATTTTTATTAATCAATAACCGTATCATCATAATTATTACTTATGATATATTAACAACGTAAATTCAAAATTACTTTACAGTAAACAATTCAATTCAATTCTCTTATTAATTAATGACTTTAAGCGTGCTAGTTGAGCACAGATTACTTCGCCAGTGTCACGTAGAATGGAGAAGACAACAGTAAGCAAACACTTCTCGCTGTCATTTGCATATTTTTTAATTACAATTAGCATTTAGCAATATACTCTATGCTCATAAGTCATAACCTCCGTTAGGAGTATTAGTATTCTGTGGTCATAACCGATGACGTCATTACAATAAACAATTTACAGCTCATGGAGGTTAGATACAGGAGAACCAACGCTTCATACTAAATCATTACCCGTCTGTCTCTGAAAATTTGTAGAGTTTATAGCGCGCTGCCGTCAATAAGTAGTATCTGTCAAGTTAGCTATTTATGAGTACTGTCACTATTGTGACAACGTGAAGTTAGGCATTGAGACAACATAGCGATCGCAGCGCCTCCTTGGTTTGACAATATTTCTGAGACACTACATTCTAGGGCCTTGGTTCTCCTGGTTTCTAATCTCCATGTTACAGCTGATCAATACAAATTACAAAACGCGTTCTCGTTATTATAATATACAACGTCTGGTTTGTTTGTCATTGAATTAAAATTATTTTGTAACATTATATATTGAGGAGATGAGTGATAGCAATATGAAGTGTGTTTTTTGTGGACTAGATATATCTCAAAAAGTTATTAAATTTACATCAGAAACATTAAAAAAGTGTAAGACCGTTTTGGAATATCGTCGAAACAAACCAGCCCGTAGGAAATTACGCGCAACGTACCATAAAATTGACATATCAGAAGAAACATCAATGAATCAAGGCTATCATCGGCAATGTTATAAGTTATTTACAGCGATCAAAGTACCTGCTGATTTTCGACAGTCAGAACAGAATATTATAGTAATAAAACGAGAAAATCCATCGAAAGTTTCTGAAGAGAATTCCGAATCATATTATGTTCCTGTTTCTTTCACAACTCCGGCTTCTGGTTCTTTGATAGATGAGTAAGTGCCAGTGCTACTGTGCCGACTGCCCGATAATACTTTATATTTTTCTTAGAATGAATAAGAAATAAGAAAGACTAAAATCCATAAAACCAAATCAATAAATTTCTTTTAATAGCTTTAATAATTATACACGTATTTATCATTTACTAAAGCTTGGTGTATATATACTTTTTTAAAAATTAAAATTATATTTAGGTATTGAGAGTATTTTATAAATATTTTTAATTTTAATTTAGAAAAATGGTACTTACGTACTAATGATGACACACTTTTATTTTGCTTTTATTTTTAATGTGCTTATATCGTAAAAAACTATTTTCTTTGGGTTTTCATATAATAGGTTCATAAGGTTAATTTTATGACTCTTTCTTTCTAGGTTGGTTAGGTTAGGTTAGATATATGACCACAATATCGCACGAGCCGAGCGCGGAGCGAGCGCAGCGAGCGTGCCGCGGCAGCGGCCGGCGAGTGCCATAGACATGTCATAAATATGGCGGCAATTTCTAAATGCCACCAATTTGCATCTACATTCCTAACCTAACCAACCTAGGAAGAAAGATTCTTAAAATTAACCTTATGAACCTATTATTAATTTTTGACTATGGCACTCGCCGGCCGCTGCCGCGGCACGCTCGCTGCGCTCGCTCGGCTCGTGCGATATTGTGGTCATATATCTAACCTAACCTAACCAACCTAGAAAGAAACATTCTTAAAATTAACTTTATGAACCTATTATTAATTTTCGATTTAAGATTTTACGATATAAGCACATTCACACAAATCTATAGAAAAAATAAAAGTGTGTCATCATTAGTACGTAAGTACCTTAATTTCAAATGTAAATTAATCCAATTATCACAACAAAATATATTGCTTATTAGAAACTTGAAAATTTAAAATAAATAGTTTTTATGACCATTTTTTTAAGTTTATGTTACTTTAATAGGATTTTTCTTTCAGGGAGGTAGAATCGAACAACTTCGAAGATTTTGATAATCACTTGCACTCGAATGAGCCTGCCAAGCCAGCACCAGTAAAATGCTTTATTTGCGACAAATCACGTAGACGAGTATGTGGACGTGAAGTTCCATTGGCTGTCAATAAATTCCGAACTATTGGAGTGTTGAAAAATGCAGCCACCGAACATAATGACTTAGAAATGTTAGAAAAAATTATTTCCTTCTCAGATCATTCTAACATTCGATATCATAAATGTTGCAAAGACCAATACCTGCGTGAAATTTCAAGAGCAGATAGTGAATTCTCTGAAAAAAGAAAGGCATCAAATACTGCATATACGAGGTTATGTGAAATGATAGAAGAGCATGTGGTCAAAAATGATGAATGTTTGGTGTTTGATCATGTTAAAAATGAATATCAAAAATTGCTATTAGAGCAGTTGAAATTATTATCAGGTTCTATTAGCAGTACTTCATTCTCTGATCGTCACTTAGAAAGAAAATTAATGAAGACTTTTAACCATAAGATCAAGATGATCTATTATGATAAAGAAAAGGTACTTGCTCCACTAACTGCTCACATTCCACTGTTCGAAGACTCAATGAAACCAACGACAATTAAGGAAACAATTTGTTCAGTAGCTCATCAAATCCGAGAAGAAATTCTTAACTTGCATGAAGATTATACAGCTGAAGATTTTACTTCTGGAGACTGTGATTATGTACCGGAACTTCTAAAAGGCTTCTTAGAAACCTTGATCTGGGGTGATATGTCGCATTTATCAAAGAAGAATCGTGAAATTAGAAAAAATAAAAATGAACTTGCGGTTTTTTCGCTTGGGCAAGATTTGATCTATGCTGCCTCTGGTCACAAAATAAAAACATCAAAACATATTGCTTTAGGTCTGGCAGTGAAGACTTTGTGTAACAGCAAAAAAATTATCAACATTCTATCTAAATATGGACATTGCTGCTCTTACACTACATTGGAAAAATTAAAGAATGAAGAAACTGTTGATATTTTGGAATCTGTCGACGAGACTGAGACTGCACAAGGCAATTTCGCAGAGACATCGACTATTAGTATAAAACACCAAGCTTTCACTGTGGATCCATTATCTAAGTAATGTGAAAAAAATAAACTTAATATAATAAAACTTGTAGCATTGTTAAGTAAACTTTACACTTTTTTATGTTCAAACAGTTTTTTATCTTAAATGCCACAAACGTAGTGTGTAAATTAAGTATCTCATCCTGAAGGTGGGAAGTAATAATCCTCCATTAGGATATCTCGACTTCATTTAAATATTTAAGTTACAGCAAAACAAGTTCAACAAATTTTTACAATTCGTAAAGTCGCTACATTTTTTCTCAGTAATTCATTTTAGGTTGTAGCGAGTCCCATTCTACTGAAAAGTTAGACGTTCGTTAGAAAATAAAAGAATGAGATCAGAAATATCAAGCATTTCATACTCGTACAATTTCAGTTACTTATAATGATTGTTTCTTTCGCCAGTTCTTCTCAGGTCAGTGGTTTCTTCCTTCCGAACTGGTTGTAGACTCATAACGTTCAGTAAAAAAATGTAATGATTTCATGCTGAATAAATTATTTTAAATTTGAATTTGTAAACCGTCAGCCATGACGTCGCGTCGCGTCGCCTCGATCTCGTCCACATCTCCCGTAAGGGATCTCTCCATTCTGACAAAACGTGACGTGCCATTGTTTTTAGCACGATGACTTAAGTCCCACGTGCTATTAAACCTTCGCACGGATAGGACGTAAACAATTGATATCAACTATTGTTACAATTGTATAATACAGAGCGCAAACGCGCCCCAGCAAACAGCGAACTTTCGATCGGCCGATAGTTTGCCCGGGTAAGCGCGCACACTGTCCCGACTAAACTTGGGTTTGGTAGGTGTGCATACTAGACAAACTATCGGCAGAATAGCAGACAGCTCTTAGTCTAGGATCCCACCGCAAGATAACCAAGTTGCGGTGCTATCCTAGGCTATAAGCTTGACATTCTGGTGTCAAAACTCGAAAAAACTAGCCGACTGAACAGTACGTAGTGTTCGCGCGTGGAAGCCCGCCGTTAGTTGGCCGACTATTTAGTGTGAAAGCAATCCGTATAGCACATCAAAACATTTTAGTCGACCGTACCAAATCGTGCTAATGTGCGCACTTCCTTACATCTCCATACTGGCAACCAACCAAACTATCAGCCAATCGAAAGTCCGCTGTTTGTGGGGGCTCATAAAGTAGGCGTTAGGACTAGCTGCTGGAAGTAAGATATCATACGTAATAAATACATCAGAGAAGGTAACTGGTAAAGAACATATTATATTTTGAATGTATTCGGTAGCTAACTAGAACAATACAAAAAATATTAATAAGTATCCATTGTGTTTTGAAGATTTATCAATAGCTTTAAAAGTTTTTTTTTTAAACAGTTGGTGTAAGTAAAACAATTTAAAAGTATGACTTATAAAAGAGCACATTAATATCAATTTAATAAATATATTGGCCTGTCAGCGCCGACGGTCAGCGTGACTCTAAAACCAGCCTAAAACATGTATAATAATTATTCTAAATTTGAATTTCGTAACTTTAAAAAAAATTCGCAAGTAATCTTAAGGTGCGACCGCACTAGGCGTAACTACACTGCACTGCAGCGACGCGACACGGCACTGCAAAAACAGGTATACCGCACTAGAGCGGCACTACGCGACAAATTTTGCTTTTCAGTAGTTCGGCAACCTTTGAGCACGATGGATGAAACTAACATTTTTACTGGTATTTTTCATTCAACGTCATTTTGGAGATCATAATATTAAATCTTTGGATATTGGCCAACAAGTAAAACTAAAAATCGTTCTTCGTATAGAGCCATTTTTATAAGCAACCTTTCGTTTTACGCATTAAATATGCTATGACATTTATTAGCGAATTCCTTGAACCTGGTGGCTGAAAAAATATTATGACTATTTTTTATAAACCAATCGTTTGGTCTTCAAAAATTATTATTTGTTCGATAAATGTTTCTTTTTAAAAAATAAAAATATTTTTTTTACAAGTTAGCGTATTATGTCTCATATGTAATGTTTTTTATTCGATAGATTATTTTTTATACTGTTCGATCAATCAAATTGTTTGTTCAACTGTATTTATATTTTTATTTAGATGTAATGTTATGAAAAAAAATTAAATACGTTAAATATCCCACCATATTTTTTACATTTTATTATTAAAAAGGTTCAAGGAACTTGATTGGCATGCAGTGTCGCGTCGCTTGCTATACCGCACTAGCGGCAGCGGAACTACACGACGCAGCACGCCGCGGCATTTTTGGCGAGTTGGTCAAGTTTGCCGTGCAGTGCCGTGTCGCGTAGTGCTGCTGCCGCGTAGTGCGGTATGCCTCATACTATTTCATACAAAGAATATTTTGCAGTGCCGTGTCGCGTCGCTGCAGTGCAGTGTAGTTACGCCTAGTGCGGTCTCACCTTTATGTATCATAAACATTAGTACAGTGAAAAAATGTATTTTCAAATAAAAAATAAAACCTTATTAATTTTTTAGTTAACCAAATGAGTTTAGTATGTATGTGCGATTTTGTATAGATATATAATTTTAGTGGAAAGGCTTCATATATTTTTAAGAGGCTGTTTCTAACTCAATAAATACTAAATAAATATATTTATAGAAGAATTTTTGACTTTAAAAACTAGCTAGTTTTGTATGGGTCCAAAAGGATTTACCTTTAAAACAAACCAAATTAAACAAATATAGGATTATATTCAAAGAAACATTCAAAATCCAACATAACAAACTGGAATATTTTCCAAGTTTGTGTACAAGCTGTACAGACTCACCTTTATACGGGGTAGATGGATGATAGGTAAATCAACTAAGTCTATAATCCCATTTGCCCTAATTTATTAAGAAGACTCTGCACGTAATCTAAGCAACTATTACACTATGTTCGACTTCAATACCTCAAACCTGGTTAATCAAAATAGCGCAACCGACACACATTGTTAACATAAAATAGAAACGTCTGAGACGTGTCACATGAGCCGCCTCTCGCACAATGTGAATAAGTTACAATTGTAAAATAAAATTAAAAAGGGTATAAATTAATTAGTACTCGCGTTTCACTAGAATGTCTTAAAAGTTAAAACATCTAAGGCATCATTACGAAACTTATGTATTTTTCTTAATTTATTATATCATATATATACATAATTTTAGCCATCGTTATTATCGTAACATCTTTCTGGCAGGTCGAGCGAAATAATATGAATTTTAGACAAGATGTTAAGCTCTTCAGCCAAAGGATAACAATACTTTCCTATGATACGTGTGTTATACGCATATACATCGATTTGCATTCAAGAAAAAGCCTTTCAGTCCGATACAAGTTACATGATTTTAGACGTAATAATGAACAGAATACGTTTTGGTTCTTCGAACCCATACTTATATGAATAATTGCTTATTCTTGAATGTAAATAATTTGGTTATTCGGCAATCGCTGCGTAGCTCTGACAATATTTATAATTACATTACTATTATGTAGACAAAAGGTAAAGGCAATATTCTACACATGATTTAAACACCTATATAGTATGTGCCGCTATGTACAAGCCCCGCTGATTAATATCACAATACCGTCATTAAAAGGAAAAATAAATATCACATTAAAATGTATTATATAATTCAGTAAATTAATTTTTATGTAAGTCAACTTTTCAAACAAATTAACTTCTATATGTACACAATTTTAAATTTCTGTAAGAATATGCTTAGTTAATTTTTTAATAATATTTTATGATCAAGTACGATCGTATTTTCGTTTCTTGCAATAAAATTTGCTAGTGTTATTGATGTAATTTTAGGCTATAAGTACCTAGCGCAACGCACAATAGACTATGTATAAAATTCTTTTAAACATCGTATAATTATAATAATACAAAGTACGCGTCTAAATATTGTATATAAGTGAAAGTGATCAATTTTGCCGAATCACCAAAAATGCCAAATTATTAGAAAAGTGAGTATACTTTTTAGGGGTTGGCACAACCTGATATGATATCTTATTTATTCGTCAAACTAACCAGTTGCATGCTCAAGTATAGTACCCGGCAATAAATATTGCACATCGACCTTTGGAAAGAAACCGTCGGCTAATTTCGACTTCGTAGAGCGTTATTTCATTCGCACGAAAATTTAACAGTCTGGTATGTATTAGGAGCTGTAAAACAATTATATTTTTCTGTGTAATTGAAATAAATACATAAATTTTTCTACAAGTGCTGTCTTTAAGTTGTGGAAAAATAACATAAAAAGATCATGTTTATGTGCTTTTTTCTTTAAAATTTATGTATTTTGTAGAGGTATTCGTTTGAGACTTATATCGTGCTTTTCCATAAGAAATTTTCGATTGTTTTCCATTTTAGTGAACCGAAATGAACCAACTCATGAAGTATTTTTATCAATGTCTTTTCAGACCAATTGTAATTAATAGACTCAGATAATTTAGCTCTTAATGATTTTACAGTCGTCATTAAATCGTAAGTCAGAATTGTACACAATTCTTCAAATAGCATCATAATCAAAATCGTCATTTTTCGGAGAGCTGAACACAATTGTAGTGGAAGGTGTTTCAATACTAAATTCGCTTAATATATAGTTCAAAGTTCTTCTTGAAATTCTAGTGGCATTTGCAACTCACTCGTGAACCTTCTTAAAATAATTACCTACATTTTCAATCTCTTTTTTTTTATCTGTCAGCATTGGTCACAAAAAATTTATAAACATTGAAGATAGTTTCGCGTGACTTTTCCGCAAAGATTAACCTCTTTTCCCTAAAATGCTATCGTACAAATTTAAATTATTAAAGTTGGGGGTTTTATCAACTCTATATTATATATTTTTGACTAAACGCGTGTATACTCCACCGCAGTTAAATAACGAGTGACAAACGTCACAGATATTGTGAGACAGAGTTAACACTATACGAAACAGAAATAGGGCGATGGTTTCTTTCCAATGATCGATGGGCAATACTTATTGCCGGGTATTATAATATAATTGTTTAGTAACTAACATTAACTAGCATGGGATAAGTGAAAATATGTTTTGTACTGGCAACACTCAAAAGAAATATTAAAAGTAATGAGCATTGTTGTTTTTTTTTATATAAAGACTGTCATCATGTATTGAAAGTTAATCTGCATTGTATGATCCCATATTATTAGAGCTCGGTAAAATAAATATAATAACTAATATGTATCTATAATTAAGACGTGGCTGGACTATGGTGTGGCTGTATTATTGTTCTTAACCACACACAGAGAAAGCCATAAAAGAAATGAATTATTAGAGGCACAATGTACAATAAGTAAATAACGCTATATAATAGGCCCGCCCATACGTACATACACATTTAAACTTGTGCCCACTCATATTCTTCATCTGTTCTTGTTATAATTGGCTAAATGATATTGAAATTATTCTGTTCTATGAATAAAATTCTCATTCTCATTTACATCTCATGCATACAAATTATATTTTAACAAAGTTACATACTTGTACAAAAATATAATGTACAATAATTATTGCTATTTGCTACTGGACTTTACATGTAATATTTAGGTATTCTAATTAAATCAATGGCCTTGGCCCGAATTAAAACGTAAAATATTCGTAGTTGACAGGCAAATAATGAGGTAGCATATTGAATAAAATGCTTATAGAAATCAACTAGCATTGTAACCGATTCATCTGGCTGTCCTATATCTGTTGACCTTTGTTGTTTTTAAATAGTTGCCTTTACTAATGAAGGATGAGTATTAAATTATATTATACAGTATGTAGAAATCTGAACTGTGCCCCATAGAATTCTAACCAGCCAAACTTCAAATTCAAGTCTTTTGACTTAAAAACTTTGACATAAATGCACTTAAGGTTACAAGTAACAATATACACTTTATAAGAATAATCGACAATTTAGAAAACTAGGCACATCAGTTAACAATTTACACATTGTTGAGACAAAAAAATACGTATAAATTGATTTTAACACAACAGAGACGGTGTCCAATCCACGGAGGTGACAATTCGGTCAGTTTAACAATTACCGTATCACTCCATTAGATCAAGAATATAACCTATGAAATCCTTTAAGACGATTGTGAACATACATAGACACGCTATTTATATTTAGTACACGGCATAGTCCAGTAGCTAGGGAAGGCGGGCCCGGGGCGTGGGCGTGGGCGTGGGCGGGGCGTTTCAGTAGCTCTCAGTTGTATATCTTGATGGCCTTCTCCAGGTAGTTGACGCGCGAGCGTTTAGGGGTCTTGTTGATGTGCTCGAGGCCGAGCCAGGGCCGCCCCGTCGCGTCTGGAAGTGACAGATCTTTATTACGCTTTAGGTTAAGTTCTGTGTAAACTAGAAATGATGCGACTATTTTATGGGTTGGTGGATGATGGCATTCATATATTGTATTACGACCGATTTAATTGCTTATTATAGTTACTTGATGTAGGTCTCTGCTTTTTTCCCCAACGTGTGTTCACATGGTCGTGGTGGGTTTTGTTAGGGTTTTAGTAGGTAGTACTGGCTTATTTTAAGCCGGCGAGTCCTATTTGCATGCATTTCCCAACATTAAAAAAAGGACAATGTTTTTTAACAAACATCATATTATAGTGACTAACCAAATGTTTTTTTATAAATTAAAATTCTTTATCTTATTACAAATAATGATAGTGATTGATTAGATGATTTATACAAAATTGTAAAATACTCACTTGTAGTACTGTTTGGCCTGAAGTCGAATATGTTAATTGTCGCTCCTTCACTTATATAATTAGGTCTCCCATTAGTTACTATAGCGAAATTGTACTGAAAAAAATTACACATAACTGTAAATTTTAACTGTATACTATGTTAAAAATTTAAAAGTTGAACAGTGAGTTTAGACCTTAATATGTTTAGGTACATGAAAGACACAAGCAATATCTGTAAATTTTTTTTAAAAAAACAAGTCTTACAAAATGTATTTCAAGCAAAAAATACTGAATGGATTTTAACTTTATTTTGTCTAGTGATGACTTATTATTTAAATCAACATTTTGCAGAAATAACATAATAATGAAACCATACTAATTCAAAAGCACTTAATTATACATATTTCAATATTGTATGTGTTGTCTGTGACAAAGAAATAATTGATGTCTATCTAATTAAGAAATCCTGACCCTATTATATACCTAAGTATAATAGTATAAATATATACTATAGTTCAAAATAATCTAATTATTATTAATAAGAAATATTACTCTACAACATATAAAGGGCTCACCTTTTCCCATTCTTTATCGGGTATATCAAGTTTCTTCTGCAAGCGGTCCTTTAGAGCTTGGAAGGGCTCATGGTGTTTGACGCGCGTGAAGAACGGAATACCGAAAGTAGAGTACACCTGTTTGTGGAAGTGTGCACACGGTACTAGGATCTCGTCTTCCTGGGAATTTGTTATATCACATTATATAATGTCACAGAATATTAAAGCATAAAATGTTACATATGCCTACTAAAAGTAAAAAAAAGAACTGGCCAAAGAATCTTAGTGGTGGATGAATGCTTATTTTTTGTGTTAATCTTTGGGTGTAACTGAGGAGTAACTGTACTGAACATTAGAAAAAGGAGTACAAAAATTTTATTATACGTATTTGAATTTGTTTTAATTTTTGTATCTGCCAAAGAAGTTTTACTAACAGTGCGTAAAGGTTATATGAATTCTTTTTTTTTTGTTTGGGGTCTCGAATTAAATAACCACAGGCAGTAAATACATGCATAAAAAGTATATATACCTGTAAATTGACTTCATCTCTAGGTATTTCTTCTATTCTATACAGCCGGGGAGGCGATATAGTAACTTGATCAAGAGTTAGTTCAGGGTCGGGCCCCGGTAAGACTTTGTGACACGACACTTCTACAATTCGTAACCTGAAATATATTTATTACAAACATATATTAAACTTTGTTAGCAATACACTTTCAGTTTGAATGACAAGACATGCGCTCTCACAATGTGGATATCAAATGAAAGGGTTTACTGAGAAGACTGTGAAGAAAAACTAAAAACAAAAAATAAACTTTAAATTAATCCAAACACGTAAATTTATTACACTTAGATAATTCATCTTATATTTATACTTATTAGTTGTGTTTAGAGATTTCTGTTTGATTTCATGTGAAGACACCGCTTACATGCGGGATTACAAGATGTGTTACATAATTTATGTAAAATAATTATATTTTATGAGTAAATAGATGTATATTGTATAATATAATTTTAAGAATCCAATGGAAGTAAACATAAAGAAAAGAAGAATGGTTTGTGCATGACGATACGCGTAAGCATTATTTTCTGTAATTTAAATAAAATAATAGTTGGCTTGTTTTAAGCGCTTTTTGGTATCTTTGGATCCTACGTACACATAATGTATACTTAAATAAAGTACCTTCCAGAACCTTCAGGCGACATTTCGACAACCTTTGCAGCTTCCTCCAAAAGGTCTGTTACCTTACCACCTTTGTTAGGATATAAAATTAATTCTTTATCTTCTTTATAATTTGAACCAACCTGTAAAATATAATCAAGATTTAGTTTTATAATTAAAATTAATATTTGTGTATATCCACCTAGACTGTTTATTTGAATATCTTGAGACTTTTATGATTTACTACAAAAAAATTATAAGTATAACCAGGGTTTCTTTGTAAGGGCACGCAGTGTCCCCAAAGGGAATATAGAAAATATCAGAAAATAGCTATAAAAACTAAAAATTGAAAGAATTTGAAAAATCACTTTATTAGATCTCAAAACACAGTGGCAAGGGGAGGCGGAGGGTGTACAAACATTATGGACGTACTACTTTCAAGAATTAGCGTGCCCCCCGAAGAAAGGCCCGAGTATAACTAAGTTTATTGTTTTACTGACTGAATAATGGTGTCATTTCTGTTTGTGTATTTGACCAAAAGTGTACATATTAAAGTATGTAAAGATAAGCAGTTAAAACTAACTGTTGATGCTGCACTTACTATAATTATATTTTAATAATAAAATATTATTACTTTGAGCACAACATATTTAACAGTATATATTCTCATTAAAATTATATTGTTTTTTTGTATGTCACTTTAATATTACTTTTTAATTGAAAATATAACTTACCCATAAACATTTAAATTGCTTTTTGTTGTCTAATTCATTAACTTTAATAGATAAAATCTGATAGTACAATTTTTTAGGGCACTTTGGTTTACAGTACACTAATAAATCTTTAAGGATTCCATCATAAGAATATCTGAGCGGCGGACCTGGAGTGTCTTTGTAACTGGAACAACAAGTACCACTTCATATTTAACAAGAAATTATAATAATTATAAAATACAAATTCAATCTTAACCTAAAGCAGAAAAAACAAACTAAATTAAATATTTAATTTTATTTAATTTTTTAAACAAAACAGTTTTTAAAATATAAAAAATGAATACTTACTTTTGACATTTGAAGAATTGTATTAGGAACGGGTCTACATTGAGTCTTTGACCTACAGCCCGAGCCATTTGATCGTAACGCATTTGCATTGACAACTCCATTGTAAATCTGTAAATATAAACCAATGTTTAAAAGCATTTCTGTGTGTGACAGATATTAATTCTTTATAGTTAAAAAATACACGCAAAATAGGCACTACGTCGTCGACGTGCGAAAACCAGCCCGTATTTACCAGACCATACTATTTTCTTGTTCATAGGATCTATTATTGAACGAAACGCATCCCGTGTTACTTGTAAACATGAGATACACTATGAACAAATTGCAATTTCAAAAAAGATAATTAAAAAAATTAATAATAAAATCTCGATTGGCAGGAACAACAGTTTTAAATAAAGCCAACAATTTAGGTTTAGTCCTGTATTTTATTCAAAACAAAAATAAAAACGACAAAATTCAAAACGATCATTTCATTTAAAGCATCAATTAATATTCGCATAAATCAAAGAAAGCTCCTCACCCGGGGTCATTGGGCACGGACTTGTCAATGAACTGGACCTCGACCTTGTAGAATATGTACTTGAAGTAGTCCTGGCACGTGGGCAGCTCCAGGTCCTCGTGGCGGTTGTCGGCGCGCTCGAACACGATGATGTCGCCGTCCATCAGTTCGTCCAATACCTGGCAGCGTGCACACGACTCAACCCGAGGGGCGGCCGCGGCGTGCGCGCGCGCACCGAGGCCACTCCCCATCACTCCTTCCCTCCCCCCCATACAAATATGGCCGTCTAATTCCTTGTGTTTCACTTTATTGTACTTGTCATTTAACTCTTTATTGTACACCAATAATACAACACAAAGAATAGACACAAAATACAAAAAGAAAAGCTCATTTATGCTCTTGTTATGTGATAATCAATGTATTCAGTAATTATTAACGTCCCACTGCTGGGCACGTCCCTCCCTTCAATACGAGGGGGTTCAGGCCAGGGGATTTTCAATATCAATTATTATTTTTTCTTGTTGATAGAGATTTTAGTTAAATTCAAGGATGTAGACTCCATATGTTGTATAAGTAACTTAACTATTATAATTTAAAACGCTTTAAGTCGCGTTTTAAAGTATCACCAAAAGCATTACACCTAAATATATGCTGTTATACGTAACAGTAATTTAAACAAATGATTTTTATATATATTAGTATCCAAATTATCAGTCAAATAAAATGTAAAATAAATGATACATACAATAATTTAAATATATTACCATACCTGAGACATCAAATTTGGTTTGCTAAAAACTAACAATAATTAACATAAGCCCACGTATATCTGTAGCCAATACAAACACAATGTTACATATCCAACATAACACTGACATATTTTATTTGGCATCTTGATATAAATACGAGTACTAGTATAAGAACAAAATTTACAAGTATAAATGTCAACATATTTCATAAATAAAAATACTTGATTAAAAATATATAAAATAATATTTATTAAAGTAATTTCCAATTGATTTTAAGTATAAATTATTCTGATAATTTGAAAAGAGATTTAAAAAAAATACAAATAAGTTAAGTTCTAAAACTATTAAAAGGTTTGATAGCATAAAAATGATAAATAATACCTTTTCGAGTGGATCATTGTAGTTGTTGATCTTCTCTACGAAGTCCGGCTTTATTTCTTCATACAGAACAAGTGGAGTGTCTGGAGGGAAACCTAGGGGAAAATATTATTTATAATTAGTTAGTAAATAAAATTCTTTAAAGACTTACTCATCATTTTAAAAACTTTATTGATTGGTCCAATAGAATTATAGCTGTAGCTATTAAATTGATCAAATAAATCCAAGTTGACTTTGTTTTGAACATGTTTCAAGCAACAGTTATTTTAATAGGTTTTTAACATGGAAAAGGTTTAGAGCTTTATACTTTTGTTGCATCACATGAACATTTACCTCATTTGTTACAACTTCATAAACTGATAACCTATGTGTTTTTATTTGTTGTAACGAGATTATGCTAAATAAGGGCTTGCCATATGCTAAGGCTAATAAGAAGTAATATAACTAGAATTAATAATGTACTTACCAGCGCGTTTATTCAATATGGGTATCAGATCTGCAGGCTTGCTTGCTATAGGCGAATAGTGGTGTCCACAGTAGTGGATGCGTTTTTGCTTTGGATCATAAAACTTGAAGAATAGAACCACATCGTTCTCCTTGTCGAAGGGCGGTAGAGCGCTTAAGCCAGAGTCCGGAGGCAACATTTCCAAAAATATATTCCACGGATTCATGTTTTCTGATATATCTGCTATTGTCTTGTTCTGATCGTTGACCAGGTCTAAACAAGTTGGTCTGCACGTCTGTTGTATTAAAAATAGCATTATATTACTGACTTAGTTTTTCTTTTCTTTTCTTTCTTGATGTGAAATTATTTTTTTTTTTACGTAAAATAGTATATAAAATACCTGATTAGAGCGCGCACTGAAGGGCCAGGGGCGCAGATGACGGATGGGATAGCTGAAGTTCTCTGCCAGCATGTCCATGAGCTCCGCGACGGTGGCCTGCTTGCGCACGCGGAACACCCTGTAGTGGGCGCGCTCGGGGTCGTACAGGTCGTTGCCTTGGTGGCCGTCGAACGCCTCTTCTAGCACCACGTTCACGTTCATGTACAGGTGCGCTTCATTGCGTTCTTTGCGACGGATCTGCGCACACAAGTTATCTATTGATTACCATGATCAACAGCGTAAAGCAGTCGAAATTCCGGGAATTAAAATCAAAAAAAATAAAGCTTATTTAAAATATCTTTCGCGTAAAACTTAGTATTGTGTTATGGTATCCAAGTAGTTGGTATACCTTGCCATTTATCTGCTCACTAGGTACATATATAGAATATGAATAATAATTTACTTTTTAATAATATAGAAATGATTTAGAATTATTATTATAATAATAATAAGTATTGAGAAACAACACTATATTCGAGAAGATAATAAAAGTGTATTACTTACTGTTTCAATTCTTTTTTCCTCTGCTAGACGTTCACTGAGTTCTGTTGGTATATCTGCTTGGGTAACTTCTTGTAATACTGTTTTCAATTGAGAATCTCTGTAAAAAAGTATTTATGTTGTCATATATATTAAAAATATGTTTAAATGTTTGTTTGTTTACCTGTGGCGCTAAATAGTCCTTACAAAAACATAACAAAAAAAATAGATTTTACTATCCAATACTATAATCTACACTAAGTTTGATCACACCAATCTGTGGATGTACAGGACTGATGTAAAAAGCATCTTTTGCATTTTAGTAACCATTTATTAGAGAATGTATAGCTTATCATCTGCTTACATCACAAAGGATTAACTTAACTACAGTGTACAAAATGCACGCAAGCAGAGCCGCGATAAAACAAGTTAATTCAAAATAGGTCAGTTATAAAATAATAAAATAAACAAACCAAACAAAGGAAGAAATGACATATATAAAAAGTAAAATTACCTAATATACACAAGCATGTATGCGTTGGTGCAGTGGCGGACAGTGAGCGCCATGTCCTCGTCATGGCCGCCATAATTGTACTCTATGGCCTCCTGCTTCGTGCAGCGCGACACTACGTCATCGTCGAACTTGCACCACTGTCAATATTAGACATTCGAGTCAAAAATTAAAATAAATATTTTATACGAAAATTAGAAAAAGCACATAAAGACGAATCAAATGTGTCAAACTAAAACTGTTTACTAGTTGTCTTTAAAAAATTACACTATGTTAAAAATGTTAAATGCACAACAATGGAATTTCAAAGACATTTCCAGAGATACTTCGCCATTAATTATTGTGATCTTAAGTTTTATGTTTCACCCTCACTTAATTGTATGGAGTGTTGCCCTTATTTTTATTTTTGGTTTCAGAATTATATAGGAGTAACTCTATGCCTACCAAATTTCATGTAACTCCAATATCATCCTATTAAAATAGTTGAATTTTTCCTTATTTTCATTAATTTAACTTACAAGTTATTATTAGTAAACACATAACAAATTTTATTATAACTAAAATCAAGAATTAATTGATAATTAATTACCTCATTATTTATGAGGACACACAACACTTTAAATGAATGAAATGTGGTTTTATTAATTACTTGTATCCAAATATATAGGACATATTGCATTTGTTTTTGTTTGCAATTGTTCAACTGGACTTAGTGTGACTCAAAAAGAAAGGTAATGTAATTTTTGTAAGTTATTGAATACTAGGCAAAATTTTCTTTTATATTTATGTTATAATTTAGTTGTATTTTAATATATTTCAGATGAGCAAAGTTGGACTTTTGATCCACGTCATGGTGATATCACTTATCACTTACAATAAACATATGACCAGGAAGAATGACGCAACTCAGACCACCACTGTGTGCTTGATTTATAGAAGATGTATGGGTCTTATGGCTAATAAAGTATGCGATTTATTTCGTCTTTGTTTAAATTAGTAATGTAGATTTCGAGTGTTATACTGTAATTATTATTATGGCACAGTGTGTATGATAATTTTCAGTAATGAATATCGACCATCCATCATAGCAATAACATCTCATCACTAAGACATTGTTACATGCACAACAAGCAAAATTCTTTTTTTTTTTATTTAAATGTTTTAACTATTAAAATAGTTACTTGTTGTATATTCTTAGGAATAATTCAGTATATATGGGCGCGCCATTATTCCGCCATCTTATTTAAAATATTCTTAACAAATTATATCAGTATTATTGATTTTAATCTTATTGTAAAATTTGTAAGTAAAACGGGAAGACAATATCTATTACACATAATATAAGAAGGTTTAGGTACCTGGTATAAATATGAATAATTGTAAATAATTAACATAGGAAAGTCATTAAAGATATTTATGGTTGAAATGAATTATTATTTCACAGTTTTAAATATAAATTATATCTGTGCAATGTTATTTTTTTTTTAATTTTGTCAAGGTTATTTAGTCAGATATACGATATTGTCAAGTCATCATAATATACAGCACATACCTTCCCGTCCCCCTTGGGGTTGATGAAGACGACGTAGTGTCCGCCGTGGTTGTCGCCCGAGTGCACGAGCACGGCGTGCAGCGTGTAGTCGGCCGGCGTCTCCGGCTTCTCCTGCAGGTACGCGTCCAGGTTGATGTGCTCGTAGAACTCGAATCTGGTGCACGATGTTGTTATTTAGATAAAGTATGAAATTGTTCAGAAAAGTTTAAAACATATTATTAAAACTTTTTTGCACACTGTTACATGAAAAAAAACAAGTTTCTAAGCACTAACAAGTAACAACAATAAAAGTACAGGGGGCTTTCATTAATAATATAGATAATCTGGAGAAACATAATATAGGCTACTGTTAGGCATTATGTTACTAAAGTTGTTTAGAAATTAACTATGCTAAAATATTGATCCTAAAAACGTTTATTTTTATAAAAAATCTATGTGAAGGGAGAAGATAAGTAATGCGTCTGTAAATTAAATTTGCGTAATATTACATTTTATTGAAATCATTAAAATAATTATAAGAATGCAGAATGAATTTTACAATACATACAATTCATTAATTCGTGCATATTTTAAAAATAAACTAGTTTTACTACTTGCTAATCAAAAACACCTATTATCTACTAAACATAAATAGCCCAAAGAATAGTCCGAATTGGCGCGACCAATTCCTTTGTATGGGAAGAGGCATCCGTACTAGAAAATAGAAATATTAATAATAATAATATCAGCTCTTACCTATCATTAAACTTGACCGAGTTGTCGGTGATAGGATCGTACTGGAACCGCATGAGGTGCAGATGCAGCACGGGCGGGAACGACGCGAATATGACCCCCTTCTCCGCCTCCTGCAGGCCGTGCTCGCCCGCGTCGTACTTGTTCTCCCCGTCCAGTGTCTCCGTGCTTATGTAATCTTTGAACGACTCGTCGACTGCGGGGTTAAATTATGTTATAACTTGGACTATTTGCAATGCAAATCAAGTGCACGTGATATGCTTAGACATAAAAAAAATCCTTCAATTATAAATGTACATTGGAGACAAAGTGTCAAAGCAATAGAAATAAAGTTTATTGAAATAATCAGATGCATACTCTTCGTATGGATGTGACTATCGTCCTATTTTGAAAGTAATTCATGAGAACCGCGGTCTTGAGGCACTTTTAGAATGTTCGTTTAAGTTTATAATTATAATAAATATACCATTTTCATCTATCAATACTTTTGAATGTGTGGAAATTAAGGATAAGTCCACCAAAGGCGGTAAACAAACAGATTAAGTACTTAGCAGTATCCGTAGGTTAACTATTCACTATTAAACTATTTACACAAGTAAATCTCAGAACATCAAGTGAACTAACTAACACCAATTTTATCATAACAAGACTCACACTAACGAAGACTTGACCTCTTGAGGTGTTGTTAAGGCGTTGATGTTATTTACACTAATTGAATATGAAAAATTATATATGAATGTTACTTCAGTATTTCAATACTCACTATTCTTCTTTCCCTTTATGTTAAGTTGTATGTCATAGAAAGTTTCCACTCTTGTGCTTGACACATTAACATTTTTGCACTTGATGTAAGAAGTCATCTTTCCCTCAAAAAGACGCGGCACGGTGCCCTCCACACATGTACCTTTCATTTTACTTTCAAGCTTATCTAGAAGTACCTATTTGCAATTTAAAAAAATAATTATAAATTTTCGTAAACTTACTTCTACTACGAGGCTTGGAGTGAATATAAAATAATTAGTTTCAATTCAATTTTAGAAATAGTACCCTATTTACAGTATGTAGATTATAGGTACTACATAATAGTATCCTATTTCTAAGCAAGAAATATAACTGCCTAATATGCGTTTAAATTTCTAAAAATATGTTACACATTAGGATCGTCACTTCATATTTAATTTAAAAATAAAAAAAAGTTGTCAACATTTTGTCGAACAAAAATAAAACAAGATAACAATAAATAAACATACCCTAAGGAATTCTTGCACATCGTGTTGCATAAATGAGTCTAGAGTTTCCCATCCAAAGCTTTTGGTTAGCTTCTTAGTGCCCACTGGTTTGTCAGAGAATTGTAATTCGTAGAACACTCTTTGAAGGGCGAGAGCGACAGATCTAAAATAAATTTGAAAAAAAATAGGTAAAAAGGATGCAAGTTCCTATTGATTTAAAAGGTCCTTCAGTCCTTTGTGGAAAGTTGAACTCAATACATATATAAAATTAAGTGACCTAACATACAGCATAAATAAATTGTAAAGTCGAGGCAATCATACTGAATTCATGTTTGAAATTTCAACTATTCTGACAATGTATTGAAGGAAATAGAACAGTAACTGTTCCATTACCATATCCATACTTATTGGGTGTACAAAATCAAAATATTTTGTTTTTAGGGTTCCGTAGCCAAATGGCAAAAACGGAACCCTTATGGATTCGTCATGTATGTCTGTCTGTCCGTCTGTATGTCACAGCCACTTTTTCCGAAACTATAAGAACTATACTGTTGGAACTTCGTAAGTAGATGTATTCTGAGAACCGCATTAAGATTTTCACACAAAAATAGAAAAAAAAACAATAAATTTTGGAGGTTCACCATACTTAGAACTGAAACTCAAAAAACCCCAAAAAGTTTAATACGTCAAAAATCGTAAGCCGTAATTGACCTTTCATTCAATCCACAACGAACTACAAGAACTTTTATATTATGTTACTTTCTGCCACAGAACCCTTCATGGGCGAGTCCGACTCGCACTTGTTTTAATTTTTTAATAATGTTTTCAACACAACATGATCCGACATACATATTATGTATATTACTTAAGTGTAATGAAATATGATCTAGATTTGAGGCAGACACTGGTAAAAACTAGTTATGACTTATGAGATCCCTTTAGCAAAAAATTATAAGTACTTATTGTTTCACTGAATAGTGAACTTATGCAGTGTACAGAACACACTTATAATGAAAGATGTTTTTTTAGAAATTTTTATAAAAATTAGATTTCTTTATTTAAAAAAAATGGCTGCCTACATATAACATATCATTTATTAAAAGAGACTAAGTCAATATAAAAACTAGTAAAGGTACAATACCACAACTATGCAAACATTATTCAATAAACAGGTCTTATTTTTAATTAGTACTTACCTGGTGCTATCATCTGACTCTGTGGGCATTTTATACACCGCCTTTCTGAGTTGATTTGTAAAATATAATGTCTGTAACAAGGAGTTCATGTAACAAGTAGCCCCTTGGTTTTTCAAGCCTGTAACATAAACATGTCTCTTAAAAATATGAAAAATAATATGGCAAAGGAATAAGAACAATGAGTCTTCATTATTGTATTATATCTTTAAATGAATGAAAACAGGACAGAATTAGTTGCACTACTGCAACTGTATTATGTATTCATAATAGTCAAGAATATCAGCAGAGTGCTATAAATCACAGCCTGTTAATAGTGGGTCAGGTGAATCTGTAAAGATGGCTGCAAAAATTTATAAATGGTAGCTATAAATATTATTTAAACAAGAATTAAATCAAGATTTGTTTGAATTAACACTTAGGACACAAAGTACAAAAATCACCATATAGGTACATATTATACAATCAAAAACCCAAAAATAAAACCACCTTTTGAAAAATAACAATAATTCATTATTATACTCACCAACATAACCAGTGTGTTTCTTTGAATCCCATGAGACTCCATGTGGGGCCTCTGCGGTGACATGCACTTCCAAGACAATTGAATCATCCTTGACATATCCCTTCTCAGGGTCCAACACGTCATTCCAAGACATAAAGTGAGAGAAACCCCAGTCGTTTTCCTTACTGCAAGTTTTTTTTTCTTTAATGTATATTAAAATTGTTTCCATTACTTTAAACATGTTCTTACATTATCTTCTATATTTTCTATACTCTGATTACAGTTTCATAAGCATTAATATTTTATTAATATCAACCAAATAAAAAAAAATGAATGTAATTTTAAACCTAATTTAACACCAGATTTCAAATTGTAACCAACCTATAGAACAAATGTTGAATTTTTCTGTAAAATGGCTCAGTTTCAGGTTTATGAGAGAGAAGTCTCAACTCAGCCATAGCATAGCAAGACCAGCTTGAAGACTCACTTTCCCCATTACATTGGAGGAAAAACCCTAAAGACTTTTGTTGCTGGCGGTCAGGGGAAGGTGCTTGTCGAGGCATCACCATTATCTTCCAGGGCAGATTGCGGACAAAACATGGCTGAGATAGCACAGAATCCTTGAGGTTTCTGAAGTTAGGTACTACAAATTGAAATGTAGCTTCTGACCTAGCCTCATCATCTTCCATCTCAGTATCTAGGCATGCCAGCTATAAAAAAAAAACATATCCATACATCCTTATTTATATAATTACAAATACATACAAAATATTACAAATTATTTCTTGTTTGTTAAAAATATATTAAATTGTACACAAATAACTTATAGAAAGCAATTACCGGCATGTCTGATGATGAAGTATCCTGGTTTTTTATGACATCAGTCATAACCACTCCACCATTGGGTCCTTTCATTAAATCATCATCCCAAATCTTATCTGTAGCAGTTGCTACAGTTTCAACTGAAATAGTTTTGACCTTCATTTTACTTGTCATAAAAAAATTTATCAATGAGTATAACCTACTCTAAATACCAATTATTATTATTTAGAAAGAATCAACTAAGTATAAGAACAGGTTTAGACAATTTAACAATATTTTTATAAACCAAGTTGTTTTCAGAAGTAATCCTTGATAGATTACTATTATTATTTTTTAATGACAGTAAATTTGAAATTTTCAAACAATTTGACAAATGGATTTGTCTCACCTATTTGGCAACCAAATAACTGGTATCTTGTTTATTTAATTAAATTATAAAAGCTAAAATAGTAAAATATCTTTTTGACATTTTATAGTTCATATTTTAAATCCAGCTTTTAATAAATAGCTATATTTTAAATAAAATTAAATTTTTGTGACCTGTATTAAGAAAAATATGTACAATTTTATGTATGTTGCAATATTTACCTGTCAATAATTATTTAGTACTAAATAAAATAAACTTACTCCAGCTCAGTGTGTACAGATACCTAGTTTATAGTGAAGTGCATATAAAGTTTTGCAATTTTTTTACATAATTAATGTAATGTGCAAAATAAAATGCAATATAAATTTTAATAAGGCTTAAACATAAAATAACTCTTTTTAATAAACCTATAGAATTAAATTTTAACTTCCCATTTATCTGCTTACTAAAAAGGTAACTACATTACAAATTATTTTTAAATTTAATTATTATTTTAATGTCTTGTAATTTAGATGATGAAATAGAAACATATTTTAAGAATTCTGAATGTATTATATGCAATGATATTTTAACTATAGATATGTTATGAGCGCGCAATCATGAAAACTCGAAAACATCCTAATTAGGATGTATTGCCTTTAGTCAGTGTCACCGCATGGCGGCGAGTGGTACGCTGCTACAAAATTTAAAAAAATGCCATCCTGTGTATTTAGGAAATGCACCAATTATGATACCAAAGTTAATAAAACACAAGGGATCTCATACCACATGTAAGAACGCAGAATACTTCGATTTATTAATATATTTCAATTATTTGCCTAATATTCTGATATGTCATCGGTCGCTAGACTAATGTTTGTTTACATTGACGCGCAATTGACAACATTAGCTGTCTCTTTTTTTCTTATTGATTTTATCGACTATCCCCTTTCTATCATTTTGACATGTACCTTGAATGAAAAGTGTGTATGTGTGCAGCGCGGAACACTTTTTTCGGTTGTTTAGTGAGCGTATAACATATCTATAGTTAAAATATCATTGATTATATGTAATTATAATTTCAATATTTATAGCAAATTTAGGCCAATTTGAGATTACAGGCATTATGTAGTATTATTTATTAGTATTTTAGATTATATAAAAAAAGTAATAATTATACTATTATAAAAAGCAAAATGTTTAAATTTACTTGTCATTATCTAAGCACTGCACAACACATTCTTTACACAATAGTTCATGTTCTATAATCATAATAACTGAAGCATACTGTAACTAGTTTGATGATGATAATACTATTTAGGTTAACTCTGTACATTTTCTCTAATGTTCAATAAAACAACATAATATGCAATATATAATTAAACAACACTATATAACAAAAACCTAAACAACATAATATGCAATATATAATTAAACAACCCTATATAACAAAAATCTAAACAAAGCAATCTAATTATAGAACTTTCCAACTTGCACTTTTATGACAAAGATTTAATAAACAGCAGAATGTTAGCTGTTAGCAGTTTTAATACAATAACTTTTCATATAATTCATAAAACCTATTTTAATCTATAGAATTTAATATAAAGAAAATAGAAACAATTGCTCAAAAACTATAGGTTAAGTTAGTGAAGAAATAAAAATGATAAGAAAACAAAACTGTAGTTTATGTTCAAAAAATATAATATCACTATGTATGATGTCACTATGTCATGCTTATTGACAATTAGAAATAACAATATCAAACATGTTATAATTAACACTTCAGCAGATAAAAGATAAAAAAACTATCAAATTATGAAAGTCCAGAAAGATATAAATAGAAGAATACACCTTACCATCTTGCGTTTCCATTTCCTCGACTTGGTTCACATTAGGGTCTTGCTGCTGCCTGTCAGGTGCAGGCGTGTGATTCATGTTAGCCGGGCGCGCCACCGGGGACTCTCGCCCGCAACTCTTTGAAATTTCCTGAGTAAATCACACACTTTAGCAAACGATTACTTGCACAACTTTTGACATCTAACCATCGCACTTCACCTACCTTTAACGCCAGGGGATTACTCCCTTTGGGCTTGCTAAATATTCGTTGAACAAATTTCAACGGCCCTTTCTCATCGACACGAGTAACCTGCGCACCCGGGCTTTTACTTTTTTTAGAGGATAGGATGTTAATTTTCAAAGAGTGTTTACTAGCGGCGCGGCCGATGTCTGCAAATTTCAATACAAGGCTCGACACTAGTATACGTTAATAGCACATTCCTAATCTTATAATCATTTCCAGAATTAAGTTATCAACGTGATATTTCGGCGAAATACAAAAATTCACTGTCGTATTCGAGTAATAATATATTTTCGCAAAAATAAACAAAATGGTGGATATCTAATTTAATTTCTGGCTTCGAATGTGTGGCCCGGTTTGATCGACGAATGCACCATTTTATAGTGATGTGTAACTCAGCTCAGAGCCGGTTCAAATATTCAGTTCACAGTAGCTAGAGCCGTTGAGCTGCGGCTCAGTTGCTAGATAATCGGTTCACAGCTCACTATTACTTAGTTGATTATTATAGTCGGTTGAGACATTTTATTTTATTATTTAAATAGGTACTTACGTACTAACGATGACGCACTTTTATTTTTTCTATAGATATTTTGTGTGAATGTGCTTATATCGTAAAAAACTATTTTCTTTGGGTTTTCATATAATAGGTTCATAAGGTTAATTTTAAGAATTTTAATTTTAATTTATTTTGTCTATGGCACTCGCCGGCCGCTGCCGCGGCACGCTCGCTGCGCTCGCTCGGCTCGTGCGATATTGTGGTCATATATCTCACCTAACCTAACCAACCTAGAAAGAAAGAGTCATAAAATTAACCTTATGAACCTATTATATGAAAACCCAAAGAAAATAGTTTTTACGATATAAGCACATTCACACAAATCTATAGAAAAAATAAAAGTGCGTCATCGTTAGTACGTAAGTACCATTTAAATATTTAATTGAGTTACGACTTACATATTTGTTTAATGTTTTTTCTTCTTATAATAATAAATAATTACACGCTCCGTGTCTTAAAATAATATTAGGTCAAAATCAAAATATACCTACTTTATTCAAATAGACTTTTATAAGCACTTTGAAATCATCAATTTCACATTTTAAATTTAATTAAATGTAAGTGTAGTCAATTTGTGCGGAAGTTACCACCGGTTCGTAAGGCAGTTCTTCTACTTGGTTTCATACAACAATAAACTAAACTAGTGTTGAGTAGGACATAAATGAGGCCTTACATTTGTCCCGTACAAGACGTACTAATGTAAGAGCGGTTCAAATTTTTTACATGTACTACTTCAAATTTTATGTCGCGTTCGTCGCGTATGAGATTGAGCCATGTAGCAATTTACTCTATGGATTGAGCGTAGAGTGCATGGAGATTAGAAACCAGGAGAACCAAGGCCCTAGAATGTAGTGTCCAATGATATTTTAACTATAGATATGTTATACGCTCACTAAACAACCGAAAAAAGTGTTCCGCGCTGCACACATACACACTTTTCATTCAAGGTACATGTCAAAATGATAGAAAGGGGATAGTCGATAAAATCAATAAGAAAAAAAGAGACAGCTAATGTTGTCAATTGCGCGTCAATGTAAACAAACATTAGTCTAGCGACCAATGACATATCAGAATATTAGGCAAATAATTGAAATATATTAATAAATCGAAGTATTCTGCGTTCTTACATGTGGTATGAGATCCCTTGTGTTTTATTAACTTTGGTATCATAATTGGTGCATTTCCTAAATACACAGGATGGCATTTTTTTAAATTTTGTAGCAGCGTACCACTCGTCGCCATGCGGTGACACTGACTAAAGGCAATACGTCCTAATTAGGATGTTTTCGAGTTTTCACGATTGCGCGCTCATAACATATCTATAGTTAAAATATCATTGGTAGTGTCTCAGAAATATTGTCAAACCAAGGAGGCGCTGCGATCGCTATGTTGTCTCAATGCCTAACTTCACGTTGTCACAATAGTGACAGTACTCATAAATAGCTAACTAGTAACTTGACAGATACTACTTATTGACGGCAGCGCGCTATAAACTCTACAAATTTTCAGAGACAGACGGGTAATGATTTAGTATGAAGCGTTGGTTCTCCTGTATCTAACCTCCATGGTAGAGTGAGTGAGAGAACGTGTCGTGCCTCGTGGTCCTATGCTTCACTATTTACAATCAGTACTGACCATAGAGTATATTGCTACATATATAAAGTACTGACTACTGACTAGTGACCCCATCGATTTTTGAAATCAAAATGACCTTAATTAATAAGTCTACGTTCAGTCTGTATAGGTCCACTATTATTTTTGTTAGGTCACCTGTAGTTTTTTAATACATAAATATTTTTTTTTTATTTTGCAAAAAAAATTGCAACTTAGCACCTCGTTTAAACGGAAACTGATTAATCTTTATATTTCTACATACTTTATCGTTAGGTCATTTTGATTTCAAATATCCTTCGATGGGGTGCTGAAATTGTGCAGCAGACTCAACTGCGTATACTTTACAGTTTACACTATACTTTTTCGCCAAATTTATGTCACGGAGTGAGACAACAATAGACGCTTTCGCTCCCTTTCGTTTCGTGTTCGTCGACAAGTTTATGTTGGAAAATTAACGAAAATAGGCATAATTTTGAGCTTTAAGTATACAAATTATTTAATTATAATTATTTAATTATAATTATTTAATTATATAAATAGAGTTTCAAATTGCATGAACTGGTATGATTTGGTTCAATTCAAGTGGCGCTTGTCAGTGCGACAAAGATTGGTTGGTAAGTAACTAGTATAATATTATATGATCTGTGGTAAGTATCTGAAGTGTATCATTTCAATTTGGATTTTGATTTTTGGCGCGTACCATAACCATTAAGAGTACAAGTTGTTTTGATTAGTTTGTAATAAATAACAGTGTGTTAACAGTTCTATTATATAATTAAAATTAATATATAATAGAACTGTAATCTGCTACTAAACTGTATAATCTGCTACATATCTTGGTAAGTCTTCCGAACGAACTTTCCGATTATATTTTATGGATGTTCTTTTAATTTTAACAACATTTTGTTTTGATGTCTGTGTTTGTGTGCTATGGTTTCATTGTGGTAGTTACCTATTGTTTGTAAGGAATAGAGCTATACTTTTAGCTAAAAATTTACTAAAACTTTGTATAAAATATAATCCTCGCCGGTTAACACGGATAGATACCTATCCGTAAGTTAGATTTCATAAGTCGATTTACCTAAGAAGTAACTTACTATTTAGGTAAATCGTCTTATAAAAATATCATAAAATATCATTAAATTAAATTACCATTAAACGTGTACTTACTACTAGTAAGTACATGTTTAATGGTAATCAGTAATGTACCTAACACAGTATGAAATGTAAATCCGCTTTATTACCACCCGGCCACGAGCTTTCGGCGAACAGCGAGGCGCGGGGTAGTGAATTATGATTTTGTAAATATTAACTCACTTACACTAAGCCTAAACTCGTGAGTCGTGGGTCGCTGCGCGGCGCGATGGCGTCGTCCCCGACGTTGTCGCGTTGTGTTATTCCTTAATTTCATACTTATATAAAATCAAACAAAATGCTTACGCTAAAGTCGATTCACATTTCATAATTATGAGCACGTACTGATCTAATAGAAATGATGCACGTTGATGTTTGTTTTTTTTTTGTTTTATGCATGAATAGTTACTATGTCTGGAGATAGAAAATCCTCTAAAGCATGGCAGTTTTTTACTGATCTTCAGAATGATAAGGCTAAATGCAATTTCTGCCAAAAAGAGTTTTCCTATAAAGGTGGTGGTGCTTATAATTTAACAAGACACACAAAAAGCAAGCACCCGCTAGCATTTGCTGCGATACGTGAATGTCCGATTGAAAGTGCAGCTACTACCGCAACACAAATTCAACTTTTGCCAACTACTTCCGCTGTTCCATCTGTATGTGAACCTGTTGCTTCCACATCTACTTCTTCAACTAATATCATACCTGCAACTTCCGAACCAAGTATTCCTTTAAGTACAGAGATATCTAAATTTAAAACTGCAGCCGCTAACACAAAATTAACACAATATTTCAGTAAACCGCTATCCGCTAAAAAAACTGATCAATTAAATAAAACACTGGTGAAACTATTTGCAAAAAATTACCTAGCTTTCCATCTAATAGAGTCACCTGAACTGAAAGGTTTCATAAAAGAGCTAAACCCTGCCTATCAATTACCCAGTCGTAAGACATTATCTAATGCGTTGATGACAAATACGTATAATCAAGTAAGGGAAAAGGTAAAGCTAGAGCTAAATCAAGCGGAGTATGTCTGTATCACAACTGATAGTTGGACATCCAAACCCAATGAGAATTATTTAGCTATGACAGTCCATTTCTTTAATCATGAAGCAGAATTAAAATCATTTTCACTGGAATGCATTCAATTTAACGATAGGCATACCGCCGATAACCTAGCCCGAGAACTAAAGAGAATCTCAGACGATTGGGCACTAACCAACAAAATCGTTGCAGCTACTAGCGATAATGCAAACAATATTAAAGCAGCAATAAAAATAAATAACTGGAAACAAATACCCTGTTTCGCTCACACACTAAACTTAATTGTCCAATCAGCTTTAAAAGAAATCAAAAATACTACAACCAAAATCAAAGAAATTGTTGAAGTCTTTCGACGAAGCCCACTTGCATCAGAAAGACTAAAGAATATGCAGAAAAAATTAGACGAACCAATATTAAAATTGAAACAAGACGTTTCCACACGTTGGAATTCCACGTGTGATATGTTCGAAAGAATTTTAAAAACTAAAAATAGCGTAATGTCTACACTTGCTATAGATTATCCCGATATAGAAAACATTAACACAGATGATATTCAGATATTAGAATCTGCAATAGAAATTCTTTCATTTTTCAAAGACGTAACCGAAGAAATGAGTTCCGAAAGGAACGTTACCATATCAGAAGTATGTTACATTTTTAAATATTAACAATGCACCATTATTAAAATAAAATATTACAAGAATTATCGATCCTAGTATGTAGTAATGTAGTGTAGTTTGTATTAATGATTTTACTTTTACATATTTTTTTATTCAATATATTTTTGTCTATTTTCAGGTTATACTAATATCAAACGCATTAAAAAGAAAATGTACTAACTTCCTAACTATTGCACGTCCAGATAATGTGACCCGATTGACAGAAATTTTATTAAATGAAATAACCACGAGGTTTGCTGGAATCGAAGACAACTCCATATTTGCTGAGAGCACGCTCCTGGACCCGCGTTTTAAGAAATACGGATTTGCAAACGAATATGCCTATAGTAGGGCATGTAACAATTTAAAATATCTAGCCGGGCGAATCCAAATTCCATGCCACCAGCATACCGTACCTCAGCCTACAAATTCATCACCACCGCTAAAACGTAAACGCACTATTTGGGATGAATTTGATGAACAAGTTGGTGACATTTTAAAAAACACTAACCCGACTGCAGGTGGTATTATTGAGGTCGAAAAATATTTGGAAGAGCCTTTGCTGCCTAGATCCCAAGACCCTGCAAAGTGGTGGCTCTCCAAAAAAGAGGCATATCCCAGGCTCTTCAAACTTTTTTTAAAAAGACTGTGCATAGTAGCCACTTCTGTGCCTTCAGAGCGAATTTTTTCAAAAGCGGGACAGGTCATTGTCGAAAGGCGTAATAGGTTATGCGGGAAAAAAGTCTCGCAAATAATATTTTTAAATTCTAATATGTAATTTTTTAATACTTTCCATTCCATTTTTAAATTTTTGTCTGTCTGTCTGTCTGTCTGTATGTCCCACTATAACTCAAGAACTGTTGAACCGATCTTTATAAAAATAGGGTTGTAGAGGGATCTTTATAAAAATACAGCTCCACCAAGTAGGTATGTATTTTTATTTTACGCGATCAGATTATCTTCTTCAAGTGGGTTCTGCGCGCGCAGATGTAGTAAATTCTTCCACTGGTCATAACTTCCTTTTAAATTTTATTTTTTGTTATTTTGTATTTAGATTTTCGAAACTGTGTGGAGCTGGACCACGAAATTTCGCCTTCCGACTTCCAAATTTTCAACGTCGAAAATATTGAACGGGTGACAGTCGGGGCGGAGTCGGAGGCCGATTAAGTTTGTTGCGAAAATTCAATTTCTTTTTTAATTTGGTGTTCCTGTTATTAATTTTATTATTTTCACTATTAATTATTATTTTAATAGATTATATATGTTTTCAATAAGTTCAATAAATATAATATTCAAAATAAAAAAAGTATGGCTCTCATTCATAATAATAATTATTATTATTATAAAAAACTAATTTTACATAAATTTTAGAACGCTCTGCGAAGCGTGCGGGTAATAGCTAGTTTTAAATAAAACTTTCTTTTCGGATTATTTCGCGCATTTATTTTGATTTGATGATGAAGTTTCATTTAGAATGTATTTTTTTTAATACATTATACCTTTATTACAGTCAATTCGTTTTATTGTGTATTTCGTAAAATAATAACAGTGCGTACTATCATGGAATATTTGTTATAATGTTACAATAATATAATCAGTTGTCATTTATCAGTCGCTTATACTTTGTGAACTTCACAATGTGAAGTCTTTGTAACTTTATGGTAGGTATTGTATTACGTCAATCACACTATTGTAAGGTACATAATTTAAACGCACCAATACAAAATGACATAATTACTCGTTACTTCAAATTACCGCTATGCTTCAAAACGCCTCGCCTCATTTGAAGTGGGACATTGTACTGGCTCAGTACAAAAAAGAGGCACCTCTTACAAACTCATTTAAAATTCATGTACTACACAACACAAAACTAAACTAATAAAACTAATATTAAGTACCTATTAGTTTTATAGATTAAATATAAATAACTGTAGTCGGTACCTAAGTTAAGGTGGTAGTAGGTGAATTCACCTAGTAGGTAAATAGTAAAGGCGTGAAAGCGTAAGAAACAAACAAACTCACTATTATTTATAATAATTGCATGAAATCAGCATTTCTCTATATTTATGTATGAACGAAAAGATATGACTATAATAATTTTTCGAAACGCTGCTTTATTACATATAAATATAATTTAGGTACATCATACATGTCATTTGTTTGAACCGAGTCATAAATTAGCTGTAAATCTATAGTTAAAAGGTTTATTTTTCATCTATGGTTAAAAGTACCCATATAACAACAATTGAGCTGAACTGTGAGCCGGTTCACAGCTCCGGCTCAAGCATATGACTCATGAGCTGATCTGCGGCTCATACAAATTCATTGAGTTACCCATGTCTACCATTTTATCATTCTCTCACATTCACTGTAGTGATGTCCTAATGCAATCTTTCAAAATGCGATTTTTTTTCCGATTTTATTTGTTTTGGTCTTAAAAAAATAGATCATAAAATTTTGAAATATGTAATATTTTGCAAAAATTATGATTTATTTATAAGTATAGATTTTTTTATCAATTATCTATAAATATTTTATTTTATAAACTGTGACAGAATGAAAACCGTGAAAGAAAATTGATAGTTTTGTCATGGTTTTGTCCATAATCTCATGGTTTTGTCCATGGATATTAAAGACCAGGAGGACCATCGGTTCATACTAAAGCATTACCCGCCTGTCTCTGAAAATTTGTAGAGTTTATAGCGCGCTGCCGTCAATAAGTAGTATCTGTGAAGTTAGCTATTTATGAGTACTGTCACTATTGTGACAACGTGAAGTTAGGCATTGAGACAACATAGCGATCGCAGCGCCTCCTTGGTTTGTCAATTTTCTGAGACACTACATTCTAGGGCCTTGGTTCTCCTGGTTTCTAATCTCCATGGAAAATATGTAGAATTTACAACGCGCTGCCGTCGGAACGTAGTATCTGTGAAGTTAGCTATTTATGAACTACTGTCACTATTGTGACAACGTGAAGTTAGGCATTGAGACCATAGCGATCGCAGCGCCTCCTTGGTTTGACAATATTTCTGAGACACTACATTCTAGGGCCTTGGTTCTCCTGATCTCTAATCTCCATGGTTTTGTCTATCAAAAAAGAAAACAAAAAATTGTTAGACTATGTATACACTATACTTCATGTTTAGGCAGAGCCAAATTATTTAAATTTCTACTTTTTTTAATAATTAAAAATATTAATTAATAATCTATTGGTTACATTATTAATCTAGTCTAAAAAAATTATTCCAACTTTGAGAAAATACACATAATATTATGATAAGGATTTTTATAGCATCTTATAAAATACTAAAATACATGGAGATTCTCCATGCTAAAATAATTGAAATTTCTCATAATTTCTGTTTAAGAACATTGACGTGGCCAAAAAGTTTATACGTGAGCTCTAGAAAAGCTGTATTGTGTTGTTGAAGAGTGTAAAGCCCATAGTTCGGGAAAAGAAAATGAGGACGAATTGTTAACATGTCATCGGTTTGTTTAGAGATATATTGTTCAATATTGGAAATATAAAAATGCTAGACGGTAAGATAAAATAGTACTATATGTCTATCTACTCAGAAGAATAAACGTATTCGCTTTATTTTTTTATTTTTCTTTATAAATGGTTGTCGATAATCAGTTCAATACTGTTGCAGATTTCCTAACGATGATGAAATGAAAATTAAACGGATTCAGTTGAACCTATTGATTGATTCATCAATAGGTTCAATTGGACTTCAAAAAAGCACAGCAGAATTTGTTCGAAGCATTTTACCGAAGACTCTTTTGCAAAAAAATGGTTTGTCAATCTATCTTCCTACCACATAATACAACATTTATGATGGTTAGCCGGGAATTTGTATTATCTGATAAAATTAAATACATGTTTTTCATCGACATAGACACGATAATGTCGATGATAAGCTCATCGCTATCCAAAACTTAACTTGTGACAACCTGCATGATATCGAAAAAGAACGGAATTATATGTCTCTTTTCTACGCACTATTAACATCGTAAGTAAAACAAAGATAATAAAATAAGAAATGAAATGCATACGGCACGGCTTCCATGCTTTGTTATTATTCCGAAATCCGAGTATCATTGTCTATTTTTGACAGGAGACTTTGACATCTGACATAGTATACTGATTAGTGATTACTGTCAATTGTCATTTGTCAAAATATAAATTATAAAATTAATGTTCTCTCTATATGTAAAGTTTCTGAAACTTATTAAAATAATAATAAATAATAATTTAGAGGTTATTAGTTATATTTAAATTATGTGACAATATGTTTCCCACTAATCATAAAACTATATTTGTGTTAGACCATACGCCGTATTTTGGGATTTCTTCTGATAATCCCATTGATTTTGATCTTTCTAAAAACCGGGGACCTGGATATATACCATTAACACCTGTGTGTAAATCACTCTGGACATGCAGTGTGGAAGCAGCAGTCGAGTATTGCCGCATTGTTTGGGATCTCTTTCCTGAGGGAAAACTGGTATGTAGGTACAATTAAGATTATAGTAGTTAAATTGAATAAATAATAATCCTTAGTTCCAATATTAAACATTTAAGTGCAATCAATATTAATATTATAAAGCGGTATTTAGTTTGTATGTTATTAAAAAAATCAGTAAGGAGGATTTTTATAAGAAATTAAATAGGTCTCTTCATTAGATTGAACTTAAATTATATATATTTAATTTCTTGTGTTTACCTACAATGTATTTATATTTTTAGGTCAGATTTGTTGTCAGTGACACATCTGCACATGTATTAAATACTTGGGCTGTAGCACAACAACAATTAAATTTTGTAAGTAAAATGATTAAATTACAGTTGTGTTTATTTAATTATTTTTTTTAATCTTGTATACTTTAATATTTAAAATTGCTTTTACTCCAGGTTCTGAATGGGCTTTGTCTAGTAGGACCAGTGAGAAGGGGGGCTGGTGGAGATGTAGTAGGCTTGTGTGCATCAATTGAAGCACTTAGTGAACCTTCACCAACACAAGCTTCTCGTACTACAGCAGAAAGACATTTTCAAAATCGGTAATAACTAAAATTTGATATGATTGGTAAACAAAGTAAACTTTTTTAATTTAAAATAATCATTTGCCATTAACTCTTCTGCTGTATGTTTTAGTGGCAGAATAATATGCATCACTAGTGCAAGAGATGATGATTCCATCAGGAGTTTAGCAGAGATTGCATTGAACAATATAGTACAACAAAACAAAAAAGCCTCCACACCACAACCACCTACTACTACAGATGCATCAACAACTCCACAGTATGTAATTATGAGCTGTAAAATCTCCTAAAGCTATAATATTTTTTAAGAGATTCTGTTTTTTTTAGTGTTAGATTTCGAGTTATTTTGAGAAATATTTATTTTCAGATCCTTACCTATACACTACTGCCATTTAGTAATAATTAATGTAACACCAGAAAAAGCTGACACAAGAGTCAGTAATCAACCACTAATTGAGGTGACTGTAAAATTATTTTATGTATAGAATTTGATTTTAAAAATTACATCTATATACTAATGTTACAAAATTATTACTTATTTTAGACAGGAAATGGTCTGATGGGTGTGGAAGTGATAGTTTGTAGAGCAAGTGCCTTAGCAAATTTATTGGGTCGACTAGTACTACCACACTACAGACTTGCTATTACCACAGTCACTGGCATTCCTATGAAGGTAGAACATTATTAATGCATTAAATTATAACATTTAATATGTATTTAAATTGAAATCTTTGTTTGATTTAATGGTTTTTATAAATATTATGTAATAGGTATTGTTGGCATACAACATGCTCATATATAGAAAATGAAGCACTCATTCCTTGTTTTGAACTAAGAATTTAATTTTACTAAATTCTCGGTCTCAATCACGTAGTTAAAATGCATTTTCATAGAGTTCAGGGGTGTCTAAGTAGGCCCAACAAACACCCCAGTGGGTTCACCTTGTTGGGTGATAAGGCTCATTAGAGTCCAGCAAGCCAGCTGGGCCCTACTGGTTATCATCTTAAAAAATGCAATTAATAAAATTAATACAAAATTTATTGTTACTTTGTTTTGATTGAATATTCCAGGAAGAACAAAACGCTAGTTCCAGTGCAAATTATGATGTAGAAATCATACATTCAGCGGAAGCACATGCAGGACTGAGAGCGGCACAGACTGCACAGGAAGCTACTGAATCTGTATGTAAAAGTACTTAGATATAACTAATTTCCCAGTATTCATGTGATATTACCATCGACTGTGTTTCCGCCTAATTACAACGTGGGGTCATTTAGGGGCGAACCAACGAATTCCTGAAAAACCGGCAACGCACTGGTGGTGCTGGTACTACATATGTCATGGGCGGCGGGAATCACTCAACATCAGGTGACCCGCCTGCTCGTTTGCTTGGTAGCAGTATTAAAAAAAAATTTAATGCCTGAAAAAATGCCCCAGCGGGACTAGAACCCGCGCCCGCTGGCACAGCAAGTAGGATCACTACAAACGTGTCGTCACAGTAAGAAGTCTCACTGCGAGTTTTAGCCGTTGGCGGCGCTTGAAGCGCATAACGTAAACAACGACAAGTATGTATGTAGTGTATGTCAATTTATTTTATGTCAAATTTTTTAATTCAACAATAGTTAAAACACCGTATTTTTCCATCTTATATTTGATTTTACAAAACTTAACTAAAGTATTCTATAATAATAAACGCGTCTGTCACAATTGGCGGCATTGAGGTTTTCGTTGGTTACGTTATGCGCTGGTAGCGCCATCTGAGCCGAGCCTGGCGTGAAACCTCCCATTATCAGACTGATGTCATTGACCCGTGGGCGGTCAGGTGGTGCTGCGGTGGTGGACGCCGCGCGGCGCGGAGGGCGGCGCGGGCGGCTGCAACGGCCCGCTGTGGCGCGTGACGCCGGCCGACGTCGCGTCGCGCCCCTCCGCCTGCCTCGTCAACTTCCTGCTCAATGGACGCTCCGTCACGCTGGAGATGCCTAGGCGAGCTCTATACTTTGTTATTATATTTTATTATATGATTTACACAAACATGTGTTTTTTAGTCTACTAATTCTTTTAAAGCCTCTAGACAAGCATGTCGAGAAAAGGGCTGAATGAAGATAACAAATGTCATAATTTTATAATTAAGTATAATTTTTATAATAACATTCGGGAAACTAGGTACTTTAAGGTACTTAACTTGTTACGAGGTAACAGTATAGCAGTTTTACTTTAAAACTGTTTGCCATGAAAATATTCCTGACAAACCTTGCATTTAATAAAATTGGTAATTTTATAGAGTTTATATCATAATCTATGGAAAATGGTGTGGTAAAAACTGCTACCAATTTTAGATTATGCTGATTGCTGCTACCCTGACATTTCAGAGGAACAGCTTAACAAGCTTGAACGTTTGCAAAATTTGTGCATTAGATTTATATTCGGCTTACGTAAATTCGACCACATCTCCGAGTACCGTACAAAATTAAAGTGGCTTCCAATTAGATATAGGCGCAATTTGCACATTCTTTCCCTCCTTTTCTCCATCCTCTATCACCCAACCACTCCTTCTTACTTAAAGGAACGCTTTATGTTTCTTGGTTCGGACGTATCTGACTTACAACTTAGGTCTCAGAGCGACAACAGATTAAAACTTCCAACTAGCACAACTAATCACTATGGTAACTCTTTTACTGTAAAAGCTGCAAAACTATGGAACATGCTCCCCCGTGATATTCGCCATTCAGAATCACTAGGCATTTTCAAACGTCGTCTAACTAATTACTATCTCTCTATTTAGTCTTCGTTATATATAGTATATATATTTATATTGTATGTAAATAGGTTTTTAAGTTTATTTATGTATCTATGCGTATGTATGTATCTATGTATACATATGTATACAAATATATTACCTATATAAGTATATGTTCTTCTCCTATGCATAATCGCTTGAATTATTTAATTGTACCGTCCCGTGTACATTTCCACGAATCCTTTCTCCAAAGGTTGTCTGTAAGAGATTGCTTATAGCAATAAGACCGCCTTTGCAAGCCTTTTTGTATTACTCTCTTCATTTTCTGTACTCTTCTTCTGTGTGTGCAATAAAGTATTTATCTATCTATCTATCTATCTATGGCCATGATAAGTTTGAATATCTATGTAACCTAAAAAATGCAAAACAGGTAACGTTAAAACGCATGTAAATTTATATTTACATTTGTTTGTAAAGGAAAGGCGGAGGGCGGTCCGCGTCGCACGTGCTGGCGGCGCAGGGCGGCGAGCTGTGGATCGGCGCGCTGGGCGGCCGCACGCCCTACGATGACCCGCCCGCCCTCTCGGAGGGCGCGGGGGGACGCGTCACTGATTATAGGTCACTAAAATAATTTATATTCAAACCTTTTTTATGTTCCACTGCTGGGGATGGGGATAGGCCATAGTCCATCACACATACAGTTTTTAGAAAACTTGCTAGGTTCTCTCAGACATACAGATGTGTACGTGTATCACATGATGTTTTCATTGAAAGACAACTGGTAATTATGTTGGAAAATTATTCGCACATAGAAATATCAAAACTTCAAAACTGACACGTTTGAAATAAAACTTGGATGAAGTGCACCCGACTGTCCTTAATTTTATATGACAGTTGCAACACAGCATTAGGGTTAGAAATACTCGCCAGTTAGTATCTTTAATAAAAATATGCTAATAAATTTAAAAGTCAGTATAGCTTCTCAGTTATGAGATATTTAATTGCAGTAAAAAATATCTTATACGTTGATCCAGGCAAAGAGCTATCATCTTACCATAAATCAAAAATCTGTCTAGTAATTTTCTCGTGATGCGGTCACAGATAGACAAAAATTCTAAAACTAATGTATTCGACATTTATATCGTTAATAAAGATTAAAGACTATTTCAATAATATTTCCCAAAAACAGATTCGACTGAGTTAGATTTTTATTATATGTATATGTTACAGTTAAAACTAATTCTAGTTTTCACTAAGGCGTTTCGTGTAAACTAGTTTTGACTAGTTAAAATGCGTTATAACTGAGAACGGTAGGCTTATTACGTATCTAGCAATCCACCAGTGATAGCGAAAATTGTACAATAATTGCTGTCCAATCGCTAAATCGACATTTTATTAATTTAAGAATTAGATTATTCTATTCGCATCCAATTCATTTTAAAATCAAAAAGAGCTATTTTTAATAAAATAGTAGTGTTCGTATGTTTAACAAACCATTAATAGAATATACAAACAATTACCAAATCAATGAATGCAAATACAAATGAATTTATGAAAAACTACGAAAGAATTCAATAAGTTTAATACGATTTAGCGATTGGACACCAATTATTGTACAATTTTCGCTATCGCTGGTGGATTGCTAGATACGTAATAAGCCTACCGGTTTTAACTGTAACATATACATTATTGTCGTAGAATAAAAGAGTTCGGTGCGCTGATGCAGCAGAACAAGTTGTCGGCGCTGCGCGGCGCCGGCGCCAACACGCGCGCGCGCGCCCGCCTCACGCGACACACCACCTACTGGCCCCTCACCATATCCTCCACGCTCATATTTAACTTGGGCTCTGTGAGTATAACACATATACAGTACGGTCATAGTATAAAGATTTAGAAGTAGGGTATCTTCATACAAACGCACCGCGCGCGGCTTGTTTGTGCGCCCTTGTATCTTTACAACGCCGCACGCACACCCATCAATCTTAAATAAATTATCAAGTGGTAATTTTAGCATTTATCAGTTATCAATCTAATAGTGTATTAGGTTAGCAAGAACCGGTACATATACTAACTCTAACATTTTCCGCCGCTCTGCCCGTGTTCTAAGAAAAGAAACAAAATCCTTAGATTTCTAGAACCCTTTTCCCTTTTCTTAGAACCCGCAAGTCGAATGCCACAGACCATCATTACCAAAAAACATTAAAAAGGACAATTCAAGGCTAGTGCTTGCCGCACCACATATATTATATACCATGTGATATTATATTATAGCCTTTCTCGATAACACACTAACACTTAAAGATTCAGTTCGAACCGGTGGTTTCTGAGATTTTAGCTTTAGAATATTAGTATGTATAGATAATACTAACTGTTGTGTATTGGAAGTGTCATTTTTAATTTAAAAATGCACTAAATTTAATTACTAAAATACTACTTTAAACTATCACGTCGATTCAAATTTCAACACTGTTGAAAATCCTGGCGATGTTACGATAGCTAAAGAACGCCGAACTGACCTTATGATGGAGGTACTGACTAATAACAACTTAGATTTACGACTAACTTGATACGTTTTAATGAAAGATTATACTATATACATACGTGATATTACGACTATGTATAATTTTAGTTTGAATAAATGCTTAAGTTTTGAGTTTTCCGTAATTATGATTATTTTTACATATGCGTAAAGGTGTTGGAACCGTTAACCCGCCTGGTAGTGCAAGAGTCCCTCACAGAGGAGGAGGTAGAAGTGTGCCGCAGCGTGCTGCTGTCTCTGCTCGGCATGGAGTCCCGCCACGAGTTCCCTGTCTCACAGCTACCGTCTAATTTGAGGTTTGTGTTTCCACAGATGAAATAATTTATTCATATAATTAATCTAACTCATCTCTCTAACTCATAAACCTGTATATTAAATATATCTTTTTGTATTTATTGAAATAAATAGTCATTATTATTGATATAGAGGTCAATCTATAGTTTTTAGAATTTCTGTCTTTGACCATATCACGAGAAAACCACTGGACAGATTTTGATGAAATTTGGCGTGATGATAGATTATTTGGGTCAACATATAGAATACTTTTTACTGTAGGAAAATATCTCATTTCCGAGAAATCTAAACCTTGGTGTTTTAAGTTTCGGAAATCTAAAGATTTAGATTAGTATAAAATATAAACGAGTACCAGTACAAGTACCAGGCACTCAGAGGCGGGGAAGAGTTAGCGCCACCACCCCTCAGAGGGTCAAGATGTGCAGGTGTGTGTGTGATCTCGCCACTGACCTCTATAATACCACTGGACAGGCTGTTCCAAGCGTTTGACAGCATTTTTTTTGTGTCCATTTGAAGCGCCACTAGCGAGAGTCCCGAGAACTAATTTTGACGTATATTGCAAATGACAGCGAGAAGTGTTTGTTTACTGTAAAGTAATTTTGCATTTTGGTTGTTAATATAACATAAGTAGTAATTATGATGATACGGTTATTGATTAATAAAAATAAAAAATAAAAATCTTTATTTGAAACAGTTTTATTGATTGTAACAACTTATTATTAAAAGTTATCGATATTTGCTCGCTGATATCGACATCATTAGTTTTAATACCACAAACTCTCGCTACTTCCGACAGCGCCAAAATGGCGAATATCAAGCAGCCACAAAAGCACGTTGACAACAGCCAGTCCAGTGGTATTATAGAGGTCAGTGGATCTCGCCCACCGCAAGTCGGTGATTTTTAATGTGACGTTATGTGTAGCAAAAGTATTACAATATACAGCCTAACTCGTGCTGGTAATCGTGAGGATTATACAATATCATTAGTATTTATAGTGTGTAAATAGTGAGTTAAATTTATAAATAAAGAAGTTTCACTTCTGACATGTGTACTTTGTACGCACGCACTTTTTGTGTTTATTTGTTTATAATATAAGAATAAATGGTAAAATAACAACAACCCCAGAGGCAAGTCGCTGGGGCGGCGCGAGGAGCAGTGGCGGCAGGTGTGGGGCGAGCTGGAGGCGCTGGTGCGCGCGCACGCCGCGTCGCCCGCGCACCGCGCGCTGCTGCGCACCGTGCTCGAGTGCCGCTCCCACAACAACCACGGCGCTGACGGTAGGTTCTCTCTCTCTCTCTCTCCATCTCATGCTGTCTTGTTCTTTAATATATTGCTATCTTGTACTTACGGTTTGACGTTGGCATAATAACCATGGAGCTGAGGGTATGTTCGCTCTCTCTCTCTCTCCATCTCTTTTTATTAAGGGTAGGGGAGGCCATGATGCTAAATGTGGATTTACTCGCGCATAGCGGAAACCTAATAGATTTTGTAGATTAGATGATAAGAAACATGAATTGTCATATAATATTTTTCCTTTCAATGGTCCCCACCATCTTCACCATCCAAGCGTCTACAGATTTTCAAAATTGTAAAAAAAAAACAATGGCATGGACATACTCAATCATGTCAGATATAGATATATTTTATACTCCAACATGTCTCTGATATGAAATATAACTAATCTGACAATGTGCGTGGCGTGGGTGGCCATGTGAGAGGGGTGAAAAACATAAAAAAATAAATTTACTCGACAGCATCAGATTTTTAGAGGAGGCATTTAATGAACCCCAAAGATGCTCATATTTCTTAATCTGAAGATTTGGAAGTGACGCAAGATCGCAGCAAATTCCTGAAAATGTAAAAAACAATCGCAATCTTGACATACTCGTGCACGACAGATAGCATATTGAAGGTTTATCTTGATATCCTAGCCACATAGACAAAAAATCTGACGATTAAATTAAGGGGTATTCCTAATCTGACAACTTGAAAAAAAATATATAAAGAATGACCAATAAAATTACGAAAATTATCAATATTACAAATATAATTTATTCTGAACTTTTAAACAGTTTAATTAAAACGATTTTGTTTTATTGAAGGTTCTGGCGGTAATTTAATATTACAATACTTTATGTGAGATTTTCTTCGAGGCGTGATTATTGACACCAATATTGATACTAGTTGACAGGTACTTGTCGATATGTAACTTGTAAGGTATCCTACCTATAATAATCTGAAGCTCTCAAGTAAATCCCAAATTTCCCTCTTGGGCTCTCCTACCATAATATCTTATAGTTATAAGTATTGGCGGGGCTCTTAAAAACCATAGCGCCAAATGTCTTTCGCCACTTTTTTTCAACAGCAAATGTGTTTATTAAGGAACATTTTTAACAGCCATCACATTTTTGAACGTATGAGTACAAAATGAGGTATTTCAAGAAAAGTTAAAAAGAATTTTATAGACATTTTATGGGACCTTTCCGTCCCCATTTTCTCACGTAATGACGAGCGTCTCCCGCCAGTGATCCGAGCGACCACGGACTCGCCGCTGTCGCCGGTAGGCGCGGGGGGCGGCGGCGCGGCGGGCGGCGCGGGGGGCGCGGGGGGCGCGGGCGACGTGTGGGCGCCGCGCAACGTGCTGGACGCGCTGCTGGGCGCGCCGCGGCCGCCGCGCCGCCCCGACTTCGCGGGCCGCATGGCCGCCGGCGCGCGCCCCGCCACGCTCTACCCCCACCTGCAGCAGGACGTCGACCCCTCGCACTGATATCTACTTGTTCGTGTAAATAAACATCTCTATATAATCTTTTGTGTGTATTTGACTGAATTCCTAAACTATTTTTTTAATAAAATATTCATTAAAACGATCCAGATAGTTACAATTTATCAAAAATATTGAAAGTTTTCTCCCACTAGGAAATATCTCGAAAGGCGCGCCCTGATACCCTCGCACACTAGCAGCAAGATTTTGTCATACCAAGTAATACGTATACTCAAAACATTGTGAAATCTGTACAATGTGTACATTAAATATTTCTCAAACACCTAATTATTACAAACATCTTAAACGAATATACCCCAAGCAATAGTTAATTAATGTTTTGTATGTCTGTCAAGGTACTTGACCGATTTTAATAGCATTTTTGGTATTGAATATTGGTTGTGAGACAAACCCTTTTTATTTCATACGTAACTTATTATATTAAAACCCAAAATACAACAATTTATTTATTTTTCCATTCTCTAGTTACAACATTTAGAGTTTCAAAAGTTTTATGTACTCAATCGGAAACACTAGCTCGCTGTAAAATCGATAAAATGCTTACCGCTGAAACATCGATAAGATTGAAACGTGAGCGATAGTAATAATACGAATAATAGTACTCATTGTTCCTGCCTCTAGAATATTTCATATCGACAAAGCAGGCTTGTATTGCGGATTAGCGCTGTTTGATAACTGTATACTCATATAATATACATTCTGTGCATTGATATAAATTATTGTCCATGGTAAAGATACGATGACTGAATAGTTGGTCAACTAAAATTTATGTACGACTAGCAAACTCGGCCCGCTTCACTGGGTGTAAGTTAAAATAATTAATAAATTAAACGTATATATATAAATTAACCTAAGTTGCTCCTTATAACATAGCTATCTCTGAGTGAAAATGTCCTCAAAATCGTCAGCCGTTTCAGAGATTAGCCTGAACAAACAGACAGGCACAAAATTAAAAAAAATTAAGTAATATAGTACATAATTTCATAAGCATAATTTCTTGTCTTAATTTGAAATGAAAAACAGACACTTCAAATTTCATTTATATGTAGATAAAGTACTTCAATATTAAAATTATAGTTATTCAGAAAAAAAAATTACATTATGGATATCATTAGCAAGTGACTCACCCTCGTTTTGCTCAGATTCATCCCAACAAAACATAGTTGTTTTAGTGGTTAGTGATTTTCATACTAAATAAACAGTTCTAAATTTTTTCATTTAATTGATTTCAGCTGTTTTCTTGTTTTCCTTTACATTTTTATACTTAAACATCCCTGACACCGCCATAAAACAAAAAAATTCAAATCGGTCCAGCCGTTTTCGGGCATTTTAGACCCTAAAATTGATTTTAGTATATAAGTTTTATCAATGTCAAAAGATAAAACTATTAAAATATTTATGATATGTTATATTATGTATCATGTTTATTGAATTGTTTGATTTTAAAATTATTATTTTTTTCTTTAATCGTGTTATTTTTCGAGTTCGAGTTTTTGCACATAACATTTTAATATTATAGATCTTGAATAATATACACTTACTTTTCTCAATAAAACTCATCAATGTGCAGTGTTGTTTTCAGTCTTGTATACCAAAACTAGTAAAGTAATTCATGTTAATCTATTTTGTGGTCAATATAAGAAATGGTGTATATTCTTTAATTTAAAATATATCAAATTTACTGAATAGTTGTTTTACTAGCTTTTAAAAAAATATTTGTTGGTAAATTTGAAGAGAAAATGTAGATAAATTTATTCAAAGACTTCCTCCTGTCTATAGTGTACAACCTAAGTTTTTTAATAATTGGTAATGATGGATGGTAAAGGATAGGGGTGAATAATAAAAACTGCAACATTATAAAATTAATATCTTATATTTGTTCAATAAAACTACATTGTGGGCCCGTGTGCCCGGGGCCCGGGTAACACGACCTTTGTATTATCTTGTTGCATATAAACTCTGCGGGCAGACTGTGTCATAAGGCAATGGAGTGTGTGTCAAGGCATCTGGTCCGGATCCTGCGGCGCTCCCGCCCGCCCTCGCCGCCCTACTCGATACGATTATTGGAATGTCACGCGATGCGAGCTTTCAAACGGTAAATCATTACGAAACACGAACGAAACCTAACACTAGGCCCTACCTGAGCCGCTCCCTCGCACTCGGGGAGTCCGTCGAAACGCATCCGAATATACCCTATAAAACTTACAAAAATCGACCGGTACTTAAAACTTAACGCTAAGTTTAAAATTAAACGGAATTGAAAAATAAATTACCTAGGTACAATATTTTAGTCTAAAAGCTATTTATAGGCGCGCGAGGGTCGCTCGGTGGGTGCGGGGTCAGTGCGTGGCCTCCCGCAGCTTCTTGGCGACGGGCGGCGCCGCGTCCAGCGAGTCGCCCAGAGAGTTCTCTTCCGCTGAACTCGCCTCTTCTATTTGTCTGCAACAATCATAACACCTTCCATTAAAATATGCTACGCACTAACCTAACCTATTCAATCATTGTTATTTTGTTAAATCGCGGAATCCAGTGTGGGAAAGTCCCTAGAATATATTCAATGTATGATTAATGGGGTAATTTAAAAGTATAATTATTAAGTTATTGTGCATTGTGGTATATTTTTAAAATTTTATTGTATGTTTCAACTGAATTGTTTTCCTTTTTTTTACATTGTACAAGTAAACAATAAAATTACATCCCTACTATAATAAATAGCATGTAGATATTTTTTATAGTATGATGAAAAATGAGATTCCTATATAGATATTGCATAAAACACAGCAAGGTAGCATTTAAAGAAATAACGTTATTATATAGCATGTAGTATTCGTAATGTTACCTTTTAGCGCGTGGCGTGCTTAGCGCCGAGTCGGAGTTGTCTGAGGGCGACGCGGGCGTGGCGGGTGACGCTCCTTTCGCGTCCAAAGAGTCTTCCGTGCACGACGTCGTGTCATCATTTGCTGATTCTACTCCTAATTTACCTGTAACAAGTTTCAAACTATTCATATGCGTATCTAATCAAGAAATCGTTAATGCTGCATATAATTATTAGCATTTTCTACCAACACTTAGTAAAGAATTGATTTAAGGTATAATTTTCAAGTTCAGGTCATAAATTTCGGTTTCCGACTCTAATAGACTGGTTATATTACCAAACCAACCGACGTTTTCGTCAATAATAATAATGAAAGAACACATCTTAGCTGCATCTGTATATTGGAATCTTATTGAAATAGTCTGTAATACACAGATTATGGGGCTGAATAGGCCATACAAAGGTTAAATCTAGTAATAGAATTTTGTCTCATTTTAGAATTCTAGTTTGTCTGGCTATGGCTTTTTTTTTTGTGAATGTTGAGTGCTGTTGGTCCTACTGTCCTTTACAGCGTCACCGAGCGGGGAGCGGACACAAAGTTGGCTGTGGCCGCCTCACAAAAAAACCACTGGACAGGTTAAACATTACATCCATGAGAAATCTTAATTAACCGTTAAAAATGTCTAAGAAACGAACCCGAGCAAAAAAAGGGCGAGTCACTAGCACCAACATATACTTGAAAGATTAAAAACTTGAAAAATGACGACACTGAAATCTGAATGAAGTTTCTATAGATTGTTAAAACAATACAAAGAACGAACAAAAACACCACGAGTTCACGTAAACAAACTTCCAAATTATAAGGAAACTCCTAAAACAAAGCAACTTTCACATTCTGTAGTATCAAATTTATCCAGCTAAATAAAAGCGTTGTAATTATAAATGCCATTTCATATTGAAGCCTTACAATTTTGTTTCGTTGTATTACATCATTCATTCATAAAAAAATATTTTTAACAAAAAACAAAAACCGACTTCAAAACTAAACAAATCTAAACTAAAAAGTAGAAAATAATACTTTTAAGAACTTCGTTAATTCTAAAGTCGGTGCCAGCCAGGACGGATAGATTTATCTTGCCTTTGCAATGGACTTTCGAACGGTATTTTGATTATGTTTACAAATTTATAGATTAATCGAATGCGTGTCTATTTAAGGTTATTTTGCTTTGGCTGGCACCGACTTCAGAATAACGAAGTTCTTAAAAGTATTATTTTCTACTTTTTAGTTTAGATTTGTTTAGTTTTGAAGTCGGTTTTTGTTTTTTGTTAAAAATAATTTATTTTAAAATTTTTAGCGGAACGTAGATACTTATTTTGTTTATGTAAAAAAAAGAATTTTCCAAATCAGTCCAGCCATCTTCGAATAATGGGGAACATACATAAAAAAAGTCCCCAACGAATTGAGAACCTCCTCCTTTTTTGAAGTCGGTTAATAAGAGCCTGAAAGAATTTACCTATCGGTCTATAATTACGTATAATTTTGAAAGAATTTTCTTTTAACTCCTAACCGTTGAGGAGTTGTACCTTCCATCATTAGCTCAACCACAGGAGATGATGTTGATGATGATGATATCAGACGCAAATACTTGAACAGCTTTAGAAAATATATGAAAAACGTAATAAGTGCCTATAAAATTTGAGAGTTGTCTTCGATTTCCCTGGGATCCCATCATCAGATCGTGACTTGGTGACTATGGGACCAACTAGAAACTATACCCTTTCAAACAAAAAAAGAATTTTCCAAATCGGTCCAGCCATCGTCGAGTAATCGGGGAACATACATAGAAAAAAAAAAAAAAAAAAAGTCGCCGACGAATTGAGAACCTCCTCCTTTTTTTGAAGTCGGTTAATAAACCATTTAGTCTCGATTTACTTAACCAGAAACAATGGAGACGGGCACCCGAAAAAGAAAACTTTTGAGTCACGTTTTAATAACAAACGATCAGTTCTAAAATGAAGATTTCATAAATTATTTTTGGCGAAAACAAGTTTTAAAATCTGTCCCAGTGGTTTTCTCGTAAGACAAAAAATGTAAAACCAATAATTCTGTATTTCAAGATTTTGCAAAAATTTTATGTGCAAATTCGACTCTGAATTTAATAAAAAAAATTATAATTATTTTATTTCTTAGAAATAGAAGCATTTAAAGTAAATAATGTTTTATGAATGAAGAAATAGCGTAAACTCGCAAAAAGTTTACAACACGAGGTTCGTAATTTAATAGTAATATTAACGAATATAGACTTATTTTACATTTCATAACATAAACATTATGTTTAAGGATAATTAAGTAAATCTAATAACAGTTCAAAGGTATGTCAAGGTTAGAGTAATGCATTGTTTTATGGGATTTTCTTGATATTTTAAAAAATATAATTTGCACAGTCAGTTTTTACATCACTTTTTAAGTGATTTCCATCCAGTTGGTATTCTAAAATTTACTGAAATCGTGTCTTAAAGGTTTCTTTGCCAATCCAAAATGGGGGTTGAAGCTTTAATTAATGGATTTTTCAGATATCGGTCACGGAATCAGCGAAAAAATCCAAAAAGAGGTTTTGTTTAAAATCTCAAATATTCTCATAAATCTAATTAAGTATTGTTTTGAGGGTGTTAAGTCTAAGAATTTATTATGATAATAATAAAGTTTTTAAAGTAACGATATTTGCAGTTACGAACATGAATTATGTAGGTAATTTGCATCAGGTCTAAAGTAAGAAAAAACTGTGTAATTGGCTCAATAATTATAAAATCAACATCTTGTAATGTTATAATATAGTTGAACAATCTCAAAAAGTACAATAGAATTGCTTTGGAACGAAATTATGACTTTGAGAAACATTGTTTAATATTTAAGTTATACCTACATCTCTCAGACATTTAAATACCTATACTTGAGTATTCACTATACGTTAATTCAGTACGTTTAGACGTAAAATTATTGTCGTAAGTGTTAAGATATCATAACTGTGTTAGATCACTCAAGGCACACATTTGCTATCTAATCATCCACCGGCGTCTTCTAATAAGTTGTGTATTTGCTGTGAATTTATGTATTAATAGAGCTTTAAAGTGAGCTGATTTTGATATCAACAAAGTGTTCTTTCTTTTCTTTTTGTATAAAAATGTGAGTGTTTTATAATAAAAATATTATAATATTAACGGAATATTAAAATATTTTTATTACTATTTACCTACGTATGTCTTTAAAAACAATACAACGAATGTTGTTCATAAAAAATGTTTAAGATTCTCTTTCCACATGCTGCTTAAAATTTAAAATTTTAAATCACGAATGTCTGCCTACAAACTTTCACATTCAAAGGTATGCTATGACTAATTTGGTTTGTCATTCAGTAGCAGGAAAAATTGCTTTGGAGAAATCAACAAGGTTTCCTGATTTTCTATACTGTTGACATTAGAATTAAATTTTTTTAATAACTTGTCATCAGCCTTCCCTCAGTACGAGGTGATCAGGCCATAGTCCAGCCATGTCTTTCGAAAACTTTCTAGGTTTTCTCATATACCTATGCAGGTTTCCTCACGATGTTTCTTCAGCGTAAGACAAGTGGAAATCAGGATAGAAATGATTCGCACATGAAAATATCAGAGGTGCGAACAGATTTCAACCCGTATCACTCAGTTATGCAAGCAGCACTGGGCTACCACTGCCTTATATTAAATAACTTGTTAAGTAATAATTCAATGAGTGTAAAGCTCCAGCTTTACAATAAAATATTCTTTAGTAATTAAGACTAGATAAGAATGAAATAATTCGCTAGTAAATCATTTACGCATCAACATTATTTATTTTATAAAAAAATATTTCTGATCTATACTATATAAAAGCCATAAATAATTTCAGAGCAACCTAGTCTGTCGTTTAATATATCCTATACCTCAAAAACTATGCCGCATGTAATCACAATATTTCAATAAAAAAAAATCCATACACGACACAATGAATGACGAAACCAGTCACTGCTAACAAATTAATTTATAGGGTTAGGGTTTTGGCTTCAGAATCATCCATACCTACTAATATTATAAATGCGAAAGTAACTCTGTCTGTCTGTCTGTTACCTTTTCACGCCTAAACCACCCAACCGATTTTGCTGAAATTTGGTATGTAGATAGTTTGCACTCATGAGAAGGAAATAGGCATATTATTTTTTGGAAATTCAACCCCTAAAAGGGTTAAAAGGGGTGGCAAAGTTTGTATGAGAAAAATATTTTTATTGCACATTTTTGCATGAAACTTTGAATTAATGCTTTTTAGTACAAATGATGAAACACGTATTTCAGGGTTTTTCGAAATTCACCCCCATTGGGGGTTAAAGGGGGTGGCTAAGTTTGTATGGGAAAGGAGATGCCCAAATCTAGCCCTACGAATGTGCACGCATGAGACTTATATCATAATTCTTATCATATTTTTTCATTTTTTAATTAATAATTATAATTTCATGGACACTCTATCATATTAATAACATTTAAAAGAGTATTTTCGTTGAATCAATCATGACCGCCAATCGCCATATTGGTTCGCTGGCCAGCTAGCCCGCAGCCCGCTAGTCAAAGAGTATAGATAATATATGCCGCTAGTTGTAGGGCAAACTCGCGTTGATGCTCGTCAAATATAGTATTTATCGATTTTTTGACAACAATCGATATTCATTCACATGAAGCAAAATAAATGACACTATGAATGTGTGTTTATATAATGTATGTTTTTATTAAAAAAAGACTAAAGCCTAATTATGTGTTTAATATTGTCTTGATTCAGTGATTAATTTCAAATACGAAAATGTTCCATTTGACGATTCTGGGGTTTAAAGTCGATTTTTCCATCAATCGATTTCAAATCGTCTTTTAGTTGTTATTCTCGTTTCTGTTATTTTATCTGTTGAATGTTTACCTCAGCGGCTCATTCCAGTCGTTTCGTAATTGTAATTTAAAACCTTATTTTTGACAAGTAGTATAAATGGGGGTTAGCATCTTAAGCTGACAAAATAAAGGTTGTGTTATTTGGAATCATAAATTCTCAGTTGCAATCATACATTTAATATCATACTGATTCAATGTATGGTTGCAATCTAAAAATCTACTCATTTGACTTATAAGACTACTCGTTTAATAATATAGTGATAAAATAAAGAAATAGTTTTCATCTCCTAATCTACGTAACCTTCCTAAAAATTGGTAGCGTTATATTTGAGGAATACATTTTCGGTATTCTAGGTGTAAACCTCAAATCTAAATCCTTTGATACTTGTACCTACTTCAGTATTTGTCACCTACTGGCGGGAAATACCGCTGTCAAATCATAAAATTATAACCTCAAAATCCAATGCGTTTTTATTTTTTGTAAGTTCAAGGCTGTGTGGCGACTAATATATTATAATTTCGATAGCATAAATAATTATTGTAGAACCCAGAAAACACATTCTTAACTATTTCAGGCTCCGGGCAAAAATGTATGGACGAAAAACTATCTCCTTTAATTCTATTGAAATATTTTGCGTGACACTGAAATAATGCTCTGCAATACAAATTAAGAGGGCCAGAACTTTAAATGGGGAATCAGTCCTTGGTACATTATAAGTAACAGTATATAAGCAAAAATGTTTATTTTATTCACTCTTAGCGCGAGCGAAGCCGCAGGCACCGCTAGTTATAGATATGTTAACAAAAATTATGTAACTTTCTATTAGTATAAATATTCAGAATTGCATCACTAGTTTCAACTGCTCTTGGTTTTTAATCATGTTCATTCAAGGTATACATGTAGTTTCAGAATTTTACGTACCATTGCCATTAGTGGAGGGTGGTTCTAGATTGCTCTCATCGCTGGGTAGGGGGGAGCCGCCATTGGTGGGTGCGATGGTACGCTCCTTTCCGAGGAGTTCTGGCTGCAAGTCTGATACTATGTTGTGTGTCCATAACGCTAGCTCTACCATGTGTGGTGACCATTTCTTACCGCAGCCATTTTGTTCCTGCAAATCATTTATCTACCCACATTATACAAACCAATGTAATCTTCATTTTGTTTATAACCAATATTATCATAAAATAAATAATAATATTAGTAATAATTACTTTACATTACAATTTATATAACATTAAAGTGATGAAATAACTACTGGTTCAAAGAAATCATTTCAATCATACATTTTATGTATATATATTACTAGCGTGTCACTCTCGTTCCACTTGGGTTTTTCCCTAGATACATTTTAACAATTAGTATAGATTTCTCAGAAATGACCTGGCTAGCTGTCCTCCGGTGGTGAAAACCGCATTGAAATCCGTTGCGTAGTTTTAAAGATCTAATGTATAGAAGGCGAAAAACGACTTTGTCCATACTATGAAGAGATGCTCAACCTCTTATTTTAAATTAAAAATTTAACTTCTGTAGGGTTAGCATAAAATAACTTAAGCTCCTGTATTAAAATATTATAATTTACCAACCTTATTTAATCTATCACAGACATTTCTTATGTGTTTTACAAAATTGAGGTATTCCTTGGCAGTGTAGTCGCTTCCTTCCATTTCTGGGATAGCTTGTATGCACTCGTCGGCCATAAATGGCGCTATTTCAGGGCTGGCTGCTGCGAGAAGTGCTGATGCTGTGGCTGTTCCTACTCCTTTTAAGTTACTGAGGGCTGTCATTGCTGATTCAATGTTGGGCAGTTTTCTAAATGCTTTTTTAGTCTCTTGCATTACTGCTCTTGGTGTGTTTACTTTTATGAGATATGATAATTGTGGATAGAACTTCCCTCTCTGAAACAAGCAAAATATGTCTATATAGTAGGTATAATACATAAGAAATGCAATAGGTGCCTATATAATTATATTAATATTAATCACATTTGTATTTAAATTTTAAACAGAATAATATTTAATTATAATATCAATTTTTGTAGAGGATATCAATTAATATTATAAAAAAATAATAAATCATTAATACAAAAATAAAGTAAATAAATAATATATTAAAATTATAAAAAAATGTATTACAGCTTGTTTCCATTTCATGAGTTGCACCAGCTCTTCATGCAGCATGTGTGCATCTTTGCCCCTTGATTTGATTTTCTTTGGTAGTTCATTTTGATACCTACAACAAAATTAAAAAAATATTATATGGTTAGTAAACATTCTTTTATTTTTAAATAATAAATGAATTAAATTATGTAGGTAATGATATTTAATTTAAATATAATAATAAAAATAAATAAAACAACATCTTAAAAATTGTCATTATAATTAATAAATATATCAATTATTGTTTTTATAGTTAACTTAGTTAACAATTAATTTAATTAGGACATGTGGGTTATATATCCAATATTTGACCTTGAGAATATCTAATCTTATTAATTTTTAGTAATAATTGAATGATACTAATTTATTGTTATTTATATTATAAAAAATATATTGTTTCGTGAAAACAAAAGTTAAACACTTCAGTTTCAAGTTTTTTACTAACTTGATGACTCATGTATGATGTATTTCTCAAGAATTCTGAAAAAAACTTCTAAATTTAATAAAAGATTCAAGTTCTTAATAGTTAAACTTAACTTCTGACATATATTTAGGGTCAAAAATGTTTTAGAATTGTTTGATTATGATATAAAACTGTAGTAAATGGCAAGTCACCATTTTGAACGGATGTGAACAGTGTTAACAAAGCATTGTATTATGTACATAAAAGTAACTAAAAATACAATATCTTTGCCTGTATATAGCCAAGCATATTATTTAATAAAGGAATCTATAGAATTAGCGAGTTAACGCTGTAAAACAAGTACATAATAAATGCATTTTTACGAGCGATGATACGTAAAGGACAGCCACCATTTTATAACGCCTAAGCGCGCCGATATTTTCCCCACACTGGCTTCAGGAAAAACGATAGTGTCAATTTGACATCGATCCCACGTGACGCAGTGATTTTAATGAGCCGTCCGCGGACTAGAGATGCAGTCCGCGAGGGAGGTAGCTATCAAATCAGTTTGCACGGATACACACACAATACAAGTTCATTGACACGCCACGGCCGCATTTTCTCCTCGGAAAGACGTTCGCACTTACCAGTTGTCCAATTTTATAAGTTCTTCAGGTTTCTTTGTTTTCTGTTCAGCTTTCAATTTAATCGCTTGTGGGTATAACTTTAAAACACTGTCAAATTGTTTTGCATCTGCCTCCAGAAAGAAAGTAGACGTGTCTTTCGCGGTAGCCATTGTGAACGTTCTAAATGCACAACACTCCGCTCTGCGTACCTATTTAGTTAGCTATAGCGCCGAACTCGACGCGGCGGCAGCACCTGGCCAACTGGGCGCCCTCTCCCCACTCGCCGCCATCTTGTATAATGAACCTCGTTGTGACGTTCGATATTATTACCACAAATATCTACCTTATAATCTAACTTTAAATTTTAAATAAATTGCATAGTTATGTAGAAATACGAATAATCATTCAATTAATATACTATTTCATTGTGATTTCTGTATGTAAGTAGGCTTATGGAATGACAAAAAATATACTTACTCATCGTAACAAGGTTATATCGGACACAGCTTGCGTCGTGGCGATGTACTGTAATTAGGTCTCCGTGAGAGATATCGAAATAGGAAAAAGCAGATTCCATTGTAGCAGAATGCACTTTTAACATTGATATAACTTATTGAACTTTATTAAATGTCACAAAAATAAACATCTAGTTCACAATTATGTTAGTCACGTCGACCTCGGCGCACTATCAATTTCCTTAAACGTGACGCAACACACGACACCGTTCTACCGAAACGACTTTGGTAAACACGCATATTTTCCGTTGCAATGCAGTACACACTGAGCTCGGAGTAGTCATGAAGTAGTAACTAGCGGTGTACATAAGGCATTTAGGTAGTACGTCGTACATATCACCGGGGTGGAACGTCACCACACCAATCGGCTTTGTTGTTTTGATAGATCGCCACGTGCTTTGCTCCCTCTTTTTAATTTTCGTTTCTGTGTATCCATGTTATTAAGATTAGCCGCCAAGCGCTAATGAATCATCTTTATAAACCTCGCTATAAAAATATCAATATTCTCCGTTATTTGTAACGACTTGGTACAAAGTGTTATTTATGTTGTTATTGTTCTGGAAAAATAAATTTTATTACAAATGTATTATATGGTATATTATTAATACTATCATCATAGGTAGTATAGTAAATTAAGCTGAACAAAAAGTACTATACAACTTGTCATAAACATGAATATTAAGAACTGTACTTAGTTTGGAGCATTACCCACCATTCCATAATATCCTTAGATCAACTTAAACGTCACTAATTATTACATTTTTTATTTACTAACAATTAGAAAAAATACTATCATTACTATAAGTAGAAATATCATTACTAAGTGCTAAGTAGACATAAAAGTTAAAACTAGTTCGTGACCGTACTCCGCTTCCGTGGCAAGACGTTGATTCAGTTTAAAGTCTTGAGTTTAGACACAAAGTCCAAAGTCAAAGTCCAGTTCCAGAATAGTTCGTCTTTATTTCGAACTTCACAGTAATAAATACACACAGACACTTACTAACTTGCAATTATGTGATGTAATATTGATATGATTAGGACGTTCAAGTCGAACTTAAAGATCTTGAGTGTACCGTCCTATAAAATTGTTATACAAGAAAAGAAATAAATAATAAAATTTGCTAATGGATTAATTTCATTATACTATCTGCTTTCTACGTGACAATGGCGGAGTAAATTATGCTTACCTAGCACGCCTAAAAGCTGTGTTACTCGGAGTTGATTTACAAAGGTACGATTTTACTACTTATAAAAAATATTAGTTTATATTAACTTTTTAAGAAATATCTCTTATTTAGTATTCCGTTAGTCATTTTGTAAAAAATATATAATTAATTAACTACCTTATGTAACATACATGTTTAACTTCTTTAAGCTGTTGTCAATTAACTTTAGACAACACAGTATCACTTTTTTCCACTTACCCACAAAAAGTAGTTAACTGATTAATTTTATATTATTCAATACTCCGACCAACCTCCAGTTCCATCAGTCTACGTGACATCGGCATAGTAATCTGCAGTGCTCAATTACTGGCATGCTTTGAAGCCATTGACGAGAAAATTGAGTTGAATTGAATCCAATATTTAATGAATTATTTTAATTTGTTTATACCATACTACTTAGGTGGTCTAGGACTCTAGGTTATAGGTAGGCCCCCTTTAGTATATTTTTTACAAATTTTGAATTTCTTACTTATTTATATCTAATCAGAAGCCTAAAAAATAAGTTTCAAGCTTTTAACTTTAAAAGTGACGTAATTTCCATACAAACTTTCATCCCCCATTTCAACCCCTTACAGCCCTTTTTTCGCCTTGAAACTACTGACTATCTGTGTACCAAATCAGTGCAGAGGTTTCGGACAGGTTTATAAAAGCTCGAAGACAGACAGTCAGACAGACGCATTTATAATACATATTTGCAAGGATTGTTGCCCTATTGTTTTGATAATTGGGATTTAATAGATTTTGAGTTTTGACGTACTTATTTCTAATTTAATACTTTAATACCTCCTCCCTTTGGCACTCGTATCCTAGTTCATTTACGAAAATAGTTCTACATATTATAATGAATTACTAAACCCGGCCGGCTTTGCTGGGCGTAAGTTGAAATAAATTAAACGGTTTTTATAATTTATAATTTTCTAATAAAGTAACCTAAGTTACTCCTTATAACATTGGCTATCTGCGAGTGAAAGTCGCGTTAAAATCGGTCCAGCCGTTTCAGACATAAGCCGGAACAAACAGACAGACAGAAAATTGATTTTTTTGATGTAAGTACCGTATACTTAGTATCCTTTCATATGCATTTAGTGAAAAGCTGTTAATTTGAAATTAAAAACAGACACATCAATTTTATTTAAATGTACTAATTTACTGATTAAACTAAAAAAAGGTGCTGCAATTGATGTCCTATGCGTTTTTCTAATATATTGAAAAGTTTTTAGCTCTGCAAAGTCGAACGCATTTTAGTGAAATTTCATTTTACACCTTCATAAACTTGAGTATTTAACTAAGTGTAATAGTGCATTGCATGTGGATTAGACCTACTCTCCTTAACTAGGCTTAGTTAAAAGTTAGTGGTGAATATAATACGTGTACCTACGTGATATATGCGATAAAGATTCTGGGTGGTATATATATATATATATATATATATATATATATATATATATATATATATATATATATATATATATATATGGTGGTATATATATATATATTATGAAAAGGTTTTTTTGTTTTGTTTTTTAGGTAGAAACCTATATACTTTACAATGATTTTACGAGGCTCAGTAGTCTGTTAATTAAGAATTAGTCCTCTATAATATTGTCATTATTACATTAAAATTAATGGCTATAACTGTAGCTCCGTTATCATTCGTCATTATCACACGTACACAACAAGCGCGTACTAAATTCAAAACAATATAGTAATAAAGATAGCGTCAGCTCATATTAAGTAATTACTTCACGCAGCAATATAAAGATGAAATATTTAATTTAAGGCAGAATTTTATATAATAAATATTTGTGTTATAATATGAATCTTTATATTAGTATAGACATCATATTAGTGAAGTTTTTGTTGTAATTAATATATTTAATAGAGTATTTATAAGAAAATACTTTAAACTATAAGCATTAAACTTATAATATTATATACGTAGTTAATACATAATTGTCCCTATAACGTCCAGTTTCACGGTATTTCAAATTAAACCATGCTCTATGTAGCGTACACTTGTTAGATTTTAAGAATAGATAGGCGTACATTTTTTAAAATGATTTTTAATTTAATTTTGTTGCTTGTAACCATGATATATTTTTAAATTTCCTGTGTATCTGCATTCTGCATAAGTACATAATGAAAAATTAAGACAATTAAAATATTTTATTAATTTATTTAAGTACTGGAATACAAATACATATTAAAAAAATGTAACTATATATTTGAAAAGTATTATATTAAATAAGGTTTAGGAATGCGAAAGTATAAAATGTTTAGATACAAAATTTAGTTTCATTGTTTCTTATTCCTAGGTCCCAACAGCTTTGTTCCTATTATTATTTTCCAGAAAAAATTATAACGTGCTTAACGAATTTCTAAAATCCATCTTAACGATGCGACTACATAACAAATGTAAACGCTCATAATCATAAACTTTTGTTAAAATCTTGCTACAAAAACGCAGTACCGTACCAACTGTAGAGCAATTTATCTAAGCGTATAACCGATTATGCAGTCCTTTGTCCCCTGTTTGGTAACCAAAGTAGGTACCATTTCTATGGTAAGGGGTGAACAAATGCGACCCAACAGGGAAGTATCGCGGTACAAAAAGCGTTAACTAAAATCGAGGGTTGATATACAAAAAGTACGAAGGGACGAGCGGACGTGCCGAGGGCTTTGGATTCGGGGTTCATTTTTTAAGGATTCCCATCGAGCGCGATGGATAATGAAGTTTCCAAGAGTTAATGTATTTTAAGTCTTATAATATAGTAGTATTAAGGATTTTATTACGTTGTAGCGCTATAGGCAGACTGCACGCTGAGAATATGTTTATTCGAATATTACTTTGAGTAGATTAATGCATGCTATATGTTAAGTTTAAATATGCAACGCATATTTTTCTATGTAATATTATAATAATATAAAATTGACGTCAATATTGTTTTGTTTCATCATGATAAAAAATAATTTGAATGAGTTTGATTTACTTAATAATTATTATTTACATTATTTGTACAATTTATAAGTATAGACGTATAGACAGTAATTTTTAATGATGAATTGACACTAAATTAAAATCCATTGTAAGCTCTCCATCTTATTAACATAATCTATTCTAATTATTCGAACATGAACAAAATATTTTAGATTAATTAAGCTTAATGTGAATTTGTCTTGAAGTGTGATACGAATCATAGAGCTCTGGGCTCTGAATGGATCTTGCTTTATAAATATTCTCTAAGTAATAAAAACTTCGCATTGGGAATTAAGATTGTTTCTACTTTTTGCGCCAAGGTCAGTGAGTCGACTCGCTAAGACACTATACACATATTATCTATACTCTTTGCTATACACTATAATCACACGCTTCCAACGCACCATTGGAAAATGATGAAATTGAGTTTTTTGTAATATGATCTCTAAGTTAAAAGCAGAAACGACGATAATACAATGACATATATTATTATATTTCATTGGTAGAGCAGGCGGGCGCCCGCTTCGTATACCAAGAAATAAGAGCCTTGCCGCTTGCGTTAATATTAATTTTAAATACCAGTAGCGCCATCTAGTTCGTGGGTTGAGTATTTATCCATATATAGTATGAATAAAATTTTACTTATATAGTGGAATCTGTTCATTGAATATTTTTTAGAAAACCAATCTAATTGATATAATTATTTCTAACGATACAGAGGCCGAATCTATAGGTTTTTGAATTTATATCTGTCTGTGATCCCATCAAGAGAAAATCACTGGACCGATTATCATGAAATTTGGTATGATGGTTTGTGGATGTGATATAGATGAATTGATGTTCGCTAGAATAAAAAAAAGGGTTGATTGTATTTGAATATAGGATGTGTCAAGGATAGTAATAATTTAAATACAAAAAAGAGTAAATCCATTAAACAGCTGGAAAATGGAATAGTTCAGAACTGATTATTTGATAGGGAATCACTAACCGTTAACTATACATAAATATGTATGTCTCATAGCTAGGGACGACCCGAGGGAAGCGAGGGTGAATCGCTACTCGCTAGTAGGTAATATTCTAAATATTAACTTTTTCTTATTTCGCCTAAGTGACCTTTCTTCACGTATTTCGGGAAATAATTGTATATTTCACACATTCTACTTGTAGAATATAGAATTAAAGTGAAGTAAAGAAACGAATGAAAAATAATGCTACTATCTCATGAATGACTAGTTTATTTAACGAAGTTAGAAGAAGTCTCCCTATTCTTTACTTGTATTTTAATGACCTACATTGTTAAGAAATATTTATGATAATCTTTTGTTGTACACTCTACGCCAAGAATGCAAATGTATATGAAGTTATTTCTTAATGGCGTAGACTATTTTTCGGTTTTAGGATGCCCCACCTAATAAGAGAATATACTCTTTAAAACTTACTTGGTACCTACTTGATTTTTTTTACATTAACTCTCTGTTAGTGACAAACATAATATGCAATGGTCTTACAGGCATACGTATTATATTAATTGAAAAGGATAGAATGAACGCATAGGAAACATTAGGTAGGTAGGTATATCCCATTTTAATTTTTTAACATTTACTGCGCACAAATTGACTAATATGTATCAGTATATGAATACTACTCTACTAAATACAACAGGCGAGAGATGTCGTGACTCGTGGGACACCCGGTGGGAATGAAATATCTATCGCTGTCTACCCTTTGCTATAATTTAAGCAATAAAATTTTCACGAGTACTGGGGTATCATAAGCATCAAGCAATGTACATTGTACATGGTGATTGGTGAAGCTTATCGAAGAAAGGCCTGCACAGACTACATACTAGTCCATTGAAATGTTAATTTAATTGGATACAAATAATGTTCTATATATTTTTTGTAGGGTTGCTAGTTTACGGGATATAGCGCGAAAACCTTTTGCACCCCCATAAACTTAAACTTAAGCTTATACTGATCCCCCCTACACATCAAAAAAATAAAATTGCGGCCTCTGAAAAACGCAAAACTAAATGTAACTTTTCAATGGACTATACATATTTCATACAACAGTAGAAATGCTTACCTTATGAGATAATTGTCAGGCACTTCTGACTGACGCGGACGTCTCATTATAAAAAGTGTCCGACGGTCGAAATATTACGTCTACACTTTTTATCATCATTTGGCATACTGCCGCTTGGCGAAAATTTAGAAATAAGTACATATGACACATGCTTCTATGGATTTAATATTTAATATTCTTGTTCTTCCTACGGTTACCTATATGGTAGATATATACAGCATTGATTAAAGCGCATTAAATAACTAAATATTGTTTTTAATTCTTTTATTTATTATATTTTTTAAAACGCTTTTATTTGATATCCATATTATGGGAGTGCTTTTCATCCTTAACCGCTATACCTACCTATTGAATTTTCATTGACGTCAGTTTGCTTATTTAATATTTTGCTTATTAAGCCCTTTACTTTGATACCAATATTATAAATGTAACTATGGAAATTATAAATCGCCATTTTGTAACGAGATAAAAATAATTATTAATATTTTTTATTTTTATTGATATAAGATACCGGATACGTATTGTGTATACAGAATACCTTCCAAAATAAATATCTTAAGATAGACATCACACTATACTGAACGGAAATCAAACGACTATCTTTAACCATCTATATATATAAAAATGAATTGCTGTTCGTTAGTCTCGCTAAAACTCGAGAACTGCTGGACCGAGTCCGAAGTCCAGAAAAGGCTTAAAAGGTGGGTAAGGTACTTACCTACGTAGTCTGTCATATAAAAAAATAACTCATCATTCATTTATTCATTTTTGCTACGCGCCAAAAGAATGACTTAAAAAAACTTTCAAAAAATAAGCTTTATAAAAGTTTGTTTTTTCTTTTAAGTGTTGGTATTCTTAGAATAATTTTAAGAGCGTAGTAGAACTTTCATTCCCTATTTCAACCCCTTACTGCCCTTTTTTGCCTTGAGAAGTAGTCTATGTCCTTTCTCAGGCTGTAGAGTATCTGTGTACCAAATTTCATTCAAATCGGTTCCATAGTTTTGGCGTGAAAGCGCGACAGACAGACAGAGTTACTTTTGCATTTATAATATTAGTAAGGATAGTAAGGATAGTAAGGACTAGTATGGATTTATTGAAATCACTAACATACTAACTACAAAGATTTTGGTTTAGATATGACTTTGTAACAATTACATTTTGTATATTTAATGATAGAATATGTAAGGTAATATGGTCGACATACTCATACAGCTCGTTAATTTTGCACGTGTTCCATCTGTTGGTAACAGACGGAAGGGTATTATTGTCGCGTGCGAGTTTTTTTAATTACAATTTAACCTACCTATATAAGATGCAGTCGCAAATTCATTAGTAATTTTTAAAATTCGAACATTCATTTTTGAGTTTTTTATGTACTCGTACTAGGTACGATAAGTTTAAAATCTCGCACCTCTGATATTTTCATGTGCGAATCATTTTCTATCATGATTACCACTTGTCTGATGGTGAATGAAAACATCGTGAGGAAACCTGCATGTCTGAGAGAACCTAGCAAGTTTTCGAAATTCATGTGAAATCCACCAACACGCACTAGGCCAACGCGGTGGACTATGGCCTGATCCCCCTCGTACTGAGGGAGGCCTGTGCCCAGCAGTAGGACGTTAAAAGGGCTGAAGATGATGATGATGATGATAGGTCTAGGCTAGGTATGCTATGTTCGTCCGATTTTACCTTCCCTTCACATAACTAAACGGCTAAACCGATTTTGATGATTCAAACGTCGTAAGATTGTCTTGTTGTGTTAGGATTGTTATATTGAGTATAGACAACAATCAGTAAAAGTTAAAAACAGCAGATCTGGGATTCTAATTTGTGTGACTAGTGTGAAAATTGTTGTGTAAATTAGAATTATTTATAATTAAACTACAAAATATGTTTGTGACCAAAACCAAAAAGCTGTAGGTACATATAAAGTTAGGTATATGTATGTTCATCTTTATCTAAACATATCGGCACTCATATACAATAAAATTAATAAAACCTTAAATATCTACCCATTAAAATATTACGAATGTAAAAAGAAAGTAACGGAATTCCTCCTGACACTCGATTATGACAAGACAGAAGAAATCTTAAAAAATCCACAATAAATACATCATTAAATATAAATAAAATTACACACACACACACCAAACACACACACACACACACACACACACACAAACTTACTAACACATACACTCTTTATCTTCTTTTCTTTTAATCATGAAAAATATAGTTCCCTGTTTGTAAACTAATTCTCATGTAATTTTCTTACATTGTAAGTTTGCTTACATGATCAAATTGTTTCATCTCAACTAATAAAATTGTATCGCTATTTATGGAAGAGCGAATTTCTCTAACACAAGTACTTAACTTAAAAGCATTGAGTTATTATTACTACGTATAGAGTGGGCGCCTCAACTAGATTTATTCAAACACCTGTATAGGCCGATCGGCATATACGCGTTTAGTCTGTGGCTGTGCCGAGCGGCTGCGGTAGCTTGACGCATTGGAGTAAAAATTATTACGTCTAAATATGCCGTCATGTGTAGTGAGGTACTGTACAAACCGTTCAGGAAAATCAAATAAAAGTCAAGGAGTGACTTTTCACGCGTAAGTTTACTGCATTTTCGTTTAATCACGCTTAATTTAATAATTTTGTATAATTTTAAAGTCATGCCGACGCGCCATGCGGCGGCGGCCATGATTGTTGAAATCAAAGAGTAAAAAAAAGGTCTACGCAGAAGTGACAATATCGAGTTGCTATGTTAATTAATACAGATAATGAAATTATTTTGTAGTTCCCTATCAGATAAAACATTTTAAATTATTATATAATATATACTTTTTTATTAAGCTATTGTATTTACAGAATATAAAACCTTATTGGTGTTAGGTTTTTTCGTTACGGAATTTCTCGATTCGGTCGCCGCGCTCAAAGCCCGCGATAGAATCTATGCAATAGCTTAAAAAGTAATTGTAATTAAAATAATTAGTTGTATGCTCACTAGGCAGAATATAAACAAAGTGTCCGTGTCCCTTCTGCATAGTAATCTATGATGCGGTCGCCTCCTCCCCCGCGCCCCGGGCGGCTACTAGTGGCGAACAGATTTTGTTCGCGGCGTCTACTCTAGTAATAATAACTCAATGCTTAAAAGAGAATTTCAACCTTGTTACTAACTTGTACTTTTGTTGAATGAAATAAACTATTATTATTATTATTATTATTATTATTATTATCTTGGAGAAGAATTCTCCGAGTTTTTACTATTGTGTAATATACACGTGATGCTACGTGCTTTGACACATTGGCCCCGTTCCATGTCAGAGAGACGGCGTCTAAAGTAGGAGCCACGGCGGAGATGGCTGATCTCCCTAACCCCTTTAGTCAAAATTATGTTTTCATACTATTTACTGTAGAAACCTTATGTCTTGTGTCTTATCTTCTGTACGTGTGTATGTATGTGAGTGCTTATGTCTTCATAATACCTCGTTTTATCGTCTCTACAGGTGAAGGTGACAGGATAGATGGCTCACTATTCGCCCAAAGACGAAACGAATAAATTTTACATTTGATTTGATTATGTTTAGAATTAACTATATTTTTAATTTATTTTATTTTAAGAATATCTAAACCCCATAACAAAAAATGATATATTTAATTTGTAGTTTTTTACCTGCTTCTTACTGTCATATATGTAATTAATGTGTTTTCGATGATTGTACGTTAATTTGGTACCATCCACTATCCAGGCATCAAACTGAAAGAGGATATCCGATATCGTAACTCTTCGACGGCTACGACAATGTTATATACCTATAACATAGTAAGCAAATATACTTTTGTTTTGAGCTTATTATGTGTATTTTAAAATTTGCATTTTTTTTAATATTATGGTCTGTCTCTTATAGACATTTCAAAGTGTTTACATCAGGCTCAAAAATATTACATTTTCATTATACAATTATTTAAAAGTATAAGGTTTCTATTTAAAAATGCATAGAATCCTATACCTACCTATATTTGAAAGCATTATCGTGGAAAAAACTCTATTACAGACTCAGGCCACAGGACACTAACAAGGGCTATAGAATATACAGTATATCTACCGTTAAAATGTTAGCATATGACATAATATGTTTGTATTCAGTCAGAAAGCAGGAAAGCCTGCTTCCCTTCAATACGAGCGGGATCAGGTCATAGTGCACCACGCTGGCCAATGCTGGTTAGCGGACTTCTCATGTCTTTCGAATACTTACTAGGTTCTCTCGAACATTCCTCACGATGTTTTCCTTCACCGTCAGTGTTGATTCGCACATGAAATTATCAGAGGTGCGAGACTCATATTTGAACAACATATAGCGTATTGAAGGTTTGCCAGCGAGACGTAGATTCCTACGTCCTCCTTATAATTATTGCAAATTCATAAGCCAAATTTATTTTGTCCCACTCAAAGTGTGAATAATTATTATTTAAAGGAAATATGGAAATTCTTGTTGTTGTTGCATAATCCCATTAAGGATGTCATTGACCCTCTCTGTTTATCGCATGACTAGTTCACGTTTTGAGGTGAGCGAGATCAATGAAAGTTTTGCGGGAGTTTCTTGAATGAAATGACGTCATCGCATGGTACGCGTGTGTACTGTATAGCACATAGTACATATAGATAATTGGAGTCTTTCTTTTGGCGTCGGATATACAGCGGTCGGTGCAGGGTGCTTGAACAGAGTAGTCACAAGTCGGTAGCGATGTGAGTCGGACGCCCGGTGGCTGATCGCTTCTTGTCTTCGCGCTCTTTCGCGCCGCGAGCGACCGACAACCGCAATTTTAGGACAAGCACAAGCTCTACCTCTTCTAACTCGCTCGTAATCGTATCGGCCATCCCTTTCCGTATTTTCACTGTGAACGCTTGTCATTGATGTAATCAGTTCAATGTTTACATTGTATCGTATCAAGCGATGAAAATTCATTGCGACCTCATAGAACGCTCGTACCGGCGATTTACCGTAAAGGTACGTGCCATACTAAGTAAATAATTATAATTAATCATTACTTAATTATTCAAAGTAATATAGTATTAAATTTTATTGGCTATTGGTTATTCATCGGCTATTGGTAGTAATATAAGTAAATAGAAAATACTCTAAATTGCCATAGGTACAATCAAGGAGATTTTTTACTTATTTCAGTAGTTAAATAGTATGTGAATATTTATAATTTGCTTTCATAATATAATAATAACGTTTATTTAAAAATGTTTTAGAAAGGCGAGATTCAAGAGTTTTGTTATTAATTGAATAACTTACCGGAACAAGTTTACGTCAAAAAGTACGATAATGTTAATTACTTTTTGATTAAAAAATACAAATTATTATTTATTAATTACCAACCATGTGTTAAATATAGTGCGGCTGTTATACCTACTTACAAATTTGAAATATATTTAAATTTAATTTAATACCAATTTCTTAAAAGAATGGATTCATAAAATTAAAGTCATGAAATCACGTTACGATATGCTATGTTTACATTTTAAGAATTCGTAAAAAATAATTACGTTACTACGTAATTCTATTTTTCAATTATTATCAAAGTACGGCACGATGTTAAAGCAGAAATCAACGCGATGTGACATTGATGAAGGATTTGTAAAAAGCCATATTGGGAATTTTCATTTTTCTGCAAATAATATAGGGTTGGTTTTTAAGCTATGCTGAGCGTGGAGACCGAATCCAGAAATTCCGTAACGAAAATAACGTGATATTTCATATCATTTTACAAACAGCTCCCTCTAGTATTGTATACAGATTACATATTGTTTTCAATAGATGGCGCTTTTTAACATTTTTTTTTGCAACATAGACATGGGTGTCATTTTCGAGGTTTCTCGGGGTGCTGATTGCGAAAATGAGGTCCATTTTCAAATCCAAGATGGCGGATATCCGGTATTTTTTCAATAATGACATGGATGTCATTTTCGCGGTTTCTCTGGGTGCTGATTGCGAAAATGAGGTCCATTTTCAAATCCAAGATGGCGGACATCCGGGCTTTTTTAATACATAATAAAAATATTTTGAACAATATTAACTTCTCATTTATTTAATAAAAGAAAAAAAAAATGTTGTCTTATCGGTCACCACGCTCAAAAAGTGTAACTTGAATTAATATCAAAGAAAAAAAAACAAAGGAAAAAAAGTACTGCATAAATAAAATAAATAAATAATTATAATTGCATAAGTTGATAAAAACAGCTATACAATAGCTTTACCGCGGCAGTCTCCGAGTGCCACACGTCTTTTTTATTTATATATGGCCCGGCTGGTGGTATCCGTTGACTTATAACTTATTTTCATAACTAGCAAATCCGCGCTATTTTCGCTGGGCGTAAGTTAAAATAAATGAAAGGTTTTTATAATTTTCTAATAAAAAAAAAGTAGCCTAGGTTACTCCTTATAACACCTACCTTCGAGTGAAAGTCCAGTCAATATCGGTCCAGCCGTTTCAGAGATTAGCCCACTGACCTCTATAACTACTGGACTGGCTGTTGTCAACGTGCTTTTGTGGCTGCTTGATATTCGCCATTTGGGCGCTGTCCGCCGCTGTCGGACGTAGCGAGAGTTTGTGGTACTAAAACTAATGATGTCGATATAAAGATTTTAATATTTTTTATTTTTATTAATCAATAACCGTATCATCATAATTACTACTTATGTTATATTAACAACGAAAATGCAAAATTACTTTACAGTAAAAAAACACTTCTCGCTGTCATTTGCAATATACGTCTTAATTAGTTCTCGGGACTCTCGCTAGTGGCGCTTCAAATGGACACAAAAAAATTGCTGTCAAACGCTTGGAACAGCCAGTCCAGTGGTATTATAGAGGTCAGTGGATTAGCCGGAACAAACAGTCAGACACACAGACAAAAATTTAAAAAAATGATTTTTTATGTAAGTACCGTCTAATACTTTCATATTATGCATTTAATGAAATTATACTTAATTTAATTACAAACAGACACTTCAATTTTATTTATATGTACCTACCTACTGATGTAGTACTGATTATATTACATGTACTAATTTGTTGAATACGATACACACTAGGCGGAAATATCGAGCAGCTAAATAAAATATACTAAAATAAAAAGAAAAAAAAATGCTTTGGGCACATTTGATTTATTTAGTTTTTCGAAAATAATGATAAGAAAAATAGGTTCTTTCAGAGTTTGGGTTAAAATTACCTTATTGTTGCAAGAAGTCAAAACGCGATTAATTCCCATTATTATGTACTTATCTTTACGTACCTACCTACTGAATTAACTTTTATTACCAGTACGCCGCTATATTATTTGGTGTTTAATCTAACTTTGGCACGTTCAATATACATTGATAATATAATATAATCAACACACAAAAGTGTTTTTCATTCTTTTTCAGTTAGCATCATTGTGAGCTCCTACAATTTATAATAATTTGTGTCCTTCTATAATATAGGTACGTATGTGAGTTTCGTAATATTTGTTATTTAATCTTTAGAACATTTGCGGCTTACAGTTAAGTTTCAAAGGTAAGATATTAATTATTAATAGTAAAAACATAGAGACGTACCTACCTACTGTATAATGTTCATAAATATTATTTATTTTATGATGATTTTAATATATAAGAGAATAGCTTAAAACATGACCTCACGTTTTAGTAATTATGAAACAAACGGAAAATATAAATTTAGACGACCTCAATGTTTTAATTTAGGCAACAATTAAAGTACATAATAAACGTACATAATACAGTTGCCAGTTGTAGAGAATAAAGACTGATTGTCTATCCTTAATCCTTATAATATATTTTGAGCGATATTTAACAAAAAATAGTTTCTTTATTAAATAAAATAAATTATAATTATTTGTACTATTAGAGAGTTATCTTACAAAAATTGTACTTACAAGAAAGTGTCATTTTAGCATCGTGGTATTAAAATCTCTAGGTATGTAAATAACGCTTTTATAGTTTTTATTAATGGTTATATACTGTAAAGTTTAAATTGTTATGCTTTAACTCATGGCAGTAGTGCAGTTATCTTTACCCGACTGTGGGAAAGTCCAAGGGATGGTTTGATTGTATATGTTTTTGATTAGTAGTTGAGGACCAGGAGGTACATTACGCCATAACGTGTAATGTAGCCTAAGTAGATCGGTAATTGGATATTTTTAATACGCTTCCTTTTAATATACATACTAAGGAAGGAACTGTATAAGGAAATATGTATGTGTTAATAAGTTCTAAGTAAACGAGTGTAATTTTATGCCAAATAATATTATTATTACTATAATAATATACTATAATAATCTTAAATGTAAATTTTTCATTAGTTCAAAAAAATAAAGTGTAATAAGTTTATGAAATTTTATGTTTTATAGTTATTTAGACATTAAACGAATCAAATGATTTTCTTCGAGACTTTACTGAAATTATTAAAGAGGTCGACCGTCTAACTGTATTAAATCAACTCTTGATCTTGATTGTTTCATTCTTACAAAGTAAAAGCTCTCCTGTAACGTACCATTTAGATCCGTGCGGGGGAGGTTCCGTTGGGTTTTAGTGAGCGGTCGGACATAACCACATGTAATCTAAAACTATATGTTTGTAGATGGCATGCGTAAATGCGTTTCCTAACACTTAAAATTGTCTTCCCAGATTGTAAACAAATCTTGCAAGTGAAGCTAATCAAATAATTGTAAGAAAATTAAATAAATGATAGTTTTTAGATGATGAATAGAATATAAACGAAATACGTACACATATGATCAATAAAATTAAGTAAAATATAGGTATAACTATGACTTGGCGTCTGGCCGCCTTCCAAAATGTTCAGGGTTCAAGATACTCTACTATAGCATTGAGCCTAATGATGTAGAAGAAAATGAATTTTCATATGACAAAGATATACCTACCTACGTTGTTATACTATTATTAATTTAAATAGTAATAATTGATAATTAGTTAAAAACATAATCAAGTATATAATAGACTAGCGATTCACCCTCGTCGCTTCGCTTGGGTTCGTTCTAGGAGCATATAATTTTCCTTTAGCATATAATTTTTAAGCTTCTAGCTTTAAAAATAACATAATTTTCATACAAACTTTCATCCCCTATTTCAACCCCAACGGCGACAACGCCTTTAAAAGTAGCCTATGTCCTTTCTCAGGCTCTAGACTCTGTACTCTCTCTATCTACTAAGAAGACCCTATTATTTAAACAGAACTAAAAAGATTGCAGCAAAGGGAAAAGGCAGAAGAGCATACATACACGTATTTACTTGTATGTAAGTACCTACATAGTATTAAAAGAAAATGAAACGTCGACCGCTTCACAATATTATATTACCTAATATTAAGTACAAACTACAGAATAAACAGATACCTACTTAAAATTATCATGCTCGTTGCACTTAATAATGTTTTCAACCGACTTCCAAAAGGAGGAGGTTATCAATTCGTCTGTATGTTTTTTTTAATGTTTGTTAGCTCCGAACTTTGAACTGGGTGAACCGATTTTGATGATTCTTTTTTTATTTGAAAGGTAGTGCTTCCCGTTTGGTCCCATTAACCACCGATTCCAAAATTAACAAAGTTCTTAAAAGCATTTTTTTCTACTTTTTAGTTTAGATTTATTTAGTTTGGAAGTCGGTTTTTTGGAACGAAGTTCCTTATCGCGCGTTGTGAAAGGGGGCTAGACGGAAAAAATTCTTACGAAAAGTTGTCACGACAGTTTTTGCTATAGTAAGAAAATAACCTAACACATTTTAGTTTTTTTTTTCAACAATGACATGGGTGTCATTTTCGAGGTTTCTTGGGGTGCTTATTGCGAAAATGAGATCCATTTTCTAATCCAAGATGGCGGACATCCGGTTTTTTTTCAATAATGACATGCCCGTGTCATTTTCGAGGTTTCTTGGGGTGCTTATTGCGAAAATGAGGTCCATTTTCTAATCCAAGATGGCGGACATCCGGTTTTTTTTCAATAATGACATGGGTGTCATTTTCGAGGTTTCTCGGGGCGCTGATTGCGAAAATGAGGTCCATTTTCAAATCCAAGATGACGGACATCCGGTTCTTAAAAAATAATTATAATTCCTTCACTAATTAATCGAAAGGAACTTCGTTCCATCCGGGTGTCCCTTGACTCCTCTCAAGTTTTTTTTTGTTAATATATTATATAAAGTGTGTTTGTATTGTATTTTAAGCTAAAAGTTCGCCTGGATTTTTTTGAAAGTATTGTATTTGTATTCTAGACAATCAATATTTTTTGCTATCGGGAGTTTTCTATACTGTAATTTTGACTTGAATATTGAAATAAATATTTAACTAGGTACCCGAAGTCATCCTTGACTCTGCCGTCCTTTATATTAGCTGACCCGTGCCCACTTCGTTGGGCATAATGTTAATAGTCCTTTTTTAGTACAGAGAGTTATGTTTTAATTTCTAACTGCCAAAAGGAGGGTTATACGTAGGTATTTTATTAATATTAAAAAATAAATTATCTATACTAATATTAAAAAACTACTTTTTGTAACTTAAATATAAAAGTTAGACATATGCTGTCGTTGACTTTTTTGTAGGCATTTTCAAGCTCCACATCTTTTCTCTAGAACTCAAAAATATATCTTTCATAGTTAAGGCAGCATTCGTAAGAAACGCTTTCATTCGACCGTTTTTTCTCCGATTCTCTTTGCAAAACGGACTACCACGTAAAATCCTTTTTATTTTTCGGTTTTTTATATAACCTACGACACTCAGCAATAATGTGGCTTTCCATTGGTGAAAGAATTTTTAAAATCGGTTCAGTAGATCCCGAGATTACCCCTTACAATTTAACAAACACACAAACTTTACTTCTTTATAATATTAGTATAGAAGACATTCATCAAAAAAAAAACGTCTAGTCATGATAATTATTAAAAGAAGAAGGAATGAACAAAAAGTGCTAATAATGTAGGTTTAACGTTTAATCTTCATTTTCATACTAAACAAGAGTTTTTAGTCGATTTGCGCGCGCATGCCTCAAAAATGATTTCAAAGAAATTATAATTTTACACACAGCTAATATTCTGATTTGTGACCGGATTTCGCTATTAAGTTCATCCAAAAGTTCAGAAAGTTTTTCGTACTTCGTTTTCTATGCGACGAGGAAGCTATAAAGAAGGGGCCAACTATTAAAATAAATAGTAGGTATTTTACATAGAAATACAGTGTAATATTACATATGTTTTTATTTTCATTATCTATAAATATTTCAGCAATACCATGACTTTTATAATACCTAACCGAAATAGCTTGCTGCTTGATTGCCGCACGGGGTGAATGTTTGTATCGATCGCGTAGACTGTAGAGTGTAGACTATAAATGATTGTGCCTGTGACCCGTCTGCGCCCGTTAATTAATAAGTCTTGGGTAGGTACACCCACAACACACTGATTTTCAATATATTTTGTAAACTGTGTTAAACAATATCCGGAGAATAAGAATTATTGACAAAATTAAATTGATTGGATGGTGTAGTATAAAAGAATATGTATTTTCAACCGACTTCCAAAAAGGAGGAGGTTCTCAATTCGTCTGTATTTTTTTAATGTTTGTTACCTCAGAGCTTTCGACTGGATGAACGGAGTTTGATGTTTTTTTATCTGAAAGGTAGTGCTTCCCGACCGTGTGGTCCCATTTTAATATTTTCCAGTTCTGACAATGACTTCCATGAGAAAACCATATAAGTCTTAAATTTGCATTAAGAATGTGCGCGACAAATGGACGAATAGCTCAATATCACGCTAACCGATTTCGATGATTCTTTTTTTTATTGGAAATGTACTTCAAGGGTAGTTCGATAAGAATTTGGTTAGGTTCTGATTATGAGATCCATGACGAAGAAACGGAACTCTTCAATTCTTAGGAGCAAATTAACAATACTCGGCGGAATCTTTTATAGGCTATCCTGATATTTGAGTCAGGTACCGTTACTGATGATGGAAGATACAACTCCTCAACAGTTTGGAGTTTGAAGAAATTTCTTACAATTTAATATGCACTTATGGACCGATAGTTGTATATTTTCAGGCTATTAGGTTTACCTGATAATAGAAGGTATTTTTTTATAATCATTAACGTCTCCCAGACGTTAGGTGGAAAAATGGACGTAGATAAATCTCGATTGCCTAATAACGTTTACACTTTACTCCGAAACCTCGCTGACTCATTACAGCAGTGGTTTAGTTGGCCTACAAAATACCTTATTAGTTATATATTTAAATAAAATACGTATAGCTACATTCCGCTAAAAATTTTAAAATAAATTATTTTTAACAAAAAAACAAAAACCGACTTCTAAACTAAACATACTTATTTAAACTAAAAAGTAGAAAACAATACTTTTATGAACCTACGTAGTTAATTTTGAAGTCGGTGCCAGCCAAAGCAAAGTAACCTTAAATAGATACATATTCGATTAATCTATCAATTTCTAAACATAATCAAAATACCGTTCGAAAGTCCATTGCAAAGCCAAGATAAATCTGTCCGTCCTGGCTGGCACCGACTTCAAAATTAACTAGGTTCTTAAAAGTATTATTTTCTAATTTTTAGTTTAGATATGTTTAGTTTGGAAGTCGCTTTTTATTTTTTTGTTAAAAATAATTCTCGTTTCGATAGGACGTGTGATGTCGTCTTAATCATAAAGTGTTGTCATTAACCTTCTTGTTAGTTTATAAGCTTGTAAGTCTTGTCTTGTTATGTTATAATAGAATAGGGAATATGCATAAAATTTAATTTTGCTTCAAATATCTTTTTTTCCAATCTATATTATCGTCACATTATGATTAAAAGGTATTTTTTTATTTAGTTATTATTTAAACCCTTAAAATATTCTATAAAAAGTGAATATTAACGGCGGGAAATCGAAACTTCCTAAACGCGCCACCATTGGTTGAAAGCAAAATGACGTCAGTTGTCAAAACATTGGGTTTATCGGCGTCGATATTCATACCAGACCAGGTTTAGGCAGCTTTTCTGAGAAAACTTACTATGATAATGTATATATATTTTTACACCATCACAAAGTAGAGATTTTAACAAACAAAAATCCCACTATTTTTTTTAAGAAAGCAAATATTTTGACGTGAGAACTTTCGATGGAAAACTAGGGTGCTTTTTCGATATTAAGTCAAAATAAGGTGAAAAAAAATAAATATTTTAAATCAATAAAAATACAGTGTATTTAGAACATAAAAAGGTAAGTTTTCACAAAATTTCGTGAAAAATATTTTCTTTTTGTAAAAGATAAAAATAAAAAACCAAAAACTTGTTTTTCTTAATTTTTTACATAAATTTTGAGGTTATGTGAAAAAAGTGTGAATACAAAAGTTTTAGATATTTTTATTACCTACAACATTGCCATTTAACTTTTTTCCATAGGACTTGTAAATTAAAATAATAAAACGGCCGATTTTTATTCTTAAAACACCCCCCTTCCCCCTTCCCCCTTCCCGACCTCAGATCGCCCGTAATTTATTATTCCTTTAATTTTTATAATATTAGTGGGTTTTATTATTTTCTAGTGGGTTTTATTCTACTATTATTTTTTTGGTTTCAAAAATTATCGACACTGGTCTATACTACTAAAAAGTAGTATATGTTAGAAAAATTTTAAAACTGTGTTCCTGTGGTGTTTTCTAGTGAATCAAGGACGGTGACTTAAAACTGGTTTTATCAAAGCTTTGAACGAACGAAAAACATCTTTTCATCTTTCTTTCTTTTACTTCGCATCGCTTGGAATACGAAAAAAACACTTTATCGGGTGTATTTCTAATAATGTTTTTGTACCTACTTACAATACTTGTAAGAAGGTTTTTTAATTTCCTCAATGTTGTGTATAGGCATAGCAATAAAAACGGAAGATATATAAGAAGTAACTGAAAAGCTTAAAGTAAAAAAGACATTAGTGTGACAAATGACGTCATCGACGTGGTGGCGCTACTGGTGGCGTTTGAACGGCTTAAATTTAGTCAATGTTTTAAATTACACTTTGCATAAAAAATTATATATTTTCAAGACTATTTATATAAAGGATGGATTTAAGCCATAAAAAAAAATCATGCATATTTTTTTTAGTTGTCGTAATGCGCTCCGAACCCTTATAAAATTTTGATTGATTAATCAATTAGGTACCTACTATATAATATATATAACTGCCTCGGTGATGTAGTGGCTAGCATGTACGGTCGCACACCGGGTGTTGGGTTCAAGTCCCGGGTCGGGCCAAGTTTACTTATTGAGTGTTTCTGTAATCTGTTTCATAAGCCTCAGTAACAGCCCGGAGTTGGGAAGTTGGCGGTGTTTCACTCCCGTGCACTGACCTCTATAATACCACTGGACAGGCTGTTCCAAGCGTTTGACAGCATTTTTTTGTGTCCATTTGAAGCGCCACTAGCGAGAGTCCCGAGAACTAATTTTGAAAGAAATTTTACATTTTCGTTGTTAATATAACATAAGTAGTCATTATGATGATGCGGTTATTGATTAATAAAAATAAAAAATAAAAATCTTTATTTTAAACAGTTTTATTGATTGTAAAAACTTATTATTAAAAGTTATCGATATTTGCTCGCTGATATTGACATCATTAGTTTTAGTACCAAAAACTCTCGCTACGTCTCGCTATGTCCGACAGCGCCAAAATGGCGAATATCAAGCAGCCACAAAAGTATGTTGACAACAGCCAGTCCAGTGGTATTATAGAGGTCAGTGCTCCCGTGCCTCGGAGAGCACGTAAAGCCGTCCTGCGCCTTAACTCTCACTGGTCGTGTCGAGCATTCGTCCCACCAGAATATGAGAGTGATAAGGAACAGAGAGTGCACTTGTGTTTTCGCGTACATTCGTGCACTATAATATGTCCCGCACCGTTGGTTAGTCTCAATGAGATTGGCCGCCGCGGTGGCCGTTATCGGAGGGAGGACACATTATTATTATATAATATTACGAACTAAGTATAATATTTTATATTAGAGTGTTTTTATCCTCGGCAATTTTTTTTACTCCCAAGTCCCAACACATTATTTTATTGGAAATTTGTCAAAAAGAATTCTCTAAAAATTTGAGCCTCTAAAGTACTTTCCCAGAGCGTGAAACCATTTTCTATATAAAAATTAAAATACACACTGTGATTATCTTAATATCTATAGCTCAGCCGCATTTATGCTATCATATTGCTTCAAAGTGGCAGTTTAAGCCTGAGTAGGTCTCAGGATTAAATGCTCTACAAAAGCACAGATAACATAATACTATACAAAAGTGCCTATTGCGTCATAGCTGTTTTTTACAGTACCAACGATTGTACACCTGTCAGATTTTATCGAATGTTTCCATTTTTTCAGGAATTTATGAAAATGACAAACTTATAGAAAAATTGTTTTGTACAAAAAAATTAAAACGAATTTCTAATATTGAAATTATATTCTAATTTCTCGAGATAAGTAGGTATTATGGTGCAATGACTTTTTAATAAAATGAAAATTTTTCATGATTACAGATTCGTTGCCATGAGCACTTTTGTAAAAAATTTAATCCTGAATAAATCTCACTATGAATCAACAAGATAGCGTCAAATGCGGCTGAGATATCTATATCTTAGATATTAAAAATATATATATTATATTTTTACGTGTATTTTAAATGGGAAATCTTACTTCTAATCTAATGATACTTCTAATATAATAATCTTACTTACGACTGCCTCATTAGTGTAGTGACTAGCAAGTAAGACTACTCATCGAGAGGTCCTTGGTTCGAGTCCCGGGTCGGGCCAAGTTTAGTTATTGAGGCTATTTGGTAAGCCTCAGTAATCAGCCTGGAGTTGGGAAATTGGCGGCGAGTCACCCCCTTGCCTCGGAGAGCACGTAAAGCCGTCTGTCCTGCCCTTTAATCCTCACTGGTCATGTCGAGTAGTCGTCCCACCGGAGTATGAGAGTGATAGAAATAGAGAGTGCACTTGTGTTTGCCCGTACACTTGTGCACTATAATATCTCCTGCGCAGTTGGCTAGTCTCATTGAGATTGGCCGCCATGGCCGAAGTCGGTCGAAGAGAACATTATTATTACCTATTTACGAGTTAATAAGAGCAGAAATTTTTAGAAAATATTGTTGACACATCTCCATTTATTCTATTATGGTAGTGAAAATAAAGGTACTTAGTAAAAAAAACATCCCAATACTATGTACCTACATATTATTACGAGATACACAAGTGATGTTTATCAGTCGTCAGTCAATATAGATGTTAAATGGGTATGACTTATGGACATTGAACACATTTGTTTCTGGACTTTGTAATCAATTTTATTGTTAGGTACTACTTAGTAGGTAATTGATGAGTGAAGGACTTTTTCTACCGTGCCGTTTCATATTATGTATATTTAATATACCTATTTATAGGTTGGCATATTAAGTATACCGCTATATCTATTCTTTTTTTTTAATTGGACAATGTACCTAGCTACAAACTTATTCGAAAATGTGTAGGTTTTACTAAGTTATATACTTTATTATACAATACACTAGAATTCACCTACAGCTCTGACCGTCTAGTTTATTTAAATGTATTCACTTGGTCTCGCTTCGCTCGGGTGCGTCCCTAGTCCTTATAATACTTACAATATGCTTCCCTACATATATACAAATCATATAATTTATTAGTATTTGTTTCAAGTCTCTCAACATTACTATTGTTGAAGATTTCAGTGAAACAAGTTGTTAACAATTTCAAAAATATAAATATGTACTAAGTGTTACTGTGTGTACGAGGTCTAATGTACTTATTTACATATCGTTATATGTAAACAAAAGGTGTGCCTATGAATATACTATATAGCTACTATACATGTACTGTAATATTATGCTCTTATTGTCTTGTGGCTTACGTATATTTGTAGTTTATTTTTAAATAACCTCAAAGAGAGTGACTAATTTATTTCAGAGGTCAGTGTTCTGTTTTTATTTATAAAGAAATAGGTAGGTACTTAGTAACAAAGAAAACCCTGAGCAAGGATGATACACAAAATCGTTAATTTTGCAAATAGTTTCCAACCTTAAAAACCGATATGAAAAAAGATTTGGGTACGTAGGTACCTACTACTACTGCTACTTTCGAGTGACTTCTTATAAATTGATTTTTACTTTCTTTTTTATATCATTACAGTTTACGGGTATCACTATAAATATCAATATCGTTTTCGCCCTTACGGAAGTAACATTAAATTTAGATAGTTTAGAAGAAGAAAAATTATTACAATTATAATTCTTGGTTATTAAAATTTTATTGTTTTTTTTTTAAAAATATCTGATTTTTTGGAAAAATTTAAGAATAATCACGATTCACGATACAACTTAGTAGCTCTACATTTATCTATAGACTACACCGTGATTTATTTAAGCTATGAAACTAGGTAATACATAGGTAGTTTTAGAAAACACGCCTTACAGATCATTATATTGTGTATTATGATCTTTAGCTTAAAATTTAAATTATTATAATATGCATAATCTTTATTAATGTCTTGGTAATATGTATTGAAGGGGTCATTACATTATCACTCAAATAGCATTGACTTTTATCGAGATAAGTTACATTTAAAACGTTAGACATAACAAGCTCAATAACTGAATAAAATGTAAATAGAATTCAAAATACATGCAAGAAATACATAGGTTTACCTACTTACTTACAAGTTTTGCTATTTTTAACCGACTTCAAAAAAGGAGGAGGTTATATGTTTCGATGTATGTATTTTTTTTTTTATGTATGTTCACCGATTTCTCCGCCAACTGTGGGCCGATTTCAAAAATTTTTCTTTTGTTCGGTAGGGTATAGTTCTGAGGGGGTCCCATTATCACAAAATTAGGATCTGATGATGGGATCCCAGGGAAATCCAGGGCAACTTTCAAAATTTATAGGCACCTATTATGTTTTTTATATATTTTCTAAAGCTGTTCAAGCATTTGCGTCTGAAAATCGTCATCTCATGTGATGAGCTGATGATGGAAGGTAGAGTTCTTCAAATGTTATTTTTTATCTGTGTTCACCGATTTATGCGTCAATTGTGGGCCGATTTCAAAAATTTATTTTTTGTTTGGTAGGGTATACTTCCAAGTAGTTCCCATTGTCACCAAGTTAGGATCTGATAATGGGATCCTAGGGAAATCGATGGCAACTCTTAAATTTTACAGGCACTTAGTACATTTTTCATATATTTCCTAAAGTGTTTTAAAGATTTGCATCAGATAATTACCATCTCATGTGGATAAACTGATGATGGAAGGTACAACTCCTCAACGGCTAGGAGTTGAAAGGAAATTCCTTTAAAATTATACATACATATAGACTGATAGTTGTGTTCTTCCAGGCTATTACGTTAATATGATAATAGAAGGTAAATCTCATTAACCTCTAGGAGTTAGGTGGAATAATGGACGTGGTTTATTTAAACTACTTCGTATGGGGAATGTAAACATAAAGATGAGCTCGTAGTTTAGTTACAGCTACAGTAGTCGTAGATTGAGTACTCTTTGGACACCAACAACGCACCCCCCCCCCCCCCTTCCCCCGCGCTTTCGGTAGACCCGATAATTAATTACTATTTTCGTTAATGGACATGCTCGTTGTTTAATATAAAGCTTAAACAGATTTTAAATTACTGACATATAGTAGGTCACTATACTTAAATCAGCTAAATACAAGGCACACTAAAAATGGAAAAATAAGTTATTTTTAAAAAAAAATTAAACCGACTTCAAAAAATCTGCAGTAAAAAGAGAAAAATCTAAACTAAAAAGTAGAAAATAATACTTGTAAGAACTTTGTTAAATTTGGAGTCGGTGCCAGCCAAAGCAAAATAACCGTATATTCGATTAATCTATCTATTTGTAAACATAATCTAAATACCTGGCTGGCACCGACTCCAAAATTAACAAAGTTCTTACAAGTATTATTTTCTACTTTTTAGTTTAGATTTTTCTCTTTTTACTGCAGATTTTTTGAAGTCGGTTTAATTTTTTTTTAAAAATAACTTATACCTATTGAATAACTTCGGGTAAGAAATATAAAATATCATACAATTTAGCAGAGGAGTTAGCTCGAAGTTATGTATTTATATTTAGTCCAATATTTGTATACATACTTATGTATAATCTGTTGAAAAATAAATAATTTAATGTAGTTCTTTTACCACATATCACAAGTGCTTTTGGTTAATAGGAAGGCGAGAAGAAAACGAGATGCCTGTGCTACGCAACGCTGATCACCCTGCTTCGAAGGCCACTGACTCGGTGGCCGCGCGGTACGGCGTTGCAGTACTCAGCTCTTGGGCGGCTGAAGCTGGTAAATTATACTTACTGTCGGCATTACTTTATAATACGCGTATACACTTAATCAGACTACTACATATATGAAATACGATTAGGTATATTATGTTTTTTTGTGTGTATATTTTGATTACACTTGGATGGAATTTGACTTTTTGTATGATATAAAGTAGACCATACCAGTAAAGTAGAGATATACCTAGAGAACTTAATACATAGGCTGCTTATTTAATAGGCTGTTAGGCTCCTTGGCGCGCACCTGAGCAACGACTCTACGAAGTCTACTAATCGATATACTTAATATTGAATACACTTTCTCAAGGTTATAGACGCGGATAGCGGATTTTCGTAAGAATATTCGTGTCGTAAGGAAATTTCTGTGCTGTTAACCTGAAACGATAAAAAATGCCACCAATATTAGCATTTCTTTCTTTATTTTTCTTTAGTTTCTTATCTCCTTAAACATTGGAAACGAACAACGCAATTGGTATAGCGTTCGTACTTTGTAGAGAGCCTTCACCTTGGCGTGAGAACGATAAAAGATCTCTTATTGCGACTTTAATCTGACTTTCTTAGAATATAAATAGAAACAACCATTGTGAACTTCAAGAGAAAAATAAATAACGTTTGGTGAAAAATAAGAAGACGTCTTAGATAAGAATATAACTTATAATAAGTAGGTACCTATAACTAAAACGTGAAGCTTTGACGGAGCAAAGTACATCTACTTACTCCGAGAACGAAAGGTTCTAAAGGATTAGTCATTTCTAGTTGTTGTTCAATTATATTTTTACAATGTTAAATCGCAGGTTGTAGATATTTTTTATTTCCAGCTACATACCCGTTTGACTTAACAAAGACAAGGCTACAAATACAGTCGGAAGTGGCCGCAGCTAAGCATGGATACAAGGTAAGCAATAATAATAATTAATAAGTAAACAACTATTGTATAGTTTTATTAGTTACACATTTTTTGTTATTAATTTTTTTTCATTTTTTTAATACTGTCAATTGTTCTATAAATTAAGTAGAGAAATGTCTTACTCTTAATTTTTAAGTTTAAAAATTATTTTCTTTAGGTAGGTATATAATATACAATAATGGTAGCCTAGCGGTGACGCGTCGCTTGTATAACCGAGTGATGCGGGTTCAAATCCGGGTCTCGCACCTCTGATATTTTCATGTGCGAATCATTTCTATCCTGATTACCACTTGTCTTACGGTGAAGGAAAAACATCGTGAGGAAACCTGCATGTCTGAGAAAACCTAGCAAGTTTTCGTAAGACATGTGAAGTCCGCCAACACGCACTGGGCCAGCGCGTTGGACTATGGCCTGATCCCCCTAGTACTGAGGGAGGCCCGTGCCCAGCAGTAGGACGTTAAAAAGGGCTGATGATGATGATGATGATGAGGTATATAAAATATATTAACTACTTAGATTGTTTTCTAATATGTATTATGATGCAATATCGCAGATTGAAAATCATGGGATGATAAAAACAGCTGTTGGCATAGCGAAGCAGGAAGGCGTGTTGAAGTTGTGGAGCGGACTCATGCCAATGTTTCAACGTCACGCTATTTACTCTGGCTGTCGGCTCATATTCTATGAACATTTCCGCAATGCGTTAAAAGATGCTAATGGGAAGGTCTCGTTAGGAGCTGCTTCTATAGGTAAGGAAATACCTTGAGGCCGGCTCAAAATTTGTTGTAAGTAATAATTTATAGTTAATTTCTTTATGATAACCTGGAAATAAGTATTATGAAATATTATGTATAAGATAAAAATATAACACAATCTAAACAATAAATCAGTACGATTGTACTATCAGTTGAGTGAAGATAAAAAATACGAGTCGTTGAACTATAAGTATATTCTTACTCTATCAGAGCTGCGCTGAAGGCTAGTGTAAATTTATGGAAATACTAGCAGAACACGCGGGTTCGTTCGCTCTAAAACAACAAGAAAGTCTTGGGCTTTATCTATTAGTAATAATTTAACAGCGACAATAAGTTTCAAATAGTGAATGATTCTGATTTTGACTCCATAGCATAGGACACTGTACTGTTTTGTATAGATCATCCATTGCGATGCATCAATAATTTTATTTGTAAATCTAATTCTATAGTACTTAAACAAGGTGTAATATATTTGATATTTTTAATAAGTATCACTGTTTTCAAGGGTCAGTGTAAAACGTTTACAAAGCCAAGCAAAGGCTTCATTTGTATATTACGAGTAGATACATCAGGCCACTACTCTTTAGCTTATAAGTATAGAGGTGTTTCCATTTTCCCGAGGAGTCATAGATTATTTTCCTTTGGATTGAACAATCTCTGTTCTACAAACAGTCCACTCTGCTATTCAGAGAAGTACCAATATTTAGGTTACTATTTGTTCGATAGAAACACTTATCTTTGTACAAGGTTCATAATATTATTTATATAATATATTTGATATTTTTAATATTTACTATCAATGTACTTAGTTAAGTTTAAAGTGGATATTTTGAACTTTTTTGGGGGGTGGTAATGCAAGTATAGGAATGTTTAAATACATTGTTAATAAAAAATATTATCTCTTTATATTATATTCAGTCAATTGTCAAATGTATTGCTTTTCCGTGATAGTTAATTGCTTATCAAATGTTCAGGAACTTTGATCGACAGTAAATGACTTCTATAATACCTTTTCGCCGCTACGTTCTGTTTCGAAATCGAACTACAAACTTATTTATATATGCAAGGACATACGATAGCAGTTGACAGTGTAGACTGTAGGTATATAGTGTTTACTATGATACTTATGAAATATCTTTACTAATGTAAAAACAAAACTCTTACAAATGTTAATTCAAAGACCAAAAACCCTGGGTATAAACTGGAGCATTCCTTTATACCTCGGGCTGGGGTGTGCGTGTACGTCAGAGAGGATATCTGCTCTAGTCGCCTCGTCAGCCTTGAAGGGCAGGACCTATCTATCCTCTGGCTACGTGTAGACTGCGACGACCATCCGCGAATCTACGCGTGCCTGTATAGGTCCCATAGCGGTAATGACGAAACTGACCGACTCATTGAGCACATGCAAATGGCTACAGATTCCGTGCTGCAGCAGATCCCATCCGCAGAGATCGTGATTCTCGGCGATTTTAACGCCCATCACGCCGAATGGCTTAGATCACGCACCACCGATCATGCGGGGAGATCTGTTCACGATTTCGCATTAGCATATGGTCTGACACAACTGGTCACCTCGCCAACGCGAATCCCTGATGTGGTGGATCATACACCTTCCCTGTTGGACCTTCTGTTGACCTCTCATCCGGACGGCTACCTGGTATCCGTCGATCCTCCTCCTGGTTCGTCGGACCACTGCCTTGTTCGGAGTATAGTGCCAGTTACGCGCTCAGCACGACCTCGCTTTGCGGGATGCCGCCGCGTATGGCACTACAGGTCAGCGGATTGGGACGGGATGCGGTCATTCTTTGCGTCCTACCCATGGGGGCAGATTTGCTTCTCGCCGGATGATCCAGACGTCGTTGCTGACTCTGTCACCGATGTGGTACTTCAGGGTATGGAACTGTTTATTCCGTTCTCTGCAGTGCCCATCGGAGGCAAATCCCAACCTTGGTTTGGTCGCTCATGCAAGGTGGCATCTCGCCGAAAGCTGCAATGCTACCAAGCCTGGGCTGTCGCGTCGGCGTCTAATGATGCAAATACCAGCGCTTTTAAAAAGGAGTATAACTTTGCCTCTAGGTCCTTCAAAAGTGTAATTGCTAATGCGAAGTCGAAGCACATTAGCAGAATTGGCGAGAGATTGGGGCGTCTTCCTTCAGGAACACGTGCGTTCTGGTCTCTCGCAAAGGCTGTTTTAGGGAATTTCTGTCAGCCTTCTCTTCCACCTCTGCACACGGAGGATGGCACGCTGGCCCATGCCGCGAAGGAGAAAGCCGATCTACTGTGCTCTCTTTTCGCGTCCAACTCGACTCTGGATGACCAAGGAAACTCACCACCGACAATCCCGCGGTGTGATACTACGATGCCGGAAGTTCAGTTCCGGCAAAGCGCAGTACGAAAAGCGCTTCTCTCCTTGGACATTCATAAGTCGAGTGGTTCATAAGAGAGATGGCATCCCTCCGATCGTGTTGAAGACATGTGCTCATGAGTTGGCACCGGTCTTAACGCGTCTTTTCCGGCACTCCTATTCATTAGGCGTAGTTCCGAAATCCTGGAAGGCCGCTTTAGTGCACCCGATCGCAAAAAAGGGCAACCGCTCGGATCCGTCCAATTATAGGCCAATAGCCATTACCTCCTTGCTCTCCAAGATAATGGAGACCATTATCAACTGCCAGCTCCTGCGGTACCTAGAGGAGCACCGGCTGATTAGTGACCGCCAGTACGGCTTTCGTCGAGGTCGCTTAGCCGGTGATCTTCTAGTTTACCTGACACATAGATGGGCAGAAGCAGTTGAGACCAAGGGGGAGGCGCTTGCGGCCAGTCTGGACATAGCGAAGGCCTTTGATCGGGTATGGCACAAAGCGCTTCTTTCGAAGCTACCTTCCTATGGGCTTCCCGAGAAATTGTGCAACTGGATCACCAGCTTTTTGGCAGATCGGAGCATCAAGGTCGTTGTCGACGGTGCTTGCTCTGATCCTAAATTTGTCAATGCTGGTGTACCACAAGGCTGCGTACTGTCTCCTACTCTGTTCCTTCTGCATATCAATGACATGTTGCAAATCAACAACATTCATTGCTATGCAGACGATAGCACTGTGGATGCCCTGTACACTGGCCGCGCTAATATTTCTCGGGAATACGTCGACGAGTGCCGGAACAAACTTGTGTCTAAAGTCGAATCTTTGTTAACCAAAGTCTCGGATTGGGGTCGACGAAACTTAGTCCAATTTAACCCCAAAAAGACACAAGTTTGCACGTTAACCGCTAAAACAATGCCGTTTGTCGTAACTCCTCAATTTGAGGACACTCCCCTGTCTGCCACAGCCAGTATCGGAATACTTGGCGTCGACATTTCGAGCAAAGTCCAGTTCCGTGGTCAATTGGAAGATAAGGCCAAATTGGCCTCAAAGAAGCTTGGTGTGCTCAGTAATGCGAGACAGTACTACACGTCTGGTCAGCACCTTAACCTTAACAACCACTCTGTGGAACCAGCTGTCGCCGGCAGTCTTTCCGAACCGTTACGACCTGGCAACCTTCAAGAAGAAAGCGTATTCTTTCTTGAAAGGCCGGCAACGTATTTGCAAGCCCTGTGGTGTTGCAGATGTCCATGGGCGGCGGTGATCACTTTCCATCAGGTTAGCCTCCTGCCCGTTTGCCTCCTTTGTCCCATAAAAAAAAAAGATAAAAACGCATTTTTCAATTCAATTCTCTTGTTAATGGCTTCAAGCGTGCCAGTTGAGCACAGATTACTTCCCCAGTGCCACGTAGAATGAAGAAGGCATTTTTCAATATAAAATTTAATATAAATGACAATACGCGACAAAATCCGAAAAGATAGTTTCATTTATAATGTCAAATATTCGTGTGAAACTTAAGAAAGTACTCTCTATGCCTCGTCTACGTAGAGAGACAATAAAATATGCATTATAATTATAAATTTGTTTAAATAGCTTAAAACTAATGATTTCGACAGGCGGTCTAGCAGCGGGCTCTCTGGCGCAGCTGATAGCTTCACCGACAGACCTCGTCAAAGTACAGATGCAGGCAGAAGGGCGAAGGCTAATACAGGGCAAGCCTCCGCGGTTTGCCAACTGTCGGCAAGCGTACGTAATGCTCTACAAGGAATCTGGCCTTTTAGGTTTTTGGAGAGGTAAATCAATCAAAGAGTAAATTTATAAAATTTTTAGAACTTTTTTAATATGAAATTGAATTTATTTTTAATTTATTTATTACTAGCGAGTCACCCTCGATTCGCTTCGTTTTGATGATATCATTTTTTTGTTTTGTTATCCTAAATTTACATTCAAAAATTCAAATGAATATTATGATTATTATTTAGTAAAATCAGGTCAACAATGAATTCAATTCGCTATTGCGTAGTAAGCAAGGTAAAGTTACACTTAGCAAAAATCAAAAAATAATAAAATGTAGTAATTTGTTGTAGAATTTCCATTTCGAATTGTTCCCTTTTATTATGTTCACTTTCGCAGTTCGCTTAGTTTACCGTTCATGCAGAATGGAGCTTAATCTGTTTTTGGCTTGGCCCATTCTGGGTCTGTTTTTAGCTACGCATTCTATGAACACGTAAAATATCGCGAATTGCAAGAAATAATACTTCTATAAGAATATTTTGTTCAATATACATTTGTGTAAAACGCAACCGCAACAAATTTTCGCGTTTATAATCCCAAATGATACATAACATAAGCATCAGACTAAATCAGTTTAGAGACATAAAAATGTTTTTAATTTTTTTTTACAATTTAAAATAACTTACATATTAATTTTTTAACCTTTGAAATCAATTCAGGTGCTGTACCAAATGTCCAACGAGCTGCACTAGTCAATATGGGGGATTTAGCAGCCTACGATTATACTAAACAGTTCCTAATACGAGAGTTTGACATGACGGATTCAGTCCTCGTTCACTCGCTGGCTGCCTTCACCGCGGGATTTGTAGCAGCTGTTGTGGGTACACCAGCAGATGTACTTAAAACACGTCTTATGAACCAACCCGTGGGACCAGATGGAAGGTAACTGTGAAGTAAATACATACTTATTATATAATTGTGATGCATCCGACAAAAATATATTGGCGAAATCGTCGATTTTCCGATATATCGGTGACTTATGATAAGTTTGCCAAAAAAAAAACATCATGTATTATTATAGTATTTATAATATTAAAATAATGATACTCATATAAATATTGGAGTACGTATCGATGCATTCCTTTTAAATAATACTGAAAAAAATGACAAACAAGAAAACAGGTACAATCTAAGATCTAGAAGATTTAATCATTTAATTATGTGCATTTTAATTATTTAATAAAGTCCCTAACGAAATCAAAGGATGCTTCGTTATATAATTTCCGCTCATCATAATATTATTAGTAAACTTGGAATTTCCTATTTCATAATTACTTCGAAAGTTACTAGTTAGACTCCCGCTGACTTTACAATCAATCCTCCTCCAATCCTCAATGTGTAGATAGATATTATGGTGGATATATTATTGAACTCATAAAATGACTCTAAATCTGTGATTATGCAGCTAGTTTCACATAACCTCAAGGGATGAAACAAGCCAATAATATATAGAAGTGCTTTCTTATTTCTCTTTCAATTGAAATTAAAATACAACGAAATAGTACATAGTACAATGTACATGATGCTTTATCAAAACTCCCAGCATAGTAGCGACATCTATTACTGGGTTCCGTTAAAATGTTATCAGTACAGTAGCTAAGTAATTTTTACGAACCTGATTAACGTACCTACACGTGTGACGTGGTACGTGGTACATTTACGAAACTTTTGAACTGCCATATCTCCAGGCTAATGTCAGTGTAGTAGCTGTGATCTACTGACCTACTTTTTGGAAATCAATATACCTAACTGTACATTTAAGCTTATGATCATGAGCATGTTATACTAAGCAACCCTATGTAGGTAACATGAAGTTTAAAATAACAATGTTAATCAACTTCTTGTACATATTTTTATAGCTTTTTTCTTATCTATAATAAATATTTATTTAGTACAAGAGTCAGCCTTCAAATCTTTTATTTAATTAAGTTCGCTGGTAATTTGAAAAAAAAGTCATTGTTAATTCCTTGTGAAATCACTGGTAACAATAAAGATACTTATAAAAATATCAGCTTTAAAGTCACCGCTTAATAGACGTATTTGGAGAATTGTTTTGTCGTAACTTTAATAGTAGGTACCTACATAGGCTATGTTGGTGCGTTCAAAGCGCGGTCGAGGTCAAATAACGGGGTCAAAGTCGGGACCCGCGCACGCTCAATGTAAATCCTTTCGCTTTCGTTTCAAATATTCGAAATACAATTGAATAATGAATATAAAGTTAATATTATGCTTTCTAAGTAAGTTTATATTGAATAACATTTCAAAGTTAAATTGTTGGAAATATATTCGAATATAAAATGAATATTATGCTAGCTTATTCATTACAATAAATGCTTAATAGTCAATGATATTTTAACTATAGATATGTTATACGCTCACTAAACAACCGAAAAAAGTGTTCCGCGCTGCACACATACACACTTTTCATTCAAGGTACATGTCAAAATGATAGAAAGGGGATAGTCAATAAAATCAATAAGAAAAAAAGAGACAGCTAATGTTGTCAATTGCGCGTCAATGTAAACAAACATTAGTCTAGCGACCGATGACATATCAGAATATTAGGCAAATAATTGAAATATATTAATAAATCGAAGTATTCTGCGTTCTTACATGTGGTATGAGATCCCTTGTGTTTTATTAACTTTGGTATCATAATTGGTGCATTTCCTAAATACACAGGATGGCATTTTTTTAAATTTTGTAGCAGCGTACCACTCGTCGCCATGCGGTGACACTGACTAAAGGCAATACGTCCTAATTAGGATGTTTTCGAGTTTTCACGATTGCGCGCTCATAACATATCTTTAGTTAAAATATCATTGTTAATAGTCAACTGTTTTACTGATTTATGCAATATGCAGGTGCAGTGTCAGTTTTTTAATATTTTTTTTTAATATTATTTTTTCTTATAGGTATTTTTTTCATTAGACCTTGGAGTAGAGATACTCGTAAATAAGTTTTTTTTGTAAATCAGTTCTCTACAGTCTACACTATTTTACTTTACATTAATTGAACACGAAAGTAAAAAAAATGTAACGTTTTTAGAAATAAATAAAATTAATTTAACTTAAATAATTATTCATAGATAATATACGTAACAATATAGATTTTTAATTAAATTCAAAACTAATTTTCAGAGGAACACTGTACCGCGGCATGATCGACTGTCTTCAGCAGTCAGTGAAGAACGAAGGTATATTTTCGTTGTACAAAGGTTTCCTTCCGCTGTGGATGAGACTCGGTCCGTGGGCGTTGATTAACTGGATAGCTTTCGAGAACATCATGGTTGCGATTGGAGGACACACATTTTAAATCACAGCTTTTAATGATACATAATAATTTATTATATAGAAATTATATTATATGCTATATAAAATAATTAAAATGAAATGCGCAATATTAAAATATATATTTACTAAGAAAATTAATAGAAAAGACTCGAGCTTTTACGTTTTTTGTTATAGCTTTTAAGAATAACTGTATTAGTCAAAATCACAGAGACCTATTATTATTTAAAATTTATTCAAACTTCAATTCTACTTGGGAAAAGTTCTCAGTTTTGCTTAAGTAGAATTGCTTACTAAATTAAAATTATGATTTATTATCAATTATAAAAACTCTTTGTTATTACAAAGACATGTTGATCTATTTTTTATATGATTAAGTACAAGAGTATTTATTTTATATCTTAAAAATACACGAACTGCCTATGAGGTATTATAAAGACCAAAAAAGATAATACATATATACACTATAAATATTATTAACTAAACATAACGTGTAATTCACCATTTTCGAGTATATGCTATGTTACCTACTATATTATATTTATTATTATTAGACATTCGAGTAATGACAATTATTACTCGTACATATTAATAGTAAACAGACTACTTTAGTTTAAATCTCTCAAAAAGTAGGTATAATTTTTACTAATACTTTGATACGTCTTTTTTTTATTTTTATTGAAATGTGTAATGTGAAAGGTTATGTTGTATCGGAACAATGCTTTCCGTGATTGATTTTAGTATGTTGCAAAATCACTGTGATCGAGAAAAATGAAATTTTATTTATATTTAAATTATATTATTTAATTTTGTTTTTTTTTAATAATTGATTAATATATATTGATGTAAAATGTATTCTATATTATATTGTTGCTAGCTCAAGCCCAGCCCTGCGTTTTGTCTACTACATCTAACAAGGAAACAACAATATTTGAAATACATAATATAAAAAATACATAAGTTGTTATAAGTGCGTGGGTGATGGGTGGAAAAATTCTAAGCTGTATCCGCTGGGTGCGTGACTCTAGCGCCATCTAACGATACAACTCACGGTGGCTCTTTTGAGAAAATATACATGTATTGTATGCCAAATAGCTATTGAAAAAATAAAATAAACTTGAAAAAAAAATTTTTTTAATGTTAAATGTGATATATTACACAGAGTGTACATTAAATTAATTTTTTTTCCGTGGGTTAGCTGAAAACAGTAAGTGAAATAAATACAACAACTAAAACAAGTCTCAATAAGTGAATTAGGTTGGCCCCTTTTTTTTGATTTACGGATTTTTTTTATTTTTAATTATTTGTTCGTCGTTTGTTCGTTAATGTTCGAATGTAGAAATTGTTTGTACGTCTTTTATTTATTTATAATTAATTAAACAAATGTTCACCCTTAAGTTGGCCCCCTTTACTAGATATCTTTATTTTTATCGCTCAGATTAATTAATTTTGATCAATTATCGTTGGTTCGACGACTATTGGTGATTGTTCGATCATAAAAACAATTAAATTCCCAATTATTAATTATTTTATATCTAATAAGCAAACCATCACTTCATTGTCTGGCAACCGGAAACTTATAAAATTTACAATTACTATTTCTACTAGTATTTTTGCAATCGACTACACAACAACTCTGATGACCCATTTTATTTTATTTATTTAATTTAACTGACACACGTGTTATTTTTATGGTCATAAATAATGAAGAGCCACTCGTAGTTCTGTTTTGGTCCGCAGCGGGCGCTGACATCACTTTTGTTTCCCCCACCATGCCTTACGCACCCAGCGGATAGGGAAATGCGAACAAATATTATCTGTCAAGCGGCCAATTTGCCTAAAAAAAGCATTTTTGTAACACAATTTTCTGGATTTTAGAAGATAAGTAGAGTTGATTACACATTTACTTTGAAATTATATTTATATGATTTTTACAATAATTATAACATAAAATAAAAATATAATGTTAAAATACATATTTTAACAACTTTGTATCAAATTTATATTTCGTTCAAATAGGTAAAAGTTTTATTTATTAATAAGAGATGTTTAACATCTGTCAACATTCATAATATTCATTTTTATAATAAGCACAAAACATAAAAAGTGAAAAAAGCAATAGTATAAGTACTTGTAAATAACACAGGAAGTCCCAATAAAATGAAGGGCGTCTACATACAAGTGCCTGAATTTTTATGTTAGGCTAACACGTCGTCACGTATTAATGTATGTACATGTAATGTATGAATACTTAAAAAAATCTATGTGTTGAAAAATTATTAGTATAATTTAATAAAAATATATGCTGTCTTGGTAATTTGGTATAGTTAAAGCTTGATTAAAATATTATGAATATGAACTGTATTAATGAAAAAGAATATAATATATAATTATAAATATGAACACCAAAAATAATGTTTTGAAAATTAAATATTTAAATTGTATAACAAGCTAGTTAGAGCTGAAATGTGATGTTATTTGTAGTTTTTATAGAGATATTAAATATTTATTGTTGGACAATATTTTGTTTTATTACAATTCACATTAAAATTCTATGTGCTGCTAATTTTCGACAATGTACACTGTAGTGTATTGAGTAGATACTAAATAATTAAATAGTCCGTCAAAATATAATCTTTTGTATTTTTATGCATTATTATTTATTTTAAAAATACGTTAGGTATTTCTTATTAAGATTGACATATTTATTATTTACTTATCAATAAAACAATTTGTATACTATATTTTAAGTAAAAACATTATTACATTATCTAAAACCTACTTTAAAAGTATTTTGTATTAAGTTTTTTTAAAATTAAACAACATATTGGATAAAATGGCCACAGGCAAGTAAAACAACGGTTATACAATATTAAATTTATTAGTAAAAAATATTATACATCTTCCACAATATTGGAGAATCATAACTTAACTATTTAAATATTTGATTACTAAAGATTAGCACTTTTTCTTATAATTTGCCTTCAAACGCTCAGTCACGGCGAGGCGGTGACGTCACATGTGCGTTGCAATATCAAACTTACTCTATAATACACACAGTTAAATGCTTCGCTTGAAGGGAATCTTCATTCAAAATTATAGTTTCCGTTACAAATATTTATTTTTTGCGATTATTTTAAATTACGTCACCATTATTTGTCATTAAAAATCTTATTACGAGTCGATAAATAATGCGATTTTCGGGTACATTACGATAACAAAAATAAATATCTACATGGGATTAACGAGCACTCAAAGTTATTAATTTGAAAGTCTTGACTATATTGTTAAACGCTAACTAAGTACACCGGCACTAGAGTGCCACGTTGCGAAATGCTTTAAAATTTAAATTATTATCGAATTAGTATCTGTAGTCTAGCAACTACTTCGTCCTAAAGTTATTTATATCAAACGTTGTTTTACTCTCGCGACGATCGTTACGATCGCTTTGTAAATACTATAATGGGTAACGAATTCCATTGAAATCAACACATCAAAAGCCTTTTTAAGAACGATGTAATATTTATATTTGTAATCAAATACGGATCATAAAAAACTCGCTGTACATTCTATCTATCGAATATCGTCGATATTAAAAATAAATATACGCGTATCCGTTTTGTGCGCAACACAATGTTCGGGCCTACGTCTAGGAGCTAAGCTGTAGTATGCTTATGGGATACAATATGATCTTACAATATGACTAACGTACCAGATTATATATTTGTATATTGATTAGGTTATGATAAAACCAAACGAACTTAAAACTATATCCTAACTAAAAATTAAAATGGTAAATATTTAAAAAATGAGCACATACACTAATAAGATGATAAATCACATCAATTTGAAAATCTATATATTAGGGAGTTTTCAGTGATACTGACAACTGATTTTGATCCCTTTCGTATTTTTATTGCTAAGCATATATTAAAAAAATCTAAAATAACATTGTGGCACGTAAAAGCGACGGACGATACACGTTCATCCGGCTAGTTGTCACGATTACATTGATAAAATAAATTCGTCACAATCATGGCAGAGGCGGACCCGCTCATTTCTATTATAGAGGGTTATGGCATAAAATGGAAGTATATTGGCACTGTAAATATAATTAATGCTCTTTCATTTGAACTATTCACTTACAGATAAGTTTAATGCACATATTTATAGTGAGATATATGAATATGCTGTGTAAAGTCATAGCCCTCCGGATCCGCCTTTCATTCATGGAAAACGTTGAAGGAAGGAGTAACGAGGCAACTTTTGTACTGGCAAAATTAATTGACGCGACGAACGTGCTAAGGCGAATATCGCACTCACTTAATCGTAATATCAAAGTAGCAGGAAAAAAAGCACCATAACACTTCAAACATTGCTTTAAAAATATGTAGATTCTATCTTTCTACGGCACCTCGACCAAGGATTTTTGGGTCGACATTTAACTCAGTGGCGGATTTGTTACGACTCTAACACGCCCCCATAGTTCCATTTTAAATGTACACTTTAGTACAATTAATTTTCATCAATTTTCTTTAGAATCTTCACCTTGATTCAGTATAACGCCACATACACAACGCCATTAGACAAACTGCCGCTTATATATTAACCCGCTGCCGTCACACTATAGCAAGCTTCAATTTCGACTAGTAAAAAGTAATTATTTCCCACAACTAATACATATGTATAACATTTTATAATGCATCTACATAATTTGAAAATAAAGCGTTCAACTTATCACATAGTCAAAGACAGCAAAATATGCTACAAAATGATATATTTCATTGACCGCCACTGAGTTGATGTACACCGGCACGAATCGTGAGCACATACTAGTAAGCTAGAGTCGTCTGTACATTTCAAAAATAATACACGAACTCTTAACCTATTACGATTGATAAACGGGTCGATCTATCCACTAATGACGGATCCCAATAACTTATCTATCCTAGTTTTCCTTAGCTATAGGAACCTGACATAATTTGTGTGTAGCGTATATCAAATTTATATATCTAATAAAAACAGATAGATATTTTATTAAGAGCAGCTATAAGCATGTGTGGGAGAATCAAGTCCGAGATTATACAAGCACTATACTACTCGCGAAGTTGATAGAAGATTAACGAATACGAGAGTGTAGAGAGGGTCTTCGCTTCGCCGCGGGTTACATCCTATCATCGTCGATTGCACCCAAGTTAAAGAACTCGAAGTCAAACAAAACGTCTCACTCCATTATTAGGAGTACAGTTCACGTATGGACTTGGGTCAATTTCGAGCAGTAATTCGAAGCAACTTCAGCAAGTAGTGTAGAGGTTTCAAGGCCACGGTTGTGTCACGAATCGCGCTGGCAGGGTACCTGGCTGGGATGTTACAGGGGGGAGGGCGGGGAGGGCAGGGAGGGCGGCGCGGCGCGAGCCGGCGGGCACTATGAGTGGTACGCCGTCACGTACGACGCAGGGAACAGTCCGCGGCGGTGTGCTATCTCGCCCTGGAACAAACAAAACATATTAATTCATTCAGCCCTTTTTAACGTCTCACTGCTGGGCCTCCGTTTAGTGGGAGGAGGATCAGGCCATAGTCCACCGCGCTGGCCTAGTACGGGCTGGCGGATTTCATATATCTTTCGAAAACTTGCTGGGTCCTCTTTTTCTTGTAAGACAAGTGTCAATCATGTTAAAAATGATTCGCCTATGAAAATGTCATAGGTGCGAGACCAGGATTTGAATTATCATCACTCCATTATCCAAGCGAACGCATTCAACACTAGACTACAACTATTGATCTGTTAACTAATTTTTAAATTTCATTGTACATTTTAATTACATTACGAAATACTAGCGTAGCCTTGCCGTGCTGGCGTGCGGGACGCACATATTAAGCAAAAGCTAAGGTTACGTTTTAATATTTTTGACCGGAACTCGACTACTTATTGTATAGTAACCTAATTTAATTCTTACGACACAAAACGAGAGATGAGACCCAATCGGAGATTAGCCGACAAAAACGGCCAGAAAAAATGATATTATTCTAAAATTTATTTTTCATGTAAAATATGAATACGGAAATAGTAGCGAAAAGTGTTCATAATTTAAGATGAGGAAGGAAATTCATATAAATTAAAATTTTGGGTTACAGGCGGGCTTTAAAATATTGTATGTATCAACAATAAACAAACAGGTAAAATATATTTATTTTAATAAGTAGTCATATAAAGAGGATCTTTGGTTTTGCCAGAAAAGGGATTTCGCCAGTACTTTGTAAAATGAAAACCAGCTACAATGAAGTTAATTCTGGAAATTTGAATTAATTACTAATATCATAATAGTGTTAATAATTAATATTACTATAATGTTAATATAAGGCATATACACACCTGCCACCAGTGTTGGTCGGTGCGGTCAGTGACTGTGATGACGTCACCGCGCCTGAACTCTAGCTCGCCAGCCTCTTGTGGTGTGAAATCGTATAAAGCTTGCACCAGCATCTGCGAATATTTAAAAAAATATGAGGATTTGTTTAAAAGGCTAAAGAGACCATTGCATATCAACCTATAGCGCATATGAAGGGTACAGTGGCAAAACAAGGAATGTCACAAAATTGTTATTTTTTAATTTACATTGCAATCTTTAATACGTGGCAAAATCTTAATGTTCCCATACTTTTCAACTTTTTTTAATTTTATGTGACATTCCTTGTTTTGCCCTACCCTTCATAATATATCTTATACGAGATAATGAGTATATGTGTGCTAAATTTCATCTAAATCCGACCAGCTAATATGAAGTATATACACAGCCATACAAACTTTCCAATTTATGATAGTGACTCGATGACTGGTCTTGTGGTTTCATTACATCAGTCGGGCTATTACAACGGATTCGTGGGATAAACAATTTGCCTTGCCAAACAAGTGTCTTAGTGAGGCCGTTTGTGTAAAGTTTTATAAAAAAAATCAAATGCGAATTAATTATGTTAAAATACATATTTTAAACAAACTAGCCAAATCGGTCAAACGGTTCTCATCTCAGTGAATAGGTTACCAAATAACAGCATTAATTATTTAATAAAACAGAAATGAACTATAATAATTATTGTCTTTCAGAAAAAAACCCGTTACATTAATGTCTAATTAAATTTGTTTTTAGGGCGAGGTCGCGGCTGATATACTGGGAATACATATTACCATACCATATACCATAATGACTTATATGCCAAGTCACAATATAATAAATATTATGTCACATTAGCATTAAAGCCGGATTAAGAACAATCAATAATAATAAAAATATTAGGGTAAATATATATTTTATCACGACAATGCGCTAAAGTTATTTTTGACAAAATATTTAATTGAAGATTCAAACTTCTTATCATGTATAGTAAAATCCTTGATATTTTACATCATATCCCTAATAGTGATGAAAAATGTAGATTATTTTAGAGTTGAAATATTGTCGACTATTTATATTATGAGTCATTCAATATTACATAACTTTGCAATACACAGAGCGGTACGATAATCTATAATAAGGAAATAAAATCACGTGATATTAGTTATAAATATATACAATAGAACAAAATTGTACTCAACACAAATCGAATTTATTGGTTCAGAGGCTAGAGAATTATTGAAAGAGAATATATGACATAGGTACGAACATTCTGACCGAGTTATTTCTGTTTCTTTATCAGGGTTACGTAGCATTATTTACACGCCGCGGTCAGCTATAAGGGATAATGTATTGAATATTTGACTCATTGGAAAATGGTGTGTTTGGACTTTCCCAAAATTAATTGCAAAAAGCGTTTATAGGCATATCATTTACCATGGTAATACAGGGATATTCTTTTTCAGAAACGAGACAAATATTTTATTTTATGCTTTGATTGGCATTTTGACGTGAGCATCACCATGTCTATTAACAATATTTTGCATTTTGCAGTCTTAAAATATATTATAGCTTAAAAATATAAATTCGAAAGAATAATGGTTAACACATTCAGAGCCACCGTCACGCACAGCGTGCTCACATTAAATTTCTCAGACACGCCGCGGACACGCTAGGCGTGTTCTGAGTGTTTATGTGATATTTCGAAAAATATGCTGTATTTTTACTCAAATTTGTAAGTATATAATCCTTATGTGATAAACTACGCATAGTTTAAATGGTTCGAGAAAATAAAGAACTTTTTTGAGTGCGAAAAAAAAGTTATTATACCATGCCGAGAACACACCAAGCGTGACCACTTAAAAATTATAATCATAGATTCTCAACATTTTTTTAAAATGAAACTAAGCGTTTTAGAATTGTCTTAGCCACATCAGTTTTTCAAATATTAGGTTTTTTTTTCAAAGAATGGATTTGAAAGCGGTTTGGTGGTTGACTAGTGTTTAAGAAATTATATATCTAATCTTATAATATAACACATACTTGCGTATGCTTGTCGTCTAACTTCTAAATGGCTGCACTGATTTGGATGAAACTATTTGGTTGTATACTGTATGGTTTACAAACACATTTGTAAATATTAGGTGTCAATGTGATCGTGTTTTCATGCATGCATAGTACTGTAAACAATATAGCTTATTATTATAAATAATATTTTTTTTGATTTTTCATAATGTACCACTTCTATTGCTCATTGAATGTCTAAGGTGTCGTCGATTTGAGGCATAGGACAGCTATTGTGTATGTTTGTCACCTAACTCCTAAATGGCTGGACCGAATTGGATGACATTATTTTTACTTGGGACGTTTTATTATAATAGGTTTCTAGATAGATTAAAAGCACAATTGGACTCCGTAGGTATCAATGTGATCATGTTTTCATGAATTGTCTTATTATATTTTGGTATACAGAATACATAAAAAAATCTGAATTGTCGTTTATATTTTTTTACTTTTAAAATATTTATTTATTGCAATATATTTCAAGGGACGCGACGTCATGTATGGTGCCCTTTATCATTTACTTCCATATTCCAACTTTGAAGTTTGAGTAGACGTGGGTAATCTGGAGAGGAATAGCACATGTTACTTTATATTACAGAATATTACTACAGCACTCTTATGCACGAATTTGACAATGATAGTCCTACAATGCTCTATACGTGAGTAAATCACATTCAACTACACAACTACACCTTCCTTTATCAAAAGATACTCCACCACTCACGTAACGCGTTATAAAGAGATGTTGATTCCGGTTACAATCCCTCGCCACGCTAGCATTTTTAGTATTGCATCAAGAGAAGGTATATCTGACAGCCACGCATTTTTTTCTCATCGATGACACTTTTAATATTGACAACTTATGTGGCCATGTACTCAAACGCGCCGTCATATTTTTTATTTTATTTCTTATTAGTCTAGTCAACAAGCAACTTTTTAATCAACTTTTTTCAGCAGCAAAACGAACGCACGTATATTTTTTTTTAGTAAGATTCAACCAATGTCGTATATCGTATTTCAGAGGTGAGAAACCGCTGTTTATAATTATTATATAATATATCGATTTCATTTCTTGTTACTAAGATCAGGAAAAACAAAGAAATTGTAATCTCTATATTATATATACACATTTTTTATTCAATAGTATCGAGTCGTAGTAATCAATTGTATTTTGCTGAAAATTCAGATAAAATCGAACATAGTCAACACTACACGCACACATAGATAGAAATGAATATGGCCGCTACTCTGTCTGTACACGGCTGTCATCCCATAGGCTTGCTACAGCGTGTTCTGAATATACGCAGTAGTTTGATATTAAATAAATAAATAAAATATGGTTGGACAGTTATTGTCTTTAATACTACAAAAAAGCTTTCATTTATAATGTCTATATGTACATAAAAATCACGCTAACCCTTAGCTCCGTTCTGACGTGAAAAAAAGAAAAACTTGAAAGTAACACATTTTGGCATTTAAAATACTTATAATATGTACGGATTCAATTGCAATTTCTCTTTATTTTATTATTGTCTTCTTGTATACCTTAAAAGTTTGCTAAAAATATATTTAGAAAAAATAAATAAATATTTTACCTAAATACTTATAGGTCTCCTTGAATAAAATGAAACATTCTGTGAATAATCAAGATGACAATCAATGACAATAATGTAGTAGGAGAGCCAGCGAACCATCCGACTAACCCTTTCCGAAGAATAAATTACTGTAATAATAATATTTATTGTTTCGTTTTATGTTATAAAGAATAAAAATATATCGGTTTGTCCGCATGACTTGTTAGTGAATAGTCCCAAACAGACTTTATTTTGTAAATTAATAAAATGAATTGCTTAAATTTATCATATTTTATGTCATTCATCGATTCACTTAGACTACACAAAAAGTCGCGAATAGGAAATATTAAAATTTAATTAAGAACTTCTTTGTATACACCATACTGGTACTCGTATATCTCTGATCGTCTGATCCTGAGTTCTGCTAGAGATCAATGTAAGAAATAATCTTTTTTTAAGTCTATACCTGCTTCTTTGAACAACTTGCCTCAAAATTTGTAAATCGTCATTGTAAAGCAAATTTTAAGGAGGATATTCCATCAACATTTTTAATGATATGTTTTAAAACGTGTTTACCTTGGGAACAAGATAATCTGCCGAGGTAAAAATGAGCCTAGGTCACTGCCAATCCTTTGTCACGTTTTAACGTGAAAGAAAAACATACCAAAACATTTTGACATAATATAAAATATAGGTACGGATTCAAAGTATCTACATAATTGCGAGGTATTTTTATTTTATTATTGTCTTACCTTTTGTTCACTATACTTATTGACATAAGTATACAGTAGTATAGTATACCTTAAAACTTAGTTAGTTTGCTAAAAATATTCAGAAAAAAAAAACAAATACTCATTTTACCTAAATATAGGTTCTTCAATAAAATGAAACATACTGTGTATAATTAAGGATGACAATCAATGACAGTAATATAGTAGGAGAGCTAGCGTTTCCCAAAAATAAAATACTTTAATAATAATATTATTATATTATGTAACTTCATTCTTCATACACTTATAGAGATCATTCGAATAATAAGTTTGCATAATAAATTTATTTTATAAAATAAAATTGCTTTATGTAACCCTGTTTATCTTTAATTTCAGTAATCCTTAATCATATAATATGTAATCTTATCAATTTAATATATCCTTTCTTTCTAACGTTAAAACCCGTAGAAGTCTGTTGCGCTCGCTCTCAAGCGTGATGCCCAATATATCCTCGTCTGGCAGACTCCTGCAAGTACTAGAATATTGAGACTGCTTGCATATACTTTAAAAAAAAATGAAAGAACATCAAAACGTTAGCCTTGTGGGAGCATTACTATTGCTAACAATAATCCCGAGGTCAACTTTACTAGTCTGGTACATATTTGCACCCTAAAAATAGGTTGTCTTTTTTTTACATTTCAACATATGAAAATTACTACATATTAAAATTATAGCCTTGTGGGAGTAGATTAAAAATTCTTAATTTTTTGAACCAGAACGATAACGCTCTTCAATTTACCGATAATCTACTTCTTCTTCTTGTCCTTACCCCACGCTATGTGGGTTAGGACCAGCATGATTAATTACTTACTTACAGCATTACTTCATTTTAATGAGAATAAACTTTAGTCTTGAGTCAAGTAAACTAGGTGATATTGTACGTTTATTGACTATAATATTAATAAATATTTTTTAAAATAAATCTGTTTTAGTTCAATTTTATTGATTAGTATCCATATTACGATTGATTTTACAGTTTACTAAGTGAAAAATAATAGTTACATTATCATCTCATCTTCAACCCTTTTAACGTCCTACGTAATGCTAGGCACGGGCCTCCCTCAGTACGAGGGGAATCAGGCCATAATCCACAACTCTGGCCTAGTGTGAGTTAGCGGACTTCACATGTCTTTTGAAAATTTGCTAGGTTTTTCTCAGACATGTAGGTTTCCTCACGATGTTTTCCTTCGCCGTAAGAGAAGTGGTAATCATGATAGAAAATGATTCGAACATGTACACATCAGAGGTGCGAGACCCGGATTTGAGCCCGCATTACTCGGATATCCAAGAGAGCGCATTATCGCCTGCTGCCTTAGTTACATCATAATAAAATAAAAATAAATAAAAAAGGAGTGTAGTGAGACTTTGGTGGCCCAGTAAGTCACAGAACAGATGTTCTGAGTTCGTTCGACTGATCCTCAGGCTAACGCTCTCCAATAAAAAATAAAACATCAAATATATTTTCTTAGCATTGTAACTTTAGATACAAAAAGTTAGTCTTATAAGTAGTTCGCTAGCTCTTAGACTAATACTTACACACATGCAATGAAATATTATCATTAGGTAGTGATGCAACGAATACGAATAGTAGGTGTTGGTATATATAGCTTTACTCTTTGGTAGGTATTTACCGAATATTCATATTCGCCAAATATCAGCACGAATATTAAAAACAATTATTAAAAAGAATTGATATTCATAAATGTAAGAAATATGGTAAGTGAAATATGTTCATAGCTTGATTAGTTCGTTGTTCGTTGTTGTTTTATGTTATAAAGAATAAAAATATATCGGTTTGTCCGCATGACTTGTTAGTGAACAGTCCCAAAACAAACTTTATTTTGTTGTTTAATAGTTTTAGTCACTTTGTTTTGTAAATAAGCTCGTCAAATCGTTTTTAAAGGAATATAAAAAGAATTTTAGAAAGAAGGATATGCAGAGCGCATACCCCATGCCGAAGACCCGGCTAGTGGGGTTCACTAGTATGTAATATGTATGGCGGCATGACGTTTGAGTTGCAATGTAGTGCGGTGGATGCGAATGGGTTAAAGGCTGAACATTTCCTTCTGCTTTATTTTGACGTATCTCTTAAGATTTAGCCACTGCTAGCTTTCCAGGAACCACTCAATAAAACCAATTATTTTATTTTAAAAAAGTTTGCATTTTCTGCAATAAAAAGTACCCTTTGCTGTAGAAACCCTTGGCCCATGGAGTCAAAGTGCTAAGCACTTTTTAAAAGACATAACACCTCGTCTTATCGCCTCCACTGGTGACAGGAGAGCTGGCTCATTTTTCGCCCAAAGAATCGGCATTGCCATTCAACGGGGGAATGCAGCTAGCATTCTTGCCACTATTCCACGCGGACACGACTTGTACAGTAATAATTAAGTGTACATTTGCTTTGTATATATAGTTAAGTTTACTTGTAATTTCCTTTACTATGCATTATTATTAGAATATAATTAAACTGAGTTGTAAAGTATTCGAAAAAAAAATATGTACCAACATATATTTTACAAAAACAAATTGTAAAATAATTAATAAATTGAGGATTTTAAAACAGTAATTATGATAGTAAATATAAATTTTGAAAAAAGTATCCTAAGCCATCACCCCGAGTAATAAGTTATCGCTACACAAAATTTGATTTAAATCAGTCCAGTACTTTTCGTGTTTAACGATAACACATAAACAGACAAAAAATTTATAATTGTTGTTTTCGAGTCTACATTCAATACACATTAGGTTTTTCATGTTTTTAAAAATATTTCATGTACAGATTTTTTAAGTTACTGTTTTACGACATAACATACTAAGCAGGTACAATCCCAACACAACACAATATTTTTAAACAAAGCTACTCTTTTACAAAAAAAGTATTTATTAACAGAAACTAGCCTTCCTACATAGATATAATGTTCAAATCATTTTTGTCAATCAATAAGTGATTTTGAGCACAATATCTCTTTAAGTTTAGAAACTAAGAGTGATAGTTACAATAACCCCCCCTAACGGGGCTAATGTGGCTAAAATCAGATTTATTATTTTGTAGTTACAAAAAGGTAGTATGAATAAGTATTTATTAGTTGATACTGGTCAATGTTATTTTTATTTTTATGAATATGTAAAACCTTTTTTTTAAGTTATGAATTTGTCTTAGATTATGTCAGTTTGAGTTGTTCGTTTAACAATGTAAAAAAGCAATATAATATAATATACATAGATTAGTCTAAGATAATATATATGTATCAATTCCCACTTTTATTGGCCATCCCTATCGATCGATTTGTTAGAGATCAGATGATTTACCGATTGCCGATTTACCTTACTTGATGAATATTCGTTTTATCGGCATATTCATAACTGTCCAAGTCGGTAAATTATTTTTGTACATCGGTTAGATCAATATTTATTGCAAAATCTTATTGAAATAGGATAAGAATATCCTTTGAAATAAAAGCCAGATTTCTTTAACTTTCTAGTTGACCTTTTAGCAAATCAGAAAAAAATACTATTTATTTATTTATTTATTGAAGTGAAACTTCTTATGCGACTTCCAACAAGGTTGTGTTAAACGTTTAACGCTACCATGAAGGGGGTATAAAATCATTGTTAAACGTACACGTAAATCAAGTACCAGGCACTCAGAGACGGAGAAGAGTTAGTGCCACCACCCCTCAGACGGTCAAGATGCGCAGGTCGGGGATCTCGTCCACCGCAAATCGATGATTTTTAATGTGACGTTATATGTAGTAAAAGTATTACAATATGCAGCCTAACTTGTGACGTGGCTGCTCATGCTGGTAATCGTGACGAATTGTTTTTGAAGTGAATTTACAATATCATTAGTATTTATACAGTGTGTAAACAGTGAGTTAAATTTAAAAATAAAGAAGTTTCTGACATGTGTACTTTGTACGCACGTACTTCTTTTTATATAGGTTTACCAACAGTATACAAACGTATTTTTTTAAAAAGAATCATTCTTATAAAAATAATCATTTTTATATCAAAGCTGTATACAAATGAATAAAATGTTGACAATCTATTACCAAATGTCAATATTTACGATTTTCTTATAGCGGTGCCGCGGTCACGCCCAGCGTGCTTGAGTAATTTTCGGGCGGCATCCCTACGAACCCTTAGAAAATAGTAGTGGCGTTGAATGTGTTAAAAACAATATTGTATATTAAAACACTTAAAACTATTACCTTTTTAAAAATGCTTTATAAACGTAAAGTCTACAAATATATTATAACGATACGGTGCCAATGGCAAACTTGTAAATACTGTTTGTTTCCCTGATAAGTAGTAAGTTTAGGTAATAAATAATAATTATATATGTATATGTTCTATGTCTAATTATTAATTAAAAATCATTCTTCATATTATTACACGATAAAATATCAATTACTTGTTTATAAAATTAGCAGTAATTTAGCAAATAGGTTCTATACAAAAATAGACTGGTCATTAACGGTGTTTTAGATTAGGTTAGTGGATAGGTGTGGCCGAGATAATGAATTAACAACTCTGATCAAATTTAATTAAGGCATGACAGCTGAGATCGTCTAACCGTCCGTTGGAGGTCATTTATAGACCAGCTGTATTATAAAACGCTTTTAGTATAAGGGTATACCATTATTAACTAAACGCGAAAATGTAGCACCTACATTACCTAATGTACCTACATCATATTTGTTTGCATAAAAGATCTATGATTACTTACAGCTTCTTCAAGCTTTTCATTAATTTTCATATAGTAACAGTAAAAAAAGGATATTTATATACTTTTTTTTTAATTTAATAAAAAAATCTTTAGGGACCTTTTATCTAAAAAACACGTAATTGCCTATATGATAATTAATATTATGTGCCTCATGACAATTCCCTCTATATTCCTCATATTTCAAAATACCCACTTTGTTTGATTGAAAGAAAATAATATATTCATTTGTATTATTAATACATATTATGTACTTATCTTCGTAGCAATCTTATTTTCAACCGACTTCCAAAAGGAGGAGGTTATCAATTCGTCTGTATTTTTTTTTTTTTTTTTTTTTTTTTTTTTTTTTTTATGTTTGTTAGCTCATAACTTTGAGCTGGGTGAACCGATTTTGATGATTCTTTTTTTATTTGAAAGGTAGTGCTTCCCATGTGGTCCCATTTTAATATTTTCCAGTTCTGATAATGGCATCCATGAGAAAACCATAAAAGTATTAAATTTGCATTAAGTATTTGCGCGACAAATGGACGAATAACTCAATATCACGCCAACCGATTTCGATGATTCTTTTTTTAATGAAAAGGGTATACTTCAAGGGTAGTTTGATGAGAGTTTGGTAAGGTTCTGATGATGGGATCCATGACAAAGTATCGGAACTCTTCAATTCTTAGGAGCAAATTAACGATGCTCGGCCGAATCTTTTATAGGCTATATGGATATTTGAGTCACGTACCGTAACTGATGATGGAAGGTACAACTCCTCAATGGTTAGCAGTTTAAAGAAAATTCTTTCAATATAATACGCAATTATGAACGGATAGTTGTATACTTTCAGGCTATTAGGTTTACCTCATAATAGAAGGTAAATTTTTATAGTCATTAACACAATACGTATCTACTTTCCGCAAAAAATTTAAAAATAAATTATTTTTAACAAAAAAACAAAAACCGACTTCCAAACTTAATAAATCTAAACTAAAAAGTAGAAAATAATACTTTTAAGGACTTTGTTAATTTTGAAGTCGGTGCCAGCCAAAGCAAAATAACCCTAAATAGATACATATTTGATTAATCTGTCAATTTGTAAACATAATCTGGCTGGCACCGACTCCAAAATTAACAAAGTCCTTAAAAGTATTATTTTCTACTTTTTAGTTTAGATTTATTAAGTTTGGAAGTCGGTTTTTGTTTTTTTGTTAAAAATAATTTATTAATGGACTAAATTATAGCGAAGAAAGCAAGTCGAAAGTTTATTTATTTTACATAATTTAGGTATTCATAACGCTTTTAAGCTAAGAAGGAATTCCAGAAGTCTGGTTTTGGCTATTGGCCTACAAAGAATTCGCGGAAGAATATATCTTTTTAAAATAAACATTAAACACATAACCGAGGAGAATTTCTATGTTATACGCCTCGAAGTGCAAACGTATATAAAGTATACACGTGTACAGGTACACTGTATATAAATTCTTTATTTATAACTAATTTTAATTTCGTTTGTTTTTTAGTTGTAGGTAGGTACATTTTAACGAGAAAATGGTATAGAAAATTAAAAATGGCGATATTTCCGTATTTTATTGACAATTAATATAAACAAACGTGGGGCACCACTATATTTTGCACCCTACTAAACAATAATATGTATTATAAACTGGATTATTAATAACTTTATTTTATTTATTGCAGATATTTTATGGTTGATGATGATGGTGGAATCGGTATATTGTAAATCTATTATTAGTCAAATATTGCTAGTTAAAATAATGATTAAGAAATTTCATAAAAATTTAAAACTATAATTTGTGAGTTTTGTTTAGAGTTTACATATATTTGAAGTTGCTGTGTGTATCGCTACATTTTTGCTGTAAAGCTTTCGTAACGTCGGGAATAAGGTCTGACAAGGCAACGTTGGCTTGGCTCGTGATATTTAGATGAAGCCAGTCAGCCTGGATCTGCGCTGGCTTGGCATGAAAAACTGTTTATACAGGGCCAATACCAAGCCAGTGCTGGCTGCCAGTGAAGGCTTCGTTTAAACAAGGCCTTAGGTAAGTAAGCTAAGTACATACCTCTTCTGGTACAACATCTCTAAGCTTGACGTCCTGGAGGCGGCTTACGGACGCCGTGCGGTGATAGTCGACCAGTTCGTTCAGAGAATTAAATTTAACAACCCACAGGAAGAACTTGCTTGACGCGTCACGCAAAACCTTGAAATGTTGAACACCGTCAGGACATCTGTGGAATTAAGCAAATGTATTTTCTCAATTTTATTTATATGTATATAATATATATTACGTATGTAAGTAATGTAATAAGCCCTTTTTATCATCCTACTGCTAGGCTCGGGCTTGCCTTCAATACGAGGGGAATGAGACCATAGTTCCAACACGCTGGTCAAGTGCAGGTTAGCGGAATACTAAAGTCTTTCGAAAACTTGCTTGATTCTCTCAGACGTGCAGGTTTCCTCACGATGTTTTACTTCAACGTATCTTTTTACATTTTCTTAATTAGTAGTATAATTTTAATATATTTAATTTATTTTAATAATAAAAGTCTGTTTATTATTCACTTTTCCCTGAAACAATGTGCTATTTCCTACAATTTAAGTTTGCCTGGACGAGGTTAAACTTACGGTCGAGTTCTACAGTATAGAACTTTTCAGTGTTATTTATATTTTTTACTATTAACTCGATATTGATCTTACAGTATATAGGTGAAACATTTTTATTACAAATTTATACATAATGCGGTAACTTATTTCTGTTAACTTTAACTGACTCCGTCTCTTGGCATTCGTTTCGCTATCTGGAGTAAAATCAGCCTATAACCAACTTCAACATGTGTGTAATCTTTTGTTAATCTCTAATATGATTGATTGATCTATACATATTATAAAACAAAGTCCTCCGCCGCGTCTGTCTGTTCGCGATGAACTCGAAATCTACTGCACCGATTTTCATGCAGCAGGTTTCACCAATGGATAGAATGGTTCTCCAGGAAGGTTTTAGTATATAATTTGTTAAGGTTTAGTATACATTGTCTAAAATATAATTATATATGTTGGAGGTGTCGGAAAAATAAGCTGTCTGGGAGCTTTCAACGAAAACGCTGCCTAAACCCTTTGAGATATAACAAAATGATGTATGGTGGAATTATGTGTCTTATATAGGTCTACAAAAAAGTCCGCGATGGCATATGTCCATCTCTTAAATAAACATACTATATCGAAAAAAGTTAGGAAATTAAAAAAAACTCTATAAAATTAACGGCGTTTCGACGTATATGTTATGACCGTTGCCATGGTGCGTGCAATGGTATTTCATATAAATATATACCGGGCGGTGCGAATTAAATTACACCATGTACCTAGGGACGAACCCGAGCGAAGCGAGGGTAAGCCCCTAGTTAGTTTATAAATTTGACAAAACGTTTGGCTTAGTTTGTAGTGACCCATGTTGTGTCAGCGGTCGCGGGTTCGATTTTCGCTGAGGACATTCATTTGTGTATTGAGCACGAATGTGATATTTATTGCATATAAATTTAAGCTTTAACAAGTGAAATGTATCAATTATCTGATAACACGAGTCACGTACCATGGAACTATATGGTAATGTGTTATGTGTGTTAATGTCCCAATATATTCTTATTATATCTGTTTTAGACAATAGCTTACAAATAATTTTACATAAACAACTTTGCTTTTGCTTCCGGAGTTTTACTAAGACTATTTTTTTTCAAAAAAAATAGTCTTAGTAAAACTCCGGAAGGCATAAATTTAAGAATTTTTGCATTAATACATATGAATTAAGAAAAACATAGATGATTTATATTTGTTTATAAACATTAAATGACTCGTTAATAAAATGCATAAATAATAAAAACATGTGGCAGGGTATCGAATGAAAACGACGAGAAATCGAGACATTTTGAACCGCAGTATTCGTAACTGTAGATGCGCAGACCGATGAACCAGAATAGATTATCCAGCGTGATTTGTTTGGGTGCAGATCTAAAATAATAACGCTTGAACGCCGCTTTGTACTCGGCAACACCTACAAGTGTTTATGGAATGCCTTGAAGGCTGATTTGTACGTGTTACTTTTACTTTACAAGATTAGATTCGACATAGTTGTAGTCGTAGTAATTTTTAATTTTATTACTATAAGCTGTTACTTAGGTAAAAATGTTATTATAAAATAACAATATTATTATGTTAGACGATAAAACATAAGTTTTTTCTGAAACGTCCGAGATACATCTATCAGCGAAACATAGTTCATAATGTATCCCTGATATAGTACAAAGTAATTGTTTTTAGAAATACGAAATATAAGGCCTCAATATAAATCGAACAAATATATGTACGTATGAATCACCAATAGACAAAAACTGGTTTCAGCTCTCACGTAGGTTGATTCACGGAGCGCGATACAGAACGGGTTAATACTGTACTGAGGAAATTGTATGAAAATATTCTCTTCGGATATGCTATAATCAAGAACATCATAAGATGCTGCTGTATATTAAGTGCCAAGAAAAAACTGTGGCTAGATAATAGAGAGGCCGCTCCTTCCTTATATTATGTACTTGAATCACACAAATGGTTAAATAAATATTGTACTGTTTTTTTTACACGCTTTTTATTAGCTTCGCCTGTATGTTTGTATGTTTGTAACTGACTTCTTTGGGCGCGATTTTGACCCACTTCAAACGGCCAGATTTCGTTCAAACTTTGTAGATTTTTCGAGGACCGATGACAATACACTAATTTGATAAAATTATTCCATTTTTCAATTTGCAAAGTATGATTTTTGCTAAAACTAAAAAATCACGCTTTTATAAGTAAACCTAACTAAAAAGTAAAAAATAAATAATAGTTTAAAAAAACTAAAAACACGCTTTTTATCGAAAACCAAACTAAAAAATAGAAAATAAATTTTAATGAATTTAAATTAATTATTTGATTGTAAAAAAAGCGTGCTTTTAGTTTTCTTTTAACTATTATTTTTAAATATGCACATTTGTTAATTAACATCCACCCAATTAAGATAGACCATACTATACTCAAATAATAGAATCTAAGTACATAGTGTTAAAGTTGATACCTACTACTGAAGCCACAACAATTCGTGTAGAGGAATGAAACTACTATACGTGTTCGAACACACCACAATCAATAACTTCAGACGTTTAAACTTTTTTGGTTTCTATACACGAAGTTGACATAAAGCTATGAATTAATCTAGCTATAGATTTTCTCCTTTAAATTTCAAAAAAATAACTTATTAAGTATGGAAAGTAACCAAATGGCAAATACTTATATCATTGTAAGAACGAAAACAATAACACTTACTCACTTAGTAATACCAGACAGATCAATTGTAATAAGCTTAGAGAAATGAGCTGCAAACAGTTGAAGTGAGTCATATATCAAAATGCGACCGTAATTTTTTTATCAACTAAATTAACGACTTATAGTATTGTTTGCGAGACGGCCATCGGGCGGTGAGAGAAGGTTGATCACCCTATTTCTACTTTACACGTACTGTAGGTTTTACGGAATATGCCTACTTGTAAAATATTCTTACTGCCTTATTTTCTAAGATTCTTAGAATTTCTACCAAACAAGTTTCGTGACGCATAAGCCTATCGATTACTTATAAATTCTTGATTTCTCTTAACTGGAATGAAATAATTTTCAACGACTGTTTTACTACAGATAAGATTATATTAATTGTAAATGCGATTTATAAATTCAAAATTCTTTCAAGAAAATGGATTAGCATTCATTCATCAATTTTAACTTTTACATAATATACTACACAATAACTTAAATTATACCTACTACGATACCTACTCTATATCGCTACGCTCGTTCGTCTCTAGGTACTTTTTAACGGCTAATATTGATTTCTCTGAGGTAATATATTTTCGCGCAGTAAAAGAATCTTTTATATAGACCTAGATAACCAACATTCATCATACCAAATGTCTTGAAGTGCAAATTCGATATCTATCAATATCAGGTTTTAACAGAACGAGGAATTCTCGAGAAAATATGTATGCACATACCTATGTCTAACATGTCGCGAATAAAACCTACTGGCATGACATTTTTTTAATAAGTCCTTATAAACCCCTTCTTAACCTTTCGAGAATATTATAAATGCGAACGATATCTAAATATTTTAATACTAAATAAATAAAAGAGAAAAGGTTGTCTATTCTGAAAAAACCATCAGAATCAGACATAAAAATTATTAGCTAAGAGGTGAATGCATTTTATAGTAATTGTTTCATCTATGTGAACATCAGCATTGTTCTGGGAGACTGTTTCTTTCAAACATGTTATTAATTATTATATTAGCATTTTTAATTTGCCAAAACATATTCTACTGCTTTAATTTGAAACTTTCTTTTTTGTTTTGTCCTAAAAACTTTAATCTAAAGTGAAATTTGTTTATATTTGGCTGGCATGGATTATTTAACAAATAATGATACCTAGTTATTATTTTCTACAATCTATATTCTCTCTAATCATAAACTATATATAACTATATATAAACTATATAGACTATTGACTATAGGCTTGAAGGCCCATATGGAACCCAAGGGAGAATCCATTAATTAATCGCTAAGCTCACTTGTGTGTGAATTGGTATTCTTTTAATTTGGTTTGAAAACAGCCATAATATTTTTTAATGTACAAAAAGAGATACTCTAAGACTTACTTTGTTTGTTTATTTACTTATAATAATTTATATTTTTCAAAAGTTGACATTAGATTTTCAATAATGTCCAAAAACCTTTGTAACTGTGTAATTTTTTTTAAATATTGCCAGGTATTTCCCACACATAACTGTATCGCAAGTATGTTTAATATATTGAATAATCACCATTATCTAAATAGGTAATTAATTATCTAACAAACTTTCTATGCACATAAATCAAAAAATACAAATTAGTATGTCAAATAAATAAATGTACATATAATTAAATGAGTAAAACTCACTTTACTGATAAGGAGAAGTCGCCAGGGCTTGACTCACTGATGCGTATGAGAAATCCACCTTCTGGCTTATTTGCTAATAGTTTTTCAGCATCTGCTCTTGTAATTCTTCCATAATACCAACTACAATAGTTTATAAAGTTATATATAAGTTAATAAGTGGTTAATTGAGTAAGGAAAACATTTAACATAATATGAGGAATTTAACTGTTACTTAATTCTTCATAAAAACCAGAAATATGCATATCTAATAACTTATTATTTTAAAAATAAAACGTTTTCAAATTTACGTTAAAAGTTTGGAATACTTTACTTTACTTTTGAATACTACTTGACTGATGGAACTATTTTATTATGGGTTTATACGTTTCCTTACCTATGACTTTTCATTTGAATATAGTTACTAGGTATAAGGCCTTCTTTACCATCTAATTCAGCCCTATACCAATTCATATCGTCCTCCATGTTAAGTATCTGCAATAACAAAAATTCTAGAAGGAATCTGCCACTTATAGGAATAATTTATTTTTCAAATTGGAATTAGTTTAGTCAACTTACTTTGAGGACCTGATTTTTCCTAAAACTGAGTTCATCATCAGCAGTTGCAGTGAAATCGTGTTTTGCTATAGCCTCCATGTTCAAATTAGGCACTTCACTCTAATGTCACTGATCACCGAAGTAACTTACTAAGTATGCAATATTATAACAGCACTTAGGGTCAGGGTAATAAAGTAATCATAATGCATGAATTAAATAATGTGAATAACAAATAGTATTTGTAAAACGTGAATATAGGCGAAACTAATTTATCCGATCTCAGGCTACACATCAGTCATTTCACAGTCCACACATATTTCTTCAATCTTCATTCTTGCACTTGCCAGTTGCCATTTAACTCTCAAGTGTTGCCAAAAATTATATCTTTAATCGAAATTTCAAATTAGGTAAAATATATCAAATAAAAACTTAAAATATAGATATAAATCTTTTAAGCGATTTACTATATCAGTATCACTTTTATATTTATTTAAATAAATTGTCAAAAGATAGTATTGACTAAAAAGATAAGAATCTCTGCTGGTACTTTGTTTATGATAAGTTTACTTTGAAAGCTGTCACCATTGACAGGTCTTTTAAGTCCAATTGTCTCCCAGTGGCATTACACGCGTAAGTTGAAAATTAAATTTTAAGTTATTTTGATAATCCTTTTTGATAGCTTATATTCGAAAACTAAACTAAGACACTCATCACGTTTGGTAATGGATATGTTGAGTATTTTTTTACACAATTTCGTAATGTTTCAATGCCATTGCCTGTATGCCCGGTACGATTAGAGATCAATTTTTTGATTAAATTTTATTTTTTAAAGGTTTAGTCGTTACTCAAATAAACGCAACGATGTCGGGAGGATTAGATATTTTGGCCCTCAACGAGGAAGATGTTACCAAAATGTTGGCGGCAACAACCCATCTGGGGTCTGAGAATGTCAACTTTCAGGTAAATTACTAGTAATATTTAAAAAAAATTAAATAAAGACATATATTTTATCAAACTTATGATGATAAGAGAATCCGTTCCGTTTTCTTTCTGAAAAAATTATGAAGATCAATTCTCCCAACTGAGAACATAACCTAATCTTCTTATATTATAAAATAACATTATTCGAGTGAAGTATAGCTTTTCAATATGCTTATAGATGGAAACCTATGTATACAAGCGGCGTGCTGATGGTACTCATGTAATTAACCTCCGCCGCACTTGGGAGAAACTTGTGTTGGCAGCGCGTGCTGTTGTGGCTATTGAAAACCCAGCTGATATATTCGTCATCTCTTCAAGACCTTTCGGTCAACGTGCAGTTCTGAAGTTCGCTGCGCATACTGGCGCCACACCTATCGCTGGAAGATTCACCCCTGGTGCCTTCACTAACCAGGTAATGTAATTGTAAAATAGAAGTAAAAAATTCAAGAAGGCATGAAAATGGTATATATAAAAAATTGAAGAGATAAGCGTAACAGTGTCACTAAAAGAGATCTCTTACATGCAAGTAAAAAAAAATATAACAATCAACATACATTATGATGAGTAATAAATAATAATATACAAAAACTATTATTGATTTGATTTATATGATGACAAAATTAACTAAGGAACCACTGACTGCAATGCAGCTATGATTATGAGTATTTCTGATTGCAACCGAAATGACACTTGTTTAAAAATATGTAAGATCAAAAGTGTAATTCAAACTGTCTGTTTTAGATCCAAGCTGCATTCAGAGAACCACGTCTTTTGATTGTATTGGACCCTGCTCAAGATCACCAGCCCATCACTGAAGCTTCATATGTCAACATTCCAGTTATTGCTTTCTGCAACACTGACTCTCCACTCAGATTTGTTGATATTGCCATTCCATGCAACACCAAGGTAAAGTAATATTTAACTATATTACTATTCATTAAAAATGATTTTGTCAGTAAATTGTATAACTAACAATTAAAAGGCAATATTTCTTTTTGTTAATGAACCTCTATTTTATTCTTTATTATTTATTTTCTCTTTACTCTGTTTTGTTTGCAAACCTTAATTAATGTACTTATATATTTACAGTCATCCCACTCCATTGGTCTTATGTGGTGGCTCCTAGCTCGTGAAGTGCTGCGCTTGAGAGGTGTCCTTCCCCGTGACCAGCGCTGGGATGTTGTTGTTGACTTGTTCTTCTACAGAGACCCTGAAGAGAGCGAGAAGGATGAACAACAAGCTAAGGAACAGGTATATTTTTTGCCATTTATGTTTGTACACCTTATGTAGGTACTATATAAGATATAATTTAAAATGAATCCTTATTTCTGTTTCTTGAAATTGTTAAGTCATAAATGTACTATTCACAGGCTGTTGTTGCTGCCAAACCTGAGGTACCAGCAGCACCTGTACATGAGGATTGGAATGAGCCTGCTGAGCCTGTTGCATCATGGACTGAAGAAGCTGCACCACCACCAGCCCCAGCTGCATTTGGTGCTGCACCTCCTGCCCAAGAAGATTGGGCTGCTCAGGTAGATTAAAAAATAAAAATACCTTTTCATATTTGACTCTTCACATTTAACTGATTTAGTGAACTTTGTATGAAAAAAAACAATAACAAAATTGTTGTTTCCCATTTACAATTTTTATTACTCCTTAATCTATTAGCGTTTTGACTTTTTCCTATCATTATCATCATCATCGGCCCTTTTTTAACGTCCCACTGCTGAGCACGGGCCTCCCTCAGTACGAGGGGGATCAGGCCATAGTCCACCGCGCTGGCCCAGTGCGTGTTGGCGGACTTCACATGTCTTACGAAAACTTGCTAGGTTTTCTCAGACATGCAGGTTTCCTCACGATGTTTTCCTTCACCGTAAGACAAGTGGTAATCATGATAGGAATGATAGGATGATGGGATTTGAATTTGCATCACACGGTTATACAAGCGACGCGTTACCGCTGGGCTACCACTGTCTTTACCGCTGGGCTACCACTGTCTTTTTCCTATATTTAATTCAAATTGCAGCATTAGTCATATTCTTGGTGAGCAATCTGTATTAAGATTTGATTTTAATTTCAGGTTCAAGAAGAGTGGGGTACAGCTGCCCCAGCCCCTGCTCCAGCAGCAGCCCCATCGTGGGGAGGTTCAGCCCAGGATTGGAGCGCTGCATAAATCTTGGTTTTACAGAAATAAATATATGAAAAGTTGACTTATTGCATTTTATTTCTCTACTTACTCTACTTCAAGCACTTCAACTTTTATTTCTCTACAGCGATCAATATTAAAGTAGAGATACATCAATATTGATCGCTATTGAGTACGCTGTTTTAGTACAGAATTTATTGACTTTTGCCATCTGCATTCAGCAGTATTCTGTGGGCTATGTTGGTGTATAAGCGCCAATGCTCTTTGGGTGACTTTTATCTGAATCTATCTAGTCTCTAGTTTATAAAATTTACGTACAGATTCGTTCGCAATTTGAGGAACTTGACATCTCATGAACAAGAAAAATTTGTTCATATAAATGATTATAGATGGCGTATGGTTTGATTTGTTATAAAATGTGTATAACGAAAAACAGTAAATACTACGTCTTACGTCCAGAACAACTTTTAAAAAAAATTAAATGAATGAAAATGGATATTCGGATTAAAAATTTGTTTTTTAAAATTGATTTTTGTTTTTGCGTTGACTTTCGAAAAATCGATTAGGTACATAAATGTAGAAAATTAAGCTGGAAATACCATATTTACAGATGGCTTTTTTTTGTGAATTATTAACTAGGGTTAACAACCGTTCATTTCAAATAAATTTACTTGCTTTAATTCAAGACGAATTTTGAAATATTTTTCGTATTTACTTTATACCTATTAACTAGATTAACGACATCTGTGATCTCTTCAAGCAAACAAAACATATTTACTCTTTGAAACAAAACTAGTTGACATATACATAAGACCATTAGTCTGAAAGATAAATTTACTTAGCAAGACTCAACAAAATTATAGATAAACAAAATAAATACCTATTTATATTGACTGATTTATAAATCACAAAAAAACATTAAAAATAGATGTGAATTTTATTATTACAGAACAACATTGTGTTATATAAAAAAAAAATATTAGAGAGAGAGTAGACTATATAACTATTTAGTACAATGTTACTTTTGCGGAATGTATGGAATACCCACTTTTAACCAGTTGTATTTTCGTTTATGCTTGTTACCGTAGAAGTTAGAACTCAAGTCATTTTTAGCAGAGTTCGATATACTTTTTTGTTTGCAGGCGTTTGAATACTACTGTTTGTTTTTATTTCACACTAAATAATAATTATCTAAATAAGAATTAACTGTATACCTAGATAATGTATGATATGTAATTTTAATGTCAGTTTGGAGAAGTAGGCTAAGACAGACTTCGTTTCTTTATAACGTGACTAGTCAAACGGTCATTTTTATCGAACAACTTGCTAAACGGAGTCTATTTTCGTTGATATGTAAGTTTTTAATGTATGTGAACCAATTTGTCGTACGCGGTTTGAACTATCTTCCCTCTTTCAATTATTATTGTATTGTATTTAGTGGCCGTTGTGCAATCGGGAAAAACTGAAATTTAAATTCTAAAACGTCTAATTTCATATTTAATAAATGAAATTAGAATTTCTTAATCGCTATATCGACTTAAAACTTGCTTTATGTAATACTTACTTGAAATCTATTTCGATGCACAATGTAGGTAGGTACATATTAATATGGATCCTAATTCCTAAGACCAGTGTCAAGTGTGTGTCAAGAATAAAATCGCAACTTATAACATATTATTAATGGATTAGTAGGGAAATTCATTAATAGTCAATGTGCGAAAATATTATCATTTATTTTTTACAATTAATGTATTACAATTTACAGTGATAAAGTATTTGAATAAAAATGTAATCTGTATATACAGGTATATTTTGGATTTCCTTGGTTGGACAAAACTCTGAAAACAATTCGTTGAAACGAAATGTTTCTATTGTTTAAATGAAAGTATTGTTTTGCAGGTTTATAGTACCGGTACACTCCGTCAACCGCTTTCATCCATGTTCCGTTACTGAGAATACCCTGAAAGATACTAAACTAATAACTTTTAAGAATTTTATAATAAAGATAAAATGTTGAAATATCAGCTTACGTAAATTTTAAAATGTTTTGGTGCACTTCTTGTGGTATCCGGACGAATGTGCTCTACGCTCAGTCTATCCACGTGCATTAGTTTCGGCAATTCGATTATGATTTCACCGAATGAGCCTCTAAAAGTAGAAATAAATATGTATGCAGATATTGAGGTAGATTTTAATTTGTAAAACAAAACCATTAATCGTCTGTGTTTTATATAATATGTACTTAGTTGTAAATTGTAATATACACAATGTATAGATATTATATAAGTATATCTACGATTTTGATTGGCATTGTGTTTGTTCTAGAGTCTAGACCTTAGCTTACAACTAGAATTGGGAGTTTGTTTATAAGCTTATAAGATTATTTCATTAATATTCATGTCTTGAACATCTATTTTATATAAAATAATAATTACAAGAATACCGCGAAAATACTTTTAGCAATAATTTGTAGATACAGTGGTTTTTCATTTACCTAAAAGGCCAACAATCGGAAGGCGTAGGTTTTCGCAATTTTAAAACCGTATCAGGTGGTGGAGAATTACGCCATAAAGGCACTACACCCCAAAAGGCGACATTTCCTCCCCACACTGTCGTGTTGCTACCCTTCACAGCTACAGCCCCGTCTATGTATCCTGTTTCTATTGACTTAGTTTGTGGGGTTTCTGTAATGTGTTGTATAGATTACGCTGTGTGTGCTGTTGCTAAAATATTCGAAGCTATAAATATGCAAAGGTATGCTTCGAAAAACATTTTGATGTGTAATAATTCATAATTATTACGTTTTTGAGATACATTTTAACCGACTTCTGAAGAAGAAAATGTGATGAATTCGGGTTTATTGTGCTACGCAATATCTTTATCACTGTAATATTGTAATAAAACGGCAACAGTAAGTATTAGCGTAGCTACTAGGTACCTGACCTAAACATATTCAGAGAAGTAAATACAATAGCTATGTACTTATTATGAATTTCGCATGAAACCATCAAACATTTTGGTATACACAGCTCGCATGGAGGTGTAGATACAATAAGTTCTCGACGTAAATAATAAAGTAGGAGTCTAGGATGGCTCTCTATAAAGGATGAGCACTTTCCGTCATGAATAACTTTTATACGCATTTGAATTTTCCCTATATTCTTTTTTAAGCAAATAAAATGTTAACAGTATGAAAGTTGTGCGTACGTTGTTGTGTCTATAGAATTTGTTATAACTAACCTGTATTGATGTTATGTAACAACAGGAATTTTCGATGTCGAATTGCTCTGTGGAGGTAAACAAGTTAATTAATCTATTGAAATTAGTGAATGCTACATTTGAGAATATTAATGGCTAAAATAATATAATATTAATAATAGTATGAATAGTTATGTAATACCTTTGTGATAATATTAAACACGATAATATTATAATAATAGGTATATGCATAGGTACATAATAAATACTTACATAGGTATGTAACTTAAAAACATAATATAAAAACTAGCAATTCCCGCGGCTCCGCCTTCGTTCTAATTACTATTAAAAAACAGGGGTTGGTTAGTAGAAGGATGAAAATTTTGGGTTCATTTTTTTGTTGCCATATCATAAAAAAATAAAAATTTGGTCGAAAAATAAAAAAAAATATCTGGAGAGGGCCACCCGTATTACCTAGGCTTGAGAGTAGGGTTGCCAGATGGCCGGAAAATCCGGGATTGTCCCGGAATTTTGCGTCTTGTCCCGTGTCCAGTAATTAGACCATATTGTCCCGGATTCCGAAAACCTACTAGTTTTGTTAGAAAATAAACTTAGAACGAATGACACGTCGTAGATTACTATTAATTCTAATTTCAGTATGGATCATCTTTCCGAAAAGGTAGTTTCATTTATAATGTCGAATATTCGCGTAAATCTAAGAATTTAGGTTTACGCGAATATTCGTCAGTATATAAATGAAACTACCTTTTTCGGTTATTGTCGCGGATTTATTTTGATTTTTAGTTCCCGACGTTTCGAATGCTTTACTGCAATCATGGTCACGGGAGAGACTAAGGTATTTGACGTCTCAGAGGTTTATATACTCTTTACAGACAGTGCCTACCCACACTTTACAAAAAAATTCAAAATGGCATCAAAGTAGGTACCTTATAAAATTTTAATTCTAAGCATTTTAATTTTAACAGTATTTTCATTTATAATGGATCAAATAAGTGCATATAGTGCAGATAATGCTTCTGTTAATTATGGTGTGTCATGTACAGTGACCCGACACCGTTGTCCTATAGTCCATTTAATTGAAATGTTAAATTTTTTAGGCTTTATTAGGCAAAGGGTTTTTGCGCTATATCTCGTAATCTAGCAACCCTACAAAACAAATATAGAGCAATATTTATACCAAATTAATTTGTCTACAACTTTGATCCTATTACTTTTTATCGTAAAATGGAAAATAAAAAAGTTATAAACAAAAATAGCTGAAAATTTTTGAAAAAATTTCAGTTAATTTTATAACTTTTTTATTTTCCATTTTACGATAAAAAGTAATAGGATCAAAGTTGTAGACAAATTAATTTGATATAAATATTGCTCTATATTTTTTTGTAGGGTTTCTAGTTTACGAGATATAGCCCGAAAACCTTTGCACACTTTTTCCAAAATAGCAGCCGTGGGACAAGGGCGGCGACCCCACAAACTTGAACTTAAGCTTTTACTCATCCCCCCTACACATCAAAAAAATAAAACTGCTGCCTCTGAAAAACATAACCCTAAATGTAACTTTTCAACGGACTACTAGAATTGTCCCGGATTTGATAAGTTTCTATCTGGCAACCCTACTTGAGAGGCTTCGTTCGAAGTGAACTTAAGTGTTTTTATAGCATGTAGAGTTCGATATAACAATATTTTTAGTTCATTAACAACCTATTTAGATTTATCACACCACGTGTTTGTACAAGTGTAAATCTATCTATAGATTGACATTTATATTAGGTATATAACTAAAACAGATCTACAATATTTCATAGGTTATTTATTAAAATAGAAATAATTCTAAGTCATGATTCTTGTAGATCTAAAGGTCTTGAGTAAGCATTCAAAGAAGAGTGATAAAAGCTATTTTTATTTCACAATATTATTATTTCACAATTCTATTTGTGGGTGGATGTAAATATGTACTAAGTACTTAATATTATATATACCTAAAAATTGTATGTTTGGATGCAAGTGGGAAACTACAGATTCGAATTTGAATTGCGAAATTCTTTAAAAGAAATCTATTTTGACGGCGATTGCTATTTTTTATTTCGATAAAACTGTGTATATTAAATGTCTTTATCGGCGTGTGGGTTAAACTACAGCAATAAAATGTACAACAAAAACACTAAACACCTGAGTAAAGTAAGGGTTATTCGCTATAGTAAATTAATGTTCTAATTTTGTATAGAAAAATACATACCATATTATATCTAGTACCTATTAATTATCCTTTAATTAACATAATAAGTAATAATGATAGAATTATTATTTTATAGACGTTTAAGCATAGTTACTAAACAATGTTGCGTTTATGATTATTTCCAGTGAATACCTCAATGCCTGTTCAGCCTGGTTTAATGTGAGAGTTAAATGCTTCACTCTATGGCAGCATTCCTCGTTCACTCGTAAATCGATGTCCACTGAGTGAATAACATGTTGTTTTATAAATATTACACAACATGACATAAAGCTTTAAGGGCAACTCTACGTTAAAAGCAATCCATGGTAAAAGCTCGTTTTAGGTTTTGCATTAATATATTATGTAAAAGTATAAAAAATATTTAATTAAGTTGTGTGTTGCAACAAAATTTTGAAATAAAGTACTGTAAATGAAAAATTGTGCGCGTTTTACACAAAAAGTAAACTGATTTTAACAGAATTTTTTATAGCGATAACTCTTTACTCAACTCTACATGTTGAATCTCCTAACAACAGGAAAATATTTTATTAGAATTCTTAGAAATAGCTGCATAGCTAACGCTGGCCAAACCTTAAGGGATACCTATATCTAAATAATGTATGAGAAAATTGTAGATCTTGTAAGCCTTTCTTTTAAGGTAATCTCGTAGTAACTTTTTGTATCTAAATATAATGAACCAAGGGACCCGAGTGAAGCGAGGATAAGTCATTAGTTTTTTGTATAAAACGCCAAAAAAATACACACATCTAAAATATAGGTATAGTTGGTTATTTAGTAAGCAAAACGGAAATGTATTTTCTATTTAATTTTATGCTGAATAAAAACAATTATTGATTACATTCTCTGTTTTTAACAAGGTTAGATCTAACTAGAATTTGAGTAAACGATTGTTTCGCACTTAAGTTCAGTATTCTTGAGACAAGTAAAAGTAATTAATGTCGGTACTTACAGTCAGAGATAAACTTTGTTTTCGACAGAATCCTCTTTAGTTGATACATCGGAAGAATGTTATTAGGAAGAAAGTATGAAACTAAAATTTAAAAAAGAAAAGATTATTTGTCTTTTTTCTTAGAGATTGAGAAAAGATATATTGCTAAAGATGAAGTCTTCTATATTCTATAATCGCATTAAAAATGTTATTAGGTCCCTATCTTCTTAGGTTTCACAGCCAAAAAGAATAACGAAAAATATTTCATCATGTCGATTCTGTCTATCGGCAAAGTCATTTTATTCGGAGACAACTGGCACTTTTACTTTTTAGATCGCAAAAATAAGTTTTTGTATAGTATGTAAAAGAAAACCTACATAGGTTTAAAAACTATAAAATTCAGTATAGTCAATACGTAAATAGTAAATATTTTATTTTACTTTTCGCCTCACATTTTACAAAAGTATATACAGTACATAAATTTCTTATGAGTAGTACGAAACTATTGATTTTTAATATGACTTTATAGAAATTGCGAATACGATTTTAATATTCATGTATTTACGGATGTGCTAACGGACTTCTCTTTATTCTAATTAATCACCGGGAGTCTTTTTCTCCTCAAATTAAAAACGAACGAAACGAAAAGAATTTCGTTTTGTTATTTATATAACAAACTATTATTACCTATCTTAATTGTTATTATATTAGTATAAATGTATAAGACTTTTTTAATTCTGCTAGAACAATAAATTTAATAAAACAAAATTTTATAAAACAAAACAGTAAGTAGAAACGTATAAGATTTTCATAATAAAGTAAAATTTAAACAGCTTTAATTTATAATGCTGTTTGTTTTTATGAATATGGTAAATAATTAATTGTTTCAAATTTCGATTAAACAGAGTCTTGTTTGTTTTTAATTTTGTATTAAACTGGAAATAATTAGTTGACCACTTGTTTATGAAGAAAATATGCAAACGAAAACCTGGTTAAAGTTTATGTAGACATTTTACAAATATAAAAAAACTAAGACAAGTAAATATACTACACTAAATACTAATTAAATATACTTACTCGTAAATCCTAAAGCAAGCAAGAAAAATATGAGTAACTTAGCGTTTTTGCTTTCGGAGCGCTTAATTAGCGTTTGTTTGTTAAATTTTTTCTTAGTTTTTTTCTCTTCAGCGTCGAAGTTTTTTGCCTTATCATCATTTAAATATTCCCAGATGTTTTCGCGACGCGAATAGAATGATTTTATACTATGTGGAGTAACTTTTCGCGGTTTTCTCCTTTCGTAAGCTCTTCCTGGGAAAATTTTGGGCAAATGGACTACTGTTACCTGAGTGCTGTAATTTACTTGGCGTCTGTGGGATTTTGCTTAATTAATGTCTGAAAGTTTTAACTTTGTGCCGTTTATTTAGCACGTACTCTGCGTTAAAGACACATACATACCTACTATACTCAGCTAGAGACAAGTGGCTTATTACAGAAAATGTTTTAACCTTTTCGTGCTTTGGCGATTCTAATTAAAATTAACTAAAAATTTTAACTCATTTAATTTGACTACAATTGTTTAATACAAAATACAAAAATGCTAATTTTAATCTGACTTCACCACGCTGCTATATGCATTAATGTAATATTCCAGAAAATATTTTCAGGTTTATTTTGCATTTATTTTGTGACTAAATTTTTAAAGCTCCTTCTTAGTGGTTGTCTATGTCTATTTATACTCATTGTAGATACACAAACAGACTGACAATTTTGGCATGTTTTGAAAAGGTTCACATGTTGACCTAGGCCTTTGCGTTGATGATTCGGGCCAACAAAAAGCTTCATACGATGTACATTATACCTTCTGTATTATGTGTATTTTGTTTATGTGTAATAATTACTAAGGATCTTATAAATAGGCAATAATATGCAAAAATATCTAAATTGGATGATAATTATTGTTTAATGTGTACTCAGTGTAAGATATTATTAAATATTTTAACGGAGTAGATACGAGTAAAGCTGTAAAAGTAAATTTAGTTAGTTAAAAATATAGTTTATTTAGGTTGTTCTATCTTGTTTAACGATTTAATTAGTAGTATTTCACGTAGTTGCAGTTCCCACAGCAATGAGGTTCATTTAATATTTTGTGCTCCCGTCACTGCAGGTGGCAGCACGCTCCAATTGCATTATGCAAGCTATACGGTTTTTAGGTCGTACAAATTAGGGACGGACATGCTTATAATATCAGTCACAACTATTTAAAAGTTAAGTAAATGCTTTTGATGATTGACGAAACTACTTATAATAAAAATCGAATGGAAATTGGATAATAAAATTGGAATCTTCATCAAAAACATTATCGTACCTACTCTAAATAACTTACTTTATTAATACGGTTTATAATATATTGTATATGTCATCAGCTGCTATTAAAATAATTATCATCAAATAATATTTATGATGATTGTTTTAATAATCTATAGGTAAAATCCTGAGTCCAATCTTTACATTATATATTATCTGGATTTTTTAAATAGTTTAGAATGCGAGTCTGTCTGTCTGTTTGACAAGAAGAGAAACTACTGACTACTGTAAGGATTTTGATAAAATTTAGTACGATGATAGCTCGTTATTTGAGTCTACGTATAGGCTACTTTTGACTGCGGGGAAATATCTCGTTTTTGATAAATCTATACTGATAAAACGTTCCTAGAGACGAATTCGAGTGGAGCAAGGATGAGTCGCTATTATAATGTGTAGAACAAAAAATATTTCGTATTCTATATGTACATAAAGTATAATAGATATATCATTATGCATATGTGATGTAGTAAAAATGGTGAATGATAGACGATATGAAAGATAAATCGGTACAAAATAAACACGTTTTTTAAAAATCATAGGTATATTACGCATGACATACCTATTTTCTTTTGAATAGTTTATAGCTTAGTCACATAAAGTATGGACGAAAACTAGTTTAGCATTCGAACAGCTCATGAAATATTCTTACCTGGCTGTTTATTTAGTATTGCAAACAAGTTACTGGGTCATCGTAATGCTGACCAAGAATGCGCGTCATAATATTTTCGATGTTATTGTTTTATAAGTAATTGTTGCTAAACATATTTATTATTAAATATTTTATACCCAATAACTATTGAAAAGTATTCGTAATAGACATTCAATATTTTAATTACACTGTTTAAATTACGAATTAATTTAATAAATAAAACAACAGAAAATGTAATTAAACTCACCCAATGAACACCATGGTAGTACAAAGTTTTCTTGTGGTTTATCATTGGAAGAATACATTAGAATTTTAACTATAATCAATCATCATATAAAATAAGGTTCAGATTATATTATAAGACGTATTATATAATCTGAGACTTATTGTAACATATATTTTTATGTCAGCGCTGTATTTGTCTTGTTAACTGAATTGCTTATTAAGCTTTCCCGCCATTTTGGTTATTTTTTTAAAACAAACCTGATAAGGCTTAAATGATTACATTTTAATACCGTTATACAGTAATTTTTTTGCATTCTATTAAAACCTTGATGATTTGTTGATCAGTAAAGTTGATAAATATCGGAAAAAAATTATGTACATCAACAATCATGTACAATTATAAAAAATATGTAGAGTGAGGAAAATATTAAAAAAAAAAATAATTTGTGAAGATTGTCGTTATTTAACGAATCAGCAATTTAGATTAAAACTACAAAAGCAACAAACGATTCCTCATTTTAATTTAATTCATTATTTGCGCTTTTATTAATTTATTGTCAATGTAAAAGTTGTAAATAATGATTAAATATGACTATTGACAAAACAAATTTTGACAAAACAATAAAAATCTAATATGTTTAAATTTTCAAATGTTTGCAGATATGTTTTTACACTTATTAAAAAGAGCAGTGTGAGCTCAATTTGATTTTCATTGCACATACGCTGCCAATCGGTAGCCTGGACACTGCGCGCTCAGTGGCGCGAAATCGGGATAGCAATTATAAACAGCAAATCACAACGCTGTTATTGACGTGAACATTATTTTTGGCGTCTAAGTTTTATTTAAATTAATTATTATTTATTTAAAAACTATAGAGGACTATTACTTGTTTTGCTTTTTAATTAACATAGAAACTTTTAATAAGTATGTAGTATATAAATTAACAAGACAAGCACAACTATTATTGATCTAGTTTTAAATTCTTTATGGTCACATGATTTCAATCTCTGACTAATTTTGATACCGTTACAAAATTAAATACAAAACGATAGTTTTTCGTTTTCCTTCATCAAACATGAAATTACAATTTTGTAGCGAAGTTTTTAAATGAGACAAGAGTCTTGGAGCGTAACAGTATATTTAGTCATGTTGGTAGCCGTTGTTGTTTTTTTCGTTGTGACCAAAGCTTTTGCTCAGGAACACGGTCTGAGCACAGTTACTCCACAATCGCCGCCCATACCTTTTTTAGATTTATTCACAAGTGCCTCAAATTACTATTCTGAACCAATACGGAAAAAATATTCGGATTCTGGATACTATCATAATTCATGTCCGAAGACAGATACATTGGCGTCATTTGCTAGTGTACTAGCAAGTGCAGCAAAAATTATGTTATCAGCGGCAGTTATAGCCCTTTTGAAATTACTTGCGGGCAAACTTTTCTTGTTACCTTTGACACTTATGGTGCTCGCAAAAATGGGCCTAAAAGCTTTATTATTGTGGCCAGTGATATCGAAAATGATAAAGTATTTGAAAAAGAAAAACAAGAAGAACAAATCGAGAGTAATTATGGATTGCTCAGAGCGAATCGCGTGTGTTTTACAAAGATCGTCTAACAATGGTTGGGGTAGTAACTTAGGTACAGCTATAACATTTACAATGATCGATGACGTAGAAGAGGACGGCTTCATCGCTAAAACTCTCTTAAGTATTCTCGCTGGGGACAAGGTCGCGGAATGTATGTCAATGGACTGCAACTCTGGGGCTGACATAAGCTGACAAAGCAATGGGGATACATACTAAGTTATTTCCATGACTTTATTCTGTTATTTAAATATTTATTACTTATTAGAGTTTTTTATTACATTCTGTAACGTAATGAAACTATGATAAAGTATAAATACTTTCATTATTTGTGATTAATTATATTTTTTAATTTGTATCTAGTTGTAAACTATTTAACATAAAATTATTTATTCAAAAATAGCATATTAACATAAAATTCTACTGAGCTGTGAAACAATTTTATACCAAATAAAATAATTTGTAAATTAATTTCAATAACAATACAAAGTTTCGAAATACTTGAATATATTTATTTATAACTGAAATATCTAGGTCAGAATTGTTTACCTTACGTTTCAAATGTGACGTGCTTTCTCATAGGTCACGGACTCAATTAAATAAGGTGGCACAAAGCTAAAGTGCTCTTTAGATAATCAACATGGTAATGTGTTCGACGTTACAAGTGCTTGTGATGTACTGTTACTGGTGCATATTTAACATCATGGGGGATCCAGTTAAGTACTACTCTCCTTTGGAATACAGAAGTGCTCCTGGCGATATACGAACGAATACATTATCGTCTCCGAATTCAAATATTTTTCCGCATCCGAATCATGTGAGTCGGCAACAGATAATTCACACTAGCGCGATGCAATCACAGCCAGTGCCAACTGCAGAAAAACTTCCATCGAAAAATTCTGACTTTTCTTTTAACGAATTTCTTCGTTCGATGACTAGTGAATTACCAGAGGAAGAAAATCAAAAATTACGTGCAACGTCTCTCACTGATTCTTCTCTCAAAAAACACAACTCTTTATCTAATATCGACGGGTATCCACGGCAAAATTATGATTCATGGACACCCAACCTTTCCCCATCGATATATGAGACACCGACAAGCATCGAGCACCAGACAAGCAAAGCATTACCTAAATTTAGCTTCCTCGAACCAGTTACAGGAAGGATGTCAAGTAAAGTGAACGGTTTAATGGGATTGGTACTCGCTTTACTAGGGTCAGGATCTGATAATTTAGTAATGAAAGGTTTTAAAGAGGTCGTAATAGATGGTATACTCAAACCATTAATGCTTGCGAAGGGCGGAATTAAGGTTCTCATAAGTAAAATGACAATTCCTCTTATTTCATTATTGCTAATAAATGTAGAGGTTTTAATTACAATGTGGTGGTTATGGGACGACTGTCCTCAACCTCAACCAATGCAGCCTTCGTATCAGTCGCCATCGAATTATAACTACAATGGTTATAATACAACATACTGATAAGTAGTAATTTATTATAATTAATTTTAAATGTATGTAAGAGCTTTATATGTTTATATGTACAGTGAATATGATTTATTTAATTTTAAGTTATTTCTGTTGTATTAGAAACACACATATACTTCGAAAATAAATATTTTAATACGGTAACTTTTTTAATTGCCCGCATTTCCATATTATTAAGTAAGGCTAAAAAATGATGTCATAAAAATATTTCACTTTTTCAAGGAAATAATACACTTTACATACTTATATTTGTACTTACATACTTTACATAATATATTTAAAAGATACTTAATACAAATTCAAATTCTTACTTTTGAAATGTTTAAATTTAGTTGCGATCAAATAAACTATGTTTTTATACTATACTTAATACTTGTAAATTCAAGATTCTGTTCATAGAAAATATACATGAGGTGGAAATAGATTATTTTTCATTTAAAAAGACAACAGTAATTATCAGGTGATAAGTTTAAAGAAACACTAGCATATTTGGGACACGTTGTCCTGCTCTATTCAAAATACATAATTTATTACAGTTTCACCTATAGGATACAATTTTTTAGGGTTTTAGTAGTTTTTGTGCATAAAATAAAATTAGTTCTGAATTATATGTGACGAAAAGAACAATGACGACTCGTTTGGCTCAGTGGGTACTTTCTGCGCCAGCGGGCGCGGGTTCGAGTCCCGCTGGGGGCATTCATTTGCTAATCACGAATGTTTGTACTCCAGTCATGGGTGCTTATATTTATAATATGTATGTATTTAAAATTTATATATGTAGTATATCAACTATCTGGTATCCGCAACACGTTTGCACGTTACGTAGCTTACTGCGGAACTAGATGGCACTGTTGTAATAATGTCCCAACATATTTATTTATTTATATGTCATAGCTATTTCAACAATATAAACTGATCTACCTATCATACTTACACAAATACTGATTGTGTTCACACAAAAATGATTCTAAACAATTCTTGTGCGGCTGTCATGTCATATGCACACCTTACGAACGTTGACTTTCATTATTTTTTACGAGAAACGCTTTGTCGCTTTTGTTTTTCTATATTATTTCCTATATAATATTACAGCTCCGCTTCAAAGGAAAGGAAATAAAGTGTGAACTGACGTAAGTTATGTCTCAATGAGATAAAGCCAAATTGAGCCAACCGAGGAAAAATCCTTTATTAGAAAGTCGGATGAGGAAAATCGTAAGGGGTAAAATATCAGGAATATGCATATTATGTAAAAAAAATAAAAATAAAAAGATATTGACAGTACTTTAAGCAAAGAAAGAAGCAGTACTTTAAGAAAAGATTTTATTTTTTTAAATTCTAATTAAGATCCCACAATTTTCTTATACATATTACCTGTAATGTTAATATACATATTTATGTAGTATAATATATATAATAACATAAATAATTTTAATTGGTGATTTACAACTTCATATAATATTCGTATTTATAGTAACAATAACAAAGATAAGGCTCTATTTCCATAGCTATACACAACGTTACTTAATTTCTATATATTATTCACTTCCACCTATCCCATACCACCTACATTGCCTCATTATTTTGGGCTGAGTTTTGTATGTTCTTAAATAATTTAACTATCCTGGAAGCACAGCATAGTGAAATTAATATGGCGGATATTGCCGCATTGAATCTCGGTATTAAGACACATGTAGTTAAAGAAATTTATATAATCTTTTTATCGTGATAAAGAATATACATAGTACATACCTATATCTGCAAAGGTTATTAGGTTTTAGGATAAACTATACAGTATCCAAGTAATGTAAGTGACTCAATATGCAGTGCAAGCAACTGCACACCGTTTGCAGTTACTAAAATTTGATTTCAACGTTTGTGTATTATGTAGATGTAACTATTTCAGATTTCCGGGACGCATCTACAAGCAACAGAGAACTAAAATTTTACTAGTTTACGAGGAACGAAGACGTGTGTAAAATAATGTAGGTACTTTCTTTTGTACAACGACGCTATTAAAACAGATAAAATAAAAAGTACGTACGTATTTAAGTGAAATGTAGATTTTTTTTGTTTATATTATTAGCCTTCTATTTTTATAAAATATTTTTTCGTATATCTGCATTGACCATACAGATTTACATTTTAGTCTAGTTAAGATAAAATATGCATGGTACATATGCAGGTACTATTTTAGGCTTCCACTGGTTTAGAAGAGACGGAATTATTATGCCTACATGTTCCATATTTCCGTTTCAGGAAACCTAAATGAGATTGAAAATATACAGAGTATATTTAGAATTAATATGTTTAAAATAATCACATTAAGTACACTAAACATTGTTATTTTACATGTAACTAATAATGTTATTTTGATAAAACTAAAAACACACTTTGACAAATTGTTAAGTCTACCTGTACAGAACTCTTCAAAATAAATGAAATGGCTAAATGGTATTAAATTGTTAAATCCTATATATACATCTGATTTTAATATGTCTTAAAAAGTTTCAAAGTTCAAGTTAAATAACAGTTAAAAGCTAATCCACTACAAAAACAAATTAACATATAAGTATTTGTTATTTACATATAAGAAAATACTGTATGGTCTTTAGACTAATATCTATGGTATGGTCGTATAATACTCCCTCTATAATATAATAACTCGATTTTTAATTTAAGCATATCAACATTACATTCAGTAATGACGTATTTTGGATGGTATCTTATTTTTCATTTTCTTTGCAAGTCATCTTTTGTTCTTAGTTAATTAAAAAAGACTTGCGTCTTTATAAATTAATATGTTGTACGGCGTTTTACTAATCAGAAAAGATAATTGAGAAAGCATAATACTTGTTTTTTGAGGAAATCGTATTATATTAAAATATAGATATTATTTATTAATCACCCTCACCCCGCTAGTGTTGGTCCCTTCTAAGTTCTTGCAGTAAAATGTATTCTATACGTTGACCAGCTATTATCATACCACATTTCATCAAAATCTATCCAGTAGTTTTCTCGTGATGCGGTCACAGAGAAACAGATAGACAAAAATACTAAAAACTATGTATACGGCGTCTATATCCATCAATGCGAAAGAGTTTTATTTTACTTAAATAAAATAAAATAAATTTGTTCCTTTTCCTTAGCAACAGAAAAACGAGTGAGTTGTTTCAGATACTTTATTCATAAAGCCATCCTATCTCTACTTAGGCTGCTTTCCATCTACTAAAGTAGTTGTGAAGTATGTATTAGGGACCTAAGTGTTGGTTAGGGCGGCTCACTAGAAAATAAAATTCTTGTTTTTATCGTGTTATTAATTACTAGTTGTTACCAGCCCGCTTCGCTGGGCGTAAGTTAAAATAAATTAAAGGGTTTTCATAATTTTCTAATAAAATAAAAGTAGCCTAAGTTACTTCTTATAACATTAACTATCTGCTACTGAAAGTCGTATCAGGGATTAGCCGGAACAAACAGAAGACATTTTTCTGATTTTATTTATGTGAAATTATGAACATAACATAGTATCGTAAATTAGTTTGGGCTTCTTAATATTATAAATCTACTGTAAGTTCCAATGATTTCGTTAGACATAAAATATACTAAGGTTTTAATTAATTATTGGCACTATTTGTATGACTTACTTACACGGATTACATTTTATTGTTTTTTAACCTTTGATAGGATTTTTAGAATCGCATTAATATTTAAAGAGATTGCAAGATAGTACGATTTTATAAATAAATTAATTTTTGACTGTAAATTAGATTTATGACAATTTTACATAAGTCGATATTAGGATCCTACTCCACTAGAGAGAACATAATAAGATTAGGTGAGAGGTGTCTGCATTCGTTTGGTTGCCCCGCTGCTCCTAATGTGGTAATGATCTCGAAGAATCTGGCATAGAATTTAATTTTATTTTGTAATATTTGAATAAATATATCGTAAAATCAACAAAAGAGCTAGTTACTTTAACTGTAGATAGAATTGTTATAAAAATATATTAAAATATTTTTTAAAGAAAACAAAAGAATATGAAACGAAAGAAGAAACCTGTATCTTTCGCTGTCTGTCCATCACGATCCTTCATTCTTAGAAATGAGGTAAAGTAACGAGTCGATAGTCGATACTGCTCAACTATAAAGACTTTTATAAGAAAAGTAACTTTCTACGTCAAAATAATAATATAAAAAATGTTTGTAAATAAAAATATAATTAAATTCTAATTATTATACAAAGTAAGGAAAAAAATCCAAAAAACCTTATAAATAAATATATGTATTTATTTTTTCTTCGGTTACAAAATAGTTTATTACTAAGTAGACACTTTTTACAATTTCATAATGTGGTAATAATATAATATACGAATGAAAAAGAAAATTTATACTCATATAACACTGTATTGTGCTCATAATACTTAGTGAAATTCGACTTTTAACTGACCAAGCTTTACTTGCGTAACCACGAATAACTATTATTTAAACTAACAATATTTAAAAATAAATAAATAAATAAATATATTGGGACATTATTACAACAGCGCCATCTAGTTCCGCAGTAAGCTACTTAACGTGCTTGTGTTGCGGATACCAGATAGTTGATATACTACGCATATAAATTTTAAATACATACATATTATAAATATAAACACCCATGACTGGAGTACAAACATTCGTGATTAGCAAATGAATGTCCCCAGTGGGACTCGAACCCGCGACCGCTGGCGCAGAAAGTAGGGTAGTGACCCAGTACACAGTACAGTTGGTAGTGACCAACTGCGCCAAACGAGTCGTCAATTATTATTTATTAATTTATTTCATGACTCTATATTTCAATTTACATTTAAAATTCAATTTAATCATATTGAAGAAGATAAAAACTGAGTGTTTAAATCTAATAAAAACTTTGCCGAGAGTAACTGGTTCACATGTTACGTTCATTAACTCTTATTTGATTGTCCTGCCCCGCTGCCACGCTCAGACTGATTCACTGTTTTACAACTTCATGGAAAATTTGTTTTTGTAGAAACGCGATTTTTTTATCATTTGACCAAGTTCTATTTGTTAATATATATGATCTATGTAAAAATATCAAAAGAATATTTTAAACATTGAACATTACACTTTATTTTAAATAATTGCTCAATATTTATCACTCGTATTTTTTTCAATATAAACCCAACCTTTATTTGTTCCTCCTATTCTCTAGCCCGTGTTTTTAAAAATCAAGGCTGACAAACCTAGCCCGTCTGGGCGAAAGTAGAATAAAAAGAAATGTATCTACCGGCATATAGACAAACAACTTATTTAATGCAAAATATTTGTTCAATACGAGGTAAACTGTTTATTTAGGTGTAAAAATATATCCTATCTTCGGTTCTAAATTGGTATTTATTTTACTTAGTAAAAGGGAAAAATAAGGTTTTCCAAAATACATACATAATTGATACAGATTGAACTATTTCTGAAAAGAGCGTATTATAGAGCAATAGAGCTAAAGTTAGTACATATGACAGGCTATTCAAAAAAAATAGGGTAAACGAAAATAAAGCTCTTACTCTTTATTATTAAGCTTATGCTAATCGACGTAGGCTCTTTGTAAACGAGAAGTTTGTAGCAAATCTAGTAAATGGGGTTCCCCCTTTCAATTGGGGTAAATGTCAGTATAATAATGGGTACAGCGAGCGTGCGTGATTGAACCAAACCCTGTTAGGGTTTTACAAGCCTCTAGGGATGTTCCATTTCGCATTGATTCTCTACCAAAAATGTATCATTATAGCCGGGATTATAGTTACGCACTTACCATGTGTGTCCTCTAATATATTCTTTCGTAAATAAAGACGAACAAATCGATACAGAATATAAATGCAAATAGATTTGTGCTTTTAAAAAATCTTCAAAAACTTTAAATAAAAGCTACCAAATTTTATCAAATATTTTGAAAGTCGCATTATGCGAGTAAATCGACGGGCGAAGATTGCACACGGTCATGAACCTCTTCTTTTTATGCAGTATATAAGCCATCAGGAGGACATTAAGTACCATTCATTACGCTATATTGACAAGGTTTAAGTGATAAGGGTATGATGAGGTGTATATTATGTATTAAATCTGTATTTCTTCACGGCAGAGTGCGCCGCAATAGGCTAAGTTGAAACACGCGCAAGTCGTTTTATTCGTTAATAATTTTCTAAATAATTTCATTAATTTCGTTTAAAAGTAAAAGATATTAAGTAAGACTTGGATTACAATAAATTTTGCTAGTTTGCAACACGATTTCCAAAATGTTATTATCTATATCTATACTACGTATAACTGTATTTTTTGTTTGTTTGTTGTGAATAAACTAACAATACGATGATTTTGATGTTTACTATGACGATAGTTTACTGCGGGAAGTAGGTATATAGGCTTTTTTTATCCCAGAAATCATTTAAAGGGGTGAATGGGGCATGAAAGTGTGAATGTGAAATCAATTATTTCTAAAGTAAGTGGTGTTAGTCTATCTTTTTTATACTAACTGTGAAAAAGTACCTAAGGATGGACACAACCGAAACAAGAGTTATATTCGTTAATATATAATACATTTGAAAAAGCCCATTTGGATGTTTCAATACACGAATTAAAAAAAAGTATCTCTATTTTTAATTACATCTAATATCGACTCATTCAAACGTACACAAATTATATTTGAACAACTAATGTGTTTTCAATCAATATTAATTTTCATTATTTTTAATGTACCTAATATGTAAATTAACTTTTATTTCAGTAGAAGTGAAACCTTTCAAAGACAGTATAAGTTACTCGTATAGTAGGGGTTCCTTAGTTTAACTAGCATAAAGGAGAGGGAATTATCTTTCTTTTGCAGTTTTCTCGTTTATATCTCTAAAAGTATATTTTTTTCTAAAAATTGTTCAAGAAAGTGAATTTTTAAATATGGATTATGTTTTAGATGCTTTTTATGCTACATACTTATAATTATAATTTCTAAACTGAAACAATATATTTTTTTTAATTTCTCATTCCACGAAATTCTAAATATTATGTTTCAATGGCAAGAAGTGTCAGCTAAATTTGATTAATGTAAAAACCTAGTACTAAAAACATGTTTATTGTTGTATCGTAGTCAATAGAATAGAATTTTACCCATTTATCACATGCTTTGCGCATAGTTAAGCTTAGACAAATGTTGAAAATGTTTAACTATCTTGGTTTTATTCAATCATGAAATTAAGTCAAGTGTCTGCCGGTCTCAAATTAAGAAGGGTTCAGTTTAATATATTTTCTGTTTTAAAATTTATGTAGATCTCTCTTTTAACTCTGATATAGTGGACGGTCCTACATGGAATTATAAATTTTTAGACAAGTCAAAGTTGGACGTGTCTGTTCAAAAGACACGCATACTCAGAGATTCTTTAAGTTATTTTCTTTTCATATAAGTAAGTTGAGTCATATTGAATAGCATAGTACGTATTCATTTTCTTCTTGAAAAACTAGGCTACAGAGATATGAAATGATCAATTTTTGTAAATTTTAAAAATTACATAATATCTCATAAAATATCATTTTTACTTAATATTATCAATGTAAAGTTTAGATGCTTGAATGGATATTTATGACTCAATCACACCAGAACGGTAAACACAGATAGATCATAGGGATCTGGAATAGCTAATAATAAGGTAATTTTTTGTCCTGGAAAATGAGCGACTTTCGTTAGATAGATATCTTTTAATTTTCTTTAGGGACGAACCCGAGCAAAGGAAGGGAGAGTAGCTAGATTATGATATTAGGTGTTTCTATGACTTAATAATAATAATAATATAATTAAAGTAGCCTTTATTCAGACATAGTATACATTATTAGAATTCAATTTAATAGTTTTTATTTTTTTTTTATTTTTTTTTTAGACTATGACTTAGCTGAGCCTTAATCAGTTTAACCGTTTAGAGAAACCACCTAGATAATAAAATATTATGTTTATTACATTACGATGTAAAATACTTTCTAAAATGTTTCACTTTGTCCTATATAATATGTGATACTTTTTTACTCGTTTTGTATGGATCAATATGGAAAATTTAGCAAAGGTGAAAAGAGTAAAAAAACTAAAATAAAATTGGTTTAGATCTGTTCAAATTTAAAAGGATTACATGTGTCCCTAAAAGCTTATTGAGAATTCAGTATTATTGTTCGTAAAGAGTGAAGGTAGGTGCAGGCCGGCGCGGCGTCGATACGCGCACCGGCCTGACGTCGCCGCGCGCTGTGGACACGCGCACTCGCGTCCTTGCCTCGACAGCTCGGTCATAGAGCGTTTCGCGACGCATGTTCCTCGTCCTATCGGTGACACTACGGACGACCTCTATATCTGTGACGCGATATCTTGATCGATCACCTCGTCCTTCGCGAAACGGACTCAATCAAAGGAAACATTATGTGTTAAAAGATTCGTATCGAATGCAAGTCGAGTGAAAACAAACATCCGAAAGTGATATTAGCGCAGGCGCGCCGCACGCGGACATGACGAAAGCGGCCATCTTGCTCGAGGACGCAGTTTCGCCTCGCCCCAGTGTAAGAGTTTAATCGGAAACCCTTGAATTGTGTAGCTACAAACGAAAGATGCGTGTCGGATCCTCGCCCCGGGCGGAGATTCCCTGAGGCCGAACGTCGCCGCTATCGATCCGGCGAGCGCGATGTCGGTGTGAATGCGGACATCGGGTGTGCGCAGCCTGGTGCCCGTGGAGCGGCCTGAGCGTGCCGAGCGAGCGCGGCATGTGACCGAGCGCGCGGGCGGCGGCGGCGCAGAGTGACCGCCATGGGCGAGGAGTACGCGCGCTCCCCGTGCGAGCGCTTCCCGGCGGTGGGCGCGTTCAGCGTGGCGCCGCCGGAGCGGCTCAGCCCGCCGCCGCCCGCGCCGCTGCCGGACCGCTTCTCGGCGTCCCCGCGGCGGGCGCGGCGCGGCGAGGCGGAGCGCCGGCGGCCGCGCTACGTGCCGCCCGCGGCGCACGTGCCCGTGGAGCGCTACGTGCCGCGCCCGCCCGCGCCGCAGCGCGCGCCAGCCTACTGCGGCCTGGCGTGCCGTCCGCCCGCGCGCAAGTGCTGCGAGCTCGCTGCCTCGCCGCCGCCGGCCCGCTACGTGGAGTACGTGGGTGCCGCGGCCGCACGTCGCCTGGCCTGCACCCCGCCGCCGCCGCCACCACCAGCTCTGCAGCTACCCTGCGAGCCGCAGGAGCCACCCTGCTGTATACAAGCACGTCGACGAACCCAGCCTCCGCATGATTGGTAAGTACGTGCACTGACAATCGGAATGTTGTAAACATAAAGTATGTCAACAAATAACATATAAAAAAACATGTCAATAAATAAATATGTACATGATTTGGTAGGGGATGTTTATCTATCCGTTTGGTTAAACTTGTATCAATGAAAGATATATTTATGTGTATATTTCTCTTGCATTATAATAACAATTAGGTCACAACTTATAAAAGGTAATTATAAAAGGGTTTACTGTTGTGACCCGATGCCGCCATCACCAAAGAGCAAGTATTGTAATTGGTTAATATTTCGTGAGTGGAACTGATAAAGTTTGATTGATGACTAGAGTTGACTGAATAACCGTGCCTGCGATACGATTTTTAAAGACGGCTTTAGGGTAAAATCGGTAAAATAACTATAATTGATGAGTGTGTATGTGTTTGTGTCTGTGTGTATTTGTTACTCTTTTACTCCTGAAACGGCTGGAGAGAATAGGATGAAATTAAGGACACAAATAGTCCTAGAGTAACAAGAAAGTAATAGAAATAAGGATAATGAAGATCAATAGAGATAAATCCGAGAAAAGCGAGAGTAAGTCTTTAGTTAGGTAATAAAAAAGGATACTTTATTTTAGAGAGACGTTAAAACATGTCATTTAGATTTTCAAGTTCTTTTTAACTAACAATAACTTCTCATTTCCACTACAATTTATAAGCTTTGTTTTTATAATTTTACCTTTATTTTGGTTTGATATACGATTACATAAATAACATAGCAATTACCTAGTAGGGTATTAGGATAGGAAATATTTTACAATATTCTAATATCGAAAGAATTTCGATTTGTGATGAACGCGTGATAAAACTTCAAAATCCAGTTTCGCTTTATTATAATACAATATTTTTGACCAACTTCAAAGAAACTTTTTCATGTATGTATTATTATTTATACATGCTCTCGGGATATATTCGCTAATTGTGAGCCAATTTTTATAATTATTTTTAATGAATGTACGGTGCCACATAACTTTCATATATTTCTGCAATGAGGGCACTTATTTAATTTTCAAATCGTTTTTAATTTAAGTCTATTAACATTTTTTAATTATAAAATATTAACATCTTTATATTATTTTAATAATGTCATAATTACCTATAACCTTATTAAAATATATCAAATACAGATTTTCCACAGGGTTCCTTACATATCTGCATCTTTTAGAGTTTAGGTAATATTACAAGCGTCACGCTTAAATACTTCTTTATCAACACAACGGTCTTATCACTTGTAAGTAGTAATGTTAAAAGATAAGCGTTGGGTGTGCCTTGTTACCTTTGCAGAGCGATTTGTCGAACGAACGTAAGGGAACTAATAAAGTGGCAAATTTTAATAAGTGTGAATAGTGACAGTTATTATGACGAGTTATTATTAATCATTCCGAATACAGTTACAGTGAAAAGTTCATTCTATGTTTATTTCACAGCAAAAACAGGAATTTCTACAAAGTAGGTTATGACTGATGAAAAGTAAGTGTTCTTAAAAGACTTCAGCTATGTACTATTTAATATATACATTATGTGGCTTAAAATTGAGTTGTAACAAAAAAAATTCTTTGCAAAAAATTCTGGAAAACCTAATTGAAAAACAAAATTTCCGCTTTTAAAATATTTTTACAAATGATAAAATCTTTGAACGTTTTCTAACTTAGTTTATTGTAGAACATTTCTCGTTTAGAAGTTGAAAATATAAAAGTTGTGGAGATGCTTCAATACGTTTTATTTCATCTTAATACAAGTTATTTTTGGTAGAAATAATCATTTATAATGTGCATTATCGATTTAAACTTTTAGAATCAAACATTAATCTTGTAATTATATCTAAAAAAAAATTAAACCGACTTCAAAAAATCTGCACTAAAAAGTGAAAAATAAAAAGTAGAAAATAATACTTTAAAGAACTATGTTAATTTTGGAGTCGGTGCCAGCCAAAGAAGCTTTATATTAAACAACGAGCATACCCATTAACGACGAAAATAGTAATTAATTATCGGGTCTGCCGAAAGGGGGGGGGGGGGGTGTCCAAAGAGTACTCGATCTACGACTACTGTAGCTGTATCTAAACTACGAGCTCATCTTTATGTTTACATTCCCCATACGAAATAGTTTAAATAAACCACGTCCATTATTCCACCTAACTCCTAGAGGTTAATGACATTTACCTTCTATTATCATATTAACGTAATGGCCTGGAAGAACACAACTATCAATCTATATGTATGTATAATTTTAAAGGAATTTCCTTTCAACTCCTAGCCGTTGAGGAGTTGTACCTTCCATCATCAGCTTATCCACATGAGATGGTAATTATCAAATGCAAATCCTTAAAAAACTTTAGAAAATATATGAAAAATGTACTAAGTGCCTATAAAATTTAAGAGTTGCCATCGATTTCCTTAGGATCCCATTATCAGATCCTAACTTGGTGACAATGGGAACATCTTGGAAGTATACCCTACCAAACAAAAAAGAAATTTTTGAAATCGGCCCACAATTGACGCATAAATCGGTGAACACAGATAAAAAATAACATTTGAAGAATTCTACCTTCCATCATCAGCTCATCACATGAGATGACGATTTTCAAACGCAAATGCTTGAACAGCTTAAGAAAATATATAAAAAACATAATAGGTGCCTAATAATAATAATAATAAATTTTGAAATAAATAATAATAAGAATAATAATAAATAATAAATTTTGAAAGTTGCCCTGGATTTCCCTGAGATCCCATCATCAGATCCTGATTTTGTGATAATGGGACCCCCTCAGAACTATACCCTACCGAACAAAAGAAAAATTTTTGAAATCGGCCCACAGTTGATGGAGAAATCGGTGAACATACATAAAAAAAAAAATACATACATCGGAACATATAACCTCCTCCTTTTTGGAAGTCGGTTAAAAAATGGTATTTAACACACCAAATCGTATACTTATAGGGATATGTACATTGTACGTACGAGTACATCGTAAACAGTTATCTGTTTATACTAGAGATATTGATTAATACGTACTCGTAGGTATTTTGTAGATTACCTTATGGTTCAATGACCTTAAATGTAAATGAATGATAACCATTACCATTCAATTGATGTTTTTGCGGGAAAACATTGTGGTAATATTTATTTGACATTTGTTTTTTTATTATCATGTTTTTATGTAGATAGTTAGATATTTGTATAAATTCGGGCCTTATTTAGCCTGACGACATCTTTACGCTATCTCGCAGAGGTTCTACGATTATGTTACTTCTGCATTGCAGACTGGAAACCAAATAATTAGATTTAATACTTATATTTAAATAAAATATGGCAGTAATTTTCAATGCCACATTATGTTTCTCCTTAAATGTCATATTTTGTTTTTTCAATATTGCATTCTCCGTTTCAACAACAACAATTTTATAATGCATCTATCTTCTAATATAAGGATGAGCAAAGATTTATTTGTTTGCAGGTTGTTTTACTAACTAGATATTTTTAGAATACAAAAAAAAATTTAAACTTTCTGGGAAATATTAGTTTTTTTAGTATCGCAAAGTAAAAAGCAAAAATCTTGGTACGGATAATAGTAAGGGGTAATAGAAATAACTCTAAGTAAGGAAGCAAGGTACGTGATTTATTGATAGCGTTAGTGAAAAAGTAGCTGAAGCAAAACAAGCGAGTAAGGAAGATAAATGAATTACTTCCAGGAGGCCCATTGTACAAGCTCATCTAGGCACTAAAGCGTTTTCGTCTCGGTCAATTACGTCTAAGAATAATTTACAAAATTCATTAAATCTTAAATGTATTAAATATATTTAATTATAATTAAATATATGTTTTACAGTTATTTACTACGTACAGATCGATTCTAAGCGAGCGTATGCTCGATTAATTATTGGCATTGAGTACCTACGCCGTCTCACGATTAATTGAACTACATTTTTATGAAATTATTCTCATCTTCTCAGCAGGCACTAATTTATTTATAAGTAGAGGTTTTCCTTGACTTTGGTCAGGCACGTTTCCTAGCAATTTATTGCTGTACGCTAAAATCCTAAGGGACTGGACTGGAAGTACCAACGTAAGAAGTAGGGTATAGAACATTATTCGCTTCATATTTAGTACTCGTGTACTCGTGCTCAGTTGTTGAGTTAAAACGAAAAATTATTTTGATACTTTATTTTCTAATATTCCTTTTACATTAATTAATACTCATATTTCGTATAATATATTCCGCTTCAATACTAAATTATCTCTGTTCCCCCATAATTTAGCTTTATTACTATATCCATAAGATGAGACTCCATTTTAACATTAACATAGCCTCATAAATTACTTATTATGATTCTTCTTAGACATCTATTTAACCAACCCTTTAAATATTTCTCATATTACTTAACTTTCATGTCATTATATTTTAGATTTAAGCTTATCTTTAGAAAGCGTTTTTCAAAGTCGATATAAGTAAAAAGAAACATTACTTAATACTCAACCTCCGACTTTTTTTGTCTTATGAAGTTTATTAGTTTAGATTAATTTAATTATCTAACTAAGGCAAGAATTCATTATATTGTTATAGCTGTTTTTAGTAAAATGAATGAAAATTTATTTTAAGTGAACTTAAATTGACCTTATAGAAAATTAAAAGCTTAATTCAATTAATAATTTATTAATGTCATAACGAGCAAATTAATTATTATTATAATTAACAATGCTCTTGAAGTTGGTAAAAAGATAAAATAAATAGTGTCCTAATAATGTAAATAAAATTATAAAAGACTATACATAGCAGCTTGCTGTCAAAATCTATACGTAATAAGTTTTTCTAGGATTGGAATAGATTGTAGCGCACATTGACTCATAATTTGTTTTATAGTTCTTTTAAGATTGCCTTATACAAATTACAATACGATTATAATTACCTGCTTTACGTGTAGGCGTTTTTACATTACAGACGCTTTGTTTACTTATATTTCTATTTTTCTCAATATCTTTTATATGCTGATGAAAAAAATATTTAGTCATTCATATCATGAAAACTACTTATGTTCATGGAAAAATGATACCTATGTATTGTGCACATTCACAATGTAAAGTTAATAATATTTCGTAGTAACAAGTAGGTAGGTAAATTATCTTATCCCTTAAATTATTTTTAAAAAGCAATTTACTTACAAATTACTGGATAGCTATTCATTAATAGTAAAATACTATTAATGCTATTCATTAATAGTAAAATACTATTCTCGGGATGGACTCCGTAGTAAGAATAAAAGTGACCTTCACTTCTATTAATTAAATTAATAATTAATTGAGTAAATCGGGCTCTTAAAACTGGCTCAAGATGCGAGCGAATGGAAACCTAAGATATTGGTGACTTCTTCAATTAGATGTCAGTGAATATATATACTTAAGTATATATTTTTAATTCCACAATATTGCTTTCTTTTGCCCTATATTTTATTTATGTATTAATTGCTTCGTTCCTAAAAGTTTTAACGTAATGTTGTAGGCTGTAGCCTGTAACGTACCTTAGTGTGGTAAATAGGATTTAAAGTTATAAAAGTGTGCGCACAAACTAACAAAAAAATAAACACTCCAACTTTTATATTACTATCAAGTGTCAAGTTCTCATGAAACTTTTAACTTGAAACCTTTTTACGCCTTTACAATTTGGATTTCACAAAGATAATCTTGTTTAAGCGAACGCTTACTCTTAAGAAAAACATATATCCGACTTTACTCATATTAATATTTCAAGACCTATTTTTGATTCAGGGGTATCCATTTTCGTGTTTCTTGCTTTTAAAACAGCGATATCTCAATGTTATCCCCAGAGAATGTGCTGAACAGAATTCCTTATAATTTTTAATTCCGAGCTTACTATTTATATTAAATTGTATTTTATCTGAAGAAAAATAGGTACATATTGTGAAAGACAAATACGTTATCATTTTTAAAATAAAAAACTATTCAAACAAGGTCATCAAATTCAATTCAATTGAAATCTTCATATTAATCTTACAGTTTACAGTTCGCTAATAGTACCTATAAAATATTTAGGGAAGAGAGGAAAAAATGAAACAAAAATAAATTTATATTTTCATTAGAAAGTAAGAAAAATATTTTTGATTAAAGGTGACGTTTCAATCTGTAATTGTAACGAGAGTAAAAAAGTTGGGAGAAAAATTTAATCAGTGTTCTTTAGCGATTGTCTGCTGTCAGCGAACATCAAAAAAGGTCAAAAGGGTTGAAGAAGGCCGCCTCGTTCATTTTACAGGGAATCAGTGACACAGACAAACCTATTGCTGAAGCCCGTGACAGACCTAAAATACATTTCTCACTAATTAATTCTTTTATACCTTCCTTATTGTAGCTTCAAATCAGAATAACAAAAAAATAGAGATATGAGGAAAGGTGGTCGTTGTATTTAATTTTAAAACAGTGTATCCTATGGAAATAGAAAATACTTGAATGCATGTAAATAGTTAAATAACTACGCACTGCTACATATATGTGTAGTATATCAACTATCTGGTTTTCGTAATTCAGTCCCATCTTATTTATTTATTTATATTTTTTGTTAAGATAAATATATCCAATTCTTGTACGTATGGAATAATTAAAATATAGATACAATTGTATATCAATCTTATGTAATAGAAATGTGTTTATTAGGTAGTTGAGAGTAACAAGCATACTTCTTTTACTTTTTTATATCTAATTTACTATGAATACGAATTAAAGCGTGTATAATATAATTGAACCAGAATGTAGGGTGCCGATAAGGGTCGGGTAGGGTCTCGCATTTCGGTTGAAACACAGATGTTGGTTTAACTGGGCCATACAGCACAACAGATATTGTAAAGCTAGTAGGATGGACAAGCTGAAGAATTAGTGTGAAGTTGATTCATTGAGCTAAAATAAAGACGAATATTGAATTTATATCATCTATGAATCTTGCAATTTATCATGACATGATATATGTGTATTCATTGTACAACATATTTTTATTACAAACATGTATATTTTTACATATTTTTATTACAAACTTAAACATGGATTTGGATGCGAATATAGAGATAGACTTGTAAATTTTATTAAAATAAAACTACCAAAAGGCATCTAGGGCAATACCCGAGAGAAGCGACAGTACGTTGTTAGTATACATAACGAAAATGTGTATAACATTATACTGTGCTTTAATTAAAAAGTAATAGGCTTAATTCTGATTAATTCCATCAGATTATAATTAATTAATTAAGATTTATCTAATAAAAAATTATCTGATCGCGGTAATCTTATTCCATGCTTTATTAAAAAAGTACTTAAATTATTTTTTAATTCTGACATAGATAGGTATCCTGACACCTGCGGTCGTGTATGTACATAGCGGACATTCAAATTAGTTTTACCCTTTAAATATTGAGCCCACTCCCCGATCAATTAAACCATTCTTAAATTTGTTTAAAATAATAGAGACGATCCGCAACTTAATTGTCATGGATCGACTCTTAAAAAGTTACTTTGTTTAATAGGTAGTTTTTCAGAAATTTCTCAGAAATGATTTTTACCGTTTGAACATCTTAGAAAAGCTTAAAAAATAAATACTTCAAAACGCTTGAATCTAAGATCATATTTAGGATATTAATATTCATACATACAGACGACACGTTTGGCTCAGTTGGTAGTGACCCTACTTTCTGCGCCAGCGGTCGTGGGTTCGAGTCCCACTGGGGGCATTCATTTGTTGAGCGCGAATGTTTGTACTCCAGTCATGGGTGTTAATATTTATAATATGTATGTATTTAAAATTTATATGTATAGTATATCAACTATCTGGTATCCGCAACACAAGCACGTAACGTAGCTTACCACGGAACTAAATGGCGCTGTTGTAATAATGTCCCAACATATTTATTTATTTATTTATTTATACATAATTACATACTTGGTACATTAACTAATGAAAGTCAAAATAACTACAAAATGTGGTTGCACGTAGCTGTTGGCGGAGATATGAACACAATGTGGCTTTAATAATAACAATATATTTCATAAGTGTAGACTTCTTAGTGAAGTTTCTAGAAATTTGGCTTAATCCCAGTTTACAGAAAGACCTTGGCATTTACTTAATGTTAATGTCAGAGGGACTCAAGATTTAAGAAAAGATTTAGAGAGATGTAAATATAAAAATTGAATAAAAATATTTTATGTATAATTTTAAGTTTTTTTTTTCATATTTTAATATTAACGGTGCCCTTGTTCCTTTTAAGCCCTAACAGCATCCCACGCTCCCTTTAATAACGTTTATTCTGCGAACTTTGACATAGACACCTGCAGTCTACACGTATTAGAAGCGGACGCGATGACCTTCCGACAAACTAAAATATATTTAATACGTGTAGCAGCAGTGAAAACTTGTACATAAGATAAGATGAAGGATATCAATAATTGTAATGTTCGAAAATATTAAAAATGATTAATTAATAATTCAATTAGTACGATGCCGTTGCTCGCGCCGGTTGGCCGGGCCTAGATCAACATTTGCGTAGAGAACGATATCTGTACAAATAAAAATCGTACATTTGATTAATTTTCCACTTCAAAAGTTTCAACAATTCAGTTTTAATTGTGATTTCATTTGGATTCGACCGAGCTTTGTTTATTTGTTTATTATTGAGAAAAGTTAATGATTTAGCTGTGTAAATGATTAATTAAGGAAATACATATACATAAAAATCTACTGATAATATAATATAATAATTATAAGAATATGACTTATTAAAACTTTGTTATTCATAATAATATTATTAAAAATATCTCTTTTTTCTTCTGACAATTTCTATTTTAATTATTATACGAGTACGTACATATCTATACATTGAATACCGATAGATTAATTCTAGCGTAATGTATCTGTGTAGTCGTCTATCTAATATTCTCATACTAAACAAAGCGGCAGAATAGGATATAGGCAATTTCAATTTGGTTAGCGGTTGATTAATTTCAATTTGTATTTATTGTCCCCAAAATATATAGGTATCGGTGACATTTAGTAGTGTTATATATTATTGCTTTCATATTATGTAGGGAGCGATTTTAAATAACTTTATTTAGAAACTAGCAGTACCCGCGGCTTCGCCCGCGTTCATGGTTTCAAATCCGCTAGAAAAAAAAGTAAAAAAGTATCCTATGTTACTTTTAATACCTCCAAGAATATGTGTATAAAGTTTCATGATGATCGGTTACGTAGTTTTCGCGTGAAAGCGTTACAAACAAACTTACATTCACATTTATAATATTAAGTATAGATTATTGCACCTACTATTATTAACTTTTGTCGTCTATCTATTGAATGAGTAGCGTAACATTCCTTATGTTCAGTTCCTAGAAATTCGCATCTCTTGATTCCCATCCAAGGTCTTCAAGCTTATGATAATAAAAAGGGGTCTGTTCCTAACAATGAAAAAATGAAACTATATAAGGATTACCGTCAGCCACATCCTATCCACTCTGTGTTTATTGAACATAAAAAGTTAAAAAATATTTGATAAACCTCAAGGATGCTTCAATGCGGGTCAGCGCCCCATTAATATTTAGAAAAAAACTGCGTATATACGGTGAAGTAGGTATGTAGGTAAGGTACGTATATTCGGATATAAGACAATTTACAAACTAAAGCCTTAGTAGTAGAGTTACAAGTAGGTATGAAGAGACAGATTTAACTTAGTTTCTTGTGAGGCATTTCAATTAATACTTAACTAGCGCTTCACTTTCGTTTCGCCCCTACTGAAAAATAGAAATAAATTTCTCCCACGAGAACCGTAGTTTTTTTCGGGATAAAAGTGACTTATACTAGTATATATTCTATCTCTGTGCCAAAATCCAGATTTGTTCAGATGTTCCGACGTGAAAAAGTTTTAAGCATCCATCCCCACAAACTTTCGCATTAAACCCTCCAACACAGTCTTGATCAATTTTTTAACTTATTTCAATATAATCAATAATAAAATTATATCATAGCAGTATTCCCTTCAGAGTAGTACCTCTTACTCCTCGTAATATACTCTTGTTATGGTTGAAATAGTTTTATATACTAATTTACAGTCATTTTTGATATAAGATTATACATATATATATAGAGAAGTAGTTTTTATGTTTATCTTTCGCGGTGAAGGACTTATTTGGGTAACATAAGACGGGATGAGTGTCGGAATATACCGTATATTGTTAAGATATTTCTGTTTTGCGATATTGCCTTAGTGGAATATAAATGATATGTCTACCCAAATATTATAATGCTGCTTAATAGGTAAAACACATTATAATATAGTTTGTGTGGTATAAAGTTAGAAGTAAATATAATACTTCTAGTTCCTACTTGGTTTATTAATATTGAATACATGTATCATCAACTGATTTCCAAAAAGGAGAACGTTCTCAATTGGTCTGTTTTTTTTTAATTTTTAAGACTGTTTTTGACTGGGTGAACGGATTTTGATGATTCTTTTTTATTTGAAAGCTGGTGCTTCCCGTGTGGTCCCATTTCAATTTCATCTAGTTCTTATAATGACATCCATGAGAAAACCATTTAAGTCTTAAATTTGTATTAAGTATGTGTGCAACAAATGAACGCATAACTCAATATCACGCTAACCGTCGCCAGCCAAAGCAAAATAACCTTAAATAGTTACCTATTCGATTGATCTATCAATTTGTAAACATAATCAAATTATCGTTCTAAAGATTATTGCAAAGGCAAGATAATACTGTCCGTTCTAGCTGGCACCAACTCCAAGTTTAACTAAGTAATTAAAAGAATTATTTTTTACTTTTAGTTTAGGTTTGTATAGTTTTGAAGTCGGCTTATGCTTTTTTGTTAAAACTAATTTTTACATGATATTATTACCACCAAAAATTGGCTGTGAACATTTTTTACTCGATATTCAGATTTTACCACTTTGAATATTGTATTGTCATTTGAAGTCGTAAATATCCCACTGCACTGAAATGGTGAAAAGTTTAGTTCTTACGTTCAAATGCAATGCTAACGACTTTATGAGCGAGTTCTAATGACCATTCTATATTTCGTAGTCACATTATGATATTGTTTTCAGCCTTTCCTTAATTTGTTAATAAGTAAAATTTAATGAAAAAGTTAAATTTAATTAATTTGTTAAGTTAAGTTTTGTAGTTGTTTTAATTTTATACTTAAGACATCCACATTTTCATTTTAATATTATAATAGTTGTTTTTCCTACTATAACGTGTTTAGTAAGTACCTACTTTATTAATGGTCTAAAAAATTTAAATAAATTACCCAAAGCATCGTGTAACTGTGAAAACACTCATTTATACTAACTTGGTGCATTATTCTTATGCATTCTTGTACTGGATATTGAAATGGAAGGCGGAAGTTTGTTAGCGAACTAAGAACTCTGAATATTATAAGAACATGTACTTACTGAAACTACAGCGATTGTATTAAGCAAAATACTATACCTACTCAAAAGTTTACTGCAATAACACAAATGATGCAGCATTCTCGTCTTCAACTGTTAATTTTAATTTTAGTGTGAAAGTTTACGCTTGTTTTGAAAGGTTTATAACTCAACTATAAAAAAATATTTGTATGGTTTTTTGGATATAACCATCAATATTGTCAATCTTGATGTATTTTAAAAATATCTATTACAAACAATTTGTTTTAAATGTAATTTATGACTGACAATATTCTTAAAGACAAAGTTATAAATGAATGATAATTTTCTAATGTCCTGAAGCTTCTTTGTTACAACAGGAACTAAAACAATTAACTTCGCACCCCCTCCATATGCATGACATCTGCCCTTTCATACGCATGTATATGTGTCATCAGATAAGGCGGAGAATCATTTTAACAGAATCCATTTCTTCGTTGCTGACAGTTGTTCGACTTCGCAATTTTCACATGTCTGTCTTTCCAAATTCACGTATGTATGCGAATATTGTACAGTCTGCAAAGCAAAAGTTACCTACAAAATTATGATCCTTATTTTCCAAGCCATAAGATCTAATAAATGTCGTGTCCGTGTGGACTGGTGTATGAGTTGAGAGCGGTAGTCGACCCAGTTGCCCGTTGCAACGTTTATATGCCTTCACAACTACCCCACGTAATTTATCCGCTGAAAATGCGAGTTTCATGCTATAAGTTTTAAAATTATGTTACTTTTTTGCGTATCAATTAATCTGAGATTTTTATTTTTTTTAAAGTAAAAATTAATGTGTTTATTTTATAAAAGACATAGGTATATAGTTAAAAAAATATTAATATATTTCCATCCTTTTGTCTTTGGTAATTACATAATTAACTTTACTATGAAGAAAACAAAATTGATTAAATATACGATTCGTAAAATCAAATTGCTTATTCACGTTCACACAAACACGAGCTCACGATAGTACGATTATGCATTTATAAAGATTTTCTCTTAAAATAATTAAAAAGAAGTTTTAAAAATTTCATTGTTGGATGCTATCTTTTCTGATCGGAGCCGTTTAGCGAAGCCTTGTCTTGGCGTGCGCCCAGCAAACTTGGCAACGGAATTCGTTTTGAATTATCTGATACTGTTTCTAACTCTTTTTATCTTTTTCTGATTAAAGACATATTTTTTGAACTATAAGATAGTGTTAGAAATGGAAATAATAAAAAAACAAAATATGTTTATTTCACTAACATTTTTTAATTTTAATAACGTATGGCCAGCTATTTATCCCATATGTCCATAAATAAGAATAAAAAAAAACCTATTGTTTTAGGGTCTATATATTAAACACTATGTAATATACATCTTGGGACAGTCATTGTTTTTAAAATATATTTTATGTGCAGATTTCGCAATTTAATGTTTTAATTAACATTAATGAGCGTACCCCTATCTAACGTGTCGTGGAAACGTTTGCATGTTATAGATAATAAAACTTCAGTACGTTTTAGAATTACTTTTTCTCAGAAGTGGATTTTTTTATATAGGTCCAAAAACATCATTAAATCTAAATCAATTAAAACAAGTGCATAATTCTTTTATGAACGAACTAAAATCAGTAGGTATATTAACAAAATTAATGCTATCCTAGCAAGAAATAACTAAATTCAAGTAATATCATGATTTATGACTCACTCTTAAAAGTTGGAAGAATATTTATCAACATCTTTGAAGTTTTACATTTCGCTCTAATGAAAGTTTATAGTAGTACCACATTGAGACTAAACTAATAGCTAATCTCGCTAATGTGTTAAACTGACTTAGGCTTTTAATTCTAGCGACTATGTGGTAGTTTCTAATATGTATGTATTCTATTTATTTTTTTTAATGATTTTCTCCTCCTCTCCTCTCCTAATTTTTACCTTTACCTGATATTTCGGTATTTATATTAATTTAAGTTTCCTTATTTTTAAAGGATAAAATATTTCTCAAGTTCAAAATTGTTTAATACCCTACAAATACAAAAAAGTCTAAGAGTCTAAGTAAATTGTCACTAAGTCTTCACCCACAAACATGTTAAATTTTTGATCACGTAGGAATACCTACAATTAAATCAAGTTTTCGACTAAACGGTGTCGTCGTTCGAGTTCTTCGATGTCAGAATTTTAGATGAATGACCTCGGGTCATCACGGCCTTTGTCTCTAAAATAAAAGTTCTTTTTGTTTTTGAACGGGAGGAAGTTTAAATCAGTATAAACCTTAGTTTGATAAAACCACAAATAATAATAAATTTCAAGAGTTTTTATTGTTGTATAATACAAAAATGTGCAGTTATACCAGTTAAATAATAATGTAAAGTTTATTATAATCGAGAAGAAACAGATTAACAACATTAACGTTTTTCGGAGAACAATTTCATTCAATAAATAAATGATCTCTTTTTAAAAATAAAACTGAAAAATTTTGAGTAATTATTACAACAGAACTCAGAAGATCTATCGTTCCTTAGTTGGATATACTCGTAGCTAAAGCATCAATCACTCCCCGGTAACCGCATTACTACGCCGCTAATTGTGATCCCCCTCAGGAGGGTATTGGCATCTTCGCTATCGATCGTTCCCATTTCCTCAGATACGTCTCTACCCAATTTTTTGCCGTTCGTACATTGCAGCTAGATTTCTCGTACTTGCCACTTTTACTCTTGCAAACACAGCATTAGTAAAGGTGCAACAAAGGCCCGTTTAAGAACGGAATTAAACTAGGTTGAATAGCGGTACAAGTTCCTTTATACAATCTCACGTTGTCTATTACGTAAGAAGCAAAAGCCTATTTTATTTTCTTGTATCTTATCGTAAATAAATTATTAAATTTTGATCAGAATAACAATTTTGTTTACTTGAGTAACAAGTTTAAAAAATACCTACGATGCATAATACTTACCTACCATGTTGGATAAAATCGCTTGGTTACGATTGTAGCGATACACATTGTCTTAAATTAGTTTAAAGCGAATTAAATTAATTGCTTTCAACATTACATTATTACGTTACTATTATATAATTACTATGTACTCCATTGGTTTTATTATGTTTAGCTGAAAAAGAAAAAGTTAAAGCATAACTGTATGAATTAAAATATTTTTGGGACCTTACATTTTCACAAAATGTCTTCAAACACAGGCAGGAATATGCCTCTCTGCCTACAGAAATTTTTAGCATTTCTGTTTTACACCGTCATAAATTATAACCGTTGACAAGGACATTTTTAATTGTTGGCGTTATTTAAAAAGGGCTGCTTGAGTCTTTATTGTACAACAATACAAAAAGCTAGTGGATTTTAGCTGTAGTTTATAACATTTTAGAATATAAGAAGTAATTTAACCGACTTTAATAAGTTCAAAATTTAGTTTCATCCTTATTGTGAATCAATTTTCATATGTATATTTTAATAAAACGATTTTATCTATTACATCATCAACAACATCGCGTATAAATTAAAAAAAATCTATTTTCAAATGAATTCTGTTTACATTTACTTTTTAAAAATATTTTTTACTTCCTGAATAAATATAGCAGACTATTTCGACGCTTATAAAGAATTTTTACTTTTTTAACTGTGGGATACAGGACAATATTTTGCTGGCTAATTGTCGGCTTTGAGGTTGAAAATTTTATGAGATAAAAGATTCATCAACCTAAAGTGCAAACAGTGATAGGTATATTTAACTATACATTTTATAAAACTAGCGATTCACCCTCGGTTCGCTTGGGTTAGTCTCTACGTAGTACTGTACAATTTTCAGAAATGAAATAATTTACCGCAGTGAAAAATATCCTATATTATGTTGATGATAAAATCCGAAAAGGTAGTTTCATTTTTAATGTCAAATATTCGTATAAACCTATTAGTTAATAGTTATTCAGTATAAGTTAACCAGCCTTTGTCATATTAAATATCATTAAAATCTACATAATTATTATTATTATTATTATTTCTACATATATAACTATATACAGTGTAGTGTATACATAGAACATATAAAGTGGATTTTTTATAGTGGTAGTTGAAGATCCCGATCTATTTGATAAGCCCCTCACTCTTTTTCGAACTGAAATATAGTTTTTAAACAATAAAACATATTAAAAAAAACGACAGTTGGTGACATGTTCAAATTAATTTCGGCGAACGCTTTTTGCTCATGGCAATACCGATTCCCTTTCTACTACAATTCAACTACAACCCAATTATAATCCAATGACAAGACCATTGATCGACCATTGTAAATTTGTCAAATTTTTGACCAATGGTAATTTAACCCAGATATAAGCAGGTAAATTAAAGTATTATATAATATTGGAATGTATTTTTGACAAACCAAATAACAAAATTTAGTGTATTTTATTACAAATTTAATCATATAGGATTTTTATACCAAAGCATCTCCAGACTGGAGGTTTTTTAATAAATATAGCTTGGAGCAAAATTATTGTTTACGTACCCCTTAGGTCATGTTTGTACATTTTTATTAGGGCTTACAAAATATATTTCGCCTGGAATAAAGTAAACTTAGATCGTTATCTTAGTCTATAGTGGCGACGACGATACTATACCATTATAATATACGCGTGTAACCAACTGTAATGATTTGTTAGCAAGCTGATGATTTTCAAAAGATCATTATATATATTATATATAGAGATTGATTTTAGGCTCGTTTGGTTGTGATTGTTATTTTTTTGCCATGCTTAGTAAATGTTGTGATATTTTTAAAATGCTAAATAATTCTTCTATGGCTATAGTCGGATAGTCGGCAAATAGTCGGATCAATATATCTTTCTACACTTATATAATTTCATTGTATTTTGATATATACAAGTATTTTATAAATCAATCCATGTTTTAAAACTTAGGTAATCGAAACAGAAAAATAATCTGAATTTTATAATATATTAGCCTGATAATATGATATAATATGTATTCTATACATACGTTTACGGGTTACGTTTTAGTTTTGGTGACACCGAGATATCGACAAAAAGAGAAAATTTTGCATATCGAAGCCGACTTTTTGCGGTGCACATGTAATGTCACGCCGTTAAAAATGAAATATGTTTCCTTTTCATAACTGTAGATGCTATTAAATTTATATGAGAGACTATGACTATTCCGATGGTCCATATAACACTATAACGACTTCCTTTAATGTGTCCACTTGCTATGTTACATTGTAATTTGACATTAAACTTATAAGCCATTAAGTGAAAAATGGTAAAAGTACTAAAATGATAAATCCTATAGTATAAAATATAGGAGCAAAATGTTCTATACAACAAGCAACTTCGTGTTTTAATTAAAAGGTGAATGACATACGAATTTTGATCTAATCTAGCGCAGTATAAAATATTCATGTTGTTGAATCAGTTTGCATGTTCTCCGAATACAGTTCTCGGTTCCACAGTAGAAAACGGGAGGCGTCAAATGAAAGCACCCTAATGAGATACATTAATCGTAACGCAGCTCGACATCCGACATTTTAAATAGATGTCATTCGGATCATTTGACGTGTAATTATTTTCGTCCCGTAACCCAGTTTCAGAACGTGACCGAAGCCCGCTTTATGAAGGTTTTCGTCGCGCCCGAATACATTTTATAATGTTTTGCGTTAATTCGTTTTCTTCTGCCTCATTGGTATAGTGGTTAGCATGTTCAGCTATAGATTAATAAGTCCTAGGTTTAAATTTCGGTTAGGTTAAACGTGGTTATTTTTTATCAACAAATTAATAGTAATAGCTCAAAAGCTCGAATGTGTCTGACCAGTCGTACCGTGAGGAATAGAGTTTGCACTGTATATATTTGTGAACATATTTAAGCACAAGATTTAAGCAAGATGTCTTCCGCTCTGATCGTTACTTTAATTGAGATTGGCCACCGTGGCCGAAATAGGTTAGGATATCATTATAATTAGTTTTCTTCTCCCTCGGCATCTTATTTACTTAGTACTGTTTCAGTAACAGGATTTATATTTAATTTTACTTAATATATAATAAACACACAGTATATGAGAGATAATGTGATAAGACACGGAAAACATTTAAAGAAATAATAAAAAAAGCAATATCGCCCTCTAAAAAGTCAGGTTCCCAAAATATTTGAAGGTAGAGGTAAAAAAAATATCATTAGAAATAAAGTAATTACGTAGTCTTTTAGTGATAAAGCCGCCTTTTGTTCATTTTCCAATCATTTTTTATTTTATTTTTCCCTTTTCTTTACTGGGTTAACAATAAAGGACATCAAATTTTTGATTAGTTGTAAAGCATTAGTCAAATTTAAATAATTGCCACGATAGTTCCCAAACATACAATCTTTGCCTCAAAAAGTCTTGGAATCATAGCATCATAATTCATAGGGCAGCAAATTTTAGCACTCGTATCACTGCTAGTAGAAGAAAAATTGACCATGATAGGCTAATGCTAACTTTACATAAAAAATAATAAAACTCCTTCGTTTAGTATCGCTTGTAATAACAGTATTTTATTCAATAAGCAGACAATATAACCTAAGCATTAAAGTATGATATTTTTACAAGATAAAAGCCGAACAAGAAGTCCCTTTATTGTTTCGTCTTTATGTGAGACCCAAATTACACATACTCATAAATATGTATCATATTCGTAAGGAAAAGCAAAATAAATTATTTGATTTACGATAAAGTAGCATCCATCATTTCTATAGCGAAAAAAATAATATTTTGAGCTTATCTATTTCGATTTCAATAGACATACATATATAAATAGAATTTTTTTCATGTTTAAAAAGCTTTACACGTATTTGTAGTTTTTTAATTTTACATTATTTTGTGATGCCGCGAAAACGATTATTGTATGTAAACATATCATTGGCTTCGTTCGAAGATATATATCTATGTATATATTTTTTAGACCTCACAAAAATGGTGTTGAAAATTCAATGAACAATGCGCAAACATAACCGCGCATGGAAGGGACGGTGGAAATGGGGCAGCTTTTATGCGGATTACTCTTTACAAGTTCACTTTCAACCCTTAAAATATTTATGTTTTTAAATTTCATTATCAGTTCACTGAGAGAGCCTCTTTTTTAACCCATTTTTTGTACTGTAAAAACTTAAAGTATTTGTTGGTTCAGCAAAAAATTTTCACTCGTAATTTTTGTCACTTTTTGGTCAAATGATAACTAATTATTTTAAATTTACAATTTTATGTTACTCAGTGATAAAATTTAATATTTATTACGTTATTATATTTTAATGTTTATAGAACCATAAATGAGCACATGATAAAAAATTTAATGTTAGATTATGGTTTATTACTTTCGTTGTTTTACTAAAACGCTATTAGCATTGTCGCCTTTCGCGAAGCAGATATTTCACGGAATATCACTTGTTTCTGATAGACTATTTTTTATGTAGAAAATTTCAGGTTCAAACGATACCGAATAGTTCGAATATTTGTATTGGTTATTGTATTTTATGTACTGTGTATCGATACGCTTTAAGTACTCAGCTATGGAAGAAGCAAGCATAATCTCGGTATAGATGGTGATAAGTAAGCAATTACCTCGTTCTATAGTCTACTGGTAAGGGAAAGGCTTCGAACAACATAATCTACATAAATAAAACATAATGCCATTTGTTTGTAAATGAATCACTTGACACGGCTTGGCTGATTTGCCTATTTCTTAAAAAAACCTTAATATCGGTCCGGATAAAGTTTTAAAGAAAAAAAGGTTACTCAGTAAAGTCACAAGAAAACTACAAGCTTGCTTGCTTTTTGGTGTAAATTTTTGAACAACCTCAAAGACTGATTATGTTTATACAAAAGAGTATTTATTCACTAGATTTAACAAGTAAACACCGTCTATTTGTTTACCTTATATACCTACATAAAACATTTTCGTATAAGACCTATTTTATAGCAAAAGATTAATATCATTGTTAGGTGACATTCAAAATCATAAATAGACAAGATTGTTGGTACTTAAGTTTAATACATTGCTGTGTCGACTGTCGGCGTCTGGTGCTGTTTTATAACGAGGTCAAGATGTCTCTTTCAGTTTTTATATAACACTGCCATGTAAGACGCAGTTGTAACTTTTACTCCATCCTACGCTTGATGGGAAATGGTTTTAAAAAATAAAAGATATTTTATCTTTTAACTTTTAGGATACTTATAGGTTTTATTAGAAAGAATGAAAGAAGAATTATTTAAAGTTCGTTAAATCGGTTAAAAAGCAACGAGTAAAATTATCATTGAAAATTTTATATTTTAATGAACCTATTTTAGTATTTAGGTTATTGCATATTTAACTTCAATATCAGGGGGATCAGGCCATACTGGTAAGTGTCGGTATTCTGACTGTACATGACATCCGAAATCTTTCTAGGTTCTCTCAGATATGAACGTTTTCTTACTATGTCATTCTTCACCGTAAGACATGTGATAATCGTGTTGAGAAGGTTTTGCGATTAAGGAGTCCATGGGTGTGGGACGTGATAAAGAAATGCTGAGTACTTGTTTCCCTTAATTTAACAGAATATATCAAAACATTATAACATAATATATTCATTTTATTATTAAAAAATATCTTATTAAATTTCAATGGTGGCAATTTTTTTTATATTGAAACATGATACGCAGTACGCAGTTGTTACAAGTAACGAACAACGAAAAAAATAAAGATTTTGCCTTCGTATTCTGAATATTGATGTGCTATCTACATATGTGAAGATAAATGTGACCCAAGTTTAATGAAACGTAAAAAAATATGAAAATATTGCTTACTCCGCATTTTAGTTCTATTATATTAAAGTTTTTTAAAGTTAAATAAATTCTCAAGAAATAGAGTTAACATAGAATTTTTATTTTTCTATTGTGACTTGTTCGACGAATTTGTATTTTGGCTTCAGTTCATTTGGTTATATTTTCTGTCAATTCCTTGAAAAACGGTTAACTATTTGTATCCCAAGATCCCAGAGCGTTCTGACATAACTTATTTTCACATGGATGAAACCTTCACTACTTAGTAGCGTCTAGTATACTTAAAAATACCTGCCTACTTGTGAAGCTTGCCCTGTGACACCTGGGCAGGTACCAGGTGAGAAAGGTAACTAAAAATATGAGTTATCTTACTTAAATTTGTATGGCTGATTTTTATATATATTTTGTAGAATATTATTCTAAACTAGAATTATAAAGTGTCAGACACTTTTCATGGACCAGAGCTTTTGTCAGACGCTTTAAAGCTCGACAAAAAATTAATGAACTTTACTTATTTTTTCATGTCTGACTTTTAAATATGTTATTCAAGTAACTATTACAAAGTTATATTTCATCAGTCAGACAAATTCGAGTGACCAAACATCCCCTAAACACAAAATTATTCAGCCGGGAGTGCGAGCGCGAGAGCACTATGCGCATGGGTCTCAGAGTAAAAAATTGAAATGTATTGAAAATACTTACTAATTTCAATCCAAGATTTTTGCAACCTTATTTCAATAAGATCCCTTATAAAAAAAAAGATTTAAAAAGATTCAACCCATGCAAAATGTATATCTATATATTTATCAAGTTGAATCTTTTTTTCTTTAAAAAAAATGTCAGTTTGACTGTGACTGTTTCACAAGAAAACCAATAGACAAATTTTTATGAAATTGAGTATGGTCATAGGGGGTATCAGTACTGCAGGATTTGTTATTTCTGAAAAATCATATCAGTACTCAACAATTATTATGTAAAAAAATGTTCTAAAAACGCATTCTACAGACCGGAAACCAAATTCTTAGATTGAAATTAAATATATGACTGGATACGTTATAACTCATAGTATATATTTCTGACAACTGAGATATTTACCTGAAGTAACGAGAATCCTATATATTGACCCGAATAACCAACTATGATTATACCAAATTTCATCATAACGTGTCCAGTGATTTTCTCGTCACAGACAGACAAACAGACAAAAATTCTAAAAACTATATATTTGGCCTCTGTATCGATAATAATGACTATTTATTTATTTATTTACTTGTTTATGTAATGGATAAAAGAATAATATAATAAGATTTTTAATTTAAATATTTAATGTACAGATTCGAATAAATTAGAATTTTATTATAATACTAGCAAATCATCAAAATCGGTCCAGCCATTTCAGATATATATATATATATATATATATATATATATATATATATATATATATATATATATATATATATATATATATATATATATATATATATATACAGTGCATAAATTACTAAATTTAACTTAACACACTCATAACTAAGTACAACGTAAACACATTAAAACATTATATTATCAATAATAGTTCCATTATTCGGATATAAGTAATTCGATTTAATAAAATATAACGTTTTTTTGATATCAGTAATATGCAATACGGTTTAGTAATTTTCCAAAGGACTTTATGCCTTTTTTTTTATTATATTACAAATAGCGAGTGGAATCAAACTGTTATTTCTTCTCTATTTAAAAGTGTTAGTTATATGTTTGAGACTATATCTCTCTGATAGAAGAAATTTATAACGACATTAGCACGTAGCCCTGCAGGTGTGAGTGAACCGTTTCTAGTGAGTGGTTTTAAGTGCATCAGACATCCGTTTGAGCCCGAATTTAATAATGGACTACCATATAACCTGAAGATTCCACAAGGATATACCATGAAATATTCTATATGCATAAGACATTGTATTGATAGAGCAAAGTAATTCAGAACTCCAGCAAAGCTTTCAGTGTGGATGGCGGAGATTGAAGGATACGGTTTACATATCAGTTACACGAAAACAGAATACATGGAGTGCGACTTGGTAGGATCTGCGGAGGTAGGCTGCGACATCAATATCAACGGCACTGTTACACCGAAGGTGTCCGGTTTCCGATACCTTGGATCAATACTAACTGTTGACTCTCGCATTGATGATGAAGTGAATCACAGAGTTAGTCTGAGGCGATTGAAGTGGAGATCTCTGTCTGGTATTCTGTACCCTGTGTGACCCTAAAATGCCTACCAAAACCAAAAGCAAGTGATACAAGACAGTTGTGAGACCTACCATGTTGTATGGCTCTGAACTGGAACTGGGCAACTTTGGAAAAGTATGAACTACAACTGCATACAGTGAAGATGAAGATGCTCCGCTGTGCAAGCGTCGTGACGCCTCTAGATAGAGTGCAAAACGAATATGTGAAGGGATCCTTCAACGTGTCCCCGGTAACAGAGGAACTCAGAGAGGGCAAGCCCAGGTGGTACGACCATGTGATGAGGCGGAACTGCTCTGTAAAAAAAGTGCTATAAATTGGTACCAGAAAAGAGGTAGAGGCAGACTAACAGCCTCGTGGCATGATAGTGTAGATGTATAAGAAGGCCCGACCGCAAGTAAAGTCGGGAATGAGGTAGAATGAACCGTAAGTACCGCAGAGAAACGATGATTTGCTTACAAGCTACTACCAACAATGATAAGGAAACCGTGACGGCGACTAAAGATTATGAAGAATTGTGGTCGGAGAGTGCAAACAAGTATACACTACGAGATTGAAATCAACACTGAGAATTGAAATTGTTCGTGATAATTTCGTGGTTACAAAATGATTGGTAGTAGACTCATGACGTTCAGTAAAAAATTGTAATAGTTTCATGCTGAATAAAATATTTTAAATTTGAATTTGAATTTGAATTTAGAGGTCGGTGTCGTCCGGTCCACGCCTTTGTACGAGGCTGGTCGAAGGGACACATCTGCCCGATTTGTGTTTTAGTGGTGGAGCTGGTCGAAGGGACAGTGTCGTCCGGTCTATGCCCATGTTTTGGGATAGTCGAAGGGACACACTCGTCCGGTCCACGCTCATGGTTTGGAGCTGGTCGAAGGGACAGTGTCGTCCGGTCTATGCCCATGTTTTGGGATAGTCGAAGGGACACACTCGTCCGGTCCACGCTCATGGTTTGGAGCTGGTCGAAGGGACAGTGTCGTCCGGTCTATGCCCATGTTTTGGGATAGTCGAAGGGACACACTCGTCCGGTCCACGCTCATGGTTTGGAGCTGGTCGAAGGGACAGTGTCGTCCGGTCTATGCCCATGTTTTGGGATAGTCGAAGGGACACACTCGTCCGGTCCACGCTCACGGTTTGGAGGTGGTCGAAGGGACAGTGTCGTCCGCTTATATATATATATATATATATATATATATATATATATATATATATATATATATATATATATATATATATATATATATATATATATATATATATATATATATATATAAGCGGTATATATATATAGTGGACCGGACGAGTGTGTCCCTTCGACTATCCCAAAACATGGGCATAGACCGGACGACACTGTCCCTTCGACCACCTCCAAACCGTGAGCGTGGACCGGACGAGTGTGTCCCTTCGACTATCCCAAAACATGGGCATAGACCGGACGACACTGTCCCTTCGACCACCTCCAAACCGTGAGCGTGGACCGGACGAGTGTGTCCCTTCGACTATCCCAAAACATGGGCATAGACCGGACGACACTGTCCCTTCGACCAGCTCCAAACCATGAGCGTGGACCGGACGAGTGTGTCCCTTCGACTATCCCAAAACATGGGCATAGACCGGACGACACTGTCCCTTCGACCAGCTCCAAACCATGAGCGTGGACCGGACGAGTGTGTCCCTTCGACTATCCCAAAACATGGGCATAGACCGGACGACACTGTCCCTTCGACCAGCTCCAAACCATGAGCGTGGACCGGACGAGTGTGTCCCTTCGACTATCCCAAAACATGGGCATAGACCGGACGACACTGTCCCTTCGACCAGCTCCACCACTAAAACACAAATCGGGCAGATGTGTCCCTTCGACCAGCCTCGTACAAAGGCGTGGACCGGACGACACCGACCTCTAAATTCAAATTCAAATTCAAATTTAAAATATTTTATTCAGCATGAAACTATTACAATTTTTTACTGAACGTCATGAGTCTACTACCAATCATTTTGTAACCACGAAATTATCACGAACAATTTCAATTCTCAGTGTTGATTTCAATCTCGTAGTGTATACTTGTTTGCACTCTCCGACCACAATTCTTCATAATCTTTAGTCGCCCTCACGGTTTCCTTATCATTGTTGGTAGTAGCTTGTAAGCAAATCATCGTTTCTCTGCGGTACTTACGGTTCATTCTACCTCATTCCCGACTTTACTTGCGGTCGGGCCTTCTTATACATCTACACTATCATGCCACGAGGCTGTTAGTCTGCCTCTACCTCTTTTCTGGTACCAATTTATAGCACTTTTTTTACAGAGCAGTTCCGCCTCATCACATGGTCGTACCACCTGGGCTTGCCCTCTCTGAGTTCCTCTGTTACCGGGGACACGTTGAAGGATCCCTTCACATATTCGTTTTGCACTCTATCTAGAGGCGTCACGACGCTTGCACAGCGGAGCATCTTCATCTTCACTGTATGCAGTTGTAGTTCATACTTTTCCAAAGTTGCCCAGTTCCAGTTCAGAGCCATACAACATGGTAGGTCTCACAACTGTCTTGTATCACTTGCTTTTGGTTTTGGTAGGCATTTTAGGGTCGTGGGTACGGGTACAGAATACCAGACAGAGATCTCCACTTCAATCGCCTCAGACTAACTCTGTGATTCACTTCATCATCAATGCGAGAGTCAACAGTTAGTATTGATCCAAGGTATCGGAAACCGGACACCTTCGGTGTAACAGTGCCGTTGATATTGATGTCGCAGCCTACCTCCGCAGATCCTACCAAGTCGCACTTCATGTATTCTGTTTTCGTGTAACTGATATGTAAACCGTATCCTTCAATCTCCGCCATCCACACTGAAAGCTTTGCTGGAGTTCTGAATTACTTTGCTCTATCAATACAATGTCTTATGCATATAGAATATTTCATGGTATATCCTTGTGGAATCTTCAGGTTATATGGTAGTCCATTATTAAATTCGGGCTCAAACGGATGTCTGATGCACTTAAAACCACTCACTAGAAACGGTTCACTCACACCTGCAGGGCTACAAAATTGTGTGCTAATGTCGTTATAAATTTCTTCTATCAGAGAGATATAGTCTCAAACATATAACTAACACTTTTAAATAGAGAAGAAATAACAGTTTGATTCCACTCGCTATTTGTAATATAATAAAAAAAAAGGCATAAAGTCCTTTGGAAAATTACTAAACCGTATTGCATATTACTGATATCAAAAAAACGTTATATTTTATTAAATCCTTAAAAATTCCCGAGTAATGCGCTCGAGTAGCAATTATTCCGCGCGTAATTAATAACAGCCGATTTTTTTATTGTAAAGTGCTAACTAAATATTATTCAGTTCGTTCCATATTAATTATTATTTACAAATTAATGATTTACCAAATTATTATTATCTAACTTGTCTATAATAACCTTTCTACTAGGTATTCCGTAATTTTAATATTTACTTAGTAAGTTTAGAAGAATTGATTTATCCTCTTTATTTAACTCTATATCATTCGAGGACATGTTGTTTGTTTTTTTTGCTTCGCAAAAGTTAGTCGTTATTCTAATATCAAATATAAGATTATCGAAGCCTGACCCGGGACTCGAACCCAGGACTTCCCGATATACAATCGTAATAGGCTAGCTGCAACACCGCCGAAGCAAATAAGTAGCCGTATAATATTGCCACTTGCTTTTTTTTTACTTGGTTAGAAATTACATTATCAGACATGCAAGCAAGCTTTTCACAGTATTTGTAATTTTAATTGTATTTAGAATCTGAGTAGTGCATTTAACTTTATTACTTCCAACACCAGTGAGATATTAAATTAAACGTTTACACGCAAATCTCTTTTAAAAGGGAATAGACAGATTTACTATAAAATAGACAAAGAATTTGCTCACCGAATGATATTTCTAAAGTAACTCTCCACGTTCGCCACTCACACCTATTGATCTCCTACCTCGCAGCACCAGCATCTATTCTCTTGGCCGTTTGTCACATGTAAGACACATAACATTTGTTATCATACCTTGATTACGAATTAAACTACTTGGCCGTATTATTTCTTAACGCCTTTTTTTACAACCAATCTATTTTGACCAGTGGTTTCTGTTCATGCCACACCAATGAAATGTTCCAGCAAATCTCATCTCATACCTTGTCCGAGGCTTCTTACAATAAGAATGTTGATGTCGAACTTTGTAGCGATAAGATTTCGTAACATTAGTACTCGTAGACGTAGTAATAACGTCATAATATGTGGTTAGTTCTCATCGTGCTACCTTTATAACATAGTACTAAACTAATTCAGTTATCACTTCTTCAGGTAACTCAGACTTAGTTATTCTTCTAATCAAATTCTATAATCGAACCACGACCTTAGCCGCAGATTTTCTTCTAGCTCTAACTTAAAATTGTAGTGCTTGTTGCTCTTTGCCCGTGACATCCTAAATCCTCTCACTAAAGCCTTCATATCATTTAAAACCTTCGTCTGAACATCAACCGGTTTCATTGTTACGTAGTAAGGTTCTTCCATATCTATACTCTTTGGGTTCTTCTATCCCACTTCTGATATAAGCGCAGGACGGCTAATATCAGAAGTAGGTCGTAGATGTGGGCGTGATCGTTAGTGTCTTTTGGGAAACACAGTGCATAAATTACTAAATTTAACTTAACACACTCATAACTAAGTACAACGTAAACACATTAAAACATTATATTATCAATAATAGTTCCATTATTCGGATATAAGTAATTCGTCGATGATACGTGGTGCATCGGCGGTCCAAATCTGACATTCCCCTTTTTTTCTTTCAAAATAGTTCTCTAATTTAATTTCTTTTTAAAACATGCCAGTTTGTATCACCTTGCTACCATCGCTGCGACGCTTTACAAGAGTGCGCTGTCAAAGCTTGATTTCACACTCTTATCCGATAAGCTTACCCAACATCTCCAGATGGCGCACTGAGTGCGCCGTCATATATATATATATATATATATATATATATATATATATATATATATATTCTTTTGACAGATAACACATCTAGATGTGAAATTAGATTACTATGTTAAAGCATGAATCTATAGGAGTGACTGTTTTTCAGTAAAGTGTACCACAAAACGCTCAAGTTGTGGGATAGTGTTTGGTCTCGCTTCGCTCGCCCTAATAAATAAAAGATTGTATGTTTGTTCTTTATGCATTTCTAAACTATATATTATATGTGATGAAATTTTGGTAAGGTCTTCTAAGGACGCCGGGGGTTATTGATCAAAAAAAATTAACTTTGTGTGTATCAAATAAATATAAGAATTTGCACAGGTTTTTTAATTTTTTAATTTTATTTTTAATTTACATGTAGTTATTTAATAGCATTGAGGGAATATGTTGATAGGAATATAGTTTTATAGTAATAGTAACATAGGTGTTAATTTAAACTAAATTCTAACTTCCTATTCTCTAATCTACTATTGTTTCCGCTATATTTACACAATGCACATATCAGTAGGTGCTTTACTTTACGAATATTTTTATTAATTTATATTCTGTAGGTACTTCAGGTGTGTATATATTTTTGTGTTAAGGGGATGTTTGGTCACTCGAATTTGTCTGACTGATGAAATATAACTTTGTAATAGTTACTTGAATAACATATTTAAAAGTCAGACATGAAAAAATAAGTAAAGTTCATTAATTTTTTGTCGAGCTTTAAAGCGTCTGACAAAAGCTCTGGTCCATGAAAAGTGTCTGACACTTTATAATTCTAGTTTAGAATAATATTCTACAAAATATATATAAAAATCAGCCATACAAATTTAAGTAAGATAACTCATATTTTTAGTTACCTTTCTCACCTGGTACCTGCCCAGGTGTCACAGGGCAAGCTTCACAAGTAGGCAGGTATTTTTAAGTATACTAGACGCTACTAAGTAGTGAAGGTTTCATCCATGTGAAAATAAGTTATGTCAGAACGCTCTGGGATCTTAATCTATTGGTTATATGCCAGTTGAATGAAATCACTGTGTTATATTAATTATAATTATACATATCTAGCTAAATAATAAAATATTATCAGTATATTCTAGATTTCTTAGTTTAAGGCGTGTAGTTGTTTTTCAAAAGGTCGCCCCGGGACGGTAGGGTGTGAGGGCGTCGACCTCGAGGGGGATCCCTCTTGAATACGAAAGTGCTCTTGCAAAACTCTATCGCTGGCAAATATGTAGATGCGATGAAGATGTATATTATAATTGGGTTCTCTTGCAGTTAGCGCTGAGTGCATTATGGATTTATATTGCCCGATTTATATAACTACTATTTTTAAATAAATGTTTGAGTGAAATTGTTACTATTCGATATATTTTAATAACTTAACAATAGAATTGAGTTAAAATTATAAAAAAAGACTACAATGACTTTTTTTGTATTGTTTTGCCTTTCAATGAAATCTGACTCTTTGTATTATATTTGAAGTAGAGCTACGACCTTTACAATTCCATTATAGCATACCTACACAGTTTGTTATAAATTCTTTTCTTAATTTAACAAATAAGCCCGAGAAACAATATTTTAGGTATATGAGGTATTATTTAAAAATTTCTAATTAAATAAAACAATTTTTTCGTATATGACCGGCTGCTAGTGATGGCATCCTACGAGTATTACTAAGTGTATGTTGCATAACTCTTTGTTTGGTCATACCTTCAAAGAGCATATCTTTTGATACGTATTAGGTAGTCAGTGAAAATTGTAATGGAATATGTGTTACAGCAGTTTATTGCAAATAAAGGATAATTTGACTTCCGTACCTCAAAGGAAAAATGAAACTCTTAAAGGATCACTCTCTTGCCTTTTTATGTATTTCGAATGTACTGGAAAAGAAATATTAAAATTTGGTACATAATTTACGATGCTCTATGTATCGCGTTATTAATAAAGGCGCATAGTATACAAAAAATACAAAATATGTAATTTCTTTATATTCTTATTACATAATATTATGTTAACGGTTAGTATGGAATAAAGGATAGTCTATAAATATAAGTATTATATATATTAAACAAGTATGGTGTGTTGTTGTGGGATATTATGACGTGTATTTTCCGTGGAAATGCAGGATAATGCACAAACAATCTCCACAAAAAATCAACAAAGACAAAAAAAATTCACTTTGTCATTTATAATATCACTATGAATGATTATTAGACATCACATTCACAACTCGTTTCATAGATGTGCTATTTCATAATTAATATTATGTTACCTTTAAAATAACATTTACAATTTCTTTAACTATTTATTTGGTCAAGAAACGGAAACGGAAACCGTCTACTAGAAATAGAATTTGTCCTTTCATGATATAAGATACGCGTATAATAATGTCAACCCTTTTCCATAAAGCTTACGGATATATTAATGTATTTTGATATCACATACTACGAGTATATAAAGGAATATTATTGAGACGTATCATGTTTGTATAAGGACTATTTGAACACGATTTGTTTCGGCTTGTAATATTATTGAAACTGATATATATGTATTAAGTAAGTAATAATGTTCTCCGACCGATTTCGGCCATGGCGGCCAATCTCAATGATACTAGCCAACTGCGCTGGAGATATTATAGTGCACAAGTGCACTCTCTGTTCCTATCACTCTCATGCTCCGGTAGGACGACTACTCGACACGACCAGTGAAGTTAAGGCGCAGGACCGGCGGCTTTACGCGCTCTCAGAGGCACGGGGGTGACACACCGTCAACGTCCCAACTCCGGGCTGTTACTGAGGCTTATTAAACAACAAGACTCAATAACTATACTTGGCCCGACCCGGAACTCGAACCCAGGACCTCTCGATGAGTGTGCGTACTTGCTAGCAGCTACATCAACGAGGCATGAGGCAAGTACGAGTATATTTGTCAGCGTAGGTGTAAAACTAAATAACTGGTATTTTTATTGGGCAACTTCAGATTAATTAATTTTCGTAACTCCTTTGTTCTTTTTCAGAAATATAGCCATTTGACATTTTTGTATCACAAATGGTACAAAATACATCATTAACTATAATAAATTGTGATTAGTTTATTGAATAATAATAATTTAAATAAAATAAATTGATTTTTTTAACCACTCAATGTTATTTAATAAAATTGGAAAAATGACAGTAAATCGCGATTTTATCGAAACTAGATAATGTGAATTTTAAAGTCGACGATATACAATATACCTTATATACATTATAAAATTCATATTAGTCAACTCTTTTTCATATTTAAAAGGAATGGTAATCGCATACTAAGTACTTACTTAATAGAACTTTCCTATAAAAAACTTTTCTGGATATTACATTTTTTACTTATTTCCCTGTTAAATGATTTATCTTATAACATGATAAACCCACTTCATTTTAATGTGGACTTAATTTTTTATAACTTTTGCCCTTCATTTCGTCGTTTTGCTTTATAAAAAGTAGCCTTTGACCTTTCTTTTACGTAAAGTTAATACGTATAAAAATTTTATTCAATTTTGGTGCTGTACTTATAATTTTCCTCTAAAACTCTTTGAAAACAAAAATGATACTCTTAAATTTATTTTATAATAAAAATCTATACGAATATTTTTTAACTAGCAAACCCAGCCCTCTTCGCTGGGCGTAAGTTAAAATAAATGAAAGGGTTCTTATAATTTTCTATAATAATAAAAGTAGCCCAAGTTACTCCTTACAGAATTAGCTATTTGCGAGTTAAAGTCCCGTCAAAATCGATCCAGCCGTTTATGACAGACCGACAAAAATAAAAAAATGATTTTTTGATGTAAATATCGTATACCATTTCATAAACATTTAGTGAAAATCTGTTCATTTGAAATTAAAACAGATTTTATTGATATAATACTGATAATAAATCTATGGTCAAGGAAATTCCGTTATACAAAACAATAGTAATTTGAAAACGACACTAGAAAAGGCAGTAGTACCCATTAAAAAACAAAAAAAAAACCTCCCCCGCCTTAACGTGGCACCGCAGGATCGCTTTCAACCATGAGATCCTGACAGCAGATCTGCCGTAGCAGATCACATAGTCAAGGAGTTGCTCTACAGTTCATTCTGCTATCAGAGAAGTACCTGGAGCAACCCGCATGACACACCGCCCAACGAAGTAGGCCACTTTCCTGCGCGTTTCATAGCTTCACGGCCGGTCGGATTGCCGGACGCTATTGAGCAGCTCCACCACGACAAGGTGAACGCACGTTGAGGAATCTCAGAAGTACTTTGAGTAACCCGCATAGCACACCGCCCACCGAAGTTGGTCACTTCCATGTGCGTTTTTTGGCTTCGCGCCCGGTTAGGTTACCGGACGCTAATGAGGCCCTCCACCACGACAATGAGAGCGCACGTTCAGGGGATTATTGATTAGCCCCTTAAATCAAGTCAGATACTCAATCTTTTACGACTATGTAAAAAAAAAAACAATTAAAACAGTTGTGACTAAGATTAGTTAATCAAACACACGAACATATATTTCTTTTAATTACCTCTTAAAATTTCGTATTAATAAATTAATATTAGTGACACGAATATATAATTAAAAATGTTTCATTTTATGATACAAGATAAAAATATATGCAAGATGTATTTTTGAATGATATTTTTACTTTTTATTTTGAACCAAGAACTAAGTTTGTGACTTCAGAAATGTTTTCAACGCTACAAACTTTGAAGCTTTTCGAATGGAAGCTTGGGTAACATTTTTTGCTACACTGAAATTGTTTTCGAGTTTAGAACGGTCTTTTTGTTAAAATTATAATCTAAATATAAAATAGTTGAGTAATTCAATTATTTTTTGCTTAATATGAAGTCCTACCTACCTGTCCTAGTACGCGAAATTATTTTAATTAAATAAAAACTACTTTTTGATATTATTTATATTAACTTGTTTTAACTTAACTATAATTAATGAATGTAATTTTAAATGTAAAAAATATATTTCTCAAGGCGTTATGCCTTTGCCTTTTCTTAGAAAACATGACAGCAATTGATTTGAGTATTTACAAGGGCAGCAAGTGTAAAGCTGGCGTTTTCTATAATTTCACATTTTTAACATTATTAAAAAATATCTATATTAGGTGTATATTTTAAATAATATATAAACTTATATAAATGCTGTATCCTAGGTAATATTATTAGCTGCAATATTAATACATTCGAACTGGATAAGTTACCTTTACAAATACATAAGTTAACCAAAACAACAGAAACTTTGATCGTAAGATGAGTTCGGATAAGTTCGTAATTATTTAAGTAGCTTTTCCCATACACTAAGAACAAGAAAGGTTCATAACATTTCTATTTTTCGCCAAATTAATTTTATTGCGAATAAACTTAATGGGTTAATCAATATAAATGATGTTTCGGGACATTTAAGTTATTCTCAACAGGATAATTAATAGTGCCTTGTAGAAAATATAGGTTGTTTCATTGATAATCTCTTAAATCTCTTAATGTCGGTATATTTCATTTATGTTTTATATTACGAGATTTCTAATAAGAGTCATCTGTGCTTACAAAAAGACGACGGCTTTATAAAAACTTTTGATTTGGTAATAAAATATTCGCAAAGTAAAATATTTTTTCAATTTCGTATTCTAAATATCTTTCAATACAATTATAAATTTGGTGAAATTCTGTGAAAATATTTATTGCTCCTACTTTCATATTATTAAATCACTGCTTTCTGTCCGATATCGATTATCCGAAATATAGTGCCTTTTGCTAAAAATACCAGGTTTGGTGTTTGTGATGAAGATTTATGACGGCTGCGACTTAGGCCGAGGACCCTTTGCTTATCGCTCCAAATGTTGAACAATGATTTACTTTTTTGCTCATAAAATGATATATGTGAAGGGAAAAGGTATTAGCAAAGTTTGCTAAATTGATATTGCTAGGCTACGATTTCTTTGCTTTAATTTAATCATGCGTAAATTCTAATTTTCTTGGGTCAGAGTTTAATTTAATATGACCAACAACGCAGAAGTGGCTGGAGTAAACACAAAATATATTAAGTACGTTCTATAAAGAAGAATGAAACAATAAGTTTAAAATGTTTCAAAATTTCATACATATTGCTTGTATGTTTAATTTTGAAATTTTCAAACTAAAAAGTGAAAGTTTTCAAAAAAAAATTTTAGAAAATACTACGAGCATGTAATAATCTGAATTATGTACTTGTACTCGTCTGACTGACGCCTAATTTAATGAGTTTTATTCGTGTTTAAATCTACTTCTATTGAAATCTAAACGAGAACTTTATTATATTTCTTTCCCACAGTAAACCACTGCAGTGTACAGTTACTTGGGACTGTCGACCGCAGCTCAAAACAATGCGAATAATGTAAAGGATTCGAAAAATGCTTTAATGATGCTATGCTCCTTTCTTCAAAATGTAAAATTCTGTAATCTTTACGCTTAAAATGCTCATCGCTTGTGAACCACATTTTAACAATTTATAAACTAGAATTTGTAGAATTCCTTTAGACGTTTTTTAACAATAATACTATATTTAAATATATTTTATTTTTTTAGATTATTATTATTTACAGCTAATTCGTGTCATGTTAAATACGTCGCGTTATAATATCCACCGCGCTGGCCTAGTGCGGGTTGGCGGACTTCACATGTCTTTCGAATACTTGCAAAGTTCTCTCAGACGTGCATGTTTCCTCATGTTGTTTTCCTTCACCGTAAGATCATGTTAGAAAATGATTCACACAAAAATATCAGAGGCGCGAGACACGGGTAAGAACCTGCATCACTCGGTTAACTAAGCGAGCGCGTTACCACTTACCACTGGGCCACCACTGACTTAAAAGCTATTATAATTTACATTAAATGTTATGAGAGTAGTAATTCACAATTTTCATTAATTTACATCCTAATTAGTCCGTGAGTAAGCTGTAGTAATTAGTTCTTTATTTCAGTATGTAGTGACAGCTACACATACATATACATTTACGAGTCTGATGTGTATCTCTCTGTGACCGCATCACGAGAAAACTGCAGGGGGCCTAGACAAAGTAACAATCGATTAGCGAAAGCGATAGTAGAAAAGTCCAAAATGTATGGGTTTGACATATGACTTAGATATGTCACGTGATCTGTTGTCAACGAATAGATGATGCTAGACAATGTACATTCATTTCTATTATTAGTGATTTAAAGTTCAAGATGCATACTCTGCGTTTAAGCGATGACGATTGTAGAAATCGAATCGCTTCATAACGAATGCCGGTTGGCTTTAGGCCCAGGACAGATTTCGATAAACATTGTTGGTTCTCCAGGTTAACATATGGGGTACCGTATAGTGCTGGAAAATATCCAATTTCATCATTAGTTGTTATAAACTAATAAACGACGTTACGTTACCTCCGAATAACGCTGGCTAGATGTCGAGGGATCCTTTTTATTCTAGACATCAATTTGAAAGATCGATTAGCTTAGCAAATTACAAGGTAACCTTGAACAGACATAATCCCAATGTTACAGTGTTGTTTATAATTTATTAGTAATAGTGGACCATCGATTATACCTTCTCAAAAGTATCCCCAAGAAATGCATTGCTTTTCGAATGAAATAATTAAACTTTTGATTTTAGAATTATTTCTTTGGTTCGACTTACCGTCACATGCCGACTGCATTTTTTAAAGAGATGTGTGTTAAGAAATGAGTAATTCTTTGATATATAATCAATTTTATGTACTACATAGAATAATAAAATGACAGCAGCATAACCACAGCTAGTGCCCAGTGATACAATATTTGAAGTTAATTAAGCTCTAATATTGATTAAATGACTTAATAAAATATTTTTGTTTCAGGTATGTATTTCTCAAAGCTATTTTCGGTATGTACATTTAGTTACATTGAAAATGTGAAATAATTAATTTTTATACTTAAATATAATTCCTATATTATGTAAGGAATATTTTTTTATAACTTTCTATGAATTTCATATGTTATATTAATGTGTGTTCCTACGGGAGTAGCATGAATTGTAGTGTTCGCCGGTTAGGTATATTATGCTTTCGACAGTTAAATTAATTTTGTGGAAGTGAGGCGTTGATTAGTTTCCCAGTTGAAGTTACAACTAACCATACCCTTCAGACTAAGGAATAATAAAGACAGAGTGTCATAAAACTAATCATGAAGCCACAGAATAATGTTTTAAAATAATATAAAATATTTTAATAAATTTAATTTTAATACTTTCTTAGATTTACGCGAATATTCGACATTATAAATGACATTATAAATTTAATTTTAATAAATATTTTGAATAAGAAATAAATTTGTTAAGATATTAACACAACACAATCTTTTTCCATGGTAATCTACGAGGCTTGTCTTACGGATTCTAGATGGTTGATACATGTATAACTTTAAATACTGTATACGTTTATAATGATAAACATCCATGGACAAAAAAATATTATTCGTGCTCAAAAAATGTACACCCCCAGCGAGACTCGAATACGCAACCGCTGGCTCTCTTTTTCAAGAGGAAGATATCAAAAACTTAAAAAAAAGTAAGGAATATAGTATAACTATTGTGACACAATAATTATACCTACACGATACCGTTTATTCTCTCACGCTATTATTTTTGTTCGACATTTTTGGCGATCTTCATGAATTATATAATTCCCATACCCTAAAAATCATCAAACTTAGTTGTTATCGTTTCTATTCTGCCCTGCGCTGAAAGTCGAAATCGAAGTGGCTCCATTATACAACGAGTGTCAATAACAATTGGAGATATAGTCGTCCGTTCAATAATTACCCTATTCGTGATTGCTTAGTTCAAGCACATGAGGCTCTCTCTCTACAATAGTCTACAATTGCAAAGTAGTAGTATTAACTCATTCATTTATAAACAAAAAAACAGTTTACAAATAATAAAAATACAGAATAAAATATATTCAACGAAAAAAGTAATAAGCCATGAAAAAAAAGTAATCCATACATAATATTATAATAGAGAAAACTTAATATAAATATGTGACTCAAATATCGAAGTTGACACCAACATAATTACTTCATTTTATTTACAGATTTTGAAAGAGAAATATGAATTGTAAATGTAATTATTCATTAGATATTAATTCTATCTAGCAATATGGTTGTGAAAATCTAATATGAAAATGATTAGATACATGAAATTGACTGACTTTCGGAGTTCAATTATTTATTTATGTTTTGAATATATTTAACCCTTATAAAGTGTTACTATAAATTCTGTTTACGTGTCATTATTAACATAAATTTTTAAAAAATTTTTGGAATATAGATTAGCTTGCATTTCTGAGAAGGTGAATATTTTATATATCATTTCGCAATCCAGAGAATTCATTCCGCTTGAAAGATTTATGCAGGGAGAATCTCGAGTTACGACTGTGCACTTAAATATCAAGATATTCCGTGTAGATGGGTATCGTGTGCATAAGATCCATAAAACGTTAAAACTAAAACATGAAGAACTTTTATGAATGTTTACTACAAATGCAAAACCGACGTGAAATCAGCAAATTTCCTATGGAACCACCAGATACCTTTAACTTTTGAATAGGTCTCGCGAGTACACTTTACAAACATAAAGCCTATTTATATAATTAATGTTATATTTTAAGTATAAGTATATTTTCAGAATATTAATTAATTTACTATAAGCTTTTGTCCTCGGTCAACGTCCTCGTGTAATTTGCTAACGCGAAAATATTTTCTGTAGTCAAATATCCATTTGTACCATTTTAATGGTGAATGGTTTAACGGTGTAGAAGTTGACGTTGCGGCGCCATCTAGTGGAGAGTTTGCATAAAACCCTTTTTCATATAACAACACTTAAGCACTCGGTGGCAACTTGGCGTGGTTTTGCGCAAACGAAAATTCTCACTTTTATTTATATAGGTATTTTTTGCCCTATTTTACGGATTATTCATTAACATCTTTGTATCGTCAATGTTGCACGGCCTGCATTGTTGCACGTTCATTGTAACGTGACTAAGATAGATGTCCGTATAGGCTGTTACGAATATTTATTACTCGTGAAAACAGAATCAGTTTATTGCGATATGCATTTGCTATCGAAACTAAATTAACGTGGAGTTTTACTAAAGTATGTTAAAGATATCTCTGTATAATTATGAAGTAACTTTAATTTACAATTTTAACAACCAATATACAAAACAAATGTACTCTTTCAAATTTCAAAATTAATACCTTACCAATCTTTATGATATTGTTATACAAAAAATAAATTGTACAAATTATTTTTAAACTATGCACATGAGCACAAACATTGAATAGGTAATAAAATTTGGGTGAACATCGTAAGCAAATGTGTAGTAACAAGGCCTATAAGGTTTTGTCTCTGAGGTACTAGTACGTCACTCATTTGCAGTTCTGCGGCGCTCAGAGCGCTATCGATTTTCCGGGAGGGCGGGGGCGCGCGGGGCTCTCAGCTGGCCGCCTCACCCCCTGTAAACATAAACACAGACTGTTCACAGGATCGGCACTCGAGGTGAAATAACGACACTGAATATTTATGAAACCTCCGTATCAGGGATTAAGATTCGTCATTTCTGGGTCGGAAGATCGAACGTCGCTTCTTACACGACTGCTTTGATCATTTACAGTTATTTTACTTTAGCTTTTTTATTTGGTATACTTAGCCTGGGACAGATGACATTCTGTAATAGTTATAGAATAGAAGTAAAAATAAATGGAAGATGTATTATTATTTTATGGCATAACGATTAAAGTCATTGCCATATTTTCAATATACATTTATTTTTTATTATTACCTTAAATTATTATTAACATAAGCAGGCTGACACTTGTCTAATCTCACTGTAGTTATACATAGTTCATTAATTTACTTATGTTATTTATTTTATATTGATGTCATCAGTTTGCGGTTACATATTTCCTATGTTTAATGTAGGATATTAGTTAATTACACGCTAATTGCATTTCATTAAGTTTAAATCAATTTGATAGGCACACATAGGGTTTTGATTAAAATCGAATTAAATATGATATTTTAAACACACACATATTTGCATTCGCTTTACACGAATTATAATACAATAAGTTGATTAGAGACTCGGTGACTCTAAAAGAATAATGTGCGACATATTTGAAATACATTACATGAAAGTACCAGTACGAGATACGACAGCAAAACTCACGAGATCTCGTTAGTATGTATACTTTTGAAATTAATAAAGCTTAAGCCTGGCAGAATTACCGTGGCGTCGTAAATTAAACGTATTATAACGTTATTAACGTGCGCGCCTATAACCGTTATTGTTTTCGCTATGAGATGTATAAAATGAAATAAGTCATATACATTTCGTATATTATATTTAATGTTATTATAACACTTAACTTCTTCTTCGACTTTGTGCGCCTGTCTTTATCTTATTTGGTCTGCTAGCGTTGTCTGTGCTCAAAAACTAAGTGCTAAATAACGGATTTTCATTTAAAAATATTTTTTTAGATTGCCAAACCCTTTCCAAAAATCGTTTAAGTAGTAACTTCGAATGAGAAAGCTACTTAAACGCAAAAGTTGTATATTTTTACATTTAGAGATTATATAAATAAGAAATTTAGTATAGAATAACATCAAAACTAAATGTGAGTTTTGTTCAACTTACCAAACATTAAATATCCATACAAATTGTGATTCAAAATGTGTAGAAGCTCTAGCCGTCAATTTAAAGGTAACAACGTACACAGTCTAGGCTAACAGGAAGCTACTGTTAAATACGAAGTCATTTCAAACTTTCTGTAGAGACGCAAACACTCGCAGAGTGCAAAATGTACTTTAGTCGTGGTAGTAGAGATGCTGTCCTACATCGTAGTTGCCTGCGCGGTCACTATTTAGCATCTACGACATATTGCCTCAAGCGAATAGTTGCTTTTTTGCACATAACTTAATATTTTTAAGTAAACATTACAATAGTGAGGCTAATGCGAAAGGCTCCGTCCGACATAATGTCTAAGTTACAAGATTAAATTTATTTAATGCTACGGCTAAGAAGAAATTGAAGTACAAAGATATAATAGATACTTGCTTTTAGTGTTTGCCAATGGGATTAATTCGTGTAAGCTGCCTGTGATGTCTTAGAGGTGTGATACTCGGCATTGCCATTGGATTAGTTTGTACCACCAATAGCAATTTAATCGTAATCAGTATTTGATGTCTATCGGCCCGTGCCGGGAATATTGATGTAGATTGACGCCTCGTTACTTCGATTTCACCACATTTTGCGCATCAATTATTGGGTAATCAATTCTTTGAAAATGTTTCATTGTTCGTATTACTCGTTTAATCGTGAAACGTTATAAGGTAAAACTTTTCATACTATTTGTATGTTATTGTTGCTGGCTTAACCATAATATATGCGCGTGGAAAATAAATAAGTGTATTCCACATTTTAACGTCTTACTGCTGGCTTTGTACACATCCTTTAAAACGATGAGGGATCAGGCTGCAGGTCCACCACTGTTGCCAAGTAGAGGTTGGTTAAATCAATAAGTCTTACAATAACTTGTTAGGCTCTGTCAGGTTGATGATATTTCTCAAGATGTTTTCTTTCAAGACACGTTATGTTGATTCTGATTCGGAGATAAAAATAAAAGAAGTGCAGAGACCTGGCAGTCGAAAGCGCATCAATTCGTTTTCGAAGCATGTGCGTGCCACTGAACTATCATTGTAAATAAAATGTACGTACATTTAAATTTCTAACTTGTTTTTCTTGTTGTATTCCGATTAGTATAACTCAAATTACACAATACAGCCCTTGCTGGTGTCACTTATCATACAATAACGGTGGCCATACACGCTAAGATATGACTGCGCAAGTGCGCAGTTTTAGTTATTCAGTTATATTACTCAGGTCAAATGGGACGTACGCGTCTGTGTATTCTACAGTTTCCTATAGCTATAGGTCTATAGAAAAGACCCAACCTGTGCAGTTTCACTCTACAGAAAAACCGCGTTAGGATATACAAGTACTTGCCGCTAGCGTATAACTTGACTTCATTAATTCTAACCATGAATATATTGTGTCTGTGTGTATACATATCGTAATGTATACGTCTTTAAAAAGTTATCATTTTATACGAGTTAGCTTAATTAGTTTTATACTTTTAATATCATATCATTTATAAATTATAATTGAACGGACCTTAAAATTACCACAATCAAATAGAATCAAAACATAGCTTGCTTACATAAATTACATTACATATAGTGTATATCTAAGTATTAGTTATAGAATAGACTATAGGGGACTGCCTGTATAGAATAGACTATAGCTTTCGAAAGTACAATTTTTTGCTTCAAACATAATAATAATATTTTTCCATTATGATAGTATAGCACAGATTACAAGCTGTCGCAAACGGATACTGAAGTGTATAATGACGTCATTTCATAGCACAAGACCTTTTGTAATTATTTTTCTTTCCAACAGCCACGCTGCGAATCATAAACTATAGTCATAACACTTCTCCACAAACCTCTTGAAACACCTTTAAATAAATTACATTTAAAAGGTTAGGGAGTATTTGTTCCTCGAATGTGAAAGGTGATCGTTACTTTTCTTTATGTTTATAGTGAGGCACTTTTAGAAGTAATGAATGAATGTCGGAGTTGCTTGCAGAGCTTATTCTTATACTGAAAAAGTATATTGTTACAGTCGTTATATTAGAACGGCGGAGTATAACAAAGTAAATTAGCTTTTACGAATGATATACTAAGCTTTAGTATTTTTCTTTATCTTTCCTGTATTTACTTTGAAATTATTTTATTTGCCTTCTTTTGGATTTTTATAGTTTAATTTTAACAATGTATTTGGCTAGTATAAGGTTTATTTTGTATCTGAATGTCATAATTGTATAAGCAGGTAACATTGGAAACAAAGAATCCAATTAAAAAGAATTTAATCAACAAAATATCCAGTTCTTAATTGAACTTCTGTAGTGAATGAGGTCGAAATAAAAGTATTATTTAAGAGAAATGTTATTCTAAGTCTTATTTAAGAAACGAAATAACATTTTTCTTATCCAAATTGAATTAGGTTTTTTATTATGTTTTGTTCTTGTATATTACTCATACAAGCTATTGATTTAATATGACAACAGCGCAATTTTATTGATAGTATTTATTTATTAAAAAAACAATATTCTTTCTCCATAATAATGACAAATTCAATAACAATTTCCAAATAATATTTAATGTTCGACTTTGATTCACTTATTATCATACGTAATACACGAGTATGGTACTATATATATTTTTCGTGCGGTTTTCTTTAGGACTATGATATCTATTATAAACAGAATGTTCAAGGTCTAGATCAGAGCTTTACCTGGATATTTAAATCGTCGAAAGAAACGTAAACATGGTTTGTAAAATAAAAACATATTATGTGTATGCTTAGATAAGAATAAACATTTAGAAACATCTACCTCAGTTTTAAAGAGCTATCCAGACATTACTCCACACGTTTATGTGACATAACATTTTTTGCTCCTCCAAGTTAGCCAACCCACTTTTTATTTTTCATAATTTTGCTGCAAAATTTACTAGCTGTATACATGAAAATGCATTATTTGGACGTCATGATTTGTCTGGTACCTGGATGACCGAGCTTTGCTCGGTATTTTTAAGAAAAATGTTATTATTATTCGTCGATAGATGCCGGGAAGAGTCATATAATATTGGGATACCCTAACGCCACCTTTTTGTTATTTTCTTTCAATAAAAAAACGATAAGGTTATGTTTAAGTTGATTATTGATAAAGTTGATTATTGAAAACACGAATAAAAGAACATTTTCTGAAAATGCATCCTAGCTAATATGCTAAATTTTATGAAAATCGTTGGAGCCGTTTTAATTTAGACACCATCTTGATGTTAAAAAAAATTAAAAACGGGATAAATAAGGACTCTTTATAGAGTATCGAACTAATAACAAGGAGAGTTTATGCAGCCAAAATAAATTTATAAAATGCGTAAATAAAGTGATAAAATATTATTATCAAGATTCCAACAAAATATGATTTCTTACAGACGGGTTTATTTTTTTCGGTGAATTATCTAAAGCAACATTTAGTATCAAAAGAAAATTATTTAATATTATTATTAATTATAAATTATTATATTTATATAATTATAATTATATATTATTATAAATTATTTGTACCCAAACTAAGTGCCTTTGTTTCTAAATAAAATTGAAAAAAAGAACATAAGTTTTTATATATATTTTGACGACATGTTTCGCTCAGTTGGTAGTGACCCTACTTTCTGCGCCAGGGGTCGCGGGTTCGAGTCCCTCTGGGGGCATTCATTTGTTGAGCACGAATGTTTGTACTCCAGTCATGGGTGTTTATATTTATAATAATATGTATGTATTTAAAAGTTTATATTATGTTTAGTATATCAACTAATACCAGAGTATTCGTAACACAAGCTTCGTGCGCTTACCACAGAACTAGATGGCGCTGTTGTAATAATGTCCCAACATATCTATTGATATTTATTTATTTATTTTATTACACTTTTTTATATATTTTATTAAGTAGCAATAGTTAAATTCATTACCTGCCGTCTCTAGAGAGTCATGTAATAGGATCTCTTGAAACCGCTATTCCTTTGTGATTCTAAGCCTACAAAGATTCAGATGACAGAATGGGGCTATCATAATATATTTTATCACAGTAATGTTTTAGTAAAGGTCCATGACCTCGCAAATTTGTAAGTTTCATTTTGATCGTATTAGTATAATACTCGTTATAATATCCACTGCAGAATCTCAAAATATTGACAAAGGGTCATAAAACTGATCATGAAAACATGTTTTAAAATAAATATTAATGAATAAAAGTAACTGACGGATTATATTATAATAATTTAAAAAAATCTGATTATCTTATACTACGAGTACCTCTCTTTAAAGGATTAATATCGGCTTACTTCATTTTCTTGTTAAAAATTGTAAATAAAATTTAAATTTTTTAGTTGTAAAAAAAAAATGATTTTTATAGCTCCCCATAAAAAAACATATTTTTAATGCATGCAGCAAAAATGTAATAATATACATGGATATATATTGTTATGAATGTTATTTATATAAATATTTAAATAGCCTATAAGTATAATACAACCATAAAACTTCCTATACCCGCCAGTGAAACTTTAGCTAAAATATGATAATATTTTATTATGTACCATTTATTTGTACTCATAATACAATACTTAATCCCAGATTTATACCGTTTAATACCTATTCATTCAAATATGGTTTTTATAAGTTTAAAGTAATTCCTTCGCTCCATTTCAGCATTGTGCTAAAGCTTTCAGGATATTTTGACAGCAACAGTTACGTTTAAACTTATTACCCTCTGTGATCTCACTGATGTGTAGCGTGTAGGTAGTAACTGCAACGTCTGCGATGCGTTATTTCTAACTCACGTGACATCGGAGTATAAGCTCCTCTAGTTGCAGGTTTCCTGCTATTTGTATGTTAATGTCCTGCAGTAGCGTCAGTACTTAGAAAAAGCCTCGGATAACTGTTATGTGAAACTTGCTTCACAAAAGAGAAGTTTGTAGCGCTATTCGAACAAATGTTCTTAGTTATAATGTAACTTAATGTTATGTAAATTATTTATTTCTTATTTTGTATTTTAACATACATTACACAATAATTTCATACATGTTTTTTATTTTATATTTATACTAGCAGTACCCACAACTTCGCCCGCGTTCGTGGTTTCAAGTCCGCTAGAAAAAAAGTAAAAAAAAACATCATATGTTACTTCTAATACCTCCAAGGATATGTGTACAAAGTTTGATCGGTTAAGTAGTTGTTGCGTGAAAGCGTAACAAACAAATTTACATTCACATTTATAATAGTATTTATATCATCTATTCACTAATACAAATACAAGTATTTCGCGCGGCTCCACCCGCGATCTAAATACCAGAACCCAAGTTCTTATATTTTACATATACCTAAGAACTAAAACCTTCTCCGCCTAAGCTTTCCAATGAAACATACTCCATGTTTATAGGTTTTGTAGTTTTTGCAGTTAGAGCGAACAAAAAATCTGTCAATACGTACCCAGTGACGAATAACGGGTAATATGCTACTTAATGATTAAATAAAGATTTAGCAATTTCCACATAATAGAAATCCAATTTTTTTAAAAAGTGTGTTGGTTTGTGTGTCTGACCCTCTTCACAAATGACTCAGCTTAACTTCAAATTTTACAACAGATTAGGAACTTTTACATTCACTTTACTAATTAAGTAAGCTTATTATTTTGTAAAAAATCATTAAATTTCTAATTTAACGCGCACGCGTCGAGCACGGCAGTGAACAGGCCTCCCTCATGCGACTAGACTAGGCCATAGTCCACCACGCTCATCAAGTGCGGGTTGGCCGAAGTTATTAGGATGTTTGTTCCTTCACCTACAAATAAATATTAATGAAGTTAGATATTTTAAGTATAATACTATACTTTTAATCTATACATATAATAAAACTCTTATTTATTCGAATCTGCACATTGCAATTTTTTTGAGAATCTTATTGAAAGTCATTATTATTAATATAGAGGTCGAATCTCTAGTTTTTAGAATTTTAGTCTCTCTGTTTGTGACCGCATCACAGGAAAACCACTAGATACATTTTGTTCAATTCGGTATGATGATAGCTGGTTATCCGGGACAAGACTAATGAATTGCTGTTCGTTAGTCTCGCTAAAACTCGAGAACGGCTGGACCGATTTGGCTAATTTTGGTGTTGAATTATTTGTCCAGAGAAGGTTTGAAAGGTGAATAAATATGAAAAAAAGTGTCTTTTATTTATCGATTGAGGCAGTACGAAGTCTGCCGGGTCAGCTAGTACTATATAAAGAAAAACCTACAAATCAATAAATACACTTTCTGATTTATATATCAGTATAGATATAGAAATAGATACTCAAGATATTGGATTTAGTTCTGCATCATTAGTATTCACACAAATAAACCTAGCCACCTTTGCACTATATTAAGTTATCATTTCGATCAGATTAATTGCGAGCATGCTAACGAGTCGATTAAGCTAATGTGTTACCTGTTTGCGTTTAATAGTCTGTAGGTTATGTTGCAATCGATTTTATGCCTTTGATAAAAGTTGCCATATATAGAGAGGTCGTGAGCTCGTGTGTAGATTACCTCGTTTCCACTGTAGGTTAGTAGTCTAGGTGATTAGTATTAGCAAATCGTTTTGCTGCTACGGAATACCTTTACATATTTTATGAACACATGTAAAAACCTTGTTTGTTCTCCTGACTTTGTATTATTTTGTCATCTTTCTTCTTACAACACAAGCACACGCACATTCACACACACACACACACACACACACAAACGCATACATAATGAATATACGTACAGTGTACACACTATCGAAATTATATCAACTATATCAACGTAAAGGAGTAAAAAAATACGCTCATACATACATTTATTGTATAGTTATACTTAAGTGGTAGTCTGGCGGATTTTTTATATTAATAATTTGAAAAGAAAAAATTAGATCAGAAGATTTTTTTACTATCACAAACTAAATATGAAATAACATACCTTATAATCTAGGTCTGGAATGAGAATTTGCAATATATAAAACTTGTTTATGACTTACTAGACTCAATATGTTTTATCGAGGTATTTGTGAGACTTCAGACATATTAAGTATTAATTTTCCTTTCCGTCGAGATTGTTTATTTGTACTGCAGTACGAATATCATAAACTGGCACCAATCCCCAGAGTCAATAGCTCGGAATTAATTCAAAGAGTAAAGCAAAGTAATCAAGAAAGTTTCGGACACAGCGATAAAACAAGTTCCAAGAATATTGTATAATACAAGACAAAGCCACGGGACATGGCTTATGACAAACATATAAATGGAAATTGTCGCGATTTAAGTTTGGAGCTCCTCATAGTGTGTGCTGGTTACGGAAATGACAGTCGAGTGATATAATGGCTGGAAACTTTCGTTTACACGCTCTTGCTAAAATATGTGCTCTCGCTTTAAATTATTTTATAAATAAAAATATTTCACTGTGATAGACGTGAAAATGGATAAGCGTTTTAGTTTTATGTTCCGGTTAGTATTTTATATTTCAAGTTTATTTTGCGAACCATGAGGGTTGTTTTTATATGTCACGTTACTGCTATGTAATTGAAGGACGGCACATTGCATGCGACATGAACTATTAACGTAAGGTTTTATCGCATATTAATATATTTTTGCTACAAAGTACCTACCTCAATAGAAATCTAAAAAATATTTTTTAAAGAAACCATGTGCTTAGCCATATAACAGGCCAGTTTTGTATTTCAGGAAAACGACTCTATGAGAGAGTAAAGGCTTACGAAAAAAAGAATTAACAATCCTACTTATTAACTCAACTTATTCGATTACACTCTGTACTTTTAGATGTGATTTAAAAAATTCTATACCCCTTAATTTTTATAATAATAATGTATGTTAGTGCAAAAATATATATTTCTCACAATGACGCTTTAGTTAGTACGAGTTACGGGTATAAATGGAAATAGTGCACAAAATTCGCCGAGTAAATAAACAATAGTGTCAGTTACATGAGTCGAGAGCAAATGACGAATTTACGTGGCGCGATGAACTTTCGTCCTCTGGCAGCATCCTTGCATTATTTATACCAATCTCGGACTCGCGCCACTCGTGAAACAAGACAATAGAGCACATTATGCTCACAATAGCTAGGTTTATTGCCTGCCAACTTGCACCGCAACCATAATACAGTCTCATGTCACCTACTTCTAAATTAGTTTAGTAGGTTTACTATGTTTATGTAAGATTGTTAACGTAATATTTTCCAATATCTTATAATATTAAGCAGACAAAGCAAATGGAGTAGTTTTATATATTTCGTTTTTTTATAAAGATTTGTATAAATTTTCGTATTCAGATAAGGTTTGCTTTTTAGGTTCCCTGTAAACTTAAAAAAAAACTAAGAGAGGCTCTGGTTGCATAATGATAGAAAGTATTTCTTAAATTTCAATTTCAACTGCATTTCACTAAAAATCTTGTAAACGAATATCTGATTATCAACATTATTATAAGAGGATAAGAAGCTTTTTTAAACTAAATAGAGGTTTGTATTACCCTAAGAAGATTACCACGCAGGCAGTTACATTTAATCTTATTATATACTACTTTACATTTATTGATTGATTTTGAAGTAAATTCACTAAAGATACCACTCATATTAGAAAATGTTTTGAAAACATTAATTAAGCAAGTCTAATAATATTCGATAGCTTCCACACGAGAGCTGTTAAGTCGGCAAACGTCAATTTTCTTAAGTCTAAGGTTAAGAGGAAACAGTAGCGTTTCCACGAGGACTGAAGATAAATTTCAAGCAGGCGTCTCATTTACATTGAAAATCGCTTATGTTCGTTGACCGTGGCCTGACATTCCCACGAGTGCCCATTTGCATGTTGTACCAATTACTTTTTACAAGTTGACTAATTTTGTCTTTTTAAAATAAATTAAGAAGTTTTCATTAGAAGTTTTTAGAAAATTATGCAGATTTCTTTAAAATAAAGTTCTTATCATAAAGCGTAAGTGGTCGTTTTTCTACGTGGAATTTACTAAAAGGAATTTCACATGGCATTTTAATAATGCTTAAAAGAATGTTCTAAAGACTTTAAACATAAATTCATTTCAGAGGAATTTAATACGATGTTAGGTTTTTAGAAATAATTTGTGAGGCCTTTGTTACGATCAGCTCGTAATAAACGTGATATTGATTTTTGTTAACTGTTTTGTTTTGGACTAAGAAATCTATAATTAAAATTTTACTAAATTATAAAGAATAATGAATTATATTTAGCTTTCTTTCATTATTATTTTTATTTATAATAGAGTATAATATATTTACAACATTAAATATGACTCTTGCTTGGTTAAAACGCAGGAAAAACGTGGGATTCGATCTATGGACAAGTTAAGTGAAAAATTGGACGGCTTGTATAAAGTTTAGCTATTTCAAACGGTAAATTTCATTTAATTTCATTCATCCAATTGAGAACTTAACTTATTGGAAAATAACTCGAACTTCAATGAAGGCTATATTCGATTTCGAATGATGCGTAAGAATGGCATTTATCTATCTGTATAGTAAAATTATTCAAAAAGTTTCTCTTTCCGGAAAATTTTCGAACTTAAATCGTAACATTTTCCAGTATAATCTCAGATTTGCCTAATCTTAAGGAGAAAATTCCAAGCCTGTTATACGAGAATCGTTCATTTAAGAATTCTGAAGACATTAACAAATTCTATAACATAGCTATAGTACAATATTTTACTCTAACATGTTGTGTCCTCTATTGAAAGGATATAATTCTTGAATAAATTAAAAAAAAAAAAACAAAGTAAACTCGAATTCAAGCCAAGTCAATTAAAATACCTCATTCCTCTAATATTTATCATAAAAAAATATTATCATGGGTAATATATACTATTATAAATGTGAATGTAAGTTTGTTTGTTACGTTTTCACGCTCGCGTTTCACGAATACTTAACCGATCATCATGAAACTTTGTACACATATTCTTGGAGGTATTAGAAGAAACATAGAATACTTTTTTTGCAAGGTATTTATAAATTGATACAATCCAAGTAAAACAATGATTTTATTATGATAACAATAAGCTATAACACCGATAAGTTGCTGCGTTGTTACCATAAAGTAGTAAAAATATTACAAAATGCGGCTAAGAATTAATTTTAAACAACCTGCCTGCGTCAGTGTTTCCGTCCGATTATAGTATTATGGGTGTCTTTAAGGCAAGAGTGAATAGGTGGCTACTGAATTAGTGCGACTTACCATCTACGATTGCGTTACCACTTACCATTCGGTGGAACGTAGTCAAGCACTAATTCAGAATAGTTTAAAAAAATCAACTTTCATTTAGCACCGCAAAACGGTTACTTTCGCAACTCGCGAAAAGGTAAAACTTGGGTTGATTAGAAAATAAAAAAAAAAACAAACATTTGCGAGTCTGACTCCTAACTACTGACTAAGGTTTCCGCATCAAATATTTAGACGAGAAACAATTAACGATTTTCGGTTTTTTCTATTTTAAGTAGGTACTACAAACTTCAGCTATTTTTAAATGCAATGTTATGCTTTTAAATATATAATTTTATGTAGAATGCTACTTTAGTATTTAATTTTACCCGAGTACGGTTCCAAAAGGAAGGGTAATGTTTTTGTCAGTCTATTTTAAAGTATTTTTTTACCTTATTTATAGTCCTCGTCCTTGCACACATAGCATTTAAATATATCAAGGGTACGCTAAAATTGGGTACGATGTCAAGCAGTGTTATAACATTTTGTACTTATGCGTTTATTGCAAAGTTTCTTTGATGAGGGCGTCGCAGGAGACGGGGGAGTTTGATAAAACTTTTCAAGCACTTCGAGTAAAGATATATTTAGGTTAATGTGGGAAGAGTAAAATATTTTATTAGGCGCGGGAGTGGCAACAGACTTCTGTAGATTCTGTTTTAAGGCGACAATGTAGATGTAAAATAATCCCGAAAGTTCAAAAAATATTCATTATTTATATTTTATGTAACAATGTTAATAAATTTTTCGAATAGCGAAAATATTTCTTAAGTATTTTTATTCATAAAGCTAGTTATTCATGGACTGTACCTATGCACTTGTACAGTTCATGAATATGAATGTACAAAAAAATTTAATTCAAATATACGAAATCTGCTACACTACAATGGTAAAAGTTCTTTTTATAAAGTTTTTCGAATTTGCTTTATAAGAACTTATAAATAATAAAAGGTTAATATATTAGCGCCCAGATAACTAGTTGGGGCGTTAAACGCATTTAGAAGGCGTCTCACCAAGGTATGTATATACCATACCATCTCTCCTTTTTTTAGCCCGTGAACCACACTTATACATAAAAGCAGGTGGTATGTGTAAAGCATTCCCTAATGTAAAAATGATAAAAATAGTTACATCGCTATCCGGAACACAAAGTATTATTCATTCATTCATTCACGAAAGCGACGTTGCTTGGGGTAGGAAGGAAGAAATAGTCAAAAACTTTACAGATCTACTGAGATCTATTACCCAATTTTATCCTGCGCCTTGGTTTCTAAATCATATAATATTTACGATGTCTGTACTAAACGCAGTATATATACATCATTAGTAATATCGAAATAATCAGGTTAATATTAAACATATCATGACGTAATATCGTTAAGTGACTAGTTGTCACCTATGACAGCTGTGGTTAACTGTAAACTATGCATTAACAGTGAATTAAGTATGAGGTTTATAACATAAACAAATGTACTTTTGTGCTAAACAACTGTAGAACCTTTTTCGTATTTAACGTAGTACATTCATAAAATATCACGGTTCAAAACATGTAGTTTCGTAAAAGAAGTATATAATATTTTCTATTGCTTTTGTAAGTATTCTGTCTGGCTTGGGCCTTTCCAGCATTAAAATATCGCCCTCTAATTTTTACAGGCAGTTATTTACACACGTATGAAATAAATCGTGTGTATGTAAAACAGAAATGTTTTTCACGTGTTTTATTTATATGCGAGGTTGTAAGGTAATTCATAATGAAATATATTTTCTTTTATACATGTTTTTTATTTAATTCTTTACCGGAATAGTATCAGTTAGTGTTCATCTACGTATTCATTTAATTAGAATTGATAAAAATGTTGAACTAGTGTATATTAGACTTAATTGAAAAAAATATATTTTTTATCACATGTATCGTATTTATAAAGAAATATAACAACGTTGATCAGTCTTTTAAAAGAACATAGTAAATTGTCAGGCTGAAATCGTGACTTGTTCACATAGTTAAAAGGAATTTTATATAAAGTCTTTAAAAGCACTTATTGAAAAACTTGGCGTTGGTGTCCCGTGTTTCTGGGTCACCGGATTGTGCCCACAACTTTTAAGACGGGTAACTTTGCCTCAGCAATTTAGATAAGCGTTGGTACTCTCTTTTTTGCTACCCAAAAATAGCAATTATCCTTTGTTAAACGTACTATCGCTTATTTTAATGGTACTTATTAAGTTGTAGAATAAATTTGTTAAGCGAACGGAGTACTACTAGTTTTATGCTTTGTATAACTTGAATGTCGTCAGAGCTGTTGAACTTGTTTGTGGTAAATTTTTACTCTTTGCCTTATTTTGTTTGGCAGTTTATTTGAAGTTTTGGTTTCCGATTTGGTTATAAATGCAATTTCATTTGATTCTCTTAAAGAATTTTGATCAAATGTTAATAATTTTAAAGTACTTTACTCATCTATTTTGTGATATTTCTAGATCAATAATTTAGTGCCATAAAATACAAAGATCTTCAAATTCAAATATGTTATGTAACACAAGACTAACGAGGTAATCCCTTTTACTACTTACTTTGCAGAAGATTGTGTGTGTTCGTACATACTATATCATACTTAGAATGGGGTGAATTTATCGTCTATGAAAAGTGTGTTTCGGTTGCTGGTTAAGTCAAAACGTGGCGTTTGAAATGCTTAATTCTATTTAATTCTGGATACTTCGAGTTTTAGAGGTTTCTTATTTACATAAAAAAAATTATATAATTATTTTGTATTATTGGGTATAAAAAGACCCATAAAATGGGAATTTTAGTCAGTTATAAAATATTAGACCCACAAACTTTTTTAAATCTTCATATCATTACACTTTTACGAAACTGTTGATGGCAAAAACATGTAACGCGCCGTAGCAACCTCATTTTCACAGAATAAAATTGCTCGTAACTGTTCGTGGGTGGGTCAAGTTTGTAAATAAGGGAGGATCGTGAGGGAAGATATGAAACTAGTTCGTGGCTTCTGAAATACAGCTGAAAGAAGGAGGACATCTGTATTTATATATTTATAGTTATGCAATTTTAATTTAATGTTCGACTGTGGATTTTTCAAAAGAATTTGGTGATAATGCAGCAATATGTACGAGTATATCAATTAATTTTAAAAATTTCGTTTAAATATTATTTATTTATTTAGGAAAGTTAAATCGCCAGCGGAGCAGCATACGAAAACCTATTATTATTTCGTTGTACTGTAACTTCAGTCATATGACTAATATTCGTAAAGATATATTGTGTTTTTTTAATTTTACAATACAGACTAGAAATATTGATTTTTGAATAAATTGCGAAAAAAATATTGTTCTCGATAAAGTGAATTTCTTTAATGTGAAATCTAAAGTGACGAAGTTTGAAGAGTTTTAATTACTTTTCAAGTATCCGATAGGTTTCGTCGTTTCATTGTTAATGCCGGGATTTTTTGGTAATGTGTTTTTTCTTATACCCTACAGAAAGTTGAGAAAACAATTAATTAATTAATTATCTTTCTAATCTTTGAAATCCCCAAATATATTATTGAGTTTACCTTTTTATTAAATTTTATTTTACCGTAGAAATATAGTATACGAATATGTATTTGTAAAACTTTATTTTAAAAGCCCTCAAATCACTGATAACAGAACATAATTTTTATATTTTTGTCACAAAATTGATTACTTGTCTATAATGTATAATATTCACATTATATTATAGTCTGAAGTGCATTTTTAACATATGAACCATATATTCAAGTATTTTACAGCGATAGTAAAACGAAATATTTTACGATATTGGAATTTATGGATTCAGTAAACGGGGAGTCAAACTTACCGGCCGCAGATTATACTCTAGATATTGTACGAGCTAATTTGTTTATTATATTTTTCTTATCTATCCATATACTTTTGTCTAGTTCAATTGTAAAAATATTTGCAAGTGGTTTTTTGTAACGTTAAAGCATAATTTTTAATTAAATATATGACAGTTCAAATGAAATATTGTAGCAATGTGATGGATATTTTGAAAAAGAGTATACATTTTTTACCCAACTGCGCCAGAAGGGGAGTTATGTTTTTCGAGAGTATGTATGTACTTATGTATAATTGTTTGGCACGCTCAGCGGCCTGAACGGCTTGGTAGATTTTAGCTTGAGAGGTTTAGTTAGATTCGTATTAATTGTGAAAGTGACACTGAGTATAAATATTGAATCAGAACACAACAAACGCAGTTGGATTTTTTTAGTTTTTTAATTACACTGACTTGTTTTTGAGTTTGACTTTATATCAAAAACACGTTAACATACGTCTATATACGTAATTAGAAATTCTATCAATATAGTTGTATTGATTAAATTTCTATTAGGTGATATTGACTCTTATTTAACTTAAGGCTGATTTACACGTATTAAGTGAATAAGTAGTTAACTAAATTTTAACTTACTTTTAAGTGATTCCGTACGTGTAAACAGAAAATTTAGTAGCAAGTCGCAAGTTAAAATTTAGTTAATTACTTAAATACTAAATTAGAATGTTTTCTATTTTTTCGATTAAGTAGGTGGGCGGGGCTTATTTCTGGATCCGTTTGGAAAGATGCAATTTAGTAAAATGCATAAGTGTTGATGCGCCATTTTTGAAGTGAAACTTCTTTAGAAGTAGAACGAAAAAGTAAGTCCATAGAGACACAAACACGTAAATCAAGTACCAGGCGCTCAGAGACGGGGAAGAGTTAGCGCCACCAATGACGGCTGCTTATGCTAGTAATCGTGAGGAATTGTTTTTGAAGTGAAATTACAATATCATTAGTATTTATACAGTGTGTAAACAGTGAGTTAAATTTATAAATAAAGAAGTTTCACTTCTGACATGTGTACTTTGTACGCACCAAACTTTTTTTTTGAATTGAACCCTATTTCAATTATTTCCGTAACGTCGTGAGCTTATAAATATTATTCATTATTGATGAATTATATTATGATGATGTATTATTGATTTGGCGCGAAGGAAGTCGAACAAATAATTAAAAGTATTCGTTCGACATACTCACAAGAGCCAAAAAAATAAAGATTTATTAAAAGCGGGCTCTGGCATCGATTATATTGAATCTTTAATTTTTTTATTATTTGAGTATGGTTACTTCTATAATTATTTCATCTTTTATTTCGTCCAAGACCTCACTAATAGCAAATTTAAGCACAGAATTTACGACTTTATTACGTTGTTGATTGTCCATCTTGAGTGAACTAAAGAACTTAACTACTTATCTACTTAAATACGTTTGGACAGCTACTTAAATATAAGTCACTAAAAATGAAGTTAAAATTTAGTTAACTACTTAATCACTTAATACGTGTAAATCAGCCTTTACTGTAATTTTCAAAATGTCAGTACAAGTGCGATCGAGTACAAGATTAGTCTACGAATACGCGGGGAAGTCCCCAAATTGTGTAGCCAAATTAAGAAGCGTTCGGATATACGTATGAACAAAAGCTGTAATTTATACGCAATATAAAAAAAAGTATGTTGCTTTAATAATAGGAAAAAATATATATTTGAAAATATTATTTATAAGTAATTGCAATGATAATTAATCAACGGCTATGATTATCGTGAAATTTCTATAATCGTTGATTGCGATTATAGTCATCGCAATCACGTCATCACTGGTAGTCAGTAACTGCTAGAATTATTCACAAAGTTGTCTTTTTAGTTATTGCTTTACCTATAGTTATATTGATATTTACCTACGTGCGTACGTCCGAACGGGAAACTTATGTTATTTTACTTAGGTACTTCTAAAGTACACCAACAGGCAACAAACACTAATACCTTATTAAATGTGCTGAATACACACACGCTAATTGGAGGCTCGAACGAAAAAATAATAGTGTTAAAGTCGGGGGCTTTTATTTTTATGATTAACTAGCAATACCCACGGCTCCGCCCGCGTTCTAATCACAATAATTAAGAATACGGATTGGTGGTAGAAGGATGAAAAATAAAAAATCTGGAGAGGGCCACCTTTATCACCTGATAAGAGGAATAAAAAATAGCCGACGACCTATTCTCAGAAAAAATCATAAAAATCGTCAAGCCGTTTCGGAGCAGTTCGATCGATTCGATCGACAAACACTGTGACACCAGATTTTCATATACTTATTAGATTATTCACGTCACACATACGTCATACGTTACCAACTTTCAGCACTCTATTATGTTACAGACGATGAGCTAATAAAACATGTCATTAAATGTGACCTTGAAATAAAAACTTAGGTGGTATCTCCAGTAATGGACAGTACGCGAATAAACCGGATAAATAGCGCAGTTAAGAGCTTTTAGAAGCACAAGGTTTGTTCCTGGCATACGCGCCCGTCACATTTAATAAGGATCGGTAATTTGTTTTTACGATGCCGTACTTGCTGAGTTTAACACGCAACGTCATTTTAATGTGGAGAACCTTTTTGCCTAGGCCTCCATTTACATGCTTAAATGACATTCAAGTTTCATTTTTCATGTATTTTCTCAAATTTATTAACTCAGTTATTGCTATGTAATAGGTTTTACTTTTGGTTTAGCTTAGTCTAAGCTTAGGTTGTAAGATAGGCCCTTAAATATAGCTTAGTGTCAATTGCACTTGATTTTGCACGTACTTATCTAGATTGTATATCTATACCTACTATAAGTCTATGCTAAGTGGTATAGACTACATGTAACATCTATTTTTATTTAAATAGGCAAGGCAATATTTTTATTATACTTTGCCTACAAAATATAAAATAACTTTGAAAACACTTTTTTCATATACCATTGATTATAATAATTATAACTTACCTGTTTTGTATTACAAGCATACATAATAAAGTCTATATTTTCAAATATGTATTCAATAAATGTTCATTGTTGAAATTTCCTTGAAATGGTTTTGGTTGAATTTCGACCAACAACGAACACTAGAAAAGATAATAAGCTAATTCCACTTTCCTGCATATTAAATATTTCAATGAAATAAATAACGTTTATCTGCTACTGCGTAAAATAAAATCATACCAACAAACATACCTTCCATTTCGTATTATATATCGTCCTTGTGACTTACCCTTCTTTCCCTGGCCTGCGTCTCTAGGTGTTTTTTGCATTTATAATGTTACGACCTGCATTAGCTTGGCTTGACGACTTAATAAAAAAATTGTCTTTTCTTATATATTACTAGCGAAATCATAAAAAATGGTCTAAAAATAAAAATATAAAATCTGGAGAGGGCCACCCTTATCACTTAGGGAAAAAAAAAACTCACGACCTCAGACCTACGAAATATACATTAAAAGATTATAAAAACTGGTCAAACCGTTTCTGAGGAGTTCGATAACAAACACTGTGACAAGAGATTTTAATATATTAGAATGTAAATGTAAAATGAATGTATTTATAAATCCTATTTTATATACTTTATATATTATACATAAACTTTTCGGAAGAAATGCTGTAACTAATATTGGAGATCGAATTTAAATGTGTTGTCCACATTATATGCAAGTAGCGTCTTTATTACATACTTATATTACCGATTTAATCACATAGTAGGTACCAACTTGATAAAGTTTGAACTCAGCTTTACAACACATTTCTTTACCTTATAAAGAGCTATTCTTAAACCCTTTGTACTCATGTAATTTAATTCAATCCTTATTTTTCATGACTAAGTATTTCAGTTAGGGTTCTTTCTATTCATATATGTACAAATATTTTTATTTAAAAAAAACTCTGTAAAAAAAACGGCTGTAGTATAACTAAGGAACAAGAATGTTATCGACATGAGTAGAGTCGCGACAAATGTACAATGTATGAGAAAATCGGTAAATTTTGTAAATCTTTATTTATCAATTATTACCACTACGCAAATAAAAGTTCTGCGCCACATTTCAAAGAGTCAACGCTAAATAATTGGCTATCCATCAATTGTGACTGTTGTGTTAAAAAATAGTGATTGTTAGTTAAATGTTTGACATAAATCATACACTTGGCTGAAACGGTTGATTCTTGATTGTGAATATAAATCAATTCTATCATTCGTTACAATGGTTGTTTATCAAGTGACGTCGGTTGACTTGCAAAATGTGTAAACTATCTACCCCGAAAAATGTATCTGTAAAAAGAGGCCAAGTTCGACGTCACAATATCTATATAAATAAATTCAGACACAAGTCAAGTCCCAATATATAAATTCCCAATATATAAATTCCCAATATATAAGATCGTAGCATGTATCGCTAGTTTTAAGTCTTTAATAATTGTAAAACGCCAAATCAAATGTAAATTAAAAAAAGGCACCGGCGCTTAACGCCTGTGGATGAGATCATTTAAAAAAATATATAAATTCAATATATAAGACATATTTAATCTGATTATGGAGCGAAGTACTCGTGCAAGTGAGTTCGAAAATTCTCAATAGAAAATAAAACATTTTGCAATATTTAGTAAATCCCATCTACTATTTAGATAAGACGGATTAATAAACGTGTATCGTATCGTATCGTATCGTATCGTATCGTGTAAGCATCTTATGTTATAAGCGATTTATCTCACTAGTGATGTCTTACAGTTTTATTTCGGTAATAACATTATGAAGATATATTTAGTGATGTAACCATTCAAATATTATAATTATAAAGTTACTTAATTTAAAATTTATCATATATCATTATGGGAGATAGAAATGCTCTTAAATAAACAATTCATTTATACCCGTACCATATTAAAAGACTATTATAATACAACCAACAAGTTTAATTTTAACTCTACATCAGCAAATATTTGAATTGCACTGTCAGCGTCCGCCAGATAGACCCCACTATGTTTAAACTAAGTACTATGTATACGGAAAAATATGCTTGTTGTGTTGCTTTAAGTATCCTTACAAAATTAATAGTCAGAATATATAAGAAAACGTAATATGTACAATACACTTGTTATACACTCATATTGTAAAAACTATTCTCTACTAGTCTGTATACTTCGTTTGTCATATTGTTGTATCACCCATATAGAAATTTATATGTCAAAATTGTGTGTTCTCCCAGTTCGATTAACTCAAAAACAGTTATCCAAAGTACTTTTAGATTCCTATCTATGTTTCCTCAGTGAAGTGCTTAAGAAAAATGTTATTTTTTTACATAAATTCAAATCTACATTCCTTCTTACTTTATGTTGAACGAAGTTCGTGATATTCGATCTCCTCTCTTTTATTAGACTTAGGGTGCCCCTTTAAGCGTAGGTAACTTAATATCTCAATTTAATAGGCAAAATTCAAGTGAAGGGGCAAAGATATTGTATTGTAATAAGGGTTTCAAAATGATAATTTTATCAGTTATGTACAGATAGCAGGAACACGTAGCGTTTTAATGATTCGTTACGAGGGGATATCATGTAAAGTCTTGATGACGTGAGGCAATTAAGTCCGGGTTAGAAGCGTTCTTGACCTACTTTTTCTTTCTTTTCTTCTAAGGTAGATTTAAGTATGCTTTACTTCACAACGTCATAAATGATTTTTAATCAATTTTTACAGAAATATTAGTCATTAGTAGTCGTTTTAAAATGATCAGAGGTTTAGAGTTGAAATTGCTTGAAAATGTAGTGACATTAAAATTGTTATTTTACAATTATAGAGCATAGAAAATCGTACAATTACTCACTTACAACGTACATGATTCCAAACCGGACATAGTAACTTAAACAAAAAGTCAAGAAAATTCAGTCTTGTTGGACTTGCGTGAAGGACGCTTATGTATAATTTAAGAGCCCAGAAGTAAGGGTAGCATTAAAGAAATGTCATTATGTATTTTCTAAGTATTTTATTTTAACAGGCGAACAATCAAATCCATTTATAGACATATTCTTTTTGTTTTAACTAAAAGACAGAGTTCCTTTTACCATTTTTAGAAACAATTAAAGGTAAGGTATAATTATCTGTTATACTATATTTTTAAAAAATATCACCAACTAGTAGGTACTTTGCATTTTGTATGTCGCTATGATAAACCAATATAATTTTTTTAAATTTATTTCTTAATAAAGCTGATTCCAAATTATTGGATTATGCCATTTAAAATGTATGTATAGGGTCTTGAAGTAATTACATGAGACTGGCACACAAATAAATCATATTCAGTTCTAACTCAAAGTATATTTTACCCGTGTGTAGATAAGTTAATTATTAAATAAGCACATTAGTTTTACTAGTGGTCGCCCTATGGTCAAAATTCGACCTTAATAACTAATATAGTATTATATATGTTTGTCATACAGTGTGACAAATACATGGTAGTGTTTGTAAGGTTTTTTTTATTGATTTAATGTATTTTTAAGCATAATTAAAAAAATATTAGCATTCTGCACTCCTTCTCTATATAAACAATAAGTGTGAGAAAATTTCATACTCTTCCTTTCGTGCAATTTGCTTAAAAAGGGGTACAAAGATTTGGCTTCACGTATTAATATATACATGATTTTATTATACGCATAGGTACTATAAAAAAGGATTTTTCTCACAGACAAAGCCAGAAACTAGGCATAATAATAGTAATAATAGAATCAAATAAATGTATTTATTGAAGCAGAAATTATGTTTGGCAAATGTTGATAAGAGATTACGCTTATAGAATCTGTCAGTCTTTTCCTTTTGTTAGTCCGTTAATCTGCGCAATTATTTTACAACAAAAATAATAGCTTGAAAAGACTTCCATTTCAAATCGCTTAATAAAGTTTTCTTTGTACTACTTTGTACTTTTGTACTGGAAATACCTTTACAAAATGTAAGTACTTAATTATTATTATATTTCATTTGAATTTATTCATTTATTTATTTTCGCTCTAAATTCATATTCTAATGACACTTTGTTTAAACATTTAAATTACTACTAGATACACATTTTTTACTCAACTTTACAGAGAATTTTTGTTGTAGCATTTACATTAAATTTATTATTTATTTATTTATTTACACTATTAAACTACTTTATTCGATATTACATCAACATCTTAAAGTAAACACCGTTAAGGAAGTAATTGTAAATGCATCTAAAAGATACGAGTACGAGGCCCGGTTGAGAAACTATAAAGTACTGATTGCAGATAACGAGAACAAAAAAAAAATATTTATTTATTAAATTTTATAATACTTATTTTATTTTCCATAAAAAAAAGCATTTTAAATTTTCACTTGTACTCGTATTTCACTTTGTTGTTAATATGATTTTTTCTTATTCCGATATATTCTTCACCTCCAGTTTTAAATACAGAAGGGACGGATGCTAATTAATTAGCTCGGGGTAAGGTACAAATGCATTTAATACCCTGTAGTCAGCGGGTGCATTGTGTGTAGGGTTAAATGAAATAAGTCATAATTATTAAAATGGGCGTTCGCCTGGACTTGGCAAAGAGCCCGGGCAAAATCGTAGTCGCGCAATCTTAAAGTAATTGTTCGAGCCCGGCCTCTTACTGTTAATTAATTTATAATTTGTACGCCAACTCTCAACTTCCTAGCTAACGTTTTATTTCTGTTTTTAAAATTTCAAATGAACTCTCGGAGAACGAATTCGGAAATAGTATTTATTGTTCTCTTTTATTCAAAGCTTCATTTGCGAAATGGAATGGTAACTTTGGTGGTTTTTAAATCGCTTATATTTGACCAGTGTTTTAAAAAAGTGTTTGAAAAAAAAATCTTCGTTAAGATATGTATTTAGGCTACTGTTTATATTTAATTATGAAGTTAAGTTATTAATATTATAAAATATTCTTTTAAGGAAAACCTACTTGTATTTTTGATATAATTAATTACTAGCGACTCACTCTCCCTTCCCTCCATTCAACCGGGGTCGTCCCTAGGTGTGTGCTTCATGACGGTGTACCTGGCAACCACAATAAGCGCGACCACGGGTCTACCTTAAACATTTTTGTACCTATGCATTTCTGGTTTCCTATTTGAACTATTTTTATGTTCCGTCCTTTTAAGACACCTTTTCACGTTGTCGTGTTTATAAAAAATGTTTAATTGATCTTATATGGTATTGTACAACCCAAATAAAAATAAAATATATATTTGTCAATGGTACGTGCTTACCTTGATAATGTACTGAACTGATTTTGGTTAAATTACAATGTTGGATAGATAATTCAGACGTTATGAATAAAGATAATTTTTTTATCCTGTTAAAGATTTTTTTATTCTACCTCTTACTAATAGCATTAGGGGAAAATAATTTAAAGTCTTTAAAGTGCTTGTATAATTTGTTATAACACATCTAAATATAGTATTCTTTGTATGAATTGTATGAATTAAACAAAAAACCATTACTAAAATAAACAGGGTTCGTTACGGCATTTAAAATACTAATATCCTTAGTATAATATAACAAAATGTTTATGTGCGTTTATTTTTGAGATTTTATTAGATTAATCTTGATTCAGGTTTTCCGCCTGAATATTAGTTATCATATTATTCCTCATCCATGCGCAATAAATTCGCCCTGATTGGTAATTGCCTGTCGTAAAAATTAGATGGAGATATAACCGAAATGCTGACGAGAAGTGAAAATCAAAATTGCCCATTACTATATGTAGATTTAATGCTCAGCACCACCACCACTTTTTTATGTAAGTGAAATTAAACACATGAATTTTTTAGAAATTAATTTATTCTGAAAATCAATTTTAAAGTATTTATTCCATTGTATTAGGTACAGAGTTTCTTAAAAATTATAAAGTATAGTTGTAGTTTACCTATTTAATGAAAAATAGAATTATGAATATAGACTTACAATTTATGAAGAAACGTGTGACAAGTACATAGAAAACTAAAATTCAGTAGCTTCTTTTTCGAAACCGGTCAAAAAGACTTTACTTGTATAATAATAAATGATTTAGAAGTGACCTAAAATGTATTCTCTTAAATTTTTAAACAAGTATTCGGCAGCCATGCTCTTTTAAATTTACCGCTCCGAGCATATTTAAACAGTTTAGAGGAAAAATTTCACTTTAAACTTTAAAAAATAAATGTTTAAAATTTAAGAAATGAGAAGAGTGATTTTTTTAAATATTTGCAAAAGTATATAATTATTTTGTATTGTTGCGTTTGTACAAAGTTTTTTTTAATTTACTCTAAAGTTAAATTAGAAGATTTACATATTAAAGTAAAACAACAACAGTTTCTAATGGAAGAAATAAGAATGTTGCAATGTTTGATAATTTCTTAAAAAAACATCTTGTTAGGTACAGATTATTTACTTGACATCACTATACATATCTCCTTACCGTCACTTCCTATACTTTCGTAGTACGAAAAAAAGCTTCAACGGCCGTGTACGGCGATGGGACGAGCTCTGCATGCTCCCTATCAAAATCTAGACTACGCGTCAAAGTTATCGTGCGAAACGCAATAAACTATCTTATTTTATAAGTACAAACATTTAGCAAATCACCCGGTGTTGTGTGAAAGTGATTGGTGTACAAACGCGACTTAAGAACCCACGCGGGACATCGGCGAACCAGGTAGTCCATTCCACCCTTTCTATCTTTACCCAACACATCTGTATAGGTAGTTCAAATTAAAAAAGTTGTTACATTTATTTTATTAAAAATGCAAAGGCAATAAGTTACATTTTATAGAAAAAAATTATGATAACAACGAATTGACTGAAATATAATAACTTAATGACATTTGATTTTGATATAACTTTAGAGCATACAATTCAAAACACATTCAAAAGATGTGCTTTTAGAAATCATGTTTTATCGTCACTTGACTTCCCTAGGGTGCTTAATATTCCGTTATCCACTTTCCGTCTTTCATGGAATACTAGGTACTCGACCTCGTTACGCCCTATTTAGGGATTCAGGACTCCGCTTGTTACTTAGTAATTTTTAATCAGCAGATCCTCTGGGGTATTCGTAAACGACGTTGCTGTGAAACAGATGATTTTCATATACAATAGTAATAAAAAATGTTGTATTAAAATTTAACAGTCAAATCATCGGTTAAAGAACTTTAAGTTTAACGCCTTTGTAAGTTGATTTTTATCTTTAAAAAAATATTGTGACATTTAGTAAAATATTTAAATTAATTATTCGTAATTACTTATTCGAGTTGCGTATCTATCGAATGTCTACAATATATATGTATACATAATTTCAATAAATTAACAATTCTATCTAAAGTAGAACAGACATAACATATTATCAAGTATAAATTATATAAATAGCGATAATTGGTATTTAAACATGCTATAGTCCTTAGTTTCACTTGTATTCATACCTATACAATGAAGCCTTGCAAATACTACCTCGAGAACTAGTGATCATCTCTATCTATTAAATGCATAACTTCCTTAGTACATTTGTTCTCATCGTTGTTTTTAGGATTCATTTTCAGAAAATGTTGTTTTATTCGTGTTTTCAATAATCAACTTTATCGATAATTAACTTAAACATAAACATATTTTTTTTATTGAAAGAAAATAACAAAAAGGTGGCGTTTGGGTAGCCCAATATTGCCACTTAAACAGAAAAATATGACTCTTCCCGACATCTATTGGCGAATAATAATAACATTTTTCTTAACAATACCGAGCAAAGCTCGGTCATCCAGGTACTGTACATTATATCTTAAAGAAAATTTTTTTTATAGATAAATACTATAGATAATTACATAAAACTGTCGCGGCTGAAACTTTATAAAAGGAATATTGTCAAAATTAACAAAGAAAATAAGTTTAAAGCTTAACTTAATAAGTTATAAGTAAAATTTAAAGTTTTAGTCAAATCTGTCGCATTTTAATCGAATGAACACAGAGTATATAAGCAAGTATAATGGAACAAGGTAGTCCAGCCAACGCCAATCCATTTGATCGCGTAACGTAAACGGTTATTTTCCATAATTATGTCATTTATTAACGCTAATGGAGGATCCGTATTTTCCTATAGTTTGAATGCTAATTTTATTTTATATGCACAATATTTATAAAGCGTATTAAATGTTTTACCTCACTTACAACATGTTAATATTAAAGTACTTTCGTATTTTATATTCGCACTAAAGGCAGTAGTAGCTCAGTGGTAACCTGCTTGCTTTAGAAAGAAGAGTAAAATGAAGTTAAATCCTATGATATTATTCTGTGCGATTCATTTTCAATATTACTATCGCCTATGAAGAATGTTGTCAGGCAAGTCGCATGTCTGAATGAATATAGCAAGTTTTCTAAAGAGTGGTGAATTATTAACTCGTACTGTGATGAACAGTGAGGTGGACTATAGTCTAATCCAGGGGATCTCATTAAGGAGATACATGTCCCTGGACAGGCTGAATAGATGCACATATCTGTATTCTACATATTGTATGCAGTGTGATTAACTATTTCGAAAAAACCAAACGAATTCAATACATAACAACTTTATCCACATAGACTCTACGCAAAGAACTGAAAAGGCTTTTAAAACAGTAAAAAATATATTTGAAGTGGTGAGTTTTCCATTTTTTTACGCCAGTCTGTTTTTTCAGTTTCAACGTAGATAAACAAAATGATGTTTATTTTTGGCCTACTGTGATGAACTTAACTATTCATATATTATGTACAAACATAATATTAGAATATTTCGATTAATGGAAAATTGTCAATGACCATCGGCCATATTATACCCATATTAATAAAGTAGGTTAATTCGAAATAGTTAATTCGTTAGTTTTAATCGTTTAACGTTTTCGTGTTGACCAGGGTAATCAGTTATGAACATAGAAAATTTCATCAAAATCTGTCCAGTGGCATTGCCGTGATATGATCGCAGACAGACATACAGACACACAAGAAATTTAAAAGTACAGATTCGACATGTGTATTATATAATATTATTATTCGGCATATGTATAATATATGTATAAATATATATAAAAAATATTTTACAATAATTTAAAAATGAGATTTACGGGAATTGAAGTACAATCAATTTTTGAGAAGTTACTTTTCTTTGTATCTTTTCTTTTATCGTTCACTCTTAATGCACATAGAACGGTTTTACTACGCTTTCTATATTATAAAATTATTGGAAATCAAATAATCTGTCATTCTATAATGTTATCATGTTTTAACGTAACTGTCCCTTTGTAACCGCATCTTACTATAACTATAGTATAGACCTAATTCGTGAGGTCGTTTCGTAAATTCGTAAGTAACGACACTATCCCGCATTAATAACATCGTAATATTCCCATAATTCGTAGTTTACTGCCATCTTAATTATGAAGCGTAGGGCTTGTAATGAATATCAAAATATTAGTTTAATTGTAACTTTTAACCTATTTTATATATAAGACTCTCGTGTCACTATCAAACTATTTCTCCGATTTTAACGATGATTTTTTTGATTGATTTATAAAGATTTGTTCCAACTTAAAATACAGTATAACCTTTACCCTGGTTGTTTCTTCTTTTAATGGTAAATTTAACGATTTTCACAACTTCTCAGGGATTTTGGTGAGAGCATTTGAGAAACGGTTAATTTTGATAGAAATTCTGCTCCTAAGCTGAAGAAAAGATAAAATTAAGTATGCATAACATCGCGTGCCAGAGTCCTGCTAGTTAAATTACATTTCTTATTCCTTTTTACACTATGACTTACTCTCGCCTCGCTTGCGTGCACCGTAACCTATCCTATTATCTATTAGAAGTAAATTATTCAAATCTGTCGTTTAGTGTGAAGTGGCACAAAACAAACAAACAAACACGAAATTTCGCATTCATAAAATTGTTTTAAAATTTACATATTATCATTATTTTGCTTAGTTAGTGATGGGAGGCAAAGACTATAATTAACTTCAGAAAAGGAGGTTAACAAGTTGCGTGAATTTTACTAAAACATTTAGGTACAAAACGCATTAATTAGTGTCAAACAAGACTATTATATACATGTTGTTTTGATAACAAATTGAATTGCTTATGGTAAATTAATTCGTTATAAACATAAATTAGTAACCTTATTGTTTCAGGAGGATAAATACAATTTTTCCAGTTTCTTGCATATAATATTTATGATATGAAATAGAAATATGAATAATAATAATAACTAAATAAATATATGTACATAATATAGTAACATTTTGTAGGAGATAGTTTTATATATTAGTCGCCACACAGCCTTGAACTTACAAAAAATAAAAACGCATTGGATTTTGAGGTTATAATTTTATGATTTGACAGCGGTATTTCCCGCCAGTAGGTGACAAATACTGAAGTAGGTACAAGTATCAAAGGATTTAGATTTGAGGTTTACACCTAGAATACCGAAAATGTATTCCTCAAATATAACGCTACCAATTTATAGGAAGGTTACGTAGATTAGGAGATGAAAACTATTTCTTTATTTTATCACTATATTATTAAACGAGTAGTCTTATAAGTCAAATAAGTGGATTTTTAGATTGCAACCATACATTGAATCAGTATGATATTAAATGTATGATTGCAACTGAGAATTTATGATTCCAAATAACACAACCTTTATTTTGTCAGATTAAGATGCTAACCCCCATTTATACTACTTGTCAAAAATAAGGTTTTAAATTACAATTACGAAACGACTGGAATGAGCCGCTGAGGTAAACATTCAACAGATAAAATAACAGAAACGAGAATAACAACTAAAAGACGATTTGAAATCGATTGATGGAAAAATCGACTTTAAACCCCAGAATCGTCAAATGGAACATTTTCGTATTTGAAATTAATCACTGAATCAAGACAATATTAAACACATAATTAGGCTTTAGTCTTTTTTTAATAAAAACATACATTATATAAACACACATTCATAGTGTCATTTATTTTGCTTTTGTGAATGAATATCGATTGTTGTCGAAACATCGATTGTTGTCAAAAAATCGATAAATACTATATTTGACGAGCATCAACGCGAGTTTGCCCTACAACTAGCGGCATATATTATCTATACTCTTTGACTAGCGGGCTGCGGGCTAGCTGGCCAGCGAACCAATATGGCGATTGGCGGTCATGATTGATTCAACGAAAATACTCTTTTAAATGTTATTAATATGATAGAGTGTCCATGAAATTATAATTATTAATTAAAAAATGAAAAAATATGATAAGAATTATGATATAAGTCTCATGCGTGCACATTCGTAGGGCTAGATTTGGGCATCTCCGAAAGTAGTAATTTCTAGTATAGGACTTTTTGCTGGTTACTTGACGAATTTTATCAAAATTTGCCAGTGGTTTTCTCGTGATGCGGTCACAGACAGACAGGTAAAAAATGTAAAAACTACAGATTCGGCTTCTGTATCGATAAGAGTTTGTAAAAAAAAATTTTATAAATATTCAATGTAAGAAGTTTTAGTTAGTTTTATCTACTATCGTTTACTTGTAGAAATGATACTGAAAGTTTTTACAATAATGCAAATGACAACAAACAATGATATTTTAACTATAGATATGTTATGAGCGCGCAATCGTGAAAACTCGAAAACATCCTAATTAGGACGTATTGCCTTATTGTCTGTGTCACCGCATGGCGACGAGTGCATAGAGAAAAGTAATATATACCTAAATATAGAGAGCCCACTCTACCGTTTTTTTTGCCAACACGACATTAACGCCATCTGGAAATCTGGACCCTATACTATTGGACCCTATACTATTTGACCCTATACTATTAAATAGATTTAAAGTCAATCGATTCCAAATTTGTAAATATAGTGATGATAATTATATATATTACATAAAAATATATAATTAACATCACTATACTTACAAATTTAAAATCGATCTACTTAAATTATCATGTAGTGGTGATGACTGTCGTACTATGTGATAAATAAAACAAGAAAATTATTTTTTTTACTTTATTGTGTCTATTTTTAGCGTAATACAGTTGAGCGCTCATTTTGCAGAAACCGTCCTCATCATAAGAAACTTTGTCACATAAAATTCGATTGATTATCCGACACCAACTATAAATTAATAAATTTATAAAATTGTCATCAAAGTGTTTTTCGCAAGTACATATAGCACAGATCAACTTATGAAGTAAAGCGTCCTTTTCACTGCTCATTTAAAATAGTATCAATATCACAACACAAAAATAAACCCAACAGAATTTTAAAATAATCTAACTATTCAAAATAATAAAATTGAAACCATAGAAACGTTAAAATGTCAAATCACAAAAATGTCGATAAAACAGTGTTGCATAAATCCAATTCACGCATTTGATTAAATTTATAATTTTTTTGATGTGATGTTTAAGTAAAAAATGATAATAATATATATCGATTCAACTATATAAATTGTTAGTTTAAGTAACAAACAGCATCATTTATATGTGACATCAAGCATTTTTTTTTTCTAAAATTAAGTAATTTTTGCATGCAAAGTTATTTGGTATGCGTGTACTGGAATGCAGGATTGATGATACGACCGTAGCGTCATCTCGTGCTACAACTTATAGTCTCTAATAAATTTAAGCAAAGGTTTAGGGTGTAAGATAATAGATGACACTGTTAATTTTTAATCTGTAGTCGATGTTCTAAGTTTCCACCCCCTGGACGAGTGGTACGCTGCTACAAAATTAAAAAAATGCCATCCTGTGTATTTAGGAAATGCACCAATTATGATACCAAAGTTAATAAAACACAAGGGATCTCATACCACATGTAAAAACGTAGTATACTTCGATTTATTAATATATTTCAATTATTTGCCTAATATTCTGATATGTCATCGGTCGCTAGACTAATGTTTGTTTACATTGACGCGCAATTGACAACATTAGCTGTCTCTTTTTTTCTTATTGATTTTATCGACTATCCCCTTTCTATCATTTTGACATGTACCTTGAATGAAAAGTGTGTATGTGTGCAACGCGGAACACTTTTTTCGGTTGTTTAGTGAGCGTATAACATATCTATAGTTAAAATATCATTGACAACAAATGAAATTTTTTACCCTGCTCTTTTGTACAATTACATATTCAACTCAGTTAAAATCTTATTATATTATGTTTAAGAAAACTACCACGAAAGCTTAGCTTGAAAAAGTCGTCCAGTCAAATAGACAGACATTTATTGATCAAATAGAGTCATTTATAAGGTGCCTTTATGTGGTGGCAATAAATTGAATTGTCCTTATTTACACAGTCTGGTTTTAAATAAACAAATACTATGTGTTTTACGTGCGTAAAAAATCTGATCTATTTATCTAAAATGTGCACGATGATATAGGAAAGAGGCAACGGTCAATAAAGGGTTGGAACAAGGATCTGACATGCGTAACATATACGATACATTATATATTTCAACTTTCATAGTACAACAAGTTGAAGCGTACGTAATTGAAGAAATAGTAGGTATTAGGGAACGAGTAGTTCCTGAGACTATCACTTTCAAGCAAACAAAGTATAGTATTATAGTATTAGTACTAATAAAACCTTGCCTATTTACTAGTATCTAAAAAGAAATAACAATATTTTAACATAATTTATGATTTTTATCAACCTTCAAAAAGAAAAAAGAGGAATAGTCCCTCTGGATTACCTTCTTTTAAACATTCAGATATAGCTATGATATTAGAAGAGTTTGGGACTTTACGTATGCAAATATAAGTTCTTTGTTCTTGTTCTTATCTTTTACGTTTTAGCTTTTAGGCACACAAGCATGTATGTATGTATAAAGAACGGAGACAAATTTGGTTCCACGTGCAAGGCTTAAAACAAGTAATTATCTTTAAAATTCTCTCATTATTATAATAATTTAAATATTATTCAACATTTTTCATCGGTATACGTTTCTCTTAAATATAAATTTGAGGCACTTAATCACCTGCTAAGGCCTGATCCATTGACATTGAGTCCAAATACAATAATATCTCTAAAAATGCTCAGTAAGTATCTTATCAAATAAAAGTTTTTATTTAGTTGCCAAAGATAAGTGTGGTAAAATTTTAACGCATGTTATGGTAATTTGTATGATATGAGTAAGGCGAAAAAATGTGAAATTTATATACAAATGATATTTGAAAATGTTTTTATCGGTATTTAAAATTGTGCACTCTATTTTATGTAAAAAATTTATCTTAGATTCACCCTCGCTCGGGTAAGTTTTATCGGCTCGTATAGATTACTCAGGGATGAGATATTTTTCTGCAGAATAAAGTACTTCCCATCATTTAAATAGTTCATATAAGTGTATTGACTCGGTTAACCAGATATCATTATAACTAGACCTACTCGTAGTACGATTTTTCTAAAAATAAAATAAATGTACAGATTCAGCTCATTCCACTGGCACAAATTATTAAAGTGGGTACGCAAATTCAATAGATTTTTTTTCATACATAGAAATTGTTATATAGTGCGGAATGATAGAGCACATAGAATGATATACTATCCGTGATATTGATTACTGCAGCGCATAAACTGGGAAAGCTTTAGTGTGATTTGCATACTGAAGTGTATGTTAAATAAAGCTGAGTTTTATTTTGCAGATGTGAACTTTATTTTTTCTCCTTACTTATGAATACTCTCCGATAAAGTATTCGTATTTAGTTCGATCATTTCTCGTAGAGATCGAATAAATAAATATGGTGAAAAAAAAACACAAGCGTTTTGTCATCACAAAATGTGACTATTTTGGTAGAGTCAAATATTTTTAACTCTTGGTGTATTATGTATACAAAAATAATAATTTTTAAAACTACATTTTACTTTCACTAGCAAAAGTCATCTCGCTAAAAAGCTATAAACGTCAAAATTAAATTTAATTAAATCTTTATCTATAATAGTTGAACGTTAAATACTGTCAATTAAAGTTTTATCACCATTTTTTACTAAAATAATATTACGTACTGTTACATTGTACATTATAATGTAATAGATATACTGTCGCTGTTTGTTGTCGAAATGTGTCAGTTTTAAATTGACATTGTAATTCCTTATTATTGAATTTACGTACTACATTCAACAATACGCTTTCTATTATGCTAAGCCAAAGCTGGCAAAATGTTGATCGCAATGTTGCATCGGATATACATTTCTATGTTCATGCTGTTGACCGCCAATCTAATTAGTGCTGGCGGTTCGATATGAAACTGTAGGTACTGTTTACTTTGTTAATGTAAGAGCCATTTGCGTACTACCATTTATTACAAATAATTTTAAGCTATAATATTATGTGTAGTATTGTAACAAGTTTAGGTTTTTATTTCAGTCTCCGTACAAACATTATATAATATAGTTTTATGAGTAATAGTAAATATTAAAAACTGCACTCATACTTGTAGAATTTAAAAATTATTATCTTAACGTTGATTCATTTGTGAACAGTGTTATAACTTTCTCTACATAAGGTTTACCTTTATGTGTTTTTAAATTCTTTAGTGCATGTTGTACTTACTACTTTAATCATTACAAGAGAGAGAGAGACAGACATATTTGAACGCACTATTTCCTTCCTACAAATGTTTCCAACCTAAACAATTAACAAAAACTACTTTATTTAAATATAGCATTACATTGTATTTTAACAGTGTTGTTATAAATTGATATTTAACCTGACATTTCCAACATTATTTCGATATTTGCAATTCTTTTTTAATATTTCACTTGGCAACAGCAAGACAAACAAACAGTTGCAGCCAATATTGTTATATTAGTAATAACTGTAATTTATTAATAATACCTAGCTAATTGCAGGTACTAATTTCAATAACAAATATAGTAAGAATTTTAAAACTTTAACGTTAAAAGAGATTTTAATATCACAAATATTATATTATACCTATATATAATTAGTGACTTAACAAACTACCATAACTCCCACACTCTAATACTTTAACTCTAATACGTTAAGCGTATAGGAACCTGTTGTACCTTGACACCCTTTGTACCTAGAGCCACTTATTTTTTTGAAATGTTCGTGCCTTTTTTCCGTCTCTTTGTCTATGGTATAGTGAACTTTGATAAGACTAATCAACATGAAGTTAGTTGCAGGCGGTTATTGCATCGATTTTGCATGGGAGATCACTTTAACGTTTTCGCTGCAAAAAAGTAAGATATTTAATATTTTTCATTTCTTTCATTACTTCTGTTATTTACTACATAAATTTTTAAAACCTTTTGATTCAAACAAGTACTTTAGCCAAGTTTAGAATGTAGTATGCTTATTTGAGTTAATCATAAACTCCATATTTACATGTGCGAATAAAGATAAAAGGGTAGGGGTGTTGTACCTTGACCATAGTAAAACAGTTGTACCTTGGTCATATGGTCAAGGTACCTACATTCAAATGTATTCTTGTTAATTCTGTTTAGGAACGCACATACTTATTATTTTGTTGTTTTTTATACAGGTAAATGCCTCGTAGCAAAAACAAAATCAAACGGACTCTTCAATAAGAGACTTTAGCAATCTAAAACAGTACTTTTTAGTGCTATTAAACTAGTTAAAGAAAAAAATTGGATTAGTTAAGCATAAAATTAATACTGGGGACGTAGCGCCTATTCGACAACGACCTAGACGAATACCTTGGGCTAAGGAAGGTGAATACTTTGTTGGCCAAATAGTGTCTGTCAGAGAAGAGGGTGCTCTTATAAAATCTATGAAGAAGTCGCTAAAAAACTGGAAATGGCCAGATAAAGAAGATCTCAACTTATACCAATGGTTAAATTAAATATTAAGGAAAAAATAAAAAGTCCAAAAAAAATTAATTCCAAGAGGGAATATTACTCAGTTCCTGAAATGAATAAATACTCGGAGTTTATTGATTAATTAAGAAACGCTTAGTCCAAATATTAGTCAGTACGAAGAGAATAAAGACTTGTTGCTAATGTGATTAAAATGTTTAAGTTAGGTGTTACGAAAAATACTGATTTATTCATATAAATTCTGTTAATTGATATGTCATAGATATTAGATAAGATTATAAAGATATTTATAGACGTGTAGAGGCTGGAAATAATAAAAATATTTGCTATTTGTCGAGAAATATGGATTTTATTTGATGAGTTCTAACTATGACCAAGGTACAACATAGGCGGCTCTAGGTACATCACCACTGTTGTACCTTGATCAACATTCCATACTTTTTTTAGTTTATGTAAAACCTGTAAAAAGGATGATCTATGCTTTTGTATAATTTATATTATGAACCACATTAGTTCGTCTAACAGATAAAATTTGTTTAATCGCAATAGTTATAACCGCTTTTTTTCAAAAAATCGTTGAATGAAAAAGTGACCAAGGTACAACAGGTTCCCATATAAAAGCGCAGAAAGAAAATAAATTTGAACATGAATATGAAAAAAATCATGTCGCATTGCTTATTTCACTCTATGTTATTAACAGAGCGTGACAAGATCAAAGAATCATATTTCAGCTTGCTCGATCATAGCGAAAGAAATAGTAAAATATTTCAAGTAGGTACTTTCTTTATATAACGTGCTAGCCTTTTTAGCGGATATATTATTTTATATTCATTTAAATATTTTAAGCCCTTAGAGGTTTATTTATTTTGCCTTTATTTATCTTGTTGATTTATATTGCACATACATATATTTATTAGATTTAACTGGGTAGTACTGGCTTTCTTCCTAGTCAGTCTATGTATGCAGGTGGTACGGGTAAATGTTGTTTCTTCGTTTTAATTCGCGGTATACACGGTGGGTTTTTTTTCTATTAATTCCGATTTATAAAGATCAGTATGGGGTAGTGAACTCTAGATGTAAGATGTGCTGATAAAATTAATACAATAAGAGAGAATTATTGCAAGAAAAAGTTCTTCAGCAACTTGCGAAGCTACCGTTGAAAAACTAAGTAAAAAGTTAACTTTACAAAGATATCTACTATCGTTTTCTTGTAAAAATGATACTGAAAGTTTTTACAATAATGCAAGTGATATTTAAAACTTTTTTTAACCTTAAATTTATGCTACTTCGCACATTGAATGTTTGTTTATAAACAATTAATATTGCCCAGTGAATAAATATTATAACATCTGTATTGGTCAATTAGGGAAACAAAGTTTCTGAGATCAAGTTTGGGTAAGTTTCTAATTTCCCTACGGCTTATATAACATGTGGCAAATATATTTAGGGGTAACAAATGTCTAGGCTATTTGAATAGTAAATTTGAAATATTAACACGTGTGATTCAATTTTCAACTTTCTTAAACGTCCCACTGGTGGACACGGGCCTCCCATCAATACAAAGATGATAAGGTTATAGTTCACCAAGCTGGCCAAGTGCGAGTTGGCGAACTTCACATGTCTTTCATAACTTGCTAGGTTTTCTGACATGCAGCTTTTGTCACGATGTTTTTCTTCATCCTAAGACAAATAGTAATCAATAATCATGCTTAAAATAATTCACACATGAAAATTTCAGAGGTGCGATACCCAAATTTGAACCTGCTTCATACACTAACCCAAGCATGCGCCTTACTTCTGCCTTAAAATTCGTATGTAGGTACTATAAAATAAAAAATAAGCTAGCCGTAAAAATAAATATTACTACATACTTTATTACAATAGATAATTAAAATCCATGCCTTATTCTAGTTCTAGCAAAGGCTACTTGATAATTAAATAATAAATACGATACGAAGAAAATGTAACAAAATATACGTTAATTAAAATACTTTGACCGCCAAGTAAAGAAAATGCCTACAAAGCCTTAGAATGTGATCGTACTATGTAGAAACACTGTATAGGCATCTGATGAATAATTTATATACTCGGAGGAGACATGATACTCCTACTTCGCGACAGAAACGTTCGTGGCTGAACGAAAATGAGCGCATCAATATTCGATCGCTTTTAATACTTCTAATTTATTTTCTCATACACTTTTTGGGATAAAAGGTATAGAATAATATTATGGGTAGAGCAAGAAAATATCTATACGGTGTACACTATGTTACGTGAGAAAAACTTTTCCACGTTATTGTTAAAAGGTACAGATGAGCAGGGTTAAATAGCATTAATTTTGATATTATGGCATACAATTGGTGTACTATTATTAAAATTATGGAGTCGTGATTAAATTTTTAATATAAATAATTTAAAGTTTGTTAGGTAGATAACGACTATAAAACTGTACAGTGATATGCTTTTATCTTAAGAATAACTCAACCAAGAAATTTCACGTATAAAAAAATATAAAAATATTTAAGGAAAATTTTGAAGATGTCTTCATTATCCTGGAAACGAATTCTGTGCCATGTCGCATACGTGCAACAATGTCACTTGATGCTTTACATTGTGGAGAATCTGTTTTAGGTAAAGCACGTTGGCAAATTTTACTGTGAATTTTATTATGTAATATACTCGCTTTATTATAAATCTGAACTGCTCTAATTTATTTGATGGCACGTTATAACTGAAGTTTTTTTTTATTATTTTCTTATATTTGAGTACATTATATAATAATATTAAAGTGATATAATAATGCAATTAATGAAACAAAATGTTGTAATACTACATACGTAAGTATGTAGGTATTGACATACTCGTACTTCCTATTTTGTTATCAGAAAAAGACCTTCAGATAAAAAAATGTGGTGTTTGAAGCTATATTTCGATGGCATTAATTCTAAACTATGCGTATAATAAATCTTGATACAAAATATGGGCGGTTCGTAAAAGTTTCGGTAACTTAAAATTTTCTGTTAGTTAGCAGATGGCTGGTTGGCTTTCCGCTGCGGAAGCGATGCTATCGATAGCCAAGACCCTCCATTATATTGCGCTGTATCACGCTATCAGAAGTGGAATTTCAACGAGCTTTCAAAGAAATTAATAAAAAGAGCGTGCTTAGCGAAATTGTTGTACGATTTGAAATTTGTTTGTTTAGATTCATAACAATTTTTGTATTTTTTACTCCCGACGCAAAAACGACGGTGTGTGTGTGTGCGCGCGTGTGTGTGTGTGATGTCTGTCTGTGGCAGTATCTCCCGAACGAATCAACCGATTTCGAAATCGGCCCAAGATGGCCGCGGTCACAAAATGACGGATTACATATTTTTATTCAGGTTAACCTTACTAACAATGGCAATGATACCTCAATGGTAAGGCACTTGCTTGGACAGCCGAGTGGAGCGGGATCAAATCCCGGCTGTCGCAACTTGTCTTATAACATTCATCTATTGATAAATCAAGATAATGTAAAATACATTTTATCTACATAATAATTTGATAAATAAAAATTTTATACAGTAATATTCAATTATGACTTCATGTAGTTTTCCAAGTCAAGCCCAATACTTATTAAAGTTTGGCGAAAAGTTTTCAACGTAAGCCCCAATCGAATTAATGAGCGAAAACATTTGACATTCGAAAATTTACCAAGAATACCCTCGAGCGGAATCTCTCATTAACCAATTCTGAATATTACAATTGAAAATCAATATACGCTCATTACCGTAGCTTTTTATTCATAAAATATTATCGTTTTTCAATAATTTTATAATAAATATTACGCTTCTATTTCTTTACAAATAGACACATTGTATTTTATAATATACAAGCATTGTCTACGGCTCCGCCTGCATTCTAAATACCGGAAACCAAATAGAATGGTTTTATGGAGAATAAGTTTTATCCCATATGTTGACCTGAATAACCTCGCTAGCACCACACCATACCATCTAAATCCGGTGGGTTTCTCATGATGCGGTCACAGACAGACAGACAAAAAATCTATAAACTATAGATTATATTATACTATATATTAGGCCTCTGTATCGTCAATAGTAACTATTTCATTTCGATTTTCCAAAAAGTATTGTATATGACGAATAGCATTTTGCAAAGTAACCCTGGAAACATACATATTTTTACAAACTTAATACAATGATTTTTATACAGCTATACAAGATGTAGAGATTTTTTGTAGAAGTACTTCGTAGGTCGTATTGCGATGCATAATTACTAATTAGTAATATTAAAAATGCGACAATAGCTCTCTCTATCTGTCCGTTACCTTTTTATGAGATCTGGAGAGTTTGTGTAAGGTATTCATGTAAGGGGATGAAACTTCCACCCTTTAGGGTAGTAGTTTCTATGGGGAAGCAATCATTTTTTAAAGAATGGTATATTTTTTATATTTTTACAATACTTACCTACTTTTTAATACCTATGTAGGTATATATTGTATAATATGTATGTACCTATAGTATATGTTCCATACTAATCTTTAATAAAATGCAAAAAAATCACATCAGTCCAGATCCTTAGATAAGCTCGTTCAGACAAACGCTCATTAGTTACTTTTAATTTTTTGTTTTATATATTAGTATTTTTATCTCAAACTAAACATGTCCAAGAAAAAGTTAAAAATTAACTAATATAATACCAGTAATTCTTCAAGTAGTATTAATATATTGTAAACAAGCATTTGTGTGGCATTTTAGTGTCCGACTCAAGTTATTAAGTTCGTGCTCCCCATTTTAAGCCACCTTGCCGCTTTTAAAATACTCAAAGCTCCGTGAAAATTTTCGTAAACCATTTGTAACAAAACTCATTATGGTTTTTGTGTTTTATCTTTTAGAATATAGGAACTAAAAGAACTTTTATGAGTTGAAAGTTGTACAAGGTTTGTAAATAGCAAATATTCAGTGTAGTCAGCGTTCTTATAGGTACTATTATTCCGAGAAATCATTACGCATACATTATATAATATAAAAATATATCAAAATTTAGATATAAGGTTATGGGTATATTCTAAAGTTTATTATTTTATTTTGCAATAAAGTTGAATTTTAAATAAATACAAATATCAATGTTGCTTATTTATTGAAACATATTATATATTATTTACTCATTAAAATTATGTAAAATATTATAGAATGATAGTTCAACCTTTTTAAAATGAGCTATCTGCCACTTGCCAGCGAAAGTCCCGTCAAAATGAGTAAAGCTGAGAGCAGCAGAGAGCAGCGGCAAAAAACAGAGAGACAGACAAAAAGTAAAAAGTTGGGTTTTTGTTTACTTAGTAGTTCAGTATACAATTAAATATGCAATAGTAAAAAGCCATTATGTAGTGATGTTACAAACAGACACTTTAATTTTATTATCCGTAAAGATTATTATTAAAGTTTGACTTAAATTAACAAAATATAAATAATAAAAGGTATTTTATGATTACAAATCATTCTAAGTGGAAACAAACGAACAAAGTAATTTAATTGTTTATTAAAAATCACTATTTATTATGTAAACCATTAAATAATTACTAATTTTAACAAAAGATTGTGGTAGCTCTGTGGTAACGCGCTCGATTAAATAACTGAGTGAAGCGAGTTCAAAACTTTGGTCTCGCACCTCTGATATTTTCATGTGCGAATCATTTCTAACATGATTATCACTTGTCTTACGGCGAAGAAAAACATCACGAGGAAACCTGCATGTCTGAGAGAACCTAGCAAGTTTTTGAAATACATGTGAAGTCCGCTAACCCGCATTTGGCCAACGTGGTGGATTATGCCTAATTCCCCCTGTATTGAAGGGAGGCCCGTGCCCAGTGGTGGGAGGTTGAAAAGAGCTGAATACGCGTAACTGTAATACTCGTACGTAAGCCCAACGTTAATTTATAAAAATATTACATGAAAAAAGTATTTAGTCGCTTTATTTTTTGTATGAAAAATATCTAAATTAATACCCAGTAGAATGAGTGCCAATACATTAATATTTTTTTTCATTTTTCATTTTCTAGACGTTGTGAAGTATTGTATTAGACGTGTTCGTAAGTACTTATTTGCGTTACACAAAAATGCCATGTTCGCATTTTTAAATTTATTACTTAATTTTGATTTGTGAAATATTATGCTACATATCTGTAGTATAAACATATGCACAGTATGAAAATATTCTATATCAACAAATTTTTAATGTCTTTATTGAAATTTTCGAAAAAAATTAATAATCTAAAATTAAACTAAAAAAGAGTGCGATAACGTTATAATAAATTTGCTTCACCAATTAGTACACGCTAAATGCACTTCTACAATAAAAACAGCTATCTGATAATACATTCTAGTTCTCTGGAATATCACGTACCTAGTTGAAAACTAGGTTAATACCTGTAGAATTGATTAAAGTCCTGTTTCAAGTCGACTCCTTAATAACTCTAGTCCTATGACTAGGGTGACCATAAATTGTGTTAAACTTTATTAAATTTTTTAAATATGATTGAAAAATTCAAATATTTAAATGTACAGAAATGTATAGCAATATCAATATTTAGTGGTAATATGTAAATTGAAGTAGTAATGCGAATTATAGTTAGTATCTATGTATAATCAATTGTTATGTTAAAAAGTTCGTCTTTGTATAACATAGATAAATTTTCTATTAGTAGTTGAAATTCGATTGTCGTGAAAAATTTGCGGAAAATATATGTATTTAAATAGAAATTACGATATATCGATTAAAAGACTGGTTCCAATTTTTGTAACACCAAAACTCCTCAATAGCTACTAAACAAAAAAAATGAGTTGACTGAGATGTTGATAGACGAGGAGAAAAGATACAGATTTTTTTTGTCTATTTAAACATATCGATACCAGACTAGAATTTGATTTTCAAATATTACATACAGTTGTCATGTAAGCTAGTTTTAAAGTTCCGTCGCTTCAAAGCTATCTTCTACATCTGGTTACCCTATTTTCAATCCTTCCAATAGTGGTCGGTATTGGCTGTGCGCTAAGAATAGCAATAAGCTTGTTATTAGACTTTGACTATCACTCTGTCTCCGATTATACCTAAAGTACTAAAGAAAAGAATTCAAAGCGACTTTTTACAAAGAAAATTATAATGACAAGAAAAATTTATGTTTTAATGAGAGTACTTTTAGAATAAGGAAACTTTCTTGACTCGATAATAAGAGACGTATTAAAATCTACATAACTATTAATAAAGTAATATTAAAACTTAAACTGGTTTTGAGAAGTTCAAAAGTGAGTTTAATAAAAATACATTTTTTTTACATGGCTTCTCCAGAAGCGGCATGTTTATTGAACGGTAACTGTAACGGTTAGTGGTCTCAGACGATTTACTCTCCAGCTGTTTTACTAATTTTTTATACTTAAACTACCTAAGAAGACAAAAAAATGATTTTATCTATAATTTACTACAGTCTACGGGGGATGTGATTTAGAGTTAACGAGAAACATCCCCTTCGCTTCTTAAACTCTCCTCTTCTATACATGTATATATCTGTATAGTGTTTCGAGAACTTTTGCCATATTTTTCATTTAGATAGTAAAATTAGTATAGCACCACACCCTAAGCCTTATGTTACGAATGACGTGAGTAAACTGCGAACCAACGTAATAATTCGATCGATCTATTTGTCAACATTGTACCATATGGCGCACGTCCGACAATGTTGATATATCCTCAGAATAAGCCCCGCTTATCAAATTATCTACTAAGATAGCTGCCAGACAATTCTGCTGTGTATAATATAATATAGATGGAATGACAAGATTATATTAAACCAGTGGTGCAAAAGTTAATTTATGTTATTACAGAGTTTTTATGGAACTGAATTTGTATCATAACTACGTTTGTGTATACTTGTGCAGTAGTAATGGATGTACAGTATCTATGATTTGAGATTTATAAATCTGACTCGTACATACATTCTAATATTAGTGTATGAAGTGTTTTTATAAGTAAGTAACAACTACAAAACTAAAGCCTCTTTATATATTTTTATGTTCGATTAATGTTATTACATTCCTTTTAATATTATATATATTTTTACAAGGTTAAGATAGCCGAAAATATTCGTTTGAATTCAGTGAAATAAATAAATGATTATGAATATGGACACGTGGAAGAATCCGTCGAAATGATAGACTGCTACATAATAACACGCTAAAGAGACCTAGTTCACAGTCCATAGTGCAAGCTGTATATATGTAACACAAAGAAAATGTGCGCCAGGTCAAGGCTGACTGTTTCATCTCATGGATGAGAAAATCGCGAGAGATTTTTCAAAAGAATTAACGAGGCCTCGGGAAAAATTTAAGACACTCGCTAAGATACGAGTAAATAAATACTTTTATGTAACGACTAAATGACATTTAACCTCTCTCGAACGTTGTGAAACTTGATTTAATAATATTTTTTAAGTTACACAGCATAATATATCTAGAACTATATGTGGAAAATATTATCCATTATTCCTACATTTTACACCTATGATACGACTATAAAAAAAACTTCTTAAAGGCCATGCTAGTTTTGATACCTACATCGTTATTTACACGGAGCATTTAATGTGGTTTAGAAATTATTATTACCAGTTAATTGACGCATCTGCGCCAGAGACAGATTAATGCTCCATTTATCCTACAATAGTTAATGGTTATCCCTACGTTAGGTATATGACCACTTTATGACATCTTAGTTATTTATTACATTGATGTAACGTTATTTATTAGTACCTAGATAACTTAGTTTTTTCGTATTATGTACCTTCGTGTATGGAGAGTTCGATATCGATAGATCTAGTACTTATAGCTTCAAATAACAAAATTCAATATAAAAGAGAACTTGTATAGTATTAAACAAACGAAAGTAGATATTACAATAAGCTTATGATTGATGCTTGTATGTTAAGCATGCATTTAATGGAAGCTTTGCCTGCTTTGGTCCTGTCACTATTTAGACGATATTCGTTTCACAATTAATAAATTATGCATAATGCATATGCTTCATAAACAGGTGGGACCAAAGACTCTTAATAAATAAACATGAATGCATACTTTGCTATACTATTAAAGTACCTACTTGGTACAGATAGATAATTATAAAACAAGACTAAATTAATAACTATAGTTACGAGACTTGGTTTTAAATAATAAATTACACTCTAAAATATTATAAAAACATTCAGTATAAATTGATTTTGCGATGGAATTGCAGTCAGAAATACCAAATCAATCCGGTCAATTTAACGGTGTCGCTTCAACCGGAATAACGAAAATGGTACCAATTGAACACCTGTTTATACAATGCTGATGAGAATAAATAAAATTTAAGTGTCTGTTTTTAATTTCAAATTTACAGCTTTTCACTAAATTCATATGAAAGCATAATATACGGTAGTTCATCAAAAAAAAACATTTTTTTTTTATTTTGTCAATCTGTTTTACTACTTTTTTTTACTGTTATATTTATTTTTACTTACGCCCAGCGAAACGCGCCGGGTTTGCTAGTATATTGTAGTATGGTCTCGGTTCCCAGCATTCTCTTATTACGACAGTGATAAGATATAGCTATTCACTTATTATTTCACAGCCAGCATCAAGTGCCGTAATGAACCAATTGCATGACAGTTGGACATTTGCGCTGTAAGTAGGTACATAAAAGAGGCACTTCCATTTTCAAGATTGCTGTCATAAGTTTCTTATGATAGTGAAATAAGTTTCGTGTAATGTTTTGGATTATAATAAGGCAGTGGCAGCCCAGTGGTTACGCGTTCGCTCGGGTAACCGAGTGAAGCGGGTTCATATCCTGGGTCTCTAACCTCGATGTTTTCATGTGATACACTCCTCTGATACACTCGATGGTAAACGTAGCATAAACAAAACTAACAAAAGAGTCAATGATTCAGGAGAACATAATATATAATAATATATTCTTTTATAATCGCTCATATCATAATATGTCTTCTTTACTTTGTTTCAGGCGTGCTAGTGCGGGGCTACTAGCACCTCAACTCACCTGCCAAAGCTCACCAGGTCCAGCGGCATCAGCACCACCTCTTCCACCCCCAACTTCACCCCCTCGGATTGTATCCGCACCTCAACCACCTCCCGAGCCTATACCACAACCAATCGAAGAAGATGGTGTGCGATTGCGTCGTACGCACACCGTCGCAGTGCGAGATTACCTGAAGAGGGAAACTCAAACCTTTTTTGGTGTCCAAAAAGATAATGAGAGGGAACAAAGACGGCTGTGGCATGAAAGGCGAAGAAGACATGCGGCGCGGGCTCTCGGTGACCTTAGGCTTGATCTGCCTCCGGATCATCATCCCGATGTCGACGATATTAGGTAGGTGTCCTGGATATTAATATAAAATGAGATATAGTTGTAGGCAGATCCATAAATTGTATAGGATAGTTATTTCATAATACCCAGCAACTATTAGTCAGTTTTTGTTATTTTGATTGTCTGTTTGTTTCCTCGCAACAATTCATTTTTATTTTATAAAACGATTCATTCAATTTGAAATAAATGTTAAGATTTATTAATTTACTATTTATAAGGTAAATTAAAACAATGAATGATATTTATTTATTTATTGAATTTATATATAATGAATATATACCTACCTATATAACAAAATAAATTCTGCTTCTGTCGGACATAACGGATTTCGATATGGTTTTCATTAATAGAAAAAGCTATAAACTAATGTTTATGCATATAATTTTTAAATAGAGATCCTAGACGTTTTTTGTTTCAAAAAGAAAAAAGTTATCGTACGATTATATCGTTAAAGCTGGCTAAGCCTTTAGTGAAATTGGTTTTAAAAAGGCCTATAGAAAAGACCGCAAGACAGCTCATATTAACTATTTTTGTCTGTTAAAACGTACCTAGTTAGAATCATCTGAATTTGATATAATATTAAATAACATACGTAATAAGTAAATTGAGTCGCCTTCATGAAATAAAATAGTATTTTAAAGTCAATGTTCTTTAAAATATATATGATATATATACACGTATATATTTAATATAAATCTATAGTATATTCAAATTTCAAAATTCAAATTTATTTAAGCTGACGTAAGACAATTAATGTTAAATAATTTTGGAATCTACATAACTTTCATCTATTTTGTACACAACATTATAGTATAACGAGCAAACCGCACGTAATGTCTCTCACATTCTATTAAATAAATTCATAATATATTCCATCAGACGAAATTAATGGAAGCACTAAGCTGCGACTGTGATTGTGCTGTTGGTAGTTATTATAAAATCTATTACAAGTTTGTAATAACAAGCGTTCATTCTTGATATTGTTCGTGTTTGTATGTATTCCTGTTTTATCTCTAGACTCTAAGCATTACCTTTTCGCAAGTAAATCAAGCAATGTCTTTGGACTGAAACTTAACTGGACCGATTCTATGAAAACTTTGTTGTTTTTAATCAGAAACATTACCATAAAATGTTATTTTCGAGAAATGTACCACAGAAATAATATATTCTAAGTACATAATTTAAATAATATAAGGATTTGACTCTGAGTTTTTCAATAAGATTTACTCTGACTCCATTAACAGATAAACTCGATTGTATCAAATTTTTGCATTTTCATCAATATCACATGTATGTAATGTGTAATGTAATATGTACCTATATATAAAGTTCTAAATCGATATAACTATTGAAAATAAGTAGTTTAAAATCGCTTCCAAAAATGATAATATAGGAAATTTAAAATTTATCTAGAATACATCTAGATTGTAAATATAATATGTAGACGTGTACTGAGACTGAATACGTCTGTTATTAGCGATATAATTTTCGCAAGTTTTAAATATTTTTTTAGTCGTATTGACATTTGTCGCGGTCTTGTTACCACAAAGCTTGATGATGTATGTATGAGTAGACGGCAAAGTCCAGAGAATAAATTATTATTCTCTGGTTTCCAACTTACCAAATTCCAACTAGAATACATTGTTTTTGAGCGTATACATTTTACATAACATATAAATTAAAAGTATAGTGATATCCAGAAAGTAACTCGTCATGAGAAAGTATCTTTTTAATAATTTATAACCTAGTTCACCGAATATTGTAAGCCATTTCATACATCAAATACCAAATGGCGCGAAATGATCAGAATTTTATAGCAGTATATCACATTAAATATACAAGGTTTTTCTAGAATGTAAAATGTTTCTGAGTGAAGAATATCTTATTTTGCATGCCGTATATAGCGCCTCTCAAATATTCAGTCAACGTAGACATTTGAGCCGATCTTCATATTATCGTTCGCTATAGTATAAAGTATAGAGGGGTTTCTTAACATTTTATGGTGTATGAAACATCTTCATAATCTCTATAATAATAGGATATAAAATATGTATTTATGAAGGTTTCTTATATAGGTATGTGGTATTGTTACTTTACTTTATGTTTGGACGAAACCAGGGCGAGTTATTAATATAAAATTTATCAGTAAAGTGCAGTTTTAATATAACAAATTTTAAGATACAATTCAAGGTTTCCAAATAAATTCCTTTGAAATAAAAGAAAAAAGATTGACGTTTTGCTAAAACAATTTACGGCTTTGATGCGAAAATTAATGTAGCGTGTCTAATACTTAACATGATATTACTTCATTTGATATAACTCAGGCTCAGAAATTGTAAGTGAATCAGATATTACAGGATTTTTTTTTGGATAAAATGTGTTATTGCTAAGGAACGTGACAATACAAAGAGAATAGAAAATGAAATAATATTAAACGTATGTAGATTGACCTAGAAAACTGAAGTATTTGCTATACCCACTCTGCTTACAACATTAATGATAGGTTAAATATAAGTTCAAATGAATATATATTTTTTGATTCATATTCAAGTTAATTCTGGCACTTGTTAAAAGACGAAAATTCATAATTATTGCGTACCTACATAAAAAAATGTGTGTAATATTAAAAAAAAATGAAAACATGAACCATCTTAGATTTGAAATGAAAAGAAACGAAAAGTCTTTATGAATTAAATATTTGCGTTTGCTTAAAGTTTAAAGTACTTAAGTAGGTTGGTATCCAGAATTAATAGCGCATTAGTAAAGTAGTATAAAAGTAGCCGAACAATAAATTACTGTTTCCGCTAGAGTATTGACTGGTTTCATGAGACTCGTAGCTGTTTCTTATTGGAAAACTGTCTAAAATAAGATTTATTCGTGGACTTAAAAGTTGGTAACTTGCACATTGATCCATTTAAAGTAGTTATAAAATTTAAGCTTATTTTACATATATATAATTGAAATATGATATGGGTATCTAGTGACATGAAATTAAATAATTTTCAATGAGAACACAAAGTTTTGTCACATAAAACTATATCAATCTATATTACTCTAACATAAAAGACAGTGGTAGCCCGGTGATAATGCGCTTGTTTATGAAACTGAGTGAAGCGGGTTCAAATCCCGGGTCTCGCAACTCTCATATTTACATGGGCGAATCATTTGTATCATGAAAAGAAAAGAAAGAAGAAAAGAAAAATTTCGAAAGAAATGTGGTGAACTATGACTCTCTTCGTATTGAAAGGAGGCTTGTGCCCAGCATTGGGACGTTAAAAATTAGTCTATTAATTATAATAGCAATGGTATATATACGATTGAAATCTCTAATAATGATTGTCGAGAGATAGAAGATTTATTACAAAGTTCCTCTTTATAATTTAAATATGAAAACAGATATTAATAGAAACAGAAAGAAATAATTTTAAATTGTAAAATAAAAATATTATAAGAACTTATTCTTATAAAAGGTTATTGTTTTGTTACGACCATGGCTTTTAAAATACTCGTAATATAGCTATACTAATAATACAAAGCTTAAGAGATTTTTATTTGTTTTAGCGCGGTAATCTGTAATAGTACCGGACAGATTTGAATTTTGTTATTCAGTTATAATGAATTACGTTTATATATTTTTATATATAAGGAATATTATTTATTTTTATATAAGGAATAAAGGATAAATTGTATAAGGTGGGTGGACCATATAAAGCCACCTTAACAAATAAACAGTTATAATTTGTTTATTTACTGGATAAATGAAACAAACTTATTTTTTAATAACACTTTGTTTTATTATGTAGCATATTAAATACTTTTTTTTTGCAAAGTTAATCACTATCTAATAAACGTAGGTTTTGGAAAGCTCTTCTAAATGGCCTTACTAGGAACAGGGCTCCATATAAAGCCAATATAATAAATCAGTCATTGAACTGAAAACTAACGTTATGATTATCAAAATATCTGCTTATACTTAAACTACATTAAAAGGTCTTTGATTATAACGTAACATTAAACGGTCAACATTATATATCCAGTTATAAAATACTCAACGAAAATAACTTGATCACAATTGTATAAGCTAGTATAGTATTATGTGTTATGTGGTATAGCTAAAAATCTTTTAGAAGTTATAATAAAGAAATGTTTTTAAAAGTAATACTAATGAGTTTTATATTGATTAAAAATAAATTTTCAAGGACCTTAATACTCGTAGTAAAATTATAAAAAAAAATCTGAACTAGTTTGATTGGCCTTACAAGGAACCATTGACTTTTCTAGGAAAACTACCGATATTTTGACTGAAATCATAATAAAGTGGTAATTTTATTTTATTACTACAACCAACCCTTGTTACTAATTCAGAGTCACAAAAATTAATCAAAATAATAGGTTATTTACTTAAAAGCTTTACTTAAAAAGTTTCTCTGTGAGCGTGACTTACAATTTTAACGTCGATAAGAGTCCGTCCTTAAGATAGCTAGGTCTTAGTGTAAGTAAATGGAATTTGTTATCACGTGGCAATAACTATGATTTTTTGATAATTGGCCTTCGAAGGAACATGGTCCACCCACCTTACGTTGCTTTTGAAAACATAATAACGGCAATCTTAATTAGAAACTAATTATATTTACATATTTAAAATTTCAAGCTAACGATTAAGCGGTATGGGTTAGGATTATTAGCGAAGGCTGAACTGTTTTTTTTTTTAAACTTTTTTATAACATTTTTATAATACATACCTACTAAGAAAATACATACAATTATATTCCAACTGAATCAAATCTGTACATTAAATAGTTTTTGGAAAATGTTATTGAAGTAGTCATTATTAATGGAGTCAAAATCAATCGTTTTTAGAATTTTTGTCTGTCTGTCTGTCCGTCTGTGGGCACATCACGCGAATACCGCTGGACAGATTTTGATGTTATTAGTATGAGGATAGCTGGTTATCCACGTCATGTCTCATTTCTGAATCAGAAATCTATACTAACCGTTAAAATGTATTTAGGGATGAATCCGAGCGGAGCGAGGATGAGTCACTAGTTGTTATGTAATCTGTATATCTTTATTTCTATATAATACTAGCGATTCCCTCGGCTCCGCCCGCGACTCATAAAAAAAAGGTAGAAGGTTTTTTTAACCTTTTTAACCTTTAGGTTTATAAGTATTTTTGATGTCAAATCATAAAAAAAATAAAAAATAAATAAAATTGGTCAAAAAATAAAGAAAACAAAAATCTAGAGAGGGTCCCTATTACCTAGGGGAATAAAAAATAGCCTACAACCTAATAGGTCTGAGAATAGGTTCAACCTATTCTACCAAGTATATAGATTTTTTTTTATAAAAAATCGGTCAATCCGTTTTGGAGCAGTTCGATAAAAAACACTGTGACACGAGATTTTTATATATTATAAGATTATATATAAAATAAATAACGACGATATTAAAATTAAAGGCAAAAATACTGTAGAGTTACGTTAGTAATTTTTCTGTAGTCGCCTCTACACGGCGTTAGGCTCAGCGAATGTGCGCTAAATATTTAATACCGACCTGACCTGTATTTTAGACGATCGAAAATGAGGTCGTGCGAATTATAGAACAGGTTAATAGGCGTTTGAAATAATAAGAAAAGAAAATTTTACTTTAAGTAATTTTATTGTTTGTATGTTTATATTAAGTTCGTACTTAAGGTAAGTATCTTTTTATGGTAAATAGTTTTATAATTAAATTTATTTATACTATAGTAGGCATGGTTGCTAGGTCTGTATGAATGCTAAAGTTTTTCTTTCTATGTTTGTACTTGATTTACGCTAAATCGTTCGTTTTGTATGAAATTTTAAACCTTTCTTAGATACGAAGCGAGGGCGCTCGTAATTATTAACTGAATTCAGTGTTTTTTTTTATATTATACTAGGTACATTGTAAGTAAAGATTGCTCAAATATTAGATTCTATTCCGATATAAAGTATTCTATATCATGATAACTCGGGCAACGAGCTATCATTATACCATATCAAATCTGTCTAATGGTTTTCTCGTGTCACAGACATATAGACGAAATGCTGTAAACTATAGATTCGGCTTCTGTATCCATAATAATGACTGTTTGAATAACATTTTCCAAAAAAAAATTAATGAACAGATTCGACTCAGAATGTTATTATATGTATAGATAAAAAGGGTCGTTCACACATGCAAGGGATATGCGATAGATAATGCGAAATAAGGTGAAATGTGGTGATACTCACTTGTTTACTTTTGATGAAACGTAACATAGGATAAAATGTCCTAAAAGACAAAATACGTTATATATTATGTACAATGTACAATATTATTTCCAAAAATTATTAAAAGGTAAATCTTGCGGTTCAGATTGTAATAGGAGTAGGTACCTAATGTCTAAAAGTTTGGTTCTTGATATTAATAGCCTTCTATTAGTACTTATAAGAATATTAAAAATTAGTTCATAAGTTAAGAGTTTATCGATTACGAATTAATCCTAAACTAAATTTATCTTAAAATATTTAATATTTTTACTCTGATCTGAGGTATTTTTTGCGCAAAAGAATAATCTAAAACATAGGTTCATATTTATAATTTATATATTTCCATAGTTATCTAGTTACGAGTATTACCATACACGATTATACATTAAAGTACTTTAAAGTCGCATATTTTTTTCTTAGCGAAATCAATATCCCGCCCGTGTAGTGTTGTATTCCAAAGCGTGTGAAAATCGCGAAAACTCGTTTTATACGAGTGTTATAAAAATGTGCGATTTCAATGCAGGTGCCGCTGAAAGGAAATCTACATTTCTCGCGTGCCATTGTTGGTGTCCTTTTGAAATTTTATAATGTATTTTCTATTACTTCAAGTTTACATGAAATGTTTTAGTGGCTATCAAATATTATAACGTAGAAACTAGAACATTTTTATACATAAAATAATGGAAGCAACTATTATAGTTGTACTATGTCTCAATTATTATTAAATACCTACCAGCGCCTTAACCTTGCCTTGCTTCAGGTTCGAATTTAATAAAAACGAAAACAAATCTGGTCCACGGGAACCATACAATTTTCCGGGATCAAAAATATATGCTATTCCTGACTGTATTTTATCTCTGTGCCACATTTCATCCAGAACCGCTCAGCCGCTCTGGCGTGATTGAAAACAAACAACCTTTCAACCATCTGTCCTTAGAAACTTTTACATTTATAGATAATATTAGTAGGAATATCTCATAACAACGTAATACTCGTACATAATCAAGGGAAAAAAATCCAATAATATTATTACTTACGCATACTAAGCAATGTATTATGATTTATGCGTACTAGTATTTTTTCCTTACTTTGTTATAAAAGTTGTATTCGGGCTGCCTTGATTGTTATCGATACACAAGAAAATAAAAGACCATTTACTGACAATTATTTGAAATATTTTTCATTGTCGCTCATGAAGTTATTATAGTGAAACGTATACACTATGCAGCCCTTCTTAACGTCCCACACTGAGCACGGGTCTCCCTTCAATACGAGGGGATTTACCACGCTGGCCGAATGTGGGTTTGCGGACTTCATAAGTTTTGTGACAGACATGCAGGTTTCCTTACGATTTTCTCCTTCAACGTAAGATAATAGTGTTTTTTTTATTTCTACCAACATGAGTCTACTAATAAGATTATTTTTTCTAGTATGTATGGAGCGTCAGGAGCGGCACCTAGAGAGGCGCGGGGGCAAACGCGCGAGCGGCCCGACGTACTGCCTGCGCCGGCGCCGCTCGAGCCGCCCACGCCTACACTCACCCACCCTGGGAAAGACAGCGTGGCCCGGCTCACCCTTACAGGATTATCTTATGTTGTTACTGTAAGTACATCCATTGAATTCATAAAATAAAGTCTGCCTGCGCTTTTATATTTCTTTTAAGCAACTTACGGGATTTTGAGATGTACTAGTCGTAACTACTATACTTAGATCATTAACGTCTAAGTTTCTAGAAAACTAATTTAAACTTAGAATCAGCATATTATATACAAAGAGTAATAGCGAATCAATCATGTAGATGGTGATATTATGATGTATTCAAATTCAAATTCAAATTCAAAATATTTTATTCAGCATAAAATTATTACAATTTTTTACTGAACGTCATGAGTCTACTACCAGTTCGGAAAGAAGAAGCCACTGACCTGAGAAGAACTGGCGAAAGAAACTCAGCGGGACTAATTTATTTTTTTTTTGTCTGTTTTAATATTTTTTTTTAATGAAAATCGAAATGAACAATAATTCTATGGGTTGAAATAGCCTGGAGGCGATCACATCATTCCCAAGGCGTACTGTCTTCTAAAAAATCGTTAATCGAATAATATCCTTTACTACACAAACGTTCTTTCACAATTTTTTTAAATTTGGCAATAGGAGCTTTTTGAACGTTTTCTGGGATCCTGTTGTATAAGCGTATACATTGTCCATAAAAAGAATTACTGACTCGGCGTAAACGAGTCACAGGCATTACAAGTTTATGTTTACTCCTAGTATTAATGGTATGCATGTCGCAATTCCTGGGAAATTCGTGTATATTTTTATGAACATACATAACATTTTCGTACACGTATTGAGAAGCAACAGTCAATATTTTTATTTCTTTAAACTTATCTCTTAATGATATTCTAGGACCTAAACTATAAATTGCACGAATAGCTCTTTTCTGCAGGACAAAATTACAAAACAGGATATACATATTATATTCAGAATTTTATTTAATAAAATAATTACATTTTCTAAAACAGCTCGGGGCATTACTGAAAGTCGTAACGATGTCATGTCAATCATCTGGTACGATCCTATAGGCCTTGTAAAAAATATTTCCTTTTTTGTAAACATCGCTCATATTTAATATATTTAAATATAACACAACAATATCTGGAAACATCATTAAGAGCAAAATAGGGTACCTACAGTGAGTAAAGTATCGAGTTCTCATTAGATATGAAAATGATTTTAATGATGCATAATTCACACTCTTACTAATATAATAAAATGTGGGTAATCCTTTTATTACTTTTGTAACATTCTATTTGAATATTTTGGTATGAAGATATAATAGAATTTACATTATAAATTGAGGATGAGGTTGACTGACTCTTTCGAACCGAAAAAAGTACTGTCTGGTAGAGATGGAATGTTATAAAAACGAAATTCATTTATAACTTTCTTTTGTTTGTCTGTTGTAGCGTAATGTCGAAAATGAAAAAAAAATGTATTGAAAAATTTCAGATTTACAGAATACTTTAGGAGCAAATACTTTTCCGTATTTTAGAGTTGAATAACATCCACCAATATAACTATAACTTTCGCTTGGGCCGCACTATAACGATAGTGAGTAAAGAAATTGTCAAAAAAATAAAAAATAAGTTTTGTTATAAGCGGCACGGTACCTAATAAAGCCGAAGAAACAAAGATTTTGACTGTTAGTGTACACAGTAACACACGCACTCTTGGGGATTAAAAATATTTAAGTGCGCAGTGCGCTGGGTTCCCAGAATGCTAACCGATGCATAAAAATAGAAATGATCTGCCTAGATTAGCGTTAATTTAAAATTATCGTGTAAAAATAAAAATTCTCCCAGATAAAAACATGGTTTTAAAAGGCTGATCCATGAAATAATGAGTCGTACAATGGCGTTGTTTTTATTTTGTCTATATATCATCATAGATTTTATAAAAATAAAATGACAATTAGTTGAGGTCGTAGTAATAGTAAATAGGATTAGATCTCAAAGAAAAAGAACATTAAGAGAGGTTTCTAAGTTATTATAAAACATACTCCAAGTATATTATAATAAAAGGCGACTTTATTTAAAAAAAAAGTTAAAAAGTTACGGCCAACATACTGGTACTTGTTCTCACTTTTTATTGAATGCCTCGCGTATTTTGACATTTCATTTTTTTTATTTAACTACAAAGACGTAAATGATAAAATATCTTCTAAAATTATAAGCGCCTAGACAGGCCACAGGTGTTTTACTTTACTCTTAACCTACTTCTCGGAGGCTAAGCACTAATTTTTAAGTTAGTAAGCTTCCCTTGAGTTATATAACAATTAAGTTGACCGGGATAAAAACGTTAAATCATAGCGAATATATTTCTAAAATATTTATTTTTCCATAGAATAGTCAGAATAAATAATTCACATTTTTTCCGATGTACAATTCGTCGTCTTCTATAAAACATTAAAATTACTTTTACACAAGCAAATAAACTTAAATTCAATAATAATTTCTTCATGTTATTTTAATAATAGAGAATCATTATATAAAAAGTTTTTGTTTTCAATCTCATTGTGAACTTGTATATAAAAACAAAGAACGTTTCAACTATTCGTTTTCTCAAACAATATTATGTTAATGTTCTTGAACGTAGCGTGGGGTCTGGTGGTGGGGTTTCATAGTTCAACGATTAACTTTATTGGTTTATTTTTACTTACAAATTTTGTACTAGCTAGAATTTTCAATGTTTTTCTAGTTTATTTTCGGTTCTTATATAATATACTTGCTTTGTAAAGGGAACCTGTATTACTACAGCAGGAAGCAAATCAAGTTAGTTTGGCATTTTTATAAAGTATATACGATATATATATATGTTCTTTACATACGATAGTATAATAATAATTAACATAAACTTAGAATAATATATTTGCTATGTGTTGGCAGGAGAGTAGGTCATGAATAAAATATATCAACATTTTAGGCGTATCGTATCTTTATATTCTATGTAGGTATGTAAGTAAATGTATATTTAAATTGACTTGTAAAGATCTCGATTTTTAAAACAAGAATATTACAATATTTCATGAAGCTCATAGCAAATTATTAATTGTGTTTCTTAAATACAATACCTACTAGAGTTTAGAAGAAATAATAATAAAACTAGGTAATATTATAATTGTATGAAAGCATGAGAGCATTAGGAAGTAAGAAGTATGCATTAAAGAAAACAGTATTATGTTTCTAGTGACTCTTAACGTTAGTAATGTCTAACTTTTATTGCCATTTATCTTGAAAACTCAACAACTATTCACATTTCGAGATTCTTGCGTTGAATTGCATGAAATGTTAGGTGCTCTTTGTTCAGCTTTGCATACGTTATACCAAAGTGGCTATACGGCCTGGCTTCCTATAATTCTTCATTCTATCCTCCAAATATGCGACAGATGAATTAGGCTACCATATTTCTGTGCAATAAATTATAAAAGCGATGTCTTTAGGGATCGAGTCGCGCTTTATGGCATCGTAAATAACATAGTCTCTGGTCGCAGCAATATTCTAGAAAGGAACTCTACATAATACAGCCGCTTCTCTTAAGAGCACTATGTGTTAAAATAAATTTATATAGTGAAGTATGCACAGGATTATCATATTTATTTATTATTTTAAATATTCAAATAGTTATTCATAATAACTATGTGAATAATTACTAAGTTAAGAAGGTTTTATGTATGTAAGTGTGAATTCTTCAACACCCATCCGATCCTATCCTAAGAAGGAGATCTTAGTTCTTTATAAATGAAACTACCTTTTTGGGTTTTGCCGCGGATTTATTTTTATCTTATAAAATATTTTTAAAATTTTAAAATTTAAATGCTTATAATTAAAAATTTATAAGGTACCTTGATGCCATTTTTTTGTGGGTAGGTACTGTCTGTAACAAGTATATAAACCTCTAAGACGTCAAATACCTTAGCTCGCTCGTGACCATGATTGCTGTACAACATTCGAAATGTCGGGAACTAAAAATCTAAATAAATCCGCGACAAAATCCGAAAAGGTAGTTTCATTTATAATGTCGAATATTTGCGTAGACCGAAGAAGGTATTATCTTACTTCTTTTTAAATCGGCCAACAAGACCACATGAGAATATACCTACATGATTTTTTAGACACGTTAATCCGATGGGTTAGAAGGGTCATGATGGAAACTTTTCGAGCCTTCGCTATATATCCGTCTATTCCACATCTGAAGAGCTTATTTCGGGTTAGTTATCATAGAAAATATATCCTAAGGTGTATAATGTATATTTTCTCGGAAACGTGTCTTTACTCTGGACGGGGTGGATAAAAGGAATTGAGCTTTGATTGGTTATCATACTATTTAACCGGTGTATGTTTTTGCACTTATGCATAATATAATTTAATAAAATATTAGCCCTGATGTACTTGATAAAAATTCTAGTATTTTTACTAAAACTATATTGTTTTACAGAAACTTGTGTTTAGAAAGTCCTCTGTAAAATCGTGTGCCCAAAAAACTAATAATGGCGCGATAATCGTTTTCAGGGTAGCTTACCCTGAAAAGAAAAACTAAATACTAATAGGATTAGATAAACGAGCTATCGGTTTTTTCATATTATGTCCATCTGTCACACCCTATTTTTACGATGGTACTGGATATTGGTTGAATTAGGTGGGTCCATAATATATATATTTAACTGTAACCAATACGCGACCTTTGATGTCATTTTACTTTGAAAGTAACTGTAGCGTTAAGAATGAGAGAAGGTCAAAAAGAAGAATTTATTTATTTATTTGTATGGTCCGTATATGTATCTTATACGGACCATGCCCATTTGACTGTATAATTTATATAGGCGAGGCAGAAAACCGAAAGAAAAATAACATAACAATTTCGTTAAACCACATCATCCACATTTAGGATGGATTGGACATACGTTTCCGAGGATATAATATAAGGGTGAATTTTAGATTGTGGTCTAACCACAGGACAACCTCTTTAAAGAGTCACTTAAATCTCTTTATTTTTTTCTACAGTACGAAAGTATGAGTAGATAATATGCAAAATTATTACTAACTAGCGGTGCCCGCGGCTTCGCTCGCGCTAAGAGTGAATAAAATAAACATTTTTGCTTATATACTGTTACTTATATTGTACCAAGGACTGATTCCCCATTTAAAGTTCTGGCCCTCTTTTCTGAAAACTACTGTGTAGCATCCTGCCGTGCCGCCACTGCTGCGCTTTCTAAAACTTATTTCCTATTTTTAACCAATTTTGCTACTATGTGTATCATAATTTTTTTTTCGTTAATGATAAACGTTAATGATGTACGTGGTTCATTGTTATGGACTTATGGTAAAAATTACTGTTAAATATTTCTCCTACGCAAATTGTGCCACCCCCGTTAACCCCCATAGGGGTTGATTTTCAAAAAACGCTTAGATATGTATCTCATAATTTGTATTGCAGAGCATTATTTCAGTTTCACGCAAAATATTTCAATAGAATTAAATTTCCCATACAAACTTAGCCCCCCCCTTTAACCCCCAATGGGGGTGAATTTCGAAAAACCCTGAAATACGTGTTTCATCTTTTGTACTAAAAAGCATTAATTCAAAGTTTCATGCAAAAATGTGCAATAAAAATATTTTTCTCATACAAACTTTGCCACCCCTTTTAACCCTTTTAGGGGTTGAATTTCCAAAAAATAATATGCCTATTTCCTTCTCATGAATGCAAACTATCTACATACCAAATTTCAGCAAAATCGGTTGGGTGGTTTAGGCGTGAAAAGGTAACAGACAGACAGACAGACAGAGTTACTTTCGCATTTATAATATTAGTATGGATATAAAATTTATACAATGTACGAGTATTTGTATCGTGGCAATGACGCAGAGATACATAATATAAATTTTAACTTCTTATCTTTTTAAATAGAAGCAAATTAGTTTAGAAAACCTTTTCCTCTTGGGAACTAAATAAACTTAATTATAAACTTTTAATAATTAAAGGTTAACTAGAGTTTTAAACTAATGTATGGTACATATTGACCAGATAAGTTAAACTTAATTTGAACGAACTAAACATGATATTACGTTCCACTGAAACGCATTGTTAAACGTTATCAAGTACCTCAGAAATCAGATATTAGTCAATCGATCAAATTAAATCAAACATTAATTTCTAAAACAGGCGGTGACAAGACGTTCTCGTCAGTCGACATCTGCGCAGTGGTCCCGCTCGTTTCGAGGCAGTGCGAGCAGTCCCCACGACGAAGCAGATGCCGACGATATTTTCTTCACCCCTCAAGCTTTGACATCACCATTGAATCAGCAGCATCATGACGAAGGAGACACCCTCGATGGAAGCAAAGGGTATGTCATTTTCTCGTTAAGTTCATTTTTAGTATGAGTACTATGAACTAGTTTAAAAATACTGAGGGTAGAAACATAGATGAGCTATAAATGGACAGTAATATATCGTTATTTGCAAAACCGAATAAAAATATTATTTTTATATTCAAATGTATATTTTGTTATTGTTGCATCATCGATTTTAAGCACATCTGACAAGAAGCACTTATAAATTCATATAAATCACAATTAAACTTAATTCTTTCGTTATGGCTTTTAGACCTTCCAATTAACCATATTCAAACAATACGAAACAATAGTAAAAAGTGAAGGAGAAACTGTTTTTGCTCAAAAATTATAAAAATAATAGCAAAAAATGATTATAGCCATTGTCTACTTGCTCGTTCAATAGCTATATAACAAATAACAGATGTGTGTATGGTTTTTAATTGCTTTGAGAGAGCGTTATATTTAAAAAAATAAATCGATTTTCATAATCAGATAGTTGATACACTACATTTATCTAACTTTAAATATACATATTTTAAATATGGTGTATATTTGACCATGACATGACAAGCATTCGGCGTTCTCATCACACAAATGAATGGCTCCAGCGGGATTTGGACCCACAACCACTTTCATAGAAAGGAGACTCACTACAAACTGAGCCAATCGTGTCGTTGAATTGAACCAAAAAAAATATATCGAGATATAATTTTAAGTATAAGTTTCAATAGCAGAAAAAAAAGATTTATTTAATTTATTTTGACTCCGAAACCTTGGTTAATTAATGAAATCAACAGAATCCAAAAGATCGTTTTGTTATTTGAGACCAATTTTGTTTAATAAGTTGGCAAAAATAACTGAGAAATTACTTATTACTTGAAAGTTGATTCATTTGTAAGATTTAATTAATTTTTGAATTGTTATACTAAGTGTTTATTTTCGTGTTGTTATTTGTTTTAAGTTCTGTTCTTATAAAGCCTTTGTTTATGAATATTCTATTCAGAATGATTACAAGCTATTTTTGTCAAATTACATAATTTAGTATTTTGACTGTAAAATAGGAAAAAGTAATATTTATTGCCATTCCTACATGAGTAATAATAGTGCGGCGGTTGATAGTTGTCGGATGAATAAAAATCATATTCGTCCGACTATTATCGGTTTGTACGACCTATCACTTTTTGTTTTCTAACATAAAATAAGTGATTTTTAGGTGCAGGATATATGCAAAATAAAAAAAAGTTAACCTACCGAGCTGATTTTTATAATATAAGATTATAAGACAATCAATTCAATAGCCGTATTCCGCAAACTTTTTTTAATTTACTTATCACAATTTGAATGGCAAAGCTTATTGCCTTCACATCCCTTATTGTTGACGATCTATCGACGAAAACTGGATGGCTTTATTGGACAGAATTGTATTGGGCCAACAAAAGACCCGAGGGACGGTTACTTATAAAAAAATTAATAACGATATTGGTATAATGTTTCGCTGAATATCACATATTATATTATCGTGACAATACATTGTGTACGAGCTTAACTGCAGCAGTCTCTTTAAAACTGATTGCCACTTACTAATACTCGTAGAGTAAAGGAACACATCTTGAAGAATCCTACATGTCTGAGAAAACCTAACTAGTTCTCAAAAACAGTTGTTTACTGAAATAGAAATGCATTAACGCTTTTTGGAACATGGAAAAATTAATTGAGGGAAAGCGTTAATTGGACGTTATCTTTATAACGCCCAACATAAGCCCTTTGCCTGAATTATACTAGGTATTTATTATTTTTTACATATATATGTATTGTACAACTAGTCTTCGCGCGTCTTTCAAAACTTTTTTTAATATCGGTATTGATCCTACATACGATACATATTTCACGAGAACGACTGGTTGGTCTGAGATATAATAAATATTACATTTAGTTATTATTTATACTAAGTATATTTAATATTTTTTGATATCTCGCATGCTGCTAAGCATTCAATAATTGTTCTAGACAAAATTAGGCGGCGGTGTCCAACCTCATTGAGATTAGCTATGTGTGCAAAAGATATTATAGTGCACAAAAATGCGCTAAAATACATGTCCTCTTTTTTCCCTTCACTCACAAGCTTCGATACTACTAGTTAAGACTGATGGCCTTACGTGAGGTATAAAGCACGGTGGTAAATTATCAATTGCTTTCCAACTCCGTTCGGTTACTGAAATTTTATTGATAGAAAATTCGAATCACATTACATGACCCGACCCGGGAATTAAGGCCGGGACCTTTAGCTGTACATACTGATCATGGCCACGTGAAACATGTACGGAGAGTGTGTTAGAGTTATCGTAACTCTGTTCTAACCTTTAAACTTTTTTCTCCTAAGCAACCGATAGAATTTTTAATTATAATACAATTGTAATCGAATATAATCAGCTAACTTTAGTAAAAATAATATAAGTTAAGAATTGCTCGTTGTTTAACATAAAAAGGAAATATTTTCTAACTTTAACTAACCGTTGTAACAACATACGATACTTTCCTATTCGATTAATCAAGTCACTTTAGCCGAGGCAAATCTGGTTGAAGCAAAGTTTTAGTTAATAACGCTACGCTCTCAAGCGCACGTCGTATTAAAACGTCATATTGCGCTAACTTGACAGATTAATTAAGTTCTAATTATGATTACACACTCTTGCATTCGTACTGAGTGGATAGACTTAAGTGGTTTCATTTTGGATTTGCAGCTACATTAAAATATTCTATTACTATTTACTGCCTGCATTTCCGCCCGCGAGGTAAAAAATTCAATAAAAATACACTATATTATGTTAACATACGATATAACCTATTCCTATTCCGAATTTTCCTTAAATCCCTCAAAGTATAACAGCGTGAAGATACTCTCACTAATACGATGAACAAAAAATGTAGTGAATATTCTTTATTTTATATTCTCCTAAATTTTTACGATTATTAGCTACCTAGGTGTTTAATATAGAAATGAGAAATGGGCAAAGAAAAAATTTACTAGTGTCAAAGAGAATATTTTTTTTGTAATTTCACTAAAGTGCCAATTATTCCGTAGAAATGGTTTCGTGTCAGTAAAAGGTGTCATGACAAAAACACCTTCGCGCTGTGAAAAGCTTTTGGAGTATAATATAAAAGTCTTTGTTCAATAAGAATATTTGAGAAGATGACATTAAATTGTCTTATCTAAAAGGTTTAATATTGATAATAAGTAGTCCAATTGTATGAATGCTGTAATATTTCTAAGATCAGGGCGTTAATTCAAAATCGGTAAACAATATCTATCAACTGGTATTTTGCATGAATTGGTTCAGATTTTTCATATATTATTAGTAAACATATGCAAAAGTTTTACGTATAAAAAGTTAGAATGATTATGAAAATAGAGTCATAAATAGCTAAGACAATGCAGGAACATCCATGAAATATACAACTGAAATAACTTTTTCAAATTAGCCAAAACTGTATGATTTTTCTGCTTAGTTTCTAAAAAAATAATGACTGGCAATTTCCTCTATTCCACTATTAACGTACGCTACTTTCCTTTTATGCGCTTATTTTTTTTTGTTTAATTTAGTTATGTTTAGTACCGTTATAATACACAGGACTACACAGGAACCGTGTCTTTGTTTTTAAATTTACACAGACTTTATATTATACTAAAAAAGCTAAAGTAATATTTTTTTTTCTTGATCGTTATCGTCTTTGGCGGCCAATCTTAATAAGACTGAGACGAGAGCCATCTGTGCGGTATATATTGTAATTTGTAACATTTGTACCATAAGTGCACTCTTTTATTTCATTACATCCAGTGAGTATACTGAGAATTTCTTAGTCAAATATAAATTTTAGCAATAACACTTTCTTATGTTTAGGCGAATATTTGACATTATAAATGAAACTATCTTTTCAGATTTTGTCGCGGATTTATTTAGATTTTAACCAAAAATCAAAACAAATCTTCGACAAAATCTGAAAAGATAGTTTTATTTATAATAAAATAAACTTAGCAAATAGCTTAACTTTTATTGAGCAGAAATTCGAAGTCAGGATATCTATATTTGTATTCGTGCAAGACAGTAGTGTCTTTATAACTAGGCAGACAAAGTACCGTAAACTTATGGGGTAGAGGGTAGTAATAAACTAATATATAACATCAATTTGGTAGTTCATAAATACATAATTGCACACGAGCATCCTTAAAATATCTAGACAGGCAATATATAGACGTGTTGTATCCAACCTTTGAAGAGGTAGCTTTCTTGACTATCAACGTTGTCATCGGTAGTTAGTAGTTGTTAATGGTTAACTTATTTATTTCATTACAAGGAAAGATTACTAGACTTTTTATAATATTATGGGTGGATAGATATAAAATCTAAAAACGAATATGTACGCCTTATCACCTATTAGTTTTATTCCAGGGTTTACTAAATTTTATTTAGAATTAATTAAAAATATTATTTGAAATTTTATAACATGTATTACTCAATATGCCAATTCCTTTAGCTTTACACCTAAAATCATTTTCAAGTTTTTTATTGTTCATGCTATATTTTAAAACATATTCAGCAAGTTCAATAAGTAGGTCACGGCCTTCACGCCAACTTAAACCACGGTGCTGCTCAATATGTGTATATGTAACACTCAATAGGTTTAATAATAATGTAACGTTGTTCATTTATTACGGACTAATCAAGTTATATCTAGACACATTAGTCTAGATTATATTCAATTAATCGAAATTGCCACTTTGTTTCTAAGTGTTTTACGTACGCTAATGTAAAGGTATTTATAGGTATAAGTTACTACTCACGACGTCGCTTGTATAATATGTACTCAGCACTTCTTTTAACGTCCCACTGCTGGGCACGGGCCTCTCTTCAATTCGAGGGGGATCAGACCTTAGTTCACCTCGCACCTCTATCGAAAATTTGTTATGTCCTCTCAGATATAGGTTTCCTCACGATGTTTTCCTTCATCGTAATACCAAATACATGGACAGAAATTTCATGTTCATGTGTTAGTTTAAAAAATAAGTTATCTTCATTTCAAATTTTACGACAGCCTTTGTTTCGTTATACAGTTTATAAATTGCAAACTCAAACTGAGTTGAGTATTGTTGTAAGTACAAACTTTGGCATTTATGATATTAGTGTGATTGAAACAAAAATATCTCTATATTGAAATGTTTAGATACTATGATGGAAGGATCTTATAATTTTAAAGTTTTCCTTAAGGGTCTAATGTTGCTTCGTTTAAATAGAAATAGATCATACAGCACAGATTTGATCCTAATCTTATTATTTTAATACATACTTAATTTATTTTTAGAAAGCAAACTATTCTTTGCCGAATGTTTTATTTATCTTCAAAGTATTTAATTACACGTCAGAACCACACAGATCTCTAGTGATTTGCTCGCGAGCTTGAATTTTAATGTGAAAATCTACATCAACTTAGATGTAAAACTGACTAGGATGTATTCACAACTAGTGACTTACGTTACGTTGGGTAATTTTAACTTAGTCGTACCTAAGCATTAAATATATTTTGTAAAATCTTATTAAAATAGTTATTAATATTGATACAGAGACCGAATCTATAGTTTTTACAATTGTCTGTCTGTCTGTGACCGCAACAAGAGAAAATCACTGGACAGATTTCGATGGTATGATGATAGCTGGTTGGTTATCTCGGTCAATATATTCTAATATTTATGCATTTATCTTGTGGCAAACGATCAGCGCCACCTTTTGGTCAATTTAGATGAAGGTTTTCAGATAACTATATTACATTTTAACATTCAATCTTTTCTATCCAAAATAGTTAGCCTTTTTGTAGTCCTAATAAAATAATTAAAATAAAACCGTATACCTTGGTTAAAATTATAAAGAGGTAAAGTTTGTTAGTTTCATAACAAGCAATTACCTAAGATTACCCGAGATCTGCTATTTTTTATTCCAATAAAAATATTTTAATGTCAGAAATTGTAATAACTTTAATTGTAGTTGGATAAAAATGGCCGTTTAGTAAAGTTAGCTATTGTTAAGCAGTTAGTGACGCTCCCGAGTGAAGTGAGGCTAAGTTTCTAGTATTTATAACTTTCAGAAATTCTAGTTTTTATTTGTGTAAATTCCGTGACCTTCCTAACACAGTTACTCAATGGGCTTTAAAATAAAGCCAAACAGGATGCGAAAAGCTCCACGCTGGTTTCATTTGAATCTTTATCACATTGTAGCATATCTGACAGATATATCAGTTTACCCAAATCTCTATGACAGGGGTCTGTGAATTGAAGATTAAATTGGGCCAACTATCATACTAGATGTACATGTGCACGACGGAAACTACTTTGCTATTAATTCTTTATGCTGACTCAGTACATATTTGGCTTATATATGTTTATGCCAGGCTTTTTGCTGGACGTTATTTTATTAAATCTCTGTAAGGGTTAATATTTATAAATATTACATGAAAGAAATCTGTGTGGCTAGAGGAGGTCATAGGTTTGAGTCTGGGGTTGTACCAAGTTTGGTTGTTGAGTGATTCTGTTAAGAAAGTCAAGGTAATAGCTTGGTATTGAGAATTTGGTTGTTCCACTCTTGTCTCGTGAGCGCAAAAGGCCGTGCGCCTGATCTCTCGAGTCCAATTATTATTATCGTTTCGTATCGTAATTTGAGGGTTACCGGAATTAAGAATTTATACTCAGAGCTCGTATATACATTGTTGATTAGTTTTAATGAGAATGGGCGCCATGGCTAGAATTAGACAAAGGAGATCATCATCGAAGCCATATAGTTAAACATTGAAATGTTATGACAAGGACTTAACACAAACCATGACGGAAAATTACCATAAAACTAGGTTTAAACCTATCATTATTTTAATAGCCCTCCCTGGTCTAGTATTTTTGAAATATTCATTGAATATTGAACAGAAAAACCTTAAAGCACTTAACATTATGCAATAGAAATTGATTGTATCTATCGATGTCATCGGGGTCGTATAGAAATCATCTTCTCCTTCTGGTATATGTGCATGTACATATGTAGTTCAAATATAATTTATGACTGATGTTTTCCAATACAATTTTTATTAATTTAATCACGTTTGTTCAACTTTTTATTGTGTAAAGGTATTGTTCATTTTTTTAATCTGTAAACGTAGTGCTTAACTTTGATAGATTTCCTAAGAGAGTACGAGTATTACGAGTCTTACTTATACAATAACACTTTCAGAATCAATTTGACTATTAAAAGCATTGTTGAATTCATACCATTGGTTATTATAGCAGCGACAGATAAATTAACATTGTATTCAGCCCTCTTTAACATCCCACTACTGGGCATATATACGAGGGAAATCAGGCCATAGTCCACCTCGCTGGCCATGTGTGGGTTGGCGGAGGCATATATTATAATATATCTGTTTATTTACTTAAGAGATAAAACAAGTATTCTCTAAAGCAAAATATTACTACTTTTCAGAGCTCGGTCGCCACTTAGATCGTCCAGTGTGGAGTACAGGAGGCCGGAGCGCAGTGTGCAATGGGGCACAGGCGGCGTACGCATTCACACTCCCATGCTCGAACCTTTAGCAGACAATTCGAATAGAAGGCAGTTTGGAATGGGTGTGGTTGGAAGGTTTTTTAGGTATGCCATTGAAATTTTATGTTTGGTAAATCCTGAATTTGATTTCTCCACTAATTACATTAATTATCATAGAAGTAAGTACTGTAAATAAGAGATAAAGCTATAATTTATATGTTACATAAAATGAAGTATTAATATATAATTTTTTGGCTCACAAATTATTACGTATTCGTATAATACCCAATTAAAAGTTTGGTTTGTAGAGCACCTTATTTTTTCAGCATATCAAAACTTAGTTTTTTAATATGTAATAGTGAAATACAGATAAAGAAAGAATATATAGGTAAGGTACCTAAGTAAATATACTAAAAATACTTAATAGGTTTCATGGCATAAATGATAAATACAGGCTGACGTGTGACTAGTGATTGTTTTACTACAATGTACTGTACGTCAAACAGTGTTACATAATTAATTAGCTACCTGCAAAATTATGAAACAGTTTACTAAAATTACAAAAAAACAAAAACCGACTTCAAAACTAAACAAATCTAAACTAAAAAGTAGAAAATAATACTTTTGAGAACTAAAATACAAACAAATACTTGAACAGCTTTAGGAAATAATATATGAAAAACGTAATAAGTGCCTATAAAATTTGAGAGTTGCCTTCGATTTCCCTGGGATCCCATCATCAGATCGTGACTTAGTGACTATGGGACCAACTGGAAACTATACCCTTTCAAACAAAAAAAGAATTTTCCAAATCGGTCCAGCCATCGTCGAGTAATCGTGGAACATACATAAAAAAAAAATCAATGTCCCCGACGAATTGAGAACCTCCTCCTTTTTTGAATTCGGTTAATTAACTGATGTTTCTGCAGTTAATCTATACATATAATAAAATTCTAACTTAGTTGAATCCGTACATTGAATATTTTTTGGAAATTGTAATTGAAATAGTCATCATTAACTATACAGAGGCCGAATCTATCGTTTATAGAATTTTTGTCTGTCTGTCTGTGACCGCATCACGAGAAAACTACTGGACGGATTTTGATGTTTGATGTGGTTATAGCTGATTCTGCGGTCAAGAACTATCATTTCTAAGAAATCTATACTAACCTTTAAAATATATTTAGGGACAAGCCCGAGCGGAGCGAGGGCGAGTCACTAGTACAATATAAACATAACATAGTTCAAAATTTTTATATTAGTATATAAGTATTACTAGTAGACACCACGCGTTGCTGTGGCACACTTAAATTTTCTTTTAAATTTGTAGTTTTTTGTGGGGACAAATCACACATTCGAAACTGCTGAGCAATGGCCATCCTTCAATACGAGGGGATCAGGCCAAAGTCCATAACGCTGGCCAAGTGCGAGTTCGCGGACTTCACATATATTTAGAAATATTTTCCTTCACCGTAAGACAAATGATAATCACGTTAGAAATGATTCACATATGAAAATATCAGAGGGGCAAAACTCGGATTTGAACCCATGCGGGTTATCCAAGCGAGCGCGTTACCACTGGGCTACCACTATCAAGTATCAATGTTATGTTTAAACGTTGTAAATTGTTTTATTTATTCATTTACATCAGTAAATAAATACTATAAACTTATAAGATACATATTTGCTTTGTTAAATTATTTAATATTTGTTTACTGAAAAAAATACATAATTCAATATAAATATCACTACATATTATTAAACAAATTCCTCCGCCGCGACTGTCTTTTCTGTCTGTCTGTTCACGAAAAACTCAAAAACTACTGCACCAATTTTCATATTGTTTTTACTAATGGATAGAATGGTTCTTGAGGAAGGTTTTAGTACATAATTTGTTAAGTATTTTAATTTATTTTGTGTACATTGGCTAACATGACAGAAAACAATTAGTCGTCTTGGAGTTTTCAACGAAAACGCCTAAACCCTTCGAGATATAACAAAATTATGTATGGTGAAGTTATGTATCTTATATAGGTTGACAGAAAAGTCCGTGATGGCATATGTCTATCTCTTAAGGATAACATACTATATCAATTTTAATACTTTAAAAAATGGGAAATTATAAAGCGCTAATTGGAAAGTTATTTACACAAATACGGTATTAATCCTTATCATTTTAAATAAGTTAGAAGCTTTAAGCATTTCATGCAATTTATTTTGCTCTCTTACACCATATAATTTAAACGAATATCTTGGGAGTAATCGCAAAAAAATATACGGAAGCTAAAGCTAAGCAAGTTTAATATATAAATAAACATTATTATTATCCAAACAACTTATTCTAAATCGCTGCATTGTAATCATAAATCATGCATACACTGATAATATAAGCTGTGATATAAGCCTGACATGTTACCACGGTAATAAAAGTTGCCAGTATTGATTTTCATAACATGCATTCATAATGCATAATATGTACGAGTATGTACCACATTATGTATTCTATTTAGTTTGAAGCTACTAAGTGGCTACATGATTACGTAATTAAAAAGCAACTCGACTATACGATGCTTGTTTCATTAAAGAACTTTAGTATTTAATAGACAGTTGGTTGAAAGTAATATTCATAATAGAAACCCAACCAGTAATATACTTTTGAAATTTTTTAACTGTAGTCTGTTTATTTGAACTGTAGTCTGTTTATTTGAACTTACATAACTAAATGAAAAAAAAAAATAATTGATATTATTGTGTCTTTTTGTATTGTAATATCAAAAGTGAATGACCGATTTATAAAATTTGGCATTTTCTTTTCAGTTTTCATGATAGGAACGTAATAAACTTTTTTTACTAAACTAATCGTAACTAAACGTAATAAGCGATTTTGGACTTAACGTCACGTCACGTGTAGGCAAAATCGCAGACAATAAGTAATAATGACATTAGAGTATCTATTATATTTCAATTATACTTAAACCCAACTATGAAAAGGTAACGATCCCGGTTTCATCTTGTTGTCGGTTTTCGCATTTCATCCTTTCTTTCGCATTCATTCGTCCATTCAGTGTTGTTCAAAAACTCTACATAAATAAAAACTCGAGTTCATTGTTCACCTGAAAACTACCTTTTATAAAAATAAAAAGAACTCTGTCTGCGGTTGGGGCGAATCATTTTCAGGATTACTCGTCGGACGGATTCTCGTTGAACTATCGATCCATGTCATAATTATTAAAGAGCCTCGCAAAGAGCTTAGTTGTCTATGATACTCACCTGATGTTGGCATAATATTCATATTTTAATATTATACGAGAACTACTGAGAGCGACTTATTCACTACGCATGGAGAAAAATAAAGGAAATATTGGATTTGTTATGACTTTTTCATTTATATCAGCATCTTGCTTACATGCTTTTATTTATAACTATATATTTAGATAACTTTCTACTTATCAAGCATACCTTACAAGCCTTTTATTACTAAAATTTTACATTAATAATCTAATGGTAGACTCGTTAACTCTGACCTTTTGCTCACTTTGCAGTAAGTACTTAAACGAATTAAAATACTAAAATCTGTTTAAAATTTCATAACTTGCTTCATTTTCTTTACCGCGTGAAAGATATTACGTATTCTTTGAGTACGAACAACTTTCTGTTGTTTGTGAGTTTTATAAATAATGAAAAGTTTTAAACTTAAAACAAGGCGAAAGTTACTCTTGTCGCGAATGAACAGCCGAGCTAAAGACGTGATGAGTATAGTTTTGACCAGGTTAGATCTCTAAGATTTATTTATTCCGCCATTTTAGGAACCCGAGCTTTAGTACAATATGTCTGCGATATAAATATAGTTTTTTTGAAGCTGATATATTTTTAATAGGTAGATATGACACAACTATCGAGTGCTAAAATAATATGAATACAATACGATTAAATAAAATACAACACATATAAACTTATTCTAATGATTTCCTTTTCAAGAAAATCAAATGAAATTGTAATAAAATAAGTTATACAAGCGTCCTCTGAATCTGTAATAACTCACCTGTGGCCTCAATATATTACACTGCTTACCAGAAACTCCCATTTTAACTTGCTGTAATGGGTTTTTAAATTAATACCTCGTGGACATGGCATTGGGTGTTATTTATGAGTTATTTCGCGATTTTCTCCCTTTCGCGCCGGAGACTTTAATTTATATCAAATTATTCCACTCATTCGATTGTTTCTATTTTGTTCGAAATTGTTGTTAAAAGGTTTCGTAATTCAATAAAAGAATAAATAAAACAATATTTGATAGGTTAAAATTTATCAGTTTTTGTCATTAACGCTTACGTTTTTATATTATAGTATAGTCTCAAGATAGTCGGAACGGTAGATATGTACGGTCAATCTTTTTATTTAATATCATTATATAAATTACAATGGCAATGGTAGCCTAGTAAAAACGCATTATCCAAGCGATAACCGAGTAATGCGGGTTCAAATCCGGGACTCGCACCTCTGATATTTTCATATGCGAATCATTTCTAACATGATTACCACTTGTCTTACAGTAAAGGAAAACATCGCGAGGAAACCCGCACTAAGCCAGCGTGGTGGACTATAGTCTGATCCCCCTCGTATTGAAGGAAGGCCCGTGCCCAGCAGTGGGACGCTAAAAAGGGCTGAATACATTATATAAATTAAATTGAATGTTGATGTGTGTTTCCTATATGCGTTCCTAAGCTTCTTTATATCTTCACAGGGTTGCACCCGAACAAAGCGATGGTAATTTGCAAGTACAATAATGTATAGTTGTATGGGAAAATCTTTAACCAAGCATTGTTTTGACAGGCGATCTCTTCGAAAATCAGTTACTCATCAAGAAGAAGTAGCGCGGCAGTTAGACGAGTTAACAGACTACCGACCTTACTTCACGTGGTGGGTGAGCACAGTGCAGACGATGGTCTTGTTATTGTCGCTCCTTTGCTACGGCTTTGGACCAGTCGGTTTTGGCAGACATACGCATTCTGGACAAGTTCTTGTAAAAAGCCTCAGTTTGCAACAGGTAATTTTTTAAGGTATTTATTAATCACTAGCAGTACCCGCGGCGTCGCCCGTGTTCATGTCATCCGCGCGAGCGAAGCCGCGGGTTTCGCTAGAGAAAAAATAGGATGTTACTTCTAATACCTCCAAGAATACGTGTGCAAAGTTTCATGATGGTCGGTTAAGTAGTTTTCGCGTAAAAGCGTAATAAACAAACTTACATTCATATTTATATGGTTATAAACTAGGTATTCACTTTAAAGTATTTCTTTACGTATTCTTCTCGCAATTCTGGGAACGGCCTAGTTGGTTTGTGGGTTTAGCGAAAAAGGTTATTAAATTCTGTTCCTACTAAGAAACTTTCGTAGCTGTTATACGTGCGTATTTCTAACGGTCCATCTGATTATGAGATTATGTAATAGATACTTTTTAGGAAAAAAGGAAGACATTTTACGGCTAATTTAGACTAAGTTTAAGGCCATTTTAGGTACCAAAATATTTGCATCGAAGTTACACAGATTATAAAAACAGTTTTTTGTGCCGAAATAAGAAGTAAGAAATTTACAAACAGCATTTATAATATTAGTATAGTGAATCTAATATATAAAAATTTCGTGTCACAGTGTTTGCTATCGAACTCCTCCGAAACGGCTTGACCGATTTCTATGATTTTTTTTGTATATTTGGTAGGTCTGAGGATAGGTCGTAGTCTAATTTTTATTCCCCCTGGGTGCTAAGGGTTGCCCTCTCCAGATATTTTATTTTTTATTTTTAAACCAAATTTTTATTTGTTTACGTTTTTATATTTTGTTAACAAAAAATACTTATAACCCTAAATTTTCATCCGTCTAATTCCAATCCCTATTTTTTAATTGTGATTAAAACGCGGGCGTTGCTATATAGTATATAAATGCAGCCGAACTATTTCTTGTTATAAGATTTACAATAATATTATTGTTTATTTGTTTAATGTTGTGAAAAGCAAAGGAAATTGCTTCAAGTACAGTTAATATACTTGGATAACTTTAAGATACACATTGTAGGAGCTATTAAAATATCTTACTAAGTTTCTTTCTTCGTATTGTTTGAAATAGCTTTAATTAACAACGTAAAGCTTTTAGACTGAACATATTACCTAAGGTTTAATGTAAGTCAGAATAAGTAGAGCGCAGAACTACCTATTTTATTTCAAGCCTTTCTTACGTCATGTGAAATCGAGATTTGTAGACGATTATTACTTATGTTGGTTGGCAAATTAATTTATTTTTCATTAGAGATACCTACGGTTTCGCTCGCGCTAAAAGTACAAAAATAAAGGATTTATACTATTAATTTTATTATGTTTGATTCCTCATTTAAAGTTTCACCCCTCTTTTCTGAGAACTACTCTATAGCACCAGTTATTGTGTATTCCTATGAAAATAAAAGATTTTCCAGTAAAGGGTATCTAAAATATTGGCCCTAGTAATAATCTATAACTATACAAAATTTATTTAAAATCGGTTCAGGGTTTTTGTGTGATTAGCTACATTAGTGTTTTTAATAATTATGTGCTTGTAAGACAGATATATACTTACGTTTTACTATATGTATAGACAATTTAACACTTGTTACCTTATTTTACTTTAGCATAAGTTCGTCATTACAATTATAAACCACCATCACTTTGAAATTCTATTTACATATAAAGTCTGTAAAGTTAAAATCGCAGTCTTATTACATAAGTTTATCTGCAACTCGTAACATACTTTGTCTATACTAAATAAATTGAGTTAATATTTTCTATTTAGGCCAATCTTAAAACGGCCTAATGTGTGCCTACTACTAGGTGTTTACTCGTACTTACTATAGTACTATTATAGATTAAGTAAATTACAGCTTGAAATATAAATACTCGTACTTAAAAGTTCTACGTTTACATAATTCATGAGATATACATGTATTTTTAATCGTAATCCTCCAATTTTATATATTTACATATATTACTAATGTTAATAATATCACATTGATACCCTAATAAAACCGTATTCGTGTTGTATAATAATAAGCAATTAATAAATACAGTGCTTTTACTGCGGTAGGTGGAAGGTCGACACGACAAAGTAAGAGTATTAACGAGTGACAGAGATCTAGGTCACATAGGCTTTGTATGAAAACCTTTGTCTAGTTTTTGCAGCTAACTCAACGATACCATCTTTAAACATGAATGACCATACATATATTATATTTAATATTTTTCGAATTTCTTTGATTTTCATTTTTAAAAATACTTGACTTCACTCATTTGTAAAGCGACACGCATGTACGTAACGTACGTGTAAACGTACATACATATTTGCATGTTACTGGCCAAGATCGGATTCGTGAACCTTTAGATATGCAGGTTTCCTCACGATGCTTTCCTAAGTTACCCGTAGCTTATTCGTCCTTTGATACCTCGACATAGTATGTCTATGTCAAAAACCTTATAGACGTGCTTTCAAGTGCTCACTTAAGTTTCTCGAATAAATAGTTTTTCAGTGACGAGTTTGTCAACAACAGACAAACATTTGTTTTTATATAATATATTGAACACTTAAGTCCTTAGTAGTAACTACTAGCAAGGAAAATTAAATGAATTATTAAATCTATAATATTATGAATGTTTGACATTATAAATTAAACTTTTTTTTCGGATTTCTTTGCAGTAATTATTTTGATTTCTAGTTACCGACGTTTCGAATGCTGTACAGCGATTTTGGTCACGGGATAAGAATTTATACCTTTAGACTTTAAGATTTAGCATTACACAAAATGTTACTAATCAACTATTAATTTCTCATAAAATAAATATTCTCATAAGATTTATTTAACACTACATTTATTAAAAATGCTAATTTCAGGTGGAGTGGGAAGAACCAGCTTCCTTCTGGCTGGGGCCGCGGGCAGCAGATCTCATACATTTAGGAGCTAAGTTTGCACCTTGCATGAGGCGGGACGCGAGGATAGCGCGGGCGATAGCGGCCTCCGCGAGAAGGGAGCGTGATACAGCGTGTTGCATACGAAACGATGATTCGGGATGCGTGCAGTCTTCAAAAGCTGATTGTTCGGTAACTTTACATACATTGTATAAGTAAAATTGTATTAATTACAGTAAATGCTACTTAAACTTTAATGTAATGCATATTTACTTCTATGTATATAACAATAATACAGTATTTTTAAAACTAACTCAATGTTATAACTTACACGCAATCATAGATTAGAGGATTAGTGTCAAAGGTACGTATGTTCGTTTTTACGGATCCATTTTTCTCATTTATTTTATTTTTTTAAACATATTAAGTGCATATATATACAGGTAAAGGCCTCTATGCTTTATTCTATCTAGGCTAAGATAAATAGACTTTGAATTTTCATTTATTCATTTTAATTAATTTAGGTCTAAACAAAATTGTACTTTATTATGTTTTATTAACGACCTGGTATTTAATTTAATATAATTTACAGAATACAATTTCAACGTGGAAAAAGTGGTCATCGGGAGAGTCAGGTCCTGGAGGTCGAATATCAGGCTCTGTTTGTGGATTAGACCCTAAGTAAGTAGTTATTTTAATTTATGATTGTAAAAGTGTAATGTAGAGTAATTTTTCGACATCCAAGATCAGAAGTACCGATACGACTGGTGAAAGATTAGGAGAAAGACTGGCGGGCTTAAGTGATATCTGATGCACACGGTAGATCAGTGTTCTTCCTCATTCCAGACTATTACTGGGACTTTCTTATTTGAAAGATTCATTAACTAAACTAGGCAATCTGACCTTTGAACCCTGGACTCCCGGAAAGCCATTCACGCTAGCCACTTTACCAGTACGGCAGTTAAATATATACTTGTCACAATCAAAATATAAAATTTCAGGTTTTGTGAAGCACCTCGATCAATAGCACCACACGAATGGCCAGACGATATAACAAAATGGCCGATATGTAGAAAGTCAGTATTAGACGGGTCAGCGGCGGCGGGTCGAGCAGGCCACGCAGCCGAGCACATGGCCTGCGAAGTCATAGGTCATCCTTGCTGTATCGGCGTACACGGGCAGTGCGTCATCACTACCAGAGAGCATTGTGACTTTGTTAAAGGATATTTTCATGAAGAGGCGTCTTTGTGTTCACAAGTAAGTTTATTTGTATAATTTTAAGACGGTCTTGAGCTGAGATAAGACTGATTTGGCCATGTTTTATTATCATACTAGAGGATTTCGAGCATTCCAAAAATTGACTTTTACAAGAATGCAAACTAGGTACCTTAGCAATTAATTATATTTCGAGCAGTATATTTTTATAACGAAAGTACATCTTTGAATTTTCTAATCATTAAAATTTTTTTAGGTGTCCTGTCTTGATGATGTCTGCGGTATGTTACCTTTTATGCGGAGACGTCGTCCAGACCAACTGTATAGAGCTTGGACGTCACTGTTCGTGCATGCAGGGTTACTTCATCTGGCGGCCACGCTTGCGTTACAGTGGCTCTTTATGAGGGATCTAGAAAAAATGGCTGGTCCTGTTAGAATAGCTGTAATTTATTTAGGTAGCGGTGTTGCGGGTAATATGGCATCTGCAATATTTGAGCCTTATAGAGCAGAGGTAAGATTTCTATTATCATTATTGATATTTAAATCTAGTTTGTATGTGTTAACAACAAATTTTATTGATAATTTATCCTTTCTCGATTACAGGTTGGTCCGGCAGGAGCACATTTTGGTCTATTGGCGTGTCTAATAGTAGAAGTCATAGGAGCGTGGCCGCTGTTGAAGCACCCTCGACGAGCATTACTCAAGCTAGTGGGGATAGCAATGGCCCTCTTCGTTTTAGGGCTGTTACCTTGGATTGACAATTTCGCCCATGTGTTCGGTTTCGTTTTTGGCTTTCTTCTCTCGTACGCGCTGCTACCATTCATAACATTCGGACCATACGAGAGGCGAAGGAAAATAGTGTTGGTGTGGGTGTGTCTTATTTCGGCCGGTGCGATGCTCTGTGCATTGATCGCGTTGTTCTACGCGGCACCGGCGTATGAGTGTGCAGCATGCGCGTACTTCACGTGTCTGCCCTTTGCACCGGATATGTGTGCGTCGCAGGATGTGCGCGTGCGGCAGCTGGACGGCGTATGACGGCGCGCGGCCCGGGCGCCCCCGCCGCCGCCGCCCCCCTGCCCTGCGCCCCTCGAGCCCATTTGGCCCCTCGTGCTCCAAGGAGTCCTTGGGCCGCTGGCGCCCCTCGAGCTACAAGGATCCCTTGGATCCCTGGAGGCCCTCGTGCCAGCCGCGCCCCTCGCGCATACCTGTCCCTCGTACCACGCCTGCCGCCGCGCCGCGCAATAATAAACGATCAGTTTTGTTTTCCGAAGGTGGTGAGGTTTGCATTATTTAACGTGTAATGTGTTGAAACGAATCGAAAAAGTTTGTGTAACAAAAATTAAGTTCCCGCATAACGTTCATTTAATACGAGTATCATTCTTATTTAATTTTGTTGGTACTGAAACGAATTGTCTGAAAATATTTAAATAAACATTATTTTCAAGGCTTTATTTGGAAGATTACAAGTAATAGGTATAGTAATTAAAAATACTTATAAATAACGAACTTCGAACTTTAATTAATTAAGGAAAATAAAACTCCACAAATACTTTATATTTGGGTGTAAAAATGTAATATTATCATCGATTTTTCATCATAAAGCCTCTTTTGACTGAGAAAAAGGCAAAACTGATCGTGCTTTCACTGCCATTGCCATTGTGTGACGTCACAGTATTACGATGCTCATCTATCGGTGCTCAACGATATTCAATTGTAAAAAATTGAGTATTTAATCGTATTATGACATTTTAACAAATGAATCCGAAAAGATCAGCGTAATTAAGTGGACAGTTAAATAATGTAATATGCATATTATTCATATCGTTTTAATCTATTTGGTTAATACATATGTACATACGATCGTGTGCGGTGGAATGGTTTCAGCTGAATGCGATATAATCGATTTTGTCGCAATCGATTTATCGTTTTTAGACGAACACGAGGCTTAACCTTAAATATGATAACTTACCCACGGTTTAAGTACTTCTTGTACTTTAAGGCGTATTATTGTATATAAAATGTAAAATATAACGATATTAACTAGTTAAGGTGTATTTATATAATAAATTACTTTTCGTCTGTCTGTCTATTTTGGGAATGACTTTTACGTATTTTTAAGAGTAATGTTTTATGATATGTATCAGATACTGGTTTATATTTATTCTAAATGATTCTGCGCATAAAAATCTAGCCAAATAAATTTAAATTAAATAAATTTAATCATAATTTATATTTACATCTAGCTGTTTTAATATACCAGTATATCTGGTAAATGTTCCACTCTAAACTTAAAAGAAAAATGTGACTAAATGGTGGAAAAAATTTATTTTATATTTATAGTGTTTGTGAGAATAAAATACATTTGTCTTTGTCGTGTAATAGTTATAAATTTAAATAATAAAACAGATAGCAGAATAAATATTTTGCGTATCTTTTAATTCCTTTTATTTTATTGCATAAATTTCATTCCCAACATAAGGCATTATACACAAAATTTAGTATATTACTAAATAATGTAAATATATTAAACGAACGTTTGTTAATATGTATTGTCTATTGTTTTTGGCGGCATTTCAGTCTTGTGTCTAAGTATGATATGAAATTTAGTTGTCAATTTTTATAGTTGTATGATAAAGTCTGCGTAGATGTTAATGTTAATTTTTAAATTACGCTAGAACATATTTCTAACTACGATTATGTATCACTAGGACCGTTTTAATTTACGAGCAGAATAAGAAGGATTTTTGAAAGTGTCAAGTTAGTATTTGTATAGTTGAAATGATTTTTAACGAATTTATAAATAAGCTAGACAGTCAGGCACTTTTATTTAATACTAGATCTAATCCTGTATCATTTGTACGCAAATAATTTCTGAGAGCACAAAATTGTACTGAATTTTCTATGGTAATGGCTGAGTCATGTAGATATCGGTTCTGTAAATATAATAAACGTAACAAGGGAACTGTATTTTAAATTTTACTAACAATGTTATTATTAATGTACGCAATGTTAAATTTTGTCTTTCTTGTAGTTTTAGCGCACAATATAAAGATTGTTTAGGACATGCTCTAATTTTTGGCTCTATTTTAATTTTTACTTATGATTTAAAATCAATCACGCATAAATATAATTTATACTTTGCAGAATAATACAATATGTTAATCATAAAAAAGCGAATTATTAAAAAACATAATATATACTCGTACACGGTTCGTTTACTCTACTTTTTTGTCTGAAATTACTATTAATGTTTATTATTATGCTTTCTGAAACATTAAAGCTCTAAAATATGAAAATATATGATATTTGAAAAATGTACTGTGCATTTATGTTATTGGTTGTAAAATTCAGCAATAATTCGTGCTAAGCTTTTAAATATAAATTATGATCAAAATCTACGCTTCATGTTACGTTCATACTATTAATTGTAGTTATTTGCACATTCAATAGCATTATCAATAATGTTGCAGGTTGCCATTATATTTTAAAATAACACAACTAAAAATTTCTTACTTTATACATAACTGATATTGTTTAGATTTTAGAAAAATGTAGAGCCCCGAGGCTGAACTGATTATGTCGTCATAATGCGGAAAATGTTAAAGATGATCTTATGCATATATCTTAATTAAAATTATTTATGTATGTATAGTTTAATTTTACTCTCAGAAATAATTTCATTAAAATTTAGGTTTAGTATACACTACGGCAATCTTTTATAAAATGAAATCTCTCAACGTCAGAAATAAACGTGCATCCACAGTAATGTATACTATCCCTAGTTTTATCATCTAAAAGAAAATTGGTTCATAATATTTATAGTTTATAGTTTAACATACGATACCATCGTGTTTTAAATATGTATAACAAAAAGGCCAACAGTCTCTGTTTATTCCCTACTCTCCATAATTTGGACGATTAATTATTATTATCATTTTACGAGGCCTTTATGAAAAATATATTTAAAAGACTTGCATTGTTAAAATTCACAAGTACCTAAACGTTGCGGTTTCACAAAAATAACGTTGTAAATGAGCGTATTTTTATACTAAAATGTGTCGTGTTTGAGTGATGTGTAATGTGTGTGAACCAAATGCAATTTTTTCAAAATTTAGTTTGGTTTTGTTTAAAGCGATGTTATATCAAAGTGCCCTTGCGGCCGGCGGCCCGGCGGACTGTTTTCAGAATTTAACGTTAAGAAAAACCTTACATATTGTACATTGTGAACATATAAGTAATTAATATTCTAACGTATAAGGATATGGTAAAGTAATCTTATTGTAACTAGCATTAATCGAACAAGAAACCTTATTATCATAATATTATTGTGTTTTATTCCTCCTATTCCGAATCGACTAATTGATATTGAATTGTGAAACGAAAACTCAAATTTTCATGTGGTTATATCAGGCTGAATAAAAAGTTTTAATTATTTTATTAGCATATAGCCTTAATTATGGACAGTATGATTATTATTTAAGGAAAAATGATAAATATAAAATATATTTTATTCAAATTACAAAAAAAAAATATATGAACAAAAAAAATCCCTGGTTGTCTTTAGTATATTAATATATCGCTGAAATTATATAAATATATCTATACATATTATAAAACACAGTCCTCCGCCGCGTCTGTCTGTCTGCCTGTTCGCGCAAAACTCAAAAACTACTGCACCGATTTTCATGCTATTGCCACCAATGGAAAGAGTGGTTCTCGAAGAAGGTTATATTATATAATTTGTTTAGTATTTTAATATATTTTGTACACATTGGCTAAAATGTCGCAAAAAATACCGCCGATCTAACCCCGCACCGTCTTGCCTACTATTTAGCTCATAGCTCTTACAAAAGCGAAGAATTTTTTGAAAATTCTGAAGAATTTTCAACGTTCTACCTATTTTTAATAGTGATTAGAATACGGGCGAAGCCGCGATAAAATTGCTAATATTATAAAAAACTTAGAAAACTATATTTTTTGTAAAAGCATAATATTTCAAATAGTCGTAAGCTTAACGATGCCAGTAGTCAATTAAGTTCAAGGAAACAAAAGTATGAATTAAGTTAAATACATACATTCAGATTTTGTTATACTTCTTTAAGTTATCGACCTTAGCATAAAATGAAATAATATTTCCCATATACTTACAATAAGATCACTCAAATTTCCTCTTGAGCCACTCAATCATGTGTGATAAAATCTTTATAAAAGAATCATTTTCTTTCGTTCTGATATTATCAATCTATCTAATATATCAAGTTAACGACTTGGTAGTAACTGCTCCAAAGCGCGACGTGCCAATATGTCACAACAAATGTGTATTTGATCCATGATGCTATGTACGTTTCTCTTATATAAGGAAACTAGCGACTCATCCTCGCTTTACTTGAGATCGGCCCTACCTTATATTTTTTATTTTTTTTATCCTTGCGAAATGCATTGACGCATACCACCTGTAGTAAACAGGTCAAATTGTCTTGTCATCCTTATTTATGTATAGTTAGAGTGATAAGAAGGACAGGTCTAGTTCTAATCATTTGACATCAAACACTCGGGGATTTATCTGCTTTGAAATAAGTTTCCTTATTTTCGTTTGCAAAAACATAAGGCTTAGTCTCGTTACTACAATTAAATAATCTACATTCTACATACACAATACACCACATGCATCTTAATAACTATAAAAATTAAGTAACTGAAATAATTTTAATATTTTTATACAGTATTAAGTCCTTCGTCCTTCGTCCAAGGCTGGGCACGGGCCTCCCTTCAATACGAAGGGAATAAGAGGATTAAGGTTCCATAACGAAATATGACTAATACTTTCTTGGGTTTACGCGAATATTCGACATTATAAATGAAAGTACCTTTTCGGATTTTGTCGTGGATTTATTTTGATTTTTAGTTCCCGATGTTTCGAATGCTTTACAGCAATCATGGTCACGGGAGAGACTGCACTCGCGGCGGTCAGAAAAGATAGTTTCATTTATAATGGAATATGACTAAATATCACTTTGATATTATGTTGTTTGAAAGATGTGTGTGCCTCGGAGAATAACCGACTTACTTTCAAACTTTACCTTATGACTTGATCAATGCATTTCAGGAACTGCAACTCTTTGATGAATTACGAGTAAGAGTACAAGCTTAATTTCTACACTTACCGCCGCACTCATAGTCACTATTTTGGACACTATTAATGGATGGCACATTAAGTCGATAATCTCCATACTAAAGAAAGAGTTAATGGTTCATTAAGTGGTCGTAAGGTACTTAGTATATAGCAGTCTATTGTCTAATTTAAGTTTATCAAATAGTATAAATCTCATTAATACTAACACTAAAGAACTATAGAGACATAAAATCAGTGAACTATGTTAATAATATGTACAAAATATAAAATGTGAAAGTGAAGTGATGTAACCAACTATCATCATAAATTGTCTACTTCAAAAACTGCGTTATTTCTAGAGTATTCTGAAACTATAGTAAACAATTTACTTAAAATGTTAATTCTCAAACTTAAGTAGATTTGAGAATTGCCAGTAACTGTTAAAGTTGTTTCGTAAACAGTTAAAATTTTATACCTAATAGTGTTTTTCAAGACGTACGTAATCCCAAGTTGCTTAATTTTAGATTTTCTAAAAGTTCAAATATATTAGAATAATAAAATGTATTGCCTTCATCAATGAACCTCGAATCTCTACATAGTATAAACCAAAGTCGTTTCTCGCCGTCTGTACGCTTTAATTTTTTAAGCTACGCAGTGTATTTTAATGCGTTTTTCAGCAATTGATAGAGTGATTCAAGAGAAGTATTTATATGCATATTATAGTAATAAAAAAATAATATCTAATTTCAGAAAAACCCAGTTTTGAAATATATAGGACAAATTTTCTGCAAAAGGTTAGCAACGCACAGGAACATATAAATAAATAAATGTGTTGGGACATTATTACAACAGTTGATATAATACACATTTCATATAAATTTTAAATACATACATATTATAAATATAAACACCCATGACTGGACGTACATTCGTTCCCAATAAATGAATGACCCCAGCGGGACTCGAACCCGCGACACCTGGCGCAGAAAGTAGTGTGAAGTGTCACTACCAACTGAGCCAAACGTGACGTCAAAACGTCATATTTTAAGGAATATTGTATTTAATGGGAATAAGAGAGTGTAGAGTAGGGAAGATAGGTAAAAATACCTTACACAAATATTACAAAACTACATATTTTAAGCTGCGTAAACAAATGATAAATGATTGAAAGGAACCTTTATTTTTCGTTTGTAACTCCCTGTTTTATTTTAGCTTTACCACTTTACCTTGTTGAGTAAAAATAGAGAACAATCATCCATATGTACCCATTAATAAGCATCTATATAACATTTAACGAAACAAAAATAGTCAATCAACTATCAGAGTACAAATAATTAAATTTACTTATTCTAAGAGCTTTTGTGATGAAGTAGCGAAGATAAATAGCATTGAATATTTTTAAGAGACTAATAAGGTCTAACGCTACTTAAAATATCTTAGACATTGCGTCTAGATCAGGCGTATACGAGTAGTAAAATTCAAGGGTTCTGCAAATAATTATCTGCATGTTAAACTTATTAATTGCCGCAATAAGTTGCTATGAGCGTCAGCCTTATTTTGGTCATAAATTCAATTCAAATATCTTCAAAATCAGTCTGTGATCATTATTAATAAGAAAAAGGCATTTAGGTTCATTTATAGTTTTCAATTACGTACAACCTTACGAAAGTGTAATTGGTGGTTCAGTGGCTTCCATGTGCAATGTAAAACTGGAGGTACTGCTTTTGAGTCCAGGGGCAGGTCAAGTTTAGTTATTTAGTTTTTCTGTTAAGAACTTCTCTGTACCACAACTTGTAGTTGGAAAATTGACGGTGTTACACTCTCGAGCTTTAGAGAGTACGTAGAGCCTGTCTTGCGCCTAAACTAGCACCGGTCATGGTAGTATCGTATCATCAATTTTTAATGTGAAAGGAATGGTGACTGCACTATAATACGAGTATCTCCTGCGCACTTAGTCAGTCTCAGTGGGATTAGCAGCTGTGGACGAAATTATTCCACTAGCCATATAAATTTTTCCACGTGGCTAGTGTAGTGCTTTTATAAAATTTTAAATTAATATTGGTGAATGTGAAAACACCTTTTTGGTAAGGTATGTATTTCTTCAAATATTTATTATATAAGAAAAAATGTTTATTCTTTGCTTCACGAAGGGTGCCAAAATTATACAAGAATTTGTACAGCTCCAAGGAAGGCCTAGGAAGTATTTGATGATATTATCTTCACGCGTTTCTGGGAAAAAAGGTATTGGGTGGCAGACAAAAATGTGAGATAGGAAATATTAAGGGTTTTTCCTATTTTGTATGACACATGTAGATAACTTATACCACATATCTAATATATAAAAATGTCGTGTCACAGTGTTTGTTATCGAACTCCTCCGAAACGGCTTGACCGATTTTTACGAAATTTTTTGTGTATATTAGGTAGGTATGAGAATAGGTCGTAGGCTATTTTTTATTTCCCTAGGTGATAAGAGTGGCACTCTGCAGATTTTTTAGACCAATATTTCTTAATATATAAAAATGTCGTGTCACAGTGTTTGTTATCGAACTCCTCCGAAACGGCTTGACCGATTTTTACGAATTTTTTTGTGTATATAAGGTAGGTATGAGAATAGGTCGTAGGCTATTTTTTGTTCCCCTAGGTGTTAAGAGTGGCACTCTGCAGATTTTTTATTTTTCAGTTTTAGACCAATATTTTATTTTTTATTTTTTTATTATAGTATCAAAAAATACATATAACCCTAAATTATTATGCTTCTACGACCAATCACTATTTTTTAATAGTAAGATTAGTATTTTTTCTTAATCGATTGCCGTCCATTATTATCGTCTGTGCATCGATCGTAGCATTGTCGCTTTACTTTGTCAGTAAGACTGTCATGTTTATTATATTATCATACGAAATTTATTATTAATTTGCAACTAATATTAGGTTTATTTTGCAATTATTAAAATTGCTGGTGATGGTTCTCAGTTTAGTTAATTAAGTGATCTCATATAAATCAATAGTACTCAATCGTGTCACGAGCTCCCGCCAACGAACCACCAGGTAGCTACTAAACAACCCGTTTAAATCATTCCAGAAAATTTTCATACATTTATCAATTAGTGTGTAATTATTTATTCTATATATTTAAATGCAAAAAACACGCAGTCACTCATCACGAAATCTCGAAAAACGCTGGACGCAAATAGATGAAAATTAGCAGGGAGGTAGTTTATAAATAGTAGACCTCCGCTAAGAACGGATTTTGCGACAGGACCGGATTAAGGTAGTCTAATGGCTCCCGCAAGTTTATATGAAAGTCCTTCAGGTTTTGCGCTACAAACTTTAAATTTGGCAGGGAAGTAGTTAATTGTTAGTAAACGTCTGCTAACAACGAATTTTGTGACAGGGCCAGTTAAAGAGGTCTAAGGGCTTTCGCAAGTTTTTATGAGATTTCTTCATTTTTGTGCTATAAACTTTAAATTTGACAGGACGGTAGTTTAAAGTTAGTAGATGTCCGCTAAAGAAGAATATGCGACTGGACCGCATTAAGGTAGTCTAAGGGCAAATCTTGCAAGTTTGTATGAAAGTCCTTCATTTTTCGTGCTACAAAATTTAAATTTGGCGGGGAGGTAATGTGTAGTTAGTAGACATCCGTTAAGAACGGATTTTGCAAAAGGGCCGGATCAAGGTGGTCTAAGGACTTCCGCAAATTTATATGAAAGTCCTTCATCTTTTGTACTACAAACCTTAAATTTGGCAGGGAGGAAGTTCATAGTTAATAGATGTCCGTTAAGAACGGATTTTGCGACTGGGTCGGATTGAGGTGGTCTAAGGGTTCTCGCAAGTTTGTATGAAAGTCCTTCACTTTCTGTGCTTCAAACTTTAAACTTGGTAGGTTAGTAGAAGTCCGCTAAGAACAGTCTTTCAATATGGCCAGATTGAGGTGGTCTTAGTGCTCTCATTATTTCGTATGAATGTCTGAAAATAACTTGAAATAATTTTAAGAAATTGCATTACAAATTGCACACTCCATTTAAAAGATAATACGACTATAAAAATGTCAATCTAAACAAAATACTAATAGAAAAATAAAGCGCAGCACAGCGGGCAATTGGAAGAGGTAGGGGGTTCCAAGAACGGGAGAGGAACGTGCACATATTATATGGGTTCTGAAATAGCTATATAGTAATATTGGAGAAATTTTCGGGCAATTTACAGATCAACCTAGCGAGTGATCGAATGAAGTACAGTAACGATTAAAAAAATTAACGCGGGCGAAGCCGCGGGTACTGCTTGTATAATTATAATATATCATACATTTAATATATAGTCACCTATAAGAACCATAAAAATTGTTATAAGTTAACAGTAGAAAATATAAATGGCTCACAGATTAGAGTAATAAATGTTGTTCACCATCAACTGAGTACAAGTGCAGTCTCCATTAATTTCAATATCATAATCCTATGTCACGGCATTCTGGCACGATGATTGATCATGGAGCGTGACGTTCTTGGCACAGCAGCTTATATCCAAGTAATAATTTTAGTTGATTTTTTTTAACAAAACTTATAATTGATTTAATATACTTATTATTGTTAATAGTTTTAACTTTTTATTAATGTCATATTATAGAGAATAGATAAAATAGAAAAATACAGTATATAAATACATTATAATTAATAAACCTTTAAATTAAATAAATAAATAAATGAACACTGTACCATTTTAATAATTTACGAATTTTTATGCTATCAAGTAATTCAGTGAGTGGTCCTTAATAAAACATTAATTTTGGGATGAATTTCAGAAAGGAAGAATAAATTACATTAATATGGATGAGGCATCTAAAGGAACGCTTCCATTTCACTGATCTGATAGCCGCCCCCTTACATCTCATAAACACTTGGAGGTTGCACTAAAATAAAATAATCTAAGCGTTTTATCATTTTGTCATTTCAAAATTTGTTTTAAGACCCTTTAACGATGATAATTGAGATTTGCTAAAAAGAAGGTAAATGAGCCAAAATTTGAAAATTTTACCAATTATTGTGTATTGATGAAATATTTCGATTTCCAGCTTGACGGTATTGAAGAAATATAACACCTAGGGAATAAGCTCTTTTGAGGCAATTAAACAAGCGAACGGGTAATTTTTTATGTGTGGAAAGACTCCTTTTCGGCTACTAACTTCTCTATGCAAAATTATAATAACATTTTAAAAATGTACAAATTGTTGTTACATGAACTAATGTTACTGATATGTTTAACATCAAGTCACCAGGCGTGAAGATGTGGACAATAACCAAATTAGGTTAAATAGACATTCTAGACTATGCCATCCCTTTGCCGAAAGGTCAAAGTGGACTGTACGGATAACTTTTCAAGTGGTAGTGCCATGCTGATTACCTTCGGGTACCAGCCGAATGGGTCGGTACGCCCCGTATAGTACTACTCTCTTACAGAAGACCGGCGTGAAGTGGCAGCTATGCTGTCGCGTTTCGTCCGGTAAGTGAGAGTCCGGGAGGCCCACTCCCCATCCCTACCCCCGTCTTTCTCCCTCCTCTCTCCCTCCCTTTCCTGAAAGGCCGGCAACGCATCTGCAAGCCCTGTGGTGTTGCAGATGTCCATGGGCGGAGGTGATCACTTACCATCAGGTGAGCCTCCTGCCCGTTTGCTCCCTTTGTCCCATAAAAAAAAAAAATTACCACATAAGCATAAAATATGCAATTTTGTATTTGCTCTTACTAATATTACAAATGCGATAGTCCGTGTGATGCCTTATCTTTCTTTTATTCAGTATGTAACTAAAAATCAAATAGGTATCATTTTATGCCTTCATTCTAATAATTATATGGACGGTAAAGTGGCGCGTATTACTTTTTTAGTATATTATATCGCATTACGCATGTATTATTCTTATGATGAGAAATCTACATATCAATGCGCAGTTCGCAGTTAGGGTGTGAATTACTAAACGATGTCAGTATATTGGGTTACATATTAAATCTGTCTCGAGTGTTTTATATTCTTAATTTAAATTTAATTTAATTTATTGGATTATGCTAACGATATTATTAACATTGTAGTTTATTACAATGTCATTTGGACGAAAATAATATGTAAATTATTACGTGTTGGGGAAAAAAAGGATATAACATTATAAGATTAATACAGCCTATATACGAGTAGTTTCCAACGAAGTTGATAACGTCAGTCAACGCGATATCACAACATAATATCATATTACATTTACTTATAAACATTAGTTATAGATGTGGAACATCTCAAGTTCGTCAGTCATTCTCCTTTTCTTAATAATAGCATTAAATAAATATTTTAACTATCAAGAATAAATTCCAGGTAAGTTCTTTTTTTTAATTTTTAGATCTAAAATTTAATAACATTGACAACTTATTAATATTCTTAGTCAAATTCTTATGCGGATCTAGTTTTTTTACTTTACCTTGTTCTGATAAATGTCCAATTTAATCCAAATAAATTGAGTCAAAGCGATATTTTTATATTAAGTTTCATTTTTGTCTTACGTGAAAACAAAGAAACTTTAAATTTTTCCTCAATTTTTTATTGTAAATCATTGTTTATTTTTATTATTTGCCGAGTATTAAAGAAAACGTGAGTTTAATATAAACAGCACAGGCGATAAGATTCTTACGATAATTTAGTCAAATATATTTTAAAAACCGTTTACTCACGCTGAAATTAACAATTTGTTATGATGGCTCCTCATCAATTTTATTTAAAATAAACGAAAAAGGAAAAATAAACATTTTAGAAGTTAGGGTAGTTTAATTAGGTTGTCGCGGTTGTATGCTAACGCGATCCCGCGGCGTCCTACTATGGCGGATCGGGGTTGGGGCGTTGGGTTTTAGTGGGTAGTACGAGCCGCCTCTTGGGGTTCGCCTCAAGGGGTTGGCTTGTGAGTCCCACACAGTGCCTCCTGGGGGTCAGGGGGTCAGTGCGAGAAATGCATTTCCCAATGTTAAAAAAAATAAAGTTTAATTAGGTTGAAGCTATGATGACTACGGAAGTCAGTAGGAACCTAACCATAAGCATTTCGTCTTGTCTAACCATTCCTCTAACCATACGTTAAAATAAAATAAAATAAAAAAATAAGAAAAACGTCCTAACCTTTTTTGTCGATAGCAACAAAATGAATCAAAGTTAAAAATTTTTTATTAATAACATTTTTTTTTTAAACGATCGAGAAGAAATAACGTCCTTCACGTTTTACTTCCTTATATATTTTTATTCTATTTACATAATATTTAATTAATTTATATAAAAACATTCTGTATTACCTAATTTAATATTGTCTCGTTTTCAAAGACGAAAATAAATAAAATTTTATGAAATTAGTCACTTTTTTTAACAAAAAAAAATAGTGATCTCAGAGCAAAGACTCTGTTTTAAAACTCAGGAAAAGAGATCTGTTAACTTTTACCTTAACGCAGTGGTATCAAGATAATTCAAAAATAAAGTTTGTTAGAGATCGTGACGAATTAAACTACTTGGATGTACTTACTATCCTTGTTCTTTTCATATAAATTACAATATTTTATAATTTATGAAACTGTGAAATTATGTTACCTTTAAGTGCTGAAAATTAACCTTTCCGGTAGGATCCCGGCAGTGGCAATGAATATAGCGTCAAATAAAGTCTTTCATGGCTTTTCTGCAATTATTTATGCGATTTACGTCCTTATAGGAAAGGGTTATCGACTACAATAGCGTAAACAATTTTGTTTTTTTGGATGTATTAAATTTGTCACAGCTAGCATAAGTTCGCAGTACCTTTTCCTGATTAGCGTCACTGTCAAATAGTCGTTTTAAAGAAACTGAACGTAGTGCTCGTAAATTATACTCTATGCAAAGGCATTGGTGGCTGGTGCTAAAGTAAACTTTATTTATTCTAGGTTCCAGTACGATATGTTGACAGGATGGCGACTTGCTTTATCGAAACGTAAGTACTTAATACCTATTTTAATTTAAGTATTATAACATTTTTATTTATAGAATAGTGTTTTTAAAAATATTGATTCACATCCTAATATACCTTTTTCTTATATTCGCTATGGAAATGAAGTGTAGGTAAAATATTGTAAAATATTATTTTTCAAAATTCTACAATTGTTGTAAAAGAGCATAATATTTTCATAATATAATAGAAGTGTCATAAGCAGTCATGCATAATTTGAAATGCAACTCTTAATATGTATAAGTACGAGTAGTACCAGTTATTAGCAGTTTTAGGATCGTAAACATTTTGTCGTGTACATTTTATACATAGTTTAAGGTACATTTAACTTTTTTCGTGAAGATTTATGTACGTATATAAGCAATTATATAATACATAGTGAACATATTAAAAGAATAAATATTTCTTTACGCACAACGCTTTTAAGTCATTAATGTTGAGAGGTGCTCAAATATAATATTATATTAAAAACTAGTTATCGTATTTATGTAAATTTTGCACATTAAAATGTTTATATTGAACTGGAATCAAATAAGTCTATGTGTGTGATATTACCTACTTCTGTACGCATGTAAAAAGTTATACTTCTTTGTTAATTTTTTTTTATTTTTATTTTTTTATATTCTTCTCAACAATATCTATTATCTATCCATATCATATTCACCATATAGTGAAGTTACTTTGCTGATTGTGTTTCCATTTGATATCCATATTATAGGGGTGCTTAAAAAATAGTTCCCCTTTTTTGAGGGTCCTCCTCCATATTGGATTTAAAATAACGTCATTCTGCTTATTGCGTTTTGCTCATCAAGCCTTTACACTTTATATATAAATTATGATATGAGTATCAAATGAAATAAGACCACTATGGAAATGATAAATCGTAATAATCTTAACTTCCGGATTATTCGATTAAAGTTGGCGGCATTTAGGTAGGTAATCGTCTCGTCACGAACTTTGTGTAGATATATATAAATACCAGAATATATAATATCTTGAGCATAAACATGATCACTATACTAAATGGAGATTGAAGCACACTGCAGATAATAAGGACTAACAAGAACTTAGCTTAATGAATAAAAAACTCATCACACATTTTTTATTATTCGTATTTTTCCAAAGAAAGTATAACTTCAAAAAATTGTAAAAGTTTGTATTTATATTCCCTTTTTAACGGTCTAGGCTTAAGGTAAAATTTGCTAGGTTGGCAGACATGCAGGTTTCCTCACGATGTTTTCATTCATTGTTAGACAAGTGGTAATCATGTTGTAAATGATTCGAAATATAAGAGGTGCGAGACCCGGAATTGAACCCGATCACTCGGTTACTCAAGCATGCTTGTTACTTTTCTGTTCATACTACTTTTTTCTCAGAAAATAGTTAAAATGAATTTAATATGTTAGAAATATTAAAGAGATAAATTATTTTGATGTAGAAAGCATTTATTAAATTAAATAAATAAGTTGAAACTTTAAGTTATTTTTTTTTATTTATTTCAGTTTTTATAATACCACAAAGATATGTGTTTGCTATTATGGCTCTATTGGCCATAGCAAATGCGTATACAATGCGTGTATGTTTGAACTTGGCTATAACTCAAATGGTTAAAAAACATGTGGCTGTTGAAGGAGATGCGAATTACGACCCTAACGCCTGTCCAGATCCTAATGCAGAAGTTAATACTACTGTGACAATGGCTGATTATCTTACTAGAAATAGTGATGTATGTATTCTAGTCTGTTTTTATTATTATTTGCCTAGTAAATAAAGTTAGGTTAAGGCTATACAGGCGACTATTGGCCAGCAGTTTTTTATAACTTCTTACGTACGTTACCTTTTAACGGTTAGAGATACCCATACATAATAAGCAGTTCTGAAGTTTTCGATGTTCTAGCTATATTTTTAGGGTTTCTTAATTTCTTTATACTTAACCCAACCTTTTTTTTATAGTTGGGTTTGGTTTTATGCACTAACGTACCACCTGTAAAAAACAGGAGGTTACGTGGGACTCATTGGCCTAAAGCCAGTACTACCCACTAAAACCCAAGTGACCTCACCCGTTTTAATGTGGCGTCGCAGAATCGCTTGCGCATGCAACTACGACGCTCTGACGGTAGGTCTGCCTAGGCAGACCACACAGCCAAGAGGGTTGCTCCACAGTCCACTCTGCTATCCAGAGAAGTACCAGGAGCAACCCGCATGACACACCACCCATCGAAGTGGGCCCCTCCTGCGCGTTTCGTAGCTTCGCTACTAAGCCCCCCACCACGACAAGGTGATAGCATGTTGGGGGGATACTGAACCCAACGCGGATTCTGCCCCAATAACAAAAAAAAAAAAGAATTAAGTAAATTGCATAAGCAAGAAACTTTTAATGTAAAACGCTTAAAACTAATAATAAACTAGAGCTGTTACACTAGTTATAATTTCATTAATGTCATGCAAGAGTAGGTATAAGCAGAGCAACGTAATGAGTGGTAGTATTTGTTATCTAAATCTTCTTTAATGCTATTATTGTAAATATTGCTTGCTTTTGAAGTATTTTGAAGTAAAGGGACTTATCTATAACATTCATATTATTACTATAAAATATAAATAATTATGTAGTATATTTTGTTTAAAGAAACTCATTTAATTTAAAGTGAGAAATTATGAATATTTATACGAGCTGATTTTCAATTGTGTTATTGTAGGTATTTGAAAATTATTGTTACTTTCTGATAAACAGTCAATGTAATTCATTAACGAGATGTTTTCTTGGGTTCGTTTAAAGAAATATCATGATATTATACCTAATTTCTTTTTTTGTGTTTTAATGTTATTTATATATATTTACAGGCACTTTTTGAATGGAGTGAAGCGACACAAGGCCTCTTGCTCAGTTCCTTTTATTATGGCTATGTAATTACTCATATTCCTGGAGGAATGATGGCCGAACGATATGGTGGAAAATGGGTGTTAGGGTTAGGTTTACTATCCACAGCTGTGTGTACGTTTATAACACCATATGCTGTAAAAACAGGAGGAGCTACTGCCTTATTCATTCTACGTGTTGTAGAAGGATTTGGAGAGGTTTGTTGCGTACTATATTATAGTATTGACTTTTTTCTTAATTCGGTAATTTAATTATTGCGCGCTCACTGAACGGTTTAAATGTTTTAACTAAGAGTAACTATTAAATACTGTGAAGAATAATAAAATATTTTTCGAAAGGGGAATATACCTAAGCATCTTATATTACGATTATATTAAAATGATGATTTTATTACAGGGTCCTACCATGCCAGCGTTGATGGCGATGGTTTCTAAATGGGCACCAAAAGCTGAAAGGGCTCGCTTTGGTGCGATTGTATTTGGTGGGGCGCAAATTGGTAATATAGCTGGTTCCTACTTTTCTGGACTTATTATGCATTCAGGATCTTGGGAACACGTATTTTATATGTTTGGTGGACTTGGTCTTGCTTGGTTTATAATTTGGGTAAATTGCAACAATTATTAAGAAATTTAATTTTTGACACATTTATTGTGTTATAATTATAATATGTGTATAAATTTCTTGCAGTCCTTAATTTGCTATAGTACTCCAAATACACATCCATACATATCTGATAAGGAAAAGAAATTCTTGAACGAGAATGTTCAGGCTCTCATTCACAGTAAAAACCAAGTTTTAGATCCAGTACCATGGAAAGCGCTACTTAGATCTGTTCCTCTTTGGTCCCTTATTATTGCTGGTGTAAGTGCATAGTTTTACTTCATATTTTTTTTAATTACTTTAATTTAATTATTATTAATAAATGATGAAAAAAATATTTTTATATTATCTTTGTATACATAAACACGCCTGTTCTTATTCTAGATTGGTCATGACTGGGGGTACTTTACCATGGTCACCGATTTACCTAAATATATGACGGATGTATTGAAGTTCAACATTAAATCTGCTGGATTACTCTCTGCTATGCCCTATGTAGCCATGTGGATTGCATCATTCTTCTTCGGACTTCTATGTGATTTTTGTATTAAGAGAAGATACCATAATATTAGAAATGCTAGGAAGATTTATACCACAATAGGTAATGTAGCATTTCAATACAATTAAAAATGAAATAGTAATTACTTTTATCAATGACTTATTATTAAGTTACTATTATTTACATGCTAAGTTAATAATGAAAACTTGCTTGTTTAATTTTTAGCTGCCACCGGACCAGGAATTTGTATCATTCTAGCTTCATATTCTGGATGTGATACGACATTGGCTGTATTTTGGTTTATTGCTGCTATGACTCTTATGGGTGCCTATTACAGTGGAATGAAAATAAATGCTCTAGATATTACACCTAATTACGCTGGTACTACAACTGCTATGGTTAACGGAATAGCTGCCATCTCTGGAATAATTTCACCCTACTTGATTGGCTTACTGACACCAAACGTAAGCAGCCTTGTTGATATCACGTGTCAAAATATAAGATTACATACAATATATCGAATGAAAATTCCCCAAACACTTGAACTGATCAATGTCCTAGTCCTTTGAATTATGATAAATTTTAGTATCATGGTATTATCTTTTGTTATCATCATTGTTGTGATCAGAAATATAATCAGTTTAAAGAGCATTTTATGTTGGTAAAGTTTTGACATTAGATACATCTTAAATTTACATGGATATTTAAATAAGTTATTATATTTTTTTCAGTCAACATTAAAAGAATGGCGAATCGCATTTTGGGTTTGTCTTGCCATTTTAGTTATTACAAATATTATATACCTGATTTTCGCGAAAGGAGAACAACTGTGGTGGGATGATGTAAGAAAACATGGTTATCCTGAGGACTGGAAACATGGTCCACTACCATTAAGAAATAATGATTCAGAAAGAGCTAGTAGTAAAGAAACCACTGAAAAGAAATGAAATTGTACCTGCTAGTCATAATATCAGTTTTAAATTTGTAATAATTTATTTTTTAAAATATTTTAAGAATAAAAGTATAATCAAACTAATTGCGTAATGTTTCTCTTATATATATATATATATATATATATATATATATATATATATATATATATATATATATATATATATATATATATATATATATATATATATATATATATATATATATATATATATATATAAAATTTAAAAGTATCTATTACTAAAACAATACCTGATATTAATAAAATAGGGTTCATGTTCTAAGTTCATCCTCTAAGGTGGTTGTTTGGCAATTTTTGGATTTAACTAGTAACTACGAGTACGTAAATAGTAAGTAAAAACCAGCCGTGATTATATTATTGTAATAAAACTTAGTCACTTTAATGTGAAAACATACGAGGCATCTCTTATTATCTTTTAAATTTCCATGGTTATCATTTTTGAGTACTCAATACTTATATTACACACAGGCCTTGCACTAGATAGAAATAATCATTTCAAAGTAATAGTTACTTAAAATTGGAAATTTGAAGTTTCAACGTAGGTATTATTTCTCTTCAAAATAACTTATTATAAAGTCATATTTTCTAATGATCATGATTTTTTTTATTTTTATTTAAAATAATAGTGTTATATTATTGATTATGAAGAATAGTATATGCTAGTTACGTTTGGAGGCAGCCAGGGGATGCAGAGAAATACAAATTAACTTATAAATTATTTATTAACTATAATTATAACTAAACTACATGGCTAGTTGACTACTTATCAATGTTAGAACAAGTGAGTAAGGAGGCAGGCAAATATTTCCCTTTACTAGATTTATTGTAGGAAGTTACATTACTGACATCGATTGAATTCAGGTGGTTGCCGCGCTTGCACCAGAGGTTGGCCTCGTCTCGTCGTCCCGCGCGAGGTTTGTAGGCCGATGCTGATGCATCGGTTTGGGTTTCGTAACATGCTATAGACTTAATATATATATTGCCTAACTTCACGTTGTCACATAATCGTGACAATACTCATAAACAGCTAACTTCACAAATACTACTTACCGACGACAGCGCGTTATAAATTCTACAAATTTTCAGGGACAATGGGCGGGTAATGCTTTAGTATAAAGCGATGGTCCTCCTGGTCTCTAATCTCCATGGCATGGAGGTTAGATACAGGAGAACCAACGCTTCATACTAAAGCATTACCCGTCTGTCTCTGAAAATTTGTAGAGTTTATAGCGCGCTGCCGTCAATAAGTAGTATCTGTCAAGTTAGCTATTTATGAGTACTGTCACTATTGTGACAACGTGAAGTTAGGCATTGAGACAACATAGCGATCGCAGCGCCTCCTTGGTTTGACAATATTTCTGAGACACTACATTCTAGGGCCTTGGTTCTCCTGGTTTCTAATCTCCATGCTCCATGGTTTCAATCATGGAGGTTAGATACAGGAGAACCAACGCTTCATACTAAAGCATTACCCGTCTGTCTCTGAAAATTTGTAGAGTTTATAGCGCGCTGCCGTCAATAAGTAGTATCTGTCAAGTTAGCTATTTATGAGTACTGTCACTATTGTGACAACGTGAAGTTAGGCATTGAGACAACATAGCGATCGCAGCGCCTCCTTGGTTTGACAATATTTCTGAGACACTACATTGTAGGGCCTTGGTTCTCCTGGTTTCTAATCTCCATGGTTTCAATAATCAATCTTTTGACTTTGACATATCTCTTTTGGCTTATGTAAGATCCAAATTTGCAATCCCTAACGTTTGGCGGATTTCGTTGCGATCTTTTAATATTTTTTATCAATTACCAAAAATTGCATTACTTTAATACCAATCCGGCATTCAATTGTAAAAATGTACATTGATTATAGTGAAAGTGACTTTTCGAAGTGCTAGAACAGATATTATATTATTGTACTAGAGTAGATGAATTGTTGCAGATTCTCAGTCTGAAACTCTATAATTGTAAGATATTGTTGAAAGGAATGAGCTTATAAATGGCTATTTTTCAACTTTGTAAGAGAATCTATTTTCTAATTATTATTAATAATATATTTATTATTTTTACATTAAAATAAGCCGGTATTATCAAAGATATTTATTCAAATTAAATCAAAATATACTTTATTCAAATAGACTTATACAAACACTTTTGCATGGTCAAATATTCATTTTAAAAGTTCTGCTGAGAAGAGCCGGCAAGAAACTTAACAGTTGCTATCTACGTATATGCCGACAGTTGCCCAGTTGCTAAATTTCAGTTTAGGGTTTTTATTAAAAGTTTTTCTTTGAAAATGTTATTAAATTACTTAATAGTAAGCAGTTGACATGACATTGTATATGACGTTTCTACTTCACGTACGTAACGTTTCGATCTCAATACAATGTTTTTAAAGTTGCGTTATTTCATAAAATATAACATTATATTTAGTACATTTTAATTAATCTGATCATCAAGGTATATTTATTGGGAAATTCAATATAATTAAAATAAAGAAAGTAAGCAAACGCTTTCAAATCTACAATATGGGTAATACACAGTGTCATAAATACTGGTTAGAATGAAACGCACGGGAGGGTACGGATTGATTTCTAATCGCTCATCAAAGCTCAATCTGCGTTTGAAGATCGTTGTTTTGAAACGTAGATCGGAGATCGATCGAGTGATAGAATTCTAACTTGGACTGCCGCGATCTCTAGATCGAAGTTTGAATATTGGAATCGACCGTTAGTAAATAATAAAATGAATCGTGACGTTCGAAATATTACACTAAAATCTCCGTCTATCTCTAATTCCCTGTAATGTGCCGAGTATAACGTGCGATAAGGAACTTCGTTCCAAAAAACCTTTTTCGTATCAATAGAAAAGATGTCTAAGTATAATATACGCACACCGTAATATAATACACACTAACGGATACATTAAGAACTTTTTTATGTATGTTGTTGGCGAATTTCTCCATTGCTCGACACGGCACATTCCTTGTCAGACACTTTATTTAGATTAACAACATTTTTCCTGTGATCAAATATCATTAAAATATGAATTTAAATACTTAGTGGTTATTGCTTTATGTTTTCTCTTTTTACGGTTTATTTAATGTTTTTCAAGTTACTATGTAAAGAAGAGTGAAAGAAATGCTTTAATAAATTTGTTTATCTAGTATAAATGCGTGTCGTTAATCTTGACACCATCTATATATGAGCTGATTCTTATCTTATATTCTACACAATTGTAAGAGTTTCTGTTGTATCACAGTGATAGTGTCATCTTAATACGATTGTGTTTTTGGCATTCTTCAATAATATTAATCTCAATGACACTTAGATAAATTGCTGGAAACTAGCCTCTCCCGAAATGTGATATAATCGTTTGTTTTTCTGACACATTTTGATACTTTAAAACCTAAAACCTATCTTCATGAAAAACGTAGACATTGTTAAACATATTATAAGTTCATATTAAAATATTGATATATAGTAGTAAGTAGTTTTTTGTTTGTGCTGTGCAGTGACATTCGTGTTGTTTCGATTAATCGTTAACCATGACTTTAACGGGATGGCGGCTTATATTGAATAAAGGTAATAAGTAACTTAAGAGTTATTTAGTTTAAATTATATGCGTAATATTTTACTTTAGACTTGATTTAAATACGAATATAAACAAACAGTTTATTTTAAATCTTTGAATTTTATATTGAACCTCGTTTTTAAAACAATTAAAGCTTTTGACGTGTACCTATATACTGAATATATTATAGACTGAATTAGAGATTAGCATAGTGGGGGTTGGTGAACTTCACTCATCTCTTGAAAATATGAGAGGTTTTCTCATAGATGCAGGTTTCATGGTGTCATGAAAATAATTCAGGTCAACACATGAAAATAAGATGTGTGAGACCAGATGTTTTAACCCATTTCGTTCTGCTATTACTGCCTTTATGTGAAGTTTGTAATATAAACTATTGATTTACTTGCTATTTGTCTTTGAAAAAATACTTATGAAAAATACTTAGTTGCATCATGAACTTATAAAACGCCATTATGCGAGAGATTATGACGTAATTACCTATATGATAACTAGCAACTCATCTTTGCATCGCTTGGGTTCGGCTCTAGGTAAAATTGCCTGCTCAAATTGTTTGATTGCCTCCTAAATTATATAATACAAAAAGGATTCCCATTAGACCTCCTTAATCCGGCTCTGTTGCAAAATCCGTTCTTAGCAGACGTTTACTAACTCTAAAGTACCTCCCTGCTAAATTTCATCTTTATACGTCAAGCGGTTTTCAATATTTCCTGATGAGTGAATTTCGCTTTTTTATATATATGATGTTAACCAATACAAAAAACATCAATTTGTTTCTCTTTTGTCACTACCACTTTTTGGGGTAAATGATAGTTTAATCCTTGATGTGTTAATAAAGCTTACATTCTTATATCATAAAAGATTCCATCTTATATTCAGACCCTAATCAAAAGTATTTACTGCTAAATCTTAGGTAATTCCAGTTTGTTAGTTTGAAGTGTAGTTTCAAACCCTCTCTGACTTTTGGGTGCGCGATTGAATAATTTACATCCAAGAATTTTCATAAATTTTAAATTCAAATATTAATTTAAGATTCAATAATAGATAAGTTATCAAAATCATTATTAATATTTTCCAAAATTTTAATTAATTGCAGCACTAATTATACCTCAGCGATATGTCTTTGGATTACTCGGCTTATTTGCATTGGCGAACTCTTTTACAATGCGTGTATGCTTGAGTATGACTATAGTCAAGATGGTAACACATGTATCTTCGGGGGAACACATCGTGGGTGAAACGTGTCCTGATGATGCTATTTCAGTTACGCAGTCTACCGCTAACTCTTCCCTTGTTATTTCGGTAAGTACCTACTAAGTTTTGGAATTGAAGTCGTATTCCACATGATATTGATTTAGTAGATAGCAAACATCTAGGGTAATAACTGTTGCCGTATAAAATTGACTGCCGTACTGTAGGACTAAGATGCTGTGGCAAATTAAAATTAAAATTGAAAACACTTTCTGCAATCTGATTTTGTAATAGAGTCTTTTTAACACGGCAGCTAATTCCGCAAACACAGTTCAAGTACGGTATAACTACTGCTTACAAAATATAGGCGCGGAATCTGAATTCAGTGTTTTGTTGTGCTACGATGGATAGACCCCTAATAAAAAAAATCCATTTAGGTACTAGGTACTTATAAACTGCCTCGTTAGTGTAGTGGCTAGCATATACGGTCGCACATCGGGAGGTCCTGGGTTCGAGTCCCGGGTCGGGCCAAGCTTGGTTATTGAGTCTTTCTGTTTCGTAAGCCTCAGTAATAGCCCGGAGTTGGGAAGTTGGCGGTGTTTCACCCCCGTGCCTCGGAGAGCACGTAAAGCCGTCGGTCCTGCGCCTTAACTCTCACTGGTCGTGTCGAGCATTCGTCCCACCGGAATATGAGAGTGATAAGGAACAGAGAGTGCACTTGTGTCTGCGCACACACTTGTGCACTATAATATGTCCCGCGCCGTTGGCTAGTCTCAATAAGATTGCCCGCCGTGGTCGTAATCGGCCGGGAGGACATTATTACTTACGCTTAGATTCTTACACTACTTGCACAATAAGGGCAGGTGTCATTGCAAAATACGATTTCTTGTAAGATGGAGAATGGACTGTCTAAGCTATGAAATAGATGCACGTGCGAAACTGTCTTAAAATCAGTCTTACTGTGAAACTAATATAATAATAATGTCATATATTTATTACTTTATAGTCTCGAGATTTATACGACTGGGATGAAAGTACTCAAGGCTTACTATTAAGTGCTTTCTACTACGGTTATGTTATAACGCACTTGCCAGGGGGACTTCTCGCAGAAAAATTTGGTGGAAAATGGACACTTGGAATAAGCTTACTTTGCACTTCTTTATCAACACTTCTGACACCTTGGTTTGTTGCTATGGGAGGCGCTATAGGACTTTTCATCATGAGAGTCATTAGTGGACTTGGTGAGGTAAAATTATTCTGTTGCCTATATTGTTAAGTTTGCTCAAGTACGAGTAGTCTACTCCCATGTTAAGTTTAATAATTTAAGATTCTAGAAAGAAATTATCAGCTTACCGTCATCTTTTTCTTAACGATGACATACGTACATTTAATTTTCAAACAAACCCTTTATAGTTCAATTTTAACATTTTTTTTGTAATAGAAAAATGTAACTTACGGTATTTAAAACATAGACCTATTTCTTTTCTATTGTGTGAGTACCCTCAATGAAATATTGAGAAAACTGTTTTGCGAGCTCTACAAAGCGGGTGTTACGTCTAATCATAAAAGATGAAATATAAATAAGCAAGTGTGTGATGCAACAGACTGTGTATAAATACATCAAAAGTTGAATGAACGCTATTTTATAACCTTATTTTCCTTTGTCGTAAACACTAAGCTTAATTGGATAAATGTAAAACTTGGAATGTTAAATGTTTGCGAACTAAATTGCTATCTTTTTAAAGTTTTATACGTGCTTCTAGAGTTGTACTGTAAGGTTTAAGTTCTTTGTTCACTTAGTTTATCTAATTTTTAACTATTCTTGTTTTATTACTTTAAAATAAAGTAAAATAAGTCATGCACGCAATTAGTACCCATTTTGCAAATTATCTCATACGTATGGATGCTGTAGGACTTCTGCAGGGCAAGTGAAAATACGGAAAATACAGTACGAAAAATTAAGTAAATAATATTTTATTTTTATGGAATAACACTCACCCGGCGTGGTACAGTAAAAGTGTCTTCGTATAAATAATTATTGTAGAAAGCATATTGAAAACTCTGCTCATTTTAACCACTTTTATACAGTTTTTAATGTGCTCCAGAACATAGTATAGATCTTAAATTACTTGCGGTAAGCCCTATTTCCTGTACAACTAAGAAATTACTTCTACAAACTGACACTTTTTTAATAGATACTAGCAATTCCCGCGGCTTCGCCCGCGTTCTAATCACTATTAAAAAATAGAAATTGGTGGTAGAACGTTGAAAATTCTTTAGAATTTTCAAAAAATTCTTCGCTTCTTGTAAGATCTAATAGCTAAACAGTAGGCAAGCGAAGCAGCGCTTCCATTTTATTCTCGCGTCCGTATTATTTTGCGACATTTTAGCCAATGTAATAAAAATAAATTGAAGTTCTTGACAGACAAATTATATACTAAAACCTTTCTCGAGAACCACTCTTTCCATTGGTGAAAACAGCATGAAAATCGGTGCAGTAGTTTTTGAGTTTTGCGCGAACACACAGACAGACAGACAGACAGACGCGGCGGAGGACTTTGTTTTATAATATGTATAGATAGATGATAGATAGATAATATTATTATAAATATAATACCAGCAGCTTGCAGTAACTAGCAGTTTTTCAATTACAATAGCATTTCCTTACATACTTACATCAAGTTAAACTAAAATTTTATCTGAACATGTCTAGACTCCAAAACAAAGGCACGTGCGCGTGCAAGGCCGTGATCACAGATTGAATTTTATCAATAGAAAATAAATCTTACGAACTCGATAAAATAAATATGATTTATTATGATTAGAATATTTTATTTACGACACTTCGGATTTCCCTTCATTGGTCTCGATATTCAAATATTCTTTCTTCTTTAAACCCACAGACTTTATAAAGAAAATTATTAATATTTTGTGTTACTTAGTTATATTTAAAGATAATATATTACTGAATGGTGGTTAAAATCCTAAGGTCCGATTACACCAATGGTGTCGTTATCGAAGAATAGCTTTGCCAGGTATAAAATTATTCGCTGCATTTACTCTCTGAATAACTTATAGTACGTTTCACCACTTTGTAAGGACAAAAAGTTACTCCTAGTATTACTATTCTTAGATAAGTGAATGCAGACAAATTAAATAGGCTTGTCATAGTCTCAGTACAGTATAGCATAATAGGACATTTCTAATTTAGTCGTCACTTTGAACTTGTGTCAATGTGTCAGTGCTATTTTTCAAACAAACTATCTGTAAAGTCACGCTGCCTGGTGTTTAAATTTCATTTAGTTTGCTTTGTGTTGTGTTTACTATTTAAAAAAAATATCTTAAAGGAAACGAAGTGCTAACTTATATGCTTATTTATATTTATTTATTTATGTAATGGTCGCTCAGTAATAACGTACTCTAAGCGCTCAGGTGACATAATTTTGCCACCATTTTGATTTTATCTGAGGAATAAGCCGGTTATTCCTTCAAAATTGGTGGTATAAGAGTTACTCTCGTATAACTTTGTTATGCTTAGGTCCGATTTCACCAATGGTGTCGTAATCGAAGAATAGCTATGCCAGGTATAAAATTATTCGCTGCATTTATTCTCAGAATAACTTATAGTACGTTTCACCACTTTGTAAGGACAAAAAGTTACTCCTAGTATTACTATTCTTAGATAAGTGAATGCAGACAAATTAAATAGGCTTGTCATGGTCTCAATACAGTATAGCATGACAGGACATTTCTAATTTAGTCGTCACCATGGAGATTAAAGATCTCCATGGTCGTCACTTTGAACTTGTGTCAATGTGTCAGTACTATTTTTCAAACAAACTATCTGTAACAATGATATTTTAACTATAGATATGTTATGAACGCGCAATCGTGAAAACTCGAAAATATCCTAATTAGGACGTATTGCCTTTAGTCTGTGTCATCGCATGGCGACGAGTGGTACGCTGCTACAAAATTTAAAAAAATGCCATCCTGTGTATTTAGGAAATGCACCAATTATGATACCAAAGTTAATAAAACACAAGGGATCTCATACCACATGTAAGAACGCAGAATACTTCGAAATTATTAATATATTTCAATTATTTGCCCAATATTCTGATATGTCATCGGTCGCTAGACTAATGTTTGTTTACATTGACGCGCAATTGACAACATTAGCTGTCTCTTTTTTTCTTATTGATTTTATCGACTATCCCCTTTCTATCATTTTGACATGTACCTTGAATGAAAAGTGTGTATGTGTGCAGCGCGGAACACTTTTTTCGGTTGTTTAGTGAGCGTATAACATATCTATAGTTAAAATATCATTGATCTGTAAAGTCACGCTGCCTGGTGTTTAAATTTCATTTAGTTTGCTTTGTGTTGTGTTTACTGTTTTAAAAAAAATATCTTAAAGGAAACGAAGTGCTAAGTTATATGCTTATTTATATTTATTTATTTATGTAATGGTCGCTCAGTAATAATATACTCTAAGCGCTCAGGTGACATAATTTTGCCACCATTTTGATTTTATCTGAGGAATAAGCCGGTTATTCCTTCAAAATTGGTGGTATAAGAGTTACTCTCGTATAACTTTGTTATGCTTATGATAAGTAGTTGGTGAAATGAAAGTATGGTCATCTGAGAGTAAATAACAGCTTTATCCTAGGATTAAAATTTATTCTACTTTGGTGAAATCGGACCTTAGGATAAGTAGTTGGTGAAATGAAAGTATGGTTATCTGAGAGTAAATAACAGCTTTATCCTAGGAATAAAATTTATTCTACTTTGGTGAAATCGGACCTAAGTATTAAATTTTTTAATGTAGAGTAAATATTATAAAAGCACTGACTTTTAACTTTTGCATTACGATTGGATTGAGCGAAAACAAAATAAACACGTCCAACTGATTACTAAGAGTTAACAAAACTACTTTTTCGACTTTTATTTCTAACGTTTCTAACATTTTCACTCTTTATACGAGTAGTAATAAACAAATAACGTTTTATATATGGCTGTGGGAGAGATTAAGATTTTTTTTATGATTATTGTACCTATATCTAAGAAAGTTTTATATTGTCGTCGTATTAACGGAGATTAGGCTTGCTTTGATTAAGCTATGGCAATTAAACTTCACGTATTCGTTGATTCTCATTTTTGTGTTTTAGTAAAGTATCGAGAAATAACCAAGAAGCAAGTGTAGGTTCCTAAATTTATATAAGTAATAATGTTTTATAATCTTTAAAACGAAAAGTATCTTTGTGTAAATGTGTAACACCTCCCTTCAATACGAGAGAAATTAGATCATACTCCAGCACGCTATAGGCCAGCCTATTGCGGCTTGGGGGACTTAACGTACAATGCCTATCCAGAAACTGCTAGGTTCTCTTAGACATGCACGTTTCTTCACGATGTTTTCTTCCACCGTGAGACAAGTTGAAAATGTTTCACACCTTTACTCAATTTCCTCAGACTTGTCTGTCTGATAACTTAAATGAAACTACTAGATAGATTTAGAAGAAACTTGGGTTTTTTACTGCAGAAAAATATATATGTAATTTCTGTGAAATGTCTACTAACGTATTTAGGGATGACCTCCATCGAAGCAAGGGTGAGTCACTATAATAAGGATTAATTAAGAATTATTAGAGTATTATAAGGATAATTATTTTAAATCATTTCAGGGCCCTGTAACTCCCGCGTTTGTCTTGCTAATGGCTCGATGGGTGCCACCAGCTGAGCGGTCCCGTTTCGGCGCTATGATCTTTGGTGGCGCTCAAGTAGGCAACATTGCGGGACCCTACATATCTGGGTTAATGTTAGCTAATGGTGGCGATTGGGCTAATGTGTTTTATGTATTTGGAGGATTGGGCGTCATTTGGTTCATATTTTTTGTAAGTTTTTTTTTAAATATATATTTTGTAGAATACATAATAATCATAATAATAATTAAAAATACATTTTTCTTGCATGCAACAACACTTAACGAAATGTAAAAGAATATGCTTTAAGAAATAAATTAATAATTCCAGACTCTCCTCTGCTATAGTACACCAAACTCGCATCCATTTATCTCGGATGAGGAAAAACAATACTTAAATGCAAATATTGCAGCTTCTGGTCTGCATAAGAAATTGGATCCTGTGCCGTTCAAAGCCATCCTGAGATCAGCACCTTTATGGTCACTCGTGATAGCTGCTGTAAGTAGCATATTATTTTTTATTCTCTATCTAAGGAAAGTATAGAACTAACATCTAAAACTAAAGTTACGTAATAAGAACATATTGTTTTTTCTCATATCTATAGCTTATAGGAGAGCTTCCATCCCTATATGGTCGATATACCATCTACGCGCACGAAGCGGTTTAAGTCTTCATTTCTAATTCGCACGGCCAGGGTCTGGAATGCTCTTCCGAGTTCTGTGTTTCCTAACACTTACAACTTGGGTATCTTAAAGCTAGGGTAAATAGGCATTTCCTAGGCACGCAGGTTCCACATTAGACCGTATCATCACCCACATTAGACCGCATCATCACCTTTCACCAGGTGTGATAGTCGTCAAGCGTGCGCCTATAATGTATTTAAAAAAACTATTTCTGATTAAATAATAGCGAACTTCATTAAAGTATGTATGTGTCTTCAGCCCTTTCTAACGTGCTCGCTCCCTTGCATGTTATCATATTGAAAATGATTCGCACATATGAATATCAGAGATGCGGAATCTGAAATTTGAACCCACTTAACTTGCAAGGTTACCCACTACTCTTTCAGCCTGATTAAGCCCTTGATTTATTGATCTATCCGTTCTACGACACCATTTTTTCTCAATTCTGAAAGTACACCATTTAAATATAATATCTTTTTTATGATTGAAAAGGAAAATCTCGCAATTTAAATTTTAGACGAGAAAGTCAAGGGCCTCTCAAGTTTTAATATAATGCCAAATAAGTTATTAATGAGGGAGGGAAAGGTTTATTTCTTACTAGTGACTTACCCTCGCTTCGCTCGGGTTCGTCCCTAGATTTAGCGCCAGCGAAGCCACGGGTTCCGCTAGTGTAAATAAATAATATTTCTAAAATAAAAGTAGCCTAAGTTATTCCTTATAACATTAGCTATCTCCGAGTGAAACTACCGTCAAAATTGGTCTAGCGGCTCTAGCCATTTCAGAGATTAACCGGATCAAACAGACAGACAAAAATTTTTATAATTGATTTTTTGATAAAAGTACCGTATATACTTTCATATGAATGTAGTGAAAAGTTCTTAATTTGAAATTAAAAACACACTTTAATTTCAATTTCCTTTCTTCGCTTGATTTAGATATTAGATATATTAGCAGAAAAATGAATCCAATATGTTGATCCGCCGGTTATCAATCATCATCTTACCAAATTATTGTTAAAACCTGTCCAGTTGTTTTGACGTGATACGCTCCCATTGCCCAGACAGACAGGCAGACAGACATACAGGCAAATAGATATACACACAAAAATTCTAAAAACTATCGGTCTCCGGTGCGATAAGATAACGATTATTACAATAATATGAATTCCATAAAAATATTTAATGCAACTCAGAATTTTAATAATTTTTATTAGAGTAACATCAAAGAGCGTCTAAACGCCAAGCAGTAAAATAGAATGAAAATATTTTTAAACTTGTTTATACTACATACTTTATAATTTTTATAAGTAAATACTAAGTATTATGTATATAAATAAATAAAAATAATGTTTTCGCTTTTTTCTTGTTAACAACAACATATTAAAGCGACTATTAATATTTATTATACTATCTTAGCTATTTTTTTAATTATTACTTCAAGTGAAAGTAATTCCAAAGAATCTAGATTATGTAAAGATAGTGTAAGTACTACTCTACATTTAAAATTATTAGTTACATCGAATTAGTACCTTCTACCTACTCCAGTTTAAATAAAACATATTACATTTTACAATATATTGTGCTCTGTCACGTCTTTTGGTCGTTTGCTAAACACTTGTGAACGAACGTGAACTCGATCAGTACTTGAATGTTTAAATAATGTACAAGATAAAAATTCAATGCTTGTATGCGTTTTATTTTTTGATAACCTTCTTACTGTCAAAGAAATGAATAATTAAATAGGTTGGAAAATGGGGACGATAAGTAAATAATTTATTTTGTAATAATAATAGTCCGTAGTTCTTCTCTTCCTAAAAAGCTTGACCCATTTTGATGTTAGTTTTTTAGTAATAGGGGAATATAGGGGTCAGTTGGATGGTTCTTACCTATTGTAGTACCTACCTACCGGGTAGGCAAATCTCTTTCATGTTTTTCGCTTACTATTGTACATTTTTGGAGCTTACACTAAATGCTAGAGCAGAGTAGAGTTAGTTAAAAAACCAATTCGTTACGTTTGTTTGAATTAAGTGGTGAAAGTGTCAGTTTTAAGATATAAAATTGTTTAACATTTTACAGATTGGTCACGATTGGGGATATTTTACAATGATTACGGATTTACCTAAATACTTCTCAGATGTTCTCAAATTCAATATAAAAGACACCGGACTTATGGCAGCCCTACCTTATATCGCTATGTATATATTTTCTTTCGTGTTTGCGAGCTTCTGCGACTTTTGCGTTCGTAGAAAATGGCATAGTATCACTACTGGAAGAAAAATTTATACCACCGTTTGTAAGTATGGTTTAAATTACTACGAGTGTATGTATTTATTATGCTGTTGTCATAAATATAGAAAAAATCGACACCAACTGATCTTCATTGTCGTTGGACAAAATACGCAATATTAAAATCTCATTTTCACAGATTATGTTCTCTTGCATCTTCTTTGCAAATGACGGTAATCTCAAAATATCTTTATAAAAATCACTTACCTTTGTGTTCGTTAGTATTGCTCAAACGCTTCCAATATTTTTGTTTCAATGGAAGGGTATCAGAGATGGTTTAAAAATTAAAAAAAACTAATAAAACAGCTGGAAAATTAAGAAGTTCCGAACTGCTTACTATGTATGGGAATTGTCCGTTAATACGTACCTAGGGACGAACCCGTGTAAAGCAAGGGTAAGCGCTCATATCTAAAGAAAAGTGATATTATAAGACTTTAAAAAAATGTTTTTAATATTTGTAATTTACAATTAGGTACAAAAACTTAGTATTAAGTAATACTAAGTTAATATTAAGAACATTTTTATAGATGTTTGACTTTTTCAATAGGAAACAATAAACCTTTTTTTGCTCGCAATGTCACTCGTTTTCTCGATTTGGGGCTTTAATAAAATATGTCCCTGAATTTATCACGCTCACGGAACATTATTTTTTCCTTAGCTTCTACATTGCCAGCCATATTTATTATTCTGGCTTCGTACTCGGGCTGCGATCGCATTCAAGCGGTGGGCTTATTCGTGGCATCCATGGCTTTTATGGCGGGATTCTATAGCAGTGTGAAGATCAATGCCATGGACATAGCTCCTAACTATGCCGGTACCTGTTCCGCTTTTGCGAACGGTTTGGCAGCCGTATCTGGTATAATAACACCGTATATGATTGGTCTATTGACACCCGATGTAAGTATTGTCGAGTCTCAGTAATCCTAATGAACAAAAATTCTACGTTACATTTTTATAAGCAGAAGTAAATTGAAATATGTTATCCAAATCGGATTTTTGATTAATGGATTACTATAATAAGCTTGCTTAAGCATTGTTTTACCGACTTATTTAGGGAAATATAACTTCTAATGGATAAGAGATCCATATGTTTTAGTAATACATATTATTAGGCTATTGTTGTAAATAAAAAATGTGCGTATATGCACAGTTTTATATGAAACTACATTTACCTCGATGTAATTTTATAATTTATTGGACTCTAGCATTAACCACTTTTTGGCAAACAAACAAAGTCGATATTAGCATAAAAAAAGGATAAGCGTCATTATGTTTTTACTAACGGGTTGTAGCGAGACGAATTTCATGCCTGAGTACATTCAGTTTGGTTAAAGGTGAGAATGAGGCAAATGATGCGAGGAATTAATTTAATTTCCTATACTCAGTAGCTCTTATTTAAGGTTAATGAACTGTCTGTCTGTTCTAAAAGTCTTAACGTATTCTTTTATAGCTGTGCTAACGAAATGACATCAGAAAATGCTTAATGACATTATTTGTTATTTTAACTAATTCTAAATGTAATTTCCTACTACTTACATAAATTTAAAAAAATAAATAATGACATTTTAACATTGTAAAAACATGAAAATTCGAAAGACTAAATACTTTTTAAAGTAAGTCCGGGAGGCCCACTCCTTATCCCTCCCTCCCTTTCCTGAAAGGCCGGCAACGCATCTGCATTCTGCAAGCCCTGCAGTGTTGCATATGTCCATGGGCGGACCGCGGAGGTAATCACTTTCCATCAGGTGAGCCTCCTGCCCGTTTGCCGCCTTTGTCGCATAAATAAAAGTACTCGTAGGCATAATGTAGGTTAGAAACTGCATATTATTACAATAAGTAATGGAGGTCTCATAAATAAACATTTGCCTATCAGAAGAAAAATAACACTACTTACGAGTACAGCGTGGAACTCACAATCTACTAATTAGGTAACTAATGGCAAAAGACCAAAATATTATTCTCAACATTCACCATTAGAATATTATTAGAATAACGTTTTTTTATTGTACATACTTGTATTTAACATAATTTTTTATACTTTTCAGCAAACATTAAAACAATGGAGATTGGCTTTTTGGACTATATTTGCAGTGTTAATTGGAACAAATATCATATATTTGATTTGGGGTTCTGGTGAACAGCAATGGTGGGATGACGTTGACAAGTATGGCTATCCCTCAAATTGGACACATGGGCCTCTCAAAAAAAGAAAAGAAGATGCAGAAAAGAAAGTGGTGCATCCGAAGCATGACCATTCTCCTATATCCACCGATTAAAAAAATTTGTATTAAGTGTCACAGAGTACGTTCGATGCAGTGGTTCACAGTTTTTATTTATTTTGTACAGAGACGAAGATTATCAACGAATTTCATTAGTTCATAAAACAAAACAATTTAATAATTAATAATTTTACAATGATACACAGAGATTTTTAAATAATTTTTAAACAGTACCTAATATATTATGCAATAAGTTATGTTTTATACAACGAATTCAAAAAAAAATATCGTTAAAGTCAGATAGTGATTATCTTGTTTTGATCCGAATTATGATTCAAATATATTTCAAACAATTCTCCAAGGAAATCGTTATATAATTATAAGTTAATGTAGGACTATTTTGCGTTTTAATTACAACAATCAATCAAATCATACTCTTCCATAATCATACATTAGGCAAATAGGTTCCAAACTTCTTAATTCTTCTTGGCCAATTTCGGCCACGGCTGCCAACGACGCAGAAAACAAAAGTAGAAAGATTATCCTTGCTATATCAATCTTAAAGTTCGATGAGACGATACTTCAACACAGCCGGTGAGCGTTAAGGGGATGGGCTGGCAGCTCAGAGGCACGAGGGTATAATACCGCCAACTTACCAACTTTAGATTACTATTTAGAAATCTTAGCAGAACTCAAAAACTCGTTTTTTTTTGATGACGCTGGGAGAACAACTCTAAATGTAATTTCCTACTAATAATGACCCAATTTGAGACTCGAACCCGGGACCTTCGGATTAGTGGCCTTATACATATAGCGTTTACACACATCATCATCATCATCAGCCCACTTTAACGTCCCACTGCTGGGCACGGGCCTCCCTCAGTACGAGGGGGTTCAGGCCATAGTCCACCTCGCTGGCCCAGTGCGTGTTGGCGGACTTCACATGTCTTACGAAAACTTGCTAGGTTTTCTCAGACGTGCAGGTTTCCTCACGATGTTTTCCTTCACCGTAAGACAAGTGGTAATCATGATAGAAATGATTCGCTCATGAAATATCAGAGGTGAGAGACCCGGATTTGAACCCGCATCACTCGGTTATACAAGCAACGCGTTACCGCTGGGCTACCACTGCTTTTTAGACACATACTATATGCATATTTTTAAGTAACGTACCTAAGCATACATAAACAGGAGACGCGCAATCAACGCCTCAAAAATGTCCTAAAAAGAAATTTTTCGCTCTTTTCAAATAGTCTCGAATTGCGTTACGTATAGAGCGGACGTCTGAAATATTAATTATATTTCGGGCCTCTGAAATAAAAAAAAGATGGAATATCATTGTTTGGATTTTATTGTTTTTTTTAACATAATATTATGTATATTACAAAGTATCTCGAGGGTTATTTGCTTTTTATTTGATAAGTTTTTTACTTCACATACCTACTGGCCGATATTGTTATACAACTAAGATTAATGATTTACAAACCTTTTGATTAAAAACAGCCCTTTTTAACGTCCGACTGCTGGGCACGGGCCTCCCTTCAATACGAGGGGTATCAGCCCAAAGTCCACCGCGCTGGTAGGCCAGTGTGGGTTGGCGGACTTCACATGTCTTTCGAAAACTTGCCAAGTTTTCTTAAGTCGTTGACCTTCAAGTCCACTTTAGCACTTTGTTATTATTTTTATGTTTTTTATGCTGTGTTAGTAAAAAAAGGTGTTTTTATTAACTGTTCCAGTTGTACCTAAAAATGTTTCTTAATATTTGATGGTGAACGCCATTACACAAGGTTAAGTAACATATCTAATGATAGCAGGTAAGAGTTTTTAGGGCAATATTAGATCTGCAAGATGACTTTTATCTCCACCGTAAGATATTTCATTATTATGATGGAAATTGTCACTTATCTCCAGGTAATTATTATCATTGATCATGGGAGAACCTTCATATTTTACTGAGATTTATTAGCAACATTATATCACAGCGTAAAGAAAAGAACTTCAACGACTTTGATTATATTATCTTTAGTGAAACCTAAATATTTTTATCACTAAAAGTTTTGTACAAAATATTGCTTTTTTATTTTACCAGGCGCTCTTTGTCATTCAAATAATATTCATTTATGTATGTATTTATTGTTTTATATTATGTTTATATAAAATTGGATACGTTACTAAATGCAAAGGCATTATGTATGTTCTATGAAGTAATTATTCCACTTATCTATCTAGATAACATTAGAAAGGAAAGAAATGTTATGGAGTGCTAAATGCATAATTTTTTTTTATAATTTTCATTATAATAAAGATTATTTTGACAATCCTATATTTTTATTAATCCAATAATTTTATTTAACGTACTTTCGGGGCTTTTATAGAGGTATGTTACATAAAGCTACATGCAGTATGTTCAGGAATAAACCTATAATAAGTAGAAATAATATAATAAAAATGAAACACTCGAATCTACACATACGTAAATAACTATTACATTGAATATTTTTTGAAAAAACTAATTGAAATAGTCATTATTAAAGATACAGAGGCCGAATCTATAGTTTTTAGAAGTTTTGTCTGTCTGTTTGGGTCCGCATTACGAATTTTGGAATGATTATAGGTTATCCGGATTAATGTAATCGTATAGGATATTTTTACTGCCAGAAAATATCTCATTTCTAAGAAAACTATACTAACAGTTAAAGAAAATTTAGTTTTCTACTGTAGTTAGTTAGTAGTATAAATATTAATATACGTACTTAACAATACAATAAGAATTAGTGCTGTATAAGCTATACTTACGGTAAGTATTATTTAAATGTTTACATTCAAAGATATTTTATCAGTAGGATTAGTGCAGGAGGAAGTAATGACAGTTGTTGTTTGAAAAATAGGTAGACTTGTATTTGTCATTAAACGTTATGATAAATTGAACCATATTTTTGTTGCTTTTCTTTCAACAAATTGGCTCCACAATATGAAATTTAATAAAAATTTCTGACCCACTCTTGTCTTAGTAACGTCGTTGTGCTTTATAACCGATTTCAAAAAGGGGGAGGTTATACGTTCCACTGTATTTGTTAGCAAGATCTTATAAGAACTGATCGTTAATCCGAGGTCAATATAAGAAGTATACACTATACATGATATTATGCCTTTATGCACATGAGTGGGCTTGATACATTAACTTATATTGATACAATTTGATGTGTTGATGTGTGTTAAGGAATAACCCATATTATAAACAAAAAACTTAAAAGAGCATAGTATGTCTTTAGGTGTCCTAAGCAATAGCCTTAGTATTACTTCAGGTCATAGTTTATTTGTGTATCAAACTTTTAAATTCGTCCAGCCGTTTGATCGTAAAGAAGTAACAAATATAATAATATTACAATATACACTTATTATACTTTGAATTTATAACAGAAGCCAAATATAAAAAAATTACATTCTAATTTTGATAAATAGCTAATTAACATACATGTGAGATAAAAACAATGTATATTATTTTATATGTATTGCTCAATGCGTCGAAAATATTTTGTGTGTTTACAGTTTGAAAAGAGTCGGTATTGATCGTATTGTTTGTCCTGATTTAGTTAATAAAGCAAGACTTTATGGAACATCTTCACAAAACTTCTCGAAACTTCGGCACTCTATTGTCTATAGAGTCATCTATGTAAGTATATGTGTATGTAAGGCTTCTTCCCCTGGCTGGTCCATAATCTCTTTGTTGAAGGGTTAAATTTTGACTGAAAATTCTATAAAATATTTTTAATTAATTTAAAAAAGCATTGATTTCATTCTCTAGTAGAGGAAGTTACTTTAGATTTTTCCATTTTTTTATCACAGTGGCATTTTCAAAATTAAATAAGGCAGCCTTTTAAAACGAACTAGAAGTTATTGAAAGAATCAATAAAATGTATGTATATATATTTAGACACCGGCCTCCCTTCTATATAAGAGGGATAAGGCCATAGTCCACCACGCTGGCCTATTGCGGGTTGGCTAACAGTACAGACAGCGCCTACCAAAAACCCCTTGTTGAACTAATAGGAATTTTCTCGGAGCTTAATAATTAAAAAATAAAGGACGCGGAAGACTACTTATAAAGAAAGAGGAAGTTGACACCGTACAGAAAACATTCAAGATCTTACAGAGGAAAGGGGGTAGGACCGACCAAGTATGCAACATAGTCGCTCAAGTGAGCTCTGCTCTTTGGCAGAGGCTCATTAATCAGAATCAGCACAAGATTCCAAACAATTCCAGTAATAGATCAAATACCAATCATTCCATGTTTCAAATGTCTAACTTTTGAACACAAAGCTGGAGAATGTCGCAATACAGTTTGCTGCGGATACTGCGCATAGGAGCACAAAAGTGAAGAGTGTGTCCAAAAAGGAACATGGCACCAGTATGTAGCAACTGCACCAAAGCAAATCATGAAGATAATATACACCCAGATTATAGCCCAGACACATTTTTCCAAATGGGACAGACTAGCCAGAAACACAGTGTCATACTACTAAATAAAGGCGCCTCGACGAAACAAATAGTTATCAACATAGTAATAGTATCAATTTCCCGCAGCAATTTTCATGTAAAAACAGGAAAAATGAGCGATAGAAGGAAGAAAAAAAAAACAAAAAAAACCAAGTGGAAACAAATCTTACAAGTGGAAAAACATAATAAGATAAAACGTTATTGCATAATAAAGTATAACAATAGTAAAACATAGATTTTTTAACCAAAAAAAAAGTGCGCGTTGACGGACTTTACATGTTTATCGAAAACTTGCTACGTTTTCTCAGACACGCAGGTTTCCTAACCATGGTTTCCTTCAGCGTATAGATAAGTTGTAGAAATAATTCACACATGAAAATATCAGTGGTGCGTGACCCGGATTTGAACTAGCAACACTCGGTTATCCAAGCGACCAAGCTACACTGGGCTACCACTGCATCAATAAATTATAATAACCTAATATTTTATTCTTATATTATTATAGCTTAAATTTTTTCTTACATGTCCAAGATGTTGAACCTAGGATATCTCGCTCAGCGAGCGTGCCTACGCTTCATACTATTGATATAATGAATATCAATGTAACGTATTATGTACTTAAATATTCAAAGTACATATACAATGAGGAAGATATATATTTGTACTAAATATAATAATATAGTGTAGTGCTTATACATGAGCCCTAGACAGTTCAGTGGCTTTTATAATAAAACAGTCACGTGGAGCAAATAACAATGCAATGTAGGTATCTAATAGTAACTATTAACAAGATTTCTCACGTGGAAAATAGCGTGCAAATGGTATATATAAATTAATAAACATGTCTGGATAGACTTGTAATTGTAAGAAATTGTAATTATTTTCTTATGGCTTAGTATTAGCCTAATAGGTTCTCTAACACAGGTTTTTATTAGCTAGCTTGCATTTCAATAATGTTAAATAAACTAAAAAAATTATTTACCAATTTCCTTTTTGTAAATTAATAAGAAAATAACTTAGTCGTATCCGTACATACTTATATTGTAATAACCTCTTTTTTAACGTCCCATTGCTGGAGCGAGGGGCATCAATCCATAGTTCACCACGCTGGCCTAGTGGTTGGCGGATTTATATTAATTTTTAGAAAAAAATAAAAAAATAGTTACTCTTTGATACATAATGATATATAATTCGATATAGAGGCCGAATCTATTGTTTAAAAAAAAATAGTCTGCCTGAGAAGAATCACGAGAACACAACTGAACAGAATTTGATATTTGGTATGATTATAGTTTAGTTGGTCATTTGAGTCAACATAGTTAAAGAATACTTTTTACTGTAGGAACAATTTCGTCTCTGAGAAATATATGTTTGACGACACGTTTGGCTCAGTTGGTAGCGATCCTACTTTCTGCGTCAGCGGTCGCGGGTTCGAGTCCTGCTGGGGGCATTCATTTGTTGAACACGAATGTTTGTACTCGAGTCATGGGTGTTTATATTTATAATATGTATGTATTTAAAAATTATATGTGTAGTATATCAACTCTCTGGTATCCGTAACATAAGCCTCGTAGCTTACCACGGAACTAGATGGTGCTGTTGTAAAAATGTCCCAACATTTTATAATAAACGTTAAAACGTACCTCTGGACGAACTTAAGCTTAGGTAGGTATATATTATGATACAATATAATATGCAAATATTTTATTTTATTATCTTTCCAGTTTTCATATAATGTCCTTCATGTTTGTTAATAGCCTTCTATAATAATGGTTTTAAATGATTTGGTGGCATTTATTTTATTATTATTAATAAATATTATTTCTACCATAAACTTAACAACTCAATGAAAATAACATGCATAAAATGAACAATTTTTCTTTTAACTCAAACTCAGAAATTGATTTTTCATATTTTTTAATGATAAGTAATAATATTAAAATACAACAAATTTAAATACATTAATCTTTTGATCGAGTAGATTTTGATCTAGTACTTAGATATTAATGTTTAAGGTTTTCCTTAACCATTCTTTGCGACTTTTCCTAGTAATGATTTCAATATTTTTTTCCCTCAAAGACCTTCAGACTAATCGATATATATATTAACTTTCAAGAAAATATATTATTTATTTAGTAATGTGTAAGTTACTTAGATCTAGAGATAAAATTGAGAAGTCTTAAACTAATGCAGAAAAAATATGTTACGTATAAAACTCAACAGTTGTCATTTTAAAGTATCCTACCTTGTCCTTATCAAGACTTCAAAGGCACGCCGAGAAATATTTACAGTAAATATTTCAAAATTATCGCTCTATATCTAAAGAATATGTAAGTAGGTTTTTACGTTAAATACAGCGTGACATTTAAATGTGATTTCGAAAAGTTCATTTTTATCAAACTTCATGGGATAATAATAAATAAATAAATATATTAGGACGTTATTACCTCAGCGCCATCTAGTTCCACGGAAATCTACGAGGCTTGTGTTACGGATAACAGATAGTTGATATACAACACATTTACATTTTAAATGTTTATATATATATGTTCATAAACTTTTAATACACATACATTAAAAATATAAACACCCATGACTGGAGTAAAAACATTCGTGCTCAACAAATGAATGCCTCAAGCGGGACTCGAACCTGCGACCTAGTGCAGCAAATTGGGTCACTACCAACTGAGCCAAACGTGTCGTCAAAATGGTGTGTGAGATAATCCATTGAAAACTTTGAAGTAGGATATAGTATTAAAAATACTCTTCAAGTATATAAGATGTATAGAGATCTCATCGTTTGATGATTTACCGCAAAATTAATCTGACACTGTGTACCAGGTGGGCTGCGCAGTCGCATGCCTGTCGCTCGACCGCGTCTACTCGTGCTTATTGTGTGTTTACAAATGAAAATTATTCTACTGGATTAATTGAAGATAGAAGAAGTAAGTCATGTTTTTAATTAATATTAATTAATAATAAGAACCTTATTAGGCATAAATTGATTATAATTTACATTCTTATTAACCTGAATTTTCAAATTAATGAATACGCTATTTTGGTTTGTTAATTTTTTTTATTGTTTATGGTAGAACATTATTTTTTAATTAATCTCCTTAAATATCCATTATTAAAGTCCAATAATGAGCCTGATATATGATTAAAAATTAATTTTACCCTATAGATAATACGAGTATATACTAATAAATGTACATAATGTATTTTATATTGTTCTTCAAATAATGTACGTAAAAGTTTACCGACTATTGTATATTATATATGTACCGACTATATACTAGAGTAAATATAATATGATAAAATAGTTTATAAAAAACCTCCATCCATAAGCTCTATGGAATGCTAGTAGTGTGTTTTATGTAGTTTTTTATTACCACTTACTTAAGGAGCGTTATATGATTGGTTTACTTATCACTCAGTCATAAAGTCGTAAAAGCAAATCCTCAATTGCTTTATAATGTTTGCATTTGCATCTTAAAGATTAATCAAAGAAAAAAAATGTATTAAACATAGTTTTGGCGAAAATTTGATCAATTTAATAGGTACCTACTTGTATAAGATATTGTTAAATGAACCATTACTTTTATAATTTCTATGACGGGCGATAAGAAAATAAATATTCAATAAATGAATTCATGTCGTATTGGAACTCGATTGAGATCCTTATTAAACGTATGTGTAATATACCTATGTAAGTATTTGCTCCGTGCGATAATATAACCCAGCACTTATATCGTATGCTATACTTTTGTATTTATCAGTAACATCAGTCAATTAAATACCACTGCTCTGTGCTATATTGTCTTATCTATAAAATACATATAGTTTACTTTAACTGCTGAAGTTAAAAAACTAAAATTTCAACAGCCTATTTTATCCAAATATGGATGTTTAATAGCATTTTCAGATACTTTCCTTTTAAGCGGCAAAATAGAAGTGTATGGGATTCCCCTTACATACTTACGTTTTTTGCGTCTGGGAGAAGCTCAGAGAAGAAAGGCTGCTTGTATTAGATAAGATAACAACTATCTCATGGATTTTGAGAAATGAAATACTATATATAATGAATACATACACTATTATATAATAATCACACACTAATGTTGATATATACCTATAATTGTTAATAAATCTTTCAACGGTATAAATTCAACTCACATCTAGTATTAGGTATTTGAGCAAAATTATAAGCATTAAAGTTAAGAAATATTACGAAATAATGTGCAAAGTATATAATCTAGAATGCAAAATTTTGCATTTTAAAAGTATATAATTTTAACTAAGCACATATTTCTTTCCCGTGGCAATATCCAAGCTTAAGCTCTAATTGTGGTGGTCAATCATATAATTTACTTAGCAGTTACGAAACGGTTTATACAAGTTTTTTAAAGTACCCATTTATTAACTTACATATATTTTTGCGTTAAAAATGCAATCTGTGAACTTGTAATAGTTTCGCCTCACTTGACCTTCTATTTTACGCCATCGCATTAGATGAATTTTGTAATTATGTTAATTTTTCGTGTATAATGCTAGTGCTTAAAATTTAAGACAGTGATCCATAACCATCGTAAGAAAAGTTTATTGCTGATATAGCTAAACAGAATTTGTTAATAATAGCAATATTATAAAGGAAGAAATTGTTATTTTTTTTTTATTTAAGAGCTTCAGTCTCTGATGTTGCCAATAACATTTAAGAAAATCCGTTCGCACGTTATGTATTTGAGGATGCTATGATTATATTAGGCTATACAGCATCACGTTTAGGAGCTGGCAATTATACATTATACTTACATAAACTATAATATTTAAATTGCTAATATTTATTAAAAATTTGTTTGTTTTATAGTCAAATAGGTATATGTCTTCTATCACTTAAGTTCTATAAGTTCTATCACTTAATAAGCATTATTCAAGAATGTTGAATAAATATTCCTTCATTCCTCACAATTATTAGAATATAGATTTAAATATATTATATTACTATTTATCCATGGCTTCGCTTGCAAGATACGTCGATAAAAAGCCTATTTAGGGACTGCAATGGGTAAGGGTTTTAGTAGTACGAGCTTTTACTTTATCTCTACGTACTTGCTACTTTTACAACTGTTTATTTATATATTTAATAAAAGGGAAAGATCGAAATATCAAAAACTTGATGTGCAAAGATGAAGTTTGGCAAAGAAGTAGTTTATAGTTAGTAAAACGAATTTTGCGACATGGCCTGATTAAGGAGATCCATTGGCTTTCGCAAGTTTGTATGAAAGTCTTGCATTTTTGAGGTACAGGGTACTAACTACAAAGGCAGAGAGCAGTTAGGGACAAACTCGAGCGAAATGAGGGTTAGTCGCTTATAATATAAGTGAATAAGATATTTTATAAAAAGCAACCCGGACTGACACTTTTTCAACGCTTGAAAAAATGCAAAATTCCACATTAACACACACATTCATTACATTCAAAAACATATTATTTAAATTAAATACATATTTAAACATTATGTTATGGAGGAGACAAAATGACGTCATACAACACTCCGGTTTTATACATGTCACTTATTTGCATGATTCGTAATGGTTGGCAATCTACCACACAGTTTTTTTTAATATAACAGCAAAGTAAATGTTGATACGGCTAGTGTGAATATTTGTTCTATACGAGTATATCTTTTTCTGTGGTTTTAAAAATTACTTTGCGGGTAATAAAGTTGTTGATATTTTCGGTTAAAATATGCCTAGTTTCAGTTAAAATAAGCAAGACAAGACAAAGTGTTTAAAATATTTTCAGGTTAAAATTGTTATTTTTATTATGACGCAGAAACATTCTTAAAAACATATTTTTTAGTTTGGTAAGTCAAGGATTTTCTTTCTCTTGAAACTTTTATGATCAGATAAGTTTGGTTTATTATTTAATAGAATTTCACAAAAGTACTGATTATAACTACTTGCTTATCACGCGGCTTTGCTTGTGTAGTAAGTGAGATGAAGTTCAAGTGTAGTATACACCCGATCCCAAGAATGCAATCGTCGTCCTTAACATAAATTTATCAAAATCTGGTTACTGGTTTAAGCGTGAAAAAGCTACTTTCTCATTTATAATATTATTATTTATTGATCGTAGAAAAAAATACTAGTAATCCGCTCAGATAATTTTTTTTTATTACGAGTCTATGACGAAAGCGAAATTATTTTCTTTACTTTCGATTTCAACCTCAGGCTGTATAAGAAGAAGTTTGACCCATTTTTCAATTAAAACCGACTTATTAATTATTGTAAATATCCTAAGAGTTAAATGAATAACTTATAAATAAATCTTCCGTTTACTTTTACGTTTTAATTCTCGTTTTCATTCGGAGCTAATGCCTAATTGAAATATTAATGTGAACGATTTAAGGATACTTCCATATCTTTTGTTATTTAATTGTATGTAATTATCTGACCTACGCATGTGTTTCAATCATAGAAAACAATAGAAAATAGAATCACAAGCCTTAAGTATGTCGTTAATGTGTTTAATTACACTGAACCAGGCTTAGCTTTACTTTTATAGTGTTTTAGTATAGACCGCTAAAATATTTCCGTTTGCTATACCTATATCCAAGACAAAACATATCGGGTATTGGTTTTCAATTTTATATATTTAAAATAAAGGGGACTAGTGCATAGTATCTGAATTCATTTTTTTCTACGGGAAATTCCGAAAAAGTCAAAATGGTGACTTGGCGTAATATATATAGTTTTAAAGTATTTTTTTTTATTTTTGAGATTCAATATTTATGTTTTTTTTTTATTTGCTCGTTAGTGTGCCTTTTTCAAATTAGTATCTTTTAATTGTATAGCTATTAGATTTGTTTTTAGTTTTTTAATACTCGTTACATATTGATTGATAATTGTACATTGTTTACTCGAGTAGAATGCAGTTATTAACGTTTAATCTGTTTACTTGCACAAATAATATAACGTTTTTGAAAAATAAAATAAATAAATAAATGATAGGTGCCCCTATTAAAAAGATAAGATCTTTAAGGAGCCCAAAATTTAGTTGTTTTGTGGGACGCTATTTTATAACATCCGTATAAGCCTATGACACTCGCGTTATCACGACTTATCTAACGACTATGAATGATTAAAATCAGTTCAGCCGCTTAGCAATAATAAAGGAACATAGGATCGGACATACATATACTTACATACATATACAGGTCAAACACAGAGCCCTTCTTTGGGATTGCCGCAGTTGTGTTAAAAAGGAACGCCGTTGAAAGATAATGCGACCATTGCCTCATATAACACGAACTGTTTTTAAAAGGCATGAAGGTCACATATCAAAGTATAGACGACATAATGGAATTCGAAAGGATGTCATAATAATTAAATGTTCATGGCAGTCAATCTTCCTGAGACTAATGTACTACGCAGAGGATAATATCATGTAGCGCAAGTATGTGAAAAAAACATTGACGCCTTTTTTATTTTCTATTACTGATAGATGGATTGAATCTCATTTAAATCTCATTGAATCAAGTTAACTTAAAAAATGATATTGCTAATATATCTCAATCAATGCTCTATAAAAATAATAAAACTGCGTATATTGAGTACTAAAAAAGAATAAAATAAATTAGTGGAACTATGCAGTGGGAAACTGCTTTATCTTTGATGCGCGTGTGTATGTCTAAAGTCTATGTATAGTCATACATAATACTCCATTAAGCTTCTCCGTAGTTGATTAAAATATATGGAAACGGCAATATTTTTTTAGTTACAATTCCAACTTATCATTGAAAAACCTGCGTAAAATAGTTAAAATCAGAAATCATTGAAATAGAAAAATTTAAACAAAAAAATGCTTATGTGGTAGGTATATTAGTATCAACAAATGTTGTCAGACAACACGAACTTATTTATACTCAAATTTAAGATCCTACTTAGCGCTACATTACAAAATAATATTTAATCTACCACTACAGCTTAATACTGTTGGGGCCTTGAAAAATTAAGCTGATGTCCGTATAGATGCAGTACCTAATCTAGTTAGCACTACTATATAACAAGAAATCGTTTTTTGTTTTAATTGTGGCGAAGCATTAATCACAGATATACAGCGTAGCATTAATTAAATAATAAAAGTCATTTAATAATTTAATAAGTTAAGGTCTAAGATCAAATATTATTGCTGGTCACATGTACAATTATATATTTTATTACTATTTACATAGTCAATAGTACTGTATATTAAGAAGATCTTGTATAATTGTGGTATGCCTACATACAATACCGACTTATTTTAAATAACGAACACTAAATTACACTAAGTACCAATTTCTCAAGAAGGCAGTATTAGCCCAGCGGTAACACGCTCGCTTGGATAACCGAGTGATGCGGGTTCAAATCCGGGCCTCACACTTCTGATATTTTCATGTGCGAATCATTACTATCATGATTATCACTTACGGTGAAGGAAAACATCATGAGAAAACCAGAATTACTGAGAAAACCTAGCAAGTTTTTTCGAAAGACATGTGTAGTCCGCCAACATGCATTAGGCCAGCGGGTGGACTATAACCTGATCCCCTTGCACTAAGGGAGGCCATGCAGTGGGATGTTAAAAGGGCTGAAGACAGATAGACCAATTTCTCTATTAATCGACTCCTATTCCTTCAAGTTCATTTCTCATATTTCTTCTCATCCTTCAACGTTAAAATTAAACTGTCCATGAAAAAAAACTATACCCAATAAACGTTTTCTAATCTTAAACCTTGTAGCTGTGATATTGATTTCTTCAGGAAAGTGTTTTATCTTTTTTGTCATACATCAATCAATGCCATGACAACTAGGTATTCTTAAACTTGATTATTTCATTTGGAGATGATCTACACTAGGCAACAGTACTCTTTACTTATTTTAATAATATCATTTATAGTTAGGTGATAAAGTAAATAGACAAAATGTTTAGTAGTTACGTATGTTACAACCGTTACGTACAAAATTACACTATTTATTCCACATTTGCTTACACATTATAGTCCTGAGGGTCATACTTAATCAAGCCTTCTACTGGGAAAATGACCAAATAAATATTCTAGGTACAAATTGACTATTGAATCAAGGATCAGTAGTGTATGCTACTTACTAAAGCCATGTAGGTACAGCTTAGTTTAATAATATACTATACTGGTCAATCCTATGGAAGTCATACCATTGTTCGTGTGAACCGCGGACGCGTTAAATTGCATATCAAGTATTGATAAAGTAGTCGTGATACCTGTATTAAAAATATTTTTTATTGCACGTTCTCACGTGTTTATATTATGAATTTGTATTTTGGAATAAAATTTACCGTAAATTTGCAAAATCTTCCAACGAAAATAGTTTTGTGAATAAATAATGTGATATAACAAAACCATTTAATATAATTAGTTTTATTGTTCTGCATTTTGTATTAATTGCTACATTGACCCGAGTAACCTTGACACCGAAATTAAAGTGGTTTAGTTTAGACTATATACTATCATTAGTTGATAGATCAACTCATTTGTACACGGAGTGTGTGGTTCGCTGCCGGTTTAAATCAGTTATAGTACATTATTGGAGTGTAGCTGTGACATCTTCCACGTAAATGAATAAGGTGAAAATATGCTCTACTCTAAAATATCCATATAAAATTTTCCATGGGAAATATCAATGTTCATGACGATCGGTAGCACGGTATAGAACGCTGTACGCTAAAATGAAAATTTTAAAAACCGTCATAACAATAAGTTTATTTGTAAATAACAAATGTATATCAATATTTACATTCGTATATATGATTTCATATTGCGACGGATATATCATAAAAGTGATGTCTTAAACGGAAACTGTTTAAATAATCTATTTTCGTATTCATAAAGCAAAATAGGAAGAGCCTTTGTCCGTACAGCGAGGAAAATGTGAGAGAAATATGAAATATTTTCCTCAGTAACAAATATAATAACGACAATAAGTTCTGAATGTAGTCTCTTATGTCTTCTTTATAATACAATATAGTCATTTTTGTACTAAAAACCTGTCATTTTAGGATCGTTAAAATGATCTAAGGATGTGATCACTGAGAAAAAATTAATTAACACAAAATTAATTATTAGAAAAAACACCCAAGATATGTATGAATTGTGATTAGCTATGTATTATGTATACAAACAAAAAAATGATTACGCGTAAGCTTGTCAATAGCCCCCAAGCAAAAGAAAAACGGCTGACAAAATAAGACAAAAAATTACTGAACTGCCATTGCTTATATAGTTCATTCTATGATTCAAACTCTAAAAACGCTGTTTTACGACTAATCGACAAATAATGAATGTACGAATTGAGATATTAAAAACTATAACAAGCTCGTCATGATATAAATATATAATTACGGCTAAAATACAGCCAAAAAATTAGACATTCCTATGTTTATAATTTGTTAAGAATTTCATAATAGCAAGTAATTCAACCGTAAACACAATAGTGCGAGGGACCTCGATAGCCAGCAGTCTGAAGGTTATTTGTAGATATTAAAAATCTTTTAAAAATTAGTAACATTTGTTTACAACAAATACTGTTGCTTTGATATTATTTTTTTAGCTAAATATTTAAGTTACAATATTGTGATATATTAATATAAAATAAGTGAACTGTAATAATAAGTATTAGTGGTCCGGAGAAACCAAATGAAATAAAAGGAAATAGACGCTATGAAAATATTTTTTTGCATAAATATTAATCAAACCTAATACACACCTAAGCTGGTTTGATTTCGATACGCATTTTTCTAGTTGGAATCTGTTTTGAAAATACGCAAATTTGCCCTAAAATCTCGATTTTACAAAAAAACGTTCGCCACTCAACCCTCCAGGTTTATTATTAAGTAACGTAATTTAAATTGTTTTAATTATTAAATATAAATTAGTGTTATTAGCAAATACTACTACTATTATTGGGAGTCATAAAGGTTTTTAATAAAAAAGTATTCATTTACTTTATTATCATTAGAAATGGGAAAAAAATTAAAAGTAACTTTTATTTTAGTATTTAAAAAAATTTGAGCCTAAAATCATAATAGAGTAATAGTTACGTGATATGCCTAGATTAAATCAATATGGGAGAACTTTTTAAAGTCCTTTTTTAATCACCATTTAATATATCAACATACACCTACAGTATTCAAATTTACTATTTTACACTTTTTATTCATTTTTATCTCTGCATGTATTCAAATAATAAATAAATGTATTTAAGAAAAATAAAATACTTTAACCAGTTTACTTCCTTATAACCAGTAATAAAAACTGTCAAATTAGTTTTTAAAGCGAAACACACTATCTTGATTACACACGCCTACTACAGCATAATATTATTACTTAGCTTTAGTGGTTATGAATGTTATGGGCATTTTCAGGGATCATCGTCGGTTCAAAATAAATATGAAACGATAATTTTAATAGTTTAATTAATGAGCTGTTTCTTGATACCGATAACTCGCACCGTGCATCTACAATATCAGAACTCATCTCTCCTATGATCCTCCACGATCAATCAACATTAGTGTTATGATGTTATTAATGAAACATCCATTTAAGTCTTCAACAGGTTTATTATTATAATTCTATTATTAGATAACAAGTCGGTGATCTTAATTCCAGTTCCATAGTCAATCTATCTCTACAGATCTTACTATCATGACTCATACCATAAACTATAAACCACAGACAATACTTAATATATAACATCCTTCCCTTTTACATTATTGAGATTAATTTATACTGAACTACACTTACTTTTGTATTTACTATAGGAACATTAAAGTTTACAATTCAAGTTACTTTGCAAACTATGTAATTTATACAAACATATTCACATTATTACATATGAACAAAACTATAGGCAATTATTATGTTAACACCAATTATTACAGTCAGCTTTTATAAAAACAAGACATGAAGACTCTTTTTCATTTCTTTTTTTTTTTTTTTTAGTTACAATCAGTCATATGAAAATACAAACTTATTAATTAAATTATCATTATTCATGTTCTTATGAATTAAACAAAATCTTTAAGATAACTTGGTCTTTTAATTAATCTACCTGATCTTGATACTCTACTACCAGATGCATCATTATTAGAAATTACTTGTCCTGAACCATTATTTATCTCTCTAGGTATTACATTAGTTTGTATGTCCCGTTCTTGAATTATATGTCTTTCTATTTCTTGTCTTTCACTATCTTCACAATTTCCTTGATCTTCTACCCTGCTCCTATCATAATACATTCCTCCTTTAATTAACATTTTCCTATTCCTAGTTAAAATATTTCCTGACTCATTCCTTAATTGGTATGATCTCGGACCACTTCCTTTACCTATCACTATACCACTCTCATGAGGTTTCTTGCCATTCTCATCCTGTATTTTAACAATTTCTCCTCCTCTTAATTCTGGTAAATTTCTACATCCTCTATTATAGTACTTTTTCTGAATTTCCTGTTTATTTAAAAGTTCTTGTCTATGTTTATCCTTTCTATCTTGACTTAACTCTAATTTTGGCAAAATTGTTTTAATATTTCTATTGAATAACAATTCTGAAGGTGATTTTCCATCTGTGGTTACAGGAGTACTTCTATACATTAACAAACCTAAGTAAATATCTTTTTTATCATAAATTAGCTTTTTTAACAATTTCTTAACAGTTTGTATGTATCTTTCTGCTAATCCATTTCCTTGATGATGTTTTGGACTTATGACCTTATGTTTAAAATTCCATTCTTTAGAAAAATGTCTGAATTCTAAGCTAGTAAATTGAGTTCCTGCATCTGTATAAACTATATCTGGAATACCATGTCTTCCTAGTATTTCTTTAATACTTTCAATAGTACTTGTTGCATATAAATTATTTAATGGTTGTATTTCCACATACTTACTATATGCATCAACAATCAATATGTATGGTTTTGAATATAGGAAAAATATGTCTATTGATAAAATTTCCCATGGTCTTTGTGGAATTTCCTTCTCTATCATAAATTCTTTCCTATTAACATTCTGAAAACTTTTACAAGTATCACAATTTTGTATCAAATCTTCTATCTCTTTATTCATATTTGGCCAAAATACTGTATTTCTTGCTAACACCTTGCTCTTTTCTATGCCTAAGTGTGCATAATGTATGTTCTCTAATACTTCCTTTCTTTTTGACTGTGGTATTACTATATTTCTACCTTTTACAATTAATCCTCTAATATTACTCAACTCATCTCTGTAACTATAATAAATTTTAGCTTTACTATCTATAAGTGACTTATTTTCTGGCCATCCTTCTATTATATATTTATTTACTGCCATTAATTCCTCGTCTTTTGCTGTTTCTAACACTAATTCTTCAAGTTTTTTATCAGATATTCTATAACTTTCCATAATCATGGCTACATGTGTTTCTACTTTTAAATCTGAATTTTCTTCTGTTTCTAATAAATGTGATCTACTCAAATGATCTGCTACCACAAGTTCTTTACCTGGTTTATAATTTAACTCAAATGAATATGGTTGTAAAGCCATTCTCATTTTTTGTAATCTAGCTGGACATCTATTTAATGGTTTAGAAAAAATTGATACCAGTGGTTTATGATCTGTCTCTACTTTAAATTGACTTCCATACAAATACTGATGAAACTTGGTTATTCCATATAAAATTGCTAAACATTCTTTCTCAATCTGGCTATATTGTATTTCTGTTTCTGTCATTGCCCTAGAACCATAAGCTATAGGCTTTCCTTCTTGTAAAATAACTGCACCTAATCCTGCTTTAGAAGCATCTACACTTAGTACTATCTGTTTATTCATATCAAAATAACTCAAAACTGGTGGTTCAATTAATAATTTTTTCAAAGTCTTATAAGCTTTATTTTGTTCTTTTGACCACAAAAAAGGTACTTGTTTCTTAATCAATTGCCTCAATGGTGCTGTTACCTCAGACACATTAGGAATAAATCTTGCAACATAATTAATCATTCCTAGAAATCTTAATAATTCTTTCTGAGTTTTTGGTTCTTTCATCTCTACTATTGCTTTGATTCTGTTTTGATCTATCTTAATTCCTTCTGTCGTTAAGACATGGCCTAGATATTTAACTTCTTTCTTTTTAAAATTACACTTCTTCCTATTAAATTTTATATTATATTCCTGTGCTTTCTTAAGTACCTGTTCTAATATTCTGTCATGTTCCACTTCTGTTTTTGCATGAATTAATATATCATCAATATATATCTCTACTCCGTCAATATCTTTAAATATATCACTAAATACTCTGTGAAAAACTTCTGGACTTGAAGCTAAACCAAAAGGTAATCTATTAAAATAAAATCTTCCAAATGGGGTATTAAATGTTGTTAAATATTTACTATTATTTGTTAATTTTATCATCCAAAACCCTTTATTCGCATCTAAGGTACTAAAATAATTACTTCCCTTTAACTTGACTATTATTTCATCTACATTAGGTATCATCATTTGTTCTCTTTTAATCTGAGTATTTAAATATTGTGGATCTAAACAAATTCTCATAGCCCCACCTGGTTTAGTTGTCATAACTAATGAACTTACAAAATCTGTAGGACCTTCTGTCTTACTTATTATTCCTATTTTTTCTAATTTACTTAATTCTTCCTTTAACTTATCTTTCAATTTAAATGGTATATGCCTATTTCTTTCAATTTTTCCTTGCCAACCTTCTTTTAACTGAATATCATACTCATAATTTTTTATTTCACCTATCCCCTTGAAAACATCTTTATATTTCTCTAACAGTTCTAAATTTGTAGTCTGAACACTACCAATTTTCTCATTATTTGTCCTCTGAATTAATTTAAATTTTATTAAAGTAGGTAAACCTAAAATAGGTATATAATTACCTTTACAAACCTGGAATTCTATTTTCTGAATCTGATCATTTATTTTCACTGATAAATTAATCTTTCCTAAAGTTTCTATTTTCTCATTACTATAACTAGTCAATTTACAATTAGTTTTGTCAAATTTACTTATACCAAACCTATAGCAATCATTTGCAGATATTACGTTGCATTGTGCACCTGTATCTAATTTGAATTTTAAATTTCTATTCAATTCGGTGAAGTATACATACTCATACCAGTTTCTTTCTAAATTAATATTACTAATATTAATAATATACATATGACACGTCTCACTATCACTAGACTCACTTTCTTGAACAGCTTTTATAGCATCTCTTGCTCTGCATTTTCTCGCAAAATGGTTCATCTTCCCGCATTTCTTGCACTTCTTTCCATATGCTGGGCATCTTCTTTCACTATGATGAAATCCACATCTCGAACAGTCAAACTTCTTCTCAGTCCTCTGTCCTTCTTGTTTCTTATTCTTCTCTGGATATCTATCTTCTGTATTCCTCTGTTCTGGTCTGTGTCTTGAATCTCGGTCTGTTCTGGTATATCTTCTCTTATCTGTTGAGTTTCTTGTTACCCTTTCCGACTCTGTTACTTTTCCATTCTTCTTTTTTACACTTTGTATTGCACTCATCCCCGGTTCGTTTGCAATTTTCTTGATTTGTTCCTCTGCTAGTTCTGCTGCTTTACATATCTGGATTGCTTTACTCAATGTCAGGTCACTTTCTCTTAGTAGTCTATCTTTCAATCTCTTATCTAAAATTCCCGTTACTATTCTGTCTTTTAACATTCTATCTAAAAGATTTCCAAATTCACATTCTGCGCTCAACTTTTTTATGTCAGTATAAAAGCTATCAAAAGTTTCACCTTCTTTTTGGTTTCTTGTAAAAAACAAATGTGAATTAACACTTTCATTTTTTCTCGGAATAAAATACTCATTGAATTTAGTTATCACTTTTTCATAGTTGTAAGCCTCATCTTTAGCAAAGTCGAAAGTAGCATGTATGTCTTGAGCTTCCTCACCCATGCAGTGCAATAATAATGCCGTCTGTACCTCACTGGATTCACTTTTAGCACCTGACGCTAATCTATATATTTCAAATCTCTGCAGAAATTTTTTATACTCTTCCATGGACAGGTTTTTTAAGCCCGTAGGGGGTTTTAATCCCATTATTCCACATGTTTTTTTAATTTCTCTTTGTGCAGACTCCGCCATTTTTTTTTTCTTATTGTGCGTCGTAGAACCCGGACACCAAAGCGTGCAATTATTAGTTAGTTTGTTTCACGAACCTGTTTTTCTTAATTACGCAGCGCCATGTTATGATGTTATTAATGAAACATCCATTTAAGTCTTCAACAGGTTTATTATTATAATTCTATTATTAGATAACAAGTCGGTGATCTTAATTCCAGTTCCATAGTCAATCTATCTCTACAGATCTTACTATCATGACTCATACCATAAACTATAAACCACAGACAATACTTAATATATAACAATTAGTAACGTATGAGGGTTGGTTGTATCTTCAACGAATGTCATGTTGGCGCTTCGACCTGGCTCAAGACGTTGCTTCGGATCTTAATTAAAATTTGATTTGACGTAACATACATTGTGACTATAAACTATAAGGTTTTACATTAAAATATAATTCATTTCTACTGAATCGTCCTCAAGCATTCCATAATTTTAAGTTAATTTTAAATTTTTGACGACTCTTTTCGTACATTTTTTTAGATTTTTGGTTCCCGACGTTTCAATGGTAGCTCTACCATGCTAGGTCTCTGCCAAAACGATGTTTGAAGTAAAACATTACATATTATATACTGATAAACTAGGTATAAAACCTAATTTAAGTCAAGCCACTTATGCTATGAATGCTTCAAGAAATTAGGTATATTCATAGGATATTGATTGTAGAGCTTTTTGCCCACTACAATAAACAGTTAAAATTTTCTATCCTTTCATATTATAAATTAAATACCATGTTGGAAAAAATCGGTACGAGTACAGTTCGCTTGAGTACAAAAAATAGCTAATTACGAAATTAATATTATACTCGTAGTATAAATTAAATCAAAATTCAACAAAAAAATATATTTTATACAGATAACAAAAAAGTACACTGAACCCACCACCACAATTATAAATCGAGAATAATTAATTATACATTTGATTATTCCTTATTATTCACTGACTTTGTCGAGATATTTTTATTAAAAGCCGGTTGTTGAAAGTAAAAGGACCTATTTAATTTAGTAATTACGTCTGATAACTGCTTCTGTGTTATATAATTCCTCAAGTTGATATAACGAACATAATAGTGCTCATGTTTTATGTTTTTTGTGATATCAATGTGAGTGCATGTGTAATTTTTTGTGCATGTTATACTAAGTGCAAAGATGGTGACAGGAAAATCTTTACCAGAGACGGGTATAACCCAATTTCAAAAGAAGTAAGTGAATGTATTGAATTCTTGATGGCACGTGTAGATTTTTTATTGAAGAGTTAATAAGATTACAGTCATTTCCTTTTAACTAAGTTAAAAGAGGTAGTATGTAATTAATATTATATTGAATAATACTATTACTAATGTAGCTTATGTACTACTAATAACACTGATGATTTTAGCTACTGGTAAACCAATTTGGTGTTAGGTGTTTTTGTAAACATAATTTTCGTTAAAGTATTAAGTAAATTAAAATATTTGGTAAGTATAATAACAGTATAGTGTAGTAGAAAAGTTGTCCGTAGAGTAATATATAGTGATAAAACTTAACAAAACACATTGTTAATATTGAAGCCTATAGTCGAGACTAAGAATTTTTTAACAGCTAATCTATACATATAAAATATATGTAAAGTATATATTATGTAACTGAATGAAATGTGTACATTAAATATTTTTTGGAAAATCTAATTGAAAAAGACATTATTATCGATACAGAAGCCGAATCTATTGTTTTTAGAATTTTTGTCTGTCTGTTTGTCTGTCTGTGACCGCATCAGGAGAAAACTGCTGGACGGATTTGAATGGATATGATGATAGCTGGTTACCCGTGTCAATATATAGGATACTTTTTATTGCAAGAAAATAATTCATTTCTGAGAAAAAAAATAAAAAAGGCATTTACATTTTTAGAACTCGAGCGGAGCCGCGGGTATTGCTAGTACATAATATATATGTTTTTGAAGAAGTACTACTTCTACAAGGTACATAATGTCATTCAGTGTGTATATGTACAATAGCGTCAATTATTTTATCTGCGGTGTTTCAATAAAATGTTAAAGCATTTACGTAATATGGCGTATTATGACGTCACGTGTATATTTGCAAAGGAATTTTAGATACGCTACTGCTGTAAAAGGAAATGTTTTGGTCGATTTTGCAATAAATACGTTATTTTATTCTTTGCGGTAGTATGAATAAAGTTATTTAGCATAAAACAAAAAAATATACATAAGAAAATATAATAATATCTTATGCGTTAATTTAAGTAGCTTTTTTTTAAAGAAGTTTTTATGACTGTGATAATATATCTCATTTATGTTATAGTCAATTACTTAAAGTGCTGTTGTTGAATGTTTTATTTATAAAATGGAAATTACAAAATAATGTAGCTAACTGTTTCAGAACTAGTGTAAAAAATATATTTGTTTATAATTTTTAAGCCTTTTAAGCTTAGCATGAATGACTTCATCGTTGCGATGTAGAGATGAAAAAAGTGTATTTTACAAGATTAACGACAAAATAGAATCTGAATGGGGCATCCCCTGATTCCTTCCACTTGTTTCGAATTCTTTTACGTGATGTAAACATCTCAATTACAATTAAATTATTATCGTACATTGACTGTATAATAAAAATATTTTGCTATTAGTATGTTAATTTATGACTAGAAAATTATTCTTATAAATAGGTTAAATTAAATATTACAGGGAGTAACCCTACTATTTTGCCTAGCTGCGGCAAAACCCAAAGGAGGGTTGTGTTTGAACTTTATGTATGTTCGAATGTATGTTCTCTCGTAAATATTAAAATAGGATTATTGTGATGAATTTCGTATACGTCAATAGATTTGCCTTAATAACGCGATTGTCATATACTACATAGACATGATAAATATATACTTCGAAACTCAAAATGGCGGATTTTAGGTGTTACTTTGTGTGTTTGGAATTTTTTTTTTGTTTGAATAAATCGAGTAAACATTCAGTCAACTGAGAATACATTCTTTGTTTTTGTTGAAAAATATGTTATTAAACATCTGTTATGCGAATGAATTGAGTTTATATCGTGCTCAGAAAGTAGTCGACCTCTTAGAATCGATCTGGCTCCAGTCGTTCACCGCTTGCTCAACAACTGAATACAAAGTGGTTTTTTGTTTACGCTCCCAAATTTCAATGAAACCTATTAATATTATAAATATGAAATTTGTGGAAAGTTTTGCACGTTTGTGACTTAAGGACAGGAGAAAATTTGACACTCTGAGTCTGACACAAAGATAAGTCATGAATAGATAAGTAGTAAATCCTAGAATAACACGCAGAATACTTTGATCCCAGTGTAACATTCCCCTCGGATAAAAGCTAAACCTTAATATTGCTTATTAATATCGTAGCTTTGAAGTCACGTCAAAGCTTTAGGTTTAATCCAAATAACTATAAATATTGATGTGCTCATATTTCTCTATGCTATACCGTACGTATGTATCGTACATTATATATTTATCGAAGTGGTATCCTACTACAGCGATTTAGGCGAGAAAATGTGGTAGCTATTTTGAAATTACAGACAGGCCCTTTAATATTATTTACAAGCTTATACAACTTATAAGGCTGTTAAGATTCTTATAGTCAATTGACATTTAAAATCTCTAAATAATTATCGTTGGTTTATCGTATCGCTTTTTGTGGTACACTTTACTGAAAAATTCTCACGTTTATAGATTTATGCTTTAACATGGTAATTTAACTTCGTATGTAGATGTGTTATATGTCAAAAAACACACAATTTTATAATCATTAAAAAAATGAACACAATATGGTTTTCATTGGATAGAATGTTATTGAACTACTAACTCCATCTGTTTGAAAACCAAAGTGTTAAAACCCGTTAGAAAAACTACACGAGCCTTCACAAGACTCAGTTTTTGCTAGTGTAAATGGTATCTTCGCTTTTTTCGTATCTATTTACGTAGTTCTCTTCTTAACGAATAGGTTACACATAATAAACCTCAAAAATTATAAACGAAAAACACTAAGATACTACTAAAACTAGATTTTTTGAACGAGAAATAATTTAAATTACAAAACTTGTAATTTCCTTTCGAAAATACAATCATCATAGTATCCTTTATGAATCATCTTAAACCCTAAAATGTCACAATGCACCAATACAATGTTGCCTCTCGGCAACCAAGTTTTTAACATTCCCAACTGGAATTTTAAAACATACGGATGTTCATTGGTTTATTAGGTCATTGTTCATTCTATTTTATATTTTAATATTCTGTTTTTTACTTTAGAAAAAAAAATGTTTTTAATTTTTACATGCACAAAATAGGTTTTGCCCCGACGAGATACAAAATACTAAATAGTATACATTTTTCCTCATAAGTGATTGTCTAAGAAGACAATATGAGAAATGATACACGTTTGGCTCACTTTGTAGTGACTTACTTGCTGTGCCAGCGGTCGCGTGTTCGGGTCTCGCTGGGCATTCATTTGTTGCGCACGAATGATTGTAATCCAGTCTTGGGTGCTTATATTTATAATATATATTTAATAAGTTATATATGTATCAACTATCTGGTATCCGTAGCCTCGTAGCTGATCACAGAACTAGAAACAGAATCAGCTTTAGAAAGTATTACAAAAACATAATAGGTGCCTGTAAAATATGAGAGTTGCCCTCGATCTCCCTGGGATCCCATTATCAGGTCCTGATTTGTTAACAATGGGACTCCTTCGGAACTATACCCTACCGAACAAAAGAAAAATCGGGTCGCATTCGGCGGAGAAATCGGTTAAAATACATAAAAAAATATACAATGGAACATATATAACCTCCTCCTTTTTGAAGTCGGTTAAAAATAAAAAATATACCCACAGTAACGTAATATTATCAACGATCTAACGAACCTTTCACCGCTCGTGGCCATGGGAAAATTAATTACCAATTAAATACACAATAAAAGAAACTTAAGCACGTTTTTATAATAATAGAATCATGCAATTCAATTAAATTTAGTCTTCACTAACTTATACTTACGATTTCACTCGCGTTCTTATTTTAAACTGTATATTTGTTATTTTTTAGTAATTCTTAATTTTTAATAGCGCATTTTGTTCTTTCTACACGACGGTGACGAAGCTTAAAAAAAGGGTTATGTGTTTGAGCTGTATGTACATTATATGTATGTCCGATGATAATTATGTTCCCTGATAATTACGAAATGACTTAACCAATTTTGATGAATATTATTTTTTACTTCACGTACAATGCTATAATAATATATTCATACATTATATGTATGTCCGATGATAATTATGTTCCCTGATAATTACGAAATGACTTAACCAATTTTGATGAATATTATTTTTTACTTCACGTACAATGCTATAATAATATATTCATACATTATATGTATGTCCGATGATAATTATGTTCCCTGATAATTACGAAATGACTTAACCAATTTTGATGAATATTATTTTTTACTTCACGTACAATGCTATAATAATATATTCACCTAGTTAACGCTAGTACCACAAGTTGCTTTAAAATTTAAATTAAATATATATCAATGAAATTCAAAATTGCGGATCTAAGGCGCTAATTTTCGTGTCTTGAAAAATGTTTTTCGTCCGAAAACACGAATTATATTATTATTATAGGGTATGGTATTAAAATGTGATTACAAAAATATATGCAACATATACCTATTTAAAAGTATTTTAGGTATTTTTTAATTAATAAAACTAAAAATGGAAAAATACAACCCCAATTGCTTAAAAAGATCGGACACATATTAGGTATAACTTAATATTACTACGTACGTAGGTACCTACATATTTTATAATAGTTATGTGGCATAATATTATATCGCTTTGTCAACACATCTTTTTAATTCGCTTCTAGGCATTTGAGCTTCTTTTTTTATTTTCCCGCAGTAAAAAGTACTATATAACAGCTATCATCATGTCATCAAAATCAGTCCCGCAATGCGTTTCAGTTGCATGACAGACAGACGAAAATCCCTTTTAATAAATATGTAATGACTATTTATTATTATGATCTAAAATATATGTGAAAATATATGGAAATTTTAATATAATATAGAAGGATTCGTATTAAACTAGGACAATATATAAGTATTGTATCCAAAATGTGAAATGTGAACAAAGACATTTATTATAAACTTTTTGTATTGCCGAGCTTTATTATTTGAAATAAAACATTATCTGTGCTTGTTTTTGTATTGAAAAAGATCTTTTCAATGAAAATTCAGCGGAAAGGGAAAACCTTTAGATCATTTTATATTAATGTAGAAGTAACGATAGAAATTTATATTTGAAATTTCGTGGAAAATTAGTCAAAATTTACAGTTTCGAATCATTTATTGTACGATATAATATTATGTATATGTATGTGTTCTATATTGTATAATCTATATATTAACAGGCGGAGGAAAAACTTTGTACCCCTTTTTACGAAAATTTCGGGGACGGAGGAGTATGAAATTTCGACTATTTTTTGAAACACTTATAATTAATATAAAGAAATAGTGCAGAACGCTAATATTTTTTTTAATTATGCATAAAAATACATTAAATGAATTTTAAAAAAACATTACACATACTACCTACCGTGTATTTTACAAACTAAATGTCAAACATAACCATAATACATTCATTCATTACAATATATATTATATTAATTATTAATTATGGTCGTATTTCGACCACAGCGCGACCACTAGCATGTATAATAATATGTATCAACACAATAATAAAAATGACATGTGCTAGAGATGCAAAATAATTAACAGACGATGTGTTACTTGATTAGAATTATAATCCTCTTTCAGAAACGGGGTGTAATATGTTTTAAACTTCCTTGTATGAGGCAATTAATTTACATTTACTTATTTATTTGATTACTACATAATCTCTTTTGATTTTTGTATATAAACTCTTAAACACTTTGCATGTATTTTTTAAATCTTGTAAGTGTTATTTGCAGTATTAACACGCATATATTTCAATACGTTTCTTCTGGCTTCTTTAATGAATAATACATTAAAGTAAATGTTTAATAATTTATGTATACATAAATAATACCTATAATATTTAGATTCAAGTTTTAGTAAAGCATATATTATGTAGTAGGTATATATTTTCTTAATAATATTTTATAAAAAATATACAGAGACTACTGTCTACTAAAAATGTTACATTTCTATCACTTTTAAGATATTTACAAAAACTTAAAATATTATATGGTAATTACTTCAATATAATATTTTAATTTATCTTTTATTTAAAAAGATGTTAGGAAACAGCTTGAGCACTAACCTAGTCGCTCAAAACTCATAGGTAGAACGTAGAAGTAGGTATTAAAATTTGATAAGACTGTCAAAAAACGAGATGTCGAGATATAATACTCACTATTGAAAGATAGTTATTTATCTTACCGATAAATACACTTGTGGAATAAACTTGGTTAGCAATGAATATGTTAATACAAGTTGAGGAGGTAGATTACTTCTGACGTGCCCTCGTGATCCAAGATACGAAACCGTGTTAAACCGGTAATTTTGTAACATTTAAATATCAATAAGCACTTAGGTCTTGGATATTATACGAAATTCAGGTGAATCATTTTATTTAGTAATATTTTATAATAAAATAAAGCAATTGTACTATGTATTTTATATTTATGTGCAATTATAATGTTTCATTAGATGCAACTTATTAATTAGCATAATATAACTTCTTCGTATATTCACTTTGTTGTACTATCATAAAGCCTATACCGTGTGATAAAGAATTTTAGCTTTAAGTTCAAGCAATCTTTATGACTTCAACTAACTCAGACAAACGCCTAAAATATTTAATAAAATGGTCGACTTCATATCATTGAGTTATTATTAACTCAATGCTTCATATGGGAATCAAACACGTAAACTAGGACTTAGCATTCGGTCTCTACATTTACTTGTCTGCCTTGAAATTATTAATCAACTTACACTAGCATACTTATCGCTTAGGCCATAATGGCACCTAGTTTCTCACAAGTCACTTTACTGGTATTTCCTTAAAAATTAGAACACAACGAGCAAAAAATGTTAATATATTAATTATTCATGGAACTTAGTGTTGATTTCGTATTTTGCATTGTGTAGTTTTCCAATAGAATAGAATTAAATTGAATTTTAAATATTAAACGTACATCTGAGTAATTAAATACTTCATCATCATCATCATCAGCCCTTTTTTTGACGTCCCACTGCTGGGCACGGGCCTCCCTCAGTACGAGGGGGATCAGGCCGTAGTCCACCGCGCTGGCCCAGTGCGTGTTGGCGGACTTCACATGTCTTACGAAAACTTGCTAAGTTTTCTCAGACATGCAGGTTTCCTCACGATGTTTTCCTTCACCGTAAGACAAGTGGTAATCAGGATAGAAATGATTCGCACATGAAAATATCAGAGGTGCGAGACCCGGATTTGAACCCGCATTCACTCGGTTATACAAGCGACGCGTTACCGCTGGGCTACCATTAAATACTTATCATTATGCATATGTACATTGTACAATATACATGTCACTGCTTAGTAAAATTATGATATTTTGATACAACTTTTATTCTATATTCTGCGATAACAAAGGGTCTTCTTTAAACAAAAAAAACTACCTTAAAATATAAGTATAATGTATGTATTTTTAGAATAAAATGTTATTGGAATAAATTATTTTTCATTCATTTAACTATCACTTTTTTCTTTTACTTATAACAAACATGCGTATGCGATCTATTATAATTCCAAAGGAGTCATGGTCAGATAGAATATTTTATTAACGACGCACTTATATCGTAGAAAATTTTACGTATTCTAGTTGATAATTGTATTTGAAATGAATATTACTATGATGTCCAAATGTAATTTTAAACGTACTAAATGACAAGAAACCAATCATTAATACGATTATTTAAAATAAGTAATTTTCAGTTTACTTTTAATAAAATAAACAAACATAATGAAATGCAGTTTGCACATGTTCATAAATTAACTCAAAGGTAATGTTCTATTTGCAGGTCGACAAAGGTCACCCTTGGCGCTTTAATTTTCGTATTCTACGTTGCAATGTTACAAGGATGGCGACTGAAGGTGTCAAAACGTAAGTACATCATTCACCCAATTCCATGTAGGTCGAGTGGAAATCTTATACTGATAAATAAGTCGGTACAAATAAATAATCAATATCGTTATTGCGTCATTATTGAATAAATGTAAAATTTTATTATTTTTAAGTCAGTTTTATGGGTAATATTTTCCATAAATGGTTCGATTGAGACATCTATATACGTATAATGTCTGTTTATGTTTATATAAAAATTATTTGCTTTTCGTTAATATGGCTAAAACAAAAACATCTGGATAGATTTGAACAATTCTTTTGTGTTTTGTTGGGGGTTTGTTAGGGGTAGTTTTCGTGTACCTAAAAATAGGAAAAATCAAAGAACTAAGTGAAAAATCGCAAAGTTTAGAATTGATATTTTCTATCGGAGCCACTTATTTCCAATGAGTATCTAGAGACGAATCTGAGCTAAATGAGAATGAGTTACTGGTTTAAAAAGAAAACACGTAACATATTATTTTTTCACGCTGGCATACATCGACAACCCTGTGAGAACACGACTCGACACAGGGAAAAACTTGATTGGACTATAAAGTAGTTTTGCCAGGAATCGATCAATGTAGGATATGGCATCTAGCTTTTGATAGTTACGGACTTAAACTTGAATTGGAAAACATATCGCTAGCTTTATGGTAGAGAAAACATCCGTAAAATAAAATCAAGTAGAAAACGGTGTTTACCCGCGTATGTATTAGCTCCTCACAAGAATGTCTAGACTCTAAATAAACGAAGCAAAGCACTTTATACACTAACGTTACTAAAATGTTTCATTCTGTATAGAATCAATATAATTTCGACTTTCGCTATCATCTCAAGTAGCAGATTATGTGCACAAAATCATATACGTAGAAGTATATAATATATAGAAATACTAGTGACTTACCCAGGCTTTGTTTGGCATTACACACACACACACACACAAACACACACACACACACACATACACACGCACACGCACACACAAATTGCAGTTCAATCAATATATCATTTTATAGAACATTTCAATTCTTTTCTTAGTGTTCATAATTCCCCAGCGGTATGTCCTCGGGATTATGGGACTGCTGGCTGTGTGCAACGCGTACACCATGCGCGTCTGCTTGAACCTTGCTGTAACACAGATGGTCAACAACACCAAGAATGACGAATCACACTTCGATTCTGAAGCATGTCCTGATGATAGTGAACTATTCGTTAATGGAACTGTTTCACTTAAACCAGTAAGTTAATTTTGGGAGAAACAATAAGTAATATTATTTCTAAGTTAACAAGTGTCTTTTTTGAAAGTAATTTAAACAAAATTAGTTATCCTATGCAATTTGTTCGACTAGATAAATTTTTATTATAAAGTGAAATTGTGATATAGATTCGTTCAAATATATCGTCAACGTTTTAAACAGTATCCATTACAAATTGAAGTGGTGCTTGGAAATGCTACAGACAGCATCCATAGTTATTATACAGTTATGTAAAATATCGTAAAGGTACCTAAGTACCTACGTGTATAAGAATAAACAACAATCTTTCATAATATATCAGAGCCATTAACAAAGCTAATATTGAAAGTATTTTATATATGGCTGAAATTACTTTTTATTTTTAGTACGAGTACGAACCAAGGGTAATAAAAGATTCTGTTTTTCTTCCAGCACGCTATCTTCGACTGGTCTGAATCGACACAAGGACTTATACTTAGTGGGTTTTACTATGGATATGCAATCACTCAGGTCCCTGGTGGATACTTAGCTGAGAGGTACGGCGGTAAATGGACATTAGGAATTGGTCTTCTGAGTACAGCCATCTTTACTCTACTGACTCCAGTAGTTGTGAAAGCTGGGGGTGCAACATGGCTGTTTATACTTCGTGTTTTACAAGGCATGGGCGAGGTAAATTTATAGCGCCATAGCTCTTAAATAAATATTTTTGAATTTATTTTGGTTATTTAAAATGTAAATTGTAATTAAGTAGATAATTATTATGTATATTTATAGTGCAGGCAGGTATATAATCATTAATTATTTAAAATGTACTGATACTATTACATAGCCTACATACATACCTTTTAGTTATTTTAATGAATAGTCGCTGGTATGAAGGGAAAGGCGAAATAACTGACTTAACAATTATCTTATAATATGACGTATATTAAGAGAATTCTAGGCCGAACTGAGCATTAATGTTGTGCAAAGAAATAGACCGACACTTACAAATGAAATAAAACAGTTCATTTTTATTAAAACCCATCGAATAATAATTTCATTGTAAAATCCCTGTTAAATGCATGTAAGAAAAATGTAGGGTTTACTCATCTATATTCTGGTGGCAGTGGTAGCCCAGCGGTAACGCGTCACTTGTATAACCGAGTGATGCGGGTTCAAATCCGGGTCTCGCATCTCTGATATTTTCATGTGCGAATTATTTCTATCATGATTACCACGTGTCTTACGGTGAAGGAAAACATCGTGAGGAAACCTGCATGTTTGAGAAAACCTAGCAAGTTTTCGTAAGACATATGAAGTCCGCCAACACGCACTAGGCCAGCGCGGTGGACTATGGCCTGATTCTCCTCGTACTGAGGGAGGCCCGTGCCCAGCAGTGGGACGTTAAAAAGGGCTGATGGTGATGATGATGATGATGATTCTGATACTGCAGATGTTAATTTTTATCAACTTCAAAAATAATAATTTAATGAGTATACGTATATTACTCGATATTTTCACTTATTATTAAATTGATTTTCATATTTTTTTACAAAATTGCTTATACGTCAGACGTGGAATAAAATTTGTAGTCAATTTAAATTCTGTATATTTATGTACTAGCGGCTAACCCCCGTTTCGGTCGAGTTCAACGTATCTGTATCAATAATAATTACTATTTCTATTTTTTTTATTTAGAGCTATGAAAACTATTGAATGTACACAATCACTGAGTTAGTACGGTGTTATTATATGTATAGATATCAATCTTATAAGTATTAATACTACTAATTATTAATAATAAATTTTCAGGGTCCAACAATGCCAGCTTTAATGATAGTGCTGGCTCGGTGGGTGCCACCTCACGAGAGGTCACGTCAAGGTGCATTAGTATTCGGAGGAGCTCAAATAGGAAATATATTTGGTTCATTCATGTCAGGTTTCTTGATGGCAGGAGGTGGTGATTGGGCCAATGTATTCTACTTCTTTGGCTGCTTTGGAATTTTGTGGTTTATTGCTTGGGTACGTATTAAAAAAAAATAAAGATCAATCTTATGCTAAAAATCAATCGTATGTTAATATATTATCTGTGAACGAGTAAGTTTGATAATAAGTGCATTGAAAGGAAAATGCGTAAATTAAGAGATCTTTCTGATATTTTATTTAATTTATCATCGTTGTATAATTTTACCTGCTTATAAGTAAGTACTTACTAACTGACTTAGATTTTGCCGGTCTCTCCCGTGACCATGAACGTTGGGAATAAAAATTAAAATAAATCCGTGAAAAATCCGAAAGGAAAGTTCCTTTATAATCTAGAGCAAGTCTTGAAAGAGAAAAACATTTATCTTAAGTATTCCGGGGGTCGAACATATGTATGTTTATAATTTTTTAAAGTAATGTTATTTGACCCTGAACGGTTTAAAGTGGTGTAGAAGAATTAATCAAGTCGTTTTTAAATATTAGTAGGAATAAAAACTTTAAGCTATAATTAAGTAGACCTACATTTTCCTCAAGCAGCTGTATTACACGATACCTAGATAGGTATCGTGTAATACAGCTGCTTGTAGTACTACGTATATTACGATACACGTAAGGGTGTTAAAAGTTTCTTAGTAATAAAATTTACAACTACTTACAATGTTACACACATTGTAGACAGATAATTTATATTTTTCAACTTAACTATTAAATTTAATTTACAGAGTATCTTTTGCTATAGTACACCAAATACTCATCCATTCATATCAGATAAGGAACTAAAATATCTTAATGAAACGGTTACGACTTCGGAAAAATCCAATGTAAGGGATCCTGTACCTTGGAAGGCAATTCTTAGATCTGTGCCGGCCTGGGCTCTTTTGTTCGCTGCGGTAAGTAATTTTGTTTTATCACATTGTTAAATTCATTACGAAAACTGTGACGAAGGTGATAAAATTATATGGTTTGTTTATTTTATTATGAAGCGTTGTTATCTAATTAAATAAAGTATATAAAAGCGCTACGATATTTTACGAAAAACATCGCATATGTAATTATTCCGTAATTTTTAGAGTAATCTAATATATAAAAATTTCGTGTCACAGTGTTTGTTATCGAACTCCTCCGAAACCGACCAGACCGATATTTATGATTTTGTTTTTGTATATTTGGTAGGTCTGAGAATAGATCGTAGGCTATTTATTCCTCTAAGTTATAAGCGCGAATTGCTAGTAAACATTAAAAAAAGTGATCCGTATCAAAATACGCAGAGTAGAAGTTGCAAAGAGAATGTAGATATTAAAATATTGATTTTTGTAGTTATATTTTGTATGTAAGTAAAAGAGTGATATCGTTTCTATCGCGTGTCGTTATCACTTAGAGGCTTAAGCCAACTTAATCTTACATCATCATACTATGTAGAGTATATGCGCACTTAAAAACTTCACAATTTTCTATGAAAATACTTATATCCCATACAGGTCGGCCACGACTGGGGCTACTACACCATGGTGACAGATTTACCAAAATATATGACAGACGTACTCAAATTCAACATTGCAACAACAGGAACACTGACGGCAATGCCATACCTCGCTATGTGGATAAGTGCTTTCATCTTCGGCTGGGCATGCGATTTCTGCGTCAAGCGTAAATGGCACTCAATTAAAACTGGAAGAATTATTCATACAACAATTGGTAAAAGATATTTGATTAAGTTTAATAACAATAATTACTAAGGTCATTCCTCACATCCCTATGCAATAACAGTAGTCTAGATGTTATTCTAGAATTCTTGTAAATTGTATACTCGTAGTGGGCCAACTGATAGTTTTTAGAATGACAGACAATGCTCTGATACTTATTACATTTGAATGCCAGCGGTAACTTTAAATTAGACATTAAAATATAATACGGTAATAAGTAAATAAAAAAACACACATTTTTCAATGTTAGTCAGTCGGTTTAGCTGTTCCGGATAACCTCCGCAACAGCTGAACCGATGTTGATGGAAATTAATAGCAGATGGCTTATGTTTATAAGGAGTATCGCAGACTACTTCTATTATAGAAAAATGATTAGGGTTCCGTGCAGGAAAAAATGTACCATGAGGGAACTTATATACCTACTATATTTTATGATATATCTAAAATTCTGTTTTATTTGTAGCCGCAACTGGACCAGCTATCTGCATCATATTAGCCTCATACGCTGGATGTGATAGATTCGCAGCCGTCGCATACTTTATTGCCTCTATGGCTCTAATGGGAGGCTTTTATAGTGGTATGAAGGTTAGTTACTTTTTATTCCCTCTCATATTTTCTGAAGTTTCACATTATCAGGAGTTTTATGTATCTGCCTGAAGGCAGTCAATATGTTTTATCGCAAACTATATGTGATCGCTTCGAAAATGTAGCGCAGCTTAGGCATTCATAGCTCTACAAAGGCGACGTGACATGAATATTAGATGCTACTCAGCGTTTTTCGCTTTATTGGAGTATATATTAAAAAAAATATATGATTATAAGTAAAAAGTATACGATGCTGTATGTATACTGAGTGAGTAAAAGATAACCTAATTACGTAAGGATAACCTAATTAAGTTTTCATTCATTTTTTCACTAATTTCTATGTTAACACATACAATTACTATATCTAATCTAAACTTATTATTTTTTTGCTTAGTACACTTACTTATTAAAGTGCCATAAACAAATCTTGACTAGATTTGTTATATTACTTATTTTTTTAATTCATTTTTAAGAATTTCATAATATTGATTTATATTTGTAGGTAAACGCATTAGATTTGGCACCTAATTATGCTGGATCGTTAACTGCTATGATCAATGGAACATCCACGATATCGGGCATTATAACGCCTTATCTAATAGGATTATTGACACCTGATGTAAGTATAATTAGCACTTAACTTCTGATAATTATCTATACTTACTATCATAATATGTGTTTATTACGTATGTGTATTGTGTATATGACCTAGTTTAAAGATCTTCTGGAAAAGACAGTTCACAAAAATTTAATAAGAGCACGTGGAGGAAATACGCGATATTAATCACCATTTTTCTAATTTAATTAATTGTTATTTTAATATTAATTTTCACTTTTCCCGGTTACATGAAAAGTTCGAAAATGTACCATTTTTCACAAATGGCCTTTACTCACATAATCCGTTCTTAATGTGATCTCATTTTAAGTAAAACAAATGAAACTTTAAATAACAAAAGAAGTGTAGTAAGTAGATTTCAAAATAAAACCATATTTTTTTAAATATTGAACTTTTTTTTGTGTTCCGCTAAATATGCCGGTGTCGGTATATTTAAACAAACGTATATGTATATAAATATATACATCGCATTACATTCTTTTAATTTAATAATATACTACGTTTTGCAATATAGTATGGACAATACTTCAACTCAGAACTTTTCTGTGCAAATGAAGAAATGAATTGTTTACTCGCATTCTTGTTATTAGGTATAGAATTATTGAGAGAAATTATTATGAATTTTGATTTGATGCGGTCCTATTTACGTAAATAAGATTTTATTGCTTACATTGTATTTATAACCGACGAGAAAATAACAACTATCCCATTATTTTCGAGACTAGCTGAATATAAATAAAATAAATAAATAATAAATATGTTGGGAAATTATTACAACAGCGCCATCTGGTTCCGTGGTAAGCTACGAGGCTTGTGATACGGATACCAGATAGTTCATACACTATACATATACATAACATTTAGTTTATACATATCATAATTAAAAACATCAATGACTGGAATACAAACATTCGTGCTCAACAAATATGAATGTCCCCAGCGGGACTCAAACCCACGACATCTAGCGCAGATAGTAGGATCACTACAAACTGTGCCAAACGTGTCGTATATATATAAACAGCTTATATATAAAATTGTCACGTCATTTTTCTATATAATTTTGTAACCATTACCGTTATAGATGCTCTGCAGCCTTTAGAGCTAGGGGTTTTCAGACTACTATAGTTATTGAGATTTGTGCGCACATACGCACAGATAGACGTTTGCTCTACTCTCTTTCGTGTTACAATTACTATAATATACTAGCTGTACCTGAGGTTCCTCCAGTTTATGAGCTTTCGATACTACTTACTACGGCTTACTTGCTATGCTAATCTGAAGATTACCAAAAATTTCATTATAATCACTTCAGTTGCTTTAAATTTTATACGGAATCTTTAGATTAATAAATAATATTATAAAAATAATAGTGACCATTTAACAGTTTGCTATCCATCATGATATAATACATATTCACTATCATGGCATTATCAAATCAACTCAATAAATGAAATAATTAAATTATTAATCGAATTTTACACACAAAGTTTCATACAGAAAGATAGTTAAAGCAGGTTATAACCTTCTTCTCACGCTTAACTACAAAATAACAAGTAAAGTTTAAATATGGACATTGTTATATGAAGAACAATGCAAACTTCACAAAGCCGTATCAGTTTGACGTCATCCTAAGATCCTATCAATTTTCTTCACTTAAGTAATAACTTTTGCTTAAAGTTGCTGCACGCAGATAGTTGGGTCGGAATGGTTATTTCAAAGTTTATAAAGTAGACTTAGTCTTGATTTAGAACTTGACATTAACGATAAGCCAACCGAGTTCAAAACTGTGCAAGTGACAATATTAAATTTATATAGAGTACAAGCATTTCGCGTGGCTCCGCCCGGGTTCTAAAGGCCGAAAACCAAATTCCTAGATAAGATTTTTTTATATTACTGGAATATGGTTTAACTGTTACCTATAAAAAATAAATAAACAGATATCAAAGAAAGCATCATACAAAATTTCATTAAATCTCCAGTGAATTTCTCGAGATGCAATAAAATTCAAAAAACCATAGATTTAGCCTCTGTGTCTTAAATAATGAGTGATTTTATGATTATCTTATTTACATAGATTAAATTATTGACATAATTGAAATACAAAAAATATTCTATTTACTAGATGTTTTCGAGTTTTTAAAACATTCGTTTTTAAAAGTATGTTTATATGTTTATAAAGTTTCGCTATAAAAATAGCGTTCCCGTTGCATTTTAGCTATTTTTGTTCTCATTTGAACCGACCAGAAAAACACTTTTTGTTTTTAATTTACAATCTAGAAATATAACAGCAATATAACTTTATTTTTATTTAACCATCCTTTTTATTTATATTAAACAAAAAGTAATTGCATTTTGTGAAGTGAAGTTTTCCTATTAGAGACAAAATAAGCTTAAAACATAAAAATATGAGCTTAAATAAATAATATATACTTACATATTTTTTATACTTAATTTTATATTTTTAGTTGATCACAATATTATAAAATTACACGTACCTACTCTTACTTTAATTTTAATAAGTTAATTTGTCTTCCAGTCGACACTAAAACAGTGGAGGGTAGCTTTCTGGGTGTGTTTCGCCGTGTTAGTCGGAACAAACGTGATTTACTGCATTTGGGCGGAAGGCACGCAACAATGGTGGGACGATGTCCGACAATACGGCTATCCCGCTAACTGGAAGCATGGACCTTTAAAAACTTACGACGATGATAAGGAGAAAAGTAAAAAGAACGAAACTAAAAATTCCGCTCTATAGTAAATTAATTATAGTAATGTTATTTAAATTATCAAATAAAAGAATTTAATCGATTATTGTAAATGAATCGATTGTTGTTCGTTTTTGTGACAATTGTATTGTATACTAAGTAGAAATAAGTGGAGTAGCTCTAGTAAGTAACGTTTTTATCCATGTTTTAATATTTGAAATAAAAATAAAAGTGAATGTTTAGAGTTAATTAAAAAATATATTTTTCCATTTAAAAAAGAGCAATTTTTAAACATTTTTTAGATTTTATGCTCTGATTAAACAAAAATTGTACTTAAAGCCTACTTATAGTATTCATAATATATTTCATGGTGCCATTTTGTGATAAACTAATCGATGGTACTTTTTAAGTCAATTTTTATGGCTAGAAAGTCCTAATCTTATGCGCTATACACATTTTATCTTTATTACGTACTAAATAGTATCGACATAATATATATTCAAATACATTGATTTTCATTGTTGTTGTTGAGTTTTCATCAATTCATACTTTATTTATGCACAACACACGTATAATATATTATGTACATTGTACATACATCCTAAAACGAGTTATGAGGTTAATATTTAATTTAATATTTGTAGGTACAGTAATAATGTCTATAATACGAATATTTATACATATTTTTGTACTTATAGACTTTCACCAGTGCCTTAGGAGATATCGTTGTATTTAGTGTTATTGTCATGCGTTGCAATCGAAAGAAGTTTACAACAAGATCTCTATAAATACTTTAAACACTATTAGTTATACTATAAATAATAAATATATCATACTGTTGCTAAAAATAATTTTTCGATTTACACGCATGAAAAAAACTTGTGATTTGAGACGGTACCTCCTGTTCTATATATTATCTTAATCTAGTATACAAAATTCTCGTGTCACAGTGTTTGTTATCGAATTCCTCTGAAACGGCTTGACCGATTTTTATTAAATTTTTGTGTATACTTGGTAGGTCTGACAATAGGTCGTACGCTATTTTTTATTGCCCTAGGTGATAAGAGTGACCCTTTTCAGTTTTTTTTTATTTATTGACCAAATTTTGTTTTTTTATTATTTTATGATTTGGCATCAAATAATACTTATAAAATTAAATTTTCATCCTTCTTCCAACGCGGGCGGAGCCGCGGGAATTGCTAGTATACTAAAATTATTATAAGCTGACAAAACTGCTTATGACACGAGACCCTATTGTTGCCGTAAATTATTTTTTTTTTATTTTTCTGTGATTTTATTATTTTTACCATTTTTATGTTCATTTATTATCAATTGTAATTAAATTACCAAAAAGCCAATGTACTTACATATGTTATACCTAATAATTATTATTTAATTTTATAGCCTGATACACAAAAATTGTATAAATCGTTTGTTTTTTAAGCTTTTTTTGATCGAATACTAAGAATAATAAAAGAGTATATACGAATGAAGTATTTCATTTCTCTAAAAACCATATTGCGATATAGAAATTACGGAAACTCGAATTTGAAAAATATATTAATAAATATTTTCAACCGACTTCCAAAAGGAGGAGGTTATCAATTCGTCTGTATTTTTTTTTTTTTTTTTTTTTTTATGTTTGTTAGCTCATAACTTTGAACTGCGTGAACCGATTTTGATGATTCTTTTTTTATTTGAAAGGTAGTGCTTCCCATGTGGTTCCATTTTAATATTTTCCAGTTCTGACAATGACATCCATGAGAAAACCATAAAAGTCTAAAATTTGCATTAAGTATTTGCGCGACAAATGGACGAATAACTCAATATCACGCCAACCGATTTCGATGATTCTTTTTTTAATAGAAAGGATATACTTCAAGGGTAGTTTGATGAGAGTTTGGTAAGGTTCTGATGATGGAATCCATGACAAAATATCGGAACTCTTCAATTCTTAGGAGCAAATTAATGATGCTCGGCCGAATCTTTTATAGGCTATAAGGATATTTGAGTCACGTATCGTAACTGATGATGGAAGGTACAACTCCTTAAAGGTTAGCAGTTTAAAAAATTTTTTTTCAATATAATACGCAATTATGGACCGATAGTTGTATACTTTCAGGCTATAAGGTTTACCTCATAATAGAAGGTAAATTTTTATAGTCATTAACACAATACGTATCTACTTTCCGCTAAAAATTTAAAAATAAATTATTTTTAACAAAAAAACAAAAACCGACTTCCAAACTTAATAAATCTAAACTAAAAAGTAGAAAATAATACTTTTAAGGACTTTGTTAATTTTGAAGTCGGTGCCAGCCAAAGCAAAATAACCCTAAATAGATACATATTTGATTAATCTATCAATTTGTAAACATAATCAAAATACCTGGCTGGCACCGACTCCAAAATTAACAAAGTCCTTAAAAGTATTATTTTCTACTTTTTAGTTTAGATTTATTAAGTTTGGAAGTCGGTTTTTGTTTTTTTGTTAAAAATAATTTATCAAGATTGATTTCTTTACTTTACGCAAGATTGTTCGAGGCTTCCATAAATCTTTTTTATTAAAGCTCCTATAGAGAATTTACTTTTACTTTTTTAAAAAATAATAAAAGGATGAAGAATTGCTTTGCTTTTAATATTTTATGTATTAAAGGAAGCCCATTAGGGGCCTGTAGATTATTTACGTGAAATCTACAACTTTTTTCAAGAGTTTATCAATTCTTATTCGAGGGTTGAATTTAAAAATAATCTTTTTAGCAGCTACCATGTCACTATATGAAATATAGTATATATTATAGATCGCCAGGTCTAGGGATTTGAGTTGGGTGATCATCAATCAATCAGGATAAGCCAAGCTATATATACACATAGATAAAAGTTCGCAGGCGTGTGAACAAGGGAGCTTTTTAATTGAAGGTCTTAGTTTTTTTTATTGTAAACATCATACATTATTCCTGGCATTTGTTTTAGCAACCGATTTGAAGCAGGCTTGATATAAAAATAAAGTAAAATTTTAGGTTTAGTATTTCTGACATATTCAACTAAAATTTTAACGTAACTTTAACAAGTGCAGTTGATAATAAGGTAATGGCATGTGTTAAGAGAAAAAGTCTAATAATAGGTGGTTTCTGGTATGGAAGATAATATTTTATGAGAATATTGCCTTATACGGCATACTTAGCTAGTATAAAAATAAGCGCCTGTAATTTATTAGAAGCAATTGCTAATGTCTGATTATGTATTATAAATAGCACTTATCTATATTAAAATTAGCAGTAAGTATCTAAGTAATAATGTTTTCTTAGTTATCATATTGTGTTCCGCCTCTCAATATTTCTCAAATCGGTTTTTTTCACGGAGTATTGCAGGCGTAGACATAACATCAATGAACATTAGTTATTCTTTTATTTTTCTACTCTGTAATGGATACAGATTGTATATTATCATGTCAAGCCCTGTTATTCAGATTTGAGAGAACCTATTTTCTTACATCCACTTGGACTTTTCTATGACAATACATACAAAACAGTGATGCTTTCGTGAGTACAGAGCAAGAACCACGTACTCGTATGTGCTATTATTTGTTTGGTGTCATTAAGAAAAAAAAAAGTCCCCGACGAATTGAGAACCTCCTCCTTTTTTTTAGGTCGGTTAAAAAGAAAGAGTTTGGCTAGATAACATAGAATATAATAATATATATATGAATTAAAATAAAAAAAAAATTCTGATATCCATTCAGGAAACAGTGCGGTGCATAAAGTTCGGTAATTTTAAGCTTATTACATTTGATAAGTTTCTTATATAAATTTAGTATTCAGTCTTTTGTTAACGTCCCACTGATGGGCACGGATCAAAGAAAATCAATATGAGGAAAATCAGAAGTTAGGGTGGGCTAACTTAGATTTTCTAGGTTTTTGAAGTTTTCCTACAACTACCCTACCTTTTAGTAATATATATTCTAAAGTCGTTAGCTGTTTTCATATAAGGCAGATATACTTTGGAACACCGATGGAATGCAATACCCTATAGTCTTATAAATGTAAAATATTTCGCAGATTTTTAATAGTTAAACGGGTTTTTGATTTTTTTAAATAATTGTACAACAGATGCATTAAAACGTGTGTCTAAGTTTTACAAATACAGGTTATAAACTGAATGATATTCAACTTCATTAATAGCGTTAATATTCTAATCATAATAGCTAAACGAGCTCGTTTTGAACAGCAACAAAATATATGCAACGTCTTGTAGGGAATACAAATTAATGGATTAGCCTTGAATGTCGTTAATTATGTGTAATGTGTCTAATATTTGCATGCGTGTTGCTTCTTAGTGTTGTATTATTCACATGATGTTGACCACGACTTATATTCGTCGCTTACACATTTAATCATTCTGACGCAAAGTAATTATTACTTGATTTGTTGTCTCCATTGCATTAAGATTAACTTAAAATAATGTAATATGTATTAGTTTATAACTTATAACTTAACAAAAATTAATTATAATTAGGAGTAAAGTTGAGCTAAGTTTTTATATAGTAGGTACATTGTACCTCTGACTTATTTATTTTGAGCTTAAAGGAGCTAGGTATGAAGATTTTTATGTAAAAATTATAAAGCGCTGCCAGCTTAATTTTTTTTTTTTATGGGACAAAGGGGGCAAACGGGCAGGAGGCTCACCTGATGGTAAGTGATCACCTGCGCCCATGGACATCTGCAACACCACAGGGCTTGCAGAGCGTTGCCGGCCTTTTAGGAAAGGGAGGGAGGGAGGTAGGAGGGAGAAGGACGGGAGGAGGGATGAGGAGTGGGCCTCCCGGACTCTCACTTACCGGACGAAACGCGACAGCATAGCTGCCACTTCACGCCGGTCTCCTGTGAGAGAGTGGTACTATACGGGGCGTGCCGGCCCATTCGGCTGCTACCCGAAGGTAACAAGCATGGCACTACCACTTGAATAATTAATATTTGTGACTAAAAAAATTATTAATTCATTTACCAAGCAACTACTACAGCTAGCAACGTTAAAATACATTGGGTACGAAGCACATAATATGGTACTAAATAGCTAATAGAAATTCTAATGATTTCTTTAATTATGTATATGAAATTATAAAAATATATTTGTATAAATTACATGCGATGTAAAATAAATTTAACGATTTACACTTTGGTCCAAAGACGTAATTGATGTTATTCTCTCCAATATAGCTGATTATTATTTTATAGCTGAAAATAATCTGTAAAAAAAAGGATCTAAGCACGATATTATTTCTCTGAAAATGAGGTAGTATTTAGTATTTTTCCGATTATAGGATATTATAGAACTATTTCATTCTAAGTTCATTCAAGTATGAAAAATTCACCCAATTGTGTATCCCATTTACGAAAATACAAGCAAGATACATACAAATATATTATGTACATATCTATTATATAAAAATCTCGTGTCACAGTGTTTGTAATCGAACTCCTCCGAAACAGCTTCATCGATTTTCATAAATTTTTTTGTGATTAATTAATAAATTTTCTGAGAATAGGTCGTAGGCTATTTTTTATTCTCCTAGGTGATAGCGGTGGCCTTCTCCAGATATTTATTTTTTTTAATTTTAGACAATTTTTCTATTTTTCATTTTAAAATTCTTATAACCCTAAATTTACATCCCACGGGCGCGGGCGGAGCCGCGGGATTTGCTAGTATTATATATACTAGAACAAATAAGTATGATCTATTAATATTGTCATTAACATATTCTTTATGTATTTAAGTAAATTTTTTTTTTTATGGGACAAAGGGGGCAAACGGGCAAGAGGCCCACCTGATGGGAAGTGATTACCTCCGCCCATGGACATCTGCAACTGCTTGCAGATGCGTTGCCGGCCTTTCAGGAAAGGGAGGGAGAAGAAGGGAGGAGGGAGTGAGGGGTGAGGTAGGAGGGATGGGGAGTGGGCCTCCCGGACTCTTACTTACCGAACGAAACGCGACAGCATAGCTGCCACTTCACGCCGGTCTCCTGTGAGAGAGTGGTACTATACGGGGCGTGCCGGCCCATTCGGCTGCTACCCGAAAGTAACAAGCATGGCACTACCACTAGAAATTACATTAATATAACTACGTTGAGAAACAAAGTCAACAATAAACCAAAGTCAAGTATGAACAATACACACATTTGGATAAACAACATTTAATGACAGAAAAAATGATTATTTATAACTATACTTTAGCAGTTTCGGTTATCTGTTAGCAACTGTAAGTCAAGACAAGGGTTAAAGAACTAAAAAAATCATGTTACGACAGAACTTCGCTATCTTATTCAGAATAATTATTGGCATATAATATAGTATGTCTAATTACTTTAGTATTTTTTATTGATAAGTATTGAAGATGGCTCTACAACATCGTAATATCAATGGAATAATATTTTCTTATAGAATTCTATTGATTATTTCATTACATACAATGGTTACAACAAGTATTTTTTTACTTAGACTACTAGCCGAACTACTGGCAAAACTATTAGTTCGGCAATCCAACGAGGCATGAAGCTAATAGACGCGCTTGAGTGGACCTTACCTTAGTGGGCCTCGGGAGATGAGCAACCACGGGGTACGCTTGGTACTTCATCCATAGCGATGAAGGCGTAAGTTTCGTCTTGGTTGTTGGATGAGAACTGAGAAGAATCTTTTTCCTAAATTCTCAAAAGGGTGACCTCGGTAAAAAAATTGGACAAATTGATCGGGAATCAAGTATAGCTCAGAGGGCTATCTGCCATCAATGACACCTTGATGATTATTTGGGTAAATGCGACGGTGGCCTCATTTTGACGGATGAAATTCTGTTGGGCTAATACTGGTTTTTAACCGGTTAACTAGTAGTACTTAAATACGTATACCACACGCAAAATAGGCGCGCAGTCGTCGAGTTGCGGAAACCAGCCCGCTCATACCATACCATACCATACCATACCATACCATACCATACCATACGTATACCACCTGTCTAATGCGTTGCATTGAGATATAACACAACGAAGTTTATATAAATGTTGTGTTTTTTTCCTTAAAACCAAACACATTCTATACTTTTGTACCACTTTAGTGTTGTAATCAAATGCTGTAAACTAATAAAGAATGATAAATATTAAATTCTCAAAGAGTACTATTCACAACATAACACACAGTCAATTGCGTAATCGTGTCGCGTAAGCTGCGGCGCCGCTTGACGACTTATTGCAAATGCAGACAAGTACCAGGACGGATGCGTTTAGCAGTTATGCTATTTAATATGGTTTCAAATAGATTACAATTTGTGCTAAAATAAAAATATTCTGGTAATTTCAAAACGTAATATATTTTTAACGGGTGATATTTTAGTAGTTTTTTACTAATATTTACCTCATACCGTTACTTCACTCTACGTTGAATGTATATCACTACTGGCAACTTATGCTAACTTTGATCGGAAGTGTCTTCAGATGTAGAAATATTTATATAGCGTAAGTATCACGACGCTTTATAGTCTATCGGTATACTATAAATTTCATCCAAATCTATTGAGCTGTATCATAATGAAGCAGTATCAGGCATGCATACCTCCACAAACTTTCGGAATTATAATTGAAACCAGCTTTACAGGTTATCACTACCTGTTGTTAACTTTTGCCAAACTTTATTACTAACAGCCTGTGTGTCACTCTAGTCAAGTGTTACTTAACGATAAATAATAGTATTTATATCGATCAAAACCGTAATTAATGGACTTAGGATCTTTTTTACTAAGCGTGTGCTATATTTCTATTATATTTTATTACAACAATTGAAATTATGAAATGCTAAATAAGTTCTTAAACTGATTCGCAAGAGAACAATTTAATGACAGGAAGTTCGCAAAAAAGTTATTTTTAATATGAGCTCTTTAAACATTTTGACAACCTATTTGTATTAGACTATCTTAAAAGGTCAATTGATGCCAAGGGAAGAATATTCTTTCTCACGACCAAATTTGTTATAATTACTGTTTTAATTAATGTTGAACTATTTTAACATATTTGCTACCAACGTCCCTTTGTTTGTTATTAGGGTATTCTTATATTTTCATTGAACTAAAAAAAGATATTTGTTCGACATTGTTTTACTTATAAAATATTTTATGAGCTAAAAATACCCATAAGCTCACTCATTTTGAATTTTTTGCGACGTGTACACTGTAGATATTTTCTTTTTTTAAATTCTAGGTGATAACGTCCTTTTTATCGTCCCACTGCTGGGCACGGGCCATCGTTTAATACGAATGGGATCAGGATATAGTCCATCGCGCTGACCAAGCGTGAGTTGGCAGACTCAACATGTCTTACGAAAACTTGCAAGGTTCTTTCAGACATGCAGATTTCCTCACAATGTTTTCTTTCACCATAAAACAAATGGTAATCTTATTAGAAATCATTCGAACATAAAAATATCACAGGTGAGAGACCCGCTTAACTCGGTTTCACAAGCGAGATCGTACTGGGCTACTACTGTCGTAATATGTTGTGTGATATAATATAATCTATTGAAGGTATTTTAAAACAATTTTAATTACATATTCAAATTATTTTATTTTTCGGTAGCTAGACTGTTAATCATTCCATCCTTGCATTTAATTAAAAAGTTAAGTAACTTGCTCTTGCTACGAAATTGGTTTAAAGGGAGCATAGACTAATATTACGATATTGCGAAACTGCTAGTATATTCAGATGTTGTTCTACGTAAAATCCTTGTTCTAAAACATTTATTTAAATTCTAATGACGACCACTTTGTCCGGTTGCATTGTGATTGATTGCAATATAGGAGCATATAGGAGCTGTTATTTTAATTCGGAGGTATTAAATATTTTATTTCAACAATACAAAATCATGAATCAAACAATACAAAAACATCAATACATGAGTTCAAATCAAAAACCATTTTTGATTAATTGTATGCTGATTGCTTTTTCTTATTTCGAAGGTACGTTTGGCTCAGTTTGTAGTGACCATGCTTCCTGTGCCAGCTTCCTAGTCACGGGTTTAGAGTCTCGCTTGGAGCATTTATTTGTTGAGTACGAATGTTTGTACTAATGTCATGAGTAGGTACAACTTTCATAATATGTATTTATTAAAAAGTGTATATATATGTAGTGTATCAACTATCTGGTATCCCTAACACAAGTCTCGCAGCTTCGTCGGAATTTTTATATTATAATATATTTAATTTAAAAGTTCCAAGAAAGCGCGATAATCGGATGTCGAACAATGATGATAATGTTCTTTAATAATAGTCATTGCTATAATAATGTATATTTATTAAATTAATTCACGAAATAATTATCAAAAGCTAGTATAAAAGACGCAGAAATAAACATCAAAAAATGTAAGTCAATATTAAAAAATCATAATGATTAATAAGCATTATTCCAATTAACACATTATGTCTTGAAATAGTAATAATGTCCTACCGGCCGATTACGGCCACGGCGGCCGATCTCATTGAGACTAGCCAACGGCGCGGGACATACGAGTATTATAGTGCACGAATGTACGCGCAAACACAAGTGCACTCTCTGTTCCTTATCACTCTCATATTCCGGTGGGACGAATGCTCGACACGACCAGTGAGAGTTAAGGCGCAGGACCGACGGCTTTAGGTGCTCTCCGAGGCACGGGGGTGACACACCACCAACTTCCCAACTCCGGGCTGTTACTGAGGCTTATGAAACAGAAAGACTCAATAACTAAACTTGGCCCGACCCGGGACTCGAACCCAGGACCTTCCGGTGTGCAACCATACATGCTAGCCACTACACCACCGAGGCAGATAAATAGTATTGAAATAGTAGGTAGGTACTATGCAAAGTACTCCTTATGTAGAGTAATTCTACCAAGCTCTGCTTTGACCCGATCCAGTTTTAAATATTATAAGATTACAAACATTATGAAAGTATATAAAACTTGTTCATGTAAACTAAAAAAATAGGTATTTTTTTTAATATCTAATAATAATAATATATGAACTCTTTTTAGTTAATATGATAATATCAAAACGAAATTGTCACTCCAATACCATCCTAAGTAAAGCAATATTTGATGTCTACATCTTATAGCTCGATAGATATTTTCCAGCTGATAAGATTGTATCGTCGATTTAATGAAATGCGATACAAGTGTTGTTTTAAAATAGAATAAAGATTACAATATTTACGAAGTGTTTATATTTGTATTTCTTTAGGAAAAATATTAAAGTTTTTCAAAAATTGAATTGATACCTTATTTATTGCTTCTCATATTCATAATTAAATCTTATTGTTTCATTATGGTTTATGAAAAAACAAAACAAACAATTAAATTGTGGAATCTAAGTACCTGAAGAATTTATTAGTCCAAAATTAGTAAATTTTGAGACTTCTTGATTTAATTTTAATTTATTATAAATAGGTTTTTAACTTCTATAGAATATCCGAAAAAAAAATGAGATTTTCAGTCAGTAAAAAAATATAACATCTGCAAAGAGGGAAAGTATGTATTTTAGTGTATGTCAATGACTTATCGAAAAGATAACAATATGCCTATCAGTGAACATGTTTATACATTTATAAAATGTTAGTGTTATCGAGAAAATAAAATTTCCATTCATCAATCCGACAGTAAAATTTTGTAATGTGTTTAAGAACTCGCACTAACGTAACAAGCTAAGATATTATAATACATTCTCAGGTTTTATTCGATATTATAAATGAAACTATCTTTTCAGATTTTTTCGCGGATTTATTTTGATTTTTGGTTCCCGACGTTTCGAATGCTTTACACCAATCATGGTGAGAGTGAGAGGCACGGGAGAGGTCTCTTAGTCTTTTATGTTAAACGTCAATTTTTCTTTTTTTTGTTAAGAAGATATTAATGAGTTTTAGTGTAATGAAAAAATAAAAGCACCTTTTTTACGTTTTGACCGCTAGAGCCACTATTTCTGTCATATAGTGAAGTCTGTGAATTATGAAATAAATGCATGTCTTAAAGCTTATATAATAGTTTTCGTACTTGTTTGAATGTATAATATACATATTTAGTTTTACCAACACATAGATATTTTCTGATTCATGCATATCATTTATTGGCTAGTCAATAAAATGATCGAACAATGTAAATGAACCACGAGATGGGGACGGAAATTTTTGTTGATTTACAGCCGATTTTTTTCGATTCAATTTAATTTATATATTTTAACTACTTCAATATGTATAAAAGTATTGAGAAAAAGTATTTCTAATTTCTTATAAACTCCTCAATATCATTATTAAGCAAGCTTAATTTAAAGAGTCTGAAGAAGAAAAAAACCCGGATGTTTCCCGCCATCTTGGATTTGAAAATGGACCTCATTTTCGCAATCAGCACCCCGAGAAACCTCGAAAATGACACCCATGACATTATTAAAAAAAACCGGTTGTCCGCCATCTTGGATTTGAAAATGGACCTCATTTTCGCAATCAGCACAAAATGTGTTAGGTTATTTTCGTTATGGAATTTCTGGATTCTGTCTCCACGCTCAAGGCCCGCGATAGAAGCTATGCAATAGCTTAATCAAATGATAATGTTTAGTGTAATAAAAATGTACACATTTCATTTCTAACCCAATCTTTATTACTTTTTTGTGATAAGCACTGACTTATCAAGGTCAGTGTCGCTATAATAAAAATCATAAACTTGTTGGTATCATTTTAATCGACATAAGGCCGTAAGTATTCATTGAATCACTTATGTAAATTACATGCATCACAACGATGTTGTTATTCGTCTACTTTAATAATACTCGTATATTGATTGAAATTAGACTTGCTATTAATGGAAATTGTGAACAAAACAATTGTCATTGTTTAACTACTAGTCATAGTGAATCTATACTAAATTGTATATATATATATATATATATATATATATATATATATATATATATATATATATATATATATATATATATATATATATATATATATATATATATATATATATATATATATATGGTATTATATATTATTTATAGTGCATGTGTGTGCGTTAATTATTAAAATATATTTATTTAATTTTATGTAATTAACAGAATCATTAATTTTTAAAATGTTATTTTATCTTAAACTTATGGTCATTGTACAACAAATTCTTGCTTACATTATAATATGATATTTGATATTAAATGTTACAGAGTTCATGAACATATCTAACTTTATCTGCAGAATATTTATGCATATAATTAAGTTAAATTGGCTGTTACAAATTCAAAATACCTATTCTATATTAAACTTATAATAATAATTACTAATAAAATAAAAAGGTTTATTGAAATATACATTATTGATACAGAGGCCAAATCTATAGTTTTAGAGTTTTTGTTCGTCTGTCTGTGACCGCGACACGAGAAAACCACTGAACAGATTTTGAGTAAATTTGGTATGATGATAGATTGATATCCGGATCAATAAAAAGGATTTTTTATTTTTACGTGAGGCAAAGGATTGGAACAATCTGCCTGCGTCAGTGTTTCCGTCCGGTTACAATATGGGTGTCTTTAAGGCAATAGTGAATAGGTGGCTACTGAATTAGTGCGACTTACCAACTGCGACTGCGTTCCACTTACCATCAGGTGGAACGAAGTCAAGTACTACTTTAGAATAAATAAAAAAAATGTATCTAGGGATAAACCTGAGTGGAGTAAGGGTGAGTCACTTGTTTGACATATTTATCCTCACTAATAATAATTAATTATTCATAGGCGTGTTATTGTAATGACGTTATTATTGTGTAATACCTACGTATATAAAACAGCATTTCTTGTATTATCCCTGAACATGTACATGACCGTATTGTTATGTATCCTAACTTCATTTTAATCCACTATATATCCTAAACAACCATCAATCTAAATGTTGATATCATTACATACTGAAATATTCATTTAATTTTAAAAGTTTAGAGTTATTTACATGAAGTTCTCCTATAATAATTTTCATTCAATTTAATTTATTAGTTTTGTAATTAATCAAAAAGTATACAGGAATTTTCCTGCGGCATCGAATCAGGTATGAGGAGATATTGAATAGTCAAGCTGAAGTGACAGTGGGCGGGGCACATTGCTCGCAGAACAGATGGTCGATGGAATGCAAGGTTCTGGAGTGGCAGCCACGTACCGGAAGGTGTGGACAGGCCTCCCACAAAGGAAGGAGGAACCCACTGGATGCGGATGGCGCAAGACTGGTTGTTGTGGAAATCTTTGGGGGAGGCCAATGTCCAGAAGTGGACGTATTTGAGTTGAAACGAACGATTCAGGAATTTCAATTATTTTATTTTCTAATTTTATTTCTTAATACATTTATTTTTATAAGGAGGATAAAAATCTATGATAGTAATTTACGTCTAATTATTCTTCTGATTTATTCACATTGTTGCTTGCAAAATGATTGCCTAGTACATTTTGCAAAATGTATTAAGTATTTATTACATTTTAATGAACTCGTAGATGCGGTCTTAATTTAACTACACTTAGCTCTAAGTCCATAGTATATAAACCGACTTCAAAAACTTAAGAAAGCTCTCAATTCGACTATTTATATTTAATTCAATATTAAAACAAATAAAACTGTCATAAGTGTAGAGTATACACGATTAAATAACTAAATCTACGTACTTACAATAATAATATGCTAAACATGCAAAGTTCTAATGTTACGAAAAATCTACATTGACTTTATTTGTTGATTATTGACTTCATGATTGATAAGAATATTATAAACAAAATATAAAATAATAATAACGTTGCCTTGACATCAATTATAAAAAAACAGTGATTATTACTTATAATTTTCATTTGCGATAAGTGATGTAGAGAGCTTAAATTAAATAAATGAATTTTCATTACGTTAGGAAATTGTATACAATGTACATTTTACATATTTGTACTTATTTTGAATGTCAATTACTGGCACATTGTAACATTGACACATACATAACATTATCATTTTTCGTTATAGTGGTTTAAGAACCATTTTAAATACCTCACAGTCGCAGTCTTGACTTCAGTTATCATACTTATACTTAAATAAAAAAATATAGAGTGATGCTTAAGCATCATATCATATAATATAGCATTTTTCTTGTTAAATAGATAGAAAAAATATAGAGTGATGCTAAATCTTAAATTTCAAAATGAATTAAGAAAAACATAATAATATAAGGTTTAAATAAAAGCATTTCACAGATAAAAAAGGCTCTATTCGAATATGCGGTTAAAAGATATAATATTTCCGTGATTTTTCATATTTGCGCTACAAATCTTTTATACGGAAAATAAAAGATAGAGTAAGGAAAAAAAAACGTTACTTACAATTTTAAACACCCTTATAAAAAATCATTAAATATTACTGTAAGATTCCGCGTTTTCGCTCAAACTGGATATTGGTTCTCATCGATTCAAGGCCGACAACGTATCGTTTTAGCGTGGGTAATCGGCCTATGTTAAAGCTATGACAATATTCGCCATGTGCTCTAAGTATACGCGCGTACGCAGTCGTTAGATATTGATACACAAATCGCGACTTCGCAGAGTGTATTGTAATCGTCCACATAGTACTCGTGTGTGTTTAATTCATCATGTAATTATATGAACAGTTGTGCGTACGAATGGATTATAAAGTAGATGTAATTTACATGTTTTGAGTGTTTTATTGTGCGTTTTTGAAAGGTAATGCGATATTTGTTTATGTATTTATTTATTTTTTACTTGTCTTACTGCGATTTTAAGTATTGTAATAAATAATAACAAGGTGTTTAAAAGTTATTTCAGTTACTTTGCAAATTTAATCTATTTAAACTTACTTTATTTAATATTATATAAATTAATTTGATTATTTTTATATTATATAAATTAATATTTATACTATTGTTTATAAAATTTATTATTCAACAGCAATTAATATTAAAATAGCAATAAAAAGTGCCTTTAGCTAAAGGCTGTGTATACACAACTGTGTTCAACATATCTCGAGTCAAGACTGCTATAATTATAATATGGAGGAGTCGAATAAAGTGCAGGCCCACAACCTGCTTGGCCTGAAGACACAGACGTCGAAAAATAAAGACAACGCGTTAACTCGTAGACTTCGATCATGTAAGTATTTTTTCTTAACATTTATCTAAATCTATTGATTTTTTCGTGATTTTGTATTGTGATTGATTTGCTAAGGAATTAACTAGTGTATAGTTATTTCAGGTCATAATAATTTATCTTTGTACTTAATTGCGTCCAAATCCGTCCAGCCGTTCCAGTGTTAAGTAACAAACATGAAATCATGCATTAATAATTTGAAAAAGTGTGCTGTTAGCAATTTTCAAAATTGTAATAAGTAATTATATTATAATAAGTTAAGTCTTTATTGTATGAAGAGAAGAGGTATTTTTGTTTATAGTTAATTCAAATTCATATTTAAAAATCATATTACACTTTATCCTTAGAAGATGAGAAGTCTCTTAGTTACAGCTTATTAATTTCAAATGTTAAACGCGCCGTAAGTCAATAAATCTTTGGTTTATTAATTTGCAGAAGGTACAAAGGTCCTTCTGTTTTTATATGAGTTCTCGTATGATTAAGTATTGCAAATATAGACTTTTAATTATGTTGTTGTTGATGTTTTTAAATGCTAAAAAGCCATTTGTCAAACTATTAAAGTAATAATAAATATCAATTAGATCTCTTTATATATTTTTTTTGTCAATCAATCATTCATCAATCAACAATCGTTTTGATATTTTTTTTTAATAAATAAAAATATGCATATACATTAATCACTTGCTTATAAATGATTTTAGAACTAATCTTATGTTCTCCTTTAATGTTTAGTAATTTTAGTTTACGCTTGCAATATTGAGTTTTATAAATGGGTATAAATAATAACTGAATCAAAGCGCTGAATACTTTCATGATTATAATACGAGTATATATAAGTAGGTACGTGTATGATGTCACAATGGGTCACCTATCGTCGTGTAAATGTAGGTCAAATATAAAGTACTGTTTGGATTTAATTCTTTACTCTAATAACAAGTGTTAAAAGACTTATTTATAGATTAAATATAAAAAAAAATAGGAATTTAAAAGAACCGAAATCGTTTTTTTAAATGAAATCCAAATAAATAAAAGCGAAAGGTCACCAACTCACTTACTTATCATGAAATATCGAACACCGCTATTTTTAGTGCTACAAACATTTTTGGTAGGGAATAGTTAGGTAGGTAACAGTTAGTTATAGACGTTGCGTTCGCATAGAGCGGATTTTACGACAGGGCCGGATTAAAGAGGTCTAAGCACTCTAGCAAGTTCGAAGAACGGATTTTATGAAATTCTATCCACAAAGGGCATTGCGGGGTCGTAAAAATAAAAACGATTTAAAACTTATTTTTACCTATGGACGAACCTGAGCGAAGTGAGGGTGAGTGGTAGTCTTGTTATGAATTTTATTTTAGTGTGTTAAATCACTCTACAGTACTAGGAATATAAATGACAAATATAGTTGCACAGCGAAAGAAAACACGTTTTCAATTAACTTTAATGTATGGGACTCTGTAAAACCAATTGAATGAACTCTAATTTAGTCTGGTAGTGATTGAAGGGTTCCATTATCTGCCTAGCTTCAAATTAATTTTATTATTGTACGGATTTCACATACTTTAAAATCAATACAACCATTCGCTTAAGGAACCATAATATGCTACTAAACTACTTTGTTATATTATAATTTAAAAATTAAATGCAATTAACATATATATTATGACCTTCACCTTTAGAACCGTTTTTACTAATGAAACTGACAGGCGTTTTTTTTTCTCTTACATTTACAATAGTAAAGAAAACGATTTAAATATTCCATATTTCGTTTTTTAATATCTGTTACTCCAAACATATTATACGAGGACAATTTCGTGTATAATTTCTAAGTTAGGAAACGTAAAACGGAAAAGTAAACGAAAGTGTGAGAGGAAACTATTTATCAGTGTTTTAACTTTTAAGCAATATTATCACTATTTGATCTTATCGCATTTCCTGTCCTTGTCATTTTAAAATAAGATGAATTTAAAAAAAGAATTGAACACGTTTAACCTGCTTTTTAATTAAGTTATCAAATTAATTTGACGCTAATTAACATGTTTCTTTATTGAATCAAAAGGTTATTTTATTGTATTAGTACCTTCATTAGTGATAGCATCACAGTGTTGTGAGTATTTAACCAGCAATGTAATTCGAGCCCCTAGATCAGTTTTCACGTTGGGCAAATTATTATTTTAATTACTTCGATATAGTTATCGGTTTATTTAAAATAATTGATAAAACATTTAAGCCCGTCTTAAAATTTTTATTTTATTTTAGTAAGTACTAAGTATACATTGTAGGTAATGCATTGTAGATATAATTACGATTTCTTTTAGGTTAATAATTTTCAATTCGATAAAATAGTACTGGACTTTTATTACCGAAGATACAAATTATATAATATATTTACTGTACTATGTGGAATAGATTTCTTTTCAATGTCATACAACTCGACTTAAAATCAAATCAAACATCTCCCATTTAATAAATATATAATATATGTATATGGTATGCACCATATTATACATATATGTACCCTTTTGGTGTAACTTTTATCAAATTATCCATCAAATACCCATTAATAGGATAAAAGTAAGCTCCTTATATGATTCGTTGTTAAGATAAGCTAGCAATTCAGAAATTGGGTTCCGTTTCCTGAGGAACCCTTGTTCGATATTCAGTTTGAAAAGTTATAACAAAGATTATTATTCCAATATAATATAATTTGTTACTTTATTTCAGGCTGCATAATACCTCAACGTTATATATTAGGTGTAATGGGACTGTTGGGTGTCTGCAATGCATACACAATGAGAGTTTGCCTCAATTTAGCCATAACTCAGATGGTCAACCGGACTTCTGGAGAGCATTTTGATCCAGACGCATGCCCTAATGATAAAGTTGGGAATGAAACTATCGTTTTACGACCAGTAAGATTTATTTATATTTACTTACATTATAAACTATTTCTTTTTGTAGATTTATATAATTAAATATTTTTAATAATTATATATGACTCGAGTAGTGCTTTAAACCATATTATTTTATTCATCAATAACTTTAGTATTGCACTTTCAGAAAGAGACTGCGTTTTAAAATTATTGATGTCGTTTTGTTGCTTTAGTACGCGACCTTTGACTGGGACGAGAAAACTCAAGGGCTTATTCTGAGTGGCTTCTACTATGGTTACGCTGCAACTCAAGTTCCTGGAGGCTATTTAGCTGAGAAATTCGGAGGTAAATGGACGCTCGGAGTCGGTCTACTTAGCACTGCTCTATTCACGTTCCTCACACCTATCGTTATCAGATGGGGCGGCGCTGTATGGCTGTTCATTTTGCGAGTTCTGCAAGGAATGGGAGAGGTAAATAAGATTTAACAGCAAGATTTACAGGAATTACCTTCCGAGGAAAGTGAAGGTAGTAGAAAAAAAATGAATACTTAAGTGTACATTTGAAATAATTTGTTTTTAAGTCATTTAAATATAAAATAAACTATGATAAACTATTTTACAAGTGATTTCTTGTTACTGACCTAAAATTTTACTAACAGGGTCCAACAATGCCAGCCCTGATGATTATGCTGGCAAGGTGGGTACCACCACATGAGCGGTCGTTCCAAGGTGCTCTTGTATTTGGAGGAGCCCAAATAGGAAATATTTTTGGTTCATTCATGTCTGGTGTTCTACTATCAGGCGGTCGAGACTGGGCGTATGTATTTTATTTCTTCGGTGGATTCGGCCTTCTGTGGTTTACATTGTGGGTAGGTTTAACCGCAAACATTCAATATATTTAGTGTAAAACAATGTTTTTATATGATATAATTAGTATGCTCTACATATACGTATTTACTTTTAAAACAGAATAAAAATTAAATTATTTTAATAACTTAATACATAATATTATGTGTACATTTTTAGAGTCTTCTCTGCTTTAGTACTCCAAACACTCATCCATATATATCAAAAAAAGAACTTAATTACCTCAATAAGAATGTGACTACTGCTGAGAATGGTAGTATCAAAGACCCTGTGCCATGGAAAGCGATTTTGAGATCCGCTCCAGTATGGGCTCTTGTATGGGCAGCTGTGAGTATCTTTATATATTTAAGTCTAATATTTAATATTTTACGAAATATGTAGAATTAGCAAATAATTTTGACGTAGTGACGTGACTTGTTTTTGATTGATGCTGTTTACTGTAATTGGAAGTCTTGGGTTTGATTATCACACATCATAATAGTTTTTGAGGACAACAGGCCCGCAGGCCCAGATAAGAGGACTTTGTGTAATCATTTATGCTATAAAAACAAGATTAGTGTTATGTGTTATGTAATTCATAGTGCTACAATGCATTTTTGGATTTGAATTATTTCTTTCCTTCGTCTTTTTCAGACCCCTTTTTGACGTAGTCGGGTTAACTTAATTTTTTATTTAATACTTTTTCGAAGTTAGAATCCTTTCGAAATTTTGATAAAATTGTAAATGTAGCCTATGTCACGCAGGACATTTTACTAATCCTTTGACACCTTGTTCATTAAAATCGGTTCGCTAGATTAGGCGCTACGATCGAACATACAACTGCCAAAATCATTACCTTTCCTTTGGGCTTAGTAGTCGCGTAAATAGTGTATGCTACTCTTTGGTCCTAACACCACTATCTAGAGCATATATTCAACGTCCATCTTGCTCTTGGCTTTCGCTAAACGAACAGTTATTATTCTTCTTCTTCTTCTTCAGCCCATTTAACCTCCTACTGCTGGGCACGGGCCTCCCTCAGTAAGAGGGAAATAGTCATAGACAGGCCATAGTCTACCGTGCGGCCTAGTGCGTGTTGGCGGACTTAACATGTCTTTCGAAAACTTGCTAGGTTTTCTCAGACATACAGGGTTCCTCACGATGTTTTGCACGTGAAAATATCGGACGTGCGAGACCCACGATTATAAGCGAGCGTGTTACCGCTGGGCTACCACTGCCTTATATTATTTTTTCATTTGTAGTAAAATATAACGTATGTAAGGACCAAGAATAACACATCCATCGAAATGAAATAGCTGAAATAAAATTGATCCCAATGAACTCGATTCTTTGATCACGCTTGAATAAATAACCCCAAGGACTTTAACGTATTACAATAATGCTAGCTTTATCTCCAACTCGCCAAGTTTGTTGGAAACGTTTTCACAATTAACATTTGTTTTACACTGAACAATTAACATCTGGCTTTATTGACATCATACTTCAATTATAAATGGAAAATTATTATTTTGACGGATTATGATACATTTTATTACATAAATAATATTTAATCTTTATTTATTTTTTAAAGATAACCGTATATCTATGCATCTATACGTATGTACTCTGATTAGAATCTGCACATATAATATTTTTTGAATAATCTTATTGACAAAGTCCGTATTATCGATACTCAGGCCAAATCTATCGTTCTTATAATGTTTGCCTGTCTTTTTGTTTACCTGTCTGTGATATCACTAGAATTACGTAAAAGTACCACAAGAGAACCACTAACTAGGGACAGATTTTGAGGAAATTTAGTATAATAATAGCTGATAATCCAAGTCAACTTATAGAATAATATTTACTGCAGGAAAATAGCTCTGAGGAATGTTTACTCACGTAGTGACTATCCCGATTCCCGACCAAAGCGAGGGTGAGACGCTAGTAATTTAAAAAATAAAAGAGTTATCTTATTACTATAAAATAAGATAATACGACTTCTAACTTAAACCCAAAATAAATATTGTTTAAATAGACTTTTCTGTTTATTTAAACAAAATATTGCACTTAAAAAGTAATTTGTTTTAAACGTATTTTCTTTAAATATCTATATTCTATCTATAATCGAATCTGTATATGAATATTTTTTGGAAAATCTAATTGAAATTGAAATATTATCGATATAGAGGCAAAATCTATTATTTTTAGAATTTTTGTCCGTCTGTCTGTCTGTCTGTCTGTGACCGCATCACGAGAAAACCGCTAGACGGATTTGGATGTTTGGTATGAAGTTAGCTGGTTACCTGGGTCAATATATAGGATACTTTTTACTGCGGGAAAATAACTCATCTCTAAGAAAAATACAAAAAGAAGGTTAGGAATAAAAGCACGCTTGCATTTACGTCTTTACAACGCGGGTTAAGCCGCGGGTATTGCTAGTGTAGTATAAATATTATATCAGAAATTAAATAAGTAGGTGCAGTAGGCAAAGCAAAGTTTACAATGCAATACTATCGCAAACACAATCATATACGCTATATTTTGGTATATTATTTAAAAGAAAACTTATTATACGAAGCATTAACATAACATTTTATTGCCAGTATAATATTTATGACAACTCTCATAGGTACCTAAATTCCATCACATACGAAATTTATAAGTTAAATTGAGCTTTAATCACTTATTGGCTAATGCAATCTTAATTTTATTAGAAAGTAGTAGGGTGCACTTTGCTTTGTATATAACATATTTTAAGGTGTGGTTCCGGATTTGATACAGTACTTTTGTATGCTAAAGAATAACCTCCGCTCGACAATGGCGCTTAAAGGCTTAAGCCTTTGTAAAGTTATTACTGTGCAAAGTTTCATTTGTTTTACCATTGTGAAAGTCCAAACTTGAACGTGCCTAATATTAACATAATATCTCTGCTAGAAGTCTGAATTATATACCAATTAAAAGAGAATAAATCAATTAAAATTGATAATTGTATTAATTAGCTGATAAATAATAATACAATTATCACAGTGACTTATCATTAAAAGAGCTTGTCTAGTCTACTATAGAAATGAAAAATACCCGCAATACTGCACTACATTACTAGAATTATTAATATACTCGTAGGAAAATGCAATAGATGAAAATTAATGTATATAATTTAATTATTAAAGTCATATGGAACTATAAATTCAACTGCAATAATTAATTTAATAGGTATTAGTAATTAAATAGTTTTAATAGGTATTTATGTGTATATATAATGTGTAGGTGTATGCTTACATATTATTATATGCGACATAAATAATACCGGATCACACTTTGCCCGAAGAACTAAACATCCCAAACCAAAATTATTCTTCATGATAGTTGCTCTCTTATGTTTAATTCATGGTACAATGTAGGAAGTAAATTACTAAACAATACCAATAACAATAAGTGGTTGAGAGCAAATAGATCTTTAAATAGACGTTGAACTAACAAATGCTACTACGAGTATAAATTATACGACATTTTAATGCATTCTACATTTGTCGTACGGACAAAGGTTTTATTTCGATGGTAATTCGTTATTTTTATGAGGAGGATTACGTAATAACTTAATGACTCGTTAGCCATGAGAAAGACCTTGGTTTAGAGTATAATGATACGCATGTGCAGCACGATTTGTTAAGGGCTAAGTACAATTGTGTGGGCAGACTGCAGGTATTCATACTGCCAAGGGAATTTTTATAGAAAATGTTAAAAGTTTGATGGTGAATTGTGGCAATGACATCGTGTTTGAAATTGTTTTTCGTTTATAATCTTAAAATCTGCCAATGGTGTTTATAACAAAGTATTTAGTATGTCACTTATTAATTATATTTTATTTATTTAATGTTGGCGAAAATTTTCCAATACAACTTAAGAATATTCGGTTAGTGCGTCATTTCTATAATGTTATGTACTTTTCTGTTAGTCTACGAATTACAGATTATATATGAGCATTGAACAAGAGGACCAATTTTTTTATTTGTTTATTATGGCAAAGTAGAAAGTTACTATGAAGTCGGATTAAAAACATGCCTCAGTATGAAGAATTTAAAATGTACAATGATATTAAATCCTTGTCTTTAGCGTTTAAATCTTAAACGTATTCTGTATGAAATAACACTAAAGGGAGTACAAATGCTGAGGCAAATGTGAGAATAATATTTTGATTATACAAGTTTAAGTTTCCAAATAATATCATTTTGTGTTTATATTAAAATTGTTTTTACAAGAAATAGATATGACACATTTTTCTGGTACAAAAGAATTCAAAATGAGTTCAGCCCAATTTGCATAAAATACCTATTTGTTGTTGCCTAACAATAAAATCGTGGGGTATTCAGACTTTAGAGGCCCCTATTCGGCGCTTTACATCCTATCAAAACGATAAAATGTTTACTACTATTTAACGTCTTTCTATTTATTATTTAGGAATATGAATTTTATTTTTAATATCAAAATTTCTTACAGTGATATTAATGAGTTTGATACAAATAATTTTATGAAAAATCTTATCATAAAACCACCAGTTTATAATTAAGTAATTATTTAGCCAACCCTAATCCTTACTAACGCTAACGCAAACCCTTTGGTCGATTCTGCAATATGTTTTCAATTTAATTTTAAAAATATAGTAGGTATAGTTGTTTTCATTAAGCGGTTATCATATAATAAAACATCTAATTTAAAAGTCAAACTAGGTATTAACCTAGTTTGTTTTTAATTTCTGCAAATCTTGCTTGATTTCATGATATAATTTTAAATTAAACCTATTTTTTGGAAGACGAATCCTTCCGTCACCCGTGGTAATGATTGCTGTAAAGCATTCGAAACGTCGGAAACCAAAATTCTAAAGAGTAAATTAATCCGCGAATAACTTCTGAAAGATATTTTTATTTAAAACAATCTCTCGCTCCGCTCGGGCTTGTCACTATGTACATTTTAACCGTTATTTTGCATTTCTCAGAGATGAGATATTTTCTAGGATAACCAGCTATCACTATAACAAATTTTATCAAAATCCGTGCTGCGGTTTTCTTGTGATGTGGTCACTGACAGGCAGACTGACAAAAATTCAATTTTTCAATTCAATTCAATAAGATGTTCCAAAAAAAAAATGTACAGACTCTACTCAGAATTACTACAAGGTATAGATGTCAAATATTTGTAATTTAAAAGAGTATTATGTTTATAACCTTATAGGTAGGCCACGACTGGGGATACTACACGATGGTGACGGACCTGCCCAAATACTCGCATGATGTGCTCAAGTATAACATAGAAAAAACTGGTACTCTGACAGCCTTGCCGTATTTAGCGATGTGGTTGTGCTCCTTCTTGTTCGGCTTCATTTGCGACTTTTGCATTAAGAAAGGCTGGCATACGATCAAAACTGGGAGGATTATTCACACTACTGTAGGTTGGTATTATGGACATTATATTATGATACTACTGTATCTATACTCGTACATTCTTAAACAAATAAGTAATTATTTGCCAAATTGCATAGTTCTAGGTCAACGGAAATTACCCCATAAATTTTGACTCCCTTGAGAGAGTCGAAATATAGGTTTTTTTGCGGCGCAAACGGATTTATTTTTTCTCACATTAACTTAGACATATGATTTTTTCATAGCTTCAAGGGACTATAGACTTGAGTATATGGCTTTAATTTTAACTCGATACTTATACACGTTCCCGAGATAAAAGGTCTTGACAGACAGACAGAAAGACAGACAGACGGAACACAAAGTGATTCTATAAGAGTTCCTTTTGAGTTACGGAACCCTAAAAAAACTATATAATAAATATCAACTGCCTCAGTGGTGTAGTGGCTAGCATGTACGGTCATACATCGAGTGGTCCTGGGTTCAAGTCCCGGGTCGGGCTAAGTTTAATTATTGAGTCTTTCTGTTTAGTAATTCTTAGTAATAGCCCGGAGTTGGGAAGTTGGTGGTGTGTCACCCCCGTGCCTCGGAGAGCACGTAAAGCCGTCGGTCCTGCGCCTTAACTCTCACTGGTCGTGTCGAGTAGTCGTCCCACCGGAGTATGAGAGTGATAGGAACAGAGAGTGCACTTGTGTCTGCGCGTACACTTGTGCACTATAATATCTCCTACGTAGTTAACTAGTCTCAATGAGATTGGCCGCCATGGCCGCAATCGGTCAGAGAACTTTATATTTAATAAGACACCACTTCAAATTCTTTCTTAGTTTTTATCTATACGTCTATACATTTAAATTAAATTGAAGTATCTGTTTTTGTTTTCAAATTAACAGCTTTTCACTAAATGCATATGAAAGTATATACGACACTAACATCAAAAAATCATCAATTTCTTAAACTGTTTGGCTGTCTGTCTGTTTGTTCCGGCTAATCTCTGAAACGGCTGGAACGATTTTGACGGGTCTTTCACTCGCAGATAGCTAATATTATAAGGAGTAACTTAGGCTACTTTTATTTAAAAAAAAGATTTTATTTAGCGGAACCCGCGGTTTCCCTCGCGCTAAATCTAGGGACGAACCCGAGCGAAGAGAGGGTGAGTCGCGAGTCATTATATAAATGCGAAACTTTGTACTTTGTTTTACGCTTGTAACTCCTCAACGTCAAAGCGCCTGAACTGATTTAAACTTAATTTAGAACAGAGATAGACTATGACCTGGAAAACATACGTAGGCTAATAATTAGAGATGCACTCGAGCGTGGTAAGGGTCGCTATTTCCGCTTATTTACTTTACTGTTGTGAATATTTGAACGACTAACATTATCCTCAAACTTTTATTTAGCATATTATACTCGTACTACTTCTATTTTATTGTATTTGCCCCACATGCTTCTATATGAAATGTTTGCATCATTTAGTGGTACATATATTTTAATTAGACATAAACGCAGGCGATATCACGTTATTAAATCTGTCTGATTTTTTCATTATATAACAGATCTTATATTTAATTGAAAGAGAAATATTAGGTTTTTTCAGTCAAAAATTATTTTCTCGATTCTCGCTCGATAAATGAATTATATTCAGAATATAGTATTGGTAATGTACTAAATCTTTAAGATAAAACAAAATTTATATAAAGAGGTCGAAAAAGAGCAAAATAGAGACTATCTTGTCTGGGTTAGATAAGAAGTAACGCGAAGCTATAATTCATTATTATTATGAACATATTTCTTTACAACAAACTCGTAGCGTTATCTTTGAAGAAGTATTTTAGTAATATTCTTAAAGATAAAATTTTACTTTTTATTACATACATCTCTATAAAAATAAAACTGAAATAGTATTGGTAATATACTATAGAATGGAGACCGATATGGTTAATTTTTATACTATAATAATAATTATTATTTTTATTTTATACGTAAAAAATGGAAATACGGCAATACTTGAGATAACTATTGAAATGAAATCATAAGTAATCATACCAGCGATTCAGACTCGCTTCTCTCGGGTTCGTCCCTAGTGCTCCCCACCAAAAAAGTTTTTAGGGCAAAAAATGAAGGACTTCCGTAGAAACTTGCGAGAGCCTTCCTCAATCCGGCCCTGCTGCAAGATCTGCTCTTAGCGGACGTCTACTAACTATAAACTTCGTCCCTGCCAAATTCCATCTTCATTTTTCCACCGGTTTTCGATATTTCGCTTTTGTAATTTTATGTTTTACTAAAAGCAAAATCAGCGCTCACTGTTTCGGTTTTGCGATAAAAAAAAATTACGTTTATTCCAATATCTTCGCTCCTTCGCCATGATGGTTATTTTTCTTATGATATGGGATTAAAACTCGTTTTTTTTAATTTTACAGCTGCTACGGGACCAGCTATTTGCATTATCTTAGCGTCATATTCAGGTTGCAATCGAGATGCTGCAATGGCATATTTCGTTCTTTCTATGGCGTTAATGGGAGGATTCTATAGTGGAATGAAGGTAATTAAAAGTTTATCACAAGGATTTTTGTATATTAAACTTTTGTAGTGGTAGCTAGAATAATTTTATTTTTATTATACGAATTGATGTTCCAATATATTTAGTTAAAGTTTTGTTCAGTTGATTACATATCTTGAAAAATATTATGTTACGCGGTACAGAGCAGTTTGTATCAGTACACAAAAATATAATTGAAGTGTCTGTTTGTAATTTCGAGTTAGCAGCTTTTCACTAACTGCATAAGAAACTATATATGAAATAATCAATTTTTAAATTTTTGTCTGTCTGTCTGTATTTAGGTTAATGTCTGAAACGGCTGGATCAATTTTAATGGGACTTTTGCTCCCAGATTGCTAATGTTAGAAGGAGAAACTAATGCTACTTTTATTTCATTGAAAAATTATAAAACCTTTAGCTCAGCACAGCGGGCCGGGTTTGCTAGTCTTAAATAAATCTGTAAATAGTGAACAAAATTTTCTTTTTCTTCGCTTCAAAGTCTTTAAAATAGATCACTTTTATTTGCATACATAGGTTAACGCATTGGACTTGGCTCCAAACTACGCCGGCTCTCTTACATCGCTCGTGAACACCACATCTACCTTCGCTGGCATTGCGACACCATACCTTATTGGGCTGTTGACACCTAACGTAAGATTTTACAAAAATTAATGCTAATTTCTACAGAACGCTTTTGTAACTATTTTTAATGTCTCAATATAATATGTATTCCTTCATTTAGAGGTTTTCTATATTATTTTAATTTTAAAGTTTTCTTATTTTCTAGTAAATAATTTACAATTTTTTGTTAACTTAACACATTCTGAATTTGCAAATCGATTTTAATCTATACATATTTTTTTAATTTTAACTAATTCGAATCTGGACATTAAATATATATTTTTTTATTATTATTCAAATGGTCATTATTGTTAGTACAGAGGCCAAATCTACAGTTTTAGACTTAAATTAAAATTAGTTTCTATATTAAAAAGATTACAACATAAAAAATAAAAAGAAGTAAGTATGAATATTTTTTTCAACAGTCAACCCTAGCAGAGTGGCGTGTGGCATTCTGGGTGTGCTTTGCAGTTTTGGTTGGTACCAATGTGATATACTGCATATGGGCGGATGGCGAGCAACAATGGTGGGATGATGTCCGCAAATTCGGATACCCATCCGGCTGGAAACATGGACCTTTGATCCCAGAAGAAAACCTCGAACAACCAGAAACAGTTAGATTATCTGACAGAAAGGATAATGACGACGTATTTTAACTACTACTTAATTATGGAACCCCTTAATATTATTAAGATCGCATTTTATATACAATGTTGTAATTAAACGTTTAAACAATAAATATTTGTCTTCAACATCTGTATGATAATTTTAGCGTAATGAAAAACTAACAAGATGGCGTTAAACGATTGAGATAGCAGTATAATAAATTATATAAATCTGAAATATAATAACAATATACTGTACTTAGTTGATCTGAATTTCGTAGATAACAAAATGTACAATTTTAACAAGGCACTTATTTTGCAAGTACAAATAGGTAACCATAAAACTCTTACTAGTCAGTGGTTTTTCATTTATACATCTTATATGTAATTTTAAGAGTATTCAAGAATAAATTTTAATTTTATTATACATACGAGTACATTATTATTTGCCGCCCATAATTGTAAAATATGTAAATAATAATATCAAGTTGTTCATAAATTAATACTCGTAATAATAAATGGTATATGTTATAAGAGGCTTCTTTTATTTCTAAATCATGTCGTAGTAGTGGCATATTGGGCTAAGTATTGGCATAGCTTAATATGGCAGAGATCGCGGGCTTATTTCCCATTAAGTTTTTTTTATTTATATAGAACCTTACTAACGGGCTGTACCCATACAAGTTCAACATATATTTTTTATTTGTTGGGACATTAACACAGCGCCGTCTAGTTTCGTGGCAAGATACGAGGCTTATGTTACGGATACCTAATAGTTGATAAACTACACATTTATAACTTTAAATACATACATATTATAAAGAAACTTAAACTTTAAATACATACTTATTAGAAATCAATGCCAACGGGACTCGAACTCGCGACCACTAACACAGCAAGTACAGTCACTACAAACTGAACCAAACATCTCGTCACAAATGGTTCTCATAAATAAAGTTTAAAAGTACAAGCATATTATAACAGGGGTAAAAATGAAATTCTCGCATTGACTGTATAATATAATATTATGTATATTTTATATCATATTCGTATTTGCTGATTATTCTCCACTAGATTAGTATGTCTTGTTACCTGTCACAGTGTAAGTAGACAATTATCATTAACAAATAGTTATGCTATCTGGTGTATCTTAGATACTTTGTGTTGTGTAATTATTATTAGTGTATCGCGTTAATTTTAGAAAGATACATCTTCATTCAAGTTGTTCAATATAATGTAGAATTTGGCTAATGTTAAATGAATATAAATAAAATATATTGGATTTTACATTAAGTAATTATGGAAGAATTCAAGCCGTCCCAAGTTCAAAGCTTGATATATGGTCAGAACGTGACAATAATTACAAAAGAAGAAAGCTCTATTACGAAGACATTGCGATCATGTGAGTACGCTCTGTCTAAACACATCACATCATGTATAATAAAAATGTATGGAGCTTTTTATTTCTTTACTAGCAATTCTCGCAGCTTTGCCCGCATTCTTATCACTAAAATAGGGATATAGGAATAAAAATAACCTACGACCGTAAAAAATGTTTCATAAAAATCGGTTAAGTCGTTTCGGAGGATTTCGATTACAAACACTGTGACACGAGATTTTTGTATATTAGAGATTAGAGATATTATATTATCTTTTTTGTAATATAATAATTAAACATTTTTCTAGGTTGCCTAATGCCCCGGCGCTATGTTTTTGCATTGGTAGCACTCATTGGTATATGCAATGCGTTCACAATGCGTGTAAGCTTAAACATCGCTATAACTCAAATGGTAAAGCATAAAAAAGTTGGTGAGAGACACTTTGATCCAAACGTTTGTCCAGCAGATGTTGTCATTAAAAATTCTACAGTTTCCATCAATCCAGTAAGTTTTATTATATATGTAGCCGTAGGTATATATCGTTAAAATTAATGATTGTTGCAAGCTCCGTCCTGTTGTGTATTCATTTTTGCTTCCATAATCATAACTTTTTATGTAGGATTTATTCATATGATATACGAAAGAAAATTTCCGTTAGCTCTTTGATTCTTTTCTCTTTTTTGTCTATATCGAGCATGTTAATTGATGTAAAGAATCGGGATAAAGTCCGAAAAGAAAGCTTATTTAAAAGGTCAAATATTCCCGTCAAAACTTAAGAAACCTTTAAATTGGCACAAACCTAGTAATAATTATCACCCAAATGCTACACTTTTAGACTAGATTTTACTATATACAAATGACCTGAATATGTTAATACTTTATGGAATGAATTTCAGCATGCCTTATTTGATTGGGATGAAAAAACACAAGGTCTACTTCTGAGTAGTTTCTATTACGGTTATGGGGTTACACAAATTTTAGGAGGATATTTGGCGCAAAGGTATGGAGGCAAGTGGGTTTTAGGTTGTGGTCTTCTTAGCACTGCATTATTTACATTTCTTACGCCAATTGTAACAACATCTGGTGGAGCGACTTGGTTGTTTATTCTTCGCATTGTGGAAGGCATGGGTGAGGTTAGTTATATCTTGATAAGTAGTTTGACTTTGAATTGGCCCATTTTCTCTTTTTAACTTTTCCGTAGGGACCCACCATGCCAGGATTAACATATATGATGGCTCGATGGATTCCAGGTCACGAAAGAGCATTTTTATCTGCCGTAATATTTGGTGGGGGACAAATCGGTAATTTATTTGGTCCAGCGGTGGCAGGATTATTGATGACTAATGGTGGAGATTGGGCCAATGTTTTCTACTTTTTTGGTGGATTTGGTATCTTTTGGTTTATATTGTGGGTGAGAAATGATTTAAGAAACATATTTCCCTAAAAATAATTATATTAGAGACATATAGTAAGTGTGTACACTATGTACCAATAATTTTGTGAAATAAACTTTTTCAGAGTTTTTTATGTTATAGCGAACCACAGACGCATCCTTATATTACTAATGAAGAATTAAATTTCTTAAACAAAACTATTACGAGGTCAAAAAATAAAAAGAAGGGGGATCCTATACCTTGGAAAGCCATCCTTCGATCTCCACCCGCTTGGGCTTTATTAGCTGGAAATGTAAGAATGTTTAGAATTACGGAATATACCTATAGCCTTATAGGTATTATATATTGTGTAATAAATCTCTAAATCAAATTTCAATCAAAAAATAACTAAAAACATTGCGTAAATGACTAAATGATTCGAATTTGTATGGCTATACCTACATATTCAAACCATAACGTTTTTTTTTTGTAGATTGGCCATGATTGGGGCTTATACACTATAGTTACGGAACTACCAAAGTACTCGTATGATGTATTGAAGTTTAACATTGCTACTACAGGTTTTCTGACTGGCTTACCTTTCGTTGCTTCCGTCGTTTGTGCCTCCATTTTTGGACTCATTTGTGATTTAGGGATTAAGAGAAAATGGTTTAAAATTAAAACTGCTAGAAAGATTTTTACAACTATAGGTAAGAATCTATACGTATAATTAAATTTTAACTTAGTTGAATCTATCTGTCTATCTGTGACCACATAAAGAGAAAACTAGTCAAATCTCTAGTTGATAATAAAATTAAATGTCTAAACTAATGTCTAAGTAAAAACTTTTTTACTACTATTCGTAATAATTTCATCTGTAAATAAAATAACGCAAGCTATTTATATTTTAAGTTCTGAATCATTAAGTCTAAGGCCTTGTTTATATGAAGCCATCGCTGGCTGCCAGTATCTGGCAAGCTTGAAAAATAGACGGGCTTCTATTCTTGCTAGCGCTGGCTTGACATGAAAAACTGTTTATACAAGGCCAATACCAAGCCAGTGCTGGCTGCCAGTGATACCGGTAGCTAGCGATGACTTTGTATAAGCAAGGCCTAATTTCTAAACATTTCAGCCTCTACTGGCCCGGCAATATGTATTATATTGGCGTCATATTCTGGTTGTAACCGGAATGCTGCAATGGGCTATTTTATATTATCTATGGGACTTATGGGGTCTTATTACAGCGGAATGAAGGTTCAGTTAATTTTGTATTATTTTTGACAACATAATTTGCGTCAGCAACAAGCAACCAGATAGATTTTTGTATTTTGATATTCTCATTCTCAGTCACATATTATACTTCAAAGAGTTACGATGGAATATGCCTTAGCAATTATACCAAATTACATGTGCCATGTCTATTTAAATTCTATAAATATTAAAAGCAAAATATAACTCGTGTGCAATGGAAACTTAGTAAAAACTAAAAGAGAATGCTTAAACGTTCTTTCAATTTTAATTTTAATTCGTATTTGTGATATATGTACATATGTATAAAGGAAACAACTATAGTTCCCAGTGTTTACTAACTTCGAAAAATGTATATTATATGGCTAATTATTTGACATGTCGAATTCTAGGCCAACTGTTTGGACATAGCGCCCAATTACACGGCTACTCTATCGTCTCTCATTAATACTGTATCAACATCAACAGGCATAATAACACCATATTTAATGGGATTACTTACACCTGACGTAAGTTACATCGACTTATACTAAAACAGTTTAAAAATATTAAGCTACTAGGTTTTAAATAATTTAATATTTTAAAAAATCTTAATTAAGGCTAATTTTGACTTTGATTTTCAGTCAACTTTACTTCAATGGAGAACTGCATTTTGGATATGCTTTATAATGCTTATAGGAACAAATTTATTATACTGTATATGGATGGACGAAAAGCAGCAGTGGTGGGACGATGTAAGAAAGCATGGATATCCGCCTGGATGGAAACACGGCCCCCTTACAGTTGAAGAAGTAAACTACTTAAAAGATTCGGCTAAAATTATAGAATTCAAAAATAATGTGAAAGAAATGCCATGTTAACTTATAAAATCAATCAAATTTTCAAAATTTTCAAATAAATAAATTGTTTTGTTTCAATAGTCTTATTTTTATGTTAGATACTTGTAAGTTGAGTATAGAAGTATGGATATGATTAGCTCAATAATAATTAATATATAAAAATAAATATAAATATGTTGGCACATTATTACACACGGCGCCATTTAGTTCCGTATAACTTTAAATACATACATAATATAATTAAACACCCATGACTGGAGTACAAATATTCGTGCTCAACAAATGAATACCCTCAGCGGGACTCTAACTCGTGTCCGCTAGCGCACCTAGTAGTGTCACTATAAACTGCGCCAAACGTATCGCCAAATCGTCTATTAAAATCAAATTCGATTTTTAATTGTTATTGTTTAACCTAAATAATCCACTTTCAAGTAGCACCCGAGGTATAATATGTAGGTAATATAAGGAAGTCGTTAATAAAGTAATATGAAGTAAAAAACATGTTTTATGCTTATTTTATAATAGAAGCAGTAAAATAATAACTTACAGTATGATTACTTTGCCGAGTGTAAGATAAAAATAGGTAATAAACACTAACCCAGCTTGTGCCGGATTTATGCTTCGGTTTCCAATACCAATACCATAAACTTTACAATGTATGTGGCGTACGGAAAACTCGGTTTCGATTTAACTCGGATTTTACAATGTTGGAAGCTGGGATGTTTTAATATTGATTTGTTTAATTTGAGACGATTTCCATGACTCTGGTCTCACAGAAAATTATTTTACATCAAAAGATAATGCAAACTTTATGTAAGCATTTACGAAAGACAAAATTAATAGATATTATTGACCCATTACATACTAATTAATTATTAAAGTTAGGGTAAGTACGTTTACTTATTTAAAAACTAGGCTATTATTTAAGCGATTGGTTACAGAAGACTTTCTTACGTTTACGCGAAATTTTCTTTTACCACTAGTTATTGTGTAAATTGTGCAAATTTCGAAGATAATAAAAGTCGGCCGGGATATTATTTTTTATGGCCAACTCGCGAAAATGTTTCAGTAAACAACATAACAAAAGGAATGAGAAAACAACGTTGATACTTTACAATTTTCGTTCAGCGATCCCCAGAGAGAAGACGATTTCAAATAAGGCTAGACTGAAAGAAAAGGTGGTTACAGTTTTAACTGACTTCAAAAAAGAGAAAGTATTATATAATGTGATATATATCAACTGTGAATCGATAGTTTAATTATTATTATCTATACTATTATAACCTATCTACAATATTATAAATGTGAATGTAAGTTTGTTTGTTACGCTTTCACGCGAAAACTACTTAACCGATCATCATGAAACTTTGTACACGTCATATTCTTAAAGATATTAAAAGTAATATAGGATATTTTTTTATTTTGCTTTTTTTTTAAGCGGGCTTCAAAACATTGAACGCGGGCGAAACCGCGGGTACTTCTAGTTTATTAATAAACTAAGTGTAAAAATAGTTTCTAAGTCGGTGTTTCGTTTTTGTGTGTTAAGAGACTACGAATAGCTACATTGCTTTAAAATTTGTTCAGGAGGTTACTTATGTTAGCAGTAGTTCATGCTGAAATAAAATAATTTGATTTTTTATATTTGAACATAATATGTACAGAGAACTTTGTTTGATATTGGAATTATTATTAGAATAAGCGTTCTTGTCAAACTATATTTAATATCTTATTATATTTAATTACAGAAGCCTTGATTCAACAAATTAAGACATAAAAGATACTCTAGTATTTTAACTATTAAAAAAATATACGTGCGGCAAAGGATTGGAACAATCTGCCTGCGTCAGTGTTTCCGTCTGGTTACAATATGGGTGTCTTTAAGGCAAGAGTGAATAGGTGGCTACTGAAATAGTGCGACTTACCATCTACGACTATGTTACCACTTACCATCAGGTGGAACGTAGTCAAGCACAAAATCAGAATGAAATAAAAAAAAATCGTGCACAGTATATTGTGAATTGTAAATTTACAAATTTACATTGGTTCAAACTTTGTTAAGGATTATTTAATTAATTCTACTTTGAATTAAATTTAAAAAAAATTACACAGTATTATCTTTTTTTTTTGGTTATCTCATGAGAATTTTATAGCTTATATCTTGAGTTTAAGAGTCTGTGTTCCTATCCGCTTACATAATATATTAGCGGTGTTCGACGATAAGAAATTACAAACAAAGAAATTGAGTTAATATTATATACGTTCAGATTTAAGGTACAATATATAAAAATATCATTAGCGTGTTTAAATTTAAAGGTTTAAATAAGAAGTTTTTAGGTATTTACCTATCTTTCCTTGTTATCTTCTTATTATCATTTACAAAATATATGATAAGCATAATATATGGAACTGTTTAAGAAAAAAAATGTAGAGATAGAATTAAAAAAATAATATTAAAAATAATAAAATAAATAATCTCTGGTAATAAGCGTACTTTTTATCTACATATTTTAAAAATATTATATAGACACGTTACATTTACAAAAACAGACAAACATTGACACAAATGTCAGTATTACGCCTTAAAAAAATCTTAACACAAAGCTACACTATTCTTAAGGAAATAGGCTATTTTTTTTCAACATATCATACGAGCGGAGTTTTTGAGGTAAACTAAGATAAATGTAAAGCGAAAAACATTCAAGGCTTTCTTGTAATGATACAATGTACTCGTAAACCATCTAACTTTAGCTTCTATATAAATAAAATAAATAACTATTTAGAAGTATTTATTTATATCTGTCAAAAGAAAAACATTTTTTAGAAAAATCAGTAATATAATATTATTATATTTCAGAAATATTAGATTTCTCCCTACTTGCGTCATTGTGAATCTGCATTTGTTTTCTAGCTTGTCGTAGCTCCTTTGTAGTTTCAGCGATTCGTTCTAAAAGAAGCTTTTTCTGTTCTCGTAGTCTGATCACCTGGACACACAAACTGATATTGTATAGTTTATTTAACTTTTTAAACATATTAATATAACAGCAACCTTAGTCAGCAGGTGCAGATTTTTTATAATAATTATTATTTACAGTCAACATAGACATTTTAAAGTGAAGTACACGAAATAACCAAGTCAAGGAAAGTATCTTTATCGTAAACACTTGTAAGAAAGACCTCAATCATTTTAACTTCATTCAAGAATCTAAAACGCACCTACGACCTCGGTATATAAAAAAATCTATTGAAAAAACGTTTTAATTAAAATATTAATAGTGGACTACAGTGAGAACGGTGGAAAGAGTTCGTTTGGGAAACTAAATAATATTTCCATATACAAATCATTTTGCATCACAATTACTGGACTACTGCCCACTAACTACTACCTGATCCCCGTTGTCTTAGAGGGTCTGTGTCGCAGTCAGACGCTAAAAAGGCTTGAATACAGTACAATACAATATAATTAAAAATTTCAATAACTAAAGATAGCGTGCGTGACAACGCGTATAATGAATGAATGTTAATTTATTAAATCAATAAACATGATGCCATTGTTAATGATATTCGAGCATGGCAGTGTACCTCGTCGGTGGCGTCTTGGTAATCACGCAACAAATCCTTTCTTGTGAGCAGACCTGCTTTTATTCGCTCCGCCTCGAGAGACCAACGTAGTTTATCGCGTCTTCCCTTTAAATAATTTATAGGTGTAAATAAAAAGTGGATATAAGTGAGTGAAATAGATGTTCTTAGCCCCTTCTGTAAAAAGAGGTGTGTTATAGGAGGCCTCAATATGTCTATCTTTTTAATGCGTATCTGTCTGTGGCATTGTTACACCCAAACTGAACGATTTCCAGATAACGGCAACGATTTTAATTTTGTTTGAAAAGTAACTTGGTTGTGAGTGTTCTTAGCTGTAAATCAAGAATATCTGTTTAGCCGATTACAGCTCTTTTCTAGACGGTAAAAGGATATGAACATTTAACCTAGGTATAAAAAAAGAGTTATTATTATACATAGACTCTCTTTACCATTTTTTTCTAACTATATTTTTATATAATAATGTTTATGCATTATCAAAATAAGGTTTTGGTATTTTACAGTAAATCGCTGCTTTTCACGCTGCCTAAGGCTATTTTTTTAAATTGATTCAGTTATTAACATGAACTATTTTAATATAATATTATTTAAAAGTATAATTTGAGTTTTTTTAAGTAGATAAAAAAGTAGCTTTTTAAACATAATGATGGACAAATGGACACTGATCTTAGATTAGACTTGAAGGTAATATTATATACATATCCAATTATGTACATAATATATACTCGTATATTTTCACAACTTTATATAAATAACTTAACTTAACTTAACTTTATATAAAGAAAAAAGTTAATATCGAATTTACCTTTATTTCACCTAAATCCTGTCTTGCTCTGATCAGCTCAATTTCAGCATCTCCAAGGTCACATTCAGTAAAGTCAATAACTTCGTCCGTGTGATGCATCTTTTCCCTTATATGAGCTAACATCTGGTTATGTTCCGTACAATTAACTCGATTTTTTATTAGTTCGTCTTCTCTTTCTGTAGATTAGTTTAAGTTTTATTATTTTTGTTTTTTTTTTTATGGGACAAAGGGGGCAAACGGGCAGGAGGCTCACCTGATGGTAAGTGATCACCTCCGCCCATGGACATCTGCAACACCACAGGGCTTGCAGATGTGTTGCCGGCCTTTCAGGAAAGGGAGGGAGGGAGGAGGGAGAAGGACGGGAGTAGGGATGGGGGAGTGGGCCTCCCGGACTCTCACTTACCGGACGAAACGCGACAGCATAGCTGCCACTTCACGCCGGTCTTCTGTGGGAGAGTCTACTATACGGGGCGTGCCGGCCCATTTAGCTACTACCCGAAGGTAGCAAGCATGGCACTACCACTTGAAAAAATTATAATTATTAAATTATTAATTATATTCTGCTCTGTTGATCTAATGGGAGTAGAATTGCGTGTAATTGCGAATAAAATTCTTGGAAAACTTATTCACGCACTTAAAACTCTACTGTTTCAGTATATTATTGGCTAAAAAGTAGAAGTTAGAAAAAATATTCCTCTGAATTATTAGAAGCAAGACTCACGTAAGCTCGGCATATATACGTACAAAATAATTACTTACATGAGAACTTTGAAGTAAAAATACTTATTATTATAAAATTTTAACAGAATACCTTCAATTTTAGTCAAATAATTTTGCTTATCAATATATAACTGTTCATATTGAGCAACACTGAGGCCTGGGGCGATAATTTCTAATTTTTGAACAACAGTTTCTAATTCAGTCACTGCGTTCCTAGCTCTTATGTAGCGTAGGCAGAGAGCTGACGCCTGTTCACTTTTGCGCCTTTGTAAAGTTAAGAATCGTTCAAGAGTCTGAAAGAGAATAAGTTTACAAACTGTAACTAAGTTCTATATTGGATTTCCTCAATTCCCTAGTTTATACTTCACGGGTGGTTTCTGTAATTCATTGATAGTGCATTGTTTAGGATTATAAACTTATTTTAAGTCTTAACAATGTTTAATTGAATGGAAATAGGCGTAAATAGGTTTGATGAATGACTAAAAGAAGTAGTTACTTCTAAAAAAATTATATGATTTTACTATATAAATAGATCAAAAAAGGTAAAACTTATAAGAAAAATATTATACAATTTTATTCTAAGCATACGGATAATGTAGCTCTAGCTTTAACAAAGCATTTTAATATTATAACCCTTAAAATAAAATAGTCAAACTGGTCAAATGAAATTTGAACTTGCATGTTGGGGGGTCATTAGCGTCCGTCAATAAGCCTGGGCGTGAAGCCAAGAAACGTACGCGGCCCACCTAGGTGTGTGGAATGCCATGCGGGTTGCTTCAGTCACTTCTATGATAGAAGAATGGACCATGGAGCAACCCTACCTGTCTGTAAGTGCGTCAGTCCCACATAACCACCTGTAGGTGTCATTACACACTTGCATGCTTACAAATGGTATATGTAAATATTTCCTAACTTTAAAAAAAGAGGTCAACCTCCTTTCTGCATTTCCACATCTGTTGCACCTTGCTTTTCAAAATTAGTTTACTTTACCCATGCTTAAATGTCTATTTTAAGTAACTCTATTTTTGTCTTATAATATTTAATTCAATGGTAAGTAATTGAACAGCTAAATTACTTTATGATTTGATTCAACAACGGAAAATTCGAAACATGATGAATACTGTAAAAATAATAAGTTTAAATCTAATAAACATTATATAAATTCATCGTAACTAAGGTCCGAGATAAAATCTCTAGGCGCTTTTAAAACAAAGCAAAGTAATTGCAAAATTCTTGCTAAACCACTTTTTCTAAATTGTATTCGTTGTCTGTTTAAATGCTACGACCGAAAAAAAATCTTGTGTAACAATATCTTAGGTAGAAAATGCAAACATTTCTGAACTTGAAATGAGATAAATTACAATCACTCACATTTGTACGTGGTGAAGTAGAATTTTGGTTTTTTTTTGTCCGACCCTTAAATGCGTTAACTAAAGTTCAGTGTAACATTACGTATAACGAAAAAAGTTCAATTTTTAAATGTCTTAAAACAGTATCTAATATAGGCGGGACTCAACCGTCGAGGGCCATTTTTGTGTAATACGCACAAACATGGGTGCTTAATTTATAAAACGTATGTATTAAAAGTTATATTGTAATTGTATATTTATGTAACACCTATCTGGTATTCTCGTAGCTTACCGTAGAATTAGATGGTGTGTAATATCCTAAAATATTTTTTATGTTATTTATTTAATATCTACTATCGTAATATCAAAATTACCTTATCAGCTATAGGCTTCCCTTTTTTGGAATAAATAAGTCCAGTGCCAGTGGTTCTTTCATAGTTTTGAAGTGCATCAAAATTCTTTTCAACATGTTCAAGTTTATCTGCGTATTGTACTTGTACTGAATTAAGTTTTGATTTGATCTAAAAATAGTAATAATATATACTCATGAATTACGTTTATATATATTACGTTTATGTATATGTTTACGTATTTTTATTAACGATCCTAATGGATAAACATGAGAATTTTGAATTTCAAATTGTACCTATTTGAACTTATTTTATCTATATGTCTGTATTAATTAATTATAAGGGGAGATTGATGATATGGTCAGGAGTGAGATTGATCGTCCTTTGCGAGAAGCAGATGCTGTTTGTCAATACGAAAGTTGCAAAAAATATTATCTATTGATATCTATTAAAACTGCCGCAGTAATTTTTTTTTTTTATAAATTACTTGAAAGAGTTATATTATATTTTAATTATTATATAAACTGTACGTAACATGAACGCTTTGTGCGAGTTATTAGAAAATATCTCTTTATCATTGCTTGTGTAACTTGAAGTATAACTTATGTTAGTAAAGAAATAAATAAGAATCATTAAAACTTACAGCAAAGTTATTTAAAGTCAAATTTAATTAGCGGCAATGCGACTTACATCGGCCATTTCTATTTCTTCTTTTTCTTTTAATTCTTGGAAAGTAAACAATTTCTGTTGGTATTTTTCTTCTAAATGCGGGACGTTTTCTAGTGGCTTTAACACATGGTCCAGTTTTCTCTTTCTAAAAAGAATTTCTGTAGTAAAATACAAAAATAAAAAGAATATAATTATGACAGAAAAGGATTGGATTAGCCACCCATTTAGTAAGTCAGTGACAGTCAGAAAAAAGTCTCAGTCCGAGTTTGTTTGTCTGTTCTCAGAGTTCACATTCCTTTCAGTTTTTTTCAGTTTCTCTAACACAGAATCGCAGACATTTTTAAAATTACATCATCATCATCATCAGCCCTTTTTAACGTCCCACTGCTGGGCACGGGCCTCCCTCAGTACGAGGGGGATCAGGCCATACCGCGCTGGCCCAGTGCGTGTTGGCGGACTTCACATGTAAAATTACACTTACTTATAATATTCAGCGAGACGACGATGAAGCAAGTTGTTTTTTATTTGCAACTGATTGCGATCGAACATCATATTTCGGTAAGCTTGTAAATATTCATCACGGTTTATAGTAATTGCTTCTGTAGCCACCCCCAGTCCTATTAGACCGCAAGAATTACTGCCGTCCTCTTCACTAACTGTGTATAATATCATTATTTTAAATTACCAATTTTATTTGATATTTTGTTGTGAGAAATCAGGCTGTGCGTTTACTGTATGCTTATGATGAAGAACTTGTAGAATATTATAACATATTAGATAAAAAATAAACTAAACTAAGTGTATTATAGTCACCCCTTACATACATATTTATTATAACATAGAAAGAAATCCAAAGTCAAAATAAATCTGCACATAGTCCGAAAAGTTAGTTTTATTTAAAATCACAAAATTGATTTGTGTTATATTTGTAAAATTAATATTGTAATATATACCTGAGATAAATGGTTTATGGAAGCGTGTTAGCTTCTCCTGACAGTATTACGAGTAAAAATTGAATAAGCATATTGTAAACACCTGTTCTTTGTTAGATGCAGCATAAATCAGCTTAAATTATAAACATCAACGAAATATACATACGAAAAGCTTTATTTTAATTTAATTACGCCCACGACCACTTTGTTATAAAATTACAATGAAAGAAAGTGCTGTATACAAATATAAAAAAGAGACCAAGTAAGCACTAAAAATAGAATTAAATTTTTATACCTAACTTTACTGTTAAAGAATAATATTTTTGGTAGTTTTCCTATAGTTATGCATACATCGTGACAAATGAACATTTAACGTTAAACATAATTATTACTGACCGCTCGAAACACTGGAACTTTCGTCATCATCCGGATTTTGCTGAGCTTTTTTCTTTTTTGCATTTTTAGGCTTTTTATCTGTCTGTTTCAATTAATATATTTAATTTTATCCTAGTACTACAATTATGGAAGTATCGATGATATTCTAACAAACAGATATGTTGTGAGCGCGCAATCGTGAAGACTCGAAAACGTCCTAATTGGAACGTATTGCCTTTAGTCTGTGTCACGCATGGTGACGAGTGGTACGCTGCTACAAAATTAAAAAAAAACGATCCTGTGTATTTAGGAAATGTACCAATTATGATATTAAAGTTAATAAAACACTAGGGATCTCATACCACATGTAAGAACGCAGTATACTTCGATTTATTAATATATTTCAATTATTTGCCTAATATTCTGATATGTCATCGGTCGCTAGAATAATGTTTGTTTACATTGACGCGCAATTGACAACACTAGCTGTCTCTTTTTTTCTTATTGATTTTATCGACTATCCCCTTTCTATCATTTTGACTTGTAGTGAAATGTACCTTGAATGAAAAGTGTGCATGTGTGCTGCGCGGAACACTTTTTTCGGTTGTTTAGTGAGCGTATAACATATCTGTTTATTAGAATATCATTGGGAAGTATGAAGTAATGAAAAAATATGTAAAAAAAGAGAAATTAGTTAATAAAATTAAATACACACAAAAAATCATAATAATCGGTCAAGCTGTTCCGGAAAATTTCGATAACACTGTGACACGAGATTTTAATTGAAACGTATATATAATTCAGGATATAATAAAGCTAAGATAATTTACAACACAAAATCTCGATAATTATATAAATGTACGAAATAGGATGATGTAATATTATATTATAATGAGATTATAGGTGTAATAAGTTTTTAATGTATTTAAAATAAAGACTAAGCCTACATAGAAAAATATGACGTTTCATGGTCAGCTTTATTAGTTTAATACGTTTTGTTAATGAATACTTAGCACTACAAAATAATGAAGTAAGTTTACACAAATAAAAAAAAAATTCCATGAAGTGGGTAATTTCAACGATTTAGCGACTTTATTCTTTGAAATAAAGAGAACAGAATAAAAAATGTATCGCAATAAAGTCGCTTTGTCGCATGTCGCACTGGTACATTAATTAAATAGAGAGGGGGAAAAAACGTTAACCTTACCTTAGAATCGGCCATATCGCGTGATCGGCTTGAATTACCTACCCTTATTGATCTGTTTAAGGTTTCATCAAAAATTATTTTAATCCATTACGTTTAGCACAACATGCGACTTTGTAACCGTTGCTAGGTGATACGTAAACACATATCGATTTGCTATTTTGTCATTTTATACGAGAAAACTAGCTATAGTCTATGGCAATACTTGCAATATCTTGAAGCGTAATATTCTACTTTATCTTTTTATCAAAATGAGGTATGTTTATTAGCTGTGAGGTTTAAAACTACTTTAAAAAAAAAATAAAAAAAACTTGCAATTTCCGCGGCTTCGCCCGCGTTCTAATCACTATTAATAATAGGTATTAGTATTTTATGATGCCAAATCATAAAAAAATAACAAATGATAATTTGGTCTAAAAATAAAAAAATCTACAGAGGGCCACCCTTACCATCTAGCGGAATAAAAAATAGCCTACGAACCATTCTCAGAACTACCAAACATACACAAAAAAAATCATAAAAATTGGTCAAGCTGTTTCAAGTTTCAAGTTCGATATCAAACACTGTGATACGAGATTTTTATATATAAGAAAGATAAAGTTTGTTTGTCAAATTTTAATGCTTAACCCCTGGTGTGCGTACTGTTATTATGCCATGCTTATTTGCTGTAATGCAGGTTGGCAGATTTTACACGTTTTTCGAAATTATGTTTTCGTACGGCGTATGACTCGCATGTAGCCGATTTGGATTATAGAATAATTTTTAGCATTGATAGCGTTTTACATTGGTAAAAAATAACTTCGTCCAAAAGCCTTCTGTTTATCAATAATAAAACTAAACTTTTATAACTTAATTTATATTTTTTTAATAATTTCAGCTGCTTGTTTTTAAGAAAACTTTCTTTAATAGTCTATTAAAGATAGAATATAAACTTCTGCGCCAAGTTTAAGTTAATAACTAAGACTTATAAAGTTTCAAAGTAAAAACATAAAGAAGAACTTTATTTAATGATGTTGCTATACAAAGAATTGAACCAAGATCATAAAGAAAATTTAACATTAAATGACGCTTCGATTAGCTTATATTAAATAGAGAACATTTTTTTAAGTCTGTTTGTTTGTAATGGATAAACTAAAAATCTACTGAACCTATGTGAATATATTTTTAGAATGAAGTCCTGGAAATCATGCCATGAAGTGTGACAAAGGGATACAAGTTTATCAATTGTTTCTCAAGCAAGGGTTATAAAAGAAACATATAATCGGCCAACGGACGTGACAAGCTACCATACACTAATGTCCCAAGCGAGTGTTTTGTTGCATAGACTTTGCTAGTATTGAAAAAAAAAATGTAAAAGGTAAAATGGGAGAATAATGCAATAATATTATTTTATAAGGCTGGTGAAGCCTGGTTTTTACAAAGGCAGGACAAATGAGGCAAGTCATTTCCCATTTAAACTGCTATCAAATGTTCAGAGGACTAGAAATATTAAGCGTTGAGGACTGAATCATTATCTTTTAAAGTGTCGCAGGTAACTAAAATATCATAAAATAAAATTAAATATAATAGGAATATTTAACAGGTTATTCATTTTGCTATGTGAATAATGCTCATTTGTGCCAAGGAATTTGGTTGTGACATGAACAAATGTATTTTAATTTATTATAGTACTCTCAGCGTTTGCAATAAAACTTTAAATGAATAACTTACCTATATGCCAAAAATTATTAAATATTTTTTTTTAATTCTAAGTCAATAAATTTTATTTTATATTTTATTAGACAGCGTTAGCCTTGTATTAACGTGATTGATTGGAAAACCAGGAGAAGTGGGTACATAAATCTCAGGCCTCGCACCTCTGGTATTTTTTGGTATGAATAATTATTTGCATAAAAACTACACGTCTAAAATAACTTACCTAGTTTTTAAAAACCACGACGTCCACCAATTCCCATCTGGTCAACGTCTCCTGATCCCCATTGCAATCTTTATTGCAAGGGAGGCCTGAGCCGAGGTAAATAGAGCTGTATAATTGTTTTAATAATCACCCACGTAATTTTGTTCGAATGTACCAGCTGCAAGATATTTTTTAGTAATTCTTCTATTTCTTTTTAGGTTAATTAATGTAAAGGAATAATTATATAACAAGCTTAGGAATACTACTTTCATAACTTTAGCATTGAAATAGTCTGTAAGATATTATACTATTTCGAAAGTATAGGAACTTTTACTTCATAGCAAATTTAAATACTTCAAATTACACCAATCTTTTAACAATCCTTTTTCATTATTTCTGGAATACATTCGTGGAAAAAACATATTTTTATCTAAAAAAGTAACAGATTAATAAATAAATTACTTAACTAACAACATTATTTAAATAAAAATGGAAAGCAATATATTTTTACTTATTATATAACCGTTGTACAATTGAATTTTCTCGTGGCGTGTGAAAATGGCTGTAAAACGTGTTAGTTGAGCACATATTACTTTGTCAATGTCATGTAGAACGGAGAATACTCACAGGACATTATTCGTACGAGTCGTACGTGCTTTTTTGTAGATAAAATTTGTTTATAATGGTAATAAAAACATATAATTTTGATTTTTATTGAATTTCAACGGTTATTCTGAGATCAATTTGATTCTGAGATACCTTGATATGCTAAATGTGGAAGGTACTTGCACTCGCTTCGCTTCAGTGCGTCTCACTCTCGTCTCGTCTGCTCTGTTGGTTTTAATGTATTGCATAGTATATAGGTGTCTACACTCTAGTTGTATTGATTAATAACGCTTAAAGCTACTAATTACAATAATTTCTAACTTGTCTAATGTTTTGTTAAATGAAAGTGTACAGCTTTGTACTTATGTTCTTGTATCGTATGAGATGCTCTTGTATTTATATATTAGCATGAGAGCTTTCGACCAAATATGCTAAGTACTCTTGTACGGAAGTCTACAGCTCCTTTAGTTATTTATATTTAATGTTAAATAATAAAGAAAATTTGTGACACTATATAATAATAATAAAAATATATTTTTTAACTTCCTTTATTGTGTCTTAAAATTTTTATCGGTTCATTAGCACGACTGGCTTTCCCTTCAGCGATTTTTTTAGGATACTAACCTTTGTCTGAGGTTGGCAGTGTCACAGGCCGACACTGGGCCGCTGCCAGATTTCTCGACAATGCAATGTACAGCTTTAAATAGACCGACGTAAAGTGTGTAAGATTTTTCTTTTTACAAATTAGAGGAACTATGGACTCGAATACTCGTTGTCATATTTATATTTGTATTCAACCACTTTTTATGTCCCACTGCTGGAAACGGGCCTTCCTTCAATACAAGGGGTTGTATTCCTTCACCGTAAGACAAGTGATAATTATGATTAAAAACATTCGCACATGAAAATATCAGAGGTGCGGATAGAGAGACACGGATTTGAACCCGCATCACTCGGTTATCCAAGTGAGCGCGTTACCACTGAGCTACCGCTGTCTCTATATTTATATAACACTCATTTGATGTTTCGAGCAAAATTATATGTTTAGGTGAACAAATTTAATAAAAATTAATTGTCTATGACTGTATAAAATAAAGAATAACTGGACGTAGTTAAGCAGAAAGGACTCAACCCACACTTTGGTCAAAAATGAGTTATTTATGCCAAACAGGTCCTAACAGTTGGTTCTATCACTCAACAAAAAAGATCCGTGATTCTATAACTATAAGATAGTTTTTTTAATGATAGGAACCAACCCACATATAAGAAAGGTACCTCTCCATAAATCTCTGTAATGACCCAGACTGTTTGGGTCATTTTTAATAAATCCAATTTTAAAGAACAGTGTGCCAAAGCACTTGAGTCGTTTCTGTTATATTACCTTACTTAGAAACTAGTACATATTTTATTCAACTAAAAGGACTCAAACTGTGTGGGTCATTTCTGATAAATTGATTTACAATGAAGCAAGCCCATTTTGTATTTAGCTAAAATGACCCAAGCTATGTGGATCGTTCGATCGATACTCTTATTGTTTTATTATAACGACCCAAACTATGTGAATCATTTCTGATAAATTGATTAAGGAAGAAATAAGACAATTTTTGCATTCAGCTGAAATTTTTCACGCTATATATCTTCTATAACTCGTATATTAATACGTTTCGTTAAAAACAATGAAGAACCAAGAACGTATAGATAAAGAAATTTAAGTGGTGATTTGTAAGGACATATTAATATTCAATATTTGCATAATATTTTCAAATATCTTCTGAAAAAAATCATTACAAAAACAAATGCTACCTACTCGGAGCTTTAAAGTAAAGCAATAGTTATAAAACCTTAAACACCTATTAAGGTAGACAACTGAGTGGCTTAAAGAGAATACTAGAAGGAGATGTAGAGTTTTTTAATAATTATTAAAACCTTTACCTAAATGCAAGTGTCATTATACACTAGGGAACAATGGTAACTGACAGTCTCCTTTTTTTTCATTTAACGATGGTATTTCAGAACGCGTTTTCGCATATGGTTATTTTTAATTTTATATTTTTAGTACTATTTTTTACTAATGCTATACTCTTATGTATAATGGTGTTCTATATAGATGTGTGGTGTTTGTGATATGAAGTGTAGGAACATATTTTTGTCATGAAGTTTTTCCGACTTATGCGACAGGATATAAGTATTTCTCTTACTATGTCAGTATTATCATAATACTCTGCGCTCATTGAGTCTGATGTTATCGAGTTGATGCTAGCAGTAAGCTAGCTATGTCCCAACATATTTATTATTATTTATTATTTAAATATCCCTCCGTCTTAATAGAGCGTCGCAGGATCGCTTACGCATTCAACCGAAGACCCCGACGGCAGGTTTGCTTAAGCAGATCACAACCAAGGGGTTGCTCCATAGTCCGCATAGTACCTGAATTAACCTGCACGACACACCAACCATCTAAGTGGGCCACCTCTAAGTGCGTCTGCTAGCTTCGTGGGTGGTTGGGACTGGCGGTTACGTAAAAGTGGGATAGTTGTAGAAGAAATTTACGAATTATCTGGACGAAAACAAAAGTATGCACGGCGAAGACGAAGAAGCCTGTTTCGTTAGAAACCTTAAAAAAATGTTATGAATATTTTTATGTATTCAACACCCCACAGGACTGGGCACAGGCCTCCGTTATACGAGACGGATCAAGTCATAGTCCATCACACTGCCCAAAAGCGGGTTGGTATATGCTCCGCAGTTCTCTCAGTTATGCAGGTTACTTCTCTACTCTTAGTTACTTCTCTGATATCAGAGTGTCTCAGCAATACTGTGGGGTAACCCCTTAGCTAAAATCTTTGTCGGGACGACGTGGTTGAATGCAGTAAAGATCCTGCGACCCTCCATGAAGACGGGAGGTTTTGTTACTTTTTAGTGGGTGGTACTGACATTTAACAAAGGAGCTGAGTGATGAGAATCACGGAGACGAATAGAAACTATCTTTTAGGAACTTTGTTCTTTTTTTATAAATATTCTCTTTACAAATTAATCAATCAATTTGTTTTTAAATATTAGTTCTTTAACAAGTCTTGTAACTTAGGTCCTTTTTGAGAAATTAAAATAAACGCTTACTCATATTAAACTCAATTTAGCAAAAACGACTCAACCCACATTTTTTCCAAAAATAAAAAAAACTACATCATTATTTACAATTCAAATTTACTCATTAAAATATAAATATATTTACCCATACGTTACAATATTTCAAAATATTCCAAATCTAACATCATGGCAGCAATTCTCATCCAAACTTAAAACGCCGATAACTCAAAAGTTACTTTTTGTGGGTTGAGTCCTTTCTGCTTAACTACGTCCAACTAATCTCTACATTCTGGAAATTTGTCATTGTTTATTTACACTGCGTTACTTATGCCAAGACAAATTGAGGTTGCTTGATATTCGTTTAGATAATATTACCTAGATATACGTTTAAATCATCTACTTTAAAAGAAAATAAAAGAAGAAAAGAAAAGATTTAAAAGAAATAAAGATTTTGTATAAAATGCCAATTATTACGATTATAATGAAGATTTAATTATTTTAAACTGTACGATATAGTAATAATATATTTTCTTTCATTTATTAGAAAATATAAATTATCTTTTATATTTATATTATAAAAAATACATTATGAGGGAAATGAAAAACGTAAGAAAGAGGTTTATCACAAATAAGTGTTTATTAAAACAAATTAAACGTACATACATAACAGCAACACGCAAGACAATGCAAAGAGATTGGAATCAAACAGTTTTTATATAGAAATCTTAACATAATTATTTATATACAGTTCAATAACAAACATGTGAAAAATATTTATCCCGAGGAAGATAATATATGTATTTTACATTGTTTAGAAACGGTCGTAATTGGTCATACTTATAAAAACTTTGTCATAATAAATTCACTATAGTATATATAGAGATTAAATTAAAAATTGTATTTCTTACATAATATTTAACGCCTAAAATCAGTTTTTTTTAGTGCCGTTAAAGTTTCGAATAATGAGGAAAATATCAGAACAAACTTATATAGAGGTTTCGATAAATCTTTATTTGGTTACATAGATTTTTTAAGAGGCTGTGAGTTCGAATATTATAATTAAAAATAGTGAAAATTGCTTAAGCCAATAATTAAACCATTTTAATAAGGGCTAAACCTACATAAGACATAATAATAACAATAAATAATTGCTAGCATATACAAAATATAGCAGAGTATATAATTACGCTTTTTGTTAAAAAATTACACGATATCTTGTAATTTGAACCAGTCGAGATTGTTCTTTAGATAAATCGAAGAAAATAATAGCTTTAGGCTACGTATTTCTTCACTTGAGAAGAATTCTATAAAGTATTCAAAATATTGAGACTCAAAAATCTACATAAATCCGCGAAAATATCCATAAACAATTATTTTATTTAAATAAACCTTAGAAAGAATATACTGTTATATGTAATTCGGAAAAGTTTTACAAAAATACATAGTAGTAGCTTGAATAAAACAAATAATATAAAATAAAAGAAACAAACAATACGAAGTCGAATTCTTGCAGTACACTTACTCCAAAGCTGTAATCATACTTATGATAATAATAGTTTATATATGTAACAGTTTATTAAAACCTCTTGCATAATAATATATTCGCTGATTTGTTATTAATAATGGCGGATTCTGTAATCATCTCAATTCGGTATAATTATATACAAAAATTGTCTTTTATATAAATCAATTCTAAATGTTAGTTTATGAAACTTCATAAGAAACATACTATGTTTGTAATTGAAATAACACGAGATATATCAAACTATAGAATTTACGTAAAATATCGTAAATAACATACATATGTCATAATTTATATATGCAAGTACTGTGTCTGTGATTGTAAAAGAAAAATTTCATAGTATCGTCTTTCTTATAGCAATATTTTCGAATAAGTTTGCAGAAATAAATAAAATAAGTTAATAATAGATTCTTTCATATGAAAATATTCCTCATTGTGATAATTACGAAATGAAAGTATAAAAGTAAATAGGTTTGACTAGAACAAGTTATATAAATAATATAGGTACTTACATTGTACATAATAGTCTTGTGGCTTATTTCAAATGGTATGCGGTTCAAATAGGTAATGTTACAAAATTACAATATTATTATTTTTCCATACAAAAATTCATTTATATTTCTTTATTATATTTGTGATATGTTTTATAACTAGGCTATTTTCCATGAAATCTTAGTAGTTTTCAAATAAACGTACAATTCTTAACTTGTTTAAATTGATCTATGACCATTGACCGTATTTAATAAGGATCATATAAATGTTAACTTTTTTCCCATTCTTCTTATAAACTACTAAAAATTTTAATACTATATTATAATTTAATCAAGTGGTCCAAACTTTACGATATAACTGAGCGTATTTGAATCGCATACAGAATTAAACCTATAATAATAATTTAAGGCTGTCGTTAATCTTATACGTCTCAGGAAAATATGGGTGAATACAATACCCATAACGTATTTCAAGCGTGAAAAAGCGAGAACGATACATTAGACGCATATAAGATTAACAAGGCGTAAAAAAGATCGCAAACCGTAAACTATATTCGCTGAAGAAAATTTTGTATTAAATCGTAATACCACGAAAGGTAAATTTGACCTGAATCTTTTGTTGGCTGATCGAAAAATTCTCAATCCGTAATTAAGAGCAAAACAAAGAGTTATTAAAGTCATGGATACGTGGAAAATGAGGTGCTCCACGATCAATTTAGCCGTGGCGGTATTAATATATATGAAGTTGCTTTTAAAATATATATGGAAGACATTTATATATCTTACAATTTTATAGCTATTAGTCATTTGAGCACTGTTTAAAATAGATTTGAGGCAGTGTCCTTTCAACGAGAGTTGGATAGACTGAGAATTGGGGCGTCATCGACCGATGATTGTGGGTTCATCAGCCATAGCCAATTCGTCTGTGGCAGCCTTATCTCCCTTTCTCTTACGCGAGTACCACAAGAAGGATGCAGCCGCGAACAGGTTGACCAAAACCACGAACCAAGCCAGGAAAAAACTGATGTGGTAGCTGAAAGTATACATATTACATAATATATCTATAAATAAAAATATCTGTACCTTCTGTTTATAACGTATGGTTTCTTAAACCATTCCTCTAATAGCGATGAAACAAATGTTTACACGAATTTGTATAAGCGAATTTGAAACACCTGTTATCTAAATGTGCAATACCAATGTATGGTCGGTGAATAATTGAAACGTTTTTTTTATAATAAGCAGTATTTTCTTAGTTTATATTTCCAGTATTTATCTCCAGGTGTAAAAACGATAAAAATGATCTTATCTTTTAACTTTAGACAAATCACACATTTAAAAAATCGTTAAGCTCGGATACGTAATTTTGGAGTACATCGCGGTCATTTTTATGTAGATATAATAAAAATAGTAATAATATAAAGTAAAATATAAAATGTTTCGTATAAACCAACAAAAATATATATTATATTTCGTATAAACTCAACAAGAATTGAATAATTCATTAACAAATTTAATATTCACGCGTCTTTAGAGCCATTAATATAAAGTTATATAGGAAACGGAGGGAACAATATTCTGAATTATGATTGCATGGGTATTGATTTTAAATCATGGTCGATAAATTGCGCTGTCGTTTTTGAGTGACTGGCGCTTATATCGTGGCCTATTAATTTGAAGAATACCAAGAATTACGCTTGCGCAGTTTTAGTTAGTTAAGCTTTTGCTAAAAGCTTTTGAACCTACTTCGAAACGGAAGAAGGTATCAATTATGTAGAGCCTTTTTGGTGTTATTTAATGAATAAAAATGTACTTTGAATTGATTTTGATATCAGTTTATCTCCGTTTTTATAGTAAAAAAGTGTTTAAATACAATAATAGCTTACTAATGGTAGGCGCGCTCTGGATACACAAACTTCAAGTTCTTCTTCATATGGTCCACTGAAGACATCATCACTTGCACAACAACGATTGTGCACGAAGCTGTTAATAAACATTGGTAAATCAAAATGTGAATTCGTATGAGGAGAATAATATCAGAAGCACGGAGCTTATTTATTTAGTATCTAATTTAAACTTAATTTTTTCCATACATAATATAATAAAATTCCAAAAGAGTTGAATCTGTACATTAAATATTTTTTGGAAAATCTTCTTGAAATTTTCATTATTATCGATACAATCTATAGTTTTTAGAATTTTAGTCTGTCGGTGGCTTTTATGACGAGAAAACTACTAGACAGGTTTTGAATAAATTTGTTAAAATGATAGCTATGCTAGGTCATATAGGGTACTTTTTACTACAGGCAAACATCTAATTTCTCAGAAATCTATAAAGTGATCAAAGTGTATATATTAAACAGATGTGAAGTCTCTTATATTCCAAAAGCTAAGATCCGCAATTTCAACTTTCCATTGTAATTATTCTGAATATTATTATGTAAGATCCATTCGGGATCGGGTAGCGTATAACGATGAAATAGGGTTCGAACGAATATTATATTTCAATTCAAAAGCTACCGAGCAAAGCGGTGTAGGTAAATTATTGTATAATCACTCTTTTGTATTTTCTGTAATATTTTATATATTACCCTTTATATTTACCGTACACTCTATAGAAAAATTACATAACTTATTATTTTTGTAATGTTAAAATTATTATCAAATAAAATAATGATGTATTATTATATAAAAGTGGTTAGAGTTAACTTATCTCTACTGTATTGGTTGATGTAAATTCGATTCCTGGTTTGGACAGATCTATTTTATTATATTGTCTTATCTATATTATATTGTCTGTATAATGTATATCCTAAAACCTAATTACTTACTGCTGATGAAATGAATGCCCGCGGCGAGACGTTTGAACATGTAGCGTGGGTTGCGGAAGGTGTAAACTGAGAAGCCGCAACCCATAGCCATCACGAATAAACTGATGATGCCAAAAGATATCATCGTTCGAACGTAGTCTGCAAAGAAATATCACTTCAATTCCCTGTTGAAAAATAATCGATAACTTAGGTATACTTCTAAAATGGATTTTATTGTTACTCAATGTACGCCAAACTTCTGATTCTTATTTGAAACCCTATAATCTTATCAATTTTTTTTTTTATGGGACAAAGGGGGCAAACGGCCAGGAGGCTCACCTGATGGTAAGTGATCACCTCCGCCCATGGACATCTGCAACATCACAGGGCTTGCAGATGCGTTGCCGGCCTTTCAGGAAAGGGAGGGAAGGAGGAGGGAGAAGGACGGGAGTGGGGATGGGGAGTGGGCCTCCCGGACTCTCACTTACCGGACGAAACGCGACAGCATGGCTGCCATTTCACGCCAGTCTTCTGTGAGAGAGTGGTACTATACGGGGCGTGCCGGCCCATTCGGCTGCTACCCGAAGGTAACAAGCATGGCACTACCACTTGAAATGTTTTAAGTGTTTAAATAATATATTTTCGTCATCCAGTTCCGTGGTAAGCTACGAGGCTTTAGTTATAGCTACCAGATAGTAGATAACTACACTACCCATATACAACTTTAAGTACATCAATATCATAAATATATACTGGAGTACAAACATTCGTGCTCAGCAAATGAATGCCACCAGCTGTATTCGAACCCGCGGCTGCTGGCATAGGAACTATTGTCACTACAATCTGAGCCAAGCATGTTGTCAACGTTAAAAATTTGGAACTGGTCAGAGCTATTCGCACAAGCCTCTTGAGATTTGACAAATCGAATGCCCTTATACTTTTATTTTGTATAATGTAATTGTTTATAATAATTATTGTTTAATATTAATATTATATAACTTTTAAACGACTTGACTAACTCGTATTCAAACTACATATTTGTTTATCAGTGCAAAAGTCCTGAATTATACTAAAAGTATTGAAACTATTGATTCTTTACAAAATAATTTGAGACAAGAAACAGATAACAGCCGTTATTGACAACTTAATTTACTTCGGAAAGGGCAGAGAAACATCTGTCGGTCTGTATTTTTATACATTTACTCTTATTACTTTCTAGCGATCTGTCAACAGCATTCTGCGATCTATTTAACGTCAGTGTCGTGTGCACACTCAATTACTTCTTAGTGTTGCACGAATATGCCACATTATATATGTTTTTATTCCAATTTTATTGAACTTCTAAACTAGAATATGTTTTATGGATTACATTAATATTTTTATAAAATGCCAATTGTTGCAATGATCTTTATAAGATAAGGAAAGGGTTTTATATTTAATATATTGTGTATACTATACTACTGAAAAATAAAACGGTACCAACAATTTTTGAAAAAATGGCAACACTATTAATATAGCACTGTGTAGTTTTATCGATTAAGTAATTAACGTTGTGTCCAGCAAACACAAAGATCAGAACGGAACATTCTGAACGCTTTTACGAAGAGCTTAATTTGAAAGCTTTTATCAGCTTTTATAGAAAAAAAACTAATAGATTAACAAAAGGACCGATAGATGCTCTAAACCTGTTCATACGAATGATTCAAGTGTTCAGATTTAAAACTAATCTATCAATGTTTATGTTCAGTATCAAATTTTTATTAGCTTTGTAATGCATTAGCTATATTCTTTTTAAAGCCAGCTTAGATAAGATGTTTTTTTTTTTTTTTTTTATGGGACAAAGGGGGCAAACGGGCAGGAGGCTCACCTGATGGTAAGTGATCACCTCCGCCCATGGACATCCGCAACACCACAGGGCTTGCAGATGCGTTGCCGGCCTTTCAGGAAAGGGAGGGAGAAGGACGGGAGTAGGGATGGGGAGTGGGCCTCCCGGACTCTCACTTACCGGACGAAACGCGACAGCATAGCTGCCACTTCACGCCGGTCTCCTGTGAGAGAGTGGTACTATACGGGGCGTGCCGGCCCATTCGGCTGCTACCCGAGGGTAACAAGCATGGCACTACCACTTGATGTCGGTCTATAATAGAAACCTAAGTAATTATACTTAGCATTAGCCATCTCGAAGATATCTCGACACTCGGTATCTACCGACAATCTTGTATCAGTGAACCAGTTTACAGCCTTTTTACTTTAAGTTACTGAAGAGTCCTCATTCAACACTCTTTGCTGTACAATATTTTTAACCGACTTCCAAAAAGGAGGAGGTTATATGTTTCGATGTATGTATTTTTTTTTTTTTTTATGAATGTTCACCGATTTCTCCGTCAACTGTGGGCCGATTTCAAAAATTTTTCTTTTGTTCGGTAGGGTATAGTTCTGAGGGGGTCCCATTATCACAAAATCAGGATCTGATGATGGGATCTCAGGGAAATCCAGGGCAACTTTCAAAATTTATAGGCACCTATTATGTTTTTTATATATTTTCTTAAGCTGTTCAAGCATTTGCGTCTGAAAATCGTCATCTCATGTGATGAGCTGATGATGGAAGGTAGAATTCTTCAAATGTTATTTTTTATCTGTGTTCACCGATTTATGCGTCAATTGTGGGCCGATTTCAAAAATTAATTTTTTGTTTGGTAGGGTATACTTCCAAGATGTTCCCATTGTCACCAAGTTAGGATCTGATAATGGGATCCTAGGGAAGTCGATGGCAACTCTTAAATTTTATAGGCACTTAGTACATTTTTCATATATTTTCTAAAGTTTTTTAAGGATTTGCATTTGATAATTACCATCTCATGTGGATAAGCTGATGATGGAAGGTACAACTCCTCAACGGCTAGGAGTTGAAAGGAAATTCCTTTAAAATTATACATACATATAGATTGATAGTTGTGTTCTTCCAGGCTATTACGTTAATATGATAATAGAAGGTAAATCTCATTAATCTCTAGGTGTTAGGTGGAATAATGGACGTGGTTTATTTAAACTATTACGTATGGGGAATGTAAACATAAAAATGAGCTCGTAGTTTAGTTACAGCTACAGTAGTCGTAGATCGAGTACTCTTTGGACACCAACACACCCCCCCCCCCTTTCGGCAGACCCGATAATTAATTACTATTGCGTTACATACGTTAATAGGTATGCTCGTTGTTTAATATAAAGCTTAAACAGATTTTAAATTAGTGACATATAGTAAGTCACTATAATTAAATCAGCTAAATAAAAGGCACACTAAAAATGGAAAAATAAGTTATTTTAAAAAAAAAAATTAAACCGACTTCAAAAAATCTGCACTAAAAAGAGAAAAATCTAAACTAAAAAATAGAAAATAATACTTTTAAGAACTTTGTTAATTTTGGAGTCGGTGCCAGCCAAGTATTTTGATTATGTTTACAAATTGATAGATTAATCGAATATGTATCTATTTAGGGTTATTTTGCTTTGGCTGGCACCGACTCCAAAATTAACAAAGTTCTTAAAAGTATTATTTTCTATTTTTTAGTTTAGATTTTTCTCTTTTTAGTGCAGATTTTTTGAAGTCGGTTTAATATGAAAATACCCTAATGTGGGATAATTAAAATATTATTTTACTTAAAAAAATATATGTTATTTTACGTTAAAATCTTTCTTATTAAATGTTTCTTTTGTTTGGTCGTATTTAATAACACACACGACATCACAGTGACAGTTAAGATTGATTGATGGTTCGTTAAAACTTGCTCTGAAACTTTTGATATCAAATCCTTTGTTCTGTATCGTATAAATGTAAAATAATATAAATATTTTTCGTTATTATAAGCACATGTCAAATAAAAAATAATAAAAAGCTAAAAATAGAAACTATACAGTCCCAAGTAATTAACATTATCACTAAAATTAAACGGCAAATGTTTTTAATATTTAAGTCGGCAGTGGTAGCCCAGCGGTAACGCGCTCGCTTGTATAACCGAGTGATGCGGGTTCAAATCTGGGTCTCGCACCTCTGATAGTTTCATGTCCGAACCATTTCTATCCTGATTACCACTTGTCTTACGGTGAAGGTAAACATCGTGAGGAAACCTGCATGTCTGGGAAAACCTAGCAAACGCGCACTAGGCCAGCGCGGTGAACTATGGCCTGATCCCCCTCGTACTGAGGGAAGCCTGTGCCCAGCAGTGTACAGTGTAATTTAAAAAAAAAGGGCTGATGACATGACAAGTGTTATCAGGAAATATAACGTTAGATATCGTTGTAACGACTCACTAAAAATAGAATGATTCGGGGTTACCCTTTGTTTCCTTATTTATTCCTGATCTTAAGGGAAAACCCCTAAGGATGATAAAGATCATATCGTATATGGTAAGGTGTATGGTACTTACTCGCTACATCTATATCATAAGCGGGATCAGCGGGCTTTCCGTTCTTCATAAGAGGCTGAGCTAAATAATTTGTACAATCTGTAACAAATGAAAGTGAAAATTAATATTTATATACGAATATATAACATAAACGCTTATATACATATGTATTATGTAGCTTACTGTTATTTACATAAATTCGAAGATATCTACTTATTACTAAAGTGAAGATAAGATATTTTAAAAGAATTAAGAATTTTATTTTTATACAATTTAATATTTATTTTTTTTATTACGAAAATGAAAAGACGAATTTCAATAAAACTTAACTATTTTTCGGTAATGACAAGAATTATATACACAACCATTATTGTATATACGTTATGTTAAACGGTAAAATGATAAAAATGCAAGAAATTCTGAAAGAGTAGCAAAATGTAGAAGCGTTACACTATTATTTTAACTGGTGAAAAAACGAATGGTTTTCTTTCAAACTACATCCATGTTTATAATTAAAACATTTTATCCATTGTGCGGAATAATTACATTAAATATTTTTTGAAGTCGGTGCAGGTACTTTTTGAATTAAAATATACACAATTATGAGTCAAAGTTAAATGAATTTAAAACCGGAAATATTACAGATTGTGATTCAATATCTAAAGCATCCGAAATAAAATTCTTTTTGCAATATAGTGTAGCATAAAAAAAATATCGTAGTCTAAACTCACAAGGACATCACTATACCAAATTGCACTAAACTCATTTCGGTTGTTTTCTTTTGATGCGGTCTCAGACAGAGAGACTGTATCGATTACGTCTCTCTACTTTTTTACGCGTTTTTTTTATTTCAATTTTATTATGACGTGATTTCTTTTTTGTTCTAAAAATTTAATTAAACTGGAGATGATTCAAAAATAAATCGAATACATAAACTCGAAACAAGAAACGTATGTATGTGAAGAACTTTTTGTAGAATATGAAACTAATACAAAGTTATAAATATAAAGTCTCGTATACTAATAAAACGGTTTTTCATAGTACTTTCTTATGTTTAAGCGAATATTCGACATTGTCAATGAAAGTACCTTTTAAATCCGCAACAAAATCCGAAAAGGTAGTTTCATTTATAAAAGAATTTTATTCTGTTTATTAATAAATTAACTTAATATTAATATATATACATACATATTTACAAAGTATACACTCATCATCTATATTTAAAATCAATCTGTATTTTAACGGTCCACATAGATTCCAAAACGACTAGAGTTTAATTCGTCAGATAACCCAGCGAGTGATGGTTTGGTAGCGATCGAAAATTTGAACACGGGCGAAGCGTGGGTACTAAAATATGTTGTCTTTCCGTCAACAACAGATGTTATAAATTAGAATTAATTTTTGGATTTTCAGAATCTGTAGCTTGACCGAGGCAAAAACACTAGTGGTAGCTTTTATAATATCCCCGCATTCCTAAGGTTGATTCGAAGTGCACGAGAAATAATTTAAAGCCCATTCATACCATCAACGTATCATAAATGCGAGTCTATAATTATATTTTTTTATATACAACACTGTGCAAGTGTACATTGTGAATATCATCATTTGTATTTTTGTAGTATGCAGTAAGTATATTAAGTAAGTTTATTTACGTACAATTTTAGCATAACAAAAAAAATTTAATTCAATATTTGCTAGCTAATTTATTATTTCAAGTATTTTTTTTTATCATCAGCAATAACATCACAAGCTTCTATTTATATGTCGTAATGCCGATTTGGTTGCGTTAACTGCGCACAGTGCACCATTGTTTATTTACTTACGTTCCTATCCTACATATTACGTACTACACAGTACCTACACTATAGCGAGAGGCGACGACTCGATAAACCAGCGTGGTATTTTTATCGGTGACTATAAATCTTATTGTGTGGGCTGAAAAGATCGTTTTTTGTAGGAATTTATTCATTTCTTCAGTAATCGCGTTTCTTTTCATTATTCGTAGGTTTCAAGTATGTTATGTGTAGCTTCAGTTGTTTAGATTTTTAAGCGCTATATGTAAAATCGAACTAAGAGCGTTATATATAGGAATATTAATATTTTTATATGTATGCATAATTATGCGTTAATCTTTCATAAACGGCTGAGCGGATTGTGATAAAATGCAGTGCCAATATAATTGCTAAAATACGACTTGGCATAGGCTCCTAGGTACACGCCCGAGCAGTTTAACGAGTATATAATACTCGTAGCTAATAGTTATTTATCTGTGATAAATTGAAAAGTTAAATTAGTAAGATACTTAACTGAAAGGGGAGATACGTATGTACATGTAAAGAGTTAAAGTGATGCAACGATAAGTTATGGACTATTAAATAAATACTAAGCAAAAATAACATGTATCCGTAAAGTCAAACCAACAAATGCTTTATGTTAAATTTAATATTAAATGTATTTTTAAAAATATTATCAAAGTAGCAAGCAGGTGTTTTATTTATTTACTGCTCTCGAATTTTCGTAATATAATGTAATAGAGTTAAAGCACGGTTTAAGGAAAAATACTGAATTTTTAAATAAGATACAGCTATGTTCTCTATACATCTCTAAAATTCTAACTGAGTCAAATCTGTACATTAAATATTTTTAAAAAAATATAATTGAAATAAACATTATTATCGATACTGAGGCAAAATCTATTTCTTGTTTTTAGAATTTTTGTTTGTCTGTCTGTGACCGCATCACCAGAAAACCACTGGACGGATTTGGATGAAATTTGGTACGATGATAGCTGGTTAACAAGATCAATATATAGGATAGTTTTTACTGCGGGAAAGTATCTAATTTCTAGAACTTAACTTTTACTCACAAAAGTTTTATAATTTTTATATAAAAATTATAAAATTTTTGTGCTTTCTTTATTCTTCATGGCAATAATTAATAAACTATGAGTGACTATCATGTGTTAGAGTCATTAGAACTATAAATCACATATAATATCTTGATTAATGATTTAAAGTACCTTCTAATTCATGACTTTTATAACCAATTCTTGACGTTGTGTGTGTAAATGTTTTTTTTTGTGATGAAAGGAACTTAAAAGCTATAAACGTCAGGGGTATATGTAGGCCATGATTTAATTTATTTTACGATGCAGTGGTAAACCAATGTCTTTTGAATACGCAAATGGATTTTGATTGTAAAAAAATATATGAATTCTATTATGAAACGATTAGCATTGACGCGTTTATAATGAAATTCGAAAGTCGCATCAGACAACTATCATAAATGTGAAAATGTTGTATATTTTGATGTTTATACTTCTCTGGTGCTGGCCGCATTTGAATATCTTTTACTACATGTATAGGAAAACATCTGACGGGTCCATGTCTGAGAAAAACCTAGCAAGTTTTCAAAAGACATGTGAAGTCCGCCAACACGCACTAGGCCAGCGTGGTGGATTATGGCTTTATCCCCCTCGTTCTGAGGGAGGCCCGTGCCAAACAGTGACACGCTAAAAAAGGCTGAAGAATAAATAATATATAAATAAATGTTGGGACATTAACACAATACCATCTAGTTCCATTGTAAGTTGCATATATAATTTTAAATACATACTACTACTACTATATATTATTATAAATGTCAATACTCAACACCCATGACTAGAGAAGAAACATCGCATTTATCACACAAATGAATGCCCCTAGCGGTACTGGTACCCGCGACCACTGGCACAACACTGGATGTTGATCCAGTGTTGTGCCAGTGGTCGCGTTGACAAGCTGAACCAAATGAGTCGTATATATATTAATATACACGTTATACTTAAATCGAAATAATATAAATTTTAATTAAAATTTAAAATATGTACTGTGCTTAATCTTGTCTAGCATCATATTATAGGGTTTAGACTAAACTTCACTCTGCAAGCATTAGAGAATAGAAATCTGATATATATGGTAATTTAATTGCATAATACACATAAGACTGCGTTGGCTCAGTTCTTCAGCAGGTCCAAATCACGGGTCTCGCACCTTTAATCATTTCAAACATAATTCCTACTTTACGGTGAAGGAAAACATCGTGAGGTGTTTGCGTGCTGAGAAAACCTAGCAAGTTTTTGAAAGACATAATATAAAGTCCGCCTACGTGCACTTTAGCCAGCGTGGTGGATCCCCAGGGGATTAGGGGAATCCCCTCGCATTGAAACGGGGGCTCGTGCCTAGTTAGTAGCATGTTAATAATGACTGAAGCACTCGCATGACATACCCATACATCATAATATGTTTAATGCTTACTTTTGATATAAATATCATTTTGCTCTATGAGTACATTGGGGGAAAGCGGAAATTAAATTGGGTATATCTTGGAAACTAAATAACTAACTGTAAAATTTAAGACTATACTAAATATCAAAATTAAAACATAACAAGAGCAATTTTTAATAAAACTGTAAATATTAGATTTTCATATTTTTATCTTACATCATTATCAGTTTTAGCTGACAGTAATTGGCAGATATATGACTTTTGTTTATTTTATACGTATGAATTCGTAAAACAACGTTTATATGACACCCAATAAAGCAACGATTACGATTTATTGTTTATTATTGAAGCACGCCTATATACGACCTCTAAACCAGCGGGTTATGTAATACGTAAAAAAAATTCTACAGCTGGCATTTTAAATGAACTTGTCTTAATACTTTCTTAGATTTACGCGAATATTCAACATTATAAATGAAAGTACCTTTTCGAATTTTGTCGCGGACACGGGTCCATGATTGCTGTAAAGCATTCGAAACGTCGGGAACTAAAAATCAAAATAAATCCGCGACAAAATCCGAAAAGGTTGTTTCATTTATAATGAACTTGTCTTATTTATTCGAGTATGAGAAACACTAATTAATTTCAGTATAGAAAAATTAATTTCTGTACATGTTTAATATTTTTTTTATAAAAACACACTGTATACAGGTACCTATTAACTCGCAATATTTAAAAGTCTGAACAATGAAATAATATAATTTTCCAATACATAGAATAATATATGAACTACATACATTACTAATGTTTCAAATTAATTGCGTCTAATAATGTTATCAGCCAGTGTATTTGGCAAGAACAATAATTATTTCAACGCCAATTTGCTAATACAACAAATCATAGAAGTCCAGACAAAGATGTATTGCTCATAAAGTCATAAGAATTGAGCCGTGTTTGTTTTCATTAGACAATTAATAACAATAATATCTAGTACAATAAATACAACGATTTCAACTGTATGCTACATAGTAATAATATTTCGAATTATATACAGCCGATAAACAGCTATTAATTCAGAAGTTCACGCTCTGTTCACGTTCACTATTGACTATACTGAGTGAACCCAATCAAGTCCTCCAACGCGCATTCACCTTGTCGTGGCGGGGGGTTCAGTAGCGTCCGGCAATTCGGCTGGGCCTAAAGCTAAGAAAAGTTTAGGAGGGGCCCACTTCGGTGGGCGTTGTGACATGTGGGTTACTTCTGGTACTTCTCTGAGAGCAGAGTGAACTGTGGAGCAACCCCTTGGCTTTGTGGTCTGCTTCGGCAGGCCTGCCGTGTAGGGGCGTAGTCATTGAGTTATAAATAACATCATTGGGCGTAGTGGTTGAATGCGCAAGCGACCCTGCGACGCCCCATTACGACAGGTGTAGTCTGTTGGGTTTAAATGGATAGTACTGGCTTTTCTAGTCAGCGAGTCCCACATAACGTGTGGTATGAGTCAATACTTTTCCCAACATTAAAAAGAAAGTATCCCAAGCAAGCAAGTGTGTTACTGGGCTACTGCGTAGCGTATTTAGAATTATTTTTCATTAAATAAATTTATAATGCTCATAGATTATCCATACTAATAATACTGTATCAGTATTATGATAGTAACTTTATCTTTCAGTTTGTTAGATTTTGCTACTAGAACTTGTTTTGTTCGTGAAGGAAAGTATCCCAACGGTGTGACAACTAAGAGCTTGCAAGACGTCAGACCTTCGAAATGGATAAAAATGTAATTAACAATGAAAGTAGCATACAATTTCAATACAATGTCATGCAAGAAACGGGCAAAGTATAAGATATTTTTTTCAGTTAAAAGAAACTAAGATATAGGTTGCTAATAGATCTATGATATGAAAGACGTGCTGTGTCGCGCTGAACTGTGCAACACGGTACTACTTTTTAAGGTTCCGTACCCAAAGAGTAAAACGAAATCCTATTACTAAAACTTAGCTGTCTGTCCGTCTGTCACCAGGCTGTATCTCATGAACCGTGACAGAAGTTAGTTAGACAGAAGATTTTTTTATAAGTGCAAAGGTATATGTGTGTGAGGCATGTATTTGTATTATAATCGATGCGCTATAACAGCACCAAGTTACCAATACGCTACCTACTTTTAAATTTATTTTTTTCTCCAAAAAGTACTTCGTATGAACTTGGCTTAATATAAAACGAAGCATTTAAATTATTATCTTAATATGATAGCATGCTACATATTATGAATGTTTATTATTTATTCTACATCTTACTCAGACGCCAAAACATTATAAAATATTGTTTTTAAACAACTTTTTTGCTAAAATATGTATTTTTATAATACTTCTTGTCAGTCAGTAAAATTTAAGAATAGATTCAAGCATGTTTTAATTTTTCCTAGATGGTTCCGAAGATATTTTTCTACCTTCATAAGTCATAGGCTACTTTTATCCCAGAATAATGCACTGTTCTCATGGGATGTAAAAATAATAGACCACGCGTGCGAAGCCGCGGGCGTTCACTAGTAAATAAATAAATAGAGTAGAAGTTAATGGTTTATATTTTCTGTGCATACATTTGCAAGGCAAATGTTGCTATATATTTTCCTTTTAGAATTCATTTGACTTGCTAAGTAAGTATAATAGTTTAATGTTACTACATACGCGCATAAACAATAGCTCGGGTACGAATGTTATTTTAAGAGATCATTATGTAAGCGCTTAATTTTAATAATCTTAGATTTAGTAAAAAGATGAATAAAAACTAAAAAAAGTCATCTATCTAGTCATAGAATTTACTTTTTTTGCTTTTTTATAATACCTACTATTATAAAATAGCAAAAAAAGTTTAATTCTATGGTAAATTATTTTATGGTAAAAGGTATGTTGGTTGCCGTAAAAAAAGTTTACACTTACTATATTAAAAGTATCAACTACCACTTTCTTTTTTAATACACTTTTAAAAATAAAGTACATAACAATGCTCCCGTTCAAAGCTTATATAAAAGCTAAACTGAGGTTTAGAAATAGCGACAGAACCGCTAGAGTTATGATAATAATTGGTAAACACACAAGTCGGATTCATTACGCATGTCCGTTCTGTTCGCTGTAATTTGTGAAGACGTTTAATACCTAGAGAATAACTCACAAGTAAAATAAGGATATACCTTTGACTTCCATATTGTCGTAACTCAACAACTATAACAATCATTAGTTCTTTTATGCTAAATAACAACAATTTTAGATACAAAATATACATTTTGAAGCTGATAAAATTAATTTTCTATAATATACAAAACTAGCGATGCCCTATCGCTTCGCTCAAGTTAGTTTCTTACATTACATACCTTAACCTATTACACGTGATTTTGTGTTTTCCTATACTATGAAATAAACGAATATGAAATTGTCGAGCTTTTATTTCGTTTTATGTATTTTTTATACATAATCGATCCCTGTCACACCCAAAACAATTATTTCAATCGGTCCAGTCATTTCCGAGTTTAGGTGAGACTAACGAACAACAATGGAATTTTACATATATATCTACATACAGAGTATAACAGAAAATATTTTTTTCTATTATCCATAACATTTCCACATAAGTAACTTTAAAGGTTTAGAAATAAAACATGCAAGAAAAATACGTGAACGTGTAATGGGATACCAGTTATACAATATGCGCAGGCGAGTCAACTCATCGTTGTTTTCGCAATCACAAAAATAAATCAAGAAATACACGCTACCCGCTGAAAGATAGACGTGGTTTATTTGGATTTCTATTTTTTCTATGGTAAAAGAAATAGCTTTGATAGAAAAAGTAAACCAGCGGGAGCTAATGGAGTTGCTGAGTGAGCTAAAACAGAAGGCGGTCCGGCGAAAAATAAACTTACATTGTACAACGTTGTTTTGCAGTATATTAGTCAGTTAACACACCTACTTATAACAAATGTGTGCTGTGAAGATAATTCATTATCATACTATAAGCAAATTAACGTCATCGCACTACAAAGTAATTTTGATGCTCGCATTTTAGACTTCCGCGACCGGCCCTTTTTGTTTATTGAGGTCTGAAGGGTTTCCTAAATGATGTACCAATACGATATTCTATAACTTGATATTTTCTAGACTCTAGAGAAAATATAAAAATAACAACAAATCCTATGTGGTTATGTTAATGTATAGTGTGTTCTTCTAACGCTATTTATATAACACAAGTATTTTCCGACCCGCGTCATTTAATTTTGTAGAGTTACTTCGCTTAGGTCATAGAAGATAGCCTATAAACTCCTTCAATAAAAAGGCTAGATGTAAATATCAAAATGTAATATTAAATAAATTTATATTTTCAATCAAATGTGTAGGTATAATGTCAGTTGCCTTAGTAGCTGTAGTAAATATATATTAACAATGTATAATAAGGACGGAGGAAGGAAGTGGAAAAGAGGGACAGGGTAATCGATCTCATTATTCTTGAATATAGTATATGCGTATAGGTATATGTTTGTTCCTGGGTGTGTTTGAACGGTAAGTACGGATGTTCCACAGGAATTGTATAAAAGTAATTTATGTGCTATTCTAGACTACAATCTACCTTTATGATAAAGTTTCATCCAGATCTTCTAACGTGATTGAATAACAAACATTCATCAAACCAAATTTTCTTACTTATAATATTTGAAGGGTACAGGGGTAAAACAATGAATGTCACAAAAAATTCTAATAATTAAAAAGTATGGGAACATTAAGATTTTGCCACGTATCATAGAATGCAATATTAATTAGATAAAAAAAATATGGAATTGTCTAGAAGCTAGCATTAACTACGACCAAAAGCTAATACGTCAATCGTTATAATGTAAGGCGAGGTAAACATTTTTAGTGTATCAATTATTTCTATACTTTGAACTCTTTGTAGACATATAATGATGTTTTTAATAACTTCATTTCACAAATAATATAAACATTAAACGGAGAGTAAAAACGTCGACAATAAGTTCTTTAATCACATATAATTGAATTTAGTGACGTGTAAAATTGTTTGAACTTTTTCTTTCAATGTTGTTTTAATTTGACTGTTATTCGGATGTTGGTATTGTGCTTTTGTATGCTTTTTATGTAGGAGTATAATTACTTTTATTTATCCTTGTTTCGCTCAATTGCTGCCCTAGATGCCTTTTGTATATATTAAGTATATTCTATATATATCACTAGCAACTCAACCCTGCGTCGCTCGGATTCGATCGTACGTTGATTTATGCGAAGTATATTCTAATGGTTAATATCAACTTTAAGTATATACTTGATATTTATTTTAAGGATGCCTTTGTAATTTCAGAAACAACCATTTTAACGATATTATCATACCATTACATGTGTCTTAGAAACTAGTAACTGAATTACAAAGTATTCACTTACTCGTACTTGACAAAAGATGTAGAATAGATTACTAATTATTTCTACGAGTATGCAGGCTTATTACTAATAATAATTACTAATAAACCAAAAGAAACTCATAATTCATTAAATACCATTAGCAAAATGACTTTTTGACTAGACTTTTCTTCGCTAGCGATCGCGAGTTCTAGTCCCTCTGGGGGCATACATCTGTTGAGCACGAATGTTTGTACTCAGTCACGGGTGTTTATATTTATAGTATGTATGTATTTAAAATGTATATGTATGTCAACTATCTGCTATCCGTAACACAAGCTTAACTTACCACGGAACTAGATGGCGCTGTGTGTAATAATGTCTCAACATATTATTATTATTAACTTTTTATAAGATCTTTTACATATTATCCAAGTTACTGTATACTTCAGTTATTGTATTTGTCGTCGGTACATTGATTGATAGCATATTAATATGGTGCATACAAATATAATACCATTATTAAATTTGTATATTTAATGGACAATTCTAAACTCAATATTCAAGCTTCAAGCTTAATATTCCGTCTGTCCGTCATGATTAAATTAAAGTAACAGCCAAATGAGACATGACAACGGCAAAATTACGACAATATAAAAAATAAGGGCAAACTGATAATGGCAAGCTTTTGTCCTCAAAGAATGAATAGGTAGGTCTTTTATTGGTCAAAGTGTACGAATGTATAATAAAGTTCTACAGGCAACATTGATATTGGTGAATAAACCTTAAATCGAACATATAATATAAAGCATAGAATAAGGTAGTAAGTATATTATTTCATCATAAATTACTAGTCTTATTCTTATAATATAAGTCTGCGGTACTAATTTTAGTTTTATAAGTAGAAATTTTACTTTATTTTTTAAAGTAATACTTCTACCCAAGGGCATTCCAGCGGTAAAGCGCTCGCTTGTATAAACGAGTGGTGCGGGTTCAGATCCGGGTCCGCAACTCTGATATTTTCATGCGCGAATCATTTCTATCCTGATTACCACTTGTCTTACGGTGAAGGTAAACATCGTGAGGAAACCTGCATGTCTGAGAAAACCTAGCAAGTTTTCGTAAGACATGTGAAGTCCGTTAACTAGTGCGGTGGATTATGACCTGATCCCCTTGTAAGGAGGGAGGCCCGTGTCCAGGAGTGGGACGTTAAAAAAACTGATGACAATATTTCTACGTAAGTTTTCGGCTCTTCTCAGCCATTACATCCGAGCTGGAGTTTATACGGCCTCAAGAACGTACAATACTCACATTTAATTTTATATTTAACAATGGATGCTTCAAAATTGGTTACAAAGGTCTCTCTCTTCTAAACGAATACAATTGTATGTATATATTATTAGGATTAGATTTAATTTTGATCTAATTAAATATATACTTGAATTTCTAAAGCTCATGTTGTACTAAGTTTGTACTTATTTAGGTTATTCACGACATAAAAGTAACTTAGATTTTACGCAAGATTTGCAAGTAGATAGTAATTGTCAAGTAGAATTAATGTTAATGATTTAACGTAGGTACACGAAGACCTAAATGCGCGTTTTAAACGCAATAACGCGCTTGTCACGTTTACAATATCAAAACAAGTAATCCGCATTTTTAAATATGTTAGTGCAGAATTTACGCGTGACGACGTACGTTTAACGTACCAAAGACTTGGGCGCCCTTATGAAATGTGTTGTAGACAGGCCCTAATGCAGAATACGAGGGTTTATGACGCCCACCTATATCATAAATCATTTAGTTTATGTATTACACAAATTAACAATAATAATATTATTAAAATTCATCCTTTAGCTACAAACTGAACACGTAATAAATAACTTGACGACACGTTTGGGTCAGTTGGTAGTCACCCTACTTTCTGAGCCAGCGGTCGCGGGTTCGAGTCCCGCTCATTTGTTGAGCACAAATGTTTGTACTGCAGTCATGGGTTAATATTTATAATATGTATGTATTTAAAATTTATATGTGTAGTATATCAACTATCTGGTATCCGTAACACAAATACGTAATTTAGCTTACCACGGAACTAGATGGTGCTGTTGTTATAATGTGCCAATGTCCCAAGTAGTAATAAATGTTATTATACTAAAAAGTATTAGAAAATCTACTTACTAGTAAAATATTCTCTTTTCAATTCGCTCACATCGAATGGATTCAAAGACGCCATATGCGTCGCATTGTGCTGTAGGACTGAATTGTCAGTTGGGTGAAATACGTATCGACATATCTCCCACACGCCTGAGTCGCTGTACATGAAGTAGCCTCCTCTGGTCGGTAGAAATATACCTGAAATAGAGATAATAGATATAAATGTTCTTAAATATTTAAATTCTTCTTTATTAATACGGGACATTTATGACATTTGTTACATTTACTTTGTCAGTGTGACTGGGATACTGTGGAAATTGAAAAAAAATGTAGGTACGAGATAAGAAATAAATAGAAAAATTTTCAATAGCCTCTTTATCGTCGAATTTAAGGGACTACTGACAACTTATTTATCATTCATTTATTTAAAGAAGGTATTTAAAAAATATACGATATAAATTTAAGGTTATTTGATGCTGTATGGTTTTTACTAATAGAGAAAAACGATGCAAGCTTGTATAGAATAATATTATAATAACTATATAGTGGTAACGAGAAATATATCTTAGTTACTCACTATTATAACTACAATTATTTCTCATCAATAATATAATTTATGTCTCCGATAGAACAGCTATTCATACTTTATATTTTTTATGTTTTAAATACCGATGACACAGAGCCCTCTTACTGTTTAGCCAAAATCTAATCTTTTGTAATATATTTAATAATATAAATACCCAAAATACTATTTATAATATTATTAATATTAATATTGCCTATTTGTAATATTATTAATATTAATTATTACAGACTTGCCCTCCTTCGCCGAGGTAAATAAATTATACGGTTAACGGCTTCTGTCACTATTGGTTAACTACTCGTAGTTTTCGAAGTGCGGCTAACGCTAAGCAAGTTTTAATTAAATAATAACAATTATTAGAACACATTATAAAATATTAACACACATAATATAATGACTCTTGCTTATTCTAAAATATATTACACTACATAGTATAAAGCAAAGTCGCTTCTCGCTGTCTGTCTATCCTAATGTATGCGGATTTTGATGAGGTTTTTTTAATAGATAGGCTAAGGGAGTAAGAGGGTAACAAAGTTGTAAAAAAAACGATTCCTTGACTAATCTAATCGAGCACAGTTGATTTTTATATTGTAAGGGTTATTGTAAGGGTTATTATTATATACAAGAAATATATAATCTGACGATTTACGCAAGCCGATCTTGTAATAAAAAGTTTCAGTTTTTTAAATCAAATTTGGTCAGTTATGTTTGTAGTTATTTTGATAATACGAGTGTATAATGATATGAAATGTTTTCTGTGAAGAAGATGAATCTTTTAAAAAAAGTTATTCAAGTTGTCAGATATTCTATTAAAATATTCGTCAGGTTTTTAGTCAATATGGCTGGGACATCATGATGAACCTTCAGTATACTAATCTAATGTACTCGAGTATGTCAAAATGTCGTTTTTTCTTTACATTTTTAGCAATTCACTGCAAGCTTGCGTCACTTCTAAATCGTCAGTTTAAGGAATGGAAGCATCTGTAGGGTGTAATTAACGCCCCCTCTAAAAATCTGATGCGTTCAAGTAAATTCATTTTTTTTAATATTTTTTACCCCTCCCGCATCGGCCGGCATTCGGCAGATTATTATACGAGTATATTTCATATCAGACACATGTTGGAGTATGTCCATCTCATAGATTTTTTTACAATTTTGAAAGTCTGTCTACAATATCTTATAGGTTTCCGCGACGCTTGAGTAAATCCACATTTAGCATCATGGGCTCCCTTACCATAATAGTTGTACAATCAGCCATTAAACTTTACAAGACCTTAAGAGGAATTACTACCAAGAGCATAAAACTATGTTTTGATTGTATAATTAGTCGGACTTAATAATTATGTTATCTTTTTTAACTAACAGCCATAGAATCGTAAATTAGCCAGAAAATGTTATTCGCACCTAAGCCTGCATTAAAGATCCATTTGCACTGGCGCCAGATATTTATAATTATACGTACACGAAAACTAACCTTATTTCTTCTACATACGTATTAAAATTGATTAAACTAATATATTGCGTCTTGTAGATGACACAGAAGCTACAAAAATACATAGTAGTTATAATAAGAGTACTTTCTATCCACCTTAAGTAGGTAGGTATGAATCATAATGTTATTTTGAGCCAATTATTAACATCAGTAAATCTTTCAGAAATTGTGGAACTCTTATAAATGAAACTATCTTTTGGGATTTCGGTAAAGCATTCGAAACGTCGGGAACCAAAAATCAAAATAAATTTGCGAGAAAAACCGAAAAGATATTTTCATTTATAATGTCGAATATTCGCATAAACCTAAGAAAGTATTATCTGGAATGTTTATTTTTTTAAACTAATCAATATACTTATTTTTAAACTAGCAAATCCGGCCCGCTTCGCTGTGCGTAAGTTTCCAATAAAATATAAGTAGCCTAAATTACTCATTATAACATTGAACGGTTATAATGAGTAACTTATTGGACGTCAAAATTGGTTCAGCCGTTTCGGAGATTATCCGGAACAGACAAACAGACAGATAAAAATTTTTAAAAAGTGATTTTATTTATATGTACTGATGTATATATTACAAAAACTAAATGTATACATATGTAATGTACTAAGTGTACCTATGAATAGGTAATTGAGTTTTACTTAACATGCGATGCATGCGTAGTACCTAGCAATGAAAATTTTTACTTTGTACCTATCCATTTTAAATTCTGAAACAAATAAGCTTTGTTACAATTTGTGTTTAGTCAAATTGTAGCATATCGTACAAATTGGTATGATCGTATACCACGTGCGTACGATGCTATTAAGAACGGCTCTATCGATTTGGCAGATTTCTTTTTCTTTGTGTTTATAATATTGTCCAGAATACTCGTAGGTTTGTATGAAAGAATGTTTGTGACACGTGTATCGATTTTTCTGTCAGATAATGATATAGCTACTATTAAGATCTTCAAAATAACATAATATACTAGAAATGCGTTCTCATCACTATAAAAAATAAGGGATTGGTGATAGAAGGAAGAAAATTCGGAGTTATAAGGGAAGCAAAAAAAAACAAAATTAAAAGATATAAAAAAATCTGAAGAGGGAGAAAAAATAGTCTACGACCTATTCTCAGACCTACCATATATACACAAAAAAGTATCATAAAAATCGGTCAAGCCGTTTCGGAGGAGTTCGATAACAAGCACTGTGGTACGAGATTTTTATATATTAGATTAGAAGAGAAGAAGAAGATTACAAGATTAGATAACAACTTAACATACTCAGAGGAGATGAAACATTGAAATATAAGTAATTTTATTTTTTTTATTTTATTTTATTTTTTTTATTTTTTTACCTACAAAAGGTGGAGTGTCACAATTCGGTAGTATTTTTAATGTTTGTTACCTTAGTCTTTTATAAACTTTTATGAAAGACTTATCGCCGCACTCAAAGTCACTTAATGGACCATTAAGTCGAGAATATCCATACTAAAGAACGACTTAATGGATCATTAAGTGACTCTGAGTGTGGCGGTACATTATTTATGAACATATTTAGAGAATTTGGTTCCATTTAAATTTGAAAATTATTAGAAGATATTTTCGTAGCCGGTGCCAGCCGATACAAATCACATCAAAGCTTATATCACAAATTGTCGGCTGACAACGACTCTGAAAATATCTGGTTCGGTATCTAAATTCAATTATTTATTTTTTTACTGATAAGTGTTTTTTTTTTGAAGTCGATTTTAATTTTTTTACTATTGTTGATGGATTTCTTAGATAAGTTGATATTACATATAATAGTTTTGAAAGGTTAGTAGTTTTTTGAAACATCTATTTCAGTTAAGTACCTATATACATAATTTAACATTGACCTAAGAAAGTAGAAGTAGGTACCTTTTCATTAAATTTAGAATAATGAGCGAAGTCAAGCGTCAGCTTATAAACGCTTTGATTCGTCAAAAGAAAGTAGCCTTTGTTTGTTGCTTCTTTCTAAAAGTGAGGTTAAGATTAAAGAAGTTTAGCCTTTAATGAATGATCAAAGAATGTGGCTGAAATGGACGGAAAGGAAAATGACGTATCCGTTATAATATAAGGTGCTTTACCTTTATAGGTACCTTAAATAATATAACTAAGTAGCTTTATTTTTAAGAATGATTATATAAGAAAGATTATAATGGTATATTTTGTACCAACTGACATATATACAATACGACCAATTTAACGCCCTGTGCTTAAAACCAACCTAGTATGTATATCTAACCTACATATTGGAATCAATATCCTTGTCCCGTTATCTAAATTTGTTGTGTTTTAAGCGTGAAAATATATCAAACTAACATACAAAAGTATATTTACATTAAAAATATTACTATAAAGTGTGTAAAAAGCAACTTTCTGAAAATAGGAAGAGCTTTTTCCAATATTGCTTAATTGAGCTTTATATTTTATATATATTTACAACGTATAAGTTCTTAGTAAATAGATAGTAGAGTTAATTTTCGTCGTACACTATGGGCAAAGTAATTGATAGGCTATTTGTTGATACATTAGGGCGATACGTTAGTTCAGTTGATAGCGATACTATTCACGTTGTTTAGTTTCTGACCATAATTATTGTATAGACTACGCAAATAGTTTACTGCGATATACTGGAAAGTAGTGTGATTTATTACTAACTAGATTTTACCTTTGGCTCCCCTCGTGTACTCTATTGATGTACCCATTATTACTATCTTTTATCTTAGTGTGAATTTAAATATCCTGCTTACTCCGAAACGGCTTGACCGATTTTCATGATTTTTTTTGTGTATATTTGGTAAGTCTGAGAATAGGTCGTAGGCTATTTTATATTCTCCTTAGTAATAAGGGTGGCCCTCTTTAGGTATTTTATTTTTATTTTTAGACCAAATATTTAATATTTTTCCCTTTTTTATGATTTGGCATCAAAAAATTCTTAAAATCCTAAATTTTTATCCCTCGGGCGCGGGTGGAACTGTGGGAATTGTAATAATCTATAAATTAGTGATATAAGTATTGGTAGCTCTACAGATTGATAACTTGTGCAAAATAATGTATTACATAGTTACATATTTTGTTATACACGACTTTAGTATGTTTTACACGATTTACGAAGCAAAGTGTCAAATATACGCCTATATTCAAGGCGTAACGTATGGAAGCAAAAATAGATCTTCGGGCATCGACCCGAGTGCCATATGCTCATAATTAATAATAAATTCAAATACGTTTGATTTAGATTTGGATCTACAAACGGCGTCAGCGTGTCTAAATCGTAATCGACTTGTTAATGGATGGTACCTGACTGGTAGTTTAAATTACGTTACTTTAAATACGAAATAGAATAACGACCTATACGTAGTCTGAGTCTGTGTTTACTTTATTACCAGTAAATCATTAATTACTTGCAGCCACAAAATAACTAAAATGTTACCAAATGTTATATTATTCTGTTCTATTTATATTAATATGATCATTTCCAAATGCTTGAACACAGACAAGGACGATCTTCAGATATGATTTCTGTAGCAATAATATTAAATGAGAGCATACTAATTACTTATTAGATTAATGTATATTTTAAGTTTGTCTAGTATGTAATTGTATGAAGGTGCTAAGGTTTTTCACTAACTTCACAAAAAGGAGAAAGTTCTCAATTCGGTTGCATATTTCTTAATTCCAATGAACCGATTAGTAATTTTTGTGATTTGTGATTATACACAAGCCTTTTCGTTATAATGCCGGTGGAGGAAGGAGTAATTACGACATAGTTAATTAACTTATTGCAATTACCTACGATACTACTTATTTGTTATTGTATCTAAGCTTTTTACATCATTTCCTATTTCTAATTTATAGGCTACAGCTTATACCTAGCAGCTACCTACTGCCTGAAAGTACGCACTTGTTACATTTAATCAGATTTTTCTCCCTATTTGGCTTACTATATTTATATTTATTCCATATATATTTTCATAAAAAACTACCAACCCTTTTAGTGGTTAAATTTTCATTTTTTTTAACAAAAATCTATATACCCTTAGGAAAGTTATTTCTTGATTTATCAGTGAGTTACATTTCACTTTTATATGTATTTGTGGAGGAAAAATACTCACCACTGCCACCTTCAATGTGAACCCATTTATTTGTACAAATAGCCGTGATCCAAAAGATTGTACTCAGCCCAACTAGTACAGTGCAAGCGAAAAGTATTCGTCGTTCAATTAAAAGCGCTTGCATTAGAGGTCGACGCTCTGCGCCCACCGATGACGCGGTCGACATCTTGTCCGTCTCCATGGCTCTGTAAAAATAGAAAAAATTAATTAAAACACTAAGTAAATTCACTCAAAATTTTATTCGTCTTATTTAATATAAACTACTAAAAATCTGTATTGCTCGCACAAATTATGTGTACACTACTACTGTTTTCCCGACCATTATTTTTAATATAACATAATATGCAGTAGACACACACATTGATGGTTAAGTATTATATCAAAGCCTATGAAACATATAGTCGGCCAACTGACGTGACAGCCAGCCCAAGCTGCCATACACTCGCTTGGGACATACTGACATACGCACCGTCTTACCTACTGTTTAGCTAATAGCTCTTATAAGAAACGAAGATTTTTTTGAAAATTCTGAGGAATTTTTAATTTCTACCAACAATTCCTATTTCTAATAGTGATTAGAACGTGGGCGAAGACGCGGGAATTGCTAGTGATAGATAACACCCTCTTTCAAGTTTACACAATTTACTATTTAATCCTCGAAATAAATAAAAAAAATAGTACAATATTGTGAAGAGCTTACTAATCCAGTACGTACGCTAACGGTTAAAAAACCACGTAAAACGTAAACCCCGTACGTAAACTACGTACGGTAAACGGTTTTCCGTAATAACCGTTCTCGTACATCTGATATATATTCGAGGTCAGTATCATTTTAAGCATGAGTTAATGAATATGATAGAATGGAAATAGTGATATTTTTATATGTAAGTACGTTGCATTTTAATTAAGGAAAATATCGTAAAATAAGCATACTTGAGAAAACTTAATGAGCTATCGAAAGACATGAAAAGTCCGCTAACCTGCTCTTAACAGCGTGGTGGACTATGGCTAGACTTCCTTAGAATTGAAGAGTGTTTATTAAGCAACAGGACGTTAAAAAGGCCTAAAACAGTTTATTGCGTTTCTGAGAAGAAAAAAAAGTAGTAATTTCAATAAAAAATATGACATTCTATATAATTACTTAAACATACTAAACATTTTAGTGTTTTAAAATTATTAACGCAGATTTTTTTGAACACTTTCATAAAAATATAATTACCTATACTATGAAATATATAACTAGTAATCCATCAAATATAATGGTTTCATACATTTATTCCATTTATTTTAGATCTGGGGTTTATTATTTATTAAATGCAAGACTTCAGTTTTAGTACTCGGCTCTATTACCAAGAAGATCTTTAACATTCATACATATATTTAGAATATGATATATTTTAAAATAAAGTGTGTAATATAGCATTCACTAAATACATTATTATGCGCGGTTCATAATTAAAAAGCCAGCTGTTCGTGTAAATTGGATTTCCATGAAGGCAGGAAACAGTAAAATGACGAAAACGCTACGTATATAAACAATAAAGCTCACTGTAGTAAAATAGAATGTTGGTTACGATGCGATTATATTTAATGGCATTTGTGCTGTTAATAAAATTTTGTAAGCACGCGTTAGCTTTTCATTTAAATTAAATTGATAATATTACAATGATTATCATAAAACTATATACAAATATATATAAGCTTACAAATATTGTACAGTTATAAATAAATAGATCAGTTACTGGGGGGTAAAAAGATTTTCTAATATTTGTTTGGGTTTGACTATTGTTTCTACGTCAATGGTTATGAGTTTAAATCATGTATAGCGCGAATGCGAATAGTTAGGCTAAGCGGGCTAAAATCAAAACCATAGCCAAATCAAAGCAGACAAGGTTCTAAAATAATGATTTTCAGAGTTTTTATTTAATTCAGAAAAGGTTGATGTTTTTACAATTATATAGAATTATATAAATTATATAAATGTAAAAATACAATACACCACAACACTAATAAACTGTGAAACAAAGTTTTGTATTAATGTTACTTTGTTAATTTAATGCGAAAGTACGTTAATTAATTTTTTGACTTGAAACCAATATAATACGCACTTTATATAAATTTCATAAGATGATTTTAAGATTATTAACCATTGATTTTATCTATTTAATCGGTGCTTCAGAAAGTAGGCGTCGAGATGCCCGGCGACAACCACAATGACGCCAACACTTCACACAAGACAGCATTGACGTGGCCTAAATATTTCATCTCTTAATATTAACAGTTAAGTAATTATTTCTTTTTTAATATTATAATATATTTTATATTTCTCTATTAAGGATAATATTTTATTATATTTTTTTCTTACAAATTTCGTTTTTGGCATTATAGCCTATTAAATTTTTTGAATCCTTCTTGTTTTCCATTCGGCATTAATTATTCAAAATGGTGTTGCCTGTGATCACGCTTTGATATATTTTAAACTTCCTTCTTCTTAGCGTTTTATCAAAAAGGTGTTTAATTTAATATACTATATTATTAGGTTTAAAATGATGTTTATTTATACCCCCACCTCTTTAATGCTCAGGCGTCGAGACGCCGGAGGACGTCTCCAGTGACGTAACGCAATATTTACACTAGACTTACTTCAATATTAAGCATTCCACTCTTTTCAATACGCTCTTTATATATGACGGAGGAAATAAACGATGTTTAGAGAGCAATCGTAGTTTAGTCAATGTTTTACGTTATGAAGTATGAAATGTCCTTTTGAACATAATATTAAGATTAAAGGACAAGTTGACTAAACGCAATGTATTCAAAGAAGACCCCTTATTTTGATAAACCGTCATATAATCTATATGGCCAACCCTTTTATTTTTAAGTAAACTGTTATTTACACTATACTATAAGTTTATGTCACTAGCAGTACCCGCAGCATCGCTCGAGTTAATGTCGTCCGCGCGAGCAAAGTCGCGGATTCCGCTAGGGAAAAAAAAGTATCCTATGTTACTTCTTATACCTCCAAGAGTATGTGTACAAAGTTTCATGATGATCGGTTAAGTAAGTTTCGCGTGAAAGCGTAACAAACAAACTTACATTCACAGCCACATTTCGATATTTCCTGTTCAGTGGAAGAATTAAAATAAACTGTTGTAGGTATGGTAAACAGAAGATAAAAATTTGAAGTTACGTGAGTTTTTCATTTAATATACGAAATTCTAAAGTACCAAATGTTTCACAAAATATTATACTGTCACGGATAAGCCGAGGCTTACACAAGGTGTCACTTCATCATCGTTTACCTTAATACGAGTATAAAATAAAAAAATAGAAACGACGCATTATGACTATTTGACATAACGTTTAAAATTTTAATACTCGTACATTATTCCTAAACAATTTTAAGTTTTTTTAGCGTAAACGATTGCAGATCAACATTTAATGAAAAGTGTTATGTACGAAAAGTGTCAAAATATGTGCCTAGACGTCATTTTAAAATATCTTAGTTGTTATTTTTCATAATTGCCCAATTATTACTAAGTCTATTAAAAATATAAATGCCAAGAATGTATTTTTGAAAGAAAGTTAGTAAGAATTTATTTCCTTAATACAGCTTATAAAAAAAATATAGTTTTTATTTTAGATTTTACATTAAATGGTATACAATAAAAATATTTTAAATTTGTAATAATTTATAAATTAACATTAGCATTGCCCATGGCTCGTCCTCGTTTTACTATTTATATTATCTATAATACCCATTTCATAGTTTCCAAACGAAAATAGTGGAAACACAAATATTCGTATTATATTTTAATTCTAACCAAGCGAAATACTTAGGTAAAATAACACTCAATACTTGAGCTGTACGGAACAATCGGAACGGAAGTCGGACTCGCACTTGACGAATTTATATTATACTAATGTTCGTAAAGCGAAAAATATGTTCAAATACTTTTATTTTAGAATTAACGGCCAAAAATGACGAATAGTTTGTTTATGTAATTCTAGTTAATCGTATATACCTACCTATAATAAATCTATAACAAAGTCGAATTTGTACATCAGTACATAAATAAAACTGATGTGTCTGTTTATGATTTCAAATTAACAGTTTTTCACCAAATGCATACGTAAGTTTATATACGGTATTTACATTAAAAAAGTTAAAGGAAAATTTGTCTGTATGTCTGTCTGTCTGTTTGTTCCAAACAATCTCTAGCTAGACCTATTTTAACGGGACTTTCACTCGCAGATAGCTAATGTTATAAGGTACTCCACCGTAGGTTTAACTTACGACCAGCGAAGCGGGCCGAGTTTGCTAGTTTAGAACAAAGTCACACCAAAACTTTAAGCAATTTAACAAAATAGCTTAATTATGAAAAAGAAATACGAAATATTAATTTAAAAATATACAGATTTGTTTATAAAAATTAACAAATAAAAATCGGTACAAGTCCAACTCGCGCATCAAGGGTTCCGTATAGATGTAAAAACTACATAATATTTTGTTACTTTGGAATTTTTCATATGAATATTCACTTTTCCACAATAGAAACACATTTTATTGAGTTAATCGTAAAAAAGTTCGTATTCATACTATTTTTTAACGAATTATGGAAAACAATGTTTTCGGTTGGCAAACTGACAAAGCATCACTGAAAATATTTCATTTCCGACGAACTACGTAATTTTCGTATATTGTGTAGAATATTTTTGGTTAGAAGCGTTTTGCAAACCCAAAAGGGTTATACTATGTCCCACTCTGTTTATATTCCTGAAACTCAAGCGAAGCAAGGGTCAATCTCTAGTATTTGATATACAAAGTCAGCGCAGTTATACATATGTATAGATTAACAAAACCGCCCCCCTTCGTTGGGCGTAAGTTAAAATACTATTAAACGGTTTTTATAATTTACTAATATTTTTTTATGGGCCAAAGGGGGAAAACGGGCTGGAGGCTCACCTGATGGAAAGTGATCACCGCCGCCCATGGACATCTGTAACACCGCAGGGCTTGCAAATGCGCTGCCGGTCTTATAAGTAACTTAAAGTCCCGTCAAAATTGGTCCAGCCAATTCAGAGATAAACCGGAACAAACAGACAGACAGTGTGTGTGTGTGTGAGTGAGAGACATGAATTTTTTAAAAATGTTTTTTTACGTAAGTACTATATACTTACATTTTTGACAATTTAATTTTATTGATATTATGTACATTTTACTGATAATAGTTAATCAAACTAGGTGTCAACATTGAATATTGATTTTCTGGGGAATAAAAAACTGAAGCAATAAAAATATAGCTCATTTATTTATATTATGTTATATGTAAAACTAACTTTTGTAAATGGTTGTGGAAATGCGGTGAAAGCACTATTCAATAATGTTTGCGGCTTATAACAGATAAGAGCCCTAGAGTGAATTCCCCGTACAAGTTAAATGTTTATACAAGAATACTTGTTACATCAGCTTTTACCTAATAATTACAATATTGCAAATATTTACCCATTATTCTTATAAAGGGGATATAAATGAGGTTGTCTAATTATAATATTAAATATTTATTTATTTTTGTTTGTGATCTGGTTACTAATATAATCTCTATGCGGTCTTTTCAAATATCTTTATGCAGTATGCATGCGCACAGTGTGAAGGACCATTTGGCTGAAATAAAATGGCAAAATCTACACTAATACGTATAGATACTAATACTAGCAAATCAGTCTTGCTTTGCTCGGATAACGTTATTTCTTAAACAGCACCTTGTAAAAACCTTATAAGATTTGTTTATTATTAAACATTTGTACGCACCTCCTAAACTCGGTGTATTTATAATTTAATCGGTCTATAAATACTATTTCGCTGTAGAGTGTTGCTTGGTTGCGAACTAAAATAACTAAGCCCATAAAATTGAACGGACACAATGAATTTGTATAGACAAGTGGTCTCGTAAAACTTTGTAGTATACTCGTAAGTCGTAGTGTACATATATTGATATTCTATTGTATAAACTATGTTTTATTATTGGGTACTAGAATTCTTAATACTACGATATTTGATATAAATTATTGTATTTATATTTTACAGTAAATAATGCTATTACTACTACATATAATAAATTAAATTAAAAATGTAAGAAACGCTAACACAATAACCTATTCATAGAGGCCATTCCAATGAGCCTAAAGACGATATCTCTGTAGTAATTTTAGTTTCCAGATGATCGTTACAGTAACGAGATAGGTTTGAATGGATTACATCTGTGTCAAAATCGCTTCTATCGTTTTGCCGTCAAGGTTTGCAAATTGCTCAATTTAGTAGTAATGTAATTTATAGCTAAGAAAACTCTCGATCATGTCACCTTTCATAAAAATAAAACTGTTTTGAATCTATTTGGGCGATACGATGCCACAAGCAGACAAACCTACACATACTCGTACATACTTACAATTTATAATTCCTCATTTTGAAATGAATATTAAAATTGAAATATTACAACTTCATACTTATAATATACACGTGCATTTGCTTATATAACGATTAAAATCACGTTCCTCTTTACATTTGCTAAATATTAAGTTATTTTGTACCACAAGAAACATTTTTCAAGGTAAATAGCTGTAATAACGTATGGGATATTATAAATTTTCCTTTTCTTCCAGAATTTAAAGATAATAGTAAAGTCATCTGTATACAATATAACATTAATTTGTGCATACCATTGTGCCATGTTGGTCATCAATTCTATTTTAAGACAACAAACGCGTAGTTTAAGGGCGGAGCTTAGAAAGTTCAGCGATGTCATTTACCCAGTGGTTGACATCGTTAATCTTATTCGTTCACCACATGAATACGTACATCTTTATTAAATCTTATGTGCTTGTGAATGTGATGAAATAATAAGAAGCATGTTGATATTATTTTTTATACATATAATAAAATTTTAACTTAGTTAAATCTGTACATTGAATATTTTTTGGAAATTCTAATTGAAATAGTAATTATTAATAATTATTATTAATAATTATTGTTAACAATACAGAGGCTGAATCTATCGGTTTTAGAATTTTTGTCTGTCTGTCTGTCTTTGACCACATCACGAGAAAACCAATGAATTTAGATGAAATTTAATTTAGACTCTGGGATACTTTTTACTGCAGAAAAATATCTCATTTCTGAGATATTTATACTAACCCTCAAAATGTATCTAATGTATATAATGCTAATTTAATAATTAAACGTTGTTTTTTTACTTTGTATTGTTATGTTTAGTATCCTTATATTGTTCTTGTATTATTTGTATTAAAATATGACATTAATTATGACAATAAAAGATTCTTATATTTAATTATATTTAATTAGCTTATTTTATCTTAACGTTTTTAATAATCTAAAAGCTTTCTATATTCCACTAAACTTTTTAGTTAACCAAGCAGCTACTTTCTAGGGAGTGATCAAATTACGAAATCGTTTGTTTTAAGCAAACATGTTAAATAGTACTTGGAATAACCATTTCGATTTTAAATGTATTTTAGTATTAAAAAGATACTCTACATTTTCAATTCCAAAGTAACAAAAACATCACTAAAATACAAGCATTATTTTTTTTGACGTTAATAATTTAATTTAACTTAAATTTTGACGACACGATTGGCTCAGTTAGAAGTGACCCTACTTGCTGCGCCAGCGGTCGCGGGTCCGAGTCCTGCTGGTGGCATTCATTTGTTGAGCACGAGTGTTTGTACTCTAGTCATGGGTGTTAATATTTATAATATATATGTATTTAAATATTATATGTGTAGTATATCACCTATCTGGTACCCGTAACACAAGCACGTAACGTAGCTTATCACGGAACTAGATGGCGCTGTTCTAATAACGTCCCAACATATAAAAAAATAGATATTATAATATAATTGTTTTGTTATTTAGTTGAAATATTCCACACTGAAACAATTATAAGTACAATGTTAATTTATTAAACGTATTATGTAGGTATTGCTTATATCAGACTGGAACAGCTGATATAAAAGTTGATAAGAGTCACTACTATTTTATGTTATCATATCCGTCCTGAAATCTAAACTGATATGCCTCAATTGTAGGCTTATAAGTAAGTAATATTAATAAAAGTATGACAGATTTTATGTTATCACTACAAGCAATCAAATGGTTAGAGCTTACTCATAGTGTACTGACAAGGTTTTTTCCAATATTTGTAAACAAATATATATACTTATTTACAAAATAATTTTTGAAATAACGAATAACTGCAAATGTGACTTACATAAAAACGTTGAGGTTTTGATATTTTTTCTTTTAATTTTTATATATTTTTAGTAATTAACCCTTTCTTGGCCTAACCAGAATTAGGTAAAAAGAGACGGTCGTTTCACAGATGGTCACTTTGACTCGCAACCTATGCTTTGATGGAACATCTTATAAAATAGTTTATTAATACCAAAATAAAGTCCCACAGATTATTTCCAACATAAAAAACTAACATAATATACCAAAAAGATACATACTTAAAATCTGAATAGTTAAATTATAATGATTAAGACGGTATTAAAGCGTGAGACGATGCTTTTCTGTGCGTATACTGTAGTATTAATATTATTTTAAACTTTCTTGTAGTATTACGGGATATTTAAATTATCGACGAAGATTATTGTAGGGAACCTATAATATCTAAAGAATCGGTTTACATTATGCACAAGTGATTGCATGTTAGATTTAATATCACTAGTATAATAATAATATGGAAAATCTAAGAATTGAGCATCCGGACTTTAAACGCGGGCGGAACCGTGGAAAATTCTAGTAGATTTATAAAAATAAAATTGTAACAGCTCGTAGCTCAATCGATCTTTTACTTATTTACATACGTTACGACATTTTGTAAAATTAAAACGATATATAATATGCTAAATTTAATTGATGATATTGACTAACTGTGAAAATTGGCAACGTTTCTGATTTTCTTATTCGCGATCGTCACACATTAACATTTAATGTGATACAATGTAGGAAATGGCCCCTAATTGACTTATAATGTATTTTTATGAATCAATATTGTGTTTGGCAGCTGTTATTTTTGTAGCGAAATGCAAGTTGAGCTGTTGGCTTGACGAAATAATTTTTGAAATAAAATGATTGTTTATATTATAACCATTTATTTATGATTTAGAATATAGGTTATACGAGTATTTTTGAATATCCCAACTAATTACATTATTTTATAAAATAGTGAATTGACGTATGATAATATTATATTAATGTGAGTGCTTTTTAAAACAACGTTTTAGAGTAAAAATAAATTAGGTATTATTATTTTTAGTTTAAGATAATGGTGAAATTCTGAATACTAGAAATGGGAAATCTTATATGTGTTACTAATTACGATGAAACGGCTGGACCGATTTGGATAAAATTTAGTACCTGTACAGATAGAAAGTATATTTCTTTTAGGGATTTAGTGCTAGCCGAGCTAAGCGAGTGTAAGTACCTAGCAACTGCTATCAATCAAACCTAGCACTACTTTTTGTATTTAGGTAACAGTATAGGTTAGCCGTTAGGGCACTCTTCCAAACTATGTCTATAACGTAAACACAAAAGTATGTGGGACTCGAGCTAATGAAAGATTTAAGAGTTCTAAGAACATTTGTATTTGTAACAGACAGGCGAGATAAGCCTAGTAATTGCTCATTTATTGATTGAGATTTCTTGTACCCGTTTTCTGTTTTTTTAACGTTGGTTTTGCAACAATAAAATGCTGATTAATCTACTAGTCGACATGGGAGCGATACTTCGATAATATGATCCGGAAATTATTATGTCAAATCGTCATTATCACGACTTAGAGGTGAATCTTTTACTAGGTCTCGTCTAGATCTTTGAATAATAAAAAATGGTTTATAAATGGTGTAAAGATCGCGTAAAATAGACAAAAAATGCACTCGTATTGAATATCCTTTAGCTTAAAGCGGTTAATAATATGTAAGTAACGCCATATTTAGTCTAAGCTACACTGAAACTATTTAGTATTTTTATGGTCTACATACATATAGATGGGTGTCATTACCCCAGATTTATTACGATATATAAAATCCCGAACCTGCAAGGAAAGCGACAGTCAATCTATAGTTCACTACGCCACTAAAGCGTTTTATTAAAATCAGAGGAAACCTATATTTCACTAGCGGAATTCCTGTCCTTTAGCAGGAAGTCGTTTATTGGTTTTCATTGGAAGAGAATTTATATATAGGGTTTTTAGATATATTTTATACTGGTATACATATTTGTTTTCAGTTAATAAGTAACCGGAAATTGGGCAATGTAGAGCAATACAAATAATAAAAAAAATCGGTCAAGTGCGAGATAGACTCGCGCACGAAGGGTTCTATTATCTATAAGAATAAGCTAGAAAATAGCGCCCGTACAAGTTAGAGTTTCCACTATGTATGTATGGGGTCACCCTTTAATTTTCAACTTTACATTTGGATTTTTTCCTTTATTTGAGCTTAAGACCTTGTTTTTTCTCAAATTACATGATTCTAGGTCTACGGGAACTACCATATAAGTTTTAAACTCAAAACCTATACCTACTTCCGATTAACCTAGCATTGTCCATTTACGTTAAAAGCAAGTTCTTACAGCACAAGTCAAGAGAAAATTAAAAAAATAAATAAATAAAAGTTAAAAAATTAAGGTACTTTTCGCGAAAATATAAATTTGCCCATATCGTTTTATCCTATTTTTATACATCTATTAAAGACTATAGACCTGAGTATCTGGTATAAATTTCAATTTGCTAGATCCCCCCATTACTGAGAAAATCGGTGGTTACAGACAAACAGAAGGATAACAAAGTGATCCTATAATAGGGTATAAATAATAGAGCTACTTTTTTTTAATAATACTTTCTTAGATTTGCGCGAATATTCGACATTATAAATGAAACTACCTTTTCGGATTTTGTCGCGGATTTATTTTGATTTTTAGTTCCCTAACTACCTACTTAGGGAACTAAAAATCAAAATAAATCCGCGACAAAATCCGAAAAGGTAGTTTCATTTATAATGTCTACTTTTTTTTCTTTTTGATGTACGGAACCCTAAAAACACTATCTAATAGAATATATACAACATGCTGAACTCGAAAGACTTGTTTTACTAAATTAACTGAGCTTTCGTTTTGTAATTACTCTCAATTAAATTTCGTATCCTCCGGTAAAAAGTAATTAATACATTGCGCAATAAGTTTCGCGATAGATCCTTGTTTTCCATGATAATATATTTTTTTAAACCCTTCCGAGTCTATATATTCGTAATTTTTCGTGTGTTATTCCAAGTTTTGAATTACAAAAGAATAATAAAAATAAACTCTACAGCTTTGTAATTTATATATATTACAAATAGAAAATTGTATTTATTAGTTTTTATTTTATTTGTTACGCACAAACGCTTTATGTTTTCGTATATATTATATAGGTACTTTTGTGGACAAAGAGTAAGTGATAAGATAAGTGATTATTTTTATCCCAGTACTCAAGTTTTTTATCCAAGTATTTTGTTGTAAAATACATTCGTTGTTGCATGTTACGAAAATTAAGGGTACCCATCCGCCCAAACAAGGTAAGCTGTGTCCCGTACATAATATTAATGTTAATCGTATTAGTAGCAGCACTGCAGTAGTCATAAGTATATCAAGTTGACTTAAGAATAATTAAAGTGTCATATTATTGACTCTTCTTTGAACTTAACAGTACTCTTTTTAATACCAATTTCTATTGTATTGTAACAAATTTAATACTACTATTGAAAATGGAGGCATATTCTTAAAATCATTTAATTTTCTTAACAGTGATAAATATTTGATTTAAAATATATTACCGTTGCTTCGCTCGGGTGCGTTTCTATGAGGTTTTAACAAAGATCTATTTCGATTATTCGCCATTTAAGGCGGCGCCCTTTGTCTTTGGCCCTTGTGCTTTTAAAAAAACTACTTTTACCATACTGAATTTACTATTAAAGAAATAACACTACAAAGGTATATTTAAGGTCTTCCCAAATATACTGTACTAGCGACTCACCCTCGCTTCGCTCGGGTTCGTCCCCAGGTGTAACCTCTTTAGTATAGCTTAAAAATGACGTAATTTCCATATAATTATAATCGCGTAAGAAACGCTTTCATTCGACCGTTTTTTCTCCGATTCACTATGCAAAACGGACTACCACGTAAAAGTCTTTTTATTTTTCGGTTTTTTATATAACCTATGACACTCAGCAATAATGTAGCTTTCTATTGGTGAAAGAATTTTTAAAATCGGTTTAGTAGATCCCGAGGTTACCCCTTACAATTTAACAAACACACAAACTTTACTTCTTTATAATATTAGTATAGATTACTGAAACGCGTCCCGAGTCTAACATTATTTTATTTTTAAATAATTGTTGTGGACAACTGCAATATCAGCATTATTTCATAATAAAAGCCTTCCGGTATGACATAATTAGAAGTGCTGATTATTTATACGTAGAAAAATGGTAAATGACAAAAAAATCTTGTGCGACCATGAAAATGCGAAAAATTGTATATGACACACGACTGCTTTCAAGCTTATTTTGATTTAAATGATAACATAAAGTCTTGTTAAAGCTACTTTACGAAATATATAATCGTTTGACAAACAGAGGATAAAAGGCTCTGAATTGTTTTGTCTTTGCCTATTTATGTTAGATTATAGGCTAAAGCCTTCCCAAACATTAAACTACCTAAGCTTATGTAAATTAGAGAAACTGGAGAAGGGTTTAGCTTATAATTAAACGGCGTATGCAATATTATGTTATATCGTTACTATAAGAAGATGCAAAAGATATTTAACTTATATCAATATTTGAAATATCTATCGATCTATTAAAATATTCACAATAATTTATATATAAAACCCGGCCGGCTTCGCTGGGCGTAAGTTAAAAAAAAAGAATTAAACGGTTTATATAATTTTTTAATAAAATAAAAGGAGCCTCAAATACTCCTTATAATATTTACTAACTACGAGTGAAAGTCCCGTCAAAATCAGTCCAGCCGTTTCATACATTAGCCGGAACAAACAGACAGACAGACAAACAGACAGACTGACAGACTGACAAAAATTAAAAAAAAAAAAATTTTGATGTACCGTATATACTTTCATAAGCATTTTGTGAAAAGCTGTTAATGTGAAATAAAGAACCGACACTTCAATTTTATTATTATTTATTATTTTATTATGTTCTGATTTTAGTACCAAAATCGTATGTAAGCACATATAGTATAGTCTATAGTAAGTTATTTAATATTATAAATGTGAAAATGTGTCCTTATTTCACGTTAAAACAGAGCGGTAGATTGGTATGATTTTTGTGTGGAGATATCTGTAGGGCTGAAGATACATTATACAACTAAAAATGTTAATTGAGTCTAATTTGAATCGAACCATTTCTTTGTAATAATACTTAAATTATTAGAAAGAAATGTTCGCAGTTCGCGTAACTTCAGAAATCCATTTCTGAATACTAAACCAGAAAAGATTTTTTAGTTTCAAGGTAAAAGCTTAACGTATTCTGAATCACTAATTTTCATAGGCTCAATCTTTAAGTCGACGGCATTTCAATAAAGAAAACATTAGTGAAAATTTTATAACCGAAAGTTCCAGTACTTTTCAGAACGGCTTTGTTTATAACGTATACATTTAAAATATATTTAAAGTTAAAAATACACATATTTTTACTGTATAACCTACAATAAGTTTGTTGTCATGAAAAACAAAGCATTCGACCGATACGTTAACAAAGCGAATACTATTTCAAACACTACCAAATTAACAAAGCACTTTTGTTAAAAGCTGTTTTCTATTATACTTTTTTTCAAAATTTTCCATCCCATTCTTTAAAAGTAAGAGCGAACGGAGAAACAAAGGTCGAGCGAGATGGCTTATTTAATATTTACAGCTTTACACATTCATTTCAACCACCATTAATTTAAATGAAAAAGGCATTTAAAAAGCATCTCTCTTAATTAAATGTTTTTTACAAATCCCACATATTTTTTATACCCCTGGGCTCATTAAACTCACCCTTGACATTTCTTTATAGAAAAAAACGAGCCGTTGGAATAACAGCCAAAATAATATAAAAGTGCGTGCGTACAAAGTACACATGTCAGAAGTGAAACTTCTTTATATATAAACTTAACTCACTGTTTACACACTATATAAATACTAATGATATTGTAATTTCACTTCGAAAACAATTCCTCACGATTACCAGCATGAGCAGCGACGTCATAAGTTAGGCTGTATATTGTAATACTTTTGCTACACATAACGTCACATTAAAAATCTCCGACTTGCAGTGCGCGAGATCCCCGACCTACGCAGGGGCCTGCGTTGCGTTGAACGTTTAACGCAACCTTGTTGGAAGCATTCTTATGCGACTATTCTTAAACTTCTTAGTTTCACTTCAAAAACCTTTAAACATATTAAGGTTTGATATTCTCTGAATCTTAAAATACCCAGGAGATATACCAAAAGCTTCCGAAATGTCACAAATGTCTTTTTCCTACGGTAACCTTAAATAAAAGGATACGGCTATTCATTTCATTAATAAAATTGTATCTTATACTTACAAGTCTGCATTTAAATATTGTATAGCAAACTTCAATATGGGTCTAAAAGTAAACTTAAATAAATAATCGATGAATATATTATATTCAAATAAACAAACTATCAAGTAAATAAATAACGGTGATTTGTTAATTCACTTGAAATACACTTCAATTTATTTTTTGCCTAGCTTGGTTTCAAAAATAACCCGTACCAATCATATATTATACGAAATTCTTAATAATTATCACGATGGATTGATGACTTCGAACAAAATTTAATGAAATATTATCTAGCGATCTTCGATTATTGTTAGAGAGAAAAATTATTTTATTTCATCCATGACGTCTATTTGAGTAACAAGTACCATCGATCTGTCAAACGAATCACGCTGGATTGAGTCAAAGACATCTTGATTCTTAACATTTCATCTTGTTCACAATTTTAATATTGAAAATATTGTGAAGTGTAATTATTTATTATTATTTATTACAGTAAGTGATTAATATTTATAGTACCTAGCCAGTAGCCGTTAAATTTAATATCTACTCAATTTAGACGATGTGATTAATAGAGTAAGAGCTCACGACGGCCAGACCTTCATTATTTTATAAAAGCTGAAAGTTTCTGCGTGCATGTCCCCTATACCGGTAAGAACGACCACCGACTATAGAGTTTGGGCTGTGGTTACCTTGGCAGGTAACAGGTAGTAATGGTGTATAAAATAGTACCTAATAACGAAATAAATCAAAGTTAAATTTTAATTAACATAGACATATATTTTATAAATAACACATATTATGTATGCAGCCCTTTTTTAAGGCCCTCTGCTGGGCACGGACTTTCCTTCAAGTTAAAATGGATCAGATAATAGTCTACCAGATTGGCCAAGAGCGGGTTGGCGGACTTCAAAAGTCTTTCGAAAAATTATCTCAGATGCAGTTTTTATTCACCATAAGAAAAGTGGAAAACATTTTGGTAATCATTAGCACCTAAGAATTTCAAAGGCGAGATCCGAAATTTGAACCAACATTACTCGATTTCCTAAGCGAGCGTGGTACCACTAGGCTTTCACTGCCTTTATAGGAAATAAAATGTAGTTTAGATATATACCGTTGAAAAACTAGTCCTTTTAAACAGGTAGATTGTTAACTAAGCGTTTTGTGAAATAAAATCTTTTAATAGTAAAATTATATATGTTTTAATTGATTTTAATCATAATACGTATAAATAAAATTGAAGTGTCTTTTTTAATTTCTAATTAACAGCTTTTCACTAAATGCATATGAAAGTGTATACTGTGCTTACATCAAAAATCATTATTTTTTTACTGTCTGTCTGTTTGTTCCGGGTAATCTTTGGAATGGCTGATCCAATTTTGACAGGACATTCACTCGTAGATAGCTAACGTTATAAAGAGTAACTTAGGTTACTTTTATTTTATTAGAAAATCATAGAAAATGTTTAATTTTTTTAAGTTACGCCCAATGAAGCGGGCCGAGTTTGCTAGTTATAAATTTAATATTATAATTTTAGATAGTAACCTTAAGTTGTACAGCAAAAAAGTATAATTATGTTAATAATGTACTAATTATTATGATCATCTTGTATATTACATCATTTTATCATACACATATTTTATCCTAAAATTAATTATCCTATGCTCTATATAACATATTATAGAGACTAATGAGTTCTACGAGAGTTGGGAGTAATTATATTGCATCAAACAGCCTACAGCAAGCTGCGGATAAGCAATTATGACTTGCTCTAATAAGAATAATGATATACTGTGATATAACGTATAGTATATTAATTATTAATAAACGTGCTAATATTCGAGAGTTTCGATTATTGACCTTCCCGTAATATTGTTGACTTAACTCGCTTTCATTTCCTAGGTACCCACACATATTATACTAGAGGTCTATCTGTGTGTACAAACACAAAATTTCGTATAATGATAAGAGCGAAGAACGTGTTTCAACGTGTTTCGTGTTCGTGTAACGAATTTCATGTTTTATTCACATTCATTCTACGGTTTATGCGTGAAAAAATATAGAAATGCAACCGCACAAACATACAAATGAATTATTATTATATTTTCGAAAAATTTTATTGAAGTAGACATTATTATCGAAAATATAGAGTCCAAGTAGTAGTAATAGTTTTTAGATTTTTTTTGTCTGTCTGACTGTCTAAGATCGCATCACGAAAAACCACTTGACAGATTTTGATAATAGATATGATGCTGATAGCTGGTTATTTGGGTCAACATTATGGATACTTTTTACTGCGGGAATATTATTTCGCCTCTGAGAACTACCTACTTACGATATAATATTGAGTGCTTAATCGTTCGACAAGTATTTGATAGAGTATTCCATCATTTATGACTTATTTTTTTACAAAAGACACTTTTTTCACATCGAGTGTCATAGATACAGAGTCAGGTAACTTATAAATCTGGACTATGACAGCACGTCCACAATAACCAAACCTATAATTTTTGATTTATTAGACTATGATTGTTTTGATTTCAGTGGTTTCAAAATGAAAAAAAATACATTAAGCCTTACTTTCATCTTTAGATGTGTCAAACCCAGCTTATTTATGAGATAGTACTTGCCAAATTACATACTATGTGCTAATCAACGAATAAAATTCTCTGAAACGATTAAAGAACATTACCCTTTCGACATTTCATAATATCTATATAAATTAAAATGAATGGCTAAATACCCGTATGTTGCTAATCGCAAATCTCAGTAGGACCAATTCGGCAGATTTTTGGTTCAAATATTCGCTGAATTCCGAGGAAGATCACGGGAAGACGTGAAACCCAAAAAATATTGTAAAGGGATACAGTCTATCTGTTTAATACTAACTATTAAAATGTTCCTAGGGACGAACCCGAGCGAAGAAAGAGTGAGTGGCTAGTTCTTTTTTCAATATAAAAATCCTTTAAAATAAGAAGAGAGATAAGATCAATTTTCATTATTTGCCTACATAATATAAAAAAAGTTGCTTCCCTACGCAAAGAATTGACAAAGTGATTCCCGAGCAAGGTTTATATATGTGTAATACATGCATATTACGTAGAATAAAACCGAGAAAATACCTAATTGCTGAGAAATCTCGTTGACTGCTCGTTTGGCTCAGTTGGTAGTGACCCTACTTTCTGCGCCAGCGGTCGCGGGTTCGAGCCCCGCTGGGGGCATTCATTTGCTAATCACGAATGTTTGTACTCCAGTCATGGGTGTTTATATTTATAATATGTAACGTTATAAAGAGTAACTTAGGTTACTTTTATTTTATTAGAAAATCATAGAAAATGTTTAATTTTTTTAAGTTACGCCCAATGAAGCGGGCCGAGTTTGCTAGTTATAAATTTAATATTATAATTTTAGATAGTAACCTTAAGTTGTACAGCAAAAAAGTATAATTATGTTAATAATGTACTAATTATTATGATGATCTTGTATATTACATCATTTTATCATACACATATTTTATCCTAAAATTAATTATCCTATGCTCTATATAACATATTATAGAGACTAATGAGTTCTACGAGAGTTGGGAGTAATTATATTGCATCAAACAGCCTACAGCAAGCTGCGGATAAGCAATTATGACTTGCTCTAATAAGAATAATGATATACTGTGATATAACATATAGTATATTAATTATTAATAAACGTGCTAATATTCGAGAGTTTCGATTATTGACCTTCCCGTAATATTGTTGACTTAACTCGCTTTCATTTCCTAGGTACCCACACATATTATACTAGAGGTCTATCTGTGTGTACAAACACAAAATTTCGTATAATGATAAGAGCGAAGAACGTGTTTCAACGTGTTTCGTGTTCGTGTAACGAATTTCATGTTTTATTCACATTCATTCTACGGTTTATGCGTGAAAAAATATAGAAATGCAACCGCATAAACATACAAATGAATTATTATTATATTTTCGAAAAATTTTATTGAAGTAGACATTATTATCGAAAATATAGAGTCCAAGTAGTAGTAATAGTTTTTAGATTTTTTTTGTCTGTCTGACTGTCTAAGATCGCATCACGAAAAACCACTTGACAGATTTTGATAATAGATATGATGCTGATAGCTGGTTATTTGGGTCAACATTATGGATACTTTTTACTGCGGGAATATTATTTCGCCTCTGAGAACTACCTACTTACGATATAATATTGAGTGCTTAATCGTTCGACAAGTATTTGATAGAGTATTCCATCATTTATGACTTATTTTTTTACAAAAGACACTTTTTTCACATCGAGTGTCATAGATACAGAGTCAGGTAACTTATAAATCTGGACTATGACAGCACGTCCACAATAACCAAACCTATAATTTTTGATTTATTAGACTATGATTGTTTTGATTTCAGTGGTTTCAAAATGAAAAAAATTACATTAAGCCTTACTTTCATCTTTAGATGTGTCAAACCCAGCTTATTTATGAGATAGTACTTGCCAAATTACATACTATGTGCTAATCAACGAATAAAATTCTCTGAAACGATTAAAGAACATTACCCTTTCGACATTTCATAATATCTATATAAATTAAAATGAATGGCTAAATACCCGTATGTTGCTAATCGCAAATCTCAGTAGGACCAATTCGGCAGATTTTTGGTTCAAATATTCGCTGAATTCCGAGGAAGATCACGGGAAGACGTGAAACCCAAAAAATATTGTAAAGGGATACAGTCTATCTGTTTAATACTAACTATTAAAATGTTCCTAGGGACGAACCCGAGCGAAGAAAGAGTGAGTGGCTAGTTCTTTTTTCAATATAAAAATCCTTTAAAATAAGAAGAGAGATAAGATCAATTTTCATTATTTGCCTACATAATATAAAAAAAGTTGCTTCCCTACGCAACGGATTGACAAAGTGATTCCCGAGCAAGGTTTATATATGTGTAATACATGCATATTACGTAGAATAAAACCGAGAAAATACCTAATTGCTGAGAAATCTCGTTGACTGCTCGTTTGGCTCAGTTGGTAGTGACCCTACTTTCTGCGCCAGCGGTCGCGGGTTCGAGTCCCGCTGGGGGCATTCATTTGCTAATCACGAATGTTTGTACTCCAGTCATGGGTGTTTATATTTATAATATGTATGTATTTAAAAATTATATGTGTAGTATATCAACTATCTGGTATCCGTAACACAAGCACGTAGCGTAGCTTACCACGGAACTAGATGGCGCTGTTGTAATAATGTAAAAAAATCTATACTAATAGTTACGATCAGGGCGAACCCGAGCAGAGCGACGTTAAGTTGCTAGTTAATAATATTACAATGTTATGAAAATAAACGTTGACAGTTTTTTGAATGTGCTTTTAATTTTTGCATTCAAAATTTACGGCTTTCTCTGATGATAAAAAAAATAAACTATACCTATTAATCACGTTACATTGTATACCTAGAAATCTATTAGTAGGTTTTAAACATTTCCTACAAACTTTCTGTTGTTATTGGTATAAGTATTATTGGCAATTAGTTCTGATGAATAATAACATTACTTTTAATAAATATGTACTATTTTAGGTAAAAATGTAAGTACATTCATAAAATATCATTGCATGATAGAGGACGTTATGTTTTGCAAATATAAAATTTTTAAATATCTTTAAATTGTCATTTATCTTTAAATTTTAGTGTTAAGTTTGAAAACAAAAATGAAATATCAAGCATTACAAAATTTGGAAATGGAGGTGTAATAAAAATTATGACTTTCACACCAGTAAAGATGACAATAATAATAAAAGTGCTATGGTCGATTTTCACTATTATAAAAACCACGATACTACTACATCACTCTATGATAATTGATACCTTATATAAAATTATTTAAAGCAGAATTAGGTACTTATACTTTAAAATTGCACTAGTTTTAAAATCTTACCAACATAAAACATCGCCATAATTAAAAAAAAATCACAATTCAGAATAAACTTAAAATTTTCTTACAAAATTAGCAAACAATGCATAGAAAAACGCGTGAGTTAAAAATTTCAATCCATTAGACAATATAAACGACGAGAATCTGACCTGTTGATCTAGCTGAGCGCTGAAATATCTGGGCACTTTTTTCACGAATATTTACTTATCCCAAGCATTTTACATAATATTACATTTATAAATACACGAAAATCTCACTATCTTACATATTTGAGTATCGTCAAAAGCACTTTAAAGTTTTAGATGAAAATCGTTTCGCACGTAAAACGCGTTGAAAGGCAAAAAGACGTGCGTCCAGGGCGGTAGAGGCGCCCAACTAACGGAATCAACTGTTCTCAGGCGGGAAAGAATACCACGTGGCTTTCTATACAAATTTGTTCGGGGCTGCGCGCGTCTGTTACCGGGTTACATCCACAATCCCACACCTATTTCTTGCGTCTTGCTCTATTTTAATCGAAGTTCAGTTTCACGAGTATTTCTGTCTCTTTCGCACTGCGTTTAGCGACACAAGATATAAAGTTTTTAAATATTAAAAAGTTTTGTGGGATCGCAAGTTTGGTAATTGATGAAAGTTTAAAGCTTATACATAACATTTTTTTAATAATATTCACTTACATATTAAAACTAAGAAAGGATTTTAATGAAGAGGTTACAGTATTAATGGAAAGGTATTCTAAATTCAAAATTCTTCTTTGAGGCGCCTGAAACTGACGTTTTAATGACATCGTCTATTTTCAATTGCTAAAGCGTTTAACTAATTTGTGATATATTTACATCAAAATGCTAAGGTATTTGAATATTATTTTCTTCTAAAGTAGCTATTTTAAGTTTAATACGATAATATTGGGTGCCACATAATAAACCATTTAAAACATCTTATAAAATTTTAGCGCCCTAAGAAAAACTGAAGAACCGCCCTTACTACCAAAGGATAGAATAAAATATTTCCTTGCAATACATTGGCGGGGTGTCATTTGTGTCCTTGTGCCTCTACTTGCTATAGTTGTTTTACTCCCATTCCCACCAAAGGTAATATTTACTGTACTAACATAGTTTTGTTACTAAATATTTGATTAAAATCTTTGAAGAGACGTTTGGCTTAGTTGGTAGTGACCCTACTTTCTGCGCCAGCGATCGCGGGTTCAAGTCCCGCTGGGGGCATTCATTTGTTGAGCACGAATGTTTGTACTCCAGTCATGGGTGCTTATATTTATAATATGTATGTATTTTAAAATTTATATGTGTAGTATATAAACTATACGGTATCTGTAATACAAGCTTCGTACGTTTACCACTTCTTTTTTCGTACTACTACACTAATTACCATTAATTAATTAGTATTTAGATATTTTACCGAATAAATGATTTAAAAATGAAGTAAATTTTATTATTTTGAAGTGTAAAGTAAAAGACAGTAAGCAATTTAAAAAAAAATCGTATCGTATTATTTTCCACAACACTAATATATGGTCAACACTACACATGATAATATGGTCATTGTCTCCCACTTGTTTAATTAATTAAGACTTATACTTTATTTAAAATATGAGTAAGATTCATAAAAAAATATAAGATATCATAAAAATTACGACCTATCTTGTAGAGTCTTAAATATTTCCTTATTCAAATGTTGTCTGAAAAAGATCGCCAATTAGCGAGACGGGCGCTCTTTGTGTACGTTCTTTTTACTTCGTCTTTTCATCTTTATGTTATTACAGTGGTGTAAAATAAGGAAAATTAAGTGTTTATAATTTATTAAAATACGACAGACGGTATTCCATGTAATGAATAATGTTGTATGTATTTCCCTCCTGATCGATTTTGGCTTCGGGGGTTGACCTCATTGAGATTAGCTTACAGTCTGGGACACACACAGTAGAGATCGGCACAGGATCGTCTTGGGACTTGAAACCCTTGGCCCCCTAATCAGCAATCCGTCTTTTATAATGGCTTGGATACGAATACGTTAAACGACAATGGTAGAAACTAGTCCGTATATAATATTAAATAATTATAAATTCGAAAGTGTACTTAATTTATAATAATGAGTTACTTTAGGCGGCAAAGATGGACAACAACTTTATTACATATTTTGTTATTTTTAGCCATATCAATGGACAGCGTATTGCCTTGTGATAATGGCTATTTTCTGGGTGACGGAGTGCATACCTCTACCGGTCACTTCATTCATACCAATCGTAGTATTTCCGCTAACTGGAGTTTTGGGTACTGTGGAAGTTTGCATGGCATATGTCAATGTAAGTTTAGATTATGTTAATGAAAACGTTTTATTTTTAAATTGGTTTATTTTAAAAACAACAAAGGGATCTTTACTATTTCGTCAATATAAAAAAATAATTTTTATTTATATATTTAGAAAGGCATACTAACAAAATTTATAAAATTACATAGTAACAGAACACGAACTACTTTATAACTACGTTATAGCAGTACAATAATGGCTTGTTGTGGTTTTAGCTCAGTTTATGCATATCTATCATAATATGTAGGGCTAATCTGAAAAGTCCCCCTAAAATAGTTTTCTACTCCAAAGCTCTAGAGTGTTATCTGCACGATATTTTCATTTCAATTTCGTACTAATAGTAGCGGCATTCCTGCGAATAATCGCCATTTGAATGTAGAAAAATATTATTTCTATTTCAAATATATTTTTATATTTTACAGGATTCAATGTTCATGTTTCTGGGAAGCTTGATATTAGCCTACTCAGTGGAACAATCGGGTCTGCATAAAAGGCTAGCTTATTGTGCCATTCGAGCTATTGGATATTCACATGTCAAGTAAAATAAACTTAACTTAATAAAGCTTTTTATCTGAATTTCTGATTAATACTATGAAAAAGGCAGTGGTAGCCCAGCGGTAACGCGTTGCTTGTATAACCGAGTGATGCGGGTTCAAATCCAGGTCTCGCACCTCTGATATTTTCATGTGCGAATCATTTCTATCATGATTACCACTTGTCTTACGGTGAAGGAAAACATCGTGAGGAAACCTGCTTGTCTGAGAAAACCTAGCAAGTTTTCGTAAGACTGACACTGGGCCAGCGTGGTGGACTATGGCCTGATCCCCCTCGTACTGAGGGAGGCCCATGCCCAGCAGTGGGACGTTAAAAAGGGCTGATGATGATGATGATGATGATGATGATACTATGAAAAAAGCTTTTATGTTCAAATTCTGCACTAAATATAAATACTATCTATATTTAGTGCGGAAAATTACAGTTCACTTTTTGTGTAAAATGTAATATCTATATCTAGTGCGGAAAATCACAGTTTACTTTTTGTGTATAAATGTTGTAGGTTTGTGAAGTTTTTTTGTTATATTCCTCTAATAATAATTTCAGATTGCTTGTTGCAATGTGCATAGTTACTACTTTTGTTTCTATGTGGATAACCAATACTGCGGCAACAACAATGATGGTCCCCATTAACTTTGCTGTTCTAAAAGTGTTTGAAGAAGTGAGTTTCAATAATTATTTTATAATAATTAATATCATTGAAATATGTTGCCTATACAGATGTGATAATGTTTAAAACTTCAAGATTTTATATTAGATATGACCTTACTATACTAGCAATGCTAGTAAAAACTCTTATTATGGTGAGTTACAATTTGGTTCAATTTAATTTGAATGACATAATATGCTTTATATTTCCAACTTCTTAACACGGTAAAGGTACTAAGAGTTTGTGGACAAAATACCTAAATTTTTGCCGTAACCGCAATTTCGTCCTAGGTATGTTTGGTATGGTTTATTAATCACAGATAGTTTTAAATATTCAACCCATAAACTTTCTTTAAGCGATTTAATTAACGATATCTGTTTATTTTACAAACAATATGAAAAAATAGTTTTTTCATACGGAATCACGATAAAACAATTTATCGTGCTCAAGCAAAAGGTGTAGCAGGTTGATAACAAAATTTTAATCATTACATATTATAATGATGGTAAATTATACTTTACAACTTTCAGCAAAAACTTCTGAAAATATATGACACCACTGCAGATGGAGAGAAAATAGCATCAGATATAACAACATGCTACTTTTGTACCGCTACCTTTTCCGCGACAATAGGTTTGTTATTTATTGATATACTAGCGACCCACCCTCGCTTCACTCGGGTTCGTCCCAAGGTACCCCCTTTTGTATAAAGTATTTTCAAACTTTGAATGTCTTACTTATTTATATCTAATCAAAGGTCCAAAAAGTAAGTTTCAAGCTACTAGCTTTAAAAATGGCGTTATTTCCATACAAAATTTCATCCCCTATTTCAACCTCTTACAGCCATTTTTTCGCCTTTAAAAATATCCTATGTTCTTTTTCAGGCTCTAGACTATTTGTGTACCAAATTTGATTTAAAACGGTTCAGTAATTTTTATGTGAAAGCGCAACAGAGAGACAGAGTTACTTTCTCATTTACATATAATATTATAGTAAGGATAGTAATTTTAAAGATTAATTATTTTATACAACATAAAATACCATACAGCAACTACTACACAATATTGAAATAATTATCCTATCAAACAGTATTTAGTATTTGAAGCAATATTAACATACGCTTCTCCAATTTTAGGTGGCATCGGAACTCTCGTTGGAACTGCCACTAACTTAGTATTTAAAGGACTTTTTATGACGTAAGCTTATAAAAATACTTGTTGTAATTAATATAAAAGCTCTATTTTATTACTGCATTGAAGAAAAAATAATAATTTTAAACTGTATTTTATAGGCAATTTCCCTTTGCTCCAGAACTATTGTCGTTTCCCAAGTTTTCGGCTTTTGCTGTTCCATACATGATATTATTGGATGCATTCATGCTTATGTATATGTTAATAGTATATGTTGGATTATTCAGGTAAATTACATGATAATGTCATAATATGTACCTAATAATAGTAAATAAGCTTTTACTATATACATTTTTTTTAATTTGTACTATTAGCTTTTAATCATATATAAATTGTATGCTATTTTGGATATAATTTCTTTTTTATTTCATCAGACCAAAGAGTGAAACAGCTAAGCAAGCAAAAATATCTCCGGAAGGTATGGCAGCAGCAAAGAGAGCTGTCGATGCGGATTACGCTCGCCTAGGAAAACTTACTTTTTGGGAAATTGTAAGATAAACTTTAAATTCTCAAATAATTTATTTGCCTTATATTCTCCATATAACTAAGTAAATACCTAAATAGGTATTTAGTTTCTTAATTGGTCGTTCTTACAAGCAACCATCTATAAGCCACCAGCATAGTTGTAAATTCCCATGACGAGATATAACAATTATTATTTTAATTTATAGCTATAATAGCTATCCCTTATTTAAAAAAATATTTTTTTCAACAAAATGATTGTACATTTATCACACTAACAATTTACATGCGGGAATATGTGTGAAGTACTTTTTATATACTGAACTAATATAGATTATAACGACAACATTTTGTTAAAGTATTTACCACGACACTGAAACAGGCAAAAAATCTATTAATTATAAACCCGTCTATAAGCGTTTTAAATAGATGTTGAAGACATAATTAGATGTCAACATCGGAATTTTTAAAATGTTTTGCTCTGAAATATTTTGTAAAATGTTAAAAGCGATGAGCATGTGTGGTGTGAATACCCTTTTTCTATAAAAATATATAATTTTTAATCCATATCGTATCTCTTACAAACCTACAATATATTATTACATAAGTGAATTCAAAAAAAGAAACAAAAATTAAATATTGGTCAATACTTGGTTTGCGCTTTTTCAGCAGCATATTATATGCTGCTGAAAAAGCCTTCTTCTCTCTTTCTCATTCAGCTTTCCTTCTTTAATGAGTCAATTCAGCTATGATAAGATTTGTAGCATATTAAACATTCCATATCAAAATATTTAATTTCTTTGATTGCAGATGGTTATAATTCTATTCGGTGGTGCGATGGTGGGGTTCTTCTGTCGATCCCCACAACTATTTAAAGGATGGGGTGATCTCATTAGTGATTATTTTAAATTAAACAACGATAAATTGTATGTATATTTCTAGTAATATAATTTAGAAATGTAGTCCTTTTATAACTGCTGGGCACTGGCCTGTCTTCCATACGAGGATGATCAGACCATATGCATAGGCTTCACTAGCTAAGTGTGGGTTGGCGGACTTCGCATGTCTGTCTGACTTGCTAGGTTCTCTCAGACATGCAGGTTTCTTTATGATGTTTTTGTTCACCGTAAGTGATAATCATGATAGAAATGTATTCGCACTTGAAAGCCCAAAAACGTTATCCAACAAATATACAAATAGTATTTAATACATATTTTTAATAATAAGACCATCTGTGAGCATTGAGAAAGTCTCTATGGATTACTCAGAGATGGATCTCGGCTGATGCATCATATTGAACAAACTTGAGTCTCTTATGGACCTTCTAATGGTAGACTATATTGTATTCCAATAACAGAAAAAAAGTATTGCTGTTAAATTTTACGCTATCGCTAATTCTGTAAGTAAAAAAGTATTTAAAAAATAAAAAGTGCGCACATCTTAAGATATTATTATGATATAATATCTGCTTCGTATCTTTCGGAACAAAAAAATAATTAAAATTATTTTTTTTCAGCGTTCGCGACTCGTCTCTTGCCTCGCTTGTAGCGTTTTTGATGTTTCTGCTACCATCAAATTTGAGTTTTTTGCAAAATTGTAAAGCAAAATGTAAATACAATAAAATAATAAATGAGTGTTGAGTTTGATGTCGCATAGAGATAGTCTGTCTGTCCCATCTTAAGAAATTCTGTTAAATCTTAATTGAAATGAGACCTAATATATAACACATATTCAAATTATTAGCATATTACCTTACATACTTGTACTATAAAGTAGAAATTATATAGGTACTTTACAGTAAAAATATGTTTATAGTAATAAACATAAGTTATAACTTGTTGTTAACTATAGAAATGAAGTAAAAGCGTGAATACCAGCTTGTAGAATTTGATATGCATTGATACAAAAAAAAATGGAAATCCGTATAAATTATTTATATTTGTTCAAGTATTTGTTGCATTGCAACATTAATAATTTTATATATTATTTGTATTAACTATAATTTTCAGTTCATGAAGACTTACCAGACAAGCGAATTGAATCTGTACTCAATTGGAGAACTTTAATAACGGAACTGCCATATAGTTTTACTTTCCTCCTAGGTTAGTTTCCTTATGTATAATATAAAATATATATAGATTATAATATGTAGGTATGTAAATCATATATAAATCCTTATATAAATGTAAATCTAAACGTGAAACTTTTTGAAAGGAAGATGAATATTCAATGTTTTTCGTTTATGATTTGCTTTGACGACTCGTTTGGCTCAGTTGGTAGTGACCCTACTTTCTGCGCCAGCGGTCGCGGGTTCGAGTCCCGCTGGGGGCATTCATTTGCTAATCACGAATGTTTGTACTCCAGTCATGGGCGTTTATATTTATAATATGTATGTATTTAAAAATTTATGTGTAGTATATCAACTATCTGGTATCCGCAACACAAGCACGTTACGTAGCTTACTGCGGAACTAGATGGCGCTGTTGTAATAATGTCCCAACATATTTAAAAGAGTAGAATTCAAAATTATTTTAGCTAGGTATATGTAAAAATTGCTAAGCTAATAACTATTATCCATTATGCATAGTAACTTCAGTAAAGTAGAGCACGCTTTCATGTTTCCATACTTTGCTAGTATGTGATAAACTGAAAGTACACTCAGTATTATGATGTTGCATCTAATTTTCAGGAGGTGGATTCGCTTTATCTGATGCAGCCAGACAAACTGGTCTCAATATAAAAATAGGTGAATTTCTCCGAAATTTAAAAAGTTTGCCTAATATTTTCATTATATTGATACTTATAATGTTTGTCGTCTTGGTAACGAATATTACGTCGAATGTTGCCGTTTGTAACGTATTAGCGCCGATATCTATGCAATTGGTAAGCAAAAGTAAAATTATTTTTAAATTATATTTTGTAATCTAAATTTATATAAAACAATCTGTAATTATTTTTTTGGATAGTTTTATTGACCATGCTATAACCAAAGCCTATGAAACATATAGTCGGTCAACGGACGTGACAGCCTAAGCTGCCATACACTAAAATACATACATTCCCAAGCGAAGGTATGGCAGCTTGGGCTGTCCTGTCATGTCCGTTGGCCGACTATATGTTTCATAGGCTTTGCTATGACTGCAGATACATGGATAAGTAAACTAAACTAAAAGTAGTTCTTGAAAATTATACTATCTATGTAAGGTATTTCTTGCGGCTGTAATATTAATAAAATCATCAATATTTGGTATTGTTTTGATGTAGATGTTTTAGTTTGAACCGAGAAATATTCATATTCAATATTCTTTATACTAAATAGTGATATACATTTGTCCAGGCCAAAGAAGTAGGGAAGAATCCGCTATGGTACGTGATTGCATCTGGATTTTCCTCGTCCTATTGTTTTATGTTACCCGTTGGAACTCCTGGTAATCTTGTCGTACAAAGTGCTGCGAAAATTCCTACGCGGAAAATGGTAATTTTATTAGTATTTTTTTTTCATTTACAGATAAATATTTGTTCAAAAAATGCAGAATTACTTTTGTAAAAGTAATTACCTACTACATTTTTTAAAATATAAAAATGTTAATATTTTTTTATAAGGTTGTCTAAAAATATTAATTATCTATACCAATTAACAGCTTCATTAAGATCACGCCCACTCGTACTTCTTAGAACCTTTGAGACTTTAAGATGTTTGCAGTAATATTACGTTTTATTTACAGATAAAAGCTGGCCTCGGGCCTACAATCACGACTATAATTATAACATGGCTAGCTGTATATTTCTACGCCCCTATCGTTTGGCCGGAACTTCACGAAATGCCAGATTGGGCCAAAGGATAAAAACTTATCTCGATTGCCTTTTGTTTTCTTTATAACTAGTTTGTTTTACTTCTCTCAGTAGCTCTTAACGTTAAATACGAGTATATTGTTAGGCGACTTAAAAAGAAAGAAGCATTAGTAACTTGAAGTCTTAAGTCCAAAAACTTTGTTATATGCTATAAATTATCTTACATAACAAGACATTGTACTTTGTTGGATGTTATGAAATAAATAAGTATATAAATTTTACTTTAATTTTATTTATATAATTTAGAAGTATGTCATATTGTTTATTTATAACACAACTAACGACTCACACTCGCTTCCCCCTTTAGTATAAGTTTTTTTACAAACTTAGATTTCTTTTAGTGTTAAAACCTTCCGTGGTACTTAAGGAACATAGAATATAAATTAGCCGAATTGGTCCAGCCATTCTTGAGTTATGCGCTTACCAACATTCATTTTTTTCATATAGATTTAATACGGTACTTTTGTAATTTACTTCGCTGCGGGGGCATGATGTGAAAACCACTGAATGAATCTTAATGAAATTTTTAAAACTAGTATATTGGTTCTTTACATATTGAGTTCATTGGTTGATTAGCTGTTACACAATAAAAATAATATTTTTTGATGGATGTGGGATTTCAGTGGGTCCTAACGGAACCCCCTACGCCTGTCGTCCCGAATCCCTTTTTAATATTGAGGGGCGTGTCCATTAATGTGTAGATATTACTAACGACTTAATATTATTAATAATTTTATTATTTAATTATATATTATTTTATTATCAATAATATTGTTAATAATATTATTAATTAATAATTTTTCCGGGTTAAAAAGTAACCTATGCTACTCCAGTCTGCAATCTCTGGCCAAATTTCATTCAGATCCGTTCATCCATTTTGGCTTGAAAAAGTAACACACATCTATCCATCCAACCTCACAAATTTTTACATTTGTAATATTAATAGGATTAAAGATGTATAAATACGTGTTGATGACATGAATGATGATAATTACACATAGAACAACCCTTCAATGATATTTTTTCAGTTTCATATAAAATTGACGACACGTTTGGCTCAGTTGGTAGCGACCCTACTTTCTGCGCCAGCGGTCGCGGGTTCGAGTCCCGCTGGGGACATTCATTTGTAAAGCACGAATGTTTGTACTCCAGTCATGGGTGTTTATATTTATAATATGTATGTATTTAAAATTATATGTGTAGTATATCAACTATCTGGTATCCGTAACACAAGCCTCGTAGCTTACCACGGAACTAGACGGTGCTGTTGTAATAATGTCCCAACATATTTATTTTATTTATTTATTTATTCTATCTACAGTATAGCGTAATACATTATTGTAGTTACTAACTTACTACACGTTATTACTTTTCCATGACCAATTAGATTTATGGTTATAATATTTGATTTATTAATCGAACAACAGTTACATAAAAGACAAAATGGACAATACTTCTGATCAGGAAAATATAAATGACCATACTGAAATTGCGCCATTAAACATTGAAGAAGACGCTGATGCATTGTTAGTATTTATTTTAATTAGTTAGAGTTAATACAAAACATAATATATACATGTAGGTACAATGTACGAGTACATATTTTATTATCTCTTGCCCCCAAGCGATCTTGCTACGCCTCATTAGGACGGGGAAAGTCTGTTGGGTTATAGTGGGTAGTACTGGCATCTTTTAAGCCTCATATAACCACGAGTGGTATACGTTAATACATTTCACAACAATAAAAAAGGCACCCACATGTTAAATCTCTAAGCATGTTGTATGAGACAAATCTATTTTAAGTACTTAGGTGTATAATTACTTCATTTTAACCAAATATTTTAACGCTATCCCACAACCTAACCATTTTGTGGTATACTTTACTGAAAAACTATCACGTCTATAGATTTGTGCTTTAATATCAATGATATTCTAATAAACAGATATGTTATACGCTCACTAAACAACCGAAAAAAGTGTTCCGCGCAGCACACATACACACTTTTCATTCAAGGTACATTTCACTACAAGTCAAAATGATAGAAAGGGGATAGTCGATAAAATCAATAAGAAAAAAAGAGACAGCTAGTGTTGTCAATTGTGCGTCAATGTAAACAAACATTATTCTAGCGACCGATCACATATCAGAATATTAGGCAAATAATTGAAATATATTAATAAATCGAAGTATACTGCGTTCTTACATGTGGTATGAGATCCCTTGTGTTTTATTAACTTTGGTATCATAATTGGTACATTTCCTAAATACACAGGATGGCATTTTTTTTAATTTTGTAGCAGCGTACCACTCGTCGCCATGCGTGACACAGACTAAAGGCAATACGTCCCAATTAGGACGTTTTCGAGTCTTCACGATTGCGCGCTCACAACATATCTGTTTGCTAGAATATCATTGTTTAATTACTATAGTAATTTAACTTCATATCTAGATGTGTCATCTGATAAAAAAAATTATACTTAACCAGTAAAACAATGAACGCTAACAATTTTGTGTTCATTGGATAGAATGTTATTGTACTAATAGTGCCATCTGTTAGATAACCAAAGAGTTAACTTTGCTGTAATATTATTACACGTTAGAAAAATTAGCGAGCCCTCACAAAGCTCAGCTTGTTGCAAGTAAGCTAGTAAAAATAGCATAAAAATTAAGATAGAACTATTTTCAAATTTTAAAGTACACGGAACTTTTTACAGTAATGCAGCATTGCTAACAAACAAGGAAAGGATTCTTTTATTTTTCAGTACCCATTGGCGAGGAGTAATATGTTTGATAGTACCGTTGATTTTAATACCCATACATCTTTCATTTCCACCAGAGGTAACGATGAAATATTTCATCAATTATTTTTTGTTCTATGCCAGTGTTTAAGTCTGATCGTAATATTTATAATCGATCGTATAATAAAATAATTAAATACTATACTTTTGTATCGTTTTGAACTAAAATTGCTTTAAAGTGGTACTTTATAAGTAAACATACAAATATTACTCACCAGTATGTGAAATTATAAAAATATATATAAATGGAATATGGTCTGATACTCTTGTATTGTAGAAAAGCCCGTGCCCAGTAACGACATATTAGAAAGGGTTGAATATGTATATATGCCTAATGGATCACTGTGAAATAATAATATAGAGAGTATAAGATAAGGTCTATATGTCTCTCAACATTTTAAAATAATTGCTTTAATTTTGGGTAAAAGAAAAACCAAGAAACTGACCGAAAAATATATTTGGAGTATTATTATTTAGATAAGAGTAGTGTCATTACAAAAAAAGTAAAAAGTATTTCTATTTTATTTTTTCTGAGAAGAGTATTCCGAACATTTATTTATTATTTTTGTATAAGTTAAGATAAACTTGTCATCACAAGACTTACAAAGATGCGTAAACATGTTTTCGTATTTACAAATAGTATGTTGTAACAAGTTGATGATCTATCTTTTTAATGTAAATGTAACCGTTGAACCGTTGTTACTCCTTAGTCTACTTATTTATGTCCAGTAGATTATTATGTACACAATTCAACTGATTAATGAATGTCGTTGGTTACCTAAAACACAGATTGTTAACCTAGTTCAGAGGTAGGTTTAAAATTTTACTATCCGTTAGTAATTAAACTGTATTAAATATTTTTATAAAATCTTATTAAGAAAGTAATTATTGTGCTGAGTTCGAGTTTCTAATTTTTAGACTTTTTATGTCTATCGAATTTATCATGCGAAAACCAATGGACTGATTTGGACGAAATTTTGTGATAATAGCTTGTTAACCAGGTCAAGTGTCAATTTATAATAATATATACTAACCGTTTAATGGAGTAAGGGAGGGTATAGAATAAAACCAAATTAATATAAAAATCTATTTGTGTGTTATTTCTAGAAATATCAATGGTGCGCTTATACTCTAGTCTTGATGGCAATATTTTGGGTAACAGAATGCATTCCACTAGCTGTAACTTCATTTTTGCCAATATTGATATTTCCCTTGACCGGTATTATGAGTACTGACGACACATGTTTATGTTATATGAATGTAAGTATATTTTCAAAAACATATTAAGAAATTTAGACTATAATATTTCACACTGAAGTTCAGTGTGGAAGATACAAAATTAATTGTCCTATTTCGTTTTAGTTTAATATTTATAAAAATAAAAGAGATAGAATGAAAGAGAGAGAGAGAGAGAGAGAGAGAGAGAGAGAGAGAGAGAGATCAAAATTTTAATTAAAATATTAAAAGACGTAGAAAGCCACTGAGTGTAGTACACTATGTGTGTAAGTTCATTGTTAATATGAAGTTTTTGAAATTTACGTACCTTTACGGGATATACTAATTATAAAGTCTTTCTATCTAATAATATAAGATCTTTAGAAAATAAAGCTATTGAAACTTAAAACTCAAAGTTTTATACGATCCCTTATAAAGTAAATGCTAAGAATTATAAAATATATACAGTGTAAACTTTATATAACGACACTCCAGGGACCGTGCATATTTTGACGTTATAGAGAGTTTTGCTGCACCAGTAATTTTGATGTACATACTATTTTATTGTTGTCGTTATTGAGAGTGGGTGTAATGTTAAATAGAGTGTATCCTTGTATGGAAAACAAGTTACGTTACATGGAGCTTACACTGTATTTTAAATCCATCGGGAGATTTCAATATAATATTATGAATTAAGAAAAAATAACCTGAAAAATCGTGGAAAGGGACTCAAATATTCCCCTTTTTATTAACATAACAAAAATCCTTAAGACTAAATTTCTCTACAGAAATACATATTTCTTCGTCACACAATATACATTCATGTATTTTTATGTAAAACTACTTCACATCAAACGAATTCAATGCTTGATAGCGAATAGCGACTTCAATATTACTATTTGAAAATGAAAGCTTATCGTTCTTTTGAGTTTTCTCGTAACATACTCTCTTTGAACGTGTATCTGCAAATCTTGAAATCTATACATATAGTAAAATTCATAGTCGAATCTCTACATCAAATATATTTTTGGCAGTCTTATTGAATATATTATTCATTAATATTTTTTATCGATACAAATCCCGAGTCTATAGTTTTGATTTTTTTGTATCTCTCTAACCGCTGAAACCCGCTGGATAATTTTGATAAAATTTAGCATATTGATAGTAGTTTTTATTGCGAGAAAATATGTCATTTCTGAGAAGCGCTAGTATTATATGAATTCCATGTTAATATAAAGTGAGCAAAGATTTCGCATGGCTAAAATAAACAGAGGCATATCAATTCCATTTATTCCATAAGCTCTAAAAACGACGATTTTACATACTTAATGTTTATCTTTATTTAACTCTTTGAGAATTAATGTGAAAGAAAAATACCTATGTAAGAAGATGATCCTTAACATTTTATTTAATTAATTTTTATGTTGTTTGATAGTTGAAGTGCGAATGAATGTTTTCCTTTAGTATGTTCTTCACATTTTGTTTGTTCGGTTCGGTGTGGAGTTCTTAATTTGTAGTTTTATTTTCTTCAAACAATTGTTTCTTCTCAAGCAACATTAATGAAAGTAATCACGATGCATTGGATTTTTTTATAAATTTTTTACTAACCACATTGTGTTGGAAATACCGTGAAATATGTGAAATTATTGTTTCCGCAACGAATTCAATGAAGTTGAATATTCAAAATCAGTAGAAAAGACAATCGAGAAAAATTCGCACATTTATTCGTCAGGTATTGCTGTAACACAGACAATTCAACCTAATAGACTCCGCTTTTAATAATTTTAGTACGAAAACAACCTCGCCAAAACGTGGCGGGGTGCAGGGGAGGTTGTCTATTTTTCATTGGTTCGTTCAAACTCATGTCAAACTTAACAATGTTAGTGACAATTCACTAGTGATGGACGAGACTCATTTATCGATATCGATAACTGAGTCGAATCGATTATTGTATAATAAAAAGACATGTTAATTGTTATACAAATTTGAGAGAGAACGAGATATTTGCAAAAAACTGATTTTCGCGACCTTTTGACCTTGATAACTTTTTTAGCCGGCACGATATTAATGTCGATTTTTCTCATCTTCATTACATCGCCGTAATAAAGGTGAGTACAAAAATTCAGCTCACTAGGAATTTTTCCGCAGATAAATCCTAAAATGACTGGACTATATAGTAAGAATAGTAAACATCTCACTAAAGTAAAAAAAAATTAAAAGCAGTCATGAGGACTGCCAATAGAAGTGAAAACTTAAAACTATACACAAACAGTTATTATTTTTAGATAATCACATGAATTGTTATATCTTAAATTCAAATTTGTAAATTAAAACTTTTTACATTTACCTGGTTTTGACATCTATCGGCACTCTTGAGTGTTAGTGGCCATGTCGATGACGACTTACATGAATTTACTCTCCATCCAAACTTGCTTATAGGAGTTTTCACTTCAATGTCGACTATTGACCCTCAAAATGTACTAATTTTGTATAAAGTCTTCTTACGATTTTGATTCGGATTCTTTTTGCTAAATAAGCCAATCGGATATCAATATATTTATTAATCACGCATTTTATTAAATTAAATAAATGATTTACGTTTTCATAATCAATCTGATACTGCAGTAAGTCGGAAAATAATTGTTCGAAAGAATTTAATGTTTTTGAAAAAAAATCATAGGATGGCATCTTGGTTTAGTTTTTTTTAAATCATTCATGCGAATGGTAACTTCACATCTTCTTCATATTAAATATTAATATATGTTTGTCGATAAATGTAATTTTTATGTTTACAATGTGTCTCATCACTAGTTGACACGTGCTAATGACAGAACGAGATAATAATATGTTAATTTATCTACGAAAGAAAGGGATGTCAAAAAACTAAAATGACATAAGTGTCAAGAAGACGCGAGCTCTTTTTATATTTTATTTTTGGGTAATTAATGATTTTTTTGACTTACCTGTGAAATGTAATACCATTTTTGGTGAGATTAAACGATGTACTACACTTTCTACACCGATATACTGAACAATACGGCATTATAACTCTAACTCGGACAATGTTATCGCTGTCACTGTCGGCGGCGGACTGAGGAACGAAAAGGGGCGGGGCCGGCCGTTATACAGTGTAACTGCCAAACCTTGGCGAAAGCATATCCCCTGTAAAGCGTCGTCTATAGGTTAAATTGTCTGTGTGCTGTAATTACTCCAGTTGAGTGATATTATAATATATATTTCACATGAGATATAAGATATATTTCACATCTTTTTTTATTAACAGAACATCTATCTTTCAGGACACTATCATGATGTTTTTAGGCAGTATGTGGTTAGCATATGCTGTTGAACAATCTGGGCTTCACATGAGACTAGCCCTGCATGCTATACGGATTGTCGGCTATTCCCATTATAGGTAAATTATATAAATACTAAAAGAAATAAATTATTTAATAGGACTCACAAAGCTATTTTTACTGAATTTATTACAGCGAAACACTGATTATAAATATAAAAAAATAATTTTAAGTATTTACCTACAAATTTATCGAATAAAAATTAATGACTATAGTAAGTGATATACTAGCATAATACGGTACGGTCTAATGTAAAGATAAAAACCATTATGAAAATTATAATTATTTATGCTGATCATATTTCAGGTTATTATTTGCAATGTGTTTTACTACTATGTTTATTTCAATGTGGATCACGAATACAGCAGCCACAACCATGATGGTGCCCATTAATTTTGCTCTGTTACAAGTATTTGAAGAAGTAAGAACTTAATATCTTTTATTTACATAAATTAACATGCAGTTGCTGAAATTATCTAATATATAAAAATAGCGTGTCACAGTGTTTATTATCGAACTTGTCCGAAACGGCTTGACTGATTTTTATGATTTTTTTGTCTATATTTGGAAATTTGGTAGGTCTGAAAAAAAATCGTAGGCTATATTTTACTCCCCTAGGTGACAAGGGTGGCCATCTCCAGTAATATTTTTTTTTATTTTTACATCAATTTTCAAAATTTTTACTTTTTAATGATTTGGCATCAAAAATTCGTATAACTCTAAATTTTATCGTTTTACCACCAATTCCTTTTTTTAACAGTGATTAGAACGCAGGTGGAGCCGTGGGAATTGCTGGTATAAATTGGTATATAGGTAATAAACTTACCCTTGCCTTACTCTACTGAGTACTGTCTGTTCGGACGACATAGCGTAATGGGGTAAAAGACATGCATACACACATTTTCTCATTTATAATTGAATATTGGAATTTACCATAAGCAATGTATTTACGATTTTCTATATTAAACGAACGATTTATTATGAGAAGATAGTCAATTTTGATTGAGCTTTTAATGATGGTTTTCAGCTCAATTTACTTCAAATCTATGACACAGGAAACGATGGTG